>OY728123.1:510248446-515048446 GCA_963277665.1 Viscum album | reverse complement strand
TCGTGAAAAACCCACGAAATATAGATGCGATGTGAGCAGAATAAATAAATCAGCACCCATGATTTTTTAACGTGGAAAAACCCTCCCATGCGGAGGATTAAAAAACCACGGGGTAATTCCCAAATATCCACTATGAATTAGAGAGTACAAAGAATCCAAGTAATGCCCGAACATGAATTACAAATGAGAGACGTAAAAAACCTGTGTGAAAACCACACCCTGATACGCCTCTTTCATCTCTCTGATAAACATCCCACTGACGCCATGTATCGGAAGATCAATATGTGACAAAATGTAACCCTTCTGTCGATGAAACGTCACTACCTCAGAGTTCTTCACCTGAACATGCGTCAACCTCGCACCAGCTTGTGACACCCGAATGATCTCTCCATCATGATGTACCTTCGATCTTTAATTGGAACACGCCAACTGATCACCACTATCAAGAAGACTTTTGATACGTGGCCCCGATCATCAATTGCATCGCCGCTTCTCCGCACCTGTCAAACGTCGACGCGCTGCACATGCTACCATCGATGTGGCAGCTCCCTTTTTGCTCCCGATGGACTGAATCTTGAACACCATGCCAAGAACATTGCCACACGTACAAGATAAATGTGGCATCGTGTCACATGGGCCGCCGTAAACACGACAACCCCTTTCTGGGTCTCCCTTGCTGGATACATCTTGCTAGCACACCCTTTCTCTAAAATAGGTTTTTGCATCCTCCTTATATAGACACCAAGTCCATAATCATCAATTAATGCAATCAGCATCCATTATTCCATCCATTAATATCGAGAATTAAATATCCATTAATGATGGGAGAAAATCCTCAATTAATGATGATATAAATCTCTTCATTAATAATTTTCATCTCTCGTCAATAAATGTGATGAATCCCTCCATTAAGAATTTTCCTCTCTCATCAATAAATGTGATGAATCTCAACAGAGGAGAGGGGCGCCTGCATGCAGGGGAGGAAGGAAACGGGGCTGTCGCTAGGAGCAGGAGGGGTGCGCCGGACCAGGAGGCGGAGGGAAAAGAAGATCCGAAGGGAGGGGGCGCGTTCGGGGGTGAACAGCCGGCAGAGGGGAGGGGCGCCAGTGCAGGACAGGGGAGCGGCAGGTGGCCAGGGTGTGTGCTGCAAGGAGCCGACAGGTGGGGTGCAACGCAACAGCTGAAGGGAGGCTCGGTGAGGGAGATGAAACGCTAGAGCAGCAAGGGGTGGGAGGCCGGCTGATGCTACAAAGGGAAAAGGAGGGGTGCCATGCTGCGGGTGGGTGCGCGGCCGGAGCAGGAGGAGTGTTGGCTTGATTATGCGCAAGAGGAAGTGTCGTGCGAGGAGAAGAAGAGAAGGAAGGGGGTGGTGGCGCACAGGGAGAGGGGAAGCCGAGGGTGAGCGGCTGTGTAACACCCGAGACTTTTATTTTATATAAATCATCAAAGGAATCTTTTTCTACACAACACTTTCTTGTCTTGCTTTACACGCAATCGCGACCTTCCTCGATAGCTTGCGTCGTACGCAATACCGAGTTTCACTAAACAACAATATGCTATTAAAACTAGCCGTTATGAATAGTAATAACCACTTTTTGAAATTTTATAAATTTTATTTTTCAAAATGGACTTCATTTTTGGACTCAGAATATCGAAATTAGCCTAGGGTGAAATTTTGGTATTTTTCTGAAAACTTTCAATTTTTGATGAATAGTTAAACCACTAAGTGGTAGGTTAAAAACTGAATTTTGCATAAAACTTAATTTTACCGCTTCTGTGAAATGGAATTTCAAAAATCCGACAGACACGGTTGATATCAGTAAGTAAAATGTGGTTCAATGAGATATAAATAATTTTTTGGTGAATAGTAACTTTTTACTATTTTTACCGCGGTTAATAGTAAATAGGGTAACTAAGGGTAAATATGATATTAATATTACCCTAACACATGTCCTAATTCTATTGGACAAGTGTAATTCGACCAAAAACAAACTTAGGAATAAAATAAGACCATTTAGGCCCACCTGGATTAGATTAGGACATTTATTATTAATTTATTTAAAGAAGGGTTAAAATAGTTAAAATCAAAGTTTAATAAGTAAATCATTTTTAATATGGGGTTATACATAAGATAAATTATATTGTAAATATTCATTAGAAACCTAAAAAGATTTCCTACATGATGGTATTTTATTTGTAATTTTTAGACATCAAATAATTTAAATTATTTATGACACAAAGATGATGCAGTAATTATCTTATTAATGAAATATTGACAAAATTGATAATATAAATACCAAAATAAATGTAATTTAAGACTTTTTATGAATTCCACTAATTTTCTAGGTTACTATGATATATTAATGTTGATTTAATCAACTTGGTTCGAATATATAATTCTGTTATGACTTTCACAAAAATCATAGATCAAATAGTGTCAAAATTGACACAAAGTAGTTTTTAAATCAAATATTATATTATTAATTGTTATTTTATTCCTAAAAATCTAAGGTTCGGCCAAATGACTTAGATAAGGATATATATATTAATAATAAACAATTTGGGGTTCGTTTGGCATGTTATAGTAAGTGTATTAACCATATAGTGAAAGCAAAACAAAAAGACACGGTAAAAGTTAAATTAATTAACTTAGAGTTAAATCTAATTGATAAGGTTAAAATAATACCCTAAACTTGTTTAAATCCTATTGGTTGATAGGATTTCGACCCATACCCACTTTATCTTCGAAATAAGACCCTTTGGAACCATTATAAACCGATTTTGACTTTAATATAAAATAATATTTTGAGATATTCCTAAGGTGCCCCTCTCCTCCCTTATAAAAGGGCACCTCCTCCCCCTCCTCCTCACACCAATTTGAGCACTCAAGCTCGGCCAACCCCTGCCATTTTCTCCTCTCCACTTCCCTAGAATAATCCTAGAGGTCCTGGTCTTCTCCAAAGACCAATCTTAGTTCCTTAAGTGGAGGATTCAAAGAGGCGTTCCAAAGAAGAGGTAATATCCATTACCGATCTTTTCAATTTCTTTCTTCTTCAACTTCTTCTTTAGTTGTTTCATGATAAAGTAATAACATCAGTATTACTTACATACTGATATGTTATTATAAATATGAAACAACCCTAATTCACCTTCTATCCATCCTACGGAAAAATGAAATCACCGCGCATGCGTACGTACGGAATACCATCTCCACGCCGTGGTGTAATCTATTTTCCACCATCACCTTACAAGGATGGGTATAATGGTGTAATGAGTAACTATATATGATTATTATGAAGTAATATTGATACTGAAATAATATATATATATACTCCAATACAATTCCACGATCATAGGAACGATATCATCACTCGTGCGTACGTACGGAATACCGTCTCCACGATGTGATGCGACTCGTTCTACATGATCTTCATTTCATAATGATTATATAAATGAATTGAATGAATGAATATGGTATATACTGCACTAATACAATTCTGGAAATGAATTATCTATAACCTAAAGATAAGAATAAGAATTTATTCAACAAAACACGCATAAGAACAAAAAGTTATAAAGACCCGAGTAACAAGTAACAATGAAATATTACTAACAAGAAGCTAATAATATGACCATATATGATATCATATCAATATGTATGATTCTGGAATAAGTCAATAACATTATTTAAACCATTATACAGGAACTTCGGACACGAACAAAGCAAATCGGACCTAAGGTAAGGGGAAATATCACAATCTCATTTTTATCCGAGATTGTTTATTCGTAAGTATTTACTGGGGTGTATTTTATCATCCACATCCATGTTTCTTCAATATGTAATATTATTTCCACCCACCTACAATTTTTTAAATCCAATTTTACCCTTCGGTGAGTTTTTAGTAAAAGATATGAAAGGAATCTTTTGTCGTTTTTTTATACGAGGTACTTTTTGACTTTTCCGACAAAAGTACGAGAAGAATGTTTTTTTTAACTTATACGGCACGAACGGATTTTTACGGTTTTATAAAGCCTTATTTTCATGAACCTTCCTCCAAAATATTTCATGACTATTTTTAATAAAATCTCTTTCTTTTAAAATTGTATGATGTTTTGTGAAAAGAAATTTATTTTGAAGAAGAAAGGATATTTTCCTCAAGAATTCATTTCAAGTGTTTTATCAAAATTATATTCCATCTAAGATAATAAAGGGTTCTGTTTCTATCCATATTTTTACATTGATTTGACTATGTTGTGATGGAATTATGTTTATGAATTCCTTTATCTTATATGAATGGTTTTATGATGTCATGTTGTTTAAGAATCCCATTTTTATTACATGGGTTATGCAATGATGTATGATTTATGATTTTGTGGCACACATAAGAATGGTATCATTATGAGATGGGTGGGACCTATATCTCCCTCCAATGCATTGGGTAAAGATTTTATATCTCATGAGATAGACATGGCTGGAACGGAAGGTTATTTCGGTTCAGTGATACAGGACTGAAACGAGGAGTGAACTCGGTTCAGAAAGGGACTTTGTCCACTAAGATAGTCTTGGCAATGAGTCATGACTAACAAGAAATGATTTTCCTTGATTATGTGTGCATGCCACAAAGTTTCAAGTTTTATGTTATGATTATGGGGATCTCATTTTCACTTCTATGATTTATTCCATGTTAAGATATTATGATCTCTTTTGCAGGTTTTGATTTTCATAAAGATATGATATGATTTTTATTTCCTTTATTTTCCCTTGCTGAGAATTTGAGCTCACCCTTTTATGTTTTCTTTTCCCCAGGTCAGGAAGATGGATATTAAGTAGAATATGCTAAAAGGGACCCTAGATATGATGAAATAAATGGGAGACACTGTAGAAGATTTATGAACCAGTTGTTTATGTTTCCCAGTTTCTAAAGACACTATACCTATACGGTCCTTTGTGGTTTTGTCATATGTTGTAATAAGTGTACTTCAATTTTGAAGTATTAACAATGTATGTAAAGTATGGGTCGTTATAGTTGGTATCAGAGGCAAAGGAGGTAGGAATGTATCCAATCCTTGGGAACTCTCACATGTGAGCGTTGGACGAAGCATGGCTCTCCGCCCAAGGGCTTCATGAGGAAATGGCTGCCACTGGGGATGGTGGTGTGTCCCGCCCAGGGGGTGTAGCCGCCCATGGAGTGCCCTGATAGGTATCAACTGTAGTCCACTGGAAGTAATTCTAGACCGTTATAGTTGGTATCAGAGGAAAGGTATAGTCAACCTTTGGAAACTAGGATGTGAAAGCCTTAGTAAGAACCCTAAGGATAAGTCTAAGCATAGAACACAATCTTAGAAATGGCCATGAATAACCTAGGATAAGACCATAAGCATGAAATTTTTTTTTCTTGAATTATGTGGTTTCCTATTATAATTAGTGTTGCTCACACTATTCTTCTTGGTTTTAGTCAATGGCTGGAACCCGAAGGAACCGTGTTAATGCGGAATGCGATGGGCAATGCAATGATTGTCCCCCTGAGCAACCAAACGATATGGGAGCTGGAATGCAAAATCCTGTAGCCATGCTCACACAACTTTCTCAAGCTATGAATCATGCAGGATTTCCAAACGAACAAAGGAGGGAGCAACATTCTGTTGAATCCTTCATGAGGCAGCGTCCACCTTCTTTCAGCGGATCTACTGATCCATTAGTTGCTGAACAATGGATTAGTACTACTGAAAAGATATTTTCAGTTCTTCAATGTTCTGAGCATGATAAATTCATCCTAACAGTGTATTGTTTGGAAGGAGATGCGGGTCAATGGTGGAATCTTGTTAAGAATACGAGGCAAAGGGATGAAATTGAGTCTATGGAATGGGACGAGTTCGAGAACTTATTTTTCAATAAGTACTTCCCTCGTATTCTCCGAACAAAGATGGAGAAAGAGTTCCTTGAACTGAAGGAAAGTGATGATGAATCTGTTGGTACCTATGAAGCAAATTTTACCAGACTTGCAAGGTACGCTTCTGGTATTATTATCCAACCTGAGAGTAAGATCGATCGATTCTTTAGTGGCTTAAAACCAAGTCTTCGAAGGGCGTTAGCCATAAGGGACTTCAATAGCTATGAGGAAATCGTTCGATGTGCTCTCAAAGTCGAGATGGAGATTGGAGTAACCCATCAGTCACATGGGTTTGATAAGAAGAGGAAGATGGAATTCAAAGAAAAATCTAAAGAGCACACGGAAAAGAAGATGAGCTTTTCTTTATGCTCAAAGTGTGGAAAGAAACATGGAGGGAGTTGTCTTAAAGGGACAAGTAAATGTTTTAAATGTGGAAAAGAAGGTCATCGGGCATTTGAATGCCGTGATAATGGGAAGAAGATGTCTAATGACGCAAACAAAGGAAGGGATACACAGAATGAACCTACTACACTTCAATGTTTCAAGTGCAAGGAGATGGGGCATTATGCCAATCAATGCCCAAATCCAAGGGTTGATGATGATGGTCGACGTCAACAAAATCCTAAGGCTAAAGACAAAGGAAAGTCACATGCAATTTCTATCAGCGATGTGGAGTACGATAACGAAGTGGTGAAAGGTACACTTACCGTCCACTCTAAAGTAGAAAATGTTTTATTTGATTCTGGATCCACCCACTCTTTTATTTCTAAAGAATTTTCTAAGGGTATCACCATATTACCTCAACAATTAGATGTTGAGTTAGCTGTGACAACACCTAATGGCACATCAATCGCATCAAAAGTTTATAATTCTTCTCCGATCGAAGTTTGTGGGAAAGTGCTTCCTGCAAATCTTGTGATCCTTCCTTTAGTGGAATTTGATGTGATTCTTGGCATGGATTGGCTTTCTCTACATGGAGCTCATATCAATTTCCAAAGAAGGGAAGTCACATTTCATATTCCAGATCAATCTACGATCGTCTATCAATGCAAGGATGAAGATAACCTTCCAGTGGAAATTTCTTCCATCTTATGGGTATTGATTCCACTAAATGAAGGTTATTTATCTCAAATGGTTGGTGATAAACTCATGATTAAGAATATGCCTATTGTACGGGAGTTTGGTGATGTCTTTCCGGAGGAATTTCCGGGTCTTCCACCAAATCGTGAAGTTGAGTTTTCAATAGAACTCGTACCGGGTGCTTTGCCTATTTCAAAGACACCTTATAGAATGGCCCCAATTGAGTTGCAGGAATTGAAGAAGCAACTCCAAGAGAATCTTGATAAGGGATTCATACGCCCTAGTGCATCACCTTGGGGAGCACCTGTTCTATTTGTAAAGAAGAAAGATGGATCAATGAGACTCTGCATTGATTATCGAGAACTTAACAAGATCACTATCAAGAAAAAATATCCTCTCCCACGCATTGATGACTTATTTGACCAACTACGCGGAGCTCAATACTTTTCCAAGATTGATCTCCGTTCAGGGTATCATCAATTAAGGGTCAAAAGGGAGGATATACCAAAGACAGCTTTCCGTACAAGGTATGGACACTATGAATTTATAGTGATGCCATTTGGTCTTACTAATGCCCCTGCTATCTTAATGGATCTAATGAATAGAGTCTTTAGAGACTATCTTGATCAATTTGTGGTAGTCTTTATAGACGATATTCTTGTCTATTCAAAGAGCAAGGAAGAGCATGAAGATCACTTGAGAATTATATTGAAGACCCTGAGAAAGGAGAAGCTTTATGCCAAATTTACCAAGTGTGAATTTTGGCTTCAAAAAGTTGCATTTTTGGGTCACATAATCTCAAAAGAGGGGATATCTGTGGATCCAGCAAAAACAGAGGTTATCGAAAGATGGTCAAGACCAACAACAGTAACTGAGATCCGAAGTTTTCTTGGTTTGGCTGGATATTATCGACGTTTTGGATAAGATTTTTCACGATTATCTAATCCAATCACCAAGTTGACTCGGAAAGGAGTTAAGTTTGTCTGGACAGAGGAATGTGAAGAGAATTTCAAGGAGTTGAAAAGAAGGTTATCCAGTGCACCTGTGCTCACACTGCCTTGTAGTGGAGAAAGGTTTGTGATCTACAGTGATGCATCCAAGAAGGGATTGGGGTGTGTTCTTATGCAAAATGATATGGTGATAGCTTATGCCTCACGACAGTTGAAAATCCATGAGCAAAATTACCCAACACATGATTTGGAGTTGGCTGCGGTAATCTTTGCATTAAAGATTTGGAGGCATTACCTTTATGGTGAAAGGTGTGATATTTATACTGATCATAAAAGTTTAAAGTATATTTTCACACAAAAGGAGCTGAATATGCGCCAAAGAAGATGGTTGGAGCTGATTATGGATTATGACTGCTCAATCCATTACCACCCTGGGAAAGCAAACAAGGTGGCAGATGCATTAAGTCGACAAGACCATGCTAGTTTATCCATGATGAGGATCACAAAAGATCCAATATTTATGGATTTACAAAGGATGGATCTTGGAATTATAATGGAAGGGGAAAAATCTTATCTTTCTCAAATGAATGTTCAACCATCTATACATGTGAAGATTAAAGAGGCACAGAAAGAAGATGTCGAGTTACAAAAGAAGGTGAGAAATGTTCTTGAATTCAACCTTGATTGTGATGGGATAATAAAGTTCAGGAATCGGGTTTGCGTTCCTCCCATCCCCAAATTAAAGAAAGTGCTGCTGGATGAGGCTCATAGTTCTTCATTCTCTATTAATCCTAGAAGCACGAAGATGTATAGGGACCTGAAAGAGTACTTCTGGTGGGATGGCATGAAAAGAGATGTTGCTGAATATGTCTCTCGATGCTTGGTTTGTCAACAAGTTAAAGCTGAGATACAGAAGTCTAAGGGGATGTTACAACCATTACCCATACCCGAATGGAAATGGGAAAACATCACTATGGACTTTGTCACAGGACTTCCTAAAACATCCAAAGGCAATAATGCTATCTGGGTCATAGTTGATCGTCTTACAAAGTCTGCACACTTCATTGCTATTAGATAGGATTTCTCTCTAGATCAGCTTGCCAGGATATATGTAAAGGAAGTGGTAAGATTGCATGGATTACCACTTTCTATTATATCTGATCGGGATCCGAGATTTACCTCGAAGTTCTGGCGAAGTCTTCAGCATACTCTGGATACAGAGTTGAGTTTCAACACTGCTTATCATCCCCAGACAGACGGTCAGTCTGAGAGAACAATTCAAACCCTAGAAGATATGTTGAGAGCTTGCTCTATGGATTTCAAAGGAGGTTGGGATCAACACCTACCTTTGGTAGAATTTTCTTATAATAATAGCTTTCACTCCAGTATTCAGATGGATCCTTATGAAGCTCTCTATCGAAAGAAATACAGGACTCCAACTTGCTGGGATGAAGTTGGGGAAAGAAAGCTATTAGGACCTGATCTCGTTGATGAAATGGCAGAAAAAGTCAGATCTATTCAACAACACATAAGAGCAGCTCAGAGTCGACAGAAAAGTTATGCCGACAACCGAAGAAAAGACCTAGAGTTTGAAGTGGGTGATAAAGTGTTCTTACGAATATCTCCCTGGAAGAGGGTTATGAGATTTGGAAAGAAGGGGAAGTTGAGCCCTAGATATATCGGTCCTTTCGAAATACTGGATCGTGTTGGGAAGTTAGCTTACCGATTGGCGCTTCCACCGAATCTCTCTTAAGTTCACGATGTGTTCCATGTATCTCTCCTGAGAAAGTACATACCAGATCCTTCACATGTACTCAGCTCAGAAGTTGTACCGCTGGAGCAAGATCTTTCTTATGAAGAACAACCGATAGAGATTCTGGATCGTAGTGAAAAAGTCCTACGAAACAAGACCACTCGCTTAGTGAAGGTTTTATGGAGGAACCACCAACTTGAAGAAGCTACATGGGAGCTTGAGGATATGATGAGGGAGAAGTATCCTCATCTGTTTGTTACAAAGTGACGAATTTCGAGGGCGAAATTCTTTTAAGGGGGGTAGAATGTAACACCCGAGACTTTTATTTTATATAAATCATCAAAGGAATCTTTTTCTACACAACACTTTCTTGGCTTGCTTTACACGCAATCGTGACCTTCCTCGATAGCTTGCGTCGTACGCAATACCGAGTTTCACTAAACAACAATATGCTATTAAAACTAGCCGTTATGAATAGTAATAACCACTTTTTGAAATTTTATAAATTTTATTTTTCAAAATGGACTTCATTTTTGGACTCAGAATATCGAAATTAGCCTAGGGTGAAATTTTGGTATTTTTCTGAAAACTTTCAATTTTTGATGAATAGTGAAACCACTAAGTGGTAGGTTAAAAACTGAATTTTGCATAAAACTTAATTTTACCACTTCTGTGAATGGAATTTCAAAAATCCGACAGACACGGTTGATATCAGTAAGTAAAATGTGGTTCAATGAGATAAAAATAATTTTTTTGGTGAATAGTAACTTTTTACTATTTTTATCGCGGTTAATAGTAAATAGGGTAACTAAGGGTAAATATGATATTAATATTACCCTAACACATGTCCAAATTCTATTGGACAAGTGTAATTCGACCAAAAAAAAAACTTAGGAATAAAATAAGACCATTTAGGCCCACCTGGATTAGATTAGGACATTTATTATTAATTTATTTAAAGAAGGGTTAAAATAGTTAAAATCAACGTTTAATAAGTACATCATTTTTAATATGGGGTTATACATAAGATAAATTATATTTTAAATATTCATTAGAAAGCTAAAAAAATTTCCTACATGATGGTATTTTATTTTTAATTTTTAGACATCAAATAATTTAATTTATTTATGACACAAAGATGATGCAGTAATTATCTTATTAATGAAATATTGACAAAATTGATAATATAAATACAAAAATAAATGTAATTTAAGACTTTTTATTAATTCCACTAATTTTATAGGTTACTATGATATATTAATGTTGATTTAATCAACTTGGTTCGAACATATAATTCTGTTATGACTTTCACAAAAATCATATATCAAATAGTGTCAAAATTGACACAAAATAGTTTTTAAATAAAATATTATATTATTAATTGTTATTTTATTCCTAAAAATATAATGTTCGGCCAAATGACTTAGATAAGGATATATATATTAATAATAAACAATTTGGGGTTCGTTTGGCATGTTATAGTAAGTGTATTAACCATATAGTGAAAGAAAACAAAAAGACACGGTAAAAGTTAAATTAATTAACTTAGAGTTAAATCTAATTGATAAGGTTAAAATAATACCCTAAACTTGTTTAAATCCTATTGGTTGATAGGATTTCGACCCATCCCCACTTTATCTTAGAAATAAGACCCTTTGGAACCATTATAAACCGATTTTGACTTTAATATAAAATAATATTTTGAGATATTCCTAAGGTGCCCCTCTCCTCCCTTATAAAAGGGCACCTCCTCCCCCTCCTCCTCACACCAATTTGAGCACTCAAGCTCGGCCAACCCCTGCCATTTTCTCCTCTCCACTTCCCTAGAATAATCCTAGAGGTCCTGGTCTTCTCCAAAGACCAATCTTAGTTCCTTAAGTGGAGGATTCAAAGAGGCGTTCCAAAGAAGAGGTAATATCCATTACCGATCTTTTCAATTTCTTTCTTCTTCAACTTCTTCTTCTTTAGTTGTTTCATGATAAAGTAATAAAATCAGTATTACTTACATACTGATATGTTATTATAAATATGAAACAACCCTAATTCACCTTCTATCCATCCTACGGAAAAATGAAATCACCGCGCGTGCGTACGTACGGAATACCGTCTCCACGCCGTGGTGTAATCTATTTTCCACCATCACCTTACAAGGATGGGTATAATGGTGTAATGAGTAACTATATATGATTATTATGAAGTAATATTGATACTGAAATAATATATATATATACTCCAATACAATTCCACGATCATAGGAACGATATCATCACTCGTGCGTACGTACGGAATACCGTCTCCACGATGTGATGCGACTCGTTCTACATGATCTTCATTTAATAATGATTATATAAATGAATTGAATTAATGAATATGGTATATACTACACTAATAACATTCTGGAAATGAATTATCTATAACCTAAAGATAAGAATAAGAATTTATTCAACAAAACACGCATAAGAACAAAAAGTTATAAAGACCCGAGTAACAAGTAACAATGAAATATTACTAACAAGAAGCTAATAATATGACCATATATGATATCATATCAATATGTATGATTCTGGAATAAGTCAATAACATTATTTAAACCATTATACAGGAGATTTGGACACGAACAAAGCAAATCGGACCTAAGGTAAGGGGAAATATCACAATCTCATTTTTATCCGAGATTGTTTATTCGTAAGTATTTACTGGGGTGTATTTTATCATCCACATCCATGTTTCTTCAATATGTAATATTATTTCCACCCACCTACAATTGTTTAAATCCAATTTTACCCTTCGGTGAGTTTTTAGTAAAAGATATGAAAGGAATCTTTTGTCGTTTTTTTATACGAGGTACTTTTTTACTTTTCCGACAAAAGTACGAGAAGAATGTTTTTTTAACTTATACGGCACGAATGGATTTTTACGGTTTTATAAAGCCTTATTTTCATGAACCTTCCTCCAAAATATTTCATGACTATTTTTAATAAAATATCTTTCTTTTAAAATTTTATGATGTTTTGTGAAAAGAAATTTATTTTGAAGAAGAAAGGATATTTTCCTCAAGAATTCATTTCAAGTGTTTTATCAAAATTATATTCCATCTAAGATAATAAAGGGTTCTGTTTCTATCCATATTTTTACATTGATTTGACTATGTTGTGATGGAATTATGTTTATGAATTCCTTTATCTTATATGAATGGTTTTATGATGTCATGTTGTTTAAGAATCCCATTTTTATTACATGGGTTATGCAATGATGTATGATTTATGATTTTGTGGCACACATAAGAATGGTATCATTATGAGATGGGTGGGACCTATATCTCCCTCCAATGCATTGGGTAAAGATTTTATATCTCATGAGATAGACATGGCTGGAACGGAAGGTTATTTCGGTTCAGTGATACAGGACTGAAACGAGGAGTGAACTCGGTTCAGAAAGGGACTTTGTCCACTAAGATAGTCTTGGCAATGAGTCATGACTAACAAGAAATGATTATCCATGATTATGTGTGCATGCCACAAAGTTTCAAGTTTTATGTTATGATTATGGGGATCTCATTTTCACTTTTATGATTTATTCCATGTTAAGATATTATGATCTCTTTTGCAGGTTTTGATTTTCATAACGATATGATATGATTTTTATTTCCTTTATTTGCCCTTGCTGAGCATTTGAGCTAACCCTTTTATGTTTTCTTTTCCCCAGGTCAGGAAGATGGATATTAAGTAGAATATGCTAAAAGGGACCCTAGATATGATGAAATAAATGGGAGACACTGTAGAAGATTTATGAACCAGTTGTTTATGTTTCCCAGTTTCTAAAGACACTATACCTATACGGTCCTTTGTGGTTTTGTCATATGTTGTAATAATTGTACTTCAATTTTGAAGTATTAACAATGTATGTAAAGTATGGGTCGTTATAGGCTGCATTAGGGTTAGGGTAAAAAAACCAAACAAATAAATGAAAAATAAATAAACATTAACCCATAAATAAAAATAATACACATAAGAATAATAAAAATGATGATGATAATAATAATAATAATACCTCAATTACAATAATAATAATGGTAATAAAAATATTTAGTAATAATAACACTAATAGGAATAATAATAATCATACTGATAAGAATATAAATAAGAAAAATACTCATTTCGTTTTAATAATAATAATTAAAATTATTAGTGACCACGAAAATTCTAACTAACTCAATAAATTACAAAGTTTATTCGTTTTAAATTTTCCGAAGACAAGAGGGTCGTCGAGAAGCCTGGCCAGAGTCGCACGTGGTTTCCCAAACGGGCTTCGCCCATGCGTCCAGCGATGTCAACTAAAAAACGCATGTTTTTTCGACATAACTCAAAAGTTTTTCGCCCGGGACTCAACCCGAACCCCAAATTTTTTTTAAAAGTCAAAGAAAATTATAAGATAAAATAAAAGGTAGGTTGAGGTGTGACATAGGGGGGGTGATCCCCAACATTCTAGTTGGAGGATGGATGGTTGAGTACCCCCTTTGACCCTTCATTCTTCTCTTGGTAGTTACTAGTGATGGTATGCACGGTGGTTAGTTTTCCCCATATATGTGTGTAGAGGGCAGTAATGACTTGGGATTATTCACACACATATATTCTGCATATAGTTTTCTATTGACTACTATCGGTGTAACGTGTATAGGTTGTGATGGCTTGAGGATCTGTACTCGGTGTATGGGATGTAATGGCATGAGGTATAATACCTGATGTATGATACATATTATGTGAGTTATGGTGGCTCCCAGAACTACCTTGTTACTTTGATTATGTGGTTGTGGTGGTGAGTTTCATGAGGTGCATGTGGACGCACAAGATGCATGTTTTGGTGTTATGCCCACGTGTCTTTGAGATATCCTTTTTGGAGAGATATTTTTAAGATGTTCAACACTGGGGAAAAGTGGAAAACCAGTGTGGAAGTTGTACCGAGGTACCCTAGATATTCATTATTATAATATATACTCTTTTATGAGATACTTGGTGAGAGTAGTCATGGTAAGGTTGGGATCTTAGCATGCCTATTTAGGTAATGAGTTAGTTTCACTTGTTGATCAATTTGCTTTAGCATTCTTTCATTAAATTTGCATTATAGGATCTAAGGAGTATCCTACTGAGTATATTGTTATACCCACCCTATGTTATGTAAACTATTATTCAGGTCACTAGGAGTAGGTTAGAGATCAGACAATTTATTACTAGTTTGGGGTTTTGCAGGAGCTATTCGGGCTTCGTGGTCACAATCGTTTTAGTTTCTTTTGGTACTTGCAATTTTTTCTTTGAATTGTTGTAATTTTTGCATGACATTACATATATATACTTGGTTTTTTGTTTACATTGCAGTCTGAGAAGGAGTTTGTTAGTGTCTGTCTTATGTCTCTCTTCTACATGTTTTCTCTTAAAGGGTAATGTCTCGCATATATGTGTTTGATATACCATCGATGGTAGTCGTCAACCCGGGGCCTACTCGAGGTGGGACTTGGGGGTCATTATATCTATTCTAAACTTGCTGGCCCAGGAGGGGTACACATTTGGTGGAGGGGGTCGTGACAGGATATTAATTTTTTTTTCTTATTATTTAAATTTTAAAAATAATCATGATAATTATGATATAATCATAATTTCATTTAAAAAACACATGAACATGCTCATGTTCAATTTAAAATTTATAAAGTAATTATGAAAAATCCCATATAATGAAAAATTACTGTATAAAAAATTATAATCAATTCCAGTTCCTAATGTGATCTATATATTGTTAAATTCCGAGATAAAAAATGTGCGCTACCTCGATTATGAAACAAGTAAAATGTTATCAATATTAGTCACACCCGATATTGAAATGTTACAATAAATAATTAAAATTCATATAAAAATAATTATAAAATAAATTTATAATAGATTATAGATATGAATAATTTTATGAAATATGTAACAAAGTATTTTATTTTTTTATAAATGATATTTTAGTGATTTCGTGAATGTTGGGAATTATGGTAATGAGTTATTTTTTTCAAATTTAATTTTATAAGACATATTTCTTATTGTTCCTATAACATCTTCGATATCATTTGGGTAACACCAAAAAAATTCCTTTGATCATATCCATATAATTAATGTGGTTCGATGACCTATATATTTTTCTAAATTTAAATATCAATTGATTCAATGGAAACTAATGTTCGCTGTTTTTTAACTCGTATATATTACATAATTTTGAATACTTCATCATCATCATCATTAATCCACATGTGATTTCTTCTGCCAAAATGTTATATTTCATGGCAATTTGACATTAATCTATATGGAGAATTAATTTTTAATTCATATATCTTACTTTGAGGATTTTATTTCCAATGAATCATACCATTATGATAAGAATTATCATCCTTATTATCAACAATTTCCTCTCACTGTCCATATTTTCCTCTTTTGAAAACGTTTTATTTTATAAATGTAAAACTAATTATGTGTGACCGCATGAGACCTTCATAATTTTATTCTCCTTTTTTTCACAGGGAATTTTTTAAAACATTATATGATGTGTATTTTCAAAACTGTTACGTCAAAATATTAAAAAATAATGTTTCCCTTCCATTGAAAATGAATTATTTTATCTTCCACACACATTTATTTATGATTACCATTATGATATCTATAGAATAACTTATTGATGTTTATTTTTAAATGTTAGTTTTTTCTAATATTTTTCTTCATCTTATTTAAACCATAATCTATGTTCAGGGGTGATTTGGAGGAGATGGGGCTGGTCTTGGGCACTCACAACCATGGAGGCTCCTAGGGTTTTCTCATGGTGGATGAATCTGGTTTCTTGCATGCTGAATCTTTTCTGGGGAAGAATCGCTCCGATTAGTATAAGGTTACGTTCACCGAGTCTTTAATTTCTGTTGGGATTCTAGAAAAGATTATTATTATTATGGTTTCGGTGATGTGGATGGTGGATCACGTTCTGCTCTGGCTACTGTTGCAGACCCAGCTTTGGCGGATCTGATCCATACTGCGATTCATTAACTGACGGTGGTTCGTGCCTCGGCTCGACCCAATTCGGTTCCTTCTCCGGTGGAGGACTCGTACGTGAAAGCAGTGGAAGATTCAGCTGCAAGATTCATGGATCTGAAGACATCGGGTTTCGACCCATCTAGCGATCTACTTTAAGAGAAAATTTCTTATGCTCAGGCTATGGTTATTGGGCCATCAAAGCCCCCTGGTTCGACCTTCCCTAATCCAGGAGCCCTGCCTAACGAGGCACTCATGTCCAATTATTTTTTTTCTGATTTTCGTGGAGATCTTGCATCCAAAAAAATCATAATGATGGGTAAAACTGTTTTGGTTGAACCCCGTCAAGGTATCATCACTGAAAAGTAAGGGATTATATGTATTCTATCATTGCACATTTATCATTACAAGTTACGAAATATCATTGGACCTTGCCTGATCTTTAGAGAAGGCTTCTCGAAATTTGGGTCTTTGACTGTTGGAAGATTGAATCATTGGGAAAGTGTTTCTTTCATATGGTCTATCCAAATACTTCTATGAAATCCAGGGCATGAGGGTTTGGTCTTGTGAACCTGAAGCCTGGTTTCTTCAGGATATTGGATTGGGACCCCTCATTCAATCCTTTGAATGTAAAAAATTTTATCACCCTGATTTGGCATCGAATTCATGGTTTGATCTGGTTCATATGGCATTCTCATATTTTTTTGGGAAATTAATGTGGCTATTGGTGTTCCAATTAAGATGGATAAAGAGACGGGGAAGGCAAGGTATGTCCATTTTGCACATTTTCTTATGGAGGTTGATTTATCCTCTCTTTTAAAATCATTGGTTCTCTGGACAAATGAATTTTTATTTGATATGAATATTGATTATGAAAAAGTGCCAAATTTTTGAACATGATGTCACAATATTGGAGGTAATTTTGATAAATTCATAAGGCTAGTTTGTAGAACATGTGGGGTAAATAGTCATGCATCTGATAATTACAGGTATACTCAGGATGAGGGATCCTCTGACAAGGATCTCAATGATGATGAAAAACAATAAGGTAATCTAGATCATGGTATTCAAGGTCATGTTCCATTGGTGGACGCTGAGCAGGTATCTGCTCATATTCTGGAAAAGGACCTGAACAATAAGGTGGATGAAGACAGATTTGTGATGACTCACTATCTTGATAATGGTGAGGGTGGTCATTCTAGTCCCACTGACCCATTGGACTTGATGGAAACATGGGTTGATGATTATGTAAAACATCCTTGTAAAAATAAGTTATGGTCAGACATTATTGCTAGGAGTGAGCAAACTATTCGTGTCGCTCAGAGATCCATTGAAACTGATAACATGAAGTATTCATCACCTGTCATAGGATAGATCGGAGCTCATTGAATGTGATATTGAGTTGAAAGTTGTGGCACCTAAGGCTTCACGAGTCACTAATGATCCTGTGGAGCAACCTCCAATCCCTTTTGAACCGTAAATAGATTGGCAACAAATAAAGACTTGGAAGCGAGGTCGGCAACCGAAAACTCATGGATGAGGACCTAACAAGTTTATGGGGATGAACCTGGTTCAACCTACTATAGTTTTCTTTTTTTTTCCAGCCCTCTACTATTTATGTACTATTTTTTATTTTTCAATAAATTTTGGTAGGATTGGGGTTTCCTGGCTCCTAAACCTTTTTGGTATGTTCAACGGTGTTTTTGTGAAGATTATTTTTAAAAAATGATTTTTTTTAATTTTTTTTAAAAAAACATTTTTGAAATCATTGTGTATTTTTCAATGATTCATTTTTGAGATTTTATTACCAATATTTACTTTTATCAACACTTATAATTAATTTCTAAAAATTTTCCATTATGTAATTGTATTTTTAATATAACCCATAACAACATCAGTTACCCAAAATATTATTTATTTTTATAAGAACTCTTTTACCATTTAGGTGCCATTTTCCATAAATATATCCAAAGGAATTATTACATTGGATATTATTTTTAATTATCTAACATAATAAATATATATATATTACCAAAATTTGTTATGATGATTGAATTTGGGTCAACAAATGTTTTCATTCTTGCTGTCAATTTGGTTATACGATCAGGAAATATTGTCATATCCATTTTTTATTCCATGGGTTTCCTTATGATGTAATTATTTAATTATTTGAACAAGAACATATTTGTATGGATGATTGATGGGAGGGGTCATATCTAGTCTCCTACTATATTTTATATGTTGTTATATCTCATGGGATAAATATATTGTTTGTCGATATGATCATGTTATGTCTGTTCATTTGTTTGTTTGTAGAAATTATTTTTTATGCTTTGTTCACATCATAGTGAATGGAAATGATGGAATGTAACATTGTTCATATGCCCTTCAATGGAAATTATAACATATAGTTTTTCCACATGATGGATTGAGGGCATGAAAACATATATACCGGTTCAAATGATTGTGTATAGACATGATTGTTTTTTTTCTTTTTTTTACAAGATTGTCTCTAGTTAATATTCCACATAAACATGTTCCCAATATCATGATTTCCAATTCTTTTCTTATGTAATATTTTTACGTACCTATTTTTAATATCTAGTGATCATGTTTATTGTCACATACTCATTCGGCGGTACTTTTTTTATAGAATTCACATTACCCATCTTTATATGTTCTATTACAGATAACTCTTACGATTCAAGGTAAATTAATTTTGATATTTATCACATACTCATTCTTTAATATATTCTATTGATAAATCTATTGATGATATGCTTATGAGTTTTTTCATACTAAAAAATTAATATCACCAAATTTATTTGTTCCCATTCTCCTAGTTATATAGATGACTATAACCTTGGAAGTATCTAAAAGGATGGGTAGTTTTGTTCTAATATGGAAAAATCATGAAATATATTATCAGATAAGTCAATTATGTAGTTGGTCATCAACAAAACTAAATATTGCATTCATGGGATTTTGTTATTGTTATTTCTATATTTAATGACTAATAGAAGTTGTTTGTTAATTATAAAGATAGGTTCATTCCTATTGGTATCAAAGATGGTGTATACATAATGGGTTTTTAGAACCAGACACAGGTGATATTGTTCTAGGGTTCCTTAGTTGTATTCAGATCAATGTTTAGTTGTTTATGAGGTATAGTTTAGTATGTTGTGTGGATTGGATTATAGAAATTTAGCAAATACCCTATGAATGATACTATTTAATGGAAGGCATCATTATTTATTATCCAGGAAGAGATTGAGTGCTTCCTGCAAATTATATCCCTTCGTAGATTCCGGAAGGGTAATCATGACAAAATGTTTCTGTTGAGTATAAACTAAATGTTACCTATGATTCAAAATGAGTCTCAATAATATTTCACATTGGTTTAGGAACTCCCCAGAGATATCCATTACCTAATAAAGTTATCATTATATGACGTTATAAATGATTTATTTTGTTTTAAAATTAGGTTACAAAATATGAGAAACCCAGTCATCATGATTCCTAGATTAAAGAAAGTGTTTTTTATTGAACTAAATGTTAACGTTATTGTTTTGAAATGAAACACATTTTTTGGTTGAGTTTTTAACATTTATCTTAATGACCTTATAATAGTAATATTAATCACTCAACACTGACTTTTGTAGTTTTCAAAAAGAATGGATCTAAGAGGAACCATGTTAGTAATGGGGATAATAGAAATTCAGTAAATTTATTAATAAATAACTACTACGTACATAATTCACTGTTTAAAATATTCGGGTCATGATAATCCAAATACCATTGGTAATTATTAAAAATATGAGTTTTTTTTCTGACATCTAAACACAATAACAAATATTGGGATGGAGTTTTAAAGTAGATATGGTGAAATCACTGCAGAGAATAGGTTGTTAGATATCATTTATGTTAGATGTGTGGGATGAGACACCAATGATAATGATTAAAAGTAACTGAATGGTGTTTTTATTATGGTAATGGAGGGAATCTAGAATTATGTTACTAAGGAAAAATGATGATTTATATAAACATGATGGAGAAAAATAATTTTCATCCTAAGGATATTGTAGTTTTTCAATGATTTGAATGATAGTAACTATAGAACTATGGAAACTAGATCACTAATTTGAGGGATTAAGAAGACAATCGAAAAAATAAACCACACACACTATGGGAACAAGAAGATGACAATACAAAAACAATAGTTTATGTTGATTGTGATAATTATACAGTTATAGGTATTATCATATGTAAGTTCCATGTTTTCTTATATCGATTATGTTTTGATCATCTATTAGATATTGATGTCTAATGAAAAAATCCATGATGCTATCATTTTTATACATATGGTTTATGAATCTCCATCAAGATTTATTAGAATTTGATGCACAAAATTCATTAAAATTATTAATTAAGATAAAATTTATATGATTTTGTAATTGGGTTTTTTGTTTAATGTGAAAATATATTGATTTCCTATGAAGTAAAATCACAATTCATATCAAGATGTAATTATATACCTTTGCGAGGATGAATATGATCTTTCTTATAAAACTAATTTAATTATTAGAATTCTTATGATTAATTAAGAGGAATTTTTATGTCTAATTATTATACAAAAACAAAATATTAAGATTAACATATTATTAGGTTAAAATATATATTTGAAATTTTTTTGATATCACTACCAAAATTATATTTTCATACATTTCTACCTCTTATATAGCCTTGGATACATTCATTATTATATGATATTTCAATTCATTATGATGCAATTTATTTTTTGGGGAGAATGTAATGCCTATATATTTTAGAATGAATATATTTTTTTTTCTACGTTAATACTAAGTTAGGTAAATTTCTCAAACATAGACACAGAACTAAAAAAGTTTCAGAAATATTTATCCTGAATCAAATTAAATAGTAAAATAATATGAAGTAAAAAAATGTTTGTAGTAAATTATAAATGCATAGTAATTGTGATTACAATTTTTTTTTAAAATGTTTATTTTCAATAAAATATGTTGTCATTATATAATTTATTTTAAATTAAAGAATAAAATTTTAACATTAATTTTTTTTAAAAAATTATTTTATTCTTCAATTGATCATCTCATAATTATAATATGATAAATGAATACAATTTTTTTTTAAATAATTGATTTTACACTGACTAATAAAAAATATGGTTTTTACTAAAGTCATAGTGTCTATAAAAATAAAAAGAAGTGATAATAACATAAAATCCTATAATAAATACCACTATAGGTTAAGAATCCAAGTGATTCTAATGAATAAATTTAATAATAAAAACAAAAACAAACTATTCATACATTACAAGTGGTTTTAGAAATATGAGAGTAAATCTAACCCCAAAATATCTGAACCCACTAGGGAAGTACATTATTCTGGGATCATAAAGGAAAACATAGAGATCGTTTCCATAGTCTATCTCATTGATAGGGAATATACAACTTGATTAGATTCTCTATATGATTGTCAAATAATTAAATTGAGATTAATAATAGCCTGAAATAATTCATTACGTTATACTAGGTAATTCCATTGAACACTCCTTCATGTAATTCAATATAGAGGAAATCCTATTTATGTAGTATGTAGGATTTTTACCTTAAAATGGTATATATTTCATATTCATAAACAATTCAAATTCCAATGTAATGATAGAAGCATAATGTGATGATTACACTATGGGTATGGAAGACTAATCTAGATCCAGAGTGATCTGGAATGCCTTATTCCTCACCATATACATTGAAATTGATCCAAAATGGGGTTGGGTGAATCCATCAAATTGGTTTCACCTTCATTATTTTGGAAACACCACTCACACCTAATAAAAATAATATATTCATAGCTGAGATGGGTTTTTCAAAAAATATTGTTTTATTTCGGATGCCTTGTGAACATTCCTAGGCATGAAAAATATTCTCACAAGAATGAAGTGGTTTTTTGATTGAAAAACCCAGGTTATTCTAATCCTTCCAAATGAAATTGAGGATCAATGATTCAACATCCATCAATAGATTATGAATCTACTCACCCTTGAATGCATCGATAATATACTTTAGAAGGTCCTATAATTCATTATATATATAAATTTTGTTTCCAAAATTATCATTTACATACTCCAAAAGATTGGATTAAAGGTAACATTTAATGAAAAGATTTGTATATTTTCAGCATCAATCTGTCATAGTTAAGAACTAAAACTGTTTAGATTCCAATTACATGAAGAAGATCCATTTTATGCCTCTTTGATGTTCATCGTCTCAGAGGTTATGTCCCTTCTTTCTCTCTTTTGGGTGTTTTATCATTCTGTATTGGCGCCAATGGTAGAGGTCGGATTGATCTAGCCACCCCAAGGAATCTTTCATTTTGATCCTATAGTGCTTCCAAAGTTGAATACCATGATTCCCCCTACTTCTGTATCATCAATAACATGGGCTCATCATGATCTACTGAACAACTGGTACCGTCGATCTGTGTGTAAGTGTTATCGATTGGTTTGTCGTCTTGGATGAAACTACCAACCATATGTAGTGCCGCCATGAGGTGGTATTGATAGGTACCATGTTGATATGTGGCGCTTGTACACTATGAGATTATTAGAACAACTAGTAAGTTTGATGTAGTGAAGACATATAATAGTTAAGTCCTTATAATAATAAGGACGCCTCACTATTCTAAGGCTTCATTCTTCTAAGGACTCAATGATCTATTCTGAGAGTGGAACTGGATTCACTATTCTAAGACCAGTGAATCTCGGGTATCAATCTGGTAGATAGAACCATGGCCATTGTGATTTCATAAAAATTATCAACCATGATGGGGTGTTTATATTTCCTCAAAATTTCATCCTTTCATGGTTCTATGTGTTGAAAATTCACTTGTCATTCAGCTTCCACATGCGGATTTTCCTATCAATAGAGACATGCCTTTACACTTAAATGGTTTCATGATAAGGGATTGATAGATATAATTTATTTAATATGAATGAAATCAGTAGTATAAATATTTTGTGGGTTCAATGGAAAATAGATAGTTTTTTTCAAGAGGTCTCTCAATCCTGAAGGTTCTCTAATGGTTAAAATTTGATTGATTTCATGAAATCCATTTAGAGTTTGAAATAATGTGATTTATTGATTTTTGGATATCAATGCATAATTTTGAGGCTAGATAGAATGAAACACCATCCTAAAACATAGTATATAACATTATATACATAAAAGTGAAGGACATATCATATGTTTCCAAGTGAGTTTTCTAATAAGGGTATTGATAATATTTCTGAGGTCCTTTATGACTAATCACCCAATATCAATGGGATTGGTTAATTCATTCAATGAAATAGTTATGAGATTGTTTCCATGGAAACATATAGTTTAAATGAAATTTCTAATTAGGAATTGTATATTACTAAATTTCCCTCATAGCTATTTATATATATAAATTTCATAAAAACATTTTTATCGGATCACTAAATTGACCAAACATATTCTTCAAACATGAGAAATTTAATTCCATTTTTATCTAGCCAACTAGTGAAAAAATTTCTAGACATTGTCCATTTGGAGGCCTATCTATTGAGGGGTATTTCATAAGAATAAAGAAGGTGTGAGGGGTGAACAGACATAAAATAACAATGAATATTTTGTATAGGAAATCTTTAGTAAGATCATTAATTCATATTGAAATGTAGTATTCATAAATGGTAATTATTAGATATAACACCCTTATTATTTATAATTTTTTTTCTGAATAAATTAAATTTTGTTGATGTCTTGTGTTTTATGCTACATAAAGGTATGCTTCCTCTACAAGGAACACCGACCTAGCTTCTATTAATGCTAACAACGAGTTACTATGAAATATCATTTTATTATTTTAATTATTTAATCAATACAATTATAACCTATATTTTAGAATGGTAGGTATGAATATGATTAATTAAATTATTAATGCATTTTTTACTCACGCAAAACCCTTTTGTAATTAAAAATAAATATTTTTAATCAGTAGAATTGTGTTTTATACCAACGAAATAAACAAATCAATGTTGTTGGATTATATTAAATATATATATATATATAACATTAAATCTAATTTTTATCATTTATCAGATGTGTTTTATAGAGTTTCAAAAAATATAAATCTAATTATATGTTGAAAATTTTATTTTTCTAAAAACACAATTTTTATCTCCTTTCAATGGAGCTCTTGTTTTAAAAATAAAATTTTAACACTTTTATAAATTATATTTTAAAAAATAATCTTTTTCAATTAAATAGGGATGTAATAATTTTTTCTTGTTAAATTTTTTTCATTTTTCTGATATGTTTCATGTTTTGATGAATAAGGAGAAATATTGAATTTTAATAGTTAACTGCTATTTCATCGAAATAATTTATATTTTCACATAATAATTTTTATTGATTTTAAAGTGTAATTATATTAATTTTTTATTTTATAATCAAATTTTGGCCATTGTAATCCATTTCACTTTGAATTTGGATATAAAATCATTTCAATATTTTGAACATTTTCACTTTTAATAAAGTTGTTTTCTTGTTCCATCATCGAGATTAAATTTAAATTTATTTTATAAATTACCTATTTAAAATTTTAAAAAATAGATTACATATTTGGAATCATAATTTAGAAATTTTGTATGGATTTTCCTTTTATTTTTGGATAATAAGAAAATCAACTTTATTAATTTTAATTACCAGAGTTAAGGGAAAATCTTGTAATTAAGGCTAAAAATAATATTATAAATATTTTAAAACTAAAAATAAACATGATTTTTTTATTTTAGGAAGTTAATTCGACACATAACTAAATTTTTTAGAATTTGAATAATTTAATTTCTACATTTCCATGAAAATGAATTAGATATTATTGAAATCGAATATAGTGATAGAATAACGTGCTCTTAATTTCAATAAGTATACTATTTTAAATATAAGGATATATAGAATATATTATAAAATATATATATATATATATATATTATTAATTATAATAGTTTTATCTAAGTCAATAAATTTATTTTTAATTTGTTGTGAAGAAAATAATTTTCATAAATAATTACACAATTATGATGCAATAATTATTCATTTATTGAAAATGTCAATTATGCGATATTAAAAATATTAAAATAAATATCCTTTTAATTATTTTAGGTGATCCAAAAATTTCATAGGTAAATATGACATACTATGGGTGTAGAAAATGAATTATTAATTTGTTACCTTTTTATATTGTTTTTATTAATGTCAATGTAATGAATAGTGTAAAAATTGAAATTACTGATATTTTATGAGAAACATTTCTTATTAAATTAAATAAGAATAACAAAAATCCTTAATATAGGAAAATTGGATAATTTATGGTCCAAAATATCATATATTTTCCATTTATGGTTCAATTTTCACCTTATCAGTAAAAAACTTCCACCATTTAATATTGAAAATTTTGTTACCGTAGTCAAAATTAAAATCGGTTAACTGAAGGTTAATAAAACAAGATAAGGTCTAAAACTGACAAAAAACTTGTATAATATCTATTGTTTTATGGGACTAATAACGTACCCCTCATTATCTTAAAAAAGAACTCTATTTAGTGGTAATTGGAATGAGGTTTAATTTATTATAATTTAATCTTTTGATAAATTCCAAAAGTGGACCTCAACTTTATTATTAAAGGAATGTTCCTCCCTCATCTCATCTAACCACTTTTATTAATCTATATCGACCAAAATATGCCAAAATATTATACCCACATCCCAATTCACATTATATTGCTTCTTTTCTTCCCAAAATACCATCTCTGGAGTCCTTTAGAGGAGATTTATAGGAGCTGTTTCGAATAAGAGGTAATCAATCAAACTCATCACTCTTTTCTATATGCTTCAATATCTACAAAAATATATGATAATCATCATTAAATAATAAATTACTAATTATAAATATTTTTAAATTTTATTATTTTTTTTAACAAACCATTATACACCCCCTTTTCCCATCGAACTTGAGGTGACGTTATCGCTCGTGCTTATATACATCTTATCGTATCCATGTAGCGATATAATTCATTTTTTATCACCAAAATTTATGAGTGGTAATGATGATTTTATGAATTTTTATAAATTATATTTATGAAATAATTATAATTGTAGAATTAAAATATCATATATACCTTTTTACTACCTAATATTTTTGGAAATGATAATATCACTCATGCATATGCATGTCTTACCATTTCCATGATGCGGCATGATTCATTTTTCATATATTTTTTTATCGCGAACCCATCCCCACAATGTGTACCCCTCCTGGGCCGACAATGTGAGAAGGGAGATAATGACCCCTGAGTCCCGCCTCCAGTAGGCCCCGGGTTGGCGACTAACACCACGGGTATAGTAAACACACAAATGGGAGACATTACCCTCTAAGAGAACACATGCAGAAGAGACTCAGAACTGAAATATAAAAGAAAACCCAAGTGCACATATGTAATGTCATGCAAAAGTACTACAACTGGAAGGGGAAAACCGCAAGTACCCAAAAGAAAGTAAAAACAACAGCAACCACAAGCCTGAAAAGATCCTGCAACCCCAAGCTAGTAGAAACCAACTTGATCTCCAACCTGCTCCAAGTGACCTGAAAAATAGTTTGTATATACATAGGGTGAGTATAACAGTATACTCAGTAGGATCCTCCCCGAAGCCTCTCGTGAAAAAGTAAAGAAATCATGCTAAAGCACTGTGAACAACAAGTGAAACCAACTCATCAGCTAAACAGGTATACTAAGTTCCCAACCTCACCATGGCTACACTCACCAAGTAACGCATACAAGAATATATCATATCATAAAGAATATCCAGGTTACCCCGCAACTACTTCCCCACTGGTTTGCCGCTTTGCCCCAACGTCACAGGTCTTGAGCATCTCTATCCAAAAAGGCTTACCCGCAGACACCTGGGCGAATCACCACAATATGCACCTCATGTAACAAAACCACCACGTCCACATAAGAAAAGTAACCAGGTAGTTTTTGGGATCCACCACAGCTCGCATAACGTGTATCATACATCAGGTATTATACCTCAAGCCATTACAGCCCATACACCGAGTAAGGATCCTCAAGCCATCACAGCTTATACATGTTACACATATAGTAGTCCATAGGATACTATATCCAGAATATATGTGTGTGAATAACCACAAGCCATTACAACCCTCTAAACACATATATGGGGAAAACTAACCAATGTGACTACCAACATAAGTAACTACCAAGAGAAGAGAGCAGAGACAAAGGGGGTAGTCAACCATTCATCCTCCCATCGAAATGTTGGGGAAAACACCCCCCAAGGCTCAGAATCCCCATAGTGTCAGTTTCCCTTACTGACAGGGTGGAGTAGTGTATATAAACACAAAAAGTATAGAATATATTAAATATCACAACTACACTATGGGAATTACCTAGTCTTAGACTCAACTGCAGCTAACATCTCTCGGACTCCGGGCTGCCACTTCTAAGACTAGGTATCCTATAAACACACAACCATTTAAAGAGATTTAATAAATTATTTCATTACCTTTTTACCAGTTGCAATTTACGTTAATTAATTATTTAAACATTAATTAACCATGAAAAATTCCACATTAAATTTAATTATAATCCCACCCAAAGTCCACCGTTCCTTCAAAATTACAACCTCATCTTTATGTTCCAGCAAACTCTAACCCAATGGTTTACCAACATTTATTCAATTATTCATTACAGAATTACTTTCCCACATTCCCAGGCATTCTAGAAAAACATTCTATGCTACTAAACACAAGGGGGATCAACATGGTGAGTAGATGTACTACCTGTCGAGTCTTTGCTGCTTATAGTAAGAGCATCTACCCATCCTCTCTTGATAAGCTAAACACGTAAAGCACCTGGAAAACCCCACATGTCTTCACCTCTTTCGGAAGAAGGGTAAGTAAGACCAGCTTCCTTGAGCAGTGGGGAAAAGTAAAGAAGATAAACAACCAATAAGAATCAGCAAGTATCCAACAATCACATCCATCTCATTCCATCATCCCTAGTGTCCTCCCCGACACCCACATGTATAAACTGATGCATCTCACCCATCTAGGCATCATCTTCTGCCACAACCAAAATTCTCCATGACCCAACATATTACAACAACCATTTAGGCTCACATCACAACAGAAGAAGCAGGAAAACAAACATCACATCAATTGGGATATTGACCCTTTGACAATCAATAGGGTAACTCAGAACCCTTTAAGGAATTATCAAACAATCAGTTCTTTAATCCATATTGAATTAACAGATTTATTATTCATAGGTTTCAAAATTCAGGAAACCTAATCAGTAAGCTATCAAAAATAATTAAACATGCTAACTTCACCAATTTGATTAACTTCAAATTAAAACAAGAAGAACCAGATTCATTTATATGCCACTTTATCTTTATCTAAACAATTATCAATTAATTCCGGTTTACGTTCTTTACCAATTTATGTCAAGAACAAACATCTATACGTAGCAAGCATAGATATCACACTATCTAGAAAAATAAGTGGCAATAACATACGATCGATATAAATTTATTTATCCAGTTAAAATATTTATTATGTCAATTCCATTGTGGTCCAGTGGAATAAAACATGATAACAATACAGTTGCACATAAAAGAAAAGAGAAGCAATGAATCCCCTACCTCAAATAGTCCTTGATGTTCTTTATCCACCCAATGGGTCACGATTCTCCTCTCGCGTCAACTGCATCCACCCAAGGATGCCATGATACGACCACACCAACTGAAACCCAATAAAACCCCATTATAAGCATGGATATTACATGCTATAATATGGAAAGGAGAAATGAGAGAAGATGAACCCCAAAAGAATGATGATAAAACATACCTTATATCGAAGATCAACCGATACATCTCGGTTGCTTCAAAATAGAGTAGAACCAATCCTAAGAGGAATGTTTGATTGTGAAACTCCTATGGGAAGGATTGAAAGGTTCTAGCATCTCATAGCTGAGAACAAAGAGGAAGAATAAGGGAGGAAGATATCTTGTCCCTTTTGAAGATTTAATGGAGCGACGATTTAAGATACACTTAATTTCCCATTAAAAGAGGAACGCATTAAACCACGTAGTTTGACCATGTAAAAACATCCCAGGCCTTAGGAATAATTAATATAGGATTTATGGCCTTTGAATTGGCCTTAAGAGTCCTTAAAAAGAGGCTTTAAATGCATTTTATGTCAAAGGAAACATCAAAGGGGAAAAACTGTAGGAAGCTGGAAACACTGTACACCAAACTCAAAATCTGGAAAAGGAAATAAAGGCTGCTGTTAGAACCACACTAATCTAGAAACACTGTTCATGAGATCGAAATTTGGTAAAGGAAATAAAGGCTACTATTAGAACCTCAATGATCTGGAAACACTATTCATGAACTCGAAATTTGGAAAAGGAAATAGAGGCTGCTGTTAGAACCTTATTGGTCTGGAAACACTGTTCATGAACTTGAAATTTGGAAAAGGAAATAGAGGCTGTAGTTAGAACCTCACTGGTCTGGAAACATTATTCATGAACTCAAAATTTGGCAAAGGAAATAGAGTCTACTATTAGAACCTCACTGGTATGGAAACACTGTTCATGAAATCGAAATTTGGCAAAGGAAATAGAGGCTATTATTAGAACCTCACTGATCTAGAAACACTATTCATGAACTCGAAATTTGGTAAATGAAATAGAGGCTGCTGTTAGAACCTCACTAATCTGGAAAAACTGTTCATGAACTCGAAATTTGGAAAAGGAAATAGAGGCTGCTGTTATAACCTCACTGATCTAGAAACACTATTCATGAACTCGAAATTTGGCAAAGGAAATAGAGGCTGCTGTTAGAACCTCCCTGATATGGAAACACTATTCATGAACTCAAAATTTGGAAAAAGAAAAAGAGGTTACCATTAGAGGTTACTGATAGAACTATTCACCGATGGAACTATTCACGGAATTGGAAATTTGGAAAAGGAAAGAGAGGTTACCGATAGAACTATTCACCGATGGAACTGTTCACAGAATTGGAAATTTGGCAAAGGAAATAGAGGTTACCGTTAAATGTTACCGATAGAACTGTTCACTGATGGAACTATTCACAGAATTGGAAATCTGGAAAAGTAAAGAGAGGTTACTGTTAGAGGTAACCGATAGAACTGTTCACCGATGGAACTATTCACAGAATTGGAAATTTGGAAAAGTTTTGGGGATAAGTCACCTTGACCTCCCGGAACACCTCAAACACCATATTTTTACAATGGAATGGACTGAAGAGGTCCGGGCCATTACATTTTTCACATGGGAATTAATAAGGATTAATTTTATAAGTATAAATGATATATATAACATAATATTTATTTTTGAAATTATGGGACCATGATGAATTTATAAGGACCATCACTTCCGAACCAAACCATGCTTGGAAAACAAAGTAGATATCATATATAACTGTGATTTTAGTTATAAATAAATAGACGACAAGTTTTTATAAAAAATCATACATGTTATTATTGATATATGGTTTAATAATAAATGTATAATAAATCCATATTTATTATATAGGAGTCTTGATTGAAAATAATGATATTTCATACATGAGGTAAGGTATTTTTGTCTCACATTAATTTATATTGGACACATGCCTTATACACCACATTTTTCACATGTGTGTTTTATATATTTCCCATGAATATATTTTCTGAGTGTTATTTAGAATATTATTTTATTTTAATATCTGTATAATTTTATTCATTTCATGTTTCATACATTTCTATTGATTATAACAATGCAAGGGGTTAATTTAAAATTTTAATCAACATTCGGGATTGTATCGTTTTAAATTTAATTTTGGGAATATTTATCATCAATGCCCATATTTTCTAAAAAATGTTATAAAAATGGTATTTAATATTATAATATGAATATTTAATGTAATTTATACCCATTTTTTCTGTTTATTAAGAAGTTTAAATGGAACATGTTTTTTCGTTTTCCAAGTGGTATATATTTTGACTCTTTCTAAAAAATGTAACAAAGGAATGTATTTTTAACATTATAAAAAAAATCACATTTCTCCTTCTTCATGTGAAATTTATTTTTTGAATATTAGCTTACAATATTATAGGTTTATTTTCAAATAAAATTTTTTTCCATTAAAAAATATTCCCCTATTTAAAAATTGATTTCATAAAGAAAGCATATTATCCTCAATAATTATTTCAAGTAATATTTCAAAAATAATTTTTATTTAACATGACATTATTTGATGTCACTTATGTTTTAATAGGGCTATGTATCAAGGATGCAATTCTTATTCCTTCTATGAGTGGTTTATGTTTATGATGGAGTGATACATAAGAAAATTATTTTCTTTCCATGAGTTATGTTACGATGAAAAGATTATGAAACTCATTTTTACATGCGTTGTAATGTGATGAATGATATATGGTCCAATGAAACACATATTTATAGAATTAATTAAGTGATTCATAGGAACTATATCTCCCGTCAATCCATTTACTGATGAATTATATATCATGATATATTTTTGAGAAATAAGGTGTTGTTCTAATTTTTGTGATGAGAAACAAGTAGATGTCCTTGATCTGTTAAGGGAAACAGGTGATAGAGTCTAATATGAAATTATTAGTAGTTAACCTTGACATCTGAATTTGTTCCCTATACTTAAGATGAATCCACAAACATTTATTACATGAATATATGGTTCATGAATGATTTATTATGAAGTTTCATTATTATGGTTCATGTTAATGTTTTTTTCCATAGTTGATGTTCATGATCCATGAATGGTTGGGTATGAACATTGAATGTTATTATCATAATCACATACCCATATTTCATTCTTATTCTATCATAAAATAATAAATTGATATCTTCTATGTATACCCATATTGAGCGTCTGAGATCACCCTTTCCTTATGTTTCCTCTCCTCATGATAAAAATAAAGGTGATAAGTTTGATGTGATAAAAAGTATTTAATTATGAGGAAATATGTGGGATTTGAAGTGCATTTTTTTAACTAGATTATTATTATTTTTGACTTTACCAAGGTACAATACCATCATGATCCCTAGGATTTTATTTGTATAACAAAATAAATTTTCATATAATATGATGGAATATCTATGTAAGAATATATTGGGTTGTTATAGTTGGTATTAGAGGTAATGGTTTAGTTAACCTTTGGAATCTAGGATGAGAAAACCTTAGTAAAAAACCTAAAATTAGGTCTATGAATATGATAAAATTAAATAGTTTTCATATCTATTATGAATTATATAGTTTAAAACCTAATGTTTCATAGATTGTTTCATGTTTTAAGAAATTTTCTAAATGAATTTTCACGATTATAACTATAGTTGTTATTTATCAAAATATAATTTTTGTAATTAGTCAATAGATTTAACTTGAAGGAATTTTTCTAATGATGAATTTTATATACAATTAAATTTTTTTCTAACTAAGAAACCAATTTTTATGGAATCTATAATGAAGAAACTTTGCACTATGCTATCACAACATTCTCATGCTATAAATCATACTAATTTTCCAAATCATCAAAGAAGGTAACAATGTAATATTGAATATTTCATGAGGAAAAATACCACTTATTTTACTCGATCTTTTGATCTACTAGAGTTAGTGATATACATCAACATAATTCAAAAATTATTTTTTGTTCCGTAATTCTCCAAACATGAAAAAGTTTTCCTATCTGTTTATCGTCTATAAGAAGAAGCTTATAAATGGTGTAATCCATTCAAGATTATTATGAAAGGGGAAGTAATTTATTCCATTTAATGGGATAAATTCAATAACTTATTTCCAATATGTTCATTCCTCATACTCTTAGAATGAATATGGAAAATTAGTTCCTTAAGATAAAGAAAAGGGATGGTGGATATGTTTTTACCTATGAGGAAAATTTTACTAGACATTTGAGGAACACTTCTAAAATTATTATCCAACCTATATGTATGATTGAATGATTCCTCAAGAAAAAAAACCATGTCTCCAAAGGAAATCATCTATATGAGAATTTGGAAGAAACAAATAAATTATTTGATGTGCTCTTAATGTTAAAATAGAAATTGGAGATACCAACCATTCACATGGATTAAATATGTATTAAAATATTGAGTCTCATGAAAACTAGAATTAATCATATGGTGGAAATAATTCCATCCATCCACATTCTAGATATGGGGAATGTAACATCATGGTATTTGTTTAAATATAATTGGGTGGTTGTTTAAATGTGGAAAAGAGGGTTATAAAGGCCAAGAATAAACAAAGACATTAAGCAGTCTCGTTAATGCAATAGTTGATAAGAAGATGCTGACTGATTCATCACCCACCCTCCAATTCTATAAATTCAAGGATTATGGAAATTATGAAAATAATTGTATGAATCCAATAGTTTTTTCTCATTGATGGCTGTAACGTTTAAATCCCAAAGGTGATGGTAAATCTCTTGTGATTGTGACTTCCAAAGTGGGTTATAATAACGATGTTATGAAAGGTACACTTATCATCCTCTCTAGAATAATTAATGTCTTATTTGATTCTAGATCCACCCAATCTTTTATTTCTAAATAATTTTATAAGGGTATCATAGTATCACCTTAATAAATAGATTTTGAGTTAGATAGAAGAGTCCTAAAGTCACAATTGTCACATCTTATGGTTATAGTTTTACTCTGATTGATATATGTGGGAATGTATATCCTATGAATCTCATGATTACTTATATAGTTTTATTTTATTTTATTCATAGCTTGGATTATATTTCTCTATATAGAGATCATACTAATTTACAAGGAGGGGAAGTCACATTCTATATTCTGAATGAACCTATATCCATTTATCAATGCATGGATGACTATATACATAAAATAGAAATTTCTTCCATCCTATGGGTATTAATTCATATAAATGAAAGTTATCTATCTCAGATGGTTGGGGGAAAACTCAAAATTATGGTCAAACTGATTGTATTGGAGTTGGTTGATGTTGTTCTAGAAGAGTTTACAAGTTTTTCACTGAATTGTAATGTTGGGCTTTAAATAGAACTCATTCTTGGGGTTATGCATATTTTATTGACTCCTTATAGAATATCCCCAATAGAGTTGCATGAATTAATGATGAAACTCTATGAAAATTAGGATAAGTTACTCAAAAAACCTAGTGTGTCACCATGGGGTTCACCTATTCTATTTTTTATGAATATTTATTATTCAATGCATCTTTGAATTAATTTTCAAGATCGCAACAAAATTACAATAAATAAGAAGTATCCTCATCCAGATATTGTTGTTTTGTTTGATCAACTATGTGAAGATCAATAATTTTAAATAATTACCTTCATTCAAAATATTATGAATTTATGGTCATGAAGGAGGATATGACCAAGTCATCATTCCGAACATGGTATAAACACTATGAATTTATAGTAACACCTTTTGGTATAAATAATTCCCCTGCTATCTTTATTGACATGATGAATAGAGTATTTAGAGACTATATTGATTATTTTATGTTGGTCTTTAAAGAAGATATCATTGAATATTATAAGAGATATTATGAATATGAATATCACTTTAGGATTGTGTTGAATACCCTAATAAGGGATACTTTTTATGAATACTGAATGTGAGTGAATTTTGGATTAATAATGATATTTTTCTGGGAAAATTAGTCTCATGTTTGGGTAAATTAGTAGATCCCTCAAATAAATAATTTAATAAAAAAATGTCTTAGAAAACCCATGGCAACTAAAATACATAGTATTATTGGGTTTTTCAGATATTATCAGTTCTCTGTGGTAAATTTATCTTGGCTATTCAGTCCACTCAACAATATAACTCCATAGGGTTTTTTGTTTTTATAAAAGAATTAATGTGAATAAAATTTTAAGGAACTGAAGAGAATATTAGTCAATGAGCATGATATTAAATTATTCAGTAGGGGATAAGGGTATGTAATTTATTGTTATGAATCTAAGAAGTGATTGGGATGAATTATTATAAAAAATTACATGGTTATAGAATATTCATTAGAAAAACTAAATGTTCATGAACAAAAATACAGAACATGGGATTTGGAGTTATCTACGGTAAAATTATTAATAATGATTTGGAGGTATTATATTTATAGAGAAAAGTGTGATATATATCCTAATCACAAAATCATAATTTATATATTGGAAATGAAGGAGTAGAATATGTTCCAAAGAAGAAGGTTGGAACCAATTTTAGATTATGATTTCTCATTACATTACCACCCTAGGAAAGAGAATAATGTGGATGGTATATTGATTCAAAAGGACCATTCTTTCTTATCTATGCTGATGATCACAAAAGACTAAATATTTCATGTTTTTCAAATGATGGATCTAGAAATCATGAAGGAACGAGGAAATATTATCTCACCCAAATGAATTTTTATCCATCTATCTAAGTAAATATTAAAGAGGCACAAAAGGAAGATGTTGAGATGGAAAAGAAATTAAAAAATGTTCCTAAGTTCAACCATAATTTTGATATAATTATAAGGTTTAATAATCATGTATTTTATCCTATTATACCATATTTGAAGAAGGAAGTATTGGATGGTTCTCATAATTCATCATTATCATTTCATCCTGGATATAGAAAGATGTATAGAGACATGAATGAATATTTATGGTGGGATGGAATGAAGTGGGATATTTCAGAGTATGTTTCTTGATAAATATTTTTTTAGAATGTTAAGGCTAAGAGGCAGAAATATTTTGGGACATTACAACCATTAAACTTACCTGAATGGAAAAGGGGAAATATCACCATGGATTTTGTCACGGTCCATCACAAAACATCTACATGCCAAAATGATATATGGGATATAGTCAATTGTCACACAAACTATGAACAGATTATTTACTTCATAGAGGACTTATCAATTAATATTAATTCTAGATTATATAGTATGATTTTGTTATGATTTCATGGAGTAACACTTTCCATTGAATCTGATCCGGATCTAAGGCATAACTTGAAGTTATGGCAAAGTCTTTTATAGGCTTTAGATATAAGGAATTGTTTTAAAAATACATATCATCCTTGTATAGATGGTAAATTAGAGAGGATAATTCAAACTCTATAATATATTTTGAGATCATTCTGTGTGAATTTAAATGGAGGTTGGTATCAATACCTTTCATTAGAATAATTTTCTAATAATAACAGTTTTCACTCTTACATTTAGATGGATCCTTATGAAGAACTATATGGGAAGAATTGGTAGAAATCATATGTGCATGAATGATTTGGGGGGGAAATAGAGATATTGTGAAATTATCTATTTGATAAAATGGTAGATAATGATAAATACATTAAAAAAACACAATAGAAACTTAGAGTTGACCAAAAAGTGATGTTGAAAATCGTCAGAATGATATTGAGTATGAAGTGGGTGAAAATTTATTTATATAAATATCTAACTAGTTTAGGGAAATGAGATTTGGAAAATGGAAAATATAATACCCAACTATATGAACCATTTTTAATTATTTATCATATTAGGGTGGATGTTTATTGATTTGATCTTCCACATAATCTTTGAAGTTCATGATCTGTTCCATGTGTCTCTCTAGAGAAAGTGCACACATAATCCTTAAAATGTACTAAACTCAGAGGTATTACCATAATAAAAAGACCATTCTTATGAGGAACAACCTATTTAGAATTTATAATTTATAGAAAAGGTTATATTAAATAATACCACTAATATGGTTAATGTTTGGTGGTGAAACCACCAATCTGAGGTCTATATGGGAACCCGAGGATATGATGAGGAAGAGGTATCATCATCATTTTGTATTTGAGAGATGAATATAAAGGGAGAAATTATTTTTAATGGGGGTAAAATGTATGAACACAAATTTTAATGAATTTCTTCGAATAAATTACATTTTTGGGGTCTTTTGTTATACGCTACACCATGTTATTCTTGCACTACATGTAACAATGACTTAGTTTATCTTACATGAAACACTAAGTTTCAAGGAAACATAATTTTATTATAATAATTTTTAGATAATATAATTATAACCAAGATATTAGAATAGATGTTATGAATAAGATTAGGTGAATTATGAAAGTATTGTTTACACATGAAAAAGCCTTTTGAAATTAAAAAAAAATCATTTTAATGCGTTGAAGTGTGTTTCATACTAATACAATAAAAAACTCAATCTTGTGTATTATATTAATGAAATATATATATATAATATATTCAATATATTTTTTAATATTTATCCTATGTTTTTTTACACAATATATTAAAATTTATCTTATTTTATGGTTAAAAATAATATTTTTCAAAACACAATTTTTTTTCTTATTTCTCTATAGCACTTCTTTAGACAAAACCTTTTGACACATTTATAAATTAAATTTGACAAAATAGTATTTTTATTTGAATTCAGTATATCAAAATATTCTTTGGATGAATTTTTGTTATTTTTCTGATAAGTTTCATGTTCTGATGAAGAGTAAAAAATACTAGAGTATAAATGAAAACTGTTTTTTCATCAAAATATTTTTTAATGATAAATAATATTATTAATTTAATTTAAATTATAATAAGATTAATTTTTTATCATTTAATTAAATTAAGGCCATTTGAAACAATTTCACAGTTAATTTTTATATAAAAACATTTAAATCTTTTGAATGTTTTCACTTTAAAAAAACATGTTTTCTCATTAATTAAATAGAATCAATATTAATTTAATTTTAGAAAATGATGCGGTTTTTTTGATAAAATGATTCAATTTTTGGAATAAAAATTTTAAAATTTATTTAATAAGAACACTTTATTTTTGTAAAATGTGAATAATAATTTTTTATTTTTATTATCATGGTTAATGGTTCTTGTGTAATTAATGGTGAACATAATATTATAAATATCATAAATATATACTAACACTTTACCAAATGTTATTTTTTTATGTTAATTCTCCCTCTACACATATATTTATAAATTGAATAATTTAATGGAGACTTTTCCATGAAAATTAATTTGATATTTTTCAAATTATAGAGAGTGAAAAAGTTCACACTTACTTTTAATATGTATAGTATTTATAATATTAAGTTACATATAATATTTTCTAAACTATAAATATTATTCATAAATATTAAAGGTTTATGTATATTAAGGAAATTTATTTTTATTTTTTATTTAAGAAATAATTATCATAAATAATTACAAAATTATGATGTAATAATTATTCAGTTAATGAAAAACTCAATTAAGTGATATTATAATTATTAAAATAAATATAATTTGAAAAAATTATGGTTATATGAGAATTTTTTAGGTCAATATTACATATTATTGGTGTTTCGAATTAATTTTGTCAATGTTATCTTGATATATTTATATTATTAATGTTAATGTAATGAATAGTGTAAAATTGACACTAATGATATTTTATGAAATTATTATTTTATTATATTAGTTAATAATAAAAAAATACTAAATAAGGAAAATTATATAAATTATGGTCTAAAATATCAAAAAATTTACCCTTTATCATTCAATTTAAACCTTATATGTAAAAATATCCACCTTTTTATATTGAAAAATTTGTTAACATAGTTAAAATTAAAATAGGTTAATAAGAGTTATTGAATAGTATAAGGTTTAAAATGATAAAAAACATGTATATAACTTTTTTCTTGATGTTATACAACAATATACTAAATTTTATTTGAATAAAATTCCATTTGGAGGTATTTTTACTGATATTTAAATTATTATAATTTAATTTTTTGAGAAATTTAAAACGTACCCCTCACCTTGTTTATAAAAAGACATATCCTACATCATCTCATTTAACTATATTGATTCTTATAGACTGAAAATACTATAAAAAATTCAATTTTTACATCCATATCCACATATTATAGATTTTGTTCTTCCAAAAAGACCATCCCCATAGTCTTTAGAGGATATCTAAAGGAGCTTTTTGGAAAAAGAAGTAATTGATTTAACTAACCACTCTTTGTTTCTAATCATCTATACCTCCTCTAAATATGTGATATATATCATAAAATAATACCTTCATCATCCTCATTTTTTTTTAATTTTATTAATATTATGAACACATAATTATAGATCCCCTTTTTCATCGAAGAAGAAGTGAATGTATCGCTTGGGCAAACATACGGCTTACCATATCCACGTAGTGATACACTTCATTTTTCATCACCGTCATTATTGACTAGGAATTATCATGTTTCTAATATTTTAAAATGATATATATTATGTAATTATTCTTTAAAAATGATAATATCATAACTATATATTTACTACTAAATCTTTTGGGAAATGATAATGTTGCTCGTGTGTAGGTATAGATTACCTTCTCCACGATGCGATGTTATTCATTTTTCAAACATATTTCACATGTGTGGTAATAAGGATATCTTTTATGAATATATATGATATATATAACATAATAAAGATTCAGTAAATTTCAGGACCATGATCAATGTATAAGTATCGGGACTGCCAAACTGAATCATGCTTGGAAAACGAAGAAGATATGACTAGAATAGTGAATTTGATTAATAATAAATGAGTGGTAAGTTGTTATAAAAAATAATAAATGTTCTAGTTTATATATGGTAATTTAAAATATGTATAATAAATATATATTTATTATATAGTGGTTTAAATATGAATAAGGAAAGGAAGTACTTGAGTTAATGGATTTTTTCTAACTTGTATTTATATGGGACACATGCTTTATACACCACTTATTTCTTCTATGTAGTGTAAATAATGCCAATGAATGTATTTTATGAGTATTATTATGAATAATATATTATTTTAAAATCCATATAATTTTCTTTTTTCGATGAAGCATATGATTCTACTGATTATAAAGTAGTAAGTGTTTATTTCACAATCTCATCAACATTCTTGATTGTTTCATTTCAAATCTAGATTAGGGAATAATTATCTCCCACTTACATATTCTATAAAAATGTATTCAAAAATATTTTTAAAATTATAATATAGATATTTATTTTAACTTTTTCCAATTTTTTTATTTACTTAATTGTTGGAATGGAATCTTTTTTGTCGTTCTCCAAACACGGTACTTTGTGACTTTTGTTGAAAAATTATGAAAGGAATGTTTTTTAACCTATACGATATGAACGAATTTCTCTAATGTCATGATTCCATAATGAATTTAATATTACCTTAATATATTACAATGTTATTTTTATATAAATTTATTTACTTTAAAATCGTGATGATATGTAAAAAAATTATTTTATAAAGGAAATGATGTCTTCCTCAAAAATTATTTCAAGTAATATTTGATTAATTATATTTAATCTAAGATGAAATTATGAGATGATACATATTATTTACTAGGTATATTACCCATTTATAAAATTCTTTTTATTTATTTTTATGATGCCATGATACTTATGAATACTATTTATTTTTCAGGATTTATGTTATGATGAAGGGTTTATAACACATCATTTCACCATGTTAAAATAATTTGAGTTATCAATTTTAAGTGTAAAGTTAAAATCCTTACTATATTATTCAAAATAATTAAACATTAAGAAGATTTAATCATATAATTATGAATTTTTATTCCAATGAAAAAACCAAATTGGTTTGGTGTGTCGATTTCCCAAATGGAAAGCTCTATTCTGGTCATAATGTTCTTGCTAATTATTCTGGGTAAAAAATTTATAATTGAAACTATCCTGAAGTCTTTAATGTCAATATAATTATAAATCTTGGGTATTAGAACAATGAATTTGAATCTAATCTATATTACATAGAGGCATGACTGAACAAATTCCTAATTGAATTGATAATCGAGTTGTTTAAGATATTGAAATATTATATGAATTTTTTATTGGTTAAACCAACTTTTTAAGGGAACTATAAATGATATGGTAGAAGTGTGCATGTTTATATTCTTCTTTAGGTTGAACCAAAATGAGACATATATTTTTATAAACATTAATAATTATATGGATATTTTCAATCATCCTATGAGTTCTATCAATTCCATAATCAGAGTAGATATATTGAATGTAATTAGCTACAGAACTTGAAATAAAACTTCCAGAAGTACATGTGATACCGATATTTCTAATTTAATTATCTACTCATCTTAATTATTTTTTCATGTAAAGTAGGTGACAAGGCATGGAATTTATTTTTCCACCATCAATCCATATGACAGTGTAAAATTTTCAGTCTAGCATACCATTAAGAGTTGGAAGATCCTCTGTCTTGGAATTGGCATGAATTTCATCTCTAAAAGGATTATATTAGTTATGATTTCTATGTTTGAATGAAGAAAAATATTAATAATAATTCATTATATAATCCTAAAGGATAGAGGAACTTTTTCTACACACTCTTATGATCCTTTTTATATATTTTTGTTTTCTAGTATGCTTTTTTAGTGGGCTACCAAGAGATTGTTTCTTGAATGCTTCCTTCAAAACATCCCTTTATATATGTGTTAGAGAATCTATACATTATTAAATTTTAATAGAAGAGGGAATTTCTTTATGGTATATGTGAAAATATAAAAAATAATATGATTATGGTCTAAGTGGTATTTGGGAAGGATAAATGTAGTGATCCCAATGAAATCACATCCATCAACAATCTGAGTAAATAATATGTCATTTTTGTTGGAATATTAGACATTTTTTATATATCTACTCTATGTGATGTCGACTGATGAAATTATAACTTTCAAAAAGTTTAAATAACAAATTCTATAGGAAAAATCATTATAGTAAATATTTCCAAAATTATTTCCTGTTAATTATTCTAATGTCATAACTCTGTTAAAATGACCAATAATGATCCAATAATGATTCATCATATCATAATTCATTTTGACAACCCTCCAAATAAAACTCATTATTATGTAAGAAGTGAGGAATCAAAAAATGTTATGAATATGTTGTGTAATTTAATATAAAACTATATATTAATATATTTTCTAAATTATTTAAATCAATGATCTAAATGTAATCATTCATATGGAATCATAAATGATACATGATATTTTATTTGATATATTGGGAGAAATATTTTTTTACAAATTTGTACCATTTGAAAGACTTCCTATTGTTAATCAACATTTTTATTCATAATGTTAAATAAAAAATGTATAATGAATCACAAGATAATGTTTAAGGGATATGATGGAGGGAGATTTAGAAATACCATAAATTACATAATTTTAGAATCATTTTCTAAGATATATGCATCATGTTTGATGCATTCCAGGTAGTTTTATCTATATGTGGACTATTTTATATTTTCCCATGTCTTTATTATTTCCCATTTGGGTGTTGTAGCCCCAACTATTGTATCATTTTATCCCATCATCTTGGTCATACCATCAATGTGATCATGAGGTTACAAATCCTCATTGTCATTATTCTAGAACTAACCATTGAGTGGGGTAAACTTATTTATGAATAAAATAACATAATTATGAGTTCATTTAATAGTTTTTATCTTATAATAATTGGAGAGATGAACCTAGAAGGAAGGTTATTCCATTAAACCATGAAAGGATAGAATATCATTAATGAATCCTATACTAATATCATATTTAGGGTTTGGGGAATCATTATGTACACATCCCTATATAGAATGTTTTATTTCAGGAGTTAGAATACAGTCATCCTTTTTTATTTTTCCCTTAGTATTTTGAACATGTTTGTACTATTTAATGTTTGGAGATCCATTCTGAATTAATCCATGTGATGTAGGGTTTAAATCAAGAGATAGGGAACCAATATCCTTTTAATTTTTTCCCATGGCGTTTTCAACCTATTTAGAAGGGTAATAGTCAGTATAAAATTAATCATATATCTTCCCATGGGTTATTTCAATTGGATGATAGATTTCCCTATGATATAACCTATGATAAAAATCCTAATGTATTCTAATTCTTGTTTTAGATTCATAATTCATATTAATATCTATATCTTCAGATCCCATCTATGAACTACCATTCATATAAAAATCATCTAGGAAAGGTGTATCCGGATGCTAAAAATTGATAAACATGGAATGCTTTTAATTTTTCAACTACAATAACTATTGTAACAATATTTTTATTTTTGGAGACTCCTATATAAATATATTTCCAATGGGAATATGTAACATTATGTGAAAAAGTGTCTATGAAGGGACCATGGTATATATTTCCTTATAAGGGATACTTAAGGTTGAGGGACTAGGGTTTGAAGCCACTAGAGGACCGAGGTCTATAACATTTTCTTTCCCCTTTTAATTAAAAAATAGGTGTCATTATTTCCCTTGGCCTTTACAAATTTATATTTTTTTCCTATTACAATCTAAGGATAAATTAACAGCAATACTACAATTCATATATAATCTAGGTCTTCATTGGTATTTAATTTCAAGTTTCATGTCACTATATCTCATTTAAAAAAAACTTCTTCAACAATATTATTTTTCATATCATCCTTTACCAATACTATATAATATTTCCAAACCCATGGTTTATCGGGATATTTATCCATTATAAATTTATTTCTAACTAAGGAATCAATATCCCATATGATTTTCAGGTTTTTTTAAAATCAATTGTGTTTATGAATGTAGATCAAAACATGTGTGAGGGTATTTCTCACATTGATCTGATTGAAGTTCCTTTCGTACAACTAAATTATGAGGAATTTAGGATTCCTAAAAAAGGATCTAAATCTACACACCCTTATTTTTTAGAAATCACAGGGGAATACATGTGATTGAATCCTCTCCATAGGGATGCCATATTACATTACTCAAACACCCTAATCACTATGATTTTCCTTTGAAGATCTCTAAATTTAAAAAATTCCTTAAAATTTAGTGTTTGGAAGCTCACAATAATGGAATAATTTAATAGGATAATAATTTACTAGATGAATCTTATCAGATAAAACATGAGTAGAAAAAAATTTCTTGATAACTCTTCTAGAATAAGGATTTTCAAAGTTGGGAATTCAATGGATCAATGTGTATTCGAACACCTCAAAATTATTCATTAAACAAACTATAAAATAAGATGTAATGTGCATAAATTATTATTTAAATTTCACACAAATTTGGAAGAGATCATAGTGACTAAGATTATCTGAGGGATTAGGGTTCCAATCTACGTAACCATGGTTTTTAGGGTTTTAGGATTCCTCTTATGTTTTAGGGTTGTATTCTCTGGGTTTTACCCATTATTCATCCATGAATATCTCACTAATCAAAAAACTTTCATGATAATATATAATTAAATTTCATAATAAAATTATTTTAAATCCTTTTATAAATTCATAAAATCTATGTATATCATTTTGTTTACTGAAATATTATTAAAAAATAAAATAAATTATTTCTGTATGTTATTTTAATGAAATATAATTCTGTTGAAATTATGTTTTATATTTATTTTAATGAAACATTTTTTTCTATTTTTAATAAAATTAAAATAATTTAAATCATGAAAATAATAAAAATTGAAATTGTTTTCCGGCATAAAAAATATTTTCTAAAAAATAGTTTTTGTAAAAATATAGGTTTTTATGGAATACATGATGTATTGATTCAATTATTCATTCATGAATATAGTATATTTTTTATAAAATAAATTACATGACTAAATTTATTAATTCTAAAATACATAGTTAGGATGATTTTAATTTTACTAATAAAAAATTAATTTCTTAGATAAAAATTAGATACTACAAAAAAAGTCAAAATGCTATAAAGAGTTAAAAAAATGAGTAAATGTCATATCAGGTAAAAAACATGTTTATAATTTTGTTTTTTATTTTATCATGATAAAATATGGTATCTAATTATATATTGTTAATTTTTATTCATTCATTACAAGAGATAAATTTGATCGTATTATTTTGTGATTACATATGAATGAAAATTTAATTGTCACCACTCATAAAAGAGGACTCTCACAGCCCCATGAAGAAAAATCCCAAATTTTTGTTTCCTCATGAAAATATAATATTTTTTCATCCACTATAATACTTTAACACTTATTATATATTCTAGTCCACATATTTTATCATAATCCCTTCATTTTGAAGGAGTCCTTTAAGGGAAAACTGATGTACTTGGTGTGATCACAAATATGTTCCTAATTTAATTTAAATTATTATTTAATTTTCTAAATCTAATTTCATAATTCCTATAAAATAGAAAAAATATTTTTTATAATAAATTTATAAATTATATGTTAATAATACTCAACCAAATTTCCCTTTTCCATTATTAAAATCAAAAATGGAATTATTGTATTTGTGTGGACTACCACCACTATGAAGTAACATATTACATTTTTCAACATGTTTTGTTCTTATTTATTAAAATATCATAAAAATATTTTATCAACCAAAAAATATTTAAATTATAACACTAATCTTCTATAATAATGGTATTATGTGAAAAAAGCCTTTATAACTATACTGATCCAATAATTTTTATCTACTATAATATGGAAATGTCTAAAATCCTACATGAAATGATGTAAAATAATAATATGGATGATTGTGAGAACACAATTACTGATGATATTAGATAAAAATGAGTATATAATGATTATATTATTTAATTTAGAATGAAATATTAAACTCAATAGTTATGTTTCTAAAATCTACATCACAATAAAATTACTAAATATGATAAATAAATATTACATATTTAATGATTGAAATATATATATATATATATATATTAAAGTAAATAAAAATAAATAATTATAAATAATAAATTTCACCAACTATTCTTATTTTTTAATTATGTAATTTTGGATAAAAAAAATGAAGAAGACAGCTGCTATGAAACAACATCCAAATGAACAAGATTACTCACACCTCATAATAAAAATAGAAAATAGAAAAGAATATATGTGTAGAGAAAAATTAAAATGAAATTTGTAAAAGTATATTATGCGAATAAGGTAAATATATAGGTTTTTATAGTGGTTATTTTTTATAAATTATATTAAAGAAGTTTAGTGGAATTAATGATTTATTATATAGGATTCTTTAACTTGAGCTTACCTTTTAATGAAATATTTCATATTGTGCACCATGAAATATTAGATATACTTTATTATTTACTAATGAATATATTTTACACTATTCATGTAATTAATGGGATTTTATGACCTCTATCATCATCTTTCATAAAATGGATTTTGATTTAAATGATAACATTTTTATATTGTTTTTTAACATAAATCACTTCATCATGATAAAATATTTCTTCATGCTCTTATTTCATCCGTGTTTGGATACATTATAAATATGATTTTATTTACTGTAAAATTATCTTACACTGTACGTTGAATTAAATTTTAATTAAAATATATTACCTTGATTAATTTCATCCCTAAAATGTATTTACTCATTTTGAATAATTCACATCCTCATTAATGACTGTTTCCCCATTTTCCATTATTTTTATTCTCTAAAAATGTTATTCTGTATAATTTGAAACATAGTTTTGTTTTATCACACGTGAAAATCATAATTCACTTCTTCTAATTTCACAATGATATTTTTTTACACTATTATGATGTCGGATTTCAAAAAATATTTTTCAAAATATTAAAATATGTTTTCCATCAGTTCAAAATAAATAATTTAATTGTCTACTCTAAATTAAATATGAATTATATTATCTATATTGATTGATCAATTATTGATGTTTTTATTTAAATTTAAATGTATTTAGATGTTCTTACATAATCATTTGGAAAAAAAATGTCATTAGAGGGGTTCTATTTTGACTATTCATCTTAAAAAGATAAATATTTCAAAAAAATCATATAACATTATTGGTACAATAATTTTTTCAAGGATAACATATATAAATGTATTTATAAATATTTATAATTAATCTTTCCACCTTTTATTTATCAATGATTAAAGTAAAAAAAATTATTTATAATTTCATATATAACTCCATCAATTTTGTTAATGTTATAATCATTATTTATGTTCTCATTTATGATTTTTATATATAATGAACCAAACCATAATTCCATCTAATCTTGCAATCGAGTGAATTCACCACTAACCTGAAGATAATTCTTGATCTCCACTGGATTGTGATGATAACCATTACATCAATAAATATTTTTTTAAAATATTTAAAACTAAAATAGTTTTTGAAAAATATATTACATAATTCAAACATCATTTTATATATACATTAGTATAGTCATATTTTTTACAAGGATATTATAAAAAAGATGGTATAGAAAAAATATTCCAAAAACCCATCACTTGGATCCCATGTACCACACATCATATCAAAGGTTCTCCACCTTTGTTCAACATATCAGAAACCCAAAAAGGATGAATAGATCATGAAAACCCTTTAAAATATCATAATGAATGTAAAAAAAACAGTATAAGGAGATTGTATGCTAAGGATCCTAGTAGGATTCAACCAAATATTCTATGAAGATAATTTAAAAAGAAATTAAAATATTCTAAAATATAAGTCCAATAAATACATTATGAATATTAGTTTAAAAATATATTTTAAAATATTTCACAATCATTTACCAAACCAAACATATAAATATTCCACTGCATCATTAAAAAACATAACATTTTTATAAAACAATTTGAAAATTGTTTCATAAGAAAGAGACATATATTCAATAATATATTATAATATAAAATTGAGATAAATTTTCATTCAATATTCATTAAAATGTATTCAAGGTGAATGATAATAATTAATGATTCAATCATGATTGTTAATCGACCTATTAGGGAAACTCTAGTTCTACTAAGTGATAAAAACATTATCACATACTCTGTATCATATCAATGGATGTCATGGGTAAACCTATGAATGACTGTGAGTCCATCATATAATCTCTATTAAAAAATAATTATTAATTATTACATGTATTACATATAGTCTCACTAGGTCTCAAGAAAACTATTTCCACGCACACTCACTTTCATGGACTCACATCCGTAGCTTTAACCACTCATTTTCTCTACAAATCCACTAGATAGGGTGTGAGTATTCTACTAAAGAATATATCTAGCTCATCCCTTATAACTATCCAGGTTCCCATGACATGTTAATACAAGTGAATGATAAAATCATGTTATGATGATCAGAATGAGGATCCTTATCAATATCAATAATGGAATCATGCCCAAAAATCACATATCAAATTTACCCATGATCTCCCTCAAAGTAAATAATCCATTTTTGTAAAAACCATAAATAGGGAGTATAAGAACAAAGACTATAATATTATTTTATTATAATAAAATAAAATTATAAATAAGATCACACTATGATGTCAAACATCATAAACTTAATTCAAAACCTTATATACTGTTCAATATTCAAAAGGGTCAACATATCATCTTCATTTCACAAATTTTTATCAAAATTCCAAACAGGCCTTTAAATTTTTTATTTCTTTCAAATAAACCATTAATCATTAAATGGAAGATCATCCACATAAAAATGTTTAAATAAATTTAAAAACATTGTTTTTCACCCTCCATCAATGCAGATAAATCACTGATGTCAAATAACCAAAGAGAACCGATTTAAAAAAAGTTTAAATAATTTTAAGGGGTTTATTGTTCATTTAAAAAATTCAAGAATTTTAGACATTACATAAAACTTCAAATAATTCAATTAATTTTATTAAAATAATGGAATTTAATTTTAGGAACACAAACACAAGGAAAATACATCATATTCAATAAAACATCATTTAAATTTTCATTGAAAATATATCCAAAAAAACACTACATTAAGAATTCCAAAAAATGGTGAGATAGATCAAGATTGTATCCATTCAATTCTTTCCATTTTACATTCAATGTGAAAAGCATCAAAGAATATTTTATGGGGACCTTCATGTAAAATATTTGTATAACATGTGTTAGAAATAATGAAACATAAATATTTGAATTCTCAAGGAATATTGAATTTAAAAATTAAGTAAAATAATATAAAATCATTCTGTGAAATTTGGAATACAACCCAAATGAATCTAAGATGTTTCAACTTCAGTGGCGATCACCGGGATCAAGGATGTGGGATCTAAAGAGAAGAGAGAAAATTAACTAGATCCAAAATTCAACTACAATCAACCATGTCACAATTAAATACAAGGCCATCATAAACCATATAATGAAGTAATAAAAATAATAAGATATATCAAAGAACAAGGATAAATTAGCTAACTAGGAAGGGATCTCCATTCGATTGACACATTGATCTACTAAGAATTAAGTTTTGGAGATCCAAAACGCCTATAGAGTCATCCCAAAATCCAAAATATCCATTTAGGGTTGAGTAGGATGATTTTAGGGAAATTTAGGTTGGTTTTGGGATGTCAATGAAAATTCTCAGTGCATTAAAATTCATCTCCATGATTTTTGTGGTTAGGTAAAATGGTTACTACTTACTATATGTCTAATCGTACGCCCTAAATATAGCCCCTTGAAGACATTCATGGTTAGTCTGCACAGCTAGTTTAATCATGCTAAAACTATACAACAACTTATTTCCATGATTAACAGTTTGGATGTAAGTATTTTCCTAAAATGCTCAAATTGTGTTCCCTAATAGGGAATATTGGTAATGTTTCATGGTTTGACTATATGGGTTTTCAAACCATCCTCAACCCCTGCACAGTCCCATAAACCTTAAAAACAAGTCTAAAAACACTATAAAGTACTCAATAATATATCTAATCAATGTATACTCAAATCAATAAGAAAAAAACCCCTAAAAATGTATAACGAGATGTTTTAACATCCCCTCTATAGGGATTTCTATCCAAAAAAGATTCTATTAAGAATTATAGAACATAATGACAGATGAATAACTCCCTAAAAATATTTTTTGGTGGATAGTCTATAGTCTAGAATATAGACTCAACCAAAATATAACAACACACATAAAAATCCATGATCATCAAATCAAGATCATCACATGTCTCTAAAAAAAATATTAGAGTCCTATCATAGGAATCCCAAAAAATTAATGATTCATAAAAAGGATTTATAACAAAAAAACAATGTACCTCTAACCCAAAGAATATTCTTCAAACACACATTATGTTGAAAAATATAAGAACAAAATTATAAATGAAAGGGTAAGAACTGGAAAATATTTCTACCATGGGTATGTACTCAATGGTAACTAACGATTTTCAAAACCGAGAGTCACCCCATGATGATCTCATATCAGTTCTCAATAGGGAACTATACTCTAAAAAGGGAGATAATATGTTACAACAATATTGAGATCTATACATCAAAGAAAAAAAAAGAAAATAACCTATAAGTATAGCTGTCATGACCCGTCCCCCGGGGCCCATGCTATGACTACCACAAGCCCACCTTCCATAGGCCAGGGGATGATGACTAGCACCAAAGGCGAAAATCCCTAAAACTGGGAAGGAATTTACTTTATAAAGTGTAAACACACACAATAGAGTACAAGTTGGAAGTAAAACACTAAGCGAAACTGTATACAATGGAGTGCTGAAAAGTAAAAGGGGCCAGAAATACAAGCCCAACAGGAAAGTACAAGTACAACTAGAAAACAAGTACACCTAAACAAAAGGTAAAGTAGCGACTGGGTCATCCTATGGGGATTCCTACCTAATGGGTAGGTACAAATAGCCTCCTCATCACTCCATGTCTGTCAGTCTCCTCTGTATACCGAATCACCGTAAGGTCCACCTCTGGGTACCGTCCAGTCCTGCTACTATGATCCTCAGTCAGCGCTATCCGTCGTCTGCAACCAACACAATGAGGTGCGGGCATTGCCCATGTAGGGGTGAGTATAACGATACTCAGTAGGGACCCTGAGACTCCCAAGGTCTCACAAACTACAACAAGAATAAACCACAAAGTATGAAATCAACAGATAACCTCACTTAGGTATATGCCCATACATATACCTATGTTACCAAGTAATCCATCTCAATCATGAGGTAAACACAAAAGTTACTGACTCCGCTCAACCATGATTTTATTCTAGGGATAATATCAATCTGAACCCTCAACTGCTGGAGAACTCCTCCTCTATCGAGTACAGTGGGCCTGCTGCGTCACACAGAGGCGCTTCCCACTAACCTTGGACTACTAAGGCACTCCTCCTATCGAGTACCATGGGTCTGCCATGCTCACACAGAGGCGCTCCCCACTATAGGTCTACCACACTCACACAGAGGTGCTCCCCCTCGTAGACTGCTGAGGTACTCCTCCTGTGAAGTATCATGGGTCTGCCGCAACACCAAGGCACTCCCCACTGCAGGTCTGCCGCGACACCATGGCACTCCCCACTGGGCTAGTAGAGTCACTCCGAGTGAAACGGTCAACAGTCGTCAGGTCTCAGCCAGCTACTAGGTTGCCACACAAATGCTCGCTCATTCATATTATATCTACTCCACAAGCTATTTGTCGATGCTCAAACATCCACAAAGTCCAACGAAGAAGTAACTCAAAGGTCGGCCACGTCATAGAGGTCTCAACGCAACTGACGGTGCATCAATCAGACGCCTGGTCTGTGAGTTATTAGCCTTTTAGTCCCGGGGTCCCAGTTGGATTTGTGCACGATCCAACCTGACCGTATCTCAACATTACCCTGAAATCCAGTGGGGTATACTCAAAGGGACCATCATGCTCCAAGAATACCAGTGCCGCTGAAGGTTTGTCAAATGGTCGTCTGGTGACAATGATATGGCCAAAAGAAAGTAAAGGGGTCGTGGTGGGCCCGGATCCGGTCCGACCCGGTCGAACTGACCCGTCCCAACCCAGTCTGGGCCGACCCAGTCTGGGTCGACCCGATCAGACCTGTTGGGTCTGGCCCGGCCCATTGAGCAGGACATCTTGTCAGGTTCAGCCCGGCCCGCTGGTCCCATTACAGAAGGTCGCGAGGGCGGTTCGGCACGGGCTCAGGGATGGTTCATCCCGGAGTGTTGTGAGGGCGTGGCCGGGTCGGTTTGGCCAGGGCACAATGAGGGGGGCAGGAACACCGGCTTGGCTGGGAGACCGTGAGGAGGCCGGGACACCGGCTTGGCTGGGTGGCCGCGAGGGAGCCAGGACGCCGGCTCGGCCGGGAGGCCGTGAGGGAGCTGGAACGCCGGCTCGGTCGGGTGGCCGTGAGGATGTCGGGACACCGGCTCGGCCGGGAGGCCGCGAAGGGGCCACGAGGGGAGGCGCGTGGAGCGTGCGGAGGCTGGTAGGTGGGCCGGTTCGGGGAGGTGCGTGGGGCATGCGCGGAGGTCGGCAGGCGGGCCGGTTCAGGGAGGCGTGCATGGCGCACACAGAGCCCGACATGCAAGATGACATTGTTTGGCTGAGTAGGGCGCGACCAGGTAGGCCGATGGTCGGGAGGCGGCCGAGCTGGCCGGTTCGGTGTGGCTCGGGTTGGCGGTGTTCAGCCGGGAGCACCGGGAGTACCGTGGGGGCGGTGTGGTTCGCAGAGGCCGCGGGTAGCACGACCTTTGTCGCCGCCACCTTTGTCATTCCATTGCCTCATCACCATGCAGAAGTTCATCATAAACAAGATCGACAGAGGCGTCGGGCCATGTTGGTTTGGCCCACACCCTCCGCGTTTAGGGTGGTATCATTTGGTTCATCAAAGAAGTACGATGAAAAAATTTTAAATCACAACATTGGTTCATTTCCAACCGAAGATGAGAAAAGAAAAGGATTAATTCACAAATAAAATCCCCTACCTTTGATTGTCGGTCATCGACGTTGAAGTTACAGGAAGTAGTTGAAGGAGTTCGTCGTTCATTGCATCCACCACACACTTCCAATCCCAAGTTGCGTTGGCTGTGGAAGATGCTTCACGTCAGTTGGATCTGAGGGAGGAAGTCGAAGAAGGATCGTCGTCAACGTTCTTCATTGGAAGAATACATTCTTCATTATTCGCTGGGAGAATTCTAATCCTCCCAAGCTCTCCTCTTCCCTAACTTCCACCCAAATGCCAATGTTGTGCCAAATAATAGATTAGAGTATCTATTAATTTGTTGGAAAGAATTCAAAAAGAATGAATTTAGTTACATGGCTCCACCTAATTAATGTGAAGGTTTGGAAAAAATTAATTAGGGGGGTTGGCACAATTGAATTAAAGGGAAGGTCAAGAGGCTCTCCCTCATTAATGAGGGAGAGTTGAGAGGTTTTACTCTCTTCCATCAATAGGGGGGTTAACCCCTGTGTGGTTCCCATGTCGTAACCTCTCATGGGAGGTTATGTTTGGGTGGCCCCCACCACTATAACCTCTAATGGGAGGTTAAGGTGTGGTGGTACCACCTAAAACTTCCATGATGAGGTTTTAACCACCAATCACCCACATGGAGGCTCAAATAAAATAAAGTGAGCTCAGTTTATTTTATTACTTTCCAAGAAAACCAAAAATAATATTTTATTATCAACTCACTGCCGTCGAAGTGAAAGTCTTTTTAAGAAAATACTGGCACTGCGAGTTCAATGGTACCCTCATATTTCAGTTCTGAGCACCATTTCAAAAGTAATAAAAACTTGCTCGTATGTTTATTGAACGTACCCAAACAAAACTTTAGAATTTGATTTAGGGCACACCGGGCCTCAGAATCATGCACCGTCAATTTTCACGAACTCGAAAAATTCCCATTATTTAAAAACTAATAATTTTCCATGGAATTTTGGGGTCTTTAAATTCTCCCCACCTCAGAGATTTACATCCCTGTAAGATACAACTCGAACTAAGGGAACAAGTAGGGGTACTGAGCACGCATCTGAGCCTCCCACTCCAATGTTCTCTCTTGGAGGTTCTCGTGCTGCTAGAGAATGCGCACCAGAGGTATCGACCATCCACGTTGGACCCACTCCTATCAATCCTCAATCTCCAATGAAAACTCCGTAAAAGTTACCCCATCGTCGATGTCCAGATATCCATGTTCGATGATGTGAGAAGGGTCGTGCACGTATCTCCTCAGCTGAGATATGTGGAAAATGTCGTTCACCCAGTGTAACTGAGGTGGAAGAGCTAAGCGGTAAGCCACCTTGAAAAATCTGCTGAGGACCAGAAAAGGTCCGATGAATCACGGAGATAACTTGAAACCTCGGCCAAATCTCTGTAGATTTCATCGAGGTGAGACTCATAGGAAGAAGTGGTTCCCATCCTCGAACTCCATAGGTCTCCGTGTCCTATCATCATATGACTTCTTCTTTCTCTGTGTAGTCTTTATCCGCTGTTGGATGATCTGAAACTTCTCCATGGTAGCTCGTGCCATCTCTGGTCCCACGAGTGCTGAATCCCCTGGATCAGTCCAGCACAAAGGTGATATGCAAGGTCATCCGTATAATGCCTCAAAAGGTGTCATCCCAATGGTGGAGTGATATATGTTGTTGTATGCAAACTACACCAATGGTAAGTGGTCCTCCTAGGTGCGACCAAAGTCGATGACGCATGCACGGAGAATGTCCTTAAGAATCTGAATGGTCCTCTCAATCTGGACATCCTTCTGAGGATGGAAGGAAGTGCTCAGACGAAGGTGTGTCCTGAAAGTCTCCTACAACCCCTTCCATAGCTGGGAAGTAAACTATGCGTCCGGATCGTAGAAAACAGAAGAAGGTACACCATGTATCCGCATAATCTCCTACATGAAGAGGAATCCCAAGATATCTACTGAACACTTCTCTCTAATCAGTAGGAAGTGGGCTGACTTGGTGAGTCGATCAACGATCACCCAAATCGAGTCGTGACCCCTGGATGTACGTGGAAGTCCTGTCCTGAATTCCATGGATATACCATCCCACTTCCACTCTGGGATCTCTAAAGGTCGAACCAAGCCTGCTGGAACCTGGTGCTCCGCTTTCACTTGTTGACAAGTGAGGCATCGAGAGACAAACTCTGCTACTGCCTTCTTCATACCCGACCACCAGTGCTGTCGTCGAAGGTCCTAGTAAATCATCGCCACTCCTAGATGTGCCACTAAAGGGGATGTGTGGAACTCCCACAACACTTTCTCCTGAAGTGACATTGGCACCATAGTACGTCCTCTGAAGAGGATGACATGCTCTCCACCTTCAGAAAATCCAACAGGCGCCTGCCCTATGGATATCTGAGCACGTCGTGTCTCGTAGTCAGTGTCTCTGTGATATGCCTCCCTGAATCGCTGACAATGTGGGGGAGTGACTGTAGAAAGGCTGCTCTGTCTCTATCCACAAACGATATCTATAAGGAAGCCAGCTGCTCTGTCACCTCTCCTAGTAGCTGTATACCAGATCTCATGCTGAGTGAATCTACTACAACGTTCCGCTTCCTAGGAGTATACACTATCTCAAAATCATAGTCTTAGAGGAACTCAGTCCATCACCGATGTCTCGGGTTCGGGTCCTTCTGAGAGAAGATATACCTGAGACTCTTGTGATAAGAGTACACGGTAAAACACTCACCCATCAGATAGTGTTGCCACATATTCAAGGAAAAGACAACTGCTGCTAACTCCAGGTCATGGGTAGCATAGTTCTTCTCATGTTGTCTAAGATACCGAGAACCATATGCGATCACTACTCGCTCATGAATCAGGACATACCTGAGTCCGGTCCCTGATGCATCGCAGTAGACTATGTACCCTATGACTTCCTCTGGAAGCGTCAATATGGGGGCACTAGTCAACCTCTGTCTCAGCTCCTAAAAGATCTACTGACATCTCTCTGACCACATGAAGGGTTTCCCCTTCTTCGTCAAGGATGATAGCGGTGCTGCAACTCTGGAAAAGTCTAGCACAAATATTCGGTAGTAACCAGCCAAACCCAGGAAACTCCGTACCTCCGTCACACTCATGGGTGTCTCCCAAGAGAGTACCGCCTCAATCTTCACTAAATCCACTACAACTCTAGCCTTTGAGATGACATGTACCAAAAAATTGAACCTCTCAGATCCAAAAATGGCACTTCGAGAGCTTACCATAAAGCTGGTGCTCTCGGAGTGTGTCCAATACTACACACAAATGGTAGGCATGATCCTCCTCAGTAGTTGAGTAGATCTGAATGTCTTCGATGAAGAATACGACAAAGCGATCGAGGTATGGTTCGAAGATCCTGTTTATGAGTCCCATGAACACTGCTGGAGTGTTGGTTACACCGAAAGGCATATCCAAGAACACATAGTGGCCGTACTAACATCTGAAATCCGTCTTCTGTACATCCTCATCTTGAACTCTGAGCTAGTGATAACCTAATATGAGGTTTATCTTTGAGAACCATCGTGCTCCCTTCAGCTGATCAAAGAGGTCATCAATCATCGGGAGTGGTTACTTGTTCTTCACAGTCACCTGGTTTAGGTGACGGTAGTTGACACAAAACCTCAAGCTCCCATCCGCCTTCTTGTCGAATTGAATCGACGCTGCCCAGGGAGAAACATTGGGCTGGATGAATCCTTTCCCCTGCAAGTCCTCTAGCTGTACCCGCAGCTTATGAAGCTCAATGGGAGCCATCCGAAATGATGGTGTAGATATCGATGTCGTCTCGGGGTATAGGTAAATATAGAAGTCCACCTCTCTACGAGGAGGTTTTCCTAGAACATGGTTAGGGAAAACATCTGTGTACTGGTCCACCACTATATGATAGCTCGGACTCTCCACATCAACTGCTCCGAGGGCAAGGCAGGCCAACTGATGAGTGATCAACTGTACCCTCCTCCGAGTAAGTCTATCCTATGCTGCAAAGGCCCCCTTCTCGTCGGTTATGGTAAAACTGGTCCCATTCATGCGAACACACCACACTTTGAACCTAATAATGTTGATCTGATCATGGAATGTAGATAACCACTTGATCGTACCACAATTCATTGTTTTATTCCACCCTTGCACCGCAGTTTTAAACTAGTTTTGTAATGAATATTCAAAATATAATAATAAATTTCACATTATGTTTGAATCAATAAATTAATTTTAATCAATATTATAATGGACAATGTTACTTGTTTTTATTGTTTCAATGTAGGTGGAGGTGATTTGGAGGGCCCTTGATTAAGTGAAAGAAAACCGGGCCCAAATTGCATGGATCCATGGATATCTGTCCACTTTTTTGAATAGTACATGAAATACGTGCATCTAAATGGGATGAAATTTTTTGGTCCTGTCCAGAATTTAATAGGATACATTTAATATTAAGAAACCCAATTCTGATTCGGCTTCTATGGGGCCCATCCGAACTGATCTATCCAAGCCACCGAATTTGGACCAAGTCAAATGTGGTGTTCTGTATTTTATCAATATCTTGAGCTGTAGTTGTCCAAACGGTGCCAAACTTTCTATGGAGACAGTAAAGAGGTAGGGATACAACTTTTCTATTTTCTACAATGTGAGATAAGACTATCTGAAGGCCAAAACGTGTCGTGAATGTGGATTGATGAAATCTGTGTGCCTAAAACCACCTTCCAATTTTCCTATAAAAGGGAACCAAGGGATCCTCATTTAAAAGTTCGGCCAAGGAGTGAAGTGCTGCCAATTTGGAGTCATAGAGGAGTCTCCTAATCACCTTGGAGGTTCTGGAGGCCCCTATCCTCATAGGGGGATCAACAATGAAGAAGGAGTTCAACCAGAGCTTCCTCCTCCTCCTGATGTCGAGCTAAAAGTTGGGTGTTCGTTGTGAGGGAGCTACACACATGTCAAGGGAGTTTCGATGCATACAGTAGCTACCTTTTTGGAGTAATTTGGGTGTTTAAACATTTCATTACATGTATATTATTTTATTTCATATTTGAATGCTTGATTTGATGCATGTGAGTGTGATGCTCTTAATTTCTAACCGATCGGTGTGAAGTTTTGAGTGCATGACTTGTGTTGTTCCGATTGGACATCAAAAGAATCCTTTTCATAGCCAACTTATTTTGATTTCAATATGCTTTGGAAGCTCTTATTCCATGCATAATTACTGGACCATGAGAATATGATTGTTAAGTCAAGGTTGGGTCCTTAAAGCATTGAAATAAAAGCTTAGGAATTAATCGAGATTCCAATTAACTCCAACCAAAGAATTACTCTAAACCTAAGATGAATATCTATGAATAATGAACTTGATATGTGTGTAGTGAAATCACATCGAACCTTTTATCTCATATTTTTCAAAATCCACTAGGTCACTCAATTTTTAAGCCATTTCAACTAAGACATTGTTTTAAACTCTTTTCAAAACCACCCCCTCTCTTAGTCATTTTTATTAAAAATACACACTCTAAACCTACCAACGCTCCTTGAGAGATGACCCAGGGTCTTCCATAGACTATAAATCAACCATAACAATATAATCAATTTGACGTGTCACGACAACGCGGCCAAATTTTGGCGCCGTTGCCGGGGAGCGCTTTGGTTTTTTGTGCGTGTTTTTGATAATTTTTTTGTAATTTTTGTGAATATTTGTTTGTTTTATCTTCTACATTTGCATTTGTTTTTGTGTTCTAATTTATTTATTGTGTAGGTTCTTTGTATGACGCGTTCTACTCCAGGATACCTACAAACTTTCGAACCCGAACCGGAGAGGATCCTACATCAACGAAACCGAGACACACAAGACCACACTTTGAAGGAGGAGACATCAAATCTTAAAATTATTCTTGATCCTTCTTCTTCTTCTGAAACCAAAGTTAAAATTGAACATAACTTGTATAACATGGATGAAAATAATAGAACACTTAAAAAACTAACCTCACCTGATGTTGATATCCGACCCACTTACATTCAATTACAAGGCGAGGCACCCAATTTTGAACTAAAATCTGGTTTAATTCATTTATTACCAAGATTTCATGGACTGCCTGGAGAAGATCCACATAAGCATTTAAAAGAATTTCATATGGTGTGTTCAACATTAAAACCTGCTAATGTGGATGACGAACAAGTAAAACTTAGGGCATTTCCATTTTCATTAGAAGACACAGCTAAAGATTGATTGTATTATGTTAATTCACCTATTAGAGGTTGGGCAGACATGAAATGACTTTTTCTTGAAAAATACTTCCCAGCCTCTCGAACTGGAACAATAAGGAAAGAATTATGTGGGATAAGACAATCTCAAGGAAAAACCCTTCATTAATATTGGGAACACTTTAAAAGATTATGTTCAAGTTGTCCACACCACCAAATAAGCGATCAACTTTTAATACAATATTTTTATGAAGGTTTAATTCCAATAGATTGTAACATGATTGATGCTGCTGCAGGTGGTGCACTAGTGGATAAAAAACCAATCTCTGTAAGGACCGTAATTGAGACCATGGCACAGAACACTCAACAATTCAGTTCAAGGTCCAGTGTACCCATTCGAGGTGTCCAGGAGGTGCAAAGTACTGAATTCGAGAAGAAGGTGGACACAAAGATTGAAGAGGTGAGTACCCTTCTATGACAACTTGCTCTTTACCAAGGGAAATTCCAATCTACTCCTCCCATACATTGTGGTATATGCTCTTCTGATACCCACTATTCTGACCAATGCCCCAATTGAGAGATACTTCTGAAAGTTGTGAGGCAATATTTCCAGGACGCCCCTTTAACCTACCCTTTAGGCAAGAACCATACTATCCATCCAACCAAGGGTGGAAGGACAACCAAGCCTATAGGCCAGGGGGGTATTCAAACCAACCTCAACAGCAATGGAACCAACAGGGTCAGAGTAGTCATCCACCACCACCCAGAAATCCTCAACCACCCCAAAGGCCATTCCAACCACCCCCTCCAAAAACCGAGCCTATCCTAGAAGATATGATGAATAAAATGGATGCCAATAATATCCAATTCCAACAAACCACCCAAGAAGCCATACAAGACCAAAAGACCCAACTAGGCCAACTTGCCAACTCAGTGGGGGAAATCCAAAGTCATGGGTCGGGTAAACTACCAACTCAACCAGTAGTAAACCCTAGGGATAAAGGAAATGTTAGTGCCATCACCCTTAGGAGTGGGAAACAACTCAAAAGCCAAATGACCCCTCCATTCGAGTCATCCCATCCAAAGGAAACCACCATCCCAACTACTGAAAATGGTCAAAGAGAAGAAAACCCTTTTCCTGAGAGAAGCCCTTCCAAAGGAAAGACTATGGTTGTTGATGAGTCACCTATCCCAACCATTCCTCTTCCATTTACCCAAAGGGATTTCCAACCTAGGAAACAAAAATAAAATGAACTTGATAAAGAAATCTTGGAAACATTCAAGAAAGTACAGGTTAACATTCCTCTGATTGATGCTGTGAAGAAAATTCCAAGATATGCCAAGTTTTTGAAGGAGATGTCTACACACCAAAGGAGGCTTCGTGGTGATGAGAAGGTGAGACTGAGGAGGAATGTTTCAGCATTGATAGAGCCATCACATCCCACCAAGTGCAATGATCCTAGGGCATTCTCGATTCCATGCACCATAGGGGAGTATTCATGTTCCAATGCTATGCTTGATTTGGGTTCTTCTATTAATGTGATGCCTCACTGTATTTACTCTTCATTGCAGGTCGGTGAACTGAAGCCCACTGGTATTGTCGTTCAGCTAGAAAATCGGAGTACGGCACACCCCTCTGGTGTGTTAGAGGATGTTCTTGTGAGGGTGCAAAATTTAATTTTTCCTGCAGATTTTTACGTGCTTAAAATGGAAGATGATAGGATGAATGGACATGCCCCATTTATATTGGGGCGACCTTTCTTGAAAACTGCCAAAACCATAATTAATGTCCATAATAGTACATTATCTATGGAGTTTGGTGGTAATACTGTCCACTTAAATATCCTTGATCCCATGAAGCACCCCTCAGAAGAACACTCCTCTCTCTCTGTCAATTCAATTGATGTTCTCCCTTCCCCTGAAATAACTTATTTACATTCCCCTGATCCCCTTTCTGAGTTTTCTTCATTGATTGAAATGTTAGGAAATTAATCATGCATTGATTTTTGTAGCGGTATAGAGAAATGTCATGCATGTTTGTTAATTGATGATTTCTTGAACACAGAGGATCACATGACCATTGACGATATTGCTAAGCTTGTAAAAGATCATTCCTCATCTGAGGATGTTACCATTGAGCAGTTAGATGAGATCAGTGACTTTTCACTGTCACACACACTTCCTTCAATCCAAAATCCCCCAGAATTGGAACTGAAACAACTGCCTCAAGATTTAAAATACTCATATCTTGAGAATGGAAACAAGTTGCCCGTCATCATTCCTAGTTCACTCCCTCCTGAGCATGAATTGAGACTGCTTGATCTTTTGAGGGAGTATAAACAAGATTTGGGATGGACACTTGCTGAAATTCCTGGAATTAGCCCATCAATTTGTACACATCATATTTTATTAAATGATGAGGCTAAACCAGTGAGGCAATCACAACGTCGACTGAACCCAAAACTACTTGATGTTGTTAAAAAGGAAGTAACAAAACTATTGGATTCTGGAATCATTTACCCTATCTCTGACAGCCAATGGGTCAGTCCCGTTCAAGTAGTTCCTAAAAAAACCATCCTTACTATAATTAAAAATGAAAACAATGAATTGGTTCCAACTCATGTACAGAATAGTTGGAGTGTCTGTATAGACTATCATCGACTAAACCAACACACTAGGAAGAACCATTTCCCATTGCCATTCATTGACCAGATGCTAGAGAGGCTAGTAGTGAAGTTCCATTACTATTTCCTTGAAGGGTATTCTGGATACATTCAGATCCATATTGCCCTTGAGGATCAGGAAAATACAACCTTTACTTGCCCCTTTGGTACATTTTTTTATAGAAGGATGCCATTTGGTCTGTGCAATGCTCCAGGTACTTTCCAACGATGTATGGTTAGTATTTTTTCATATTACCTGGAGAATTGCATGGAAGTTTTTATAGATGATTTTACTATTTATGGATCCACTTTTTTTGAATGTTTGAGTAGTCTTGCTTCTTTCTTACGTCGCTGTATTGAAAAGAATCTCGTATTAAATTATGAGAAATGTCATTTCATGGTGAGAAAAGGCATAGTTTTGGGACACGTCATTTCTGGGGAAGGTATCCAAGTGGAAAAATAAAAAGTAGATATAATTTCCTCCCTACCATTCCCTAAAAATTTTCGGGATGTGCGGTCTTTCCTGGGTCATGCTGGATATTATCATCGTTTCATTCGTGACTTTAGTAAAATTGCACTCCCCCTCTCCCGATTACTCCAAAAAGAAAAAGAATTTGATTTTGATAAAAAAATGTGAGTAAGCTTTCAATAATTTAAAATAGAGTCTCACGTCACCCCCGGTAATCCAACCACCTCGGTGGGATTTACCATTTGAGCTCATGTGTGATGCCTCTAACTATGAAGTTGGGGAAGTCTTATCACAAAGGGTCGACCGAGCTCCACATGTCATAACTTATGCATCACATACTCTGGACCCTGCCCAAGGAAACTACAACACAATTGAAAAAGAATTTCTTTCCACTGTGTTTGCCTTGGATAAATTCAGGTCATACCTTCTAGGGTCCAAAGTCATTGTGTTCTCAGACCATGCAACCCTCCGATATCTCCTAATGAAACCAGAAGCCAAACCATGTCTCATTCGCTGGATGCTCCTCCTTCAGGAATTTGATCTAGGAATTAGGGATAAAAAAGGACCAGAGAATGTGGTTGCTGACCATATCAGTAGGATTCTCCCATCCTCGGAGATTGAATCATCCCCCTGTATTCCCATAAATGAATTGTTTCCTGATGAGAAATTGTACCGAGTGCAAGATGTTATTCCTTGGTATGCTGAAATTGTAAATTATTTGGTAGCGTCTTGCATTCCTGCTGATTTCACCAAAAACCAGGCCGACCGTTTAAAACATGAGTCTCGTTGGTACATTTGGGATGAACCCTACCTCTGGCGCACATGTACTGATCAAGTTATTAGGAGTTGTGTTTCCGATAGTGAGTTTCAGTCTGTCCTTAGATTCTGCCACACTCTTGCTTGTGGGGGCCACTTTGGTCCCCAACGGACTGCTCACAAAGTTCTTGATTCTGGTCACTTTTGGCCAACACTTTTTCAGGATGCCCATGAATTTTGTAAATCTTGTCCTCGTTGTCAAAGAATGGGGAATGTCTCTAAAAGGAATGAAATGCCACAACAACCCTTGCTCTTTCATGACATTTTTGATGTTTGGGGCATTGACTTTATGGGGCCATTTCCTAATTCTTTTGGAAACTTGTACATTCTTTTGGCCGTTGATTAAGTATCAAAATGGGTAGAGGCACGGGCCACAAGGACAGATGATTCCAAAACAGTTGTAGAATTTTTGAGAACTCAGATCTTTTGTAGGTTTGGATTACCTAGGTTCATTATCAGTGACCAGGGTTCTCATTTCTGCAACCGAACAATGAAATCACTTTTGCATCGGTATGGGGTTAGTCATCGAGTTTCTACTGCATATCATCCATAGACCAATGGTCAAGCTGAGGTGTCAAATACAGAGGTAAAAAAAATTCTTGAAAAAACGGTTCAACCCAATAGGAAAGATTGGAGTCTTAGACTTGATGATTCATTGTGGGCCTACAGTACTACTTTCAAAACTCCCATTGGAATGTCACCCTATCGTCTTGTGTTTGGAAAGAGTTGTCACCTCCCTGTTGAGATTGAGCACCGGGCCTACTGGGCCATCAAACAATGCAATTCTAATCATTCTGGTCCAGGTGTTCAAAGGAAGTTTCAGATTTAGGAGCTAGAGGAAATGAGAAGAGATGCATATGAAAACTCCGGGATTTATAAGGAGAGAACCAAGGCTGCTCATGACCATATTATCCTTCATCGTCAGTTCCATATTGGGCAGAAGGTCCTCCTTTATAATGCAAGGAAAAATTTTCTTCCGGGTAAGCTTCGTTCCCACTGGATTGGACCATACACTGTTACTAACATCTCTCCATTTGGTGTTTTCCAGGTTCAAAATGAAGAAACCAAACAAAACTTCACTGTCAATGGGTAGCGGCTGAATCACTTTCATGAACACATTCTAGAGTCCCCGATGGAGGAACTCCATGTTCAAGAAGCAAACTATGAATGACATCAACCAGGTTTTATCCTTCCTTCCCACATTCTCTTTTACTACAGTGAGGACACTGCATACTCTAGGTGTGGGGGGGTGGATACATTCCTGGGTTAGTTAGGAATTTTCATCATTTTCTCCTTTTGTTTTCTCTTTTTGGCCTTCTTTATGGTATTTTCATTTTTTCCCATCAATAATTTTGAAATTACATGATGTGGCGACCATAAAGTGGGGAAAGTAAAAATACCATAACGAAGGATAAAAAGAATTTGTGTATGAGTTTACCATCAAGGAGTTATTTTTAGTGAATTTGTTTTCTGTTAATGATATAAATGGTCATATCTATGTGAAACCTTTGAGATGATTGATGCCCTTTGTGTGAGTAGTTTTTTGGAAAACTATGTCACTAATATCTCCACAAATTTTTGCACCAAACCACAAAGTGTGATTATTTCTTACTTAATATAAGGTAAATATATGTTGGGTTAATGTTTTTTACCTTTAAATTATATTTCCATATGTTCGTTCCTTATCCAATCTGTTTCATTACTGTACCAGATTAACCTATGCGTGTGTACCTAATGTCCGACTGTTGTACGCCCTAAAAGAAAATTTGTTGTGTCTTGGGCAGGTCAAAAACCACTCCTCAACCTTTGATCTTGTTGTAACTATTTCAATTAGTGTCGTGAGGAGATCAAACAAGGGTTGAGAGATGAGTGTGAGATTTGTTCCAATTGCAACTTCAAAAAATAATATAATAAATGAGGGGAGTGATGAAATGTGCAACATATGGGGATATCTAGGTCGGGAGCTTATGGTTTGACTTCTCGGAATTCTTAAATGAGTGGGTCTTGAAATATGAAGGAAAAGGATGTAGGACAGGTTTGGTGAAAAAATCATTTAAGCTGAAAAATGTTAAAATAACATATATTTATTGGATTCTAAGTGGAAAGAATAGCATGGAATGGTTTTCACACACACACATGGAGAGTTAGTGTCATGTTTTACTTCTGAATTCCTTTCTCAATTGGGTATCATGAACCTTTTTTAATTTCGCTATGATATGATTTATGAGACATCTTTTTCTATTTTCACCAGGAAGAACTCCTTGGTGTGGTTCGTGCATTGATCACTTTACTTTAAATAAAATTTCCTCAAATGATAAATCTTCAGGATGTTGAAAATGTATATATAGGAATCATGGTATTTGGATATATTAATTTGCCTAGGAGTGCAAATGTTTAGGTGTGGGGGTGTGATCGTACCACGATTCACTGTTTTATTCCACCCTTACACCGCAGTTTTAAACTAGTTTTGTAATGAATATTCAAAATATAATAATAAATTGAACTTTATGTTTAAATCAATAAATTAATTTTCATCAATATTATAATGGGAAATGTTACTTGTTTTTATTGTTTCAATGTAGGTGGAGGTGATTTGGAGGGCCCTTGATGAAGTGAAAGAAAACTGGGCCAAAATTGCATGGATCCATGGACATCTTTCCACTGTTTTGCATATTACACGAAATACATGCCTCTAAATGGTATTACAGTTTGTGGGCCTATCAAAAATTTAATAGGCTACATTTCATATTAAGAAATACAATCCTGATTCGGCTTCTATGATTCCTATCCGAACTGATCTGTCAAAGCCACCGAATTTGGACCAAGTCAAATGCGGTGTTCTGTATTTTATCAATATCTTGAGCTGTAGTTGTCCAAACGGTTCCAAATATTAGGTGGAGAAATCCAAGAGGTATATCTACAACTTTTATATTTTCTCCAAAGCGAGATAAGACTTTATAAAGGCCAAAACGCATCATGAAATTGGATTGATGAAATCTGTGTGCCTAAAACCACCTTCCAATTTTCCTATAAAAGGGCACCAAGGGAACCTCATTTGAAAGTTCGGCCAAGGAGTGAAGTGCTGCCAATTTGGAGTCCTAGAGGAGTCTCCTATTAACCTTGGAGGTTCTAGAGGCCCTATCCTCATAGGGGGATCAACAATGAAGAAGGAGTTATACCCAAGCTTCCTCCTCCTCCCGATGTCGAGCTAAAAGTTGGGTGTTCGTTGTGAGGGAGCTACACACATGTCAAGTGAGTTCCGATGCATACAATAGCTACTGGTTTGGGGTAATTTGGGTTTTTAAACATTTCATTCCATGTATCTTATTTTATTTCAGATTTGAATGCTTGATTTGATGCATGTGAGTGTGATGCTCTTAATTTCTAACCGATCGGTGTGAGGTTTTCAGTGCGTGACTTGTGTTGTTCCGATTGGACATCACAAGAATCCTTTTCATACCCACATTATTGAGATTTAAATATGATTTGGAAGCTCTTATTCCATGCATAAGTACCGGACCTTGACAATACGATTGTTACGTCATGGTTGGGTCCTTAAAGCATTGAAATAAAAGCTTAGGAATTAATTGGGATTCCAATTAACTCCAACCAAAGAATTACTCTAAACCTAAGATGAATCTCTATGAACAATGAACTTGATATGTGTGCAGTGAAATCACATCGACCCTTTTATTTCATATTTTTCAAAATCCACTAGGTCACTCAATTTTTAAGCCATTTCAACTAAGTCATTGTTTTAAACTCTTTTCAAAACCACCCCTCTCTTAGTCATTTTTATTAAAAATACACACTCTAAACCTACCAACGCTCCTTAAGAGATGACCTAGGGTCTTCCCTAGACTATAAATCAACCTTAAAAATATAATCAATTTGACGTGTCACGACAACGCGGTCACCACTCCTTACCCAAGATGATGTCGCAAGGCCTTGACGCCGCTACGAGGAGATCCCAATCGAAGCTATCACCTCCTAGAGTAAGCTCACACTGCCGGAACCAGTGTGTAATCATTGAGTATGCTCCTTTAGGAGTCTCTAGCCACAAGGATCGAGCCAACGACTCCGTCAGAATCTCCAAGCTCTAAATGAGGGCAGCGGCAATGAAAGAGTGACTAGAACCTGTGTCTATAAGAACTGCAACTAAGGTGGAGTAGACACAGATCGTATCTCAAATCATCTCAGGAGCGCCATGATCATAAGCCACAACTGCCTGGATCTGAGCTCTCCCATGTCCACCTGCTCCCTACGGTTGGGGTGGACCTCCTGGTGATGGTGGAGATAATACCTCGAAACGTCACCCACCACCAGCTGCACGACCAAATCCTCTGCCACGTCTGCCTGCTCCCTGCGGACCGCCTTGATCGAATCTCTGTCTTTGACTAGGCGGTCCTTCAACCATCTGTTGATCATCCGAATGGCAGGTCAGACAGTCACGATCCATGTTTCCATGCCCGCCACATGAGTAACACTTCCCACTACGAGCATGTGTGTCTCTGCCCCGGGAGCCCTTTAAAACTGATCCTGAGTCATGCGGTCATCCACCCGTGGGTTTGGTCCTCTTGGACCTCTGCGACATCTGTCTACTTCCAGCTTTAGATTACTCTACTACATGTCAGCTAGTGGTGGGTCTCGCTGCTGGAGACTACTCAGCAAGAAAAATATCCACTAAGATGGATTTCTCCAACACCCCTACCTATGTCAGGATGTTGAGGGAGATCATCGAAGTCATAATCTCTCGCCTGAGCCCCTTCTCGAAGGTCTGGGCCCTGAAGAATGGGTCCTGCACCATATCTGTGGAGTAGCACGAGAGGTCAGTGAACCTCGCTGAGTACTGTGCCACCGTCACGCTACCTTACTGCAGATGAAGTAGCTCCTGTATCCATACTTCACATAGGGTGGCTGGGACATACTCCACCTGAAATAGTCTCTCTAAATCTGCCCATAGTATCATCATCTCGTCATGAACCTGGAGTGTCAAGCTCCACCATCTGCTCGCTACTGCCTATAGAAGGCTGGCAGCAAGAATCACCATGAAGTCTGCTAGTGTCCCTACCAGTCGGAAGACTCTCACCACAGCCTCCAGCCAATCATCAGCCGCCTGTGGGTCCATCTCTCCTGTGAGCCTAGGTGGCCTCTGGCACTGGAACTCGTGCAACACACTCAAGCGGCGTGCATCGTCTGCTACTGGGGCTGGTGGCATCGGTGGCCCAACGGGGAGTGGTACTGCTGGTGCCTCCGCTGGAAAAGGGCCTTGCACCGAGGCCTCATCGCTCGGTATATATCTGTGTGTACAAATCTCGAGACTCTCATTGGTCATCCACGGGGAGGCATATTGAAAGAAATAGATGCGACATGGTCAAAGATTATACTTGGTGAGCTGACTTGGTTGAGCTGACTTAAAGAAAAACTTTTGAAAACACACATGAAATCAGTGTTTTCATAGACTGAGTCAGAAATTTGTAGTCAGGGTCCTGGTGTATGGATACGTCGGCCGCCGCACCAATACTGGACTCCCTGAAATGAAAACCACACTCGGTACCCTTAACACTATTGCTTCATAGAAAATAAAGATTAGAGTCCTAAATTATGCGGTAGAACTGACTCCTCTGATACCAAATTTTCATGACCTGTCCCTCGGGGCCCGTGCCGTCACTACCCCAAGCCCACCTTCCATAGGCCAGGGGCTAGAGACTAGCACCAAAGGCGAAAATCCCTAAAACTAGGAAGGTAATGCCTTTATAAAGTGTAAGCACACACAACAGAGTATGAGATGGAAGTAAAACACTAAGAAAAACTATATACAAAGGAGTTCTGAAAAGTAAAAGGGGCTGGAAATACAAGCCCAACAGGAAAGTACAAGTACAACTAAAAAAAAGTACAATTGAAGAAAAGTTAAAGTAGATACTGGGTCATCCTTCGGGGATTACTACCTGAAGGGTAGGTATAGATAGCCTCCTCAGCACTCCATGTCTGTCAGTCTCCTTCGTGTACTGAATCGTCGTAAGGTCCACCTCCAGGTACCGTCCAGTCCTTCTACTCTAATCCTCAGTCGCTGTTTTCTGTCATCTGCAATTAACACAATGAGGTGTGGGCATAGCCTATGCAGGGGTGAGTATAACGATACTCAATAGGGACCTCAAGACCCTCAAGGTCTCACAAAATCCAACAAGGATAAAACAAAAAGTATGAAATCAACAGATATCTCCACTTAGGTATATTTCCATACATATACCTAAGTTACCAAGTAATCCATCTCAATCATGAGGTAAACACAAAATTTACTGACTCAGCTTAACCAGGATTTTATTCTAGGGATAATATCAATATGAACCCTCAGCTGCTGGAGAACTCCTCCTCTATCAAGTACAATGGTCCTGCCATGTCACACAGACGCGCTTCCCACTAACCATGGACTACTGAGGTACTCCTACTGTCAAGTACCATGGGTCTTCCATGCTCACACAGAGGCACTCCCTACCGTGGGTCTTCCGCGCTCACACAGAGGTACTCCCCCTTGTAGCCTGCTGAGGTACTCCTCCTGTCGAGTACCGTGGGTCTGCCGTGACACCAAGTCGCTCCCACTGTGGGTTTTCCGCGACACCATGGTGCTCCCCGCTGGGCTAGTAGAATCACTCCAAGTCAAATGGTCAGCAGTCGTCAGGTCTCAGCCAGCTACTAGGTTCCCGCACAAATGCTCGCTCGTTCCTGGTAGATCCGCTCCACAAGATACTGGTTGATGCTCCAACTGCCATGAAGTCCCATGAAAAATTAACTCAAAGGTCTGCCATGTCATAGAGTTCTCAACTGACAGAGCATCAATCGGATGCCCGGTCTGTGAGTTATTAGCCTTTTAGTCTCGGGGGGCACTGTGGGATTCGTGGACGATCCAAACTTACTGTATCTCAACTTTACCCCAAAATACAGTAGGGTATACTCAATGGGACTGTCATGCTCCAAGAATACTAGCACCACTGACGGTTTGTCAAATGGTTGTCTGGTGTGAAAGATATGGCCAAAAGAATGTAAAGGGGTTGTGGTGGGCCTGGGTTCGGTCCGACCCGGTCGAAACGACCCGGACCAACCCAGTATGGTCCGACCTGGTCTGGGTTGACCCGGTCAGACCTGTTGGGTCTAGCCCTACCCATTGAGCGGGCCAGCCTGTTAGGTTTGGCCTGAACCACTGGGCCCAACCCAGCAGGCCGCGAGGGCGGTTCGGCCCGAGCTCGGGGCCGGTTCGGTCTGGAGTGTTGCAAGGGCATAGCTCGGCACGACTCAGCCCGAAGGGTGCAGTTGGGCTGGTTAGGCTAGGGCACCATGAGAGGGGCCGAAACACCGGATCGGTCGGGAGGCCATGAGGAGGCCGGGACACTGGCTCGACCGGGTGGCCGCGAGGGAGCCTGGACGCTGGCTCGACTGAGAGGCCGCAAGGGAGCCAGGATATCGGCTCGACTGGGTGGCCGCGAGGGAGCTAAGATGCCGGATCGACCAGAAGGCTGCATGGGGGATGACTCAGGGAGGTGCGTGGGGCACGCGGAGGCCGGCAGGCAAGCCAGTTCAAGGAGGCACACGGGGCCCGCGCGGAGGACAGTAGGCGGGCTGGTTTAGGGAGGCGTGCGGGGCGTGCACGGAGGCTAGAAGGAAGTGTTCGGCCAGGTAGGGTGCGGCCAAGCGGGCCGGTGCTTGGTAGGCAACCCGGACGGCCGGTTCAGTGCGTCTCAGGCCGGCGTAGGCTGACGGTGTTTGATCGGGAGCACCGGAGCGCTGCGGGGGTGGCGCGGTTTTTGAAGGCCGCAGGTAGCGCGACCTTTGTCACCGCCACCTTTGTCAGTCCGTCGCCTCATCTCTATACCGAAGTTCATCATAAAAAAGATCGATGAAGGGGTTAGGCCATGTTGGTTTGGCCCACGCCCTCTGCGTTTTGGGTGGTATCATTTGGTTCATCAAAGAAGTATGATGAACCACAACTATTTTACAATCTCCGCATCGATTCCTTTCCAACCAAAGATGAGAAAAGAAAAGGATTAATTCACAAATAAAATCCCCTACCTTTGATTATAGGTCATCGACATTGATGTTTCTGGAAGAAGATGAAGGAGTTCGTCGTTCGTTGCGTCCACTTCACGCTTCCAATCCCAAGTTGCGTCAGCTGTGGAAGACGCTCCACGTCGGTAGGATCCGAGGGAGGAAGTCAAAGAAGGATCATCACTGGCATTCTTTATTGGAAGAATGAATTATTCATTATTCGTTCTTATTTGGGAGAATTCTAATCCTCCCAAGCACTCCTCTTCCCCAACTTCCACCCAAATTCCAAATTTGTGCCAAATAATATATTAGAGTATCTATTAATTCGTTGGAAATAATTAAAAAAGAATGAATTTAATTACTTGGATCCACCTAATTAATGTGAAGGGTTGGCACAAATTAATTAGGGGGGTTTGCACAATTGAATTAAAGGGAAGGTCAAGAGGCTCTCCCTCATTAATGAGGTAGAGTTGAGAGGTTTTACTCTCTTCCATCTATAGGGGGTTAATCCCCATGTGGTTCCCACGCCATAACCTCTCGTGGGAGGTTATGTACAGGTGAACCCCACCACCATAACCTCTCATGGGAGGTTAAGGTGTGGTGGTACCACACCCAACTTCAATGAGGATGTTTTAACCACTAATCACCCACATGGTGGATCAAATAAAATAAAGTGAAGCTCACTTTATTTTATTACTTTCCACGAAAACCCAAAAATAATATTTTATTCTCGACTCACTACCATTGAAGTAAAAGTCTTATTAAGTGAATAACAATACTGTGAGTTCAACGGTGCCCTATGATTTTAGTTCTGATCACCGGTTCAAAATTTATAAAAACTTTCTCATACGTTTACTGAACGTACCCAAACAAAACTTCAAAATTTGATTCCGAGCACACCGGGCCTCAGAATCATGCGCAGTCAATTTTCGTAGACTTGTAAAATTCCCATGTATTTTAAAAAAAAATTCTATGGAGTTTCTGGGTCTTTACAATAACTCCATAACATCTCACATTTTAATTGAAAAATATTCCACTTTAAAATAAGGAGCATAATGAACATAATATAACTAAATCCATTCAAATTTAAATCCAATCATCCACGTGTGACCATTCCTAGGGCACAACCATAGATATCTCATGAAATGGAATCCATTTTCACATCATCAATCAAAAAATCTACAAAACCAATGTCCATTGGATATAATTCACAATGATTCCATTTTTTATCAGAACATCAAGAAAAAAAACAAGGAAAAACAATCATTTTTTACTCTGATTTTCCAAACAACATAGTAGTTCAATATCAACCATATGTAGCAATATACACCTAAAAACTGAAAGAACATCCCCTACATGAAAGTATTCACTCCAAGAACTATGGATAGATCCCTATATTCTCAAATAATATAAAACTATGTACTCTAGAGTTGATTTTAATGACTAAAACATCCATTTTTGGTTTCTCAATGTACATATCTTCTTATAGTCGCACAAAAATCAACACTATTTAAAAAATCACACAGATTTCAAACACTAAAACATAGGAGGACTATGTTTTACACATAGTAAAAAAATGACATGAATCTTCTTATACCAATGAGGGTTCATTTATCAATAATTAATGAGTCAGTAATCCCTTTATTTAATTCCACTTGTTCTACTTTAGCTGAAATATCCCAATCCAGCCTCTATAGATAAGAAATAAAAACTAATGTTTGAATGGAAATTAAATAGTGTGAGAGATGATTTTACTAAAACATATATTCTTAAAAAAATCATTTCCACCATGATTAGTAATAGAAAATATCATACATGATAATTTCGTAAAATAATCCCCAACAAATAGATCATCTTGACCAAATCCTAAGAATTTAGTAAACAACTTTTTCTTAACATCATCGTGATACTACCATTTAATGAGGACTATATTGAATAATTGCCTTATAATTCCTTAATACATACAAGATAGAATCATAACTTACTACCCTCTTGGCCACATTCCTCAAACAATAAATAAATTGAGTTAATCTTCAGAACACTCGAGTCTTGAGATAATCAACGATGACATCATCTTCTTTACGATACTTTAATACCTCAATTGAACCCTTTTTACATTTATGAGAATAAGGATGAAAATAAATTAATTTATGGATTGGGTTAAAATTATATTAGGTCATTGGCTCCAAAAAATTATAGAGATTGGGTAGAGTCTTCAATAAGAGATACGACTTCTAGAAAAGTTGAAGATCTACTCCAAAAAATAGGACTAAAGAATGGATGATATATCATTCATGGAAAACATCATGGGTTATATTTATGGTCATAATTAAATAGAGTATCATGCAATCATTCATAAAAAATAGAAATAGATTACAAGAAATCCAAATGCTTTTAAACCAGAGACAAATGACTTTATTAAAGAATCATTGTTTTCAAAACAAACAATATTTCACCATATATAATATATTACACCTTCCCTTGAAAATAATATATATTTTTATAATTTCATCAGATTTTTTTTAAAATTTCATTATCATATAATTTAAATTATTACATTGTTTATAAATTAATCATATTTTCAAATTTTTAAAACCAATATAATTTTAAATCCATTACAAACAAAACATTGTTTGTAAAAAAATTCTTTAAAAAATAATCAATAAGTATTTAAAAATCAGTTTTGCATTCCCAAAATTTCATAAAACTAAATTTATAGTAATTTAAAAAATTTAACCATTAACTCAATCAAAATTAATTTTAAAACCAAAATGGTTTTACAAAAGTATATAGAATAATCAAAAATAGATTAAAGCTAAAACGACAAAAATATTACTAGATAAAAAAAATCTATGACCCTCTAATATAAAATCACATAAGTGAAGTCACATGGAACAAAACCAACATGGATTCATGTTTACAATGAGGTTAGAAAATTGAATTTGTTGGTTTTATGGTCTGGTAAACAACACGCCAAAATCACAACAGTTCCTTGTTGGATTTCCACGTTAGTCACATCGATTTCATATAGTTTACCAGACCATGAAATCAATGTACAACTATGGATATCCTTTTGTTGTTGTTAAAAAATATATAATTGAATACCCTAATCAATGATACATTCATTTGGAATATAAATCTAATTTTTGTCATAAAACCAAAAAACTCAAAATAAGTACACAATTCCCCTCATCCATGGTTACTCAACTCTCACTGTGAGGTGGTGGTGTTCATGTACCCACTCAAAAAATACCTCATGAGTCTAGACACATTATTAATCAACTTTATTCCCTGAATCTCCCATAATGAAATAATTTATTTAAAGAATATTTCATTTTTAATGGAAAAACATCCTCTGATACCATTTATAATAGACATCATGGAATTTTGTGTAATTAAAAATCCACGTAAATTCACCACTAACTCGAAGTGAATTCATGATCTCCATGGGCCAGTAGAAAGAACTAAGGAATTTATAAATAACTGAGGGGAATGATTTAACACAACAAAGAATTATATAAATAGATTACATGATTGAAACAAAATCATATATAGACATTAGTATAATAATATCATTTTCACAATGATAATAAAAAACAAGGAATAGAACAATGCTGCCAAAAACCCATATCATTGTATTCCATAACCACTCAACATGTACCATGTCACATAACATTATTAAACATAGAAAAAACCCTATATGTTAGATTATGTCACAAAAAAACCATTGTAAGGTCCTATAATCAATAAAAACCAAATGGTTTAAGCAGGGTGTGAGTTGAGGATCTTAGTAGGATTCTAAAAAGATTCTATGTAGATACTTCATAAGTAAATTAAATTATGTTCATAGAGGAGTACAATAAATATATTATTAATTTTATTTTAAAAATTTATTTTATAACATTTCAAAAAAATTTATCATAACAAATCTATTATTGTTCCATTTCAGCATTTAAAACTAAACATTTTTATTAATAGAATTGAATCCTATTTCAAAAGCTATAGTTGTATAATAATAAAATTGTGATAATATTATCCTAAAATAAAAATATGAAAAATATTCAAAAAAATAAATAGTTTCATAATAATGATAAATGAACCATCCAAGAGTGGTAACCTCTCATGCAAGGAATCTTTTGTTCCAAATAGTGGACAAAAGCAGTGTCATGTTTCGAGTATCAAATATATGGATTTCATGGGTACATCCTTAGTTTGATATGTGTCCACCATAGACTAGATAATATAAAATCAATATGAATAAATTTTAGGATTACATATAGGATCATGAGATATCAAGAAAACCACTTCCACAAATAACTACTTTCACGAATTCACACCTATCACCTAAACCATTGATGTTATCTATGGATCTACTTTGAGAGGTTTGGGTCCAAAAGTGAAGAATATATCAAGGTCATCCAATATAACTCTCTAGGATACCCTGACAAGAAAAAAGTGGTGATTTTTGGTAATCATGTTATGGGGATCAAACGAGGATCCATATCAGTGTCAAAATATGTATAATTTTATAAAATCACAACTCACTCACCCCTATAAACAATAAAAGTATCTAAAATCCATTTTAACACCCATAAATGTGAAGTAAAAACATAAATAAGATTAAATTATGGGATTATCACAAGAGGAAATATCCATATAGTGTCAACTGTTCCCTATAACATCATCAATCCAATTCAAATTCTTTTATAAAATTCACCACTCAGAAGGGTAATCATTCCCTCTTAGTTTAACAAATCATCCTCAAAATTTATAATATTACTATTTTTTATTGAAATGAAAAAATTAATTCTATTAGTATATAACTATTTAAAAATGATAGAATACATTTATAAACATGGTATTATACCCCCTTTCTATGAAGATAAATCACTTATTTCAATTGACCCAAGAGAAACCATTTTAAATAAGGTAAATTATTTCAATAGAAGAGATTTTTTATTACACACATTAGTGCATTTTAAATAGTTTAGAAAACATAAAAATAGATCAAACAATTTCATTCAAATCAATTAATTACATTTTGGGAACATAAATCTTGTACAAAGACCATAATTTCACCAAAACATCCATTTCATGATCATTGAGAATAAATCAAATAAAAAATGGAATTATTATTTTTTAAAATGTGATAGAGATATAAAGAGAATAGTGAACTAATCCTATATCCAAAATTACACATCAATCAACCCTAGAAAAATAAAACCTCAGACCGTCATTAGAGATCGAACTCTTGGTAGAAAATAAATCACTGAGAGATGATGACTTCTTAGATCATCACATTGATCTTCCAAGAGATGATATGGAGTGATACAAAAAACCTCTAGAGTCCACCTAGAATCCAATGGACCAATTTAGGTTTATCAGAATCATTTATGGGTTAATTGTGTGGGGGGGTCAGAATTTTAATATCAATTTTCAGGTCACTAAATCCCATCAATAGGGTTCAATGAGTTTGGTCACAAGGTTAGTACTAACCGTGATACTAATCATGTATACCAAATAGATCCACATTATGAGATTCTTAGTTATTATACATGGTTAGTTTTGTTGTGATTAAACCATGACACCCCTTCTTTCTAGGATGCATTGTTTGGCTATATGGTTTTTCTAACTATGCACAAACCATGTGCCCAGACATAGGAAACTTGAAATTTTTCACAGTTTGGAAGCATGGTTTCATAAACCATATTCTAACCATTCATAGCACAAGAATCCATATAGTTTATAAATAATAATAATAAAAAACCCAATAGGATATCATATCATTGGGTAATAAAATAAATTGGTTTAAACCCCAAAAAATAGGTAACATGAATTTATATTCAATAATATTCCACATTATCTCAAATGTCCATATTCTATTGGAAGTTATACTTCAAAATCCTACACTATAATTGATATTATTAAATTATTTGTAAGGGTGATATAATTTTTTTCAATTGTTTGTATTATTTATGTCCATTTTGTTTATACCATAATAAACTTTTCAAACCACTTTATCTACTTTCATATGTTTTTATTATATAAGGAATGATTGATTTTAGTATACCCATATGTGGAGGAATGAATGATGGGTGGGTTTTAATATCTCACTACAATGAATTGGTTATTTTATTATATCTCATGAGATAATTGTTTTTTATGTTGAAACAATTTCATTATTCTTTATTCATTGGGTTTTTTGGGGATATGACTTTGTTATTCTTTGTTAACAGGGTTGTGTATAGACATGATGGAGTTATTATTTTTTAGATAATGATGTGTGAAATAAATTGCATGTTGATTTTTTCACATGGATGTGTGTGGATATGATCATATATATCCTTGTTTAATTATTATTCATGGACATAATCCAATATATATTTATTCACATTATTTTTCCTAAACATTATCACATTTTGTTTCATTTTTTTTCATGTGAATTATTTTTATTAACCATGTTCATAATATTTTGATTTCTAATTCACATACTTATTCCATATTTTTATATTACATTGATTATGAAATATATCTCATGTATATTATCTCACACTCTTAATTCACAGTATATGTTTTTTCCATGTATATTACAAGTATTTATAGGTTATCTTAAAGAAAACTCTTATAGTTGATCATTTTTTATTGTTATATTTATCCACCTCTTATGTATTAACATCAAAATTTTATATTTCCCTTGATGAGATTTGACATTATATTCCCCTTAACGGCTGTTTTATATCATTATTATCATATGTTTACATTATTGTGCTCATAAAGATGATAATTTGCAAAGTTGTGTCAATAATAGGGTCTATTATATTTTGATTATGTAGAATTATTAAATATAATCCTAAAAATTTAACTTATGTAGCTGATCCCCAAAGAAAACAATCTTCATGTTAATAAAATTTTGTGATTATTTTTCAGATTTAATGATTTACATGTATAAAATATGTAAAATAATGATATATTTAACTCTAAAAATATCATTGAAATTATATAATGAATATGATTTTAGCACCAAACTTCGGTGTCCAGGTCTTGGGAACCATACCCTAATATTTAGTGGGGTGACATCATGAAGATGAGGTCTAAAAAAATTAGTGGGCGGATAAAAATATATAAAGAATAACAAATTAACAACTATGGTAGGATTGATGTAATGGAAAAAATAAATAATATTATAGGAGGAAATATTTATTATAATTCATAAAAATTAAAGTATCATCGTGTGATTATGATCAACATGCTATAATATAACTCTGATATGAAAAAATATACATTATCCGGTAAATCTCATTTTTTAACAACATTAAGAGTAATATATTTAATAAATCTATTGGATTATATATTTTTAAAATTACTTTATAGTCTAAAAACAAGGATAAAAATAGACCATTATAATAATCTCTTAAAACCTGATGAACCACAAAAAAATCATGATGCAATTGAATCCACCTTAATGAAAAAACATAGATTGAATGTTCTAGGTTTTGAAAAAACCCAAGAATTCATGTCATAATGGGTATAAACACAATAATATTTCGTTATTTGGATATTAAATAGGATATTATGTATGATTAAATAGAGAAAAATAGGATTTTCATACTGCAACACAACTTTTTCACGATTTTACTTGGCTTCCACATTGAAATAGAAAAACACTAAAATCTCATAGATTTATCCTAAAATTTAACATCATTCATCATACATCATTCATTTTATATATTTTCAAAATAAAAAGCCAAAAAAATATTATGGGGGATGAAATTGACGGAGACCCAGGGTGTCCCCACTATTTATGAGATTAATCATTCAGCAAGGAACCTGTATGGAAGAAAAAAATTATGGGCACCCTAGGACCCCCCTTAATCACCAAAGCATCTATTATCATGTATCCTTACCTCAATATATGATTTATTAATATATTATAATGGATATTTATCCTCCACCTTTAGATAAAATAAGAAATATTTCATAGAGTATTTTCCTCTCTATTCAATAGTTCAACCAAAACATTTGAATCATATTCCACCTCAAAAATGATGAGATTTTAAGGTATGTATGCAATTCTACATAAAATGAAATACCAAACTATTAAGAAACCAAATAATCCATCAAAATCCATAAATTAAAACCAAAAGTGATATAATAAAATTCATAATTCCTAATAAAATTGTATTTTCAACTCCATTATATTCCCTTTAACAATACCATAATTATTAATTCATTACAAGGTGGCTATAATATAAGCATAAGAATGAAATATATGTTCACTAACGGTTGATTTAATAGAATATGAATCATATTACTTCCTAATTAAATATATGTTCTTTTTGTGCATGTATGTATAACACTAATACAAATAGAAATATCTATTTGACTATTATATGTGTGGAATGGGTTTATTTCAGTATATTAAATATGACTATTTTAAGTAAAATTCGCCGTGTTTCTTTTATATAAAACCATTAAGGATCTGTTATATATAACCGAATGATATTTATGTATTTTATAATTTATTATACAATATTCCAAACAAAATAAACATTAATATAATATATTATTTTAATAAATATTTTATTTAAGAAAATTTCAAATATCTGATGTGGTTATAAAATTATTTATAACTCATTTTTATGATTTATTATACTAGAATATACATTATAAGGGAGATTAAACCAGTGGTGATGGTATCCAAATATGAGACAGACCATACTATAGTTTCATTCCATTACCCTTAATTATTAAAAACATTATATAAAAATACATGAAGTGAGAGAAGTCCAACTAATAATTTTTCATAATGATTTTCAAAAATAGTTAATGAATTTTGATGTAAGATGACATTATTTTTAAATTATGGATATTTTACATCTAATATAAGAACTTATAAGATTTAAATAGAAGGTATGTTCATTATTCAATGATATATTATTTTGGTAAATAATATTATATCATATTTGATGATATTATCTCTTATGTTTTAGAATACGATATTTCATTTAAGTCTCTTGATTTTTTTCATAATGAGTTAATAAATATTATTGAGGAAAATATTAATGCTACTTATTTTCAATATATGGAAATAGATAGAAAATATTCTAGAAACAAATGTGTATAGATTGAAGAATTGGTTTTTCATATTCATACACTAATATTTCTTTTTGAAAAAGAGAGATGATGTTGGATTTTATATTATTTTAAAGGATTATATTCTAAAAATGTATTTTTAATTCCCAAAAAAATTATTGGGATTAAAAAATGATTCACCATAAAAAATTATAGTAATCATGAACTGGTATATTATAAGGATTTGAACTGTGTTTAGTGGTACAAAAAACAATAAATAGGGGTTTCCATACTATATAAGGAACATTAAAATTAAATTCAAGAGTCTAAATTTGTATTTATTTAAAAGAGAAATTTCGCAAAACCCTTTCTTCTATATAAAAATAAGATATCACGACATCATAAAATCATAAATATTTTTGATGGAATCGTGAAACAAGGAAAATTAATTTTCTATCATAGAACTGTTTATTATATATTATTTTTTAAAAATATTTGTTAATGAATAAAAATATATTTTGGGAAAATTAACTATTTTTAATGATGTGGAATTTAATTATGACACAAATATTATCATGTAAATTATTTCCTAAAGTAATATATAGGATACAAATATAAATAATATTTTTTTATAATGAAAAACAATTCGCAATAATTTTTTCCCTTTCATGTTAATTCATTGCTGAAAAATAACCATTATCCTATATGCTTTTTCTCATTTATATGTTTTTACAATATTCAATATCAATTATCCTTATTTCACCAAATTAAAGGTTCTATATTCATTCATATATCTTATTTCATCTCTTTTTATACTTAATTATATTTAATGTTTCACTTATAATGATTGAGGAATTTATATTTTATTTCAGTGTCTCTAAGTCTATTTAGCATGTATGGTTATTCACTAGCATCCCTATTTCCCTAAATTTTGATCATATTCATTTATTGATAAAATATTTCACACTTCCAAAATTATGATATATTAATAACCAATTTATATGAATATTAATTTACAATGAAAACCAATTCATTTTATTAAAAAATTCTTTATATTAATCACCCTATTATAATAAAAATGTTTACATTATAAATTTAATGAAAAAGTATGAAAGAGTGTGATAGTGTTAATAATTATAGAATAAATAAGGTGGTACTCTTTAATTATACATTCAAAAAACCAACTTTCTATTAATCTAAAATTAATATATCTAATGTTATTGATTCCAATTTCATGGCCTCTCACGTAATAACAAACACTTTTATGTGACATCTTAGTATACAAAATAACTAAATTATAATTTTTTATATATTCATGAAATTGTATTTGGAGATGACGACATTATCTATAAGACCATTCATTATCATCCCCTTAAGATCTTGATATAAAAAAATATCCTCTTATATGATTTCATTAATAAATAAATAACATCCATGAAATAACAATATATGATTCATTTATGTGACATTTTATGTTTTTAAAAATTATAGATATACCTATAGAAACAGACTGATCCCAACGAATATCTTTATATCCTATAATAATCAAGTCCAAAATTGATTTATCTAATGTAATAATTTTATTTAGTGTCTTATTTCAAATTATCCAATGGAACCACATAGATTCCTAATGTGTCTCCATTAGACCAATCCCAATTGAAAAATATCGAGGTCATAATATATCATTCTAGAAAATGTTATCACAATTATAAAGATTACTAAAATATGGTAAAAACACCTTAATAGAAATATTGTGAATTATTTATTATGAACTAAGATGTGAATATTTTGAGATGAATGGAAAAAATTATTATGATTTTCTAACACATTATGGATTTTTAATCCACAATTATAAAAAAAAATTAGTGATTAATCATATTTGGTAAAAAAATGATTCTGTAAACTAAAAAAACATTTGTGTTTTGTATCCCATCGATATTTAAAAAGATAAGACCTATGATTGAATATTATTAGTGAAAAACATATAGAATTGGTATTAAAATTAAACAATAATGAAAAATAACTAAAAAATATTGATCAATTATTAGTTATATGGAATATAATAGTATAAAATAACAAATAACATTAATAGATCACAGTTTCAAATAAATTATATAGACCTCCGTTTTTGAAATGTACTTATTAAAAGGACATAATTCATTGTAATATATACCTTATTTAAACAACCTCTACACACAAACCAAAGAAGTGAAAAATCTTGAATAAAATAAATGACTAAAAAATATATCATTATAATAATATCATTCTACCATAATAATAAAAATATAGTAAAATATAAAATTATAGATAATAATATCTATGTATCCTTCAATAATAATTATGGACCACTTGAATATTAAAAACAACATATTAAAATTAGTTTTTTGAAGATAATGGTTATTTTTTTATGAGTTAACATATATATTTTAACATATTAGAATAAAATATTATAGTTAATAATTATAAATATAAAATCATTCAAGTAATAAATTATCATAGTACAATATCTCTCAGAGAAATATTACCCAACTGTATAGACTAATTTTCATAACGGGATCCCAAATAATTATATTATTTTTATCCTATCTTGTTATTTTTTACTCATCCATCATTATCAAAAACAACATTATTTGTATCAAGTTTTTTCCATTTATTTTAAATAATTTGATTAAATTTTTATTCAAAAAACATAGAGTAATATATATAAAAAATTCTTTATGAGGTTGTTGATTATATAGATTTATGTGACATCCTTTCATTCATAATGATAATCACATTTAAAATTTCGAAGAAAAACATAAAAATGAATTCATTTTGATGACACTATAATGATTTTTTTCAGGAATACAGGTAAATATGCACCAAACCCATATGATGTTAGTATTAATACATTAAATGATCATGCATATATTTCAATTTAGAATTTATTTTAAAATAGTAAATCTAGATAAAGGAATATTGATGATACCAAAAACTTAAATCAATTATTCTAATTCTCTCTATTTTTTCTTGTATAATATATTGTATCTAAAATAGTTAGCCATGTAAAATAAAACATCTCCTACAATATTACCCATTTTAATCATTTTCAATTGATAATATATTTTTTGACGCATTTTTATGCAATGATATTTAATGATCATATATATAACTAAAATTTATATACAAAGAGAAAGAGTTATATTTTTATAATAAAACTAATAAATTAATGAACTATACATTGAAATTAATAATTTCATAGACTATATTTATATAAAATTTATATTTCATAAACTAATGACCATTTCATCAGTGTGAATTTAAAAATAATCCCATAATTGAATGATGAAAATAAATGAATATTAAGTAAATGTAAAAAACCATAAAGAGAATAATGAATAGATATGTTTGAGTAATACAATAATATTAAAAACATATATATAATGGATAGATATAAATTATTAGAGATAAATTTCATGGTCAACTACTTGGTGTTCTTTTGATAAATTCACATGAAATTTTACATGACTGGAAGAACTAAAACCAAAAAATTAATGTGGTTAGTTGTGTGACTATGTATTTGGAGAAGGGAAATTAATATATTTACATCCCTTAAGATAAATTATGAACAATATAAACTAGATTAAAAATGATATACGCTCTATTTTTTAAAATTACAAATTAATGAATAATTATTACTTTAAAAAGATAGAATAAATGATCATTGCATGGGATGTTTAATTACATGAATAATTCTCCATAATTGTTGGATGCATCACAATGATGGGTTTTAATGAAAGCAACATATAATAATATTCCCCTAATTTAGTGCACCCCAAAAAATATCCCCATCATGAAAATATTAATGGATAGTAATGTTTCAAAGATTTCTTACTGGCTTGAAGATTATATTTCAATTGAATCATTGTCCTCATATATGACCTTTTGTCATATGTATGTATTTTTATTCCATTTTTCAATATAATATATTCCAAGACATTATAATTCCAATGATATAAAATGTTGATAAATAAAGATATTGAATGCAATTTTGGATTGCTGTAAAGTAAAATAAAACACTCAAAGTTATAATCGAGGTTTTTATTATCTAGGATAAATAATGTATTCTATAATTTTTTTCATCTACAAGAGCTCCATGAAATAATAAGTGATTTTAATATACTCATATTATATATTAGATAAGTAATCATAATTAGGTCATATTGAATTCCATCATTTATTTCTATGATATATGATTTGTAGTACTTATTTATGTCTTTCTTTATGTTTATATTTCTCTTCTTATATCAATATATATATCCTTATAAAATAATTTTTTCATTTGAGAAACATAAATTGTAATTTTATGTATATAAAAGATTATATATTATAAATTTCAATTTCTTCCAATGTTATGTGTAGATAATTTAAAAATTATATTAATAAAACAAATAAAATGATAAAGGTATTCACATATACACATCATTTTATATAAGAAATTTTATACTTATCAATAATAAAAACATTTCTATATCTCTGTTATCTCCTAATTATTTTAGGGGATATTGATTTTTGTCAACCTAAATTGGATTAAAAATAAATAAAAATTAAAATTTTTCATGTTTTCTCCTTTGGAAACATTAATATCATAAATATATTTTGGTAGAAAAATAATTTAGTTTTTCTTATTAATCATAAATTTCACTCCAAGGATCTATGTATCCTCTCATATTTCTTCTTTATCAAATATGTGTTATAATACTAATTTTGAACATAAATATAACTAATGTATTTTAATATAATAAACATGTTATCAATATAATAAAATATAATATAAAAATCATATAAAAAATATTTTGATGAGAATTAAGTGACCAAAAAGTATTTTTCAATGTTTATTTTTCTCCAAGAATGTGTTAAAATTATAATATCATTACCATAGTGGATACCCCATACAATATGTGATTTTATTAGGTATATGTGACATGTTTTCATTACCACTAATCAAAATCATTAAGTTGTTCCATGCATATTTTCTTCTAAAAATAATCATATCAAACTATTTTTATTTCATATTTTCATTTCACTTTTAGATGAGGAAATCCATGAATAAAAAATAACTCAAAATGGTTTAATTTTTAACCAAAGGAAACATTTACATTATAGTGAATAACTTTATTTTTTTCCAAAACATGTCATAACCACCATTTTACTTTAGTGTGGTTACAAAATACCCTATTTATCATTTACTATAAATAAAAACATTGTTAATGTGTGATGTTTTTTGTAAATTGGTGACTATATTAGGTAAAATGGTTAAAATATTTGTAAAAAAATTCCATGGAATTGTATGGAATTTACATTTAAAGGTAACATTCAATCAATGGTTGAATTAGAAAGATAACTATAAAGATCCATTAAATTAACATACATATTTATTCGGAAAGTATTTGTAAAAAAATGTACATAATAAAATAATGGCATGTATAAAATAAATAGAGAACAAAAAATAACATTAGTAATTGATTTGATTATGAGTGTCTATAAAAAAATCTAGTTAAATGAATATTTTGTATTTTATTCATCAACTATTAATCTAAAAAAATTAGAAATAAAAAATAATGTGATTTATAATATATAAATTAAAATAAAATATTTATAGTGGAGAAAGAATATTCTATGAACATTATATGAACAAAGTTGTAATGAAAATAACTTTGAATTAATGTAAAATATGATACATGAAAATGTAAAATATATAAATAAAATTTAGTATATATAGGGATTGTTTTAAAGAGATCCAGAATAACAAATACTTACATACCCCACTTTAAAAAAACATGTTTCTATACCTTAAATAAATTTTCATTTAAACTATGTTGTAGGAGGATATATTTTTTATTAATCACACATTGAATAATTAGTCCCAAAATTCTAATAAATTGAAAATTCCTTATATTCATGAATTATTTAATAAGAGTTTTATCATATGTTTAACTCATGACCTATTGAATAAATCAATAAGAATATTTATAGATGTAAATACACATTCCTCTAGATTTAATTAATCTATGATTCCAGAATGAATTGACATAATGGATATAATAGTATAAAGACCCAAGCCCTTTAAACATATTTGTTCATTATTTTTAAATATAAATAATAAACCTGTGAAACCCCAATGTTCATGGGTCACAATGTTTTTATAATAAAGGTAACATAATAAATTAAAACAAAAAACATTTCATCCTTATTTTATTCTTATTAATGTTATTTTGAATCCATTTGGGCACCTAAAAATATATTGGTTAACCTAGGGAATACATAAAATAATATGGTGTCATAAAATCCGAGTATGGGAATAAACATGATAAAGAAGCATAACTTCTAAGTTAAATGTATAACATGATATCATAAAAGATAATTCCTAAGAGTAATAACATTGTGGCATATAATAAATAACATGTTATCACAATTTCTTATAATCATATGAAATGTGGCCTTTATTGTAACATGACATAAACATATGTTACATATAACTTAATAAACAATATCACATGGTGGATAAAGTTGAAAATGGATTATATTTAGTCCCTAATTCCATACATGACATATCATGATACTAATGTATTAAACATTTAATTTTAGTGAACTCTTAGCACACCCATATATAATATTCTTGATTTATGTGTTCAAATAAAATGAAATCAATCATAATGAATAAACATAATAATTAACAATTGAAAGATAATGGCTTGAATAATCATTCCTCATATCATAATCAAATAAAATATAATAATGAAGAAATTTGATAAATAAACCAAAGGAATGTATTACCAAATAAACGAAATATATATTAAGATAGGTATATATTTGATATACATATAAAAAATAAGAATCATTCCATTAAATTAATGAGAGAGAAAAAGTGAGTTTGATAGAGAATAGTCTTAACCAAGAGGAAAGGGTGGTTTAGAGAGTTCCACTATCTCCAACCCAATTCATCATATAAATTCATTACCTAATTGAATAATAAAAGTATGATAATTATTAACTTGATTAAGAAAATATAGAATTTTTATTATTCCTTCTATTTTATTTATTATATTGTTATATTCAATTACATAATCATTTCATATCAATTAGGATTCTTTGACAATGTTCGGCTCATTTTTCCAAAAATCACATTAGAAATTTGACTAAGGTAAAATATAATATCATTTAAAATTATCCATAATAATAATAATTAAATAAATGTCATTTTTATATTTCATATATACTTTAAAACCCATCCCTATTTTTTTACTAAAAGAACTATGTTACAATCATAGAGATGTTAGGCTATATATACACCCGAGTAACAATTCCATTTTTCATCATTTATGATGGAATAATGGTAAGTGCTATTTTATAATTAAAATTACAATTAAATCATAATTAAAAAACTACTTCTTTAATTACACTTACATATACAATCCATGTGACATAGTATTAGTAATAAAATCGCATCGCTTTGTGAGGTCGTAGTATACCGTACACTCGAATGACATTATACTTTTTCAGTTGATGGAATGGTATGATCGTATATGATATATTAAAATTAAGTAATGGTAAATATTTTATTAATATAACATATAAATATAATATAAAACATCATAATATCTGTTAGAGTTTATAACAATAAACGAATTACATCGGTTTACGAGGTAGTAGTCCACTGTTCAATCAAATAATGGCTCTGTTTGGCATTATATGTAATATGAGAAGGATTTAGGTAATTTAATTTTCATAATAAAATATTATTATATGGGATATACATATTTTTTATATCATCAGGGTCTAGTAACATTAAAATGGGGTAGAAAAAGAAACAAAACAAACCACTTGGTTTTAAACTATGCCTCTTATTCCAACAACTTAATTATTTTTAAAACAATATACTTCCATGGATTATTTTATGATCAATCCATGGAATATAAGATAATAAATTGAATAAAATATTATATTTGGGAATTTATATTCGAATCAAAAAATATTTATATCTGTGTAAAAAAATTATAGGACATGGCCTTTTATAAGTGAGGAGTGATATTTTCTTAAAACTCAAACTATACAATATTAGGAAGTAACTCTTGATATATGATCCTTTAAAATAGATAAGTAATAGATTAGAGTGATTATTTTATGAATAAAAACATTCAATATTGAAAATTAGACATTCTTAAATCATGGTACTGAATTGACATCTAATTTTAATAACTTTTACTATTTTAGTTTTTAAACATAATAATCATTTTTTGACTATTTTTTCTAATCATTATGGGAAAAAATTGTACAAAATATTACCAAATAATAATTATTATAATTAAAAATATGGAATCCATTTTATCCAATTCAATTCATATTAGTAGTAGAATTAAATATAAAATTAAACTAGTATAATGTATTGTAAAACATGTTTTCAAGAAATGATTTTATCAAGAAATATATGATGTTATATAAAAAATATGACTAGTAATCATCATTATATGATTTTTTATTAATATAACTATATATAATATAAATATTTAATTTATCTACTTATTTATTAGGGCTTATTATAATTATTTAAAATTGATACACATTATGGAGACAAAAATAGTTCATAGAAATCCATGTTTTTAAGAATTAAAATAATCCTATACCAAAATCATGAAAATTGGTGATTAAAAATAATTTAATTAGATTACTCAAAATAAAACAGCTCATTTTCCAAATAATAAGAAATAAAATATATATTGGATCATTACAATTAAATAAATTAGTGAAAATAAATGACATTATTTGAAAAAACTCTAATTCTAATCATTTACTAAAAAATTATTCATTTTAGGAAAATCACAAAATTTCAGCCCAAAAAAATTTTGTTATGTTATTTTTCAGAATTAGGTAAATTTTATAAAAAAACAATTATAAATGTTCCGTAAATTAATTATAATATTTCTTCTTAAAAAAATTAAAAACAAGTTTAATGGAAACATATTTTTGTAGATTAAAATGCCTCTATTATAAATTGAGTTCTTATTTCCTATGAATTTATCAAAAAAAATATTAGTTTCATTGAATAAATAATTCATAGATTAGGTAATCCTATTAATAAAATCCAATTTAATATCTTAGTTATAACAACCATATTTAAATAATCATGGTTTCTTTAGGTTTTGTTTTTTGTGACGTATACACTGTCAACAATAGATCTCTTCATTGAAAAACTAAAGGTGTTACATTATTTCCCAATTAATTAATTTTTACCTTGAAATTTCATAGTATGTACTAAGGTGATAAATCTTGAGGGAACATATACTTCATAACTTCCTCTTGTTTCCAATTTTTCTCTTCGTGCTTATAATTACATCGAATAACATTGACTGGGTGAGTTTGGATGTGGTGTCAAACATTATCTCTATAGTTCATGTTCTTAATAGGCTGATCCTCATTATAAAAATCACTTTCTAGAGACACTACCTATGAATTCATTACATTTATGGTATTTATCATGTGCTTCCTCAAGAGGGATATATAGAACATGTCATGTACTTAATAAAGTGTTGTTTAGAATGATAGTATATAGGCACATATTTGATGCGATTGAAAATCACAAAGGAGTTGGTGTACATATGAAATAGATTCCCCATATTCCCAAATCTCATTATATATTCCATGTAGATATTTAGATAAAAACTTATTTCAAAACATAAAACTCATTACATACTTAATGATTGTATTAATATATCACTTTTTAATATTGAGTAGTCCAGAGATGTTGTGTAATAGAATTGAAAACTTCTACTATCTCATCAATCATTTCAGGTCCAAAAATCTTGTTTTCCCCAACATCATCACATCATGTAGTTTTTATACATAAATTCACATACATTTCATTATGTCGATTCATTTATATTCTTGAGTAGAATATATTATTATATGAGATCTCAACTTGTGTAAAAAATATTGGTCCCATATTCCATCAATGTAATTTTTGTATTCTATATACATTCATTTTAGTATCTGAATAATATTCGTAGTTTTAAATTAGTTTAGTGTCTTATAATTCATTTTGTATTTAAACATATTATTTATAGAATGTTTTAGTATCATTCATAACATAGATGTAAGTCATGAATCTTAGTTAGATACAATCAATAGTGGTGTTTCATTTAGCCTCGTAGATATAATATATATATATATATATTAATGTTTATCAAGTGAGAAGACCTCTAAAGTTTCCCTGAACTAAGTAGTCATTATAAGATGATCCATTATAACCTCTATGGAATTGTTTCTTCTAGATGTATTTTTTATAGTAATGGAAATATTCCTGGTGATATTTTCCTATTCCCTTATTGGTATAGGTAGTTGTTGCATCACCCCCTGGAAAATTTCCTTTTAGAAATCACTTTATTATATAGAATAAATATTGATTAATATTTATTTATCACTTTCTTGATATTTCCCACTGATATTTTTCTCAATATCTCAATAAATATTTATACATCCTTGGTGGGTGGATAATATCAGGTTATGTGCATCATCTAATAAATAATTATTTATCTTAAGTATCTATGGTAAACTTATTCATTACCAAAATCTTAAAACTTCTTCACAAACATTGAACATTTATGATTAATCTATTCATAAAACATACACCTTCTTCTATATTTCAACATTATATCTTTGAGAATCCATTATCTACTCTAGAAGTGATGATTGAGAACTAAATTTAAGATATAATGATGATGTTCCCTCATTACTGATTCTTATATCTATGATTTTCATGTATAAGAATATTAAATACTTATAAATTCACATCATTGATAATGTTTTTAAATCCTTCCTATTTAGAGAATTAAACACATTATTTACTTTTCGATGATGCTAATTTATTAGGCAATCATAATCCCAGATCAACTCTAAATATCCCCAATTGCATAATTAAATATCATTTTTTAATATATATTTGTGAATATTATTATATGTATATATATATATATATCCAATTTCTCACAATATAGGTAATGTCACATGATTTCCAAATAAATGATCACTATAGCTACCTCCAGATCATGTGGGGTTAATTTTGTTGTTGAACATTCAACTACCTTAATGGATGGCATATCTCTTTATCATTTATAATCAGTACACAACATAATAACCTCTATAAAGAATCATTTTATTCCAGATATTGTTCCCCACTTAAGTTTACTATGAGAACTACTAAATTTATATGCCTATTTTTTATCTCCATAATTATTTCTTCACATTCATCGGTCCAGAAAATCATTAACCCTTTCTACGTTAGTTTGGTTAGTTGTTTTGAAAACTATGATAATTTTCTCATAAATATTTGGTAACACCTATATAATATAAGGAAACTAAAAATATCCATTATTATATTTTTCCTTAGATAATAATCAATTGACATTTCTATAGAATATTCCACCTGGATGCCTTTTTTGGTGGTAATTTCCCCCAATAATGATTCTTCTATTTTACAAAAATCAAATTTTACATACATTTCATATAGATTACCATTTATAAAATCAATTAGAAAAATACTATTCCCTATATAGTTGATCAAAAATGAAATATTTTGATGTAAGTATGTAAGTTTTCTTTATTATTGTTTTATTATATTCACAACAATCCACACGTCAGAAAATTGACACATCATTTTCCATAATATCGTGGATTGGGAAACCCCATGGTGAAGCACCCAAGTTTAAAATCATTTTCGATATTTTATTTTTAATTTCTTATTTAGTTCCCATAAATCATTTTTTCTGTTCTATATAAAGTCTTTGATATGGTATGATATCTAGGTATAGGTTCAATTATTAAATCAACCTCTCACTTAGGAGGATGAATGTGAAACACATCAGGGAATACATTAGTATAATCCGTCTTAATCATAAATTCATCAAGAATGATTCTCTCAACTAATTTAATTATTTTTTCAACATATTTTTTCTAAAATATTAATATTATTTAATATTTAATAGAATATTCTAGAGGTTTTTAAAACTCCTAATTACACATTTATATAATCACAGGATGACTTAGAACAAAAAAATTAATCTCACTCTCTCAAAATTAAATGTTGGATATATATAAGGATTGAAAATAAATTCTCAGTACAATATCAGAATTCAATACATAAAGGAATATGTGATTTTATGTAATATTTATTCTATAATCATTAACTTAAAGAGGAGTTATATAATTAGGAGGTAACTATTTATTTATTTTTTCTCACCGATATCTTAATAGCCATAGGTATAAGTGGTTTGTGAAGAGTTCATTTAAACATGAATGATATGAATAAATTTGTTGACATAGAATAAAATATAACATTATATATTCTTAAATTAATAACTAGATAACCATTCACCATATCATTTTCAAGATCCACTACAATAGAAAACATAACTTTTGATTTTCATTTCTTTCTTGGCATTTGAGTTAATTTTCAAGGATTATATTCCGTAACACATTGATTATGTAAATTTTAATTCATATTTCCCATGTTCCACAAAGTTGAAACACTATAAAAAAGTTTATTGTTGATCCGAACCTTCTTTTTTTCTTCAAAAGTAGCATTTTTCTTCATTTACTTTTATCACTTATTACACTAATTCCCATATTTTTTTAATTTTAAAAATCACTAGATACCCACCATAAATTTTCTATTATTATTTTCCTAGAAATTTTATATGTGGGTGTAAGTTTTTCATTCGATCATTAAAATTAACTAATGATACCCCTATGAAAATGTGCATTTTTTTCTTTGCTCCCATGAGAAAAATAAGAGTCACTTATCCCCATCTCAACTTTTAGTGAATAATGTATAATTTACTCATATCATAACAACTTCCAAATTACTAATGATTATTGGAGATTCAAATTTAACCAATGTAGAAAAAGGTCCACAATAGATTTAGTGTTGATGAAAAAGGTGGAGGTATATCATATTAACATTATGAATTAATCCCCATACACCCCAATACCCTCATCTTAAATTTTATCCATACTAAGGAACTATATCTCTATTTAAATATGTAGAGTTAAGATAAATATTTTTTTAAATATTTTCTTGATGTCTTTACGTTCCATAAAATCATTATCCACATTATACATTTTGTTCCTCATTAGTGACCACCACTAAAAAGCTTGTAACCCAATGAAATAAACAACCAAAAAAAAAATTATCTTTATATAAGTATTTTTTATAAGGAATATCTTCCCAATGGAGTTGATAAGTTATTCCATTATGAGTGGTTCATAATAACCAATAAATGTAGGAGGGATTTTCATAAAAAATAAATGACAAGAAATTTTTTATTTTTTAGGAGGAGGGATCTATTATATATTATTAGATTTATTAATCATAATAGGAGGTGGTTGAGAAAAAACTTTCATCAATTTATAATCTAATAATTCCATAGGTTTAAGAATATCATGGGTGAAATAATAACATTTCCTGTCACTTTTGTAATCGGGTGAGTTTATCCTATTTCATGAAATAAACTAAAATGAGAAAAACTAGATGGGAATATCTTTACCTATAAAATTAGAACATATAAACATATATTTATTAACATATAAATGATACATTAATCATGAATTAAAAATCTCTATTTTTAGTATATTTTATCCATAGTAATATATCATATTTGGTTTTATAACCTAACAATTTTCTCATGTCCTTCAAAATGGTTTGTAATTAGTTTTTTTAATTTTCCCATTATATCCCCTAGGTATGTAAAACCAAGTATGAAGGAGGGAACGTTTTTAGACTAATTTATGATTGGTTCCAACTCAATATGGACATTTCAAGGTTATTTCCCTTATTTACAACTATGCCAAAAATAAATTCAGGTGTTGTATCCCAAAAGGGATTTAATTTCATGGAACCAACTCTCTCTACACTTCACTAAAATTATAGGATATTTTATTCAATAAATTGTCATATCATTTTAATTATCCATAATGTTATCACTAAATTATTATTCTCCTAATACAAACAATTAATTTTACCATTATCTTCTATGAAATATATTTAAACAGTAATTTTACACATAATAATAAATTATTTTTAAAAATAATTCTCCAACAAGTACATCACCAAATATCATGAGGCCTAATTTCATAATAATAGTAGGTTCATAATACATCAAAATGAATTTAAAATGTGACATCATATTTTTATATTTCTTAATGATCTATTAAATCCATTTTTTCTCCTCAAACTTCATAAGATAACATTGGGAATATAGAAAATAAAGGGGCCAACTAAAAATACTAGTATGGGAATAAACATAATAAGTAAGCATAACAAGTGAGTGAAATGTATAACATTTTATCATAAAATAAAAGGCTCCAGGGTAATCCCATGTGATTATAACATAAAGAACATGGTTTTATAAGATAATGGAATAATAGGAAACCTAGAGGAAACATGTAACATGACATAAGCATGAGTCAAGGATAACTTTTTAGATAATATCACATGGTGGAAAGACTCCCATAATGGATTAGGATTACTCACTAATACCATAAATTATGTCTCATTATACTAATGAAATACCTAAAGCATTGGAGCAATATTTTGGTGGACTTGTTATATCATATACATGATTAATATATTCTAAAAAAGGATTCCATAACACAAAATTTTCCATGGAAATAAAATTACTTCCAAAATATTCCATCAAGTAATGATGAAAGGAAACTTAATAATGATGTCATTTAAGAAATAAATATAGGGAATTTATTACCCCATCAACACATTGGGGGAATAATCCTGGAATAATTTAAAGATACATATATAAAAAAATTGGGAAGTTTTCTATAACATTGAAGCAATATGTAAAGTGAGTTTGATAGAGAATGTTCATAACTCAGAGTAAAGTGTGACTAAGAGTGATTCCTTACCTTGAGGATGATTACTCACGTGAATTATTTATCATAAAAAATAATGAACATATGAAAATTATTTGCTTTTGTAAGAACCTTTTTTAATTTTTTTATTCCATTTTTTTTATTTATTATCATGAATTATTCAATTACATAATATGTTAGGTTCATCTTGGATGCATCAACTATATTTAGATCATATGACTATAATAATTTTGGAAATTTATATAATGGAAAGTATTTATTTATTTAATTAACACCATAATTTTAATCTTGAAATAAAATTTTTATTGATAAATAAATAAATACATTAAAACCAATCAATATGGATGGATTCGAAAAATGAAAAATGCTTCAATCATGGAGCTGGTAGGTCATATAGTGACATGAGCAACATATCCATTTTTCAACGACCATGATAGAAAGAAGATATATTATATTTTATCTCTCTATAATGATCATTATAAAATAATTTTCATATTATTTCGTTAAATACTCTAAAATAATAGAAATGTGATTTGGTAATAAAAAAATGACATATCTTTGTGAGATGGTTCTCTTATCTATACACACACTACATTATAAATTTTTAATGGAAAATATGGTAATATTGTATAAGATATATTAAATTTATATAATTAATAATATTTAATGAATAATATACATAGATATTAATTATACAATCATAAATAGATATGAGAGTCGATGATGGAAAATGAATAACATCGGCTCAAGTGGCGGTAGTATTCCATAATGCAGAACACTAGTTTTGTTTCCCATTTTGTATAGGTGGATATAGATTACACTATTATTATATCATATTCATTAAAATATAAATGATTTTATTCTATAAAATCTAAATATCATTCAGTTTTTTTAAAAAATTTAATCCTTAGAGAAAATACATTTAAACAATTATATTATTTTTTATACTATCTTGTAAAGGATGACTCCACCACTATATTTGGTGAGTTAATTAAAAAATATATATTTTAATATTCTTTATTGTTACGACCCGCCTTCACCAAAAGGAGGGAAGTGTTAGCAAATTGCCAGGCCCTTCCTTTTTTAAGTTGAAGGAGAGATAATGACCCCCGAAATCCGCCTTTAATAGGTCCCAGAGTGGAGACCAATACCAAGGGTATAAAATCACACACTAAATAGAAGGCATTACCCTTTTTCTTTTAATAGGATTGGGAGATAAGATAGTAAATCCCACAACACCAAAACTGAAAGTGAAAATACAGCTGAAAGTAAACCATTTCCATATGCATGTTCAAAGGTAAAAGATACAAGTCACAAAACTCCAAAGGTGAAAAGATACCAAGAAGAATGGAAACAACAACAACAACTGCCCCAAAGGTCCAAGATAGTACAGTCCCGCATGATCCCCGAGTCCTCCTGGAAACCTGAAAGTAGTTTTATATACGTAGGTTGAGCATACAAGTATACTCAGTAGGGAAAAACCAATGGCTCTCATGCACAAGTTGGGAGGCATACTAATTCCCTATTAGAAAAGAGATAACCAAGCACCTAGCAAGGAAACTAACCAACCAAGCCTCACCAAGGCACACTCCCTAAATAATGCAAGTCAAGCAATGTATAGTAATAGCACATCAATGTTTGGGTACCCCACGCCACTTTCCCACAGGTTATTGAAGACATCCTATGCATCAGACCAATCCCGCCATTCTCATCGCAGTCCCACTACCATACCCCGCCCACACACACCTGGGCCACAACCACATATCTCGCCCGAAAACACCTGGGCCACAACCACTAACCCTCCCGCAAACACCTGGGCCATAACTGTCACACGTAACCATGCCTGCAAACACCCAGGCCAGAACAACCACTACCACGCCCGAAGACACATGTGCCTCATCCCAAAGATACATGGGAAACCACCTGCCCGTACACACCTGGGCCAACCACCACACTACCCTACATGAATATTATTGGGCTAATAATGGACATCAATACATCACATCCAATCCATAGAGTGTTAGGAAATTCGAGAAAGGGAGCAGAAAAGGAGCTAATAACCAGCCACTCATAGAAGTGTTGGAAAAAACGCCCTCCCCCATGAAGTAGGGGTGTTCGACACTAAGTGCTCAACTTGGGTGGGGCGTGAATAAGAAACAAAAAAACTACAAGTATATGTATATGTAACAAGCACTCACCCAATCTAGGTTTTTCTTCAGCCAGCCTAAAGAACACTATCCTTACTATTCATTCATAAGAGAAGAGAATAACACCCATACCCAAGTCACAAATCACATCAAACCAAATCCCTATTTGTCCCATCCTTGCTTTCACGTTCAGTAATAATGTTTAAATAAGTTTCTGCACTACTGGGCAACTAACAGCATAAGCACAAACCAAGGGAAAAATTTACAGCCAATAAAAATTTAAGCATTCACACCCAGTTCTATTGCAAAGTCACAACAACAAAGGGATAAGGGAGATCCCTCAAAGTACTGGAACCAAAGAAAACCCCAAGATACAACCCCATATCCCCAAAATCCAGGAGCTAACAGTTTCTCAACAACAGAGGATCCCACCCCAATTCGTGATATAAGCAGAGTAATAACACAGCCTCAAAGTATAACAATAGTGGATCCCATCCCCAACCGCATCGCCCCACCAATCTAAGACCCCATCCAAGAAAACCATAAGGTCACCCGCAAACGGCCTGTGAAGGAAAAACAACCAAACCACTACCACCAACACAAGGCAATCCCATGAAGGTATTTTTAGATTTAAAATATTTAATACACTCCATGATTTCATTTCCACTGGGATTAAACCAAGGTTATCATAAAAAAAGGAGTTGATCCTGGTGCTTCCAATTTATTTAGCTGAATATACATAATTAACCAATTTCCTTTACATAGAAAAAGGTTTACAACCAAAATAAAATCCATTTAAACATCACAAGGGGTAAGGGACTATTAGTGCATAGAGAAAGACCACCAACGAACATGATTTTTAGTAGGCATAAGCCTGTACAATTCAGAAATCATTAATCACGAAAGAGGAGAAAAACAAAGAAGCATCATCGATCACACCCCTCCCCTTCATTCTTTAGAATCCGTTTATTATCTTCATTAAAGTTTGGTTCATCCAATTATATAGAAGCAGTAGCATAACCACCCCACAAGATACACATAAAAAAGAGACGAAGGATAAAATCCCTACCTGACAGATCAAGGATCGACGTTAAGTCCTCGCATGGAAACTGGAAAATAGGAGAAACAGGGGTACGAATCGTCGGGAGAAAGGGTACTCCAAGAAGAATGATCGAGAAAAGAAACCTAGGTAGAAGCCTTTGGTTATAAAGGCTGAGATACAACATTATCGGGACGGTAAAAAAACAAGAAACTGCATAAGAAGCGGGATCGTGGGTTGACCACGCGGTTGAGACACCCCACACGCTACGTAAAGGTCCCTGCCTTTCAGGGCGGTTTAAACTGACACACACCTCATGGTTTTTCATTTAAGGGGTACCTCGCCAATCATTTAATTTAGATAGGCATTAATGGGCTTTAAAACAGGCTTAAAGGGGTCAAAACATGGTTTAAAAACCAATTAGCACATAAATGAGGCACTACTGGAAAACCCGTGGGTGTAGGAGAGAGATACCGGTAGCTGAGAGCTACAAGTTGGCGACAACTACCGATTGGAGAAATCTACCTATAGCTGAGATCTACCAGTATCCTAGAGCTACCGGTATCCTAGATCTACTAGTATCCGAGCGCTACCGGTGGCCAAGGGCCACCGGTACCCCAAGGGCACCGGTTGGCTAGGTCTACCGGTAGGCCGAGGCTACTGCTAGGAGTCACCGAGAAGCTGGGATAGACTTCCAGACCACCCATAACACCTCAGCATCAGATTTTTCCAAGTAATGGACCCCAAAAACGCGGGCCATTACATCAGATACTTCTCAAACTATTCTCATCCCCGAGAATATATGAACAACCCAGAAAGGAGAAAAGTGGGGTCCAAACAACCTCCTCCTAAAGATACTACTCAGGAGAAAACCCCGAAGTTGTTTGAAAGCTGGAACAGAACCATCACCCAACATCCAGGAATACTCCCCCAAGAGCCACAAACATTCACAACAAGAACAAGGATCACACTGTCCAACACATGAGTTAGGGAGTCCCCTCCTATATGTTAGGATATTATCCGCTTTGGTCGGCACTAACTCGCCTGAACAGGTTTAATCGCATCCACATTAATGTGTCCTGATTAGAAGTCAGGTTTTCCCATCATCACACATTCTTACACACACACAGAGAACATGGAATATATCATCTAATAGCTAAGAAAAACAAGCATTTCATATATTAAAGCACAAGGTATAATATCTCAAGGATCAGAAAAAAACAACAAGGAAGTCAAAACAGCTCTGGGTACTGAACGCGTAACTGGGCCTCCCGCTCCCATGTGCTCTCTTCCAGGCCACCATGCCTCTACAGCACACGAACAAAGGTGATGGTTCATCCATGAAGCACTTTATCCTTATGATCCTCAATCTTGATTGGTCGTTCTATGAAGGTCACATCATCTTCGACATCTAACTCTCCCCAATCGATGGCGTGGGAGTCATCGTGTAAATATTGACGAAGTTGGGACACATGGAATACATCGTGTATCCTTAGTAGAGGCGGTGGTAGAGCTAGCTAATAAGCCACTTCACCGACCCGCTGCAACACTTCAAAGGGTCCGATGAACCTGGGAGAAAGCTTACTTCCCCTGCCAAACCTCCACTGTCCACACCGAGGGGAGACCTTCAAGAACACATGGTCCCCAACCTCAAACTCCAAGGGTCTCCTCCTATCATCTTCATATGACTTATTCTGGTCCTGAGCCGCCTTCATCCTTTCTCTTATAAGCCAAACATTCTCTGTCGTGCTTTGCACCACCTCCGGGAGAAGAACACATGCTTTCCCAACCTCAGTTCAGCACACAGGTGAGCGACATGATCTTCCATATAGGGCTTCGAATGGAGACTTGCCAATGGTAGAGTGATGGATATTATTGTAGGTGAACTCTACCAGAGTCAAGTGTCGCACCCATGATCCCCCAAAGTCTAGAATACATTCCCGCAACATATCCTCCAACGTTTGGATGGTGTGTTCTGTCTGCCCATCTGTCTGGGGGTGGAAAGCAGTGCTAAGGCATAGCTGGATGCCAAAAGCATGCTGCAAAACCCTCCAGACTCGTGAGGTAAAACGTGCATCCCTATCCGAGACTATGGAACTCAGAACTCCATGCAACCGCACTACCTCATCTATATACTTCCGTGCTAGAGCGTCCACTGCACTTGACTACTTAATCGCTAGAAAGTGAGCCGACTTCGTCAAGCGGTCCACTACTACCCAGATGGTGTCTTAGCCCCCTCACACCTTGGGTAGTCCTATGACAAAATCCATCGAGATGTCGTCCCACTTCCCCTTAGGGATATATAAAGGTTACAATAACCCACCTAGAACACGGTGTTCAGCCTTTACCTGCTGACACACTAGGCACTTGGCCAAAAACTGTAGAGACCCAAAGCCTGACGTACATGAACATTATATTACTTTTCAGAATACTTAATACATAACAAAACACACACACAAGGACCGTAATAGTTTAGTGTCTTTGGAAACTCGGAATATAATCTTCTAATCGTGGTGAAAGATCTTCAACATCTCCCATAAAGTTCTTCTTTTTTTAAAACCTAAATCCTTTCTTTATATCCTGGGGAAAAGAAAACATAAAACAGTGAGCTCAAATTCTCATTAAGGGTAAACAAAAGAAATTTCAATCACATCATATTCATAAGAACATATCTTTTGTAAATCTTAACCTGCAAAAGAGATCATAATTTCATAACATGGGATAAATCATAGTAGTGAAATGTAATCCCAATAATCATAACTTAAAACATGAAACTTTGTGGAATACACACATAATCATATATAATCATTTCTTGTTAGTCAATACTCATTGCCAAGACTATCTTAGTGGAAAAAGTCCATTTCTGAACCGAGTTCATTCCTCGTTTCAGTCCTGTTTCACTGAACCGTTATAACCTACCATTCCAGCCATGTCTATCTCATGAGATATAAAATCTTTACCCAATGAATTGGAGGGAGATATAGGTCCCACCCATCACATAATGATACCATTCTTATGTGTGCCACAAAATCATAAACCATACATCATAGCATAACCCATGTAATAAAAATGGGAATCTTAAACATCGTGACATCATAAAACAATTAATATAATATAAAGGAATTCATAAAAATAATTCCATCACAACATAATCAAATCAATTTAATAATAGGGATAAAAACAGAACCCTTTATTATCTTAGATGGAAAATAATTTTGATAAAACACTTGAACTCCATTCTTGAGGAAAATATCCTTTCTACATCAAAAACACTTTTCGTTTCTTAATATGTCATACAATTCTAAAATAAAAGAAGTTGATTAAAAATAAACTTGAAAACTTGTAAAGGAAGATTCTTGGAAATATTTTTTTAAAAATCCATTCATGCTGTATATGTTAAAAAAACATTCTTCATACTTTTGTCAGAAAAGTCAAAAAGTACCTCGTACGAAAAACGAAAAAAGATTTCTTTCATATCCTATAATAATAACTCACCGAAGGGTAAAATTGGATATAAAATATTTTAGAAGGATATAAATATTACATTTTGAGGAAACATGGATGTGGATGATAAAATACACCCCAGTAAATACCAAAGTATAAACAAACTCGGATAAAAATGAGATTGTGATATTTCCCTTACCTTAGGTCTGATTTTCTTCATAAGTATCCGAACCTATTGTATAATGGTTTAAATAATGTCATTTACTTATTCCAGAATCATACTCATTTTTATGATATCATATATGGTTCACTTGTGACTTTATATTACCCGTTCTTTTGAAAATTCCATGTTAAAGAGCGTTTTGGGTAAAATTGTTTCATTTGTCGTCTGTTTTTTGAATTGTAATTATTCATATGATTATTTAGATCATGATTAATTAATTCCAGAATATAAAACATGATTTATATATAATATATATTAAGAATATACATATATATAATAAATCAGTAAATGGAAAGAAATACACCGTTCATGGAGACGGTAGGTCGTACGTACACATGAACGTTGTTTTCGTTTCCTTATTGAGTTGAATGGAATTAAGTAGATGACATACATATATATACACATAAATCCAGTATCATTATTATGTCATATATTTCATTATTACTTATTATATGTACTTTATAATCATTCATTAATGGTTATAGTGGAGAATGAATCTCATCGCGTCGTGGAGACGGTAGTCCGTACGTACGCACAAGCGATGATATCGTTCTCATGATCGTGGGACTGTATTGGAGTGTATGTATACTATTTCAAAATCAATATCACTTTAAAATAAACATATATATTTATTATTTACACCATTATACCCATCCAAGTATGGTGGTGGTGGGAAATAGATTTCACCACGGCGTGGAGACGGTATTCCGTACGTACGCACGCGCGGTGATTTCATTTTCCATAGGATGGATAGATGGTGAAATAAGGTTGTTTAATACTTATAATAACATATAATTATATGAGTGATAATGATGTTATTACTTCATAATGAAAAAACCTAAGAAGAATAAGTGGAAGAAGAAATAAAGTTGAAAGAATCGGTAACAGAAATTACCTCTTCTTTGAAGCGCCTCTTTGAGACCTCCTTTTAGGGCGCTAAAATTGGTCTTTGAGGAATACCAGAACCTCTAGGATGTTTCTAGGGAAGTGTAGAAGAGAATTTGGCATGGGTTGGCCGAGATTGAAGGCTCAAAGTTGTGTGAGGAAGAGAGGGAGGAGGTTCCCTTTTATAAGGGAGGAGAGGGGCTCCTTTGGAAAACTAAAAATATTATTTTATTATAAAGTCATATTCGGTTTTAAATAGCACCAAATTGGTTTATTTCTAAGCTAAGGTGGGGATGGATCGAAATCCTCTCATCCAATATAATTTAGACACGTTTAGGTTCCAATTTTAACCTTATCATTTATATTTAACATTAAGTTAAATAATTTTACTTTTATTGTGTCTTCTTGTGTTCTTACACTATAATGTTAATAAACGTACTATAACAAGCCAAAAGAAACCCAAGTTGTTTATTATTAATATATATAACCTTATATAAGTCATTTGGACGAACCTTAGATTTTTAGGAATACAATAACAATTAATAATAAAATATTTGTTTTAGAACTATTTTATGTCAATTTTGACACTATTTGGTAATTGATTTTTGTTAAAATCATAAAAGAATAATTAGTTCTAAAAAAGTTAATTAGATCACTAATAACATGTCATATTAACCTAGAAAATTAGTGGAATTCATAAAAAGTATCAAATTATATTTATTTGGGTATTTATAATATCAATTATTCTAATTTTTCACTATTATGGTAATTACTGCATCATAATTGTGTCATAAATAAATTAAATTATTTAATGTCTAAAAATTATAAATAAAATATCATTATGTAGGAAATCTTATTATCTTTCTAATGAATATTTACAATCGAATTTATATTATGTATAACCATATATTAAAAAAGTTCTAGTAAATAAACTTTGATTTTAACTCTTTTAACTCTTCTTTGAATTAAATAATAATAAATGTCCTAATCTAATCCAAGTGGGCCTAAATGGTCATATTTTATTCCTAAGGTTGTTTTTGGTCGAATTACACTTATCCAATAAAATTTGGACATGTGTTAGGGTAATAATAATATCATTTTTACCCTTAATTACCCTATTTACTTTTAACCATGGTAAAAAAAAGTAAACAGTTACTATTCACCAAAAATTATTTTCATCTCATTGAACCACATTTTACTTACTGATATCAACCGTGTCTCTCAAATTTTTGAAATTCCACTCACAGAAGCGGTAAAATTATGTTTTATGAAAAATTCATTTTTTTTACTACCACTTAGTGGTTTCACTATTCAACAAAAAATGAAAATTTCCAGAAAAATACCAAAAATTAGGCCTAAGATATATTTGATCTTATAACTCAAAAATGATGTATATTTTACCAAATTCAAAACAAATCTGTTACATTAACTAATTTAAAAATTAATTCCCATCATCAAAACAAATGGCGTGTTTTTAAGAGATAATAACTATCAAAAGATTGACACTTGTTTATAACTGGTTTAAATGTGAAATTACATCCATTGACCAACATTGTATTAAATTTTAAAAATATATTCTAAATATACTTTAAAACCACTCAAATTAATAATTTATCACTATTAATTATTTTGATTAAAAAAGTTGTTTTTAATTAAAATTTAGTAATTTTCCCTATTAATCAGAATATGAAAGTTATCCGAAAAGTACCAAAATTTCACCTTAGGCTAAATTCAATACTCCGAATCCAAAAATGAAGTCCATTTTGAGAGATAAAATTTCTAAAATTTTAAAATGGTGGTTATTACTATTCATAACGGCTAGTTTTAATAATATTTTAATAGCATATCGTTGTTTAGTGAAACTCGGTATTGCGTACTACACACGCTATCAAGGAAGGTCATGATTGTGTGTAATGCAAGGCAAGTCAATGATGCATGTTGTGAAAGCTCCTTTTTGTGTAGCGTACAACATAACACATTAATGAAATTAAAAATAATATTTTTCATAAAATCTCGGGGTGTTACATTCTACCCCCCTTAAAATGAATTTCGCCCTTGAAATTCATCGAGGTTATAAATGGTTTACTATTCGAAAGTTTCTTTGATAAAAACCCACATCGTAAAAATGAATACCAAAACCAATCTTTAAAAACAAAATAATGAAACTTAATGGTTACCCAAATAAACTAATCACTGGGTTTCCACATAGGTGAAAATATGGATATGGAAGAGAAATCTAACCATCATGTTCTGATGGAGAGTGGTAGAGAACATGGCTATGGAAAAGCCATCAATCACAAAGACATAAATTTGTGATGATCTAAGGTACCATATGATTTATCAGATATATGAGAACTAGGACAACATTTTTGGTTTTCAAGTTCGTTTCCCTAAGGTTGATGAAATTGGAATTAGAAGAAATACTTTTGTGATTTCGGTATAGTCTCACTGTTGGTTGTTCTTTGGACAATTTCCACTTCATCTCTTAAAGAAATGAAGTTGAATTTTTCATTCGTGATGTGTTAGCAGATCATGTGATAGAATGATGGGTCATCCATCTGTCTCAAACAAAAGGTTAAAAAAGTTATCAAAAAATACATAAGTCCATCTATAGTGGGATTAATGATATATAGTTCCTAAAATGGACTTATACTTCATATATCATACTTCTTAATATAATAAAACTAGTTTCTACTAAACAGGGACTTCCTGTAGGCCAGTGGTAGGTGATAAAGGATAGTCGCACTTCGGTTGTGGGTTCAATTCCCACGGACTTGTCCGACGCGATGGGCTGTCGCCCGTCCTGCAGGTTGTCCTTTTTCTAAAACTATATTACTATAACATCCCATCAATAATATCGAAAAAACTTCTATCCTTAAAAAATATTAACTTATGTCCAACATAATCCATTCCAATATTTAGGCTTATCCATAATACTGCAGTCCACTCTCATAATATAGTGAAACCGATTACCAGAGATTTAATACCATCGTTGATCCCCATATATCATAAGATATGTCTTGTTGGTCACATTCCAAACATTCAAAGGCCTTAATCATGTATTCTCTTGAATACCCATTGAACCTAAGTTAAAACTTGAATGCAGTTAAAAGTTATCACTTTCCACATACCAAAATCCAAAAATTCTATATACTCAATCCATTACATAACCTTCTCCTTATATCAGTCATGAGCTCATGAATACTATCAAACATTTAATTTTCTCCTTATCCCTTCTATATTCCAAAAATATCTGAATATCCTTTAATGGATACTGGTACCATTAATCATACACTTTCAAAACTCAAGTAAAGACAACAGTGTAACAATCCTTAGATGTCTCTTTATTCCATAGTACCATGAGATTACTTATACAACATTACACTTGATAAAAATGTAACAATTCTTTCAACTCACATATCATTTGTAGTCTCTTCATCATCATCAACATAAATACTACTCATACAGCCGTACTGATTCTCTTCATGAGACTTTCCCTTAGGGAATTGGTTTGCATAATGCTCGTACATTCCACATTTAAAACATTTAACCATTGTTGATATCGTAGAAATACCATTATCCTCATCCATAGTGTTAACTGAACCTTTTCCTTTACACTTATTGGATTTGTGTCCTTATTTTCCACACCCAAAGCATCTTCCAGTTCCCTTGAAACATTCTCCTCGATGCCTCTTCCCACATGATTAACATAGGGGAAATTGAACTTTCTTTCCTCTATGATCATCATGAAACTCCATCTTTCTCTTATTAGCTGAGTCAGGAAACTTACCAAATTTGAGTTTATTGATCATATTATGAGATTTCTGATTCGGCATAATAATGATGGTTGGACTTCCAAATCCCATTTCATTTGGTTTCTCATGAAGAATATCATTCCATTGTCCATAATATCCTCCATTATCGTGAATAATCTTGTTTCCAGCCATTTTCTAAAACCCAAAAAGAATAGTGTTAGAGGAAAAAAATCATAATAAAGGGGGAGTAACTTCAATATCTAACATCTTAAGTTAAATTCTAATATCTTTACCATAGTTCTAGGACTATATCCTATACATATACTTATCCTTAGGGGCATCCCTAGACATACCTTAGAAATATCTCTAGGAATCTCACTAACGTTTTCGCATCCTAGTTTCAAAGGTTGACTAAACCTTTCCTCTGATACCAACTGTAGAGACCCGAAGCCTGACGTACATGAACATTACATTACTTTTTCGGAATACTTAATACATAACAAAAACACACACACAAGGACTGTAATAGTTTAGTGTCTTTGGAAACTCGAAATATAATCTTCTAATCGTGGTGAAAGATCTTCAACATCTCCCGTAAAGATATTCTTTTTTTTAAACCTAAATCCTTTCTTTATATCCTGGGGAAAAGAAAACATAAAAGGGTGAGCTCAAATGCTCAGTAAGGGTAAACAAAAGAAATATCAATCACATCATATTCATAAGAACATATCTTTTGGAAATCTTAACCTGCAAAAGAGATCATAATTTCATAACATGGGATAAATCATAGTAGTGAAATGTAATCCCAATAATCATAACATAAAACATGAAGCTTTGTGGAATACACACATAATCATATAGAATCATTTCTTGTTAGTCAATACTCATTTCCAAGACTATCTTAGTGAACAAAGTCCATTTATGAACCGAGTTCATTCCTCGTTTCAGTCCTGTTTCACTGAACCAGTATAACCTACCATTCCAGCCATGTCTATCTCATGAGATATAAAATCTTTACCCAATGCATTGGAGGGAGATATAGATCCCACCCATCTCATAATGATACCATTCTTATGTGTGCCACAAAATCATAAACCATACATCATAGCATAACCCATGTAATAAAAATGGGAATCTTAGACATCGTGACATCATAAAACAATTAATATAATATAAAGTAATTCATAAAAATAATTCCATAACAACATAATAAAATAAATTTAATAATAGGGATAAAAACAGAACCCTTTATTATCTTAGATGGAAAGTAATTTTGATAAAACACTTGAACTCCATTCTTGAGGAAAATATCCTTTCTACTTCAAAAACACTTTTCCTTTCTTAATATGTCATACAATTATAAAATAAAAGAAGTTGATTAAAAATAAACTTGAAAATTTTTAATGGAAGATTCTTGGAAATATTTTTTTAAAAATCCATTCATGCCGTATAAGTTAAAAAAACATTCTTCATACTTTTGTCAGAAAAGTCAAAAAGTACCTCGTACGAAAAACGACAAAAGATTCCTTTCATATCCTTTACTAAAAACTCACCGAAGGGTAAAATTGGATATAAACTATTGTATAAGGATATAAATATTACATTTTTAGGAAACATGGATGTGGATGATAAAATACACCCCAGTAAATACCAAAGTATAAACAATCTCGGATAAAAATGAGATTGTGATATTTCCCTTACCTTAGGTCCGATTTGCTTCATAAGTGTCTGATCCTATTGTATAATGGTTTAAATAATGTCATTGACTTATTCCAGAATCATACTCATTGTTATGATATCATATATGGTTCACTTGTGACTTTATATTACCCGTTCTTTTGAAAATTCCATGTTAAAGAGCGTTTTGGGTAAAATTATTTCATTTGTCGTCCGTTTTTTGACTTGTAATTATTCATATAATTACTTAGATCATGATTAATTAATTCCAGAATATAAAACATGATTTATATATAATATATATTAAGAATATACATATATATAGTAAATCAGTAAATGGAAATAAATACACTGTTCATGGAGACGGTAGGTCGTACGTACACATGAACGCTGTTTTCGTTTCCTTATTGAGTTGAATGGAATTAAGTAGATGAAATACATATATATACACATAAATAAAGTATCATTATTATGTCATATATTTCATTATTACTTATTATATGTACTTTATAATCATTCATAAATGGTTAAAGTGGAGAATGAATCTCATCGCGTCGTGGAGACGGTAGTCCGTACGTACGCACGAGCGATGATATCGTTCTCATGATCGTGGGACTGTATTGGAGTGTATGTATACTATTTCAGAATCAATATCACTTTAAAATAATCATATATATTTATTATTTACACTATTATACCCATCCAAGTATGGTGGTGGTGGAAAATAGATTTCACTACGGCGTGGAGATGGTATTCCGTACGTACGCACGCGCGGTGATTTCGTTTTCCATAGGATGGATAGATGGTGAAATAAGGTTGTTTCATACTTATAATAACATATCATTATATTATTGATAATTATGTTATTACTTCATAATTAAAAAACCTAAGAAGAAGAAGTGGAAGAAGAAATAAAATAGAAAGAATCGGTAACGGAAATTACCTCTTCTTTGAAGAGCCTCTTTGAGATCTCCTTTTAGGGCACTAAAATTGGTCTTTGAGGAATACCAGAACCTCTAGGATGTTTCTAGGGAAGTGTAGAAGAGAATTTGGCAGGGTTTTTCCGAGATTTAAGGCTCATAGTTGTGTGAGGAAGAGAGGGAGGAGGTGCCCTTTTATAAGGGAGGAGAGGGGCTCCTTTGGAAAACTAAAAATATTATTTTATTATAAAGTCATATTCGGTTTTAAATAGCTCCAAATTTTTTTATTTCAAAGCTAAGGTGGGGATGGATCTAAATCCTCTCATCCAATAGAATTTAGACATGTTTAGGTTCCTATTTTAACCTTATCATTTAGATTTAACATTAAGTTAAATAATTTTACTTTTACCGTGTCTTCTTGTGTTCTTACACTATAATGTTAATAAACTTACTATAACAAGCCAAAAGAACCCCAAGTTGTTTATTATTAATATATATAACCTTATCTAAGTCATTTAGCCGAACCATATATTTTTAGGAATAAAATAACAATTAATAATAAAATATTTATTTTAAAACTATTTTATGTCAATTTTGACACTATTTGGTAATTGATTTTTGTGAAAATTACAACAGAATTATTAGTTCTAAAAAAGTTAATTAAATCAATAATAACATGTCATATTAACCTAGAAAATTAGTTTAATTCATAAAAAGTCTCAAATTATATTTATTTGGGTATTTATAATATCAATTATTCTAATTTTTCACTATTATGGTAATTACAACATCATAATTGTGTCATAAATAAATTAAATTATTTAATGTATAAAAATTATAAATAAAATATCATTATGTAGGAAATCTTATTATCTTTCTAAGGAATATTTACAATCCAATTTATAGTATGTATATCCCTATATTAAAAAAGGTTTATTAAATAAACTTTGATTTTAACTCTTTTAACTCTTCTTTGAATTAAATAATAATAAATGTCCTAATCTAATCCAAGTGGGAGTAAATGGTCATATTTTATTCCTAAGGTTGTTTTTGGTCGAATTACACTTATCCAATAGAATTAGGACATGTGTTAGGGTAATAATAATATCATTTTTACCCTTAATTACCCTATTTACTTTTAACCGTGGTAAAAAAAAGTAAAAAGTTACTATTCACCAAAAATTATTTTCATCTCATTAAACCACATTTTACTTACTGACATCAACCGTGTCTCTCGGATTTTTGAAATTCCACTCACAGAAGCGGTAAAATTAAGTTTAATGAAAAATTCATTTTTTTACTACCACTTAGTGGTTTCACTATTCATCAAAAAATGAAAATTTCCAGAAAAATACCAAAATTTAGGCCTATGATATATTTGATATTATAACTCAAAAATGATGTCTATTTTACCAAATTCAAAACATATCTGTTACACTTACTAATTTAAAAATTAATTCCCATCGTCAAAACAAATGGCGTGTTTTTAAGAGATAATAACTATCAAAAGATTGACACTTGTTTATAACTGGTTTAAATGTGAAATTACATCCATTGACCAAAATTGTATTAAATTTTAAAAATATATTCTAAATATACTTTAAAACCTCTCAAATTAATAATTTATCACTATTAATTCTTTTGATTAAAAAAGTTGTTTTTAATTAAAATTTAGTAATTTTCCCTATTCATCAGAATATGAAAGTTATCCGAAAAGTACCAAAATTTCACCTTAGTCTAAATTCGATACTCCAAATCCAAAAATGAAGTCCATTTTGAGAGATAAAATTTCTAAAATTTTAAAAAGGTGGTTATTACTATTCATAAAGGCTAGTTTTAATAATATTTTAATAGCATATCGTTGTTTAGTGAAACTCGGTATTGTGTACTACACACGCTATCAAGGAAGGTCATGATTGCGTGTAATGCAAGGCAAGTCAAGGATGAATGTTGTGAAAGCTCCTTTTGGTGTAGCGTACAACATAAGATATTAAGGAAATTAAAAATAATATTTTTCATAAAATCTCGGGGTGTTACAAAAACTCTGCCACTTCTCGCTTTACTTCAGGCCACCAAAGATGTCTCCTTATACCCTGGTACATCTTGGAAACTCTTGGGTGTACTACTAGGGGTGAATTTTGGAACTCATTAAGAACCATGCCATGTATCGCCTCTGGAACAAACATCTTCCCCCAGAAGAGCATCTGATTTTGGCCATCTTCCATCCACCGTTCCAGAGCATCGCCCTAGTCAACTCGGTCGTGCATCACTTCGCACTCTGGGTCTCCCCACTGAGACTCCTCCACTTGTCGTAACAGAGAAGACTTCACTGGCATTTGATATAGAAAACCTCTACCACTATCCATCCTCGCATCCAGGTGCAAGGCAGCCAACTCCTTCATCGCATTCCAAGCGTCTGCCGAATCTCGGACCGCATCCTTCTGCGGCCTCCTGCTCAAAAAATCGACCACTACATTCCCTTTTCCTGAAGTGTATGAAATCTAGAAGTCGTAATCTTGGAGGAACTCCATCCACCTTCGCTGCTGTAAGTTTAGGTCCCGCTGAGAGAAGATATACCTCAAGATTTTGTGATCCGTGAATACCACAAAGCATTCTCTGATGAGGTAGTGTCGCCACAACATTAGTGAAAAAATGACCGCTGAAAGCTCCATGTCTTGGGTGGCATAATTATGCTCATGAGGGCGTAGCTGCCTAGACCCATAAAAGATCACCCCTTGTCGCTGCATCAACACACATCCGAGGCCTCGCCCTAAAGCATCACAAAAAACCTCATACACTGCCCCTTATTCTGGTAGTTTCAACCCTGGGGCACTAACCAACTTCTCCTTCAGATAGATGAAGGCTTCCTCGCACTGCTCACTCCACACAAAAACCTGGTCCTTCTTGGTCAAGGTTGTCAAAGGTGCCGCAACTCGAGAGAAGTTGGGTATGAACCTCCGGTAGTAACCTACCAGCCCGAGGATACTACGAACCGTTTCCACGTTCTTGGGAACTGCCCAAGAAACAACCACCTCAAAATTTGATGGGTCCACCGCTACCCCTTGCTCGGACACTACGTTCTCAAGGAAGTTCACTTCTCACGTCCAGAACTTGCACTTCAACAACTTCCCATAGAGCTGGTGTTGTCGGAGGACCTCCAAAACTGTCCTCAGGTGCTCCGCGTGGTCCTCCTCAGATCTTGAATAGACTAGGATGTCATCAATGAACACGACTACTAACCGATCCAGATACTCCCAGAAGACAGAGTTTATAAGCCCCATGAACATAGCCAGAGGGTTTATAATGCCGAAAGGTATTACCACAAACTCGAAGTGCCCATATCTGCACCTGAAGGCCGTCTTCGAGATGTCTCCCTCCTTTACCCTCAACTGGTGATACCCAGACCGCAGGTTGATCTTTGAGAACCATCCTGCACCTTTCAGCTGGTCAAAGAGATCGTCTATCCTTGGAAGAGGGTAGCGATTCTTGACCTTTACCTGATTCAGCCTCCTGTAGTCTATGTACAGCATTATACTACCATCCTCCCTCTTCGCAAACAACACAGGAGCACCCCACGGTGATGCACTCAGTCGAACAAAAACCTTCTTCATCAGATCGTCAATCTGAATCTGCAACTCCCGTAGCTCCGAAGGCGCCATCCGGTAGGGAGCCATCGAAATCAGACGAGCACCAGGCTGCAAGTCTACCCCAAACTCGATATCACGTCGAGGGGGTAGATTCGTCACCTCCTCAAGGAAGACTTCCATAAACTCACTAACGATCCCTGGTACTTCCACCATCTCAGCATCCACTGACTCTACTGAGACCTCGGATAACAAGGAGAGGAGGGTTCCTCTCGCCTGCTGCCCTTCTGGCCACTCCGCTCACCAGTGAAAGTAACACGTTGGCCACCCAAGTCTGAGAACACAACCCTTCCTCAGAATAAGTCGATGATGGAACACACAGAGAACAACCAGTCAATGCCTATAATGACATCGTATGGCTCTATCTAGAGCAGTAGTAGATCCCTGACTGACTGATGTGGCCCAATCATCAGTCTGCATCCTCTACAAACATATAACAAGTTGGTCTGACCTCCGACTGGTGTGCTCAACACCAGGGGAATTGGAAGTCTCTCGGCATCTAGACCCAGAGCACGAGCCATACCAGGTGCAACAAAGGAGTGAGAAACTCCGGTATTGAACAAGGTATAAGTAGGGGTACTGAACAAACTGATCATACCTCAAACAACCTTTGGTCCCGCTGGAACTGCTGCCTCCGCGACATGAAACTATCCACACCCAGCTCCTCTACCCCTCATCTGTCATCCTCCTGCCCGACCACGCCCTGGTCGGGGTCTCTGAGGAGTGCCCTGAGGCCGGCCTCCCCCTGCAACGTATGCCCTTGGAGGAGCGGGAGCTCGCTGCTCCTGGTGCTGCTACTGAAAGTGCCTAGCTGGAAGCTGCTGCTGAGGCGGGTGCTGGGCCTGTCTGCCACTGCCGTACTGTACTCGGTCTGGGAACTGATTTCGGAGACTTCCATGGCTCCCACAGACAAAGCACCTTGGTCATGGGCCCGAAGGGAAAGTGTGAGGACCGGGGGACCGGAACTGGAACTGCTGCGGCCTTCTCCCTGCTAGTCGGAACCTAGAGGGTCCCGATGCTGGAGGTATGGTGCTGACGACCTTTCCCTTTGACGAGCCTAGATGAATCCCCTATCGTGAAACACTGCCCAGCGTGTTCATCCTCTCCACCACCTATTCCTTCTTTTGGACCTCCAAGTATGTCGGTAAGGTGAAGGGGGTAACAGCGTATTGGAGGGAAGGTCAGAGTGGCTCCTCTAAACGTCTCGCCCGAGACTCCTCATCTGGAAAGAGGTCCAGAGAAAAGAGGAGGAGATCCTTGAACTTGATCCCTAGATCCCTTATCGACATACTCCCCTGTGGGAGAGGGAGTAGCTTCTTCCACTTCTCTACCTTCATCGTAGAAGAGAGGAATTCCGCCCAGAACTCCTTCTTGAAATCAGCCCATGCCACCTCAGCCTCTCTCCTCTCCCCCAGGTAGAGCATCCACCACTGACGTGCTAATCCCCGCATTTGGATGACGGCCAGATGAACCCAGTACTTGGTTAGAGCCCAGATCAAGCCGAAGGCTATCACCAACTCCTCTAGCTAGCCCTCCGTCTTCATATCAGAGGTTCTTCCCTCATACATCTTGAGGGTCTGTCGTTGGAAGGCTCGAAGCGTCTTCTGCCACTAGTCTTCCTCCTCCTCTCGATCAACCCTTTGCTGATTGGCCAAGCCACCCTCCTGGGCCCCGATCGCCCGTACAACTCGTGGTCGCCTCCCGGGTACCATAGCTGCAAGGTAAACAAAGAATGCCTAAACCCAAGTAGTGCAGAATATTGTTCTTAAAACTCCTTAAACTTATTATTTATTTCAAATTCCCAAAACACCCCAGAAACACAAGAACACAAGTCATTATGATGCATGTACCTTTCCTAGGGTCTCTACCCTACAATCAGCGTGGCCTCACTTGGTCTTTCGGTAGGTCCAGAGTCCTTGTATCAGATCATGGGGGCCCTAATATCCCGTGTCCTAGCCGGTCTTCCATGGCCTAATTCATGCACCAAGGTCACCCAACACCGTTGCCCTACCATCCCATGTAATCCTCACTATTCCTAACTCCAGACTCCATACTATCTCTCAACCTTGCCTCTGATACCATTCTGTCACGACCTGCCTTCACCAAAAGGAGGGAAGGGTCAGCAGATTGCCAAGCCCTTCCTACTTTAAGTTGAAGGAGAGACAATGACCCCCGAAAACTGCCTTCAATAGGTCCCAGAGTGGAAACGAGCACCAAGGGTATAAAATCAGACACTAAATGGAAGGCATTACCCTTTTTCTTTTAACAGGATCGGGAGATAAGATAGTAAATCCCACAACACCAAAACTGAAAGTACAAATACGGTTGAAAGTAAACCATTTCCATATGCATGTTAAAAGGTAAAATATACAAGTCACAAAAACTCCAAATGTGAAAATATACCAAGAAAAGGGGAAACAACAACAACAACTACCCCAAAGGTCCAAGCTAGTACGGCCCCGCACGATCCCTGAAGTCCTCCTGGAAATCTGAAAGCAGTTTTATATATGTAGGGTGAGCATACAAGTATACTCAGTAGGGAAAAACCAAAGAATCTCATGCACAAGTGGGGAGGCATACTAATACCCTGTAAGAAAAGAGATAACCAAGCACCTAGCAAGGAAACTAACCACCCAAGCCTCACCAAGGCACACTCCCTAAATAACGCAAGTAAAGTAATGTATAGTAATAGAACATCGATGTTTGGGTATCCTGCGCCACTTTCCCACTAGTTATTGAAGACATCCTACGCATCAGACCAATCCCGCCATTCTCATCGCAGTCCCACTGCCATACCCTACCCACACACACCTGGCCCACAACCACAAATCCCACCCGCAAACACCTGGGCCATAACCACTAACCCGGCCGCAGACACCTAGGCCAAAACTGTCACATGTAACCACGCATGTAAGCACCTAGTCCAGAACAACCACTACCACACCCGAAGACACCTGGGCCTCATCCCGAAGATACTTTGGAAACCACCTGCCCGCACACTCCTGACCCAACCATCACACTACCCTGCCCGAAGATTCTTGAACCAATAATGGACTTCATACCATCACAGCCTTACCATAGAGTCTTGGGCTATTTGGGAAAGGGAGTATAAAATGAGCTAATAACCATCCACTCATAGAAGTGTCGGAAAAGACACCCTCCCCCATGAAGTGGGGATGTTCGGCACTAAGTGAAAAACTTGGGTGGGGCACGAATAAGAAACACAAAAACTACTAGTATATGTATATGTAACAAGCACTCACCCAATCTAGGTTTTTATTCATCCATCCTAAAGAACACTATCCTTACTATTCATTCATAAGAGAGGAGAACAACACCCATGCCCAAGTCACAACTCAAATCAAACCAAATCCCTATTTGTCCCATCCTTGCTTTCATGTTCAGTAATAATGTTTAAATAATTTTCTGCACTACTGGGAAGCTAACAGCATATGTACAAACCAAGGGAAAAAGATACAGCCAACAACAATTTAAGCATTCACACCCTGTTCTATTGCAAAGTCACAACAACAGAGGGATAAGGGAGATCCCTCGAAGTACTGGAACCAATGAAAACCCCATGATACAGCCCCATGTCCCCAAAATCCATGAGCCAACGGTTTCTCAACAACAGAGGATCCCACCCCAATTCGTGATATAAGAAGAGTAATCACACAGAATCAAAGTATAACAACAGGGGATCCCATCCCCACCCGCATCGCCTCACCAATCTAAGCCCCCATCCAAGAAAACCATAAGGTCACCCACAAATGGCCCGTGAAGGAAAAACAACCAAACCACTACCACCAACACAAGGCAGGCCCATGTAGGTATTTTTAGATTTAAAAGATTTAACACACTCCATGATTTTAATTCCACTAGTCTTAAACCAGTGTTATCATAAAAAAAGGAGTTGATCCTGGTGCTTCAAATTTATTTATCCGAATATACGTAATTAACCAATTTAATTTACACAAAAAAAGGTTCACAACCAAAATAAAATCCATTTAAACATCACAAGGGGTAAGGGTTTATTAGTGCATAGAGAAAGACCACCAACGACCATGATTTTCAGTAGGCGTAATCCCACACAATTCAGAAATCATTAATCATGAAAGAGGAGAAAAACAGAGCAGCATCATCGATCACACCCCACACTTTCATTCTTTAGAATCCGTTTATTATCTTCATTAAAGTTTGGTTCATCCAATTCTACAGAAGCAGTAGCGTACCCACCATTCAAGATACACAGAAAGGAAAGATGAAGGAGAAAATACCTACCTGAATGTTCAAGGATCGACATTAAGTCCTTGTGTGGAAACTGGAAAATAGGAGCAACAAGGGTAAGGCTCGTCAGGAGGAAGGGTAATCCAAGCAGGATGATCGAGAAAAGAAACCTAGGGAGAAGCCTTTGGTTATAAAGGCTGAGATACCTCATTTCAGAGAAAGTAAAAAAACTATAAACCACGTAAGAAGCAGGATCATGGGTTGACCACGCGGTTGAGACACCCCACACTCTACGTAAAGGTCCCCACCTTTCGTGGCCATTTATGAAGGACCCCGGGACACCCTGAGAGGGGAGGGGTGAATTAGGGTGACCACTTTTTATTTTAATGTGATGGATCTTGTTCCCATGTTGGTAGGAACTTGTTGAACCTGTATGATGAAAAAGATCAGAAAGAAAACATGCACATGCACAGAGAAGACACAACCCTTTTTACTTGGTTCACCACTAAGGGCTACATCCAAGGAGCATACACCGACAAGTTTTCAGTCATACCAAAATACACTAATCTTCACTAGTTGTGGATTACAATTGTTCGGGCACAGTCACTCTATCCCAGGCTCACTGCCTTTACAAAGGTTCAGGGATAGCTCACTACTTCCCTCGGGTCACTCCCGTTGACTCCCCCTGGCTCACTGCCGTTTGTGAAGTCACACTCAGTTTATAGACGTGAAGGTCTCTTCAATAAATTTGCATTGAAGTCATTGCCTCTGCTCAGCACGAGACTCTTCTTGCATCGAAGTCCGGAATAGATGCAATAGAATGCACAGAACCACTGAACTAGATAACCAGAACGTGCAGACAAACCTTATTGACAATTGCTGGCAACACCAACCCTTTTCGCACAAAACCTTCCTATTGCGCGCAAAATTTACTTTTCGCGCGGAAAAAGATTTCGCGCAAAAACCCCTTTTTTCGCGCAACTGGACCTTTTATGTGCGAACCCAATTTTTTACGTGCTACTCTTCATTTTTCGCGCATCCCGAAATTTTCTGCGCAACTCCAAATATTTCGCGCAAGCCCCTTTACGTGATCCTTTTTCACGCATCAGACCTAAGATCTTCTCTAAGTATTCAACACCCTTGAATGAAGGGGGTCACCTCAAATTTATAGGCGACTGAGACCCCCATGCGCAAAATCTCCTTCGGTGTGGAAAATCTCTCATCTGGTGCGTAATATTTCGCACAGGTATCGTTTTACGCGCACCTCTCCAGATATTTCGCGCAACCCATGCCTTTTCCATTTTTCGACGGTGTGATTCTGAAACACTATTTGCGTGAAAAACTTCACTCCGCTATTTCGCGCACCACACTGTTTTTCACGCCCAGCTCAAGTATTTGACGCACAACCCTTATTTTCCATGCAACCCATGCCTTTTCCATTTTTCACCAATCTGATTTCATAACACTATTTGCGCGAAAAACCTCGATCCACTGTTTCGCGCACCCCGCTGTTTTCCGCACCCAACTTAAGTATTTCACGCATGCCTCTTATATTTCATGCACCACTTCATTTTTGTGAGAACTTCCTTTTAAAGACAATTCATGTCTTCATTTTCCGATTTTGAGGCCCAAAAATTTGGCAAACACTGGGAAACAGCGCCACCTTCAATACTATTGTCTTCTTGAACAGTATGATCACTTTGTTGGCACACATTTGAAACTTCCACTGAGGATTGACAACAAACACAAACCAAACTCCAATTCCTGCATAGAACAGCCATGGTTCCAACAATCTCCCCCTTTGGGTTTGTTGGCAATCACCAAATAAATTCAATATATCACCATCCACATGCATACCAAAAATGAAAGGATCAACATAGCCAGCACTCTAAGTCTACGTGATCAATTCTCAGTGTAGAAAACAAGAGAGGAAGCTTGAATTGGGTTCCCATGTTTTGGAATGCTCAAAGACGCTCAAGAAATTTTCTTACACTGATCTCTCATCGTGTCACAGAAGCATTACATGTCCACAGACAATCCTGAATTCCTGAAATTATTCCTTTCCTTTCTCCCCCATTGACAATAAACCCAAAGGCCGATAAATTAATCAATGTTCCACTCAAACCATACTCACCCTAGATAGTATCTCCCCCATAAACCTGTATCACAGCCATAAACAGATAGAAAGAATTACCATAAACAAGGAGAGGGGATCTCCTTAAACTTCTTATGCACTGGGAGGTGGCAGAACACCGAGGTTCAACTGATGCTTCTCAAACACAGCCGCTGACAATGTCTTTGTTAGGATATCAGCTACTTGTTCATCAGTTTCCATGTGATCCATTCTAATCACCCCTTGCTCAACTTTTTCTTTGATAAAGTGATACCTGATTTCAATATGTTTTGTACGAGAATGCTGAACATGAATTTTTGTAAGATCAATTGCACTCTTGTTGTCACAGTAAATCACCATTGGTTTATTTACCTCATCACCAATATCTGTTAATTGTTTCTTCATCCATAGCAGTCGAGTGCATGCATTTGTGGCGGATATATACTCAGCTTCAGCAGTACTAAGAGAAGTACTTTCCTGTTTCTTGCTCAACCATCCAACACAGTTATTCACAATAAAGAATGCTCCACCATTGGTGGACTTTCTTTCCATAACATCGCCAGCCCAGTCAGCATCTGAAAATTCTGATAATTCACAGTCCCTTCCTGCAGTAAAGTATAAGCCATAATTGTGAGTCCCTTGAATATTCCTCATGGTTCTTTTTACTGCTACCAAATGTTCCTCCTTTGGATTACTCTGAAAGCGGGATACAAGACATGTGGAAAAGACAATATCTGGCCGTGTTGCTGTTAGGTAAAATAGGCTCCCAATGATCCTCATGTACATGGTTGGATCTACAGATTTCTCATTCTCATGCTTTCCAAGTTTGGTTCCAACTGCAATCAGAGTTGACATTGGTTTGGAGTCTTGCATATTAAACTTCTTCAGCAGCTCTCTTGCATACTTTTCCTGAGAGATAAAAGTGTAGTCTTTCCTTTGAGTCACCTGCAGTCCCAAGAAATATGTGAGCTCCCCAATCATTGAAATTTCTAATTCTGATTTCATATGATTGGAAAATTCATCCACTGATTTCTGCCTGCTTCCACCAAATATAATGTCATCGACGTAAACGAGAACCATGAAATGATCTTTCAGAGAATTCTTCACATAGATATTGTGATCTACTCCTCTTCTTTTTAATTCCAGCTTCTTGAGATAAGAATCTAGTCTGGAGTACCACGCCTGTGGTGCCTGTTTCAAGCCATAAAGTGCTTTCTTTAGCTTGCATACCTTTCATTCATCAGCACCAAGAAGAAAACCCACTAGTTGTTCAATGTAGACTTCTTCTTCGAGTACACCATTTAAAAATGGTGTCTTGACATCCATTTGATATACTTTATATCCTCTCTGGAGAGCCATGGAAAGGAACAACCTGATTGATTCCAGTCTAGTCACTGGAGCAAAGGTTTCTTCAACATCAATACCTTCATTCTGAGAATACCCTTTACATACCAGTCGAGCCTTGTTTCTGATAACACTTCCATGATCATAAAACTTGTTCTTGAATATCCATTTTGTTCCAATCACACTGTGACCTTTGGGTCTCTGGACAAGATCCCATGTCTGATTCTTGTCAATCTGATCTAACTCTTCATTCATGGCTTTCACCCAGGATTCATCCTTTGCAGCTTTTTCAAATGAGGATGGCTCCACAACTGATAGAAATGCAGAAGGTGTGTTATTCCTCATCCTCCTTGTCTGTGTGGGTGCATTCCTGTCTCCAATTATGTTATATGGATCAATATATGCTCTTCGATTCCTCCTGTGAGGTTCATCCGCATTCTCACCATCCAAGATTTCCTCTTCAGATTCTTCGTCTGAGTTAACATCATGATGTGACTGCTGAGTGTTTTGAACAACTTCCTCTATTTCTGCATTTGTATTTTCTTCCCGTTCAATTTCTTCCTGACATTCTATCATATCAGTATATGACGTCCTTGAAGAATTTTTACTTTTCTCTTCAATTATCTTAACATCACTGCTCTCCACAATCCTTCCTAAACGCTTGTTGAAACACTTGTAGGATTTGCTGTTCATTAAGTAACCGAGGAAAATTCCTTCATCTGCATTGTCGCCATATTTACCTTGATTTCCTTATTTGTTCCTGATGAAGAATTTACTACCAAAGACACAAAATTATTTTAAAGAAGGCTTTCGTCCATGCCACAATTCATATGGTGTCTTCGTCTCACCCATATAAAGTCCCGTTCAATTCTAAATGTACCCTGAAGCTTGAACAACCTCTTTCCAGTAATGTCGTGGAATACGACTCTCAATCAGCATAGTTCATGCCATGTTGTTCACCTGTCGATTCCTACGTTCAACAACTCCATTTTATTTTGGAGTTCTCATAGCAGCTACCTCAAGCTGTATCCCATGCTTCTCCAGATAATTTTCAAATTCAATGGACGTGTATTCTCCTCCATTGTAAGATCACAACACTTTGATTGTTCGTCCAGTATCATTCTCGGCGATTCGCCGATATGTTTGCATGCAATCAAGGACTTGTCGTTTCTTGTGAATGACCATCACACATGCCATTCTACTGTAATCATCTATGAAAAGGACAAAGTACCTTTCTCCATGAGTTCCAACAATATTTATCGGCCCACATACATCTGTATGAATCAGATCAAGAAGGTGAGATTCCCTTTTCTTCTTTGGCCGATATGAACTGCAGACCAACTTCCCACGAATGCAAGCATCACAAGATTTTTCACGCTCACGCTTCAGGTTGGTAATGTCCACGACAATTATCAATTTTGAATTTTTCTCCATGTCGTGTTGGTTGATGTGTCCCAGTCTCCGATGCTACAAACTGTTCTCTTCTTCAACAGTCATGTAACATACATTTTCTTCACTATCAACCTGATATAAGTTGCCTTCTGTTATGCATCCCTTCATAAGTGAATTGCCTGTCTTTCCCTTGATAGTTCATCCTTTCTGATTAAAAGTAACTATAAGTCCTGCGTCACATAGTTGACTCACGCTGAGGAGATTGTGACGTAGGCCATCAACATAAAGGACTTCATTCTTCTTTAGTTCTCAATTAGCTAACTCGGTACTTCCAATCCCTTTGATTTTCAGAGCCCCATCATTACCAAATCGTACTGTACTATCAACCGTCCTTTTGATATCCATTAGAAGGCCCACATTACCCGTCATATGAGATGAACAACTGCTATCCAGAATCCAAGAACTATTTTTCTTTGTAGCATTGAGGGCCACCTCTGCAAGGTTGGATTTATCAATATTCTTCCTTCCCTTCCATGAGACATTGGATTGAGTATATAGAACTGATGTCCTTTCAATTATCTCTTCCGCATACCCAGGTTCTTCATAGTCAAAATCTTCATCGAGAGGAGAAAACCTGTTTGAAAGAGCAACACTGTCTTGCTGACGAGACTTGACTTGTCTTGAACTTCGGTATGAGGTGTCCATGTCCCTTCTTTGCCTGCAATTAGCAGCCTTATGACCAAAGTAAGAACAACAAAAACAATATCCATAGAAATTGTTTCTTCTATAAGAATTAGGATATGAATTTGTTCTCCTTTTTTGATCTTCTATAACTTCTCCATTCAGCTAGCTTCTTGCCTCTTCACAATAAGACATGGTATGGCCCAGATAGCCACAGAACTGACACTTCATCAGAGGAAATGTCTTCTCACTTGAACATCTCCTCATACCTTCTTCCTTGGGAGAAAAGTTAGACTGTCTGTCATTTCTGAGTGTTTAAGGATAATTTTCAGTTCTCCTTTTAGTTTTGGTTGAGGGTTCCTTTTTCAGCACTTTAGGAAACATTTCAACATGTTCAACTTTCATCTTATCTTTCTTTTGGAACTTTTCACTTCCAGCAATTGATGTCTCAGCCTCACAACTAATTCCACTCTTTCCCATGCAAGCGGGTCTTTGATTACTCAAGATTTTCCCAACCCCATCTGAACCGCACTTGGCTCTTGCTAGTAATTCTGCATCTGAGAATCATTCAAACTGTATTTTCTTCCTCGATTCTTCTGGAATTGATTCAGTCTCAAGTTTACTCCTTATAGTAACAACTTCCTCCTCAAGACCCTCAGAAGTCTTGGATTTTTCATCAAGTCTGGAGGTGAGGTCATTCATGACCTTTGCCTGCTCTTCAATTCTCAGCTTCAGATCCACTACATCATCATTGATTTCAATTATTTTAGACTGTACCTTCACATATTCTTCCATTCGTTCAATTTCAGCCTCAAGTTGATCAACATATTAAGCTGATTCTTCTACAATAGATTTCCACTTATTGCAACTCTTGCATTTAATCTTAAGCTTATTAACTGCATCCTTAAGTTGCATCTCGGGATCTACACAAGTTCTCAGTTGTTTTTCTCCACTAGTATCTTCTGAATTTTCAACAGTGGCCATCATGGAAGCATGGTTCCCAGTTTTGAATTCTGGTTCTTCTTCATCACAGAATTCATTATCATCTTCTTCCTCTTCATAGGCAAAACTCTTCCTTTGCATTTTCTTTCCAGATTTGAAGTCTCCCTTTTTGAATAACCTTCTCCGAGGCTTCTCGATGCATTCATCTTCACTATCTTCATCATTGATCTTTCTTAAGCATTGAGAGGCAATGTGCCCAAATTTTCCATAATGAAAACATACGAGAGGTAGCTTCCCTTTGAATTTCCCATTCCCCATCTGGAACTTCTTTGCAATGAGAGAAAGAATTTCCTTTTCTTCTTCATCTTCACCACTACTATATTTTGAGCTTTTCAGTTTATCCATGGCCTTGAACGCCATTTCCTTGCTCACACGAGTCGCAGCATCTTCTATTTTGACTCTTATTTCATATGCTACCAAGATGCTAAGTATACCATCCAGAGAAGGTTTTGAAAGATCTCTTTCCTCAAGGGCTGACACCTTTGCATTGTACAGAGGTGGAAGTCTTCTTAATATTTTCTTTACAATATCAATGTCTTTGATTTCTTCACCTAGACCCCGAATTTCTCCAACCACTTCAGTAATTAGATTGAAGAAAGAGTCTGCATTATTGTCTAGATGAATTTTCAGATCATCAAACCGATTGTGCAACACTTGTAGTTTCGCCTCCTTCACTTTTCTGTCTCCTTCAAAAATATTCTCAAGTTTATCCCACATGGATTTTGCTGAGGTGCAATTCACCACCTTTAGGTAGATCTAATCAGAAAGGGATACAGTAAGTGAATTTTGTGCTTTAGCATCTGCATCAAGATGTTTGATGTCTGTTTCAGTCATAACCAGGCCTGTTGGGTCAGTGACGTGTATTCCTTGCACAGTAGAAAAGAGAACATCCATACCAAGAGATCTTATATGAGATCTCATTCTGTTCTTCCAGATCTGGAATTTACTTCCATCGAAGTGAGGGAATCCCCTGACATTGACTGCATTCTCCATGATGCTAAAGGACAGATTCAACTCTAGTAACCTCCCTCTGATACCACTTGAAGGACCCCAGGACACCCTGAGAGGGGAGGGGTGAATCAGGGTGACAACTTTTTCTTTTAATGTGATAGATCTTGTTCCCACGTTTGTAGGAACTTGTTGAACCTGTATGATGAAAAAGATCAGAAAGAAAACATTCACATGCACCGAGAAGACACAACCCTTTTTACTTGGTTCACCACTAAGGGCTACATCCAAGGAGCATACACCGACATGTTTCCGGTCGTACCAAAATCCACTAATCTTCACTAGTTGTGGATTACAATTGTTTGGGCACAGTCACTTTGTCCCAGGCTCGCTGCCTTTACAAAGGTTCAGGGATAGCTCACTACTTCCCTCGAGTCACTTCCGTTGACTCCCCCTGGCTCACTGCAGTTGGTGAAGTCACACTCAGTTTATAGACGTGAAGGTCTCTTCAATAAATTTGCATTCAAGTCATTGCCTCTTCTCAGCACAAGACTCTTCTTGCATCGAAGTTCGGAATAGATGCACTAGAACGCACAGAACCACTGAACCGGATAACCAAAACGTGCAGATAAACCTTACTGACAATTGCTGGCAACACCAACCCTTTTCGCGCAAAACCTTCCTATAGCGCGCAAAATTTACTTTTCGCGCGGAAAAATATTTCGCGCAAAAACCCCTTTTTTCGCGCAACTGGATCTTTTATGTGTAAACCCAATTTTTTACGTGCTACTCTTCATTTTTCACAAATCCCGAAATTTTCCACGCAACTCCGAATATTTCGCGCAATCCCCTTTACGCGATCCTTTTTCACGCATCAGACCACAGATCTTCTCTAAGTCTTCAACACCCTTGAATGAAGGGGGTCACCTCATATTTATAGGCGACTATGACCCCCACGCGCAAAATCCCCTTTGGCACAGAAAACCTCTCATCTGGCACGTAATATTTCACGCAGGTATCGTTTTCTGCGCACCTCTCCAGATATTTCATGCAACCCATGCCTTTGCCATTTTTCGACGGTGTGATTCCGAAACAGTATTTGCGCGAAAAACTTCTCTCCGCTATTTCGCGCACCATGCTATTTTTTGCACCTAGCTCAAGTATTTCGCGCACAGCCCTTATTTTCCGCGCAGCCCATGCCTTTTCCATTTTTCACCAATCTAATTTCGTAACACTATTTGCGTGAAAAACCTCGATCCACTATTTCGTGCATCCCGCTGTTTTCCGCGCCCAACTTAAGTATTTCGCGCAAGCCTCTTATATTTCGCGCACCACTTCCTTTTTGTGTAAACCTCCTTTTACAGACAATCCATGTCTTCATTTTCCGATTTTGAGGCCCAAAAATTTGGCAAACACTGGGAAACAGCGCCACCTTCAATACTATTGTCTGCTTGAACTGTATGATCACTTTGCTGGAACACATTTGGAACTTCCACTGAGGATTGACAACAAACACAAACCCAACTCCAATTCCTACATAGAACAACCTTGTGTCCAATAGTTTAAACTGACAAAAACATCATGGTTTTTAATTTAATGGGTACCTCACCAATCATTTAATTTAAACAGGCATTAATGGGCTTTAAAACAGGCTTAAAGGGGTCAAAACATGGTTTAAAAACCAGTTAGTGCAAAAAGGAGGCGCTACTGGAAAACCTGTGGGGGTAGGTGAGAGCTAGCTCTCGGCTACCGGTAGCCAAGGGCCACCATTACCCCAAGGTCATCGGTAGGCTAGGTCTACCGGTAGGCCGAGGCTATCATTAGGAGTCACCGAGAAGCTTGGATGGACTTCTAGACCACCCAGAACACCTCAACCTCAGATTTTTACCAAGTAATGGACCCCAAAAACCTGGGCCATTACATTTATTATGGTTTCAATTGAGGAATATGGTGTTGATAAAATATTGAAATAAATATATCTGGTTAAAATTTTCCTTTAATTAAATAATATTAAAAATATATATATTTTGATATCAACTGGTCATCATCCTCATTTATCATTGCATATTTTTAGCATTCGTTGGACATCATATGATAATATAAATGTTCGATGAATTGATTAAATGGGTGTTTATTATCATATATTGTTATAATAATTAATAGATCATAGTTTGAGAGAAGACTGAGACCTTGCCCAGAAAATTATGTTCCCTTTAATTATTAATTATTTAATAATTGCCTTTAAATTTCATTCACATAAAATAAATTTTGATACTCTATATAAATATAAATAGTCACCATAATATATTATTATCTTAGATGACATATATATATTTAAATGTATTTGTGGAGGTCCTTATAACATGAAAAATCAATCCAATAAAAAATAAACGAAAAAATAATGATCATACCGAATGTTTTTTAAAATATACTTTTATAATTTTTCAATTATATATACTTCTTGATGTAAAAAAAGCTATGTGATTCCTTTATGAAACTAATAAAAAACATGTTATTTAGAATATATTATAGAAAATATCAATTTCCAATTTTTTATATCAAATAGAGGCCATATATTTAAAACAAGTTTTTTTTTTATAATTTATACATTTAGAGTAAAACATACATAATATGTTAAAAATAGGTTATAATACCAATTATTCATCAATGAAATTGATTGGTATTAACATAGGTAGGTGAACATCATTTGAGTGTGAATTTAAATGTAAATTTAGAAACCATTAAAATTAAAATCCACTCATAATTCCATAAATGAGATAAAATAAATTTTATACATTATAAAAAAATAAAATACCTAAAATATAGTTAGATAAATAAAATATTCTTATGATTGTTCATGATAGTGAGATCTTTAGAAAAAATAAATTCGATACAAATAATGGTTCCCTTTTGTTTACTATATGATTTATAAATAAAATGAATTTAAATGAAGGAAATTATATTTACATTATTTATTCAATGAAAACAACAATAAATAGTCAATAAACATTTTTGTTCCACACTCAAGACACGATAAAGGTTAAAATATTTTAGTTTCAGTGTAAATTGTGAGATTTTATAATGTAAAAAAATAATATTTACAAAATTAATATTTTAAACGAAAGAGGAAATTTTAATATGATGGGGAAAATAATTCCTTACATCCCCTTTTAATTTGAAAAACATGTTTATTTCCAAAACAGATTTAACCCAGTGTATTATGAGGATCATTTTCATAGATATAAAAAAAATATGATAATGGGTATTAATTTTAGAAATATAGTTATCTACAATAATTATATAGGATTACATAAATAATTATTTAAGTACTTATCCATGAACATCATTAATCAAAATACTGATAGATGTAAAATCCTTATCCATGTGTCTTATTTGATCATATAATGGAGGATGAAGTAAAATAATTAATAACATAGAGGGGTCCTTATTCCATTTATAAATCGTTAGAAATAATGATAAATGTCATGTAAATAGTTTTAAATATATATTTAAGTAATTATTGATGAATTTTTTTCCTTATTTATGAGTTATTAATAAGAAAAATGGATATTTTCTATTAAATAAACACTTCCCAAAAACTACATTTCTTCTCAATTGATTTATCTCTAATATATTTAGATCTTTGTCTTCAAATAATCCATCATTAATGATTTATATAGGGTTATTAATATATAAATTGAGATATTTAGAGGATGAATCTAATATATTATATTTTATATCCATATATCATTTGATCATTATTTTATGATCGGATTATCATTTGACAATTTCCTTATTTTAACATTATAGATGATGTGGATTATTTTTTACCATTTTTTCATGTATTTATGTTTATATAGATATTATACATTGAAATAATATAATTTTGGATATGATCATTAGTAGGATATGTTATTCTTAATAAAATATAGAAATTATAATTCCTATCCAAATAATAAATTTCATTTTATTATTATTAATAGAATTCATGGATGGTCTTAATGTGTCTATGTAATGTTTAATTATTAATATATTTATATTCACCCTTTTTAATCCATATAAATACTCATTATATAGAAACTAAATTATATATTTCCATTATATCCCTACATTATGTTGTCTTTGAATAATATAGTTGATTCAATATAAGTAAAACTCTAATTTTTCATAATTTATTTATCATGAAACTATATTTCCAAAGTGGAATGTTACTATATGATGTAGATAAAGGAGTATAGGTATTAATTTGTTCTTATTAATTTAATTCATATTTTAATTCACCTTATTATAAGACCATAATACTTTTATGATACATATATAGGTTTCTTATTGTCCTAAAAATTTCATTCCTAAGAATAAGTTTTCTAGTATATCAAATACACAACTCATATCCTATTACATAGATTTTTTGTCTACCACAATCAAAAGTATTATAATTGAATTATAATAAATTTATAATTATCATTTATCATTGCTAATATTTTAAACATTTGGTGAGTATCTATGTTGTCACTTTCATTATATGTTCCATGTCATTATCTTTGTATATAGAAATATGTATTTTATTATTTTAGATAGTTGGGAAATAACATCACATATACACATGTTACCTATTTTTAATGTATCTACAATGAATAGACTCAATTTTCTAATATTTCAAACCAATACTTTGTAAATATTTTCCAAATTTATTTATATTTCGTACATTATGACATATTTTAATTTTATGATGACACAAATAGTTTAATCATGTTATCATCAATAAACAACACAATATAGAAATTAATTATCCTCTTACAAATAGTTTTTTAGAAAATTTATACAAATAATTTTCTTGAATATCCTTTAATGATAAACTAATTTCCAATTTTACATCCTTTTCTATATAATAAGATAAGATATATTGAAATTAAATATTATTAAAAAATAATTAATTATTACATTAATATATCATTATATCTCCAAAATTTATTACCATTTTCTACTAACATATAACTAATAAAGAAAATTTATAATATCAATTTAATATTTGTTTCCTCTTCCAAAAATATTATATTTAGTTTATGAAGGTATATAAACAACCAAATTTCAATTTTTTGATTCTATTCATCTTATAAACAATTCAATTTTATCAATGTTTCATTCCTACAATTATTCCATAAAAACATATCCTTCTATATTTCAAAAATCATCCATGATATTACATTTTATGGCCTACACACTCACAAATAGACACAAAAAAGAAATATTTATGTTTTCTTCGAAAAATCACATCAAAAATCTCGAAAATATGTGTCACTTATTCATTAATTTTTAATGAAATTTATCATACTTGTCTATAGTGATTGTAAATAAAATTCTTAAAATTTTTATCCTCTACCATGAAATTTTTTTTCAAAATATATACATGTTTGATTAATAAATATAGCTTATAAACTTTTATAGATATATAGTGATAATGAAATGATGCACTATGTTATTTTCCCTTCATTAATTAAATAAAATTTTCTAAATTTGTAATTTTTATTCACATAATGATATATTTTATGGAATGAAATTTTATCACATTATAAACCATGTGGTTGATTCATGTATATCACAAAACTATGGTAATTTAAATTTTAGTTTCATTTATTTATCCACAACATACAATGGATATTTTTAGAAACAAATATGTATATTTCATTCCATTACTTATTACCATATTACATGTCAATAGATTCAGTTTATCATCAGCAATGAATTGGTATAGTAAAAAATGATCATTATAGTTTATAATATATATATATATATATGAAAATAAAATTAATGTATTTTACACTATTAAAAAATTAAAATTATTTTATGTTAGTCAATAATTAATTCACCAACAATAATAATTCTCAATAGACAAAATTATTGCATATTTATATCTCTAAAAAACCAATAGGGTGTAAGATAAAGATTTATTTCAATGGTTCTAATAGGATCGAAGGTACCAAAAAGTATAAATCATTTTAAAAAAAATATTACATTATTAACATGTTCATTTAATTTATTAATTATGATTTCCATATTCATAACTAATACATAATTTTTGTAGGTATTACCTTTTGGATTCCATTTTTACACCTTTAACATTACAAACTCTTGGATAAAATATTCATGTTTAAAAAATATAATGGAAATTATTATTGTATATATATATATATTAAATGTATGGACCCATATTTTTATATAATTAATGTTCCTAATAAATATATTTATTTTTAATATTTTGACCCGATCTATAGAATTAAACACATACACTGATAATACAAATTTTTTATCTTATTAGTTCCAAAAATAAAACTATATATGAATGTAAAATATACTCCATAAAATAAATAATGGTTAACTGTGATAATAACTACATGATAATAATAAAAGATTCGATTTAAATTCTCGGCATCAAGTTATCCTGAAATTATCAACCATGATAAAAATAATGTGAAAATGAAAAAAATAATTTTTAATATGATCATAAATATTTAAATGATGAATTAAGAAACATTATATATGTTTATGTAAAAGGAAAATTATTAAAATAATTATATTTATTGGATGTTTATTTGTTATATAAGCATTGAAAATGAGGATATTAGAATATTATTTTTTTCTATTTAAATTGTGAAAGGATTTCTAGGAATCGTGATGCTCCCTCTACCCTTCAAATATTTATATATTTATAATGCCCTCAACCTCTATTATATAGATTCACATTTTAATTTTATAAGGACATTTATTTATGATTTTGGAATATTTTTAAAAAACACTTTTATATTATAGGAATAATGTATATTATTGTTTTTGGATTCTTAAGAAATTCAATTTTTTTTGGTATAGAGGATCTGGTTTATAGTTGCACTAAATATCCTCATATCATAAATGGATCTATAATTTCCCTATTAAAAGTGGTATATATCTCTCATATGAAGGGATTCAATAGATAATGGCTACATGTTTATGATTCTCAATATTTCCACTTTCTTTATGAAACTATATATTCTTTAAATTTTATTAAAATATATTCATTTTCCCTGAGTTTTTATCATAGTTACAAGGATATTTTTCATCCAATTAATCCATGTATCTATGTTGAAATAAAAATTTCTGATCCAATATTTTATTCTATAATGAATCAAATTAATTAAAAATTTATGTATTCTGAATTGGGGTTTTTTGAGTCTTCAGGTAAATTTTGGAATTTCTATTTTAGAAAGGGTCACCATAATCATTAGTGTCACCATTATTTTTTAAATAATGAAATATATATATTGGAATCATTCAATTAATCATTCACTCAGAATTATGGAAATAGGTTTCATTTAGCTCAATTTGTTTTGTGGAACAAGCTTTTGAAGGTTTTTAAGGTCATATATTATGATATAGTCAGTCTATTTACATATGTGAAACATTTTTTCCTGACATTGATACCCTTTATCTTAGGCGATGTGATCCTTCAACACTTAGAAAAAATATTTACTAGGGAATGGAGAGTTTGGTATGTATCAATCAATTAGTATACCATATATAGTAAAAGAAAGTAACATATGTTTCCTAGAATGAAATTAATGAATAATTCTAAACATGTTCAATATACTCATTTATATTTATCAATACATACAATTGGTTATACAATAGTATGAGTGATTTTGTGAAAAAATTAAGGGGTCATGAGTATGGAATTATGATCTTTACTTGTATAAGTTAATGTGTAGAGAATTTATCCTATGGAATTAAAATATATTTGAATCTTAGAGAGTTAAATGAATATTATATAGGTACAGTTTAATTAGATGGAAATAATGATGTTTTTTTATAGATGTAAATGGAAAATTGGTATTGGAAATAAATAAATTATGAGATTCTATTTGTTTATAATGTTATAATAATTTATAGTTATGTTTTTCTATTATAATAGGGAGGAAGGTATGTCATTATATTTTTCTTAATGTGAAGAGTATTATATAATTTTGGAGTTCTATATCTCAAGTAATAATAAAAAGATGAAGGAATTATTCTAATTTTGTTGCATTAGGTAAAAAATAAAAGTGAATAAATAATCATAAAAATTTATAATTTTTTTAAAATTTCAAATTTATTTATCATTTGATAATGATAATTTACATTGGAAGATTTGAAATTCACTGAGTAAATGAATTTCATTTCCAATCATGTCTATGGTAAATAAAAAAAAGGTAAGTGCGGGGAATCAAAATAATATTGGGAATAGAATAAGTAGTTACATATAATATTGTGTGCCGATGGTCTCAAAACCACCCTTATGAATTTTAAGGTAGATACGACAACGGAATCAGATGAATCCCATAATATTAACACTAAGTAGAAATAGGTAGGATAAGTATAAAATTTTGATCATGATTATTTTTCTTATTTTATGTAGTCTAAGATAGAAATATTTTAGAGGTTTATTGAAGGCAACGAACCTATTTCAAAGCTTCTAATGTTATGGGAATTATAGTACCCTCATTTGAAAAAAATGAATGAATAAGTTACTCCAATATCATCCTATTCATATGGAATTACATAAATATCAGTTGGAAGGGAAAATCTAGGAACAACATATTATTAATGAAATGAAAAAAATTGAAGGATAATTGGATTGAAATTATTTATCTATTTTTTGAATTATTAAAAAAATTATTAATAAGATGTGTGATAATTTTATATCAACTTTTCTAGATATATTACTGAATATGAAGGATGAATATAACACCCCATGTTTGTCACATGAATTAATTTAATATGATTTATTTTAATTTATTCATGGTTTAGTTCAATTGGGATTATAAAAAATTATTTTGTTTTCTGGAAAACATAGAATAACAAATACATGATGTGTAAAAGTTACACATCATGTAATTGGGTTTTCGAGAAAATTAAATAGAGGTGATGCTATTTTCACCATTTCTAACCTTGAGAAGATACACAACATGTATATGAGTTCAATGTTATTTAAATTCCCACACCCAAAACATCATGTTACATCGAGCATGTATTTTGACCAAAAATATCCATTTATTCTCCCTTATCACTCATAGGGTTCCCATAGTTGAATTCTAATGATTTTCAATATCTGATCTACGATGACATCAAATCATCAAGCGATCGTTTTTGGAATCCATGGTTAGGGATTTGTTCTCTATTATCATTTTGGATCTTATCATGTTGGATTTATTTGAACCATAGATAGGTGTTTCTTTACCTAGATCCGTTTTTTTGGATTTGTTTTACAAAAACATCTTTGATTTTGATAAATTAATGAGTGTAAAATGGTTGAATATTTGGAATCATCTTGTATTTTTTGCACTAACATTATAGAGGTCAATGGATTCTCTCCCACTCTACTATTCTAGGGAATGTTGGATTGATATTTTCAAAATAATATTGATATTTTTATTTAAATCATTGATAGAATAAAATTGAAAATCCATGTTGATGTGATTCCAAAAAGGGTGGTTTTTGAATGATGGGTTTGTCTTAAATAAATTTTTTCTTACTAATTTTTGTATAAAGATGCATTGTGTTTTCATTCTCATGTGGAAAATGTAATGGTTGGATATAAAATTTTTAAATAAAAATAATTTAGAATGGGTAATCATTATAATTACCACTATCAATGAAAAATGAAAATTTAGGATAGATTATGGTCGAAAGAACCACCACCAATTTGGTCACCAAATAAAAACTCGGTGATTGGATAAAAAACACTTCTGAGTATAGTGAGGTCCATGGTTTCATGAATTGTGTGTGTGTGTTGGTGTGAAATGTGATGGTTATGGAAATAGGTATGAAATGGTTTTAAATATATTACCTTGATGTTTTTTATATGAAACATATTTATAGTTTGCATATTTTTCTTGTCAATCTTTATTTGGTTTTATTAAATTATAATGACTTGTTCTTGTCCTAATGTCATGTGATGGAAAGTATTTTTTTAAAATCTTACTAAGTTTTATAGTAATCCCATTCTTGGGATTTTTTTTCATTTTCATATTTCATCTACTAAGATATAGGTAAGGTTCTCATTTCATACTTCTATAGTGGTGATCATTTACTTTAGGGTTTGGTTACTAAAGTTAGAACTTAAGAGTTTATTAATCTTTCTCTAGGAAGGTTATCCATTAGTGTCAATGTCTTTTTAATTTGAGTCTAATTCTTGTGAATTATTTCCTTTTATCCATTTTACTCAGATGTTATTATGTTTTGGTATTGTATTGATTTATTTTTTTTATTCACATGCATAATTTGGTCTATCATGGATTTTATCTCTCCATAATTTGTTTGATCTATAAGGATAACCATCCACCAATGTCCTATAATTTCTTTTTCATTTATTACCATCCATTGATGTCATGGTGATTCCAACTAAATCCAATATCACTTTTCCTCTTCCTAAGCCAATGAGGTGGGAAATTGGGTTACAAATGGTAAATGTTTTACTGAGTTGGAATATATTTTGAAAGAAGTTGGATAAATTTGAGTAGTACTATATTTCATATGGTACTTATTTTTTTAAGTGATTTAGTTGGGTTGGTAGAGAGGAGATATTCCTATCATAGAATGATATTTATAGTGTAAATTTTTTTAAATATTCTTTTTATACTGAACATCATGCTACCATGATGACTTGGGTAAAAATTTGTTAGAACACATTTATAGGAATATTTTAATCTCATTTTTGTGGGTTTAGCTGAAGAGTTTTCCAGTATAGGCATTGTGAAAAGACTTCCTCCTAGTATTTAATTGATCATATACTATTAAATTGATTATTGATAAATGAATAAAATTATTTATCATTGAAATTTTGGTTTAGCTTGTCATTCATTCTAGTAGTGATACTTTATTATGTTGTTTTTTAATTTATTCAACCCTTCATTTACAATATAGAAAATGTCTAAGTGGTCTATTGTTCAACATATAGAAAATGAAACATGTAAAATTTCATAGATACCGACAGGAAGAAGATTCTAAAAATGTGGATTCACCTGAACCACAAGTGAACCACAAATTGGTATAGAGTATTATGAATGTATTTAAAAATGTTGATAGAGGGAATTTAAATTATGATCTATGGAAATTGGATCTTTGGATTTAGTTTCAGAACTAGAATCCACTGATGTTTTTGGGGGGATTCAAATCCATAAAAAGTAAAAGTATGGTTAATCTAAATAAATATTATTTTTGATCACCTTGGTACACAACTTGTGTAACATAACCATTATTCTCATTATATTAAGAAGGTGGAAGGACATTACATGGTCATAAGCGACATCCCCAGGATTCCAAAGGCTGGAAATAAATGCCAATGGGCTTCAATGAATATTGGGGATGATGTTACCCTTAAGAATAAAACAAAAAACCAAATAAGACATAACCAAACAAACACCTATATTATGAAACATAAAATCCCAAGACCACTCGATATTTCATTTATCAAAATCAAACTAACACCAAGTGATACAATAGAATACTATAATGTTAATGTAAATAATAGGAGACTACAAGACAAAAAAATCTTAATGATAACTCCATTCTCTAAATAGTCTACATGATCTATCTTCACAAAGTATCCCAAGTGTCACGAAGTACTTCTAAATATTTGTGATACATTACGTTTTCCCATGTGTTGATAGACAACATTTTCAAAATCACCAATGTACTAAAGAAGGGGTGAGTAATAAATCTCAATTGATTTTATCTAATGACTTCCCTACTCATGACACCATGATAGAACATATTATAACCATTTATATAAAAAATGTTTTATATAGAAATATTTTTATACTAGTTTATATAAAAAATAAACAAGTTCCAATGTAATAATTTTCTAAAAAGAATCAAATTACAATAAATACAACCAAAAAATATTCTAAAATCATTTAAAAAATTATATCATTGTGTAAATATTCCACATTACTTATTCATACATCCAACCATGCATGAAAAACCTGGACCTCCTTATAATCACAAGCGGTGAGTCATCCTTTCACTAATCCACCACATAATAAATCCTTTTGAAAGGGGGAGATCCCTAGACCCTATCCATCCCACTAATTATAGGGAAGAATTGTTTCTGTTATCCATCTTGTATTTACTAGAATACACACAACCATTATTCCAGAACAATTCCAAAACAACCATTTCAATATAACAATTGTTTTACAAAAAACATTCCAACAAAATTTTTTAATAAATCAACCCCATTTATTTTCAATAAAATGATCCTTTTTGTTTATTTTTTGATTTATACATTTACCGAAATTCCAAAAAATACATATTTTAAAATAAAAATTTTAAATCAATGATCCAATGAAATTTATACAAAAACACCAAATTTCAATGTTTCCACAAAATGTCACTTAAGAGGCGTTTCAAAAATAATTTCACAAAAAATACACGGTTAATTTCACACAAAATAATTAATTTGAAATTAATACATCATATTTTTAATTGAGGAGTCACTACTAAATCCACCTATATTGAGAAATCAGAGAAAAAGATAAATGGAACAACAAACATCCATGAAACCAGGTTAAATCTCACAAGACCCCATTATATCTCTTCCCCTATCATCAAAAGACCAAATCTCAACATAGTTTTCATCTAAAAACTTATATCTACCCAAAGGAGGAGTATATATTAGATTGAAATATAGTTGGAGATGTAGATCTAATAAAACTACCAATAACAACCAAGAATGGTCACATACCACATGAATCAACATCAACACACCATGAAACGCCTCTGGATCACATCCAATTCAACAAGGAGATGTTGTCCAACCATTAGCAGAGAAAGATAATGAGTTAGGGACATTTTTTGGGAAAAGAAAGCATTTAGAGATGAAAAAACCTTAGATCCACATTTTATTGATCTAAATTTTGACTCACGCAATGTTTAGTCGCATGACCAGGAAAACCATGCACAAACCATACTCCTACAATTTCATTAAGGGAGAACTCTCACAATGTCTCACACAGTTACCAAACCATGCACCAACTATGTAAAAACTAACTTCCCAACATATTCTCAAGACATCATGTTTGGTCTTAGTCTTTTTCATGGATTGGGATAAACGTGCACCTCCTGTGCACCTTCCCTTATCCAATGTTTCATTGTTCATGGTTTACTGTAGGAGTATCACAGTTTTTCCAAACTTTTCACCAACCATGAACCTTTAAAAAATCCCAAAAAAACACTCTATGAGTTCTCCAAACTCTCCCAAACATAACCCATATATTTTACATACATAAAAATAACAAATAAAGGGTTACATACTTGAAACCTATGGTACTAAATTATCTCCACCATTGGTATATCCTTCCCTAGAATGTGGAAAACCATCGTTGCTCTGAAAGAGTTATGGAATGTAGTCTTTTATTTCCTTCTCATGTTCCCATGTCTCTTCTTCAATATGACCCCATTACTAGAAAACCCAAACTAGACTGAATCTTTTTCCATGTAAGACTTTATCATACCTATCTAAAATCCAAACTTGGATACGTTGCAATGATGTATCCAGTGCTAGTTCAACAAGATCCCATCGAATCACATGTTCAGTATCAGGATTATATTTTTTAAACTAAGATATGTGAAACACATTCTCCACCACACTGAACTATGGTGGAAATAAAATTGATATGCCAACTCACCAACCCATTATTGTATTTTAGAAGGTCCAATGTATCATGGATGTAACTTTTCCTGCTTCCCAAAATGATGATTTCCATGCCTTGGAGAGATCCTTAAGAATGTATGTTCACTCACTGTGAATGAAAACATTCGTTGATGATGATCCACATAATATTTCTGATGACTCAGATCCAACTCCATTCATTTCCTGATCAATGTAATCTTCTTTATCATTTCTAGGATACGCCTTTTCCAAACTTGTGAAGTCTCACCTATTTCCACCCAATAAAGTGGAGAACAAGAAATATTCCTATAAAATGCTTCAAATAGAGCCATTTTATCAAGGCCTGATAAATATAGTTATAATAGAAATCTACTAAAGGTTTGTTCTCTTCCCATGTGTCTCTAAAATCCATTACACTATCACACAAAATGTATTCCTAATATTTTTTCATTCTTAAAGATTGTCCATCCATATGAGGATGATAATCCATACTCATTTTCAACTGAGGGACAAGGTATATTTATAATGATATGTTTAAATGAGATGAAAACCTCATATCTCTATCTAAAATGTTCAAAACTGGTATTCCATGCCTCTTTATGGCTTCTCAGATATAGATTTTAGACATATCCTCCACTATATTAGATTTATGAATATGAATGAAATGAGCTGACTTTCTGATCCAATCCACTATCACCCAAATGGAATCCTATTTTTTAACCATTAGTGTTAGCCCTATTATAATATCTATAGATATATACTCCCCTTTCCATAGTCAAATATGTAAAGAATTCAACATACCTATTAGTTGCTGATGTTCAGCCTTAACTTGATGAAACACTATTCATATTGAAACAAACTCAGCCACTAACCTATTCATATTGATCTAAACAAATGTTTATTAAACTCTTTATACATCTTATATATTCTTATATGAACATCCCATACTTAATGGCGGTAATCATGAAGAAGTTTTCCCTAAAAATCCATTGGTATGACCATGTTATTTCTAAACCACAACACCAAACACTTATCCATATTCCATCCCTAACAGTCTCCCCACCATTGAGTTTTTAACTCATCACAACACATTTTAAATTAGATATATGTGCCTATTTATCCATCATTTATAAATGAGGAACCACATTAACATGAAAGAAAACTGCCACACCACCTCAGTCGTCACCCTCCATGTGAATGGCGGCAAGAACCGACCTTAATTGCCTCTCATCTTAGGCCCTTTTTTCTAATTGAGAATATGAATTTCTACATAATGTGTATACATTTAATTTTCTTTACCTATTGTATACATCATGTAAAATTCAAACATTTTAAGATACACCAATCATTTTTTGTCTCATGTTCATATAATTTTGTGAAAAAATATGTTTCAAGATCTTATGATCTGTGAAGATAGTAAATTTCTCAGCAAAAAGATAATGACGCCATGTCTTGAAAGCATGGACAATGGGAGGTAAAATAAAATTAGGAGTTGGGTAATTCTTATAATGAATTCATAATTTTATTGAGACATAATAAACAACATGATCTCATTTCATGAGACCACATCCCGACCATGATCTTTAAAAATAACAATACACCATGTACCATTTTCTTGATTCATGTAATATCAAGATAGGCATTGATGTAAGATGAATATTAAGATCTTGAAAATATTTCAATAATTCTTCATTCCCCTATAATGGAACATTCTTATTTGTAAAATCTATTATAGGTGAATCTAGTAGAGAAAAAATCACAATAAAATAATCTAAAATAACAAACTACACCAAGATAACATTGTATCTCAAAATCATTTTATAGTGGTTTCCAAGAGATAACATCTTCTATCTTCTCCAGATCTACTAAAACACCTCTCTAAAAAATTTAATGTCCATGAAAGAATACATCTTCTATAAAAAAATACACTTTAATAATTTGGAATAAAAACAATGATCCCCCATGATTCCCAACACTATCACTATGTGTTTCTTATTCTTATCCATTTTCCTTGAATACACTAATATGTAATCCATAAACACCACCATAAAAGAAAATAGATATCTATTAAATTTATGATTCAATAATTCCATAATGATGGATGGTTAATTCATATGATCGAAAGGTATTACCACAAAATCACCAAGTCCATATCTAATTCTGAAAGTATTTTTGGGGATATCATCCTTCTGAAATCAAAGTTGGTTATATCCTGATCAAAATTCAATATTATAGAACCATTGATATCCTCTCAATTTATCAAATAAATCATCAATTAGTAGATGTTGATATCTATTATTTATATTAAAATGGTTAAGATTATGATAATCGACACAAAGCTGGAGAGTTTCATCATTATCAATATTCTTCTTATCAATTGATGTTAGTGGAGAATTATCACCATTAAGAAGAAATAAATTTTTTGTAGCTTCATGAACATCATTCCCAAGAGACATTAGATAGTGAAAAATTCTATCATTCCAGATAATATATTTCTTACCATCAAAGATCAGAACCCACTTACTATTCACACTACTTAGATTCTCCATAACTATATTTCTTTAAAAAACATCAGAAAAGAGTAAATGAAGGGAAGCGTACCTATGATTCCAACTAATATTACTCAGTAATGATCTACTGTTTGTTGAATGGGGGTAGGGTGAATCAATGATTTATTTTTATTTTAATATTACTTACTTTTTGAATGACCATTTCCTTCATTTAACAATTTGTTACCTTGAAATAAACACACATCCCTAGGAGTAAAAGAAATTACATGGTTCATGACTCAAAAATTATTTCTCAATCCCTTTTATGGTTTGGAAATAATCTAATACCACACAATCCATTAAATAAAGATCTTTTTTGTGGATACAATGAGTAGGATATTCCATTACACTCCTGTATAAATATGTTTAATACCATGATTCATATGCATCATGTACCAAGAATATATATAATAATATTTTTGTAATAAACCTATTGCAGTGCTTCTTGGTCAACATTCACAAAAAATAAATTAAAATACTTATTAACATTCATACCCAGATATAGGTAATAACTTATTATGTACTTCATAATGAAACTCATTCTGATTTACAAGTTTGATCATTAGTACGATTAAACAGTAAGAAAAATATAATTATGTTAGAATACAATAGAATCAATGCTAAACTACTTCTTCTTTAATCTGAAAATAATAGTCCAACTTCTTATTTTGATTCTTGAAACTCTTATCATGATCTTATCTATTATCCTTTCCTTATATTATCCAAAATCCATCCTCAGGTAAGCTCAATCCTAAAAAATTATTCTCCTGTGAACTTCATATATTCTTTCTCCACTTTTCAAATAGTTTATGCATCAAAAAAGTATCATGTACCTATTATGTTAAAAGGTGACCCAAAAGTGTTTGGTGAGTGATTATGATAAAATTTTCTACTATTGAATATTCGAATTCTCTTAAATATTTAATATATATTTTTTAATTCTCCAATTCATGTTAACTCTTCTCAAATATTCCCACCACTTCATCTTGATTCATTATTTATTTACAAACTTCAATCTGATTCTAATTGGTATTCATATTTTCCAGTTATGATGAAGAAAAAAGATTATTCATTATGTATCTTCTCACGAAATGAATGATATGAAAAAAATTATTCTTATTATGTTTCTTAGAAGTATCTGACAATACATTTCCCACTCTGGTGCTCTTTATGAACTTGGAAAACATAATACTTTGAAAATATTCTTCCATTATCACTGTGGAATATTATAAATAATCCAAAAAAATTATAAATTTTTCATATTATGATTCACATTTCATTGAAAAACATGTTATTCAAACTAAAATAATCCATTTATAACACCTATGTAATCTTTTAATAAATTTATCCTTTTCTTTTTTTTATCATAAAAATGATTCTATATCTGATGATGTTATTGATGTTAGATCAAGTTCAATAGTCTTAACAAAATTGAAAACAACCATCAATTTATCTTGATGAAAATTGTTAAATATATTACGGATTGTTGTCTAACACTATTCACTCTCATTAGTCCTGATAACATCTCAATGAAGGAAATTTTTCCTCTACTGATCATTGTTACACCACATCTAATGGACTAGTGTCAACAACATTCAACTTTAGAAACATCTCTTCTTTTCACAATATCATTCGCATCAACTTCTTTCATCAAATATATAAATATTTTATCTTATTTTTCAGAATCCAAATATTATTGTTCATCTTGTTACATTTCCAAAAAATCCCCATAAACCATAAACAATTATGTTTCTGGTGTCTTACACCGATGGACTGAGACTGGAAAACTGTAGCTTCATTAAATTCCTACTTCCAAAAACTTCTTCTTATATGCATGACTTCCTCATTAATATTGAGTACTATTAAGACCTTCTTGAAAAATTTCATACATACATTAGGATGTATTATGAGATCCTATTATTCCAGATACATTATTTCGTTTCAACTATACTCAATATGATTGGCATAATACATTCACCTACTATTATTTACCAAGAATGCGTCAAATTGTTTACATAAATTGTCTAAATTTTTTCAAATAAAAAAATATAAAATCATCATAAGGATTTCATTGGAGCCAATTTGACTTTGATATAGTTCCAAATTATGACCATAATTAATTATATACCCAATTTGAGTATGATGAACATGTATTCTAGAAAAAATATTCTCAAGATGATGGACCTTCTTAAGAAATTCCAGTAAAATTTTCTGAATACACTGGTGAGTCTGGTGATCAACTTTTATAAAGTGATTTAATTTTCTTCTTAATTGAAAAAAATAAAACACTCTCAAAAAAATTCTACAGATGGAAAAAACACCTTCCATCCAACTTGGCCCAAACACATGTTTCATGAAGGAAACTAACAAGAGACAAGGAATCAGAAAAGAGACACCTATATAACTTTATCTCTTACAATGGATAGGGTAATTATATTTTAATTTTGTTACTATTATGGAATTAGATCTGAGAGAAGATCCACATATCATTCTTGGGAAAATATAACTAGGTTTCCAAAGGGATGGAGCACTTCATCTCCATAGATTCCCATATATGGTTCTTGTGAAGTGTTCCATCACATGGATCTAGTTCACATGTTACTGTGTCACATAGGATGAACCATGACATGTTTGATATCTTCAAACAAGATAAACCATATGTTTTTAGTTTAAAATAATGAAATTAGGACTTATATGTCACTAGATTAAAAAATGGGTATATTTAAAAATATCATACGACCATTGATATATTTCTAATGATAGGATGGATAATTTTTTATTTTCTCTTCTTTCTTAATGAAAATTTTCAAAAGTGTATTCACTGGAATTTTTTATTTGTATGATATTATGAAATTTTTTATGATATAAGTTTCTATTGGGACCTTGCAATAGGATCATTGCATCACTATGAATCATATAGAAATAGTAATCAATCCAGATATACTACATGAGTAGTTCCCCTTATGAATATCAATATTGTTTATTGTTGATAATATAATTGATATATGTTAACATGTAATGAATTATATTATAAACACTCCATTGTATATATATATCATACATAATAGAAAGTAAATTATCCAAGGTAATATGATAATATAATTTTTTACAGGGGATACATACTTTTATCTGGCCTTCCAAAATTCATGTGAGGCCAAATCATGATAAATTTGACTCTTATGTAGGGGAAACAATTTTTTTTCAAGATATTAAAGTTCCTTGGAGAAAACCATGATATATCAAGAAGCATATAACATTAATGTAATAGAGGGAATTTAACCAATTGTATAATTTCATTAAAATTAGATCTTAGGAGTCACTACATATCATATAATTATAGGAATCAAACCATATTTTTTTCATGAAGAGAAATTACCTTTGTAGATATGACTTGTATATAGGAAAAAGGGAATCTATTTTATTCACCACTCATATTTCAATATAGAATCTCCAAAAAATATGTTTCTTAATGTAATTGAAAATCAATCAAAATGTTTTACATAAAAATAAAATCCATTCATAGATAAGGATCATATATAATGAATTTTTAATTTATATCCATTGGAAATGGATAGACTGTTCGTAATGAAATCCATCCCATATATCAATCTTATATAGGGAAATTATTCCATACAGTCTAGGACACTCTACGAAGATTAAGATCGTACATCGTATATTGTTTTAGATCCCTAATTTTTTTTTGGTTCTCTTAGTTAAACTATATAAGGTGATACGAAAGGTAATATATCCTCACATGAGTCATTCAATACATGAGAAAATTTAATAAGTAGGATAATAAAATGCACCACACCAGGTCACATGAATTGTTATTTTTCAACAAATTTCATGAGAGTTTTCATCTGTGATATTATTTTTTTCATATAATTTATTTTCACTATATGAGGAAAATTTCAATGTAGATTAAAATTTTAATGTTTATATGGTTTCCATATAGATCAAAATTATATACTAAAGATGCTGTTGGTATGATTTACAACATGTGATTAGTAAATAGATCATACAGGTTAATATCATATAGAGTTGATGTTATGATATATACTACATATTCACACATTGGGACTTGTTCCTTATAGATTTACATTTTTAGTTGAGGAAGATATTTCCATGTAGTTTGAAGTCATAAGGCATAAAGCTTTATTGACTAACGTGAATGTTATGTCGCATACTTATTGAGAAAAAATGAATTAGTGGAAGTTGTCATATGTTCCCTATATATGGTATCCATGTAGTATGATTTATTGTAAGGGACCATTAATATGATGTAAGGTCTTTCAAACTTTTGTACAATCTTTAAAGGATCGTTTCCTAGTATCATTGATGTTATGATTACCAATACCATCACTATTCGGAGGAATTAATGAAGGATAAATTTCTTATTGAATTCTAATGTGATCTTGTTTTTATGAATATCAATATTATTAAATGTGTTAAAACTTAACTCATTGAGTCATTCAATGTTTCTACTAATTTATGAAAATATTTATCTTCACATTTATGGTCGTATTTTAAAATTTTGAGTGATGGTATATGGACATCCATTGGTATGAATAACTATGTACTATATAAAAATTATCCAAAATTTATTAAATATCATTCCACTTATACATAGTTTTTGACATGAGTGATCCACAATTTGTTACAATTTCCATCAATATAGTATAAGGTGAAATAGTTTAATTATGTTTTTCTTAAAAAGGGGAATGTAGCCAATATCTCAACTACATTGAGTGATATTTATTTCTCCCACATTTATATTAAATTATTATTAGTATAAATGTACTTAAAATAATTAAATATAACTAGGGGATATTTCACTATGATATCAATTTCATGAATGGTAAATTACAATGTATACATTGAAGTATGTTGTAATTCCCGTGGTTGAGGGACGAAATTGAAATATATTTCATATGCATGGAATTTATTGGTAAATTTGACTCAATTTTATGAAATATATGGGAAAAATTATATAGGAATCATCATATGATAAAATTTTGTGTTCCAAAATAATAAGAAAGGAAGGAATCTTCTTGGAATTTTGGAATAATAGTGATAGTCTACCATTGTTCATTATATAAGAGGAGGACCCATTCACATATTTATTAATAGGGGAATTTGTTTCACATTAACTTCATTATAAAGGATGATTTTTATATCCCTTAATTGACCTTTTAACCTCATTATTTAATCCAAATTTATAATTACATCATGGATATTGTGAATCATGTGATTCATCCAATCTGTATTTATATAATATAATGAGTTTATGGGGTCTCTTTACTCATAGGTGGGATTAATAACACCCGGAGATTTTATGAGATATAATATTTTTAATTTATTTTATGTATTTTGTTGTAATCTACACAAATATTATCTTTCACTATACCCAACATTGTATTAGTTTACAGTATATGAAACACTATTCTTGGCTTGTGTTACACACAATTTCAAATTATTTTGATAGAATTAGTTTCACGCAATAATGAGTATAGATTTTGTTCAATGTATAAAAGAACTATGTTTGGATTATCTTATATGCAACACCAAAGGAATCTTGCACTAAATTTAACACTGAATTGGTTTTCATTACTTGCAAGAGCGACCTTCCTCAATAACTTGTGTTGTATGCAATAACGAGTTTAACTAAACAATGATAAAATATTAAAACATTATTATTTAATGGGATATAAACTAGACATTATGAATATTATTAACCATATTTTTTAATTTTATATAACATTAAAATTCATATTTTGTATTTTCGAGAACATGATATAATAAAAAATTCAATTTTTCGGATAAAAGAAGTATTTTTCAAAAAATGTTTTTTGATGCGTTTTGATGGTGCACACAATTAAAATCTAGTTTGTAAGACTTTTATATATTTTATTTTATAAAATAAACATATTCTTTGGAATAGGGAAATCAAAATTTTCTTTGGTTGATTTTTTTGTATTTTTCTAGATAAAATTCACATTTTAATGAATTGTAAAAAAATAATGCATTTTAATTCAAAACTACATATTCATAAAATTTATTTATATAGTTAGATTATCTTTTTAATTGGTTTTAATAATTAATTGTAATATTTTTTATCAATTAATCCAAATTTGGTCATTGCAAGTAATTTCACATTTAAATTGGACATAAACACATGTCAATCTTTTGATAGTTTTTACTTCTTAAAACCCCGCTTTCTAGTTTTCACAATGGGAATTAATTTTATATTAATATCATCCAATTAAGTGTTTTTAATTTAGAAAAATGGATTCCATATTGGTAATCATAAGGTGAAAATTATGTTTATAGGTCCCTTTTATTTTTTCATAACAGGAATAGTAACTACAATAATTTTTATTTACATTAGTTAAAGGTAAATTAGGTAAAGTAGTGTAACAAATAATATGATAAGGATGGTTAAATTAACCTAAATCCTTCCAAAATCCCATTGTATGAATGAAATTATACCTTTAACATATTTGGTTCTAAACATAGTCATTTAATGACAACATGACAATGAAAATGACATAGATATTAATAAAACCAATGAAAGTGACAAAATCTCAAACTCACATTTCATATAAGTTTAATAATTTTAATATTGGAATAACATAGTGATATCTTTGAAAATAAATATTACATGGAAATATAATATAATTAAATACACCATGGTATTTTATTTTTAAATTTTAGGAAATAAATAATTACTTTAAAGTCTTATACTTTGATGATGTAAATAGTAATCAATTGCTGAGAAATCAATAAAACATTTTTCATTGAAATTATAATATCCATAAAAAGTCCCAAACACATGAAAAAATATAATTGGTCAAGTATATATCTACCCTAATCATCCTAGGTTCAATATAATGACCATTTTGAGCCTTATATAATATATTATGTCATTTATATTATTTTATTTAAAGTAATGTTAAATTTTTCACCTTCATACTTTAATAACTATGACATTTTTGATGTTTGATTTTATAGTTGATAAATTCTAATAAATATATTATAATTAAATATATTAAATTTATATTTAACATAGTATTTTATTTCTAATTTTTACTCAACAAATAAGTATATTAAATTATTACACAATCTCATTGTCATAATTAGTTTATTAATGGAGATATCAAATAAATGCTATTAACAATATTAAAATAAATATATTTTGGGATAAATAATTTTTCCAATGAATTTTATGGATTACATCGAACTCATAGAAATATAATAAAATTGTTTTTTTGAAGTTAACTTGTTATAATTATATTTTTTAAAATCAATAAATTGAATAGTTTCAAAATTGACACTATTGATTGGTTATCAAAATAGCGATTCATTAAATTATTTACCAAAAATAATACATTTTTAAAATATAGAATAATTATTATATGGTAAAAAATGTTCTAAATTATTTATTTATGATCTAATTGACATCAAATAAGTAAATATTTTACCCTTTTAATATTGAAATATTTGTTAACATGAAATAGAATAACCAAGTGATAAATTGAAAAGATAAGGTTTGAATGGACAAATAAACAGTTATAAAATTTATTTGTTTATGATATTAGAACCATATATCATCTAATCTTAGAAATTGGGATATTTTTTAGGTTTTTGAGTGGGGATTTATTTTATTATAAATTTATATTTTTGAGGATTCCAAAAGTTTCCTCGCCTAAATTATAAAAGTGCACATCCTCCCTCATTTATCCATAACTCATTAAGCCTTAAAGTTCATCCAATCCTTGACAATATCTATTTTATAATTTCCTAGTTACATTATATAGGTACCATTATTCTCAAAATACCAACTCTAGTTCCATTAAGAGGGTATCTAAAGAGAGCATGTCAAAGAAAAGTTAATCTCCTCTACAAATTCTTTCATATTTCTTTCTACTTCTACTTCTAATTCATGAATTTTTTAATTATAGAATAATAAATCAAGTATAAATTATATACTCATATGTTATTATAATTATGAAACAACCATATTCAACATTCTATCCATCCTAAAAAAGAGGAAATCACCACGCGTACGTATGTACGACTTACCATCTCCATGCCGTGGTGTAATCTATTTTTCACCACCACCTTACTTGGATGGGTATAAAATTTGATGTAATAAATATATATTATTATTATTAAATTATATTCATTCTGAAATAGAGTGCACCATACAAAACAATACCATTCAACAATTATGGGAATGTTATCATCATTCGTGCATATGTATTGCCTACCGTCTCCACGATACGTTGTGATTCATTCTGCATGATAACCACTAAAGAATGATTACATAATTTTATATAATGAATAAATATGGTATTTATTATGTTAATATAATTTTATAATGATATAAATATGACCTAATATGGATAAAAAAACTTATTTCACAAAACTTGCATACGATCAAGAAGCGGTTAAATCCCGAATAATGAAGTAACAATGAATTGTTACAAACAAACAAAGGGGAATATGACCATATATGATGACCAAGATTATGGAATAAGTTAATAACATTTTCTAAATCATTATATAGGAGGTTCAGACACATAATAAATATATCAGACCTAAGGTAAGGGATAATTTTGCAATCTCATTTTTATCCAAGATTGTTTATACGTATGTATTTACTGGGGGTATATTTATCATCCTTGTCCATGTTTTCTAAAAATGTTTACATAAAATGTTTTATATTCTTATATTTAAGTTCAAATTCATTTTTACCCTTTTTTTACTTTTACTACAAGGTATGGAAGAAATCTTTTTTTTACCATACTATGTACTTTTTGACTTTTCTGGAAAAAGTATGATGAGAATGTGGTTCTTTACTTATATATCTTAAATGGATTTTTATGGTTTCATGACACCTTATTTCCATGAATCTTACTCTACATGAGTTCTATTTTGTTTTCAACTAAATTTTTTTCTTTTAAAATTGCATTTCATTTTGATAATAGAAAACATTTTGGTAAAATAAAGGATATTTTCCTTAGGAATTATGCTCATGTGATTTCTCAAAATTATTTTCCATCTATGATGACATAGGATTATGTTTCTATCCTTATTATTAATTTTATTTTATTGTGTTTATTGTGGAAATTTTTAATGAAATGAATCTATAGTATATGGATTATGTTATGATTTAAGGATGATTGAGAAACCCATTTTATTTCTTAGGTTATGATATGATGAATGATTTTTGTTTTTATTGCACATGTAAGAATGATTTCATTATGAGATGGGTGTTGTAGGTTCCGGGCATAGCGAAAGCACGTTGGTGGGTGTACCCAACTTTAATTTTATCGTTAAAAACAATCAATCCGAGATCTTTCATGATAATAAAACACCGAATCTTTAGAATAGAATGAATAAAAAAATAAAGCATGGATTCCCAGAACCATATATAGGATCATCATATATTGGTTATAATTAATTTAATTAATTAACAAGAATTACCCTAAAGGAATTATCTCTCTGTTGATATTTCTGGTCATGATTCGATGTGATCTATCATTGAGTCATAGAATCCATGTGTAAGATTCCTCTAGTGGTGATCCACACCTGCTCCACGCATCTCTGGACATCGCTAAAGGGATCTCCGGGTGCTAGCACGGAAGAGAATTCACTTGCAATGTCCTCCTTTGATCTCCTTGATCCAGTGGAGGTGGATCTCTCTCCCGTAGCTCGAGATCATTCTTGGTGGAAAAGGAATTATCTCTTGGATTGAGAGATTTTCCAAATATGTTGTGCACAACCACACAAAATATGGCTAGGCTGATGAGAAATATATATAATTGGGATTTTTAATTACATAGAATAATAAAATTAATTAATTACCTGAAAGCATTTATTCATTTCATTTAATTATTAGTAATACCCCATGTCTAATAATAACAATTGACTATTATTATTACTTGACATGCGCCCAGAGAATTACACCTAATATTATTTAATTAAATAAATAATATTATTTCTCATAAATTCCCAGAAAAACTACATGGTGAGTATATATTAATATACATGGCGTGTACATTTATTTTAAATTTTTCTTAATTTCCTCCACCACATTTATTAGACCTTAAATAACGACTATTTGTTTCTCAAATAAAAATCACTGCATTACTCGCTAATAAATATATTATTTTTCCCAAAATATATTCTCTCGAATAATTAGTGTCAAAATAAATGTGATCAGGCATCCTTGAATAATTATTAAACCACAGTCAGGAATAATCTTTATTCAACTTGTTAAATTAATATTTAACTGAGATACTTGGACACACTTAGTGTGTGACCCTCTAGGCCTCTTTCTCAATGGCATTAGGGGGAGACTACCTAAAGTCCAAGGTTAGAATCTAGCAACATGCCAAGGCACCCATTGAGAAAGAAGTTAATGCCGCAATGATGTGTCACATCCTACAAATTCTTACTGTGTAATGTAATCTCTTTGTCTTGATATCTCGAATCCAGCAGGTTGCATGCTAGTGCCATCAAACCATGTGCTCGATTATTCTTTCTTTGACTTTACAGAATTGATCTTTCCCATTCCTCACCATGTCCATGGATTTATTTAGGCTATATAAATTCCATCAAAGGGCTTAAGATATCTACTTCCATTATGGAATAGAAGGGACAAATCTGTTCTTGCATTATCTATTAATGAAATATCACTCGTGATGCACCCAACGTATCCTACCTCGCTACGAACAATGTGCCATCACAGTTTTTGTCAATACATCTAATTGCATGAGTTGTAATACCCATTAATAATAATCATAATGTCTAGATATCGATACACACATCTACAGATATGAACATCCAATGACACTGTGAAATGTGGATTTCCTACTGGCAGGTCTCATTCTCATAATATCCTCCTTGATATTACGTAGGGCGCACACCATGAAAAAGCGCCTCCAAGTTTTATGAGACATCACCCCTAATGGCCTGTATTAATTTTGTCCCTTAAATATCATCATCCGACCATAGAACATATATTAAATAACAGTGTTATGGAACTTCTGGGTTCTCATCATAGTAGAGATCTTCTATGACCCTTTAATGCAACAACTATCCTTAGGACTTTATCGCATGGATTTTCATGAAGAATTACAATCAAGATGTGATAAGGTATTTATTAAAAAATAAAGTAAAATGTAGTTGGTTCTAGGCCACCAACTCCAACAGACTCCCACTTGGTATAGAGCCAACTGATAACAACATTTAACTCACTAGCTCTCACATGATATTATTTCTTCTGCTGAGATAGGTCTTTATTCATGGGGTCCACCAGGTTCTCTTCTTTGGACACTATTCTCACTGCAACTTGACCCCTTTGATTAAAATCCCTCAATAGGTGATACTTCTAGAGTATTTTCTTTGTCCGTTAATTTGACCTTGGTTATTTTTCAAGAGCCATCACTGTAGTATTATCACAATACAATGTGATAGGATCTTTACTGCGAGGCACCACATCAATCTCCTGGACAAAGTTCTGAATCCTGACAGATTCCTTGGCTGTATCAGAAGCCGCTATATATTCGGACTCCACTGTAGAATCAGGGAAAACTGGATGCTTTGAACTCTTCGAGCTCACAGCTCCTCCATTGTGATAGAAAACATATCCATATTGCAAGTTCAGATCGTTCAGATCTGTCTGAAAACCAGCATCAGCATACCCTCTGATGACAAGCTCATCATCTCCTCCATACACCAGGAACATATCCTTAGTTCTTCTCAGATACTTAAGGATAGTCTTAACAGTACTCCAATGTTGTTCTCCTAGATCTTATTGATATATGCCTACCATGATCAGTGTATAAAAAACATCAAGCCTGGTACATAACATGGAATACAAGATGGATCCTATAGCCAAAGCGTATGGGATCTTACTCATTATATCTTTCTCTTGTTATGTTTTAGGTAACATTTTCTTAGAAATATGTAGGCCATGTGACACAGGAACCAATCCCCTATTGGATTGTTCTATACTAAATATCTTTAGTATCTAGTCAATGTATGTACCTTGATTATGTCCAAGCAACCTTTTGGATCTATCATGAATGATCTTGATCCCTAGAATGTAGTCTGCTTCACCTAAGTCCTTCATTGAGAAACACTTGTTCAACTAGTCCTTAACTTACTGTAAGACTGGTACATTGTTTCCAATAATCAATATTTCATCAACATATACAACTAGGATAACGATCACATTCCCATTAAACTGCTTATAAATACATGGCTCACATTCATTCCTAATGAAACCAAATTACTTTATGGCTTTATCAAATATAATTTTCCATGACCTGGACACTTTCTTTAATCCATAAATGGATTTCTGCAACTTGCAAACCCATTTGGCTTTACCTGGTGTCACAAAACGTTTTGGTTCTGTCATATAGACATTTTTCTGAAGGTTCCCATTAAGGATTGCTGTTTTAACAACCATTTTTCAAATATTGTAGTCATGGTAAGCTGCTATGGTAGGTATGATTCTTATGGATTTAAACAAGGAAAATAGTTAGAAGGTTTAATCATAGTCAATTCCTTGACGTTGTCTGAATCATTTAGCCACTAGCCTTGCATTATAGGTGCCAGCTTGACCTTCCATATCCAGTTTTCTCTTGAATACCCATTTGCATCCAACATGCTTTACATCAACCGGTTCATCGACTAGAACCTAGGCTTGGTTCTGATACATGGAATCCATCTCAGAATTCATAGCTTATAGCCATCTTGCAGCTTCTGGGCTTTCTACTGCTTCCTTGTAGGAGAGATGTTCATCATTTTCCAACAATAATGATTCACCATCCTCGGTGACTAGGAAACCAAATCTCTCTGGTTCCCTTACATCTCTTGAGATCCTACACAGTACTTGTATTTCTAAAAACTCTTCCATGGGGACCTGTGGAACTTGTTCCTATACCAACTCCTATGTATCTTGAGCATCAACATCATTAAAGTCAATATTTCTTCCACTATCCTTTTTGAGGATGTGCTCCCTCTCAAGAAAGACAGCTTATCTGACAACAATCACTTTCTTTTATGAAGGGTTATATAGGTAATATCCTTTCATTTCCTTGGGATATCTAATAAAGATACACTTCATGCCCCGAAGTACTAGTTTGTTTCCTGAGAAAGCCTTAACAAATTCCTCAAATCCCCACACATGTGCATGCAAAAAATGGGTTTCTTTCCATTCCATAACTCGGACGGAATTCCATTTTCCGCCTTGGTTGGTACTCGATTTAATATGTATGATTCAGTCTGTAATGAATATCCCCAAAAGGATAATGGAATATCTACATGAATCATCATCAACCTCACCATATTCAACAAGGTGTGGTTCCTCCATTCACTAACACCATTCCACTGTGGTGTATAAAGAGGAGTGAGATGAGATAGAATCCCAGACTCCCGTAGAATATCGATGAACCCATAGTTCAAATATTCTCTACCTCTATTCAATTGAAGCTTCTTTATCTTCTTACCAAGATGATTCTCTACTTCATTATTTAATTCCGTAAATTTATCTAAGGATTATGACTAATACCTCATTAAGTATACATATCCATATATACTCAAATCATCAGTAAAAGTAATGAAGTAAGAATATACACCTCTAGATTCTACTAGAAATGGTCCACACACATTTGTACGCACCAATCCTAGAAGCTCTGTGTCCCTTTCACCTTGTCCACTGAAATAAATCTTTGTCATTTTTCCTTGTAAACAAGCGTGACATCTATCAAGTGGTTTTAGCTCAGTAGAGTCTAAATAGCCACCAAGGAAGAGCTTTGTCAACCACTTCTCATTTACATGACCGATATAGTGATTCCACAACATGGTGATGTATGAGTCATATGAGTTTGTTTCATTATTGATTGCCAACACATGGTTTTTGTAATTTAATATGTACAAACCATTATTTAAATGCGCCATACCATAACATACATTGTTCTTTTAAAAGAGACAACCCTTATTTCCAAACATGAAAAGAAATCCATCCATATCCAAAAAATATATATAAATTATGTTCTTGGTAACACTAGGCACATAATAACAGTTATGTAAAATCAAAATCATCCATGTTGGCAATGAGAGGTGGTAATCACTAATGGATAACGTAGCCAACCTCACACCATTGGCAACTCAAAGATCCACCTCTCCTCTGGAAATATTTCTAAATCTACTTGGTTCCAGTATTTGAATACATATGTGAGCCCCACAAGCTGTATCTAATACCCAATGTGTAGAAATAGAAAGATTACACTCAATAACGAATGCACCTTTAGAATACCCATGCTTCTGGGTGAAGTTCCTCTTCTAGTGGACTTACTTTCCACATACAAAACATACCGCCTCCTATTCCTTGCCCTGCCTCTGGATCTTCCCCTTCTTGGAGGGATGTCGCTCAGGGGATTCAGACCGTTTATAAGTCTTTGGCCCCTTTGCCTTGTCCTTCCTTTTCTTATTCACCATAAGGACTATGGGTTTATCACAACCCATGTCCTTATCTACCTGCTGAATTAACTTTAGATGTTTTGATAGAATCTTCTCAGTGTTTCTCATGTTTTAGTTGATAATAAATCTAGAGAAGGTCTTGGGAAGGGATGATAGGATGAGATCTATACGCAACACATCTGGGAACTTAATCCCTAAGATGTATAGGTATTCAATGTAGCCAATGAGATTGACTACATGATGCCCAGTTGGCACAGACTCTCCATGATTAGTTGTAGACAAAGCATTGGAGATCTTATATCTCTCCTGTATCACCTTCTCTTGATAGAGATACTTAAGGAGATATGTCATAATATACATGTCCATGTTTTCATGTTGCTTTAAGAGTTCATTAGACTTGGCCGACAACATGAAACACTGGACATCTATGGCATCATCCACGCGTTTCATAGAGAGAGATAGTTCATCATCACTGGCCTCTTTTCCAAGTACAATAGGAATAGGATCTTCTAGCACATGCAATTTCCTCTCATGGTGAAGGATGACGCATAAACGCCTCTACCACTCTTGGAAATTGGTGCTGGTGAGAAGGTTTTCCTTCTCAAGTGTGGTTCGCAATGATATGTTTGAAGTCTTTTTTCTTGTAGTTTCTAAAAATTAATATGATCAAATGTTTATTAATTTATTATGATAAAACTGAGACAAATAAATAAATTAATACATATTAGTCTCCCACTATTTTATCAAAATACAATATCCCTCACCATTGACCTCAGAATATTATGTTGCCTAAATATTCTAGTGGGAAGGATCCATATTTTCCATCGCATTACCCCAAATAGGGTTGGTCAATAAACTTTAAGGGTTTTAGGTAGGCATTCTAAATGCCAATTTCATTAACTCGCAACTCCTTGATCTACTGAGTGGACTCCCGAATTCTGAAATCCTTTTATTTTTAGATTTCCTCAACCTTTGCCTCTTGGACACACCAAGTCCTGTTGTGGTAGTCAACCCTTGATGCAAACCAAGTCAAGTCAACCCAAAACCTTGAATTAGAATTTCCCGATAATAGAAAGCATCCCAACTATGGTTGTTCAAGCACTTTGAACTATGGTTCGATTATAACCAAGATTATGGAAGGCTATAGCGACTTAATATTTCATTGAGGGATTTTACCCTTATACATAAATTGCAATTTTATTATCTTTTATTACATTATTTTTAATATTCAATGGGATATACTTAAGTGATTAACCATGTTTAAGATAATATTTTACGCATAAGCTGATCTTATTTCAGTTCCATCTTGCATGTTTATTTAATTCATTAATTATGTGATCATCAGAACACACTTGCAATAAATAAACCATGCAACTGACAGAAATAAAATAAATGGTATGATCATGAGATTGTTCTATTGGTTAGTTTATCTAGTGGTTGATACAATAACCCAAGAACTAGGGGAGAAACACCTTGAACCTTTTGGGTTTGTGTTTACAACTTTCCACCTGTCCACCTTTGTATATCCTTGGATTGGTTTTACCTTGGCTCATAACTTGAGCCGCCTCCACCAAAATGGGAGCTCCATCCATTATACATTCTTTTATCTCACATGTAGGTGAGGGGTAAAATGGGGTTTTACATAAAATAAACCTTGGGCCCACATGCCCTACATATTAATGAGGAGAAGGCTCATAGGCCAATAAATTTAATTTAAATAAATAAATTAAAAGAAACCATTCACATACAAAGGTCTTGGTCTAGCTCATGACCATCCATACATGCAACGATATTTACGCTTAAATAAAAATATCATTCGATTTTTTAATCTTAATTGTTTAAGATAAATCACGCTCGAATCAATTAATTATCTTTAAATAATCAATACTTTTATCTTAAACCCTTTTTCGAAATTTCCTTGAGATTCTCATCCATCATAATTTTAAACAAATAAATTCATTTAAAATTATCTTTGTACGTAACTTGTACCTTGGAGGAAACCTGGTGAATTCCGGTTCATAACTACCCGATGAGTAGAAATTGACATTACACAGATGTTAAATTAAAAACATATATATATAACATGTATCATGTGTTGTGCCTCAGCTTTACGCCTACACTATGGTACACGTCTCAAGGGTTTGTATAATATAATAATAAATTTTAATAAATCTGCATAATTTGGATGAGTACACGATGTGTAGTTCCAACTACATGTCATGTACTTTTTTTCTCCGTCCATCCGAAGTACATGCCTGGGACATGGCATGTAGATGTACCTCAAAATTTTTTGAAGTACATGGCGTGTTCAGTGGGAAACATGCCATGTAGTATCCACGTTACACGGTTTCCAACTGGGCAAGCCGTGAACGGGGTACACGGTCCAACCCAAGCTTAAAGGGACTACACAACATGTTCAGTGGACCACACAACGTGTAATACGGAAACCGAATTCCACCTGTCCCTGGTCAACACACAGTGTCATTTATGACTTAGGAATACTCCAACACATGACCTGATTTGGTGGACCAGTCTGATGCATTGAACCTAGACTACATGAAATGTACTTCTGAATACACACTGTGTATTATGGTGTTGTACGACCATGAACATTTGGAACCTCTGGATGAGATCCTCTATTTTATTTTAATCAAAATTAAAAGGAAAATTCGTTTCTATAAGGTGAACAAGAAACATGAGAGGAGGAACAGATCTCGAGATTCAGATTTTTAAAGAACAATTAACTTGAATTGAAACAACTAATTATTAAATGCATAAATCACCAATGAAAAACATAAATATTTATAACCAATGATATGAACCCTATAATACCACTTATAGGTTCCGATCATAGTGGAAGCGCATTGGTGGGTGTACCCAACTTAAATTTTAGCATTAACAATGATCAATCTGAGATCTGTCACAATAATAAAATGTCAAATCTTCAGAATAGAACGAAGAAAAAAGAAAGAAAGTGGGGAGTCCCAGAACCATAGATAGGATCATTATATATTGGCAATAATTAATTTAATTAATTGAGAAGAATTACCTTGAAGGAATTCTCTCACCGTTGATGTTTTCGGTCATGATCTGATGTGATCTGTCATTGTGTCATAGAATCCATATGTAGGATTCCTCTAGAGGTGATCCACACATGCTCCACATATCTCTAGATGTCACCGAAAGGATCTTTGGGTGCTAGCGTGAAAGAGCCTTCGCTTGTGATGTCTTCCTTTGATCGCCTTGATCCGATGTAGGTGGATCTCTCTCTCATAGCTTGAGATTGTTCTTGGTGGAAAAGGAATTCTGTTATGGATTGAGAGATTTTCCAAATCCATTGTGCACAACCACACAAAAAAATGGCTAGACTAATGAGAAATATATATAATTTGGATTTTTAATTACATATAATAATAAAATGAATTAATTAGCCAAAAGCATTTATTCATTTCATTTAATTCTTAGTAATACCCCATGTATAATAATAATAGTTGACTATTATTATTACTTGACATGCGCCTAGTGAATTACACCTAATATTATTTAATTAAATGAATAATATTATTTCTCATAAATTCCCAGAAAAACTACACAATGTGTATATATTAATATACATGGCATGTTCTTTTAATTTCCATTTTTCTTAGTTTCCTCCACCACATTTATTAGACCTTGAATAATGACTATTTATTTCTCAAATAAATATCACTGCATTACTCGCTAATAAATATATTATTTCTCCCACAATATATTCTCTCAAATAATTAGTGTTGAAATAAATGCGATCAGGCATCCTTGAACAATTATTAAATCACATTCGAGAATAATGTTTATTCAACTTGTTAAATTAACATTTAACTGAGATACTTGGACACACTTAGTGTGTGACCCTCTAGGCCTTTTTCTCAGTGGCATTAGGTGGAGCCTACCTAAATTCCAAGGTTAGCGTCTAGAAACACGCCAAGGCACCCACAGAGAAAGAAGTTACTGCTGTAATGAAATGTCACCTCCTATAAATGCTTACCGTGTAATGCAATCCCTTTGTCTCGATATCTCGAATCAAGTGGGTTGCATGCTAGTTCCATCAACCGATGTGCCCAATTATTCTTTCTTTGACATTCTATAATTGAACTTTCCCATTCCTCACCATGGACATGGATTTATTTAGGCTATATCAATTCCACCAAAGGGCCTAAGATATATAATTCCATTATGGAACAGAAGTGAGAAATCCTTTCTCACATTATCTATTAATGTAATATCACTCATGACGCACCCAACGTATCCTACCTTGTTGCGAACAATGGGTTGTCACAGTTTTTGTAAATACATCTAAGTGCGCGAGAAGTAATACACATTAATAATAATCTTAAAGTCTAGGGATCAATACACATGTCCGCTAATTGGAACATCCAAAGACACTATGAAATGTGGATTTCCTACTGGCGGGTCGCATTCTCATAATATCCTCTGGGATATTACCAAGGGCGCACACCATGAGAAGGTGCCTCAAAGTTTTTTGAGTCCTCACCCCTAATAGCCTGTATTATTTCTGTCCCTCAAATAACATCATCCATACATAGAACATATATTAAAGAATAGTGTTATTGCACTTCCAGGTTCTCATCATAGTAGGGATCTTCTATGACCCTTTAATACAATAGTTATCCTTAGGGCATTATCACATGCATTGTCACGCAGAAGAACAATCAAGATGTGATAAGGTATTTATTAATGAATAAGGTACAAAGTAGTTGGTTCTAGGCCGCCAACTCCAAAATGTGGGACCTATATCTACATCCAATTAATTTTTAAAAGATTTATATATAATGAGATAAAAATGGCTGGAAAGAAAAGTTAATATGGTTTAGCAATACAATGCTGAAATGGAAAGTAAATCTGGTTCAGTAATACATGGCTTGAATGACAAGTAACCTTGGTTTAGTAATGTAATTTGTCCACTATGATGATCCTGGAATAAATTCCTTGGATACTATGGTAATAAAATTATGTGCCTATTTGTTTTCCACAATTCCATGTTTTATTCCAATGCAATTTTATCATGGTTCATATTCATTTATGATCTATGACTTACGAACTGCCAATATTTATTTCAAGACTCATGATTTTGATATTTAAAAATTATGTTCATGTTTTTACATTCTTATTTGTATGGTTTGTTTTATGTTCTCAATGTTTACCCTTACTGAGTATGTCACGACCTACCTTCACCATGATGAGGAAAGGGATATAAAACTGCCAGAACCTTCCATCTTCAAGTTGAAGGAGAGATAAGGACCCCCCTAAGTCCTGCCTTCAATAGGCCTCGATGTGGCGACTAGCACCAAGGATATAGAATCTCATGTAAAATGGAAGGAATTACCCTATTTATTTAATGAGATCAAGAGATAATATGGTAAATCCCAAATAACCCAAAAAAACATAAAGTAAAAGTAAATCCAAAAATCCATTCCCTTATGCATGTTCAAAATAAACTGATACAAGGTACAAGAAAAATCTGATGAAAAATACCAAAAGGAAGAAAAACAGCAACGAGCAATCCTGAAGATCGAGCTAGTAAGTTTTGGTGCGGCCCTCAAAGTCCTCCAAGGAACATGAAAGCGGTTTTATATACGTAGGGTGAGTATAAAGGTATAATCAGTAGGGAAAACCAAAATATCTCATGCACAAGTAGGGAGACATTCTAATACCCCATGAGAAATAGAGATAACCAAATCACTTAGCAATGAAACTATCCACCTAGCCTCACCAAGGCACACTCCCCAAATAACGTAAATTAGGTAAAGTAATAGTAATAGCACATAGATATTTGGGTACCCTACACTGCTTTCCCACTGGTTATTTAGGACATCATATACATCAGACCTCCCCTATAGGTTCCACTATAGTCCCACTTCTTCCCCCCAACAACAACTATATGGGATATCCCAACCGCACATCTATCCCACCCAAAAACACCTGGGCCACTACAACTACACATAACCACACCCGCAGACACCTGGTCCAAAACAACCACTACCACACCTGAAGATACTTGGGCCTAAACAACCACTGCCATGGATGAAAAGACCTAGGCCACATCCCAAAGACACTTGGGAAACAAACCTGCCCGCACACACTTGAGCCAACCACCACCACACACCTTGACTAATGAGTGTTGGGCCATAATGAACCTTAGGCCATCACAGCCTACCCTAAGAATCTTGGGATATATAGGAGTGGAATTATAAAGAAGCTAATAACCAGCCACTCATAAGAATGTTGGGAAAAAACACCCTCCCCCATGAAATGGGGGTGTTCGGCATGAAGTGCTCAATGTGGGTGGGGTGCGTATAAGAAGAAAAAGAACTAAATATTATACATATATGTAAACAAGCACTCATCCCAACCTAAGGGTTCCAAAATAGAAAACCATCTCATACACAACCATTCTCGATGTTATCCCTACATGCATAATTGCACAACAACCACAACCAGAGCACAATCCATTTCCGTCAATACAATTCCACCATTGTACCAGTTCTCATTATCGTATTCAAGTGATTTTATTTAAAGATTCCCCCCAATACCAAGAAACTAACAGGCATAACCATAATCCAAGAAGAACAACTAAAACAAAACAGCCAAGCATTCATTTAATAATTCACACTCGGTTCTCTTGTAATGTGAAAACAACGAAAGGGATCTGTAAGAAACCTCAAAGTACTAGAACCAAACCAAGACCCAACAAGTGAGCTCCACACGACCTTAGATTCACAGGCCAACAACTTCTTAACCAGAATATTCCATCCCCCTCTACATCACCCCATAAGGCATCAAACAGAACAACCTTGCATAAAACCACAATAGACTAAGGGAGTTTTCAGATTTAATCAAACCATTCAATAAGTTCCTTCTTTCCATTTGGTTAACTGGGGTGACAACACAAGGATTCTTATTCATTGGTTATCCATTTAATCAACTAATTTTACATGATTAACCCACTTCCATGTTACAACCACTCAATCACACGAATATATAGAAAAATAGGGCTTTATTCATTACAAATAAAATGGCTTATACCAACAGAAATTTATTGACAGATAATATGTATGTTTGTAAAAATGATAATTTCCAACAGATATTATGTTTTATTGGTATTATTTTTTAATACCAACACTTACTTTTACCAATAGATATATCTATTGGTGTTGGTTTTTTAATACCAACATATCATTTACCAACAGTTGAATCTATTGGTTTAACATACTAATACCAACATTCTTTTACTAACACATGAATCTATTAATAATAATGATTGTTACCAGCAAATATTATAGCGTCAATAAAAAATGATACAGTAAACCATAAATTAACAAAAAAAATATTTTTTCAATAATTAAGAAAAACATAATGTGTATATATATATATATTATTTTTATGACCAAGGTAATTTTTTTCTTGGGGTTTTATTAAAAACATATTATAATTGATTTCAATTTTCTATTATTTTGAAATATTATATGATTTTATATTTTTCAATATTGTTTATTCAATTTCTCTAACAATTAATTGTTTTAATATTTTTTAATATTATTTATTTAATAAATATTAAAATATTTTTTATTAAAAAACACAACTCTAATACCACGATACTCGTGTCTTCCTCGCACCACTACCCCGCCACCCCACCTCGCCTCCCACTACCACCCCACCTCACCTACCGTCGCCACCCCACCTCGCCTCCTGCCGCCCCGCCTCCCGCCGCCCCTCTATGCCTCGCCTCCCACCTCTCCGCCTCACCTCCTCACCGCCTCTCCTCTCATCACCATCGTATCCCCAATCCTCATCTCTTCCTTGAGCCTCCATTATCCCCACTTATTTTTCGCCCGCCACCTCTGCACCGGTGATCTCTTTATCCACTCAAAAACCTGGTTCATCACTGTTCTCCCCAGTAAAGGGTCTCCCTCCTAGGGATTTACACTTCTTTCTTGGTTTTATCTTTTCTCAATTTTGGTGATGCGTTATTTTTCTTGACTATTATTGTTTGTAAGGTCATTCTTCTATTTTGATTTCAGTGTTTTTTAGGTTTCTTTTAGTAATTTATTTTTAGGGTTTATTCCCCATAATTTTGGATCGACCCTTGGCTAGATTTGATCTTCCCTTTCTCTATTTCCCTTTAGGGTATGTCGATTTACGCTTCAAAAATTTTAGAACGCCTATCATTAAGGGTGGATTCAGGTGTCATCTCTAATGGTCTAGTTAGGTATTGAAGATGGATCTCTGAGCTCAGGGCAGTGTCAGTCTGTCCATCTTGATTCAACGGGCATATGATTCTTCTTTATGCTCATTCTCCCTGGCAGCAAAGGGTGGTAAGGTCTTTTCTATTCTTCTATTTCATGCTATGTATTTGGAGGGTGGATGTGACGAATCTAGTGTTTGTTGTAGGTTCTTTTTTTTTGTCTAAAATGGCTATAGAACGAGATAATTCAGAGAGGGAAGTTTCCTCTTTTGGGTTCGTTTTTTTCTAGTTCACATGTTTTTTGAATAAAAAAGAATACACTGAAAAATGAAGATGGATGTGATTCTAGGCTGGATTTGGCTTCTCTCGCAGGTCAGTGCATGGAGAGGAACATGTGTTTAGCATGATATTAATGTAAAAGAAGGTGGATATCCTCTAGTTGTCATAGAAAATGGGATTCTTAATAGTGATTCAGATTTTTATGTTTCATACTTTTTTATTTCATTCAAATTTCTTTTTTGGTTTCCATGGTTTTATTCATGTTCATTCCTTTATTTTTGGTTATATTATGATTTCTCATGCTTGTTAATTATGGCACTTTGTGGTGGGGCATTGGGGATGATGACATCTTGTTCTCTGGAGATGTTTGATGAGAAGACCAGGATGGGAACACCATCGTTATCTAGTTATATTATATTTTTTTGTTATTTTTTTGTGGGATATTTTTATCTCATTTGTGAGTTTGCTTTTAGGAATTAGGGGTTGTGTGCACAGTTCATCGGTGGTGGTCATTGAAGTGGTGTAGATGCCGAGGGAGAGTTAGTTTGATGTCCTTCTGATGACAGGTATGTAAGGATGATAGAGTATGTCCTATATGATTTTCTTCATGGTGTTTTTTGATGATTATGTCATAGAATTATGGTTTCCCATAATTGGAAAAATTTAGTCTCTTATTCATTGCACTCGCCTGGTAAGCACTGCATTATTCAAGCCTGACATTTAATTGTCATTTTCCATCTATTTTTAGCAGATTTTTCTTTGCAATCATCCCATGTATTTTTCACCTTCCGGTAATAAGAATCCCATATCTTGTGTTCATTCATGTCAGCAATGAAACATGTACGCCCGTCTTTTCCCATCTATGCATTTTCACTTTTTTCATTATTTACTTGTAGGGCATTCATAGTCCTAATCACATTATCCCCACATTTTTTGTGCTAGGGATTAGGGTAATGCCTCAAATGAAATAGCAACAGCTTTGTAGGGCCACTTCTCAACGCCTTCAATAGACGATCTCTTCTACTTCAAAGAGGAATACATGGTAATTTTAGTAACACTACCACCAGGTATCAACTTTGGATTCTTGAGAACGTTTATTCTTAGGGTATAAAACCATGAAAATTCATGTTCAATTTAATTATAAAATCCTTGATAACACCCATTATAATGGTGGAATCTTTTGGCTCTGAACGCTACACGATGAAAGAAAAAACTAGTCACTAATCCACTTGACCTAAAAAATACATGCTTTTGTTCCCACATAGGATTCATGTTGTTCATTGGGTCTATTTAGAAAATCATTTCCACAATCCTTCATTACCTTGTTGTCTTCTTTTCTCAATCATATGATGATACTCACTCAAGCTTTTCTTAAGTAATGGCATTCCAAATCACTCAACCCTATCTCTTTTATAGAAATTTCAGGTTTGAACATTTCGATCTGTATGTCAATGTTCTCAATGTAATTTTAACTTTTCATACACCCCAAGAATCTTATCTCACAAACTACACATTTATTTGGTTCTCAAAATTCTTGTACTCTAGATGAAAATCAAGAAGAAAGATGCAGGGGTTCAAAACCCTATTCTCATTTTCTCATGAGTAACAAAGTCTTTTATCATTTTTTATGAGGGTAACAAACTCTTTCTTGAACATTACTAATTTAAGAACCTTTAAATCCTCTAATTGGAATCCAGAATTTTTCAACCGTTATATACATAATGTCAAGTTCTTGGAAACCTTGATGAAGGTCCATTCCAACTGTTGTCATAGCCTCGAGTGCTAAATCTGATATGAGATCGCTGAATTGGCTAGTAAATTTCGTACCAATGAAACTATTCACCAGTCCAAGCATTACAACATGATCATTCGCATTTACATGCATCATAAAAATAGAATATTATATTAAAAAACTTTTCAATGTGCCCAGTAATGATAATAATACAGGAATGATTTCGATTATTACTTTTGTTGTTACTTGGAGATTCTTTTACCTCTTGTGGAAAAAGATTAAATTTTTCAGAGTTGTTGACATGGACATGTAGTATTCTATTGATTCCATGATAATGTGTATCATGAATATCCAGATGGTGTTACTTCATTCGTAGTTGGTCATAGAATGTGTGGAGTAGTCAAGAACAAATTTTTTAGGTAATATATTGATGCCTCATTACTGTTTTAGTGTTCTCACTAACATATTGATTCCCCTCACCTATTTATAATGCCTTGGTTTGAAATATGGAATCTGTTTTAGTGTTCTCACTAACAATATATTGATTCCTTATTCATTTATGCAATCTATGCCTCATCCAGGTGTGCGATATAAGTAGAATCTAGGTGTGTTTCATAGTTTGTGTGAAATCTAGAATCTATGTACTATTTGTGAAATCTGGAATTTTCATTGCAGGGAGAGCATGAGCATCGAAGGCCAGGCCCACATGGTCTGGCCTGTGGTGAAAAATTACTGGCTTTAGAAGGGGAGGTATGAGGCCACAAAGAATAGTCTGGATGTCCTACCCACAGGATGATACTTGCTGAACACATACCTGAACAGTTTATTAGATAGATGAATCACTATTGAAAAACATTATTCATCTAGAAGGTAATGGGAAAAGCTTCCCACGAAAAATAAGGTACATTTACCTACCTTTCTTTAAATTAATCAATTAACTTGATATAGAGAACCATTAGAAAGCTGAGATGTGCACTAGTTAAATTTTATGAGAGTAATTAGAAAGTATACTACAATTATTTGGTAGAGGGAATATTTTTATACCTGTGCAGATTTTTATTTGGTATAAATACAATGCGAATTTATGTCTATGAAATATTCCCCCTCACATATTTTTCATCTGTTTTTCTTAGTGTTCCACTTTGCAACACAGTCTGGCTTCCACCTAGATTTCACCCATGGCCTATGTGTGAAATCTTGAATCTGGAATCTGTTTTAGAGTTTTCATTTCATTCTCTTTGGAATATGGTATATATTTTAGTTTTCTCATCATCAATGCTGATATGGAATGTAAATAATATGGTGATGTGTAGTAGAGTGGGCATTCATATTCAAGTTCTAGTTGAATGGATCATCTAGGTTCGTGTAATAATGAGTGTTGTGACCCATCATTGTAAGTCTTGTTGTCTTTTCCTTGATTCTCAGGTTCTTTTTTGGCATTCCAGTGGCAAGGTGTACAGGTACTTACCATTTTATTTGAGGGATGGTAGCCCATGTAGCTTGTAGAATCTAACCAGTAATCTACTTCCTCAACCCATGATTTTTTTAATGTCCATTGTTTTATGGATGTGGCTTTGGATCATGGTTTGATATTTTGATGTGTTTTTCCTACCGTTTATTTATTCACAGTTTTTAAGTAGTCACATTTATGTGCACATTCCATTAAAAATCATTAACTAGTTTCTTTTTATCTTTGATCAATATGGATGATGAATTAGAATGTAAATTAGATGATAAATCAGTAGGATAGAATAACATTGAGTAAGTAAAATAGCCTTGATAATAATAGGATTCACGAGAACAAAGTAGCAGATGAGGAAGAAGGTCCCCCTGGGGGGTAAAAGAGGTTGTTCATTATATTCAGAATAGAGAGGAATCAAATTTAGATTCCTATAATCTAGGTGGAATCCTCTAGTATCTTCCCATAAACATCTTCTATAATTTTATTGATGGGGACATTTGTATGTTGTGCTCTTCAGTTTTTTATTTAGAGTCACATGACCTGTTCCTTGAGTTTTTTAGTATTTTTTTTTGTTTACAATTGAGAATATCTGTACTGAATCTTTACCAATGTAGGAGTCACTACTCATTCCCCTCTTTTTCCTCCACACTCAAAACGATACCTAATCACAAATCCAATATGGCCTTCCATTACTTTGTTTTTTTATTCAAATGATTTTAAATTGTTTATTATTTTTCCTCTGTTATCCTGCATGTTCTGTCTTTTTTCTGGACATTTAGTATATTTTACCACCTCTAGATTCTTGTCCCCCTATTTCCCTCTTCTACTTTTTTTCGAGTTGTTCACTACTGCATACCTTTCTTGGACCAGGATTTGTATTGGGCTACCTCATGAAGACTTGCAGGCATCCAATCAACACTTGGAGGGCCAACCAGAAACCAAGGTTGATCAAGTGGGACGTGTGGAAGGCTGACATGAGGAGATAGACACCAAGATAGAATTTGTTACAGCTACCATCAAAGAGGAGGATTCCACCTATACGAAAGAGGTACCCAGATTACTATCCACTCTATATTATTCCTGAATCAACTCAGTAATAAATTCCCCTCAGTGGGAGGATACTCTACTGCTACTGTTAATTCTTCATCATTGTGAATAAGTTTCCTATTTCTTCCTCTATTCCATTGGCTTTATCCACCAACTCATTCCGTTTTCATTTCATTTGTGTTAATATTGTGTTACAGCTATCACCTTGTGCTTATAATTCTAGTTTTGATGTGTTTCTTCTTCTTATATCATATGACCTTCTATTTAGTTTTTTTTTATTCTGTTTCATATTGTTTTGTGTTGATGTGCTTCTTTCTTCCTCTATTTAGTGTTGTTCTCTTTTGTTTAGTGGTGTTTTCTTTCCTCCAGTGCTATTTATTTTTCTCCTCAGTGCTATTATCTCCCTCCATTTGTGGAGATCTAATTGTATTTTCTAGTCCAAAAGAGTGAAGCTGAATTTTTTGTTTTGAGTTTTAAAAATTATCGTGTTGATTTTATTTCATACATTCTCTATGACTTCAGTGGAAGTATTAAGGAGATTGGTGGCAATACATGAATTCCCATTCATTTTCTTCTTCTTTTTCAATCTAATCAATTGATTCTTTTCGCTAGCATCATTTCATGATAAAGTGGGACGTGAAATGATAATTGAAGTGGTCGCTTCACAGAAAAATCTGAGATTTCATCGTCGTACTTGTAGAAAGATATAACTTTACACTATAAAGACATTCCAGTGAGGATCCGTCAAGCCCAGCTCATGAACAGGACTCAGGCTGGTTTGGGTTTGCATTTGCCTCAAACAGAAGGGAACCACACAAGTGTCCAAGATTTTTCAGAGGCCAATAAGGATGCAGTGCAACCAGGGAATGACTTGGTTAGCAGAAAGGGGCCACCGGTAGGTGAGGATGTGCTCTACGGTCACGAACCTGAGCATGCAGGTGTGTCTCATGTAGCTAGTGACTGTACAGCTCACTAGGTGTGGTGAAGCAAATAACATCTATTGGGGTAGTGGTTGAGGTCACCATTGCTGATCCTTCTTGAATTTCTTCAGCCTTTGCAACTACAAATGAGGGAAGAGATGCATTATATCATTTTAGTTTGGAGAAACTCATTTTTTTTGTGTTTAGATTCTGTCTCTCTTAAAGTTTTATCTTGAAAAACATTTTTTAGGGGTTTCAGTTGGTTTTAGAAACATTATATATGGATCGAAGTTTACATATCTTTGATAAAATATCAGTATGGATTATGAAAAATGATTTCTATGCAAATCATGTTTTAATACCTCTATTCATATTTTGGTTTCAATTCTTACAGATATTTCGCACTGATTTGAGTTGGAGTGGGCTTGCTGGTCCTGGGGTATGGATGAGTTGTTGATGCTCGTTGGTTCGTGGTGTGGCATGGATGCGTTGGAGATGTCTCTCTGGTCCTGGGGCATGGATGGGTTTTTGGTTATCGCTGGTCCCTGATGTGGCATGGATGGGTGATGTTAGCATGGGTGGGGGTGGATTTTGTATTAATGGGTGTGATGGATCCCGTTGGGGGATGAATTTTGTATTGATTCTTTTTGGAATGAATTTAATTATTAATATAATTATTTTTTTATAAGTTTTAACATGTGTTAAATTCATTTTTAATTTAATAATTAATACAAATATATTATATGTGATACATTAATAAATATAATATGAACTTTTACTACCAATAAAAATTTATAAATTTTTATTCAAAATGTAATTTATAAATAAATATTATATGTTGATAATATTATTACCAATAGATTTTTTTTCACCAGAATCTGTTTCTTAACACTTTAACCAACATATATATTATCTTTTGGTATTATTATAATTGCAACAGAACTGTTTTATCGGTCACAAAAGAATTTAGTGATAGAGTTTTTACCAACAGTTTAGTAACAGTGACATATATGTTGGTAAAACGTTTTACCAATAGAAAACGAACTTTTACTGATAGATATGATCCTATCGGAAAAAGTGAAATATTTTGTAGTGATTAGTGCATAATAAAGGACCACCAACAACCACGATTTTCAGTGGACATGATTCCACACAATTCAAAACATAAAAACAAATGAAAAAAGAACACAACAACATCATTATCATTCCAACCAATTCATTATTTAAAATTCCATTTATAATCTTAGTTAATGTTACTTCATCTACATACCAAGGTAACATAATCATACCTACCCATCATGATGCATAGAAAATAGAGACGAAAGAAGAATACCTACATGGTTGATCAAGGATCGACGTTTCCTCCTCGTGCCACGAACTATGGTTGCGCGAGCTATAAGAAAAACTCTATGAAGGTAGATCAGGAAGGGATCCAACATGGGAACACGACTAATCTCCAGAGGAAGGATGTAACACCCCAATATTTCATAGTATGTTATCTCATTAATGTAATTCAATAGCTTGCGCTACATGCAACACTGAGTTTGAGCGCACCACAACATACCAAAATACCTGTTAAAAAAGAGGTTATGAATAGTATTAACTGGATTTTGAATCATATATACTCTATGTAATTCTAACATCCACATTATGTTTTTCTTAGACATAATATAAGAACAAATTAAACTTTTCAGATAAAGGAAGTATTTTTCAACAAATGCAATTTTACCTCCTATTCAATGTGAACTTTTTTTAAATGAAATATTTAAAAACATTATATTAAATTTGAAAAAATGAACTTCTTATTTAGAAGTGGGACATAAAAATTTATTTTGTATAAATTTTTGGTACTTTTCTGGTAACTTTCATATTTTGATGAATAGTAAAAAATACTAAATTTTAATTGAAAACAACTTTTTTAATCGAAATAATTTATAGTGTTAAATTATGAATTTGAATGTTTTGGAAGTAAAATTAGATTATATTTTTATCATTTAGGAAAATATAGGTCATTATAAGTAATTTCACATTTAAATTTGACATAAACACAAGTTAATCTTTTTATAGTTTTTACTTTTAAAAAACTTGCTTTTTGGTTTTGAAAACGGGAATTAATTTTAAATTAATTAATAAAACTTCTGTGTTTTGAATTTAGTAAAATAGACTTCATTTTTTAATTTAGAATATCAAAATTAGCTTCATGTGAATTTTTTGTATTTTTATGAAAACTTTCAATTTTCAATGAATAGTGAAAACCACTACATTATTATTTAAACCCGACTTTTTATTTAAATAATTATTTATTTTATTTAAATTTATTTTAAGTCAAAATAGATATATAATACCTATATAAGTTCAATGTAATTCATTGGAGCTATTTTATAATAATATTAGATGTATAAAATTTTATTGAACATTTTACTGTCTTTTACCCACCTTCTAGGAGCATTTTCAAATTTGCATAAAACTTATTTTTACCGCTTATGTGAGTTGAATTTCAAAAATCCGAGAGACACGGTTGACATCAGTAAGTAAAATGTGGTTCAACAAGATAAAAATAATTTTTGGTGAATAATAACTTTTGACTTTTATTTACCACAGTAAAAAGTAAATAAGGTAGTTAAAGGTAAAAAAAATTAAAATTACCCCAACACATGTAATAATTCTATTGGATAAGTGTATTTCAACCAAAATAAATCTTATAATAAAAATATGATCCTTTAGGCCCACTTGGATTAAATTTGGACATTTATTATTATTTTATTTAAAGATGAGTTAAAAGAGTTAATTTAATGTTTAATAAATAAACCATTTTTAATATAGGGTTATACATAATAAAATTCGACTATAAATATTCATTATAAAGATAAAATGATTTCATAAATCATGGTATTTTATTTATAATTTTTAGATATTAAATAATTAAATTTATTTATGACACAATAATAATGCAGTAATTACCTTATTAATGAAGAATCAAATAAATGTTATTATAAATATTAAAATAAATATAATTTCAATGTTTTTATGACATACACGAATTTTAGAGTTGAATATTCCATGTTAGGGTTGATTAAATGTATCTTTTTCGAAGTAATAAAGTTTTGATGACTTTCTAAAAAACCAAAAACTAAATAGTGTCAAAATTGACATAAATGAGTTTTTAAAACAAATATTATATTTTTAAATTATATAATATTCCTAAAAATCTAAGGTTTGGTCAAAAGGATTAAATAATATTATATATGTCATTAATTAACCACTTTTGGTTCTCTTGGAGGTTTAGAGTAATTTGATTAACCATAGAGTGTAAGAATATAAGAAGACACAGTAAATGTCAAACTATTTAACTAAGAGTTAAATATAAAACATAAGGTTAATACAGTGACATAAACCTATCTAAAACCTATTGGTTGAGAGGTTTTCAACCCACCCCACCTTAGCCTCGAAATAAATTATTTTGGAGCCATTAGAAACCGAAAATGATTTTATTATAAAATAATATTTCCAGCTTTTCCTAAAGTGACCCTCACCCCTCTTATAAAAGGGAACTTCTCCTTCTCTCAAATTCACACCTCCAAATCCATTTGGTTAGGCCAAAACCTACCCAAATATCCTCCCAACTACCCTCACATAGACCTATATTCCATAATTTGATCAGAAAGCCAACCTACAGAGCCCTTTTGATCAACTCAGAAGGAAACACCCGAAGAAGAGGTAAAAATTTCATCACCTCTTTCAAGTTATTTTCTTCTTCCACTTCCTCTTTCTTTGTTGTCTCAATAAAAAAATAATAAATCCAGTATCTTCTACATAATTTGATGTTATTATAAATATGGAACAACTATCTTCATTATTCTATCCATCTTATGAATGATAAAGTCACCATATGTGCGTACGTACGACTTACCGTCTCCACGTCGTGGTGTAGTTTGTTATTCAAACACTTCATTATTTGGATGGGTATAATAATGAGTATAATTTATGTAAATAATAAATATAAAATTTTAATTATTCTTTATATATGATATATAATCCAATTACATATGATTTTTCCATCAATAAAATGATATTGTCGCTCGTGCGTACGTACATATTACCGTCTCCTCGAACGCGATGAGATTCATTCCCCATCGTAATCATTCTAGAATAATTTTCATTTTATGATTAAAAATAATTTTTAAGAACACAATATAATTCTTTAAATGAATAAAATACATCCTATCCATAACAAACATGGAATATGTAACCAATCATATAAAGTAAAATGAATCTGTTAACACCCGAAACGATGATAAAACTAAAATATTATTAACAATGAAATATTATAAGATCATATATGATATCATATTTATGTATATGATTATTGTATAATATATTAACAATGATTTAAATATTATACAAGAGTTTAACATACCTTTTACAAAGGAAAATTACATGGTAAGTGTTAATTCTACAATCTCTTCATTATCTGAGTTTGTTTTTACGCAAGTGTCCACTAAGACCTCTTTATCATCCACATCTGTGTTTCTTGAAAATATATTTTAAAACATTTTTAGTATTTTATAGACTATGTGTTAAAGTAATTTATACCCTTTTTTTAATTTTTATAAAATTTTTATAAAGGAATATTTCCATCATTTTCGAAACAAGGTTCTTTACGACCTTTTTGACATAATTAAGGAAAGAATGTTTTTTAACTTATACGGAAGGTGTGGCTATTTTATTCCATTATAACACCTTCAAAGCTTCCCTTATAATATTTTAAGAATATTTTCAAAATAAATGTTTTTATTTATAATTACATGAATTTTAAATGATTTCAAAATAGAAAGATACATTTCTCTCAATAAGTTTTGATTTCATCTATGTCAACATCCTTTGATGGATTTTAAACTTGTTTGAAGTTGAATTATTATGATACAAATCTTCCATATTGTATTGAAGGTTTTGTAATATATTTGACTATGGATGTGTTATTTTTATACCATTTATGGTTTAGGTATAAAGTATTGACATTTCTTATGATACTTTTAACACGAATATTTGTGTTATGTTTAAACCTTTTCATACGAGGAATTCATTGGACTTAGTAAGTGACAGGTTGAGCCCACTATAGCTCCTCGATGCATCGGTAGGTCTCTTGAGACAAACTAGTGTCTTAAAACAAGGCCTTGTAAAAAATTTATTTGTAGTCTTGGCAGGAGGCCTTGACAATGTGGTTATGAAGTCTAGCATTATGCATTCCATCATTATGAAATTGGCTATTGATATTACATGTGATTATTCAACTAGTAGAATATCCATGTGAATAATTAAATGGAATTATTTTATTTATCTTTTCCATATTATGATGAATTTTTAGTCTAAAAGTCTTGTGTTTTAGTCTAATAAATTGCCTTAAATGTTTATGATTATTTATGAGAGCTTCCGCTATATTGTTATCCTTACTAAGCTTCTGAGCACACCCCTTTCTATGTTTTATTTTTCCTAGGATGTGATGAAGTATATTATGACTGACCTACAGGGATATTCTAATGTATATGAATGTGGCCAATGGAGACAATGTTGATGTTGTTTTTCATTTTATAATTTAATGTAAAACTTATGAATGTAACTAGTACTTAGAAGGCTACTAAACTAATCGGTCATTTGGGATTTGATCCCTTTATATCATGCCAATGTTATGTAATAATGCACCAAATCTGGGTAACCGGGGTCAGGGCGTTACAGTTGGAATTAGAGGATTTTTAGTACAAATCTTGGAAGCTATATTTAGAAAAACTCTGATTAGAGAACATTTCCCTAAGATAGAATTTGAGGATTAGTATAGAATAACTTCCTAGAATTTAGGTAATGTATAGATTTTGTGTATTTTCCAAGCAATACATCCCTATCTGGATATGAGCAGGTAGAGGCGGATCTGGCACAAATGTAACTAGGAGTGAAAAATCTGACAAGGAGTTTCGGGCTTGACCCAGGGTATCCTGGTACACAACAATGGGCCATGCTGCACTCTTGGTTATGACACTCCATGGGGATATGCTTAGGATAATTCACATTTTAATTACAAACTATTATGAATTATTTAGGAGTAAATACTTACTCAATGAATTTTTTTATGATTATAGATAATATGCATAATATTTTCAACTTACATTAGGTATTTTACAAGTTTGGAATTATGCATTGCAATTCATAAAATAACCTAGTGTATTCCATTGTTTATAAATGGTTCCTAGTAGAAGGAATTGGAACTCCATCAATACTCATGATCCAAAGATTAAGAAGGATCATATCTTTCATGGTATTAAGCTAACATTTAGAGGGGAAATAGTCACCACATATTCTTATCATATGAAGAGATAATATCATGTTTTAATAAGATAAATAAATAATTCTCTGAGACTTATGAATTTGAAGGGATGCAAGAGAAGAAAAGGATGGAAGAGAGAAAGATGGATAAAGGCAGGAGGGGAAAGAAGGATTTTTTCATATGTGATAACTGTGGAAAGAATCACCTTGGTAAATGTTTGAAGGGAATGGGAGTTTGTTTTAAGTGTAGAGAAAAAGGACATCAAGTATATGATTTCAAGGGTAAGAAAAAGGTTTCAAATTTACAATGCTTCATTAGCAAGAAGTTGGGACACTGTGTGAATCAATGTCTAAATCATCAGAGTATGCCTCAAATGATGTTATTAGATAATAATCAAGTTATGATACTACCAAAGATGAATAGGAATGATTAGAGTTCTTATTTTGTTATTTAAGTATTTTATCATTTTAGTATTGAATTAATGATGTACATGTTATAATAAATATAGATTATATAAGGATTGTATTGTAGTACTGTTTAATTAAGGACTTGAGATTGTGAGGAACCAAGAAAAGTGACTCAATAGCAGGTTAATTTTTTTGAAAAATATATAGTCGAGAGAAAGATATACTATAATATGATTCTGATACTGAGGTAATGATTTTGGAATAAGATATTATTGATTTGGATAAATTATATTGGATATTCTTGACTACCTTAAAACTGATTAATGGTTTGTTTATTCCATCATAATTGGAGTATTCAAAATATTTGGATATAAGGAATATATCTAGTATTCTATAAGAAATAAGGGAGAATGAATGTAATCAATAAGGATTTATGGTAATTCAGGGTGTTACCATGTTTTAAAAGAATACATGATGAAGGTATTCACATGTTATTATGTGGAAAAAGGGATCTTCATTGTATTTACCTTCCTTATAAATTTTTGACTGTGAGTTTGATAGAAGTATTTTAGATAAGTCTAAAGGTTATAATGGATTAAGTTTGACATTGGATACTATTGTTAAAGTTAAATTATTTCTTAAGAAATTTTTTGGATTCTTATAAAAAGGAAAACCTGGAGGTCGGGTGACAACCCGTCGCATCCGGCAAGGCCGTGAGATTTGAACCTGCAACCGAAGGGCGACAAGGGTGCATCACCTACAACTAGCCTATGTGATGTATTGGTTTGTATAATTTAGTTTTTAAAAGATATTATAGATTAATTATAAATTCATTTTTTGGAACCCTATAGATTCGGATAAATAGAATATTTTTAAGTTATATTATCTTTTAGAGTGAAAGACGGGTTTGTGGTAGAAATTAGTAGAAGGATGAAACTCTACTTTTCAAGAATATTTTTCCCTCTTATTCTATGAATAAATTAATTATTAAAATTTAGGGAATGTATATTAAAACAAAAAATGTGTTATCCTAATACCTTATGTTTTGTTGAACCGATGATATTTTAAATCATCATAAATTAATGGATTTGAGGCCCTCAATTTTACACTTATTTGTGATTGATAAACTCAATAACTCACTATAAATATTTACGTTTAACATACCATCATGTGTCTCTAATTTCCCTCAATGATCTTCTAATTGAGATCATAATATGGTGGTGGCTTTTTCATTTCCATTTCCCTCTTATTAAGACTAAAATTTATTAACCCAATTTCCGATGTGGCTTTTCAACAAAGGTATTTTTCTATTTTTAAACTTTTATTTTTGAAGAACAATTTCAAATTGAAAGGACACAATTTATTAAAGGAGGGGGGAATGTAACACCTCATGTTTTCATAGTACGTTATCTTATTAATATAATTTAATAGATTTCGCTACACGCAACACCGAGTTTGAGCGCACCACAACACACCAAACTAGCCGTTCAAAAAGAGATTATGAATAGTATTAACAAAATTTTGAATCTTATATAGTATATATGATTTTAAAATCCATATTTGGTTTTTCTTCGACATAATATAAGAACAAATTCAAATTTTCAGATAAAGGAAGTATTTTTCAAAAAATTCAATTTTACCTCCTATTCATGGTGAGCATTTTTAAATGAAATATTTGAAACTTTTATAATAAATTTGAAAAAATAAACTTCTTATTTAGATTTGGGATATAAAAATTTAATTTGGATAAATTTTTGGTACTTTTCTGATAACTTTCATATTTTGATGAATAGTGAAAAATGCTAAATTTTAATTGAAAACAAATTTTTTAATAAAAATAATTTATAGTATTAAATTCTGTATTTGAATGGTTTGGTAGTGTAATTAGACTTTATTTTTATCATTTAATACAATATAGGTCATTATAATTAATTTCAAATTTAAATTTTTCATAAACACATGTCAATCTTTTGATAGTTTTTACTTTTTAAAACCCGCCTTTTGGTTTTGACAACGAGAATTAATTTTTAACTAATTAATGAAACTTATATGTTTTTAATTTAGTAAAATAGACTTATTTTTTGAATTTGTAATATCAAAATTATCTTAGTGTTAATTTTAATTATTTTTTATGGAAACTTTCAATTTTCAATGAATACTGAAAAACACTACGTTATTATTTAAAACCGACTTTTAATTTAAATAATTATTTATTTTATTTAAAATTATTTTAAGTCAAAATAGATACATAATCCGTATATAAGTTTAGTGTAATTAATTGGAGCCTTTTTATAATAATATTAGATGTATAAAATTTTATTGAACTTTTTACCTTCTTTTACCAACCTTCTAGGAGCATTTGCAGATTTACATAAAACGTAATTTTAACTCTTTTGTGAGTTGAATTTGAAAACTCTGAGAGACAAGTTCTACATCAGTATGTAAAATGTGGTTCAACAAGATAAAAATAATTTTTGTTGAATAGTAACTTTTGACTTTTATTTACCACGGTAAAAAGTAAATAAGGTAGTTAAAGGTAAAAATAAAAATAAAATTTCCCCAACACATGTCCTAATTCTATTGGATAAGTGTATTTAGACCAAAATCAACCTTTTAACAAAAATATGATTTTTTAGTTCCACTTGGATTAGATTAGTACATTTATTATTATTTTATTTAAAGAAGAGTTAAAAGAGTTAAATTTAAAGTTAAAAAACTAAACCATTTCTAATATAGGGTTATACATAAGATAAATTAGACTATAAGTATTCAGTACAAAGCTAATTTTTTTTTCCTAAATCATGGTATTTTATTTATAATTTTTAAACATTATATAATTAAATTTATTTATGACACAATATCGATGCAGTAATTACCTTATTAATGATGAATCAAATAAATGGTATTATAAATATTAAAATATATATAATTTCAAAGTTTTTATGACAGCCACAAATTTTTTAGTTGAATATGGAATGTTAGGGTTGATTCAATGTATCTTTTTATAATTAATTAAGTTGTGATGACGTTCACAAAAACCAAATACTAAATAGTGTCAAAATTGACATAAATGTATTTTTAAAACAAATATTATATTATTAAATTATATAATATTCCTAAAAATCTATGGTTTGGAAAATGGGAATAAATAATATTATATAAGTCATTAATGAACCACTTGAGTTTATCTTGGAAGTTTAGAGTATGTTTATTAACCATATATTGTAAGAATACAAGAAGACACGGTACATGCCAAACTATTTAACTAAGAGTTAAATATAAAATATAAGGTTAATACGGTGATATAACCCTATATAAAACCTATTGGTTGAAAGTTTTTAGAACCATCACCACCTTAGCCTCTAAATAAATTATTTTGGAGCCATTATAAACAGAAAATTATTTTTTTAGAAAATAATATTTCAAGCTTTTCCTAAAGTGACATAAATATGACCTAATTTGGAGAACTAGAACTTATTCGAAAATAATATATATGGTATTTATTATCTTAATATAATTTTATAATGACATAATTATGACCTAATTTGGAGACCTATAACTTATTCGACAAAACATGCATATAATGATAAAGTAGTTAAAACCCAAATAACGAGTAACAATCAATTGTTACAAACAAACGAAGGAGAATATGACCATATATAATGACCATGATTTTGGAATAAGTTAATAAAATTATCTAAATAATTGTATAGGATTTTTTGAAACATGGTAAGCATATCATACCTAAGGTAAGGGATAATTTTTCAATCTCATTTTTATTAGAGATTATTTATACGTAAGTATTTACTAGGGTATATTTATCATCCATGTCCATGTTTTCTAAAAATATTTTCATAAAATTTTTACTATTATTATATTTATGTTTAAATTAATTTTTAAACATTTTTTACTTTTAATACTTATTATTGAAGGATTATTTATTTTGATTACAATATGATGTACTTTTTTGACTTTTTCGGAAAAAGTGTGAGGATAATGTTTTTTAAATTATACGACTTAAATTGATTTTTTAGGTTTCATGAAACCTTATTTACATGAATATTAATCAATACGAGTTCAAGTTTCTTTTCAAATAAATTATTTTCTTTTAAAATTTCACAGCATTTTTGTGAATAGAAAAAAAATTTGTAGAAGAATGGAAACATTCCTCAGGAATTAAGCTCATGTTTTTCATCAAAATTATTTTCCATCTATGAAAACATAGGGTTATTTTTATACCACTATTATTACATTGATTTTATTTTGTTTATGATGGTATTATGTTTAAGAAATCCATTTATATTATTTGGATTATGTTATGATGGAATGATGTTAAAGAAACCCAATTTATTTCTTGGGTTATGCTACGATGAATGATTTGTGTTTTTACGGAACATGTACAAATGATTTAATTATGAGATGGGTGGGACCTATATATCCTTCCAATTAATTGGGTAAATATTTATATCTCGTGAGATAATCATGGCTAGAATGGCATGTAAATCTAGTTCAGTAATATAGGGGTGGAACAGAAAGTAAATCATGTTCTGTATTACATTGCTGGAATGGAAAGTAAACCAGGTTCTGTAATGGACTTTTTACACTATGACGGGCTTGGTAGAAATTAATTGGCTACTATGGAAATCATATTATGAGGATATTTGTTTTCCATAATTCTATGTTTTATGCCAATGCTATTTAATCATGGTTAATGTTCCTTTATGATCTATGGATTAAGAATAACCAAGATTTATTTCATGACTCATTATTTTGATATTTAAACATTATATTCAGGTTTTTATATTTTTATATTTATGGTTTGTTTTATGTTCTTAATTTTTACCTTTACTGAAAATTTTATCTCACCCTTTTTATGTTTTCTTTTCCCCATGATATAAAGAATGGTTTTAGTTAGGAAAAGAAAAGGGGATGATCTTTATGGGAGATATTGAAGATAATTCACCAAGTTAGAAGATTATGTTCCAAGATTTCAAAGACACTAACCTAACATGGTCTTTGGGCATTTTTATGGTTCATGTATTATGTATTCTACAAAATATTATTGTAATGTTCATGTACGTCAAGTTTGGGTCATTAGAGAATTTATATCATTGATCTCTACACTATGATTTTAAATGAACAAGAATACTACCTTGTGATGAGTAATGTTAATAACTACATATTCATATCTTAGACCTTATAAGATTTAGATTGTTCTCCCATACATTTTTATGGAGTAATATAGAATAATATCAATTAAATAAGTATTTCTATAATAAACTCCACACATAATAAAATTAGGGAATCGATTTATCCATCTCAATTTTATATCAATGATTAATAAAATTGAGAACTAAATATAAATCTACAATTATATTTAGTTGGTTCCGATGTATATGAGGTGATAATTTCAAACTAGTAGTGTGGGTTTTGGACTCAACGTCATTATTGGTGATGTTTTATAATTATATAAAGTATCAGGATAAAACATCATCTTTTTTAGAAATTGTAATATTTATCAAACCATATATATTGAGACTATATTTGTCCAAACATACTATTGTTTCACCTATATGAATTGGGTTTTTCATTATCCATTAGTGAGTTTTATGTGCTGTGATGAGATTGAATAAATAATGTCAATTCATTTCCATTGAAAATCCACTGTGTTATGAATTTGATACAAAAAATTGCAGAATGTACATCTAACATTCCTGTAAAATTAGGTTGAATTTCTTGATTGAGGATTTACTGGAGTCAGTTAGTGAGAGATACTGAATAAAACTAGTGATTTTATATATAGTGGCACAATTTCTAAATATTAGTGATTAAAGAACAAAAAATCATTTTAATAATAAAATATCACGTATTAATACCTATTATGGTTCTATTGCGATGGTAAAAAATATTCCCTCTACCCATATAATTATTTTCTGTAAGGATAGATACATGTGAGAAATCAAGTGATTCCATTTATAATATTAGGCTTCCCTTAATAAAGTGGTATTTAATCCACTATGTTTTATAGATAGTTATTGTTATTTTTGGAGGCCTATATAAAATCACCATCCATCCCATATATAAATCTCTTATTTTTGAGACTAGTAAAGTATAATAACATTCAAATAATTTTTTATCTAATGTTTTTTATGTATGAAAAGAAAATATTTAATCCATATCCACTATTTAAGATTCTAAGGAGGTAGAATGATATGAATTTTATTCTTCATATTTGGTTTGAAATTGATGTTGTAATGGAATATCATAAAGCCAAGAAATTTTCAATGTCACCCTAAAAAAAGTTTATGAAATTATTCTCTTGGTAATAATGTTGAAACTTGTTGAAAAATATTTCAATTTTAGTGATATGGGCCCATTTTAGTTAATATTTTACTAAGATATCATTGAAATAATAGTACACGAGGTTTCTAAAAAATGGATTGAAAATTTAATGCATAAAAATTGATATTTTTACCATTATTGTTCAAACTAAAGTGAATTACACTGTGTAAAGACCCTAAATGGGTGACTTATAGTAGTTTTAATCCTTATAATCTAGATCCATTCATATCTGGTTATAACTCCAATTTTTATTAACAAAGGAGAAGGCCTGGAACCCAGTAGTTTAATTGTTAAAACTTTCTATGATTGGAATTACTAAGTCACCCTTTGTAATATAATGGTTCAAATACCAAAAATGATATAAATAAATATTTTTATATTATTATTATGAAAAATGATTATTTTGAAAAGATAATTTGTGTATTGAATCTCTCAAATTTAATCAGATTTCATAATAATGTAAGAATCAAAGTGAAATTTTCCATTACGAGTCACATGTATCATCCTAGAAAACTACATTTATCCATAATGATCTTATAGGATTCCCAAATTATGGTTTTATACACCAGGATCAATACTATGGATTTTTTTAGTTCTAATATAAAACTTCTAGACGATACTTCAGAATAGACATATATTTTTCCATTTCTTTGAGATAGTTTTTATCCCTATATAATGTGGGTCATAGGTCTTCCAAATTATATTGATTTACTAATTTGATATTTCTAATGGTTCTTGTTATTCCATCCTTAAATTTGGGATTGTTAACACTAATATCATATTTATGTTCTTTTTATACACACACATTGGTGTGATATAGTGAAGAACAAATTATTTCAGAAATTAAAGACTATACATGGGAATTTTGGTACTTTATAAATAAAAATCACAATTCCTTAGGTCCATATAATAGCGATTTATTAAAAATTTGTTCTATTTTACACTATATATTATCTCCCTATACTCCATTTGAATTAATCATGGTTTATGAAGTACATAAATGGGAATTTTGAGTCCTAATATGATATGAATTCAATTTTATCACCAATGAATAATTATGAGATATATCTAAACTCTTAAAGTCAAATTTTTTGGATATCATAATTTGGATCATTCTAGATATTCCATATTTCATTTTTAGTTAATATGGGGGTGTTTAAATACTAACCTTCATGGATTTGGGATATGTAATTGTAGAATTTATATTTTTTAATAATGAAGTGGGTAATTTTCTAATCAATACATTGATTTTGAGGCCCCCTATATTTTACAGACAATGTGGGTTTACATTGATCCAAGGCATCATCATTATTTTTAGGGTCATATATTTTTATTTCATGGATTGATTCATTAGGAATTATTGAAATCATGATGATTGGATTAAAAGTTCCTAGGCCACATACCTATCTCCAACATCAAGGGTCTGAGATAAAGTAATTATAGTGCCTTGGATGGGAGGTAATTTTTTTTAAACTATCCCTTGTGTAGGGATGTTCATGAGTGATCAATTTACATATGTAGTTTTCTTTTATCTTCCACTATTTTTGGAATATAATCAACGAGAGTATATGTATTTACATTATATGATACAAATGTGGTAATGGTCACCATAATTTAAAATGGTATTTTCATAACTCAATGTTTTTCTTAATCTAAATGGATCTACTTAATCAGATTAATGGGAAGTAATTAATCATCATTGAGTTCATGGAGCATATAACTAATCAACATGACCAAAACATTTTTTGTAGTTTTATTTTTTATTTTTTATATAAAAATATATTTTCTATCCATCTGATAAAGTATCATATTTTTTTAATTGATATTCAAAGAAATCAAAAGATTCAACATCAACATGTAGTAGTTTTTTCCATCCATTGATGCAACATTTAAGGAATTGTTAGTATAATTATGGCATAATTTCATGTAAATAATTTCATCATTTTCCCTATAATACAACTAATGTTATATGTATATTAATTAACATGAAATCATAATTATGTATATGGTCATTAAACTATGTCGAAATATTTATTTTTATAAGATTATTTTGTTAAATTTTTTCACGCCCAAGAGTAAAAGGGTATGGATCAAAATATATTTGATACTGAAAACATTATAATAGAGTCTTTGATGAGAACTTTAAATATAAAAATTTATAGAAGAATAAAAGGATATGATATTCCCTTGTGATATAGTCCCCCTAACATACTATGTGAATGAAATGTCCATGTGGAAAAAGATATTGTCAGTTAATTCATGGTATTTTTTATTGTCAGTGATCGTAGTATTAAAATTTAGGTGTTATTTTAATAGCCTCATTATGTGGCCCTGTGAACTTTTTTGATAAATGATATGAACCTATAATAAAAAATTTATAATTAACAAAATAAATTTTTTAAGGATATCACACACTTCTGGTAGAGGTATACACTTCACATCTATGAGAATTCTCTATACTCAAAGGATTAGTAGATATATATTCTTCTACAAGGAATGTTTTTCATGATATGAATTGTAGAAAAAAATTCACTTCTGAGTAGGAATTATATTCACATCCCACATATTAATGTTTCCCAAGAGGATGTTTATTTTCAAATTGATATTCATTTAATATTATATTATATCGATGTTTTGTATGAATTAGAGGCAGTCTGATGTTCTAGTTAGGCCCACTGATGTGCCTATTGTTCAGTCTCCATAACATACATAGTAATATTAGAGATGTGACCTATATTATATTAACCATATTATTATGTTCTTCCTCAAACCCATTGAGGTTCGATATGTCACCACTATACTATTGGATTATGTGGGAAAAAATATATTTTTATGAATATTATTATTAATTAGGTAATTAAATTTTCATATCTATCACATTTACAGAGTTATATGGAGAAAATTCCTCTCATGAGGGTTCTTAATGGTGGGATGGTGCTCAATGATATTATTGGTGGGGTGGTGACTGTTATCCTAGTACCATTGTAATAAAATATAATAGGGTTTTTGAAAAACATTTGAATTGATATTGGTCAACATTCCTATTCTTAATTATTCCCAAACATTCTATTTGGGTTATAGAATGACCATTTTTTATATATTTATGTTCAAATGTTTCTAGTTATATTATTATAGAACAAAATAGGAAATCAATTGGATTTTCCACTATAGACTGAGTATATAATGTTTGGTTTATCAAATTCCATGTAATCCACTTATAAATATTTTAGTTCCCATATTTGAGACCCACTTTCACACAAATCCATCTTGAAGAGATATTATAAATTTTAAACCCACATTAAATAGTGGAATTAAAAATAATCCTTATCTTGAATATACTATATTCTAATGGATTTCAATAATGTAAATCACTACTGAATAGTATTTCATAACATTTGGGGGTAGACACAGTAAATCGGGTAGTCAGTGATGAAAACTATATTAAGAAACCAATGGTATGAAATATATATAAAATATTTTATCATATTTATTGTGAAATTATAATGGGAATTCACAATTAGGAAGATTAAAAATTTATATCCATTATTTAAATGGCACATGACATTGATTAATTCTCCAATCATGGTGATGGTGGTGTTATATTTCATGGAATTCAAGAGGAGTAACTACTTGATATTCATAATGGTAAATTGTTTTTTCTAGTGTTGGAGACAATCAAAGTGAAACAGTTCACTTCTTTGACAATCCAAGTTATCCTTCTTGAGATTTTGTAACATAATGACACTTGGGATTAATCCACTGAATGAAATATTTTATCCTCTTTGTGATTGTAGTAATATCATGAAACTATCTCAAGTACTTTATCGAGATGAAAAGTTTTGTAAATCACCATCGAGGTTTTCAATTCCAATCCTTATAATCCATTCTTAAGGGATTTATATGTTAATGTAATATTTTATATAATTCTTCCTAGATTTAATGTCTGAGTCACACTTTTTAAGAATATGATTCTAGTTTTGGAGGAAGATGAATATTATATTCCTCAATGTGCAGATTAATTGGTAAATGAATTATCTATGTAGTTATTCCCATAAAAGGATGGATCTGATTGATATATTTTTATATTAGATAAATAGATGACCTTATAGAATATCCATGGAGAATCTAAACATAACTACCACTTTTTATTTGAGAGTTCCCATCACGGGGAAAATAAATGGAAAAAATATATCAAATACTACTTAGGGGCCCCATGTCCATTGAATATTTTTAAATAATGATTTCCTATTGTATTCTGTTTACCTTTGTAACTATTATTTGAGATTCTAATGAATAAATAGTTTCATTAAAATCTAATGGAATTTATAGATGGGTTTACCTTTGAATATGGGTAATAAAGGGTGATTCCTAGCATGGAGGGATGATCACAAACCGGCCAGGTTAGCCAATTATAATGATACTCAATTCAGTCCTAACATAGATTGAAGTGAATTCTCAATCTCAAATGGTTGGAGAGTAGAACCTAGAATCAGAAATGGGAACACATAAATATATTTTCTCAATAGGAACAAAAAGTAGTGGAATATAAAACAACTCATAATTTTCTTTCCAAACACCCATTAAGAAAAATATCACATGTTTTTAGTTAAGAAACCCATAGTAAAAAATCACTCAAGTGAAAACATTACATCAATCAAGAGGTAGTCCTACAAAACCATGTGAAATGGGTGGATCATAACTCTAATGTCCAACATTATTAAACAAATATCCAATGGATTAAGAAAATCCCCCACATCCAAGTTACTCTTTCCATTTCCCTAAATCAAGGAGAACAATATATATAAATGTCTGATGGAAAATGTATGGTGTAAGATAAATAACCCATTAGGGTATTAACATCTCTTCTATAATTAATCCCATTACAATTAATCCATTTATTTTTTTTATTTAAATTTAATGAGGCATGGAAAGAGATTTACATATTTTAAATCAAAACATTGTAACAAATCTATTTTTTGAGGGTATATAAATCATTATTAAATGAAGAATTCATATAAAACATTTATATAAAACAACTTGAATGAATAAAATTTTCATATAAGTAGTGGCTTGTATAATCAAGTTAAATAAAAAAATGATCCAAGGTCACATTCCTAGAGTTACAATATTTCTAGGTTATTAAATCATTACACTACTTAGTCTTCAATAAAATTAAATGTATATTTCCACATGTCTGTAAGAATGGTACCAATGGACATATCAATTAATTCCCAATTAGAGATAATTATTCCAAACTATGTTAAGTTAGAGTTGTCATCATAAATCCATATCTAGTCATTCAGAGTCCTAAAATTCTTCTCTTAATAACCCAATTACTACAAATAATCACATGTAATTCAATCAATCAACTAAAAAATAAAGTTAGTATTAACCATTTGAAATCAATTCATCATTCATAGTTCAAAATCACAATTTCATGCAAAAAAATTGTTTTCAATTTCAAAATTATGATCAATTTTCATCAATTTCACGACTTTAAAATTATATTTCATTTAATGAAAATTTTCTCAAGAATGAACATAAAAAACATTTATTAAATCATTTCTTATTTCTATTCATATTTTTTCTATACATCTAAAAACATTTCAATTCTATTGATGTTATGGATTTAACAATTATCATTCCCTTTTTAAAATAAAACATCAAATCATCTCAAATATTATTTTTATAATTTAATTTAATAAAAAATTAGTTCAATAAAGAAATATTGGGTTTCAATTATTTGTATGTTCCATTTGGAACCACCAACATTTATTCACATAAATATATCAACACTGTAAACTAGAAATAAAAATGAAGAATGCATAAAGAGGATATCAAAGAATCAACCCATGAATAAATGTTAATAAAACCTTGATATGATTAATTTGCAACTTGAGGATTCACTAAATGAAAAAGGGAGATAATTATAATATAGAGAAAACAAAAACCACATAAGTGAATAATTAATGGATAGAGATTATGGTCTTCGACTAACATAACAATTTATAAGAGAATTGGATAGTGATGCTAATATATCATATAGGAACCCTCCAACCACAATGAAATTCAATTTGGTTCAAATGGTGAGTGCTAATAATGTAATTTTTTCCCAATAACTTTTAATTAATATTTAAGACTATTAATAATGCTAATTAATTTTTTCTGAGTAGGGAGGAACAGTTTATAGTAACAGTGTTCCCAAACCGTGTATCCTTACGGGGCTTTAAAAAAGGGTGAACAGTTTAGCCAAATGAATTAAATAACTATGTCCCAACTATAAAAACCCACACTTTACACAACCAACCAATTTATAGGTTTGGGCACATGTTTTGGAAAAAATGCACTCTATATATTTTTCAATCTCTAGGACGCATTAATAGGGAACACATTGTATGGGAAAAAACATAAGTTCTTTCCCTAACTATACACCAACCATGAAAATAAAAAAAGACTTAATAAATATTCAAAAAATCATAAAAAATAACCCAGAATAAGTTCCAATAAAATTTTGATAAAAACAAGATTGAAAAATTACCTAAATTAAAGAGAAAGTATTTTAGAAACTCTCATCAATAAAAAAATACTATGGAAAAAAATATTATCCATGGGACTCTATTTCAATTGGATGAATCCACTGTTATATCATTAGTGAATCATGAGTCCATGTATCATATGAATTACAACCATGTAATATCCATAAACATGCTTAAGGGAAATAATTCTATAAATATCCCTTTTCCCATAACCTGTAACCCTACCTAGATTCTATGATGTTGATAAATAAGTTTCAACATTAAGTTATACACAGATTAGTAAATGATATGGGTTAGGAAGAAAATTATTGATCAATGATACATTAAACAAATTGTGGATCAGTGTCAAATATGGTGGATATTCAAAATGGTAACCCCCTTTACCGAATCATTCAAAAATATCAATAGAAACCACATATCTCAAAAAAAGATTTCACTTCTCTTTAAGCCATCAGTGAACCAACCGAGGTGAAAATATAAAAAAACCTCCTCACTGATTGAATGTTCCAATGGTCTTTATCATGATAATTATATTAATTATATTAGTTCCATGTAGTTTCTATTCAATTATAGTTTAATTGATTTTTTTCATTTGTCTCTTGAAGAAAACTCAGCCCAACCAAAGAATATTCTCTAATTTATGACCAATTAATAGGAGATCTAAAAGTTTGGTCATACAAGGACTCGGAAGGATCCATTAAAATTATATACATGTTGATATTTTTGTATAAAAACTCAACCACTCCCAAATAAAATTCCCATGATTTACAAATGTTGATAATTCATGTGTGAAGTATGTCCAAAAAATATATATCATAATTTTTTTCCATATGTATGTTGTCTATATTTTTTGATAAAGCTATCATGGGATCCCATAACCTCATGAATCCCTCCAGATAATTTCTAAGTAAATTAGGTATACCTATTAGAGACTATGAAAGATGTATTTAATTTTAGTATGATAATTTATATCACATAGATACTTCCCATGTCTATAACTTTTATTGATTCATGAATTGGAATTAGGTGAGTATATTTGGTCATCTGATTGTTCACTGTCTATATCAAATTCATACCTCCATCGGTATGTGTAAAAAAAATATGAAGTCAAAATAAATCTCATCCAACATCCATGTATAATATGGCCATGGATGAGAAAAACTAATGGTTTTTAGTTCTTATTTTTTAACTAATGATATGTATAATAATGATAAACAATATCAATGATGTCGTATCTCAAACATAGTCACCAAAATAATTTATATTTATCATAGAAAATATTCATGGTTCTATGATTCACTACATAGATGAAATTATGAATATAACTAATCATATATTTTTTCACTACTAATGGTAAAACATACATATTCTAAAAACATATAAATCAAACATAAGAGAATAATCAGTCATCAATGGTTTCTAGAGTATTAAGATAGTAACTAATGCAATAGATTTCATCACCATGTCACTACTCCAAGAGTATCAACATTGGAAAAGATAAGGTTAGGTGAAATTTTTTAAGAACAATTATAGTCACATCCACCAATACTATCAACTGAAAATAAGTAATGATTTCTATCCAATTACACTCATTTGACGATTCCTTCATGTCATTGTTCATAAGATTCCTCCTCAAAGAATCTGTGCAAACATTTGACTCACTAGGGTATAAGAAATGTTACAATAAATAAACTATATATATTACATCCAATACCAATTTAAAAGATTCAAAAATTTTATTTATAGGAAATAATTTTTTTAGGAATAATAAATTATAATCATTTATCCAAAATGGAAATAACACCAACTATTTAGAGAATTTATCACAACAGTGAGCTTGATATCATGGTTAAAATAATTAATATTTATTATCATATGTTTTCCAGAACCATATGCTACCACATTATCACCTGACATATGATCATAACACAAATAAAGACCAGATAAATCAGAAAACTCATCATATCCATTCATACTCTTTTGATGATGCAACATTGAAAATGAATTAAAAATATGCTTCAAAAAAAGAAAATAACATTGACATATAAAATCCCATAATAAATTAACCCCTTTCAAAGTTAGAGTGTTCCTTAATTAATAAAGCATACAAAAAATAAATAATGAACTAACAGTAATAACCCTCTAAGACCATGAATATCAGAATATCAAAAATATTGGATTATTTTTACCAAATCATAACATTTGTAAATATTTGAGGTTTTATTTATATAACATGTTTTGCGACCACATATTCCATGAACATACATTCCTGAATCCATAATGTAAATTTCAAAAACTATGATTATGGTCAGTAATCACTGAAGATTACAAATACTACTCTAAAAGTATGCACATGATCCTCCTCAATTTTATAGTACTCCATGTTTTCATCCACAAATACCACCCTGAATGAATCATTGTACTCATGAAATATCATATTCATCAATTCCATAATAAATATAACAACCTTTGTTAGACTAAAAATTATAACAAGATATTCCTAAATTAAATACCTACTCATAAAGTGTTCCTATGTGATTTTTGGCTCTTTAATTCTCGCCAATTGATAACAAGAGTGAAGAATTATATTCAAGAACAATTTTTACCTTTTAACTAGACAAACAAATCATCCATCCAAAAAAATAGATACTTTTTTGTTAATATAAATCAAATTAATTTACAATAAGTAAAAAAAGTATGAAATATTTCATCAGTATTCCTTGGAAAAAGTATATGTGTCTTATAGTGGCCAAGTCTTATAATACATATATATTACATCATATTTTAACAATATTAATTACATAACAAAATCACACACTGGAGGACCCGAATAGTTTAATACCTTATGAAACATGGTAATATAAACACTAGTCCATTGGTGAACTATATCCTCTTACACATCATTATTAACAATAAACACCATTCATTAACATAAAATACCTAATACATGTATTTATTACATGTGAAAAGGAAACATTAGAAATAGTGAGATCATATTCTCGATAAGGATAAACAAGGGAGATATTTAAGAATGATATTATCATAAGGGTATGAAAACATGATCATTGAATTTGAAAACCAAACCCTGCATATCAAGGATCATATACATGATTCATTGAATAAATATTAGAATATCAAAAGAAATGAATTAGAATATAATTCATGAATATAAGTCATGGGATCATAAAATTATCATAAGACATCTATTTTTGGTATAAAAATAAGAACAAAAATAATTTCTAGTTTTTTAAGTCCCACTTCTAGGACCATCATAGAAGAATAATTCCTTTAATGAACCGAGTTCACTCCCTATTACAACCCTATCTTACTAAAACAAGGTTGAATCAACTTCTAACCATGTATTAATAAACTATGTTCACTCCCAATTCTAGTCTTGTCTATCTAATGAGATATAAAACAAATCACAATTCATTGGAGGTAGATATAGGTCACACCAATCACATAATGGAACCCATATTTATGTGTACTATAGGATCATAAATATTAATCTTATCATATAACATTAAATTAAATTGGAATAATAATCATTTAATAATATCATAACCTATGGAATAGATACATTACTTATAATCATCTCATTATATAATAACCCATGAATCATAGAAGGACTCATAAGTATTTATCATTGTATAAACCTTGGAAGAGAAACAGGTTTTATAAACAACATGTCATCACAAACTAAATCCTTTCATAAAAATTAAAATAAGGGCATCCTTATATATTATCCCTAGTGGGGCATTAGTAACACCAAAATTTGTCATCTAAGATATATAATGAGTCCGATCAATCATTTAAATCATATTTGAGGAAAATATCCATTCTTCTTGGAATTTATCTTAAAACTATCAATTTTTTTTTAAAATATTCATTGAAAATAAAATTTAAAAATTATAAAACAATATTATAACTAATTATTAGTAATTAAATAGTAAAATTACTTTACTTTCTTACATGTTTAAGTAGAAATGACATTCATATTTACAGCAAAATCTAATCGAGAATTGTTTGGAAAATGAAGATAAGATTACATTCAAAAAAAAATTAAAAAGTAATACTATGAAATAATGAATTTTAAAAATAATAAAAAAATTAAATTTTATATTATTTAAAATATTCTATAAAACTTGATTTTAGAAAAAATAAATTTCTTATAAAAGAGAGAAATAAAGTTGGGGTTTTAAAATATGTTTCTTATAATTTTAAATACCAATGAGTGGATAAACGATAAAATTACTTAATGATATCATAAATGAATATAATAAAATAAAAATAAAATGAATAATTGGTATTCATATTTTAATATTTCGACATTGGAGACTTAATCATAATTAGTCTCGATACAATGTGATATTTTATCATAAAACTCTTACAACTTTGAAAACCTTGAATCATAAGCCCCATGAGGGAATAAACTAAATGGAAATATAGAATATCATTAGAATAAATAATTTCATGACATTAAATGTAAGAATTTCCATATTTACACCTTGTGGAAGAATACAGGAGCACAATAAAACTTATGTCTCAACAAAGAAAATTTGATACAAACTTAATCCCTAACCATAGTCTAGACATACTTCGTACTCATTGAAACATTTTAAATAATAAATATAACTTAATTATATACCTATTAAATAAAATTTATCATATATATCATACCATATATTATTTTTATAACCTTTGTTACCCATTTTTTAAAAATTCCATGTTGAAGTTATGATTCGGGTAACTACAACTTTATTTTTAGTATATGTTCTGATTTGAAATATGTTTCATTATCATAAACGGACCATGATTAGAAAATAAAAATAATTATAAAAACGATATATATCATTTAAATTTAGTATATAAGTATATATATTAATACATAAAATTTTTATAGTAAACGAAATACAATGTTTCTGGATATGGTAGGCTATACATATGCATGAACACTGTAATTTCATTTTCTTATTGGATTGAAATAAATAATAGTAAATGAAATAAATTATTATTCCAGAATCATGGGTATGTCATATTTAAAAAACATTAGTACCATAATTAATAAATTCCATGTAAATTTTTAATGAATCACATCACTATATGAGGCTATACTTCTTCGTACAAATGAAAAATGTTGTCATATTACCATAAAATGGATATTTTCAATTTATCTATGATATAATAATTACATAATAATAATTAAATTGGAAATATAATATATATATATATATAAAATAAATTAGTCCTTAATTATTACTAGCCATGAGTGGTGGTAGAGGAAAATGTAATCTAATCGGTGTACAAAGTTGTAGTCCACCACACACACGAATGATTATTTGATAACCCGTTTGATGAAACTGGCTATAGATTTAGGTCATTAACTTAATTTAAAACAAATTTTTATATGGAAGAAACTTTTTTTACTATAAAATCATTATATATAATAATTTATGGGGGTGGTGGAAGAAATAAAATAAAATCACTCATTGATGAATGTTACCTTTTCTTTAAGTATCCTCCTTAGGTATGCATTAAAAGAATTTCTATGATGGATTTATAACAAAATTAAGGATTATAGGATGAGGGAAATTTTTTATGCGATTTGGGATTTTATTGCTTGATTGAAAGTGGTGTGAAGGTGTAATGAAGGGATTATATTTGGTGGCCTTTAAATGTGGGGGAGAGGACACACATGGTATTTTTGAAAATAAATAAGTGCTCCCTTTTTTTATATATGTCACGAGGGTCCAAATAAGTCCATTACTATACCATATGAGTTTAATTATTGAAGTATGTACATAAAATAGTTTTTAGACACGTTTTAGGATATTTTAAGCCTTATATTTTTATTTTACCCTTAGTAAACCCATTTTACCATAACTACTGTAATTACGTTTTTCAGGATTCACTATTTATTTCGACAAAAAAATTATGTCATACTTATTTTATATATTAAATTATTTTGACTTAGACTATAGAATATATTTTTCAAAATTACAATCAGATATGTGGAATAATTTAATTTAATATTATTCCCATAGATGTGATGAGAATGTTTATTTTCAAAGTGATAAAGGTAAAATGTTTACAACGTTTTTATATCATCTCTCATTGAAAAATTGATTTGAAAACTAAAAAAATAGATAAATAGATTTATGGTTTTACTAATTTATCTTCAAATATAATTCCATAAATTATTTACCCCCAAGTCTAGTCAAAAGACATACTTCTGACCATTTATTAAGAAGAAATAAAAAGTACAAATAAGAGGAGTAAGAGATAAAATAAATATAAATTTCCTCATCCTCCTAAAAACATTCCTAGATATCATAATTTGACATATCATTTCCATAATAAGAGTCACTATAATCCTCCCACTCATATTGAGATTTATACTCATTAAAATTCATAAAAATGTCTGTGTTCACCTTCCTGGGAATCATCAAACATGATCTGGTAGAAACATTCCTAGGAAGGTTAGAATAATCCTTGTGTATTCACCGCTTAGAGGGAATAGAGGTGAAACCCTCACCATTAGTTATATTTTCCTTGACACTCAAGATCACCTACTTGAAATATGCATTCCCACCACTTTTCAAACCCTTAATAGGGGTACCATTCCCCCTTTCATCATAAAAAAATTCCCCCATTTCATAGATAATTCTGTAGATTGAATTAGATTAAGAATTTCCTGGTGATAGTCAACACATTGTTGTGCATTAGTCTGGTCAGAGACATCAACCTAAGAGCGATCGGGGATCATCAATGTCAGAGACTATGCGGGGATTTTCTGTGCCGAACTAACTTCTTTAGAAACATCATCCTGAGGGACTCAGGGGCCAATATGAGATATCTCCAGAGATACATCAACCAATAGAAATTTGACTTGAAGATTAGACACATGAGAGACAGACTTCCCAGAAATCATCACATTAACTACACTGGAAACCAGTTCATTGAGTGCATCACCACTATAAATGATGGTCTTTGACTTCCTTCAGCAAAGTTTTGATGGATGAACCCTCATTCCACACTCCTCACATGAGAAATGATTTCAACATTTCTCTTATGAGTGGCCAATATCCATACAGGTATTGCATAAAAAATATTTCTTTTAATATTCAACATCAATTTGAATTTTATTTTATAGAAATTTATCTTTATGATGGAAAATATCAACAAGTTGTTCCTCATATGATAGATCTTTCTCTAGTGTAATGGCCTCTAAGTTTAGTACATGTGAAGGGTTAGAAATTTAATTTTTTTAGGAGAGAGACATGGAAGAAATAGTGTACTTGAGAGAGGTTTTCTGAAATCTCTTAGAGATAGGGAACTATCTTGATACGATCGAGAATTTCCAAGGGATTGATATACCTATGTCTTAGTATCCATTCCTTCTAATATCTCATAACTATATTTCATAGTGAAATTATTAGAAATAACACATCACTAACATTAATTTCTTGATCACATTAGTGATTATCAGTATCAATTTTTTTCGATTATGAGAAACCTTTATGTGATGATAAATGGCCCCAACCTTATTTGACATTTCATCAGCTATCACAAGTCAAAATATATTTATTTCTATGTCATCATTCTAGCATGCTGGATCACTACATTTATTTCCATAGAGGATAGAAAAATAATCCATCTGAATTCTTACATGAAATCTATTAGTGTAAGAAAACTAAACTATAGGAATGTGTTGATCCTAAGCATATTTGAAATATAATTAACATGATCTTAATATATCAATTGGGGTTATATTTTATCTTTCTAACCCCCATCTATTTTTGAATGATATATAATACTAAAACAAATCTCCTTGTGATGATATTATTGAGAAATTCACTTGAACTTTGACATAAACATATGATTTTGATCATATATAATAAAATTTTGTGCTCCATGAAACCTTACCATTTTTTAATGTATTTAGCTGAAATTTGATCTAAAGAGAAATATTTTTTGGTAGGGATAAAGTGTGTTTACATAGTATGTTGATAGAAATCAACTCAAATAGAGTTATTCAATTAAGATGTCTTGGTGTGTCAGATCAAAACAACCATGGTGATGTTTTCCCATTTCAATTCTATAAATGGTAATGGATTCAACATACCCATTATGTTTTTTCTTTCAACCTTAATAATTTTTTATAACATGAACCGAGATACAGAATTTAAAATATCTCTCTTCATTCAAAAACATCTAATTTATTCATTAAAATATTTATAAAACCTCAAACATCATGGATCTATAGATAATGAAGAACTATGAGATTCCTCTAACAAGTCCTTCATCAAATTTGATATGAAATGAAATGCTAAATTGTTTGTAAACCTTATAATTACATTATGATCAAGGATAATATGAGGAAAATTTCTAACCCTCTTTTGAAAGGATACACATTCTTTTTAAAACTCTTAAATAATCAGTTTAAAAGATAGTTGAACATTCAATTGAGGAAGATAATGTTTTTCCTTGTCTATCAGGATTTTCAGATCCATCATTTTCACATACTAAAATATTAAAACCTTTTTAATCATCATACTAGATAGTATACATTTATTATTTAGATTCAAATCATTGGGAACCATTTTCTCTCACCCATGATGTTAATTTCTTAGGAAGTCATAAAATTTAATAAAAAATGACCATATTTTTTGGGGTATAGTGATATATATTATGTGAATTTATACTTAAAATGTTTTTAGGAGTATATATCACACTTATCTACATAAACATAATTCATCTGTATATTTAATGAAAAAACTACCACAACTAATTCCAAATGATGATTTGTGGAATGTTTCTCATGAATTGTCATTTTTCATGAGGCATAATATATAAAAATTTTATTTTTAAAAATAACCCATACCAATCCATTCTTAGATGCATCACTATAGATTATAAACCCATCTCCACTAAAATGTAATTTATGAACAAGTTCCCTGAATAATCTTATATTATGTCCCTAAAACATTCCTCATATTATCAGTTTAAAGGAACATGGATACCTTTTTAGTTAAAATAGTAAGAGAAATATATAACCATGATAAATTATCTACACACCGTTGATAATATCTAGATAAAACAAGAAATATATGGATCTCTGTTACCAAGGTTGGTCTAGGACAAAATTCAATATCATATGTCTTTGATGTATCTAATAATATACCATATATTGATATTATGTAACCCAAAATTGAAAAATATTGATCAAAAAATTAAATATTATAGTTTATTTATATAGTTTACCATTCTGTATTGTTTTTTGATACATTTGAATTATGATTTACATGCACATTGCTTCTATTTACGTAGTTAACAACATAATCTATAATGTCCCTAAAAAACCAATTAAAGTTGTCTCTAAAGTCTATATTAATTAAATAAATAATGATAGTAGGGGAATTAGTAAAACCAAATGGAATCACTATATATTCATAGCATCCATACCATTAATGGAATTCTATATTGGGTATATCCTCATCCATGACCCTGAATTGGTGACATGAAGAACAAATGACCATCTTGTAAAACTATTTAGGTCCATGCAGTTGATAAAACTAGTATTCAACACATAGAAGAGGATATATGTTCTAAATTTTGATCTTGTTAAGTTCCTAGTAAGTAATGGAGAGTCACAATGATCCATCGTTCTTTTTCACAAAAAGAAAAGGTTCACCCAAAGGTGACAAACCTAGATAAACGAATCTATAATCAATTTTTTCCTAGAGTAGGTTATATAAATCCTAACAATCAATTACGTCCATTATATAGAGAGTAGTTGGTATTGGTCTGGCACTATTTATAAGTCATATTGAGAAATCAATGTCATATTTTCTTGGATGGATAGGAAACACTTTTGTTAAGAAACTTATAAATTCTCAAAAATAGTAATATCATTGATATTGATTTTCACCACAACCATTTGAGTTAAAATCCCCTTTTAAAAGGGAATTAAGTACCATAAAATGGATTTTATCTCTTTCATAATATCTTACTTATCATCACAATGGTAGAAGGTCATAGGATGGTTGGTAATATCAAATGAAATATCACTTCCACAAAAAATCATGATTGATTTATGAAGATAATTCTAATATCTTCCTAGTATGAAATAAAATTACATGGGGGATTAATGAAAATATTTCTTGGACTCACATTCCTACGAACATCATCTGTTGATGAATAGTACACATGAGATGTGATCATCAAACCACTAAGGGTTTTCACTATTAATTCGACATCTAATCATATGGGTAGAATCATGATATTAATATAAAATTGCATTTATATTAATTAATGCGTAGATGTAGATTTATATAAGACAATAGAGGTTCTAGAAGGGATGGTATGTGTACCTTTCATCATGTCATTATCTAACCCATCTTCAAAAAAAATCTCAATAGATTTCCCCTTGTCCCTTAGATTTTGATGTTTTCTAAATTCGATCATCATCAATAACCCTTGGGGTTATCTGATGGTAATTATAATTACAATTCTACTTACACTTTATTCATTGAAGTATATGATTGGAATTATGTGAATGATTCTCTCTATTAGAATAATTAGCTAACTTATTCCCATAAAATTTTTAATCTATTTCAAAAAGATCTTCCCTTACACACTTAAAACATTTAGTATCCCCCCAAGGAAATTTCCTCAATACTTATTACCACATATTTAGAATAAATGAATTCTCTTCTTATTCTATTCACATTTCTTAGATTTTTTTTGAACTCAATCATTATTTTATTTTCAAAACCATTAGATTAATATGTAATTACATCCTCCATTTCCTCCATGATTTCACATACCATAAAATCTTCGTAAATATTTAATTCTCATATGGGTAATACCCTTTAGAGACATGGTTTTATGCCACTAAAAAATATACGATCATTACATTTAGGTTTAACGGTAACACTAGAATCATACATCACATGTCTTGTAAATTTTTTAGCATAGGTACCAACATATTAATTATCCTCAATCCTTATATCAGGGAATTATTTATACATATTTACACAATTAATAAGAGAAAATTACTTATTCAAAATATGTTAAGGAACTCATCCCAATCAATGGAGTTAATCTAATCTTGTTTCATCATATTCTTGATAACTATCCACTATTGATCATCATGATAATCTAATAAGTATTTAGGAAAATGATATTTTCATTTTCTAAACACAGGAGAATAGAAAATATATTTATGATGGTCCTGATCAATTAATCAATAATAATAAAATTAGTATATCCACTTAATAAATGTGGATATTTACTCATAATGTAAATAACCTAATGTTGTTCCTTGTTTTATTCTTTTGGATTTCCAGTATGATTCACATCTTGATTTTTTTCTGAGCATAGAAAAAATATTTTCATTCCAACTCCCATGAAAGTTTTATGCTCAGGAGTACAATAATTTTATTGTTTTTCACTCATCATTAATGGGGATCCTTATTGTTTTGTCCTTTGACTAAAAAAGTGTAGAATAAGAAACAATAATCACAGTGGGGGAATTTGTTTTGGGAAAAATTACTTATATGATATATTAATGATGTAACCTTATTCATTATTATATGACAATATATAATTATCCTTGGTCATTAATAGAAATAATATATCTAAAACATTCAGGATTATTCATAATGGGTTTGTGAATTCCCAAATCATATCCCCTGGGATAGTCAAACCGGGTGTTTAATAAGGCTGGTTTTTATGCACAAGGTCCCAATCGATTATAACTCAATAAAGTGTGTTCACTATTGTTTCTACAAGGTACATATTTTATAGATATATATCTACATGTTGTATGTAAATAGGGACATAATTTTATATAAACCACTCTCTCTATCCTCCACAGAAATTCCAGGAAATTTTCATATACATTGACATGTACTTAGACTTATCCTTATACATGTCATTAGGGGAATCACTATGTTTTTCTCATCCCTATTTCCAATTCTTTACTAAACCTATCCTTTGGTACCAACTGTAGTGACCTAGTATTATAATACATAGATATTACTTCATTTTTATCAATATTCATTATATTAAAACAACATGAATGAGGATAGTAATAGTTTAGTTCCTTTATAATATTTTTAAGATAAATGTTTTCCATATGTGACAAATATTGTCTTCCACTGAATTATTCACAACTAGAACCCCTCATATACATATCATACATAATAATTCTCTTTATAAACAGGGGAAAATAATCATGTGAAATTGTGAGCTCAAATTTTTAGTAAGCGTAAAAATGGAATATATTTAAACATTACATGAGAATAAGGGTATGATTACATGAGCATAACATTTTAAAATAATACCATTCATATCAAAGATCATATACATGAGTCATGGAAAAAAAATTTGAAGCTCATAAGATATGAATCATATGATAATCAAGGAAAATGATCCATTAAATCAAAACAGTGGAAAAATACACAGATTTTTGGAATATAAAAAAGTTGAAAAAATCATTTCTATATTAGTCAAGGAACACTTCCTAGACCATCAAATCGAAAAAACTCATTTTTTGAGCTGGGATTACTCATCATTACATCAATTTCTTACTCAAATATCTTTACATCATGTTACAACCTTTCTTACTATACCGTGTTTACACCCCATTCATGTCATGTCATTCACCAGAGATATAAATCATTACGCAATTCATTAAAGGGTGATATAAGTCCCACATGTCATAAAATTAAATCAATATTTATTTCTTACACATGATAATAAAAATTAATTATATCATAACACATTAAAATAAATCAGTATCATAAAAATTTCATCATATCATTATCTATGTAAATTAGATAAGTTTCTCAATAAATTTATCATATAATAACATGTGAAAAGAAGAAGGTTACATAATAATTTAGTCATATTATAACCTATTGAAGAGAAAAATGATTCATAAACAACTAATCAATAATAATAAAAATCACTTAAACAAATAATAATAATGGAATCCCTGGATCATATACCCAATAAGAAAAAAGTAACATCGATGGGTGTCATATTTGATGGAGAATGATTTTGATCATCTATTTAAAAACTTTCTTGAGGAAAATATCATATATAGTATAAAAATGATTTTTAAAACATATATCATTTGGAAAAAAATCCCTGAATTTAAAAATTAAATATATAAAGAAACCACTAAAGAAATGATTGTTCATGACATCAAAAAATTATATTCTTATCATATAAGTTAAAATAAGGATTTCTTTCTCAATTTAGGTAAAATACAAATGGGAATTTATTGGATAAACACATCAAGATACCTTTGAAAAAAAATTTAAAAAATTAAATCATGGGAAATAATTTATTTTAATAATTATAAGAGATTAATAAAACAATATTTAGAACATTTTATAAAACATGGTATGGGTTGAAAACCGATTTTCATCCGAAGATATTAATAAAGTCATATTTTTTTAATAAAATTTTCTTAATAATTTTAAGTACCAATGAGTTCATATGGTAGAATAACTTATAGATATCATGATTAAACAATAGATAAAAAAATAATGAGAATGCTTTATAATTATATCATAATATTTCTACATTGGAGACTTAATCATAAATAATCAATATAATGGTGAGATTGTAACATAAAACTCATACGAGTTTGGTGACCTCGAATCGTAATCCCTATTAGGGAATAATATAAAATGGAATATGAAATATCAATGGGTTGGATAAATTCATGATAATACATGTAAATTAATCTTTATATACAATTCATGGAAGAATATAGGTCCACTACATAATGTGTGTCTCAAAGAAGGAAAATAGAGACAAAATAATCCCTTACCTAAAGTATAGACTTCTATCGTACTTGTTGAATCCTCTTAATCAATAAATATTAGTTTATCATAAATATAATAAAGATACATATTAATATATATCATACCATATTTCATTTTATTATTACCTCTTATTATCTTTTTATTAATAATTCTATGTTAAAGTTATGTTTTGGGTAATAACTGCTTAATTTTTTATATATGTTTTCAACCGTCACACTTATATTCCTCTTACATTGATAATAGTTAAGAAATTTCCCAAATGATAGAAATATTATAAATATCATTTATATTCACTATATTTGAATTTTGGTAATCCATAAATTTTTTTGATACGAAATGAAATACACCATTCATTAAGGCAGTAAGCCATACGTACGCGTGAACACTATTTTTTTTATTATCAGATTGAAAAAATGAAAATTAATAAACATATATTATAATTATGTAATCATGGTTATGTAATATATATAATATTTTTTTATCTAATCAATAATTAATTCCATGTAAATAGTGAATGAATCACATTGCTTTGTGAGAGAGTAGTCCACAATACATAGAAACGACGTGATCATATTCCCGCAAAATGGAGGTTCTGAAAGAATTATTGATATAAAAATACCTTAAACATAAATTAAAAATAAATCTAATATATACTATTTTTTATGAAAAAACATTTTTCTGACTTGTTTGTAGAGGTGGTAATGGAAAAAATAGACAACACCAGTTCACAAGGTGATTATATGCCATACATTGGAATGATGATTACACAACCCATTTGATGAAAGTGGATATCATTTTAGGTCATGAAAACAACATAATAACATATAATTGTATGTAAGACAATTATTTTATTATATAATTATGATAATAAATTAATTTAAGGGTGGGGTAAAAAAAATAAAAGTTCTTTTGGATGACCGATACTTCATTTTCAGGTAAAATCTATAGGTTTTAGAATTAAAGACTTTCGTTGATGGATATATTCCAATAATAAATATTATAGGATGATGAGGGTAATTTTGGATGTGATTTGGGCTATTCTTGGTTGAACCAGTTAGGCTGGAAGGTTTGATTAAGGGAAGAGAGGGTGTGTCCTTTTATAAGTGGTAGAGAGGACATGCTTGGTTGATTTGAAAAGAAAGAAGTTCTCTCGTGTTTTTAATATGTCAAAAGGGTCAAAGTTAGTCAATTATAGAATAATATAGGTGGGGTGGTCAATATATGTTAAGAAAATAGATTTTATACTACTGAGTATGATAATTTGACCCTTACCATTTTAGTTTAACCCCTTGGTGCACCCATTTTACCTTAACAACTCTAATTAAGTTTTACTACATTCATTTTTAATTTTAGTTGAAATATAAGTTTAACTTAATATAAATTAAAAATTATTCTAATTCCAATTGTGGAATAAAATTTTCCAAATTCTATTCCCTTATGTGGTGAAAATTAATTTTATGTCAATCCCACATACAAGATGAGAATAAGCGCTTTTAAAGTAAAAAAATTATCACATGATTAAAAAAATTATATGAAATATCCAATAGATTAATTAAATTTACACTAAAGTAGACTAATAGATTTAAAATTGATCTAATTTAACAATATAATCAATTTAATATTTAATTTATTTTTATAAATAATTTAGGTGAAAAGTATATTTTAATTAAAATTCAGTATTTATCACTATTCTTCAACGAATGAAAATTTTCAGAAAACATAAAAAAATTCATCCTTTGATTATTTTAAAATAAATAATTTAAAAATGATTTTTATCAAATTAATTTAATAATATCTTCATAATTATAATTTAATTATTTTTTAAAAACAAGTATAAAAATCAGTTTTTTTGAGAAATAGTATTTTAAAATCATATAAATACTTTACCAAATGTTATGTATTTTTTTGAAAATATTTTTTTTATTATAAAAAATATGTATAAATAATATTTAAAAATTATTTATTAATATTCATATCACTATGTTCAATGGATTTGTTATTATGGTTGTGTTTAACTAAATATATGATGGTTTTGTTTAAAGTTAGTGTTTTATATAACACAAGTTATTCAAACACTTTATATAGGGAAATCATAAATTGGTTTTTAACATAAAAAATATTAAATTGGTGTTATGTGTATTTAAATATATTAATTAAATTAAATTTCATTAACATAAATTCAAAAAAAATTGAGGTGTTATGATCCTCCTATGGTGAAACACTTTAGCTTATAATGACATTTTTGAACTGACTATACAACCAATTTTCACATATTTTAGTTAAGTTGGTTCCATGTTGAGAGAAGGAATTGAGACTATTTGGAAACCCAGTATTGAATAAATATATAACTATATTTCCCATTAATGTGATATGAGATAGTATTTAGGTGTAATCACATTAGAAAATGTGACAACAACAAGAGTAAAATATCCCAATCAGGATGATTTTATCACTAAGAAGGGGAGGGCTGAATTAGTGATACTATTTCTTTTATGTTTCCATGAAACAACCTTTGCCTCTTTTGAAATATTCAATTCCCAACTGAAAACAATTCAACCACACATCCAAAGGAACATAATCATTTACAAGATTCACAATTAAATAAGAATACTTGTTTCCTTGATATGGTTTGAAAATGATCCAATACCACACAATCCTCTAGAAATCAATCTTTAAATTATAACAAGTAGGATATAAACATACACCCTTTTACCAATATGTCAATAATTCCAATAGTGTGTGTGCACAATCTTATAACAAATATGGTAATACAATGTTTTTGTAACTACTTGTGTCACCTATTATTATTTTAAATTCCACAAATGTATTCAATTGAATATAGTTCTTCAATTCCTTACCCATATGATGTTAAGGAATATATGGAATTTTTTTAGGAAAAACCATGTCCAATTTTCATAGTATTATTTTTTCCATCACATTCCTCTGATAATGATTCTCCAAATACAATTATTCTCAGTATGATTCTCCCCAATATGAAAAACATGACTTTGAAAGAATATATTAAAGATGAATTGTCACCACATAAATTTTTAGTATAGAAAACATAGTACGATTCACCATCTATGAATCTTCCTCAGTATAGAAATCATAGTATGAAAATACCGAATTAGATTATCCAACCTAATATGATGATCATCCAAATTTGATTGACATGTTGAGTACATTAATCAGTTGAGTATGATTATCATAATGTGTGATGTTCATCTGAATAAAATGTTGTGATCTTGTATCTTCTCCTTTTACTCCAATCCATAAAAACATCTTCAACAGAAGTGACTATATAAATTTCTTTCTCACACTTAAACTTGGAGCTTATCTATCATGAACATTACATCTGTCTTCTAAAAAGTACAATGTATTTTTTTCCTTTGATACATGACCATTGATTGGATTTTGTAGGAATAAAAAAAAGTTTCATACTAAATCAAATTTAACCAAATCTCAATTTTCTGTAAAATCATGGAAGAATTTTCACTTTATAAACTCTTCTTAAAGCTTCTCTATTCTTCTAAAATCATCACTTCTTCTCCAGAACATATTTTTAATTTCCTGTCTAATTTGAATTCATGAGTCTGATTTTATGAATCTTATTTCTTAAATAAAAATTTATGTATCAAATGAATATATAAATTTATGATGAAATGATTATCACCTAAGAATGATGAATACTATCATTTTTTTAGAATACCATGATCCCCTTGATAATTCATTCTGTAATCACCGCTTTCTAACCAATTTTACATCTTCAATTCTTATCTTAACCTAATTGGAAATAATTCAACTCTGATATAAAGGATCTTGAAAAAATTTAAATAAACAACTTGTCCTGTATTTCATCACTTTTCCTCTTGACCTAGTTGATATACAAGACTTATTCTACTCATTTTACTTCAACCAACTGGATGCCTATAAGTTGATTCATATTTTTTTAAATGGTTGACTATATTATTGAACTCATTATATTATTTTATTTTCATTAATCATCCTTAAATAATTTATGATTTTAATATGATTTTGAAAAGAAAAATATTTTGATGTACAATTATCCGGGATATGATCATTTTTTTCCTAATCCTGAGTACAATCATCATGGGTATGAATGTTTTATTATGATTTTGATGAATGATCAGAAGCTACAATCATATACAATGATCATTATGGGTACGATCATTCTGGGTTCGATTATTTTTAGATTGGCATTATCTATTTCTTCTCTTCCACCAAGATATGATAAATTTGAGCATGTTTTGGAATTAATCATTTCCATTTTCTTCCTCCAAGATTGCATTATATGTTCTTAAATATACATATGTTTTATGTGAAATTCAAATCTTCAAGGCATATTAACATTTATTTTATCATATACATACAGACTTTGATTCATTCATAAAAAACCACTCCTTCCACACTAGATCCAAAGTGAATCCAATGACCATTTACATCCAGCAAGATTTTTTCTATTTAATTATGAACTTGAGGTGAGTTCGATTAGAATCATTTCATCCAAAAATCTTATTCTCATTACTATGTACAAAGTGTGTTCAATTATTTTGAAAATACATGGATGTTTTTCAGAAATATTTTCACCAAATACATTGTGCAGCGATTTCCTTTCATCATATGCTTCCTTTATAATATAAATCCATATTTAAAAAAAATAAAAAATTTGAAACCAAATACCTACCTTTTAATCTTGGTCCTAACAATATCTCCCTTTATATTTTGTTTTCAACCATGTTTCATAAATAATTTACCATTGTATCCTCAATAAATATATTACATATCAATAATTCTATGCAAACATGATCTAACTCATTGTAGGAAAAAAAGAATTATTGAAAAAAACCATACTATCCCAAAATATTTCTTATGAGAACCTTTTTCTTTTTTCCTTCCCCACCTCTTCATCTAACCTAGTTTTTATTCAACTGTACTAAAATACAAAAACAATTATATTCTTATAACCACTATAATAAATAGTTATAATAGTACACACACAATATAATACTAAATTCAAATATGATCCACAAATACCTCTTTTTTATTAAAAACAATGATCTATATAACAATTCTAGAACTTGAATATAAAATCCAATTTTAAGATGAGAGAGGGGACAGATTCACATACCAAAACCATGAAGAGAAAGTAATTGGACACCCATGGTCAAACCCGATTTAGAAAATGATTCCTTTAGTAAAGGTTTTGTGAATAGCTCGATAACTTGTTCTGAGGTTAGAATATAGTAAAGATTTAATATAATGTTCTAAAAATTCTCATTGATGAAATGTTATTTGATATTAATATGTTTTGAATGAATATTTTGAACAATATTCCTAGTGATATTGATTATGCTTTGATTGTCACAACCCAATAGTAAGGGTAACTTCACTTCACCAAGTAAATATCCCAATTGAGTTTTCTTTCACAAAAGTTGAGTAGTGGATTCATTAGAAGAAACATACTCAACTTCAGACGTACTAAGAGTTTCTGAATTCTATTTCTTTGAATGAAAACTAACACAATTATTTCCCATAATGAATACTCTACTAGATTTGTATCTTCCATCGTCAAAATTTTAATGACAATTAGATTCTGTATATGAAAACAAATAAATACTATCTGATCTTTCATACCTGATTACAAACTATGTTTTTCCTTTGATGTATGTGAGAATTATTTTTCCAGCAATTAAATGTGATTATTTTGTAGAAATATAAAATATTTCACAAAAGGTAAAAAACATAAATAATGTCGGGTCATGAGGCAATCAAATATAACAAACATGCAATAAAAATTCAAAATTAATTCTAACCCAATTTCTTTTCATTCTACATCTATAGATAAATTTATTCCCACTAATATTGGTGTAGAAATAGGTTTTGAGATTTCCATTCCAAATCTCTTAATAAATTTTTTAGCATAATTTTCATGTGAAAGAATTTATCCATTTTTTACTACCATTCCCTCAAAGAATGTTTTAGGCCATACAAATCCTTTAACAATCTACGAATATAACTTTAATGTTTCCCAAAAACAAAGATAGAATGTTGTTTAATGTAAAATTCCTCTTTAAGATATCTATTCAGGAATGATTATTTAACATCCATTTGAATGATCTTGTAGCCTTAATAAGTATTAATAGAAAGAAATATTTTAATTGATTCAAGTATTTCCACCAGAGTTAATATTTCATCAAAGTCAATACCTTAAATTTTTGAAGAACAATTTCACACAAATATTGATTTGTTTCTTATCACTTCACATTCATCATTTATCATGTTATAAAAAATCCTCTTTGGGCTAATGATATTTTTATTTTATGTATTGTGTAGGAGTTCCCATGTATCATTCTTTTCAATTTCATCTAACTCTTCATTTTGGTTTGATCCCATTCCAAATTCTCAAAATATTCTTTCACATCATTAAGATACACTTTTGAATACAACTAAGTTTGTGTAATAAAACTAATTGTTCATACTATTTGAATCTTCTGATGTTGATCACCAATTATATTATGAGCTTTAAATTTCTTCCTCTTCATTGGATGAGATAATAGATTATTTTCCTCCCCACTGAAAATAGTTGTGTCTAATTCTTCTTCATGATTAGGAATATGATTGTATATATACTTATCAGAATTGTTTTCAAAACAAGCTTTCTCATCTTTCTAATCTACCTAAGAATGTTTATCTTCCTCTTCCTTTTAAATATATTTCACATCAAATGAATAAACAATCTTCAAGTTTACTTGTTGAAACACCTCTATCCTCTACCTTCTAGAGAATATCCAAGAAAGATTCAATAATTACCATTCTACTCAAACTTTTCAAACATTCCACCTTTGTTCATTATAATACATAGAATCTAGAAAACATTGAATTGTTCCAAAATTGGAATTTTTGATAAAAAAATTCATATGTAGTCATATATAATTGAGGCCTAGAGAAACAATTATTATAAATATAAATAGTAGTACTAATGTCTTTCCTCTAAATGTAATGAGAATGGGTATGTTCACGTGACATAGTTCTTCCCATTTCCACCAGTCTTCTGTTTTTTTCCTTTCAATAACCCCATTTATTTAGGAGTATATGGGGATATATATTCATTGTGAATTCCATTATTCTCTAGATAACATTCAAATTATTTACTTCTATATTCAAAACCATTGTTAGCACTCAACTTATTTACTGATTACTCACTTTCTTTCTCATCCTTCATTAATAAACTTTTAAACATTTTCAAAGCATTTGATTTATGTTTAATATTCAATACACAACTAATGTGAGTAAAAACATTAATGAAAGTGAAAATTTTCTTATCTACATTTCTTGATTTTTTCTCACTAGCCCACAAATACTAGAATGAGTCAACTACTGGAGTTCTCTTCAACAAATCTCAATATTATTATGCATTGAGTTTGTAATCTTTCCTTTCCAAGGAATAGTGAAACACCAATCTATTCTTCTTGGAAAATCATGAATTCCTCAAAAACTATCAATTTTAGATAACTTTCTCAGGTTTCGTTGAAACATGTGTCCCAGCCTTTTATGCCACAATTGATTCTCCTTCACCACACTCATGTAACAAGAGTTTTATATTTCACTAATTTAAAAGAAATTTCATTTTTCACGTTGGTCTCTTATAATAATATTTCCCCCATCCTCATGTTCCACAAAAAAATAGTTTTTATGTAGATAACTTTGTTATCCTCATTGCCCAATTGTGAAACACTTATTGAATCATGTTTCATCCCATTATCATATAATGATTTCTTAGATTTCAAATTTTCTTGTCCAATTATGGGTGATCCAAAACATTTGATTCTAAAATATTTATTATTGAAAAATGTCAACGTGACTTCATTTTAATTGTTCAAGTTCTTCAATAATTTCATATATCCTCTCATATGAGAACACCGACTATTAAGAATCCAAGGTCATTTTTCTTTTGTATATTTCAGAGTGGTTTCTTCAATAAGAGAATTTTATAATTCCTTTTCTTATTTCATATTTTTCTTATGAGAATTGTTTATAATATTTTTTGTGACAGTAAAAATAAAAGAAATTAATGTTCATGGTGTCTAGGTTGTTCACATATTTCTAAAATAGTTTCCATAGGATGGAACCTATTTTCGATATTTACTCCACCTTTCTCAGGTTTCATTAAAACAACATTTTCAAAATTCTTATTTGGGGGAATTGAATCCCCCTTATTCTTTTCCTTTTATAACCAATGGAATAATAATATTTTTTTTATTAAACCATTTTTTCCATATATCTGAATCCTATACAATACTACTAATATACATAGAATAAGTATTTACCTCTGAAACTTCAATATTGGTTGGAACTGTGAATATATTTATTATAAACTCTTTTTTCTAGTTTATAACCCATTAAACCTTCCATTATCAATCAGATTAATCTTATTCTTGTCTCCCATAAAAATAAAAAAAATTTGAAAAATTTCTAGATATAGATAAAACATTTTGTGACTCAGGAGGTTTTATAACTTATGAAATTTTCACTTTGTGAATCTTTCCCACATAGATTAATTTCGCAGGTTTCTTCTTTTCAGATATAATTCCATCATTGTTATGAATCCTTGAATGTAATATTTTTTGATCTTTCTCATGTTTCTCATGTCAATTTCTTTCACCAACATCAGTGATATAGTTTTGGATACTAGAATTTTTCAATTTAGATTTAGAATGTTTTTTTGGATAGGTTATAACTCTTCTTATTTTTCCTTCAGCATCACCTCTAGATGGTTATTTTGATTCTTTTATAATAAAATAGATTTATCCATGACATAAATATCGTTTATAATCCTTACATTCTCAGAAGAAAAACATCTGGACTGTATTTTGAAGAGTATTCATCTTCAAACCCTTTTTTTATTTTTAAGCCTCTTGATCTTTCTCAGACTGACTGAAAATTAAATTTTTATTTCAAAAGAACATTTGAGGAAAAAGTGGGAAACCAGAATTAAATCATAGACATAAGTCATAATCATGCCTCCATGACCAATATCATCAAGACCAAATACAATCCAATTCAAAATCAAGGAAAAGATCCACCCAAGCAATAAAAACAATACGATCAGCGTCCACCTTCCCATCACTGCTCGACTATCTTGATCTTTCTCAGACATTCTCTCAAATCTTATTTCAAATAATGTTCAAGATGAGATTCTTCTTATATAGAAATACTGTTTCCAAATTCTTCATCATTCACTATTTCAATAAAATTATTTTCGATACCATATTCAACTAATTTCTCAGATTCTGCATCACTACCTTCTTCTTCTTCATTAATAAATAATATACTTATTCTTTTGGAATTAAATTATTTCCTATATTTCCCTGGGGAATATAATTTTTTTATCACCCTATTTCTACCACGATCTTATTGTATTTATTTACCCTTCTTCATTATCTTCTTGTTTTATTACATAAGTATAATTGTTAGAAAACTTCTTAATGGCTCCACATTCAATACATTTTAAGGGAATTTTCCTTTTGTATCTCCTTGTCCCTATTTTCAATTTTTTAGAAAACAAGGATAAAATATTATCAATATTTTTTCATACATAATTTTCAAAATCAGATTAACCAACTTAATCTTCAATATGGATCTTCATTGACATATCTTTCAATGTATCATTGAAAGTAATTTCTCATTAAATATTTGTTTTTCCTTTCATAACATTCTTACTTATATTTTTATAAGTGATGAGAGTGCTATAAAAATATTTTATATATAATGATTCTAGATATATGTATTCCAATGAAGAATCATTTTCTTCAAACATGTAATGAAGGATTATAAATATATTTTCATCAAATATAGGGTCAACCAACTTTTCACAAAGACATATGATAGTAAAAAAAATATCTTTTTACCTAGTAAGGAATTCCCCAATAGATTCATGCTCATCCATCTTCATATATTTATATTTCAATCTCTATATTTTTAACTTTTCCTTATTTACTTTTGTGTTTACTTCATATATGTTTTTCAATTTGTCCCATATACCATTTTCTATGGAAATACCTTTCACTATTAACAATTTACTTTAATAATGTGATGATAAGATATAATTCATGACCCATACATCATTTTATAGACTCTACAAATTAGTAGATGTAAGAGGATCTTCATCGTCAATGGGATGAAACCTAATGGTTTTATCTTCAAGAATATCATAACTAATAGACATAAGATTTATAAACATTTTATCTTTCCATATATGATAATTATTTACATCTAAAACCGAAATACATTTACTGTTCACAAAAACCAATTTTTCTATCAAGAAAGAATAAGAAAAGGGAACATACCCTCTGATACCACTTGAAAGAGCCAATTCAAGATGCTTGTATCATTGAGAGATAGAGGGGGTGAATTAGTGATACTTTTTATATTATGTTTCCTTGAAACAACTATCACCTCCTATCAACAATTCAATTCCCTATTGAAAAAAAATAAACCACACAACCAAAGGAAGACAAGTATTTTGAAGGTTCCATATTCAATAAAAATAGTTGCATCCATGGTATGTGTTTAAAGTGATCCAATACACATAATCCCCTAGAAATAAATCCATTGATTATAGTGAGTAGTATATACCCTTACACTCATATATCACTATGTGAACAATTCCAAGAGTGCATGTGCACCCTATTAGCACAAATAGGTTAATATAATTTTTATTTGTAACAAATCATGTTACATGTTCTTCATTTCAATCACAAAAATGTATTCAACTGGAAAATCCACATTAATTCCTTACCCATAAAAAGTTATAAACTTCCTAGACTTTGTTGAGGAAAACCCAAGTACAATTTTTCAAGTCTGATTTTTTTGACTGATTCTTCCTAGGTTGATTCTACCAAAACAATTATTCTCGATAAAATTCTCTCCTATGAGAAAAGTTTTACTTGGATAGAATAAGTTAAAGATGAATCATCTCCACTTCAATTCTGAGTAAAGAGAAATTAGTATGATTCTCCTTGTATGATTATTCCCAAATCTGAAATTCTCAATATAAAAATCCAGAATTTGATTATGCAACTCGATACAATGATCAGTTGAATATGACTAACAATGAAAGTACGACAATCAACTGAGTACAATTATCACTAAGTATAAAGATCAGTTGAATATAATTTTTGTGATCTTGTCTCTTATCCTTTCACACCAATCTGTAAAAACATCTTTAACATAAGGGATTTCGTAAATTTCTTTCTCTTTCTTTGATTTATAGATTCTATCTCTTGAATAGTACATCGATCCTTAGAAATGTACAATGTACATTTTTCCTTTTATAGATGACCCTTGATTGGCTTTAGCGGGAATCCCAGAAAATTTCCTGCTAAATCAAATTCACCATAATATCATTCCCCCTAAAATCTCATATGAATTTTGATTTTTTTTCAACTCTTCTCAAAGCCTCCAAATTATTATAAAATATTAACATCTTATTTAGACATTCATTTCAATTTCTAGTCTAATTTTAATTCATGATTCTGATTTTTTGAATATGATTTATTCAATAAAAAACTCTATATCAATTGAATATATAACTGTATGACGAAATGGGTTTCACTTATGAATAATAAATACAATCATTCATTTGGATACCAAGATCCCCCTTAATAATTAAATCATCAATCACCACTTTCAAACCAATTTTACATCATCAATTATTCTCTTGACCAAGATGGAAATAATTCTACTTTGATATAAACGCTCTTGACCCAATTGAAATACACATCATCTCCATCATTTCGTCACTTTTCCTCTTAACCCTATTGAGATACAAGACTTATTCTACTCATTTTCTATTCACCCAATTGGAAGCCTATAATGTAATTCAAACATTTTGAATTGGTTGAATACATTGTGGATCAAATTCTCTTCCTCTCTTTTCAGTCATTAACCTCAAACAATTTCTTCTGTGAAAACGATTTTTTAGAGAACAATATTTATAAGTAAGATAGTTCTTTATATGATCATTTTATTCATGAGATGGAGTATGATTATCCTGGGTATGAAATATTTCTTATACATAATATGGATAATCAGATTCTAAAATCACTAACAACATTCATTCTTGGAACAACCATTCTAGGTACAATTCTTTTTTAATCAACATCATCTCTTTCTTCTCTTCTACCCAGATATGGTAAATCTATGTACATTTTGGAACACCTCTTTTCCCTTTTCATCCTCCAAGAATTCATCATAATTTATTTAATCAAATTAATATTTATGAGAAATAAAAATATCTAAAGTATCAACACATTTATTTTATCATAGTCATAGAGTATTTGATTAAATCCTAATACAACAACTCCTTCCACCCCGTATCCAATGTGAATATGATGACCATTTACTTCCATTAACATGTTTTCTCTTTCATTCTAGACCCAAGGTGTGTCCGTTCAGAAACATTTCTTAAAAAAATCATCATCTCATTATAATGGACAAAGGGAGTTTAATTCATTTGAAAACATGATTCTGATTGTTAGTATGATTTTCACCAAATACCAAGTGAAGTGATTTCCCTTTAATCATAATATTTTTTTACAAAATGAATCTATATTTGATAGAACAAGACAAAATTTGAAATAAAAAACCATCATCTTTATCTTGGTCTTAAAAAATAGAGAGATAACCACTCAATGATTTATATATTAGGTTAAAAGAAAACATAGATTTGGCCCTTATGAGCTGTAGAAAATAAGTTTCATTTCTTCTTGACCTTAGTCTAATTCTTCCAAATACAGTCAACACATCCCATCAAGTGTTGTATGGTATACCCTTAAAATATAAAATCCAATCCTATCATTACAAATAAAATTCCAATCCTTCCTGAGAATCACTTTACCATGAATCATATCAATAACATGAAAATTAAATGTGATCATAATCTATGATAGAGAAAAAATGAAAGAGGGACATCAGACACACTACACTATTATGGTTTCAATGGTAATATTAATATCCATCATATAAAAAATAATATCCTCATATAAGATATAATAACCACAGTCAGATTATATAAATCAAAAACACAATTCGACATGATAAAGTAAGAAAAACTATTATAAAAAATGAAGATACTAATGATTAAGATATAGTGTTGTTACCTCTAACAATCATTAAACTCATATCAGCTTCATATCAAGACTCATCCACTACAAAATGCAGATTAAATCTTGATATATTTTAATTTAACCCATTAGTTCATAAATTATCAAACTGATACACAATAATTTTATGATATAATGAGCCCATTATAATGTGCATGGTAGATAAGATATGAACACACTTTTCTAGGTGTCATTAATGACCATAAGAACTATATATTGTTGGTTTATAACTAAAAATATTATATGAATTCCCACCATTCCCATACTAAAATAAATATAATGGTCTTTTTTCATTAATATAAGTTAGTCTATTTGAACCATCTATTTATATCCACCATGTGTCTCATCACACATGAACTTTCTATTAATGGAAATGATAGAAATTGAACTGGGAGAATAGGATCCACCCATTAACTATGACTTGAAATTCAACTCATGATTGGACATCAATGCTCTATCCATCATATCCAACTATGAGGTGGGTTTCATTATGAATATTTTAGATCATATGTCATGTCAAATAAACATATTAAATCTCTAAGATATTATTTACTCATTCCAGAATACCTCAAAATATAACTGTATAAGTTCATAAAGATAGTTCAAAAAATGAGTCATGATCTTTTAAACATACAAGAGGATGATAAACTCTACTGAATTTTCCAATAAATTGAATTATCAATAGAAAATTTGAATGATTCAAAATCTAAATTGTTTCCACTCCACACCCTCATGATTAATTATTGTAACTAATTAATCCCAACATATTGGATTGACCCATAATCCTTAATGTTAGCAGAATGAACATTTAATTATTCTAGAATTTACAAAAACTTAATGGTATATCAATTATTCCCATCCAATTATATTATACTTTAGGATAATTTGAGATTTGAGAATATAGGGGATTATAAAAAAACACTCTTCAACACTATCTCTAACTCCATCACATTGTGGTTCTACAACTATATCTTGAATGGGAGAAAATGAAACAACTTTTTCAAGAGCTTGGATAGCATGCGCCACTATCTCAAAATTTTTCTTAACAAATGGAGGTTTCTTTCTTCATTGAACATTGGAATCATTATCTTTATTTATATTCAATCATCTTCTCAAATTTATGATTCCACACAACATAATTAGAAATCATGTAATCATAAGAATGGATAATATAATCAATAAATAAATCATGAGATATAGCAATATCAAATACATAAATACATAAATTCTATAATTATTCTATTTGAAAATACATAGATAAAAATGGAAAAATTCTAAAATAAAAAAAAGGAAATTCCTCAAGGAAATGATTCACAACCTCCCATGGTGACATATGGTTCTCTAGGAATGCAGGATTCCTCATACACTCTTTCAACTACCTCATATTTCCATAAATTCATTCCCACTTTCTTCAAGGAAACCCCAAATGATGTATAAGCATTAAATAAATCCACTCAACATGAATATAAAATAATTTCTTCATATACCATCCCAATTACCCTAGAACATTGATACTTGGTCCAATCTTTACATATACCATTGGGTGTTCCTGATCCCCATATGAATATGACTAGAACCTTTCATCTAAAAATGAAACACTAACTGAAAATTACTTTTTTTTATTATAAATACACTTTTTAAGGGAAAAGTGAGGAACCACAAACAACTAGAGAAAACTACCAGACTGCCCCATCCTAGAATGTGTGCCAAAAACAAGCCTTAACCAACAAAAGACCCCTCAAAAAGCAGTCCCATGCAGAAGCATAGGCATGGAACCAATGGAAAAGCCATACCCCCTCAATCATCCAATTTCAAGAGGCCTGCACCAATGAAGACTTAATTCTCTAATCCCCTTCCAGAGCTGGTCCAATTAGAATGTTGGAAACAAGCCTAAACATAACTAAAAATCCAAACAACATATGTCCCAAGGTTTCCATTTCTTGCACAACCCTTTCTATCACACCAATCGACCAAAACCACCAACTTAAACAGAGTCACTAATAATAAACTTGATATTACCTGAGTCTGTTTTCCTAAAAATTTTCCATGTTAAGGATGATAAATTTAAGTTTGCTTCTTCCAATATCATCTTCTCAAACACAGACGCCGGTTGATCCCAATACTAAATGTACTCCTCAATGCTGATATTTCCATGGTTGAAACCCCCTACCAAATTTGAGTCCTATTTGTCAATCCAAGAATATTTATCCTCATTAAGAGACACCTTTAGAGACCTCCCCATAATTTTAGCAGCCTCCTACTCAGTAACGTTGAGAAATAAGAAATGTTCTATCACTTCTTCTTCGGTGCTTAAAAGCTGAACCATGGAATGAAAATCCTATTCCCCTAGCCTCAGATTGGCCAGAGACTCCATGGACATCCTCTTGTCACTCATCTTTTTTACCGAGCGAGTCTCTAGAGGATGAGGTAGTGAGGAGTAATCCTTCCTCCCCTTCCTCCTCCTAGAGCCTATATTACTCTTTGGGCTTAGAGCTTCATCTGCTGAGTGGTTGTGTTCGATACCTTTGGGAACCATCACACCGACCCCATCTCCATCACTTGGGATAAAAATATCAAAACTCAAATCATCCTCTAGAAGGCATTCAAACTTGTTACAAAAGGGAATAGAGCTCGGACCCCCTTCCTTCCCACCTCTGTTTGGAATAGCTTCAACCATATCGAACCCCTACCCCATATCCCATATCCACACTACCCAACCATGGATTCTCAACCACCGAGCTAGAGAGATCCACCTTCCCTCCATCCAATGTATGGTCCAAGATCGGTTTCCCCCTACCTCTGGAATTCCGCACGAACCACCTCAATCTGGAATTTTCCCTCTTCTTCCTATGCACCATGGCTTGATGGACCCGCAAGATCCACTTTCATCCTACTGAACACATCCGCCACTGTCAAGTTAACTTGGTGTACCACCACAATAGTTCCAAGGACACCTACACCCGCTATAGTGTAGGTAACTGCCTCAGTAACTGGTTGCACCACCTCCACTGTCTGCAATGAAAAAGTTCCCCTAACTCTAACCTCTTCACCCGCTGAATACAAACCCGAGACACAAACCATTGAAACCTTGTAATTTCCACTGACCACTATCTGAGTGGTGGCCTGATCATCCATATGGAAATCTTCCATCAATTGAGATCCAAATCCCCTACCCTCCATCGATGCATATCTCTGCCAAAAAACCCCAGAAGAGTGCCCCAACCGCTTACATATTGAACAAAAGTCAGTCCATCTCTCGTAGATTACTCCTACATGCACCTATATTCCTCACTGATTGAAATCCAAATATAATCAAAGGGAACCCTAGAAACAACCATCTCCATGCATATCATCAGGAAAACAAGGTGACAAACCATATCTGTTCTGTTATCCAAACAAAGATACATACTGAGTATATTTTAGAGCATTCATATAATTGAGGGGTTTTGAAATGGAAGTGGGTGGTTAGGGAAACTAACCCCAATCACTGTGGATGGAGAGTCACGATTCATGTGGAAATAGAATGACCACAGGAACAAGAAAAAACAACAGCCATTATAGTGCCATGCTGCCCTCAACCAGGCACAAATGAGGTCCTCCTTTGATGTATACCAGATCATGATATGATGATTATCAAGAAACCCCACTGTCGCCTGCTCCTAGAAATCCCAAGTGTCGAATACAAACCTATCAAAGGAATCAACCGATGGAATTTTCTTCTTAAACATTTCAACTAGGGTGAGATTTAGAAGCATGGATGGTTCAGTGAACTCTGAAGTTGAAAGTTGGAGATTCTAACAGGCATTGATGAGATCCAGAACCTTTGCACCTAACTTTGGTTTCGGAAATAGAGGAAGAAGGTTAGGGTTTGAGAAGGGGAGAAAAGGGGGTGCCTCATTCTTTAATAAAAATGAATATCCCTCCCCTATAGAGGGGGGAGGAACTGGCGTCAATGCCGCCATCGTCATCGAAGGAGACAAGCCTCACTAGGGTTCTCGCCGCCTTGTGCCTCGAAATAAAACGCTATAATTCTGTTAACATTTAAAAAGGGAATACAAATAATGAATTTTTTTACACATTAATTGGAAACAATATACAATATGAAAAAATAGAGTCGTAATTCGAAACCCTTATTAAGGATAAAGTAAATCAATAAGTTAGATAATCAACATAGAGTAAAACATAACCCATGTGAAAAAATGGAATTCATCAAGATATTGTGTCCAAAAACAATGTACAGTAGATGTAACATAGATCCACTTGTCACGTGTTTCAAAATAAATACCATTATCAATAAACCATTTTTTATTTCATTTAAATAAAATGATTTAATGAAATTAGTTTATACCTGAATTCCTTGAAGGCCTTCATTTTTTATTGATTTTTGATAACCCCCATTTCAAGGGATGAGGGGGAACCCTTACAAGGCCTGTAGTCTTAGAGATTACATGGACCGTAGGCTTAGGAGATTACATGACCCGAGGGTCTTAGGGATTCAACCAGACTGTCTACAAGGAACTACCCCTCCCAAGCATCTGAATCTTGATAAGCTCTCTACCTTTGCATGACTGTCTAGATAAGCTTTCTGTGCAAGCACAGGCTGGTACCGATGGCATAACCATACCCTTTCATTATGAAAATCCATTTGGCTCTGCTCTCGTGAGTGCACCTACTCTAAATCCTCTTCTGGGGCTGCTCCTTTTTATTAGTATGTTTGGGGCCTGCATTCATGTGTTCTGAAGGCCTTGGGGTGGGCCTAAGGCCTTAAGGTGGCCTGAAGGCCTTGAGAATCAACTGGCCCGAAGGCCTTGGGTTGCCCGAAAGCCTTGTAGCACCCGAGGACCAAACCAGTGGCCCGAAGGCCCAGATGGATGAATAGTTCCAACTGCTACAGTACCAAATAGTGCCTGCTACAGTACTACTACAATACTGCTATAGTACCCCTGGAAATATGCCTCCACCCAGATTGGATCTCGGGTCTCTTGGATATACCTAGAAAGTCCTCACCAACTGGGTTGAGGCTCATGTGCTTAATGAAATTAGTTTATATATTCTAAATAAAAACATGGCAAAAAACCAAAAGAATATAGGTATATTAAAACAATATTAAATGAATATTTTATATAGAGTTTTCATATAAAAAACTAGAATAAAGGAAATAGTTATATAACCAAATACTAATGTCAAAAAAACAAGGAGTGGTTGTCATATTCTCTGATATACATTAGTTCCTTTAACTCTGATTCATTAATTACTCAATCATCTATCTCTACTGATATATGTGTTCACACATCTTGAGGATAAAAAACTAGACTAATCAATCAATATCAAATTAGGGATAATAATTTATAACTATGATTCGTTATAGTTTTCATCACCAATCTAATTCTAGGGAGTCATACTCCTATCATGATTGTCTCATTAACTCACAAAATAATTAGTCTCAAATTTACTTCAATCAATAAATCAATGATAAGAAAATTAGTTATTTCATATCAATTAATCATTAATATATCAATTTATTTATTTCATGTTCATCATTCACTTTCAATTTAAAAAAACAATCATTGATTTTAAAATATTTTATCAATATAGAATTATATTTCATTTATATAAAAAATTATCATTATCAATGTTGGATAATTTTATTAATTAATTTCACATTTAAATCCATATGTTTTCTTAAAATATAATAAATAATTTTGATGAATGTTATACTGGGTTTTTTACAATTTCAATGATATTTTTCAAATAATGATATAATTCATCTCAAATGAATGTTTTATAAATTTATTTAAAATTCATTTCAATTAAAGGAATCAATTAAGGGTTTAATTTATAGGAAAAATCTTTATATAATCACTTAAAATTAATGACATGATAAAATAGAAACACATAATGATAATAAATAATTATTAATTAAGTATAATTAGAATAGAGATTCTATAGTAGAATCAATATCTATATAAACAAATATCTAATCAATCTAAATGTGAGGCTTCATTGTAACACCCCGCCCCTACCTCATTGGCTTGAGGAGGCGGTGAGGGTTACTTGGCCTTAGGTGACGTTCCCAAGGCGCCAAAGGCTGGAAATAAATGCCGAGGGCAGTAAGAAAAATTGGGGAACGATTTTCCCTTGAGACAAAACAAACCCAATAACAACAACTATATGATGCATGTTAACAAAACCAAACTCATAAATTACCCAATACAACCAGAAAATCCATAATCATACATGTCAACACAACCCAATACAACATCAGAGTATTATGCGGAAGACTCAACAAGAAACACCACAAGCCACAACACCACCACTGCTCCACTCCCGCTCCAAACTCCATGCACCACCAAGCATCACGAGGCACTGCTAAAAGATGGAGATGCCTTACCTTTTCCCATATACCGGTATACTACATCTGCAAAGAAACCGAAGTGCCAAAGCAGGGGGTGAGTACAACTACTCAGTAGGATTTACCCCAAATGACTTCCCTACACACACCACTAGGATAAAACCGTTAGCACATTCATGTAAAACAATTTATATAAGGTAATCACAATTTCAAACATCACCATACCAAAAAACATCCTTACAGGGTCATCTCACCAAACCCAAGTAACCAAGGGAAAGCCAAAAAAACATTCCCCAAGCCATTTCTTCATTTCACACTTGCACAACAATTCCAACTTGTAAAGAAATGCACAACAAACAATCAAAACGGTGGGACTTCAGCCCAACTCGTTCACCCATTCACAACAAAGAAATCAAAATGGTGGGAATTCCGCCCATCTCATTCACCCATTCACGACAAAGCAATCAAAATGGTGGGACTTCCGCCCAACTCGTTCACCCATTCATGATTAGTAGCACTTTTGACCACTACCCACATAGTGGCACTTCCAACCACTATCCATCACCCGTTTATAGTGGGACTTTCCCGCCCACTTCAGCAAAACATTTCAAACAATCACAACCAAGCATAAAACCCACCAAGATCACAACATCATGCAATCAATCAAATTCTATTGCATATAAATCCACTTCAATAAATCATCCATTTGTTGAAAACCATTTTCTACGCCAAAAACCCTATCTCAATAAAACAACCCTTTTTATTGAATTCCATTCCCATCAATCATTTCACAAATCAGTCATAACATTCCATTTTAAAAACCCCATTTTAAAATTCACAACAATAGCATTACATCACAAAACCCATTTCTCCCAAAAATCCCCAAATGGATTTCCAACCAAATTCGCACATCAACACACAATTAATTTCAATCACAACAAATTAATTGAATCATGTATCCACTAGATCTAACCAAGTGGAGTCGAGAGACAATCCACATACCTTTTGGGTTCCCGAAAAAATGACCCACAAGCCACTGCACCTCAAAACCGGCGAACGCACCACCGAAACGTCTCTAGATCCCTTTCCATAACATTCACAATACTTAATATTAACATCCAAGGAAACCCTAACCCTAGATCTACAAAAAACAAGTGCAGATCTAGAAAACCAAGAAAAAGAGGGATGTAGATCTAGAGGAAAACACAAGAGAAACAAGAGGAGAGACTTACCCGAAAGCAATCACCTTCAAACCACCTTGAATCCTCTTCAAAACCCTTCTAAAATGAGTGGGAGAGCACCCAAAACCCCTGATAACCCAAAATCCCGAGTGAGGATCGAGTGGGAGGAAGAGAGGAGTGAAATAGGTCAATCCCGAGTGAGCTCGGATTTAAAAACCCTATTTTTAAGTGGCCGCTCGGTTTAGCCCGCATGGTTGAACAAACCGTGCGCTAACCATGCGCACTCCACTGCCTCAAGAGCCAGGGTCTGCACGGTTTACCCGCACAGTTTGGCAAACCGTGCGCAGGCAGTGCGGAGCGTACTGTCTCCCCCTACACAGTTCCTGGAGCATCCGCACGGTTTACACTAACCGTGCTCAAACCGTGCAGCCCTTTAAAAGCCTCCAAACTCTTCCAAAACCGTTCCAAACTCTCCAAACCTCTTCCCAACTCATCCCATGCACTTTAAAGACATAAAAAAATGCATAAACAAAGGCTACATACCTCAAACCAGGGGTTCTATATTCACCATGATGAAAAGTAATAGAATTTTTAGATAGAGTAAATGAGATGACTGGATATTAACTCATACTAGGTAGGGATTGAGGTCATCCACCACCACATTAATTCCCAATATATGAGGTTGGATAACTGAATAAATACACTAGGGAGAAATTAAACATAATGAATTTTATTAGGGACTAATAGGGTTAATTATACATCATTAATTGGGGTCTCAATATTTGTAATTAAAATATTGGTGGATTAAAAACACGTTTACATAGTTTCATGGTTGGGATGCATGGTTAATAGTAAATGTCACCCTAGTCGTATGCACATACTGTACATCAATAAATGGAACATGGTTTCTCCACATGGCTCAACTAGTTGTGCCACATAAATGAAAACCCCCACTAATAATGATATATGGTTTATATGGGTGGACATAAGGTTTTTAAAAAACATCCACCAGCCTTGTGACACCCACCAAACCCACTTAATTTTCAATTTGTTATGTTGGTCCAAACTGCATGGTTTTCCATAACTGTGCGCCATCCATGAATAACCCCCAATAATTCAAAAATGCTTTTAATTGCCTCTAAAGACAACACAGAACATGTTCCAAATAATATTATATAAAAAGGATGAAATGGTATATAAAATAAAGTGACATGATGTTTCATTGACTAACATTGTTTGATACTAATAACCAGTGTGGGTTTTTTCTACTTAAGATCTTTATACATGATTCTCTACTATGAAAAAAATGGGGGGACTCTTAATATATTAATTCCATTGGATAATCATAAATTGGATGTATTTGTATCATATTATTTTTATTAATTTTATCTTCTCTTATTGATATAATATTCTATTCTTATTGGGGATAATTTATTAAAAGTGGAGTTTAAGTCTCTTTTAGGAGGGTATAACAAGTAGAAATATGGACCATGATTATCTCATCATGGATTCAAAATAACACATTTATATCTTACTCATAATTAATGGAACATTCCTCAATTATGAAGGATAATGTTGATTATGTAATGGGTGACATGTAGGCACATCCTTGAATTTTTCATTATTTGAGGATCATCTAAGAGGAGGTAATTTATCATTCAATGGAGCCCATAAATTATGTACTTTTCTATCATGATGAATTCATAAAACATCAATGAATGTATTATTATTATATTTATTTTAAATGGAATTTCATATGCACTATTCATTTTTATAATTTTAAATTTCAAGATCAACAGTTCGATATAAGTTTATAACATTCAATGATACATAAAATTATTTCATGATCATGTTCTCATCATGATTTGAAGGATATCCACTGCTCCCAAAATATTCATCAAGGGACACACCATAACATTCTTCTTACCATTGTTTTTAAAAATATTTATACATTCCTTTCCATGTGTATCAAACAATAATTTAATCATATAATTCTCTACAATTTTATTTTATTTGATATAATTTTTTAAACACAACCCCATGTTTATGAAAACCATAATATATTGTTATATTATGTGTCAGTAAGCCCATAGCCATTATATTGGACTGTATGTATTAAAATAACCAAATTATGAGAAAAATATGGTTTAAATATCTATAAAATTAATTAATATTTTATTAATTAATTATATATGAAAAAAATCATTTTTAATTAAAAAATATATTCTTTGGAAGGAAATTTTTTTGAGAGAAATGTTTTTATCCTAAAAATTAACAAATATATATTTATAAATTATTAAAATATTAAAAATTCATTAAAAAAATTATTTCATATTATTTTTACAATATGCCTCGAAGAGTAAGAAATAATGATTTATTTTTAAATATTATTTTTTATTTTTTTAAACATTTTATTCATTTATTTTAATAGAATATCATCCATAATTAGATTTATTTATTCGAAAAACAAAATAAATATATGAAATCATGAAGATAAATGTTCTTAAATATTTCCCTTATATTTTTGGTAATTATAAAAAGTCACCATATAAAATTTGGGTTACTATTATAAGGAAAAAATAAGTAAAATAGGGTTAAAACATTGGTATACAAATTGAAAAATTATCTACCACTTAGAATTATTATATTGGATGAGGGGCATTTGGAAATTTCAAACCATTTCAAGAATATATTTTCACTTGGTTAGATATTCCATTTAGTATTTCCTTTATATAAATTTAACAATAATTTAACACCCCATTATTCTAAATTAGAACATTGAATTCAATGGTGTGCACGACACGCAACACCAAGTGTAAAAATGGAATACCCAAAATTAATACATTATAATATATTAACTATAATAAATAAATATAATATATTCCATTTATTTTAATTAAATAATCACTGAGTTATCTTGTGTTACATAGATGAGGGGCCTTCATTAATATCTTATGTTACATGTAAGATCAACCTTCCATGAGAGCTTGCGTTACATGAAAAGCCGAGCATCACCAAATATAAATGTATTATTAAAAAATTATTTTCTAATAAAACATTATAAAACCTAGTCATTATGTTAGCAGTTATGAACATTATTAACTAAATAAAAAAAATTAAAGGTTAATATTAATATAAAATGAATTCATGGGTTACCAACTACCGATAAATGAAAATAAACACAAATTGGATATAAAGCAAAATATTATTAATTTTATGCTTCAAAAGGAGTTTTGTATTAATAAAAATAATTATTTAAAATTATTAAATTTATTGAATGAAATATATATGTTATATATTAAGTAAAATTATTTTGTATTCACCCAACATATTTGATATGAAGATGATAATAAAAAACCTAATTTTACACATAAAAACCTGCACATTTATTAAAAACATTTGTACAAAATTTAATGGAGAACCAATTTTAAATAAAATATTTTACAATATAATAAATTTTATATGTAAATTTAAACTTTATATTTTAAATATAAACAAAAAAACTAGTTTATGGTAAATATTTTGTATTTTTCTTGTGAAGTTTCATTTTTTAATGAATAGTTAAAAACATTGAATTTTTGTTTAAAACTATATTTTTATCTAATTTATTTATAATGATAAATTCTACATTAAATTATTTTCAACATTTTATTAGATCATATATTTACAAATAATACAATTTTTTTTCCTTAAAATAATGTTCAAATTGAAATTTAACATAAAACATTTATCAATCATTTTTATGTTTTTACTTTTAAACCCTGTATTGTTGTCTCATCTGTGAGATTAAATATAAATTAATTTCATCCACTACTATGATTGGAATTTTGAAAAATTTATTTCATATTTATAATTAGTATAATTTATAATTTATAATAATATGAAAAAAAATTTGACAAAAAATTTTAGTGAATGCGATTAAAATTAATTACAATGATTAAGGTTAAATTAACCATAATATGGGACTAAACCTTAATCTTAAGGTCCCAAATTACCTAGAAACTATTAAATGAGACATTTTATGGCCATATATTGACTCTATAATCCCTTTTGTCAATTTAGTTCCACTATTGTATCCACTTTAAATGTCAAAAACATGCATGCGATTCCTTTGTAAAAATATTATAAGAGTGCCACTCCTCATCCACGATAAAAGAACCTCCTCTCCCCCAACTTCCTCAAACCAATAAATACACTTTGGATATAACAATATCTAAAAAAAGTTGCTAAAAATCCACCCCCTTATCCTAGAATCCTAAACTTTGGATTAAAATAAAACATGTAATCTTTTGGTTCAATCCAAAATGAGTTACCAGATTAAGAGGTAACATCTATCCTTAAGATTTTTAGTATTATTTACAATATAAAATTCCAAATATATTCATATTCTATGATTTTATAACAAAAACAGTATCCTAAATATTCTAATAAGTTTTTATTACATTTTTTCTACCTACGCAAACACACACTTCCATCAAATGGGTAACAAACATACTATTTCTATGTATGACCAACTACTACCTCATGAAACAATGATTATTATTTTTTCCATTACCATATCTCATGGTCATAATTATTATGGATAATCTATTTATATATTTTATATATGATATTTATAATTTCTTTATACTTCATTAATTATTTTATAATTCATATCTTTATACATTCAATTTTATGTAAAAACGATAGCATCGTTTGAGGAAGAGAGGACTACCACCCCTCAAAGCGATGTAATTCGTTCACATGATCCATGGAATATATGATTAATGATTATAATTAAACATATGATAAGTATACAATATATATATATATTATATTAACTACATAATTAAAATTTTGGAAATATATATAATTTTATATATTATCCTTTCACACACTAAAAGGTGATATCGTCGATCGTGGACGTACGGACTACATCCTCCATGACATGATAAGATTACTTTTACATCACAATATTTATAAATATATAAATATATATGATTATATAATATTTTATATATTATATATGTTTCTCTCTATATTCATATATTTCTACTTACCTTCAGTCTATAACAATCATTGAAAAATGAGAATATTACTCATGCATACGTAAGGCATACCATCTACATGACTGTAACATTGATTCATTTTTAATAACCATATTTGATGATTGTTTTTAAAAGTATAATTGATATATAAATATTATAATTATGTTGATATTATTATTCTGGTGTTTTTATATAATGACCACTTTGACCATAGTTGACCTACCAATGCTGATTTTGATGCATCAACTAAATTTAGTCAAAACACCCAACATAAACATAATTGATTAAGTAGTTGTATAAAAAATAATAATATGTAAAATAAAAGTAATTATAAACATGAAAAGTTTTCTAAATCCTATAAATAATTAACATTATTTTATTATATTGGAAGTTAAATGATGTTCACCCGAAGGGAAACAAAAGGTAATGAATTCTTACCTAAAATTTTTTACATCTATGAGATAAATGTTATGTTCTACACTTAAATATTTTATGTGGTGTATCTACAACCAATATTTTTATATTATATCATTAATAATTTTATCTTCATGATATTTTAATCTTTTATGTAATGTTATTCCTTAACGATTATTATGATTTAAAATGTTTCAATGTGGTATGAGATACTATGGAATATTGAATGATTAATTTTCACAATAATAACATTAATGATGTTTCATTGGTCTTTAAATTCTAGGAAACTATATCAACATTATTTAATAGAACCTATAATTTTCCTCTCCTTGAGTTATTCAAGAAATTTTCAAGTATTAGTACCATTTTACCACTCTTTGGTACTCATTTTTTTTGTAAAATTCTTACAAGAAAACCCAACATTATTTTCTCTTTAGTTGGAGAATATTCTTTATTATAAAAACATTTTTTCATTAATGTGTTTTATAAAATGTTTTAAAAAGGATTTGGTATAGATATTTTTACTCATTTTTTCTTCAAGTAGTGTTTTTAAGGAATCATCTTATCAATTTCGGAACAAGGCATTTTTCTCGACTTTTATCATCCAAAATGAATGTTATTTTACCTTATAAACTTTTTACAGATTTACACGACCTCAATTCATTAAAGATTAAATTGAATGTTTAAAAGGTTATTTTTTAAAGAATAATTTTTCAAAAGTTAATCTCAAAGAAATTTATCTTCAAAATTCTTTTCTAAACAAAGATATATTTTATTGAAGATTATTTTTAATGATATTTTTATAATGCTTCCATTCATCAATGACAATAACCTTTTATTTTATTCCACTTGAGATATGTTATATTAATAACATCATTAAACTTCTTTTGTATGAATTATGATTTATTATTCTAAGTATAATATCCACATTCACTTCCTTAATTCCTTTTTGTCCCCTTGAAATATTAAATTTCCTATGATCATTTGACATTGCATTTACCATAAATTTCTAGATTATTTTTCAAGGATATTATTATTGCCTAAAAAATATACCTTCTTTTATATGGTGTTTACTTTGAATTTCATTTTACTATTTGGGGAATTATTGATAAATTTTTATACATTATTCAATATGAATATTTGATATGGTGTATTGTTTATTTGATATGAGGAATGATTTGGACATGCAATACATTGTTTTGGGACTTTTAAGAAAATACCTATATATATTGCAGATTGGATAATGAAATCCCCCTGATCCTTCAGTAGTATAATGAGATGAATTAGTTTTAAAAAGTGGAATAGGTAAATTTTCTGTTGACAGTAATGGTACCATGTACCTTGGAAACATAGCTTCCCATAATGAAGCATTTTCCTTCATTTTGATTGTGTTATTATTCAGCAATGATATTTTATGTTGAAATATAAATGGATTCATTTCATTTTTAGTTCATTTATTAAGTGGAAAGTGTTTCATTTTCTTACCTTTACATATATATATTTTTCATAATGTTTTTATTTGAATGGAAAGTGTTTTCATTTACCTTGTGTTATTGTTTATTCACATATATTTAATCCAATAGGTTGCATTTAATTTTTGTTCAGTTAATTACGATTCCATAATTATATTTCCTATTGATTAATTATTTATTCCGATATAAATTACCCTTATAAAGAAATTGAGACCACCCTTAATGTTTTTTCCTTTTCTTAAGAATTCAAGAAGCATACTGTGAAAGATGTTGAGGTATTTACTATATGCAATAATGTTATCCTCGATGTTATTTATTTATTTAGAAAAAAATATGTTTAAATTTTTGTATTAATTTATAATACAGGACTCATTTATGTATTTGGTTTACCAAGACCTCTAAAATCTTGGTTATTCATGATTTTATTCCTTGTAATCATATTAATGTAATTGATAGTAGACACTAGCTCTAAGATATCTAGGGTCAGGTTACTACCACTAGTATTAAATAAAGTTTAGTAGAAACCTTGGGAACTAGATTTAGGAAAACATATGTTAGAGAACATAACCCTAAGGTATAATTTGAGGATATGTATAGAATAATTTTCTTAAATTTTGATAATGTATATATTATGTGGTTCTTCTTAGGTATAAATCTATATCTGTATACTAAAAGTGGACATGGTTCTAGCACAGATGTACCACAGAGTAATAACTCTGGAAAGTTGTTCCAAGACAGACTCAGGGTAACCACCTACATGACAACCTTCATGACTACAAACTTGGTTTGACACTCCTAGGGGATATGTTTAGGATAATTCACTATTTCATTACAAAAACTATGAATAATTTTGAAAACGAATAGACTAGATTAAACCAATGGTTTTATTTTTAATTTAGGATAAGGATTAATGGTCTAGAAATACTACAAATGATATTATGGATAAATCCTAGGCCAAGGAAGGACCTATGTTGAAATAAATGAATGAAGTATTTATCTATTATGGATTTATCAAAAACCATAGTTAAAATGATATTTAGTGATTAACCTTATTTATAGGATATATATCATCTTTATTTTAGAAATTATACTAATATGGTTATATAAAAGGACAACCTTTAAGCCAAGTGGAAACCAATCAAACTGAGAAAGGTTGCAGGTCTTGAACCCATGACCGAAGGACGAGAAGGTTGTCATACCAACCACTAACCTACACAATTTCTTGGTTAATTTTTCATTTCTTTTTAGTTAAAAACATTTATTAAAAATGTTATTTATGAACCATTATTATCAATTTTTAAGATTAGTGATTAATATATTAACTATATTGGTTTTTGAAGATATTTAAAGACAAATAATCATACTTTTCACTCTTTTATGGGCTTTAAGATCCTTTATAAATTTATTTTGTGCTTTAGGAATCAATATTAATTTTTGAATGAAATGGATCATAGATAAAAGAACAACAAAATGTAGAAATTATATATATATAAATATATCAAGTATGTATATAAAGGAAGTAAAATAATTCCACAACATTTTCAAAAGTATCGTAAAACACAAATGATGTTATAATACATTTTCTTTCTGATTCCATTCTAAATCATCATAGATTTATGGATTTGAGTCCCTCAACATTCTATTATTCATTCACATGTTTGTAATTCATGACCTCATTCACTCCCTATATATATTTACACTTTTCTTCTTAGTACATATACCTTCCACTAATGATCACTTATATAGAGACCTAGTACTATTTTATTCGATGTGACCCATGTACTTACCACTCTCTCTTTTAAAGAGGATGTTTTATGAACCCTTATCATGATATGGGATTTAAACAAAGAATAAAATCAAATAATTTATCAAAAATATTATGTTTATATTTTTAGGATGCAATTTAATTAATTCAGGGAGACTATAACACCCTAAAACTATAAATTACACAATTTTATTTAATGGAATGTAAGAAACAAAACACCAAGTGTAAAAAGGGAATATAATAACTAGACACCTTATAATAATTTTACTATCCTAAATAAATATAATATATTATATAGCTTTTAATTCATGAAACATCATGTTTCCTTGTGTTACACTAAAGAGAGACCTTCCTATAGAGCTTGTGTCACACAAAATAAAAACCTTCGTTGATAGCTTTGGTTAAACACAACACCAATTTTCACCAAATATTAATGTATTATTAAAATATTATTATTGTATATAATATTATATAACCTAGATATTATGTTAGGAGTTATGAGTATTATTAAATAACTTATAAATATTTATGATTTATATAAATATAAAATGAATTCTTGGGTTACATGTAATGCCCCGACCCCAAAAGCCTAAAGCCAGTGCATCATTGTATTACATTGGCATGATTATAAGAAATCAAATCTTGATGGACCGATTAGTTTAGAAGTCCTGGAAAATCAGATTATCTACATAATAACCATAATAAAATTGAAAAATAAACTAAAACAATCTACACATTAAACTAAAATTAACGGAATCCTTGAATTCTTATTCAAATACATATTATTAATAGCATGAGGAAAGAAACATAATAAGGGTGAGTTCAAATTCTCTGTAATGGTAAGTAAAATAGTAGAAATAATGAATATATATAAGTAATAACTTGACACACTTTCCATTTAAGCAACTATATATGGAAAATCTATATGTGAATGTAAGAAACTAAAACACATGCCATTAATCAATAAATTGAAAATGAAATAATTCTATAGATATTTCAAAACAAAAATCAAATTTATAAATAATAATTGAGTATAAATTATGGAAATGATTCATTATTCGACACAATGTTTCCTAGATACATGGATATTGTACCATCAATAACTTTCACAATATTTTTTATCATATCGAGTGAAAACCCATCCATTTTGGGAAACCATTTCATCTCATGAGACTATAGATGCATTGAGTGTATTTTATTAACCGGTTACAAACCTTTAGGGAATACCATAAACGGTCTCCAACCCATGTTGTACAAGTGAAAATAATTACTCATATATAAAATAAATAACATTCCTTATTAAATATCCAAATTTAATAAATAATATGGATTTATCAATAGTACCCCATAGTAGGATAAGTAACAATAAGTGTTGTTGATAATAAATTATTATTGGGGGAAAATAATCTTAACATATTCCAAAATGTATTATACCACATTGTAACATAAAATAATAATTCACTGTGAATTAAATGAAACATATAAAATCTTCATAATAAGTAGATTCATGATATATCAAAACAATGGGGTTTATATACACCAAATAAAAGTGTATTGGTTCTTAAAAAATACGTCTCAATAGAATGTAAATTGATAGGAAATCCATAAAAAAATCAATCCTTTTTATTGTGTGGTCTTTATCCTCTTATATAGTGGTTTAAAATATGTTACTAACTAATACCTAAACTATAATTATTTCAATAATATAATATATAAACTTCAAAAAATATTTTTTTACCTGTTTATGATCCTCTTTTATTATTTTAACTATTTTGGGTGTTAATTACCTAGTTTTCTCAAGTATGTTTTGAATTGTGATTTGTTGTTCTTATTAATTTGATTATGTTTTAATCAAATCCAAAATGTATACCCTTAATTAATTATCATATATATTGAATATAAATTAATTTATTATAGTTAATAATATTAGGATACTAGAAATGAAGTGAACTGCTCATGGAGACGGTACGCCGTGTGTATGCATGAACACTACTTTCATTTCATTGTTGTATTAATGGAATGAAAACTAAATGATACATATGTATATTATAATTACAATATCATATCTATTTTATATATTTTATATAGGTTTATCAAAACCATCTTTTATACATTCTATGTATGGCATGAATGAGTCTTATCTCTTTGAGGGGGTGATAGTCCACACTTCCTCAAACAAAATTATCATATTTACACAAGATGAGAATTATAAAGGAAACTAATAAATAAAAATTACATAATCATAAATATATTATAAATATAATATAAAACACATATAAATATAGTTTCCATCATAATGGTCACCATGATAGGTGGTAAAGGAAAAACCAAAAACCCTCATTTAGTGAGATAATAGTTCTCCATATACAGAAGCAATATGTTCATTACCCATTAGATGGAGGTGTGCGTATGTGTAGGTTGAATCCATTAGATAAAAAATACTAGTATGCTTATTATAAATTATTTTTTATATAATCATGGAATAATTATTTTTTAAGGGTAGATAATGGAAATAAAACTAGAGGGATTAAGAGAATACATTACCTCTTAATAATGTAACATCTTTTGGTTCGTACCAAAAGGATTCATTGGAAATGTTTCATCACAAAGGGAGGATTGAATGAAGAGCGTAGGGATCTTTTGAAGATATATTGGTAGATATTTTTTGAACCAATGTGCTTTGAGAGGTATGAGGAATGTAGAGAAGTGGTTTCCTTTTATAAGAGATGAAAATGACCCACTTTGTATGAAATAACTCAGATTTCCCTAGGATATTCCCTTGTGATATCTTGTGACTGAGTTTTTATAGGAGTTATTGGTGGCTTACTTTAGGATTTTTCCAAATTTTAGTTTTTCCATTGATATGTCAGCGCATCAGTGTGTTAGTGTGTCAGAATGTCAGTGCGTCGGTATATTAGTACATTGGCATGTTAGTGCATCATATTGTCATTGCATCAGAATGTTAGAGCGTCAATATGTCAGTGTTCCAGAATGTCAGTGCATCATCCTCGGTGAGTCAAGAGCATCAACATCAGTAGGTCGAGGCGTCATTAGGTCAGGGCATTGGTAGGTAAGGGCATTAGTCGGTCGTGGCATCAGTAGCTCATGGCATCGATAGGTTAGGGCATCAGTAGGTTAGGGCATCAGTAGGCTGTGGTGTCAGTAGGTCATTGAGTTGGTGGGTTTATGTCGGTGGGTCAACATCTGTAGGTTGCAATTGTAGCTCACTCGTCGATGGATCCACATCCATGACTCACCCATAAGTGACTCATTTTCAATTTTTCCAGTTTTTTCAAGTTTTCCAGTTTCACCCCTCTTATGTTTTATTTGACCTAAAATGTGTTTAAAGTCTTATTTGTTAGTTTTAATTGATTTCTAAAAGCTATTAAGTGTACCATTAATGTCTTAATGTTTTGGGTACTTTGAGATACTCAAACCGTTTAATCTTGACCATGATCCCTTGATTAATGACTGTTAGAAATAGTTGTTCAATTAAAATAAGATTAAGATTTTCAAAGCAAGGATCCTCCCTTCCTTGTTTGTTTTTCATTTTCCATTTGTGATCCTAGATCCTTCCTACCAAGAAGATTCATTCACCTATGCTTGATCTCTCTAGCTTAGCTTTCTTGGATATTCCTATTGCTCGCACAACCCCATGTTCTTAGAGCAAGGAGGAACATCGACCTTTTGATCATCTGGTAGGGACTTCTTTAGTCACTCTTTAATTGTGCATCATACAAGATGGGTGTACTAATTATTTCTTATAAGAAATGACTGAATAATTTTCTTTAAATAGAAATTAACAAGAAATAAATATGATCAAAATATAACATATTAATGGAATAATCAGTCGAGAGTGTATTGATGTTTGAGAACTTTCTTTATTTTTTTATCCTTGTTGAAATTAGGATCTGTTGTGGATTTATGCCTTTTAAAAATCCTGGCCATTGGTGGTATTATCTTGCATACTAGTGTTGTTATGCTTTGTTGAGATTCTTGAACAAATGACTGTAACATGAAATATGATTAATCACATAGATTGGCTAAATAAATGTATTACCCCTTGATCAAACTTGTTTTGTGATCGTCTCAATTATAATAAAGTGGAATTAAAGAAACTATGATGGTTAAATCTGAATATATAGACATCCTATTGATAGGTGTGGTTGAGTGTTGTGTTCTATTGAGTTTGTAACCTTCCATGAGTTTTGTGGTGCTACTGTTGGGAGCACAGTTTTGAGTGCAAGGTTGGTCAGAGTAGTGGGATCCCTGAGGTGGGTGTGATATGAGTGTTTTGTGGGGTTGGGGTTAATGGTATTTACTATGGGATTTGTGCATGGGGTGGTAGAGGTGGTGATTTTTATTCTTAGTTTGAGAGAATGAATGATTGTGGAATGGATGAACATTGAGGCAGATGAACTTCCTTTGTTTTGTTTTGGTCATGAAACAAATTTGGGCAGTGGGACTGTTATGGACTTTTTGTTCAGTGATACTGCATTGGGAAATTGTTTTGGCCACAGGGTTGCGAGACTAGGTTGTGATAGTAGGATTGTGCAATATTATTTTGAATAATGATAGTCAGTAGTAGGTTGGTTAATGTGTGTTTACTTAACCCGACTCTTACCCTCCTTAGGAGGTTATAAATTTTGTTCATGGTAGTTTCGCGGTAGTTCTGGAAAATTTAAATTGAATCCCTTAATAAATAAGTGGAAATTGGTTTGATAGAAAAGGGGTTGTGTTATGCCTTAGTAGTGGTTGTTGTGTGGTTTTGCATATAGGGGTACCAGAAATGTGAATCCATAGTTGGGGATGAGTGTTTGATTACCTATATATATAAATTTTAGTTCATTTTGATTTATATACACATCCCACCCTTATTGAGAACTATGTTTCGAACACCTCTAATTCATGGTGGAGGGTGTCTTTCCCAATATCCCAGTTGGGGGATGGATGATTGGTTACTGGAATTCTTCCTCTCACCCTCTTCCGAGTTCATATAGCTTGAGCGTATCCAGGTAGGCTATAATAGAATGAGTCATACCATAGTCCAAGACATATTTGGCCAGGGTTTGTAGTAGATGAGAGGCCCAGGTGTTTATGGGCCAGGATTGTTTTCCCAAGTGTCTTAGGGATGTGGCCCAAGTGTCTTCAGATGAGTGGTGTGGCTATTGTAGCCTAGGTGTTTGTGGGTGGGATTGTGTGTGTTTGAGACCTAGGTTTGTGCATGCATGTTGTGGAAATGGTATTGTGCATGGTAAGAGAGGAAGATTCAAGAATTTATCCATTAGGTAAGAATAGTTAACCAGTGGGAAATTAGTGCGGGCTACCCCAAATATCAATGTGCATATACTATTACCTTACCTGACATGTGTTATTTAGTGAATGTGCCTTCGTGAGGATGGGAAGGTTAGTTTTCCTTGGTAGGTTCATTGAGGTTCTACTATTTTCTCATAGGGACATTAGTATGTCCCCCCACCTTTTCATGGGTTTCTTTAGGTTTCCCAATGGGAATACTTGTATACTCACCCTACGTATATAAAACTATTTTCCAGTTTCCACGAGGACTTTGGGGACCGTACTGGACTTTACTAGCTTGGGAATCAAGATTAATTATTGTTTCTACTTGGACTCTTTTCTTTAGGTACTTCACATGTGATTTATCATTGTACCTTATATCAGCTTTAATTTTGATCATGCACGTGGGAATGAATTTTGGTTTCACTTTTATTTTTGGTATTTGGAGTTTTTTGGGGTTTTCCATTTTATCTCCCGATCTTGTTCATTAAAAAGGTTAATTCTATCCATTTCAGTGTGATATTCTATACCCTTGGTTGTAGTCTCTACTATGGGGCCTATTGAATATGAGACTCGGGGGGTCGTTATATCTCCATCATCTTAAAGAAGGAAGGGTCTGGTAGTTTGGTGGTTCTTACGTCATCTTGGAGAAGGTGAGTCATGAAAAAATGGTATCATAAAAGGTTTTTTTGGGAGTTTGAGAGATAGGATGGATTTCGGAGTTACATATAGTGTGTTAGGGAAACAATTTTAGGCAATCTTGGTGCATGAGATAGGAGAGGGAAGACCAGATAGGACATGGGATTTTAGGGCCTTCGATGATCCGATGTAAGGACTCTGTACCTACTGAACGACAAAGTGAGGCTAGATAATTGTAGTTTAGATACCCTAGGAAAGGTAAATGCATCATAATGACTTGTGTTCTCATGTGTGTTTTATGTTTTGGGAATTTAAAAATGAGCGAAGAGTTAAAAAAAATTAAAATAAATTGTCCACACTACTCAGGATTATGAGTTTCTTGTTTACTTTTTCTTCTATGGAACCCAGACGTCTCCCCTGTGTGGTACGAGAAGTTGAGACCCGATAGTTTGACCTGATTAATCAGTGGAAGGCCCATTGAGAAGAGTAATATGACCAATGGTATAAGATGCTTCATTACTTCCTATAGAAGTCTCTGGTAATGTATGCGAATAACATATCAAAAATAGATATGGAGAGTTGGATTGAGGAGCGGGATATTTCTTTCAGCTTAATCTGGGCTCCAATAGAGTATTGGGATCCTCTGCTGGTGAGACAAATATGAGGGGTATTGTGTTAGTGGTGGATGGTTTACCTTAGGGAGTGGAAGTAAACATAGGTTTCATGGGATGACTTTGAGAAGGAATTCTAGGAGTAATTCCTTTCATTCATGATGAAGGTTGAGAAGAGTCACGAGATACTCTCCCTCCAGTTGGGGAGTATGTCCATAAGGGAACAGAGGATCATGTTCAAAGATCTCCAATGCTTCACAATAGATCTCTTTTTGTATGAGGAGTCATGAGTGATATCCTTAGAGGAGGAACTCCAAACTTCTACCCAATATGTTGATACACTTTTCAATCCACCGACATAATTAGAGGTTCAGAAAAAGGTTGAGGTAGTGGAATGGATGAACTCACTGGGAGGTGTGCCATGAGAGGGAAGCTAGCCAAGTACGTCAATAGGGAAAGCTTTCAGTAGTAGGTCTCCAACGTTAGGTCCTTCTAGGTTTCGGCTAATGAGAAGTAGGCCTCAGTAGTTCCAATTCTGATCTCCTAGTTATCACCCTTTCCTTATAGGTCTAGGACCGAGGTGCTTTATCTGTGGAGGATATGGAAATATTTAGAACCAATTCCCAGTTCAGGAACCATAGAGTGGGGGTGGGTTGGTTCAGCACTCGTCTCAGCAGTAGTAGTTTATGGTTAGGCCCTTCTAGCTGCAAGGGCAACATGCTCCCACCCCACCAATGGTAGATGGTGCTGGGGGAGGCTGAACTCAAAGATCTCCATAGGGACCTCTACTAGGGTGTGGTTGGGGAGTCAGATGAAAGAAAAGGGGTAGCAGAGATAGGTGTGTGGAATTTCATGCTATAGAGGTAGTAGTTCCCACAGGGATAGAGGTTGTTTGAGGTATTAGTAGTCTGTTTAATAAACTTTCATGTGCTTTATCATATTAATGAACTTCACACTCATTTTTTGAACCTGGTCTAGCCTATTCTACAGGGATATATACAGAGATACTTTCCATTCCACTAGGGTTGAGTAAGCCTGTTAGAGGTCATACAAGTCTCTTTGAAGTTTATCGATGATGTAGACTGATTTTGTGGCCACACCCGTCCATTAGGGACCTTATTATTCTATAGATGAAGCCATATGATGTCATCTTGGGCATCAACTGTTTGTTTTCTATGTACACTGTTACCAAATATTTCTATATAACAGTCGTATTCTCAGATGTGGGTGGCCAGCACATAGTTTTCATCGGAGAGTGAATTTTTCATGAATATAGCCAGAATGTGGAGCCTATTCTATCCTTGTTAGATGAGCTGTTAGTGGAATCCACAAATACAACGATGGTGGAAGTTTCAGAGGTTTTCATTTTGTTTTTGGATGTATTCACTGAAGAGTTTGTGACTCTACCCCATCAACGTGATGTTGAGTTTAGGATAAACTTTCAACCCAGATCCCATCTGATTTTGATGGATCCGTATTGGATAGTGCCTTATGAGTTGCGTGAGATGATGGTTCAGGTTGATGAACTGATGAATAAGGTTATTATCTGGACCATTGTTTCATCCTGGGGTGCTCTAGACTTCTTCTTGAAGAAGGTGGGAAGTGGTTTGAGACTATGTATAGACTACCGGAGACTGAATTAGGTGATGGTCAAGAACCATTACATCCTTACAAGGATTGATGATATTTTAAACCAGTTAAAGGGGGAATGTTGGTTATCTAAGATCAACCTATAGTCTGGATATCACCAGTTGGAGGTAAAGTAGGGTGACATCCCAAAGACTTCTTTCAAGTGCAGGTACACGAACTTTGAGTTCATGGTCATGCCCTTCTATGTCACAAATGCAACCACCATGTTTATGGGGATCATGAACTCTGTTTTCCATTATTACCTGGAACAGTTCATCATCGTGTTCATCAACAACATCCTGATCTACTCTAGGTCTGAGTAGAAGCATGTCAGGCATCTGAGGAATATCTTATAGGTCTTATGATGCCACTATCTCTAAGGAAATTTGTTTAAGTGCAAGTTCTGGATTCGAGAGGTGTACTTCCATGGACATATAGTGTCTCAAAAAGGGATAGTGGTGGACCCATCAATGGTTGAAGATGTTTTTTATTGGTCATCACCCAATAATTTCGTAGAGTTTCGTAGTTTCCTGGGTCTGGATGGATATTACCAGAGGTTCATACACAAAATCTCTTGATTTGGAGCACTATTTACTGCATGGACAAGAGAAGACTTGGGCTTCATGTAGTGTGAGTAGTGTTAGGTAGCTTTTAGCTATCAGAAGGGGAAGCTGGTCAGTGCCCCAGTGCTTATATTTCCATAAGAAGGGGTAATATTGAAGGTACTCTATGATGCTTCTGGACTAGGCTTGGTATGTGTGTTGATGAAGTAGCAAGGAGTACTCTCATATGGGTATAGGCAATTATGTCCTCATGAATTTAATGATTCCACCCACTATATATAGCATTTAGTAGTTGTGTTCACGCTAATGTTGTGGCAGAATTACCTCATCTAGGGGCACTTTGTGATCTTCACAGATCACAACAGCTTGAGGTATATCTTTCCCCAATGAGACCTGAACTTGCGACAGTGAAGGTGAGTGGAGTTCCTTTAGGATTACGAATTAGAAATATCTTACACGCCACGGAATGGGAACATGGTGGACGAATCCTCGTGAAGTAATTCATAGAAGGAGGTGTGTTGGGAATCAATGAATGCATGGAAGGAAATGGGAGAGTTGGAAGATTTGCACTTAGAAGCTGTAGAGGATAGTAGCTATGGCTATTTATTTCAAAAGACAGTTTAATCTTCCTTGGTGTGGAAGGAAGAGGAGTCTAATTGGGGAGACATAGAGGCTAAAGTGATGCATGATCTCATTGTCTAGGGTGATGCTCCAGAGGGATGGTCTGAGGTTAGATAGAATCAGATGTTGTTCCTTGGGAAGTTGTTTGTCCTTGTGGGAATGCATGAGAGAGTTCTCCATGACTTCCATAAATCACCGCTGGAAATTCATCCAAGAGTCTCTATTATGTAAAAAGGCCTAGGGGAAATTTTTTGGTTCCCTAGGGTGAATCAGGCATTGGTGGAGTTTTATAGAATTATGCCTAGTGTGTCAGAAGGTGAAGGCCACACACCGTATTCCCGACGGTCTATTACATCCCTGGGATGTTCTTGGGAGGAAGTGGGATGACATATCGATGGGTTTTTTCATAGGAATACCCATGAATCAGGGAGAATGTGATTCTCTTTGGGTAGAAATGGGCCAATTGATGAATTCAGCTCACTTCTTAGAGATCATGGAGTCGAGCGCATTAGATTCCTGGGAAAAGAAGTATGTTGATGAGGTGGTGCAGCTACATGGGTTCCAAGATCCATTGTCTCAGATCAGGATAAAAATTTTATGTCACTAGTCTATAGGGGGTTGAAACATGAATTTGGCACCCAGTTATGCCTTAGCACCGCTATCCACTCTCAGAAAGATGGGCATGCAGAAAGGACCATCCAGACATTGGAGGATAAGCTGTGAAAATGTGTTCTAGACTTTGGAGGATCATGGTTATGAAACATTACCTTGGTAGAGTTTTCTTACAATAATAGCTTTCGGTCTTCCATTGGCATGGAACTATATGAATCCTTGTATGGAATACTGTGTCGTTCACTCATGTGTTAGATAGAGGTAGGGGAAGTAGTCCTCCATGGACCATAGATAGTGCAGAGCACATCTGAGAATGTTCAGATTTTTCATGAGAGGATGAAGGTGGATTAAGATAGAAAAAAGCCATATGATGATCATAGGATGAGGTCTATAGAGTTCAATGTTAGGGAACACATGTTTTTAATGGTCCCCCCTCAGTGTGAAAAGCGTTGGTTTGGCCAAGGAATCATGATTTCTCCCAGGTTCATTGGACATTTTGAGGTTTTGGGACAAGTTGGAAAGGTGAAATATTAGCAGGAATTTCAACCATGTTTATAAAAGATCCAGTATATATTCCATGTCTCTCAGCTCCATCAGTATCTACACAATGACTCCCACATCCTTAACTAGGGAGAGTGGGATATCGAGGGTGATGCGATGTTCATGGAGAGACTAGTAAGAATCGAGGATCACGAGGAGAATCTGCTGCGTGGATGGACCATCACTTTGGTTCGTGTGTTATAGAGGCATGGTGGACTTGAGGTGATTACTTGGGAATGAGAGATTCAAATGCATACCCAGTAACCAGATCTATTCTGAGTTGATATTGTGTTTTGTTTTTACCTTGCTTAAGATGAAAATTTTCACCTTGTTTGCTGTATGATAATTTGTTTCCATCTTATCTGATTTTTGTGAAAATTCCTGACTATGGGAAGGGGAGAACTAGATACCTAATCAAGATGAAACAATAAAGATGTGATTAATCCTATGTGGTCAACACCGTATATCCCAAAGAAGATAATATCTTGACACAGAGGACGGAGCTCCCTAATCCATGTGTTTGGACACTGAGACATTCAGTGTTTGTGTGGTTACTCAATGAAGTAGAGTGGTAGTGTTTCTATATTTATTCAGGAAATAGATGAAAATGATTTCTCTAGGATGTCAAGGTTTTCACTATAGATTTAGAACAATGCAAAGTGGTTTACTCCTGAGAGGCATCTTAAGGGATGTTTGCTCAAACCTCATTTCTTCTCGTTTAGATTTGAAATTCTAGAGGAAGAGAATAGATTGAGATGTTTCTAATATAATAACCCATATTTACTCAGGTCCTTCCCTTGTGAAATCTAGTTTTCATGGTATTCTGGGAGCTTTCAGTGGGTTACAACAAGAGTTTTCCAAATTTCTAGTTTTCTCATCGGCATGTTAGTGCGTCGGTGTGTCAGTGTGTCAGTATGTTAGTGTGTCGGAATGTTAGTGTGTTAGTATGTTAGTGTGTTGTCCTACCAGAGCCTTATCATGTTAGTGTGTCGGCGTGTCAGTGTGTTGGCATATCAGTGAATTTTCATGTTAGTGAATCATCATCAATTTGTCAGGAGCATCGACATCGGTAGGTTGAGGCGTCAATAGGTCAGGGCATCGGTTGTTCTGGGTGTCAGTAGGTCATGACGTTGGTAGGTCGTGCTGTCGGTAGGTCATGGTGTCGGTAGGTCAAGGATTTAGTAGGTCAGGGTGTCAGTAGGTTATGGAATTGGAATTTCATTGCATTAGTGGGTCAGCATCGGTGGCTCAACATCTTTTAGTCATGATAGTAGCTCACCCATTGGTCGTTATGTGTTGGTGACTCACCCATAGGTGACAATTTTCCTAGTTTTTCCCAGTTTTCTAGTTTCAAACCTATTACTTATTATTTGATGTAAACCGATTTTAAATCCTTTCTTGGGTGTTTTAGGAGAATTTTGAAGGGTTTTTAGTGTACCTTTAAGGTCTTAATATTCCCGGGACTTTGAGATAGTCAAACTGTGTAATCTTGACCATGATCCCACAATTAATGACTTTTGGAAACTATACTTCCATTAAAATAGTATCTAGATATTAAAATCTTGGATCTTCCCTTGTCTATTTTTAGTTTCCCCTTGGTGTTCCTTGAGTCTTCCTCTCTAGATGAGTCATGTGTCTACACTAGAGCTATCTGACTCAGCTTTCTAGGAGTTTCCTTCCACTCATGCGATCCCTTTTTATTGGCACAAGGAGGAAATTCGATCATTTGATCATCCAGTATGGATTTATTATGTATCTCTTTAATTATGCATCATACAGGGTGGGTGTACTAATTATTTATTTTTTGGAATGGATGAATAATTTTCTTAAAAATATAAATAATAAAGAAGTAAATATGATCAAATGATAATAGGGTAATGGAATAGTGGTCCAAGAGTGTATTTATGTTTGCTCATCTGATTTATTTTTCTTATCATTGTTGATATTACGATCTGTTATGGTTGTATGCCTTTTGAATATCATGCCCATTTGTGGTCTTTGCTTGCGCACTAGTGATGTTATGTCTTGCTGATATGCTTGAACAAATGAACATAATTAGAAATATGCTTAATCACGTATACTGGTTAAATAAATGGATGCCCTTAGGATCAAGGCTATTCTATGATCACCCTAGTCATAATCAAGTGGAATTAAAAAAATATGCTGGTTAAATATGAATGTATACACATCATGTTGATAGGTGTTGGAGAGTGTTGTGTTTTGTTTAGTTTGTAACCTTCTGTGAGTTGTGTGGTGCTACTGTTGGGAGCATGATTGTGGGTACATGTTTGGGAAGAGGAGTGGGATTTTTGATAAGGTTGTGGTATGAGTGTTCAGAAGGGCATGGGTAAATGGTATTTATTGTGGGCTTTGTGTGTGGGGTGTTACATGTGATGGGTTATCTTCTCATTATGAGGGATTGATTGATTGTCGAATGGATGAACGTTTTGGCAGTTGAACTGCATTTCTTGTGTTGTGGTCAGGGAACGTCATTGGGCTATGAGACTACGATGTGGATATGGACTTGTTGTGTAGCTGGAATGTATTAGGAAATTGTATGGGAAGTGGGGATATGGGGCTAGGTTCTGAGAGAAGTATTGTGTGGTATAGTTTTGAATAATGATAGTTGGAAGTAGGTTTGTTATTGTGAGTTTAGTTAACCATAATCTTCACCTCATAAGGCAGATACAGATTTTGTGATTGGTAGTTGCTTGGTAGTCCTATAACCATTAAAGTGAATACATTTATAAATAAGTAGAATTTTTTTAATAAAAAAGGGGTTGGGTTATTCCTTGGTAGTGGTGGTTGTGTGGTTGGTCATATAGGGGTAGCAGCAATGTCAATCCGTAGGTTGGGGCTGAGTGTTTTATTACCTATATATATAAATTTTAGTTTCTTGGGATTTCAATATTCTCCCCAACCTTGTTGATCACTATGTGCTAAACAGATCCAATTCATGGGGTATGGTATCTTTCCCAACATCACAGTGGGACAATTTATGGCTGTTTACTAAATTTCTTTCTCACACACTATTTTGGGTTCTTACTGCTCGAGTGTATCCAGGCACGCTGTAAGGTCTTGAGGTCTACCATAGTCCAAGATTCCTCAGGAAAAGGTTTGTTATAGATGATAGGACTAGGTGTTTGTGTAATAAGATTATTTTACAAAGTGTCTTCAAGATAATTCCAAGGTGTCTTCGTACAAGAGGTGTAGTTGTTATAACCTAGGTGTCTGCAGGCATGATTGTGTGTGGTTGTGTCCTAGGTGTGTGCAGACAAGTTGTGGAAGTGTGACATTGTATGAGAAAAGTGTTTGCATCAAGATTTTAGATGTTTGGAATGAATAGTTAACCAGTGTGAAGTTGGTGCTAGGTACCCAAATATAGAGGTGCATATACTATTACTTTACTTAACTTGCATTATTTGGTGAGTGTGCCTTGGTGAGGTTATACTGGTTAGTATTTCTTGGTAGGTGCAATGATGTTCTAATATTTTCTCACAGGGACATTAGTATGATCCCCCACCTTTTCACATGCATCTTTAGTTTTCCTATTAGGTATACATGTATACTCACCCAATGTATATAAAACCATTTTCAGGTTTCCAAGAGGACTTTGGGGACCGTAATGGACTTTTCTAGCACGGGCGTCAAGATTAGTTGTTTTTCTACTTATAATATTTTCTTTTAGTAAATTACATGGTTTTTTTCATTGTACCTTGTATCAAATTTACCTTTTAACATGAATGTGGGAATTGATTTTGGATTCACATTTACTTTTAGTATTTGCAGTTGTTTAGGATTTACCATTTTATCTCCGGATCTTATCCTATAAAAAGGGTAATGCCTCCCATTTTTGTGTGAGATTCTATACCCATGGTGCTAGTCACCAATGTAGGACTATTGAAGTTGGGATTCATAGGTCCTTATCTCCCCTTCATCTTGAAGAAGAAAGGGTCTGGTAGTTTGCAGTTCCTTCCCTTATCGAGGAGAATGCATTTCGTGGCTTCGTATTTTGGAAAAGAAGTTAGGTGTACTGACATTTTTACCTAAAAATATTATAATAACAAAAAAATCATTAATTGAAGATTAATGGACTTTTTATGTCTAGGAAATGGGTTTTGCAAAAGTTTATATGTCATACGGGACCTTGAGTTAATGGTTTAGTCCTTTATTAATTTTTATTTTACCTTAATAATTGTCATTATTTTCAATTACTTTCACAAACAGTTTTGGTCAAAAATAGAGTTGGTCTTATTAGAAATTATATATTATTCTGATTACATATTTGGAATCTATATTTTTAAATGAAAATCACATAAATGTTAGAAATTAATATAAAATTCATCCTGCAGGTGAGATAACAATGCGGGGTTTGAACGTAAAAACATCCAAAAGATTACGGTGCTTTTATAATCAATTTCACTGTGAAATTGGTTCCAATGAAAGAAATTATATTAATTTATAAAAATGTTATATAATTAAAATTTTAAACCAATTAAATATATAATTTAAACTTATAAATAATTTAAATGAAAAATCTTTTTTTAACTAAAATTAAGTATTTTTAAATATTCATTAAAAAATGGCATGTTTTAGAAAAATATAAAAAATTATCCCTAACCTAATTATTATGTTTAGATTTAAAATATTATGTTTATTTTTACATATTAAATAAATTAATGTTTCAATATTCATATTTATAATTGGTTATTCATTAAAATGTGGTAAAATTGCCTTAAAAATATAGGCTTTTTGTGTAATATTTGGTTTATTCTTATCTCTTGCTTATAAAATATATTGGATGAAAATAAAAAATATTATATTGAATAATATATATATATATATATCATTAATATCACCCACTGTTTTTTTAATTAAATATATTCATGTAAAACATCTTTATCAAAATGATAATATATTTTTTTATATTCAATCAGTTTTCATGTTCTTTTCTAATAAATTTATAAGAAATGGATTCGTTTTAAATTAGTGTAAACCATATATTTTCATAAATTATTTACACATATTCAAGAATACATATTTAAATTATAGTTTATATCATTTTATATTTAATCATATATTGTAATTCAGTAAAACTTGTTCTTGCGTGAAATGTAAGCTTTCGAAAAAAGACGCTCTAGCTTATAATTCAAGGTAACTCTATGTTGAGTGTAGTACCAAATATATAATATATAAAATTTATTTTAAATAGTAAATACAATCTAAAATTTTAGGGTATTATTTTCTATTACGTTATTGGTGTTGTGTGTCCTGCATGATATCGAATATATGGTTCTTACATTAGAATTTTGGGGTGTTATATTCTCCCCTCCTTATATAAATTATGTCCTCACAATTTAATCATTATCATGGAACTATTAGGATTGAAAATAAACTTTTTTTGAAATATGCATGATATAAGAAGTGTTAATATCACATGTTCTTAATAAAATATAAATTAAAGTACAATGGTCATGTAAATAGTTCTCTTGGTAGGGGAACATAGGTGGTAAATGGAAACTTGGAAACAGAAGAAAAATATAACAATAATATTATGATGTAGAGTTCTAGAGAACATGGTTAGAAGAAATATATCAATCATAAAGCCCTAATTCCATGATAACCTAAGCACTATTTAATTCATCAGAAAAAAAACTTGGAAAACATTTTTGGTTTATAGATCATTTTTCCTGGAGTTGAGGAATGTATTTTTTTCTCTAGTAATATAAGTAAATATATGTTTCTTTACACATAATCACATTATTTGATTTTGCCTTTTACTATATCTTCTTCATCTCTTATCACAAAATGCATCGTATAGTTATGTAAAGCATTACCCTAAAAAATCTAATCTAATGATCAACTTAATACATTTTATAAATGGTTATATTTTCAAAAATATTTTGATCCATCACATTAGAAATATAGTCACTAAATATATAAGATTAAATTATCATTGTCCTTTAATCAGCTTGAAGCGCCTCTAAATTTTCACATTCCAAAAAAGTGAATTACTACATCATATATCTTCTTTAAATATGGTAATAACTCAAATCACCAAAAATACTTATAGGAAACATGAATTATTCTATATTAATTATATAAGAAACATTTTATTGGATATATTACTTAAAACAAAAGGTGTTGTAAACTTCATCAATGATGGCATAGAGCACTTGTTGTCCTATAATTAATTACTTCCAAGGTTGTCATCTCTTTTCCAAATCATTCACCTCTTCAACATTATCCCAACAGTAGAAACATATTATGGTGTTTCATTCCATCAATCATCTTTTTTTTCTTAAAACATTATCTTTCCAATGAATAAACATTATTGGTACCATTCTATATATGATCCCAAATCATTATTTACTAAGTAAGGTAGTACAATCCTTACATGTTTCATAACTCACATAATGAGATAATCATTAAAAAACACTTTTATAACATATTTTTTGTATCCAAATACATAAGTACATTAATCATTCCACCTTTTTCATGTTAACAACATATGATTGACCTTGATCCATTAACTTATCTGGTGGTATATTCCCTTAAAGTTTGGGGTATTCATTTTCATAGTTCCCCATATCCTTATATTTGTCACATTTAATAAAAGTATTTTCCTTCTTTCCATTTAATTATTTTTATTAGTGTTTCTTTTCACAACACTTATAAAAAACTCCCAATCCATTAATAAATTAACTTGGTTGATTCTTTCAATAGTTATCACATGTTGGAAAATCCTTCTTTCCCATTATATTTTTTGAGTCAGTCCCTTTTTTTTGGTGCACATATTACTTCTTATTCTCTTGTTTTACCTTCATGCCATTTTACTTAGAGAATTATTTATACTTCTGAATATCACAAAAAAATATTTCATCATATTAAGAAAAATTATGAGAAGCCGGTTCCCTTGGGTGATTTATCTTAATACCTTAATGAAGTGGTCAATATTTCACGCCATGTTTCATTTGTAATAAGTATAATGCCTAGATAATTTTGAAAATATTGTTTCATAATCCAAAAAACTCTCTTCTTCATTTTGATTTAAGATATGGAACATCCTCCTCAACTCATTTTTTTGATAATCGGGTACATATTTATCAATGAATGTATCCTTAAATGTTCTCGATTCTATCAGATGAATTTTTCCTTTATCCCTTGAATTCTGGATTAGAGACCACCACTAATCAACATCCCCTTGGAGACAGTAGAACGGAAGTGTAACCTTTTCCTTTTCAATACACTCCAAGGCCATAATTATCTTGTCCAACATTTTAATCCATTTATATAACACAATTTCATTGGTAGTCTTACTAAAGAAGAGGGGATTCAACCACATAAAGTGATCCAATATTAAATATTCTGTCTGGGGAATAGGTTTATCCATTTGGGAAATGTTATTTTTCATAACCTGGCTAATCTATACAAATATAACCATAACATCCTCAATTTCCATTCTAGATATATTTTTTTTCTCAGTAGGTAATTCTTTAAATTTTTCATGAGTAATGATTACATTATTCATTCTAGGTTCCATTTCTAAAAAATATAATATACAATATTATCTCATAAAGTTATCAACTTTTTATAACACCAAATATTGTATAAAACAAATCATAAATTTATAAATTGTGAATCCTAGAATCATAGACATCAATTATATTGGGGTAACCATTTATTTAAAATCATTCATAATGAAAGGTAAATAAAATATGATCTATCCAATGTTTATACCCTGGGAGTGTCAAACCAAGTGCTCAGTAAGGGTCATTATCGTGTACTGGGTTACACTGGGTTAGGCCTGGAATAAATTTTAGGAGTTTTTACTCCTAGTTACATCAGTTCCAGAATAATGTAAACTTTTTGGTTTCTAGAAATGGATGTATTTCTAGGAATACCCATATAATCACCACCATAACAAAATTTGAATATATTCTTGTATAGTTATTCTAAATGTCTAACATAGGGTTGTTCTACCTAATCTATGTTTTCTAAAAATAGTTTCCAAGGTTTTTTCTAAACTTTATTTGATACAAACTATAACACCCTGACCCCATAAGTCAAGATCCAGTGCATTGTTTTCTAGCATTGTCATGAATTTAAGGAATCAAACCCTGAAGGACCTATCAATTTAAAATTCATGAAAAGAAATATTATATACTTAATATGCATAATAAAATTGTAAAAGAATATAAATCTTTCTATAATGTAAAATGAAATAAACTGAATCTATGAAAGAATATTAAATGTTCTCTTTTTCATAACATAGTAAAAGAAACATAATATGTGTGGGCTCAAATTCATAGTAAGGGTAAATATAACAGAAGCTATAATGAACCAATATATATAGAATCATAAATAACTGAACACACTTTTCATTTAAACAACTACACAAGGAATAATCAGTATGGAAAGGTAAGAAAATTAAACCCAATCCATTAATCAATAAAATGAAAATGAAATAAATCCATAGACATGCCAATTAAAAAATTCCATTGATAACTAATAACTGAATCTAAATGAGTAAAATGATTAATGATCGGACATAATGATTCCTAGTTACATGGAACTAGTACCATCAATACCAATCACACATATAGTTTATCATATGAGGTAAAATCCCATCTATTTTTTCCAACCATTTCATCACATGAGGCAATAGATGCATCAATGGGATTTCATTAACCGGTCACTAACCTGTAGGGATTTCCCTAAATGGTCCCCAAACCTTGTCATACCATTCTAAATGATTCATCATATATCAAATAAACACCATACCTTATCAAATAACTATATTTAAAAAAGAATTGAGATTTATCAATAATACCATAGGTAAGGATAAGTACAAATAATGGTTGTTAACATTAGAACATTCTTGAGGAAAAATGGCCTTTAATCATTCAAAAGTGTCTCATTTAATGTTGAAACATTTAAATCATAATTCAATATTAATTAAAGGAAAAATATAATATCATGATAATAATTAGATTCATGATATATATGAACAGATTTCAATTTATACACCAAATAAAAGTGAATTATTTCATAACAAAAATAAGTCTCAATGGAATGTAAATTGAGATGAAATCCCTTGCCTTATCCTTTATTTTTTTTTATGGTATTTAGCCTTTTATATAGTGGTCTAAAATATGTTAATTAATATTAAAAGAACTATAAATATGTCAATAATATCATATATTAACTTATTACAATATTTTATTACCTGTTTGTTAACCCTCATTCAATATTTTAACTATTTTGGGTGTTAATTTCCATGTTTTCTCAAGTACGATTTTACCTTTTTTGATGTTACTATTAATTAGATCATGAATTAATAATATATTGAGTTTAAACCATGACTTAATTATCATAAATATTCATTATATATTTATTTATCGTTGTTCATTATATTTTGAGATCAGATATAAGCGCACCATTCATGGTGATGGTAGGCCATGCGTATACATGAACACAACTTTCATTTCAATATTGTATTAAAAGAATGAAAAATAAAAGATACATATATTATAATTAATTTAACATATATATGTTATATATGTTACATAGGTTAATCAAGACCCCCATTTGTATGTTCCATGTATATAATGAATGAGTAATATCTCTTTGAGTGGGCGATACTCCACACTTCCTCAAACGAAATTATCGTATTTACACAAGATGGAAATCATGAATGTATGTTCTAAATAAAATTAAATAAGAATAAAGTTATTATAAATATAACATATAATATATATAAACATAGTTTACATCATAATGGTCACCATGATAGGTGGTAAATTAATAATGAACAATCATTATTTCATGAGGCAGTAGTTCTCGGTACATAGAAACAGTATGTCTATTAACCATTATATGGAGGTGTGTGTATGTGTAATTAGATCCCTTTATATAACAACATAACAACATAATAGTAAAATAAGGATACTATTTTTGTTATATTTTCTTGTAATAATGTGATTTTAGGTAAGGTATAGTGGAAATTAAACTAGAGATCTTGAAAGGAGATGTTACGACTTAATTAGGTAACTTCTTTTGATTTTTACCAAAAGGATTTTGTTGAAGGATTTATACCCAAATAGAGGCTTAAAAGTCCCAATGAGGGTTTTTGGTAATATATGTGGGTAGATCATATCCTAAACTAATTGTTTTTATTATTTTGATAAATTAGGAGAGGGGGTGACCTTTTATAATAGAGGAAAACAACTAACTTGATATTTTTTACAAGAATTTTGGTGTACCCACATTTTTAACTAAAAAAAGTCTTCAGAAACCAAAAAACCCAATAATTGAAGGTTAATGGATGATTTATGGCTAGAAAGGTGGTTTTGGACAAGTTACAAGGTTGTTTGGGGCCTTATGTTAATGGATTAGTCCATTAAGAATCTTGATTTTACCATAATAATTATAAGTAATTTTCATTACTTTTTGTAATATTCTTGGTAAAAAAAGATATACTTATTATAAATAATAAATTATGATGATTACAAATATTGAATCTATTTTTAAAAATTATGATAACATAAGTAGAAAAAATTAATTTAAAATTCAACCCTCATGTAGGACGACATTTTCTGTTGTTTAAAGTAAAAATAACCAAAATTTGCTTTGTTTTTAAAATAAATTTCAAACTAAAATTGATTAAAACATCATAAATTGTATTAATTGATAAAAATATTATTTAATTAAAATTTAAAATAAATTAAATATATAATTTAATTTTGTAAATAAATTAGACGAAAAAGTAGTTTTGAACTAAAAATTATTATTTTTAACTATACATTAAAAAATGAAATGTTTCATAAAAATATGAAATATTCACAATAACCAGATTTTTATGTTTATCTTTAAAATATGAAGTTTATTTTGAAATATTTAATCAATTAAGGTATCAAAATTCATATTTTAAATGAGTTCTTTATCAAAAGGAAATAAAATTACCATAAAAAATATCAGTTTTTAATATAGTATTTAGATTGTTCTTATCTTATTTTTTATAAAATCTACAGGATGAACCTCAAAAATATTATATTGTGTATATAATATATATATTTCATTAAATTCACCCAATAATTTTTATTATTTAAATCTATTAAGTTAAAATATATTTTCAAAAATAATAATATTTTATTTTATATTCAATCAGTTTTCATATTTATTTCTAATTAATTTATAATTAATGAATTCATTTAAAATTTGTGTAAACCATTTATTTTAAAAAATTAGGTACCTAATTTCATAAATACTAATTTATTGGTCAGTTTATATCTTATAATATTAAATAATATATCATTATTCAGTTAAACATGATTATACATGTAATAAATGCTTTCAAATAAAGTCTCTTTATCATGAAGTTTATGGTAAATCAATATCAAGTGCATTAAAAAATATAAAATTTATCATTAAATTTAAAATAGTAAAAAAATTCTAAACTATTAGTGTATTATTTTAAATTCGGAACTTAGTGTCATGTTTCATTCACGCTATCGAGTATATGGTTCTAATTTTATAATTTTGGGGTGTCATATTACCAATTAATGAGAAACGAAAATAAGAACCAATTGGATATAAAAATAAATTTATTTGTTTTTATTCATAAAAAGGATTTTTTTCAAAATAAAAAATAGTTAATTGAAAATATTTAATTAATTTAATAAATTATTCATGTTATATATTAAATCATTTCTTATATCCACTTAATAGATTTTATATGAATAAGATAAGAACCATCCAAATTTTACACATAAAACCTATATTTTTAGAAAGAAATTTTTACATCCATTTAATGGAGAACATATTTTAAATTAAATTATTATAATTTTTTATATATAATATTTCAAAATGAAATTCATATTTTAATGAAAAATAAAAAAATTATGTTAGTGTTAGTTTTTGGTATTTTTTTGTGAAATTTCAATTTTTAATGACTAGTTAAAAATGATGAATTTTAGATCAAAACTATTTTTTATTTAAAATTATTTACAAGGATAAATTATAAATTTAATTGTTTTTAAGGTATAATTGGATCATATATTTATTAAATAATACAATTTTGGTCTTTATAATCAATTTCAAATTGAAATTGAATATAAACATTTAGCAAACATTTGGGTGTTTTCACTTTAAAAACTTGTACTATCATTCCGTCCGTGGGATTAAATTTAAATTACTTAATGCCACTAATATGATTGGAATTTGGAAAATTTATAACATATTTTTGATCAGTGGAATTTATAATTTATAATACGACCAACATTGTTTTTTACCAAAATAATTAGTGAAAGTGGTTAGAATTAATTATAATGATTAATGTTAAATTAAGCTTAATATGGGACTAAACCTTAACCATAAGGCACAAAATTACCTATAGAAATATCCAAGATCTCTATTATGACAACATATCAACCCTATCCTATTTGGTATATAATTTGTTCCATTATTTTTATAAAATTAACTACTAAAAATGTGCATGGAATTCCATTCCCAAAATATTACAAGAGTTCCTCTCCTCCTCCACTATAAAAGGACTTCCTCTCCTCCAACGTACTCACATATCTCAAGTCACTTTGGATCAACTAATAACTACCCAAATATATCCTCAACATAAATAACCTCATAAAATAATCATCCCCTTCATATTAAAAAAATCCAAATAATTTATTGGTTAAACCAAAAGGATTTACCTGATTAAGATGTAACATTGTTTTTTTCTTTTTAGTTTTATTTCCTTTTAAAACCCCTAAAATATTATTAAGATATTAGTGTTTAAAAAAACTTGTATACTCAATATAATAGGATGTTTTTATTCTATGTTTTATACCTACATATACACACACATCCATCTAATTTTTAATGTACAAATTGTTTCTGTGTACGACGAACTACTGCCTCACGAAACATTGATTGTTCATTTTTCCTTTACCGCCACTCATGATTGAAATTATAATGGAAAATATGTTAAAATATGTCATATATGATATTTATAATGTCTATATAATTCTTTAATTAGTTTAAAACACATAATTTTATACTTTATATTTAATATAAAAATGATAACATCATTTGAGGAAGCGTGGACTATCGTCCCTACAAAGCGATGTTCTTCATTCACACGGTCCTTGGAATTTATAAAGGATGTTTATAATTAAACATATGACACATAAAAAAATATATTATATTAATTAGAAAATTAACTTTCTATATATATATATCATTTCTTTATTGTCCATCAACAAACTAAAAAGTGATAATGTCTGTCATGGATGTGTGAACTGCCACCACGTTGACACGATGTGATTCTTTTTACATGACATGAATTATATATTTAAGTATATATAATTATATAATATGATATTTATGATATAATTTCCAGAATTTTAAAATTAAATTCTACTTATCGTCTTTTAGTAATGATCATTGAAAAATGAGAACATTACTAACGCGTAGGTATGACCTATTATCTCAATGATTGTAATGTTGATTCATTTTTAACAACCATGTTTAACGATTTTTTAAAATTATAAATGATATATAAATATTATATTTATTTCATTATTATTATTATGAAGATTTTATATTATGACTCACTTTACCACAGTAGACTTACCAATGTTATATTTGACGCATAAACCGAATTTGGTCAAAACACCCAATATAAATTTAATTGATTAAGTAATTGTATAAAAAATTGTATTAAGTGAAATAAATTTAATGATAAAAACTAAAATGGTTCCAAAAAAAAAGATAATTAACATATGTTTATTATAAAAAAAACTATGGTATATTCACCTGAAAGGAAACACACGGTAAGGAATTATCATCACATTTTTTTACATCCATGAGATAAATGTTATGTTCAAAAGTTCCATCTTTTGGGTGGTGTATCTACATCCCCTTTTTTATTGTATCATTAATCCTTTTATATTTTTGGTATTTTTAAAATCCATTTAATTTTATTCTTTCATGAGGATTTTGATTTTAGATGATTCAAAGTGGTATGGTAAGCATTGGAATGTTTTATGATGATTTTCATCAACAATATATTTAATGATCTTTCAATGGTATTTACATTTGTGGAAATTATATGACCATTATAATATAAAACCATTCATTTTACATTCCTCTAGTTATTTATGAGATTTTTTATATATTAATACCATTTCCACTATTTTTTAATAAAAATGTTTTATAAATTTCTTTCAAGAAAACATGACTTCATTCTCTCTCTATTTGGAGAACCTGTTTTCTTCTAAAAACCATGTTTCATTAAAGTGTTTAAAGAAATGTTTATAAAATTATTCGGTAAAGAAATTTTTAACCATTTTATGTTTTACCATTTTTTTTAAAATAATCCCTATTACACCATGAGGCATTACAATATTTTCATTTCTAAATATTTTTTTACCTTCCTTATTTTTACGCAACACTATGTTAATATTATTCTACATACTACAATGAGTTGGCTTGCGTTATACACATGGCCTAGTTTTAACGAACAAGATTATATTAATAAAATATTATTATAATATATAACCTGGACATTAAAATAAAAGTTATGAATAATATTAACCACATTTTGAATTTCATATATTCCATAAAATTTTAAAATTCATCTTATGTAATTTCAAGACATGATATAATAAAAATTCATTTTTTGGATAAAATAAGTATTTAAAAAAATGCAGTTTTCAACTTTTTGATGGGGCACACAATTTTAATATAGTTTTTGACACATTAATATATCCTATATTAAAAAATAAACTTATTCTATAACATGAGGATAAAAAAAATTACTATGGAGGAATTTGTGTTATTTTTCTCATAAGTTTCAAATTTTGATGAATAGTAAAACTAAACTAAATGATAACTGAAAACAACTTTTTTCATTGAAATAATTTATAATGATAAATTATATTATTGAATGGTTTTGAAGTATGAATAGACTATATTTTTATAATTTAATATAATGATTTTCATTGAAATATATTTTAAAATGAATTTTGATATAAAAACATTACAATATTTTGGAGTGTTTTAACTTTTAAAAACATGTTTTTCATTCTGACAATAAGATTAATTTTAAATTAATTACTACAACTTCTGAGTTTCAAATATTAAAAAAAATGGAATACATATTTGGAATCAGTGGGTTCAAATTATGTTAATAGGTTAAGTTTTTGATATTATGAATAATACATTTTGTAATTTATTAACATCTTGGTTAAGGGTATATTTGGTAATTAAAAATAAAAAAATATCATAAATTACCCTAATGCCTATAAAATGCATAATAAATCCCTAAATTCAACCCTTATCATAAAATTCTTGAAATGGTATCCTCTAATGGATATTTTCCTATGAATATGAGATGGACATTATAAATAAAATCAAAGAATGTGACAAAATATCTCAATCCAATTTTATATAAGTATATTAATTTTTATATAGGTATAACCAGGAGATAAAATCAACTATTGGAAGTCTATTGAAAGAAAATAAAATTACCTACATTATACAAATTTATTTATAATTTTCATAGATATAATAGTTACTATTAACGATGACTCAATAGTGATATAGAAATTATTTTATTAATAGAAATATCAAGTAAATGGCATTAAAAATATTAAAATAAATATAATTTTAGTGAATTAATGTCATAAACTAATTTTATGGAATTATTTTACATGTTATATATTTTTAACAGAGTTTTTTCGATCATATTGTTATGTTATGATATTTTTAAAATTTTAACTAATAAATTATGTCAAAATAGACACTATTGATATTTTAAAATAAATAATATTTTATTAATTTATATAAAATTTATAAAAATATAAACCTTACCAAATAATTGGGTTGAAGTTAAATATGTCACCAATAGCCCATTTATGACTCCTTTGGAATATTAGAGTGAGTGTATTAATCTTAGGTAAAAAAACACATGTTACCATGGTAAGAGTTAAAGGAATTAATCAAATGTAAATCAAAATTATAATTTTTGAAATAAAAACAAAAAATGTCCAAAAAAATATTGGACGAATAAGATTAAATAATTATCACATTATGATAGATTTTTTAGTTGTTTAATGGTAACTTTTACATGAAAACAGATTATATATTATTTAAATCAATGATAGTTACAAAATATAACTATCTTGTATATTAATATCTTTTAGGTGTACATGTAGCAAAAAATAAAGATATGAAGGAATAAAAATGTCTATTTTGATAAAAATGAAATTATTTTCTTTATATAAAATTATTTTGAAATTTTAAAAGTAATATAATTTCCTTTAAAGCCTCTTTAATTATAAAAAAATATTTATTAAATTAACATAAAAATACAATAAATTATTTTAATAATATTAATTTTGTTATATTTTGGATTATATATTGTGTATAACAAATTTACTACATCAATATAATATATTATCGATTTTTAAAAGCTTTATAATTGAATTATCACTTTATCGTATTGTAATTTATGTCAATCTAGATGAATAATATTAAATTTGGAAATAATATTATCTTATTGAATTAATTTATTATTAAAATATTGAAAATTCATAAATTGTTAAATAATAACAAGGTAATAGGATAAAGTCTAAAGTTTATTATAATTTTCATCTATGGGCCATTTGTAGTTATTTATATCTAGAACAGTCTTATCATCTTTTAATATTTTGAGAGTTTCCTAATGTGCCCCTCCCCTCTCTTATAAAAAGGAATCACCTAAAAAACATCATCACACCTCTATGAGCCTTCCATGATGAATAATTATCCTATACAAATTAGTAGTTTACTTCTATATGTTATCATTTCCTAAAAGGACCATCCCTAGTGTCCCTAAGAGGAGATCCAAAGGAAGTCAAATGGAGAAGAGGTAATGGATTTACCAATTCAATTCAATTTCTTTTCTAATTATAATTCCTATTTATATATTAAGTAATAATTATATTATCATCCATATAGTAATATGTTATTATAATAATTGGAAAACAATATTCCTCCTTTTATCCATCCTATGAATAATAATATGACCATGTGTGCGTATGTTCGACTTAACATCTCCACGATGTGGTGTATTTGGTTATTCAAAATTAATATTTTTTGAGGGGTATAATTATGATTATAAAAGATATAAATAATGAATATAATATGATAATGATTCCTTATAATAAATATACCATGCAATTCCATACCATTTAATGATCCAGTGAATGACATTGTCACTCGTGCAAACGTACGACCTACCATCTCCACAGCACAATGAAATTTATTCTCCACATTAACAATTCATGAATGATTATAAAATCCATTTGATGATTAAATTTAATTTTTATGAAATTAATATCATACTATATATGAATAAAAAATATATCATATGCATAATACACATGACATATGTGACAAAACTGGAATGGGAAAATGAAGCAGTTAAAAAGTGAGAAAATTGTAATACTGAAATATTATTAACAAAACAATATAACCAAAATAATATATGATTTCATAAATATGGATATGGTTCTGATAAAATTTCATTACCTACATTAACTATTATATAGGAGTTCAAGTCACCCTCAACAAAAGAAAAGTACATGGAAAGTGTTAATTTCACAATCTCATTTCTTTTTCCAAGATTGTTTATATATAAGTATCTAATATGAAATTTTAATAATTAATATAAATTTTTCGTAAAATGTGTTTCTAAATATTATAGATTTTTTTAAATTCATTTTCCCATGTTTTCCTTTCTATAAAACAATTTGAAAGGAATCATTTCGTCAGTTTCCAAACAATGTTTTTATGACCTTTTCAATGAATAAAGGGAAGAATGTTTTCTTAACTTATACGATGCGAGTGACTATATTCTGCCATAATGATGCCATAAAATTTTGAATATTCCCTTACATTCTTACAAGGTGATTTTTAAAATATAATTATTCTTTTATAATTTCATGTATTTTAAATTATTTTACTGTAAAAAAGGGATATCTCTCTCAATGTATTTAAACTATTTTATTAGACCACTTTCATCTATTTTAACATCCTTTGATAGTTTTTTATGCTTCATTAAGGTTGATTTATTATGATACAATCATCCATACTGTATTGAAGGTTTTATGATATTTTTTACTCAATATGTTCTTTTTTATACCATTCATAATTTATGGGAAAAGTATTAACATTTCATATGCTAGTTGTATTAAAAATGTTTATGTTATATTTCACCCTTTTAATATAAGGAGTGCATTAGACATGGTAAGTTATGGGAGGGGCCCTCTATCGACCCTTAATACTTTGGTAGGACTAATGAGACAAACTAGTTTCTTGGCATAAGTCTTTTATAGTATGGTAATGGTCTTGGCACGAGATCTTGACTGTATGGTTATAATGACTCACATTTTTCATTTCCTCGTTATGTGTTTGGTTATTGATATTAAATGTGATTATTCAACTAGTAGAATAAAAATGAAAATGTTTAAATTGTATTATTTGATTTATTTATTCCATCTTAAGTGGAAGATAGTGTTTTAAAATGATTTTGTTTTATTTTTATATCTTTCCTTAAACGTATATGCTTATTTATGATATCTTACACTATATTGACTATCTGTACTGAGCATCTAAGATCACCCCTTTCTTATGTTTATTTTTTCCCAGGATGTGATTATGTTTATTATGATTGACTTTCCGGGATAGTATAAGGGATATGAGTGTTTTTAAAGGGGATAATATGTTGATTTTCATTTCAATATTTAATGTAAAACTTATGATTGTATCTAGTATTTCCAAATATACTAAAATAATCAGTGCATTGGGATTTCATTTCTTTGATAATTACATTGTAATAAAATGATGCTCTGACTCTAGGTAACTGGGGCCTGGTCATTATAATTGGTATGAGAGAAAGATTTGTACAAACCATGGAAACTAGATTTATAAAAGCATTGAATAGGGAACATTACCCTAATATAGACTTTGTGGATAAGAATAGGATAACATCATAGAATTTTGGTAATGTGGAATTTTTTTGGGCCATCCAAGAAATAAATCCCATTTATGATACTACAAATGGATGTGGTTCCTGAAAAAATGTTCCTATGAGTAAAAACTCTGACAAGGTGTTCTATGCTTGAATTGGGGTAACATGGTACATGACAACGGGTCTTACTGCATACCTAGTTTGACACTACCAAGGTATATTCTTAGCATAATTCACATTTTCATTAAAAACATTTATGAAGGATTTATGAGTAAGTATGTCCCCAAAGAAACCATTTTTATGATTATGAGACTAGATATGTGTAAATCTACAATTTATATTTTGAATTTTTCAATTTTTTTTTCTACAATATGATATGATCTAATCTAGTGTTTTTCATCATTTAAAAATGGCGCATAATATAAGGAATATGAACCTCACCAATACACTTGATCCAAATATTTAGAAGGTTCATATCATTCATGTTCTTAACTGAAGTTTCAAAGGGAAATAATATCCCATGTATTCTCATAAAACAAATAATTAGTATCTTGTGTTAATAATATTAGTACATAATTCTCTAAGTCCTTTGGATTTTAAGGGAAGTAAGAGAAGAAGAGGATAAGAGAGAAAAATATGGATAAAGGGAATATTGGAATAAAGATTTTACCACATGTGATAACTATGGAAAGAATCTCCTTGGTAAATTCTGTTGAGTCAATAAGGTTTTCCTTATGACTTTTCCATTCCTTCTTGTTTTGAAAATCACAAACACCTTATCTTTAAGAAAATTTCTTTTATAAGGAAAATTTCTTTCTTAAGGAAAATCGCTTTTATAAGAAAAATTATCCTTATCATATTTTCATTCATATTTTTTCTTAAGTATAAGATTCGGATTCATTTTCTCGGAATCATTGAAACTTTGATTTAAAGCATTCTGTTTTAGGATTCAGATTCTGGACAAGAACTATAAGGAAGTTTCATTCCGAATTCCGGATATGAACTCTGACTAAGTTCTATTCCAGATTCATGATACGAATTCTGAAGAAGAATTCTCATTACGAATTCTAATGAAGAAATCCCATTCCGAATTCTCATTACGAATTCTGAAGAAGAATTCTCATTACGAATTCTAATGAAGAAATCTCATTCTGAATTCCCATTATGAATTCTGATGAAGAATTATCATTACGAATTCTGATGACGAATTCTCATTACGAATTCTAATGAAGAAATCTCATTCCGAATTCCCATTACGAATTCTGATGAAGAATTCTCATTACGAATTCTGATGACGAATTCTCATTACGAATTCTGATGATAAATTCTCATTACGATTTCTGATGACGAATTCCTATTCCGAAATTCTCATTCCGAATTCACCCATTAAACAGAATCTGATTATCTTTGTTTTATACACTCTGAATTTATTCACTCCGAACCTTCACTCTGAAGTTTTCATTCCGAACCTTTATGTTAGAATTAAAACGATGTCGTACTTTCTGTTACACTTGTTTTGTTATAAAACGATGCCGTCTGTTTTGTTGTAAACTAACCGTTGTCTAAGTGACACATGTATAGGTCCATCCGATCTTTAAGGAAAATATGACCGTTGGAGAAGGATCCGACCTTACCTATAAATAAGAGCTCATTTGAAAGAGCTCAGTGCTGATGAAAGCTGTTGGAAAAATGACTGAGTTTTGTGCCTACATGCTGTTGAAGTGAATTCTAGAGAGAGAGGCTCTTATTAACTCTCAAAGCTTCGTGCGACTCCGAATGTTGGTGATTACATTCGAGGGCTTCCGGGGATAGGAAGACAGAGGTTCCGACTACCTTAAAGTTCGAGGGCTTCCTTGCTGAGGAAGACAGAGGTTGCTAACTACCTTGAAGTTGAGGGATTGCTGGGATAGCAAGACAGAGACACCGATCTTCGTATCGAGGGCTTACCCTGGTGTGGGTAAGACAGACTTGCATGAAAGTATAAATCAACGGACCTCTATCCAAGGTTGTTGGATACCCTTCTCTTTGGGTTAAAAGACTATTATCTTGTTACTAGTAGTTTTACTACTTGTTTTTATTCCGCTGCAATTTGTATCTTAAGGAAAGTATAACTTTCTTATACTTCCTTACTTACTCTGATTCATTTAGATTCTATACGCTTTAAGGTAGAATCTCATATTGTAACTTTTGTTAAGTTTCAAATTCCGGAACCATATTTCAGGAACCTACTATTGGAATCACTTTCCAAGTTTAGTTCGGTGTTAGAGGTGTTGTGAATTTGCCTAGTTTAACTTTGTTAAACTTATCCCTTTCCTTTTCTTAAGAAAACTTTAGTTATTCATAACTAACTTTAAAGGTTTCAAGGAATTTTTAAAGTATACAATTCACCCCCCCTCTTGTATACTGAGCATCTCATATTATATTTCGATCCTACAAATTCTTTAAGGAAATTGAAGTTTGATATATATTTGTACAAAAGGACACCATATTCTTGATTGCAATGGTAAGAATAAGGTTTCCAATGTAATTCCACTATGAAAATAAATGTTCTAATCATCAAATGATTATACCCCAGATAACGCTATTGAATAATGATCAAGTTATGATACAACCACAGATGAAGATGAATGATTAATATTCCTATCCAAGAATTATTTTATTTGAATATTTTATTAGCAATGTACTGGTTATAATAATTATGAATTATATAAGGATTGTATTTCCATACTATTTCATTATGGATTTGGGATTTTATGGTACCATGTAAAGTGAAACATTTTAAATTTTAAATTTTTGTAACATATATGGTTGATGGGAAGATAAACCTTAATATGTTTTTGATATTAATATAATGATTTGGGAATAAGGAGATGAATAATTTTTATAAAGTATATTGGATATTATTAACTAGCTTAGAACTTATTAATGGTTTCTTTATTCCATCATTACTTGATTTTACAACATTTTTGAATTTAAGGAGTATATGAAATATTATATATTTTACAAGGTTTTATGTTAATTTAGGGTATTATCATGTTTTAAGAGAATACATGATGAAGTTAATGTGAATTTTTTTTATGAATTATGTTATGTGACGTTTCTTATAATTTTTTTGGACTGTGAGTTTGGAAAAAAGAATATTGGATAAGTCTAATGGTTGGAATCAATTAATTTGAACATTGGATAGTATTTTTTAATTTTAAAACATTTCATTAATGTTGAATATATTCAGGTTATTTTTGGAATGATATAATAATATCGTTTTAATAAAAGACAAATTGTCACTTCTGACAAGGATATGCAACATGAACCCACAACGGAAGGGTGACAAGGGTGTATCACCTACCACTAGAAAATGTGATGTCCTAGTTAGTATAAAATATTTTTATTTTATTTAAACTATATAGAATATGAAGTATATATCCATTTTTGGAACCCTATATGATTAAGTAAAATCAAATTTTATTATCGTTTGTAGAAAAATTGAGTTTCTGGTAGATATTGATTAGAGGGGAAAACTATACATGTTAATTAAGTAAGTATTTTTCATTATGTTCTTAATCAGTGAAGTAAATGTCTTATTCAACTCTTGTGAAATGATGTTTTCCCATTACTTTCTTTTCTGATTAATCAAAAGGCCCCTTAGATCATCACTATCACAACCCACCATCCTCTAGATGAGGGAAGGGGTAGAAAAGTTCCACACCCTTTATTTGTCAAGATGAAGAAGAAATAATGACCCATAAGGCCAGGCTTTAGTAGCCCCCCCCCCCGAGTGGAGACTAGCCCTAAGGGTATAGAATTTCGCACAAAATGTAAGGTATTACCCATTTTAGGAAAATAGGATCATGAGATAAGGTTGTATAATCCTAGAAAACAATAATGTAATGGTAAATGGAAATCCCAAAACCATTCCCATATGCATGTTAAAAATTAAATATGATAAACTACACCTAAAACCCCCAAAGTAAATTATCAAAAGAAAATAGGCTAAGAAGAAATAATGAATAATCCTAACACTCGATCTAGTAATGTCCATCATGGTCCTAAAATTCCTCCTGGAAGCCTAAAAACAGTTTTACGAACATAGGGTGAGTAAACAACTATACCCAGTATCAAAAAAATGCACCCATGAAAAAGTGGGGTAACATACTAATTCCCCTATGAGAAAGTAGTATAACTTCAAAGTACCTACCAAGGAGTACTAACTAGTCTATCCTCACTAAGTCACACTCACCAAATTACGTAAGTCAACTAAGGTAGTAGTATAAGCACATCGACATTCCGGTACCCCACACCAATTTCCTATTGGTTAACTTCTCATTTATAATGGATAACGTATTGATTTTACCACTCTTTCCATACAATTTACCACTACCACAACCTTCCCACACTCACATGGGAATCATACCACACACAATCCCACTGTATACACCTAGGCCACAACAACCCTATTTCATAAAAACACATGGGCCTCATCCTGAAGACTCTTGGGGAAACAATAATGACCCATAAACACCAAGGCCTCTCATCCCCAACAATCCTACACAAAGAATCTGGGACTATAGTAAGTCTCAATCCATTACAATCTTCCCAGATATGCTCGAGCTGTAAGAACTAGAAGATGGTGTGAGGATGAATATCAGTAACCACCCATCTATCCTCCCACTAGGATGTTGGTAAATATACCCACCCCTTGAAATGGGGGTGTTTGGAAAATATTCTCAACAAGGGTGGGGTCTATATAGAAATCATAAGGTACTACAATTTATATATATACAGGTAAGAAAAAACTCATCCCCAACCCACAGATCCCAAAACAAACAACTAACACATACAAAACAACATTTCTAATACCCCTATATGCACAACCACATAACAACCACTACCAAAGAATAACACAACCCCCTTTTCATTTAACCACTATCCATTTATTAATTGAATGATTCAATTTAATTTATTTCCAGAACTACTGCGCAGCTACCAACCACAACCATATCAAAATAGATAACAAAACCAGATTTGTAGTCCCACTGCATGCCCCTGTTCAACCACTGCCAACTGTCATTCTTCAATGTTATACCACACAATTTTTCTATTACAACCTGGTACCATAACCCAACTTCCAAAACAATTCCCAAATGCAGTCCCAATGTATGCATGTTCCTAACCACCCCACAGTCCCACTGCCCAACTTCATTCGATGGACACAACAAAAAAAAAGGATGTTCCACTACATACAACTCTATCCATTCCACAATCAATCAATATGTCAATTAGAGACTCCAAAAAATGATACATACCACCCAAAAACCAAACCCACAATAAATACCATTAGACTATAGCCCCTCTACACACACGTCCCAACCCCTTCTCACAGAATTGACTCCTCTGTCCCCCACTATACCCGTAATAGTGCTCCCAACATCATCACCACACAACTCAGACAAAGATGCAATAGGAAAAAACACTCATCCACACCTATCAATAGGATATTTATATTCATAGTTGGTAAGAACCAATCTTTAATCCACTTGATAATCCTGGGTTATCATACATGGTTTTTCATCCATGGGCATTAATTTCATTTAATTGGGTATACGTGATTAGTAAGAGTAGTATTCACATTAATTTTTTATGAGGAAACAACAATAGTTATAAATTGTTACCCATTCACAAAAAAAGACCACCAATGGCCATGACTTTCATAAGGCTTTACTATACAACAAGTCACACCATCAACAAGGGTAAAAAGTAAAACATCATATCAACATTGAACCACTCTCATCCCATTATTTCATTGATCCTGTTATCTTTTGATCATACTCTCTTCCCTTCATTAAATTATTTTTATGAAAAGGATTCATTTATTCTTTAGAAGGAATCATTAGTACACCCACCCCACATAATGAAAAATTATTGAGAGATAGAAGAAATCCCTACTTGGATGATCAAGGGATCGAGGTTCCTCCTTCCGCTAAGAATAGGGGATTGCATGAGCAGTAGGATAATCCATGAAAACAGAGAAGGAGGGGATCTATAAGAGGAACATTACTCATCTAGGTAAGAATCACCTATGTGCACTAAGAGGGTATGGAAAACATAATGGGAAGGGAAAATCCTGAATTTTAAGATGGATATCCTGTTTTAAAGGAAGAATAGTTTCAAAATCCATTAATCATGGGATCATGGTCAAGATTACACGGTTTGAGTATCTCAAAGCCCCCAGAACATCAATATATTAAATATATTCTTAATATACTCCAGAACACTCTTAAAAACGCCCAAACAAGTCTTTAAACTCAGTTTACATCAAATAAGACATAATAGCGGAGAAAATTGAAAACTCAGAAAAACATGGAAAACTGCAAATGAATCACCGATGGGTGAGTCATTGACGTGGAGCCACAAATGGGTGATCTACCTATGTGACAAATCGATGTTGATCCACTTATACTAAGCTACCAATTCTGAGCTACCGATTCAAGGACCTATCGATGCCTCGACCTACAGATGCCCTGACTCGCCGACACCTTTGCCCTCGACTAACTGACACTGATGCTCCTGAATTACCATTACTGACACCTTTGAATTACTGATGCAATAAAATTCTGACACACTAACATTCCAATGAAATTACATGATAACCTTGATGCCCTGAGTTATCTATGAAAAATCTATAAAAACTAACAATTTGGAAAACTCTTGAAATTAGCCACCGTTGCCTCCCAAAATACCTTAAACACTAGTTTTTGAAAAAGGGACGGGCTGGGGAAATCTAGGTCATTACATTAGATACCTATCAAACTATTCTCATCATTTATAATTCTTTAAAAACATATAGAAAATATGTTTGAACAACCATCCCTTAAGATTCCCCCTCATGAGCAAAACACCTCATGTTATTCTAAAGATGGAGTGAAAACCTCAAAATCTAAGGACACCTCCTTGACATATATCTCTTGAAAAACTGTCCAACAAAAAGTCCCCTGAATACTCTAAAAAAATACAAAAAAACAAATGTCACACCATCCAGACACATGGATTAGGGAGATCCTCGTCCATGTTAAGATACTATCCACTTTGGGCGGAACTGTCTTTCCCACACAGGTTTAATCGCATTCACATTAATGCGTCTTGATTATGGATAAGGTCATTCTATTCCCACAGTCATGAATTTTTCACACACATTAAAATAACATGGAAACAACTCTTTTGATATATGAATGTTGTCTAGCATTACATCATAAGAAAAGCACTTGGTGAAACAAAAGAGAAAAAATTTAGAACATCCTTGGGTACTGCGAACACATTTGTGCCTCCCACTCCCATGTACTCTCCTCGAGGCCACAATTCCTCCACAACACATGAACCAAAGGAATGTTCCATCCACACAACACCTTATCCTCACAATCATTGATTCTTACTATTCGCTCCCTGAAGGTCATGTCGTACCCGATATCCAACTCTCCCTAGTCAAGGATGAGGGAGTCATCATGTAGATACCAATGGAGTTGAGTGACATGGAAGAATTCATTGATATTCTCCAAGAGTGGTGGTAAATCAATCTAATATTCCACCTCACCAACTCATCCCAACACTTTGAAAGGTCTAATAAACCTTCGAAATGATTGCTTCCTCTGCCAAACCTCTGTTGCCCATGCTGAGTGGAAAAAATCAAGAAAACATGGTCCCCAACCCCAAAATCCAAAGGCCTACTCCTATAGTTGGCATATGATTTATTTCAGCACTATTCTACATTTATCCTCTCACTCACAAGTTGAACCTTCATTGTTGTGCTCTGCACTACCTCTGGTCCATGAATGGCTTCCTCCCCAACCACTATCCAGTATACTGGTTAACGACACAACCTTATGTACTAATACTCTAACTGTGACATGAAAATGGTATTGTGATAGATATTTTTGTAGGAAAACTACACTAGGGGAAATTATCATACCCATGATCCTTCTAAGTCTATAACACATGCTCACAGAATATCCTCCAACATTTTAATGGTCCTCTCTATCTGCCCATCCATCAGAGGGTGGAAAGCAGTGATAAGGTGTAACTAGGTGCCAAAGGCATGCTGTAATCCCCTATAGACTCGTGATGTGAAACCTGTATCCCGATCAAATACAATGGATCTTGAAACTCCATGCAGCCACACAACCTCATCCACATACCTCCGTGATAAGTCATCCACTACGCTTGACTCCCTGATCTATAAGAAGATATCTGATTTCATCAATCGATCCACTACTACCCAAATGGAATAGCCTCCTCCATAAGGCCTAGGTAATGATGTGATGAAATCCATAGATATACCATCCCACTCCCACTCAAGAACATCTAAGGTCTGCAAAAAACCTCCCAGAACAAGGTTCTTGACGTTGGCTTACTAAAACACCAGTAACCTTGCCAGAAAATCTGCTACTTCCATCATCAACTTGGGCCACCAATATTGTTCCCTCATGCCTTGATACATCATGGGAAATCCTAGGTGTACCACTAGGGGTGAATTATGGAACTCATTGAGAGCGCCCTCACACAATTCAACTAGTAAAAACAACTTCCCATAGAACAACATTTGATTCTAACTATCCTCTGACCATCCCTCGAGAGCATCACCCTAGGCAGTGCAATCACGCATCACATCAGTCTCTAAGTCTCCCCACTAAGACTCCTCTTACTACTGCATTAAAGAATTATACACAATTATATGAAATAGAAGTCCACCACCACCATCCATACTCATATGTAGATGCAAATTGGACAACTCCTTCATTTCCTTCCAAGAATCTGTGGATTTTCAAACTACCTCTTTCTCAAACTTCCTGCTTAAGGCATCAGCCACCACATTCCATGTTCCTGGGGTTTAAGAGATATCAATGTCATAATCTTGGAAAATTTCACCCACCTTTGAGATACCAACATCTGAATGTAGTATTCAGGATACCATCCTCCTTCAAGCTCAGCTGGTGATATATAGACCACATATCAGTATTAGAGAACCAACCTTTTCCCCTTAACATTTTGAAAAGGTCATCAATATTCAGAAGAGGGTAACCATTCTTGAAAATCATCTGATTCAGTATTTGGTAGTCTATGAATATTCTTATACCATCGTCTTATTTCTTTGAGAACAAGACTAGATGACCCCATGTTGACACACTCGGATGGATAAAAGCATTCTTCATTAAGACGTCAAACTAAATTCATAACCACCACAACTCAGAATGAGACATCTGATAGGGTTCCATTGAAATCAAACAGGAACTGCGATGAAAGTATATTCCGAACTCAACATCACCTTGAGGGGGTAGAATAACAACCTCCTCAGGGAAGACATCCAGGAACTCTATGACACCCTTAGAACCTCCACCATCTCTATGTCCACTGATCCCACTAATAACTTAGCTGACAAGTAGAGAAGAGGCTCCACACACCGACTAATGACCTGATAGCCCCACTCACCAATGAAAACTAGACGCTAAGCTTCCATATGTGGGAACAAAACACTCCTTAGAAAGTAGTTAATAATGGCATGAATATTAAAAAATAGTCGATGCCTAAGATGACATAGTATGGTTTCATATATTGCATAAGAATACCCCCACTCGACTGATGTGGTCCCAACATTAGTATACATCCTTGAAAAACATCAAGCAAACAGGTCTGACCACCAACTAGTGTACTAACCACGAGGGGCTTGTAATGTCTCTCAATGTCTAGTCTCAAAGAACGGGATAGAATGAGTGACACAAGGAAGTTTGAATCTCCTGAAAAAATCAAAGAACACTTAAGAGTACTAATTAGAATGATTTAACCTTGAACAACATCCAACCCCACTAGAAGTGCTGCCTCAGTGGCATGTAACTACCCAATTTATACTCCTATAACCATCTACTATTGACTGCTTCCCTAAAAATGCCCTGGTTGGGGTCTATGTGGAGTGCCCTTAGGCAATCCTCCTCCAGCACTATCTACCCTCAGTGGAGCAGGAGCTCGCTTCCCCTAAAACATGAATGGCCTAACTAGAAACTACAGCTTCTGAGGTGTGTGCTAAACCTACTCACCCCCATTGTACCATGATTGAATTGGGATCTAGTGCTGAATATTTCCATGACCTCCATAGACAAATAACCTCAGTCTCGGGTCTATAGGGAAAGGATGAGGACCAGGAGATCAGAACTAGAACTGTTGAGTCATACTTCTCGCTAGTCGAAACCAAGAAGGTCTTGACACCTGAGACCTGTTGTTGATGACCTAACCCTATGACAAACTCTGTTAGCTCCCCTCTCATTAAACACATCCCAGGGAGTGCTTTCTTTCCACTACCTCAGACATCTTCTAAAACTCTATGTATGTCAATAGAGTAAAGGGAGTGACGACATACATAAGAGAAGGCTGGAGTGCCTCCTCTAAGCGTCTAGCTCGAGAATCCTCATCTAGAAAGAGATCCAGTGTGAAGTGTAAGAGTTCCCTAAACGTGATCCCCAGTACCCTTACCAACATACCCCCCCTACGGGAGGGAGAGTTTCCCCTACCTCTTCTCAGACTTCATCACAGAGGATGGAATTCTGCCTGAAACTCCTTCTCAATGTCATCCCATGTAACATCAGTCTCCTTCCTCTCCTTAAGGTAAAGCATCCAACACTAATACGATGATCCCCTCATCTGGCTCACCTCTAATGGAACCCAATACTTTGTTAGATCACATATCAATATTAAAGAGATCACCAGCTCTTTAACCCAACTCTCCATCTCTAGGTTCGAGATGTTTCCCTTGTATATTCCCAGAGTCTGATGCTAGAATGAAAATGCATCTTCTTTCACTAGTCATGTTCCTCCTCTCGTTCATCCCTTTGCAGATCAACAATGTCAATATTATAGGCGTCAAATTCTCATACCACACGTGGACGAAATTTGTGTACTATTGTAGAAAAATTAAACAAGGGAATCCTATGCCCAGGTAGTGTATAAATTTTATTTTAAATTTGTTCAACACATCATTTATTTTATATTACCAAAACACCCATGAAACACAAGAACAAATGTTATTATGATACATGTTCCTTTCTTAGGATCTCAACCATACAATTTTTTTAGCCTCACCTGGTTGTTCAGTTGGTCTAAAGTCCATGCATTGGATTATAGAGGCCCCTAATATTCAATGTCCTAGCCAATCTTTCCTAACCTATTTCACGTACCATGATTGCCTAACACCATGGCCCAACCATCACATGAACTCCTTATTGATCCAAACTATGAACTCTATCCTACATCTCAAACTCCCAAACCTCATGCTCTGATATCATTCTGTCATGACCTGCATTCCTCAAGATGAGGGAAGGGGCATCAAAGTTCCACGTTATTCCTTTTTCAACATGAAGAAGAGATAATGACCCCCAAGACCCACCATTAGTAGGCCCCAGAGTGGATACTAGAACCAAGGTTATAGAATTTAACACAAAATGGTTGGAATTACCCTTTTTATGAAAATAGGATTGTTAGATAAGATGGTAAAATCCCAAACAATATTAAAATAAAGGTAAAATAAAAGATAAAAATAATTCCCATATGCATGTTCAAAAGTAAAGCTGGTACAAGGTAAAAAACCCAATGTAAAGTACCAAAAGAAAATAGAATACGTAGAAACATAAACTAATCTCGATTCCCGTACTAGTAATGTTCATCACAGTCCTCTAAGTCCTCCTATAAAGCTGAAAATATTTATATGGATTTAGGGTGAGTATAAAAGTATATCTTATAGGAAATCTAATGCCACCCGTGCAAAGGTGGGGGAACATACAAATGCCCCTGTAAGAAAATAGTAAACCCTTAAAGAACCTACCATGTAGTACTAACCATCCCTACCTCACCATGGAACACTCACTAAATAACGTAAATCAAGTAAGGTAGTGGTATAAGCACATTGACATTTGGGTACCCCGCACCACTTTCCCACTGGTTAAAGGATCATTAATAATGACTAATATTTTGATACTACAAAAATTACGATATGAATTCCAACTTCCACAATGTGCCTGAACACACCTGGGCCTCAAAACACACACAATCCCGCCTGTAGACACCTGGGCCACAACATTCACGCCTCTCACCTGATGACACATGGGCCTCAACCCAATGACCGTTTGAAAAACAATACTTTCCCAAAAACACATAGGCCTCTCATCCACAGAAAAACTAACCTAATTATATTATACTATCGTAAGCCTCAATCCATTACATCATTCCTAGATAAAATTGAGTGGGACGAACTAGAAGAGGGTGTGATGAAGAAAGTAAGTAACCTGCCTTTCATCCTCCCACTGAGATGATGGTAAAGACACCCACCACCCTGAAATGGGGGTGTTTGGTACATTGTTCTCAACAAGGTTGCGGTGAAAATATAAATCACAAAAACGAATATATATATATATATATATATATTGGTAATGACATACTTAGCCCCAACCTACGAACCCCAAAACAAAAAACCAATTTAAAAAGAACCACATTTCTGCTACCCCTATATGAAAAACTACTAAACTAACACTACTAAAGCATATCCCAACCCACTTATCATTTTACCACATTACATTTATTAATTAAGGGACTCACTTTAATTTATTTCCATCACTATTGGGAAACTACCAACCAAAAACATATCAAAACAACAAAAAAACCAGATTTGAAGTCCCACTGCACACCCCTGTTCAACCACTACCAACTATCCTTCCTCAAATTTATACCACAAAATATTTATTTTCCAACATGTTATCATATCCCTACTTCCCAAAAAACTACTAGATGCAGTCCCACTGCATACAAGTTCATAACCACCCTACAGTCCACTTTCCCAACATCGTTCGATGGCCACAACACAAACAAAGGCAGTTCCACTCCTTATTAGTCCATCCATTCCACAATCAATCAGTTTATCCACCTGAGACCCCAACTCACAACATATACCGCCCCACACACCTAACCCTAAAAAACTACCATAAGACCACAGCCTCACTGCACACATGTCCCACACCCTTCTCACAGAACCAACTCCTCCATCCGCCCATGTACCTATAATCGTGCTCCCAATAGGAGCGCCACAATTCACAACGACCCAAAAAAACACCACACCCATCCACACCTATCAACAGAATATATATATATATATATATTCAGATTGGTAAATATAATTCTTTAATCCACTTGATAAACATTAGTGATCATAAAATGTTTTTCATCATGGGGAATCCATTTCATTTAATGTTTCATTCCAAGATGTGAATGTTACAAAGACTAGACTATAGGTTTAGCATAGAACTCAGTGGGTAGAGTCCTCTCATCCCATCTTGTCATATTCACTATCTCCACCCATTATAATACATGTCCAGGAAGAGACACCACAATCAAATAATGATATAATGTCCCGTATTTTTTAACCAGGTTTAAATTATGATGGTTTTCAAACTTTTTTCATTTATCAACATGCCATTTTTTGTTAAAACGAGCTCCAAAACAATATTCCATGTGTTGGAACACTTAATGATGTTGTCTTTGGGCTTGGGTGAATTCCCGAAAATTTTCACGGATGTCCTAATAAGTATCGGGAGAACCAGATCAGGAAATTTAACATTAATGGATTTGCACAGGTTAAGAATGGTTGCGGTCTAAGCCATATAGATTACCAAATTTAACATGTTATTTAATTTAATTAAATAATATTGGATGGGAGGTTTGTGTTTAAATAGAAGAATGTTCTAATAATAATAATAATGTTTTTTTTATTATTATGGTTTTATAAATTATTTAGATGTCAAAATATTTTAATTGGATGATTAATGAGGTGTAATAGTTATGTGAAATTAATGAGGAATTTGGGTATCTCAAAGAAATGTTTTATATAATGAGGAGTTTCAAATTTAATTGATAAGTGTTTAATTAAATTATGAGTTTCAAAATTAATAAAGATGAATTTTTTAATAGAGTTGGTGGGTTTTATCTATGGTTTAATAATAATAATGAGATTATTATTATTATGGTTTTATGAGTATAATAATAATTATTAATTATGGTTGTTATTAAAATTATGAATAATAATAATAATGGAAATTAGGGTTTTTTAATTAAATAATTGTAATGTCCCAAACTAGATCACCCCTAAACTGGTGGCCAGATCGGTCGCCACATGACCTCAAATGTGTCTCCTCATACGCTAGAGGAAGCTGACTAACAACGAGGGTCTATGGATAGTTAGTGGGGAGACTATACCCTCTTATCAAATTAAAAAAAATTGGTAAATATCAAGAAAGGGTGAAAATAGTGTGAATAACGATAAAGAAGCAGAAGATATAATTTTATAAATCTTGTATAAAACAAAATGGACAACGCCAATGTTATGCAATTCATGCATGTTATGAAGGTGCAAATATGAAAGAGATAAACAATAAATCATGCTTTGAATATCAATAAAGAAATAAATAAATTATGACTCAAGGCCCGAGGGTGATCACCTCGAGCATCTCGAGCTTCCGCTTGGTCATCTTGTCATATCTCCAAAGTATATACAAACAACACAATCCTACAACCAAATAGAATCTAATCAGGTACCCCAATGTAATGGCATCCTGAGTAGGGTGTGAGATATAAATCTCAATAGTTCGTCACCACTGGTTTCTACCCCAAATCCATACAATCAATAAATAATTTAAATAGTGGGAAGACATCCATAAATAAGTATGCAGTATAATGTAACTATATAACGAATACTTGCTTCATCCCTCAGTTGGTGTCTGAACCTGCATTATACATTTTTCATTCATGAACAATAGTCATCACACATTAATTTTCCATTATCAGTTATTCAAGCCTCGTTAAAATATAAAATCTGCATTAATTGATATTCCTTATTTATCTGCATAAATCCTCGGGTTCCCCTGGACACCCGTATCTTAATACCTGCCTCGGTCATGCCAGGGTCTGAACCATTTTCCATATTCAATAAAAAATCATTACATCACACCAGCTTTCATTAACCATTTAATTATTTTCATGTATGACCAATTGAACCCACAATCCAATGTCAATTAATAGGTGTAGAACGTCATGTCTAGAACCCTTGTGAGTATTTGGAGCATCAGTCCTTATCTCGCAACCCATTTATATTTGGAACATGAGTCCCTATCCCATAAAAGAATATTTTCATGCCAGTTGGGTGTACAATGCTAGATCTAGCACCCGATTAGTATTTTGAGCATCATTATTTATCTCACAACCCATCTCTCAACCAAACATATATATTTATCAATGGTGTAGAACACCATGTCTAACATCCCAAAACCATCCATTAATTAATTCATAAATTAATTAATCAAATCCGCGAATTAATTAAATAAACTAATTAACAACATAAAACTCCTGTCAGATAATTCTACAATTAATTAACCATTAAATATATTAATAGTTAATAAAAAATTAATAATTAATTATTATTAACCACAAGCAAGACAACCAAATAAATAGATCAACTTTGAATTATTCCAATTCCTTAACTGAAAACATGATAATTAATTTACCAATAAATTATCCTAATTACATTACCAATCCAATCAATTAGTCAAATATACCAAAACAATTAATTAATGCAACAATTAACTAAGTACACATTACCATTAATTAATCCTTTAATTAATAAATTTACAATACAAATCAAATCCTATAATTAATTTTCCATAAAATTAATTATATGAATTTAAATCTCATCTCTCCATAATTAATTTCAACAATTAATTATATAAATAAATTTCTACAAAATCTCATAATTAATTCACCATAAATTACATCAATTTAGACAAAATGACTTATGAAATTAATTAATTTAAATAAAAGTTAATTTGTCATATCAATTCCATTTAATTATTTCACAATTAATTAACAAGTTTCAATAGGGTTAAAATCCCTTAATTAATAAAAATATTCATTAATAATATTCAAGTTTCTCATCATCCCATGATTAATTCAACAATAAAATATTCATTCCCTGGAATCAACCCATCATATATTAGTACTAATAGAGTGATATATAGAAAACTCAAACCACAAGAAAACCTGATATAACACTATTGCTACTTTTCAGTTTGAAGGTAGCGCACCTTGATCGAGGGGTTTTATTAAAAAATATTGATATTAATTATCCCACAAAACACTTACGACATTTAGCATTTTAAATCATTAAACATGATAAATTCACATTAAGAGACAATCAATATAAATACTTCACTGTATGGATTAAATTTTTAATAAAAGTATAGTAAGCAATTTATTAATGTATTTATAAAATTAAGGACTTTGAAAAGGGACCCTACCTTGGGGTGGGACCAAATTAATTATGCATCCCTTTGATTTACTTGGAGGAAAGAAACTTCACTCGGCACGTAGTCTCACACACATGACATATGTATATATAAATATAAATACATATATATATATATATTTATATTTACACACACGTGCACCCTGAATATGGCCTCAATGAACCAAAACTGAGCCTAAATGCTTCACCCTTGGTGGCGGTAGTCGAAATATAGACCAACAGGTCTAGAAGAGCCCCATTAACAACCCGAGAATTGAAGAAAAAAGGAAACCCAATTAAACCCAAACCTTAGGGTTTTGGATGAGAAAAACTAGGCGAGAGAGGAGTCAATTGGATGATGTGAATAACAAAAAATATGCATACATAATCACCTTGACGAGGCAGATAAGTCTCGTGAAGACACTAGAAGGATTCGTCTTGTGGAGGGGAGCCCGGTTGAAGGTGTGTAGTGCTCCTCATAGGGGGCCTGGTGCTGGTCGCGCTGCTCATGTAGTGCACCTCCTCCTTTCAATTAGCTCCCTCAATCATCTAATTAATACCCTATTAAACTAATAGATTTAATAATAATAATATAATAATAATAATATAATAATAATAATAATAATAATAATAATAGCATTCTTATCATTAATTATTTTACACCCCTATTAGGTAAAGCCCCGTACTTCATTAACACATAAAAATAATTAAATTCTCTCAAGTTGAATTTAATTAAATAAAAACTCTAACTCATTTACTTAATTAATTATCTCAACATGAATTGATTAAATAAAACCCCCATTTAGTAGTGATTAATAAAATTATTTTTATCCATCAATTTAATTAAAAAAACCTCTACTTCTCCTTAATTAATTAAATTCATCATTACCTTGAATTTAATTAAATTAAACTGAATTCCATTTTTATTCCTCATTTAATATTACCTTTTTTTAATAACCTATAACTCCTAATTTACACATAATTTAATATTACCATTTAATATCAACATTCTCTTATAACACCCAACTCCCCATTTATATATCATTAATTAAATTATCACAAAATTAATTCAATTAAAAGAAACCCCCAATAATTCATTTAATTAAATTAAACCCCCATTTGTGCAACTGTACCATGACCATCAGATAGTCAAGAAAAGTAACCTATCACAATTGAAGTAAACTATGACTATGACCATTAACTTAGGGAAATTTATAAAACAGAAGCTAAATGTAATGCATCTAGGAATGTAGCTAGCCTCCTGACCATGGAATAGCTATATCCTAAGTAGAACTGGAACACTGGACCAAGGTTGACTAGTGACTACCACTTGCTTGGCAGACTAAGCACTTAAGACCATCCCAATATTATAACTAGGATCACCTTTATCTTGATACTCAGACTTGATCCCAACCCATCTTTAATCTCTTGAAGTCAAACCCAAAAATTAGATAGAAACTCCCAAATATTAGTCAACTAGTAATGAATCTTGTAAAGGATTTAAGAACATATCTCTTTCACCCATAGAATAGTATCCTCCTCATGGGGTCAACCCCAGACTTCTACCATACTATACATTAGTATTCAATTAAATTTTGTTACACATATAAATATCTAATTTTATTCACACCCCGAGTATGTAACAACGCCCGTGGGTGTCCGATCAAATTTTAGCATCGTTTTCGGGGAGCAACTCTTTTTTCTAGGTGATTAGGATTCTAGTTTAGGTCTAGTATTACCTTTACCTAACCCCCTTTCTGTTGTTTCAAGATGCCCGTGTGTCTTTTTGAATTTTTTTTGTTCACCCCGTGCATGTTCCAAGGTCCTTTGACTCATTAAAGGACTCTTGAAGCACAATATCATTTGGCCTTGAATCCCAAGATCGAAAGGAATCTCTCTTTTCTTATCTGCTCAGCAATAGCCGAGCAATTCCACCATCCATGACCTAACCCACCAAACCCCAACCATCATGTCATCCTAGGGGAACACCCAATAATGATCTGGGAGAAAAAATCATAGATTATGGATTTCCATTAATACATTGTATGATACCTAGCATATTTTTACCCCCTATCCAAACCCATACCTTTGAAATAAAACCTGGACTCATTCATATGATCCAGAACATGTGGCAGTTTGGCGGTCTTTACCGTGAAGATCTGCATGTACGTATTGCTAACTTCCTGGAGGTCTGTGATACCTTTATAATCCTGGGAGTCTCATATGATGCAATAAGACTCTGCGTCTTCCCATTATACTTATGAGACTGAGCCAAGGATTTTATAAAAATTCAATCTCCTGAGCCAATTATGACTTGGGATGAACTGAACAAGAAATTTCTGGACAGGTACTTCCCATCCATCTGAACCTGGAAGCTTCGGATGAACATTCAAAATTTCAACCAAATTGATGGAGAATCTACATGGGAAGAATGAGACCACTTTAAATAAATAATGAGGAAGTTTACACATCATGGACTAGATATGGGGATACAACTCCAACTTTCTATCAAAGAATTTAGCCCATGACATGAAAATTGTCGATGCAGCCGTTGATGGAGGTCTCATGTTCAAGACTCCCGAAGCAGGAAGAGAAATTCTAGATAAAGTATATCACAATTCCACTATATGGAAGAGAGATCATGGACCACCATGGCATGGAATCCACCAAATTGATGAGACCTCAAAGCTAGCAGAGAGACCCGAGATCAAATCCAGGCAGATACATTATTTCCGGGTTAATGTAGTAGTACTGTAGTAGTACTGTAGCAGGTACTGTAGTGGGAACTATGAAATACTGTAGCAGGAACTATAGCAGGTACTATTTGGCACTGTAGCAGTCGGGAATATGCCCTCGTTTGGGCCTTTGGGACACTAATTTGGACCCCAAGACCTTTAAGGCCTTCGGGCCACCCAGGCCTTCAGGTCAGTAAGGCCTTCGGGCCACCTCAAGGCCTTTGGACCACCTTAAGTGAAAATGCAAACCAGATGACCTACAAGGAACAAGATCTACAAGGAGGATGAGAAAAAAGCATTCACCACAGTAGAAGCTAAATGGATTTCAAGAATGAGAGGGTATGTCACCTGCCATCGGGACAAGCCTATGCATGCACGGGAATGCCTAGCCAAACAACCATGCAATGGTGGAGAGCTTATTTCACGATGAAGATGCCTGGGAGGAACAATTCCAAATAGTTAGTCTAGGTTGTATGTAATGTTTGAAGCCTATGGGAAAATTAATTCCTCTAAGGCCTACAGGTCATTTAATACTTACACCTATGGGCCTTGTAAGGATTCCACCTCACCCCTTGAAAGGTGGATTATCAAAAATCAATAAAAAATGAAGGCCTTCGGGCCATTGGATGGAAGTGGAAGCACTCACAAAAAAATTCGAATCATTTCAGATACCAACTACTCATCCCCCTGATGCCCCTGTAATGGATTTACAATCTTGTGAGATGTGTTGTGGCCCACATTTATATCAAGATTACAATATTTTATATGAATACCCACAACAAAATTGTAATTTCATCAACTAAAATCAACGAAACCATCCATTCGTGTAGAAACAATTTTATTTGCAGAAGCCTACTCAGTAGAAACCTTAGAAAAATCGGGGCTATTTTCAACTGAGAGGAGGATAGAACCAATTCAGAGCTCAAGGACCACCAGGATACCCTTCGATGAATCCATTACCATGACTACAAGATGAAAAATAACCATTCCCTAAAAAATAACAACAATTTCATCGACCTCAGCCAAGACCTCAGAAAGCACATATGAAAACGAATTTGGAAAACCTCCTGGAATCATTTGGGCAAAATTCTCTTCAAATAATGATGATGCATGAGATAGATATGCAAAACCAGAGGGTTGGGCTAAGGTACCTAGAAATGAAAATGGGTCAAATCTCAAAGGCGTTGTCTGAGATATTTCCAGGTACCCTACCTATTAAAAATGAGAAATAACCTTGATGGGAAGCTAAGTTAGTAGTTCTGAAATGTGTAATGATTCTAGGCTTCCAATAACCCAAAGAAGCAAGGCCGTAAAAAGAAGATCCAAAAAAACAACCAGTACCTGATCAAAACGCTGATGAAGTCAATACCACCTTACCTCATGAAGAATTACCAACTGAGAAGAAACAAATTCATGAGAAACAAAAGGAACCTATGTATGTTTCCCAACCTCCATAACAACTACCTCTTCCCTATCTAGAGAGAGCTAGAAAACTTAGGCAGGAGACACAATACAACATGTTCTTAGATATGTTCAAGAAATTACAAATCAAAATCCCTTTTTCTAAAGCTATTGCCTATATGAACATTTATGATAAGTTCATTAAAGACCTTTTATAAAACAAAAGAAAAATAAAATACCTTGGAGTCATCTCTTTAAATAAAGAATTATCTGCTATTGTACAATATAAAATTCAACCAAAGTTGGGAGACCCTCACAGCTTCTCAATCCCTTGTGAGATAGGAACGTGAAAATTTGGAAGAGCACTCTGTGATTTTGGAGAATGTATTAACCTCATAAAATGAGTACTTTTAAAAATCTCCGAATCAAAGAGCTCAAATAAACAAGGGTGGATTTGAAATTAGCTAATCGCTCAGTCAAGTACCCTCAAGGCATTTTGGAAGATTTTCTAGTAAAATTCAGAAAGTTCATTTTCCCAGCTGACTTCCTTGAGTTAGACATGGAAGAATATGAAGATGTTTTTATTATTCATGGAATACCATTTCTAGCTACAGGAAAGGAACTGATAGATGTAAAATAAGGAAATCTCATATTCAGAGTAGGAGAAGAACAAGTTGTGTTCAACCTGATTTAAGCGGTGCAACCATAAAATGACAACAAGGTCTGTAACATCATATCTATTATCTATAAAGAGGAAGATTCCATGACTAATATGGTGGAATGTGATGACTCTGTTATAGAAAAAGGAGTCTGTGACTTTAAAAAATTCAACTTTATTGAACCACCAATTGGAGAGGTGGTGCCTTCATTAACTCCATCCATTATTTAGCCCAATATTTCAAAGTACTCATTTCAAGGGGAACCCTCCTCATTTCCCATTATAGTTCACTCTGAGTTATACATGAACCCATCACCATAAAAAAATACATGATCATGGATTTAAGATGTTTCATGAACCATTTCATGTGAACTATGTCATAAAATGAGCCATAATTGAGTCAAGATATCGACTTTAAATGTAGCACTGATTTGGAGGAAACCCAGGTTAGGAGTTAGTTAAGTTAGAATTGGACAAGTCTTTTTGAGAGTCTTATTTTCATTTGAATAATGAGGTAGGGAATGAAAGAAGGAAGAACCATAGGAAAACCATATAAGTACACATTGTGAACCCACTGGTCACGATGTGACCCTTTGTTTATCTGAAAATTGATTTTCTGAAGGTTCATGACGTGACCTTAAAGAACACATCGTGACCTGGATTGGGTCATTTTTTTAAAATAACTAGAAGGGTCACAACCCGCGACTCCCCACCCTTTTCAAACCTGCACACGACCCTTCCCCTCCTATAATCATGATGCAATACCTCCTCCCTCCCTTCCTCATGTCGACCTCAACCAAACCATCCAACACTTCTTCCAACGCATGACCTGCTCCACCTCCTCTCCATGGAACACACCAAGAGGATGCATCCCAAACCTTCACCATCATCATCGAGTTCTTCCTATCATTCATGAGCCAATAACCTCTTGTTAAGTACCCATGAACTCCATCCACCTTGCATTACATGAGCTTATCCCCTTCTATGAATGATAACCGTCATTTACACCCAGTGATCTGCTTTTCAAACCCACAACACTGGGTTAATCTCATTCATATCTAGGAAAAACCCTTGAGGACTAACAAGACTCTGGATATGGTCGTGATTGTGAAGATGAACGTCGTAGATGCCTTCCTCAGCTTATTGGAGACACTTCACATCGACATCATCATTGAATCCAGGGAAGAGACATACATAGAGTTGTTTTTTGGAGTTCCTATCCACCTTTGACATATCGGTGGGTGCCCTTCACATCAGACTTGATGGTAGGCCACACTTACTCACCATGGTCCATTTTAGTGTAGGGATTAATATTTACACTGAGGATTTTGTGATCTTAGACATTTACCCTATGCTACAGTAGATACTTTCTATAGAGGATGTACTGATTCTTTGAAATCTTATTTCTCACGACCCTCAATCCTATCATGACCCCAAGATGGTGAATTCCACTAAGATGAGCACTCCAGCCCTGTGTATACTGCACCGAGCCATGGAATATGGGTGGTTCGAACAAGGTGAAACCCATGGTAGTGTAAGACAACTTGATGTTCTTATCCTTGCTACTGCCATGGGTGGACCTCCTATTAACATGGATTTTCATTTGGCCTCCTAATACAGAGTACTGGTATAGAGGAGGTGCGGGATGCTTATGGGAGGATCATTCATCACCAGGTTGCCCAGATACCTCCACATTTTTTACGCTTGATAGCCTCTCACCTTAGTAGGCCTAGTTGAGCTGATTGATCTTGCGCTCCTTCACTAGATGAGGATTCTGGTGGATGACATCTATTTCTAGGAACATAGAGTCTAGGAGCATGTAACCCATCTTGATGCACCTTCGGAGGCTCATCCAAAGGATCAACCATCGACAGCAGCAGCAGATCCCTCTACCCAGTCACCTGCAGCCCCTACCACCACCACCTCCACCCAGCCTACACTTACCCACCCCACTCCTTCTAACCTGTGGGTACTCCACCAGTGCATCCTATTGAATAAGCACTAGCTCTCTTCCTACCTTCACCTTCCCTTCATTGAGCCTTCCTCATTCACCCCTCCACCAATGGCTACTGCTATTCCATCCTCATCCACCCTTACTCCCTCACCATCTATACCCAACAAACTAAATCCTAACATCACAGGCCCTCCTACTAAGTAGGATTTCCTAGAGGAGCAGGTTCGAAAGGGAAAGGGACCAGCCACCGAGCCTACTCCTGACATCCCTTTCATTAATCTAGCTTCCAGACACATGTCCTTTGTAAGGATCAAGGATTATCTACCACCCACCCATCCTAGATACTCACCACCACCAAACCACCATCGGTATCAGCCTCACCAACTACTGTTTTTGCTACCGATGGTGATTTGGCCTCCCAGTTCGGTCTATCTTCTGATGCTGGTCTGACAATGGAGGAGTTTTTCATCCTAGATAACTAATTTTTATTTTCATACTTTCTGGGATTTGGGACACTTTTTGTATGTGAGTGATTCTTTATTCCTCATTATATTGTACTATAGTAGGATATTTATATACATTTTTGGATTAATTTTCCCTTTTTGCATGTGTGTTTACTTTTTCTTCCTTTTTTCTTTTTCTTTAGAAATGTCTAGGTATTTTGAGTCATCTGATGTCATCGACAGGCCCATTCCCCCATCTGTCCTTCTCCAATGGGTAACCCAGTGTGTCATAGAGACAGCCAATCATCTTCAGGTTTTATCATTGTAAATTCACCAGTAGCAATACTACCTCTACAAATTATTCCATTTCTACCACATTTAATTTTCAGTCAAGATGCACCTGAAGATAAAAATCCAGTTAAGAGAACATGACAAATCAAGGACATGACAACTAGTAATTGAAAGCGCGAGAAGAGAAACAGAGTTAGTGGGTCCAATGTTTTAATTTTTTGGTTCACCGGTCTATCTAACGACATTAATGTTAGCACTTTATGGGAGGCAATTCACAATAGTTTTTGAGTTTTATTTGAGTCTTGGATTTTTTAGTGTTTTATTATAGTACATTGTACAAAATTGCATTAACTAAATAAAAATGTTACTATTATAATTTATTTTTACACCTTCCTATTTATTAGATATTCAAATGTTTAATCTTATGGATTAAATTTTTTTCTATAGTGCATGTTTTTTCAACTAACATATTTTGCTGGTGCATCAACACTTCATTGTTAAGAAATCTCACACACCCCCATGGAATACCAATTCATCTTAGGTAACTTTTTATTCCCTATTTATAGATTATTTTATCCTTTCCATGTCAATTTAATTTTCAAAAATCACTGCCACAACACTCTCACCCCTTATTTCATAGACAATGGGGACACTATCTCTTTTTAAGTGTGTGTGGGGGGGGGTCTTTCTCATATTTTTACAGAGATGAAATTTATTTGTGTTTGTCATCACTATTATAAGAGAAATTTTTCATATTGATAAGCAAGGGAAAAATTTGAAAAAAATGTTATTCCAATGTAAATTAAAAATAAAGTTAGAAAGGACAATGTTAGAAACCATGATTCACCAATGATTAGAATTCTAGAATCATTTCTGAGATTAGAAGTTTATTTCAAATTTGAAATCATTGAAATCATGATTAATTGACTCACTACTTAGGATTTATTCCCTTTGTAATTTATAGTTTTTATTTTATTCTCATTAAGGGAGTGGATTCTAAACCTTTAATCTCATTTTCTTTTCTGAGCATATTTCTTGAGAGATACCTTGGACATGGAAGGATACTATAAATTTCACTGAGATATTATCAAAATGATGACTGGAAAACTATAATTTTAAATGATTGAGGTAGCCTTTGATATACATTTTACATGAGACCAACCTAACCTCTATCCTTTATTTAACTCAGAGTTTCCATGAATGACCTGTTGGAAGAAAATCTATTTCAAGCCTATTTCCCTACCAACCCTACTCATTGTTTAATTAATGAAGATTGTATTTTGAACAAGTGTGGGGATGGAATTCAGATACAATGAGATGATTTAAATTCCAAATATGTACGACACACTCACTTGACTACCATGTTGCGATCTATATGTCTTTTTATTGTATCTCATTCATATTCTGTTCATTTGAAAAATTTAAATGAAAAGAAAAACAATTTATATGGGTTGTGTACTAGGAGGGTCGAAAATCACCATTTCCAGACAGATGAATCCCTAGTAGTATCATTATTGGTTAGCCAATGGATGAGAGATCTATCCTAGGAATAATATTTGAAAAATAAAAATGTAAAAGAAAAAGTAATGGAACAAAATAAATTCTTTAGCTACGTACTGGAAGTACATCTGGATCCAACCTGAGATGATGGAGTATGGACTTGACTCTCTAGATAGAGGAATTTTGTCACAGTTATGTTGCTAAATCTGTATTGTACTTTAGAGCTTACGCACCTTTTTAGGCCTGATTTTCACATTCTACCTACCTACCTACAGTCTTAGAGTCATCAGAACATTATTGATAAAAGTCATCAAGATTATTTTTATAATTGTATTTACACCATGGAGATGATAAAACCAATGCAAGCCTATGGTTAGGAACATGAACTTAGAGTATGAGAAAACCTTACATTCATTTTACCCTTAGTGGGAGAGAAAATCATGGTGAGGTAAGTTTCAACTGGGCATATAACTTAAGGAACTATTAACAGATTATGATTAAAAGAATAGAATTTGTTATGAAAATCTGAACTATGAGGCATGAATAATTTACTAGCCATGATTAAAATGGGAACTTGACTATTTTTCTTCTAACACTTAATTTAATTTCATGGAAATAACATACAATTATTTCATTGCAAATTTCTTATCCTTTTGAAATCATTATTGAGATATTTTTCTTGATGACAAGCAATGATTCAAGTGTGGGGGGTTTGATAAACCTAAATTTTATATATATTTTACTATCACTTTTCCATTATTTTTCATTAATTTATAGGATAATGAATATAGTTGATATCCAATTTTGTAGGAAATAGAGCATCACACGATTCCAAGGAAGAAAAGAAGAAAATCTAAAAAATTGGCCATGTACACGTCGTGATGGAAAAGTACACATCGTGTACTTGATGATCACAACTTTCATCAAACCGTAAAGCTTATGTCATGACCAACCATGATGACTGGTGGAATTTCCATTTCACATCATGAATATCTACTGCACGTCGTGACACCAGCCAAACCGAACGGCTAGAAAGCAGCAAGGATTCTATGCGAAAAGTCATCTGTCCATGGGGTACACTTTGTGAACACCCAATATAAGATATGACCATGTTTAAACATTAATAATCTGAGGGAGATCCGCATACCATGCTGGAAATCCTTGTTGAAATAACACAGATTAAGGGTTCACGGCATGACAATAAATTACAGTTGTGAACATTTTTTTCCTATATTAGGAGTAGCTTGGAAGAACATTAGTGAAGATGTTGGGATTATCTCTCTCTTTCTCTCTCTCTCCCTAGACTCCTTTCAGAATTCTCATCACTTTAACCTCTCTAAACACTGTAGTTTTTGTAATTTCTTTACATTTTCAATCAACGATCCATGGATTCAATTTTCATAAACGCCTTCAATTCCCATGTTGTTTCAACTCCATTTCATTCCATTCACATAAGATTTTTTAAAGTATTCCTACATGTTCATTTCATATCAGTACATGTTCAATTACATTGGCATTATTATAATGATTTATTTTATTCTTTTTATTTCTTTAATTACCCACAAGAGTAGAAAAACACATCGGGGTAGGGATCCAGATTATATGTATCTAAACACTAAATTAATTCTCTAGTTCTAAACTTGGAAAACCTAAATGGATTAGTAATTAGGATATAAATCAAATTTCAAACCCTATTTGTGTGATTGTATCGTGACCATCAGACAGTCAAGGAAATGACCCTATCCCAATTGAAGTAAAATATGACTATGACCATTATCAAAGGTAACTTTCTACAATATAAGCTAAACATAATGCATCAAGAACTATAGCTAGCCTCATAAACATGGAATAACTTCATCCTAGGTAGAACTAGAAGACTTGGCCAAGGTTGACTAGAAACTACCGCTTGCTTCGCAGACTAAGAACTTAGGACCTTGCTAAGATTAGAACTAGGATAACCATTATCTATATACTCGAACTTGATCTAGACCCCTCTTTAATCACTTTTATTCAAACCCAAAATTAGTTAGAAACTCTCAAACATTAGTCATCTAGTATGGATTCCTATAAGGGATTTAATACTGGATCTCTTTCACCCATAGAACAACATCCTCCTCATGGGGTCGACCCCAAACTTATACCATACTACAACATAGTAGTTATGTAATGTTTAGGACACATATAAATTTCAAATTTGACTCAAGCCCCGATGAATTAACGAAGCCCGTGAGTGGCCAATCCTTAATAATAGAGAATTTATTACACCACATCGCCGATACAGTAAGCCATATATACTCACGAACAATGATATCATTCCCTTGATGGTTAACTATTATGGAATTGGATGGAATATTAATTATAAATGATAATTTTCATGTTTTATTCATTATTTATATCCATTATACTCATCATTATACCCATCAAAATAAATTAATACTGAATAAAAAATTACACCACAGTGTGGAGACAGTAAGCTGTACATATGCACACATGGTGTAATTGTTATTTGTATGATGGATAAAATGAAGAATATGGTTGTCTCAGGATTATAATAACATATCATTATATGGATGATATTAGAGTTATTACTATGATATGTAATGAACATATAAAGAGGAAGTAGAAGAAGAAACATACTTTGAAACAGGCAATAAAACAATTACTAATTTTTTTGTGTATCCATTTTTGGTTTGCACAAAATGACTTTTTATAATGGATTTATTCCAAATATATGGACTTTAGGATTTATTGAAATAATTAGGTAGGAGAATTGGGCAGGTTTTGGCTGATACAAATTTCCTTATAGGTGTGAATAAAAGATAAGTGGAAGTGACCTTTTATAAGAGACGTGTGAGGAAATTTTTGAAGATCATAAAATATTAATTTATTATAAATTTATTTTCAGTTTCAAATAGATACAGTGTGATTTATTTCTAGGAAAATATGAGTATGAGTCCAAATAACATCAAACAATGAATTTTAGACATGTTTAGGTTGTAAAATTATTCTTATCATTTGTCTTTATCCCTTAGTTAAATAATCTATCATTTTCTATGACCACTTGTCTTTTGACAATATAGGGTAAATATAATAATTATTAAATTCCAAAGGAACCCCAATTGGATAATTTTTGAAATCTTAAACACAATCCAAGATAGTTTTCCAATTCTGATTATTTTATGAATTTTATGATATTTAATAAAATATTATTTATTCTAAAGTATCATTTATGCCAGTTTTGAAACAATTCAATATTTAAATTTAAAAAAAATTAAAACCAAAATAACTTCTAAATAATACATAAAATATGTCAATAACATGGATATGTTATGTAAAAAAATTAGTTCATTAATTAAGAAAAATCATAATTTTTTTAATATTCTTAATATCATTTATTTGATATTTCTGTTAATAATGTAATATCTTCTTCACTATTATGTCATCATTAATAGTAATTATTTACTCTATAAAAATTATAAATAAATTTATTTGAGGTAAGAAATTATTTTAAATTTCCAATGAATATTTATAATCAATGTTACATCCTGGATATAATGATATTAAAAATATTTTACTTATAATAAATGAGAGTGAAATTTTTTCACATTCATTATTTATAATAATATTAATGTCATATTTATGGAAAAGGGTCCATTGAATGAACCCATTTAGAAAAATATGTGATAATGGAATAATTTAGTCATCCAATACAATTGTGATAGGTGTTAGGGTAATTTTATAATACAATTTTTACCTTTAATTACTCGATTTACCTTTAACCACAGTAATAGGAAAGTTACTAATGTTACTATATATAATATCCAAAAAATAAAAGTAATATATTAACATAATTTGGACCCACCGATTCCAAATATGGAATCTATTTTTCAAAATTTAACACACTTAAGTTTTAGTAAATAATTTAAAATTAATTCCTGCTAACAAAATGAGATAATGGGGTTTTCAAAAGTAAAAACCATAAAAAGATTGATATATGTTTATATCAAATTTTAATGTGAAAATAATTAAAATGGACTAAATTATATTAAATGATAATAACATAATTTATTTATACATTACGACCAATTAAAATGGTAACCAAATAGTATAAATAAATTAGAGGAAAAACAGTTTGAATTAAAATACAATATTTTCACTATTCATTTAAATATTAGTGTTATCATAAAGACACCATAAATTTTTCTAAAATTAATTTTGTTGTCCCATTTATAAATAATTGTTTTATTTTTTCATGTTAAATATATAAAATTTTCAAATATTGGATTTAAAAAGTGTTTTCCATTAAAAAGTTGTAAAACTGCATTTTTTATAAAATATTTTTTTATTCAAAAAAATGAATTTGTTATTTTATCATTTATAAGAAACATATGAGATGAATATTAAAACTATATAAAATTGAAAATGTGGTTAATACTATTCATATTTTTTTTGAAATGGCTTGTCGTGGTGTGCTTGAACTCGATGATTCTTGCAACATAATATATTGAATTATTTAAAACGAAGCATACTGTGGAAGTTTGTGGTGTTAAATTATTCCCCCCTCAAATAATTTCATCTCAAAAAATTCTATAATATCACTTCATTAAAAGATTCGGGTGGTTATTCATCATATGTTCTTCAGCTTCCCACTTCTCTTATTTCATTTTAGGGTTTATCCAAATAACCTTTACTAGATGAGTCATCTGATTTAAGGCCCCAACATTGAACATTAGATAATCATGAATTAAGTTAGTAATTGAAATTGATGATCTTTTTAGGTTTAGAGCCCTAGATAATTAGGTCATAATATATAAAAAACAACTTAAATATTACATGTAGACACTTCTACTCAGTATCCATTTTCTTTATAAAATAAAAACTATTAAAAAAAGAGTCATGTCTAGTTCCTTATTTTAGATAGCATGATTTTTCCTTGATCCCATAATTGACCCTATTAATCTTTAATTCCTATGAAAAAACTTTTAAAAAATCTTGGGATGAGCATAAATAGATTAGTAAGGGATACACAAAGTAGGAAAACTGTTTTTTTTCAAAATTACAAGTAAACCAAGAATACTTCATCATAAGTAGTACTTTTCACCTTTATGAATTAGTAAATACTCTTAACTGAATAAAATCTCATTGCCTACCCTTTTTTAACCAAAATATTACAATTAAAACCATATAAATAACACATAACATATAAAGGTAACTGGTGACATAAACATACAAAAATGGAATAACCATACAGTCAACATCCACACATATCACTAAATGGAAAATCCATATGGATGACTTCCATACCCAATGCATTGGAGGTTATAAGGTAAAAAACCATCTTGGTTTATCATGACACCACCAGTCATTTGGTTTATCATGTAACCACCTATCAAATGTAAAAGAACCATTATAAAATCATAACACATAAAATATTTCATTTCACTAATAAAATTTCATTTTAATCACAAGAAATCATTTCATGATATTGAAAAAAATCAATCTATTTCGAAAAAAAATTTCAATACCAAAACACACAATAGGGAATAAGGTATTTACTTTCCTTTTTAAAAACACTAAGTCTTATAGGGGAAGCTGAATAACGATTACGGCGGTGGAGAGGTCATTGTTGCCACAAACATTAAAAAAATTCTTTTGTTGTTTAGTAAAACGCTTCACAGAAAATTGATTTTTTTTGAATGAAATTAAAAGTCAAAGGGGTTTATTATATACCGTATAAAATAAGGAGGTGTATATTATCAAAACTTGCCTCAATGAAAGAATAATGATATAAAGTCCCTTACCTTGTGTCTGACATGACCCGTTCATTTTTTAATTTCTTGAATAATAAAATTAAGTTAATTTCTACTTTATTAAGAAAAATTTTAAAGTTTATTATTCCTTTGATATCACTTATTACCTTGCTATAAAACATAGTTAATTAATTGAGTCCATATCGGACATTTTGACGATGTTCAGAACTTGAGTCAAAAATGAACTTGTTAAAATTATAAATTTTCAATGTGGTCAAAATTTCATTATCTCCAAAATGATATTCTTTAATTATATATAATATATATCATATATATCCATTATATATGTATTTATAATAGTCCATATCATTTGAATATATGAAAATTAAATGCACAGTTCATGGAGACAGTAAGCCGTATGTACGCATGAACGCTACTTCCATTTCATTTTTATTCATTTTAAAAGGAATGAATACCAAATGATACATAGGTATATTGCTATTAAATTATAATATCATATTTTAAATACATTATTTAAGTTTATTAACACCATATTTAGTACATTTCATATGTGGTATGAATGAGTCATATCACTTTGAGTGGGCGATATTCCACACTTCCTCAAATGAAATTATCGTATATGTACAACATGAAAAGAATAAAGGTATGTTATAAATTGGAATTAAATAATACTAAATATAAAATTAATATCATAAATATCTTATATAGTTACAATTATGTCATAATTTCCACCATAAGAGGTGGTGGGAGAAGATTGAACAATCATTGTTTCGTGAGGCAGTAGTTCGCCGTCCACAGAAACATTATGTTTTATACAAATTTGATGGAGGTGTGTGTAAGTGTAGATCAAATAATTCTCCTAAAAACAACCTAGTATATTGTGTATACTTGTGTTTCTATGTAAAAATAATAATAAAAAGAGAATATGGAGTGAAGAAGTAAAATAAAATAAGAGAACTTGAGGAAATACGTTACCTTTAAATCGGGTAACTCCCTTTGCTTTGAACCAAAAGGCTTTATTGAAGTTCCTTATGATAAGGTAAGGATTCTAGGTGGAATAGAGGGATCTTGGGAGATTATTTGAGAATATTTTTTATGATCCAAGGGGCTTGAGAGGTGTGAGTAATGGGTTAGAGGTGATGACCTTTTATAAGGGGGAGGATGGGCTCTTTAGGAATGTTTAAAAATATTATTGTTTTAAACTGAATTTCAGTTTCAAAAGGTCCAAAACTTATTTAATTAGAATATAAGATGTATAATCATCCAATAATAATTGTATAGGTTTTGGATAATTTTTAATCCCTATCTTTTTTATTTTACCCTTTGTTAAGTTACTTAACTTTTTAACATGTTATCTTATATATTCATACGATATGGTTAATATAGATACCATAAAATGACAATAGAACCAAAATTGGTTCATTACTGAAATTATAAACCTTATCTAATTAATTTGGAATAATTTTAGATTTTGAGGATTATTATATCATTTATTAAAATATTTATTGATTTAAAAACTCATTTATGTCAATTTAAATACTATTCATATCAAGACTTTTAAAAAATCTATAAAACTAGATTCTTTCAAAAAATCTATAATAACTCAAAAATAAAAAGTAATAATCATACCTAAAATTCTTTTATGGCATAAAACGTTTCACAATAAATTTATTCTAATATTTATAATCTCATTTATTTAAACCATTCATTAATGAGGTAATCATTACATCATCATTGTGTCACAAATTAATTAATTTATATGATGTCTAAAAATTATAAATAAAATACAATGATTTAGGAAATATTTTTAGATTTATAATTAATATTTATAGTCAACTATATAAATTATATAACCCCACATTAAATTTTTTTATCCAAACAGTACATGTTTATGATATTTTTTATTTTTTACTTTAAATAAAAGGTTATTAATGTAATTATCTTACCCAAGTGGCTTTAAAAGGCCAAAATTTTCACCCAAAGATTTTATTGGTTGGCCATGACTCATTTAATAAGGTTAGGATAAGTGTTAAGTTAATTTTATGTTATTATAATATTATTTTACCTTGAATTACCCTATTTAACTTTAACCATGGTAAATAAAAATCAAAAGTTACTATTCACCAAAAATTATTTTCATCCCATTGAACTACATTTTATATATCGATGAAAACCATGTATGTATTATTTTTAAAATTAAATTTACAAAGGTGATGAAATTTCATTTAAATGAAAAAGTCAGTTTTTAACTAATAAGGAGTATTTTTCACTATTCATAAAAAAAATGAGGGTTTTCATAAAAATACCAAAAATTCACACTAAGATATATTTTATATTCCGAATCCAAAAAAGATGTCTATTTTTTAAAATTTATAACATTGAAGTTTCATTAATTAATTTAAAATTAATTCTTGTTGTTGAAAGAAAAAAGTTTGTTTTTAAGAAATAATAACCATCAAAAGATTGACATTTGTTTATATCCAATTTCAATGTAAAATTACTTTCAATAACCCAAATTGGATTAAATCGTAACAATATAATCTATTTACACTTTAAAACCAATTAAAAAATTATATAAATAAATTATATTAAAAGGCAGTTTTGAATTAAAATGCAGTATTTTTCACTATTCATTAAAAAATGAATTTTATTAGAAAAATAATTTTTTTTACCCATAGTCAATTTTGATGTCCCGCTTCTAAAGAATAAGTTTATTTTTTCAAATATAAAATATAAAAGTGAAAAAACCTATATTTAAAAAGGTTTTTCCATCAAAAGGAGGTAAATTGACCTTTTAAAAAATATTAGAGTATTTATGCTTAAAATTGGATTCATTCACATCTTAAGCCTCTAACATTAATTGGATAAATTTATAGACATTTAAAAAATATGTATAATCATATTGTAGTTAGTTCTTCTCATTCCTTCCAATATAACGACTATGTGTTAACTATCGTTTAAAATAATAATATTATATTATTATTTTTCAGTATAACTCAACATTGTGTGCAACGTAAGATTTCAAAGAAACCCGTTATTGCGTATCAGGTAAGCCATATAACATAGCCTCCCCTTTAAAGTATAATTAATATTTAATTCAAAAATATTAATAAATATGAAAATGACTTACTCTTTATTTACCTGGGATGTTACAACCTTCCCCCATTTTGGAAATTGTATCTTTGAAATTTTATTCACTTACCAAATAAATGTGGGTATTTATCCCTTATAGTATTTTTAAATTTACACGTTGGTTATTCAACCACATGGTTTTTCCAAAAAAAACCTTTACTTGATGAATTACCTTATTCTGCAACACTTTCTCTTTTCAGTCAAGAATCTGGACTAGTTATTTCTCATAAGAAAGATTTTCTCCCAACTGAACTACCTCTGGACTCAAAATATGAGATGGATTTGGCATATACATTATCAACATTGAAATATGAAAAAAATTGTTTACCTGGGATAAACTTGGAGGTAAATCTACTTTGTAGGAAACTGATCTAACTTTCTTTAGGATTTCATAGGGTCCAATGAACTTCGGACTCAACTTTTCCTTTTTTCCAAAACACATCACACTTTTCCATGGAGAAATATTGAGAAATATAGGATCACTTACCCCAAAAGAAAGATCCTTCCTCCGGTTATCCATATAAATTTTCTCCCTACTCTGATCTATTCTCATGTGCTTTTGAATCAACTGATCTTTCTCTACCATCTCTTCTACCAATTCTGGTTCCATCAGCTTCCTTTCAGATAATTCATCCCAAAAAGCTGCAGTTCAACACCTCTTTATATATAATGCCTCAAACAGAGCCATTTTTATACTGGAATAAAAACATTTATTATAATAAAATTCAACCAAAGAAATATGTTCGTCTCAACTTACCTGGTAATCCATTTAAGAAGCATATAACATATCTTCCAAAGTCTGAATTATTCATTTTGACTACACATATGATATTGGATGAAAAGCCATACAAAAAAAATTCAGCACCCAATGACTTTTAAAGGCCTTTCTAAAAGTTATAAGTAAATCTGGGATCATTATCAGATATAATGGGGAGGGGAACTCCATGTAACCTGACTATCTATTTAACATACAATCGAGAAAGTTGATCTAGAGACAATGTATCCTGAATGGGAATAAAATGAGCAATTTTAGTTAATCGATCAATAATAACCAAGATTGCATTATTACCTTGAGATGTATTTGGTAATCCCACAATGAATTCCATGGATATATTTTTTCCTATTTCCACTTTGGAACCGGAAAAGGCTAAATAATTCCTTTCTTTAACTGTCACCCTTCTTTAACCTGTTGACAAGTCAAACACTTCATAGTAAAGTCATAAATATCTCTTTTCATTCCATCACACCAATAATACTTCTGAACAACTCTGTACATCTTAGTACTTCCTAGATGAACTGAAAATAGAGAATTATGAGCTCCACATAACAACTCTTTCTTAAACTGTGAATCAAAAGGCATATATAATCACTTTCCAAACCTCAAAACATAGTCTTTATCAATATTAAAATCAAGTAACATACCCTTCTAAACCAATTATACCCTTTTCTGCAACTCACTGTCATCATTCTACACTTTATTTATTCTATCTATTAGAGACGATTGTACTAAAACTGGAAACATAATAGAGGAATTTCTTGCACCAACAAATTCCAATCCAAAATTCATCAAATAAAAAACCAAAGTCTCTGGTTCCAAATGTAGAAAGGTTAAGGTAGCATTACTCTTTCAACTCAAAGCGACAACCACTTTATTTCCCTTTCCTAGATTGAAATGGATCGTGCAATCATAATCTTTGATTAATTCAAACAATCTCCTCTGTCTCATGATTAATTCCTTCTAATTAAATATATACTTCAATATTTTTTGATCATTATATATTTCACACTTTACGCCATACAAATGATGCCTCTATATTTATAAATCAAAAACAACAACAACTAATTCCAAATCATGTGTAGGTTAATTTCACTCATGAGGTTTCAACTGGCGTGATGCATAAGTAATTACCTAATCATTCTTCATTAAGATACAAACAATTCCTTTCAATGAAGCATCACTATAGCTAACAAATTCACAATGTCAATTAGGTAATTCAAATACTTGAGCATTCACCAATCATTTTTTAATTTTATGAAAAAACCATCACATTCTCTTTTCTAGATAAACTTAACACCTTTTCGAGTTAAATTAGTTAGTGGTCTAGATAACCATGAAAAATTATTTACAAAACTTCTGTAATAGCCTACCAAGCAATGAAAACTATGAATCTCTATGATATTTTTAGGTCTTTTCCATTCTTCAACAACTTTTGTTTTTGCAGGATCAATAGTTATTCCATTTTTTTGAAACAATGTGACCAAGGAATGAAATGTTTTGTAACCAAAATTCACACCTTTTGAATATCCCACACAGTTTCATTTCTTTAAAGGATTGAAAGAAAACCATTAAATTAATTTCATTATCATCTTTACATTTAGAATAAACCAAAATATCATCAATAAAAACAACCACCATTTATTACCAAAGTAAACTGATCCATCACTCCAACAAACTGTTCAATTCTGATTCTAACCATCTCAGGATGTTGATTTGGAAAGTCATAACCTGGTGTATGCATTCCCAACACAACTTTCCTATTTCCTATATGAAGAACCATTATGAACATAGAAATATCTTAGGTGAAGAAACATGTCAATCTTTAAATGCTATATCATTTCTATATTACTATAAATTAATTTATGGATATTAATTTAACAATATCATAACACCTAAAGTTGTCTAAACTGACCTCTGATACCAACTATAAAGCCCCAGCCATGAACATTACAAAATCTTGAATTAAGTTAACAATTAACAGTAATGATCTTTTCAGGTTTATATATTTAGAGAATTAGGTCATAACATATACATAACAACTTGAATATTACATGTAGGCACTTCTACTCAGTATGCATTTTTCTATAAAATAAAAACTATTAAAAAAAGAGCCATGTCTAGTTCCTTATTTTAGAAAGCTTGAATTTTATTTGATCCTATCCTTGACCCTATTAATCATTAATTCCTATGAAAATTATTTTAAAATAACATGGTATGGGCATAAAAACCTCAGTAATGGATACACAAAGTAGGAAAACTCTTAGTTTTTCAAAACTACAAGTAAACCATGAATACTTCATAAAAAGTAGTACTTTTCACCTTTATGAAGTAGTAAATACTCTTCACTAAATAAATTGTCATTTATTACCCTTTTGAAACCAAAATATTACCATAAAAACCATATAAATAACACATAAAATATAAAGGTAACATTGGATATAAACATACTTAAATGGAATAACCATATGGTCAACTTCCACACATATCACTAAATAGAATAGCCATATAGGTGACTTCCACACCCAATGCATTGGAGGTTATAATGTAATCACCCATACTGGTTTATCACAACACCACCCATCATTTGGTTTATCATGTAACCACCCGTTAAATGTCCAAGTACCATTATTGAAACAAAACACATAAAATATTGCATTTCACTAATAATACTTCATCTGAAATCACAAAAACTCATTTCATGATATTGATAAAAATAAATTTATTTCAGAAACCATTTTCAAAACCAAAAGACCCAAAAATGAATAAGGGATTTCTTTTCCTTTTTAAAAACATTAAGGCTTATAGAGGAAGCCAAATAACGATTACAGCGGAGGAGAGGTCCTTGTCGCCGAAAACATTAAAAACATTCCTTTTGTTGTTTAGTAAAACACTTCTTGGAAAAAATATTCATTTTGAAAGAAATTGAAAGAAAAAGTGGTTTATTATATACAATATAAAGGGAGGAGGTGTATATTATCAAAACATTCCAGAATGAAAAGAGACTGAGATGAAGTCCCTCACCTCATGTTCGACTTGACCCGTTCATTTATTATTCTCCGGAATAATAACCATAAGTTAATTTATAATATCATAAGAAACTTTTCAAGTTTATTATTCCTTTTATATTTCTTATTACCTTTCTATATCAATTAGTTAATTATTTGAGTTCATATTAGACATTTTGTCGATGTTCGGAACTTGAGTAAAAAATGAACTTGTTATAATTATAAATTGTCCATGTGGCCTAAATTCCATTATATCCAAAATGATATTAATAATTTATATATTATATATATCATATATATCCAGTATATATATATTTATAATAGTTCATATCATTTGGATATATTAAAATGAAATGTACTGTTCATGCAGACGGTAAGCCGTACGTATGCATGAATGCAACTTCCATTTCATTTTTTTCATTTTTAAAGGAATGAAAACAAAATGATACATATGTATATTTTTTAATACAGTATAATATAATATTTTACATATTTTACATAATTTCATCAACACCATTATTTATACGTTCCATGTATGGTATGAACGGGTCATATCACATTGAGGGGGCGGTAATCTGCACTTCCTCAAATAAATTATCATATATATACAACATGAAAAGCATATAGGTATGTTATAAAAGAGAATTAAAAAAGCATAAAGATAAAATAAATATCATATATATCATATATAATTACAGTTTCATCATAATGGACACCATAAGAGGTGGTAGAAGAATATTGAACAATTATCGTTTCGTGAGGTAGTAGTTCACCGTCCACAGACACATTATGTTCTATACCCATTAGATGGAGGTGTGTGTAAGTGTAGTAAAAACAATTCCCACAAAAACAACCTAGTATATTGAGGATACTAATGTTTTTATGTAATAAATGAGTAAAAAGAGTATAGGGAGAGAAGAAGTAAAACAAAAGAAGAGTACTTGAGGGAAGACGTTACCTTTAAATTGGGAAAGTCCATTTGGTTTGAACCAAAAGGCTTTATTGAAGTTACTTATGATAAAATAAGGAATACAGGTGAAAGAGAGGGGTATTTGGAGCTTTTTTGGGTAGATGTTGGATGATACAAGGGGCTTGATAGGTGTGAGTAATGGGTTAGAGGTGAGGACCTTTTATAAGGGGAGGATGTGCTCTTTAAGAATGTTTGAAATTATTATTTTATTACAAACTGATTATCAGTTTCAAAATGTCAAAAACATATTTAATTCAAATATAAGGTGCATATAAGTTGAAATAAAATCATTTTATAATAATTGGACAGGTTTTGGATAACTTTTAATCCTTATCTTTTTTATTTAACCCTTTGTTAACTTATTTAACTTTTACCATGTTCTTTTATATATTCATACTATATGGCTAATATAGTTACCATAAAATCACAATAGAATGACATGTGGTTCATTAATGACATTATCAAACTTATCTAAGTAATTTTTCTGAATATTATATTTTTAGGATTATTATATCATTTAATAAAATATTTATTGATTTAAAAATTCATTTATGTCAATTTAAATACTATTCAAGCCAAGACTTTTAAAAAATCTATAACAACTTGATTCTTTCTAAAAACCTAAAATAATTCAAATATAAGATGTATTACACATAATTAAAATTCGTGTATGGCATAAAAAGTTTCATTATATGTTTATTTTAGCATTTATAATCTCATTTATTTAAAACATTCATTAATGAAGTAATTATTACATCATCATTATGTCACAAATAAATTTATTTATTTGAGGTCTAAAAATTATAAATAAAATACCATGATATAGTAAATATATTTAGATTTATAATTAATATTTATAGTCAAATATTTCAATTATATAACCCCACATTAAATTTTTTTAGCTAAACAATACTTGTTTATGATATTTTTTTATTTTAAATAAAAAGTTATTAACGTAATTATCTTAACCAAGTAGCTTTAAAAGGACAAAATTTTCACCAAAAGATTTTATTGGTCGTCCATGACACATCCAATATGGTTATAACAAGTGTTAAAGTAATTTCATATTATTATAATATTATTTTTACCTTGAATTACCCTATTTACCTTTAACTATGGTAAAAAAAATCAAAAGTTACTATTCCCCAAAAATTATTTTCATCAAATTGAACCACATTTTATTTACTGATCAAAACCATGTATGTAAAATTTTTTAAATTCAATTCACAGAAGTGGTAAAATTTCATTTAAATGAAAATGTTGGTTTTTAACTACTAAGGAGTATTTTTCACTATTTATAAAAAATTGAAGGTTTTTAGAAAAACATCAAAAATTCACCCTAAGCTAAATTTGATATTCCGAATCAAAAAATGATGTCTATTTTTAAAAATTAAAAACATAGAAGTTTCATTAATTAATTTAAAATTAATTCTCTTTGTCAAAAATAGTAAGCGTGTTTTTAAGAAATAATTACTATCAAAAGATTGACATTTGTTTATGTCCAATTTTAAAGTAAAATTACTTCCAATGAAAAAAATTGGATTAAATAGTAAAAATAAAATCTAATTACACTTTAAAACCAATTAGAAATATAATCTAACAATATAAATAAATTATATTAAATGACAGTTTTGAATTAAAATGCAGTATTTTTCACTATTCATTAAAAATGGACTTAATCAGAAAATTACAAAAAATTTACCCAAAGTAAATTTTGATGTCCACTTCTAAATAAGTAGTGTATTTTATCAAATATAAAATATAAAAGTGACAAAAACTATATTTAAAAATTATTCTCTATCAAAAGGATATAAATCAACCTTTTAATGAGTATTGGAGTATTTATGCTTAAATTTGGATTTATTCACATTTTAAGCCTCTATATTTTATTGAATAAAGGTAAAGACATTTAAAAAATATGTCTAATCATATTTTAGTTAGTTTTGTTCATTCTTTCTAATACAACAGCTATCTGTTAACTACCATTTAAAATAAAAATATAATATTATTATTTTTTAGTATAACTCAACATTGTGTGAAACGTAAGATTTAAAAGAAACCTATTGTTGCGTATCGAGTATGAAAACTAACATATAATCCCCTTTAAAGTAAAATTAATATTTAATTTACAAATATTAATAAATATGAAAATGTCTTACTCTTTATTTACGTGGCATGTTACATCCTTCCCCCCTTTTGGAAATTTCATCCTCGAAATTTTATTCAATTATCAGATAAATGGTGGTATTTATACCTCATAAAAATTTCAAATTTACATGTTTCATCTTCAACCATATGGTTTTTCCAAAAAACATTTACATGATGAATTACCTTATTCCGCAATACTTGCTCTCTTCAGTCAAGAATCTAGACAGGTTGTTCCTCATGAAAAATATTTTCTCCCAACTGAACCACCTCTGGACTCAAAACATGAGATGAATCTGACATATACTTTCTCAACATTTAAACATGAAAAAATTGTGTACTTGGGATAAACTTGGTTGTAATGCCACTATATAGGCAAGTGATCCAACTTTCTCCAGGATTTCATAGGGTCCAATGAACCTCAGACTCAATTTTCCATTCTTACCATACAACATCACACTTTTACATAGAGAAACTTTGAGAAAGAAATGATCACCTACCTAACATGAAAAAACCTTCCTCCAGTTATCCACATAATGTTTCTCCCTACTATAAGTTTTTATTATGTGCTTCTAAATCAACTGAACTTTCTCTACCATCTCTTTTACCAATTCTGGTCCCATCATCTTCCTTTCACCTACTTCCTCAACAAGTTTTGGGACTATAAGTTTTATTTCACCAACATCGTCTAAAAAAGTTAGTGTATGAAATATCATTCCATATAGTGCATTATATGGTTCCATATGAATACTTTAATGGATGATATTATTATCAGAAAATTCTACTATAGGTAATTACAAATTTCACTACGTTGAAAGTCAAGGTATAATGATCTCAACAAGTCTTATAATGTTTGAATAGTCTTCTCTGATTGTCCCTTAATTTAATGGTGGTAGGTAGTGGTCAAACGATGCTCAGTATATAGGTAATTCTAAAGTATTTTCTATAATTATGATGTAAAACAAGGATCCTGGTCAGAAATAATTGATAAGGGTACCCCATTTGGTCTAGAAAGATCGTTAATGTAATTTCTTCTTAAACATTCATGTGGTAAATCTTATATTATAGCAATAAAATGTGATGAATTGGTAAGATGACAAATAGTAACCCATATCACATCATTTCTTCAAGGAGTCTTTGGTAGCTTCATGATAATTTCCATCATAATAACATCCCATTTCCCCTGAGGTATAGGAAGAGGATTCATGAATACTCTAGGATGTTCTCTTCCTACCTTCACCTATTGACTAACCAAACATCTTGGCACATAACCAGTAATCTCCCTCTTCTGGTTGTCTCACAAAAAATTATCATTCAAATATCTATATTTCATAGTGCTACAGTTGTGTATAGACAAAATTATTCCATGATCATCATCCAGTAATTCCATTTTTAGCATAAGTAGGAATACAAATCCTCTTCCAGAATTTCAAAAAACCAACTTCAAATATGAATTCAATCGGTCTCTCATAATTTATAGATTTAATTTTTTTGAAACTCCTCATTATTTTATTGAGAAGTTTTCTACATTTCTATTGAAGATGGTTTTGAAACTATTATAAAATATTGGGACATTTCACCTTACATGATACTTTTTATATCAATCTTTACTAGATCCCTTAACATATGATCCCTTTCAAATATCATTTTATATTCAAATCTACGGTCCTTTCTACTAAAAGAATATACTGCCATAATTTCCTTCCCTGGGTGGTAATTTATTATGAAATCATAATCCTTAAGTTGCTAAAGCCTTTTCATTAATCTCATGTTGAGTTATTCCTATGAGAAAATATATTTCAAAATAATTTTATTAGTATATATATCACATCTCTCACTATAGATACATTGTCAACATGTATTTAGAGAAATTATTACCACTAATAACTCAAGATCATGAGTTAGATAACTTTTTTCATGGATTTTTAATTTCCTTGATTCATAAAAAATTACCCCTATCCTTCTACATAAGTACCCAACCAAGTCCTTTCCTTGACGCATCACTATAAATCCATAACCCATAATTCCCATACAGTATATTAAGGATATGGGAATTGACTAATATTTTCTTCAACTCTTCTAAACATTCATCAAACTCCTTTGTATGAATGAATTTAACCCCTTTACACATGTGCTTTGTTAATGATTTTTCTAATTGGGAAAAAATTTAGTCTAAATGTTGACGGTAACCTGCTAAACCAATAAAATGGCGTAGGTCACTTATGATCATCAATGCTGGCCATTCATGGATTGAATTTGGAATTGTAGGATCAACATGAATTTCATCCTTGGAAATGATATGGCCAAGAATGGAAATTTCCTAAATCCAAAATTCTCATATTCTAAGCATCCCGTATTGCTCATTTATTCTAAGTGCCTTCAGAACAATCCACTATTGGTTCTCATGGTATTTATAGATTTTCAAGTATTAAAAGATATAATCAATAAATATTACAATAAAATCATCGAGATATTCCTTGAACACCTATTACATTATTTCCCTAAAAACAGAGGGTGCATTAGTCAATCCAAATGGTATTACTATAAATGCATAATGACCATACATCGTTTGGAATACTGTCTTTCAAATATCCTCCTTTTTTACAGACAATTGATGATATCCCAAACGACGATCAATCTTTGAAAAAATATTTAGATCATGAAGTTGATCATTTAAATCATCAATGTAGGGTAGAGGATATTATTTATTTATTGTAATAGCATTGATTACTCTATAGTCAATGCACAACCTCATTTATACATTTTTTTTTCATGACAAAAAGAACATGGGTTCCCAATTGAGAAACACTAGGCTGAATAAATCCCTTATTACTCAACTCCTCCATTTGTTTCTTAATAACTACAAATTCCATAGTGGCCATTATATAGGGAGTTTTTTTAGATTGGCCTTAGATCATGGATTAAATCAATAGGAAACTCAACTTCACGATTTGGGGGTGTCCAGGTAAATCATCGGAAAAAACATCAATGTATTTGCATACAATAGGTACATCCTCAATTTGAATATTTAATTATTCATCCCTAGATGTAATTTACTCATCCTCACCATGAAAGGTATTAATTAAAGCTATTGAGGGTGGATTTTGATAAGAATCAGGTGATTAAGTTTCTTCTTAAAAGAAAATAGATTCTATATCATCCCAAAAATCACAACTTCCATCTTCATAAAATAATTTTTTTCATCATATTTTGATTGTCAATCCATATTAATGATTATATCAAAGTCAACCATATGTATGTTGATAAAGTTAGTCGAAAAAGAATTTTTATATGCCATAATTATAATTTCCTCACACATCTTTGTTGCAAAGAGACATCCCATAGGGGTTTTTACTAAAAACTCCCATTTTAATGTGAATTTGAGATATCTAATTTTTAAAGAAACTATGGAAGATATAAAGGAATATGGGGTTCCAGAATGAAAAAAATATTTGGATAAATTTTAGTAAATTATTATATTACCTACCACAATATCATTAGAAACTTCAACCGTAGGAGTTGTGATCCCAAAAGCTTGGACTTTATCCCTTAGCCTTTTCTGGTGACAATTTCCATGAACTTTAGAAGAAAAATTTTCATAATGTCCCATATATTTTCAAATGTAGCACTGAACATTGAAAGCTTCATTATTCCCCTCTCAATCAGGAGCATGGTGACAATTTTCTCAACATTTTTAAAAAAATCTCATTTCTATTTGGAACATGCTGGGGTGTTTCTTCCCACAATTACTATAGGGTGGAAAGTCATATTTTCTCTTCTTCCCCTAATTTCCTTTTCCAGAGTGTTTAGTGGCCCTCTTCATCATTTTCTTTAAATTAAAATCATATGAATTCGATAATTAAATTTTTTGTCTTAATACCACATGAGACTATATCTTCATACAATGAGAAATATTGTGAGACAAAATTCCAATTAGAGGATTGGTTTTAACCCATCAAAGAATCAGTAAATATTACTTCTTGGGTTTCAAATGTAGTATTCAGCATGTCTTACTAACCTTGTGATGTTAGATTCATACATTACAACATTCTCATCTTTATTTTTCTTTAGACATAGAAATTTATTCTCCATGTCTTCTCATAGATCACGAGGAAAGTATTTTTCTAGGAGGAGTTCTTTATATTCCATCCATTCTATATTTACAACCTTTTCATGCTCTTTCATGTTTGGAATTAATGGCCACCATTGATGTGTATCTCCTTATAGACGATAGTCTTCCATAACAACTTTTTCCCTTTCATTACTCCCGAAAACAAGAAATATTTTTCCAAAACAACATATCCACTAATTAGTTACAAAAGGATTTTCAGTCCCATTGAATGTTGGGGGTTTTTACCTTATGAAGCGGTCTAACAATGATCTCCTACATTGTGTATCAGGCTGCTATATATGGGTAAGGATATTATTTATAACCTTAGTCAGTTGTCCTAGTATGACTAAATGTTGTTAAGAACTAGTTTTATAACCCACACCACTATAATTATATTTCATAAGAGAGAAATACCTACATGTATTATGTGAATTTATATTATTTATGTTCCTTACTATGGGAACCATTTCTAATCAATAGAATACACCAGATTAGGATATGAATCAAAATGCATAATTCCAAATTAGTAAAATAAATTAAAAAATTTATGCATATCTAATCCATATTCATAAAAATTGTAACTTTGGGGATATATTTACTTATAAATCCTTCATAATGGGTTGTAATGAAAATTTGAATTTTCCAAAAAATACCCCACATGAGTGTAAAACAAAGTGTGTAGTAAGGCCCATTGTCTTGAACCAGGTTACCGCAAGTCAAACACCGAACACCTTGTCAGAGTTATTACTCCTAGGTACATCTCCTCCAGAACAACATCCACTTGTAGTTTCCAAATATGGTAGTATTTTCTAGGAATACCCACAAAATCTATACTTTACCAATATTTTAGTATATTCTTATATATTTATTATCAAAGTTTCTTTAAGAGGTAATGTTCCCTAATAAATGTTTTTATAAATCTAGTTTCAAATAATTATACTAAACATACATTGATAAAAACTATAACACTATAACCGTAGTGTTGTTGAGTCGATTAATTATATTATTACATTAGAAATATCACAAGAAAGTTAAATCCCACTAGATAGATCAGTTTAGTAGATTTGAAAATACTAGATTCAAACATAAGTTTTACATTAAATATTGAAATGGAAAAAAACATAATACCCCTTTTAAATCTCTCATTTTCATTAGAATATATTTATAGGAAAATCATTTTATACTTCTTCACATCCTAGGTAAAAATGAAACATAAGAAATCCGTGAGACCAGATTCTCAGTAGGGATAAAAAATTTAGAAGAAGCTATCATAAATAAGCATAAAATAATATGTCATGGTATAAAACAGAAAAATATACCTTTTAAACATAATTTTTAATATAATATGGAATGAAATAAATCAAATTACTCCATTTAAACATTCACATGGATATTATACTACTCCAATAATCACATGTAATATAAATAACTAATATCATAATGATAGAATTCATAATGACAGACATCATAAACATAACATCAAGGCCTCATTCCAAGATCATACATAATCATACAATAACATCCCATGATTTTATAGTACATTATTTCTTCAATGTAATGCAATAACTTGCACTACACGCAACACTGAGTTCAAACACATCACGACTTACCAAACTAGCCGTTAAAAAGCGGTTATGATTAGTATTAACTGAATTTAAAACATTATATAATCCTTATTATTTTAGAATCCATATTTTGAGTTTCTTATACATAATGTAAGAAAAAATTCATTTTTTTCGGATAAAAGAATTATTTTTCAAAAAATGAAATTTTACAGACTTTTAATGGAGAACAATTTTTAAATCCAATATTTGAAACTTTTATATATTCAATTTGACAAAATAAACTTCTTCTTTAGAATCAGGACATAATAATTTAGTTTCAATAAATTTTCGGCGTTTTTCTGATAACTTTCATATTTTGGTGAATAGTGAAAATACTACATTTTAACTGAAAAAAACATTTTAATAAAAATAATTTATAGTGTTTAATTATAAATTTTAATTTTTTGGAAGTTTAATTAGATTATATTTTTATTATTTAATCCAATTCTGGTCGTTGGAATTAATTTCACATTGACATTATACATAAACAAGTGTCAATCTTTTGATAGTTATTGTTTCTTAAAAACACGCTATTTGTTTTGACAACGAGAATTAATTTTAAATTAATAAATAAAATTTATATGTTTTTAATTTGGTAAAATAGACTTCATTTTTGGATTCTTAATATCAAAATTATCCTAGGGTGAAGTTTTGGTATTTTTCTGAAAGCTTTCAATTTTTGATGAATAGTGAAAAACACTGAGTTATTGGTTAAAACTGAATTTTATAAATAATTATTTATTTTATTTAAATTTATTTTAGGTAAAAATAGATACATAATAACTATATAAGTTCAATTTAATTCATTGGAGTCATTTTATATTAATTTTAGATATACAAAATTTTATTGAACTTTTTACCGTCTTTTACCCACCGCTTAGGAGCTTTTGCAAATTTTCATAAAACATAATTTTACCGCTTCTGTGAGTGGAATTCAAAAAATCTGAGAGAGACGATTGATATCAGTAAGTAAAATGTGGTTCAAGGAGATAAAAATAATTTTTGGTGAATAATAACGTTTTACTTTTATTTACCACGATTAAAAGTAAATAGGGTAATTAAGGGTAAAATGATATTAATGTTACCCTAACACATGTCCTAATTCTAATGGACAAGTTTATCTCGACCAAAAACAAAATTAGGAATAAAATATTATCATTTGTGCCCACTTGGATTATATTAGGACATTTATTATTATTTAATTCAAAGAAGAGTTAAAAGAGTTAAAATCAAAGTTTAATAACTAAAACATTTTTACTATAGGGTTATACATAAGATAAATTCTATTATAAATATTCACTATAAATCTGAAACAATTTCCTACATTATGGTGTTTTATTTATAATTTTTATACATTAAATAAATAAATTTATTTATGACACAATGATGGTGCATTAATTACCTTATTCATGAAAGAGTCAAATAAATGGTATTATAAATATTAAAATAAATATAATTCAAAATTTTTATGACATAAAAGAATTTTATAGGCGAATATGAAATTATAAGGTTGATTCAATATATCTTTTTCGAAGTAATCAAGTTTTTATGACTTTTACAAAAACAAAATACCAAATAGTGTCAAAATTGACATAAATTAATATTTAAAACAAATACTGTATTATTGGCTGAAATAATATTCCTAAAAATGTAAGGTTCGGAAAAAGAGATTAAATAATATTATATATGTCATTAATGGGCCACTTGAGGTTTTCTTGGATGTTTAGAGTATGTTTATTAACCATAAAGAGTAAGAATACAAGAAGACATGGTAAAAGTTAAACTATTTAAATAAGAGTTAAATCTAAAAGTTAAGGTTAATATGGTGACCTAAACCTGTCTAAAACCTATTGGTTGAGAGGTTTGCGACACATCCCCACCTTAGCCTTTAAATAATTCATTTTGGAGCCATTAGAAAACGAAAATGAATTTATTATAAAATAATATTTTATGTTTTTCCTAAGGTTCCCCTCACCCCTATTATAAAAGGCCACTCTCCCTTCACTCTATTTCACACCTTCTAAGCCATTTTTATAGGACAACCCCTAACCAAATATCCTATATACTTCCCTCAATTAATCGTATATGCCCTCCTTTGTTCCGAAATCCAACTTATGTATCCCTTTTTATCAAATCAAAAGGAATAACCTGAAGAAGAGGTAATGATTTCACCACCCTCTTTCAAGTTATCTTATTCTTCCACGTACTCTTTCTTTGTTGTTTAAATTAAAAAATAATAACTTTAGTATCTTCTATATACTGTGATGTTATTATAAATATGGAAGAACTATATTCATTATCCTATCCATCTTATGAATGATAATGTCACCATGCATGCGTACGTACGACTTACCGTCTCCACGCCGTGGTGTAATTTGTTATTCAAAACTATGTTATTTGGATGGATATAATGATGAGTAATATGTATATAAATAATTAAAATAACATGCTAATGTATATGTAAAATTAATATACCAATCAACTACATAACTTTGGGGAAATTATATTGTCCCTCGTGCGTATGTATGGATTACCATCTCCACGATGCAAAGGGATTCATTTCCACGTTCACCATTCATCGAAGATTATAAAAATACATATATTACTAATAAGTATATATGATATTACATAATAATTCTACTGGATATATATACATATATATATATATATATGTATATATATATGTACTTACATATATCTTATTCACTTAGTTCCGTTGAATATGAGATGAAAACGGAAACATCGTTTATGCGTACGTACGGACTACCATCTCCATAAACGGTGTTTTTCATTTCATATATATGTCTATTATACATATTTATATTCATAATATATATTATATATAAATCATGTTTTATATTCTTGAATTACTTAAATCTTGATCTAAGTGATACAATCAAGAGTAACAAGTTAAAACACGTACGATAAACAAAGCGATTATTACCCGAAATGTTATATTAACATGAAAATTATTATTAAATGGGTAGTATAAAGTAATAAATGAATCATGTATGATATCATAAATATTAATATAGTTCTGTTATACTTTAATAACATATTAATATCTTCATATAAGAGGATACACATACCCTCGACTAAAATAAACTGCAAGGTAAGGGGTATTCATCTCACTCCTTATTCCCGTGAGATTCGTGCCATATTGCCACTATTACCATTTGTGTGGTGTATGTACTGCCCAAAATTGTATTATTTGTGTAATACACTTTAATTTATGTGTATGTACATATTTATTTTATGATTCCACATTCATGGGGTGTATGTTTCGTAAGTTACCAAATTGGTAAGGGTTAATTCCTCAATCTCATTATTATCCGAGATTGTTTATGTGTAAGTATTTACTAGGAAATTTTTATCATCCATGTCCATTTTTCATAAAAATGATTCCAAAATGAATATTTTAAGGATTTTTGAAAGGTAATATTTTTCAAGATCACAATTTTAAATGCTTTAAATATTTATCTTTCTAAATATTTTTTATTAATGTCCATGTTTTCAAAATGATTTTAAGGATTTATTTATATGGACATGAATGTTTTAAAATGATAATTCTTTTAAAAAAGTTTCCAAGTGGTATGGGAAACTTTGATTCAAAAATATATTTGTAATTACTTAATTTATAAATGTGTGACTTTTAAATAATTTTACAAAATGGTTATTTCTCTCAAAAAGTTTTACTCATCATTTTCAACTATATCAGCATCCTTTACTGGATATTATTTTTGATTGAGGTAGATTTATTATGATACAAAACATCTATATAGTATTGAAGTTTTTGTGATATGTTTTACTGTGGATGTTTTATTTTTATACCATTCATGGTTTATGGATTATGTATTGACATTTCGTATTCCAGTTTTAATACAAATGTTAATGTCATGTTTAAACCTGTTCATATGAGAAATGCATTGGACTTAGTAAGTGATAGGTGGAGCCCACTATAGCTCCTTGATGCATCGGTAGGTCTCATTAGAGAAACTAGTGTCTAGGCACAAGGCCTTGAAAAAATATTATTTGTAGACTTGGAACAAGGCCTTGACTTTGTGGTTATGATAGTCTGGAATTATGCATTCCAACATTATAAAAGTGGTTATTGATATTTCATGTGATTATTCGACTAGTGGAATATCCATGTTAATAAGTAAATGACATTATTTCATTTTATTTTTTCCAAATTATGCTGATGTTCAAGTTTAAAAGGATTTTGTTTTAGTTATACATTGTATTAAATGTTTATGCTTATTTATGAAAGTTTCCACTGTATTGCTTACTCTTACTGAGCATTTGAGCTCGCCCCTTTCTATGTTTTATTTTTCCTAGGATTCAAAGAAGTGTATTGTTATTGATATGCATGGTTAAGATATAGGAATAATGGTGTTCATAAAGGATTATTTATGTTGTTTTGTATGTTATAAAGTGTAATGTAACATTCATGTATGTAATCTATCTTCCAAGACTGCTAAACTGATCGGTCCTTCATGACTTGATTCATTGAAATCATGATAATGTATTAAAATAATGCACCTACTCTGGGAAACTGGGGTCGGGGAGTTACAGTTGGTATCAGAGTAAGTTCAGAAATAACATTAGAAACTAGATTTAGATAAACTCTGATTAGAGCACATTACCTTAGGATAGACTTTGAGGATTAGTATAGAAGAACTTTTTATAATTTTGGTATTGTAGATATTTTGTGAGTTTTCTGAGTAATACATCCCTGTCTGGATACGAGCAGGTAGAGTCGGCTCTGGTACAGATGTACCTAGTGGTAAAACATGAAAACATCACTCTGAGCTAGACTCGAATGGGAACTGGTGCACGAAAATGGTCCTTGCTGCACTCTTGGTTACGAAAATCCTGGGAGATATGCTTAGGATAATTCTCATTTTAATTACAAACCACTATGAAGGGTTTATAAGTATATACCTTCTTAATGAAAACATTTTTGTTATTATGGATTATATCCATAAACTATTCAATTTATGTTAGGTATTTTACATGTTTGGAATTATGAATTACGATTCATAAACTGACCTAGTGTATGCCATTTTTTATAAATGGTGCCCAGTAGAAGGAATGAGAACTCCAACAATACGTATGATCCAAAGAGTAAGAAGGGTCATATCATTCATGGTATTAATCCAAAATTTAGAAAGGAAATAGTCTCCCATATATTATCACCATATGAATAAATAGTATCATAAGATCAGTAGATAATTTTCTGAATCCTATGGCTTTGAAGGGAAGCAAGAGAAGAAAATGATGGTAAAAAGAAAGATGGATAAAGGGAATAAGGGAAAGAAGGATTTTCCAATATGTGATAAATGTGGAATGAATCACCTTGGTAACTGCTTGAAGGGAATGAGATTTTGTTATAATTTTGGAGAAAAGGACACCAATTACGTGATTGTAAGGGTAAAAAAAAGTTTTCAATTGTAAAATGCTCCATCATGCAAGGTGTTGAGACACTACGTGAATCAATATCCCATTCAGAAGAGTATACTGCAAATTATGTTATTAGATAATAATCATGTTATGATACTACCTCAGATGAAGAAGAATGACTAGTGTTCTGATTTTGTTATTATAGAATTATTTAATTTGAGTGTCGTATCAACAGTATTATGGTTACATGAATTATGGAGATAAATAAGGATTGTACTACAATACTATTTTATTGAGGATTTGAGATTATATCGTTCTATGAAAAGCAACTTAATAGTAAGCTAAACTTTTATGAAAATAAATGGGTGAAGGAAAGGTAATCCTTAATATGGTCAGGATAATGAGTTAGTGATTTTGGAATAAGAGATGGTTGATTTTGGTAATTCAGCATGTTGCGGTTTTGTAAAAGAATACACGATGAAGGCGTTCACATGTTATTACCTGACAAACATAATTCTCATTATGGTTAACTTCCTTATAAACTTTGGACTGAGAGTTTAGATATAAGTATTTGTGATAATTCTAATGGTTGTAATGGATTAATTTTTAAATTGGATACTATTCTTAAGGTTATTTTTGGATTTCCATAAAAAGGACAACCTGGAGGTCGGGCGGCAACCCGTCACGTCCGGAAAGGCCGTGAGACTTGAACCCACAACTGAAGGGAGGCAAGGTTGTATCACCGATCACTGACCCACGTGATGTCCTTGATTGAATAATGTATTTTTTAAGTGGTTTGATATGGTAATTATAAATTCATTATTTTTGGAACCCTATACGATTTGGATAAATAGAATATTTTTAAGTTCTATTATCTTTCAGAGTGAAAGATAAGTTTGTGGTAGAAATTAGATAAAGGATGTAACTATACTGGCCAAGTATACTTTTTTCATCATATGAAGGAATTAATCCTTAAACTTTAAGGAAGGTATCTTAAAACCAAAAATTTGTTACCCTAATACCTTATGTTTTGTTGAACCGATTGTATTTTAAATCATCACAGATAGGTGGCTTTGAGACCCAAAATTCTACAATTGTTTGTGATTGATGACCTCAATAACTCCCTATAAATATATATGTTTTTCATCCAATTATGTGTCTCTAATTTCCAACAATTTTCGCCTAATTGAGATCATAATTTAGGGGTGACTTTTTCATCCCCCTTTTCCTCTTATTAAGACTAAATTTTATTAACCCAATTTTCGATGTGGGTTTTCCCACAAAGGTATTTTCTATTTTCAACCTTTTATTTTCGAAGAACACTTTCAAATTGTGAGGACGCAATTTATTAATGGAGTGAATAATGTAACACCCCAATATTTCATAGTACGTTATTTCTTCAATGTAATGAAATTACTTGCACTACACGCAACACTGAGATCAAACGCATCACGACTTATCAAACTAGCCGTTCAAAAGCATTTATGAATAGTAGTAACTAAATTTCGAACATTATTTAATCCTTATAATTTTATAATCCATATTATGAGTTTCTTAGACATAATGTAAGAACAAATTCATTTTTTTCAGATAAAAGAAATATTTTTCAAAAAATGCAATTTTACTGCCTTTTAATGGAGAACCCTTTTTAAATCCAATATTTTAAACTTTTATATATTCAATTTGACAAAATAAACTTATTCTTTAGAATCAGGAAAAAAGAATTTAGTTTCAATAAATATTTGGTGTTTTTATGATAACTTTCATATTTGGGTGAATAGTGAAAGATACTATATTTTAACTGAAAACAAGTTTTTTAATCAAACTAATTTATAGTGTTTAATTATACATTTTAATGTTTTAGAAGTGTAATTAGATTATATTTTTATTCTTTAATCCAATTCTGGTCATTGGAATTAATTTCAGATTGACATTATACATAAACAAGTGTCAATATTTTGATAGTTATTGTTTCTTAAAAACACGCTATTTGTTTTGACAACTAGAATTAATTTTAAATTAATAAATAAAACTTAAATGTTTTGAATTTGGTAAAACAGACTTCAGTTTTGGATTTGGAATATCGAAATTAGCCTTGGGTTATTTTTTGGTATTTTTCTAAAAACTATCAATTTTTGATGAATAGTGAAAAACACAGAGTTATTGGTTAAAATCGAATTTTTATTTAAATAATTATTTATTTTATTTAAATTTATTTTAGGTCAAAATAGATACATAATACCTATATAAGTTCAATGTAATTCATTGGAGTCATTTTATATTAATTTTAGATATACAAAATTTATTGAACGTATTACCGTCTTTTACCCACCTCTTAGGAGCTTTTGCAAATTTTCACAAACCTTAATTTTACCGCTTCTATGAGTGGAATTTCAAAAATATGAGAGAAACAGTTGATATCAGTATGTAAAATGTGGTTCAATGAGATAAAAATATTTTTTTGGGGAATAATAACTTTTTACTTTTATTTACCACGGTTAAAAGTAAATAGGGTAATGAAGGGTAAAACTGATATTAATGTTACCCTAACACATGTCCTAATTCTACTGGACAAGGGTATCTCGACAAAAAACAACCTTAAGAATATAATATTATCATTTCGGCCCACTTGGATTAGATTAGGACATTTATTATTATTTAATTCAAAGAAGAGTTAAAAGAGTTAAAATCAATGTTTAATAACTAAAACATTTTTAATATAGGGTTATAAATAAGATAAATTCGATTATAAATATTCATTAGAAAGATAAAAATATTTCATACATCATGGAATTTTATTTATAATTTTTAGACATTAAATAAATAAATTTATTTATGATACAATGATGATGCAGTAATTACCTTATTCATGAAAGAATCAAATAAATGGTATTATAAATATTAAAATAAATATAATTTCAAAATTTTTATGACATCCAAATTTTCTAGGTGAATATGAAAGGATAGGGATGATTTAATGTATCTTTTTCGAAGTAATCAAGTTGTGATTACTTTTACAAAAACAAAATACCAAATAGTGTCAAAATTGACATAAATTAATATTTATTACAAGTACTATATTATTGGTTGATATAATATTCCTAAAATTGTAAGGTTCGTCCAAAGAGCTTAAATAATATTATATATTTCATTAATGATCCACTTGAGGTTCTATTGTATGTTTAGAGTAAGTTTATTAACCATATAGAGTAAGAATACAAGACGACATGGTAAAAGTTAAACTATTTAACTAAGAGTTAAATCTAAATGTTAAGGTTAATATGGTGACATAAACCTGTCTAAAACCTATTGGTTGAGAGGTTTTCGACCCATATAAACCTTATCCTTTAAATAATTTATTTTTGAGCCATTAGAAATCGAAAAAGAATTTATTATAAAATAATATTTTAAGTTTTTCCTCAGGTGCCCCTCACCCCTCTTATAAAAGGTCACTCCCCCTTCAATCTATTTAACACCTTCTAAGCCATTTGGCTCGGCCAAACCCTGCCAAAATATTCTCTAAACTTCTCTCAATTCATCCTATATTCCCTCCTTTGGTCATAAATCCAACATAAGGATCCCTTTTTATCAAATCAAAAGGAAGAACCCGAAGAAGAGGTAATGATTTCACCACCCTCTTTCAAGTTCTCTTGTTCTTCCACTTACTATTTATTTGTTGTTTAAATTATAAAATAATTACTCCAATATATTATATACACTGTGATGTTATTATAAATATGGAACAACTATATTTATTATCATATCCATCTTATGAATGATAATGTCACCATGCGTGCGTGCGTACGGCTTACCGTCTCCACGCCGTGGTGTAATTTGTTATTCAACACTATGTTATTTGGATGGATATAATGATTAGTAATTTGTATATAAATAATTAAAATAACATGATAATTTATATGTAAAATTAATATACCATCCAATTCCACAACTTTAAGGAAATGATATTGTCGCTTGAGCGTATGTACGGATTACCGTCTCCACGATGCGATGGGATTCATTTCCACGTTCACCATTCATCGAAGATTATAAAAATATATATATTACTAATAAGTATATAATATATGAAATAATAATGCTAATTAATATATATATATATATATATATTTACTTACATATATCTTATTCACTTAGTTCCGTTCATTATGAGATGAAAACAGAAACCGCATTTATGCATACGTACGGACTACCGTCACCATAAATGGTGTTTTTCATTTAATATATATGTCTATTATACATATTTATATTCTAAATATATATTTTATATAAATCATGTTTTATATTCTGGAAGTACTTAAATCTTGATCTAAGTGATACAATCAAGAGTAACAAGTTAAAACACGCACGATAAAGAAAGCGATTATTACCTAAAATGTTAAATTAACATGAAAATTATTATTAAATGGGTAGTATAAAGTAATAAATGAATCATGTATGATATCATAAATATTAATATGGTTATGTTATACTTTAATAACATACTACGATCTTTATACAGAAGGCTAAACGTACCCTCGACTAAAGGAAAGTTCTAGGTAAGTGGTTTTCATCTCACTCCTTATTCCCATGAGATTCGTGCCATATTGCCACTATTACCTTTTTTGTGGTGTATGTACTACCCATAATTGTATTCATTGTGTAATACACTTTAATTTATGTGTATTTACATATTTATTTTATGATACATATTTCATGGGGTGTATGTTTTGTATGTTACCAAATTGGTAAGGATTAATTCCTCAATCTCATTATTATCCGAGATTGTTTATGTGTAAGTATTTACTGGGACATTTTTATCATCCATGTCCATTTTTCATAAAAATGACTTCAAAATTAATATTTTAAGGATTTGTGAAAGGTAATCTTTATCAATATCAGAATTTTAATTTTTTTAAAGATTTATCTTTCTAAATATTTTTTATTAATGTCCATGTTTTCAAAATGATTTTAAGGATTTATTTATACGGACATGAATGTTTTGAAATGATAATTCTTTTCAAAAAGTTTCAAAGTGGTATGGGACACTTTGATTCAAAAATCTATTTTAAATTTCTTACTTTATAAATGTGTGACTTTTAAATAATTTTACAAAAAGGTTATTTCTCTCAAAAAGTTTTACTCATCATTTTCAACTATGTCAGTATACATTACTGGATATTATTTTTGATTGAGGTTGATTTATTATGATACAAAAATTCCATAGAGTATTGAAGTTTTTTTGATATGTTTTACTGTGGATGTGTTATTTTTATACCATTAATGGTTTATGTATTAAGCATTGACATTTCGTATGCTAGTTTTAATATGAATGTTAATGTTATGTTTAAACCTGTTCATATGAGGAATGCATTTGACTTAGTAAGTGACGGGTGGAGCCCGCTATAGCTCCTCTATGAATCGGTTGGTCTCATGATACAAACTAGTGTCTTGGCACAAGGCTTTGAAAAAATCTTATTTGTAGTCTTGGAACAAGGCCTTGACTATGTGGTTATGATAGTTTTGAATTATGCATTCCATCTTTAAGAAAGTGGTTATTGATATTGCATGTGATTATTCAACTAGTAGAATATCCATGTGAATAAGTAAATGGCCTTATTTCATTTTCTTTTTTCCATATTATGTTAAAGTTCAAGTTTAAAAGGCTTTTGTTTTAGTTATACATTGCCTTAAATGTTTATGCTTATTTATGAAAGTTTCCACTATATTGCTTACTCTTACTGAGCGTTTGAGCTCAACCCTTTCTTTGTTTTATTTTTCCTAAGATTCCAAGAAGTGTATTTTGATTGATATGCAGGGTTAAGAAAAGGGAATAATGGCATTCATAAAGGATTATTATTGTTATTTTGTATGTTGTAAACTGTAATGTAACATTCATGTATGTAATCTATCTTCTAAGACTACTACACCGATCGGTCCTTCAGGACTTGATTCCTTGTAATCATGCCAATGAATTAAAATAATGCACCGAATCTGGGTAACTGGGGTTGGGGCGTTACAGTTGGTATCAGAGGAATATTATAAATAACCTTGGAAACTAGATTTAGATAAACTATGCTTAGATCATATTACCCTAGGATAGAATTTGAGGATTAGTATAGAAGAACTTTTTAGAATTTTGGTATTGTAGAGATTTTGTGAGTTTTTCGAGTAATACATCCCTGTTTGGATACAAGCAGGTAGAGGCGGCTCTAGCACAGATGTACCTAGGGGTAAAACCTGAAAACACCGCTTTGAGCTAGACTCGAATGGGAACTGGTGCACGAAAATGGGCCTTGATGCACTCTTGTTTACGACACTTCTGGGGGATATGCTTAGGATAATTCTCATTTTCATTACAAACCAACATGAAGGGTTTATGAGTATATACCTCTTCAACGAAAACATTTTTGTGATTATGGATTATATCCACAAACTATTAAATTTATGTTAGGTATTTTACATGTTTGGAATTATGAATTACGATTCATAAACTGACTTAGTGTATGCCATTTTTTATAAATGGTACCCAGTAGAAGGAATGAGAACTCCAGCAATACGTATGATCCAAAGAGTAAAAAGGGTCATATCAGTCATGGTATTAATCCAAAATTTAGAAAGAAATAGTCTCCAATGTATTATAATCATATGAATAAATAGTATCATAAGATTAGTAAATAAATCCTTGAATCCTATGGATTTGAAGCGAAGTAAGAGATGAAAAGGATGGTAGAAAGAAATATGGATAAAGGGAATAAGGGGAAGAAGGATTTTCCAATATGTGATAAATGTGGAATGAATCACATTGGTAACTGCTTTAAGGGAATGAGAGTTTGTTATAAGTGTGGAGAAAAAGGACACGAAGTACATGATTTCAAGGGTAAGAAAAAGTTTTCAAATGTAAAATGCTTCATCTCCAAGGCATTGAGACACTACATGAATCCATATCCCATTCAGAAGAGTATACCGAAAATGATGCTATTAGATAATAATCATGTTATGATACAACCTCAGATGAAGAAGAAAGACTTGTGTTCTTATTTTGTTATTATAGAATTATTTCATTTGAGTGTTGTATCAATAGTATCCTGGTTACATGAATTCTGGAGATAAATAAGGATTGTACTGAAGTACTATTTTATTGAGGATTTGAGATTATATGGTTCTAAGAAAAGTGATTTAATAGTAAGCTACACTTTTCTGGAAAATAAATGGTTGAAGGAAAGGTAATCCTTAATATGGTCCCGATAATGAGGTAGTGATTTTGGAATAAGAGATGGTTGATTTTGGTAATTCAACATGTTGCGGTGTTGTAAAAGAATACACGATGAAGGCGTTCACATGTTATTACCTGGCAAACAGAATTCTCATTATGTTTAACTTCCGTATAAAATTAGGACTGAGAGTTTAGGTATAAGTATTTGTGATAATTCTAATGGTTGGAATGGATTAAGTTTGAAATTGGATACTATTGTTAAGGTTATTTTTGGATTTCCATAAAAAGGACATCCCAGAGGTCGGGCGACAACCCGTCACGTCCGGCAAGGCCGTGAGACTTGAACCCGCAACTAAAGGGAAGCAAGGTTGTATCACCTATCACTGACCCATGTGATGTCTTGGATTGAATAATGTAGTTTTTAAGGGGTTTAATATGAGAATTATAAATTCAATATTTTTGGAACCCTAAACAATTAGGATAAATAGAATATTTTTAAGTTCTAATATCTTTTAGAGTGAAAGATTAGTTTGTGGTATAAATTAGTTAAAGGATGTAAATCTACTTTCCAATTATAATTTTTTACATCCTATGAACGAATTAATCCTTAAAATTTAAGCAAGGGATCTTAAAACCAAAAATGTGTTATCCTAATACCTTACGTTTTTTTGAACCGATGGTATTTTAAATCATTATAGATTGGTGGCTTTGAGGCCCACAATTCTACAATTATTTGTGATTGATGACCTCAATAACTCCCTATAAATATTTACGTTTTCCCACAAATTATGTGTCTCTTATTTCCACCAATGTTCTCCTAATCGAGATCATAATTTGGTGGTGACTTTTTCATCCCCCTTTTCCTCTTATTAAGACTAAATTTTATTAACCCAATTTACGATGTGGGTTTTCCCACAAAGGTATTTTCTATTTTCAACCTTTTATTTTCTAAGAATACTTTCAAATTGTGAGGAATAAATTTATTGAAGGGGGAAATAATGTAACACCCCAAGATTTCATTGTACGTTATTTCTTCAATGTAATGCAATAACTTGCACTACACGCAACATTAAGTTCAAACGCATCACAACTTACCAAACTAGCTGTTCAAAAGCGGTTATGAATAATATTAACTGAATTTTGAACATTATATAATCCTTATAATTGTATAATCCATAGTATGAGTTTCTTAGACATAATTTAAGAACGAATTCATTTTTTTCAGATAAAATAATTATTTTTCAAAAAATGCAATTTTATCGCCTTTTAATGGAGAACCCTTTTTAAATACAATATTTGAAAATTTTATATATTAAATTTTACAAAATAAACTTATTCTTTATAATTGGGACATAAGAATTTAGTTTCAATAAATTTTTGGTGTTTTTCTGATAACTTTCATATTTGGGTGAATAGTGAAAAATACTATATTTTCACTGAAAACAACTTTTTTAATCAAAATAATTTATAGTGTCTAATTATAAATTTTAATTTCTTGGAAGTTTAATTGGATTATATTTTTATTCTTTAATCCAATTCTAGTCATTGGAATTAATTTCACATTGACATTATACATAAACAAGTGTCAATCTTTTGATAGTTATTGTTTCTTAAAAAACGCTATTTGTTTTGACAACGAGAATTAATTTTAAATTAAAAAATGAAACTTTTATGCTTTGAATTTGGTAAAATAGACTTCATTTTTGGATTTTTAATATTTAAATTATCCTAAGGTGAATTTTTGGTATTTTTTTGAAAACTTTCAATTTTTGATGAATAGTGAAAAACACTGAGTTGTTGGTTAAAACCGAATTTTTATTTAAATAATTATTTATTTTATTTAAATTTATTTTAGGTAAAAATATATAAATAATACCTATATAAGTTCAATGTAATTAATTGGACTCATTTTATATTAATTTTAGATATACAAAATTTTATTGAACTTTTTACTATCTTTTACCCACCTCTTAGGAGCTTTTGAAAATTTTCATAAAACTTAATTTTACCGCTTATGTGAGGGGAATTTCAAAAATCCAAGAGACACAGTTGATATCATTAAAAAAAATGTGGTTAAATGAGGTAAAAATAATTTTTTGTGAATAATAACTGTTTACTTTTATTTACCACGATTAAAAGTAAATAGGGTAATTAAGGGTAAAATGATATTAATGTTACCGTAACACATGTCCTAATTCTACTGGACAAGTGTATCTCGAACAAAAAAACCTTAGGGATAAAATATTATCATTTAGGCCCACTTGGATTAGATTAGTGAATTTATTATTATTTAATTCAAAGAAGAGTTAAAAGAGTTAAAATCAAAGTTTAATAACTAAAACATATTTAATATAGGGATATACATAGGATAAATTCGATTATAAATATTCATTAGAAAGATAAAACGATTTAATACATCATGGTATTTTATTTATAATTTTTAGACTTTAAATAAATAAATTCATTTATGACACAATGATGATGGAGTAATTACCTTATTCCTGAAAGAATCAAATAAATGGTATTATAAATATTAAAATATATATAATTTAAATTTTGTTATGACATCCACGAATTTTATAGGTTAATATGACATTATAGGGATGATTCAATGTATCTTGTTCGAAGTAATAATGTTTTGATGACTTTTACAAAAACAAAATACCAAATAGTGTCAAAATTGACATAAATTAATATTTAAAACAAATACTATATTATTGGTTGATATAATATTTATAAAAATGTAAGGTTATTCCAAAGAGTTTAAATAATATTATTTATGTCATTAATGAGCCACTTTAGGTTCTCTTGGATATTTATAGTAATTTTATTAACCATATAGTGTAAGAATACAAGAAGACGTGGTAAAAGTTAAACTATTTAACTAATAGTTAAATCTAAAAGATAAGGTTAATATGGTGACCTAAACCTGTCTAAAACCTATTGGTTGAGAGGTTTTCGACACATCCCAACCTTATCCTATAAAAAATTTATTTTTTAGCCATTAGAAACCGAAAATAAATTTATTATAAAATAATATTTTAAGTTTTTCCAAAGGTATCCCTCACCCCTCTTATAAAAGGGCACTCCCCCTTCACTCTATTTCACACCTTCTTAACCATTTGGCTAGGAAAAAACCTGCCAAAATATCCTCTAAACTTCCCTCACTTCATCAAATATTCCCTCCTTTGTTCAGAAATCCAACTTAAGGATCCCTTTTGATCAAATCAAAAGGAACAACCCGAAGAAGATGTAATGATTTCACCACCCTCTTTCAAGTTCTCTTATTCTTCCACTTACTCTTTCTTTGTTGTTTAAATTATAAAATAATAAATCCAGTATCTTCTATATAATTTTATGTTATTATAAATATGGAAAAACTATATTCATTATCCTATCCATCTTATGAATGATAATGTCACCATGCGTGTGTACGTACGACTTAGAGTCTCCACGCCGTGGTGTAATTTGTTATTCAACACTATGTTATTTGGATGGATATAATGATGGGTAATATGTATATAAATAATTAAAATATCATGATAATGTCTCTGTAAAATTAATATACCATCCAATTCCACATCTTTAAGGAAATGATATTGTCGCTCGTGCGTATGTACGGATTACCGTCTCCACGGTGCGATGAGATTCATTTCCACATTCACCATTCATCGAAGATTATAAAAATATATATATTACTAATAAGTATATAATATATGAAATAATAATTATACTGGAGATTTATAAATATATATATATATATATATATGTACTTACGTATATATTATTCACTTAGTTTCGTTCAATACAAGATGAAAACATAAACAACGTTTATGCGTACGTACGGACTACCGTCTCCATAAACAGTGTTTTTAATTTCATATATATGTCTGTTATACATATTTATATTCTAAATATATATTATATATAAATCATGTTTTATATTTTTGAAGTACATAAATCTTGATCTAAGTGATACAATTAAGCGTAACAAGTTAAAACACGGACGATAAAGAAAGCGATTATTACCCGAAATGTTAAATTAACAAGAAAATTATTATTAAATGGGTAGTATAAGGTAATAAATGAATCATGTAAGATATCATAAATATTAATATGGTTCTGGTATTCATTAATAACATACTACTATATTCATACAGGAGGTTAAACATACCCTCGACTAAAGGAAAGTACAAGGTAAGGGGTTTTCATCTCACTCCTTATTCCCGTGAGATTTGTGCCATATTGCCACTATTACCTTTTTTGTGGTGTATTTAGTTCCCATAATTGTATTATTGGTGTAATAAAATTTTATTTATGTTTATTTACATATTAATTTTGTGATACCTCTTTCATGGGGTGTGTGTTTCGTAATTTGCCAAATTAGGAAGGGTTAATTCCTCAATCTCATTATTAACTGAGATTGTTTATGTGTAAGTATTTACTAGGAAATTTTTATCATCCATGTCCATGTTTCATAAAAATGATTTCAAAATGAATTTTTTAAGGATTTGTGAAAGGTAATATTTATCAAGATCATAATTTTAAATGTTTTCAAGATTTATCTTTTTAAATATTTTTTTATTAATGTCCATGTTTTCAAAATGATTTTTAGGATTTATTTATATGGACATGAATGTTTTGAAATGATAATTATTTTAAAAAAGTTTCAAAGTGGTATGGGAAACTTTTATTCAAAAATATATTTTAAATTATTTACTTTATAAATTTGTGACTTTTAAATAATTTTACAAAAAGGTAATTTCTCTCAAAAAAAATTTCCCATCATTTTCCACTATGTTAACATCCTTTACTGGATATTATTTTCGATTGAGGTTGATTTATTATGATACAAAAATTCCATATATTATTGAATCTTTTGTGATACGTTTTACTTTTGATGTGTTATTTTTATACCATTCATGGTTTATGGATTAAGTATTGACATTTCGTATGTGAGTTTTAATACGAATTTTAATGTTATGTTTAAACCTGTTCATTTGAGGAATGCATTGGACTTAGAAAGTGACAGGTGGAGCACGCTATAGCTCCTCGATGCATTGGTAGGTCTCATGAGACAAAATAGTGTCTTGGCACAAGGCCTTGAGAAAATATTATTTGTAGTCTTGGCACAAGGCCTTGATTATGTGGTTATAATAGTCTGGCATTATGCATTACATCATTATGAAAGTGGTTATTGATATTTTAGGTGATTATTCGACTAGTAGAATATCCATGTGAATAAGTAAATAGAATTATTTCATTTTATTTTTCCCATATTATGCTAATGTTCAAGTTTAAAAGGATTTTGTTTTAGTTATACATTGCCTTAAATGTTTATGCTTATTTATGAAAGTTTACGCTATATTTATTACTCTTACTGAGCATTTGAGCTCACCCCTTTCTATGTTTTGTTTTTCCCAGGATTCCAAGAAGTGTATTGTGATTGATATTGAGGGTTAAGACAAGGGAATAATGGCATTCATAAAGGATTATTTATGTTTTTTTGTATGTTATAATATTTAATGTAACATTCTTGTATGTAATCTATCTTCCAAGACTGCTAAACCGATCGGTCCTTCGGGACTTGATTCCTTGTAATCATGCCAACGTATTGAAGTAATGCACCGACTCTGGGTAACTGGGGTCAGGGAGTTACACTTACCAATGAGGCCTTATTCCATTAAAATCATTTGTATTAAGATACCAACCAATGCATTGAGGGGATATAGCATTCCCCACCTATCACTAACTAAGTCTAATGCTTTTCTCTAATGAAATGGGTCAAAAATAACATAAAACTTCATATGAAAACTACCATAAAAATGGTTATACTTTAATAATAAAACATTTATGGTATCAAAATAGCACATCCATGATCAAATATATCATAAACCCTTAAATGCAATATGGAATATTGTATCATCATAAACCAACCTCAATTAGAAATAAAATCTTACTATGTATGTTAACATAGTTGAAAATAATCTAATAAAATAATGAAAAATATATGTAAATACCCTAAATTTCCATGTAAGTTTTTCTAAATATGGAAATTTTATGAGTCCGCGAAAATTGACGACGCGTGATTCCGAGGCCCGGAGTGCCCGGAATGAATTTCTGAATTTTTTTTCGGGTATGTTCAGTAAACATGCGAGCGAGTTTTGGTAACATTTAAACCGGTCCTTGGAATTGAAATCTGAGGGCACTGATGAACTCATAATGCCGATATTCCCTTAAGGAGACCTTCACCTTGACCGCAGTAGGTTGAGGGTGAAAGTTAGATTTTGGGTTTTTCGTGGAAGAATAAAATAAAATAAAAATGTCTAACATTTTTATTTTTATTGAAACCTCCCATGTGGATGTTATGAAGGTGGGGATGACCTGAACTAAATCCCCCCACATGGGTTATGGTGGTTGGAACCACCTAAGCCTAAACCCCCCTTATTTGAATTCAAAGGTGGGGACCACACTGCCCTTGAACCACCCACTTAAATGTGGGGAAGTCTCTTGAACTTCCCCCACTTTAATCATGCCACACCCTCTAATTAATTATTCCAATTAAATGATGCCAACGTAATGGTGCCAACAATTAAAATGTTAAATCATATTTTATGTTGGCACTTTATCCTTTGAGAGAGGATTTTTGGGATGGCAACTGAGGGGGGAGAACTTGTTGAAGAGCTTCTCCAACAAAGAATGCCAAACAAAAAAATCTTATGCTTCAATGAATCTTTTTCCAAACTCCGTCAAAGGATCTCCAATGAAGAACGAACCGACGATCGAGGAAACTCCATCATCACTGACTTCATCTTTTTCCTCTCCTCACCGACGTCGTTGGAGGAGACTTGTTTCAGGATCGAAAAACTCCAATCTGTCTCAACTGCAGACAATCTTCAACCGAACCGTCAAGGTAGGGGAGTGTTTTAAATTGATCAATGTTAATTTTCCTCTCACATTGCATCATTCCCCTTGAGATGCTGGATACCACCCTAAAGAGGAGGGTATGGGCCAAACAAACATGGACCAACCCCTCTGCAAACCTTATGATTCTTTTGTGTGTTCTTTGCGATGGTGACGGTGACCGGTGCCGACGTTTGGCACCAGTGGAACTCGGGAACCGTAGCTAGAACCACGAATTGCTGCGACGAAGGCGAAAAATGGAGGGCGTCTGGTCCAGCCAGCCATACGGCCAACCCTGGCGGACCGCCACCCCGCGGCCTCTGCCGCCCCACGACCTTCGCCACCCCATGACCTCGCTACCTCGTGGCCCTCCGTGGCCTCCCATAGCCTCCGCCGCCCCGTGGCCTCGTGCCTCCCGCGGCCTCCGCTGCTCTGCGGCCTCGTTCCACTCACAACCCTCCGTAGCCCCCAATTCTTCGCCGCCCCGCGGCCCCCACTGCTTCGCCACCCCACGGCCAGCAGCGGCCCTCATGGACTTTCCGCCCTGCGCCGCCCCGCGACCTCTGCACCGCCTCATGACCTACGCCCCGCCCTGTGGCCTCCACACCGCCCAGCGGCCTCTACCGCCCCGTGGCCTCCGCATCCCTATGGCCTTCGTCTCCCTGCAGCCTCCGCTTCCTCCACCGCCCTGCGGTTCCTGCGGCCTTCATTGCCCCCATGGCCTCTGCACCACCCCGTGCCGCCCATCAGCTCTGCGGCCCCCGCGGCCTCGCCGCCTCGTGCCTCCTCATGACCCCCATGGCCTCGCTGTCCCACGGCCTCCGTGCTGCCCTCGTGGCCTCCGCACCGCCCTCGCTGCCTCACGCCGCTCCACGGCCCCCGCGCCAGACCCAGCGGGCTGGGTCAGGCCGGGTCGGACCGGACCCCGACCAGCTATGAGCTTTTTCACTATATCGGCCATAACTTTAGTACCAAGAATCCGTTTGAAAACCCATCTATGGAATAGTAAACCTTGGAGTGAGATGGTCTCTTTGGTTTACCCCACTTGAGATTTGGATAAAGTTTGGATACGATTGGGTTGGATTGAGCACAAATCTAACTTGGCCCTCAGGACTAAATGACTAATAACTTACAGACTAGACGTCTGATTGATGCACCATCTATTGCATTGAGACCCCTATGACGTGGCAGTCCTTTAGGTAACTAAATTGTGGGACATCAAGGTAGTTGGAGTATCGACCAGTGTCTTGAAGAGTGGACCCTCCCAGAGACGAGCAAACTGAGTGTGGGAACCTAGTAGCTGGCTGTGATGTGAAGAATGAAGAGTGATCCTTTGTGGGTCAACACCGAGCGATCCTGTGTGGGTCAAGACCTAGAGATACTGTGTGTGTCAACACTAAGCAATCCTATGTGGGTCAGCAACTAGTGATCCTCTATGGGTCAGCACCTAGCGATCCTTTTTGGGTCAGTACCGAGCGATCCTGTGTGGGTCAGCACCGAGTGATCTTGTGTGGGTTAGCATCGAGAGATCCTATGTGAGTCTGCACCGAGATACCCTATGTGGATTAGAACCTAGAGATCCTATGTGGGTTTGAAGACGTACTGGAAACGTACTAGGATCCTTCATGGGTTTTCCTTTTAACAGAGTAAGACGATTCAGTAGTTACATCTAATCATCTCTACTACTGTACCTATGAAATAGCTAGTGTGAGATGAGTCCGTACCTGTGTGGTAATTTACTTTGTGGTAATACCATTTTGGTATTCTTCTATGTGGAGTACCTGTGTGGTACTTATCTTCGTGGCACTCCTACCTTTGTGGAATAGTTTATCTTGGGATTTTGAGTTGGACTATGTGTTTCCTCATGATTGAGATGGGCATACTTGATAACTTAGGTATATGTATGGGCATATACCTAAGTTGGGTTGTCAGTTGATTTCATGATTTTTGGTTTATCCTTTGTAGATTTTGTGAGACCTTGATGGTCTTGGGGTCCCTACTGAGTATTTTTACACTCAACCCTACACAGGATATACCCGCACCTTATTGTGTTTGGTGCAGACGATGAATAACATTGATCGAGGCTCAGGGTACTAGGACTGGACGATGCCCAGAGGTAGATCATACCGCGTGTTGGTACGCAGAGGAGACAGGTGAATGTGGAGTGATGAGGAGCTGATATTTACCCACCCTTCAGGTAGGAACCTCGAAGGATGACCCCATATATGTCTTTCCCTTTCTTCATTTGTATTGTATTTCAGTTGTACATGTACCTTTACTATTGGGATTGTATTCTGGCCCCTCTTACTTTCAGCACTCTTTTTTCTGTATAGTTTACTTGTGATCAAATCTTGATGTGTGCATGGATGCATGTGTTTACAGGATATAATGGCAATTCCTTCCCTATTTTAGGGAATATGCCTTTCGGTGCCAGTCTCCAGCCCCTGGCCTATGGAAGGAGGGCTTGGGGTAGTCATGGAACGAGCCCTGGGGGACGAGTCGTGACAAATTGGTATGAGAGGAGTCGGTTATATCATAGAATATATGACTATGATATTTTTAATGACAATATTGTTAAGTGTAGTGAGTATGATTATTAGTTTAGGGAATCTAGTGTTGGTGTAGCGGCTGACGTATCCATACATCAGGACCTTGACTTCTGATTTTTGACTGAGTGCATGAAAACACTAATTACGTGTGTGTTTTGATGATTTTTCATTTTGATTTCTTTGAGTCAGCTCACCAGGTATAACTTATTGACCGTGGAGCACCTGTTCCTTAGCAGGATGCCACCGCGTAGACATACAACTAAGATTCCTGAGAGAGTACATGATGATGGCCCACCGAGAGATGAGGCTCCGGTGCAGGGACCTCTGGCTATGTTGGAACCTGCAGGTGGTGTACCAGCAACAACACCACCCATTGGGTAGCAGATACCAATAGACTCACTGGTAGATGGTGCATGCCAACTGAGCACGTTGCACGAGTTCTAGAAGTAGAGGCCTCTGAGGTTTTGAGGTGAGAGAGATTCCCACACAGTTGAGGGATAGCTAGAGGCAATTGCAAGGGTTTTCTGCCTAGTTGAGACACCAGTAGAGTAGATGGTGAACTTAGCTACTAGTAATTTTTCATTGAGAGACCATGAGGATGGTCCACATAGTGATTAAGATTTGGTACGTGGACTGTTTCCTGAGATAGTACCTTTGAGAAGTGTGCTGGCTATATCATTTCCCATTGGTCTGCAGTTACAATCGGTAGTACCAGTATAGGACACATATATTCTTAGTGCCTTATGTGTGATTCAGCATCAGATACCCCTTAGGTTCCGTAGCGAGCCCGAATCACAGGTGGTTGAGGATTGGCCTGAGGAGGTGGTTGAGAGTTCTCTAGAGCTTCTACAGCTTCGGTAGTACAACATGTCGGTATCTGAGTATTCATTGAGGCATACCAACCATTCCTGGTACTCAATTAATATGATATGACCAGTTCTTCAGTGCTCGGACATCCGTGTGAGGTGTGTTTAGGGACATACGAGCTAGAACTATTCCTCTATGCATTCCTACTTATGTTAGGGTTCTAGAGAGAACCTTTGTGGTTGAATGTTCTTTAGCTGAGCAGATACAGTCTGTGAATGTTAGCAGTGGGAAACCAGAAAACTGGCATCTGTCTCAGAGAATTGGGTGTGAAAAATGTTTCGGGAAGAGTATGTGACAGGGAAAGATGAATCTGTAGGGCAGCACACGTGGAAGCAGAGTTAGGAGAGCATCATGAGGTGGTGTACATTTCAACATGTCAAGACCACCCCCCTTTTTGTGGTCCCCATCAGGCTTAGGGAGCTAGAGGATAGGGGAAGAGAGTAGTTGCATGTGGTAAAGGAGTACGACCCAAGGTCTCTAGGAATGATTCAATGTATGGTATGTGTCTACTACTAGAAACCATATCAATAGACATAGGTACCAATCATTCCTTCCTTCCATGAATCTTGTCCAAAACCTAGAGTTTTTGGTTAAACTATTGACTTGACCCTCACGTTTGGAGATACCTTTTGGAGGAGAATTGATAATCACACTTACACCGCCGGTGTGATCTGACCCTTAAGGCGAGAGTTTCGGTTAGAACCTCTTGGTGGAAGCATCGAGGCCTTACGACATTAGTTTGGGTTTGACTGGATATCCACAATTCATACTCAGATTGACTATATTAGGAAAAAAGGTTGCGGTTTCTCTACAACTTTGGAATGGGGTTTTCCTTGTTCGGCGAAAAGGAAACCCAGGTAGCACAGGATAGATTCATGCATAGGTGGGTGCAACCGATCACTCATGAGTCGGCCAGACTTACCCTTATGGTAGTAGGATTTTTGAGTTTTGAGTTCCAAATAGAAGTGGCGGAGCATGGGGACATCTTTTCAAAAGATGTTTCTTGGATTACCTCCCCAAAGGGATAGGGACGTCTACTTTGGCTGGGTACTACTGGAGATTTGTGCCAGATTTCTCCAGAGTTGCAGCACCTTTATCAGCATTGATGAAGAAGGGGAAAACCTTCATCTGGTCAGAGAGATACCAGCTGAGTTTTTAGGAGCAGAGGCAGAGGCTGACTAGTGCCCCCATATTGAGGCTACCATAGGAGGGATTATGGTACATAGTTTACTGTGAAGCATCGGGGACTAGGCTTGGATGTCTCCTGATACAGGAGAAAACAATTATTGCATATGGTTCTCGACAGCTGACACAAAATGAGCAAAACTACGCTACCCATGACCTGGAGTTAGCAGTAGTGGTCTTCGCCTTGAAGATGTGGAGACAATACTTGCTGGGAAAGCGTTTTACAGTCTACTTGGATCAAAAGAGTCTCAGGTATATCTTCTCTTAGAAGTACCTGAATTTGAGACAGAGATGTTGGCTTGAGTTCCTCTAGGACTATGACTTCGAGATTGTCTATACTCTTGGGAAGGGGAATGTTGTAGCAGATTCACTCAGCAGAAGGTCTGGTATACAGCTACTAGGTGAGGTAACAGAGAATCTGGCTACTTTTCAGATATCCTTTGTGGATCAGGATGGAGCATCTTTCCTTCAGTCTCTTACAGTCACTCCCCCACATCTTCAGCGAGTCAGGGAGGTGCAATGCAAGGACACTGACTGCGAGACTCGACATGCTCAGATATCCACTGGACAAACACCTAATGGATTTTCTGAAGGTGGGGAGCATGTCATCCTCTTCAAAGTACGTACCATGGTACAAGTGTCACTTTGGGAGGAAGTGTTGAGGGTGTTCCAGTCATCCCCTCTAGTGGTACATCTAGGAGTGGCGAAGATGTACCAGGATCTCCAATGACAGCACTGGTGGTCGGGAATGAAGAAAGCAGTTGCACAGTTTGTCTCTCGGTGCCTCACTTGTTGGCAAGTGAAGGAAGATCATAAAGTACCAATAGGTTTGGTTCAACCTTTATAGGTCCAATAGTGGAAGTGGGACAATATAACCATGCACTTTTTGATTGGACTTCCACATACATCCAAAGGTCATGAATCTATCTGGGTGATCATCGACTGACTCACCACATCGTCCCACTTCCTACAGATCAGAGTGTAGGGTTCAGTAGAGAGCATGGGAAGCCTCTATGTGCAGAAGATTGTGCAGCTACATGGAGTACCCTCGACAATTTTCTTCGATCGTGATGCCCATTTTACTTACCGGCTATGGAAGGGGTTGTAGGAGGATTTCAGGATACAACTTCATTTGAGCACCGCATTCCATCCTCAGAAGGATGGTTAGAATGAGTAGACCATTCAAAACCTCATGGACATGCTGCGTTCTTGCATCCTCGACTCTGTTTATAGCTGGGAGGAACAATTTCCTTTTTGGAGTTTTCATACAACAAGAGCTATCACTCATCCATTGGGATGACACCTTTCGAGGTGTTGTACGAGCGAACTTGCAGATCACCTTTGTGCTGGACTGACCCAGGGGAGTCAGCACTAGTGGGACCAGTGATGGTATGGGCTACCACATAGAAAGTGTAGATCATCCAAGAGTGGATTAAGACTTCACAGAGTAGGCAGAAGTCTTATTCTGATAGGATATGGAGAACTCTGGAGTTCGAGGATAGCCAACACGTTTTTCTACGGGTCTCACACCGATGAGGTTTACAGAGATTTGGCTAAGGCGTCAAGTTATCTCTGAGTATAATTAGATGTTTTCAGGTCCAAAAAAGAGTTGGTGAGGTGGCTTACAACTTATCTCTTTCCCCTCAGTTGCACTAGGTGCACAACGTCTTCCACGTATCCCAGCTGAGGAGATACCTGCATGAACCTTCTCAAATCATCGACCATGGGGAGCTGTACAACTATGATGAGGCGAATTTTATGGAGGATCCAGTAGAGATTTAGGATTGATAAGAGCAGGTCCTTCATGGGTTGTCAATACCTCTGGTGCGCATTCGCTGGCTTCACGGGAACCTCCAGGAGAGAACATGGGTGTGGGAGGCTTAGATGCATGCTCAATACCCCACTTGTTCCCTTAGTTTGAGTTGTGGCTTACGGGGATGCAAAGACTTAAGGTGTGGATAATGTAATGACCTGGAATTTATATGTAATGTTTTTTATATATGGGAATTTTAAGAGTCTGCAAAAATTGAAGACGCATGATTCTGAGGTCTGGAGTGCCCGGAATGAATCTCTGAACTTTTTTTAGGTACGTTTACCAAACGTGAAATCAGGTTTTTTTAACTTATAAATATATGATTGGAATTGAAATCTGAGGGAACTGATGAACTCCCTGCACCGATATTCGCTTAAGGAGACCTTCACCTCGACCGCAGTAGGTCTAGGATGAATGTTAGATTTTTTGGGTTTTCTGTGGAAGAATAAAATAAAATAATATAAAAATGTTTAAATTTTTTGTTTTTATTGAAACCTCCAATGTGGATGTTATAAAGGTGGTGAAAAACTGAACTAAAGCCTCCCACATGGGTTATGGTGGTGGGAACCACCCGAGCCTAAGCCCCCCAAATTTGAATTCAATGGCGGGGACCACCCAACCCTTGATCCTCCTACTTAAATGTGGGGAAGTCTTTTGAACTTCCCCCACTTTAATTATGCCACACCCTCTGATTAATTATGACAATTAAATGATGCCAACTTAATGGTGCCAATAATTAAAATGTTAAATCATATTTTATGTTGGCACCTCATCTTTTGAGAGAGTATTTTTGGGTTGGCAACGGAGGGGGGAGAACTTATTGAAGAGCTTCTCCAACAAAGAGTTCCAATGAAGAACTCTTATCCTTTGAAGAATCTTTCTCTAATCTTCATGGAAGGATCTCCAACATAAAATGATGAGATGATAGAGGAAACGTCGTCGTCACTGACTTCATCTTTTTCCTCTCCTCACCGACGTCATTGGAGGATACTTGTTTCGGGATCAAAAAATGCCAATCCATCTCAACTGTAGACAATCTTCAACCGAACCATTGAGGTAGGGGTGTGTTTTAAACTGATCAATGTTAATTTTCCTCTCACGTTGAATCATTCCCCTTGAGCCTCTTTCCATCACTCTAACATGGATGGTATGAGAAAAAAAACATGGATCTACCCCTCTACAAACCTTATGGTTCTTTTGTGTGTTCTTCATGATGGTGATGGTGACCGGTGTCGAAATTCGGCACTAGTGGAACCCGAGAACTACGGCTGGCACCATGGACAGCTGCGATGAAGGTGAAAAATAGAGGGTGTCCGGTCATGCTGGCCGCTGGTGAAGGCACGACACGTGACTATGCCACACGACCAGCCACAGTGGACCTCTACACCATGGCCTCTGCCACCCCACGACCTCATCGCCTAGCATCCCTCTGCAGCCGCTTGTGGCATCCTCCGCCCCATGGCCTCGTGCAGCCCACGAACTCCACCGCCCCTAGCCTCGAGACACTCATGGCCCTCTGCGGCCCCCGTGAATTCTCCACCCCATAGCCCTTCGCAGCTCCCACGACCTTGCCGCCGCGCGACCCTCCCTCTCCCTATGGCTCCCACAACCTTCGTGGACCCCGTGGCCTCCACGATTCGCTGTGCCTCCCCACAGCCTCCGCACTCCCCCGCGCCGCCCCACGGCCTCCACGTCCTCCCCCACCTCACGACCTCCGCGACCTCCACCGCCCTGCAGTTCCCACGGCCTTGGCGGCCTCTGCACCGCCCGTGCCTCCCTACGGCCCCACGGCCTCTATGGCCTTGCCGCCTCACGGCCCCACGGCCTCCGCAGCCTTTGTGGCCCTCCGCGGCCCCCACAACCTCGCCGTCCCAGAGCCGTGACACCCTCATGGCCTCTGTGCTACCCCCACGACCTCCACGCCACCCTCGCGGCCTCCGTGCCGCCCTTGTGGCGTCGCGTCACTCTACAGCCCCTGCACTGTCCAGCGTGGGCCGGGATAGGCCAAGTGGGCTGGGTTGACCCAAATCAGGTCGGTTCAGCCCAGGCCAGGTTGAGATGGGTCGGTTAGACCGGGTCAGACCCAACCCAGACCAGCTATGAGCTTTTTCGTTCTATCGGCCATAACTTTGTCACCTGGAGTCCTTTTGACAAACCGTCAATGGTGCTGTAAACCTTGGAGTGAGACCATCTTTTTGGTATACCAAAATTGAGATATGGATGAAGTTTGGATATAGTCAGGTTGGATCGAGAACGAATCCAACTGGGCCCTTGGGAATAAAAGGCTAATAACTTACTGACCGGGCGTCCGATTTACGCTCATTCTATTGTGTTGAGACACATATGACGTGGTGGTCCTTTGGGTTACTAATTCTTGGGACTTAGTGGTAGTTGGAGTATGGACCAGTGGATTTATGAGAGGACCCTCCCGGATATGAGAAAACTTAGAGCGGGAACCCAGTAGCAGGCTATGATGTGAAGAATACTCAAACGAGTCTTGAACTTTCACAAAAAGCTTCTCCAAAATGGGATGAGAGAGATATAACTCATCAAAAATTCTGTGTGGGTCAACATCAAGTGATCTTGTGTGGGTCGGAACTTAGCGATCCTATGTGGGTCAGTACTGAGTGATCCTGTGTGGGTCAGCACCGAGTGATCCTGTGTGGGTCATCACCGAGCGTTCCTGTGTGGGTAAACACCGAGCGATCCTATGTGGGTCAGCACCGAGCGATCCTATGTGGGTCAGCACCGAGCGATCTTGTGTGTGTCAGCACTGACCGATCCTATGTGGGTGAGCACCTATAGATCCTATGTGGGTATGACGACGTACTTGTGATGTACTAGGATCCTTTGTGGGTCTTCCTCATAATAGAGTAATATGATTCAATTGTTACACATAACATCTATACTACTATACCTAAGAAATACCTGGTGTGAGCTTAGTCTGTACCTATGTGGTAATTTCCATTGTGGTAATACCTTGGTGGTATTCTTCTGTGTGGCATACCTGTGTGGTACTTACCTTTGTGGCACTCCTTCCTTTGTGGAAGCTTGGGCTTTTGAGTTGGGATCTATGTTTCCTTATGATTGAGATGGGAAAACTTAATAACTTCTGTATATGTAATCACATATACCTAATTTGGGTTGTCAGTTGATTTCATGCATTATGGTTTATCCTCTGTGGATTTTGTGAGACCTTGAGGGTCTCGGGGTCCCTACTAAGTATCATTATACTCACCCCTACACGGTCTATGCCCGCAACATGTTGTGTTTGGTACAGCCGATGGAAAGCGTTGATCGAGGCTGAGGGTACCAGGATTGGACGGTGCCCGTAGGTGGACCATACGGTATGTCAGTACGTAGAGGAGATGGGAGAATGTGGAGTTTTGAGGAGCCGATCTATACCTACACTTGAGGTAGGAACCTTGGAGGACATCCTAGTAGTTGTATTTCTCTTTATTCAGTTGTATCGTATTTTAGTTGTTCTTGTACCTTTACTGTTGGGATTGTATTCTGACCCCTCTTACTTTCGGCACTCTTTTTTCTATAAAGTATACATGTGATCATATCTTTCTGTGTGCTTGGTTGTATGTATTTATAGGATATAAAGGCAATGGCTTCCTATTTTTAGGGAATATGCCTTTTGGTGCTAGTTTCCAGCCCCTGGAATATGGAAAGCGGGCTTGGGGTAGCCATGGAATGGGCCCCGGGGGATAGGTTGTGACACTATATGAGAGAAATTTCATTTTTTACTTTGAAATCATTTAGAAGTCATGCAATTATAAAGAGAAAAATTTTATTTTAAAAATAAACTTGTAAGATTTCAAGGGAATATTAAAATGTATAAGGCATCATGAATGTGTAAAATAGCCTCTCACACTGTATAAGTTGAAAAAAAATCTTTCCCTAATTAGTTTAAAAGTTCATAAAGTACCTCATTTGGAAAACGATGACAAGATTAATTTCCAAACATCTTATTAATTTTAAAATGTGGGTAAAAATAAATTTAATAAATATTTGATAATATTTTGACATACATTTGATGAAACATGGACATGGGGTATAAATATGTCATAGTTGATACTTACGTAAAAGAAATATCAGATAATAATGAGATTACGAAATTGACACTTACCTTGTAATTTCCTTTAGTCAAGCATGTGTCAACTTAATGTATAATGGTTAATGAATGTTATTAAATAATACCAGTACCATATCCATATTTATGATATCATATATTATCCTTTTATACCCTTTTGGTAATAATATTTCAGTATTATCATTGTTCTGGGTGTTAACTGCATCATTTTCCTAAGCATGTTTTGTTGTGTAAGTAATGTTTTTTTGAATACGATTTATTTTATTCAAATATAGAATGATATAATGCTTATAATTATTATTTTACTCAACATAAAATTTTTATAATTATTCTTTAATGGTTAATCATGTAGAATAAATATCACCATGTTGTGGAGATGGTATGTCATACGTATGCACGAGTGAAGATATCATTCACTTGATTATTAAATGGTATGGAATTGGATGGTATATTAATTATACATAATAATTATCATGTTATGTACGTTATTTTTATCCATTATACTCATCATTATACCCTTCCAAATAAATTAGTGTTTAATAAAGAATTACACCATGACATGGAGACGATAAGCTGTATGTACACATGCATGGTGATATTGTTATTTGTATGATGGATAAAATGTGGAATATGGTTGTACCATGATTATAAAAATAGATCAGTATATGTATGATATTTATTTATTACTTTGATATGAAAACGACATAGAAATAGGAAGTAGAAGAATAAAATAACATTGAAAGGGGTTATAATCAAAATTACCTCATTTTCGAGTATCATCTTTTAGTTTGCACAAAAGTACTCCCTAGAATGGCTTTATAACTAATGTGTGGCCTCTATTATGTAGCAAGGGAAGTTGGGAGGAGAAGTGTCTAGTGCTTTGGTGAGACTATGTGCTTTATAGTTGTGAATAAAAGAGATGTATAAGTTCCCATTTATAAAAGTGCTGAGGGGAATTTTTGGAAGATCATAAAATATTAATTTCTTAAAAATTGATTTTCAGTTTCAAATAGATAGTATAATTTATATGAAGGATAAGATAATGTTGCGTATAAATATCATCATATAAGGAATTTTATACATGTTAATTTCCTAAAATTAATGTTATCTTCTGGCTTTAACCCTTTGTTAAATAATTTTACTTTTAACAAGATAAGATTTCTTTTTTAAACCAATTTATTAATATAGATATTATAAAATGAAAAAAGGAGGCCAAATGGATAATTTTTGGAATATTTTACAATGTAAAATTTAGTTAACTTAATCTTACCATTATAAAAATTTAATAACATTTAATACAATATTTTTTATTTTAATGTTTCATTTATAACAATTTTGATACTATTCAATATTTTCATTTTAAAAAATAAATACAAAAATAAGATTCAAAAAAATAATTAAATATTTTAATAACATGGATATTATATTTAAAATATTTGTGTATTTCATTAATTAAGTTAAATTATATTTATTTTTATATTTTTAGTAACATTTATCTATTTTTCTATTAACAAAATAGTTTCTACTTCACTACTGTGTTATCATTAATGGTAATATTTTAATATCTAAAAATTATAAATAAATTTCTGTTAGGTAGTTAATTTATGTAGATTTACAAAGACTTTTTATAAATAATTTTATCTACTGGAGATCACTATATTAATATTATTATACTTATATGAAATGAGAGTTTGAAATTTTGTAACATTATTTAATTTTAAATATGTTCAAGTAATATTCATGGAAAAGGGTCCATAAAATGATTCCATTTCGAAAAATAGGTGATAAGGGTCAAATTTAGACATCCAATAAAATTTTGATCGGTGTTAGGGTAATTTTATAATTTTATTTCTACCTTTAATTACTGGATTTACCTTTAATGGTGGTCATAAAAATATTACTAAAGTTACTATTCATAATATCAAATACTGAAAGTAACCTATTAAAAAAACATGGACCCACTAGTTCAAAATTTGGAATACAATTTTCATGATTGAAAACACAGAAGGAACAATAATTAATTTAAAACTAATTCCCGTTGACAAAATGAGAAAACAATTTTTTTCTCAAATAAAAACCATCAAAAGATTGCAATGTGTTTATATCTAATTTTAATGTGAAAATAATTCCTATGAAATAAATTTTATTAAATTATAAAAACATAATAAAATTATACTTTAAAACCAATTAAAAGGATAAACAAATAATATAAATAAATTAGATTAAAAAGTAGTTTTGAATTAAAATGCAGTGTTTTCACTATTCATTAAAATATGAAAGTTATTAGAAAAACAAGAAATATTTTTCCAAATATAATATTTATGTCCCACATCTAAATAAAAAGTTCATTTTTCATGTTGAATATATGAAACTGTCAAATATTTGTTTTAAAAAGGCTTGTCCATTAAAAGGTGATAAAACTACATTTTTTGAAAAATACTTATTTTATTCAAAAAATACAATTTGTTCTTATATCATGTATAAGAAACACATGAGATGAATATTAAAATTATATAATACTCAAAATGTGGTTAAAACTATTCATAAAATTTTTTAATGGTTTTTCCAGGTGTGCTCATGATTGGTGTTGCGTGAATTGTAAGTTATTAAATTATTTAAAATGAAGCATAACATGAAATCATGGGCTGTTACAAGAAAGAACAAATAACGGTGGTGGACTCATGATTCTTTGGATAAACACTTATCATGGACCATCACCTTAATGGATTTTCAGCAACAAACATGGAATCCTATGTTTGGAATTTGGCCAGTAGTCAATTCTGTATTTGCATGCCTCACTCATGACTTATGATGGTGTGGATACTATGTTGAGAAATTGGTTAAGAGTGATATTACCCATCAATTTCACCATCCCTAATAGAGCCTTTAGAAGATTTGATTTACATCCTTCCTCCTCCTTATGTTCTAGAGTAACTCTAACACCCCTCGTGTTTGTGTTCAGTGTACCTATGTATGGAAAGTGAGAAGATATCTTGTTTTAAACATCTGCATATGATGGTGAAATCATAGAATAGATGCCTATTTCCTAGAAAAAGATTATATCATGTGGGATTACAAGTTATGGTAGGGTTTTTACCCACATAGAGGATCTTCCCAACCCTATTTTTCAAACTCGATGACCTTAATCTAGGATACCTATGGTTCAAATTCTATGAACATAAACTAAGATCTTCTCCGTGGATTTCTCAAGAGTCTGTAGTGTCATGTGGAATTATTTTATACTCATTTATGTTGGTTAATTTTTTCGGGACCACCCACATCCCCCCTGGGATGCCTCTCTGCAATATCATAGTGGCATGATAATAAATTGTGTAGCATCTATCTTCCTTAGCTCATGACGTCAAAATTCAGGGACATGTCATCTCACATGACCTTAAATGGTGACCTCATCATCCTAGTTGCAAGATTAAAAATGATACATCATTGTCACTATCGAGAGAGAGAGATAGAGAGAGAGATAGAGAGAGAACATCACCCTTGGTATCACTCAACCATCAAGCCACCTATCAAGACCAATATACGGCTTGATTCCTGTAGTGTCACCTGTATTTTCAATCCTCTTCATGCACCCAAAAAAAGAGAACAAAAAAACACACAAGTATGAAATATATAATTCTCCCTCCTTTTGTGTATGGATTTGACCTACCTAGGTAAATTTCTATTTAAAAAATATTTGTGGTATTATTTCCATCCTTATAGGATATATAGTGACACTCGGGTCATCAATCTCATGCCTAGCCATAACATTATTTCCCATTTTCATGACAATTCACCTTCTTCCTTACTGCAAGATGTTAAATTGGATGAAATTAAATTACTGTGTATAGCTTGATTCACATATTATATGATACATTAAGACACCCATACATTTCATCATTAGGACCAAATACAAAATGATTCAAACCGTGGACCCCTTGTCCTCGACCATGGTCGATGCTCTATCACATTTAACTATATGATGTTCATCTTAAGGTGACATGTGTGATATCTTAGCCCCATACATTTCAGTTGTTTACCATTGGGATGATATTTCCTACTTTTAGTCTAATATGTATGTCATTAAATTGTATACAAGCTTCCTTAGGAATTCATATTTCTTCTATGTGGGACTCCAAGTCCTCATTCGCATCGAGTTTGTTTTTCCACCACATTAAACACATTCTTCTTGAAGCACCTCCCCTATGGTCTGATCTCAATGTCCTCAAACTAGACACCCATGTCTAGGAACCACAAATTTAAATTGTGTGTAGGCCTCTTTAGGGATATGATGTGTGGAATGGGCCTCGTCATTCCTTATTCATGTCGTGTTTTTAAGGACACCACACAATATATACCCATTTGAGACTTCATTGTCATCCAAAATATATGAACAAAAACTAAAAACACATCATTGTCATTGTACAATGTTAAAATAAAACCTTATGCAGATCAATTTTAGGATTCCTGATGGTAATTGTAGGATGCTTTCATCTTCTCACTAGAGGATGATCCTCACCAGTGTTGGTCTCCTACTATACTATTTACCAAGAACTACAAATGGATTGATTCCCATCCTTATGGGATGTGTAGCAAAAAAAGGACATTTTTGAGCACAACCATAAGTTAGTTAAATTTTTTAAGTCCCTTCGACCTCAATTATAGTCCAAACATTTTGATATTAAACTAAGAGACTCACAGTGATATTTACCCTCAACAATCACATGTTCTTCCTTCAGAAATGTTCCCAGATACCTATGTGGTATGCAATAAATATTTGGATTATAATCATTAGTTTTTTTTTCATCCATACCACACAAATACCCTAGGAACATACATTTATATGATCTATGCAACATAACTCTAAACTATTGACTAAGGTTCATGAAGTATGACTGTAAACTATGTGAAACATCCCATTCACATGATGTTCGACTTCGAGTCGCATCCAAATCACATGATGTTGAACTTTTCAATGCATAGTTCATGTGATATGACATTAAAATACATATATATCATCCTTATATTGAATTATGTAAAACTATGGGACCCCCTAGTACCTCATCATAGAGGTCCTGTTTGGAATATGGGTTTTACCGTTTTTCAACCTAATGTTCCTACAACAATGTGATCCAAGTCATGGTGGCATAATACCAAGAGTGTGGGAATAGTTTTCAAAATTTCATCACTCAACCAAATGCTTCATCTACCCCTCAATTATATCTTTATCCTGTTTCACATCTAAAGGTATGCCATAACATCCTGGATATACCGCGTCATCTGACCTACTATTCTTGGCCAATACCTTGGAATACATTGGATGACACTTTGAGTTACATCTTGTGTATCGAACATAGTCAGTGGTCAACCCTCATCTGTTTTTTCCATTTCATTATAGTGGTGTGGGTACAATTTTTCATAAATGGTCATCAACCATCCTATAATAGCATTAAATCCACACTATGTTATGAATTTTGGGCATTGTGATTCACACTTTTCATTCCCCTTTTTCGGGTGGACTCCAATCCGTTTCAAGTTATCTTATACGTGCACTAGATCATGTTGGGAAAGGCATGTTAGATAATCCAGGAGGACTATTATCTAGATACAACCTCTCCCATATCTACCACTCTTAGTGGTTAGTCATCAACATCTGAACATGAGTATTTGATGATTACCTATCACTCTCATACAAAGTGAATTGCTCAGAGGTTGTCCCTTGTTTATGATATCGGGAATGACCCATGTGAACATAGGGATTGACCATTAGTTATATAAAATATATTATTGAGGTGTATTAATTAAATAAATAATGAATATTTCCTTTCACATAGATTAAATCAAGAAATAAAACAAGTAAATGATTCTGTTATAACACATCCCATGTGTATTTTTTTCATTTAACGAAGTGCTTTAACCCCGCCACCCTTTGGCGTGCGGACTTTAGGGTATGTGGTTACATTTTGAGACCCCTCTCTTTATCATTAGTTATAAGAAATAGATCATGAAATGTGATCTATATTTGACCTAGATCATCTTGAAGATTAGCCACTTGGAGAGATGCCTATATCATCTTCCCTTGAGCCTCCTATAGTTGGGCCTATAATCATGCGACAATCAATGATTGGGTAGTGTAGAATTAGAGGATTTCATTATTATGTTATTCTAAGTGTTGAATCTGTGGTTTAGCCTCATAGAGCTTCTAGATGCTGTCAGATTTCTTCATGTACTATACATCATCAAATTTTTTTATTATTTCTTTACTAATTCTTAATGAGATAGTCACATACCAGTGTATGCAGATCACGTGCATTATCCCCTCCAGTACCAATATAGAACCACCAGGTACATAATGATCCAATATATCTCACCCAATATTCCAATACAGAATCAATAAAATGGTTGATTCAATTACACACCATGTGTTGGGTCATGCCACTCTCCTTGGCTATGTCATAGTTAGAACCATCTAGTTCTTCAGGATACAAAGGTTAATACTCTAGGAATGTAGACAAGAGTGTAGTAGAAGTATCCTCCCCTAACATTCTGATAGAAGGCTTGAGATCCATTTCATGAGGTTGGTATTCATCATTTGACTCCACCTCGATGATTTCATCTCTATGGGGCTAAAGTACCACCCTTTCTAGGGAACTACTAAAAACCATGACTAACTGATCTCTAGAGATTGTGACGAAGTTCTTTTGAATGGTCATCTCTGTTGGGACCAAGTTGGACGGATAAGGAAGCAAGAAGAGTTTTCTGTTATAGAGTGTTGTTTTTTGTTGTCAAAGAAGATAAATCAATTCACTTTGTAAATAAATCAAAAACTAGATGATGCTTTGCTGATATGTTTTTCAAAAATATCATAAGTCAGGATAACTTGTGATGCAAGACTTATGATGGAAAGAGGGAGAAAGGATGATGCCAGTCATATACAGTTTTGATTGGAAGGAATGATTCTGCTGGATGATAGGGAAGTTTCAGTACTTTCCACTGTAATTTGGATGATGCCAAATATGGTCTACCAAAGGATATATATCATGATACTGGAGTTCGTGATGAAAGCTAAAGAATGATTATGGGAAGAAGTGAAGAATGAAATGAAAAAGGAATGAACAATATGGAGATGGCACAAAAGAAGAGTTTAAGGTGGCACCATTTTCAAGCGTTTTCCAAATTTATGGCCTAAAAATTGGGAGATGAAGATGTGTTTTTGGAAATGGATGTGTTGTGCATGATTGAAGATAGTTTAGATTTTTTGCATGAAAGGCATGATTCAAGGTCAGAACATCGAAAAATGACAAAGTCATGCAGTACGCAAAAAAAATGGGCCGAGTGTGTGAAAAAATGAAGCCCGCACGAAATAGTAGTGGGATGCACGAAAAATCAGTAGGATACACGAAAAATAAAAAGGCTTTGCAAAATATTTGCAGGATGTGCGAAATATCAACGGGATTCGAGAAAAATAAAGGTCGCCCGAAATATTGGCGTGGTGCGCGAAATAGAGGAATAATGTTTTTCATGCAAAAGGTGTTTTGAGATCAGAAGCTCGAAAATTAGAAAAGGCATGAGGTGTGTGAAATATTGGATAATTGAGTGAAATGTGAAGTTACATGAAAGAATTTTTACACGTATGAAGAGGGGTTTACATGTGGATTAGTGGTTTTCGCACTGGGTCAGAAATGACTATAAATATGAGGTGAACCCCTCTCATTTGTTAATGCTCGACACTTAGAATAAATTTAGAGCTTTGGTGCGTATAAAATTTTATGCTAAGTTGGTTGCGTGAAAAGAAAGATGTTTGCGCGAAAAGAAGAAGGGTGCGCGAAAAAGTGGGAAGCTTCGAGAAAAAGTCGAAAGTGGTGCGAAAATGTTTTTCGCACGAAAAGGTAATTTTTACATGCAAGCGATTTGAATTGTATGCAAGAAACCCTAAAGGTTGCATGAACAATTTTGGCTCTTCGCACATATTCAATTGTGCGTATGGGAGTTCTTACCGGCTTCTGGGTAGGAAAGCGAAGATTTGTAATTCAGAGAATACAAATGTTCTTTTGTAATGAAGAACTAAAATACTACAATTACCTATTTGTGATAAGAGGTTGAACACACATTTGAAGATTGTTTTCCAAGTGCTACATGAGTGTAAGGGTTTATCCTACTCATTTTATTCAAAATCAAAGGATTGTTTTCTAGTGGATTGTGTGGTACTGGATTGTTTCTGTACCATACCCAGGATGTAGCTACTCTTGTTGAGAAGTGAACCTAGTAAATATTGTGTTCTTGTGGTTGTGTGTGTTCAGTAGGGAAGAAACTCTTTAACATGAGGTGAAGTTTGTTTCAAAAAAGAAGGAAACATAAAAAGAAAAGATATCACTGATTCACCCCCTCCTCCTCTTAGTGATACTTGGATCCTGACTGGGAACTTCAATCTCCACATTAACTAACACCTCTATTAGGGAAGGAATTATTGATTCTCTACCAGATTCTATAAACATTATCCACGGAAGAGGACATGCTACCCCCCATACACTATTCAAATGGAAATTAAGTCAATAAATTTGGATATCCAACAACATAGTTGATTCTGTAAGAAACGGGGAAACATGAACAAGTTGATTGATGACCTGTCCTCACCTTGGGATGTCTCTTTCAAGATACTAAGATGCGAGCCACATATATAATTAATGGATTTGGATATTCTAGGGTGTCCGTTATACCCATTTAAATGTCAATTGGCATTACGACTTCTGTTTCCTAGGACATAGCCCCTTGGGTTTGGATTTTTTCACATGATTTTCTTTCACCATACCCATAAGTACGGGTCCCTTCCACAAGTTCCTTATTCAAAAATATATTCTAGTATAGGACTATAGTTAAATCACAAGGAAGGTAATAACATAAGAAAATGAGTCAAATCATACATCATGAGTTTTAAAAAATCCCCCAAAGGAAGTATTCGAACTCACCATCCTCTAAGGGGCTCCCATCATTAGCACCTTCCCCCAGGAGCCCTTTGATTCCTTGGGTAAATGAAGTTGCTATGCCTCTTCAACCACCAACATATCTAGAGGAGAGATCATACCCATCAGTACCATCACATGCTCTTTCATAAGACATATGTTTCTTTGGGAGTGCACATAGTCCTCCAATTTGGACACATACTATGTCCCTTCCCTCCGATTCATAATGAAACCATCTTAATAATGAACATTCCTAACAAGATCCATCTCAAACTAGTTGATATGGTTCCACATCCCATTATATTCAAGGACATTTTCACTGACATCCAACATTTCCCATGTCACAGGATCAAAGTCATCCTCAATTATTTCCACATAGAAAAGTCATCTCCTCAGAGCTTGGGGTGGTATCACGTATAACCCTCTTTCTAGTTCCCCTTCTTCCTGAGTTCATATGATTGGTGTTCTCACCCAAATCTCTTAACTGGAAATTTTAGACCTCCAAAATACCAGATATACTGTCGTAGGTTTTCTTCCATGATAAACAATCTCAGTCACACACCAATATGTCCAAATCCTACTAGAAGAATCAACCTAGAAATCTGTTCTGAGATGAATCATGATAGATCGACTATCAGGCGATGATTGGTGATGATATTGTCCCCACACAACTTCTTGTGGAAATCCTACAGGATCCAATAATAATTGTTTTCTCTGCCTCATATGGCTCCCCTTGGACATGTGCATGGACTCATGGGGAGTTTTATATGTGTTTTTCACCTTCATCTTGAACCTACACCTGGATGTTTAGAAATCGGATGAACCATTGTTTGAAAAGGACTTCCATAATCATCTTCATATCATTATTAGTGACTGGAATCTGATCTAGCAGTGCCTTTTGTAGACGCAACATTTGCATCTTATCCTCACATGCTTACTACGATGGTAGGAATTTTCATAAATCACCCCCATGATTGAGGATCCAAGAAATATGATGGATGTACCATAGTATGATGTAGAACTTCCACGTTACAAATAAAATGTATTGGTTTATGGAGACCAACATCTCAGTAGTTACATCATGATATACTTTGGCGGGTAGACGTGGTACTGGGAGGCCCTCTCCACTTCATACATGCCTACTCACTTCAGATATTCCCCAAATTTAGCACATTAAATGCAGACACAGTAGTCCCGGGCCCACTCATATAAGAATTTTTCTGCCTAGAATAGGTCCCAATCATTAGTCTATCCCTTATCAAGGTTTTTTAGAACCACTAGTATGGTCCTCTTGTATTGTGGCAGGAATGGATCAGCTATAAGTACCTTTCCATCAATGTAGTTGATGTGACTATAGAGATATTCTATTATGATAGTGGTGTAGTCATTCATAATGTGACCGATAGTAGAACTATACAATTGATACTCTCCAAGAATTCCTCAAAAATATTTGGCCAGATCATCTCTACTCTCCAGTAGGATGAATAAATAATCCCCCAAACCAAGTCTGCATAATGGAATCATTTTTTAAAAAAGGGTGGTTTTTCTACATAGTCTACAATATCTCCATCAATGATTTTTGGTTTGAGTGTCTAAGAATGTATTTTCCATTGAAAATATTGTTCTTCATCCCTCCTCATTAGGAATCATCTTGAAGAACCTACTAAGAAGCTTGTCGAGTAACCATCTTATCTGAGACTTCATCTATTTTTTGGGCTATTGATGAAGATCACTCATAGAGGTCATTCATAAGTTTAAAAATAGCAATAAAAACTCATGCTCTATGTGAGTCATTAAGTAGTAGTAGATCATGATTCCATGGTTCATTGAATGCTAATTCATGGAGTAAAGTAATAGTAAAACTCGTTCAGAAATATGCCTTCGCAAGGAAGAGGTCATCAGAAAAAGAGAGCTCCAGTGAAGGTGTTCATTATGATACAATGTTGAAAATGATCCCCTCACATAGTATTTATAGGTCATGGATGATTAAAAATCATAGCATCCTTTTCCCCTATCATTATATCGAACTCACATATGCACGATGTTTGGACCATCATCATGAGCATGCTTTGTGACCAGTCATGTTTTTTTGTGATTGATCCTTATAACATGACCCTCATTTTCCTATAGGATCACATTATAAGGGGACGTAGGTTATTTTTCTAGTTCAAAAATATGTCTAACTATAGAAATAGAGAATTTCATGGCTGTTCCAAAGCCTATTTGGTCTCAAAAAGACCCAAAATTAATCATATGAATATTTCTCATGAATCTCCTTCAAAGAGAACCCTCACCACCACATGTTTGAATAGGTGTTACTACTGTTAGTCTGACAAGCCCCACAATCACATAAGGATCTTTGATAGATGGATATATGAATCTGACGAAGCCCCAACCCTTCACACTGTCATTATTCTTCTTGGAACTCTTCTTATCATCGTAGCACATATTTTCCTATTAATAATCCCCCAAATCAATGGAATGGTTATGATGAACATTCAACTTCTAATATCCCATTTCATAGATCTCCATATCACTGATAATCAGAAATAAAATAGATCACACATGGTACTTTAGCTTCGAGAGAAATGAATTCCTTTTTACCTAATTCCCCTACCTATGGTAGCGATTCCTTTCACGAAGCTCTACACATTTCTTAGAAGAAGGAACACTTTAGGGTTTCTTGAGGCTTCATGAAGCATTAATACGTTATGAATCACTATACCATTGTGTTAGGAATCCATGATAAGGATGGATTCCCTTGCTTCATGAGGCCCTTTCTTCACAAAGCCCCATTTCCATTGTGATGCACCCAATCTTCATGAATCTCTTCTTTGCCATTCCCCTTGCTTCATGAGAAACCCTTCTGTGTGGCCCTCCAGGCTTGTGTGTAGTGATTTAATGAACCCAAATATAGTTTCCATTATTTTGATTCCACACCATTTGATTTCTAGAAAAGGAACACCAATTGATATTACTTTTTTTCATAACCATGGAAACACTGACCCCATGAGTGAGCACTTATTTTCCACCTCATGTCAAACATTTTTTGGGTTATGCAACACCCAAGGGTTAATGTATTAAAACTATGTATGTGCACGTGGGAAAGGAGTGATCCTTCCCTATAAGATGCACATGGCTTTAAACTACCCAGTGTTATAGTCTTCAACACACGATGTAAAACTATAGCCTCACCCCATGAAATGTAGTTGGGGTGTCACAATCCCAAAATAATTCATGGAGTAATCCCCAATCCTAATCTCTCAGGGTCATTTTAGTGCATATGACCCACATTGCCTCTCATGGATAAATATTTCATGAAAAAATAGTTAGGTCTAATACTACATCTTGTTTCTCAAACCAAGCATGGCTGACGTGGTATTATAGGTTAATAGTTACTGAAAACCCATCTGGGTCGTCTCAATGTGTAAGCCCCATTCCACTCAAGGCCAATGTACATAGGGTTTGATCCCTTTCTTCTAAACAATGTATATTGGAAGCCTACTCGAGGTCGAGTCCCACCCAATCATAAAATCTAGCACTACTTCCTAAGGATGTACCCTCATGATGTTATTTTTTCCCTTTATAGAAATAATCCCCTGGATTAACCTCCTTAAGGTTTCCTAATCCATCCATCTCATTTCATCCATTACCTTACCCTTATCATGGTGAGATGACTTTATACACCTCATATCCACCTAGGAAACCTCAACGTGTAAGCCCCAATTCCTATATCCGAACTAAGGGTAATTTTATTCCCACACACTAGGTTATGTTGGAAGCCTACTTAAGGTTAAACACCATCATCAATTCCATCTTGGAATTTTCATAGAATCATTATCTGTCGTTAGGATCATGATCCAACCAGCTAGATGCACTTGATTTAGGTCTTAGTCTAAGAACTGCATTCTCACAACTCACCTCTTTAGGTATCTCATCATTGCATCAGAATTGTGTTGACTTTGATCTATTTATTTTATATAGGGTACATAGGGATCCTCCATGAGGTTCAAGCCTAATAACCCTTCACACTCCATCCATTCCATCCACTCTATTCCAAAAATTCCTGTATTTCTATCCTGATTTTTACCCGGGCCGCCACATCTCAGTGGGATCTTTCCATCCATTTGATCTGTTTAAACACATATTCCCCATCCACATCATCGATAATCTTAGATGCACCTAGGATGTCTCAGTACATAAGCCCCAAAAAAACTATACTCATCCAACCAAGAGAAATCATCTTGTGACGGGTTCTCTTAGGGCATACTCCCTATTCCTCCCATTTGAACGACAGGGGTTATGATCCCCGTACTCTAAAACGTTATATAGGAATCCACCATGAGGTTCAATCCCATCAAATGATAAACATTAGTGTCCCCCTCTTTGGGGACCAACACCCTGATCCACCATTATTAGTGACTAGTTATTCCTCCATAGTTTGAAATCTCTCCATTTAAGGGACAAATCACTTGGGTTCTTCATTAGTGGTGTTTCCACCCATACAATAATAATCCTCGGTGCCTCCATCCTAGGGGATTACCCCTTCAAAGTGTGAAATATTCCCATCATGAGATGCACCAACTCGAGTCTACTATCATTGGGCATTTTGAACAATTCATCTGATAAGCCATCTAGGTGATCCCTTATAGGGATGCACCTTTCTGATCCATTAATATGAAACATTCTGATATCTTTAATCCATTCTCTCAAGAAGTTAAACAAGTAGACTAACTCATGTAAAACATGGTTGGACTATGTAAATCCTCTAAATATATGACTAGGAAATAAGATAATTCATGATCGTCACAAGATGCCTCGGGTTCCACACCCATGAGAAACCCTCTTAGGAGGAAGAATACAGGTTCCCCAATGTTCTAAAGTCCTTACATGCAACTGATTCCCAATATGACTACTATCATAACCAATGGTTTCTTCACTAACTAGTCCCCTTGGAATGTAAATATATAAGAAGTTTAATTAACAGGATTCAACAAAGATATGGAATCAAGAATGAGTTTCATTAACTACTACCTAAATCAATGAGAGAGACTCGAACTATGAGATGAATTCCATAGAGGAATCTATGGAAGGGGGAACTGACATCCCATTATCCCATTTCGATCAAGGAGTATAAATTGCTAAAAAAGTGATAAATTCCATATTCCTTTGGAAAGCTGTAATGAGGGGTACATTGCATACTTCTGCCATTGAAACTATGAAACACATAACCAATAGAGAGTGAGAAGAGACAAACGCACCATGAAGGAAAGAGTAGAAAAATTATAATAAATAAATATATATATGAAGATAATTCACATTGTTTATTAATAAAATTGATTATTGGGTTTGTGAGGAATTCATTGGACTATCAGTGATTGGTTGGAATTGTTATTATATATCCCCACAATGCATTACCAGGTCTCATTAGACAATTAATTAATTATAGTATTAAATGGGATTATACCTATAAATTTATACTATATTTTGAATGGTATTGAAGTTATATGTATCATGAGGAATGTGATTATCGCATCCAATAATTAAAAATTTCCTTCACTATGATTTCGATTATTATTATCCATTATATTTTCTCTATGTAAATTCCTCTAGATGCATTTCATTTTAAATTTTTGATTAAATGGAATTTCTTGTCAATTATTTTTATTCCCAGCATGATTATTTAATATCTTACCATGTATTTAATATATTTAAATGAAAAATATTTCTATTTATTTACTATGGAATATTGATTATTATCAAGGTGATTTTCTCGTAGATATTATCTCTATGTTCACTTCATTCCCAGATAATTGATATTATGGAAGGTGTGTTTAGTTATTACATTTCTATATTTATTAAGATTATTGATTCATGAATGATTCTATTCTACTTAACCATTATAAGATATTTGAGATCACTGATAGTTTTCATTATTTCCTGATTATTTCTTGAAGTGTACTGTGATAGATATGAAAGAATATGTAATAGGGAAGAATGATATTCCGGAAAATATTAATTTTTAATTTTTGTATTCAAATGTAATGTAAGACTCATTTATGTATCTATTTTCCAAAAAATACAATATGAATCTGCCCTTCGGTATGTAATTCTTTATATCTAGTGAAATTTTAATAAATTAAGACTTTTTTCTAGCTAACTCTAATCAGGGTCACTACATTTATAATTCTATGTTTCAATATAATCTAATATATTTAATATTCCTTTTATTATGACCCTTGATTAACAAATTTTTATCACCCTATTTTACATAAGAATATGTTTCATCATTTGATATTACATGTCTATCTGTCATGACATATTATAAAGGATTATTTTTTACTTACGCTGTTTTAATTACTTATTTCTCATGTTCTTATTTTTCTCATATGACTATAATATTACCATTGAGGAAATGTTGATGTGTTTTTACCCTTAATAATCATCATAATCACCCATTTATTATGTTTATATTACCTGAATTGTGATGGTGATTATATAAATTATGGATCTTTTAAGGGAGTCCAGTGTGGTTTTATTATTGAAAAACGTTCATAAGTATCATAAGTTATGTCAATTATTAAAATTATCCTAAATGACACTAAACCATGTATTATTGGGATTATCTGATTATTTATGATATGTAAGGATTATTATTTGAAGAAAATGATAAATAATTTAAGTTTAATCATATTTTTGAGTATTTTTATAGAAACATGATCTTAAAAATTAATATGTACATGGTGTATCTCTAGTTACTAAAATGACATGGAAATAATGGAATATGTTTAATAAATGTTAGACAACTTTAATATATTAATATTTTGAGGGAAAGATAATCCATATTGTTGTCCCCATGATAGGATGTTTTTATCTCTTGGAATATATATCACGGTTCATGATTATACTTTAGATGTAAATAGGTTTTACTATTATTATAAACTTATATTTATAGTTGAAAAGATCAAATTTATTTAATGGAGGATAATGCGATACCCTATAAATTTTGAATAAATATTATCAAAAAACACAATTTTTGATTGATTTCTTCACACACTATAGTTATCTAAAAGTATCCATAAAATATAACTTGGAAATTACTGTGAAATTTTAAGAAAATAATAATATAATTTAAATAAAATGATATCACTTAATTAAAATTATTATATTTAAATATTAAACTATCAGTATGACATAATATTCAAATGGATTACTCTTTCTCAAATAAATATTTTTCTAAAAGTGTTTTTAATTGTATCATAATCTTGTAAATTAATCACAATTAAAATATTTTTTGATTATATAAAATATTTGACTATATAATATCATATGAAATGATTCTCTATGTTAGGATTTTTTACAAAGAAAAACCAGTCTTTAGACAATGTAATTATTTAATAGACAAGTTACCTTTACATGGAAAATGAATTTACATTTTCAGAGATATTGTAAATTTAAAAAATATTTAAAAAAATAATCTTGAAATTATAAAATTTTAGGTAAACTATTATCAAAAAATGTTTCTAAAACATTATAAATTTGAAAATTTTATATTAATTTCTATCACATTTATAATGTGAATCTAATAAAAATTATTTTCAATTATAAATCAAAAATTATATATTATTTTTTAAGGAAGAATTAATTTATGACATTGAAAAGTAGTACATAGGTAAAATCTAATAACCGCTGTAAAATTAAAATGTCAATATTTGGTTATAAAATGGAGTAAAATGAGGAAAAAGTTAAGAGATACTTTTAAATTTAGTTTATGTGTGGATATACCCAACCTTATCCCATTTCTATTAATTTCAATTTTTTAGTTTTCTTCAACTATGAAACATGTGCACTCATATTATTTAGATAAATAACCTTAAAAATTCAATCATCAGTAATTATAAAAAGGGGATCAATACATCTAAAAGAATATTTTTAAATTACATTTTTATGAATATCAACCCTTATTACTTACCATATAATACAATTTGACTTAAATGGTCATCAAGAATATTTAATTTTCAATATTTTCCCAAAATAAAGAATCCACTAAGGGGATTTCCAATTTATCTATAATATAATGGATTGAGATCTTTCCCAAAGAATCAATGCCTCTTTATTAGAAAAATTAAAACTTACACAAGTCTGATAGTAGAATATTTACATTGATTCCTTCGCAATATGGGATGGAGATCCCCCGACACTTGATCATCCCAATGATAATCAACACTATTCACACCTTTGTTAGCCAGACCATCTTCCAATGAGTTTGATTCTCTATAAACATGAGTGAAAATATGCTCCTTTGAGAAGAGGATATCCAAGGATCTGGACCAAAGATTGGTGAGCTTCCATTAGAGGTGCAAAAACCCTATTCTAAAAGTAATAACCATATTCATCGAGTCACATTCATGCCATACCTTATTTGAACCTCACTTCTAGGCTTTCTCAACCTCCAAAATAACACCAAGAATTTCAGCCTCAAGAGAAGATGCATTACCACATGAACCATAAAGAAATCCAAGGGTTTGTCCATGATGGTCTATGAAAATCACCCTGAATCCCGAAGGTCCTGGATTCCCTCTTGATGAAACCATCTAAGTTGATCTTTACCCATCCATTAAATGGGGCCTTGCATAATACTTCCAACATTCCTTGTGGGGAAAAAAATTCCCATTGACCCCACCCGATTAATAACTGAAATAGAATGAATGGACTTGTCACAAAACATACCTCATAGTGTAATAAAATCACGCACAACAACAAGAATCCTGGAAAATTAAACACCTACATGAAAAGGCTGCTGATCATGAATGGATTTGTTTCTAGAAATCCAAATATAATGAACCTTCTTCTCCGCAGTAGCCTAAAAAATTAATAGGATTTGTGGAGACTACTTATGGTCTATCTAGAACCTCATAAAGTCGCAAATAGAGCTGGTTCATGGCATATTCACTTCAAATATATCAGAGACTGCCTTCAACATTTACGAGGCTACTTTGCAACTAATAAAGAGGTGATCAACATCCTCCGTGTTCTGGGAACATAAAACACATATTAAGAATATGGAAACACCAAAATATTGAAGATAATTATTAGTAGGGATTTTTTATGGGTTAATCGCTATGAAAATGTGCACCAAGAGGGCCTCAAAAATCCCTTGTGCAAGTTACCCATCCACTTGAAATCAGAAGCACTCGTAGTATGATGCTTATAAAAACCTTTAGAAGAGAGACTTCCATGGACAGCTAGCTCCCAGGCCCAACAATTCCCCTTGGAAGAGAATAAATATTTCTCAACAATAGATGAAACATGATTTGGAACATTTTCCATATAGTAAATATGATCCATGATTGATATATCAAAGTATAGGCACAAATCTCCTTCTAAAAACGATTCAACTAGGCGACTACTAGCCCATTTTCACTTCCAAAATTGTAAGGAAGACGCCCTGGAGACTAGCCATTCAGATTCAACATTTATTTTGGAGAACATATTCTTGAAGGCCGGCCACACTGAAGAGTTAAAGTAGTTAAAGTTTCTAGAATTGAGCCTATACATGAATCTATCTTTAAGAAAATAGAGAGCTTCAGATTTTACATTAAAGATACTCTATATAAAAGTATCCTATAAAGAGTCATTTTAACAATCAAGGTTCTTGATCCTTAGTACCCCATCATCATGAGGTTTTCAAACAGACTTCCAAATTTATCTATATGATGCAAGATCATTTTTTGTATATTGTGAATTTATAACAGGGTGTCCTTATCTCATTTTCAAATCTATGATCCATTTTTGATATTGAGAACTAGAATTTTGTTTTTATGGTTTATTAGCATCGTAATTTCCATAATTTATAATAAATCTCATTCATTTAAGGATATTTTTATCTTAATTTAATGGTTTACCTCTTTGGTACTCGTTATTCTTATGTTACCTTTATAGTATGTGAGTTTCCTAACTCAATTTCTATTAATTGAGTTATTATTTTTATTTTTTATGCTTCCTTATTACATACATTATTTATTCCACTATAAAATTTATTTTTATTATACTTCAACTACCACTATATTTTAATATAAAATTAAAAAACGTGTTTTTCCATGATGTATTTATTTAAAAAAATAATATCATTATTAAGACTAATTGAATTACACTTTGACAATTTTTTCTGATCAATATCCACATTATCCCTTTTCCGAATGTTTTAACTATTATATTTAGAAATAGTATAATGTGTTATCTCACATTCCCTTCATTTTTCTCCTCTCTTATTATCATTAGAATGGTTTATTACTCTTTTTACAATATTTTTTATTTAAAAATATATTCGAATAAAGAAAAAATGTTTCAGAAACATTAGAAGCAAAATATGTTATCCTCTAAAAAAAGTTTATTTAAAACAAGAATAAACTTTTCATGTATACTATATCGATAATGATTTGTAATAGTAAAAGTTTTAAATTGTTTAGACATTACATTTAAAGAAAATGACCTTATAAAATGACGCATAAATTTGAATTTCATGAGTATGATGATTTTTTCAAAAAAATTACATATAGTTATTTTCATTATATTATAATTCTTTTTTATTAATTTTTTTCCATAAATTTGAATTTGTTTCAAAATATTTTAAATATTATTTAGTTTTAAAAATAAAAAAATATTTATTTATTTTTCAGTAGAAAAAAGTTTTATTTTTAAAATGATTTCTTAATATTAAATTATTTTTTAATGGCCTTTAATTTTAATAAATATTTATTCAATGATTCTTAGAGCACCATTAATTTATATATTTGAATTCATAAAAAACATATAATTTTAAAACAATAATTTGTAAAATTATTATCAATATCAATAAATTTAATTTTAATGAAAATATTTTGAGTAGTTTTCTTGAATTTTAGTATGGGTTTTCTCTTTATTTTTTTCAAATTTATCAACCGCGTAACATCAAATTATTGTTTCCAATCTATTTTATAATCTATTTAAATTTTATTTGGATACAGTAGGAAAATTGTGTTCTGCCTCTATCCATCCTATTTAACTAGATGTCGAAGGGAATATTCTTGAAGTATTTTTCTTGAATCACATCTTTTTTCAAGGTATAATTAATTTATTTTTGTAAGTATGAATTTTTTATTGAAATAATGGATCTTATATTCATGGATGGTTATTATTTTGAATATTTGGGGTCTTATATATCCCAATTATACAATTTTTTCAATTTAAAACACATGAAATATAAAATTGTTGTGTGAGTGTAGTGTATGATTTTTTGATCACATGTTATTTATATGAAACTGATTTGGGAGGATTTTTTTAAAAACATTATCTGGATGGTATAAGGAACTATTTTTTCACATGTTTATAATGTGAATTTTTTGTGGGAATAACTCTTTCAATGTTTTTTTGCATACAAGATTAGGAATCTTGATGAACATGATATTATAAGTTTTTGATTATGAAATAATTTATTATAATTCTATGATTCAAAGTCATTAAATAATTTCAATATTCATTTATGTATTCTAAATAACACATTATTATTTTACTTCACACTTTTACAATAAAATATTATGATTACCATGATAGAAAATTAATAGAACCAATCCAAAAAATACATTAATAATACAATAATAAAATAATTTAAATAATCCAACACACAAAATCTACACAACAATAAGATAAAAATGTTTATTTTCTTTAGATTCAGAACATATATATCATATTTTAATAAAAATGAAAATATATCTATAATAAGGCTCATATAGTCCCTTTATACATATCTCAGTGGATAAAATAATATTCATCACCTAGGGAATGAAAAAAAATAATAACGGGGTTATCTTAGTCCCTTATTAAGGTATAACATGTTAGAGGACACAATGGTTAGATCATAATTATATGGAATTCATGAAAAATGAAATAATATATGAATTAAAAGAACATAAATCATTATGTGTTAACCAAAAACATAAAATAAAAAAATATTAAATATTGTAAATAATCATTATATATTAAAACATGATTCATATAGAATGATCTATGTATCATTTGAACAAAAGTTTCACAATCATAAACAAATGATTAATTATATTTTTTTTCATGGAATCGTGATAACCTGTTCACTCCTAATATTGTGAGTATAGAAAAATTACATCACAGTCACCCATTGTGAACCTAAATACATTCTAATCCACTGAAATGAAACTTCTATCTCAAGAGATATAAAAATTTACACAATTAATCAGTGGGAGATAAAGTACATACCAATTTCATATTCCATAATTTTGTGTGCCACATTAACAAATAACCTCATCAAAAAAATCACATAGAAAGGAAATTTATTTCCTAAAATATCAAAATCAAAATTTAAATAAACTATGAAAATAGAATTGGTTTCATATAACTTAATTACTAGATATCAATATATTTTTATAACAAACCCATGAAAAAAATTCATATTCATGAAACATTTGAAAGGTATTAAAAAATACGCAGAACTAAATCAAGAAATACTAAAAATATGATTGCCCGAAATTATCACATAAACGTATTATATTGAGTAAAAATAATAAAACATAAACTATTTAATTATATACCATTTAAAAGAATTAATATATTCATAAATAAAATAACATCAAAATATATTTTTTCCCATTATAAAAGTTACGGATATGAGTCTCTTTTCATAACACATAATTTATTTATTAAAAATATTTTAAAAAATAATTTTTAGATAAATGAAATTGTTACAAAAATAGTTTTCTCCAAATGATAATAAGTGTTCATTATTTAAAATTCATATTCATGGAAAACCCTTGATAATTTGAGAAATTGTATCACTCAATGTAAGGATTTTGAGTTACCTACACACTATGAATGAAACAACTCATGGATCCATTAAAATAGAACAATTTTCGAAGATATATTATAATATGATACAAATAATATATCCCAGAAATAAATGTTATTAAAAAAAATGAGAATATACTTTTTAAACAATTTCTCTTAAAAAATCATTATAACATATTTAAAATAGGGAAATAGAAATATAATGAAATCATTTAATTTAGAAAACATCAATAATGGGATTATTAAAATTAGTATAAATTTTTGAAAATGGAAATTGAAAATTCATTGAAGGATTTTAAAATTTAAATAGAATATTAAATAATTGAAAAAAATATATAATGGTTATCAAATTAAAATGTGGGTGGGTGAAAAGGATGTTAATATTTTAACTATGGAAAAAAAACCTTTTTAGTGCATTGAAATAACCATATCCAAAAGATACATAATCAACATGGTAGATAAAATTCCTTTAGAAATTATAATGAATTTTGAAAATAATATAAAATAGTATATATTATCTTTTACAAAATAATGGATAAAATTACTTGGAAGGAAAATGTGGACATGGTTGAGGGGACAAATTGGTAATAATGATAGTTATACTTAACAATGATACACTATTACTTTGAGAGAACATTAATAAAATAATTATATATTGATAGAGAGAAATTACTTATTTAGAAATATAGATTAAAATGAAGAAAAATATCATCATGCATTGTTATTTATTAACCTTGAATTGTTATAGTCAAAGAAGGTTGATTATGAACCAATGAAGGGATTCTAGTTAGGTAAACCCATTAATTCCTTTATATCATTAGAATTGAAAACTAAGAAGAGGTAAAACATTAAATTAATAATTAAATATCATGAAATATAGGATAATAATGATATAAAATTTTTATGGTTTAATATATATATGCTTTAAAAATATACATGGTGTTTATCATAAACATTTCTCAAGGAATTCAAATTCTAGATAAAGAAACCCTTATAACATGAAAATTCAATAGATTAAAAGAAAATATTGAAGATATTTCTTAATAAAAAATTATTTTTCATAAAAAAAATATGAATTTTTGTGAGTAATACAATTTGGTAGTATCTATACAAAAATCAAAGAGGAATAGGTTAAATGTTAAAAAACACACATCAATGAATGTGAACTTTAGAAAATTAAAAAAAATTACTATTCCCTATCTTAATCAATGAAACTATAACCTCATGTAAAATAATCATTTCTTAAAAAATAACCTACTTTATAACCATATAAAAAAATATTTCCCCATTAAAATCCTTATCATTATTATTTATCATTATTACCAGAATTTGTTATTACAATTCATGACTACTAGGTGTTAATAACTTTAACTATTTCTCACATGTTAAATAATTTTGATATAACGAAAAATAATTTAGTAACATGTCAATTATTAATATATCTTTTAACATATTGTAATAAACAATTATATTAATTGAATATATAAGTATTTCATAACATAGGTTTTTGATTATGTTATCTAAAAACAGAATTTATAATGACTTATTTATCTATTTTTAGCGAAGAAATGATAGTATATTAATATTTTAATTAGATGATATAATATTTTTTAATCATATAATAATCATGATTTTATTAATTAAATATAATATTTTACTTTTTATTATTTCTATAGACTTTCATTATATGATTTTAAAGTGTTTTTTTTGTGTGTTGGTGGTTATACAAACCCAAATAATAAGTCATGTTACTCTATTTTGGAGTTTGTCTAGAAAGTCGGTTCCATTAACATAAAATAATTTAAAAATAAGAATAATTATATTTTTAATGGTGTTATGATATTAAATGATATATTATCATGTTTGAATAATTAATGAAAATTGGAAATGGTTCATCATGGAGGTAGTAATATGTATGTATGCTTTATTAGTGTACTATTTATTAACACAAGAGAGTGGTTGATATGAAATTTTAAAATGAATGTTTATAATTATAATTATATGTTATAAATAATATTTATTAACCATTAAAAATATTAATACCATAAAAAATAGATGATACAAAACAGACAACGTTGTTGCATGGTGGTGGTAGTTCACACAAAACCATAATGATAATCATTTTTCCAAAGAGGATGTTAATAAATAACTAAGTGCTATTAATTAAATAGAAACTTACCATTACTTTAATGATACTAATTTTAACATATAAAAATGGTTATAATATATTTTTAAGATTATCATTAAAAATGAATACATAATAAGTAGTTACTACTTACAATGGAAAATTGATTTTTCCCTTGGATGTACCCTTGACAATGAAGATCACAGGATAACGATGAGTGATTAAGTTATCTTGATTATCAAAGAGTGGTCTTGTAATTGTAATATCTAATAAAATAATAGATGAATTTAATAGATAGGTGTATATTAGATATTTTTTTGGGTATCCATTTAAATGTAGAGAAAAGGGGCAGTTTTGTAAATACTCATAGTTATTCAATAATTTTATTTCACTTTCCAAATCCAAATGGATCCAAATATTTCATATGACTAAGTATATGGTTTATTTTTTAAATATAAATAATTTATTTAAAAAAAATTAAAATATTTCATAGGGTTTTCACCATTAAGACAAAACATTTTACTTTTTTGTTTTTAAACTTTGATTCTAGTTTTTAATCATGTAATTTGATGCTATATTAATCATATAAAATAATCCATATAAACATTTAGTGTATTATAGAAAAATATTATATCTATTTAATAGAACAATAATTTTTAATATTATAAAGTTGAAATTTAAAATAATACATATAATACGAGGAAAAATATTTATTAGATAATGAAATTTTAAACATTATTTATTCATAGTTTTATTTATTATTGATTAAAAATTAAATCCGTGTTAATAAATTTATTTATGTCCATGAACATGATATTATTCTCGTTATTTAATTTTTTATGGTTATATTTATGTTTATCAAATTCCATGATATTAATAAAACTACAATTTTAATATAATTATTTCACAATTAGTATGGAAGTTAACATTAATCCTAAAAATATTAATTTTATTCCCAAAAATGAAAAAATCAATATTATAAAATTTAAATCTTACTATATAAAAAATATATAAAATTTAATTAAATTAATTATTTATGTGTAGGTAATATAATATTTATGTTACCACATGCATCTTTTAAAAACCCATTTTTTAGTATGTTTATTTTTAAACAAAAAATATTTATGACTAAGATAAAATTACTGATTATTTTTATTATAATTAGTTTTAAATAAATATTATCATTAAAAGGTTATTTAGAAAAAATTAAATTAAATCAATTCAAAAATTCATCATGTTATAAATAATTAAACAAAAAATGTGGAAGAGTGTTTTCATTAAGAAGCTACATCTATTTTTAAAATGGTGAGAATGTGTTTATAAGATAAAAATCGAAATTAAAAATAATTTTTTATACATTACAATATAAAATTGAAAAGGAAAATCTTTTAAAACATTAAATTTATTCATAAAATGAAAAAATTAATTAAATATGTTTTTATTTACTATTCTCCTAAAATAATTTATATTAAGAAGATCTAAAAAGCCTTCCTAATATTTTTTCTGAGGGACTATAAAATGAATTTTAATTATAAGGTTAATATGGTACATAATCCTTCTCCTGAGGAAATTTATATAAATATAAAATAAGTGGGGAAATCATTACAAGAGTGGTTTACAATGACGAGTATACACATAACCACGTTCATCTACTTCAACTAAAACATAAAAAAAGTCGGGTACCATTAAGGGCCTTCTAAAACTGTCCAACGCAAATTTTATCTTTGAAATAGAATTAGAAACCTAATTGTTTATATAATTTGAAACATGTTATATAAAATTTTATGTATGTTAATGATTGAACAAATAATGTTTTGACCTTTATTCACTATTAAATAAACTATTTAATTGCAAATTTATTTTAATATACTAGAGAAGATATTTCATTTTATTTTTTAAAAATTATTTTGATTTAATTTTATAGAATCATTTAAATTTAATTTATTTACATATATATATACAATATAAATATTTTTTTTATTCCTAACCATTTGAGTTAAAAAAAATTAATGGTTCAGGGTTATAACCTATTTTAATTTTCCATGGGTTCAAAGTTTTAAACAATAAAGAAGAATTATAATAATTTTTTAATGGAATTTAATGTGAATCACTATTTAAATTCATACCACCCTACACAACTATTTATTATCTCCCATTATTCCTCATCTTTGTAATACCTATAAATGATTTAGATAAAATAATTATGTCTATGATTAATTCCTAACCTCTATAAATTCACACTGAGATCCTAGTTTATAACATTCCTAGAACTTTCATGATTCTTCAAAATAAAATTCATAGATATATCCCTCCTCCATTATATCTCCCCACTATGATTTCAACTTCAAAAAATAGCCACTTATCTCTTCACATACATATTTAACTAGTCCTCAAACTACATATTCGATAAAATCCTATTGGTAATTGGTTTATGGTGGATTTATAACTCACCACATAAATAATGTGTCAAATTTCATTAGTAAAATAATCCATTTCAAATCCCAAACCATTTCTTTATAAAACAAATAGGCTTACTTTCTCAACTGTACATAATATGAATGTTAAATTATCACCACTCTAAAATAACTATGTGACCTTCTACATTTTATCAATATCACCTTTCTATATTAAACTATCAATCGTAGTTTTAGTTTTTATTTAACATCCATCATTTAAACATTTCGATCCAATTATTAAGATATATCAGGCCGTAAAAATTATGATTCTTCCTTGATAGATGATGAATAATCAGACATTTTGTTTTCCACAATTAATTAATCATCATTATGATCTGTATATAGAGGATTCGAATTATTTTATCTTCCCCCAAAAACTTTTCTCATAAGGATGTTGGGGGGGGGGTAATCTAACCAGGATCCATGAATATCTAGTCTATATAAAAATCGTTTATCTTTTTCTTAAAATATGTCTAAAGAATCTATACTAATATTCATATTATCATAAATATATATTTAAAAAATTAACATTCCTAAAAATATATATTTTATTATATTTAAAATATTCATGGTGGATATCATAAATTAAAACCATGGGGAAAACGAGTAGGTCGAATACATATCCCGTATCAATAATTCTAATATAGAGGATTTCGTTTTCACGATCATCCCCATCAGTAGTCATTGAAATAGAAGACCTTATTCACATAGTTTTCATGGTTATCCATGCTTATCACTATGAGATAATAGATATCTATGAAACTAAAATTGGTCCTGTAAAATATTTCCACACATAAGGAATCGTATCGTTAATAGTGTCTTTATATTTATGTTTTGCACTCGCATTGCGTTTACCAACCTATTCAGTTTATAAAAATAAATTGATTATATAAAACACTCTCTACCAAATATAATGAATATTTATGTTACCTAAATACATTTACTATGTTTATTCATTAAAAATTTATGATATATAGTAAACTAATCATGTTTTTTACATTATTATATTCAATAAATATTCTTTCTAGATACCTCATCATTATCTTCTTTAGTGTATTCTGGACATAAAAAATGTTCAAATTGTTAATCATATACAATGATACTAGTTTTTTCAAATACATACGGTTTCTCATTCCAATTCTAATTTTAATGTTTTATATTGAGGTAATAATTTAATTTTCCTTTACACCCATGTTTCCACCTAGTTCCATCTATTATAATAACCAAGTGGCTTGACATGATTGTAAAAAACTATGATATAATTATCATAATCATAAATGTAATTTATAACATAAAATTAATTATTATATTATTATATTATATTATTGTGTTTTTTGTAGTTCCTTTAGTTAAACCTATGACATTCTTAGATTAAAAATGTTACATTAAATGTGTTATCTTTTTTTTCTTAAAGAAATCAAAAAAAGTGACTAGGATATTAATAATCAATAGTGATTTATAAAGGGAATAAGATCCCAAGAATCTTATCCCCCAAGTCTATAAAATGAAGTGTTCTGTAAACTTGAATTCAATGGGAACCATAATGATAGTCTATATAGACTTGAAAAATACTTCTTGGGGTTGTTACTTATAGATTCATTTAAACTGTATGTATTTAAATAATATTATATTTCTATGAAATAAACATACTAAAGACATTAAAAATATTTAGGGATATTATTTGATACATAGAATCAAATCTAGTGTTTTAATTAGGTTATCTAAACTAATACCAAATGAAACAAATCTAATAATTAGAACAGATAAAATTATATTCAAAATAACTAAAACCTTATATAACACCATATGAAGAGAGTCATGACAAAAATTACATAAATAATAAATTAATATCATAATTTAGATAATAAATCTCACAATAGTCACACAATATAATGAATGAAATGTATATATTATTGCATATTAGGGAAATAAAAATTATATTTTACTAGACTTACAAATATTTCAACATTACCAATCTCCACTACACCAATTTTAAAAATATTAAATGATAGAATCCTCATAATATCCTAAATATTGGATTCATAAGAAAGGGGTTTGAATATAATCTAAATAATGTACAACAAGAGATGGTTATAATGGTTTCATCATAACTATATGGAAAATCATGAATAGGGAAAACTATCCACATTTAATGAAAATAAATAATTAGTTTTTAAACATGTACATAAAATATCAACAAGATAAAAATTATACCAAAGAATGAAAACATACAAAAGCAATCATATAATTTTATACATTTAATATAGGAAATAAATGTAAAAAATATTGAACATATGATCGCTTATCATTATGAACCTGGCTTCCCACCAATACATTCAATTATAAAATTACACGTTTAGCTATATATTATCACACTAACCCTTTTTGGAACTATAAAAATTCTATTCCATTAACATAATTTTTTTATCTCATGATATATAATGATTTAAAAAATTCATTTGAGGGAGTTTTTAGTTCTCCTAGTTGCATCATATATTCATTTGTGTGACACTTTGAAAAACATCACATTACAAAATAAACCATATAACGAAAGTGGGTTTTATACCATTTCCAAGTCAACATATAGTGAAACCATAGAAAAGAGTTTTTTATAGAACCCCTAATATGGAAATCAATCAATTTCATAAGGAACCCATGGATTTAAAATGGGTTTCATAAAATATTCATATGGTATAAAATAAAAACATAACCAAAATTATATGGTACTCGGAACATGATAAAAAAATACTCAAATAAAATAATAACACATGGTAAAATTGGAAACCCAAATCCACTAGAGATATATCATTTTCATATAATTAAACATAATAAACAATGAAATAAATTTTAAATTTATTTTTCATTTGACATTAGAAAGGTCATGGTCATGGGTCTATTTTAAAAAATTCTCTAGTTTTTTCCATGAAAAATGAAAAAGAAATATTTTATTGAAATATTATATTCTTGAATCTTTTTTCACATAATTTTATAAAATATTATTTTTCAAAATATAAGGTCTTAGAAAAAAATATTTAACATCAAATTTAATAACTCAAATAATTTAATCTACCTTTATAAGTTTCATATGAATGCTTTAATTCATTGGTCAAGGGAAGTATAAATATTTTGGAAAAAATGTAATGGAAAGTTCTAAATAAATAAACCTTGAAAGGAATAATGGTTTTAAAAATATAAAATAAATAAATCAAAAAACATACACTTAACATAATCATTACCATTTTTTTCTAGAAGGGGATGTGAAAATACACTCATAATTTAATCTAAAAAAATACATAATAATGGGAACATGAAAAAGAAACAAGTTTTTCAACATATTAAATAATTTACATATTAGCATGAATAATAAATAATATAAATAATGCATAAGTATTTTAAATTGAAAATTTATTGTGTATTGTAAAACATTTTATTTTATTATGATTTAAATTTTTTTGAAACATTAAATAAACTTTTTAAAATCTTAAATCATTTAAATATTAAAAAATTTCTATTTTTAAAAATTATAAATAATTTTAATCATTATATAATATATTGCACATTAATTTAGAAAACCTATATGATAACACTAGTTGGAGGAAAAGTACGGAAACAATAAAATTGATAACATATTATAAATAAGATTAATTCATAAAATGGTACACTTTTAGTTTATTAAAAATTAGATCAATGAATTATATATTTATAAATATAAAAAAACATATTTATAAATGAATATGAAAATAAAAAAACAACCTTATATGTTTTAATATTTCAATATGGAATGATTAAAGTCAAACAGTATTTGTTATGACTCGATAAGAAGATTTGAGTCATAAAAACAACTTATTTCATCTGTAACTAATGAATTGAAACCCTAAGAGAGGTCGAACATTGATAACTAGATTTAAAATGATGATATATATTATAATAATAGTAATTTTAAATGTGGAAATATTTATAAAATTTTAAAGGAAACATGGTTCTTATCATAAAAAAGTCTCAATGGATTTAAATTTGAGAAAAATAAGCCTTACAACATGAAAACGGAATTGATTAAAAGAACATATAGGAGAGATGGGGGATTCAAAATTTATTTCTCATTACAATGGGTTATTTTTTATTAAATAATTTTTTCAGTAGTTATACCACATCAAAGTGAAATATTCAAATAATATGAAATCATGCCTCAATATAAGTGATCTTGAGACAATAAACACCTACATATTTTCCTTACTCAATTAATGACAGACTATCTTGTAATAAAAAATAGATAAACTAATAAACTATTTAATAACGTTACTCAAATATATTCACCATTTATACTCATTAGTAATATTTTATATCTTGATTATATTATTTAGTTAATGTGAATTACAACCATTATGTGTTAACATCATTAGTTATTTTGTGCATGTTTAATAATTTTGATATTATTACCCATAATTTGAGGAAAACGTAATTATTTATATAAATTATAAAATTATATAATATATAACAGATATTAATTTTTATATTTATTTTTTAAAATAATAGGTTTTTTATTACATTATATTGAAATTTAATTTATAATGGATTATTTTGATAATTTTTGAGAACGATAATGTTTCATTTCTAAAAAAACAAATTCATGATCTAATATATATAGAATGAGATTATTTTAATGATTAAACTTATAGATTCTAATAATTATGGAATTAATTTTACCTTGGAAATTCATAATTATAGTGTGTTTAATTGATCAGTTATGCGGTTTTATAGAACAAAACTTGAAACCACTTTTACATAATTTGATTGTATGCAAAAGAAGGGGTTATTTTTTAAATTATACCAATATAAAAGATTAATAAAAATATTGTTTTTATTTTTTAAAATATTAAAACAAAATTTTCATTTTGGGATAATTAATATAAAACTATACGAAAAATGAATAACATTTTATTATAGAGATGGAATTTTTTTTGTATCCATGATTAAATTTCTTGTTTCTCAACATGTGATAGGTGTAAAGGTGTATATTAAAATATAAAATAATAATAATAGTAATAATATATTAGATATAATCATTAATAATAATTAAAACTATTAATAACAACCTTATATGGAGGTAATGAAAAAAATGATGCCAGTTCATGGATGGAATAGTCTACACAACTCACTAATGATGATTTTTTGTTCTTATAGAGAGAAGGAAATAAAAAACAAATGTTTTTTATCATTAAAATAAAAAATATAATTATAATAATGATACTAAATTAATAATATATTAATTGTGATAATATATTTATAAAATTTTCATTAAGAATTAAAAAATTATAGATAATACTTCCTTTAAAGATGTGATTTGTTCAACAGACGTTCCCTTGTAAGTGAAGGGATTATGAAAAATATGAGTGAAGAGGGTGTAATATTTATTGATAGGGTTATATGGATAGTAATAGGGGATATATTAAATGAGTAAATATAATGGCATATGTATCTTTATAGGATAATACTGTTATCCATTTATAAGGGGGTAAATGGGAAACATTTCATAAAAGTCATCATGTTTCAATAATTTTATTACAATAATCAGTGGATTGTGGATCCAAATATTAGAAACTATTATGTTTTTGTTAAATTAGAGTCTATATATGAATTGAAAAATTTCCACAACTATATTAATCATTTTATATGGGTTTTACAAAAAAATATTACTATTTTCTTTTTTTAATTTTAATCTAGGTGATATATTTTTAATAATGCGATTTTATGTTTTATTAAAAATAAAACACAATCCATTTAACTGAATTTGGGATATATGGAAATAAATTCAATATATAAATAATCCAATTAAAATACTATATACTTTCAGAAATTATGTTTAAAAGTTATTTACAAAATGTGTACAAATACTTTTTAATTAGAAAAATTCCATTTTTATTCTTATGGATTATTAATCCTATTTTGTATTGAATAAGAATTAAATGAATGTTAATATATTAATACAATTTTTTATAAATCATATTATATGAATTATTTAAAGTATTTAAATTTTATTGGTTCCATAAAAACTTCATTAAATTAATAAAAAAATAATTTTAAAATATTTCTTTTACCCTTATTAGGGTAATTAATATTAATAATGAAATAAAAAATTATAAAAAAATGAAATTTTCCATTTTAAATAATATTTGAATTATTATATGAACAAAAATATTTATTTTACCAAATTAAAATTAAATTTTTGGGAAATTAATCATAATCATACAACATGCATAGTATAAAAACCCAGAATTTAAAATATTATTTTTTAGATTAATATTTTATTATTAGGATGTAATTATCAATGGAATTTTAGAAAGAATTTTGAATGAATTTTTAAATTTAATAATATATTTGTTAAATAATAAAATAAATCATAATAAATTATTTTATAATACTATATTTAATTAAACAAAAAAGTTAGAAAACAATTCTCTTTATAAGCTATACAATTTTTCAAAAATATAAGCACGTTTTTATAATTTCAAAAAATAATATTAAAATAATTTATTTTAAATTATAATATAAAATTTAATAAGAAAATATTTTAAATATTTGAATGTATTCATAAATTTATTGACATTAATAAAATATATAATAGTATAATATTGATTCAAACATCTATTATTTTAGAAAAAACAAGGAAATATGTCTTAATATAACATTGATGTGAGGAAATAAAAAATGAATTTTACATTTTCATATTTAAATTATAAAATTTTTAAAATTATATTTATAAAATAAAATCTATATAATGATGAAAATGAATTTTAATTAAAATTAGATTTTTTTTGTTTAATCATATTGATTATTTATCTTTTAAATGTAATCAATTTTAAGGTTTTTATATCCATTTATATATTATCGATTTGTTAATAAGGTATTCCTTTTATATTGTATTTTTTGGTATTCTAGGTGTTTTATGTGACAAAATTTATTAAACATATTATGTATTTTAATAAATCCAACATCTCATGTTGTTACAATACATGTCCTTATATCATGGCTTCAGAAAATATATATGTAGTTCCTTATTATTTTTTATATGAAGTTTCTCAAATACTCATGTATTAATATATTTTTATTATATAAGCATTAATGAATGCTTGATTATTTTTTCCACATAATGATCATTTGAAATCACCACTTTATTATGTTTTCATTCCCTATGTTGTAAATATTTGTATAACATCTCATGAATCCAATATGGGGTCTAATGTAGTTTGATTTAAGAATGATGACCAAAATAATCAAACAAGATATCACCTTTATAACTCATCCTTAGATACATTAATAATTCTATACCTTGTATATTGTCTTTATTTGTGATGTGTAATTTTTATCTCATGGAAACTATTTAAAATAATGATATTTTTATCATGGGTAATTATTTGGATATAATCTATGAGGGTAAAATTTAAAATTAATACCTAACTAGGAGGAGTTATTGTGGATTTAGGTTACAGTACTTTAGTTTAAGAGTTTTGGTTTAGAATTATGATGGATTTTGGATTTTCTCAGTGGTTAGGAAAGAATTGGTTTGATAGGGGAAATCATTACTCAATCTAATTATTTGATACAACAATGGGAGGTAAACTATTACTTCCCTTTTTATGTTCATATAATGAGAGATACCCTCTTAGTCTCATTATTTCATTTTATGATGTTTTATGTGGCGCCGTTAGGCTGCCGGAATTTCTGTAACGGATCCTTTCTCCCTTCTCATTTTTCAAGATCTATTTTCATGTAAAGTATTTCAAGTTCCTTTTTATTATGTTGGGGTATGATCTATAAATTTATCATACTGATATTTTATGATCATATGATGAGAGACCCCATTTGATCTCTTCAATTCAGTATTTTGATGTTTTAAGTGGTGCTGTTAGGCTGCCGAATTTTTAAGTGGTTCTTCACCCTTCTCGTTTTGAAGTTCTACTTTCATGTCAATTATTTCAAGTTCTTTTTTGTTATGTTGGGGTATGATCTCTATATCTATCATACTGGACTCTTATGTTCATATGATGAGAGACCCCATTTTATCTCTTCAATTCAGTATTTTGAAGTTTTAAGTGGGGCAGTTAGGCTGCCGAATTTTTAAGTGGTTCTTCACCCTTCTCGTTTTGAAGTTCTACTTTCATGTCAATTCTTTCAAGTTCCTTTTTGTTATGTTGGGGTATGATCTATATATCTATCATACTGGACTCTTATGTTCATATGATGAGAGACCCCATTTGATCTCTTCAATTCAGTATTTTGAAGTTTTAAGTGGCGCAGTTAGGCTGCCGAATTTTTAAGTGGTTCTTCACCCTTCTCGTTTTGAAGTTCTACTTTCATGTCAATTCTTTCAAGTTCCTTTTTGATATGTTGGGGTATGATCTCTATATATATCATACTGGACTCTTATGTTCATATGATGAGATACCCCATTTGATCTCTTCAATTCAGTGTTTTGAAGTTTTATGTGGCGCCGTTAGGCTGCCGAATGTTTTAGGGGATTCTTTCACCCTTCTCATTTTTTTCAAAGTTCTACTTTCATGTCAAGTCTTTCAAGTTCCTTTTTAATTATGTTGGGGCAATATCTCTATATCTATCATACTGAACTCTTATGTTCACATGATGAGATACCCTATTTTATCTTTTCAAATCTTTGTGTTTGAAGTTTAAGTAACGTCGTTAGGATGCCGAACTTTCATAAGAGAAATCTAATTTTTGTCTTTCTTCCATGTTTTTCATTTCAAATGGTATGTCCTTGAAATTTCATTACAATGATCATGTATCCTTCTTATTCTGTCCATATACTGTTTTATGGGTCATTTATGAATGTTTGACCCATTTTCCATCTCTTTTTAATGTCTTCTAAAACCTCGTGACATAGCCGTTATGCTGCAGAATTTCCATCTCAAAATGTCTCTCTCTTTTTCTAAAGTTCTTTTATATTATTAAGTGAATACTCAAAGCTCTTTCTTATAAAGGGGTATTCACATATATACCAAAATGTTCTATTTTAAATTATGGGATTTACATACATGAGACCCACCTTCCTTTTCTGTGGGTTTTAAAGTGACGTAAAGATCATGTCTTTAAAGCAGTTTTTAAAACGCTATGATTATGAAATGAAACCCATTTATTTTGTGCTATATGGGTTCTTTAAGAAATGTTTGATGATGATATATGTGGCTCACATGATAATAAAGGCAAATTTAAGGGTGCGCCCTGATAGCGCTCCAATGCATTGGGTAAAGACTTAGTCTCTAGACATGACCATTTTTAACGACGCCTTGGTGAATAACCTTGGTAATTTTTAATGACACCTTGGGGGTGGACCTTGGTGAAACGAAACTATTGTCAATATTAAATGTTGCAGCCACATCTTCAAGTTATGAAAAATGTTATTTTTATTATGAAATGCCTCATGATTTCTTTCTCATGCCTTAAAGTTCTTTTCATGTCCTTATTGTAGTATCTCAAGTTCACATGTAAAATGTTCATCTTGTTTCCCTTACTGAGCCTTTTGATCACCCTTTCTTTTGATGTATGTCCCCAGGTTATGAGATGCAGTAATGAACCTAGGATGAACATAAGGATAAGCCTTTCAAGTGTTTAATAGGAATGTTTTATGTTGTTTTCATGTATTATATTCCTAGTTTCCAAGACACTAAACCTTAAAGATCCTCAGTTTTGTGTAATGTAATGAAAGTTTATGTTATAAAAGCGGGATGCTAGAGTTGGTATTAAATGATGGTTTAGTTATTTGTGGAAATTAGGATATGAAAACTCTAGGAAGAACCCTATAGAAAAGTTTAAATATAGGAAATCTTCCTGATATTTTGGTGAGTATTTAGTATGGGGTTTCCAAGAAAATACATCTCTGTCTGGATACGAGCAGGTAGAGGTGGCTCTGGCACAGATGTACATAGGGGTAAAACCCGAAAACACCGCTTTGAGCTAGACTCGAACGGGAACTGGTACATGACAATGGGCCTTTCTGCACTCTTGGTTACGACACTCCTGGGGGATATGCTTTGGTAAATTCATAAGCTTAGAATGAACCATTGTTAAAGGAACAAAGATAAAATAAAATAAAGGTTCACATAAGAATATATGATCATGGATAACCTAGATGGGAACCTAGGGGATCACATGTTAGGGTATACTTTTCTTCTACAAGTTATCCTTATATGCTTTAAGTTTCTTTTCATGATTATTGGCTAAGTATTTAAGCCCCTAATTATAGCTTCTTTTCTTAGTTAATGGCAGGAAATGGAAGAACATGTCCCAACAACCAATGTGATAGGAAATGCTACGATTGTCGTATTAATACGACAGAGATGATTTGGGGATTAAAAGATGATTATTATTTTGGAAGACGTTCACTATTTTGAGGACCCTATATGATCGAGGTAAATAGATTACTACGGTATTTTCATTGATGAGTAAGGTTGACTTATATTTTAAAGAATCAATGAATTTAAGGTGGACTTATAGTAATTTAGGTTACTTATGGAAATGATTAACCTATCTTGGGTAAAATATATTTAGGTTAGCTACTTTTGTTATAAGATGTTAGGTGTGGTTGATGTTGTTTGGAGATGAACAATGAAGTTTATTTTGGAAGACTATGTTATCAAATCCCTCTTGTATTTGGGTTTCAATCTTAGTTTGGTTTATTTTGAGGAATTTTAAGGACCGTTATTTATGGGATGGCCTATGATGAACTTTGGGTAGTACCATGGAACCTTGAAGATTTAAAAGTAGTTTCCATTCCTATGGGATTATTTTTGAAGAGTTGTTTTACCTTACCCTTTCTATTTTTGGGATAATGTTTAAAGATAGAAGAAATAGATAGTTGATCTTCTGTGGATTATGTGATTCTCTAGAAGATGATTCTTGTGTTTTGAGGAGACCAAGTAGTTTTGAATGCTCATCATTTGGAGAAAAGATTAGTTTTGGTAGAAACTTATTAAAGGAAGAAACTCTACATGAAGGTAGGTATATTTTGTTATATTTTTGTTCTATGTAGTAAATTAATTCCTCAATGTTATGAAAAGGAATGTAAAACAAAAAAGTTGTTGGTTTACGTTTCCTACTGGGTAATCAAAGACCACTTACACACATCATAATTTTGGGATTTTCTGGTGGTTAACTTCCTCCTAATCATGTTTTATATCACTCTCCTTTAGAACGTGACCCTTTGTTTTCTCCTCCATGTCCATGTTTCCTACATGGAATCCTAGTATGAGTAAACTCGGGTGGCCTTTGTACTTCCTCTTCTTTCTTTTAAAGTAATGGTGTTATTGACTCTTTTTCCGATGTGGGACTTTCAACGAAATTTCAAAACCCAATTTTAAAAATTTTTAGGACGCAATTTCTTAAGGGGGGAAGATTGTAACGGCCCGAAATTTTTAATATATCTTGTTTCCTAATTTTATGTGTTATTTTATTTTATTGTTTATACTCAACAAAAATGTTTCATTTGATAACATGAGTATAATTAAAATGAGACCGTTGGTTTTTTACTGTTATATGACCATTGGTCAATATGACCGCTGGAAACTAAATGTTTTGATTATTGTCTCTAAATACAAGTAATCTTGGTTAATTAATATAGAAAGAAGATTCGATGGCCTCACCCAGTAGTCTTTGACCGATCGAAGCCCATCTAACAGAACTTGGGAAGGAGGTAGCACCACTGGTATTTGATCTGGACCAAACCCAAGCTGAACTTCATCGTGTGAAGCTAGAACGGGATCGCCTTCGCGAGAAGTTCAAACTAATAGAAATTACGACTCGTGCGATGTTGGCCGAGCCTCTCTCAGATTCTCTCACCTTAACACACCTTACACTTAGGTCCTATGCTGGTGTGATAAGGGGCTATGTAAGGAGACCGTGATTGCCTTGTGTAATCCTTTGTTTTAAATAAAAATTTGGATTTCTTCTTATGATGAAGTTTATGAATTTTCAAATTTCCATATAAATATAGTATGCATATTTTTGATAAATTTTAGAGAAAGGATATTTTAAAAATGTTTATGTAAACCTTAAATAAATAAAAATGTGTAATGATTTTCAAAAAATGGTCTTCTATAATTATGTTCACTAAGAAATTTCGAGTCTAATAAGATGAACTTGATTTTGATGAATAGTAAATTATGAATAGTGATTTTACGCTTAGGATTAGTAATGTGACCAAATGGATTAGTAATCTCACTTAAAGAAAGTATTAATATAATCTAGGCACCTTGATTAAGTAATGTGATTCAATAAAATGGTTAAATAAAGGTTTCATAAATTATTATTCAAGTATTTGTTTTTCGGGTGAATAGTGTTTTTTAATTAAAAATTTAATTAAAAATATTTAGAAAATTATTTTTATAAAACTGATTTCATTTTTGAACTCAGAGTACCGATATTATGCTATGGTAATTTTTGGGGTTTTTTCTGAAAAAATGAATTTTCGGTGAATAGTGTTTTTATTTAAAAATTAAATTAAAAATATTTAGAAAATTATTTTTATAAAATGGATTTCATATTTGTAATCAGAGCATTGATATTTGGTTAAGGTGAAATTTTGGGATTATTCTGAGAAAGTTGAATTTTCGATGAATAGTGAAAATACAGTTTTTAAGTTACGGGTGTCTAATGACATCATTAAATTATGTATTAAGTATATATTCAATATGGTCAAATTGTGAATAGTAAGATAAGGTATGAGTTGTATCAAGTGGCCAATACCATGGGAAAATACAATGGGCAATCCCATGGTTTTTCCAAAACCACTAATGAGGTGTCCCTTGGCCATTAATGCCTTGTCCCCTCACTTTCCCTATAAATACCAAGCCCTCCCCTCATCCATTCGACTCCACACTCTTCCCCAACGAAGTTCTGGTCTCCTTACCTCCCAAGGAGTCCTCCCAAGGTGCCCCCAATCCCTCAAGGTCCAAAACTTTGAGTTTCAAGAGTCACGTTTTAAGGTAAGGGATCCAACCTCTCTCTTTCATTTCAAGTAATCTCTTTTATGTCATTCCGTTTATGCTACTTGTTCTTATGTTGGAGGATGTTCTTTTATACTCCTATTACTGCCCTTTTTATGTTCATATAATGAGAGATCCCCTCTTACTCTCATTATTTCGTTTTATTATGTTTTAAGTGGCGCCGTTAGGCTGCCGAAATTTTGTAACGGATCCTTTCTCCCTTCTCATTTTTCAAGATCTATTTTCATTTAAAGTATTTCAAGTTCCTTTTTATTATGTTGGGGTATGAGCTATAAATTTATCATACTGATATTTTATGATCATATGATGAGAGACCCCATTTGATCTCTTCAATTCAGTATTTTGAAGTTTCAAGTGGCGTCGTTAGGCTGCCGAATTTTTAAGTGGTTGTTCACCCTTCTCGTTTTGAAGTTCTACTTTCATGTCAATTATTTCAAGTTCCTTTTTGTTATGTTGGGGTATGATCTCTATATCTATCATACTGGAATCTTATGTTCATATGATTAGAGACCCCATTTGATCTCTTCAATTCAGTATTTTGATGTTTTAAGTGGCGCAGTTAGGCTGCCGAATTTTTAAGTGGTTCTTCACCCTTCTCGTTTTGAAGTTCTACTTTCATGTCAATTCTTTCAAGTTCCTTTTTGTTATGTTGGGGTATGATCTCTATATATATCATACTGGACTATTATTTTCATATGATGAGAGACCCCATTTTATCTCTTCAATTCAGTATTTTGAAGTTTTAAGTGGTGCAGTTAGGCTGCCGAATTTTTAAGTGGTTCTTCACCCTTCTCATTTTGAAGTTCTACTTTCATGTCAATTCTTTCAAGTTCTTTTTTGTTATGTTGGGGTATGATCTCTATATCTAACATACTGGACTCTTATGTTCATATGATGAGAGACCCCATTTGATCTCTTCAATTTAGTATTTTGATGTTTTATGTGGTGTCGTTAGGCTGCCGAATTTTTTAGGGGATTCTTTCACCCTTCTCATTCTTTTCAAAGTTCTACTTTCATGTCAAGTCTTTCAAGTTCCTTTTTAATTATGTTGGGGAAATATCTCTATATCTATCATAATGAACTCTTATGTTCACATGATGAGAGACCCTATTTTATCTTTTCAAATCTTTGTGTTTGAAGTTTAAGTAACGTCGTTAGGCTGCCGAACTTTCATAAGAGAAATCTAATTTTTGTCTTTCTTCCATGTTTTTCATTTCAAATGGTATGTCCTTGAAATTTCATTACCATGATCATGTATCCTTCTTATTCTGTCCATCTACTGTTTTATGGGTCATTTATGAATGTTTTACCCATTTTCCCTATCTTTTTAATGTCTTCTAAAACCTCGTGACATAGCCGTTATGCTGCAGAATTTCCATCTCAAAATGTCTCTCTCTTTTTCTAAAGTTCTTTTATATTATTAAGTGGATACTAAAAGCTCTTTCTTATAAAGTGGTATTCACATATATACCAAAATGTTCTATTTTAAATTATGGTATTTACATACATGAGACCCACCTTCCTTTTCTGTGGGTTTTAAAGTGACGTAAAGATCATGTCTTTAAAGCAGTTTTTAAAACGTTATGATTATGAAATGAAACCCATTTATTTTCTGCTATATGGGTTCTTTATGAAATGTTTGATGATGATATATGTGGCTCACATGATAATGAAAGAAAATTTAAGGGTTCTCCCTGATAGCGCTCCAATGCATTGGGTAAAGACTTAATCTCTAGAGATGACCATTTTTAACGATGCCTTGGTGAATAACCTTGGTAATTTTTAATGACACCTTGGGGATGGACTTTGGTGAAACAAAACGATTGTCAATATTAAATGTTGCAGCCACATCTTTAAGTTATGAAAAATGTTATTTTTATTATGAAATGCCTCATGATTTCTTTCTCATGCCTTAAAGTTCTTTTCATGTCCTTATTGTAGTATCTCAAGTTCACATGTAAAATGTTCATCTTGTTTCCCTTACTGGGCCTTTTTCCCACCCTTTCTTTTGATGTATGTCCCCAGGTTATGAGATGCAGTAATGAACCTAGGATGAACATAAGGATAATCCTTTCAAGTTTTTAAGAGGAATGTTTTATGTTGTTTTCATGTATTATATTCCTAGTTTCCAAGACACTAAACCTTAAAGATCCTCAGTTTTGTGTAATGTAATGAAAGTTTATGTTATAAAAAGGCGGGATGCTATAAACATATTCCTTGTGATAGGATAAAACCATTCTAATAATTTTTAAAATTCTAATGTGATATTATACGTATTTAAAGTTAAATAACATTCTTATTATCTTCCATAATTTTTTATTATGATTTTGGATAAAATTATCCTTTATTTTTTTTAATGTTAAAATGTTGTAGGATATTTATTTTCCCTAAGATAGTGTGGTTTTTTACTCAGGTATATTTTTTTAGTATGATAAATATATTAATTTATATAAAATTATGTTTATAATTTAATTATAATATTAAATTTTATATTAATTTGTTTATAAATAGATACATTAAGATGTAATGAAAGTCATTGATTGAAAGTCATTACCCATAAATGTAATATTTATTATTAGAAAAATTCACTCCAAAATTTCTAATGGATTTCATTAAAGTGTAAAATTGTTTTTTAATTGCTATATTGAAATTGAATGATGGATTATCATGTGTTATGATTATATCATGATTCAATAGCGCAAGAGATTTTTTCAGAATTATATCTAATATAATCACATTAGAAAAGGAACATGAAATATTAATAACTTATTGTTACATAGTTCAAATTCATGGTATATGGAATTTATTATAACATTTTGTTAATTTCATAATATATAAGTTATTTATAAATAATGTTTAATATGATTAGTAACCCAGTGCATAAGAATAATTTTTATATTAGAATCCATGATTGTGATTACAATATATTCAAAAATTATTATGTGAATACTTGAGAATGAATATTTAGATATATATCATGTTAATTTTGATTACAAAATATACAAAATTTTGATAATGATAATTTAGCTATGATTTGTTAGTGTAAATTAATTTTGGAGTTATAAATCATGCTCCAATGTATAACAGAATTATGAAGATTTTTATTTATTTTTAAATAAGTATTTGAAAAAAGGAAGTAATACATGTTAAAAAATAGTTTTTTAATTCTTAAAATCATGTATGGTATGATAAAATTTAATATAAATAAATGTTTGTAATCAAAATATAAACAAATTGAGAATGTAATTGAAATATTAATAATATTTTTACACTATGAGTTTTTTAATGTGTGGTTATTTCCATATTTTCTGGTAAAAGTTTTCTAATATTGGAAATCTCCTAGACAATAAAATGGAATCATGTATTTTATGGTTTGTATTGTGTAGAACTTTTAAAACAATTTATTATTTTTATAATAAAATGACCATGTTCATAGAGTGTTATTGATAATGATTACCTGGTTGGTTCAATAATATGTTTTCTATAAATTTCTTTAAAAATTAAAAAATAATTTTATTAAAACTCTCTCAAAGAATATTTTGTTTTATTTGAAAATTATATTTTAATTTTTTTTAATTGATTTATAGGTTGTTTTAAGGGGTTTTTATTGATGCCATGTTGTGTTGGAAAGTATTTTAGTAATTTATTTAATTTAATTTTTCGAATAAGTAAGTTTAAAAATGTAGTTGTAGACCTGAATATAATTATTTGTAATTTTTTTATTTCATGGAATGATAGAGTATACATAGATAATTATTTAATTTTATGTTATTTGTAATGATAATCAATGTTATCGACATGAAATAACAAGAAATTAAATAAAAAATTAGTGTGTATTTGTTTCATTTAGAACACGATTATTATTGATTAAATATCATTTTGATTTCTTATGAGGTAATTGTTTAGTGGTTAACAAGGATAGAGAATTTAAGAATATATTATATTCATTTCAATCTTATTAATGATGGTATATTGAATATTAGTGTTGATATGATGATGAGGTAGTGTAATTTGTTGGTGATTTGAAATGTCATTAATTTGGTATGATGTTATATTTTTTTTTCATGAGTGTGGGGTCAGTTTAGAGGTGTGAATATAATGTCCAGAATTGGGTGCCACTAAACGATGCAACGAGCATGTTGGCCACATTCCCTCAAACGCTTCTCCTTGTATACTAGAGGGTGTTGACATTAAATGAGGGTCTGGTAAGGAAGTCATGGGGCGAAAATACCATATTTTATTAGAATAAAACACCAATAGAAGAAAAATACAATAAACAAGTATGTGTGCATATAAATATCCAAAAAATACCAGGTTAAATTATTGTCAAAATAGGAAATACAACACTCTACAAAAAGAGAACACATTCCATGAAAATGAAAGTGTAAATTGTCTATAATGAAATTCAAAATAATGTCACAAAGTCTCACATTCAGGTCCCAAAGAATGTTTGGTTCGCTCACACATGATCCATTCCAAAATAGAAACCTATCCTTGGGCCTTTCCCTCATACTGTCCTATAATAACAAAGTCTCAACGGGTGCTGATCAGATATCTTGAATATGGTGTGAGTAAAACAAGGTAGGCCACCACAAATAATGTTTATAACAGGTCCACACAAAAGATAGTTTATGAAATTATATGAAGTAAAAAATACAATGCATAATTAAACAGTTATCACATTATCATTTATTCTTTAAACATCGCATTAGACCCGGTTTCAATTCATGTCCCCCATTTAAATGAAAATTCATTGTTGTCATTCATTTGGTGTTGAATTCCATTTAAGGTACCCCAAATATCATTCTATGTAGTCCATGATGTCTAACACTCCTCATCACATTCGGTGAAGATTTCCATGTCTATCACCCCACATCCCAGGTGTTTGGGTAACTGTTGGGGAGGAACGCCAGGTTCAAGTCCAAACTTCTAAATCGGTCTAGAAACCATGTCTAGCACTTAAATTCTCAATCATTTAAATCATTCTTTAATTCACAATTATTAACTATATCATTCCCTTACTAATTAAAATATTAGTTAAACATATCAAATTCTGTTAGTTAACCCAAACATTAACTAAGTACACAACCCATTAATTAATTCAAAAATTAATTAATCAGTCGACACTAATATTATTCCATAATTAATTCTTCTATATTAATTATCCTGACCAAAAATCAACTTTTCATAATTAATCTCACAATTTATTATCTTAATCATTGTCATGAAACACAATTAATCCACAATTCATTATCACACATATCCAAGCATCATATCATAATTAATTCCCCAATTAATTATCTCAAAGACAACCAATTCAGTATCTCAATTAAGATATCACATATCATAAAAAATTTCCCATCTCAATTATCTATTGGGGAACCCCCTTAGTTCCATGATTGAATCAATAATTAACCATCTATATCTCTAAACCATCAATAGGTCAATTCACATTCCAAATTAGCTAAATTTAGGAAATAAATTACTAAGGAAATCTATAAATTCATCAATATCACATACACATATCAAATACACTACTATGGGATTTTGATTTAGATCACCTACCATAGTTTTTTGAGGGATGATAAATGAACCGAAATCCCCAAAATTGAGCAGAACAATGACGTCGATCAAGCATCAAACCTAAATCCCTAAACATAAATTTAAGATAAAAAAATCAATATCTCACAAATCTAGATCTAGATCCACAATCATAGATATATATCTCAACTCATAGGTTTAGATCCATGGAAATATTAAATATATTCCTTGAAATGATCCATAAAATATTTTAGAATGAATGAAATAAAAAATATGATGAAATCAACTTATCAGAAAGAGATAATATCTTCATTCCGGGCTTTAGATATCAAAGAATGGTGTTCGAATCATCTTGGAATCCCTTCATAAGGCACTTAGACCTCCTAGAACTCATCAATCCCGAGATTAGGTTGGGATTGAGGGCTTTTGGGGTTTGTGTGATTTAAAAATTAATTTTAGGATAATAAAAAATAGTAGTACAGTTTTCCTGGACAGGGGCGCACAGTTAGAGTAAACCATGAACAAACCATACGGACCTCTCCATCCAGGTTCTCATGGTTACCAGGGTTTAGGAACATGGTTTTTCAGACTGTATGAAAACATTGAAAATCCCTTTTTCCATTAATGTTTATTCAAAACTCACCCAAACACACCCCAATCCAAAACTCCAAAATAAAGGTACGTAAAAACAACAAAAATTACCTGAAAAAAACCTGTGATGAAATTGTTAAAAGGTCGGGATCTTGTATTTCCCCCACCTTATAATAGCTAATCCTTGAGCTACACTCCCAAATGTCACTATGAATCTGATCCAAATATATTGGGCCATTTAACCCCTATGTCTACTTTTCATTCCCATTTTCCTCTTGAACACATCCATGCTTCCATAGAAAACGAACAAACAAAATGATATTTCCCCACAACACATTCTCACTGCAATCCATTACATGTATCAAATTCTCCTCAATGGATGCATCTATCATGAGGTCACGCATATCCACATTGAACACATGAGCAGGTTCAGGGTGACACCACCATAGTTGTGACACTTGGAAAACATCACGAATACCATTGAATATCCGTGGAAGGGAAAACGGTATGCCACTCACCCAATTCACTACACTACATAAAAAAATCATACAATCATGGGTGCTGACATTCCCTAACTCTATAACCTATGATGAAACATCAGAGGTGACACTGGAAGGAATACATTACCACCCTATGTAAACTATTGGTGTCATATCTGTTTATCAACTTATAACTTATATATACTATGAGAGGTAGCCATATATTTTCTAATCAACAGCACTAGCTCTAACGTCTCATGCATGAGACTCGGTCACAACATATTTAACTCACCCACCTCTATCCAGCATACACTAGAAGAAAAAAGGTCTTTAACGTCGTTTTTTTTATTTTTTACGTCGGTTTTTAACCGACGTTGAAGTCGCCGACGTAAAAAATATGACTTTTTACGTCGCTTTCTGTAAACTGACGCCAAAAAAAATTCATTTCTTTTTTAGTGTCAGTTTTGTAAAAAAACGAGGCCAAATAAACTCATCCACGTCATTTTTGATGTAGGTTTCCTTAAAAACTGATGCCAAAAAGTTGAAATAATAGTTTCGGTGTCGGTTCTTGAAAAAAACCGACTCCATAAATGGAAAAAACTTATTTTTGTCATCGGTTTTTACAAAAAATGAGGCCAAAAAGTAATTTCTTATTCTTCGATATTTTAGATCATTTCACAATATTCTATTTGACTGGTCTTGGAGATAAAACGGAGTTATGGATCAAAAGTTATGGCCGTCAGAAGTTGAACATGTCAAAGTTTTGATTGATACAACTTGTTTTAAAGAAAACAAGATAAACATGAATTAAAATCACATACACCAAATGATATAAAATATACATAATACTTCAAACACATTTCAATTGTTTTTTGATCTTCCATTGAAAGGATATGTTGTTTATCATCACATCCCTTATATTTAGTGTAGAACTCATGCGATAATGAAAATGACGATCGATAATTAAACTTACACTAAGCTTGGTAAATCTCATCCGAATGTTTTATATTTTTAACTCGATAATAAAAGTAAATCATCATTATATGAAATCTAATTGAGTTTATTATAAATGAAGGACATTAATAATAAATAAAATAAATGAATAAAATAGGTACCATATTCAAATTAACGATTGATGCCACATTGAAAACTTTATTGAATCGAGGAGGATGAAAATGATGAACAAAGGAGAAATGGATTTATATATAGTAAATGAAAATATTTTTGATTGAGTTGTAGGAAAATGTAGGTGGGATTTTAAAAAGATAAATTGGAATTGTGAAAAAAATTGAAATTATGATCCCGCGTATTGGTGAATACTATTTGGCATCGGTATAGTTTGAAACTGACGCAAAAGAGGATATATGTTGGTCTTTTGGCGTCGGGTTTCTAGGAAAACCAACGCCAAAAATTCCATTCGATATCATTTTTTGCATAGGGTTTTAAATAAACCAATGCTAAAAATATAAAAAAAAATACGTTTCGCATCGGTTTTTTTGAAAAACCGACACGAAAAAAAATATTTTGGCGTCAGTTTTTTTAAAAACCAACGCGAAAAACAAAAAAAAAATTGGCATCTTTTTTTATCAAAACCGACCCCCAAACATAAAAAAAAAATTCACCAAGTTTTAGATAATTCCTTAATCTTCTATTTGACTAGTCGTGGAGCTAAAACGGAGTTACGGATTAAAAGTTATGACCTTTGAAAGTTGTACTTAATTATGACTTCTTTTAGAGAAGATCAAATTCCAACATCCATAAATTTAAATCTGTAACTCTGTTTTTGCTCCATGACCAGTCAAATCAATGCTTAGGAAATTATCTATAGGAATGTAATTTGTTTTTAAATTTTTGGCATCGGTTTTCATAAAAACCGACGTCAAAACATTATTTTTATTTTTTCGCATCGGTTTTTTTTAAAAACCGACGCCAAAAATATATATTTTTTAGTTTTTGGAATCAGTTTTTAAAAAACCAACAGTAAAAAGTCTCCGCAAAAATATTTTACGTCGGTTTATAAGAAACCGACCTCAAATTGACGACGTTAAAAATGATTTTTATACTAGTGATAACATTGATCTACAGGGATTACCAAAAAGTCCCTCATATGTTTCCATATATATTTTTTCCTAATATATTTTGTTATATGAAAAATATACTAAAGAAAAGTGCTTCTTCCAAGAACCACTGAAGTTAAGAAAATGTGTCCACCGCATATCCTCCATCTCATGTACGGTACACTTTGACTTCCCATCTGTATGTGGGTTGAAATAATTACCTAAAAAAACCTATGTTCCTAGCGCATTCTGCAATCCCTAAAAAAATCATGAAGTAATGCATGTGTCCTTATCTGAATCTATAGTTCGTGGAACCCCATGAAAAACTATCTACCATACATATAGTTATCCAAACTATTCTACTATAAATGTTTCCATTATAGTTATGGAATGTGATACCTTCTCCAATCAATCCACAATGACTGTAACGACCCAAACATTCATTAATGGAAATCCCTGTTGATCTAATTAAATGTCTTTTTATGTAAAATTTTTATATAAAATGTCAACTTCTTTGGTTTTATGTTATGAATTTTGACCATTGCTAATATAGCTGTTGAATAGTCATCACCTGATTAGTATCAATATAGGTCTTTAATAAATCGAATTTACTCAGAAAAAAGATGCAATGACCTCATCCAGTAGACATGCCCCATACGAAGCCCATTTTTCAGAGCTCATAATGGAGGTGGAATTATTGGGATTTTCTCTTGACTAAGCACAATCCGAGCTTGAATATGTTAAGCTCGAGTTGGACCACCTACGAGAGAAGTGGAAGTTGTTAGAGATTACCACCCAAGTAATGTTATTCGAGCCACCCCAAGAGTCTGTCACCATCACACTCCTTATTATGTGGTCTTATGCAGGTGTTATAAGGGGTTATGTAACAAGGCCCTAGTACTATGGTTTTGTATATTATTTTTGTATATAAAAATGAATATACTTTTATTTTATTATTGTTACCTTGTAAATAGTTTTTAAAGAACAAATATTATTTTTAGTTAATGTTCAAATAAGAAATATATTTTGATGAATTAATTGATTTTTGAATTAAATACTATTTTAATAAAATATTATAATTATTATTAAATACAAATGATCGTATAATTTTTTGAATTCAATTGTAATTTTTATTAATGTTTGAAAGACATTTTTGTCAAAACCCATGAATTTTCGATAAATGTTGGGTTTTTTAAAGGTGAAAATCAACATATTTATAAAATTATTTAGATAAAATGAATAATATTTCTAGAACAAGGATGTTGAAATTTTCCAACAGTGAATTTTTCATAATTTGCCGTGACAGTCTAATTTTTCGGTAAAAATTAAAAACCATGTAAATATAAAATGTGTTTTATGACATCATAATGACCCAATAGTGATGTAATAAAATACTATAAGCTTTATGTTCGGCCAGTATATGTTTTACCATAAAATAATGTGGTTTTTGGTTTGTTTGAATTATTTTAAAAATCAACAATGGACCCTTCAAGACTTATTAAACATCTTTTCTTTTTAAATTTTTTTCCTTGGGAGTGTGACTCACCTCCACATAAACAACCCCATTATTTTAAGAAGTTAAGACTTTGAACTTATAAAATATTGTTTTTCACTTCCATTTTCCAAAAACCATGGGCAAAAACTAGGGGCGGGTTTGTGGTTTGGATTAGTTTAATGTGAGGTGTCCCAAACCTAAATAATAATTAATTCCATCACCTTTCCTATATAAACCCCCACAAGATCCCACTTCATCCTCACTAAAAGCCTTTGGAGTTTTTCTAAAATCTTCCCTATCCTCTCTATAATCCTCCCATGGTACCCCAATCTCCCAAGAAGCCTCTCTCAAGCCTCTCTCAATCATTTGGAAGCACACTTACATGTAAGGGTTTTTATTCCTTTCTCATTTTTGTCAAATTTTATTAATGTTGTTATGCCATTTTAATTTCAATTATATATGTTGGGGTATGGTTTCAAATATCCCGCATAATTCCCTCTTTATGTTTGAATTATGGGATACCCCTTTCTATCTCATTAAATTCCTCCCATGTACACCCGTTACTATGGAGAAATTCCGAAAAGAATTTCTCTCTCCTCTTTTACATTCCAGCAATTATTTTGTATCATAACTCTAAATTACATTAAAATTGTTGGGAAATGTTTCTATATGACCACCTTACAGTCCATTTCATGTACATATGATAAGACACCCCTTTCCATCTCATCAACCATTTTTATGAATTCTTACGTCACGTCATTACGCTGCCAAAATTGCACCAATTTTCCAATCCAATGTCATCGTGTAGTGAATAACATGCCCATTTCCCTATCAATGGTATTCAACTTTATGCACATATACTTATTGATTATAAAGATTCGTGTATAAATTCCATATTCCTTTATCAACTAATAAAGGATTATGTTTTATGAATCCATGTTATATGATCCATGTGGCACACTTATGCATGAAATGAAATGTTTAAGAAGGGTGCACCCTTATAGCGCTCCAATGCATTGGGTAAAGTATAGTATCATGATACGTCATGTTCAATGGGTTTTTACACATGGTAATTCAAGTGCAATGAGGTTTTACTCGTGCTTCATGTGCAATGAGGATTTAATCATACTCCATGTGCAATAAGCATTGGGTAATGCTAATTCCATGCTAAGTGTTGTTGCCACATTTCCATGTTATGATTGTCATGATTTATCATGAATTTATGTTTATGCTTATCTTGTGCTATATTGATATGCCTATTTTCTAACATGTATTGTATTCCTCATGTTATTCCATGATTATTCCTTTACTGAGCTTTATAGCTCATCCTTTGCTTATGCATGCCCTCAAGTTATCCCATGCAATGCTAAGTACGAGGGAATGTAGAGGTCATGTAAAGGACATTTTCAATAAAGATGTTGTATTTCATGTTTTAAGTTGTTATATAATGATCCTAATACCCAAATAAACTATTCCTCATGATATTCTATGTTTTATCAAATTACATTTATGTAATAAATTATGTTTAATTGTTTAATAAAAATCAGGGTTGTCATAGTTGGTATCAGAGTATAGGTTTAGTTATTTTTGGGATTAGGATTAGAAAACCCTAGTGAATCCTTAGAGACAATTCTAAGTATAATAAAAACATCCCTATGTTTTGGTGACTATTGAGTAAGTGGTTTATCAAGAAAATACATCCCTGTCTGGATACGAGCAGGTAGAGGCGGCTATGGCACAGATGTATCATAGGGGTAAAACCCTAAAACACCACTTTGAGCTAGACTTGAATGGGAACTAGTGCACAAAAATGAGCCTTAAATAACTATTGGTTATGAAACTCTTGGGGATATGCTTTGGTAAATTCGCAAGCTTAGTATGAACCATTATTAAGGGATAGAAAAATTCCCTAGGAATATATGTTAGAAAGTAAATCATGGACAACATAGACTGAAGCCAATAGATTCATATGTTAAGAAAATAAAATTTATTTATAGCTCGTTAGTTTTGTCATTGGATTACCTTTTATGTGTTACCCCTAACTTTCCTTTTATTCCATCCAATGGTCGGTAATAGGAGGACTCGGCCTAACAAATGATGTGAAGATCAATGCGATGACTGTACTAATGAGATGCCCAATCAAATGGGAGCGGGAATCATGAACTTTTTCATGCTTCTCTCTCAGCTAAATCAATCTTTGAATAGAAACATGGGTCAATAGGAACATTCAACCCCCCTAATAAAGAACATGTCGCTATCGATAGATTCATGAGACAAAGGCCTCCTACTTTTAATGGATCATCTAATCCCTCAATCCCTAAATAATGTATCAACTCCATTGAAAATATCTTCTCCATCCTTAAATTATCTGAACAAGAGAAGGTTCTCCTAGCTGCTTATTATATAGAGTGTGAAGCTAATCAATGGTGGGCATTGATAAAAAATACGAAGCATGAGGAGGAGATCGAGGCGTTGGAAAGGAAGGATTTCCGGAAGATGTGTTTAATAAATATTTTCCGTGCACCCTCAAACATAAGATGGAAAGGGAATTCCATGCCCTCAAGAAAAAAGACAACAAATCTGTTGGATCATACTAGGAAAAATTCCCAAGGCTTACACGATACTCTTCTGGCTTTTTCATTACCCCCGAATGCAAGGTTGACCGCTTCATTGGTGGGCTGAAACCTAGATTGTGGAAAGTGATGGAAATCTGTGACTTCGACAGCTATGAGGAAATTGTCTGATGTGCTCTCAAGGTTAAAATGGAGATCAGAGAATATTAGGGGTATCATGGGGATATGTAGCATAAGGTGGACTTCAATGCTGGCTATCCTATGGATAAATCCAATAGTGCTAATACGATCCAGTACCCCACTTGCCAAAGGTGCAGAAAGAAGCATCCTATAAATTGCCAGAAGTGGGTGAGGAAATGTTCTAGGTGTGGAAGAGAAGGGAACATAGCTGTTAACTATCGGCAAGAAAGACCCGCAGGTGCAACAGAGTAGAGGAATGCTCCATTTTAACCTCAACGTGTTGTTCATTGCTACAACTGCAAAGAAACAGGGCATCTTCCAAATCAATGCCCTAAGACAAGGGTTTTCTGAGGCAACCAACAACCTCCAAGGCAGCAAGGGTGAGCTTTTTCCATCACTACTTCTAAAGTAAACCCCTAAAATGAAGTGGTGACAGGTATGCTAGTTATTAATTCAAGAATGGCGAACATACTTTTTGGTTCAAGTTATACACATCTTTTGTATCTTGAAAGTTTAGTTGAACAATCCCAGAACCACCACAAATCAAGAAAGTGAAGATATAGGTGAGTTCGAGAAATGGGGAATCATTGCATCCCATGAATATAACTCCTCCCCTATCATAATATATGGATTAAACTTCCCGAAGAACCTTTTCATACTCTCTCTGGGGGAATTTGATGCGATTCTTAGGATATATTGGCTTTCCTTATATAGATCTAACATAAATTGTTGTGAGAGGTAAATCCCTCTCCATGTGTAGAATTGACCCCCAATTCATTACAAGTGCAAGGAGGAAGATGATTATTTCTTAGGTCCATCATCTCAAGCGTGTATATTAATGCTCTATCAGCACACATATCTAGCACAGATGATTGAGTCTAAGGAGGAAACTATCCTTGAAAACTTGCCTATTGTGAGGGAATTCATTGAAGTGTTTCCTAAGGAATTTTCTGGTCTTCCTCCTAGAAGAGATGTTTAATTATCAATTGGTATTATACATGGGGCATTTCCAATATCCAAGAATCCATATAGAATGGCTATTGTGGTGCTTGAGGAGCTAGAGAAACAAGTATAGAAGAATCTGGATAAAGGGTTTATACTCCCAAGTGCTTCACCATGGGGTTCACCAGTCCTCTTCGTCAAGAATAAGGATGGGTCAATTCGCCTTTACATCGATTATCATGAGATTAACAAAATCACAATAAAGAACAAGTATCCTCTCATAGAAATTGATGACTTGTTCAATCATTTTTGTGGAGAAAAATACTTCTCCAAGGTGGATTTGAAGTCATGATATTATCAAGTAAGGGTGAAGAAGGAAGATATCCACAAGACTTCTTTTCGTACAAGATACGGGCACTATGAATTCATAGTAATGCCTTTAGAACTCACTAATTCTCCAGAAATATTCATGGACATGATGAATAGAGTCTTTAGATATTAGCTCAACAGATTTGTGGTAGTGTTTATAGATGATATTATAATATACTCCAAAAAAAGGAGGATCATGAGGAGAATCTGGGAACTGTAATAGAGACCTTGCCGAAGGAGAAGCTGTATGCAAAGTAAAACAAGTGTGAGTTCTGGTTGAAGGAGGTAACATTCTTGGGCCATATCATCACAAGCAATATTATATCTGTGGATCCCTCCAAAACAGATGCAATTGAGGGGTGACCAAGGCCAACATCAGTAACAGATATCCGTAGCTACTTGGGGTTAGCTGGATATTATCGATGATTTGTGGGAAATTTCTCATGATTTTCCAACCCTCTTACCAAGGTAACTTAGAAGGTAGTAAAGTTTTCTTGGAGTGGTGAATTCAAATAAATCTTAAAGGAGTTGAAAAGGAGGCTTATCAATGCACTCGTACTCACTTAACCCACAAGTGGAGAACTTTTTGTGGTATTTAGTGATGCTTCAAAGAAGGGCCTAGGATGTGTGTTGATTCAAAATGAAAAATTCATTACCTATGCTTCAAGGAAATTGAAAGTTCATGAATAGAACTATCCAACACATGACCTTGAGTTGGCTGTAGTGATCTTTACTTTGAAAATTTGGCCGCATTACCTCTTTAGGGAGAAGTGTGAAATATATACAGACCACAAAATCCTCAGGTATATATTCACTCAGAAAGAGTCTAACATGTGCCAATGAAGATGGTTAGAGCTGATCAAAGACTATGACTACCAATCCATTACCACCCTGGGAAAGAAAACAAGGTGGCATATTCCCTAATTAGAAAGGACCCAGCGATTCTATCATTGTTGAGAATTGAAAAGGATAAAAACTTCTTAGATTTCAGGAACATGGACAAGGGAATCATAAAGAAGGGAACATCATCAATCCTTTCACAAATTATTTCTCAACCGTCACTTTTGGAAAGGTTAAAATTTGCTCAAAAAGATGATGTGGGAATTCAAGAAAAAGTGGAAGCTATCGGAAAAGGGAAATCCTTGGATTTTAATGTTAATGAAGAAGTAATTGTGAGATTTGGGAAAAGACTATGTGTTCCATCAAGTTTGAAGCTGAAGAAGGAACTTTTGGATGATACACATAGTTTGAATTTCCCTATTCACCCAGGAAACACAAAGATGTATTGAGATCTCCAAGAGCATTATTGGTGGGATAATATGAAGAAGGAGATCGCTGAATATACATTAAAGTGCTTGGTGTTTCAGCATGTAAAGGAAGAGAGGCAGAAGTCTAAGAAGATAATGCAACCATTTCCCATACTAGAATGTAAATGGGAGAATATCACCAAGTACTTTTTCACCAGACTTCTGAAGGTATCCAAAGGAAAAAATGCAATCTAGGTTGTTGTGGATCATTTTACAAAGGATGCACACTTAATTACTATTCGGGAGGATTTATCATTGGATCAAATGGCACGAATATATATCAGGGAAGTGGTAAGGCTACATGGAGTACCACTATCTATTATGTCCGATAAAGATCCAAGATTCACCTCTATGTTTTGGAAGAGTCTTCAACATGCTCTGAATACTAAACTGAACTTTAGTACGGCCTATCATCCTCAAAATAATGTGAAATATGAGCGAACTATCCAAACACTTGAGGACATGTTGAGAGCATGCTCAATAGACTTTAAAGGAGGATGTGATCAACATCTTCCTATGGTTGAGTTATCTTATAATTATAGTTTCCACTCGATCATCCAAATGGCACTATATGAATCCCTTTATGGGAAAAAGGTATAGAACACCAGCGTGTTGGGATGAGGTCGGTGACCGTAAGCTGCTTGGACCAGAAATGATCGAAGAAATGATGGGGAAGGTGAAAACCAATCACCAGCATATCAAGGTAGCCCAGAGTTGATGAAAGAGTTATGAAGATAACCACCAATGAGACCTTGAGTTTAAATTTGGAGACATGGTATTTTTATGCATATCTCCATAGAAGAAGGTCATGATGTTTGGAAAGAAAGGGAAGTTAAGTCCAAGGTACATCGGCCCCTTCTAGATTCTTGATCGTGTCAGAGCTATAGCCTATCGACCGGCACTTACACCTACCATAGCCAAATTACATGATGTCTTTCATGTATCCCTCTTAAGGAAGTACATACCAGACCCTTCACATGTAGTATAATCAGAGGTGGTATAGTTATAGGATGACCTTTCTTATGATGAGCTACCAGTGAAGATCATAGATCTTAGAGAAAAAGTTCTATGAAATAAGATAATGACCCTCATTAAGGTGTTGTGGAAAAACCACAAGTTTGAAGAAGCAACGTGGGAATCAAAGGAAATGATGAAGTAGAGTTACCCACATCTATTTTAGTGTGGGAAAAGAAAATTTCGAGGGTGAAATTTTTTAAGGGGGAAGATTGTAACGACCCAAACTTTTATTAATGGAAATCCCTCTTGATCTAATTTAATTTATCATTATGTAAAATTTTTACATAAAATTTCATCTTCTTTGGTTTTATGTTATGAATTATGACCATTGCTAATATATCTATTGAACAGTGATAACCTAATTATTATAAATATAGGGAATTAAAAAATCCAATTTACTCTGACAAAGGAAGCGATGGCCTCATCCAGTAGACGTGCCCCATACGAAGCCCATTTTTCAGATCTCAGAAAGGAGGTGGAATCATTAGGATTCGCTCTTGACCAAGCCCAAGCCGATCTTGAATATGTTAAGCTTAAGCAGGACTGCCTACGAGATAAGTGGAAGTTGATATAGATTACTACCCGGGCAATGTTATCCGAGCCACCCCAAGAGTCTATCACCATCACACACCTTACACTTCAGTCATATGTGGGTGTTATAAGGGGTTATATAACAACACCCTAGTACTATGGTAATGTACATTATTTTTTATATATAATAATTAATATACTTTCATTTTATTATTGTTACCTTGTAAATAGTTATAAGAGCAAAAATATTATTTTTATTTAATGTTCAACTAAGAAATCTATTTTGATGAATTAATGGATTTTTGAATTAAATATTATTTTAATAAAATATTACTAATATTATTAATATTATTAAATTAATTTTTATTATATATAAATTATCGTATAATTTTATGAATTCAATTGTAATTTTTATTAAGCTTTGAAATCCATTTTTGTCAAAACCCATGAATTTTCGATAAACGTAGGTTTTTATTTTAAAGGTAAAAATTAAAATATTTAAAAAATTATTTAGATAAAATGAAAATTATTTTTGGAATAAAGACGTCAAAATTATCCAATGGTGAATTTTTCATAATTTTCTGAGACATTCAAATTTTTGGGTAAAAATTAAATACCCTTAAATATATAATATGTTTTATGACATCATAATGATCCAATAGTGATGTAATAAAATACTATAAGCTTTATTTTCGGCGAATACATGGTTTACCATTAATATAATTTGGTTTTGGTTTTGTTTGACGTATTTTAAAAGGCATTAATGGACCCATCAAGATTTATTAAACATCATGCCTTTTTAAATTGTTTTCCTTGGGAGTGTGACTCACCTCCACATAAGAAACTCCATTATTTTTAGAATTTAGGAATCTGGCCTTATAAAATATTGTTTTCCACTTCCATTTTCTAAAAACTATGGGCAAAAACCATGGGATGGTTTGTGGTTTGGATTAGTTTAATGTGAGGTGACCCAAACCTATATAATAAAGAATTCCTTCACCTTTCCTATATAAACCCACCCAAGCTCCCACTTCCTCCTCACTCAAAGACATTGGAGATTCTCCAAAATCTCTCCTACTCTCTCTAGAATCCTCCCAAGGTGCCCCAAGTTCCCAAGAATCCTCTCTCAAGCCTCTCTCAAGCCTTTGGAAGCACACTTCCATGTAAGGGGTTTTTCTTCCTTTCTCATTTCTGTCCAATTTTCATAATGTTGTTATGACATTTTAATTTCAATTATAAATGTTGGGGTACTGTTTTTTCACATCTACCATACTTCTGTCTTTATGTTTGAATGATGGGAGTCCCCTTTCTCTCGCATTAAATGGCTCTCATGAACACCTGTTACTATGCCAAAATTCTGAAAGGAATTTTTTTCTCCTCTTTTAAATTCATGAAATTATTTTGTATCATGACTCTAAATTCCATTACAATTGTTGGGACATGTATCTATATGATACGATTACTTTCTATTTCATGTAAATATGATGAGACACCCCTTTATCTCTAATCAACCATTTTTATGAATTCTTACGTCATGCTGTTATGCTGCCGAAATTACACCGATTTTCCAAACCAATGTCATTCTGTAGTGAATACCATTCCCATTTTTCTATCAAGGGTATTCACCTTTATGAACATTTACTTATTGATTATAAAGTTTCATGTATAAATTACACATTCCTTTATCATGGAATAAATTATTATGTTTTATGAATCCATGTTATATGATCCATGTGGCACACTTATGCATGAAATGAAATGTTTAAGAAGGGTGCGACTTTATAGCACTCCAATTCATTGGTTAAAGTATAGTATCATGATATGTCATGTGCAATGGGTGTTTAATAATTATAATTCAACAACAATGAGGTTTTACTTGGGCTTCATGTGCAATTAGGATTTACTCATGCTCCATGTGCAACGATCCTTGGCTCATGCTAATTCCATGTTTAGTGTTGTTGCCACATTTTCATGTTATGATTATCATGATTTATCATGACTTTATGTTTATTCTTCTCTTGTGATCAATTGATATGCCTATTTTCAAACATTTATTGTATTCCTCATGTTATTCCATGATTTTCCCTTACTGGGCTTTATAGCTCACCGTTTTCTTATGCATGTCCTCAGGTTATCCCATGAAATGCTAAGTACGAGGGAATGTAGTGGTAATGTAAATGAATTTTTCAATAAAGATGTTGTATTTCATGTTTTATGTTTTTATGTAATGATCCTAATCCCCAAAGACATTATACCTCTCGATCTTCTATGTTTTATCAAATTATGTTTATGTAATAAAATATGTTTAATTGTGTAATAAAAAGTAGGGTTGTAATAATGACCCACATAGAATCATTCTTCATAAGATTCTTTAGAAGACCCACAAAAAAGACCGTATTCCTGTTGTCCCACTTCTATTATGGAAAAGGAAACAGCTTCAATAGACCTCCAGGTCGTTGATGATATAACTTGACCTATTGACAACTAAAACATCATGTCCCAAAACCATCTATCTCCTTTTTTCATACCAGGCCACCAAATCTATCATCATAGATCACAATACATTTTTTTCACCCTAGGATGTACCAACCACATCGTGGAATGAAATTATCTCATGAGTCTCTCTAGCATACTCGTATGCACCACAACCCAATTCATCACATACATAAACTCATACTCATCTATCAAACAGTTTGAAGGTGTCTCTCCACCATTAAGGAATTACCTCAAGGATAAGTAATCCAAATCCCCATACTGCATATCCTTCATATATTTCAAGAGTGTAGACTCCACCACTACCAAAATTAGAGTCATTTTCTCAAGACTCTCCTAAACCTCCACTTTCATTTCAAACAAGAAAGTCATCATCTTCCATTATATAGTTAACAAATTTACCAAAAGAGATTAGATTTTCTACTCAAGGAATCATCCACACTTTTCCCCTTCCTAGGATTATATTCTAGTTCAAAATAAAATGAATGTATATACTATACCCATCTTCACTGATGAAGATTCAAGTAGTGCAGTGAAAGGATGTTCTTCATGATTTTGTGATTTATAAAAACTATAAAATCTTCACCCAAAAGACAGTATCACTATCATTTAAGAGAATAAACCACAACTGCCAAATCATGTTCATGCGTAGTGTAATTTAGATCATTTTTTCTTAATTGTGGATACCCATAGGCGACAATTCGATCCCCTTACATCAAAACAACTTCGAGCCCAATCCCAGAAGCGTCTAAATATAGTGTACTCCTCACATATCTCAGAAAATATCAAGATTGGTTCTGATGTCAAGAGATTATTAAAATACTAGAATGCATTATTTAATGAATCCGTACATTAAAAGATTAACCCTTTCTTTGTAAAACCTGAAAGAGGTGCTGCTAATCTGGATGATTCCAAGATGAGCCACTTGTTATATCCAGCTAATCTGAAAAAGCTCCAGATATCAAAAAAATTCTTCAGTTGTTCCCAAGAAACCACTTTTGGAAGTTTCTCTACATTCCCTGCTATACCTTCTTCTGAGATGATGTACCCTAATAAGGGTACCTTGTTAATCCAAAATTGACACATAGATATCTTGGCGTATAACTGATGCTCTATTAGTGTACTCAGAACGATGTCAATATGTTGGGAATGATCGTTATGAGACCTGGAGTACACCAAGATGTCGTCCACATGTACCACCACAAATTCATATTGGTATGGATGAATGAACCTACTCATCAAGTAAATAAAACCTGATAAATCATTTGTCAACCCAAATTTCATTATGACTTACTCATAAATGAAATACATTCTTCTGAAAAAAGTTCTTGGTATATCAAAAGTATGAAATCTCACATGATGATACCCAGACCTCAAATCAATATTTGAGAACACAAAACCCCCCTTCAGTTGGTCAAACAAATCATCAATACTTGGCATAGGATATTAGTTCTTCAGGGTCATTTTATTCAACATTCAGTAATAAACACACAATTGTAAACCCCCGTCAGCCTTCTTTGCATAAAACACAAGTGATACCCAAGGTGACGTACTTGGATGTATAAACCCTTTATCCTTAAACTTTTCTAACTATATCTTGAGATCTTGAAGCTCAGTTGGTTCCAATATGTAAGGTGGAATATACACTAGCTCAGCCCCTAGAATGACCTTGATAGTGAATTCCACTTCTCTATCATATGGAAACCCTTAGATGAAATTTGGAAAGAAATCATGTAACTCTTAGAAAACTGGTGGAAGGATGACTTTCCTATCACCCCCATCATCGAACATAAGTCTAGAAACACGGGCTATGAACTCACCTAGTTTCTGAGTAAATTTCCAAGATCATCTTGCATGGATATCCCATTCTCCATGATGAAAATACAGGTCACCCTTAGAAGGCACCAAAGTCACTCTCCTGTAGTTTCAATCAATGTGGGCTCGGTATGAGACTAACTAGACTATACCCATAATCAGGTTGAAGCTCATAATATCAAGGAAATAGAGATCCCAAATAAAATGATACTCTTCAATATATAGTGAACATCCATTGCATAGACAGATATCTTTAGACCATGTACCTAACAGTGTATCAATATTCATCACTCCACTTATGGAATCCACCTCCAGGATAAATCCATTAACAAGATTTTGAGATATAATGGAATGAGAGCACTAGTGTCAAACAAGGATGTAAAGACCCAGCCCCCCGAGTTCTTGGAGATAGTGCCCATGAGACATGATGTACCATAATTATTACATTACATTTATATTCATCACATCATGTCTCATGCTATAGAGGATCATGAGGTTCAGGTTCGGGGAAACCAGCAACATTCTGAAACTTCTTTGAAGACATTACTGAAACCAGAAAATTTTTCATTTAAAATGCAGGGTGAGCATTGAAATACTTAGTAAGGGGTTTTGAAAATACTTAATATAACTTTTGAAAACTTCCTTTGAATATACTTTCACATACATCAAAATTATGACATTTCAAAAGTCACTAAAAAACAATTAAATCATTTCAAACACAAGTATTTGAATATTTAACTGAAATCTAGTAGGCATGTTTGTACAAAAGTTCATGAACTCTACCCTATAAATTAAGAATCACATGAAAGGTATGAAAGTACTACTAGGCATGAACATTATCAGAGTTGCACATAAACAATTTCACTACATCTTTTAAAGTTCACATTATGTAATACTAACATTTTCATTAAAATTTCGGAAAGGTAAACTGAGAATGCATCATCACATTCTCATCATGTTCAATGTGTTCTTATTTCTCATACGCATAGGCAATGGTTCTATAACAAAGATATTCCTCTAGTCTAAATAATCTCTTGGTTGGTCATATACTGAAACATAATGAGAAAATGTATATTAAAGGACTCATGGTCTCTGTGTCAAGGCCTTGGCCAAGACGTCAGATGATTAAGGCCTCATCCATAATCCATAAGCTGATTAATCAATATCATACTAATCGAATATTTTGTGGTTAAATAAATTACATAGTCATAATGAAGGAAGTGCATATGATGGACTGTGTCAAGGCCTCATGTCAAGACCTAGGGGCTAACTGTAACCATACCCCAACCCGGAGAGCCTATGTAACTGGACTCCAACCTAGAGTGCCTCTATTAACTAGACCCCAAACCGGAGTGCCTCTGTAACCGGACATTAACCCGGAGGGTCTGCAGTAACTGGTCCCCACCCCGGAACATACTCAGTTCAACGCATTCCTTAAACCTCACAAATCAAAGTGCACATACCACTTTGATTTATTTAAATAACATATCACATACAAATTACTTAGTTTCGTAATTAACTTTTGATTTTGTTCAAGGTGTCCCATACCACCCCGGGCACTTAAATCCATAGACTCAGAAAAGGGCATAAAAGTTTAACATTAAAATTTATTCACATTTATGCATGCTCTATTGAATAGAATGAAAAATAAAATGGATAATGAAACCATTGTAAATTTACTATAGAAATACATGAAATGACAATGAACATATAAAGTTGGGTTATAACGATTTTCCAAGGTAGGCATGGACAAGTGATGTATCTTTTGTGCATGTAGTAATAATTAAAGCACATAAAATGATGAATGAATGGGGTTTTCCACATGAAATGATAATTCTTTGACTCAAAATACTTATTCATGTAGTGGGCTACTTAATAAAAAATACATGTTATTTATTATGATGATAAAAGTATCGGTGAACATGCAAATAGGATAAATCATAAACTTGATTAACCTACGTCAAACATTGTAGCAATTTCACTATGTAATAAGACTATATGCGACCACAACATGATTTATAACATAACTTGATTTAAAAAAATCCATTTATTCCCTAATATATTTGGTCATGTCCAAATATTTTCTTTTGAATTAAAACATGGATAATATTATTAAAACTGATTTAATTAAAATAAACATGACATGTTAAATGTATTATTGTATACATATACACATAAATGCATATTAGTTTAGCAAGAACCAAATTAACATTTATTAACAACCCTTCAAACATTAATTGCATCAAATCATTAACTAATTCTAATAATCAATATTGGAAATTAGGGTTTGGGAAACTATATAATTATATATAACCGTATATACACAAGGTATATGTATTTGAATCTTCATAACCAAATAAGGTTTAATAATTTCCTACATGTAATAAATACTCCAAAAAATATTTATTTATTTATTCTACATGATTTTAAACCAAAACATGTTAGGTTTATAACATATATGACCGGATGTATTTACATATATATATATAAAAACTAAGGTTTTGGAAATTGAACTTATAAATACATATACACATAACCATATATACAGAAAGCGTATATATGGGTTTTTACACAATTTAAACAAGGTCCATTAAATTCCATATGATATGAATATTTCCAACCATTAATCAATTACTTTATTGAAAATAAATCCAAATAAGGTTTATTATATATGTAACCGTACAAATATATAAAAATTAAGGTTTTGTTCTATAAAAAAAATTCATTTAAACCCAAAACGTAGTTCGCATCTAAAACATTGTTTAAGGTTTGGAAATCATCTTTTAAAATCATAAAACATACTGTAATAAATTACCCATGTATAATCCAAATGTACAAAAGTGTATATTTGGTTTTGATTTAATAAGAACGATTCAAAGGAAACTCTTGCATTATTTCTAAACCTTAATAACAATAATAATCACAATCCTCCAGACTTGTAAACGTTTAAAACATGATAAAACTGAAATACACACACATATATATATATATGTAAACCATATATACATATAACTATATAAAATGGGTTTTTTAAACTAAAAACATAACATGATAATCTCTTTCACAAATTACCAAAACATCAAAGGACTTATTGAATGCTTTAAAAAATCAGAGAGTGCTTATATATATAAAACAGTATATAATGAATATATATATACATGAGTTTTTTTAATTTATAAACTAATGAAAACTAAGACCTTACTTGGACTGTGGAAAATGGTTTTGGGTTGGCAGAGGGAAGAAGCTTGTTGGAGATCTGTAGAACTTTTGAGAGAGAGAGAGATAGAGAGGTGGAGCAAGAGGTGAACCCATAGGGTTTATTTTTCATGGGAAAGGGGTTTAAAAGATCCCCATTCCTTGACTCAAACATGATGACCCTATTGCTTGACCTCTGAGGGAGAAGAAAAAACTTCGAGTTGGAGAAACCCAAAGAGACAATAATGCAGAATTTTATATATATATACCAATATATAAAGCTTGCCCGAGTCAATGATCCTCGTGCGGGATAAGTTAAGAGTTATTGGGGGGTAGGCTCGTGGAAAGATGAGGCTAAAGAGGACCTTAGAGGGTCACGGTCCATCAAGGTGCGGTGTATAGGAAGAAGGGGGTGACGGGGACAACCACTGGTTGGCTTGGCGAGGAAGATGACTATACAGAGGATAAAAGGACGGCCAAGATCTCCCCTCGCTTGATCGAATGGCCATGGAAAAAGAGGGGGATGAGCCGGGCATTTAAAAAAATTTGGATGGCTGGGATTAAGTTTCGGGGGAGATCGACGACTACGGGGAAATGTGGGGCATTCGCGCGGCTTCGATCGCACGAACAGCTCAGATCGAGAGTAAGATGTGATGGATGACTCAGATCACGAGTCACCGAAATTTCACCATACCACATTGAAATGGACTGAGTTTAGAGTGTGGCTTATAACCCAAAGTGCTCCAGCCTCATCCCAATGACACAAACACACACAACACGAGGGCTTATACACGGTCCCCTGCGGGCATTTTGCCCACCCTCACGCACCGCGCGCCGCAGGCCTCAGACACGGGCCCATGCCCAACCTGGCCCAGCCTCAACTTGTCTCGGACGTGCTTGGTTCCCTTCGGTCTCCCTCGGGGGATTCAGCCTTGGCATTGAGGGCTTGGCCCCAAGGGCTTCCCTCGGATGGCCGAGTCCCCTTCCATTTTTTATTAAAATTCATTTAAATAATTGAAATAATAGAGCATTTAAAATGTAAACTAATTAATATGTAATAACATAAGAAACATTAATATTATAAATTTAATTTATATAACCTATTATATATACTATGATTTTATAATTTTCAAATCCAAAATCCAATTCTAGTTTATAAAACACTTTACTATTTGATAAAACTCTTTTAAAATATATTTATATAATTAACATAATCAACTCTAAAATGTTTAAGAAAACATACTCCTTACTTTCAAACCATGAAATCAAAGGTATGTGGTTTCATAATTTTTAAAATACCCTATTAAGGAGTTATAAACATTATAATATTTAAATAATATTTTAAATTACTAGTTTTTGAACTATATAAATTAACATTAGGATTTGTAAAAACAACTAGGTTCATAAATAAAAGTATTCCTTTATTTTAAAACTATGACATTTGAAGATATAATTTAAAACATAAAATAAAATTATAAAATCATTACAAAAACCATGTTTTTATATGGAATATAAACTTCATTAATTTAAAACCCAACAATTATAAAATTTAAAGACTCCATCGGCTATAATTATAGCCGTTGAGTTTCCAATAGCTACTTGAGGTAATGGTCGGATTGGTGCACTATAAGACCAAGACTTGGGGTTTCATAATGTAACGGCCCGAAATTTTGAATAAATCTTGTTCCCTAATTTCATGTGTTGTTTTATTTTATTTTTATACTCAACAAAAATGTATTATTTGATAAACATGATTATAATTAAAATGAGACCAGTGGGTTTTGACTATTATATGACCATCGGTCAATATGACCACTGTGAACAAAATGTTTTGATTATTGTCTCTAAATACAAGTAATCTTGGTTAATTATTATAGAAAGAAGATTCGATGGCCTCACCTAGTAGTCTTGGACCGATCGAAGCCCATCTAACAGAGCTTGGGAAGGAGGTAGCACCATTGGGCTTTGCTCTGGACCAAATCCAAGCTGAACTTCATCATGTGAAGCTAGAACGGAATCGTCTTCGCGAGAAGTTCAAACTGATAGAAATTACTACTCGGGCAATGTTGACTGAGCCGCCCCAAGATTCTATCACCCTAGCACACCTTACTCTTAGGTCCTATGCTGGTATTATAAGGGGCTATGTAATGAGACCATTACTGCCTTGTGTAATCCTTGTTTTAAATAAAAATTGGGATTTCTTATTATGATGATGTTTATGAATTTTCAAATGACTGGATAAAAATAGTATGCATATTTTTGATGAATTTTCAAAAGGATATTTTAAAAAAATGTTTGTGTAAACCTTAAATAATTTAAAATGTGTAATGATTCTCAAAAAATGGTCTTCTACAATTATGTCCAGTACGAAATTTAGAGTCTAATAAGATCAACTTGATTTTTGATGAATAGTAAATTATGAATAGTGATTTTATGATTAGGATTAGTAATATGACCAAATGGATTAGTAATCTCACTTAAAGAAAGTTTTAAAATAATCTAGGCACCTTGATTAAGTAATGTGATTCAATAAAATGGTTAAATAACGGTTTCATAAATTATTATTCAAGTATTAGTTTTTTTCGGGTGAATAGTGTTTTTTAATTAAAAATTTAATTAAAAATAATTAGAAAATTATTTTTATAAAAAGGACTTTATTTTTGAACTCAGAGCATCGATATTATGTTATGGTAATTTTTGGGGTTTTTTCTGAATAAATGAATTTTCAGTGAATTGTGTTTTTATTTAAAAATAAATTTAAAAATACTTAGAAAATTATTTTTATAAAATGGATTTCATTTTTGAAATCAGATCATTGATATTTAGTTAAGGTGAAATTTTGGGATTTTTCTGAGAAAGATGAATTTTTCAGTGAACAGTAAAAATGCAGTTTTAGGGTTTCGGTATGTTTAATGACATCATAGCTGTGTCATGATGATGTCATGGGATATTTTAAGGGTTGGCCGGCCAAGGGTGATGAATTATTGTTGTGGGGGCCCCATGTGGCCTAACTCCATGGTAAATTCCAAGGGAGAGCACATGGGTTTGAGAAAAGCACATGTGAGGTGTCCCTTGGCCATTAATGCCTTGTCCCCTCACTTTCCCTATAAATACCAAGCCCTCCTCTCATCAATTCGACTCCCCACTCTTTCCCAACGAATTTCTGGTCTCATTACCTCCCAAGGAGTCCTCCCAAGGTGCCCCCAAGCCCTCATGGTCCCAACCATTGAGGTTTAAGAGTTACATTTTAAGGTAAGGGATCCGACCCCTCTCTTTCTTTTCAAGTAATCTCTTTTATGTCATTTCTTTTATACTCCACGTTCTTATGTTGGAGGATGTTCTTTTATATTCATCCTACTGCCTATTTCATGTTCATATGATGGGAGACCCCCCTTGCTCTCATCAATTCGTTTTAAGAATTTTTAAGTGGTGCCGTTAGGCTGCCGAATTTTTAAGGGATTCTTTCACCTTCCTCGTTTTCAAGTTCTATTTTCATTCAAGTCTTTCATGTTCCTTTTTATTATGTTGGGGTATGATCTCTAAATTATCATACTGATCTTTTATGATCATATGATGAGAGACCCCATTTGATCGCTTCAATTCAGTATTTTGAAGTTTTAAGTGGCGTCGTTAGGCTGCCGAATTTTTAAGTAGTTCTTCACCCTTCTCGTTTTGAAGTTCTACTTTCATGTAAATTATTTCAAGTTACTTTTTGTTATATTGGGGTATTATCTCTATATATATCATACTGGACTCTTATTTTCATATGATGAGAGTCCCCATTTGATCTCTTCAATTCAGTATTTTGATGTTTTAAGTGGCGCCGTTAGGCTGCCGAATTTTTAAGTGGTTCTTCACCCTTCTCGTTTTGAAGTTCTACTTTCATGTAAATTCTTTCAAGTTCCTTTTTGTTATGTTGGGGAATTATCTCTATATCTATCATACTGATCTCTTATGATCATATGATGAGGGACCCTATTTGATCTTGTCAAATCATTTTATTTTGAAGTTAAGTGACGCCGTAAGGCTGCCGAATTTTCATAAGAGAAATCTAATTTTTTTCCTTCCATGTTTTTCATTTAAAATGGTATGTCCCTAAAATTTCATTACCATGTCCATATTTCCATCTTATTCTTTCACCCTACTGTTTTATGGATCATTTATGAAAGGGTGACCCATGTCCCCTCTCATTTCAATGTTTTCTAAATCCCCGAAACTTAGCCGTTATGCTGCAGAATTTTCCCCTCAAAATGCCTCTCTCTTTTCTCAAAAATTATTTTATGTTATAAAGTGAATACTCAAATCTCTTATTTCTACAAGGGTATTCACATATATATCAAAATGTTCCATTTTAAATTCTGGGATTTACATACATGAGACCCGCTTTCCCTTTCCGTGGGTTTAAAGTGACGTAAAGATCATGTCTTTAAAACAGTTTTTAAAACGTTATGATTATGAAATGAAACCCATTTATTTTATGCTATATGGGTTATTTAAGAAATGTTTGATGATGATATATGTGGCTCACATGAAAATAAAGACAAATTTAAGGGTGCGCCCTGATAGCGCTCCAATGCATTGGGTAAAGACTTAATCTCTAGAGATGACCATTTTAACGACGCCTTGGTGAATAACCTTGCTAATTTTAACGACACCTTGGGGATGGACCTTGGTGAAAAGAAACGATTGTCAATATTAAATGTTGTAGCCACATCTTCAAGTTATAAAAAAATGTTATTTTTATTATGATGTATCTCATGATTTCATTCTCATGCCTTAATGTTATTTTCATGACCTTATTGAAGTATCTCAAGTTCACATGTAAAATGTTTCTTTGGTTTCTCTTACTGGGCCTTCTGCTCACCCTTTCTTTTGATGTATGTCCACAGGTTATGAGATGAAGTAATGAACCTAGGATGAACTTGAGGATAAGCCTTCCAAGTGTTTAAGAAGAATGTTTTTTTTTGTTTCATTTATTATGTTCCTGGTTTCCAAGACACTAAACCTTAAAGATCCTCGGTTTTGTAAAATGTAATGAAAGTTTATGTGAAAAAAAGGCGGGATGCTATAGTTGGTATCAAAGGATGGTTTAGTTATTTGTGGAAATTAGGATATGAAAACTTTAGGAAGAACCCTATAAAAAAGTTTAAATATAGGAAATCTTCCCTGTACTTTGGTGAGTATTGAGTAAAGGGTTTCCAAGCAAATACATCCCTGTCTGGATACGAGCAGGTAGAGGTGGCTCTGGCATAGATGTACATAGCGGTAAAACCTGAAAACACCGCTTTGAGCTAGACTCGAACGAGAACTGGTACACGACAACAGGCCTTGCTGCACTCTTGGTTACGACACTCCCGGGGGATATGCTTTGGTAAATTCATAAGCTTAGTATGAACCATTGTTAAAGGAACAAAGATAAAATAAAATAAAGATTCACATAAGAATATATGATCATGGATAACCTAGAAGGGAACCTAGGGGATCACAAGTTAGGGTATACTTTACTTCTACATGTTATCCTTAGATGCTTTAAGTTTCTTTTCATGATTATTGGTTAAGTATTTAAGCCCCTAACTATAGCTTCTTTTCTTAGTTAATGGCGGGAAATGGAAGAACATGTCCCAACAACCAATGTGATAGGAAATGTTACGATTTCCGTATTAATACGACAGAGATGATTATGGGATTAAAAGATGATTATTATTTTGGAAGACGTTCACTATTTTGAGGACCATATATGATCAAGGTAAATAGATTACTACGGTGTCTTCATTGAGGAGTAAGGTTGACTTATATTTTGAAGAATCAGTGAATTGAAGGTGGACTTATAGTAATTTAGGTTACTTATGGGAATGATTAACCTATCTTGGGTAAAATATGTTTAGGTTAGCTAATTTTGTTATAAGATGTTAGGTGTGGTTGATGTTGTTTGGAGATGAACAATGAAGTTATTTTGGAAGACTATGTTATCAAATCCATCTTGTATTTGGGTTTCAATCTTAGTTTGGTTTATTTTGAGGAATTTTAAGGACCGTTATTTAGGGAATGTACTATGATAAACTTTGGGTAGTACCATGGAACTTTGAAGATTTAAAAGTAGTTTCCATTCCTATGGGATTCTTTCTTTTTGAAGAGTTATCTTACCTTTCCCTTTCGGTTTTGGGGATGATGTTTAAAGATAAAAGAAATAGATTGTTAATCTTTTTTGGGTTATGTGATTACCTAGAAGATGATTCTTGTGTTTTGATGAGACCAAGTAGTTTTGAATGCTCATAGTTTAGAGAAAAGATTAGTTTTGGGTAGAAACTTATTAATGTATGAAACTCTATATGAAGGTAGATATATTTCCTTATGTTTTTGTTCTATGTTGTAAATGAATTCCTCAAAGTTATTAAAAGGAACATAAAACAAAAACGTTGTTGGTTTACGTTTCCTACTAGGTAATCAAAGACCGTTTACACACATCATAATTTTGGGATTTTCTGGTGGTTAACTTCCCCCTAATCATGTTTCTATCACTCTCCTTTAAGAACGTTACCCTTTGTTTTCTCCTCCATGTCCATATTTCCTACATGGAATCCTAGTATGAGTAAACTCGGGTGGCCTTTGTACTTCCTTTTCTTTCTTTTAAAGTAATGGTGTTACTAACTCTTTTTCTGATGTGGGACTTTAAATGAAATTTCAAAACCCAATTTTAAAAATTGCGAGGACGCAATTTCTTAAGGGGGGAAGATTGTAACGGCCCGAAATTTTGAATAAATCTTGTTCCCTAATTTCATGTGTTGTTTTATTTTATTTTTATACTCAACAAAAACGTTTTATTTGATAAACATGATTATAATTAAAATGAGACCAGTGGGTTTTGACTATTATATGACCATCGGTCAATATGACCACTGTGAACAAAATGTTTTGATTATTGTCTCTAAATACAAGTAATCTTGGTTAATTATTATAGAAAGAAGATTCGATGGCCTCACCTAGTAGTCTTGGACCGATCGAAGCCCATCTAACAGAGCTTGTGAAGGAGGTAGCACCATTGGGCTTTGCTCTGGACCAAATCCAAGCTGAACTTCATCATGTGAAGCTAGAACGGAATCGTCTTCGCGAGAAGTTCAAACTGATAGAAATTACTACTCGGGCAATGTTGACTGAGCCGCCCCAAGATTCTATCACCCTAGCACACCTTACTCTTAGGTCCTATGCTGGTATTATAAGGGGCTATGTAATGAGACCATAACTGCCTTGTGTAATCCTTGTTTTAAATAAAAATTGGGATTCCTTATTATGATGATGTTTATGAATTTTCAAATGACTGGATAAAAATAGTATGCATATTTTTTATGAATTTTCAAAAGGATATTTTAAAAAAAATGTTTGTGTAAACCTTAAATAATTTAAAATGTGTAATGATTCTCAAAAAATGGTCTTCTACAATTATGTCCAGTACGAAATTTAGAGTCTAATAAGATCAACTTGATTTTTGATGAATAGTAAATTATGAATAGTGATTTTATGATTAGGATTAGTAATATGACCAAATGGATTAGTAATCTCACTTAAAGAAAGTTTTAAAATAATCTAGGCACCTTGATTAAGTAATGTGATTCAATAAAATGGTTAAATAACGGTTTCATAAATTATTATTCAAGTATTAGTTTTTTTCGGGTGAATAGTGTTTTTTAGTTAAAAATTTAATTAAAAATAATTAGAAAATTATTTTTATAAAAAGGACTTTATTTTTGAACTCAGAGCATCGATATTATGTTATGGTAATTTTTGGGGTTTTTTCTGAAAAAATGAATTTTCAGTGAATAGTGTTTTTATTTAAAAATAAATTTAAAAATACTTAGAAAATTATTTTTATAAAATGGAGTTCATTTTTGAAATCAGATCATTGATATTTAGTTAAGGTGAAATTTTGGGATTTTTCGGAGAAAGATGAATTTTTCAGTGAATAGTAAAAATGCAGTTTTAGGGTTTCGGTATGTTTAATGACATCATAGCTGTGTCATGATGATGTCATGGGATATTTTAAGGGTTGGCCGGCCAAGGGTGATGAATTATTGTTGTGGGGGCCCCATGTGGCCTAACTCCATGGTAAATGCCAAGGGAGAGCACATGGGTTTGAGAAAAGCACATGTGAGGTGTCCCTTGGCCATTAATGCCTTGTCCCCTCACTTTCCCTATAAATACCAAGCCCTCCTCTCATCAATTCGACTCCCCACTCTTTCCCAACGAATTTCTGGTCTCATTACCTCCCAAGGAGTCCTCCCAAGGTGCCCCCAATCCCTCAAGGTCCCAACCATTGAGGTTTAAGAGTTACATTTTAAGGTAAGGGATCTGACCCCTCTCTTTCTTTTCAAGTAATCTCTTTTATGTCATTTCTTTTATACTCCACGTTATTATGTTGGAGGATGTTCTTTTATATTCATCCTACTGCCTATTTCATGTTCATATTATGGGAGACCCCCCTTTCTCTCATCAATTCGTTTTAAGAATGTTTAAGTGGTGCCGTTAGGCTGCCGAATTTTTAAGGGATTCTTTCACCTTCCTCGTTTTCAAGTTCTATTTTCATTCAAGTCTTTCATGTTCCTTTTTATTATGTTGGGGTATGATCTCTAAATTATCATACTGATATTTTATGATCATATGATGAGAGACCCCATTTGATCGCTTCAATTCAGTATTTTGAAGTTTTAAGTGGCATCGTTAGGCTGCCGAATTTTTAAGTAGTTCTTCACCCTTCTCGTTTTGAAGTTCAACTTTCATGTAAATTATTTCAAGTTCCTTTTTGTTATATTGGGGTATGATCTCTATATATATCATACTGGAATCTTATGTTCATATGATGAGAGACCCCATTTGATCTCTTCAATTCAGTATTTTGATGTTTTAAGTGGCGCCGTTAGGCTGCCGAATTTTTAAGTGGTTCTTCACCCTTCTCGTTTTGAAGTTCTACTTTCATGTAAATTCTTTCAAGTTCCTTTTTGTTATGTTGGGGAATTATCTCTATATCTATCATACTGATCTCTTATGATCATATGATGAGGGACCCTATTTGATCTTGTCAAATCATTTTCTTTTGAAGTTAAGTGACGCCGTAAGGCTGCTGAATTTTCATAAGAGAAATCTAATTTTTTTTCCTTCCATGTTTTTCATTTCAAATGGTATGTCCCTAAAATTTCATTACCATGTCCATATTTCCTTCTTATTCTTTCACCCTACTGTTTTATGGATCATTTATGAAAGGGTGACCCATGTCCCCTCTCATTTCAATGTTTTCTAAAACCCCGAATCTTAGTCGTTATGCTGCAGAATTTTCCCCTCAAAATGCCTCTCTCTTTTCTCAAAAATTATTTTATGTTATAAAGTGAATACTCAAAGCTCTTATTTATACAAGGGTATTCACATATATATCAAAATGTTCCATTTTAAATTCTGGGATTTACATACATGAGACCCGTTTTCCCTTTCCGTGGGTTTAAAGTGACGTAAAGGTCATGTCTTTAAAGCAGTTTTTAAAACGTTATGATTATGAAATGAAACCCATTTATTTTATGCTATATGGGTTATTTATGAAATTTTTTATGATGATATATGTGGCTCACATGAAAATAAAGACAAATTTAAGGGTGCGCCCTGATAGCGCTCCAATGCATTGGGTAAAGACTTAATCTCTAGAGATGACCATTTTTACGACGCCTTGGTGAATAACCTTGGTAATTTTAACGACACCTTGGGGATGGACCTTGGTGAAACGAAACGATTGTCAATATTAAATGTTGTAGCCACATCTTCAAGTTATAAAAAAATGTTATTTTTATTGTGATGTATCTCATGATTTCATTCTCATGCCTTAATGTTATTTTCATGACCTTATTGAAGTATCTCAAGTTCACATGTAAAATGTTTCTTTGGTTTCTCTTACTGGGCCTTCTGCTCACCCTTTCTTTTGATGTATGTCCCCAGGTTATGAGATGCAGTAATGAACCTAGGATGAACTTGAGGATAAGCCTTCCAAGTGTTTAAGAAGAATGTTTTTTTTTGTTTCATTTATTATGTTCCTGGTTTCCAAGACACTAAACCTTAATGATCCTCGGTTTTGTAAAATGTAATGAAAGTTTATGTGATAAAAAGGCGGGATGCTATACATAAGCTTAAGGTGATTGAAGAAGAATAATAAGAAGGAGAAAAAGGAGAAGATGGTTCAAGTCATCTCTTTAGTGCTTAGTGTGGCTGCGGTGGCTTTGGCTGTTCTCATGCTCGTTATGCCGGATGCTAAGGACTCCTATTATCTTCTCGAGGTCTTTGTTGTTTTGTGTGGTATTCTTGTAATATTAATAGGGTTTTTAATTGGTATCATTGGTTAGATTAATTTCCCATTTGATCTCAGTGTATTGTAATTACTATGGTCTTCCCATTTGAATAAAGAGTCTTTCGTTCATTTGTGTGTTTACTCTATTTCATAATAAATTAAAATTTTATTATTACTTTTCTTTAATAAACCAGTTTGTTCGATTAATGGGTAACATAAAATATAAAATTTTCCATTACATGAAATATAGATTCTTGGGATGTTACATTATCCCCCCGTACAAAGAATTGTGTCCTCGCAATTCTACTCATAAACTGGAAAAGAAAATCCCCAGATGATCATCATCACCAAAATAGGAGATTTGGCTCGGTCAATGGAATACCCAGGATGGTACTCAGTTCCTCTACTTCACTGGCCTAGATACACCTCTTGTAGTATGTTTTTAACTCCTGATCATGCATTCTACACACAGGATTCCATAGGGAGGCTCAAGCGGTAATAAATTTAGGGATGTCTGAATGGACATATTCTCTGGTGCTCTGCCGGACTACATCATGCTCAAAATATTCCATTGGAATGATGCAATTAAATTGACCGAGGTTTGAAATCTGGAACATAAAGGTTGCTTTGAGGTTCCCATCTTGGGCATCCACTAGGAAACATGCTCTGCCAGAAATATTCTGTGCCAGAGTGAAACATCGAAAAGACCCTTGATGTATCTCCCCCCTCCTATAACAAGGGAGTTGGGTAATGACGATGAGGTGGAAGACATGGTTAATACCTTGACATGAATGAAGAATTTCATGGCTGTTAGAAAAATCAAACATGCATTGACATGATCCTCGTAGGTTGAGGAATGAAGGATAGTCCACAGTGCATGTCCTCATTAAGATATCCTCCAAAATTTCATCGGGTAGGGATGAGATATTTGTTTGTCCAGCCATCTGAAAACATATTCATGAGAAACCATTTTGATTTTTCAGACAAAGTAATTACAAGAAAGGAAAAAAATAATATTTTAGTAAAATATAAGTTTATACATCAGTGTCTGAGTTTCCCTTAACGACCTACTATACGAAATCCACATAGAGAAGAAAAACTCCCCAAGTCCAAAAACCAAACAAAGGATGAGCATTTAGGATTAAACTCATGGGGGAACCTGTGATGTCTCATGAGTGTAGCATGAGGGGTATGAAGTTGGGAAACATAAAAATAAACATGTTTCCTATAAGACGGTATGGAGGACTCATCTTCAAACATCCTGAAGTCCAACAACTGGCCCCCAAATCCATAGTTCAAAATCTGATAAAGATAGGCCGCTCGGAGGTCACCGACAGCAGCAACTTCTTGAAAAGTCTCAAGAACCATAATGCCAACATCCTCACCTACCGTGAACACTCGGAAAAGTCCCTCATGGTATCATTCCCAATGTATATAGAAGGTAAATTGGGTCATCATCATAAGAAGTTAATCAAATCCTAATCCCCGGTGTAGTTGAAGCACTCGAGGTGAATTTGACACATCATATAGGTGTTTACACGTCATGCAAATATGAGCATAGTTAAGAAAATTCTCTCGACTAGCTATAGACACAATGATATCTAGGGCTTAAATAGAGTGTGATAATAGATTGGTAGGAACATTTCCATCTGCCATCTAAAAGTTATCATAAAACCACTTAGTACAGTTTGTTCATAGCTATATATTTTTATTACTTGGTTTTCCAGAATTGTCTGAACCTATGCTCTGATACCAATTGTAAGGACCCAGCCCCCCCCCCCCCCCCGAGTTCCTGAAGCCTGTTCCCATGAGACACGATGAAAAATAATTATTACATTAAATTTACATTTATCACATCATGTCTCATGCTATAGAGGATCATGATATTCAGGTTTTGGGAAACCAACTGCATTCTGAAACTTCTTTGAAGACATTATGGAAACCTGAAAATTGTTCATTTAAAATGTAGGGTGAGCATTGAAATACTCAGTAAGGGGTTTTGAAAAAACATAATACAGCTTTTGAAAACATCCTTTGAAAATACTTTCACATAAATCAACATTATGACATTTCAAAGGTCACTATAAAACAATTAAAGCATTTCATACACAAGTATTTTAATATTTAACTGAAAGCTAGTAAGCATGTTTGCACAAAAGTGAAAAAATTCTACCATGTAAATTAAGCATAACATGCAAGGTATGTATGTACTACTAGGCATGAACATTATTAGAGTTGTGCATAAACAATTTCACTACATCTTGTAAAATTCACATTTTGTAATACTAACATTTGCATTAAAATTATGCAACGGTAAACTGAGGATGCATCATCACTGTCTCATCATGTGCCATGTGTAATTAAATATCATACTCATAGGTAATGGTTCTATAACCAAGGATATTCCTCTAGTCTAAATAATATATTGTTTGGACATATACTAAAACATAATGAGAAAATGTATACTGAAGGACTCATGGTCTCTGTGTCAAGGCCTTGGCCAAGACGTCTAATGATTAAGGCCTCGACCATAATCCATAATATCATTAATCAATATTATACTAATTGAATAGTTATATGGTTAAATAAATTACATAGTCATAATGAAGGAAGTTCATATTCCGGACCGTGTCAAGGCCTCATTCCAAGACCTAGGGGGATAACTGTAATCGGACCCCAACCCGGAGAGCCTCTATAATCGGACTCTAAACCGGAGTACCTCTAATAACTGGACACCAACCCAGAGTGCCTCTGTAACCGGACACTAACCTGGAGGGTCTTCTGTAACCGGACCCCAACCCGGAGGGCTTACTTTTACCGGTCCCCACCTCGGAACATACTAGGTCCAATGCATTCCTTATACCTCATAAATCAAAATGCACATACCACTCTGATTTATATAAATAACTTATCACTTACAAAATACATGGTTTTTTAATTCAGTTTTCATTTTGTTCAAGGAGTCCCATACTACCCCACGAAATTAAATCCATAGACTCAGAAAAGGGCATAAAATTTTAACATTAAAATTTATTCACATTTATGCATGAATTATTGAATACAATGACAAATAAAATGGATAATGAAACCATTTTACATTTAAAATAGAAATAAATTATTTGATAGTGGACATATAAAGTTGGGTTATAACGATTTTCCATGGTAGGCATGGACAAGTAAACATTGTACTAAACATTGTACCAAGTTTACTATGTAATAAGACTATATGCGAGCACAACATGATTTATAACATAACATGATTTAAAAAAAAATCCATTTATTCCCTAATATATTTGTTCATGTCAAAATATCTTCTTTTAAATTAAAACGTGGAAAATATTATGAAAACTGCTTTAATTAAAATAAACTTGACATGTTAAATGTATTATTGTATACTTATACACATAAGTGCATATTAGTTTAGCAAGCACCAAATTAACATTTATTAACAACCCTAAAAAAATTAATTGCATCAAATCATCAACTAATTATAATAATCAATATTGGAAATTAGGGTTTTGGAAACTATATAATTATATATAACCGTATATACAAAAAGTATATGTATTTAAATCTTCATAACCAAATAAGGTTTAATAATTTCCTACATGTAATAAATACTCCCAAAAAATATTTATTTATTAACTACACTTGATTGTAAACCAAAACATGTTAGGTTTATAACATATATGACAGGATGTATTTCCATATATATAAAAAATTAGGGTTTTGGAAATTGAACTTATAAATACATATAAACATAACCATATATACACAAAGTGTATATATGGGTTTTTACACAATTTAAACAAGGTCCATTAAATTCCTTATAATATGAATATTTCAAACCATTAATCAATTACTTGATTGGTACTAAATCCATATAAGGTTTATTATATATGTAACCATATAAAAATATAAAAATTAAGGTTTTGTTCTATAAACATATTTTCATTTAATCCCAAAACAAAGTTCGCATCTAATACATTTTTTAAGGTTTGGAAATCATATTTTAAAATCGTAAAACATATTGTAATAAATTACCCGTGTATAATCCGAATGTACAAAAGTGTATATTTGGTTTTGATTTAATAAGAACTGTTCAAAGAAAACTCTTGCATTATTTCTAATCCTTCATAACAACAATAATCACAATCATCCAGACTTGTAATCATTTAAAACATGATGAAACTGAAATACATATATATATTTATATATATAAACCGTATATATATATAACTATATAAAATGGGTTTTCAAAACTAAAAACCTAACATGATAATCTCATTCAAAAATTACCAAAACATCAAAGGTCTTACTGAAAGCTTTAAAATAGGAGAGAGTGTATATATATATATAACCGTATATATCGAATATATATATACCTGAGTTTTGTAAATTAGAAACTAATGAAAAATAAGCCCTTACCTGGACAGTGGAGGATGGTTTTAGGTTGGTAGAGGGAAAGAGCTTGTTGGAGATCCGTAGAACTTGGGAGAGAGAGACGGAGAGGTGGAGCAAGAGGTGAACCCGTAGGGTTTTGTTTGCATAGGAGAGGGGTTTAAAAGATCCCCATGCCTCAGCTCAAACCCGAGGACCTATTGCTTGACCACCAATGGAGAAGACAAAACTTCAAGTTGGAGAAACCCAAAGACACAATAATGCAGAATTTTATATATATACATATATATAAAGCTTACCCGAGTCGATGATCCTCGAGTGGGATAAATTGAGAGTTAGTGGGGGGTAGGCTTGTGGAAAGGTGAGGATAAAGAATACCTCATAGGGTCACAGGACATCAAGTGTGGTGGAGAGGAAGAAGGGGGTGACAGGGACAACCACTGGTTGGCTTGGCGAGGAAGACGATTATACGAAGGACAAACAGATGGCCAAGATCTCCCCTCGCGGGATTGAACGGCCATGGGAAAAGCGGGTGATAAGCCAATAATTTAAAAAAATTTGGATTACTGGGATTAAGTTTCACATGAGATCGATGGCTATGGGGAAACACTGGGCGTTTTTGCAGCATTGATCGCACGAACGGCTCAGATCAAGTGCAAGATGTGGTGGATGGCTTAGATCACACGTCATCAAAAATTTTCCGTTCCACATCGAAACGGACTGAGTTTCAAGTGCGGATTATAATCCAAAGCTCTCCCACCTCATCCCTATGACACAAAAACACATGACATGGGGCCTTATACACGAGCCCCTGCGGGCCTTTGGCCCACCCTCACGCACCGCGCGCCATGGGCCTTAAACACGGGCCCACACGCTACCTGGACCAACCTCAATTTGGCTCAGACACACCTAGTTCCCTTTGTTCTCCCTCAGGGGATTTGGCCTTGGCCTTGAGGGCTTGGCCCCGAGGGCTTCCCTCGGCTGGCCGAGTCCCCTCCCAATTTTTATTAAAATTAATTTATATAATTGAAATAATAGAGCATTTAAAATGTAAACTAAACTATATATAATAACGCATGAAACATTAATATTACAAATTGAATTTATATAACCTATTATAAATACTATGAATTTATAATTTTCAAATCCAAATTCCAATTCTAGTTTATCAAATACTTTACTATTTGATAAACTCTTTTAAAATATATTTATATAATTAACATACTCGTCTCTAAAAGGTTTAAGAAAACACACTCCTTACTTTCAAACCATTCCATCAAATTTATGTTGGTTTTATAATTTTTAAAATACCCTCTTAAATAGTTATAAACATTATAATATTTAAAAGATATTTTAAATTTCTAGGTTTTGAACTATATAAATAAACATCAGGATTTGTAAAAACAACTAGGTTCATAAATAAAAGTATTCTTTTATTTTAAAACTATGACATTTAAATATATAATTTAAAACATAAAATATAATTATAAAATCATAATAAAAACCAAGTTTTTATAAATAAGATAAACTTCATTAATTTAAAACCCTACAGTTTTGAAATTTAAAGACTCCATCGGCTATAATTATAGCCGTTAAGTTTCCAATGGCTACTTGAGGTAATGGTCGGATTGGTTCCCTATAAAACCAAGAATTAGTGTGTCTTAAGCTTAATGTGATTGAAGAAGAAGAAGAAGAAGTGGAAAAAGGAGAATATGTTTCAAGTCATCCCTTTAGTGCTTAGTGTGGCTGCGATGTCTTTGGCCATTCTCATGCTCGTTATGCCGGATGCTAAAGACCCCTATTATCTTCTCGTGGTCTTCATTTTTTTGTGCTCTTCCTGTAATATTAATATGGGTTTTAATTGGTATCTTTGGTTATCTTAATTTCCCATTTGATCTCAGTTTATTGTAATTACTATGGTGTTCCCATTTGAATAAAGAGTCTTTCGTTCATTTGTGTGTTTACTCTATTTCATAATAAATTAAAATTTTATCATTACTTTTCCTTAATAAACCAGTTTGTTTTATTAATGGGTAACATAAAATATAAAATTTACCATTACATGAAACACATATTCTTGGGATGTTACAAAGGAACTAGCTAATATATAAGTTAATAGAATAGTACCTCTCACTATTGATGGCCTAGCCTCACTTTCAACAAGTTTAGGCTGCACTTCATGTAACTGTCTTTCCCCTCTTCCTTATGGCCTCACCTAACTCCCCCAAAGTAGAACCAATCTTCTGATATGGGTTATCATACCATAATGAACCATGTTAACTACCTATAATGCCTCTTCTAGTTTATCTCTATCTCCCATACTTATAAGGTGTAGAAGACCCCCTTCCCACACTCTAACTTTATGCTGCTGCTCCCTCAGCACCAGCATATCAGTGCTTCTTGTAGAACTTTTGTAGGTTCCCCTTTTTTCCAAAAAATTGAAAATCAATAGGTGGTTGAGGAAAAATTGTGTGATAGTGTCCTGACCTACCACATTGGTGGAAAAGCACATGATTATGATCATGTACAACTATTACTCCTGATTGTCCACCTTACATTCAAATGAAATGACTAAGGTTCTCGTAATAATGATTCTTTCTCTTGGAAGGCACACTCCTTTATCATCCAGTGACAACTACCTATCCAGTAATGGAATCCTCCTACAGCCCCCCCCCCACAATGAGATATTGATTCAAATCTTATGATAACTTATTCAGACTAATTATTTTTACAAGGGATTTAATTTCATATCTATGTCCGTCCTAATTTTTTTTTCTGAAGAAGCCTCATCTACTGCCAACACTGGAGAAAAATGATATAAATCTATGAAATGTTCATAATAATACATTATGGACATGCTTCCCTAGGTCAGATTCATAAACAATGAGTCCTTATTCTGTATCAGTGTCACTGGATAGAAGTACTCCAAGAACTTCTTTAGAAAGTCCTTCCATAATAAATCATTAGTCTATCTATATCATACATAAATTTCCCACCAGCGATTTGTTGACCACCATTTCATATATGAATCCATCATGAACCACATATCTGCTGGAGTCTCCAAATGGTCAAGTATCATATCTATGGATTCAATCCAGAATTCTTCTCCCTCGGGTCCACCCTCTCTAGTAAAAGTTAGAGGGTACTATAGCTAGAACTCTATTGTAAACTCAGACATACTTTTCAGAACCTGCCATGGGTCTCTCTCCATGAATTTCATGAAATGAGTAAAGTTATCCTGGAACAGATCCCCTACCCCCTCTTCATGAACCATCGGTGCCTCAAGTTCCCTTTCTAAATGTTCATTCCAAGACATGCCCCTCAATATATCTCTCAACAAGCGTCGTTGAGGAATATTTGTACAAATCCAAACACACGTCTTATGTCTCATAATTAAACCTTATAACATTTATGCAAGAGTATAATGAAATGAAGCATGTTTTAACATGTCATTTCAACCATTATTTCCATACAGTCAACATTGAGGCCTTATCACTACCCTTAACCAACCTACTCCTAGGTCTTGGATAATAAGGGTAAGAACAGTCACATTAATTAATTACCATATTTAATTATTTACATATTTTTAAATTAATTAATCCATCGATTAATTAATCAGACCCTTCTCATTACTCAAGTTTCTCATTATACACCCATTTATTCTCATTTGGCATCATTATTTCAATCTCCAAACAAGGAAAAATAGTTCTTGTTCAATAACATACCCATAACCCATTTCCCCATATGTGATTAAAATGATGCATGTCACAAAAAATATGAGTGCCTAGAATGTTTCATGAATAGGTAACTCTCATGCCACTTTAGTCCCCAAATCAATGTTAAAAAATTTTCCAAAGAAATATAACATCATAACACGGGTGTGTTAGACAAGGTGAAATAATATCCAACTGTAACAACAAAAATAAATCTCAATAATCCCAACCCGAGTACTTGGATTTTCCCCTGTACATGGGTTTGAAAATCTCATTCATAAGATCATTACTAAGCCCTAAAACTTTATAGTCTCCTATCTATCTTTCCAAAAATAGTAATAAAAAGAAGAAGAAAGAAAGAAAACACCTATGATACCCATTTGTAATGTATTGACTTAGGTGTCACTAAATGGTGCCCCGAGCTAGTTGGTCATATGCCATCAAGTACACCTCCCCATATGCTAGAGGATGTCGAATAGCAGAGATGGTCTTTTTTGTCATTTATAGGGAGAATGTAACCTCATTTATCTTAATAAAACACTTATAGAAGGAAAAAACAATAATCATATGTGGAAATATATAAATAAACCAAATAATACGAAGTCACATGATAGTCAAAATAGTAATTACAATACTAAATAAAAAGGGAAATCATGCTATGATAATACAAATAACATGTGTCTATGATGAAACTGAAAATAAGGACACAAAGACTCCTAGAGGGTTCCGAACCACTTTCGTATCCCCCACCCATGCTCCATTCCCAAACAACAACCTATCCCAGGGCCTTTCCCTTATCCTGTCCTATAATAACAAGGTCTACTCAGGTGCAGAACAGGTAGCCGGAATAGGGTGTGAGTATAACTTAGTAGGCCTCCACAAACAGTGTCTAAAACAAGTCTAGTCAAAATACGATGTATAAAATTTTGTAAATTAGTAAATACAATGCATAATTAAAAGTTGTAAAATTATCATTTATACTTTAATCATCATGTTAAACCCGATTTCAATTCATGTATCCCATTTAAATCATAATACATTATTTTCATTCATTCGGTGTTAAACACCATGTCAAGCACCCCAAATCTCATTAGGTGTAGATCACCATGACTAACACCCCTCATCACATTCATTGCAAATCAACATGTCTAGCACCCCACATCATAAGCGCTTGGTTAACTATTTCGGAGGAATACCATGTCCATGTCCCAATATCTCAATCGTTCTAGAACACCATGTCTATCACCCAAATCCTAAATCATTTAAATCCTTCATTAATGTACAAGAATTAACCAAATCATTAACTTACAAGTCCAATGATTAGGTAAAAAATAAAATTCAATTAGTTATCCCAATAATTAACTATGTACACAACCCATTAATTAATCAATCAATTAATTAATCATTTAACAAAAATATAGTTCCATAATTAATTCATCACAATTAATTATCCAGACCCCTACTGAACTTGTCAAAATTAATCTCACAATTAATTATCATAATCAACATCATGACTCATAATAAATCCACCATTAAATATTTAATATTGCCAAACATCATCTCATAATTAATTCCCCAATTAATTATCTCAAATACAACTAATTTAATATCTGAATCACAAAATATAAATTCATAATCAAAATCCAAAAATCAACTATCTATTTGGGATGCCACTTAGTTCCATGATTAAATCACCAATTAATCATTTATATATCCAAAGCATTGCCAAGTGAAACCAAATTCCTAATTAAAAAGCTAAAGGTTCATTAATATCACATACACATATCAAATCCATGACTATTAGAGTTCAATTTAGAAAACCAACATCCATTTTTTGATATATGTAATCCAAACTGAAATCCATAAAATCCAACCAGCACATCGACGATGATAAACCTCCGGATCAAAATCCTTAAACCCAAAATGATTATAAAAAAGAACATGATCTAGAAAATCTACATTTTTATCCACAATCCTAGATATAGATCTCAAATGTTATATTTAGATCCATCGATAAAGTGGAGATATTCTAGGAAAATATCAAATAGAGATAGTGGAAAGAATGAAAGAAGAAACGAGATGAAATCCACTTACTAAGAAGAGTGAGAGTCTTCAATCCGTGCTTTAGATCTCAAATAACGGTATTCAAATCACCTTGGAATCCCTTCAGAAGGATCTGGGATTGCCTTGAATTCATGAAGGATATTAATCGGTCAAAATAGAGGGGTTTTATTGGTTTGGTTGATTTAAAAACTAATTTTCAAATAACAAAAACCCATGTGCACGATTTTCCAAGGACGGGTCATACCCTTACGGTAAACCATGCACCAACTTCATGAACCTCTTTATCCAGGTTCACACTGTTACCTAGGATTAGGCGCATGGTTTTTAAAACTGTATTTATACTGTGCACAACCCACTGTCCATTAATTTCTATGAAAAACATACCCAAATATACCCCAAGGCCCAACTTCAAAACAAAGGTACTTAAAAACAACCAAAAGTACCTGAAAATGGGCCCGAAATGACTTCATAAAAATTTCATGATCTTATAGTGATGGTATAGGAATAAATTTATTTCCCACTAATATACTGTTATTTTACTTTTTATTAGATATTTATTTAATTATTTTAATTAAAATATATATTTTTACAAAAAAATATCATTGAAATTTTATCAAAATTCTTATAATGAAATTTAGAAAGATTATTTGCAGTATGAAGTGCTAGAAAAATTTAAATAGAAAATTTTACCATAAATAATTAACATAGTCTTGGGAAATGAGTACAAATATTGGTTTCAAATTGTAGTAGTATTCCTTCTAATAGTGAAGACATTAAATTGATTTCTATTTTCATATGTAGATTTTTCTCTTCCGGATTTGGCCTAAATGAGTTTCTAGATGAAGCCTAATTATAAGGCCTAACCAATAATAATACATAATATAATGTCTTTTGAAATTAAAAAAATTTACATTAATCCAAATTATATTTAATGTTTACATTTTTATAGAATTATTTTGTTGCACTTACTTAACAAACCCACAAATTAAAAAGGTGACACTTCTACTTAATATCATTTTTTAGATTTCATAATCCTTTTATAATGAATCATATGAAAATTAAATAACTAATATTTTTAACATTAAACACTAATTATCCTTTTTTCACTCCCATTTTAAAACCCTTTGATTTTTATGATTAAAAGAGGAATGATATTATATAGTTCATTATAGCACCAAGAAAGAGGAATGAAAAAATTTACAATATCAAAAAATTTCTTTTTGAAAATAACCACTGGTCTCACAATAATAATTTTCATACTAAATAAATTAAATTTCCTTCCACAATATTTTCATAATAAATATTATAAAATATTTAACAAAAATTAATACTCAAAAAATATTATTTGTTGTGATGAATAATTGGAGAAAAGTATTTCACAATGTTCTGTATTCCATCGTTATGAAGTAGCTTATACTATCCCATAAAAAATAAGTTCACTATTTTACCTAGATCAATTAGATGATTTACATAAAAAATAAGAATTCATAATTAAATCATTGAGATGCATTGATAAATCATTAGCTATGTCATTTTTTAAATCTAATAACTAATACCGTCGACTTCTATACCGAATGCAGTAGAGGTGTATCATGGGCCAACCAGTGATTGTTTTATAATGAATCCACCCTTCTATGGTTTATAATAGAGTTATCCATTCAAAGTTTATAAGTATACAACCTATTATCAATAAAAAACACACAATCCATAAAAAAAATCATTACACTTAAAAGTATTGAATTTCCAAAACTACACTAACCAAAATTTTATTTTCACCCATAATAAAAAAATTCCTAATATTTAAATATACTCTTCTTTTTCAAATACCCAATCGAAATTTTCCAGAACACAAGGAATGAATGATTTTATTTGAAAAAAATGGATTATTATATTGAAAATAAAATATCAATAAATAGTTATGGAGGTGGGAAGAGTCATCGTAGTCATATACATTAAACTAAAATACTACCACATCATTTTTAAATATAGTAAAACTCGTCCATATAAAATAAAATAAATTATAGATTTTCAATATCTTTCAATGAATGTAAAAAATATTCATTAATTGGCCTTTAAAATTGATTTTTTTCCATATAGACACATCTATAATATACTATTAAACAAATATGGTCCTCGAACAAATGAAGCTGAAGGGTAAACATTAATAGGTGATTTTTAAAAAAAGTTATATACCATGATTAAGAATCATTAAGTATTTTCACTATCATCCAGAATAATAATTTTTTTAATTAGTTACTTTATTAATAACTTTTTTCATTTTTATTATTTGTTTTACCAGGTTATAATCAATTAAATAATCAATTCAGTCAACATCTGTTGATATTATGATATTCAACTCATATGACAAAATTTATTTCTATAGGATGGAAATGGTATAAGATGTAATTATTCCGTTACCCCCATAATAATAATCATGGAATTAAAAAAATAATAAACCTATATTTTTTAACATAAAACCAAACATGAGATATTATTATAAAAAATTAAATATGTTGCAATCATGGAGACAGTATTCCCTATGTATTCTTGGAAAACATTACCAATTTTAATTGATAATTATGAGAATATGGTAATTATTATATTATTTTATATAATGATCGTAATAAAATATATACCAAATTATTTATTTAAATAAAAATATATTTATATATAATCCATTAGGTTTTTTTATGGAAAATGATTCACATATCTTTGGGGAATATGTAATCAACACATATGTACTATGTTATAATTTTATTAAGTAGATGGAAAAATTAAAAGTTATATGAGATATTATAACTATAAAATGATAAATGTCTCATGAATTTCATACAAATATTTAAATAAAACATCATATACATGAATGAGTGGTGGATTTGGAATTTGAGTTACATCTGTATGTGAGATAATAGTCCACCATAAAAAAAATGATGGCGTTGTTTTCCAAATGATGAAAGATGAGATGGATATATGTAGTTACATAAAAATAAAAACCACTCATTGAATGAAAGATACTGGTTTCATTATTTAATAATTTTCAAAATAATAATATATGGAGTTAGAAGAATTAATATAATGAAAATGAAATATTAAGAACTGTACATATTCTACAAACAACATCAAATGGTTTACATAAAAAAATTCCTTTGATAGTATTTTAATCAAACAATGGCCTATTAGACCTAAATAAGGATATAAGTGTGTAATTTATTATATATTTAATTATCCAAACATCTTTCTAACTATGTTGAGAATATGAAAGTATGTTCCCTTTTAGTAGATAGGGGAGGGATACTTTTTCAAATTTAATAATGTTTTAAATAAATATAAATATTTTTTCATATTCATAAATATCCAAATGGTAAATAATTTTATATAATAATAATATTATTATAAATAACCTATCCCAATATAAATTTGGCATATTTAGGTGAGTTTTTCAATATTATAGTTTTTACACGTGTTGTCCCTTTATTACAACTACAATGGTATTATTGTTTTTACACATTAGGGTCCAAAATGATACTATGAAAGGAAAATGATCACTATAATGGACCATGATTGGTATTATAATCAATATAACATTTTCATTAATGAATATATTATTTTTTCATAATTTCAAAAAAATTCATTAAATTTTAGTTGTTATAAAATTCCTTTAATTACAATTTTGACACTCTTAATTAATAAAGATATTAGAAACATCAAGACCAATATATAATTTTCATATAACCCATTAAAAAAATATTTTATAGTTATCTATTAATATTTTATTCAAAATAATTCAATGAAATTATTGTAATTTTAAACATCTTAAAATCATTTATCTCATATTACTTTAAATTAAATAAATATGTTGTTGATTTTTCATAACCATTTAATTTAATTATATAATTTATAGAAATTATAAATTAATTACAATAAATAAAATATTTTCATTATTCACAAAATAAAAATTTTGATTCCTTGAAAACATACTTTTTTTCAAATTTTTAATAGATAATATATATTTAGAATATGAAGGGTAAACTTTTCCATTTTTATTTTTTTAATGTATTTTTAAGGTGATAATATTTTCTATATGGCAATAAATGTTCATATATGGAACTCACAAATGATTATTAATGAATGAATACCATTAAATAAAATTAATTCATGTCATATTGTTACTTTTTAGTCCTTAAAAAATTAATTTTACTTCTCGTAAACCCATTTTACCATTACCGTGGTAACATATATTTACTATGGTTACTATTAATAATGACAAAAAATAAAAGGAAATTTTTTTTCAAAATTTTAACTCTAAATTAAAAATAGGGAATACATTTTTATTTATTCAATTGATAAATTTAGTGTAATTTAATTTAAAATTAAACCATCAGGACACATTGAATGTAGGTTTCTAGAAAAATTATTCTTTAGGAATAAAAATGATTCTATGCCAAATTAATGTATAAAATTAAGTCCAAGAAATATAATTTTATTATGTATAATTAAAAGGAATCATCAAAATATAAAAATAAACCATAATTGAATATGACGTTGTAAATAAATTTAAATAATAAATTATTTTCTATAATATAAAATATATTCAATTATTCATTGAGAAATTAATAATTTTATAAGATTATCTGAAATTCTCCACATGAATGTTTAGATCTAAGGAATTAAAAAAATCAGTTTTACAACTAAAATATCAATATTTTGAAAATAAAAATTTAATAAAAAACTATCTAATACATGAATACATAAATGAGTTTTAAATATATATTTTAAATTTTCACTAAAAAAATTATCTTCTATTCTCATAATGAAATCACTATAATAAATTTAATTAATTAATATTTGAAAGTGTTTTATATTAACAATAATTTTTTTTACGTTTCCCCCCATTTCTGAAATTTCATCATCAATGTTTTATTCACATACTAAAAAATGGTGATATGCTTCACTTATTTATTTTTATGATTTCCATTTTCTTTTATCAACAATATGGTTCTTCCAGAAAATAATAACATAGTGAATCACCTTTTAAACATCTATTTCTACCCATAGTAATGAAATTTTACAATATGTTCCATATAAGAATGGTTATTTTCTAAATTAACAACCTTGAGGATCAATAAATTAGATTATCATGAATCATATTACCTTAACAAAAATACAAGAATACATTTTTTACCTAGGATAAAATCATATGAAATATAACTCACAAGGAATATGATTCAAATTTCTAATGCAATTCAAACCTTTTGATTAATGTGAACATCGCTTCCAATTTTTTCAAAAAAATAGTTTACATTGAGATAATTTAAGAAAAATGTAATCACCTACTAAAAAAATGATTTTACTTTATTTATCTTCATATATTCTCTTCTTACACTATCCTTTCATCATATATTATTATATCATCATTACCTAATCCACTATTTTCTCTACCAATTATAATCCAATCAACATATTTTATACTATTTCATCCCAAAAAGTAAGAGAATAATTCATCTTTAAATATAATTCCTCAAATGGTTACATATTTATACATTATCTAAAACAATTATTATATGAAAAATTAAAAAATTTATATTAATCCCATAATCACAGGAAAAAACATTGGACAAGAATGAATCATGTATTCTAATTTATAAATCGTTCAATCAGAATATCCATCAGTTTGATGATAGAAGGATATATATTGAATTCAGTTCCCAATGAATTCTTATATACATTCCAAAACATAGTATTTAATATAGGATCATAGTTAGATACATTATAGAGAGGTGGTTTATCCAATGTGATTATCACTTTGAGATACAGTCCTGAAATTTGGTATTAAGAAATAGTATCTCTAATGGCTTGTAATTTTATATAAATTATTAGTCCATAAATAAAAACTAAATTAGAATTATTACCATGTGATTTATAGTGAAATCCCACCAAGAAAACTATGGTTATATTTTATCATTTCCACTGCATCACCAGAACATTTTAATGTATCCCCTTCAGTAGTTGACATTGTGATTTAATGTTTTGAAAGTAAAATACTTATTGGTTGAGTAAAAATTAACCCTTTACATTCCATCCCACAAGTAATTATCATGATGGTATATGTCCACCTTAGGTAATCAAGGGTGAAATGAAAAATGGGAACTACGATCATCGTTACATAATTATTTTTTTGACTATAACTAAACATAAAAAAATAATGTTTTTCAATACATGATCACCATCTTAATCAATTTTAATCTTAGGAAACATCCCATTATAAAAATATTCTAACTTTTCTATAAAAATATGATATTCTTTCAAATGATTTTTAATTATTTATTAATTATATGATTTTATTGATACCTAAAACCTAGTAGAGGAAGTTCCTATATGAAAAAATTCTACGATAAATTAATCAAATAATTATACAAATGGTCATGTTCAGTAAATAACATGGTTAATGTATCACTATCATTCTGAGTAAAAGAATCATATATGGTAATTCCTTTTAATAGATGATAATAATACATTCATTAATAATCCTTATTCATTTCCAAAAATCACCTTTGTCTCAGGTTCAACTCATTAAAAAAGAATATATACATAATTTTTTTGGTCATTATATATTTCATTATTTACTCCATATAAATGGGGCATCTTTATTTTTAATGAAAAATATAAGTATATATAATTTATAATCACTAATATCATAATTTAAAAAATTTATTTTTGGTTGACATGATCCATAATCAATTTACATGTCATTCTATATCAGAATACAACAATATATATTGAATGAATAATCACTTTGGCTGAAAAATTCTTCCATTCTAGGGGGTATGGTATAAAAATTTATAATTCACCATTCTCACCTTCAGTTCATCAAAATATTCATAATATTAAGTTTTCCCAATTAATGTTAGTCATTTTTGAGTTAACTTAGTATATGATGTTGAAAAAATTCATTATTTCCTATAAACCACTAATAATAACCTGATAATATAAAAAGAAAATGAATCATTCCCCCATTTTTAGGTCATATCCATTACTTAAAAACATTTTTTAAATGGATCATGAATAATTACATCTTTAGAAAAAAAATATCCATTATAAAAATATAATGGAACCAAAATTAAAACATTTCAAATATTCTATTTAGTTTCTTTCCATTTATGGTTTGAATAAAACCCTTATATGTAATTTTTGTTCCAAATGGATTTTAGAATATACCAAAATATCATCAATAAAAATTAATAATTATATCCATGATCTCATGAGATTCACTATTTATAATTTCTATGAATACAAATGTTGAATTATACAATCCAAAGGCCATAAAAATAATCTCAGAATTATTTTTTATGATCCCAAATGTTTCCTTTAGGATATTTTACTCCTTCTAACCAAAATGATGCTATCACAACCATGTATGAATCATTGTAAGGGACATCCTACAATTGAATTGTTAAAAAAAATCATCAATATCAAAAAATGATACTTGTTCTTAAATATGATGTTATTTAATGCTCTATAATAATTGAATATTGTCACATTAACATCATTATTTTAAAAAAATATAATATGACCACCCTATGGAGAGTTTATAGAAACAATGAAAAAATTATCTTGTAATTTTTGGGACATATTTTTAATGTATATGTATTGTACTTTATCCATTCAGAAAGGGTGTATTGAAAAAGGTTTTCATTCAGATCATAGTCAACAGTAAACTCAACATCTCATTTAGGACTAACACTAGGTACATACACAAGAAATATATCCATATATTCATTCACCTATAGAACATGACTAATTAGAATAACTTATTTTTAACAAGAAAATTATCTATGTTTATCTCACTACCATTAATATTAAAATTTTCCACTTCATGGTAGGTTATCAATGTCCTAAAATTATGGAATTTAACATTTTTTACATTGTATATATTTTATAATAATAAAATTAATGCCAATTAATATCAAAAATCACATCCAACTCCACAATGTGTAATTCAAGAATATTTTTTGGAAATACCATCCCACTAATAATAATAGTATGATTCATATAAATTGAGGTTTAAAATTTTTTCCTTCATATGTTTTAACCAAAAAATTTACATTCTTTTGTTGAGAATTTATCTTCATTTTACTTCCTAGTTTCATAGAAATTATTTAAAGAAAATATCCAGAGTAAAACATAGTATTACTATATTTCTAATAAACTAATACCGTTCCTGTTACCACATAAATAGGTGGACCAAAATCCACCATAATAGTATAATATGATTATTCATTGATTTTTTTTGATATGTTTGATTTCAACTTTGGGCAACTAACATCAGAACCCCATTTACATAATTCCCACCATAGACTATAACTAAAACATATCACCATTGTTGGGATATCTATTTCCCAATTCCTAATTTTTTTGGGATTACTTCACTGCACTCATGGGACATATGAAAATACATTCCACATTGTAATCACTTTATTTATTTTATAAGACAATCCCCCTGATTCTTTTTACCACTCATATCACAATATAATTTTTTTCATACCATTAAATATCATTCATTGATTCTGTCCCATTTCATACCATTTGGACCATGTTTTTATATTATCTTAACTAAAGACACTATCTTCAGTAAACACCATTTATAAATTCTCCTAAAATATAAAAATTATCTTAAAAAATATTAATTGATGGGTATAAAATATTCTTTTATATATTGGCTTAAATCCCAAGTAAAAATGATTAATTTTACTATCATGATTCTAGATAAAATTTTGATCGTACCTTGCCAATAAGATGATGTTTGCTTCATATGAATCGATTTAATCATTCTCTTTTTATATCAATTATAATTATTAATTTTCTACCCTTATTCAAACAAACATATGGATACATTTCTCAAATAAATTGTTTTTAAATTCTCCCCATTCCCAAGCATCAATCTCTTCTAATTATATAATATTCTTAACTATTTAACATCAAAAGTCATATTAGTTTTCAAAATGTTAAATAAAATTATATACCTTTAAATGATACAAATAATCAATAACATAAACAATACAGTTTACAAATAATTAATCCATCCCTTAGCAACCCCTGGGATAGAAGATCTACTGAACACTAGAGGATGTTTCCTCAAAAAGTAAATTATTATCTTCATGATTGTGTATTTTATTTTTGAATTCTCATAATCAAGTATATCAACATCATTTATATCATGTTTAAAATAATACATTATAGTAAGAAACTACTCAGTTCCAATACAAAACCTACAAATATATTGATTTTCAAGGATATCACCCTATCAGTGCCTTCATATTATAGCTTCCAAATTTTATCTATAGACAATAATTCTGAATAGACATAGTTGAAATGAAGAAACAAGGTAATATTAAAATTTGAAATCATGATTTCTATAATATATAATATCTATAAGATATTTTTATAAATTATTATAACCTCTAAAATTATCAAATTCCTTTTTTGATAGCTTCTATAAGGACTTGACAATTATCATTGCATCATTTTTTTGTATAGTGATATGAATTAACATTTCTGATTATGAAATGTATTTTAGTTTTATTTTTAGATAATAAGGACTTAAATATTATATAAAATCCCATAAATTACATTTGGGACACTTATACTATATTTCCATTTTTCTAAAAAAAATTACCTTATAAAATAGATGAAAATTAACTCCATCACTAAATATCATAACATTCAATTAGAATTATTATTTATTCTTAAAAATACTTGATCCCTATTAATTTTTTAAAAACATTTGGGATAAGGGAAAAAATATATGTAATGTTTATAATTGAAGAATGAGTTAAATCACATATTTCGTGAATGAAAATTTTCCATTTTGAAAATATTATCCTCGGTCAAAATAAATGTTTCCTTACTAATGTAATACACAGTTCATCTAAATTAATTTTAGGATTAATTCAATAGGAAACATTAAAATAAAAAATATAAGTCATAATGGGTTCTTTTATGTTATTAACAACACATTAATTTTTTCCCACAAAGTTTTACTTTACACCCTAAATAATAATCATATACATTACATTTAATTTAGTATCCCTATATTACATTGAAAAATCGTAATATTTCTGTAAAAAACACATAAATTTAATTAATAACTCATGTAGTTATCTTGTGATATAATTTTATTTTTTCATCATATAAATAAAATTTCCAATAAAGTCAATATCTATACCGTATGCATTTAAGGGGTATCACAGACCCACTAGTGGCTGAATTATAACAGAACAAACTATCCATTTTATAAAAAACATAATCTTCATTTTGAAAATAAAGAATACTGATAACATAATCATTACATTTAAACACTTGATATTTACATATTTTCACTCATAAAACTATAAATTCAACCCATAAGAAAACATTTCATGATATTAAAATATCAATTTTATTTCATTTTATTTATAATAAATAGAATATTGAGACTTTGGGGTTTTGATTGAAGAATTCATGGAATATTTTAAAGGGATTAATAAATTTAACAATGTTTATGCTAGTGAGAAAATTCATTTCCACTATATACATTAAAATGGAAAATTCCTTCTATCATTTGGAATGAAAGACAAAACATTCTATATTAACTTTGTAAACTTATTAATTTTTGAAAACATTAAAAATAAATTAAAAATAGAAAAAAATCCTTTATAATTCAACAATTTCGATATAAATACATCTATATTGTTTTTAAAATATCTATGTGGAATAAATAGTGTATGAATGTAAACAAAAAAATGGATTTCTTTTAAAAGGAAACTCTCTTACATTGTGTTAGACTCATCATGTACACTATTACTCTTCCTAAATAATTAATTTGAGTTAATTATATGAAGTTTTTTATAACATTTTTCATGATTATCATTCCTTTTAACATGATGAAATCAGTTAAAAAATAAATAAATTTAACATCAGATATTTCCATGATATTTGGATCATATGTAAAAAGTGACTTATGTTGGATAAAAATGGTCACTGAGGACATTATAATATTATATATTGAATAATATTCAGGACTTTATTATAATTTTAACAAAATAATTGATCCTTTCAAACCAACTAGGAGATATGATTATAAAAAATTACCATGATAAATTCAAAGAGATAGTAGGTTATACGTATGCATGAGTAACATTTCCATTTTTCAATGATCAAAATGAAAATATGATATATATTATTTTATTAATTATATAATAATAATAATATAATGAATTAAATGTTTTTTTATTTAAATACACTTATATATATATCATCCATGTGATGTGGTTTTGAAAAATGATTCACATCGGTTCAAAGAAGATGTTGACCACACATAAGCACAAATGATGTTATAATTTTTAAATGGATGGAATGGTATGAAATTATATACTATATAATATTTCTAGAATGAATAATATTCCATGGATGTAATAAAAATACATTAAATCCATCATTATAACCATATATAATATATGTTTTTGGTAAAATAATTATGTCGGTTCTTAAGGTGGTAGTCTTCCGTACACATTAACAGCGGTATTATTTCAAATTTGATTAATGATGAATATTATATAGGAAATTGAAGGACCCCGGAACACCCGGAGAGGGGAGGGGTGAATCAGGGTGTTAAGTTTCTCTTCTTAATGTTGTGGATATTTTTTCCATGTTGGTAGGAACTTGTTAGACCTGTCAAACAAATGATAGTAGGAAGTTGACACAACACTTTTACTTGGTTCACCACAAAGGGCAACGTCCAGGGAGAATGCACTGACAGGTTGTCAGTCATACCTAATTCCACTAAACTACACTATCTATGGATTACAATATTCATGTATAGTCACTCTGTCCCAGGCACACTGCCTTTACAAAAGTTCAGAGATAGCTCATTGTGTCCCTCGCGTCACTCCCGTTGACTCCCCCTCGCTCACTTCCTTTGGTGAAGTCCCAGTCAGTTTATAGACGTGTAGGTCTCTTCAATAGATTTTCATTGAAGTCTTTGCGTCTTCTTAGAATGAGACTCTTCTTTCATCGATGTGAGAAAATGATGCACTTGAATACACTGAACCACTGAACCAGATAATCATAAATGCGCAAACAGGTTTCACTAACAATTTCGTGCAACTCCATGTTTTACACGCAACCTTATGTTTTTCGCACAACTTCTCCTTTTTCACATAAGCTGGAATTTTTCGTGAAACTTGGAATTTTTTTCACAAGCTGGAATATTTCATGAAACACTAAATTTTTCTGTACGAGCCCAAATTTTTCGCTCAAGTCCAAAATTTTTCACGCCGCTCTAAATTTTCCACGTGGGCCGGAATTTTTCGTGCAATCCTAAATTTTTCGCACAACTCCTTTTACATGAACCTTCTATACACATCAGACCTCAGATCTTCATTGAGTCTTAAACTGTGTGGAATGAGGGGGGACACTACTTATTTATAGACATCGTTGACCCCTGCATGAAAACCCTATCTTGGGATGAGAAACCACTCAGTCAGCGCGCAAAAATTTCGCACTGGAACAATTTTTCGCGCACAACTCCATGTTTCTCCCGCAACCCATGCCTTTGAAATTTTCCAACGTTCTGATTCTGAAACACCTCTTGCGTGAAAAATCTCTCTCCACTATTTCACACACCACACTATTTTTCATGCACGCCTTTGTTTTTCATGCACCATGCTGTTTCTCGCGCACGCTTCTGTTTTTCATGTACACTGCTATTTTTTGCAAATGGTCTCTTATTTCGCAAACCACTTGATTTTTGTGCGCACCTCCTCTTTCCAACAACCTATGTATTCATTTTGTGATTTTCAGGTCTAAAAATTTAGAAAACACTAGAGAACAGTGCTAACTTCAATACTATTGTCTGCTTGAACTTTATGAGCACTTTACAGGCACACATTATGAACTTCCACTAAGGATTGACAACAAACACAAACCATACTCCAATTCTAGCATAAAACGATCATGGTTCTAACAGAAATTACATAAATAACATATTATTGTATGAATTAAACTATAATAAATATATTTTATTGTTTGAAAAATATTGTAAGGAGGTATAAGATTAAATAAAATAAAAAATATTGATTAATGACTATAAAAAATCTCCAAAAAAATACATACAAATTACAAAAAATCTAAAATAGGTATTCATTATGATCAATACAATAACTGTAGAAAGTGGGGATGGATGTAAGGGAGTAATTTTTTATGAATTTTAAACAATAAAGTCAATTTAGTGTGAAAAATACATGAGAGTGGGTAACATTTTCTAACATTGGTGAGGTGGTATCTTGGGATTTACTTAATAGTTAAATTAATATAAATTAATTTCCAGTTTTAAATTTAAATGATTTGGTAATATTAGAATATATTATAATATGATCTATAACAACTCATTAAATTGAAATTTTACATGTTTAGGTGGTGTTATCACCCTTAGCATTTTTTTTAAAATTTTTCATTACCTATTTGACAATTACACCAATATTAAATTTTTTGAGTAGGGGTTAGAATTAATACTATAAAAGTAAAAATGGAAAATAATTAGAACATGTATGATATTATAAACCATATCAAATTTACTTTTCTGATGATAGTTTTTTAGTTTTATGTCATTTAATAAAAATGAATTTTTATAAAATTATATTAGTATCTATTTTTTCACTATGTATTTAATTTTGTTTTATAATAAATGAGGAAAAGATAAAATTGGAATCTAATTCATTCTAAAACTCGAAATTTGTTTGGACTAAATAAAAATCGGTTCAACAAATTAATTTATTAAAATTAAATCACGTATAATATTTTAGGATTAATTTATATTACATTACATTTTATTAAAATAATATTTTATTAGTGTGGAAAAAGAATTTAAGGTGATTATAAAAATTGTAAAATGTTGAATCAAATTACTAAATTAAAAATTATAATTTTTTAGTAATATTTATTAGTAATTTTGTGAACAAAAAAAGAGTTATTTAAAAGAAAGAGGGTAACATTTTTTCTTTTTTCCTTACAATAAGTAGTCTAAGACTCACAATTATGGAAATAAAGAAAAGATCGTAACATTTTAAAATTTTGGATGATTATGGTCAAAATAAACTCACATAGTAAAATAAAGGCAAGTGTATAGTTTAATTTTAGATCTTATAAAATTTTTTTTAACCTTAATTGTCCCATTTTATCGTTACCTTCGTAAAAAATATTTACCATAGTTACTATATATAATAACAAAAAATAAATGATAAATTTACACCTAATTTTTCCCTCTATATTTCAAAAATGGAATTAATTTTTTATGATTATATTCATAAATATGGAAGAATTTAAATTTAAATTAAACAATCAAAATATGAACAAGTATAATTTTTTTTGAAAAATTTATTTTAAAAATAAAATAGATTCTATTCCAAATTATGTATAAAATTCAATGTAATAACTATAATTTGACTTCTATTAATCACGAGGTTTTATTTTTGTCTTAAAAAATACAAAAAGGATACTAATTTTGAAATACATTAAAATAAAACATAGTTTTCAATAAAAAGTTATTTTTCACTATTAATTTAAAATTAAATCTTCTCATAAAATTATCAAAATATCTAAACTGGAATCTTTTGACTTTATAAATTCAAAAATTATATTACATTTGTCTGAATAAAATTATATAGTTTTTGATTAAATATTTAATATAAAAATATGTCATGCATGAAAACCCAAACTAGTTATAAATAATTTTCCTCTTTTTTATTGAAAATTAGGTAATATTAAAAAAAATAACGATATAAAATATAATTAATGAATATAAAATAATTATTTATCATAAAATTATATGTGTTTTTGTAATGGTTACCCTAGTGATATGACATAGGATATGATTCATGATTTATTTTGGTATTTTTTTCTTTTATTATAGTGGTTAAATATATTAGAGATATTAAATTTTTTGGAAAAATAGGATTTATATTCTATAATATTGAGAATCTATTTTATAGATTGATTAGTAAATTCTCATTTCAGCTAAGAGGTAATTATCTATCATTATGTAATTTTAACATTTTTATAATAAAATAGATTTCATTTTAAATTAATACATTTAAATTGAATATATGGTTAGATGTGACAAATAAAGTTGAAGTTATTATACAAGGAAATACTTCTGGTGAAAATTTCCAAGGAGTCATAGTCATGTATTTAAATGGGGTGAGGTGAGATCAATGATTATAAGATATCATGGTTTATGATTGATAATGGTAAGGTCACTCATTGGTGATTGTATTAAGCTATGCATTTTTGGATTCCATGGATCAATATGTTTAATGGATATAGAGATGGTTTTCAGCTTTTTATTTGTGACATGGAGTCAATAGTATGAATTTATCTTGATTTATTGATCCCTATGATCAAATGATAAATTTTAATTTCCCATGTAGCATCATAAAAAATTATTGGTTTTTTGATTATGTAAGGGTATGTTTTTCTTAGGGATTAATATATATTACAATATAGAAAAGCTTTATTTTCATAAGAACCATTTCATGATTTATTATAAATTTTATGTGTTTGTACATGGACTATTTTGACTATTTTTTCTATTGTGTTTATTAAAGTCAATTTTATTTTTTATTTTTATTTTTTTATATTCATATTAATGAATTTTTGGTGGCATTGTTTTATAAAAAACATTTTTATCATTTAAATAAATTATATACAACCAATTTAAAATAAATTAAATGTTTTTAGAGGGAATTTCCTTTTTTAGGTTGGGGTGATATTTATTTAAAAAAATTTATGATTAAAATGTATACTATTCATATCAATTAATTAATGTTTGGTATGGGACATCTATTTCTTGGATATGGTATTAAGTTATATAATAGTACATATGTTGAGATTGTCTAGAGTATATATCATTTTCCATTAATTGGTGAATATTTATTCCATGGGGTTTGATGAATATTGATAGAATGTGGTTGTCTAATTTTATGGGTTATGCAACATGGTGACAAAGGGTATGGTTTATTAATAATTTCAAAATGTGTGATTTGTTGGATTTAAATTGAAATTATATTTTCCAATGTTGTATATGAGTTAGTGTTTATATTTAAAAAATTATATTTTTTATATTTTCTCTATTCTAGTGGTTGAACATAATTTCAATGATAACTAATTTATAGATCCACATTTCCAATCTCCTATAATATAATATGTTGATGTTATTAACTTTGTGTGAGTGATTTTCAAGGTGAAATATAGAAGATATGATCAATCTACGATAAAAATTAATTTCAATAAATAATCAGACTATAATAAGATTTTATTTAACGATGCATTTCTTCTGAGTAGAATAATGAAGATGTTGAAGTCTGCAACTATTTTATCCTATTTACATTTTCATTATTTTTGAATGTTACAATGAAATTCCTTAGGAATTAATTATTTTCTGTTATCTATTTTGATCACATTAATGAAATTGTGGCATGGTTTTTGGCTATAAATTTGGAAGAGGTATTCAATGAACCCAGATTGTCAAGAATGTGTTATATTCCATTTTTGGTAATTTTCTTTATTTAACCTTTATAATATTAAATTATTATTGTCTGTCAAAAATATATATCGTTTCACAAAATTCTTCTAAGATTATGGAAATCATAGGTCCTTCTTGTATATTTTTTAGTGATGTTTTTACAACCTTTGATTTCAATCCCAATCTCTCTTTTGGATTAATTTTAATATAATTATGTAATTTATTTATTATTCTCATTATTCTACTTCAAATATTTACCATATTTTCTTTGCAAAGGTTCCTAGGTCCTACTTGAGGTGTTGTGTTGATGAAGGGTCAATATATTATTTATAGATAAAAGTTTTTGTGGAGGATTATTATTTTCTAATGGTAGTTTTATAATTTATTTCCTTCTATACCCTTAGGTTTTTGTTTTATGGTTTTTTTAAATTTCATGATAGAGATTCACTCTATTTTTTCCATTGTATTAACTTTTATTTTTCATTTTTTTATTCCTTTAGTTAATTAGACATAATTGTCCATAATTTTGATTTTAATAAAATTATATTTAAGTAAAAGCATGTAATCTTTTTTAGAATGACTTCCTTTAATTATTATTTAATAGTTAATTGACCTTGATGTGTCTTTTATGCTAATATAATTGAAAAAGGTGACTAATAATATAAGTAATTCATAATTTATATTGACTTGATAAATTTAAAATATTATAATTTGATGGTAATGTTTGAATCATAAAATCACTTATTTTATGTTATTATGATATTTAAGAACTGGAAATTTCATGAATATGTGTTGAGGAAATAGGATTATCATTTTATCTATACTAAAACTATTTTTAAAATAATTTTTTGTTTAATTTCAATAGTATTGGTGGAAGTGTTATTGTGATTTGTTTGATAAGGGGATGGGTTATATGGTAGTTTGTATTATTATTATGATAATTATCAATGGTGTATAGGTTATTTTCATGAACAACCTAGATATATAAATGATGTTAAAGAAAATTAATTTAATAAAATTAGTCTATTGTGAATTGCGAGTATTCAAAATATGGTAGTAGACATTATTCTATCAAATTAATGATGTGTTTTTATATTTTTATTAAGGTTTTGTCTTACAAAGTGGAACATATGTTAATGTTTTATGTATGTATATATATATCATTGTATGTCTTAACATTCATTTTGAATATAAAACTGAGTCCTATAAATAAAGTAACACCCAATAGGAATTTTCTATTTTAGGATCACACCTAACATCTTGGGTCAAGGTGATATGGATGGTTAAATTCTCACCCACACCATATATATATTTTATACATAGTATAATAATGTGTTTATGTGTATGTTATGTGTTTAGGGGGTAGTTTTTTGGTTAGTATTTGGTTTTGTGGTTTGGAAATGTGGTTGTGGTTATGTGGTTGTATTGTTATAATTGACACTGGTATATGGATTGTCTTTATGGTATTTCGCATGTAGTGATGATATGAATTGTATATTTGTGGTTTTATGTTGTGTTTTGTGGATATGTAAATGATAAAAGTTCTATGATATGTACAATTATGATCTGATGGAAACTAGTCCAGTAGGGAAGATAGTACGGGGTACTTAGGGATATATTTTCTTGACTATAGTATAATGATTTTTTTTTCAATTTTAGATAGAAATAATTTGTGATAATGGGAAGGAATACGAAACTCTATAAATAATGATATGACCAGGCCCACTAGATAAATACCTATTTAGCGAAAAGTTGAGTCTATTACCCCAGGCCTACCTCCCACAGGATAGTGGTTGGCCAGTAACATGGAACATGAATATCTTTTATATGGGATAAATTATCATTTTAAACATGAAAGAAAACATGTCTATAACCTACATGTGTATATAATAAATACAAATAATTATATCATACAACAATGAAAATGAATCTGATTCATGATAACATCTAGGTATTTAGAAAAATTAATATTATTAAAAAGGAATTGAAAAATTTAAGACCCATTTTCTAGTAAACCTTTATATCCATGAACATGTAGAAAAAAATATATTCACTAACAATAAAAAATATGAAAATAAATGGTCACCTTATAGAAATAATAATATCTAGCTCCACCATATCTAATTCATTATATTAATCCATGAACTATGTCATGTCCTAGAAATTCCGTATAATTTTTTTAGAAATATGGAATTATTACGAGACCGGGAAATTGGATGGCGTGTGATTTCGAGGCCCAGAGTGCCCGAAATGATTCGTCGAAGTTTTTGTTATGCTTAAATTAGTGTGTGTAAGCTCTTTTACAGAAAAAGTTGAATAAATATTAAATGGTTTCCTAGACTAGAAATCTGAGTGCATCGTTACATTCAAAATGGTGGGTTTACCCTAGGCGCGACTTAAGTTTGGTTGGCGTGGGCCTCCTATGAGAAAACCCAAAAATGGAATAATCATAAATAAAATAAATAAATAAATCATTTTATTTTTTAAATATTTATTACTCAAAAAACGGTAACTAAGATTGAAAATATGAGACAACCACTGAACTCGTGAGGGTATGCTTTATTTAGGTAGATACTAACATAGGCCGATAGGGTCCACTAGTGAAAGTTAGTTTTTTCCTGTGAATAAAATAATTAAGTGACAATTATTTTATTGTAAAATAAATAAAATTTAAATTGTAACTCAGATTGGTAATCCGAGAGTTCCATTGGGTTCAATGGGGAATTTTTCACCTAGGTTGAGCCTAACCTAAACCAGCATGGGTCGAGGGTGACTGATAATAATTTTCTGAACTTATTTTCGGGTATGTTTAGTAAACGCATGAGCGGAGTTTTCTTACTTTTGAACCGGTGTTCGGATTAAAAATACAAAGACAACGTTTAACTCACAGCGTCGGGATTCACTTAAGGGAGGTTTAACCTCGACAGTAGTGGGTTGGTGGAAGAAGTTGGTTTTTAAAGTTTTCATGGAGGATTAAATAGAATAAATATATTTTATTTTAAATATCTTCCCAAATCTCCTTTTAATTATTGGTGGTGGGGACCACCCAAACTCACCTTTAATGTGAGTAATCCTTGGAATTATCCCATGTTAATGAGCCAAAAATTAATTAATCTACTAATTAATTATGTGGCTCCACACCTCTTAGTTGGGGGGATCGTTGGCGAAGGGGAGATTTTGGGGAGAGCCTTTAGGAGAGCCAATGGGAGATATTTTGGGAGCTTTTGTTTTGTGGAAGAACATACTCCAATGAAGAACGTCATCCAGATCAAGAACGTGGAAGATGCACGAGCTCAGATCGAGAGCGTGGTGTATAAGCAACAAACATCGATGTCCTCATCTCATTCCTCGCAACATCTCTAATGAACATCAAGGTAAGGGTTTTATTTTGAAGTATGATAAATATCTATTTTTTGATTCCCCATATTATTTATTATCAACAATATGGACCAAATAAACATGACCATCGATCCGCACATATACCATGAAATTTTTATTTCATTATTTGAGCCTTCTTTGTGCGTTATTCAACACCTAATATTTATTGTCGCTGGAAACAAAGTATTTTGCTGAGTGCGATATATGGATGTGAATCCATCGATGCAAGGATCAAAAATATGAGATCGTTTAATTTTTGGGCTTGGAATGAATCCAAAATGGCTTGTGGAGGGAGGCAGCCAAATATTTATTGGCACTAGAAACACAATATTCTGTTTAGTGCGGCATATGAATGTGGAGACCTTGACCCGAGGATCATGAATATGCGATCATTTTATTTTTGGGGTTTAAAAATAAGAAGAAGTGGGCCACAAAAGGGGAAACGTGGTGGTGTGATTCCAGAGAGTCTTCAGGGCGCGGCTTCGGGCGAGGTAGACAGTGCGACGTGCTGCGGCAGTCGAGTGGATGTAGCTAGGCCGAAGGGTTCAGCTGGTGTGAGTTAGGTGAGGCGGAAGATGGCTGAATGGGTGACTGGCGTGGTGGTGCATGGTTCAAGTGAGTGAGGCCAGAGGGGGAGGATTTGGAGAATGTGGCTCTTGGATTTGGTGGTAGAATAGGCATAAATTTGAGGAAGAGAAAAAAACATGAAGGAGTTAGATTGGAGAGAGAAAGGGTTGAAATGAAATGAAATAAAATTAAAAGAGAAATAAATAAAGGAGGAGTGAATTGAGGGTTGTGTGGTGTTCATGAGATCTTTTTTATATTGAACATGGGTTTTGGGATTGAAAAAAATGGTAAAATGAAAATAAAAATAATTTAATAATGTTATTATTATTTTTATTGGGAAAACCGTGTTTTGAATGAAAAATATCCGTGGGACCTCAGTTTCATGAACAACCAACGACAGTGTGACCATGACTTCGAGATGAAAATTATGAGTCCAATATTGGATGTCTTTTTCAGGTTTTTTGATCTGGTACCCGAAATGCTCAAATAATAATAATATATTATTATTATTAAATCTTCGACCCTTTATAACTCCTGCGTGTGATGTCCAATTGAATTACCATATGCGGCAATGTGATCCTATCATTAAGATGGTCAATTTAAGTATAATGTTGAGTATTAAATTTTGGTTCGTGGCTTGGGTCCACGAAACACCCTATAATATTAATATTATTATTATTGCGGGATATTGTATTTGACATATCTCCCTCATACAGTGTCGAAATGATGAACCGTCAATGGCATAGAAAACCATGGAGCGTGACAAACCATTTGGTATACCCCAATGGAGTTTTGGTTAATGTTGGGGTGTGACTGGGTTGGATTGAACACAAATTCAACTGGGCCATCTGGAATAAAAGGCCAATAACTTACAGACCAGGCGCCCTATTGACGCACTGTCTGTAGCGCTGAGACCTCTTTTACATGGTGGTCCTTTGGGATACCTCTTCGTGAGACTTCATGGCAGTTGGAGTATCAACTTGCTGCATGAGGAGAAGATCCTCCTTAAATCAAGAGAGCTTAGTGTGGGATCCCTGTAGCTGTCTGTAACATGAGAAAGTTACCCTTTGTGGGTCTGTTCTCGAGGATCCCACATGGATCCACTCTATTAATACATGTGGGACTACTCTAGGATCCTGTGTGGGTCTGCTATACTAGGATCCTATGTCGGTCTCATGATGTACTTGGATTTTGTGTGGGTCTCCTGTACTAGGATCATTTGTGGGTCCAATGATGTACTAGGATCCTGTGTGGGTCTGCTGTACTAGGATCCTGTGCGGGTCTGATGATGTACTAGGATCCTGTGTGGGTATGATGATTTAGGATCCTACGTGGGTCAACCTCTTAACAGAGTAAGATGATTTATTATTTACTTCTAATCATCTCTACTATTGTACCTAAGTTATACCTGGTGTGAGAAGAGTCCTTAACTTCGAGGTGATAACATTGTGGCATTCTTCTATGTGGCGTACCTCTGTGGTACATTCCATCATAGTGAAACCATTGTGGCATTCTTCTGTGTACCATTACATTTTTTGTACTTACCTTTGTGGTGTTACGTTTATGGTGTTCCTTCTTTTGTGGATTAGTTGAACCTTGGGATATGGATTTGGAACTTGTGTTTCCTCATGAATGAGATGGGTATACTTGATATCTTAGGTATAAGTATAGGCATATTCCTAAGTAGGGTTGATAGTTTTTTTCATGCATTGTGGTTTGTCCTTTTTGGATTTTGAGAGAGCTTTGGGGGGTCTCAGGGTCCCTACTGAGTATCATTATACTCACCCCTACACAGGCTATGCATGCACCTTGTTGTGTTTGGTGCAGACCATAGATAGCGCTAACTAAGGGCGGGGTACCAGGACTAAAGGTAGCTTAGAGGTGGACCATAAATGAGGTGTACCATAGAGATGAACGTTCGATAGCTGTACCTACCCTTTAGATAGGATCCTTGTCAGGTGTTCATAGGAGCTGTTCAGTTTACTTTTACTTTCCAATTTTCTTTTACTTTCCAGTTGGGATTGTATTATGGCCCCTTTTACTTACTATACACACTATTTTTTACTATTAAGTTTACTTGTGTTCGTATTGTGCTATGTGCATGGTTGTGTGAGTTACAGGTTATAAAGGCAATGCCTTCCCAGTTTTAGGGAATATGCCTTCGATGATAGTCGCCAGCCCCTGGCCTGTGGAAGGCAGGCTTGGGGTAGTCACAACACAGGCCCTGGGGGATGGGTCGTGACATACTATTTTTCATTTTCATAAGAATATAATATCTCAACCTGAGGCTTATAGAGGTGTGAGTATAATCAATTCCAAAACCCTTAAAATGTATGGAAATTTAATAAATGAATATTTATAAGAATCATAACTAATATGTGTATATAAGATAAATACATCCATATATAGAAAACATTGATTCTAACTCTACCCCACAACCAGTAGCATCAAAAAGAAGGAACCTAGCAGGCCATCAGGATTCCCATAGTACCAGAATATCTAAAAAATCAACACTTCCATATCATTAATATATAATTATGATGTGGGACACTCACATCATTGATGTATCAATTTTATGTGAGGTTATACAATATCTTTTGTAGGAATTTTTCTCTATCATGTGTATATATAATCAGTTGAGTTGGTTGCTTACTCCTTATATGTAGGACCCACATCCCATTTATAAATGTGGTTTCATTGTAAGATCTTTATAATGTGACCCAATCTTTGATTTAATTGAATATGTAATGATATTTGTAACCCATGTCATACCTGATGGTTTATCCCATTCTATATCAATATCTTACTAAACCTAAATATTTTAATTATCCATGATTTCTGTAGAATTAATAGTATATGTTCTAAATATTTTATTCATATAATACTACATGGGAAAATATGAATATAATACTACATGGGAAAATATGAATATTCTACTATGTATGTTTCTGAAATTGATTCCCAAGAGAAGTGATTTGAAAAACAATATGGATTCTAGACTACACATATTACAACCATAACTTCATAATGTTTTTATTTTTTTTATATTCGTAATCCATGTAATGTTAAACTACACTACATGTGTAGAAATTTATTATAGTTAGGGTATTAACATATAAATGAAAGGCATTATATGTAATATATTCTCACATACAGGACATATACCTCATCAACATGGAATATGGACTCTCTAAATGACATGGAACATACAAACTCTCAACTGAAGATGTTATAATAAACATTGGATCTATAACATTATGTATGTGGATAAAATTCCATGAAACTGAATTTAACAAGGTACACAATGTCTTATTGGGCTCTTTAATACACAACATGTGACATATAGTCACATAGTGTGATTATATTAATATAATTTATAAGCCATATATTTCCACCCATCCAACAAAAATTGTGACCAAGTATACAACATATAGTGTAGTAACAAAGAATTTACTAGATTTATAATTCTCACCTCCTAAGAAAATTTTACTATAAATTATATCTTTGTAACCACCAATTCTATTCACCCATTAGTTATTAGATTTGTTGGTTTACTATAAATCTTTAATCATTAATTTTTATTTCTATAATAAACATTAAAATCATATAAATTTCTTATATATATGTATGATCTTATCACTACATCTATATGTGAACTCGATCCCATGGACATCTATAATCACGGAGCAGTTACCCTTTAGATTATCAAGTGGAGGTGATGAATGATAGTCAGGGAATATGGAAAAAATTACTAAACCAAATTCAATGGATTGATAGTTTCACACTATTATGGATAACATGCATATTTTTAATAAAATAATAATAATATGACAAAACATAAACTACTTATTAGAAAAATATAATCCAATTAACTATAAAAAACCTATTCTTGATGAAAATAAAAAAAATCATTTTTTAATATTGATGATTCATATTAAATTAAATTAATAAGGTAAATATATTCATAGAAAATATTTTATATATTTCATATAAAATATTCCTTGTAAAAAAACATGAACATAAATTTAAATCAAAACACTATAATTAATATATTAATTTAATAGTGATAAAAAAATTATCATATTTTTATTATCAATGATTTCATTTCATATTGATTTAAAAAAAATGGTATTAAAAAATATGATTTTTTGGGAGGGGAGTTAAACATGAAGGAAATGTAAAAAACAAAAAAAATGAGTTTCCTCATTTGTGGGACATTGACCATCACATTATATTAACAATTCAATTCATGTTTTATGGTGATTCTTCTATAATGAACACAATGAGACATAATGAACTAGAAATAATTTCATTATGATTTTATATTTTCACTAATGAAAACATTACATATATGAAATAATAAAATCATATTTATAATGTTGATTTATATTACTACTTCTATAAATTTGTTTTAATTTTTAATTCCTAAAAATTCACAATCTAATATTTAATGGAAAAATATATATATTATACCACTCCTATGTAAAACCATCTATTCTGGATAGAAATGATGTGAGAGAATTTCTATTTCTTATTTACTAAATAAGTTATTAAATATTTTAATGCACATTGATACGAGTAATATATTGCTTATGTTATTTTCCTATAATATATGCCATAATGTAAATCTAACCAACACTCCAAATATATTTATAAATAAAAAATTAATAATTATAATTAAAAAAATATTTATCAGTAAACCCTCCCAATTTAACACCCCATAATATTACAATATATTTCATTTATAATAAATCTATTTAGGTCAATATCTTCTAATGCATGCAATAACGAGTCTAAAATAAATACAGTTTTGTAACATTTTTCACATGTAATTTAATTTAATATTTTCCCCTTATAGAATATTTATATTTAAAAAAATAACCTTTATTTTGTAAATAATGAAAATATAATTGTCTTATAGTGAAGTTTTACTATTTTCCTGAGAAAATTCCTTTTTTAATTAATATAAAAAAAAATAATTTTTTTAAAAAAAGAACCCCTTCCAATATATTATTTATAATGATGAATATGCTTTAATGTTTCATTAGTATAATTTTATATCAATTAATACATTTTAGTTCATTGGGATCATTTCCATATTATATATATATATACACACATGTTAATCTTTTGAAAATTTTCACTTTAACAACCCAACTTCTAATCACATATGTGAGGTTAATTTTAAATTTAATTTTTTTACCTCTTTGAGACACTAACACATTAATTATTTATATAACAATTATATGAAATAAATGATACTAAAAATTATTAAAAGTGAAGTAAAATTATTGTGTTCTAGTGTTTTTGTAGTTAAATATCAAATTTTAAAATTTATAGGAATTATATATTTGAATTGAATCAACTTACTGATATTTTCAAATTTAAATTTTATAAATAATTATAAAATAGATAATAATGTTATTTTATAGTAAATTTTAATTTATTAAATGATTTAAAATTACACAAAAATGTATAATCTTCCATGGGATTTTGAAATATCAATAAATATAAACTATGATACATTAAAGGAAACTTTTATCTTTTTATAATGAATATATTGATTCATAAATAGTAAAAACAATGTTAGCATATTTAATGTTAATGTAGTGTTTTACACATTAAGCAGGATTATGTTATAATTAATATCCAACACATTTAAGATTAATATTTTATAAATTAGATATGATATTTAGATTCATTTTTTTAAATAATCTAATAAGTCCTATTTTAATTTATTTTTATGGGATAAAATACCTTGGTAATGATGGCTAGTAACCGTAATGAAAAACCAAAATGGTAAAATTTAAGAAATATATTGTTTAAGGAAAAAAGGTTTGTAAAATGTGTTTCATTTTGTTATTTCGGTTTGTATCGACTTTATAATCTCTCCAAACCATTATGTATCAATTCTAGATCTACTATTGGACTATTATTCTCCCAATGGTGAATTATTTTGATTATTTACATGAATTCCACTTCACATATATAAATGGGTTTTCAATCCCATCACTTTATCACACTATCACACCACATTGGATCAAACAATACCAAAAAAATCACATCTTGACATCCCTACCCTCATTATAGAGGCATTATTTAGGGATATAATCCTTAATTTTAATTATTTAGTTCAATACTAATGAGGATACCCAAACAAGAGGTTGTGTTCTTCAATGAGGATCATTGTTTACTTTATTCTCCAGCTCCTTCAATTTTTAGTAAACAATTATTATATAATAACGTCATTTTCTTTCATATATTTGGAATATTTTTTAAAAATGGAATTACCAAAAACCATATCTACTTCCATCAAATGGGTTATGATGTCATAATTTGTGTATATAACAGGCTTCCATCTCACGAAATGAGGTTGTTTGTTTTTTTCATTTCAACTTGTAATGTTTTAGTATAATATTGGAACTATAGTGTATTTATTTTATTTATATCACATTTGTACCAATTGGGTAACTATATCATATATATCATTTTACCATTCATTCCATAAGAGATAAGATAATGTCTCCCAATTATATAGTATACTACTTCCTTGTAAAGTGATATATTTGTCTTTCACTAATGCTTTACATAGAAAGTGATAAAGATAAAGATAGTGATTATATTATATATGAATAGAATAATTATGATATCTAAGAAATAATTATTATTTTGTAATTATATTATATATATATATATATATCATTTTCTTTATTTATATTTCACTCATGTAAATATGATAACATCGTTCATGTACATGTGGACTGATACCTTGACGAAACGACATGACTCTATTTTCATCACCACAAAAAATGGAAGTCATATATATTTTTATCGTATTATATATCTGATATTATAGCCATTATGAAAGGGTATAATATAACATTCCTCCTATCTATAATGATCTTTGAAAATTTCAATTTTACTTATGCGCATGTACGAACTACCAACTCTATGCTTATAAAATAATTCATTTTTCATTACCATCATTCAAGATTGGTTTTATAAGAACATTTCATGTAAAAATATGATAACTATTTCATCATTATTATTCATGTAGATGATAGAACGCTATATTATATTCATGAATCAGATCATTGATGATGAAACATAATTGAGTAAATAAGGCAATTAACACCCGAAGCAATGAAAATAATTAATGTATACTAATAAAAGGTTGATATAATACTATAAAAAGATAAAATAATGTAAAATAAAATTTAGAATAGTTCTATTGTAAGTAAGTTACATATTTAAAACCACTATACATGAGTTTAAATCAAATTCAACCAAAAGGAAGGGTTAGGAAATTTATTTTGTGTCAAATTAATTCCATTAATACTTATTTCTCATTATACATCAATTATATTTTATATGATTTGCACAAATACCCTTAATTTGATTCATTCAAAACCCTTATAAATTTATATTCCACATATAATTATCTCCTCAAAGTATATTTGACTTGAAAACTACCGAGTGGTAAATGTTATTGTGAAATCTCACTTCCATTTGAGTTTTCTAATTTTCGATGAAAGAATCACATTGTAGTGATAATATTTCATTGGAAATTACATTTCTATTATAAATATATATTGTTTTGTTATAAATGTAACTATTTGAAAACCATTATACCAAATTTACTTATGGTGTTCACTATGAATGTTATTTCATTAACTGGGGAAATATGGACAAATACACATCCTTTAATCGACAAAAATATTTGATAAGGAACATTTCATATGAATTATGTAATTTATTAGATATATGATGAATTATATAGATATTTATGAAATCTGTGGGGGATGATTATATAAATCCCCTTGATGCATTGGTAGTCTAATGAGATGAATCAGTTAGCCAAATTGGATTGATTATTATCCTTTTTTAAACCTTCTTCTAAAAGGACAGGATGTAAAGGTATCTTGTACCTGGGTAACCTGACATAAAATATTTATATTTTTATATTTTTTAAAATTCAGTTATTTTTATCCATGATATATTATCTAAGATATTATTAATGGATTAATTTAATTCTCATCTTATTTATTAAATGGAATGTGTTTTTAGATTTTTAACATACTATATTTATTCTTCCATATATTGTCATGATATCCATGATAAGAAGGTATCTCTCATCATGGAAAGGTAAATCCTTATCTAGTCCTAGGAGGCTGAGTATTGTGAAATAAATTATCATTCCAAAATTTGTTTACACTTTCATGGTATACAAATTGAAGATTTCTTTACTCAAGAGCATTGATATCTCTATCAAGAATTTCATTTGGAGTGGTGGAATCAATGAAAGGAGGATTGAAATGGTCCCTTGGAACTCTATTTGTTATCCTTATGTTGAAGGGGGATTGGGTATCAAGAACAATGGATGTTTTAATGATTCCATGCAGGATGGTATTATTTGGAGGCTCATGAACATAAAATCTGTGTATATATTATTTCTTAGAGCCAGATTCTTGCATAGACTTAAAGTGGGGAACTTTAATTACTTCACCTCTTAGGTTTGTCATACCTTCAAGAAAAGTTCTCCAAAATTGATGTTAATTATTGCTGGTTAGTCTCAAGGGATTATCCCCTCAAACTTTGGAAATTCAACTAGACTGGAAACAAATAGGAATACTTGGTTCTTGATGATTACTCGAATCTGGATTTTGATTTTTCAATCAAAGATCAACTGGGTTACATGGATGGTCTCCTGAATCAGATTGTTTATATTGTTAAGCAGTATATATTTTCCTCTAAGCGGGATTTTTGGGCTTGGGAGCCGACTTATAATGGTATTATTTCTTCCAAATGTTTTTATTAGAACATTATCGGAAGCACATATGGGCTTCAATGGCTGTGTAGCTTCAAAAAGGGCCTTTTAAGGACCTCTCGGGCCATGTTTTCAAAGAGTCTAGCTCGAAAGAGGCTTTCTAATGATGACTATCTTAAAAATTGTTTAATATTTCTCAACTAAATGTTTGTCCTTTATCATCAAAAACAATGAAGACATTGATCATATATTTCTCACTTGTGTGGTAGCTTCAGCAATGTAGGTGGCTATTTCTCACATTTTTGAAGCGAATTTACCTGCTTCCAACTCAATTGATGGCTTAATGCATTGCTGGTTTGATTTGAAAATTTCACCGCATGTCTTCTCTATTTTTCTTTCTATTTATAAGGAACTCCTTTATTTTAATTTTTTTGGAACAAGGCCCTGCATGAACAATTGGTCTTCCATGTGGGTACTACCTTGGCTGGACTTCTCACTACTGCTCGTACAATTACTGTTCCAAGAAGCAGATTTTGTACAAACTCCATACATGATTTTCCAGTTAAAACATGGGTTGTGTCAATAGAAATTTCAGACCCCCTCTTGGCATGCTTGTGGTGCTCTGGCTGTCTACCTTCCATGGTTGGATCAAAATAAATTTAGACGGCACTTCGAGGGGTAATCCAGGTTCTTCTGGTTTAGTGAGGTTTTTAGGGATCATAAAAGGTGTGTTCTTGGTTATCGATTTGGTTATTGTGGTTTTGATTCCTCTCTTGATGAAGAGATGCATGGAGTTATCGAGGCATTTGAGAATGATGAACGAAGGGGATGAAACAAGTTATGGATTGAATGTGATGCTTTGTATGTGGTTCTTTCCCTTCAGACTGGTTCTCTTCATCTTTTTTGGAAGTTGAAAAATCACTAGAAAAGGTGTTTGGATCAACTCTTTTCCTAGGATCCTATTGTTACTCATGTTTATCGAGAGGCGAGCTCTTTAGCAGATGGTATTTCTAGCCAAGGTATGAATGGTATTGATTTTCATTAGGAGGATCAAGTACCATGCAACCTACATCCCTTTCTTAGGAAGGATTAATGTAAATCTCCTACCATTAGACTGGTGTAATTTTTTTCATTTCTAATAAAGGTATATTGCTTTTATAGGAAAGGTCTCAGTCTTCTGTAAATTTTTTTTAAAAAAGATATTTTCTCACCCTGTCTATTGGATTAATTTTAAAATAACATTATCTAAATTTTTGTTTATTATTTTGAAACATGGATTCCATACTATTAATCCTGAGGTGAAAATTTATTAAATAGAGTTGTTTTTTGGAAAATATGAATTGTAAACATAGTTATTTTTTTCCATACTTAAGGGTAAATTAGGTAAATAGGGTTAAAATTAATTTTGATATATATTATAACATACCATAAATTTGTCAAATTTCTATTATATTAGGTATTTTTGACTTGAGTCACCCTTACGTATAATTTTTGACCACTTGGAGAAACCCAGAAAAAATTAATCCCATTATAGTATTTTATTTTATGAAATGTCAAACTTGTCTCAATAATTTTTTTCATAAGTATATCATTTTTTATATGAGTTATTACAAAAGATAATTTAAAAAATAAATAATAATTTTAAATATTAAATATTTTTATTTATCGTGATAATATATTATCAATTTTCTGAAAAAAGTATTACCTTAATAGATTTCACAATGATGATGCAATAATTGTTAAATTAGTTGAAATATCAAATAAATGATATTAGAAATACAAAGATAAATATGAATTGAAAACCTTAATGTTGCCCAAGAATTTTATATAATAATTTGACATGATAGGGATGATTTATAATATTTTTTTTAAAATATATTTTTTATTGCTATTTTTTAGAGTCATGGTAATGAATTGTGTGAAAAATGACATTAATGTTATTTAAAAATAAATAATAATTTTTTAAAGGATATAAAATTAATAAAATATTATAAAAATAAAAAATATTCCAAATAAATGGGAGAGAGATTAAAATTTAATAAATTAGTCTTTTATGTGTATTTATTCATTTTAATGTAAATATATTAACCATTAACAAGTAAAATTTTATGTTGTCACTATAATAGCTAAAATAGTTAAATAAGGGTTAAAACCAAAATATAGGGCACACAATTTTTTCAGATCTTATATAAATATTACTTAATCGATGATTCCAACCCAAAATAATAATTTAATATAAATAAATCAATTTTTATTCATTTGGAATATAAAATTAATTTATATTCATTTAATATTTTATGAAATTCCAAGAGTTCCCCTCTACTCTCTTATAAAAGGGAACATATTATTATATTTTCTTCACATTAAAAAACTATTTAGATAAGAGATTGTATTCCAAAATAACTACCTATAATACCTCCCACCATTATAGAGATTTTATTATAGTAATAACACCACCGATATTGGTCTTAAGGTGTCAAGAAACAATTGATTTCTAAAGAAGAATTATCATTTTTAATGAATAGTTTCTCTTTTATTACATATTACACCTCCTTTAAATCATATTAGTCCATGATTAAATAATAACTATACTATAATACATATATTCATATTGTATTAGGTTAATATCATCACCTAAATCAATCTCCACTTCTGTCAAATCATAAAATAAGTTATCAATTGTGTATATGATGGACTACTGCCTCGTGAAATGTAATAATTCATTTCCACCACCATCTCCCATTACTATTTATAATTATGGATATAATTTTTATATATTACATTCATGAAAGAATTATAATTTTTAAAATATACTATAATTTCTTAGTTATTTCTTTTCCATGCACAGAAAAATGATAATGTGGTTTGTGCGTCCATGCGAATTATCACACCCATGAAGCGATGTGATTTTTTCATTACAAATTTAAATGTATTATATATATATTTATGTTAAAATAATTAGAATGTTCAAAATGAAATTTTTATAATTTTCAAAATATTAAATTATACTTAATATCTTTCCATAATGATTATTGGAAAATGGAAATGTTACTCATGCGTATGTATGACTTGACATCTATATGATTGTAACATATTTAATTTATAATATACATAGTTAATGGACTGATTTAAAAGAATAATTTATGTATAATATTATTATTATTTAATGATTATTATTCTAGAAATGTTTTAGTAATGATCACCTTGACTAGAGACAATATACTAAAGTCATTTTGGACTTATGTACCGAATATAATCAAATCATCTAATATGAACTTATATAATTAATTATTTGTTATGACATGATAATATGTGAAATAAAAATAATAAAAAATTTAAAAATTTGTTATGAAATCAAATACTGAACCTATGTTTATTATTTTAAAATATAAGGATTGTACATGATGTGTAGGACCCAATGTAAGGGAATTCTGACTCAATTTAATTTCTTTGAGTTAAAGATTTAATTCATTGACTATTTCATTAAAAGATTAGGTGGGAAATGAATTTATATTTTATTTTTTTATTTACACTATATTTTTGTGTATTAAAATATAATCAATTATTTTTTATAACTGATGTGATATTTGTAAAGACATCGTATCAGTATCCTATCATTGTGTCATATTTTGATGTCATTCATCCACCTTCTTTTACGAGGTACACATGCTTCCCCATTGATATGTAATATTAAGAATTTATTTATTATCATTTTATTTAATGTTTTATTAAATGATGTTCCAACATATTTTATATGATTACAATTTCTCAATGAGTTTTGTGACACATTAATTTACAAATGTTTTTTAAATGATTAGATTGGATTATGAAAATGTATTTATTATTTCAAAAACATATAATGTTTTTAAATGATTGAAAATGTAATTTTAAAATTGAAATGTTAAATTTTGAATGATTTTATGTGTTAAAATTATATAATAGTACATGATGATTTTATGGATGGTTACATTATATACTAGAAATGGGATGTTTTGTGATAAACCAACTCTAGGTGGGTCCATGATATCCCTCCAATGCATTGGGTATGGTAGTCAATCATATGGTTATTCCATTTGAATGAGTTGAAAGTATGGAATTAGATTACATGTTTATTTCATTTATATGAATTAAAAGTATAATTATGTCCCAAGATACCTATATGTGTTATTTGTACTTGATTTGGATATTATTGTAATCATGTGACTAAAATAGGGTGTGAAATAACATAGTATTATATTAAATGAATTTAAAAATTATTAAGGGTGAAATGTATTAATTTATGATAATGTTTTTTGGGTTTTTCATTTTTTATAGGACTAAAATTTTCCCTTATATTTGTATCCCTTACTGAGATTTTGGTTCCCATCCAACATTTTGAATTCTTTTCCATATGTTGTATATGTAGAGTATAAACACGAATTTGGTCAATATAAAATATGTGAAGATATTTCTAGAATATAGAACATTGTTTATTATAACAACTATTGTTTTATGTGATAAGAGGATACTAAGTATAAGTTCCCATTTGTTATGTGTTCGTTTACTGTGTAAGAGATTACCACAATTCTATAAATCATCAAATGTAAAATGTATATGATAAAAAAATCTATTTGTTATTTAAAAAAAAGTAGAATATGTATAGTTCAATTCAAGGTCCATACAGTTTCTATCCTGGTATGGTTTAAAAAACATTATAGATTAGGATATTTTCCTGTGATTTTTCTTAAGAATTATTGATTTTATCATGGGTTTAAAAGTTTGAGGATTATTATAAGTTCAAGGACTAATATGGCTTTTACGAGATTTTAAGTACTCTAATTTATGGGGATTAATGATATTTTTGAGATATTTTATTTATAATGGTAATCAACATAGTTATAAAGGATTTGAAGATTAATGTATTATAAAATTTAATTTGTGTTGTCTTCATTGTAACATGAAATAATTCATTTCATGTTTAAATGTTGTTTTTATATAAATATTAATGATATTTTATAATAATATAAGGATAAGTTTACTACAAAATATTATTATCAATTCAAGATGATTTAATCATCATTATTATGGAAAAACGAATCTGCATAGGACTTTAATATGTTTTACTTTCAAAATTACATGTAAAAAAATATTTGATTTGTAAAACGCTATTTAATTAAATCAAATATTATATGGATTAGTGTGTTTATATTCTTTTATTTCATTGAAAATACTAATACACATTTGGAATCCATATAAACAAAATCACGGACATGACTATTTAATTTCTGGAATGTTTTATTAACTACTAGATGATAATTCAAAAATCGACAGCAAAAAGAAAAACCCTAATGTCAAGACTTAAAGAATATATTATTATCTAAGTATCTATGTATGATTCAAGAATGAGTGATATTAAAAAATATTATGGACATATTATATATCTTGATTTTTTGGAACCATGTATTATAGAATAAGACAAATTTTGTGGTTATGTATAGTGTTTTAGAAATGATATAATTATATTTTATCCATAATATGAGAATCATGAAACAGATACAGAATATTCTATATCTTTTTATTTTTTTACAAATTTGGAAACATATGTTAGATGAAAACTATACCTAATAAATGTGGTATAGTGAAATGGTGATAAATGTTGTAGGACATTCTTTGGGTATTGATAAATATTTAAGTATATGTTACCCTTAAGTATATAATATAGAAATAGGTTAATTGTGTAATAATTCCTTCAATTTGGGCATAGATAAGGTTAAATTTATTATAGGACTTTATAGTTTACATGATATCTGATTTTGAGATAATTATATATTGTTTATTTTTTAACCATATGTATTAATAAAAAATATCTATGATATTGAAAAGTATTTTGGTGATTAAGAGTTTAATGTTATTTTGGATGATTTCAAATATTTTGTGAACTTTATATGATTAAGTGATTTTATTTTAGAAATAAAGGTTGAATTATCATATTTGTCAAATATAATTTTAATGTGTAATTTTCGTGATACATGTTATTTATGGAAATGCTCAACACACATTGAGATTATGTGGCTTATGAAATTAAATTTTGGGAATGATACATTATGATTGATTTTATTTTGGGGATCAAATGTAAAATTTTATCTTTGAGTATTATGATACCAAATCCTTATAATGTATTTAATATTATTCTTGAATATTTGGAGAAATTTTATAAATTATTATGTATCAAATGATATTTTATAATAATTGGGTATTACTGTTGAATCTTGTCGAATAAAAGTAGTTATTCTTCCATTAATGTTTTATTAATTTTGGAAATTATCTTATATTGTGATAAAAATTATGTTTTTTATTGATTTATAAATATATGACATATAGATAGTTATTCTTTGGGGTATTATGTGATTTTATAGAAGTTTATTCTAGTGCTTCAGGAATGTATTTTTCATCATGAATACTCCCCATTTAGAGATCAAGATAATCTTGTAGTGGAAATTGGTTACAGATTGAAACTCTAATTACCAAGTAAGTAATATTAATTATGTTCTAAATATAAGAAGAAAATTAATTGATTAACTCTATTAAAAGTATCATGAGACAAGAAATGTTAATTTTTTTCTTTTCTTACAAAGAAATCAATTTGTTTTTTACCACATCATAGATTTACAGTTTTCTGATTGTTAAAATTTTAATGACCATGTTATTTATGAATCACCATTAAAACATGATAGTTAGTTTTCTATTCAATTTAAATATTTTTTAACATATTTACATAGTGTGTGTTACCTCATGTGATAATTACACTTTAATTTAACAATTTTCGAATGGATGTTTTATTGGCCACTATTCCAAAGTGGGATTTTAACATAAGTATTTTGAAAAATAAAAGTCATGGTTTACATCCCATAGTTTAAATTTAAAGGAAAACATTTATTAAATGGGAGGGAGTGTGAAATCCCAATACAATTTTAAAAGGACACACTATGCATGATAGCTAACAAAATACACCACACCAGTCCTAAATGAACAACTAAATATAATAATTCAATATGGTAGTTATTTCCTTATCATCACATTGTAAGGAATGAATAAAAACAATAGTATGTTTAAACATACTTATTAAATTTCTTACCTTAGTTAAATAGATTTTAATGGCATAAGATACGAACAAATTCTATTTTATGCATAAAAGATGTATTTTTCTAAAGAGAATGTTTTAGAGGATTTTAATTGAAGGAATGTTTTAAGAGCACATTTTGTAAATTTTATAAATTTTATTTGAAAAAATAAACTATATTTTTTAAATAGTAATATAAAAATGTTATTACGATGAATTTTTGAAATTTTTCTGATATAGTATATTTTTTGATAAATAGTGAAAATAATGCATTTTTATTAAAAATTTATTTTTAATATAAATAATTTATATTGTAATATTACATTTTAAAATGGATTTAATGTATCATTAGATGAATTATAAATATATTAATAAAATTATGTTTTTCGGAATCATTTTCATTTTAAATATTGATATAAAAACTATTATACCTTTTGGAAATTTTTATTTTAGAAACGCACATTCTCACCCCATTTATGAGACTAATTGTAAAATAATTTTAACTATATATACGTTTTAAATTTCAAAAAAAATGTTTAACAGTTTTTCATAATAAGTTATAAATTTATTAAATAATACCATTTTATTTTGGAAAGTATGAATAGTAAGGTTATTGATTTTTATTACAATGGATAATGGTAAATATGGCAATTAAGGGTAAAGATAATTATGACAAGTATATGAAAATGACCAAAAAATATATTATAATTTTTTTTATGATTGAATGTATAATTAAATTATGCACTATATAAATTTATAACATATTGGATCCACATGGATGAATTTAAACTCTTTAGATTATTTGATTTTATGAAAAGTCAAACCTTTCACAGTAATGATTTTAATATGTATAACATTTTTAATATATAGTCATCCAAATGATTTATTAGATCGTAATTATTTTTTGGAAATATAAAATATTTATCATAATCAATATACTATATTTTTAGATTTTAGGGATGAAATAGTTTCCTTAAAGGCTTTCACAATGATGATGAAGTAATTGTATAATTAATGGTAGTATCAAATAAATGATATTATAAATACTAAATTAAATATAATTGGTGATAATTAGTTTCATAAATGAATCTTATAGATTCATTTTATATTATATATGTGTTTTATAAAATTATTTTTTAATATATATTATTGTTTTTATATTTATTAAAGTCAATGTAAGGAATAATGTTCAAATTGACATTAATAATATTTTAAAATAAATAATATTTTATTAAATGATATAAAATTATTCTAAATATAAAATTTGTCTTAATTATTCCTATAATTAAAAATCTCATAAATTATTAAATTATGGGTTTTTTCATTTTATAGTAAATATATTTTCTTTTAAAGAGTAAAAGTTTATATAGTCATGGTAAAAGTTTATAGAGTTAAATATGGGTGAAAACCAATATAAAAGGGTTGAAATTTAGTCAAAAAATATCTAAATATTTTTTATGATATTATTTAGAGCCCAAATACTAGTATATTCTAAATTAATTAGATTTTATATATTTTTAATACAAAATAAATTTTTGACATTGTAATATTTTTTTAATATTAAATAGTGTCCATATCTTCTCTAATAAAAGGAAACATGTGCTTCTCTTTTAATGACACTTAGAAACCTATTTTTATAGTAAACGATCTAAGAAATCCATTTCTAGGATCCCTAACCACATTATATATCACTTATATTAGGCAAGACACAACCCTTTGTGGTCTCGTGGTTTTATGAAATTGATGATTTTTAAAGTAGAGGTATCATTTTTAATTATGTGTTTCTATATTTTTATTATCCCAATTCCATAAAATCTTATAAAACAAAAATTATATAATAAATATAGATTAACACTTATAATTATATTCTATTATGTTATTATAAACACTTTGATCTATCTCCACTTCCATTAATTTGGACTGAAGTTTTTATTCATGTGTACGACTGACAACTGCCTCATTAACGAATGTAATTCATTTTCCAGAACCATATATCTGGACTAGTTGTAAATATATAAATAATAATTATATATTATACTAATAAAAAATTTATCATTATTAAATGTTAAAATATAATTTTCATTGTTACCTTTCCATGTATAGAAAACTATAATGATGGTTATGTGAACGTGTATATTTTCACCTCCATGAAATAATATGATTCATTTTCATCACTAGAACACATGGATGATATATATAAGTGTATTATAATAATTAATATGAAATTAATTTCATTATGATCATTCTATAAAGATAAAATTATATTTACCTTCTTTCAATATTTATTATTTAAAAATGAAAAAGTTACTCTTATGTATGTATGACTTAATGTCTCCACAATTGTAATATAGTTCATTTTTCATATCCATATATAACTGATGGATTTAAAAGTAAAATTTATTAATAAAAATTCTAATATTTCATGATTTATTTTTTATATATGATAACTATTGGACACTTTGACTATATACATCTTAACATTTTCATTTTGGACTCAAGTACCAAATATCATCAAAACATCCAACGTGAACATAAAAAATAATGTAATTTTTAAAAAAATCATCAAGGGATATAAAATTCATTATAAACATGAGAAATGATCTCAATAATGTTGATAATTATCCTATTTATATTATTCATGGATTTAAATATTGTAGATGATTGGTCAAACTCAAGGGATTGAAATTATTAAGTCAATTTTCTATCATTGAGTTAAACTTTAAATTCATTTATTATGTAATGATAAAGTTAATTTTGGAATTAATTTTGATTATAAAATATTGTATTTACACATGTTTTATGTGGATTTACATCAATCCTATTATTTTTTATAAATGATATTATCTTTTAAGGTACTTCTTCTCTATTTCCATTCATTGAGGTATATTTTGATGTCATACACCACCCTCTATTATGAGGTGTATATAAAGCCTATTTGACATATAAAATCATGATTTTTTTGTTATAATTTTAATTAATATTTTTAAATGAAATTTATTTAGATGGCATAAGATTCAAATGTATCAATGTGGTATGGTACACATTATTTTAAACATCTATTTTTAAATGTCTAATTTTTTTTGAAAATTAATTGATTATTTATTTAAAATGAAAAATTTTCTTATGAGTGTAAATGAAATTTTAATTGTGAAAATTTGAAAATTTAATTCATTCGTGTTTTATGATTATATTTTTATAATTTAAAATTTAATGGTTGGTTACAAGTTACAGCAATGAATGGTGGTTCTTTTATGCACTAATGATTTGTGGGTCTATGATAGCCCTCCAATGCATTGGATATGGAAGTCGACTATATAGTTTTTAAATTTATAAGAGTGAAATGTAGGTATGTTGATTGAACGTTTCATCCATTTATATGAATGGAATGTATAATTATTTACAAAGACAACTTTATTTGTTCTCTATGCTTACTATGGGATTTATGGTAATCTTGTGACTACAAAATGGGTAAGTAATGATATTATTTTGACTGAAAAGTATTTACTACTTGTTAATTTTAAAAAGAATTAATTAATGATAATTTTTTGGGTGTTCATGTCTTCATCTGTCTAATAACTTTCCGCCTATGTGGATCCCTTACATAGATTTTTGTGCCCATTCCAAATTTTAGAAATATTTCATAGGATTTTAATGGACGATCAGAGAAAAGGATTCGGTAAAGATCCAATATGTAAGTATATGTTATAAATATTTAAAATTTATTATTTTAAAAACTTTTTGTTTATTGATAAAAAGGGATACTAACTATATCTTTCCAACTATAATGTGTGAGCTTACTATGTAAAAGTTTGTCCCAATTATAAAAAACTCAAATCCTAAATTATATTAAAGAAATAAAAGTGATTTATAAAATCAAAATTAAAATAATATGTATTTTTTTAATGAAAGGTCCTTACTATACATAAAATATAAAAGGAATTTTTCATAAACCTTATTGTTATTTCCTTCCTTATGGTGTAGAGATTAATTAGTAGAATGAGTATCATGTATTCTGATTATTTTATTTTGCACTGAAAATTTAATATGTGTACATGTATGTATTTTGTTCCCCAAAACATGTAAAATGATCAATCCATTAAGATTAAAACCATTATATATGAAAAAGTAAAAAAATAAGGCACCATCTCTCGGTTATTAGGATCATTGGAATTATAGTTTGTATTAGAGGAAGTTTAGTAGAAAAAACAAAGAACCGAATTCTTTGAAAAATATATTAGGTAATATAACCCTATGATAGAAATTTAGAAAAAGTGTAGAAGAAAAACCTAATGTTTTGTTATGTTAGAGATTATGTGGTTTTTCTATGGAATACATCCTGGTATGGATGCTACAAGTGGATGTGTTTCTAGTAATGATGTACCTAGGGGCATAACTTTGAAAAGGGCACATTAGGAATGATCCAATAATCATCTCGGGAATATATACAGACCTTACTATACACTGGGTTTTGCAATCAAGGGGGATATTCTAAGGATAACTCCCATTTTCATTACATACGATTATAATGGATTTTCAAATATATATCTCCCTGAGGAAACCATGTATTTGATTAAGAGATTATCTATGAAAACTTTTTTATGTTAATTATTTTAATATTTTTGGGGTTATAGTTTTTTCATATTTATATGATCCAATATAGTGTATTTCATTATTTAAGAAAGGTGCCTAGAAGAATGAATGATAACCCCATGAATCAACATAGTCCAAAGGGTTAGAATAAAAATTTCATTAATGGTTTTATGAAATTCCGTTGAAGGGAAGTAGTGTCCCAAACATTCTTATCCTAGGAGTATGTTGTATAATCCAAATGAAATATAGATAAATAATTATATAATTATTATGGTTTTATTTGGATACAAGAAAAGAAGTGTAAGACATAGAGAAAATGTGATATTGGGATGAAGGTAAAGAAGGTTTTTCACTTGTGTGAATTTTTTAAAAGGAAACACATTATTATACGAGAAAATAGGAAAAGAAATTTTTTTCATGAATTGCGAAAACGGATGACATGACCATTGTTGTAAGGAAATGAAAACAAATTAAATATTAAATGATTCAAATGTAAGGATACATGGAATTAATCAAATCAATTCCCAAATAATGAAAGTAATATTCTTCATAAGAATCAAATGGATCATGGTTAAGATTATATTGTTGATAAAGATGAGGAGGAATACTTAATTTTCCAATGTTTGGATTATAGAGTTATGTCATTTTGTAATTTTTTTAACCATATTCTCATCATAAGATTTATGTAATGTATAAGTATTGTACTATAGTAATACTAAATTAAAGATGTTATAGAATATATTGAATGGTACTAATGATAAAAAAATTACATTATTAGAAGTATAAACTTAAAGGAAAAAAGAAAAATTTAGGGAAATATAACCCTTAATATTTTTTTGATGATGAGATAATTATATTGGGATAAATATATAATTGATATTGATAATGTAAATTGTAAAGTACTGACTACCATAGACCTGGTTGATGATTTTATGAAAAATATTTTTCTGGTATCATTTATGGTGTTAAAAAATTAATTTGGATTTAAGGATTATATATAATTAATTATGTTTTTCTTATAGATTAAGGATGAATTCATGTTTCTAATAATTTTTTTATCATATCTCAGGTTACAACCATTTTTCATGAGATTACATTATATAGGCATGAACATATTTAGTATATGGTGATTAAGAGAATCATCATGTTATTTGAGTAACTAATCATATGTTCTTTTTTGAAAATTTGTTACCATTTTTTTGTATTTTTAAGATATTGTTATTTTTGAAGTTTCAAAAGGTTTACTATTTATGAAATGGAATATTTTATCATTGGATGAGGATTTAGAGATTAATTTATTAATTCATAAAATGAATATTTATGTATATTGGGAAACATGTGATAAACATTTTGTTATAATAATAAATATAGTTAAAATAAATTAAATATAATTTTATTATTTATCTAGTTATTTTTAAGTCAATCAAGTATATAAAATTAATTTACTAGAGTTAGAAATTAAGGATAAATTAACCAATTCATAACCTAGGATGATATTTTAACTATGAAATGTAATGTAATCAAGTAAGTGTGTCTTAGTAATAATATCATTAAATAATAGAAAAATTATATTTAATAAAACAAATCCTATTACCATAATTTATAATTAAATTAATTAAATTTTCACACATATATGTTTTATTTCTTTGTAGTCATTAACCTTATATGGATCACCAACACTCTTATAATCAATGATAATTATCAATATCAATAAAGTATTTTGGTTTTTGTTTCCTCTTCAATGAATTTTTTTTTATTTGATAGCTATATTATCCTACTAATAAACATATTCATGTGATTACACCATATGACCTTTTAATTGTTTTTCCTCCCCTATTAAGATTGCATTTTTTAACTTTTTTTTGATGTGGTTTTCTCAAATAAGGTATTTTCCAATATAAATCCCTTAATTACTTATATTAATTTTAAAAATAATGCAAAACATTTATTAAATGAGTGAAGATTTAAAAACCATATTAAATTAAAATATATTTTAATTATAATAAATTTATTTTTTCTTGTATTTTCTAATGCACACAACACTAGGTTTAAATAAAAATGCATTTAGTCATGTTTTGAAAATATATTTTAAAATTAATTGATAAAAACATTAAAAAATTATTCAAGAAATTACATTAATTATTGATGTCCTATTACCAAAATTATCACAAGGTTACGTTTTTATGATTTTGTGGAAATGTATAATTTTTTGATAAATAGTGAAAACACTAAATTTATATTGAAAAATTCAATATCATTTATATTATTTAGAATTTTCCATAATTTTCTAAATTTGTTTTAAAATAAAATTTGTTAAATTTAATATCAATATATTCAATTTAGATTATTGGAACCATTTTCATATTGAATGTAGATATAAATACATTTAATTCTGTGGAATATTATCCATTTTAAAAACTTATGTCTTGTTACATTTATCATGATTAATTTTTTATTAAGATTTTATAATTATTTAAATTAAATTTTGAAAAATGGATTCCAAATTTGGGATCAAAATAATTTATAATTTATAATATATTAAACAAATTTTTTTATCAAAATGAATTGTTAAAATAGAAAAAGTCAATGCCACATTAAATAAAACATGGGTTTATCCGGGGTTAAATTTTGAATATAAGGGTTAAAATGACATTATAATTTGTTCAAAACCTACTAGATGATAATATATCAAACCTTATGATGTAATTCTATAATTTTATGTGTTTTGGGGACACTTTTCCATGGAATTGACTAATAAAATATGTTAATTATATAAGTGGACCAAAAAAGACTCTCCTTGATTTTAATATCTATAAAGACATGGGATACAAAAAAATAAAAACACATGTTTGCTTGTATAATTTATTCTAACATATTAATTAGTTTTTTTCATAATAGAAATTTATTTTCATTGTTTTCTAAATTATATAATTACTTTAAAATCATAATACACACAAATACATAAATTATTTAGTTAATAATTAAAAAAAATTAATACTCAAAAAATTAATATTTATCTAAATTGAATGAATAATTTTGTTAAATATTTTTACTTTTTTAATATAGAATGTTAAATAATTTTGATAATAATATTTTCAAATTACATCATTTTTATGATATTTATAAATCTAAATTAAATGAGAATTGTGAAAATTGATAGTAATATTTCATATAATAAAGGATATTTAATTAAATGATTTAAAATTACTAAAACTTCTTTCATCCACAAAGTCAATTTTAAATAATAGTAAATATCATATATTTTCTATTAATGTATGAATTTTTCATTTATAAGTAATATTTTAATCCCTAAATTGTAAAAACACTTTTAGTACGGTTAAGGATAAAGCAATGGATTTTCAAGTTAATGGAGATTTTGTAAATATTAATTTTAAAAAAATAGGATATATAGTTTATAAATTAGATATCATATATAGAATCATGGTTTTAAAATTAATTAAAAAGAAACCTTTTAATTTATTTTTAATGGTTAAATTACCTAGATTTAAAATACAATCTATCATAGTGAAACCCTAAATTATAAAAATAATTAAACATTGGTGTTTAGGAAGTAAATTTTTTTTTAAGTGTGTTTAAATGTGTGGTGGAGTTTTTAATCAAAATATCATTAATAAAAATATTGATTAATTAATTTTTTAACTTTATGAAATATTTAAAAATAAAAATTGAATTTTTTTGAGTATTTACATGAATTCCACTCCTCCATAAATATTAAAAGTTACTCAATCCCATCACTCCATCAAAACATAATACCTATTTGGTTTGGAAAAGTTCTTCCAAAATAAAAACTAAAAATACCTTCACTAATTTTAGAATCCTTATTTTGGGAATAAAACTAACCACATATGGTACTAGTGAAAACCTAATGATGATACATAAACAAGAGTTAATGTTTTTCAATGAGCGTCATTATTTTACTTCATTGTCAACCTAATTCAATTTCTATTAAAATATGCTAATATAATACCATCAGTTTATTAAAAATATAATAATGTTTTTAACATATATTTCTGATCTAATTCCATATCCACTTACAATAAATGTCATATGAAACAATTGATGTCGTGTATGAGGGATTACCACATTGTGTGCTGATGTAGTTCTCTTTTTCATTTCCCCCTTTGATGGTTTGGTAAGATGATGTATTTATAGTATATATATTATATTTTTAAAATAATTAAACCAATTGAGTTAATATTTCATAGATAATGTTTTTACCTTTCCTTCCATAAGAGATATTATAATGTCACTCATGTGTACAACTGATTACCGCCTCACAAAGCGATGTAATTTCTCATTCACAAATGCTTCATATGGAATGAGTTAAAGATACAGTTAATTATTAGATGTTATATTAATTAAATATTTATTATAATAATTAAATAATTATCATTCTAGAAATATAATATATACATATATATATACATATACCAATTTCTTTCTTTCTTTTCACTCAAGTAAGGATAATAACATTATCTGGGTATGTCTCGACCACCACCTTCACGAAGAAAATATACACTCTTTCTATCTCCACAAAAAATGGATGAAATATATAACCATATAATTATAATTATATTATTTTTTACCATTATATAAATGTAATATATTACTAAGCTAATTTCCATAATGATCATATAAAGATTGAAATGTTAGTAATGTGCGTGTATGGCCTGCTCTCTCCCAGATCATATTATACTTCATTTTACATAACTATAATTAATGATTAGTTTTAAAATTAAAATTTATGTCAAAATATAATATCAGGGAAATATTATTATTCATGGTGATGTCAAAAATATATAATTTCTATATGAATTAGATCATTCATGATGAAACACACATGAGAAAACAATGAAATTGACAACCGAAACAATGAAAATAATGATGTATTATTAATGAACGGGTGATATGATATTATTAATGGATCATATAACATATTATAAATATTAATATGTTTCTAGTTTAATATTAATAAATCATTAACACCACTATACACGATTTGAAACCATGTTCAACCAAAAAAGATGGAGGTAAGGGATTTCGTACAAGGACTCGGCCTTATACATTACATAATCTAGTAAATTCCTTTAGAATATTATTCATTAAATTTCAAAATATAATTTTAGTTTAGGGTTTTCGAAAATTATCACATAATTCATTAATATCAACCCAAATGAATACCATTTTTGTACAACAAGAGAAATATCCATTTTTTCATAAAGTAAACATTTTTAATAAAAATATGAAATATTTTCATCACAATGCTTCAAAACATTAATCATGAAATATACATTTATATTACACATATTTAAACATGATGAAATACATTTTTATAAATTGGGATAAGAACAAAAAAAATAGTATGGGATATTAAAATAAACCGAGTAGACGTTAGTAGATTAATACTGACAAACAAATGAAATCATTTTCACAAAGACATACTTCACAACCCATAAGTACCTTATATTTTCATTGTGAAAACATGAGATTTCCATTAAACATAAAAAACATAAAAAATAACATAATGGTAACTTGGGTCATTACTTACATATTATTATAACTCTCATTATTAACTTACAATATACCCCTCATGTCGACATTACTATGTGACCCTCACAACTACCTTTTGCGGTAACCATCACAGTTTCACATGGAGTAACCATATGGTCAAAATCCTACATAAACATACCCAATGAATTGGAATGAAATATTAGTCCCACCACTTATTTAAAATTCCCATGAAGTATAGAATAATCAAAAAACTATAATACTTATATCATACAATGAAATCTCTTCAAAAAAATAAAAGAAATTAACATAGTCTCTTTAAAAGAAAAGTCCCTTAAAATTATCATATATTTGATGTGAAAATTGATAAAAAGAATTGAAAATGTGTATGAACTATAAATACTAATAATAAAGTAGCATATAATCAAAATTATTTTCACAAATATTCTTACTACTGTAAAATTAATGAAATAGAAGGTTATCCCAAAGCATGGAAATTGGGTTAAGAACTCTTATACCTCTAGTTTGTCTTACATCAACATGTTCAAACCTCCTGTATGAGGATTTAAAGTGTGCTTTTAATATATTATTGTAAAATATTCATATTTATAATTAATTATATGATATTCTTATGAAATATTTACACCAATTTATTAGTAACATTTTGTTATTTTTATTGATTCAGGTGAATTTATTTCATGGTTTCCTGGGTTGGTTAACTATAGATTCACCTGGGGAATGGAATAAAAACCCCTTAATTGTAATGAAATTTTTTTAATCAGTTTATAGAATTTTAATTGAGAATATGTAACTCTATTTTTTGAAATGAGTATGATTCAATATATAAAACTTTAATGATAACGATTTAATTTATTTTGGTGGTTTTTATGATCATCGCAAATGTATTTCAATTTATTCAATATCATGATTATATACTGGTCCCATAAAATTAAAAAAAAATTAATAATATGTATAATAAAATAATATTTAACCATAATAATTTTTTTATGACCACCCTTGATTGCAATAATGAAAAATGAAATTGTATCGTCCATGATGGCAGTAAATTGACACATAATAGTCAATATTCTCATATTTAGAATGAATGGGAAAGAGAACAAGATTGATAATGCATTTTTCCATAATTATGATAAAATTAAAGTATATAAATAATAATTGTGTTTTAATGACACTTATATTATCATGTGTAATGGGATTTCAATAATAAGAAAATAATTGAAAAGAAAATAAATGAAAATAAAAGAGTAATATTTTACCTTTTAAATTCTCATCCACGATAACCTCTTTAAATCCCTTAGTTTTTACCTTTTGGAGAGACCATAAGGACTTTTAAATGGTGAAGATTCATGGTAAGGGAATTGGGTATAATGTAATCATCCTACATGGATTTCATGTGTGATATGAGGAGCTGGTGAGAGGTGGTAATTATAGTAGATAAGAGGGGGTGTTTTCTCATTATTATATTCATCAATTTACTATTTGGATCCTGAAAATGAATAGTTTGAGAATTGAAACAAAATTTATTAAAATAATGATGGTATGTTCAAGATTATGGTTTTTAAATAATTCATGATTAAATTAATATTGTATTTATCTTATAATGTATATATAGAGTAAATTAAAATATTTTACTATTCACCAGAAATTAAAGTATTTCCGAAAATTATCAATAATTGACCCCATAAAATTATTGAAATATAGAATTGAAAAATAAATACAATTTTTTTTAAATAAATTTCTAAATATGAGAAATTTAATTTTTAATTAAAATCATATGTTATTAAAAAATTTCTAATTATAAAACAATAACTGATTTTATAACACATTGAAAAAATAATTAAGGTCTCACAAAATTATCTTATAATCATAAAATAATTATTAATTTTTTATTCTATTTTATTAAAATAAATTTTCATTTAAATCATTAAATTAATTATAAAATTATAAATAAATATTTAATTTTTAAACAAAATACCAAGTCAAAATGTTTCATTTTAAAAACTTTATTAAATATACATTGATATAATTATATCATACATTCAAGTATAATAGAGATAAAGTTTATTTATAAATTCGTATGTGAGTTTACAATTCTATTGTCCACATTACTATTCCAAATTGTCATGTTACTATTATAAATGTAAGGTTACAATTCTATTAGTATAAATTCCTTAATTTTTATAAGTACCCCATATTTGATTATAAATTTATAAGGAATACGATTATTTATTTATAGAATGAAAATAAATTATTTTATAATTACTCGAGTTGTTACATTCTCCCCATATTCAAGAAAGTTCATCCTTGCAATTTTTATTTACTTATTAACAACGTGATTGTACTATTCCCTCATAGAGTTTTATGATTCCCATGTTGATTATTTAACTGTGTGGTTTCTACAAAAAACAGTAACCTGTTGAATTACCTTATTCCACATACATGATCTATACGATCAAGAATATAAATAGGTTTCTCTTCATAAGAAATTTTCCCTTTCAGCTTACCTACTTATGGGCTCAAATCATGGGATAAATCTCACACATACTTTCTCAATATCGAAACATGAAAAACATTGGGTTCCAGTGATAAACACATATTCAATGCCAATCAGTATGAAACTGGTCTAAATTTATGAGAGATTTCATGAGGTTCAAAGAACCGAGGACATAACTTTCCTTTCTTATCAAGATGCATAACAATTTTCTATTTTGAGATTATAAGAAAAAACATGATCACCTACCTCAAATGAAATGTATTTACTTCTATTATTTCTATAACATTTCTCCATACTCTGATAAGTCCTCATGTGTTGTAGGATTATCTTCATATTCTCAACCACCACATATACTAATTAAGGTCTCATAAACTTTATTTCCTAGAAATCATTTAAAAAAGATGGAGTTAATCATCACATTCCATACAATTCCTCAAAAGGTGAAATCTGTATACTTGAATGAAATATTTTATTATTAGAAAACTCAGCCAATGAATTATTTTGAACCTAACATCCCTGGTAGTCCATTGAACAAACTCAAAGAATATCCTACAATGTCTAATTTTTTTTCTTGGTATTTCTATCATAACGGGGATAAAATGATGTAATTAAACTTAATTATGTTCCCAAAGACTTCTAAATTCCTTTACCAATGTTATAAGTTATCCTGATATCTTAGTTAGATATAATAGAATAATGAAACCCATTTAAACTAACAATAACTACGAGGTAACTTCTAAAAAGATGATCCAAATACATAGTATCTCAAATATGAAGTAAATGTGCAGATTAAGTCAGTGTTTAAAAAATAACACAAATTGTATTGTTTACTCAAGAATTCATTAATAGTCCCACCAATATGTCCCTGGAAATATTTTCTCATTTCAACTCTTGCACTGAAAAAGGTAGAAGCATCCCCTTTGGTAATTGTCACACTATGATAACCTAAGGATAAGTAATAAATTCCTTAGTAAAATATATAATATGTCATTTTATTCCAACCCACCAATAATACTCCTTCTAGTATCTATACATATTTTTGATTCCCAAATGAATTGAGAATGTATAACTATGACTACAACATAACAAATCATTCTTCAACATTGAATCATAATAAACACATAATGTATTTATAAAAATAAAAACACAATATTTATCAACATTAAATGATTGGAACTTTCCATTTTTCACTTTTATACCTTTTCCTATAACTCATTGTCTTTATTTTATGATTTATTAAATTCTATTGGACCTAGAAAACCACACTGAAACCTAATTTTTTCTAGGAATTTCCCGTGCCAATAACTTCAAACTTAAATTTCATCAAATAATTAATTAAGGGGAATTATTCAAAATTTTAGATGGTTAATGATGTATGATGTTTTAGACTCAAGGAATCCACTTGTTTGTATAATTTTATAGGGTAGTAATTGATCATTAAATCCTAACCCTATATTAGTTTAATCCATCTGATCAGCCTCATGTTTAATTCATTTTTATTGAATATATACATGAGAATTTAATTTTTAGTATATATTTCACATTTGGATCTGTATAAATGATGACTAAAAATTTTCAAATTGAAAACTACAACTGGTAATTCCAAATAATTTGTCAGATAATTTAACTCATGAGGTTTTAGTTGTTACGATACATAATAAATTATGTGATCATTCTTAATTATAACACAACCAAGTCCCTCAAATAAATCATCATTGTAGATAAAAAACATAACCATTTCTAAGAACAATAAAAAAATATGAGAATTCACTAATCACATATTCTATTCTAGAAAATTAACATCCCACTCTTCTATACAAAAAAAACATAACCCCTTTATGTGTTAATACAGTTATTGGGCTTGATAAATGTGAAATTTTTTTAACAAACCATTAGTAATAGACTGTTAATTCTAGAAATTTTAGAATCTAATTAACACTTGTTGGTCTCGTCGATTCATTAACCAAATCTTTTTTGGGTGGATGAAATATCATTATATCCTTATTTACAATGTTCCTAAGAAAAGAAATATATTGTAGTTAAGAAGAAAATTTTCTTAATTTTCATTATATCTTCTCATCCTTGAGTGATTAAAAGAAAATCCCAAAATGCTTATTAGGATCCTAATAAAATTTTAGAAAGACCTATAAATAATCAAAAAAACAACAATAAACATATCCAAATATTCATTGATTATTATATTCTGATGATCTATGAATATATTATGGAAATTTGTGAAACCAAATGGAATAACAAACTCATAATGTCCATATCTAGTATGAAAATTTGATTTCAGGATTTCATCATCCTTAACCTTCAGATGATGATACATAAATCTCATGTAAATATTGGATTAATATTGATCTCCATGTATCTGATCAAGATCATCATCGATCAGAGGATAATAATAAATATTCTTAATAGTAATTTCATTTAATTCTCTAAAATCAATGTAAATAATCATTGAAACTAATTACTTTTAATGAAAAAATAGGATCACCCCATGGTGAAGTACTAGGATGAATGAATCCATGATAAATAAACTCATACAACTGATATTTAAATTTAAGAATTTCAAATTTATCCTTTTGATTTGAGTTTTTTGAAATTTACTTAGCTTCAGAAACCTAGTTAATTGTAAATTATACTTCATAAATTGGTATAACATAGCGAAACTCATCAGATAAAATCCATATATTCATTTACAACTGTAACATTAATAATGTAAATAGTTACCTTATTTTCAATAATATGATCAAGATAACATTCATTTCCATATTTTAACAGTTTATCAGCTTCTTTATATGCTATCAATTATATGGGTTCATTAATTTATACAAACTAAAACTCTTTTTTTAGAAAATTATTTAGCTCTATAATCAATCTTTGAATGATAAAAAGGGAAAAAATCAATGCCCATAATAATATCAAACTATACTAAGGTAAACCATAATGTTTTTCATGTAATTTTATTCTATAGAAAACAATAACAAAATTATTATAATGCATTTTTTTATAATATATCCTCCCTAGTTTTTTATCCATAATTTATGGTCTCATTTATTAAGGAGACATTTCCAATTTACATGAAAAATTATCCTAGATAAACGAATGTGTAGACCGCATATCAAAAAGAACATTAGAGAAATCACTATAAACAAACTACTAAATACCGCTTCATTGGATGACCTAACATATGCTGACGTAGTCACGAAGGTTTTCAATGCACCTTTATTCTTATTATCTAGATTCTTTCTATCATTGAGATTATTTCTTGGATATGTATTTGAATAAATAACCATCAAAATACATTTAAAACACTTTAATGTATTTTTATCAGAATTAATCATCAGATAATTTTCATTATAATATCGGTCTATATGACTAAACATACCACATTGAAAATACTTCCTTGTTTTCTTAAGGCATTCCCCCTGGATCTTTTTGCAACACTTTTCACAAACTACAAACTGGACATTCATACCATCAATTTTCCTTAATGGATTCATACCCATAGAATTTTATATAGACCTCTTCTTCTTATTGTTGTCAAAGTATGATTGTTCATCAACAGACTCCATTTCTACCCTCTCAAAACATTAGAAAATTTTCTAATAATTTTTTAATTCATAGGAGGCCAATTCCCTTCGATATCTTGGATTCAATATTGAGTAAAAATGATTTATTTTTCAATCATGGAACCAAATATTATTTAGAGAGTACCATTCCAATCAGGTGAAATTTCCTTCATACACATCAACATCGTCCTCTTTATTTTATTTCAATTCATGGAATATTTTTCCATCCTATGTCGAATCACCTTAGTAAAATAGTTTTCATGGAATATATTTTTAAATTCATCACATTCCAAGGAATCAATCCCATCACTATCCCTCATGTTCATTAAAATTTACCACAATTGTTCATCTTCACCTTCAAAACGATAAATGAAAAGGCTAAAATTTTGATTTTTTAAGACTACATAACATTTAATATCTTTCAATGGGTTTTATCAAAACATTAGTCGCCACTGGGTTTGAAGGTACACTAATGGAAAGTTGGATTTTTCTCATAAAATGTTATACTATCATCATGATCCTTTGTCGTAGCTCTGTTTTTTCTCTTTCATGTATTCCAATACCATTTATATAATGTATCAAATGATCCATTACTATTAAAAAATATTTGGATATAATTACCACCATTACAGGTTTTATATTTAGAATGATATAATTATCTGAGTGTCATCCTACTTCTACTTCCCTCTTTATTATATAGAAAACAATTCGAAACAATTATATCATAAATTAATCAACATGGTAATATTAAAATTATATATCATTTAAACATAAATTTAAAGTAAAAATAATTTTTGATGTTGTTATTAACATCATGGTAACCCCAATAGTTGTCAAAAACATGATGTGATAGAAACTATAAGTATATATCTATAAAAATTATATAATTTGTTGAATTCCTTTAGAATTCACATATTTATATTCCCATCGATATTTTTGGTTTAGAGTTTTAGAAAACATAGACAGAATTCATACCTATCAACTAACATGATTAAAAATTGGGTACTACTATAACCATATAAATTTTTTCATAATACAATGTTTTTAATAAAAAAACAAATTCGTTTCATGATAAATATTCACAACATTCATCATGGCTTCTCCTTTTCTATTACACATCTTTCAACCCTATGAAAAAAAAATTAAAAAAAGGGATCAGATGAAAATACCCAGTAATGGTTATAAAAACATTGATATAAGCTACTAGTACATGGATACTTATAAACATATGAAATCATTTCCACAAGACATAATTCTAACCTAATAAGTATCATATAGTTACATTTTGAAAACATGAAATTTCCATAAAACATAGTAAAAATAAATAATAACATAAAAATAGGGAATTAATTACATAATATTTTAACCTACATTGATACAATGTGATTCATATAACTCATAGATACCTTATAATATAACCCTCATATATATATTAAAATGTAACCCTCACAACTACCTTATGGTGTAACCATCACATTTACACTTCTAGTTACTATATAGTCGACCTATAACATAACCATACCCAATTAATTGGAGGGATATATAGGTCCCAAATTCCCTCATAAACAATGTTAAATAACCAAAATATAATCATAAAACTGGAATAATTATGTCATATAAATCATTCCTTAAAAAACAAAAAGAAATTAATAGATGATTTTGAAAGAAAAGTCTGTTACAAATATCATATATTTGAAGTGATAATTGATTAAAATTGTGGAATATTTGTATAATCTATAAATAAAAATAATACAACATAATATATTAAAAATTTATTTCACAAATAATCATAATATAAAATAATCTATGTAGTAGAAGGTTAACCTAAATAATAGAAAATGGGTTATAAATTTCATTACCTTAGGTTTGTCTTACATCGACGTTTTCAAACATCATGAATAATGGATTTTGTGTTATAATAATATATTAAATAACCATATTAATATTTATTGTAACTTATACTAAATTCATATAACATATTTCTATATATTAAATAATAATATTTTTTAATTTTCATTTATTCGCATGCATTTATTTCATTGTTTCTATCGTTGGTTCATTTTGTATTTTCTTGTTGAATGGTAGAGAAATAGTATAATGGTAATGAAATTATGTTAATATGTTTTCATAATTTTAAATGATACCAAAGATAATTTTTTTCCTGATATGCGGATGAATTATTAGGTACAACATTAATTTGGATGATTTAATTTAGTTTAGTTGCCTTTATGGTCATCACGATCTTATATAATTTTATTCAATATCATGTTTATATATTTTTTATAGAATGTTAAATAACTTTTGAAATGTATAATAAAAAATTATTTAATAGTAATATTTTTTTTTATGACTATCCTTGAAGGCGCTATTGAGAAATGAAAGTGTATTGTCCAAAATTATAGTAAATCAACACATCATGGATGATGTTTTCATTTGTAGTATAAAGGAGATAAGAGAAGAAGTTTTATGATGTATTTTCCCACAATCAGGATGAAATTACAGTATATATATGATACTTTAGTTTTAATTCCACTTGGATAATGGGAGGTGAAGAGAGTATAATAAAAGAAATTTAATTGAGATGATTATAAATGAAAATGAAAGAGGATTTTAGCTCTTGAATTCTTTTCCATGAGAACCTCCATAAGGCCCTTTGTTTTGTCCTTTTCACGTGACAAAGAGTTATTGGAAGTGGGGAATTGTCTTGGGAAGGTAATTGGGTGGAAATTAAACAATCTATAAGGCATTTTGGTGTGAGGAGAAGAGGTGGTGAGGGGTGGAATATATAGTGGAGGATAGCGGTGTTTTATCATTTTTATTTTAATTAGTTTATTATTTGTCTCATGACTATGAATAAGTTGATAAATATCATAAAATATACTAAAATAATTAATATAATTTCCCAAATATGGTTTTTACATCATTTATTGCTGAACAAAAAGTGTATTTATCTTATAATGTATGTATATCATAAATTATCACAGTTAATTTTTCACAAAAAAAATTAAGTGTTGCAGAAAAATCCCAAAAATTCACCCAACCTTGATTCAACATATATAATTCAAAAATTATCTCCATTTTTTAAAATAATTTTAAAATATGGGAAATATTAATTTTAAATTAAAACTATAATTTATTCGAAAAATACCAATTTTAAAACTACAACTGATTCTTTAAAAATTTGAAAAAATATCTACGGTATTATAAAAATATTTTATAATGATAAGACAAAAAATATTGATATATTATTGTATTTTATGAAAATAAATTTACTATTTTATCATTAAAAAAATAATTAAATTATTAATAAACATTTCCATTTTACAAAAAATACCATCAATAAAATTATCATTATTAAAAAAAAATTTATTCTTTGATATAGTTAAATCGTATTATCATTTATATATTGTATAAATTTTATTTATACTTCTTTAGGGGAGGTTTCTAATCTATTGTACATATTACTATTCGTAATGGCCGTTTTACTGTTACTAAGGTCATGTTATTATTCCATCAGTATAAATTAATTATTTTTTATAAATACCACTTATTTCAATATACATTTATAATTAATTTTTCTATATAAATATATAATTAAAATAAATTATTTTATATGTACCTTATTTTTTATATTTTTCCCCAATTTACATTATACTAACACTTATTTCTTATTTAACTCTTATATACTATTATGTGGTTTATATAATTTTGTATTCATAAGAAATATACAAATTTATTAATACCCTTGTTTATTTTAATTTCTACAAATAATTATATCATCCAAGGGGATTTGACATGAAAACTAACCTGGGGTAAAATTGATTATCCAATCTCACCTTGTTTTGTGATTATTAACATTATCATAAAAAAAATCACTTTCTTGTTACTATTTTTCATTGAAAATTACATTTATCTTAGATATCCATATTCTTGTGTTCTAAATATCATTATTTCATAAACACCATACCATTTCGAAATAAAATTTTTACATTGAATGTTATATTATTAAATGTGGAAATATTAAAAAATATGTATCCTTTACTAAATATAGAAAATTGACCTAGAAAAAAGTTTACAAATTAAATTGATTATCACATGTAAGAGGAATGATTTGGAATATTTTTTTCCAACCATGGGAAGTAGTTATAGATATCCTATTAATGCATTGGATGTTTCATGAGACCGATCAGTTTTCCAAATTAGATGGTTTTTTACCAATTTTGTTTTAAACCACTTTGTAAACTGTCTTAATAGTAAATGTATCATGTATCTAGGAACTATGATATCTAATAATTTAGCATTTCCATCATTTAAAATTCATTTATTATTATTTTTGAGATTTTATCAATGATATTACAAATTTATTCATTTCATTATCAACAAATTTATTAAATTTAATGTGTTCTTAGTTATTTACCATTCAAAAACGAATCTTCCTTACATTATCATGTTAATAAAGTTATATAAATTAAAATTTATCACATTTTTATACCTTTACAATTATAATTATAATTATTAATTCATGGTATATTTTTTACTTAATCGTTAATGTGAATTTTAGATCACTATTATTCTGTTTTATTTCCATATGTAATGAAGATGAATCCTTGGAAAGTGTTTGAAGGATTCTGAGATTTGCTTATGATTTATTGTTTATTCCCAATGTAAAATGGGTATAATGAATGTATCTAGTTCTCTAAAAGTAATTAAATTGTTATTCCTTTAGGATTATATCCATTGTATCAATTCTAAAGTAATCAACTAAGGAACCGACTCAGAGGTACTGGTGAGGGGGTCATTACATCTAATGAAGAATTATTTTCCATCACAAAACCATAATCACATGATGAGTTGAGCCAACTAAAAACACATCATATTTTCAAACTACTATGACCTCTTAAAGATTATCATAAATCCAAAAGGTAAGTAACCAAAAAATTTAGCATCCATGAAAAGTTTCACATTTAGAATCCTAGATAACCAAAATGTACTCCATAAGGATGTTTACAAAAACATCATATAGCTTAAAAAATCTGAAGATGTTTTATGGATTTCATACATATGATCCTTTTATGTTCATTTGGAAAAGATTATGAATTATTATCATATGATAATATTAATCAAGGTGATATGAAATGTCAAAATACCTGTAAACAATCTTGAGCGTCCTAATTAACAATGGCGAGGGAATTCTTCCCAAACCAAAATGAATTATTTAGTTTCCTAATGCGACCTTTCTATTTTCTCGATCCACATAAAATAACTCCAAATCCTTCCATTTACAGTCTATATTGAAATTCTAATCACTCTAGAAAATTCTCATGCACTGTTGGATAACTAGTACCTTATCCATTGTTAGCCATGATAGATTAAACACTATTTGGTATGAGTATACAATTTTCATCCAAAAAAGGAGTCACCTACATGGTTATCATTTACATGTAATTAAATGGTAACATACAATAGGGTATTGGAAAATATGTTTATAAAAAAACTCAACTAAAGATAGTTGATTATCCCAACTAATATTTAAATCTATTATACATATATATAATTTATCTCTGAGAACATGAATAGGCCTATTATTCTAACCCTCAATATTGAGATAAAATATCATAATAAATTTATAGAAGGGTATCAAATCCATATAATAGGATCCTCCCCAACCAGTTTCTGAATCATGAAATACAATTATAGGCATTCATCAATGGATATTTATTCAACCAAATAGTTCAATTATTTCAAATGTATCCCATGATTTAAATTTAATTCTTCTCGTGTGTATGATGTTTTGGAGTTTACAATCTATGATGGTAAAACATAACATAAACATTGTGGTGGGGAAGAGACGAACTCTAGTCCCCCTAAACTAACACTCATATCATGAAATTTCATCTTTTTAGTAGAAATAAATATATTATTACTCTACTAGAATCCACTCATATCACGATCTTGAATGAGACTATAATCATTAGAGTTATGAAAATGGTATTAATTGGATAACTTATGCCAAGGAATATTAACCTTTATATCTTATGATATATCATAAACCGGTATGTGTTTCCAATAAAAAGATCTCACTCACCATGTAATGCTACAGTATTCCCTTAAAAGTGGAAATTATTATGGGGTATATTCCCCACACATAGATCTTAAAGAAGACTGTTCTCAAACATGATATTTTGGATGAAACCATCATATACTATATACATTTAATAATGCATAAGATCAAAAAAGAATTAGTATATTATAATACCAAAATGATATCCTGCTACTTTTTTAGCATAACCCATGTGGAAATTATTCTCACCATAGTAGGAAAATAATCCACTCAAAAAAACCAAATGAAATCCATATATTATAAGGGACAATCCTTATAGATTTATGTCACCAATTGGAACCATATATGGGAAAAATCAAGTACAATGATAATAAAAAGAACTATCAAATGATCTATTAGTGTATGAAATTATTGGAATATATAAATTATTTACTCCAGGTAGGGTTGTTCTATTTTATTATCATTATTAAACTAAAATCAAAGTGATCACAAACTATAGAGCTTATATAGAACTTTCAAATATTATATAGTCGATTCTCATCTGATAGTAAATAATTTCTCTCTAATAGGTGTATTTTTTTCATGAGAAGAGGAGAAAGGATCCACACTCTACTCTAATAGTAATCTTAAAACATATGAATCACGTACCAAAGTATAGTACTTATCACTTATATGATCCTTTAATATGTGATAAATCACTATAATGGTATGACATTACTCTGAGTTAGTAAAAAACCTATTTTTGGTCATGTTTTCAACATATATTGGAATTTTTGGATGCATAAACAACTAAATCATATCTGGAATAGAATAATCCTTGTAAATTTTGTTGAATACACAATGTACATGAAACATGATGCAAGTTTTATCCTAATAAATCACCCAATTGATTATTTAGATTTCATAATTAACAAATAGGTCATTGGATTCCTTAAGAATGGGGGTTTTCCCCACCCACACTAACAACTAGATTCATTGGTCTATTTATCGAACATAATAACCCTTAATAATGTTCCCCTATTTATCCCAAACCAATCCTCACATATTACCCTTATTGATAATTTTTCCCTTCGACTCAGATTTCACTAGTATAATTCAATAATTTTTTAAGCCTATAGTAATAAACATATACCCCCAAAAATAAATTCTAATTAACCAAAGTCTAGAGACTGGGAAAAAACACAAAATATCATTCAGAATGCCAGCCTTCCTAATTAAAACTATAATAATTCATGTCCTTATACAAAATAAATATATAATAATGAAAAAAAATACATATAATTACAATAAATTTGATAAATAATAACATCCGAAGCAGTTTATGATAAGGACAGTCAGAAATAAAAAGTGGAAAAAACAATATATATAGTGAACAAATGATGTAGATTAAACATATTGGTAAATAATACATGTCATAAAAAATGATCACTAGAAAATATCACCTCCAAGAATTTATAATAAATGAAAATAGATCCTCTATATCCATTCTAAATTTAATTATCCTCAATATATACACAATTCATGTGGACATAAATACTATTTAGGGTTATGTATATTCAAACTTATTAGGATACAATGACAACAAAAAGGAAAATAACAATAAGTTATATAAAAATATCAACCAAGATATGTCTATAATAATAATACATCTAAATAAGTACTATCCAACTAAAATCACATATCCACTAACATAGTTTCCTTATGTGGGAAACTAGAAATACCAACAACAGTACAAGAGTAAAAAACATTCCCTACAATCAACACCTCTACATAATCCAAATATAATCAAGGAATTGGGGTTTCTCCTCACTTGCATGAACATGTTAATAATGTGGGAGCTAATACCTATAGATGATATGTGCCATAATTTCTTTTTGAGTATATGAGGTGTTGAAAAATCAATTCATTGATTATCCACACGAGACCACTAATGGGTGTTACCCATGATAATATATATAAATAATACTAAAACTCTGATTTTTTATTACTAGGGAGATAAAAACACCAAGTATTCTCCTATCAACAATCTCACACTCTATTACTATCTCTATAAATATAGGGAAATAAATGGTTTATAATTCCTTGAAAATAACATATTATTCTTGAAAAAAGTTCTCTATCATATAGTAAATATGAAGATTCTAAAAATGGACTACTCATGGGTCCAAATCTTTGTCTCAGTCAAACAATGAAGGACAAATCTTCATATCATATATTACAGAGTGCTTTTACATGAGTTTTTTTTTTAATTTTTTTAATACTAACATTATCTATTATTTCAAACCACATAGCTTCTATATTAATGTACATGGAATGTGGGCTGAAACATGTACAGAAAAGGTGATTCGATGTCAAGTATTCTTGATTACAAATCTAGTATAAATTCTTCATACTATGATAATCCAAAAAAAGTATATTAAAATAAATATGATTTACATATGTCACCATTTTTGAAATGTGATTCATACAAAAAAGATTTGGAAATATATAATAGGATTTATACTAGACATCGGTACGTGTTGTGGTAGGCCATTCAATAACACAAATTTTATTACCCATAGTTACACAGTTTCTGTTATTTAAAAACTATGTAATCATTTTCTACACATAGAGAAAAATATATTTCTCGTAAAAAAAGTGAAATCTAACAATGATTTAAAATAAAATTTACTAGATATATAATTCATCCTTCTTGAGTATTTACCACTAGAATTTATAAACATATCGATAGTAGCTTCAGTATTATGGGACATTCCAACAAAAAAGGGTCTTCTAAGACTCCTTTTTAATTCCAATTAATTCTCATTAATTATAGTTCATCATTTTCATAAAAACTATATAAATATACATGGTATAAAAAACTATCTAAATTTCATTTTTAAATGATTACTCAATCATTTAGATTGTCACTATCATTTAGTATCTCTTACATAGCTGATCTCGAGTGGCTGGGTAGGGTATCTAATGAATGTGACAAGATATTAAAAATCTCCATTAAAAAGAATGCTATTTAAAAGAGATTATGCATTATATATTTTTTATTTTAATTATCATTATAATACAAAACAAATGAACAGCAAACAATGAAAAACAAAATAAAATTAGCAATCATGAAAATATAATATTGAGGAATAGACCAAATAATATTTTTATTAAAATTGAATAATGAAGATTAATTTAATATTAAATATAATTTATTATTATATTTTTATTAAATAGATATATTATTTAAAATATAATATTTATTCTCAATAAATTAAAACCACTTTATAAACAAATTTTTTTAAATGTAAACGGATTTTTGAAAATTGATCAAATATTTATAAAATATTATTTTTTAACACATTAATTTCATACTAACTATACATAACACATTTAATTTCAAATATAAATATAGATATTAGAATCTATGAAAACCAAAAATTTAAGACACCATAGTTCATGATTTACTATATAAAAAAAACATAATAAAATCCTAAAATATCATGAGAAATTGTGTCTTTGGGAAATTAGATAAATAACGTGAAACATGAAACTAGGTTACGGTGATATTTATTAAAATCACTATAACATAATATAAATATCCATTGATATTTAAAAATATAATGGGATTTAATTAGGATGTACATTTGAAATGGGTGACTTATAAATCCTATTAAGGGATGATTTAAAACAAAAAATGTTGAATGTAATAAATGATTGTCAAGAGGCATATGAAGGTGACATAAAATGGGTGATCATCATAAAGATGATCATGATATGATATGATCAAATTAAGGAAATATAATAATATTTAAATAATACAAAACTTATGTTAGTCCCGAAAGGTCCATAGATAACCTGAGAGGGGGGTGTATTAGTGTGTGTATACTGCTTCAAAAATACATCATGTCCCACTCGATTATGACTACTTTATAATAAGGGTCACAATATATTACATTAAGTGTTTGTTGTGATATTATTATTTCCTTATTTATATAATGATTATTAATTTATAGCTAATTGTGAGATAAAAACAAGGAAACTTAGAGTTTTACTTGGTTCAACCTCACAAGGCTACATCTAATGAGCATAAAACAATAATATACTGTTGTACCAAAACCACTATTGAACACTACCAAAATGTGGTCTGTGCTAGATCACTTTAATGAATATACTCAATACATTTAAATTTTTTTGAGATAGATCACTAATTCTAAATGGTTAATACCTCAACCATTACTTATATGGCTCACTAATAGTGGAAAAGATATACTTCATACTCTTCTTTTTCTCACTTCTGTGGAGACAATTTACACATAGTTTAAAGACATGTAGGTCTTTGAATTTTAAATAACAAATTCATCCTTAATTGTAGATAAATGAATAGTTTTCATCCCACTTTCATAAAAATTATGAATACCACATTACCTCATATTTAATAGGGAATTTCTTTTGGTTCACACAACTATTTCCTTGGCACAACCTTTTGATGGATTTCACACAAATCAACCAAATTGTGTGCAACTTTTTTGATTTTTCACAACAGTCCAGTCCTTTAATTTTGTTTTTTGAATTTTCATGAAAATTATCCCAGCGCACAAATTTTACACATTTCATGAAACCCCCTTGGTTGGGAAGACCGACTTCTATTTTTGCACTCAACTAATAAAGGATTCGACGAATCACAATACACATTTTTCATGCAAGTATTATTATTTTTGTGAAAATATTATACAATTAAAATACATGATATTATCTAAGGGTAGAGTGACTGAAATGATGGGTGCATCAACCTATTTACAGTCTTGGATGACCCTATATGAAAACATCGAATGTACCATCATCTATGGACAAAACTTTTATGAAATCGTTGAAATTTTCATTTTGAAATTGTTTTTGGCATGTAACTCTCTATAAAATGCATGAAAAACTATATCTCTTCTTTCACAAAAAACAAATATTACATGAAAATTTAGAACTCGCATTATTTAATTACATTTACTAATTTTTTCTATGATTTCCATGAATCATCAGTCTCATGAAACATTACTAAAAACCTTCACCCTTGCACTAAATATTTTACATTTACTCATAAACAATTTAATTTAAAAAAATTAACCATTCTATAAATTATTGGGTCTAAAAATTTAAGAAACACTAGGAAATGTGGTCATGTTGTAAACAAAAAATATTGTAGCACCACCAGAGAATCCATTACTTTCTCAGAGATCTTTTTTAGTATAATTTTTCATGAATATCTCTGGATCTCCAAAAATGAAAATGTTAAAGTTAATTTTCAAACAAAAAAAATCGACTGAAAAACATTTCAATGTTTCCTTTATTTCCCAAAAACATGAAAACATAAGAATAAATCCAGGATAACAACAAAGCGATTAAAAAACTGAGTGATTTGGATAACCTCTCATTCCCTATACATGGAATCTTAGTTGGAAACATATTACTCAATTTATTTGAGGGCTATGTAGTTTTGAGACAACATGTCACATTAATATCATCTACATACTATAGAATCAATATATATTATACGACCTAAGATCACATTTCACCAATTTTAAAAATAATAATTTGGATTGTGTGTTATATTCATAGACACACCAAATATTTAAATTATATGTAAAACTAAGTGAATAACATTGATTGGAAATGGGGATTCTTACTCACTACACATATGTTTGGCATTGAAAAACAATTGTTTATCTTGAATTCATAAAGAGTGTTTGTATGGGTTTATGGATGGGTTTTGTGAGAGTGAAATGCGGTACATCATTACATATGAATCATAAGGGTAGTTATGGTATGTTTAAAATATGTATAATATGGATTGTTGGAAAGGAAAAGTGCTTAGTGAAAAGAAAGTAAATTAAATACAATGAAGATGGGATAGTCACTTGCAACAAGATGGAATTTCAAAAAACATTGTGGGGTCTTATTAAGAGCATGGTATAACCTTTAAGATATACCTATATATAAAAAGGTAGAGTATATTAATGATGAATGGTTTTTTAGTGAAGAGTAATGAGAGGTTGTGTGGTATTTTACAACAAAATGGTTGTGAACTAATTATCATTTTTAACCATAGGTTTTGGAATATATAAATCAAAATTATCAAATTCAAAAAACATCACATGATTTTTGAACATATTTTCTTCCAAATATGACTAACTTTCAACCTCTCATAATGATAATAACCTAAATCATAAATATAATAACCTTAGTGATGCCAATGTGAGTCCTGTTCATAGAGAATTAATTTCAAAACATTAAAGTATTAAATATGATTTGGAGGATTCATTTATTGTTTAAAAAATTAATAAAATAACACCAAAAATAGTATTCTAACTGGGATCATTGTAACACCCTAAGATTTCATAAGACGTTATTTCTTCAAAGTAAATCAATAACTTCCACTACATGCAACACTAAGTTCAAGCGCATCACAACTTACCAAACTAGCCGTTCAAAAGTGGTTATGAATAGTATTAACTAAATTTTGAATTTTATATAATCCTTATAATTTTAGAATCCATATTATGAGTTTCTTAGACATAATATATGAACAAATTCATTTTATTTTCATATAAAAGAAGTATTTTTAAAAAAAATGAAATTTTACCGCCTTTTAATGGCGAACCTTTTTAAAATCAAATATTTGACAAATTTATATATTGAATTTGACAAAATAAACTTCTTATTTAGAATCAGGACATAAAAATATAGTTTCAATGAATTTCTTATGTTTTTCTGATTACTTTCATATTTTGATGAATAGTGAAAATTACTAAATTTTAATTTAAAACAACTTTTTTAATAAAAATAATTTATAGTGTTAAATTATACATTTGAGTGTTTTTAAAGTATAACTAGATTATATTTTTACCATTTAATTAAATATTGTTCATTGGGAATAATTTTACATTGAAATTCCACATAAACAAGTGTCAATATTTTGATAGTTATTATTTTTTAAAAACCCGCTTTTGGTTTTGACAACGAGAATTAATTTTAATTTAATCAATTCAACTTAAATGTTTTTAAATAAGTAATATATTCCTCATTTTTGGATTCAGATTATCAAAATTAGTTTAGGGTTATTTTTTGGTATTTTTTTGAAAACTTTCTATTTTTGATGAATAGTGAAAAACACTGAGTTATTAGTTAAAACCAACTTTTTATTTAAATAATTATTTATTTTATTTAAATTTATTTTAGGTCAAAATAGATACATAATACCCATATAAGTCCAATGTAATTCATTGGAGTCATTTTATATTAATTTTAGGTATACAAAATTTTATTGAACTTTTTACCGTCTTTTACCCACCTCCTAGGAGCTTTTGCAACTTTTTATAAAATATAATTGTACCGCTTTTGTGAGTGGAATTTCAAATATCTGAAAGACATGGTTGATATCAGTAAGTAAAATTCGGTTCAATGAGATGAAAATAATTTTTGGTGAATAGTAACTTTTTACTTTTATTTACCACAGTTAAAAGTAAATAGGGCAATTAAGGGGAAAATGATATTAATATTACCCTAACACATGACCTAATTCTATTGGACAAGTTTATCTCGACCAAATAATAACCTTAGGAATAAAATATTATCATTTAGGTCCACTTGGATTAGATTAGGACATTTATTATTATTTAATTCATAGAAGAGTTAAAAGAGATAAAATCAGTGTTTTATAACTAAAACATTTTTAATATAGGGTTATAAATAAGATAAATTCGATTATAAATATTCTTTAGAAATATAAAAATATTTCATGCATCATGGTATTTTATTTATAATTTTTAGACATTAAATAAATAATTTTATATATGACACAATGATGACACAGTAATAACCTTATTAATTAAAGAATCAAATAAATGGTATTATAAATATTAAAATAAATATAATTTCAATGTTTGTATGACATCCACAAATTTTATAAGTGACTATGAAATTTTAGGGAAGGTTCAATGTATCTTGTTCAATGTAATCAAGTTGTGATGACTTTCACAAAAACAAAATACCAAATAGTGTCAAAATTGACATAAATTAATATTTAAAACAAATACTATATTATTGGTTGATATAATATTCCTAAAAATCTAAGGATCACCCAAAGGACTTATATCATGAAATTTGTATCATTAATGGACAACTTGAGGGGTCACTTGGAAGTTTATAGTAAGTTTATTAACTATATAATATAACAATACAAAGAGACATGGTAAATGTCAAAATAATTAACTAAGAGTTAATACTAAATGATAAGGTAAATATAATGACAAAAACCCGTCTAAAATATGTTGGTTGAAATGGTTTCGACCCATCCCCATCTAATACTTTTAATAATCCACTTTTGAGCCATTAGAAACTGAATATTAATTTATTATAAATTAATATTTTAAGTTTTTTCTAAAGTGCCCCTCCCCCCCCCCTTATAAAAGGACACCACTTATAACCATCTTTTCATACATTCAAAGCATTTTGGTTCATCCAAACTCTGCCAACATACCATCTCAACTATTTTCCCTTAATCCTAGAGGCATTACTTTAGTATTAAATCCAACCTAAGGAGCCCTTTTGATCAAATAAAAAGGAAGAACCCGAAGAAAAGGTAATGTTTTCACCACCCTCATTCAAGTTCCTTTCTCCTTCAACTTCTTCTTTCTTTGTTATTTCCATTATAAAATAAAAACTCCAGTATATTCTATATACTGTGATGTTATTATAAATATGGTACAATCATATTCAGTATTCTATCCATCTTTTGAATGACATGTCACCACACGTGCGTACGTACGGCTTACCGTCTCCACGTCGTGGTGTAATTGTTATTCAAAACATTATTATTTAGATGGGTTTGATAATGAGGTCTAATTGAAGTAAAAAATAAATATAAAAATATAATTATTCTTTATATATGATATACCATCCAATAATATATTATTTTAATATCAAAAAAATGATATTGTCGCTCGTGCGTACGTACGGACTACCGTCTCCACGAATGCAATGAGATTCATTCCACATCGAATCCATTCAAGAATAATTTTCATTTTATTGTTAAAAATAATGTTTAATGACTTGATATAATTCTGGATATGAATAATATACAATCTATCCATAAAAAACACGGCTTATGTAACAAAACATATAAAAGAAAATGAGTATGTTAACACCCGAAATGACGATAATACTAAGATATTATTAACAAAGCAATGTTAAAAGATCATATATGATATCATATTAATATATATGATTCCTGTATAATTTAATAACAATTATTTCACTATTATATAGGAGGTTAATCTACCCTCAACCAAGGAAAAGTACAAGGTAAGGGGTTTTCAACTCACTTCTTATTATCGTGAGATTCGTGCCATATTGCCACTATTAAGTTTTGTGTGGTGTATGTACTACCCATAATTGTATTCTTTGTGTAACACACATTAATTTATATTTATTTACATATTAATTGTATGATACCTCTTTCATGGAGTGTATGTTTCGTAAGTTACCAAATTGGTAAGGTTTAATTTCACAATCTCTTTATTATCTGAGATTGTTTTTACGTAAGTATCTACTGGGAAATATTTAGTATACATTTCCATTTTTCATAAAATAGTTTTTAAAGGGATTATTTTTAAGGTAATTTTTACTAAAACATCATTTTAAATGTTTTGAATATTTATTCTTCTAAACAATTCTCATTAATGTCCATGTTTTCAAAATGGTTTTAAGATTTTATTAAATGGACATGAATGTTTTAAAATGACAATTACTTTTAAAAGTTTCAAAGTGGTATGGGACACTTTTATTCAAAAATGTATTTAAATGTATTCCTTTATAAATTGTGCGAATTTTAAATGTTTTCATGAAAAATGGATATTTCTATCAAAGAGTTTTATAAATCATTTTCATCTATATCAAAATCCTTTAATGGATTTTAAACTTGTTTTGAAGTTGATTTATTATGATACAAATATTCCATATTGTATTGAAGGATTTGTGATATGTTCAATTGTGGATGTGTTATTTTTATAACATTCATGGTTTATGGGTAAAGTATTGACATTTTGTATGATATTTTTAATACGGATTTTTATGTTATGTTTAAACATTTTCATATGAGGAATGCATTGGAGTTAGTAAGTGACGGGTGGAGCCCGCTATAGCTCCTCAATGCATCGGTAGGTATCATGAGACAAACTACTGTATGGGAACAAGGCCTTGACAAAATCTTATTTGTAGTCTTGGCATGAGGCCTTGACTATGTGGTTATGATAGTCTGGCATTATGAATTCCATCATTATGAAAGTTTCTATTGATATTGTACGTGATTATTCAGCTAATAGAATGTCCATGTGAGTAATTAAATGGAATTATTTTGATTTATATTTTCCATATTATGATAAGGTTTATTTTTAAAAGGATTTTTTTATATTGTTATAAATTTCCTTAAATTTTTGTGCTTATTTATAAAAGTTTCCGCTGTATTGCTTACCCTTACTGAGCGTTTGAACTCACCCCTGTCTATGTTTTATTTTTCCCAGAATTCTAAGAAGTGTATTGTGATTGATATACAGGTTTAAGACAAGGGAATAATGGAATTCATAAAGTATTATTTCCGTTGTTTTGTATGTCATAAAGTTTAATGTAAAATTCATGTATCTAATCTATTTTCCAAGACTGCTAAACCGATCGGTCCTTCAGGACTTGATTCCTTGTAATCATGCCAATGAATTAAAATAATGCACCCACTCTGGGTAACTGGGGTCGGGGCGTTACAGTTGGTATCAGAGGAAGTTTAGTAAAAAATATGGAAACTAGATTTAGATAAACTCTGATTAGAGCACATAGCCCTAAGAGATACTTTGAGGATTAGTATAGAATAAATTCTTAGAATTTTGGTATTGTAGTGATTTTGTGAGTTTTCCAAGAAATACATCCCTGTCTGGTGAAGAGCAGGTAGAGGCGGCTCTGGCACAAATGTACCTAGGGGTAAAACTAAAAAATACCGCTTTAAGCAAGACTCAAACGGGAACTAGTGCACGACAACGGGCCTTGCTGCACCTTGGTTACGACACTCCTGGGGGATTTTCTTAGGATAATTCTCATTTTCTTTACAAACCATTATAATGGTTTTATGTGTATATAATTCCTCAAAGAAGAAATTTTTATGATTATGGATTATATCCATAAACTGTTTAATTTATGTTGAGTGTTTTACAAGTTTGGGATTAATTATTTATATTCATAAACTAATCTAGTGTATGACATTGTTTAGAAATGGTTCCCAGTAGAAGGAATGAGAATTCAAGCAATACGTATGATCCAAAGAGTAAGAAGGGTCATATCATTCATGGTATTAAGCCAACATTTAGAAAGTAAATAGTCTCCCATTTATTATCATTATATGAATAAATAATATCATAATATTAGTAAATAATTCTCTGAATCCTATGGCTTTGAAGGGAAGCAAGACAAGAGAAGGATAATAGAAAGAAAGATGGATAGAGGGAATAAGGGATAGAAGGATTTTCCAATATGTGATAAATGTGGAATGAATCACCTTGGAAAATTCTTGAAAGGGAATTGGAGTATTTTATAAGTGTGTAGAAAAGGACACCACGTTCGTGATTGTGAGGGTATGAAAAAAGTTTCAAATGTACAATGCTTTATCTGCAAGGAGTGGGAAGACTATGCGAATCAATGTTCAAATCATCAGAGTATGCCCTAAATGGTTCTACTGGATAATAATAAAGTTATGATACTACCACAGATGAAGAGTAATGACTAGTTTTATTATGTTGTTATTAAAGAATTATTTCATTTGAGTATTGGTTATATGAATTATGGAGATAAATAAGGATTGTACAGCAGTACTATTTCATTGAGGATTTCAGATTATATGGTACTATTAAAAGTGACTCAATAGTAAGTTAATTTTTTTAAAAAAATACATGGTTCAAGGAAAGGTAACCCTTAATATGGTATTGATACGGAGGTAGTAATTTTGGAATAAGAGATGGTTTATTTGGATAAATTACATTGGATATTCTTGATTACCTTGGCACTGATTAATGGTTTGTTTATTTCATCATTGTTGGAATATTCAAAGTTATTGGATATACAGAATATATCTAGTATTCTATAAGGAATAAGGGAGAATGAATATAATCAATAAGGTTTTATGGTAATTCAGGGTGTTACCATATTTTAAAAGAATACATGATGAAGGTATTCACATGTTATTACGTGAAATAAAGATTTTCATTATATTTAACTTTCTTATAAATTTTGGACTGTGAGTTTGGACAGAATTAATTTGGATAAGTCTAAAGGTTGGAATGGATTATATTTGACATTTGATACAATTGTTATGGTTAAATAATTTCTGAAGATTATTTTTGGATTATTATAAAAAGGACAACCCGGAGGTTGGGCGGCAACCCGTCACGTCCGGCAAGGCCGTGAGACTTGAACCCACAACTGAAGGGAGGCAAGGTTGTATCACCTATCACTGACCCACGTGGTGTCCTGGATTGAATAATGTAGTTTCTTTTAAGATTTTGATATGTGAATTATAAATTCATTATTTTTGGAACCCTATACGATTAGGATAAATAAAATATTTTTAAGTTCTATTATCTTTTAGAGTGAAAGATGAGTTTGTGGTGGAAATTAGTTAAAGGATGTAACTCTACTTGACAAGTATAATTTTTTTCATCCTATGAAGGAATTGATCCATAAACATTAGGGAAGGGATCTTAAAACCAAAAATGTGTTATCCTAATACCTTATGTTTTGTTGAACCGATTATATGTTAAGTCAACATAGATTGATGGCTTTGAGGCCCTCAATTTTACACTTATTTGTGATTGATGACCTCAATCAATCCCTATAAATATTTAAATTTTCCCTCTAATTATGTTTCTATAATTTCCACCAATGTTCTCCTATCTGAAACACTAATTTGGTGGTGACTTTTTCATTCCCTTTTTCCTCTTATTAAGACTAAATTTTACTAACCCAATTTATGATGTGGGTCTTCCCACGAAGGTATTTTCTATTTTCAACCTTTTATTTTTGAAGAACAATTTCAGATTGAGAGGACGCAATTTATTGAAGTAGGGGAGAATGTAACACCCCAAGAGTTCATAAGACATTATTTCTTCAAAAGTAATTTAATAACTTCCACTACACACAACACTAAGTTCAAGCGCATCACGACTTACCAAACAAGCCATTCAAAAGTTGTTATGGATAGTATTAACTAAATTTTTAATTTTATACAATACTTATAATTTTAGAATCCATATTATGAGTTTCTTAGACACAATATAAGAACAAATTTATTTTTTTCATATAAAAGAAGTTTTAAAAAAATGAAATTTTACCGCCTTTTAATGGTGAACCTTTTTAAAATCAAATATTTGACACTTTTATATATTCAATTTGACAAAATTAACTTCTTCTTTAGAATCAGGACATAAAAATTTAGTTTCGATGAATTTTTGATGTTTTTCTGATAACTTTCATATTTTGATGAATAGTGAAAATTACTAAATTTTAATTAAAAACAACTTTTTAAATTAAAATAATTCATAGTGTTAAATTATACATTTGAGTGGTTTTAACGTATAACTAGATTATATTTTTACAATTTAATTAAATATTGTTCATTGGGAGTAATTTCACTTTGAAATTGCACATAAACAAGTGTCAATATTTCGATAGTTATTATTTCTTAAAAACCCACTTTTTGGTTTGGACAACAGGAATTAATTTTAATTATATCAATGAAACTTCTATGTTTTTAAGTTGGTAAAATATACATCATTTTTATATTTGTAATATCAAAATTAGCTTAGGGTGAATTTTTGGTATTTTTTTGAAAACTTTCAATTTTTGATTAATAGTGAAAAACACTAAGTTATTGGTTAGAACCAAATTTTTATTTAAATAATTATTTATTTAATTTAATTTTTTTATGTAAAAATAGTTACATAATAACTATATAAGTTCAATGTAATTCATTGGAGTCATTTTATATTAATTTTAGATATACAAAATTTTATTGAACTTTTTACCGTCTTTTACCCACCTCCTAGGAGCTTTTGCAAATTTTCATAAAACCTAATTTTACCACTTCTGTGAGTGTAATTTAAAATATCAAAGAGACATGGTTGATATCAGTAAGTAAAATGCGGTTCAATGAGATGAAAATAATTTTTGGTGAGTAGTAACTTTTTACTTTTATTTACCACGGTTAAAAGTAAATAAGGTAATTAAGGGTAAAAATGATATTAATATTACCCTAACACATGTCATAATTCTACTGTACAGGTGTATCTCGACCAAATAAAACCTTAGGAATAAAATATTATCATTTAGGTCCACTTGGATTATATTAGGACATTTATTATTATTTAATTCAAAGAAGAGTTAAAAGAGTTAAAATTAATGTTTTATAAATAAAACATTTTCAATATAGGGTTATACATAAGATAAATTCGATTATAAATATTCATTAGAAATTTAAAAATATTTCCTACATCATGGAATTTTATTTATAATTTTTAGACATTAAATAAATAATTTTATATATGACACTATGATGAGGCAGTAATTACCTTATTAATGAAAGAATCAAAAAAATGGTATTATAAATATTAAAATAAATATAATTTCAAAGTTTTTATGACATAAAAGAATTTTCTAAGTGAATATGACATGTTATGGATGGTTCAATATATCTTTTTGGTAGTAATAAAGTTGTGACGACTTTCACAAAAACAAAATACCAAATAGTGTCAAAATTGACATAAATTAATATTTAAAACAAACACTATATTATTGGTTGATATAATATTCCTAAAAATTTAAGGTTCTACCAATGGACTTATATCATGATAGGTGTATCATCAATGGACCACTTGTGGGTCTCCTGTATGTTTATAGTAAGCTTATTAACTATATAATATAAAAATACAAAGAGACATGGTAAATGTCAAACTAATTAACTAAGAGTTAAAACTAAAAGATAAGGTTAATACAATGACCCAAACCTGTCTAAAATATATTGGAGGAAATGATTTAGACCCATCCCCATCTTATAATTTTAATAATCCACTTTGGAGCCATTAGAAACCAAATATTAATTTATTATAAATTAATACTTTAAGTTTTTCCTAAAGAGCCCCTCCTCCCCCTTATAAAAGGACACCACTTCTAACCAATTATTTATACATTCAATGCCTTTTGGTTCAGCCAACCTTAGCCCAAATACCCTCTCAACTATCCTCCCTTAATCCTAGAGGACTTACTTTAGTCAGAAATCCAACCTAAGGAGCCATTTTGATCAAAGAAAAAGGAAGAACCCGAAGAAGAGGTTATGTTTTCTCCACCCTCTTTCAAGTTCCTTTCTTTTTCAACTTCTTCTTTATATGTTATTTCCATTATAAAATAATAACTCCAGTATCTTCTATATACTGTGATGTTATTATAAATATGGTACAACCATATTCAGTATTCTATCTATAACGACCCAAAGTTTCATTATGGAAAATCCCTCTTGATCTAGTTAAATATCTCTTTATGCAAAATATTTTTATAAGATGTCAACTTCTTTGGTTTTATGTTAAGAATTTTTACCATTGTTAATATAGTCGTTGAACAGTGATCACATGATTAGTATAAACATAGGACTTTAACAAATCCAATTTACTCAGACAAAAGAAGTGATGGCCTCATCCAGCAGAATTGCCCCATACGAAGCCCATTTGTTGGAGCGCGGAAAAGAGGTGGCATCCTTGGGCTTCACTCTTATCCAAGCCCAAGATGAGCTTCACCATGTCAAACTCGAATGGGACCGTCTACGGGAAAAGTGGAAGTTGATAGAGATTACCGCTTGAGCGATGTTATCTGATCCACCGCAAGAGTCTGTCACCATCGCACACCTTACCCTTAGGTCTTATGCGGCTGTTTTAAGGGATTATGTAAGAAATAAGTAGTACTATGTTCATGTACATTATTTTTGTATATAATAATGAATATAATTTCTAGTCATTTTTGATACATTGTAAATGGTTTTTAAAGTACAAATGGTGTTTTTTAGTTATTATTTAATTAAGAAATCTATTTTATTAAATTAAGGTATTTTTGAATTAAATAATATTTTAATAAAATAATAATAATATTATTAAATTAACTTTTATTAAATATGAATGATCTTATAATTTTATCAATGCAATTAAAATTTTTATTAAGGTTTGAAAGCTATTTATGTCAAAACCCGTGAATTTTTTATAAATGTCAGTTTTTATTTTAAAAGTGAAAATTAACATAGTTAGAAAATTATTTAGATAAAATAAATGTTATTTCCGGAATCAGGATGTCGAATTAATCCAACAGTGAATTTTTCATAATTTTTTGAGACAGTCAAATGTTTGGGTAAAAATTAAATATCGTTTAAATATATAATGTGTTTTATGACATCATAATGACCCAATGGTGATTTAATAAAATACTATAATCCTTATGTTCGGCCAATATAAGTTTTACCATTAAAATAATGTGATTTTGGGTTTGTTTGACTTATATTTCAAAGCATTAATGGACCCCTCAGGACTTATTCAACACCTTGCCTTTTTAAATTAATTTCCATGGGAGTATGACTCACCTCTACATAAGCAAACCTAATATTTTAAGATTTTCGGACTTTGGCCTTATAAAATATTTATTTCCTCTTCCCTTTCACAAAAACCATGGGCAAAAACCATGGGATGTTTTGTGGTTTGGATTAATTTAATGTAAGGGGACCCAAACCTAAATAATAAAGAATTCCCTCACCTTTTCTATATAAACCCACCCAATCTCCCACTTCATCCTCAATAAAATACCTTGGAGTTCGTCCAACCTCTGCCTTACTCTCTCTAGAATCCTCTCAAGGTGCCCCAAGCTCCCAAGAAGCCTCTCTCAAGCCTTTGGAAGCACACTTCCAAGTAAGGGTTTTTTTCTTCATTTCTCATTTTTGTCAATTTTCATTAAGTTGTATTTCCCTTTTGATTTCAATTATGAATGTTGGGGTATGGTTTCTAACCTCCCCCATACTTCCCTATTATTGTTTGAATGATGGGATACCCCTTTCTCTCTCATTAAATGCCTCCCATGTACACCCGTTACTATGCCGAAATTCCGAAAGGAACTTCTCTCTCTTCTTTTACATTCAAGAAATAATTTGGTATCATGAATCTAAATTCCATTTAAATTGTTGAGACATGTATCTATATGACCTCCTCACTGTCCATTACATGTAAATATGATGAGGAACCCCTTTCTCTCTCATCAACCGTTTTTATGAATTCTTATGTCACGTCGTTACGCTGCCGAAATCGCACTGATTCTCTAAGCCAATGTCTTTGTGTAGTGAATACCATTCCCATTTCTCCATCAAGGGTATTAACATTTATGCATATTTAATTATTGATTATAAAGTTTCATGTATGAATTCCACATTCCTTTATCGTGGAATAAATGATTATGTTTTATGAATCCATGTTTTATGATCCATGTGGCACACTTATGCATGAAATGAAATGTTTAAGAAGGGTGCGCCCTTATAGCGCTCCAATGCATTGGGTAAAGTATAGTATCATGATACGTCATGTGCAATGAGTGTTGACTCATGCTAATTCAAGTACAATGAGGGTTTAATCGTGCTTCATGTGCAATGAGTATTTACTCATGCTCTATGTGCAATGAGTCGTGGCTCATGCTAATTCCATGTTAAGTGTTGTTGCCACATTTCCATGTTATGATTATCATCCGTTATCATGCCTTTATGTTCATGTTTCTTTTATGCTCTATTTATATGCCTATTGTATAACATATATTGTACTCCTCATGTTATTCCATGTTTACTCCCTTACTGGGCTTTATAGCTCACTCTTTTCTTATGCATGTCCTCAGGTTATCCCATGCAATGATAAGTACGAGGGAATGTAGTGGTCATGTAAAGGAAGTTTTCAATAAAGATGTTGTATTTCATGTTTTATGTTTTGTATGTAATGATCCTAATCCCCAAATACACTAAACCTCTTGATCTTTTTTGTTGTATCAAGTGAAGTTTTATGTAATAAATCATGTTTAAGTCTGTATTAAAAACAGAGTTGTCATAGTTGGTATCAGAGGATAGGTTTAGTTATTTGTGGGATTAGTAAACCCTAGTAAATCCTTAGATACAACACTAAGTAAAATAAAAACATCCCTAAGTTTTGGTAAGTACTGAGTAAGTGGTTTATCAAAAAAATACATCCTCGTCTGGATACGAGCAGGTAGAGGCGGCTCTGGCACAGATGTATCCTAGGGGTAAAACCCGAAAACACCACTTTGAACTAGACTCGAACGGGGACTGGTGCACGAAAAAGGGCCTTGCTTCACTCTGGGTTACGGAACTCCCGGGGGATATGTTTTGATAAATTCATAAGCTTAGTATGAACCCTTATTAAGGGAATTATAAAAAATTCCCCTAAGAATATATGTTAGAAAGTAGATCATGAAAAGCCTAGATTGAAGCCTATAGACTCATGAGTTAAGGAAATAAAAGTTTATTTATAATTCATCAACTTTTGTCTTTGGATTACCCTTTATGTGTTACCCCTAACGTTCCTTTTATTCCAGGCAATGGCCGGTAATAGGAGGACTCGGGCTAACAACCATTGTGAAGATCAGTGTGATGACTGTACTAATGAGATGCCCAATCCAATGGGAGAGGGAATCGCGAACTTTGTCACGCTTCTATCTCAGCTAACTCATGTTTTGAATAGAAACACGGGTCAAGAGGAATATCCAAACCCCCCCTAAGAAGTAACAAGTCGCTATTAAGAGCTTCATGAGGCAAAGGCTCCCTACTTTTAGTGGATCATCTGATCCCACGATCGCTGAACAATGGATCAACTCCATTGAAAAGATCTTCTCCATCCTTCAATGTTCTGAACAAGAGAAGGTTCTCCTGGCTGCGTATCGTATGGAGGGTGAAGCTGATCAATGGTGGACGTTGATAAAAAATATGAATCCTGAGGAGGAGATCGAGGAGTTGGAATGGAAGGATTTTCGGATGATGTTTTTCGATAAATATTTTCCGCGCACCCTCTGGCTTAAGATGGAAAGGGACTTCCATTCCCTCAAGAAAAATTATGAAGAATCTATTGGAGAATACGAGGCAAACTTTAAAAGGCTTGAACGATATGCTTCCGGCATTGTCGTTACCCCCCGAATGCAAGTTTGAATACTTCTTTGGTGGGCTGATTCCAAGCTTCCAGAAAGCATTAGCGATCCATGACTTCGACAGCTATGAGGAAATTGTCTGATGTGCCCTCAAGGTTGAAATGGAGACGAGGAATCATAGGGGTATCATGGGGACAAGAAGCGTAAGGTGGACTTCAATACTAGTGGTCTGATGGATAAATCCAACGGTGATAAGAAGATCCAGCACCCCACTTGCCAAAAGTGTGGGAAGAAGCACCCTAGAAATTGCCTTAAGGGGACGAGGAAATGCTTCAGGTGTGGAAGAGATGGGCACCTAGCTATTAATTGTCGGAAAGAAAGACCCGCGGCTGCGACAGAGGAGAGGAACGCTCCGTTCGAACCTCAATGCATTGTTCAATGCTACAAATGCAAAGAACCGGGTCATTTTGAAAATCAGTTCCCAAATCCAAGGGTTTTCGGAGACAACCAAAAACCTCCAAGGCAGCAAGGAAGTGCTTTTGCCATCACTTCTACCGAAGTGAAACCCGAAAATGAAGTGGTGATAGGTACGCTAGTTATTCATTCGAGAATAGCGAACGTACTTTTTGATTCAGGTTCTACACATTCTTTTATATCTAGAAAGTTTAGTAGAACAATCCCAGCACCACCACAAATCATGGAAGTAAAGATATCGGTAATTACGGAAAATGGGGAAATCATTGCATCCCATGAATATAAGTCCTCCCATGTTATAATATGTGGATTTAATTTCCCGGGGAACCTCGTCATACTCCCTCTAGTGGAATTTGATTCAATTCTTGCCATGGATTGGCTTTCCTTATATAGAGCCAATATAAATTGTCGGGAGAGGGAAATCACACTCCATATGGAGAATCGACCCCCGATTCTTTACAAGTGTCAGGAGGAAGATGAATCTCCTTTAGCTCCATCATCTCAAGCATGGATATTAATTCCTTATGATCATGCATATCTGGCTCAGATGATTGAGTCCAAGGAGGAAACCATATTTGAAGAAATGCCTATTGTGAGGGAATTCGCTGAAGTGTTTCCCGAGGAACTGCTTGGTCTTCCTCCAAGAAGAGATGTTGAGTTCTCAATTGAACTTATACCTGGGGCGCTACCAATATCCTAGACTCCATATAGAATGGCTGTTTTTGAGCTTGAAGAGCTGAAGAAACAACTACAGGAGAATCTGGATAAAGGGTTTATACGCCCAAGTGCTTCACCATGGGGTGCACCAGTCCTCTTTGTCAAGAAGAAGGATGGGTCAATGAGGCTTTTCATCGATTATTGTGAACTTAGAAAAATCATAATAAAGAAAAAGTATCCTCTCCCATGAATTGATGACTTGTTCGATCAGATGCGTGGAGCACAATACATCTCCAAGGTGGATTTGCGGTCGGGATATTATCGAGTAAGGGTGAAGAAGGAAGATGTCCCCAAGACTACTTTTCGTACAAGGTACGAGTGCTATGAATTCATAGTAATGCATTTCAGACTCACCAATGCTCCAGAAATATTCATGGACTTGATGAATAGAGTCTTTAGAGATTAACTTGAAAAATTTGTGGTAGTCTTTATAGATGCTATTCTAATATACTCCAAAACAAAGGAGGATCATGAGAAGCATTTAAAAACTATACTAGAGACTTTGCGCAAGAAGAATCTATATGAAAAGTAGAGCAAGTGTGAGTTCTGGTTGAAGGAGGTCCCATTCTTGGGGCATATCATCACAAGCAATGGGATATCTATGGACCCCTCCAAAACAGATGAAATTGAGGGATGGTCGAGGCCAACATCGGTAACGGATATCCGTAGCTTCTTGGGGTTAGCTGGATATTATTGATGATTTGTGAGAAATTTCTCATGATTGTCCAACCCTCTTATTAAGCTAACTCGAAAGGGATTAAAGTTTTCTTGGAGTGATGAATGTGAAGAAAGATTCAAGGAGTTGAAAAGGAGGCTTATCACTGCGCCCGTTCTCACTTTACCCACAAGTGGGGAACTTTTTGTTGTTTTCAGTGATGCTTCAAAGAAGGGCTTAGGTTGTGTGTTGATGCAGAATGATAAAGTTATATCATATGCCTCAAGGCAGTTGAAAATCCTTGAGCAAAACTATCCAATGCATGATCTGGAGTTGGCGGCGGTGATCTTTTCCTTGAAAATATGGCGGCATTATTACTATGGATAGAAATGTGAGATTTATACTGACCACAAGAGTCTTAAATATATATTCACAGAGAAAGAGCTTAATATGTGCCAGAGAAGATGGATAGAGCTCATCAAGGATTATGACTATTCAATACATTACCACCCTGGGAAAGCAAACAAGGTGGAAGATGCCCTAAGTAGAAAGGACCCAGCAGTTCTATCAATGATGAGAATTGAGAAGGATCCAATCTTCTTAGACTTGATGAAGATGGATGTGAGAAACATAAAGAAGGGAACATCATCAATCCTTTCACAAATGATTGCTCAACCATCTCTTTTGGAAAGGTTAAAGGATGCTCAAAAGGATGATGTGGGAATTCAGGAAAAAGTGAAAGCTATTGAAAAAGGGAAATCCTCATATTTTAATGTTAATGAAGAAGGAATTGTGCGGTTTTGGAAAAGACTATTTGTTCCATCAAGTCCGGAGCTGAAGGAGGAACTTTTAGATGATGCACATAGTTCAAATTTCTCTATTCACCCAGACAGCACAAAGATGTGTCGAGATCTATGAGAAAACCTTTTGTAGGATTATATGAAGAAGGAGATCGCTGAATGTACATCAAAGTGCCTGGTGTGTGAGCAAGAGAAGGCAGGGAGGCAGAATTCTAAGGGGATGATGCAACCATTGCCCATACCGGAATGGAAATGGGAGAACATCACCATGGACTTTGTCACTGGACTTCCAAGGACATCCAAAGGAAACAATGCAATCTGGGTTGTTGTGAATCGTTTTACAAAGACTGCACACTTTATTACTATTCGGGAGGATTTCTCTTTGGATCAACTTGCACAGATATATATCAGGGAAGTGGTAAGATTTCAGGGAGTACCACTATCTATTGTGTCTGACCAAGATCCAAGATTCCCCTCTAAGTTTTGGAAGAGTCTTCAACAAGCTCTGAATACTGAATGGAACTTCAGTACGGCCTAGCATCCTCAAACTGATGGCCAATCTGAGCGGACTATCCAAACACATGAAGACATGTTGAGAGCATGCTCAATGGACTTTAAAGGAGGATGGGATCAACATCTTCCTCTGGTTGAGTTCTCTTATAACAATGTTTCCACTCAAGAATCTAAATGGCACCATATGAAGCCATGTATGGGAAAACGTGCAGAACACCGACATGTTGGGTTGAGGCCGGTTAACGTAAGATGCTTGGACCAGAAATGGTCGAGGAAATGGTGGAGAATGTGAAAACCATTCAACAGCATATCAAGGAAGCCCAGAGTCGACAGAAGAGTTATGCAGATAATTTTTGACGATACCTTGAGTTTAAAGTTGGAGACATGGTTTTTCTATGCATATCTCCATGGAAGAAGGTCACGAGGTATGGAAGGAAAGGGAAGTTAAGTCCAAGGTACATCAGCCCCTTCGAGATTCTTGATCATATCGGGGCTGTGGCCTATCGACTAGCACTTCCACCTGCCATGGCCAAAGTACATGATGTCTTTCATGTATCCCTCTTAAGGAAGTATATACCGGACCCTTCACATGTACTCTCTTCTGAGGTGGTATAATTGGAAGATGATCTTTCTTATGAGGAGCAACCAGTGAAGATCTTATATCGCAGAGAAAAAGTTCTACGAAATAAGACAATGCCCCTCGTCAAGATGTTGTGGAGAAACCACAAGTTTGAAGAAGCGACTTGGGAATCAGAGGATATGATGAAACTGAGTTACCCACATTTTGTTTAGTGTGGGAAAAGAAAAATTTTGAGGGAGAAATTTCTTAAAGGGGGAATATTGTAACGACCCAAAGTTTCATAATGGAAAATCCCTCTTGATCTAGTTAAATGTCCCTTTATGCAAAATATTTTTATAAGATGTCAACTTCTTTGGTTTTATGTTAAGAATTTTGACCGTTTTTAATATAGCTTTTGAATAGTGATCACATGATTAGTTTAAATATAGGACTTTAACAAATCCAATTTACTCAGACAAAAGAAGTGATGGCCTCATCTAGTAGAATTTCCTCATACGAAGCCCATTTGTCGGAGCTCGGAAAAGAGGTGGCATCCTTGGACTTTTATCTTGACCAAGCCCAAGCTGAGCTTCACCATGTCAAACTCGAACGGGGCCGTCTACGGGAAAAGTGGAAGTTGATAGAGATTACCACTCGAGCGATGTTATCCAAGCCACCCCAAGAGTCTGTCACCATCGCACACCTTACTCTTAGGTCTTATGCGGCTGTTTTAAGGGGTTATGTAACAAATAAGTAGTACTATGTTCATGTACATTATTTTTTTATATAATAATGAATATAATTTCTAGTCATTTTTGATACATTGTAAATAGTTTTTAAAGTACAAATGGTGTTTTTTAGTTATTATTTAATTAAGAAATAGATTTTATTAAATTAAGGGATTTTTGAATTAAATAATATTTTAATAAAATAATAATATTATAATTAAATTAATTTTTATTAAATATGAATGATCTTATAATTTAATGAATCCAATTAAATTTTTTATTAAAGTTTGAAAGCCATCTCTGTCAAAACCCATGAATTTTCGATAAATGTCAGTTTTTATTTTAAAAGTGAAAATTAAAATATTTAGAAAATTATTTAGATAAAATAAATGTTATTTCTGGAATCAGGATGTCGAAATTATCCGATGGAGAATTTTTCATAATTTTCTGAGACAGACAAATTTTTGGGTAAAAATTAAATATCGTTTAAATATATAATGTGTTTTATGACATCATAATGACCCAATAGTGATGTAATAAAATACTATAATCCTTATGTTCGGCCGATAAATGTTTTACCATTAAAATAATGTGATTTTGGGTTTTTTTGACTTACTTTTCAAAGCATTAATGGACCCCTCAAGACTTATTCAACACCTTGCCTTTTTAAATTAATTTCCATGGGAGTGTGACTCACCTCCACATAAGCAACCCTAATATTTTAAGAATATTGGACTTTGGCCTTATAAAATATTGATTTCCTTTTCCCTTTGACAAAAAACATATGCAATAACCATGGTATGGTTTGTGGTTTGGATTAGTTTAATGTAAGGGGACCCAAACCTAAATAATAAAGAATTCACTCACCTTTCCTATATAAACCCACCGAAGCTTCCACTTCCTCCTCAGTAAAATCCCTCAGAGTTAGTCCAACCTCTGACCTACTCTCTCTAGAATCCTCCCAAGGTGCCCCAAGCTCCCAAGAAGCCTCTCTCAAGCCTCTGTCAAGCCTTTGGAAGCACACTTCCAAGTAAGGGTTTTTTTCTTCCTTTCTCATTTTTGTCAATTTTCATTAAGTTGTATTGCCCTTTTAATTTAAATTATGAATGTTGGGGTATGGTTTCACATATAGGGCCCCATACTTAAACCATACTTAATCTTGAGTTATTACAAGATTACACATTTAGGATCTTTTCAGGTTAAGAGTTTTAGAGAATTAGATCATAAAAATTTCATTACATTCCACATTTAAACAAAGTGGTTACATAAAAGATAGTATTCATTTATCCCATCAACGGAAACATATTTAAAATAAAACATGGATTCTTTCTTGACACTTCCTTGACACTATCATCATATCATGCACCCTTCCCTTGACCTGTGAAAAACATTTCAAAAACATGGGATGAGTATAAAAAGCTCAGTAAGGGATATAAAAATATGGAAAGGAAAAATGAGTACATGTATGAAATCATACTTTACCGATAAAACATAAGCACTTTAATATACCTCATAAAATCATGAATAAATCATAGAAATCATAAGACATAAAGGTAACTTGAGGCATTCATAACAATCTTACATAGAGAGTAACCCTCTGGGTTACGTTTGGAATACCCACCACAGTATATTCCCTAAATCTCTTCGAAGAAACCTTAATGTTTCACTCCTTCGCGTTACCCAATGCATTGGAGAGATATATTGTGCTCACCCTCCCTTAGTTTATCACGGAACCACCCGTCTTCCTAACAATGCCCAAGAACCATAACATAATTGTATCACATAAAACATGCATAAAGGAAACATAAAATTTCCACCTTTCAATCACAAGATATTAATACAAAACATTGATATAAAAACATTATGAAAACCATTTTCAATACCAAAATAAATGAAATGTAAAACATGGTATTTATTTTTCTTTTAAAAAGAAGTTATGGCTTGTATAGTAAGCCGAAACTCAAATAATGGTCTCGGCGGCAGAGAAGTCGTTGTCGACGCATACGTATAACAAAAACATTTCCTTTTGTCGTTTAGTAAACGATTAGTATAAAAAAGATTACTTTTGAATAAATATAAAAGTCAAAGGGGTTTATACACCATATAAAAGAAGGTTGTGTATAAAACAAAATATGCCTCAATGAAAGGAGATTGAGACGAAGTCCCATACAAAGACGGTATCATTGGATTAAGGATAAATCAATTACATAATTATGTGTGAAAAATGAATACAAGAAATATAAGTGGATATTAAGTGTAAAACAATCAGAGTTTATTCACACATATTCATATAACGACATATTCAAGGAGTACAAGTTTATCCCAAAGAATCAAATTTTTGTTAAGAAGTTCCCTTGCAAAAATCTGACAGCCTAACAGCATCACTATAAAATTTAGAAAATGAGTTGATGAGAGATAAAAAGGGTATCTCATCACATGGACATAAAATTTAAATCAATAAGGATATAGAAGAACATATCCCAACATAATAGTATTTTAATTAAAAGACATAACAAAAGAAGTCTTTTTTAAAAAGAGGAAGGTGAAAGGTTCCCTTACCGACATGGGTATCTTTCAAGACATGCACCCCATGAAAGAAGGACAATACAACATTGATGTAAATACTCATAAATTAAATTATATTACACAATGAGTAAAATAATGGGCATTACATACACCACTCAAAGGAAATTGTGGCAAATGTAGCATAAATCTCACGGGAATAAAAGTGAGATGACAAATCCCTTACGAAAACATGACAGCCTAACGGTGCCACTTAAAACTTACAAAAATGGATTGATGAGATCAAATAGGTTCTATAATCATATTAACATAAAGTTTATAGAAAGAGTAATATAAAATAACATCCCCCAATATAACAAAGAGGATCTTAAAAGAAGTGACATAAAGGAGAGTACTTAAAAAGAAAGAGAGAGGTTAGATCTCTTACGAAAATTCGGCAGCCTAACGGCGCCCCTCAAAACTTCCAAAATGGATTGATGAGAGAGAATAGGGTATATCATCATATGAACATAAATATTACAGTATGATTAATATAAAAGAACATCCCAATAACAAGAAATATGAGCTTTAAAAGGAATGACATAAAAGAGTGTACTTAAAAAGAAAGAGAGGAGTAGGATCTCTTACCTCAAGTCCAACTTGTCTTGTTCGTTTCTTTATATTACTGAATAATAAACTTTGGACAATTTATAATTTCTTAAGGAACTCATATAAAGATTATTATTCAGTTCATATCACATATTTTAAGGTTATAATAATTGGTTAATAATATGAGTTCATATCAGACGTTTTTGTCGATGTTTGGTACATGAGTCAAAAATTGAACTTGTTGGAAAATAATTTTCCATGTAGTTATAGGTACATCATATACAGAATAGTATTGATGTTTTAAATATCATATATATCCAGTATATATTCATTTTATATTATTTCATATCATTTGGAGATAAAAATTAAAATCACCGTTCATGGAGACGTTAGGCCGTACGTACGCATGAATGCTACTTTCATTTTTTGTCATATTAATGGAATAAAAACAAAATGAGATATATATATATATATATGTTATAATTATAGAATGATATCCATAATTTATATGTAATATATTACATATATATCCATTATATATATGTACTTATAATTTTATATAACATTTTGAGATAAGAAATGAAATGTACCGTTCATGGAGACGGTAAGTCGTACGTACGCATGAACGCTACTTCCATTTATATTTCATATTTAATGGAATTAAAACATAATGATACATAATAGTATTTTATTTCCAGTATGGTATCATATATAATATCATTAAATATATCTTTTATACGTACCACATATGGTATTAATGAATCAAATCACTTTGAGGGGGCGGTAGTCCGCACTTCCTTAAATGAAGATATCACATTTACCCATAATGGAAACCATAAAGGTATGCCATAAATGAAAAATATAGAAGCTTATGTAAAACATAAACATATTATATATCATATATAAATATATTTTCATCTTAATGGCCACCTTTGAAGGTGTTAGAAGAATGTTGAACAATCATCGTTTCGTGAGGCATAAATTAGTCATCCACAGAAACAATATGTTCTTTAACCATTAGATGTAGGTGTGTGTAAGTGTATCTCAAATCCTTCTTATAAAAAAATCCTAATATATTCAAGATAATGGATTTGTTACAAAATAAATGAATAAAAATAGTTTAGGGGGTTGGAGAAGCAAAATAAAACAAAAGGACACAAGTGAAGACATTACCTTAAAATCGGGTAACGTTTTTTGATTTGAGCTCAAAGGCTTCCTTGGGAAGAATTCTGGCCAAAGTGAGAATTCTATGAGTACGAGAGGGATGTGGAGAGGCCAAATGAGAAGGGTTTGGCCTATCCAAAGGCTTTGGAAGTGTGGGTAAGGAGGTAGAGGCGGGGGACTTTTATAAGAGGAGAGGAGGGGCACTCTTGGAAAGTAAATAAATGTTACTTTATTTTAAAATGAGTTTCGGATTAAAAAGTTCCCACATTGATATAATTAGAGGGTAAGGTGATACGAGTTCTAAATCCACCCATCCAATAGGTTTTGGACATGAGTAGGTCATATATTTTACATTATCATTTCATTTTATTTAAATCCTTTATTAACGAGGTAATCGCTGCATCATCATGATGTCATAAATAATTTAATTTATTTAAAGCCTAAAAATTATAAAAAAAACTACTATGATGTAGGAAATATTTTTAGCTTTCCAATGACTATTTATAATAAAAAAATCTGACTTGTGTAGCCCCATGTAAAAATTGTTTTATTAAAATAACTCATTATTGTGTCATTTTTACTTTAACATTAAATAAAAAGTTATTTATGTCATTTCCCAACCAAAGTGGCTCCATGGGGTCCCAAAGTTGACCCATGGATTGTCTTGGTCGGCCATGACACATCCAATGAGGGTAGGACATGGGTCAAGCTCATATCATATTATTAAAACATTATTTTTATCTTAAACTACACTAATTACCTCTAATAGCGATTAAGAACTTAAAAGTTACTATTCACCAAAAAATTATTTTAATCTCATTGAACCACATTTTACTTCTTAATGAAAACCATGTATGTCGGATTTTTGAAAATCAAATCACAGAAGTGGCAAAGTTTCATTGAAACGAAAAATCAGTTTCTTTAACTACCACTTAGTGGTTTCACTATTCATCAAAATTGAAGTTTTTCAGAAAAATTCCAAAACTTCACCCTAAGCTATATTTGATATTCTGAATTCAAAAATGATGTCTATTTTAAAAAATTCAAAACATATAAGATTCATTAATTAATTTAATAATTAATTCCCACTGTCATGACAAATAGCGTGTTTTTATGAAACAATAAGTATCAAAAGATTGACACTAGTTTAAGTCCAATTTCAAAGTGAAATTGATTCCAATGATTACCATTGGATTAAATGGTAAAAATATATTCTAATTTCACTTTAAAACCAATTAAAAAGATAATCTAATCATATAAATAAATTAGATTAAAAAGGGGGTTTTAATTAAAATACAACATTTTTCACTATTCATTAAAAATGAACTTTATCGGAAAAATACCAAAAATTTACACAAAGTAAATTTTGATGTCCCGATTCTAAAGAAGAATTTTATTTTGTCAAATATAACACATAAAATTGTCAAAAAGTGGATTTAAAAGAGGTTCACCATCAAAAGGCGGTTAATCGACCTTTTAATGAATATTATAATGTTTTTGCTTTAAATTGGATTCATTCACATTTTTAATCCTCTAACATTTATTTTAAAGAGTAAAAATATTTGACAAACATATATAATCATTTTTTAGTTAGTTCTGTTCATTCCCGCCATTACAACGGCTAGGCGTTAACTACCATTTAGAATAATATTATTTTATTATTAGAGTGCAACGTAAGATTCCCAAGAAACTCGTTGTTGCGTATTGGGTACGCCATCGAGCATAGCGTCCCCTTTAAGGTAATATTAATAATTTATTCAAAAATATGGATAAATATAAAAATTTCATATTCTTTATTTACCTGGGGTGTTACATCCCTCTCCCCTTTTGGGAATTGCGTCCTCACAATTTTAAAATTGGGCTCGGAAACATCCTTGAAAGTCCCACATCGGAACAAGAGTCGGTAAAACAATCACTTTAAAATAAAGAATGAGAATTACAAAGGTCACTCGAGTTAACCCAAACTAGGATTCCATGTCGGAAAACATGGACATGGAAGAAAAAACAAAGGGTCATGTTCTGAGGGAGAGTGATAGTAACCATGTCTAGGAGAAAGTTAACCATAAGAAAATCACAAACTGGTGGTGGGTTAAACGGTATTCAATTCCCCAGTAGGAAAAGTTAACAGACAACATTTTTGTTTTAAGTTACTTTTCATTGAGGAATTTATTTTTGAGCTTAACTAAATCATAATGAAACATACTTACTTGTCACGTTGACTTTCCACTTTTACTAGATTTCTTAATCAAACTCATATTTTCTCCAAAAGACGAGTATTTTGGAAGACGTATTCACATTAAGAGTACTATAATCAACTTCTTGAGAATCACCTAATACACAAAATAGAACTATATATTTCCCATGTCTTTAGACAAAATCCAAAACCAAAATTGTTAGTATGAGGTCAGTGAATCCACAAAAGTATAATCCTTTATAAAATAAAAATCGATTCTTAATCTCTAAAATTTGTCCAACAAAACCCAAAGTTCAACGAGGACTATTTGATAAACAATTTCTCCATAAAATTCTTCAAAGTAAACAAAACTAAGATTGAAACCCAAATATTTGAAGGATTTAGTCACATAGTCTTCCAAGGTACAAGTTAACTTTTATCTCCAAATAACATCAGTTGCTCTTAAATTCTCATATTGAAAAGTAATTAACCTAATCACATATCCTCGATGATAGGTTAATCATTTCCATAGATAACCCAAAATAAACTTACTCTTGATTCCTAAAATCATCTAACTAAAAATAATTAGTCAAAATAACCAGGGACTTCACGTAGTCCAGTGGTAGGTGATAAATACCAGTCGCACTTTGGTTGTGGGTTCGATTCCCGCAGCTTTGTCTGACGCGACTGGTTGTCACACGGTCTGTGTGTTATCCTTTTTCCAAAACTATATAATTCTTAAAACATTCCCCAAAACGAGATAAAATTTTCAAAAATGATCATAACATATTTTAACCTCATGTTTATCTCATGCATTTCATTTTCCATCATAACATATAATAACCCATAATTACCTCAAAAGTAAGGATCATATAAACTCTAATGATTACCTTTATAATTATTACTTGAACTTCCACATCGATTGGTCATTTAGTACATGATCCATTACGGATCATACCAAGGTTCAAGTGGTTGATCATGACTCCTTGATAGTTGGTTTAGAACAACCACGAGCTTCCTCATTGAATCCCCTATTTTATCTAGTATCTTAATCAGAGAACCACCATAGTTTCCTTCAAACCTGTTGTCTCTTTGGTGCCTGCTAGATCCATCCATTCACTAAAAATAGAAATGTCAGTGTGAGTATATCAACAAAACCATCATGTACTAATGAGGAAAGTAAACACTAAGATATACTTACTCATTCACTTTATCTAAAACTAGGACTCTTTCTGAAATCCTAACCATTATGGTAATGTCACTTGTGCTTAGATAATACCCTAACCTCTAAAGTTATCTAAACCGACATTTGGTACCAACTATAAGGCCCCAGCCTTAAACCTTACTTAATCTTGAGTTATTACAAGATTACACATTGAGGATCTTTTCAGGTTTAGAGTTTTAGAGAATTAGATCATAAAACTTGCATTACATTCCACATTTAAAAAAAGTGGTTACATAAAAGATAGTATTCATTTTTCCCATCAATGGAAACATATTTAAAATAAAACATGGATTCTTTCTTGACACTTCCTTGACACTATCATCATATCATGTACCCTTCCCTTGACTTGTGAAAAACATTTCAAAAACTTGGGATGAGCATAAAAAGCTCAGTAAGGGATATAAAAAATATGGAATGGAAACATGATTACATGTATGAAATCATACTTTACCCATAAAACATAAGAACTTTAACATACCTCATAAAATCATGAATAAATCATAGAAATAATAAGATATAAAGTTAACTTGAGGCATTCATAACATTCTTACGTAGGGAGTAACCCTCTTGGTTACGTTTGGAATACCCACCACAGTATATTCCCTAAATCTCTTCGGAGAAACCTTAATGTTTCACTCCTTTGCGTTACCCAATGCATTGGAGAGCAAAATCGGGCTCACCCGCCCTTAGTTTATCACGGAACCACCTGTCTTCATAATAATTCCCAAGAACCATAACATAATCGTACCACATAAAACATGCATAAAGGAAACATAACATTTCCACCTTTGAATCACAAGATATCAATACAACACATTGATTTAAAAACATTATGAAAACCATTTTCAATACCAAAATAAATGAAATGTAAAATATGGTATTTATTTTTCTTTTAAAAAGAAGGTATGGCTTGTAGAGGAAGCCGAAACTCAAATAATGGTCACAGCGGCGGAGAAGTCGTTGTCGCCGCATATGTAAGACAAAAACATTCCCTTTTGTCGTTTAGTAAATGCTTCGTATAAAAAATATTCCTTTTGAATAAACGTAAAGGTAAAAGGGGTTTATACACCATATAAAAGAAGGTTGTGTATAAAACAAAATATGCCTCAATGAAATGAGATTGAGACGAAGTCCCATACAAAGACGGTATCCTTGGATTAAGGATAAATCAATTACATAATTATGTGTGACAAATGAATACACGAAATATAAATGGATATTAAGTGTAAAAAAATCAGAGGTTATTCACACATATTCATAAAATGACATATTCAAGGAGTACAAGTTTATCCCAAAGAATCAAATTTGGGTTAAGAAGTTCCCTTGCAAAAATTTGACAGCCTAACGGCGTCACTACAAAATTCTGAAAATGAGTTGATGAGAGATAAAAAGGGTATCTCATCACATGGACATAAAATTTAAATCAATAAAGATATATAAGAACATATCCCAACATAATAGTATGTGAATTAAAAGACATAACAAAAGAAGTCTTTTTTAAAAAGAGGAGGGTGAAACGTTCCCTTACCGACATGTGTATCTTTCAAGACATGCACCTCGTGAAAGAAGGAAAATACAACATTGATGTAAATACTCATAAATAAATGTATATTACACAATGAGTAAAATAATTTTCAGTACATACACCACTCAAAGGAAATTGTGGCAAATGTAGCATAAATCTCACGGGAATAAAAGTGAGATGAAAATTCCCTTACGAAAACTCGACAGCCTAACGTCGCCACTTAAAACTTACAAAAATGGATTGATGAGATCAAAGAGGGTCTCTCATAATATTAACAAAATTTTTATAGAAATAACAATATAAAATAACATCCCCCAACATAACAAATAGAAGCTTAAAATAAGTGACATAAAAGAGAGTACTTAAAAAGAAAGGGAGAGGTTAGATCTCTTACGAAAATTCGGCAGCCTAACAGCTCCACTCAAAACTTCCAAAATGGATTGATGAGAGAGAATAGGGTCTCTCATCATATGAACATAAAAATTACAGTATGAGTAATATAAAAGAACATCCCAAAAACAAGAAATATGAGCTTTAAAAGTAATGACATAAAAGAGTGTACTTAAAAAGAAAGAGAGGAGTAGGATCCCTTACCTCAAGTCCAACTTGTCTTGTTCGTTTCTTTATATTCTTGAATGATAAACTTTGGTCAATATATAATTGCTTAATGACCTCCTATAAAGATTATTATTCAGTTAATATCACATATTTTAATGTTATAATAATTGGTTAATAATATGAGTTCATATCAGACGTTTTTGTCGATGTTTGGTACATGAGTCAAAAATTGAACTTATTGGAAAATAATTTTCCATGTAGTTATAGGTACATCATATCCAGAATAGTATTGATGTTTTAAATATCATATATATCCAGTATATATTCATTTTATATTATTCCATAGCATTTGGAGATAAAAATTAAAAGCACCGTTCATGGAGACGGTAGGCCGTACGTACACATGAACGCTACTTTAATTTTTTGTCATATTAATGGAATTAAAACAAAATGAGAGAGATATATATATATTTTTTATAATTCCAGAATGATATCCATAATTTAGATGTAATATATTACATATATATCCATTATATATATGTACTTATAATAGTGCATAACATTTTGAGATAAGAAATGAAATGTACCGTTCATGGAGGCGGTAAGCCGTACGTACGCATGAACGCTACTTCCATTTCTATTTCATATTTAATGGAATTAAAAAATGATGATAAATAATAGTATTTTAATTCCATTATGGTATAATATATAATATCATTAAATATATCCTTTATACATACCACATACGGTATTAACGAATCAAATCACTTTGAGGGGGCGGTAGTCCGCACTTCCTTAAATGAAGATATCGCGTTTACCCATAATGGAAATCATAAAGGTATTCCATAAATGAAAAATACAGAAGCTTAAGTAAAACATAAACATATTATATATCATATATAAATATAGTGTCATCTTAATGGCCACCTTTGAATGTGTTAGAAGAATGTTGAACAATCATCATTTCGTGAGGCAGAAATTCGCCATCCACAGAAACAGTATGTTCTTTAACCATTATATTTAGGTGTGTGTAAGTTTAGCTCGAATAATTATTATAAAAACATCCTAGTATATTGAAGATACTGGATCTTTACAAAATAAATGAATAAAAATAGTTTAGGGGGTTGGAGAAGCAAAATAAAACAAAAGGACACAAATGAAGACATTACCTTAAAATCGGGTAACTCTCTTTGATTTGAGATCAAAGGCTCACTTGGGAAGACTTATGCCCAAAGTGAGGCTTCTAGGAGTAATAGAGTGATGTGGAGAGGCAAAATGAGCAGGGTTTGGATGAGCCAAAGGCTTTGTAAGTGTGGGTAAGGAGGTAGAGGTGGGGGCCTTTTATAAGAGGAGAGGAGGGGCACTCTTGGAAAGTAAAGAAATGTTACTTTATTTTAAAATGAGTTTCGGATTAAAAAGGTCCCACATTGATATAATTAGAGGGTAAGGTGATAAGGGTTCTAAATCCAACCATCCAATATGTTTTGGACGTGTGTAGGTCATAGAGTTTACATTATCATTTCATTTTATTTAAATCCTTTATTAATGAGGTAATCGCTGCATCATCATGATGTCATAAATAATTTAATTTATTAAAAGTCTAAAAATTATAAAAAAATACTATGATGTAGGAAATATTTTTATCTTTCCAATTAATATTTATAATCAAAAATCTGAATTGTATAACCCCATTTAAAAATTGTTTTAGTAAAATAACTCATGTTTGTGTCATTTTTACATTAACATTAAATAAAACGTTATTTATGTCATTTCCCAACCAAAGTGGCTCCATGGAGTCCCCAAGTTGACCCATGGATTATCTTGGTCGGAAATGAAACATCCAATGAGGGTAGGACATGTTTCAATTTCATCTCATATTATTAAAACATTATTTTTACCTTAAACTACACTAATTACCTCTAATCGCGATTAAGAACTTAAAAGTTACTATTCACCAAAAAATTATTTTAATCTCATAGAACCACATTTTACTTCTTAATGAAAACCATGTATGTCGGATTTTTGAAAATCAAATCAGAGATGTTGCAAAGTTTCATTTAAACAAAAAATCAGTTTCTTTAACTACCACTTAGTGGTTTCACTATTCATCAAAAATTGAAGTTTTTCAGAAAAATTCCAAAACATCACCCTATGCTATATTTGATATTCTGAATTCCAAAATGTTTTATATTTTACAAAATTCATAACATATAAGATGCATTAATTAATTTAATAATTAATTTCCGTTGTCATGACAAATAGCTTGTTTTTACGAAACAATAAGTATCAAAAGATTGACACTAGTTTAAGTCCAATTTCAAAGTGAAATTGATTCCAATGACCACCATTGGATTAAATGGTAAAAATATATTCTAATTTCACTTTAAAACCAATTCTAAATATAATCTAATCATATAAATAAATTATATTAAAAAAAGGTTTTGAATTAAAATACAACATTTTTCACTATTCATTAAAAAATGAACTTTATCTGAAAAATACCAAAAATTTACACAAAGTAAATTTTGATGTCCCGATTCTAAAGAATAATTTTATTTTGTCAAATATAACACATAAAATTTTCAAAAAGTGGATTTAAAATAGGTTCGTCATCAAAAGGTGGTTAATCGACCTTTTAATGTATATTAGAATGTTTATGCTTAAAATTGGATTCATTCGCATTTTTTATCCTCTAACATTTATTGTAAAGAGTAAAAATATTTTACAAACATATATAATCATTTTGTAGTTAGTTCTGTTCATTCCCGCATCACAACGGCTAGGCGTTAACTACCATTTAGAATAATATTATTTTATTATTAGAGTGCAACGTAAGATTCCCAAGAAAATCGTTGTTGCGTATTGGGTATGCCATCGAGCATAGCGTCCCCTTTAACGTAATATTAATACTTTATTCAAAAATATGGATAAATATAAAAATGTCATATTCTTTATTTACCTGGGGTGTTACATCGCACCTCCCCCATACTACCCTCTTATTGTTTTAATGATGGGAGACCCCTTTCTCCCCCATTAAATGCCTCCCATGTACACCCGTTACTATGCCGAAATTCCGAAAGGAACTTCTCTCTCTTCTTTTACATTCAAGCAATACTTTTGTATCATGAATCTAAATTCCATTTCAATTGTTGGGACATGTATCTATATGACCTCCTTACTATCTATTACATTTAAATATGATGAGGAACCCCTTTCTCTCTCATCAACTGTTTTTTTATCAATTCTTATGTCACGCCGTTACGCTGCCAAAATCGCACTGATTCTCTAAGCCAATGTCTTTGTGTAGTGAATACCATGCCCATATCTCCATCAAATGTATTCACATTTATGCACATTTACTTATTGATTATAAAGTTTCATGTATTAATTCCACATTACTTTATCGAGGAATAAATGATTGTGTTTTATGAATCCATGTTTTATGATCCATGTGGCACACTTATGCATGAAATGAAATGTTTAAGAAGGGTGCGCCCTTATAGCGCTCCAATGCACTGGGTAAAGTATAGTATCATGATACGTCATTTGCAATGAGTGTTGACTCATGATAATTCAAGTGCAACGAGGGTTTACTCGTGATTCATGTGCAATGAGTATTTACTCATGCTCTATATGTAATGAGCCATGGCTCATGCTAATTCCATGTTAAGTGTTATTGCCACAATTCCATGTTATGATTATCATGCGTTATCATGACTTTATGTTCATGTTTCTTTTATGCTCTATTGATATGCCTATTGTATAACATGTATTTTACTCCCCATGTTATTCCATGTTTACTTCCTTACTGGGCTTTATAGCTCACCCTATTCGTATGCATGTCCTCAGGTTATCCCATGCAATGCTAAGTACGAGGGAATATAGTGATCATGTAAAGGATGTTTTCAATAAAGATGTTGTATTTCATGTTTTAAGTTTTTTATGTAATGATCCTAAGCCCCAAATACACAAAGCCTCTCTATCTTCTTTGTTGTATCAAGAAAATTATTATGTAATAAATAATTTTTAAGTCTGTATTAAAAGAAGGGTTGTCATACTATCCATCCTTTGAATGACATGTCACCATACGTGCGTACATACGGCTTACCGTGTCCACGTCGTGGTGTAATTGTTATTCAAAACATTATTATTTGGATGGGTATGATAATGATGTGTAATTGAGGTAAATAATAAGTATAACAATATAATTATTCTTTATATATGATATACCATCCAATTATATATATCTTTAATATCAAAAGAATGATATTGTCCCGTATGCGTACGTACGGACTACAGTCTCCACGAACGCGACGAGATTCATTCCCCATCGCATCCATTCAAGAATAATTTTCATTTTATGGTTAAAAATAATGTTTAAGGACTTGATATAATTCTGGATATCAATAATATACAATCTATCCATAACAAACATAGCTTATCTAACAAAAAATATATAAGAAAACGAGTAAGTTAACACCCGAAATGACGATAATACTAAGATATTATTAACAAATCATTGTTAAAAGATAATATATGATATCATATTAATGTATATGATTACTGAATAATTTAATAACAATTATTTCACCATTATAAATGAGGTTATTATACCCTCAACTAAGGAAAAGTACAAGGTAAGGGGTTTCCATCTCACTTCTTATTCCCGTGAGATTCGTGCCATATTGCCACTATTACCTTTTCTGTGGTGTATGTACTGCCCATAATTTATTCTTTGTGTATTACACATTAATTTATGTGTATTTACATATTAATTATATGATACCTCTTTCATGGGGTGTATGTTTCGTAAGTTACCAAATTGGTAATGGTTAATGTCACAATCTCATTATTATCCGAGATTGTTTTTATGTAAGTATCTACTGGGAAGTATTTATTATACATGTCCATTTTTCATAAAATATTTTTCAAAGGGATTATTTTTAAGGGAATTTTTACAAAAACATCATTTTAAATGTTTTAAATATTTATTATTATAAACAATTCTCATTAATTTCCATGTTTTCAAAATGGTTTTAAGATTTTATTAAATGGACATGAATGTTTTAAAATGATAATTACTTTAAAAAGTTTCAAAGTGGTTGGGACACATTGATTAAAAAATGTCTTTAAATGTATTCATTTCTAAATTGTGTGACTTTTAAATGTTTTCATGAGAAAGGGATATTTCTCTCAAAGAGTTCTATAAATCATTTTCATCTATGTGAAAATCCTTTAATGTATTTTAAACTTGTTTTGAAGTTGATTTATTATGATACAAATATTCCATATTATATTGAAGGTTTTGTGATATGATCAACTGTGGATGTGGTATTTTTATACCATTCATGGTTTATGGGTAATGTATTGACATTTCATATGCTAGTTTTAATATGAATGTTTATGTTATGTTTAATCCTTTTCATATGAGGAAAGCATTGGACTTAGTAAGTGACGAGTGGAGCCCGCTATAGCTCTTTGATGCATCGGCAGGTCTCATGAGACAAACTAGTGTCTTGTAACAAGGCCTTGACAAAATCTTATTTATAGTCTTGGCATGAGGCCTTGAGTATGTGGTTATGATAGTCTGAAATTATGCCTTCCATCATTATGAAAGTGTCTATTGATATTGCATGTGATTATTCGGCTTGTAGAATATCCATGTGAGTAAGTAAATAGAATTATTTTGATTTATATTTTCCATATTATAATGAGGTTTATGTTGAAAAGGCTTTTATTTTAGTTTTATACATTGCCTTAAATGTTTATGCTTATTTATGAAAGTTTCCGCTGTATTGCTTACCCTTACTGAGCGTTTGAGATCACCACTGTCTATGTTTTATTTTTCCAAAGATTCCATGAAGTGTATTGTGATTGATATACAGGGTTAATCCAAGGAAATAATGGCATTAATAATGGATTGTTTACATTGTTTTTTTTGTCGTAAGGTTTAATGTAAAATTCATGTATGAAGTCTATTTTCTAATAATGCTAAATCGATCGGTCCTTCGGGACTTGATTCCTTGTAATCATACCAATGTATTAAAATAATGCACCGACTCTGGGTAACTTGGGTTGGGGCGTTACTAACATAATTGTTTTGATGCTAATTATAGGATTTATGACATACCTTTTTGTCTTTTATGAAGTCATAAGAAAATTTTTTATTTATAATGTATTTAATTGTTACCAAAAAACATCATTGTCTCAAAAAATGATGAAACATTAACAATTTGATAAATTAAACCTATTTACTTGAATAATAATAATATAGATATATTTACAATATAATTCTCTATAAGTAATTATGTAAATTTTTAAATAAAAATGTACCATTTATTGAAAAATATGGGGTTTTTTGATAAGAATTGATTCTCAATGTTATTTAAAATAAAATTTGTCTTTTTAAAATTGTATTATCATAGATATATTTATATTCGTATAATTTTATAAAAAGTTTGATTAAAATTTCATTTATTTCCAATAGGTATGAATGGAAAAAGTGACTTTTTTGAAAAAATATTCATTGAAAAAATATAACCTATTTTTCATCATATTGAAATATAATTTCGTACAAAAATATTTTAATTTTTTTTAATATAATAATAAAATATAACAATTTTTTTAAATAATTATAGAAATGTGGAAAGGTATACTATTAGGGTAAAAATACATAATTTCATATTGCACAACTGTATTCCAAAAGGGTAAGGTTTGTGATGGTGATGATTTCTTAAGGCAATTCAATGAATATGGTTTGGGGCCATATTTTGATGAGAATGTTCTTATAATTTTAATTTATTTTCACAATCATTAGTTATTTGATATCATATTCCACCTTATCAGTGGAATTTCCCAGTGATTACATCTCCCTTAGAAGCTTCGATAATCCAGATACATAGGCTGCAACCCTACTTCTAAAAACCATAACATTATTCATCTATATAAATTCAAAATTATTATAAACCATAATCCATATAAATATTAATAAAAAATGTAAAATTATAATATTATCTGTGGTTTTGATTATTGATAGTAGTTTGAATCATAAATCAAATAACCATCTTAAATAACCCACATAGTGCATGAATTTTCTGTAAAAAAATTATATAATAAGAAGTTTATTTATTTAAATTAATTTATAAATTTTTGGGACATTAAATTATTCACCAATAAAAAATTTAACCCATGATATTTTATATCACCTTCTGTAATATATGTGGGTAATTCTATTTTATTGCATCTTGTAGTTCCTAGTTTTCTTCCTCAATTTAGGGTTATTCATGTGTTATTTTTAATGGTTAATTGTCTTTTTTTTATATAAATTTTTTTTGTTGGTATTGGATTTCAATTTTCTACTCCCTATATGAATGATAATTCTAAAATTATTCCAACTATAGAATTAGTACATGTGAGTGGTCTAGAAAGTAATTAATCAAGTGGGACACATTGATCCAATCGTGTACTTAAGATAGGTATAGTGGGAGTGGTAGTATATATGCCACAACTCTAATGTGATAAATGATCTTAAAGAGGACTATGAATCTTGGAATAAACACACTATTCATCCATTGCCTCATTACTTTATTCAAGGATAATATACAAAGGAACACATTATCTATGACCTCAAACACTATTTCACACTGATTATTGTTTACATAACCTTTCTATTGACTATGTTTAGATTTCATATGATGTTGAATTATTATATCCTTCTATATAATGTCTGGGATATGATCAGGTCCCATAATATTCCACTATCCAACATTATCCAAATATACTAGAGTCTAAACAAGCATATTACACAAAGGATTATAAGGAAACATTTAAATTATAAATGTAAAGGGTTGTTGTATGAGAACACCACTAGGGTATTATGCTGATCCCAAAATAATTATAAACCAATTAAACATGATCTCCTTGTATATTTTATAATTTTAATGATTTAATATGACTAACCATCCATATAGGGTCAATAATTCATACGGAATATCAGCTTTGTAACTAGTGATTATATATGGATTCTATAGAACCATGTGTTAATCCTCATATCACTATCATATACATTTTAATATGGTAATCTATGTAGTATTAACAGTTATCTAATGTATATCTCAGGGAGTTGCTGTTGTGAAAATGTACCCTTGATAGTGATGAAATGCGGTGACTTTTAAAGGTGATAAAATACAACATATGGAGATTTAATTCTATAATATGTCCTAGGGAGTCATAATAATAAATCGATTTTAATTTTTTCCAATTTTTATAATGTTATGGAATTTCATCCAAACCGTAGACTTCTGTTGTTCATCTGTGACATTTTGGTATACCATGAATTGATATTTAAATTATAAAATCTCCAACATTATTTATATAACTTGAATATTTTTAAAAGATCATCTTAAATGTTAGTTATTCCCAAATTAATGGAGAAGTTTGAGGAATTAAGATCAAATAGAAGTACATAGTTCAACTCTAGTTTTGATGGAACATATATTTGTGGTGCAAACCATATATGTCCTTGTTTGTAAAATTTGTACTATAATTTTTATTTACCATTTTATTGATCCCAAAATAAAATTTTTATTTCCCATTTATCCTTTTAATATTATATAATTGAATATTTATTTGAGAATGGAAGGATAAATACCATTTATTATTCTCATCTCCACCATTTTCATGTTCAGTAAGACTTGATCCCTTTGAATCCACATCATGGATTGGGTTGTTAGACAATATATACTTAGGGTAATAACCCTTTTATTTCCTCCTATGATTCTAACATATTTATTAATAATAATCCATGAATATATCTAAACACATTAATTGGAGAATATTAATATCATTTTTTGACTACATATTGGATTTTTTAAGTTCCACATATATTTTACACATTTCCCTATAGAGAAAATGACACCAAATATTCAATGAGAATATCATTGTCACCATTTCTTGATAAAATTTCGTGTAATAATTATCTTGTATCTTTAATTTGGGGAGGAATAAGTTATCACTTTTTTAAGTTTCATGAGTACACAACCCAGTACTTTTTGTACTCATCTATGTAGATAAAAAATCCTCTCCCACAAGGGGGTAATGTGACCACAGGTGTTGTGATTAGCCTTATTATTATCTACATAAAGATAACCTTGAATTCATCCTTCCAAAATAATCCAATATATTTTGGGATAACTTATTTAGTTGGATTAATAATTGTGATATGTTTTTCATCAATTGATGACAGTTCCTAGAAAATTCAAGGATATTATTCAAATTCATCATAGATATTGGTATTGGTTATCCTTTAATTGCCTATATTTTTAAAGGATCCAATTATAACCCTTTTATTTTGATTATATTCCCAAGGAATGTTAAATTATCAATTTAACCCTCACATATACATTATGTCACATAAAACATTTCCTTTTGCAAGTTCATCTGAATAGTGTTAAAATCCACATCATGTTCTTTATTTCATTTAGTATAGATAATAATATAACCTATAAGGTCTATTATAAATTTTTTATTTCAATTATAATGGATGTGTTATTTATTTATATGACTATATATAGATAATTAAAGAGCCCAAATGGAATTATGATGAACTCATAGTTCTCACATGTTTAATGAAAAGTAGTTCTGATGATATCTTCCTTCATCAAATTTTCTGAATCATATCTTAACCGAATATCAAATATATGGATGTTTTTTCTCTCCATAGATTATTAATAAAGACATAATTCTATGTAAGGGGGTAATTTTACATTTTCATGATCTTTTTATGATCAAGATAATTAATATAGATTCATATTGACATGTCCTACTTCTTGAAAAAGAGGTCTGGTGCATCCCATGGTGTAGTGCATGGGAATATATACCATTTCCCAGATTCTCCTATAGTTTCATATACATACTTTCAGGTTCAATAGGTTCATTTTTATGGATTCTTGGATGTTATAATATCTTTGAGTGTAATCATGAATAATAACATAACTTTTTAACTAGGTGGATGATCAAACAACTATCCAGGAAAGACATTATTAAATTCCCATACAACACTCAAGTCATCAATGATGATATTCTCCGTCTTATGGGTCATTTGATCCATAAATCCTTTCTCAAAGGGATATAATATCCATGTTTGAAATTATGTTACCAAAGGAGTCTCATCCTCATATATGCACTTTAATATAATTTAACGGAAATTCACAATAAAAATGGTTTTTTCATTCTATAGAAAATTTATGGTGTTTATTTATAAGGAAACACAACCCATGTCTATAATTTATTAAATTTATCTAATTGTAGTATCATAAGGATCAATGGTATGTTTATCCAAACAATTTTTAAAGGAGATGACTTATATTCTTGGGATTAAATAATTGACATATATTTTATCTTTAAAGATAACTTGTCTTCCATTTGTTGAGGTGGGTTTCAAATAGTTATATTATACATGTATGGTTTTATATAATTTATATAACTATAATGAAATTTAATATTATTAATACTATAATTAATAAATATAATACCTGACAACACTTCATTTTAAGTATCCTCCCCAATAGTTATGATTCAATTAGTTATCCCTTCTCCCTCAACTATAGAGTTTCTTCATGTATTATTTTTCGAAATCCCATGGCTTAGTTCATTGTTGTTCATCATGTGCTTGTTCAGTAAAATAGAAAAAAGAAGAATTGGATAATTAATTAATGTATAATTATTTGTATCCATCATAGTGGTTGGTTTATCACATAAATAATCATCAGCTTTGTTTCTTTCTTACCACAAATACAAATCTTTCTATTCCACTTTATGAAATTTATGGTTTTCTTCTTCCCAAACATTTTATAAGCAGGTTATTATTCTTTCATTTAGCCATAATATTTTTATGTTACCATTCCAAATTAAAATTAATTCTCTTATTCCTAGCTATTTACACATGCCACCCATGAAATTTAGAAATCTATATTTCGATATTGAGTAAACATCAGAAAATTTTCCCATGCTTGACAAATATCAATTTGAAAATTCATTTCATAAATTCAAATTTATCACAGAAAATATAAATCAAAAATATATTAAGGTCTGATTAATAATATAATGTTCTATCATATAGGTCTTTTGATGTTCACATTATACCCCACAATGGATTTGATATCAATTTTCATGAGGCTAAAGAAATCCCTCTCTATTTAACATTGGAGAGTTTAATGGTGAATGTTAATGATTTTATATGTTTTTCACTCAAAGACAACAATATTTTTATATATTTATTATTTTATGATAAATTTACACTATTCATAAGCATCTCCTTCAATATGATAAATACCTATAAGAACCTTATATTTCTAAATTCTTTGAGAATTGAGATGATCTTTTCAAGGGAGTTGATCTATTATTCAAGGATTAATGGATCATAAGATCTAGTGAATGTTAGATACCTCTATCTCTTAATGTTTTATATTTTAACATTCTATTTTTAGGAGAATGTTGGTTTTACACCTAATAAATGTTTCTATTAATAACAGTTTTTTATTGAGAAATAATTTTCATGAGGTTCTCTACACAATCTCAAGTCATGTTGGGAACCTCATTTTTTTAGAAATTACATTTCTCAATAAAATAATTGTTGACTTGGTTCCTCTTATTCCAATATATTGACTAAAATAATGGTAAGTTGGGGTTAATAATTTTAAACATCTAAATTAATAAAATGGAAAAATATGATCATTAGAGGTATAAATAATAAATAACGCACATTCTCTAAACATAGAATTTTCATATTAAACTTATGTTTTTTATCTTCTATTTCATTAAATAAAATATGATGAGAATATTGTTTCTATACCCAATGGTTCATAAGGAGCTTGTGAATTTACCAAGGAATATCCTTCAATAGTGTCAAACATATTATGTTGAATGTCCTTATTGTCTTGGAACATGTGATGATATATTCAATGTGTAAATCAACCTTTTCAGGTATATTACAACTAGAAAGGGAAACAAATCTATTAAAAACATATTCATATGGTTTTTAAATTTAGTTATTTCAGAAATTAAATTGTAATCAATATTGTAAATAAATTTTTTAGATCCATTTTTAAAATTGATATTAATATTATTTTTCAATAAAAATTTAAATCCTTTTGACAATTGTTTCTTGAAAACTGATGTTAAACATTCCCCACAATCAAATTTGATGTTGGATTTTAATATAACCAATACAAAAAGTTCTACAAAAGAACATAAGATGATGGTTTTTGGTATACCCATCATTGAAACTAATTATTTTTAAGAAATATGCTATGAATTTTGCAAACTTGGATCAAAATACTATATCTATGATGAATAAAATTTTCTAAACTAAAGAAATAAAAGAATAAGGGAAAAAATCACCATAAAGATTCTTAAAGATTCAAATAACATAAATGAAAATAAAATATTGGGAATTTTGAACATTTTATAAAGAAAATAAAATCATAGAAATGAATGTTAAATATTTGATTCAATTCCAATGCTTGATGCAGTGTCTATCAAGTTATGGCAGGAAATAAGACAAATGAATCATTAAACAAGGAAGTACTCAAAAGTAAACACTCCTACAATTTATTTTACATCCATTTTAATTGATTAGTTGAGAAACCAAAAAACATAAGTAAACCTATGGGAAGTACTCAAAATATAACCCATCTTGTTCATATAAATAAACACAAAGCAACCCTATGGGAAGTACTCACGGTCTAACCCCTATGGTCCAACATTAGCATAGAATCTCTGAGGAATAAATCACCATCAATCCCCCATGTGGTATCATTTCAGTAACTATAGACACTATGGGTAAGCACTCAACATCCAATTACCCATGTAGTCTCATAAAGAGGAAATAAAAACACTCTGAGGGAGCACAAAGTCCTTCCCCACGTTGGTCTCACAACGTGTAAGTAAACAGATACTCTAGAGAAGCCCTTAGCTTCTATTCTCCCTATAGTCTACTACACGAGGTCCCCACATCCCTATATAAATAAATCATGCACAAATGATATATGAAAACCATTGTAAAAATCAATAACTACTTGGCTAAACAGTCTACAACATCACAAAACATGTTAGATAAAATCGATCCATCCTAACAAAACTAAGCATTGAAAACAAAGCAACCTAACAGGAAAAGCTAGAAAAAATGGTCAACATCAAGAAAACATGGGATACACATCCATATAAAGTTAAATAACCCTATTTAAAATCATAAATCTTATAATGAATCTCACAAGGAATAACAATCCATAATAGGGATAATAACCACAAATACACAATACCCCAAACAAGGGTGTTGGGAAGTTTTGCACATATAACTCAAGGAATAACTACAGAAAGGAATAAACCACCTACTTCGACATTGTACGGATGATATATCTGAACCTCAGGCCTTGAATTTCTATATAACGCCTTATATCTACAAAACAACTAAAAACGTTCAACGGAGGATATATCGTAAAAGAAGAGAAATCAAGATATGATGTTGTAGAAGAAGGAATAAATCACTGATGCGATTCCAACACAACCGACAAAGTCTGATTCTGAGAATAGATGATGATTTTGGGGATCATTGAAGAATTAGCGGTCTCATTCACTCTTGGATGAGATGGAAAGAGAAGAAGGTCATTTTTTTTATTAGACATGACCCCGGTCTATTTAATGAAATAAAAAAGAAAGTACAAAGTGTGTTTTTCAAGGGTACATCGCGTGTACTTGCTTTAATCATCCTCTGCTTTAGGTGGTCTCTAGGTCACCCCACGCGACCATGTACTCGTCCATTACACATTCAGTACATAGCTACCCACGACAGCTGGGTACACGGTGTGTACTTATAATTATATAATGTGTTCTCCTGTAACTTCTAGAAACTTATATTTTTCTCAAAAAGAACCAGAAAATAAAGACATGCCTAAAAAGAAGATTTGTTTTTTTACAGAAATACTGAGGATTATGAGGATACGATTAGTATGTATTTTTTTACTCTGATATCATAATTTAATGTGAAACCATTGTACATTAACCAATATTTTATGAACTATCATTCATAATAATAATTGTAATTTTTAAAAATTATATCGATATATGAAAATTATCATAAATAAATCTATCTATGAGAGATATATATATATATGTCATATTCAATCATCAAACAAATATCTAGTGTAATGGAATACATGAATAAATATTTTATTCGAAAATTAATATTTTTGTAGAGTTAAGTAATATAAAATATATTTCAAAAATTTTAATGTGTTCCATTAAATTATTAAAGGAAATTGAAAACTTTAAAATAATTTAGTAAAAATATGAAATCATGATTTAATGTGACATGAATTTATCCTTTTAATATTTTATTAATGTATGAAAGAAATTATAAAAAAGTATAGTGAACAAAATTTTAGGGTTTTAAAAAAAATGACACTGAATGATAAATAATTATATATACTAATGAAAGTTTTTTTAAAAATGGATGTAAAAATATTTGAATTTTTTTGATGTTTTTTTAACTGAATAAATATTTTTTAAAAATTTTTATATTTTTATATTGATTTAGTTTTTATTAAAAATATATTTAAAAATAGAAAAATATATTAACATGAGTTTTTAAAAAAAATGAATTTAATGGAAATAAAATAACATTAGTTTTAATTTCAATTTATTGAACTGATGTTAACAGTCCCTCAGTGTTCATTGTAACATCTCTCTTAAAAACCGACATTAAAATTATAACATGTAGTCATATTTCTTTTCATGTTTATTTAGAACTATGTAAAAGATACATCTACATATAGTGTTAGGATATGGTTTTAATTATATTTAATATACCGTCAATATACAATACCATAATTTAGGGATTTTTTTCATGTTTGTCCTTATCCTTATGTCATTTACAAAAATTTCCCAACCCTAGTCCCAAAAAAAATTAATATACCTTCCTCCAATGTGAACTATTTAAAAACACAATTTCTAATACATTATAATAAATGACTTACCTACATAATGAGTCATATAATATAATCCAAGATAAATGTGAGTCCTAGTTACCTTTTGAAATTAGATATAAAACACAACAAAATTTTATTGGGATTCAACCACATTATTTAAAAACATCACAACATGCCCTTATTATACATTGACCTATTAAAACATCATGGGATAACCTAGATATGTAAAGAATAAATGGGTGAGATATAAATTCATATAAGGTTATAATAATAGCATAAAATAATAAAATTAATAAAAATTAGTCATGAGCCATGTCAAGATTATTTAAAAATGGTGATAATAAAAAAAGATCATTAAATGATATGATAACATTAAGAAAATATAGGAATAATGAATCAAAATAAAACATGATATCATGATCATATGTCTATGCTAAATGATACAGAGTCATAACAATGAGTTCTCTTGATAACATATTTTCTACCTTCAAAAGCATCAAATTTCATAAAAACATTACCCAATGCATTGTAGGGACAAATAATTCGTGTACCACTTTTCCTCATAATTTCATGTTCATTTTTTTGTTTTCTATATAGATCATTCAACAGATGAATTCCTTTAATCAATATTTACCCCAATTTAATGATGTTTGAGTTATGTACCTATATGTACCAAATCCATAATGGTTATGTATAATAAGTTAAATAACCTTCATTGGAAATGGTGATGGGTATTAACAAGAAAATTTATTTGCATGAAAAATCACAGGATAATTTTTATAGCATAAATCAAGTATATATTGTTTATAAAATGGGTGAATTATAGATAATGGTGGTATGTACATTCATAGTAATCATAAGGAAATAAAATTTATTTTTAAAGAAACATTAATAAATGTAAAAATAGAATTTAAAATATCTTAGTATAATGAAATTTCTTGGAGTACAAAACAATAATGGAGAGCCACTGACCTTGAGAGGGAACTTATAAAAACATAGGAGTAGCTTCTTTATAGAAAGGGAAATCCATGTGATGTCTATATACACTAAAAGTAAGAGTAAATTTATGATAAAAATATTTTGAGTAAATAGTAATGGTATTCTTGGATGATTTTCATAGTAAAAGAGAGGGTAAATCATTGTTAACTTCTATAGATATGTTTTAGACTCTATGTTATTAAATAATTATCATAATAAAACAACCTATTTTATTCTACCAAATATGACTTCATTTTAATATTTTATAGTTATGATAACTGAAAATATTAAAATAATACCCTTCATGATGTGTGTAGCTACGTGTATGGAACAATCTGGTCGAAGCAAGTGTACCAAAATACCCCATGGGAACATCCCCATATACGTGAGGCTTCTGACTAGTAGCGGGGGGTTTTGTTTATCCATGGGGAAAATATAACCTCAGTATCATGTCATACTATCGATAATAATAAATAAAAAATCATATTAAATGTGGAAACTGAATAAATTACCAACATAAAAGAGTATCTCCAAAAGTTCTAAGCCATTACTGACTATAAAAGGTAGGTAAATACATGAAAAGTAAATAAACAAACATCAGTGGGGTATTATGTTGTCTATCTTGGTCTACTCAAGATCCATTATGCACCACTCAACTATCACCATGGAGCCTTTTCCCTTTGTGAAATCTTTAGTCCAAAAATATACATGTCCATCGTAATTCTCGAGTTTGGTGTGACTACAGGCCTTAGTGGGACACCGCCAATGTTTCCTATTAATAATGAATATATATATATATATATATATTAGTTTATATCATTAAATAAGTAAATTATAAATAAATATAAACATGGTGGGTCATTGTATGATGACCAAAATTACATGAACACTAGTCCTACATGTTAAATCTCACTACCTATAAGAATGTACAAAACACAGGTATCATCACCATGGTCTCATGTCTCACACCACCCTTCCGGTTGTTGTTATAGGAATGTCTCATGCCCAATATGGTCTGTCATCATTCTTATTATCCTTTTAATTACCAAAAAACCTACTATATTAGAATCCAATATTGATATCTTCTAGCAAGACTGTATTCCTTTCCCTCTATAGGGGTATCTATTTCTACCATTAATAATGTTTGGAATGTATAGGTATGGTTATCTAGTCATTGGAAAACATAACTTCCACCCTCAGTGATTCACCAATGTATCTGAGTGCCCTCCAGATATCCACTATGCTTTAATATCTTTAAGGGGGACTTTATTTAAGGACTATAGGACTACATCAAGTTGGCTTACCTCACACACCTATCCTAAAGGATCCAGCTTAGTATCTTAGTACCTGACATTAAGTCACTATGTGATACCCTATACAATGGCATCAATACCCACTATAAAGGATACTAGAACTGTGTTTGGATGGATTACCCTATACAAAAAACCTCAAGGATCAACCTAAGTATTGTGGTACCCAATTCACAATTCCATAGGTTAGGGAACAAAAAACAACACATCTCGTAGCAAGGAACGATAGGCTACGTAATTTTAAATTTCAGGATACTCACAAAAAAACATGTATTATCGCATCTACTAACACATCCATATGCATATTAGTATAATAAAGGGTTAGTTCAACATAACATAACATCATGAAATCATCATAAATACTTAAGGACCATTAATATAACTAACCCCTATCTCTAGAGTCATCAACATCAATGAAACATTTCTATTGAATGTGTTGTCACCCGAATTGCTTTCTATTGAGTCAATAAGGTTTCCTTACGACTTTTCCATTCATTCGCATTTTGAAAATCACAAACACTTTATCTTAAGGAAAATTTCTTTTCCCCTATGTTTTATCTTGATAAAGAAAATTTTCCTTCCTTAAGGAAATTTTCATTCCTCACGAAAATTTAATCCTTACCTAGTTTTTATTTCATAAGGGAAATTTTCCTTCCCCGAGGAAATTTATCCTTACCATGTTTTCATTGTTCATATTATAATCTAACTCATTTTCCTTCTAAGTATAAATTTCGGTTTCCTAAATAAAACCTCATAATCTTAAAAATACTTAGATATAGAGCATTTTATTTTTAGGATTAGAATTCATGTTCCAAATTCTCGAAATTCAGACTCTGAACCTTCTAAATTCCACCTCCGAATTCTATAAATTCAGAACCCAAATATTATGAGTTCAGTCTCTGAATTACTTGAATTCATAATACGAAATTTCTAAGTTCAGACTCTGAATTCTATGAATTAATATTTCTAATTCTTATGAATTTAGATATCAAAATTTCTGAGTTCAGAGTCTGGAATTCTTTAGAATTCAGGTTTTGAATTCTTTTGAAGACAAAATATGAATATTCAGGTACTATAGACACAAAATGATTTTTTGTTCAGACTCAGAACTTTTATTTTTCCTTACACTTTGAAAAATGGTTTTGGATAAGAAATCATATTTTTTTCTTATATTTGTTTTTGTTTTAAAATTATGTCATGAATTCTGTTACAAACTATCCGTTGTTTGAGTGACATGTGTATTGGTCCCTCTGAAGTTTATGGAAAAATATCACTGTTGGAGGAGGGAGCTGACCGTTGAAGATGTGCCTATAAATAAGAGCTCATTTGAATGAGATCATGATAACCTCTTTGATGAAATGTTCTAAGACTCTAGAGATTACATGTTGTGAAGTGATTTATAGAGAGAGGATTTAATGCATTGTGAGTAATGAAAATCTTGTTCAGAATTGCTTTGTGTGAATTTGAATGTTACTGAGTACTTTCGAGGGCTTCTGGGGATAGGAGGATAGAGGTTCTGACTACCTTGAAGTTCAAGGGCTTGCGGGGACAGCAAGGCAGACTCCGATATTCATATTGAGGGCTTACCTTGGTATGAGTAAGATAGACTTTCTTAAAAGTATAAATCAAGGGACCTTTATCCAAGGTTGTTGGATACCCTTCTCTTTGGGTTAAAAGATTTACTACTTGTTACGTGTTTATGTTTTCCTCTATTTTTTTGGTTTTCAAGGAAAGTATAACTATATTATACTTTCTTATACTTGTACTCTAATTAGTGAGATTCTATACGATTTAAAGTAGAATCTTATCTTTGTAAACTTTTCTTACATTTCATTTCAAGAACCACATTTCCGGAATCAAGAAATTTGGTAGAACTAAGAGGATTTGTGAATTTACCTTGTTTAACTTTTTTAAACAATACAATATTTAAAAGTTCAAAAGGAATTATTTAAAGTATACAATTCACCCCTCCTGTATATTGAGCTTCTAAATCATTATTCTGATACAATAATCAGTATCATTTTGATCCTACACATTCGCACACCAATCATAAATATGATTTTAAACTAGGGATTTATAAAACCAAAAAAAAAATCTATTTTATTTAAAAAAGAAAAAAATACCCCTTGTGAAAAACATTGTCTCTCCTGGATAATTTATGAATTATCATTCTTAGCCATATTATTTACTTTCAATATCAAACATACAAATAATTACATTTTCATAATTTCTCATACGTTATCCTTTAATCATTATCACATAAACTTTTATCATCATTTATCATTTTATAATTATCTCTTGGTCATTTAACATAAATTATTTATTTATAATTATCCTTTTTTAATTTCTTATTAATTGTCTATTCATATTTATGTTTTGATAATTTCACAAAAATATTCCTTTTATATTTATCTTTTATAATTAACCTCTAATAATTTAATAGTAATTATACATTTGTAATTATATTTTTATAATATATCAAAAAATATCCTTATATCCTTAATTTTTTATAGTTTATCATAAAATATTATTTTATAATTATCATTTGATAAATTACCAAAAATTATTCTTTATTATTACATGTTTATAATTTGTAATAAATTAATATTTAATTATCTAGAAATTATCTTTTTGAAAATTTTAATAATTATAATTTGATTATCAAGTAATTATCATTTAATAATATTCATATATAATTATCGTTACTCTCATAATTCTCATTAGATGATTTTAATAATTATCCGTTTATTCTTAACATAAATAATAATTTCATTATATTGTGTAGTTATTTTTTGATAATTTGATGAAATTATAGTTTGATAGTTATTCATTATTATCCATTGATAAAATGGAAGGAAAACTAATTTTTAATTATTTATGATTATAGTTTCTTTAAAAAAATATATTGATTTTTTTTATTTTATCATAAAGAAAAAATATAGATTTAATTATCCTTTGATATTTATTTATATTTATCTATAACAATTTGGTAGCAAAAAACTTTTGATAATCTGAATTAATTATCCCTATATAGTTTATGTAAAGTTTTGGAATATTAAAAATATATAAATTTTTCATAATTTTAAGTTTTAATAAAATTATGGAATAAAATTAATAAAATAAAAAATAAGAAACAAACATTAGAGGTTATAATCACGTAGAAGGAGAAAGGTTTTTATCATGCACCAGGAATATCTGAATCAGATTGATTATGCTTCACCTATCATGTGTAGAGTGATTCCATGTTCAATCTGACTCATCCCGATCAACTTTTTAGAATTTACAAACATCCAATGCTCATAATTTATTCCCCACCACTAGTGAACCCCATGTCCTGGACCTAATAATGGTACCATGTTTTTCCTAAAATATACCATTTGAGATATATTAATTATTTTTATTTATAAAATGTAATAAAAAATAAATTTAATATTAAAAGGGGTATTATCACATGAGATGTCACCAAACTCCCAATCATCACAAATTGTATACCCTATATAAGGTAAACACATCATCATGGATGTCACGATTAACTCAAATTTCTCATAAGAAACATCCTTTCAGATATATTTTATTATATTAAAAAATTAATATTATAATGATATTAAATAACATATCATCATAAGGTACCTGACCAAAATTCTAACATGAATAAATATTAAATCCTCCCTTGGGTAATCCCCACATCCTAGAACTATTGTTGGTATCAAATTTCTTTTATGATGCAAAGTTTGGGATATAGTCAATTAATTTGGATAAATCGTTCTTGCATAATTTAATATTATTATTTAGTATTTTCATTGCTTTTATTTCTTCAAAATATCAAAATATTATAGTACCTAACTGTAATATTACTCCATAATATTTTCCAAGCTAATAACTGGGATTTAACCCTTAAAAATCATTAAAACAATTATTAATATTTTTATTGAAAATTTAATTTTAATCATTAAAAAACTTATAAAATATCAAAAATAGGTTTTTATTTTCATTATTTTTTTATTATATAATTAACACCCTCTATTGGCTTCTAATACTTGAAGAAGTATCTATACCAGTCTTTCTCGAACAACCATTCCACTAATATAGAACATTAGACATGTGTTCCCACATTGTCTCCTAGATTAGTCAATACTATGAAATATTCATATGTATTTTTTTCATCTTTCCATTCAACAACATCTATCATTGATCTATGATCTACACTAGATGCTCTTCATAATATGTATTGGTCTCTATATCAACATACCCAAAATCCACAATATGATCATGGTAAGCTACGTACCTACGAATCTGTGACACATGGAACATGTTGTGCATGCATTGATATTATGAAGTGAGGTATAGATGATAATCCACTATCCATATCCACTGAATGATCTCAATGAGCCTAAAAAATGAGTTTTCAGATTTCCATCCTTCCCCATATATATTTATTCTCTAACTGAGGAGTCACACCCAAGGAAACCTAATCTCCCATAGTGAACTCATAGGATCTCCTCCTACTATAGGCATATAATATACATATTTTCTAAGCGGTGATCAACCTATTCTCAATCAGATTCACACTATTTGAAGGCCACATGAACAAAACATAGTCTATAAATATACCCTCACCCACCTCATTCCAACATCGAGCAATCAACATGGTCTCCAATAAGGAGCCAATTAAGGTTCCATCTATATAAAATGATGGAAACAGTAATAGAAATTTCAGTCACTCAAGTTTATGTGATCATTCCACCCTTAATGGATTTTTATCATGAATTTTTGAATAAAATCCCCAAATATGAATACAGTCCACTTGGAATATCTATCGGTATGAGGATGGAATTCCATGACCAATATTAGAAGTGTACAAAGGGATTCATATAAACCATTATAAAAATGTGATATAAAATGTGAATCTCAATCTATTACCTTTGTCTTAGGTTTTTTGTCTCCTTGAGTGAAGATATAGATAAAGCTTTCATGTTCCATACAAATGAAATATATCCCCAACGATACAGTGTCATAAACACTTAAGAGTGTGTACCATGACTACCACCTCCCTGTCACATATAGAGTATTACATGCTAGTGGATAATAGTTGATGAGACCCTTAGGATACTACCTACTATTTTTGCATCATCACCACCCCCAATCCATTTTTGGATGTAGTATAACAAATTGCATGACCAATACCATGCCCAGAGAGTGTCAATATTGGAGCTGTTTTCCATATTCTCTTTAGGTTATGGAATTCCTCTTCAAGATGGTTTAGCCAGTGGAATTTCAATCCCTCCTTTTTCTATTCTATCATGGGTGATCATAATCTGAATATTTCCTTTATAAATTTTTGGTAATATCCTTGTAATCCTAATAAGATGATAATCTCAAACATGTGGGATCAAGTCCACTACACGACTACAACACCTTTCTCTAGGTCTATAGATATACTGATCACAAACACCATATGGCCTTAGAACATCACCTCTCAAATCTCAAAGTCCTACATTGATAGCAGAGTGTAATGGAATTCTTCCTGAAGCATACTTGAGACTATGTATTGGGACCTAGAATGTTTTTATAGTGTCATCGAATAGATAAGAATTTTGTTTTACAAACACAATGATGGATGATTTTTATGTATGGATGTAAGTTCTTATTCATGAGGTCCGTAAACACTACTGAAAGTTTCGTTATCTGTAAATACAGTACCATGTAATCATACAATCCTCAACTTTATTAGAACACCCTATATAGAAAACCCTCCTCCCTAACACTAAATTGGGAATATATTGATCAAATATCGATCATGGAGAACCACTAGGCTCCTCAAAAAAGATTTTAAAGGTCATTGATTGAGGGAAATAAATACAATTCTCTAACCATAACATGGTTCAACATTTGGTAATCAACACATAGCAGAAGAATACTATCCTCCTTGAAAAACAACAAAGGTTAACCCCAAGGTGGATTACTCAGCATTCTGAATCCTTTCTATACAATTCATCATGATAAACCTACGTATCCATCATCATGATTGGTGCCATATGATACGTGGTATCAAAATTGGTAGACAACCCGACACAATCTCTTTTTAGGAGAACATATTGATCCTTTATAGTCTATACTAGGAGACATATCTGAAACAATTTCAACCCACTAATCATCATTCTGAAGGACTCTAGTTTGTTGGATGGATGAATAATTCATGATTTTATCAATGTGAATATGTGAAAATTTTAATGAAATCCTATTCCTAGTACATACACTAAGAGAGATAATTCTATTTGTAGTAACCTATCATCCATAATCAAATCATAAGTGTGGGAGATCAACTGAATTATCTAACACTTCTAGTGGTAAATTATAAACATACTCCTTCATTAATGAATTCCATACCCACTTCACAATTATTTATTTAATAACACATCGAGGTTACATATTCTATAACATGATGGAATAATAGGAATATAATAGATCCTATTCAGTATAAGGGATCATAAATGGTTCTCCTGGGATTCTACCATTAACCAAAGGTATAACTTACATAACACTAACCCTTGTTTCAATCCATGATCATTGGTCACATACAATTTTTATAAACTAAATCGATAAGATGATCAATAAAAATAATTAATACTAATAATCCTATTCCACAATATCATGAAACATGGGTATATTAGAAAAAGAAAATATCCAGAATAAATAGTGAAAAAGGTATTAAGTAAAATAATTGTTATTTTTCACAAAAAAAAAATATTTAAATTTATATGGAATGTGAACCTATATTTCTAGTAGAGATTCATGAATGAAACCTAAATCACATAAATAAAATATCAACATCATGTACATCACTGAAGGTTAATATAATAAATGTTAAAAAACATAAATTCTCATTTATGGAAGCTTAGAAGTACACTACATATTGATGGCCTGGCAATAACATAGTTCCCCTATTGAGTCCCATCCATCCTATCACGTGTCTATCATGTTACAAAAAAAATATAAATTGAAGAAAAATATGGCTTGTAAAATAATACTCTGAATCCATTTTGTAACATCCCGACCTAGGCCATCGAATCCGAGTCTGAGATCCACATGACATCATGCACACCTACCTGTGTGCAAGATGCTACCATCTAGATGTGAGGGTCTATGTCCGTCAATGGGGAGGTTATACCATCAAAATCATGTTGTTGGATAGATTACAATGAATAAAAAAACCAATAAAAATCATTTTAAATAAAGAAAATGAATAAATGAAATACATATAAGAATATATCCTAGAATTGATATCAATTTCATAGTTTTTGAAGCCTGTAAATATAAGAAAAGTAAAAAAACATCTAAGAGAACTAATGTTTCTATCTTAGTTTACTTCGGCTCCATGCTTCACATCTCAACTATCTACCGTGTGGCATTTTCTTTTCACTAGATCTCTGGTCATGAAATTTAAAAGTGCACTGAAATGCATGAGTGTGGTGTGAGTACAAGACTCTATAAGACACTACTAATGCATACATAACATATATTTATAAAATATATAATAATGTATTTCATTAAATATTTAAATACTCTATAAAAAGACTTGTACTGAGTTATCATGTGAAAACCAAGTTTCCACGAACCCCGATCCCATTAACATCGGCTCATTGTCGGTTAAAATGACCAGAACACATGTACATCCAATGAGTTATCACGAATCACCAAACAATTATTGTGGTTGTTATATTAAACTTTTATGTTATTTTATGTCTAACCTGGGTCTACATATCCTTTTATTCACCCATGACCCATGTATGTGGGAAATAGTGGGAAATTACTTAAATAAAGACACTATGCTTTACCCACTAATGGGGAAACCACATCCTCCTTTAGGGTCATTATGGATGCATTTGGATGGTTCACCTATTCCTAGATGTGTATCTCCCACCCTAGATGCTCCAACAGTGTGTCTTAGTGTTTTCTGATAAGAAACCATGATTTCCCTTTATAGGGTTTCCAAACCCTCCATTAATGATGTTAGGACCCCATCATGTTGGGTAAACTCATACAAAAAACATCAAGGAATCAACATAGTATCTCAATACCTATTAGTTATTCACTATGATATCCCCTATGTAGGGGTATCCATGAACACCATTAAGGAAATCAAGACCACATCATGTTCGGTAACCTTGTTCAACCAATCTAAATTATCTACCTGAGTAAATTGGTACTTTCAACTAAATTTGAAAGAAAGTGAAATAGAGAATAAATATATTTCATGATATGGAATGATAAACCACACCATGATCTATTTTATGATAATCACACATAAACAATTATGCTCATGGAAACTCACACAACCACATGTGTCTCAAAACAATAATGGGTTAGTCCAACAAAACATCACATCAATATAACATCATAAACATACAAGGCCCATCAAGGTAAGTAACCTCCTTCATCAAAGTCATCCACATCAATGACAATGTTTTTCAAAGGTTTCATCACTTGAACTGTATTCATGCATGACTAGAAAAATGATCCCACATAAAGGATTTGTAAAAAAATGCACAATTGTTTTTTAAAAAAACTAATATCACAAATGATAAAACATTATCTCTCTTATATAACTTCCTAATCATCATTCTGGGCCATCGCAATCCCTCACAATATTCACTATTTAAATAATTATCTTTTTATAAATTTTCAAGAATAATAATTTTATAATTTTCAATTTATAATTTATCATAATTTTATTTTTATTTTTTTTAATATAATATAAATATTCCATTAATAAATAAATTTTGATAATTTCTTCTAAATTATCATTTTATAATTATATTTTTAAAATTTCTTAAAAATCATCATTCTATAATTATAATTCCAAAAATTCTCATAAATTATACTTTTATAATTATTGTTAGATTATTTAATGTAAATTTTCTGTTCATAAATATCTTTTCATATAATCTAAAAAATTATCCTATTAAAATTATCCTTTTAGTATATTTCAGAAATTATCCTTTTTTAATTATCATTCGATTATTTATCATAAATTAAACACTACTATTATCTTTTAAAAATTTATTATAAATTATACATTAAATACCTACCAATTATATTTTGATAATTTTAAAAACTATCCTTTGACAATATGGAAATTATAATTTGATAATTTTATAAATTATCCATTGATAATCTCATTCTTATTTTTCATAATTTCAAAAATAATACATTGATAATAGATTATAGTTATAAAATTATGATTAAGATATGTTATATTTTGATAATTAAATGAGATTTTTGATTTATAATTATACATTATTATATCGTGATAAAAAGACAAAAACATGTCTTGCTAAATATTTTCAATTCTATATTCATTTAAAAATATATCATTTGATAATATTTTAGAATATATCATTGGAATAAATTACATGTGTAATTATTTTAAGATAATTATTTATTATTACAGAAAAAAAATTCATAGTTATCTTTTTTTGGTTATCCTAATAAATTACACCTATATATTCCAGGTTAAATTATTTGTATATAATATCTACCATTTTTCCATAATTTTTTGTATTATGAAATGATCAAATAAATTAAACAAAAAATTTAGAAAATCACATTTGATGCACCACTCGTACAGTTAGAGGAGAACGAAATGGTGTTCAAGCACATGGAATAACAAAATAGGATCGGCCAGGCCCCACGTATCCTTGGTAGAGGGCTTCTGAGTTCCATTAGACTAATCTAGATCAACAATAGTGGAGTGAACAAACATCCAAAATTCATAAAATTTATACCCCTCTTAGGGAAAACCCTCTGTCACAAACCTGACAGTAGTATTACATTTCACATAAGATACACCATTTGGGAGATATTAATTATCAATTATTTAAAAAATAGAATAATGATATAATTAAATATAAAATGTGGTTTTATCACATGTGATGTTACCAAATTCCCAACACTAAAAGATTTTATACCCCATATAGGGTAATAATCTCATCCTGAACCCAACAGTGGTTTATGATTTCTCATAAAATACACTATTAATGAGATATTATTTCATTTTTGATAAAATTATACAATAAAATATTAAATAAATTTTCATCTAGAGCAAACTCAATAGAATTATAACGATAATAAATGATAAAACCTACCAAGTGTAAACCCTATTACCAATTCCTAAGTGTGTTCTCATATTTCTCACAAAACACACCATTTGTGAGATATTAAACTATTTTAGAAAATTCACATGTAGAAAAGTCAATATTTTTTCCTTACTACACTGATACATTAGGGGTCACATAATCTTACACTACCTCATTTCCAAACTCGAAAATTATTCTATAGAATATTCTATGGTTTTAACTAGTCAATTATTGTTACTCAAAATCATTAAATCATTAATTATATTATTTTTACTGAAAATTCACATTTCCTCATAAAAACTCCAATAATATATTAATAAGAGGGTTTTATTATATTAAAAATGTTAAGATATTACAATTTTGTGTTAAAACTCTAGAATAGTGTTACTAAAATGGTTAAATTATAATACACATGTCATCAAGATGCATATTTATTTTCAGAAGCCTACTTGATTAGAACTCCAATGTTTGGAATGATTCATCTGGAGTAGTGATAAACATGAGACAGTCATTATTCTAATAAGATACCAATATGAGTAATAACATGATCTATGTTACGAATACAACCAAGGTATTACAGGAGACCCATGGGGTCGGATTACTAGGTTCATGGCCAAGTGCTAGCCATATCGTCATAAATGGTATTAAATACAATAACCATTTGGAAAGTGTAGAGTAACTATCTGAGTTTGGGGATTGGGTTGCATAATGTGGGAATTTTTATTTAATGGGGTGTAGAGTGTAACACATCTGGAAAAGTATGACTGAAAACAATATATGATACCACCCTAGTCAACATGGTGAACATTTATTTTTGAGGGACAATGTAATTTGATCTCCATATTTATGTATGATTTTCATAGAGTATTGATCTCAATGGGTGAACTTCATGGATGTTACAAAAGTTGTGTGTGAGTGAGGAAAAACTAAATAAAATAACATGAGTTGTCCTTTGAGGAAAATCATTAGTATGATAAGTGGTCCATATCAATAATAACATGTGGTGTTTTGGGAATGCTGCCAAGGTAATATAGGAGACTCATTGGGTTAGTTGAATATGATTATGGATCGTGGAAGGCTGGGTTATGAAAATGTGGAAGTGAGTCATGTTCATAAAGAAAAAATCTTAAAACATCAAAAAAAATAATATTCATTTTCAAGGTTTCATTAAGGATTGGATAATATAGAATATAAAATTAAAAATATATTATTATAAATGGGAATCTTAATATTTGTCTTGTATAATATTTGTGGAATTTTTTAAATCACATTTCAGTGTTTATAATGTTTCAATAGATACCATATATTTATATCATATTTGCATTTTAGAATTTTTTTTGATTACTTCAAAAAATAAAGAAAATTTCACTATTTTCTAAAATATATTTGTGGATTTAGAAAATAATATTTATATAATCCATTTAATTCTCTAAAAATAACAATTTACACTTTTTATTGAGAAATCCCAATTTATTGAATATAATGGGTGATTACAATGAGAATAGTTTCAGGCCTGTAAAAAGTTTACATTATTTAACTTAAATAATATTATCATTTATATTAAAATTAGTAATTTTTAATAATGAGGTTTTATTAAAATTATATTTAATTAAAAAAATTCTTGAATTCATCAAAAGTTTTTTCGTGTTAAAAACTATATATTTCCCACAAAATAAAATTTGTGTTTCATTATATCAAAATAATTTTCTTTCAATCTCATTATTTCAATATTTATAAATTAAAAATTAAAATACTAATAACAATTTTTTAGAAAATAAAAAAATTCAAATTCATTATGTTTTGATCCAGATACCTAACCCCTTATTACAACAACATAATATATAACAGTAGGGTCTCTATTTTTGACATATTATTCTAGGGTTCCAATTATCATGGTTCAGAAAATGATAATGATAAGCATTTACATCTACCATAAATTATTATTCTTGAGCATTATTTATTCGATATCATATTGGGAATGAACATGGGAAAATCCTAGAGATGTTTTTTCCCTCACATTTACTATGTAAAATGAACTTTAAATTATTTTTTATAATGACTAAAAGTATTTTAAATCTTTCAAGAAATAACATCCCAAAATAACTAATGTATTATATATTTTTTCATAATTATGTAACATAATAATTCATTTATTCATTTGAAACTAGAATTTTATTTATATAATTTTGGGTTAATATATAATAAAACAATAATGTTTTAAACAACATAAAAAATTTTCCTTCATAAATAGTTATTCAAGGGTGATTTTATATTCATGCTTGGTATTATTTTATCAATGATACCTTTATGTTGAATAATTCACGATAAAAATAAAAATTATCAATTTCTCTAGGATTCTATCCCTTAACAGAAAATCATTTACATAGAATACATTTTAAAATAATATTTATATAGCGAGATTATGTTATATTGTCAATGAATTGGGATTTATTTTAAAATTCTAAAAATTATTTGTTGAAGCAATAAATCCACAATTTAAAAATCATTCCTCTCCCCCAAAAAACCCACCATATTAGTGATAATAGTGGTTTTAGAATCCAATTCAAGGATATTTTTAAAATTTATGAAATATTTCTTTCAATGATGTTAAAATATTATATTATTTTTAAAGAATAACTATTTTAAACTGAAATATAACAATGTTGAATACCACCATTATATTTATAAAATAAAATTAGTGGAATTTAAAGTGTTATAAGTGTCAAAAATATAATAATTATTATTTTCTATTAAATTATAATACAACAAGTTTTTTTTAATATTGGAATGAGTATTTATAAGGTGAAACAATCTAAGGATCATTTTACATTCACCGCTTTTTATTTTATATTTTTTCGGATGTAATTAGTTATCTTGAACATTAGTAGATCATTAAATGTGGATTATTACGTGTTAGTGTATTATCTACTATAAGTGCTATTACCTTTTTATTATTTTATAATAGTGAATATTTATTTTTAGATGTAAAATTACATGATGTTTTTTTATTATTGATGTAATTTATTAATGAAAATGTATTTGGAATAAGGTTATTTTATCTTTCTTTGGAATATTTTAGATAATGAATCTTATATTGAATGATTTTTTCAATTACTGTTAGTACAATAATTGATTCATATAGAAGGAATCTATGGGGGATAACATTTTCATTACTACTACCCCATGTGGGTTTCTAATAGAGGCATGTCATGATTTTTTATAATATAAATTATATAATATCAATATAAATATATAAATCAATATGTGGTGTATATATAATATCTTTGAATACTTATTTATATATGAATAAAATTTAAATAATCTAGATTATAACTATATAATTATATTTATAATTTATATTAATATATATTTGTTATCATATACATCCTATTTAAGAATATTTATATATATACATATATTCACCCCAACCACACACATGCACAAACATACACACACACACACACACACATATATATATATATATATATTACAACAATTTAAAAGCATTACTTCTGAATGGTGGCCTTTATTAGTTATTTTTACACATACTGTGAAAATGTGTCAGTTATCAATATTTTTACTAATCTGACATCGTCTTCACAATTGTTTCCACAATTATGGAAAAAAGAAAAGTATTATTGAAATGAAGTTTTCCTAAATTCATAATATACACTACAAATTATGGTAATAATTCATATTTTAATGATAATTGATAGAATATCATTCAAATCTTATTTAATCTACCATAGAAATTTTGTACCACTATCATATGAGTTTCAATTTTTGTTTCTAGAAAAAAATTAATTATTTTTTTTAAAAAATCACCATTCATAAGATACTCCCCTTTTTAGGAATTCCCCTAATACTTCAATTGTATTCTTAGGGTAGGGAAAATATTATTTATGATAATAAATTATAGTATCCCATAAAAATAAAGGATTGATCAAATTTTTCATAATCCACCATGGTTAGTGGAAACCTCTAATTAGGGCCAACATTCCACAAAATGACATGGGGAATTTCAAAAAATAATTAAAACTAACATATAAATTATTTTTCAATACAAATTGTTGTTCAAAAACCTATAAATATTTATAAATTGAATTAAATGATCAATGTATTGGTTGGACTTGTTATAAATTTGCATATAAATTATTGCAAGTATTACATATGAAAAAAGGGACATATTAAAAAACCACATTACCCTTTTTACTATTTAAGATCGGGAAATAGGATGAGTTAACCACCAAAAGAAAAAGAAAGGAAAGACATGTAAATTGAAATAAACCCAAACCAATCCCACATGCATGTTTAAATAGTTATGAAACAAGGAACAAGTAAAAGAAAGCTCAAAAGTACAATACCAAAAGAAACAAGAGTACAACAACTGCAACAACTCCAACTATCCCGACTAATAGGGTCCCGCACGACCCTGGTAGTCATCCTGGAAAACTGAAAGTAAATGTAGGGTGAACATACAAGTATACTTAGTAGGGAAACCTAAATCTCTCGTGCACAAGTGGGGAGACATCCTAATGTCCCGTGAGAACAAAAAAAGAACCTAGCAAGGAATTCTATCCACCCAACCTCACCAGCCACACTCACCAAAAACACAATCACAAAAGGTAGTAGTATATAAGAACAATAATATTGGGTACCCCGCACCATTTCCCACTAGTTAGCTGCTCTTCCTAAAGGCGAACGTCCTGATGCTGCCACACTCTTCCCGCCCGCACACACCTGGGCCTCACAAACCACACATCCCTCCCGCACACACCTGGGCATCACAACCACGTATCTCGCCCACACACACCTGGGCCTCACAACCACGGATCCCACCCGTACACACCTGGGCCTCATAACCATGCATCCCACCCGCACACACCTAGGCCTCATCCCGAAGATTCTTGGGAATAGTAATAGTAATAGAACTCTCGCCCGAAGACAGCTGGGCCTCATCTCGAATATTCTTGTGAAAACAAACCTGCCCGAAGAGTCTTGGGCCAAAACCACCCCAATCAAAACCTAGCTGAAGGGTCTTAGGTGTAAGGCCGCCTCAAGCCATCACAGCCTAGGGAAGAAGGAGAAAGAATGAGCTAGTAACTAAGGGGAAAACACTTTCTCCCATGAAATGGGAGTGTTCGACACTAAGTGCTAAACATGGGTGGGGTGTGATAAAACACAAAAGATACAGATACATATATGTATACCAAACACATAGCCCAACCTATGGCTTCTAAATAGAGAAACTGAGCACGTGCCTCAACACTGCTATTACGAAGCATGAATACAAAAAACAACCCCAACCCCATTTAGGTTTTCACGTTTCAGTAGAATTTGTTTATTTAGTTCCTTACCTACTGAGAAAAAAACCGCAACCAACCATATCAATCGTTCATGAAACATATCCCTGCCATCCAAAAATCATGTTAGGAAAACACAAGCAGCACAACAAGTCCCTTCTTATTAATGAACCAAACCATTCATTATTATTCCCGTTCCATTACCATGCCCCACCATTTATTAACTCTTCCACCTTTTATTTATTATTCACAACCCATAGTTCGTTCACATTCAAGCCCATCCATTCAGCCCCGCTGCCAACCACCATAACCACAATCACACCGAAACCCGTACATCATTATCCCTTTAATACCATTTATCACATCCCCGCTTCCCATCACCAACATAGTATTCACACCAACCCACAACCAATCCCAACACAGCCCCACTTCTCACCCGATCCACAACAACCCACAAAACACACCCATCACATGCCACGTATCCAAGCTAACACCCACATGTTCATTATTCCATTTTGTTCAACCGGGGTGATCACACAAGGGTTCCAGATTTTAAATCATCCAACTTTACGTGATTAACCAAATTCCACATTCAACAAAGTTCAATTCACAAAAACGGTCTAGAAAGATAGGGAAACATTTAATTGCACAAGAAAAGGACCCCAACAACCGTGATTTTCAGTAGGCATAAGCCTATTCAATTAACAACATAATATCACAGGATATAAAGATAAACATAACAACTTCCCCATCCCCATTCATTAACTAGTTATTATCTTTGTTTAATGGTTCAACCATTTCTCATGAAAACAAGAAGATACCCACCCTTAATGATGCACAATTTAGAGAGACGAAGGTAAGATCCCTACCTCAATAGGCTCTTATCACAACTCTCCGCCAGATAAACTTTAGAAGATGTCCGTCAGTGTCCGTCACTTCTGTCAAATCTCGGAAAAACCTCCTTAGGTGGAAGTTTGAATGGAAAGGCCAAAGGAAAGAAAACAGATCCATGCTCAGAAGTTCCTGCTCGTCGTTATGATCCCATGACCACTAATGGATCATAAATTGGAGCTCGAATGAAGAAGATATGGAAGAAAAAGAGCCTTCAAGTCTCTTGGGAGAGCTCTGCTAAGAGGAATGGGGAGGAGAGGAGTGAGTTGAAAAGGAGGATAGGACCCCTCCTTTTATAGGAATGAAAAACAACAGTACATAGTGTGTACTTCCTAGTACATGGCGTGTACTCGGCCATTTCACACGGTCACCATGCGGCTTCCAACACGGCCTTCAACGCAAAATGCGGCTGTTGACTGGTCAACACACGGTTTGAAGGTAACACATATGTGGGGAGGGACTACATGGCGTGTAGAATTGGCTACAGGGTGTGTACTAATTTATTTCACCCGGCAAGGACACAACCTCAACACGGAACACAGCCGTTGACTGGTCAACACGCGGTTTGAAGGTAACGCATACGCGGGGAGGGACTATATGGCGTGTAGTATTGGATACACAGCATGTACTCATTTATTTCACACGGCAAGGACATGACCTTCAACATGGGGTATACCTAGCAAGGTGGTACACGGCGTGTACTCACACTACACGGTGTGTACTTACAAAATTCTGGAAAGTGTGGGAAAAGTCCATTTTACCCTTCAGAACACTTCGTGACCTTCTTTTTGACAAATGAATGGGCTGGAGAGGTCTGGGCCATTACATCAGATACCTCTTAAAACATTCGCATCCCCGAGAATTCAAAATCCAACCCAAAGGAACCCAACAAGATACCTCTTAGGGCCCTCTTTATAAAAGGAAACCATCCAACAAACCTAATCGTATGTGTTAGGAATTCCTTCTCCTATGTTGAGATATTATCTACTTTTGGTGGCACTGACTCTCTTGCACGGGTTTAATCGCATCCTCATTAATGCGTCTCGATTAAGAATTGGGTCTTCCCACTTTCATACATTAGGATTTTTTCAACTTGCACTACACCCAACACCACACAACCAACACACTACCCGAACATGTGGTTTGGGGAAATTACTTCTCCTATGTCGAGATATTATCACCTTTAGGTGGAACTAACTCGACCTCATGGGTTCAATCACATCTGCATTAATGCATCCCAATTAAGGATCAGTTTTTTCCCTTTTTACAACACATCCGGCCATGCTACACACTTCCAGAGAACAAGGAAACAAAAGGTCTCATGACCGACAAGCCAAGAATTCCATATATCAAAGGTACATAGTATAACATAAAAAAAAGCTCATAAGAACAATGAAAACACAAGTCAAAACAACTCTGAGTACTAAGCGTGCATCTGGGCCTCCTGCTCCCAAGTGATCTCCTCAAGGCCGCCATACGTCCACAACACACGAACCAACGGAATGGTTCATCCACAGATCACCTTCTCTTTACGATCCCCGATGCTGACTGGTCATTCCTCGAAGGTCGTGTCATCTCCCATATCTAACTCTCCCCAGTCGATAACGTGAGAGTCGTCATGTAAGTACCGATGAAGCTGGGAGACGTGGAAGACGTCGTGAACCTTCTCCAAATGAGGTGGCAGGGCCAGCTGATATGCTACCTCACCGACTCACCTCAGCACCTCGAAAGGTCCGATGAACCTAGGGGAGAGCTTACTACCCTTCCCGAACCTCCGCCGCCCCCGTCGAGGTGAAACCTTCAAGAACACATGGTCTCCCACCTCAAACTCTAGAGGCCTCCTCCGACGACCAGCATAAGACTTCTGTCGGTCCTAAGACGCTTTCATCCTCTCACGCACAAGCTGAGCTTTCTCTATGGTGCTCTGCACTACCTCTGGCCCAAGATCACCTATCTCACCAACCTGTTCCCAACAAATGGGTGAACGACATGGTCTTTGATACAAAGCCCCAAACGGTGCCATGCCAATAGTAGAGTGGAAGCTGTTGTTGTAGGCACACTCTACTAAAGGCAAGTGTCGTACCCATGACCCTATGAAATCTAGAACGCATGATCACAGCATGTCCTCCAACATCTGGATAGTCCGCTTTGTCTACCCATCGGTATGGGGGTGGAAACCAGTGCTAAGGCGTAGCTCGGTGCCAAAAGCATGTTGTAACCCCCATCGGACTCATGAGGTAAACCGAGTATCCCATTATGATATGACAGTCTTCGGAACTCCATGAAAATACACCACCTCATCTATGTACCTCTGTGCTAAGGTACTCACCGGGCCCGACTCCTTAATTACTAAGAAGTGAGATGATTTCGTCAGTCGATCCACCACTACCCAGATAGCATGATAACCACCCTGAGATCAGGGTAGTACTTTGACGATGTCCATTGAGATGTCATCCCGCTTCCACTCGGGGAAATCTAAAGGATGCAACAAACCACTGGGAACACGGTGTTCAGCCATCACTTGCTGACACACTAGGCATTTAGCAAAAACGTTTCCCTTACCTTCAGTGTAAGTGATCTTAATGTCATAGTCTTAGAGGAACTTCACCCATCTCCGCTGCCATAAGTTCAGGTCATGCTGAGAGAATATATAACGCAGGATCTTGTGATCTGAGAAGACCACAAAGCGTTCCACAAAGTGGTAAGTTCTCCACAACATCAGTGCGAACACTACAGCTGCAAGCTCTAGGTCATGGGTGTCATAGTAACGCTCATGAGGGCGTACCTGCCTAGACCCATAACAAATCACTCCATTCTTCTGCATCAGCACGCACCCCAGACCAAGGCCAGAAACATCACAGAACACCTCATACAACAACCCTTCCTCTGGAAAACTGAGTACGAGAGAACTAATCAACTTCTCCTTCAGGTAGTTGAAAGCTTTCTGGCACTCCTCACTCTATAAGAAGACCTGGTTCTTCCTAGTCAAAGCTGTCAATAGAGCATCAACTCGAGAGAAGTCTGAAACGAACCTCCAATAGTAACCTTCTAACCCCAGGAAACTATGAAATTCTACTAAACTCTTGGGTGCTACCCAAGAAAAAACAGCATTCACCTTCGACGGGTCCACTGACACTCCATAATGAGACACTACGTGCCCAAGGAAGTGTACTTCTTGTGTCAATAACTTACACTTAGACAATTTCCTGTAAAGCTGGTGGTGTCGAAGGACTTATAAGACTTCCCTGAGATACTCAACGTGCTCCTCCTCGGATCTTGAGTAGATCAGGATGTCATCGATAAACACTATGACGAACCATTCTAGAAACTCTCGGAAGTAAAAGTTAATAAGTACCATGAAAACAGTCGTTGCATTCGTAACTCCAAACGGCATCACTAAAAACTCTAAGTGCCCATACCTTCACCTGAAAGCCGTCTTCGAGATGTCACTGTCCTTTACCCTTAGCTGATGATATCCAGATCATAGATCAATCTTAGAAAACCAACCTACTCCCCTCAGTTAGTCGAAGAGATCATCTATCCTTGGAAGGGGTAACGGTTCTTGACCATTACCTGATTCAACCTTCGGTAGTCTATGCATAGCCTAAGACCGTCATATGTCTTCTTTACGAACAAAACTGGAGCACCCCATGGCGACATGCCGGGTCGAACAAAACCCTTCTCCATCAAATCGTCAATCTGAATCTGCAACTCCCGCAACTCTGAAGGTGTCATCAGATAAGGGGCCATCGAAATCGGGCGGGAACCCGGCTGTAAGTCTATCCCGAACTCAATGTCACATTGGGGCGGGGGGGGGGGGGGTAGAGTCAAAACCTCCTCGAGAAAAAAACATCAAGGAACTCCCCAACAACCTCCAGGACATCCATCATCTCTGTATCAGCTGAAACCACTGATTACCCACCAAACAATTAAAGGAGAGGCTCCACACGCTGGCTTCCCACCTGACAGCTCATCTCGCCAACAAAAGCTACACGTTGCCTATCCACGTCAGAGAACACGACCCTTCTTCAGAAGCATTCGATAATGGCACTAACAGAAAACAACCAATCGATGCCTAGGATGACATTGTATGGCTGCATCTGTAATAGAAGAAGATCCCCACTAGATCGATGTGGTCCCAACGTCAGCCCAAATCCCCGGAAAACACAAGATACGCTGGTCTGGCCTCCAACTGGTTTACTCTGCACCAGTGGTATGGAAAGTCTCTCTACGTCTAGTCCCAAAGCATGGACTAGACCAGGTGCAACAAAGGAGTGCGAAGCTCCCGAATCGAACAAAGCATAAACGAGAGTGCTGAACAAACAAATCGTACTTCGCACCACCTCTGGTCCTGCTGGAGCTGTCAACTCTGCTGCGTGCAACTGTCCATGCCCAGCTCCTCTACCTCTCTTTTGACGTCTAGGTGCTATAGCGGTATGGTAAACAAAGAACTCCTAAGCCCAAGTAGCAAGGAATTTCTCAAGGTTTCATTTTATCATTTTATTCAATTTCTTTCCCAGAACACCCAAATCAAGTAAAAAACAATCATGATGATGCATCTACCTTCCCTAGGGTCTCTACCCTGCAATAAATGTAGTCCCACTTGGTCATTCAGTAGGCTCAGAGTCCTTGCATCGGATCACTAGGGGCCCTAAAATCCCGTGTCACAGTCGGTCTTCCCTAGCCTATGTCACACACCAAGATTAACCAGCACTGTTGCCCTACCATCCCATGAAATCATCATTGTGCCTAACTCCAGATTCCATCCTATCACTCAACCATCACCTCTGATACCATTATGCCACGACCCCCTCCCACCAAAGATTCCCCTCCTGAGCTGGAAATGGTGAAAGGGAGATAATGACCCCCCGAGTCCCACCTCCAGTAGGCCCCGGAGTGGCGGCTTGCACCAAGGGTATGAGTTTTCACAAATATGGGAGGCATTACCCTTTTTACTATTTAAGATAGGGAAATAGGTTGAGTCAAACACCAAAAGAAAAATAAAGGAAAGACAAGTAAATAGAAATAAACCCAAACCAATTCCACATGAATGTTTAAATAGTTATGAAACAAGTTACAAGTACAAGAAAGCTAAAAAGTACAATACCAAAAGAAACACGAGTACAACAACTGCAAAAACTCCAACTGTCCCGACTAGTAGGGTCCCGAACTGCCCTGGTAGTCCTCCTGGAAACCTGAAAGTAAACGTAGGGTGAGAAAACAAGTATAATCAGTAGGGAAACCTAAAGCTCTCGTGCACAAGTGGGGAGACATCCTAATGTCCTGTGAGAACAACAAAAGAACCTAGAAAGGAATTCTATCCACCCAACCTCACCACCCACACTCACCCAAAACACAATCACAATAGATAGTAGTATATAAGAACAAGAATATTGGTTACCCCGCACCTTTTCCCACTAGTTAGCTACTCTTCCAAATGGCGAACGTCCTGAAAATACAACACTCTTCCCGCCCGCACACACCTGGGCCTCAAAGACGACACATCCCGCCCGCACACACCTGGGCATCACAACCACATATCCCGCCCACACACACCTGGGCCTCACAACCACGTATCCCGACCGCAGACACCTGGGCCTCACAACCATGCATCCCGCCTGCACAAACCTAGGCCTCATCCTGAAGATTCTTGGGAACAGTAATAGCAATAGAACTCTCGCCCGAAGACACCTGGGCCTCATCAAGAAGATTCTTGGGAAAAAAACCTTCCTGAAGAGTCTTGGGCCAAAACCATCCCAATCAAAACCTACTTGAAGGGTCCTAAGTGTAAGCTCACCTCAATCCATCACAACCTAGGGAAGAAGGAGCAGGAAGGAGCTAGTAACTAAAGGGAAAACACCCTCTCCCATGAAATGGGTGTGATCGGAACTAAGTGCTCAACATGGTTGTGGTGCGGTAAAACAAAAAAGATACAGATACATATATGTATACCAAACACACAGCCCAACCTATGGCTTCTAAACATAGAAAATGAGCACGTGCCTCGGCACTGCTACTATGAAGCATGCATAAAACAAACAACCCCAACCCCATTTAGGTTTTCACATTTCAACAGAATTTGTTCATTTAGTTCCTTATCAACTAGGAAAAAAACCGCAACCAACCATATCAATCGTTCAAGAAACATATCCCTAACATCCTCAAATCATGTTAGGAAAACACAATCAGCACAACAAGTCCCTTCTTATTAACCAACCAACCCATTGATTATTATTCTCATTCCATTACCATGCCCCATAATTTATTAACTATTACACCTTTTATTTATTATTCACAACCCATAGTTTGTTCACACTCAAGCCCATCCCTGCAGCCCCGCTGCCAACCACCATAACCAAAATCACACCGAAACCCGTATATCATCATCCCTTTAATACCATTTATCGCAGCCCTACTCCCCATCACCAACATAGTATTCACACCAACCCATAACCAAGCCAACTGCAGACCCGCTGCTCACCTGATCCACAAAAACCCACAAAACACCCCCATCACATGCCACGTATCCAAGCCAACACCCACATGTTCATTATTCCATTTTTTTCAACCGGGGTGATCACACAAGGGTTCTAGATTTTAAATCATCCAACTTTACGTGATTAACCAAATTCCACATTCAACAAATTTCCATTCACTAAAATGGTCTAGAAACACAGGGAAATATTTAATTGTGCACGGAAAGGCCCCTAATGATCGTGATTTTCAGTAGGCATAAGCCTATTCAATTCACAACATAATATCACAGGATATAAAGATAAACATAACAACTTCCCCATCCCTGTTATTTAACCAGTTTTTATCTTTGTTTAATGGTTCAACCGTTTCTCATGAAAAGAAGAATATAACACCCCACATGATGCACAATTTAGAGAGATGAAGGTAATATCCCTACCTCAATAGGTTATGATCACAACGCTCCCCCTGATCAAATTTAGAAGATATTCGTCGGTGTCTGTCACTTCTTTCAAATCCTGAAAAAACCTCCTCAGGTGGAAGATGGATAGGAAAGACAAAAGGAAAGAAAAAATATCCAAGATCAGAAGTTTCTCCTCATCGTTACGATCCCATGGCCGCTGACGGATCGTAAATCGGAGCTCGGATGAAGAAGTTATAGAAGAATAAAATCCTTCGAGTCTCTTGGGAGAGCTCTGCTCAGAGGAATGGGGAGGAGAGGAGTGAGTTGAAAAGGAGGAGAGGACCCATCCTTTTATAGGCGTGAAAAAAAGTACACGACTTGTACTTCCTAGTACACAGTGTGTACTCGTCCATTTCACATAGTCACCATGCAACTTCCAACACGGCCTTCAACACGGAACACGGTCGTTGACTGGTCAACACACGGTTTTAAGGTAACGCATACGTATGGAGGGACTACACAGCATGTAGTATAGGCTACATGGCGTGTAATCATTTATTTCACATGGCAAGGAAATGACCTCAACACGGCACACGACCGTTGACTGGTCATCATGCGGTTTGAAGGTAACGCATACGCGGGGAGGGACTACACGACGTGTAGTATTGGATACACATCGTGTACTCATTTATTTCACACAGTAAGGACACAGCCTTCAACATAGGGTGTACCCGGAAAGGTGGTACATATAGTTTACTCACAGTACACGGAGTGTACTTACAAAATTATGGAAAGTGTGGGAAAAGTCCATTTTAAGCTCCAGAACACTTCGTGACCTTCTTTTTGACAAAGGAATGGGCTGGAGAGGTTCGGGCCATTAAATCCCAAAATTCTATAACATTGATACACCAAATCTCACTCAATGAACTATTTCTATAACAATTTTTTTTCTATCAAATTAAAAAATATATATTCATTTTAATATTAAATAGATTATATGTAAATATTTATAATTTTAATAATAGAAAATATGACATTTTATTTTGTTTTAAATAATGATACTATATTTTAGAGAATGTATTATTTCAAGTTTATGTTATATATTTTAGATGATCATATTTATAAATAATTTTTACTATAAAAAACATATCTATGGTGAAAAATGATGTCATCATTTTATTTAAAAATCATTATCACACATGGTAATGAAAATTTGACTCGTTAACATGGTTTTAATAACTTCATCTATTATTTGAATTTTTTTAAAATATTGTGAAAAATTAATAACAACATTTTAACATCACATATACAGGATATAAAAATATTTTTAAAACAATATGAAATTTATCATTATTAATTCCAAAAAATAAAAAATAATACAATGTATTAAATTATTTACAAGGTGAATGTTTTTTAAATCAACGAAATTTATAAATAATTTTAAAAAATATAAGTCGAAAATGATAATATTTTTTGAAAGATGTTGTGTGTGTTTTTTTGTAAATAAAAATATTATACACGAGTATTAGAAAGAGTATTGAATTCCATGATGTAATATAATTTATTTTCCTATGAAATATCTTGATATTTTAAATTAATGATGTTATTTAATAAAATGTGTAAATCAAAACTCTGAGGATAAGCACAGAGTGAAATATTATTATTTAAATCTGTTCATTATTACATAAACAATTAATTTGAGGGTGTGAATATGATTTAAAATTTTTTATATATATAATGGGTATATAAAACATATTTATTAAAAAATAACATATAATCAATAAATTCATATTATTCATTAGAAATAGGTTTTCATCAAAATGGTTCATTACTTATTTTTTATATGAGAATATTATAATTAAATTTTTTAAAATTAGTAAATATATTTGATAAAATAAATAAATGTTTCAAATAATGAATATATAATTTAGTATTGGGTAAATTTTATGTATTTTTCTAAAAATGGATATTATTCATTAAATAGAGAAAAAACCTATTTTTTATTGAAAATATTTTATTATAATATATTACAGGAATCATAAAATTATGTTTTGAATTATTTTTAAATTAAATTGTTTTCATATTTATTTTAGGCAATCAAATTATTTAAAAATAAATAAATTTTAAAAATTTATTTCATATATAATCATTTGTACAGTAAAATGTCATTTTAAAAATTTGAGTTTCAATGATTTTTTCCTATTTAATTAAAATAAAAAGCTTCCAATTTCATTAATTGAATAATGTAAAATGGAATACATTTGAGGATTCAGTGGAATGATATTTATTAAATAGATCCCTTTTATTTTAGTATAGTATGAAGAGTAACATTTGAAATTTTTTGTAACCACTATAAATGGTAATCCAGTAATTGTGGATTAAAGTTAATATGATACATACTATCAAATTCCCTTAAAAATTGACTAAATTTTGTTTGATGGGTATATTTAGATAAAAATAATCGAATGGATGAATATACGACTTTTTCCTTTATTGTTGGATTATTACATTTAAAATAATTTATTTAAGGAAATGAATAAAATATAATACTATTATTTTTTATGACTAAAATATTTTTAACATACAGATAACCAAAGGATATGCTTAGTTATAATTTTTATTTATGAAGTTAAAATATTTTAATTAATTATTTTTCCAAAATAGACTAGTTAAAAGAAATATAATATTACAATATATTATTAATGTAATGAAAAGTAAATATGAAATTTGTTCAGGTCATAAAAGTGTCTTTCCATCATCCAAAATGTAATAGAATTAATGATTATAAAAAGATAGGTAATTTTCACTGTCATAATCATCAGAAGATTCCATCTCAAACAGAGAATTACCTTGATTGATGAACATAATGATATATTCATTGGATTTATTACACTATATAGGAAGATGAGTTAGAAACAGTATATAGAAGGTTCGAATAATACTTAAGTGATCCTCTCTTTGAAGGAGGTGGAGTGGAACCATCATTTTCAGACACATTTTTCATTCCAATTATGATTGAATATTTTAATGAAACTTGACCACAACAGTGTGATGCCTTAATGTGGGTATTATTAATCACACATTAATCATTAGAGATGTTTCCCATATTATCAATGATTCTTGAGTAACTAAAAATATTCTGGATCTCCTGATAAATATCACCAATTTTTGGAGCATCATATTGGTTGATATCCTCATCCAGTGGGGCATATCTTGAATGATTTGAAGCCACATGTTGTATACCAACATTACTAAAAATATGAGGTGTTGTAAAGTTCTCCTCTAATTATTCCATATTACTAAAATAATTATCAATTTTATCCCCTACATATCCTTAGGAGCCTCTAATACTTCCATAGACTGAACACCCTTAAAATTGGAAGATAAAAACAATGTTTAGATAAAATCAATATATTCTAACTCCTACAACATTCTAGCACCACCCAAGTTAGTAGTAGTTAGACTCTCTTACACATTCCCGTCTTGGATAATAATAGTACATGCCTGTTATATACTCCACCCATGGGGGAGCACATACTCTAAAAAATCATTCATGTTAGTATTCAAATTGCTAATGCCAACAAAATGCTCAAGACAAGACATCATCAATAAGGAATATTCCCCCACTTCAATGTATCAGATGAATAAATAGTATTATGTTTATTAACATATTCCTTATAATTATTTAAGTATTTCATACACATTTATCTCTTACAATTAAATGCATAATTCCCATTGATATGAACGAATGGTAAATTTAGAGACTTCCTACAAAGAAGTATTAGCATGTGAAATTACACTAAAAATATAGTAGAAGGTAATGTCCCATATTCAACATGAATATTCAAATCATCTTTTTTAGTTGAGAGCACCACCTTCTTTGTTTAGATTGTACTGAAGTAAAAAACATTACATTAATGAGATATTATAAAAATATATATTTTATTAAATGATATAAAACTCCTAAAAATATTATATTCTCCAAAATTAATATTATATTGTTTGTGATATTATTAATGTTGAATTTATTGTACTTTTTTCCATTTTTAGTAACTATATTCTCCCTCAATTATTAAAACCCCATGTTGTCACTATAAGTGTTAAAGTGGATAACAAAAGGTTAAAAAGATAATGGTTAAAACATAGAAATATGTATCTAATATTTATTTATTGAGTGTATATAGACACATACACATCAAATATTATAAATAAATCAATATTTATCTATATTTTAATGAAGGGTAATTTATATTAATTTAATATTTTTAGAAATTAAATTTTCGCCCCTCACATCACATATAAGTTGGAATATCAATATCCCATTACTTCACACTTAAAACCCCATTTAGATCATCTATAATCTATCAAAATCCAATATTAAAATAATAGAATACATTATAGAGGATTTATGTTGGGAATAATACAAACCATAGTTGACTTAATCCGTTAAGAAAAAGAGGTTTTCCAAAGAAGTGGTTTCATTCTTAACTAAGAATTTATGTTTTATTTATTATTTTACATCCTTCAAGTATTAGTTAAAAGTTATTATAACTTAAAAATATTGTATTAAATATATTCATGTTTTTTTAAGTTAATTTCACACCCTATATCAATCTTCTTTTGCACAAAATGGTAAATAAATCCATCATTCATGTGTTTGGTGGTATACTAAAACACGAGCCGATGTAATTTAGAATCCATAATTACCTTATAAGGATATATTATATTGATGGAATTAATGTAAATATATGATATTAAAGACATATTAATCATTATGAAAGTATAATATATCATTTATGTTTATAGTTTTCCATTCATATAAAAATGAGAACATCGTTCAGGGGTTCTTATGGACTACCAACTCGATGAAGTGATGTGATTGATTTTTTTTCACCACATCACCTAGATGATGTATATATATGTGTAAATTTAATTATATAATAATATATTTATGATATACTAATAATTATAAACTTTCAAAAAAAAAATACCTTCCTTTTTCTATATTTATTTTTATAAAATTTAAACCATACTCATGTGTACGAATGACCCACCATCTTCATGAGTATAACATTATTCATTTTTCATTAAAATATTTAATTATTTTATTATAAATTAAATTGACGAATTAAAATTAAAATTATGGAATTATGATTCTATATATGATGGAATAATGTCCTCTTTGACTATACTCAACATAATGAATTCCTTTTGTACTTATAAATAGAATAACATGAAAATAATTGATGTAAACACAAATAATTAGGTAATTTTTATAACATGGAAATAAGTGACATAAGTAGAATATTAAACAAGATTAAATAATTTTAGTAAATATAATAATTAACATAAATATATAATTCATGGATATTATGATCATAAGTGACGATTCTGAGTAAATTAAAGGGTCTTTCCTTTAAAAATCATCTTTTAAAGTCTCCCATAAGGCTTTCATATTCATCGATGTCCATATTTTTTAAAAAATATTTTACTGTTTTTATATGGAAATTAATGATATATAAAGGATATTTTATTTAACTTTTGTAATTTCATAGAAGGATTTTATAAAGAAACATTAAAAATAATTATTTAACATCATTACAAAAGAAAAATGGAATGATCTATTTTAACATATGCACTGACAAAGTATCTTTCTGCTTCTATAAAAATTATTAGATGTTTAGATCCCTACATAAAAAACAATTTCCCTTTAATCAATATTTTAGCATTGAATTTATTATTTTATAGAATTGGTATTTTTATATCTATATTTCTTTTACTTGGTATTAATAGAGTTTTCATGGTTTTTATTCATGATATAGTACATGGAAATTGTTTACGAAGAATAGATCCCCATTTAACTCACATGTGATCCCAATGTAGTAAATTAGATCTATGTGACTAAATAGAAAACTAATTCATTGTGTAATGATTATGATTTCCAGATAATTTTATTAGATGTCATCCATTTAGTACATAAATTATAAGGGTTATTATGGTCTCTTAGATGAATATTCCCCATGTTACCAAAATGAATTTCATATTCTTATGGATATGTTTTTATGGATATTTTATTATTTAAAATGTGAAGATAATGATATTTTTAAGAGAAATGGTACAATTTTAGATAAAAATGATGTTTTTAGAAATAAAATCAACAATTTTAATGTTTTTTCACTGGAATAATATATTTTTTCTTTTTAGGTCTATTACTATGCTTCTTAGGCTCATCCAATTTTTTAAAATGACTTTCATTGAGATTTTGTGATAATTAATGACACAAATAAAATCATGATCCATTTTTTGAAGATATGTAATTAATTGAAAACATTTTTATATTTAAAAGATATACTTGTTGATAAAAATTGATACTAATTAAATTCATCCACTATAAAATATAATGAATTTTTATTAAATATTTATGAAATAATTCTCTAAAAAAATATAAATGATCTTTATGAATTAATGAAAATGAATTGTACATTAATGTCACTAGAATATGAAGTGATTAAAGTTGCTTCTTTATAGTGGGTATTAGATGTATGATTTTAAAAACATGGTATATTATGTTTTCTTTGTTAGAATTTGTCAAAGGAGTTATGCATAACATCCTAGGGTTGAAATATTATTGTTAGTTATGCGTTTAGTAACTTTGACATCAATTTTTTTATTTTATGTGATATATTTTTATGTGACTAATGATATTTTTTTATATTAGATTTATTAGGGGAATAGATTTATTTATAAATGATTTTAGGATTAAATAATTATATAATTTTTAAGGGTATTATCTTTAAGAGGATCATTTTTATTTTTTATCATGAAATAATTAATTTCTTGTTTTAATGATATACTTTCCATTAGATTATGGATCATTAAGAATGTTTGAATGAAAGTGGACATTAAAAACCTTATTATCCTTTCCATAAGATTATATTATCAAAAATATTTCAAAACCCTATTAAAATTATTTTGAAAGACTCTTGAGTATTCAAAACACATTCATGTGGTTCAACATATCCAACACTGTATCATTCCTCAAAAAAATATTGATGCAATTATCTTTTTAATTATATTTCAAATATCTAAAATCTACCAATTATATAAAAAGGGAAATTAAAACAATTATGTTAACATTTAATTTCTTATTGTCAGTAATAATTTTGGAAGATAAAGGTGCTATCAAATAATTACTTATGTATTGATTCAAAGTGTGAATTAATTTATATTGCTTCATGTATTCAAAATTATTAGGATGATATTGTTACCTAAAAAGTATATAATTTATATAATTGAGTATAGGAATGAATTATTATTGAACAAGGTGATGAATCATGGTTAAGAGATTAATAATGATGTTGATTGAAGAATCAGTTTTTTTATCAAGTTTACTGAATTTTGATGTACTTGTATTTCATCATTGATATTTTTATATAGTTTTATTTTATAAATATAATGATAATTTTGAAATACCTAAGGATTATTATATTTTATTTTATCCAAATTCAAAAACATATACTGTATTTAAATGGTGATAATTTATCATTAATTTGGCATGTATAAGAATTATGTTAATATGAGAAAAAGTTCAGGGAATACAAATGAATTCACTTTTTGTAGAAATAATATTAAATTTATTAGTAGACTATTTTTTTTTGATATTAAATTTTTTGTTAATAATTGGTCAATACAAGTTCAGATCTTATGTTTCAACTTATAGATAACAATGATATTAGAAATTTATTTGGTGATTAAGTGATTAATGTAATTTCATAAGGATATCACTATTATTTTATCAAGTATATTGGACTAATCTAAACATAATATTATGATATTTTACATGATAGATAAAATTTAAATTATATTTTAGAGCCATATATGTATTTATTTTGTCTTTATTGGTATTCATGTTTTTTATGGAATTGATTAGCCATCTTGGAGAATATATTATTATGGGATAGATGTATTGGAATAACACAGTAAATGTGGCTAATTTTATTTGGAGACTAATGTCAATTTTGGAAGACTATGTGATCAAATACTTCAGATTTTTTGGTTTCAATATATTTATGAAATATTTTATGTAATGTTTACATTAGTTTATTAATAAATAATCTATATTGAAATTTTCTTATTAAGGTTTAATTATGGAAAATAATATATTTTTTCGCTTCATTGTATCATAATTTTTTTATTTATCTTACCATATAATAACATTTTTTATTTTTTTTCTGTATAATGATATAAGGAAATTATTTTTTTCTATTAGATTACTGATTATTTTCATGTTTATTTTAGTGGTTCAGGTAAGAAAAATTAATCTTAATTACACATTATTTCGAGTAAAATATGATTTTGTGGTTTAAATTGATTAAATGATTATATTATTCTTATTATGTATATTTACTAATGTTCTTATTCTATGAAGTAAAATAAATCCTAAAACATTAGAAATAAATTTTGTACCAAAAATGTTATGAGCTTAATTGTTTTATGAGAAATCAATTGTCTTTTAACATATCACATATTTATTTTTATGTGATTATTATTTTTAAAATGTACATTTTCTATATAACTCTTTTTTATTACTTCAGATTTATATTTTTCTTCTGTATCCATCTTTTCTCTTCCAAATACTATTCCTTTATATATATAATCGTAGTTATGTTTAATTTCATATATCCTTTTTTACTTCCCTTTATCTCTTTTCATGAGTATGTTTTATTATATCCTTTTAGATTGAGTTTTTTTAGAAATGTTATATTGAAAAAAATACTTGGTTACTGAGACTAAGATAAAAAATTTAGAGGATAAAATTTTATAAAGGGTTTGGTTATAATACAGTATCCCAATATTTTAAAATATAAATATTATATTCCAAAACATGAATGTCGCACAACACCGAGCATAAATGAAATGCGAATAATATTATTTAAATATGATCATTATAACAAAGTCATTAAATATAAGGGTAGGATTTAGATGAACTATTTTTTCAAGTGTATATATACATAAATTTATTTATATAAAAATGTTCTATTAAAATTTATTTATTAATTATTATGAAATATGAATACAATTTTTTGTAAACAAATTTTCTTCTTTAATTTTTCTCTAAAAAATATGTTTATTTATTTTTATGAGTGAAAGTTATTTTTATTATTTGAATGAGTAAAAAATTTATGAGAATAAAAAAATATAATTTTTTGAAATAACCATTGCTTAATTATATTTGGTCGAAATTTTTGTAATTTTGAAAAAATATTGATTTTTCAAGGAATAATGAAAATAAGTGTTTTTATTGAATATTAAATATTATTTTAAAGTATTTACAAAATAAAATAATAATTTGGATTATTTTTATAATTAAATTAGTTTATTTTTAATGAAAATAATACTATTACGTGTTTTTAAGGTAACCTTTCTCTTCAATTTAGTACAAAAAAGTTTTACGTTTAAACTACATTTTTTATGAAAGCGATTTTACATTATGTTTTTCAATTAAATTTTAAATTAATACATTACTCATCTCTGAATTAAATTATAAATAATTTATTAAATATTAGGAATACAGGTATCCAAATTTATTAAATATTTTCTTCTAATTATTGATCTATATGAATAGTATCAAAAAAAATTTGTTACCAGGGTAATGGAAAAATCAGGTAATTAAGGGTTACATATAATATTATAAGTACTATAAATTGAACTAAAATATTAAATAATTTATATTGTATAATTATATATATTTCATAATCAATGAAAGGTGAAATAAATTTCCTCTACTTTATTCTAGATAATACTATGAGCATTATAATATTTTTTTTATGAAATTTAAAAATAATCATATTCTTATTTAGTGTGACTATAGTATTTTTAACATGGGGATTACAAGAAAATATTTGTAGTTTTAAATATTGTTATAATATATGGATAATTTAAATTCACTATGTTAATATATTTTCAATTTTAATTGAATATATACTTACCTTAAATATTTACACAATCTCAATGCAGTAATTATTAAATTATTAGAAATATCTAATAAATGATATAAAAAATATTAAAATTAATATAATGTTAGATAATTTATTTTATCCATGAATTTTTCAAATGTGAATTTATTTTTAAAGTTGTATTAAATTATTTAGATTAAATTTTATGTGCTTTCTTAAATTTGATGAAACCAATTTAATAAATTAATCTAAAAAATTACTTTGATGATATATTTTAAGAATTGATATAAAATACCTAAATAACATATATTTATCCATTATTTTATTATATTTTTTTAAAAAAGTAACCATTTTAAATTTTTTGGATGGTTTTTTTATGTATAGTAATTATTCACCCTAAATAAGTAAAACAGACTTTTTTTCACGGTAAGATTGAAAGTGGTCAATAGGGGTTAACACTAAAATAAAAAGGTAATAAAATTGTCAAAAAACATATAATTTTTATTTTATGATATTATTTTGAACAATAATATTCCTTTTTTATAAATAAATATGTTTTAAGGCATTTTTAAATTGATATTTATTTATATTAATTGATTATTTTGATAAATTTTAAGAGTAATGCTCCCCTCTCTTATAAAAGGTAATATCTTCCTCTAATAACATTACAAATAATAATCCATTTTTTACACCACAGTATGCCATAATTCCATAATAAAATACATACCCATGTTCAATTGGCCTTATTTTGGGCAGAATACAAACAATATTGGATATAATGACTTTAAAATGGAGGTTTTCAAGAGAATAGGTATCATTCTTAATCAAGAATTGTTTTTTATATTTTTATAACAATATAAAATATTATATAACATTTATTATATAATAAAACCAATATAAAATATATACTTTGATGATATTATGCTAAATTAAAATTCTATATCTTTGTCCACATTCATCAAATTGGAAATAAAACTATCATTATTGCTTACGATGTAGTACCGCTTTGCGAGCTGATGTAATTCTATTTCCATCACCATTGTTCATGGAATTATTATAATGATGAAATTAATTTTTATATATGTTATTAATGGAAAATTTATATTTATAAAATTATTATATACCTTTTAAGATATTATAGTTTCAATCACGGAAAAATTATAATGTCATTCATGAATATGTGTGGACCACCACATCCACTAAGAGATGTGATTTTATTTTTCATTACCACGTCACATGGATTATATATACATATATTTGAATAATAAAAATTATAGATTTCAAATTATGATCATTATTTAATGGTAACATAATACTGATATCCTATCCCTGATGTTTTTTTCAAGAATATAAATGTTATTAATTTTATCATACAACCTACATATTAGTGATTTAAATGAAGTTCGTTTTTCTTAACAATAAATAATTATCAGATATAAATATATAATCGATGTATTAAAATGAATATTATATAATGTTTATTAATTAGATGATTTATTTTTTTACCTCTTTAACCATCATCATCCTATTGAATTCATTTTGCTCATATGTAACGAATATCATCAAATCCTCTGATGAGAAAAATAACAATTAACTAATTATAATAACATGGTAATAAGAGAAATTAAAGGATTAATACAATTAAAAATTAGATTCTAATAAAAGTAAATAATTAAAATAAATTTATCATATAGGAATATGAATTGCATAATTTATTTTTTGAACTTATTGAAAGGGACATCCTTTTATAGACACATATTATAATTTCTCTATTTAAATACCATTTTCAACAATGTACTTATTATTTTAAATAATTTTGGGATAGTTTTTATATTGATATAAAAATTTTATAAACAAAATTTTATGTATATTTTTACTTTATTTCAAGGTATTTGGAATGAAAACATTCTATGGAATTTTATGACATACTTGACAAAATAAAAATTGATAATTATATTTTAAAATATAAAGAAAAAACAAATTTACCCATTTTAGTTACCATTATTTGATGTCTCTATTCCTTAACAAGAATTAATTATTTCATTAATGAAAAACATTTTTACAATTCTTGGGGTATTTATTATTAAAAATATTTTTTTATGAGCTAAAACTATTTTAATATTTGAATGATTCCTCTTGCGGGTTTAAATTATTTTTTAAATGGTTTTATTCTAGGAGTTTTTTATTTATAATTATTTTAGGTTTTTTAAATTTACATACACTATTATTATTCTATTTGAAAAATATTATTTATAAGATCTTTTAATTTTTGATATATCATATGTTATAGTGATAATATTTATGTAAATAAAATTTTAATTGGATAATAGACTATTTTTATAAAAATTATTAAACCTAAAAAATGTATAATTTAATATATATTATTGTTGTATTTTGGTTTGAACATGATATATGATTGTGGTATGAACAATTTTATTTCTTCTTATTATGTTTTTATGTTTTCCATGGTTATTGTTTTATAATATTGGAGATATATATTAGTTTCCCATGAAAACTATCTGGTTTGAAATCCATAACTTGGTTTTATGATTAATTTGATTAATTGGATGTCTTAATTTATTGATTATTTGGCCAAAAAAATCAATATTTTTTTTGCAACATCTCTATAGGGTTAAATTCCCTAGAATAATGTTTCTTTTATATTTCATTTATATCTGTCTATTTATATATCAAAATCAAATTCGGTTTTTTTGGTTTACAAAATAAGATGATTTTTAATTCATAAATATTAAATTATAACTGTTTTTTAGCTTCCCTAAAAAATGGTTGAATATTTGTAAAATATTTCCCTTTTTATTTTTCCTTTATTTTATGTTTTCACATTTATCCATTCATATCAATTGATATTCTTATCAAACTAGTTCATTATTTCATGTATTTTAAATATCAAAAAAATATTTTAATTAATGTATTATGGACAATTCATTAATTATATCACCTAGAGGGTTTAAAGGAATCAAATAATTGTTCGTGATAATCTTGTACATTAAATGAGACACTATTCATCTTCTTTTACATTTGGTTATTTTTTCTCCTACTATAAGAACCTCCATGATTTCATTTAATATTTTTTACTAGAAACAATATCTTTTATAGTATCAATGATAAATCATGTTTTCTCAGTAATAAAATATCATATTTTGAAAAAAACATATAGTATTCCTTCAATAAAAGTAGAAGACGGCTTTTACTACTTCAAGAGAAATATTATTTTTACTGTCAGTTATATTTAATTTTTTCTTACATGTGGTAAAATTCTATTAACGACATGTGAATGTTTTTAACATTAATTAATTTTTTAACCATAATTTACTTTTTTAATACAATAAGTTAAAAAATTTAAACTGTTAGTTATAAAATTTTAAACCCCATTTAAAATTGTTTATCCACTTATTATATTTTATTACACTACATGTTAATTTTTTATAGGGTATCATTTTCCCCATTTTGTTTGTGATAATGATATTCAAGTATATTTTAATTAGCTTTTGATTTTTATAAAATTATGATATTATTAATTTTTTCATACAAACCATGTGAAGTGTTTTAGAAATCCAATAATCAGTTTAAAATTTTGATTGAATTTTATTCATTATTCATATATACAGTTGAAGTATATTATTGGAATGTTTATGTTTTAATATAATGGATTAATTTATTAAAATTATATTTTCATAAATTAGTATTTATCTCAACTGAATTTATTGAAACTAATTTTTGACATTTAATGTTGTATATTTAATATTTAAGTTATTCACTTCGTTAAATTTGATTATATTTTATATTTGGATTTAATAGTATAAATATATTACTATATTAATAGAATTTTCATGACCAATTATTATGGATACTATTTGAATAATTTAATGGGTAATTCAATTTTTTTCAATATGTTTTTATGTTCTAAAATCAAATAATTATTTCTGAAATTATTGAGGATAAAAAATATTTCTATCCTATATAGTTATGGTAGCGATAAATTCTCTCTATAATGATTATTTTTATAATTATTTTATATAATTTAATTACCCATTAAAGGTAATTTTTACTCCCAAAAGTTATATATTTAATTGGAGTTTGAGAGTATTGTGAAATGTTATTTATGAAAACAAACACACTATAAATTTCCATAGAAATAAATGATTGAAATTCTATAGTGATCTACAATATAAAAACTCTTATGGAATCACTTTTTCTTCATCAATAGGATCATTCATGTACTGAATTTTATCGTATTTTAAATCTACATCCACTATGATAATATTTAGTCTTCAACATTAGAGATATTACTTATTCTTTATATTCTATATCTTATGCTTTATTTTGTCTGTATCACCTGTTCCAATGATTCAATTACAATATGTTTTTAAATTTATGATTTAACATAAAAAATAATTTCATATTCTCTTATTCATGTTGTTACTCTTGGATTTATATTTCCTAATTTTTTAGGTTGTGACTATAATATTCAAATGTTAGTCTTTTTATTAGGTTGTGTGACCCCATAAAAAGTCAGTTTTTGATGTTATCCCTCTACATTGTAGAATTTTTTTTAAGTTATGATCCAACATAAAAAATCATATTATATCAAAATTTAAGTCTATAAAAATAGATTGGTTTACAATTTGTGTATTCCCACTTTGGACAAAAGTACAATAAAAAATCATTGAGTTATTTATTTCAATATTATATTAATTATGCACCATTATTAACATTCATAATTAATTTAAATAATAAATTTATTTAATTAAAATTTCTAATCTGGTCTATTAACCACATCTATACTATCTTCCTTTACCCATTATGAAATAAATATTTTGTATCAATTCGAAAATCCATTAATGAATAGTTTATCAATATTATTCACTTTAAGGATATAAAAGAATTAGTATAATGAGATGGGCTTAAAAAATACATAATATGGATTTTTAGCCAATATTTTATTCTCTTAAATTTATGGTACTTTTTTAGGTTTGGGGTTTTATATAATTAGTCCATATCTGAAAAATAACAAAACCATAAATTTTTTTAAAATTCTGATTAATATCAATTTTCCCAATAATATAAAACATTTAAAATAAATCATGATATATTTTCCTATAAAATCAAAATCAAATTCAACATGACTTATTCCTTTCCATTACCATCATTAAAAATCAATTAAAACCTTAAATAAATGATGAGAAAAAATTCATATTAAGGGTTTAATTAATTGTATCCATTTGTTCAGTAAAATCATGAAAAGCATGAAATATTTATCTTGACAAAAATTTCCTTTTATGGAATGAAATAAAATATTTTCAAAAGTAAACACAAACACTTTTCAAAAAAATAAATCCTTAATTACCCTATTATGAAATTAAAACATCATTAATTGACATAGAGAAATATATTACTAAATCCCTTTCAACACCCATTTAATGGAAATAACCATTTGCAGACTTCAAATATAATCAATACCCAATGAATTATACAGATATAATGGATCTCACCCATAAAATAAGATATATAGAGCACGCTCATGAGCTACAATTGGGATTCAACCATCATATAAGCTATATTGGTCTCAATCTTTTTTAGGAGCTATAAGGGCAGTCAACACATTCTGTAATCTATATCAGGATCACAAATTTTCCCTGAGAAGTAATGGGTGTCAACCATTCATATAAGTTATATAGATTTCACTAATTATCTATAATGAGGTTAAACCATTCATATAATCCTTATCAATCTCACCCATTTCATATATTTCTCAATTATCAAATCACGAAGAAATCACATTCATCACAAACCCCTTTGAAAAAATGTAATGAAAAACACATTAGATTAAAAATACTCTTTTCCATTAGAAAACCATTTTCATTACCAAAATACCCTTTTCATTTCAAAAACAATTTTCAATTCCAAAATATGTTAAATTGAAATGGTTTTTCCATTAAAAGAAATTTTAAATTTTATAAATGATTATAGAAATAAAAAAAATCATTATGGGGATGGAAAATAAATTTTCACTATGTATAATAAGAATTCATTTTATTATCTATCCAAGCATTACACAAAAAATGTGTAAACATATTACTTTTATAATAAATTAGAATTTAATGATAAAATTTACTTTATAAGTATTATATAAAACCATTTCAAAAATTATTATCAAATAATGAACATGAAAGAGAAAGAGAGCTTGGTGGGAGACATTAAAAGTCATTTTATTTATAAGAAAACCCCATTATCACTTTGGAAATAATTATATCATAATCCCCATAAAGGAATAACATTATAAAACATCTAAAATACCATTAGAATTTATAAGTTCATTAAATAAAATTTCAAAGGGGTCGTATACACACCTTTTAAAAAACATTATTGTATAAAATAAGGATATGCCTCAACTAAAGAAGCATGAAGGAATGTCCCCTACCCTTTGTTTAATTCATCATATGTGTCATTACACCATTTAATAATAAACAAATATTAATTATTTATATTATTGGGAATTTTTTTCAATTTTATTATTACATTTATTTCAATTATTTATAATTTATATACAATTACATAGTAAATTATTTTTAAGTCATATTCCTTGACAATATATGGTTTATGTGTCAAAAAACAAATTGGTAGGTGAAATATGGTCAAAGGAGTCATTATTTAATCATTTCATGAATAATAATAATGATAAAATTATGATATTTTACATCAATTATTCAATAAAATTAAATTTTGGATTATGATTATGAAAAATGATTTAGTGATATGATCATAGAAAAGGTATGCCATATGTACACATGAGTAACATTTACATTTTTCAATGATCAATATGGAATAAAGGTATGAAATATATAAAAATTATGTAATGATCATTATATCATAAATAAAATATTATTTATTAATATAATTTTATATATATTGTTCTTGTGATGTGGTGATGAAAAAAAGATGTATCACATTGTTTTAAATAGGCAGTAGTCTATACATATCTCGATGAGGTTATCAGTTTTCTAGTATCAGAAATGGCATGAAGAAAATGACATATGGTATATCATGAAATAAAATTATTTCAGAAATATTATAATTATTTAATTATATATATATATTAATTATATTAAACTGATGTGAAGGGTTTTAGTCGCTTTAAACTGAATCTATATTTTCCCCTTTCGAATGCAGCACAATGGGGACTGTAGGGTTCTCTCTTAAGGAGGTTGTAGTATCCAAAAAATTCATATCCAAGCACACTGGACCACCAAATTTATTAATAAAAAGAAGAGTGTAGAGACAGGAAAGAAGAAGCGAGAGAGATATTACAAGTCATAATAGTCATAATCACCACACCCATACCTGGTCATATCGTCAGCATCAGCTGATTCCCACTCTGATTGTGTCTCATATTATTTGAGGAGCTTGGGAAATACGTTCCTTCACTCTAGTAGCTCCATAGATTTACTTCTCTTTAGCTTTCCTAGAATATGACCTAGTGTTCACCATCTTCGGAACTACACAATAGTCTTTCCTTGGATTCCTAATAACTGGGGTAGTCATGACACCCTCACTATCAAAGAGTCCTTCCTTTTATCCTCGAAAAATCTCACAGTATGATGCTTTAGTCATATCCATGTCACTTCCCTTCGCCTCAACATGGATTTCCCCCAGCTTGGAGGGGGAATACTCCCCATTTCTGGGAGTTAAAACCTAATCGCTTACCTTCCTTTCATCAGAAGGGCTCCCCCAATTAGCAGGGGAAGAAGTCTCCTTTTGGACAGGCTGCTGCGTAAAAACATTCTCCGTCAAAGCAGGAGTAGGACTTAGGATATCATAAGTGAAAAACTCACAAGTAGTAGGGCCACTATGAATTCTAGACAGAGTATCATCAATTATCAACTCTTTTCCATTCCTAGGAGTCAGTACATCGACTGACTTCAAAGGAGGGTCACTGTCCCTGTTGACATGCTCTAGCAGGGATGTATCCTTTGAATTAACTTGTCTTCGACAAAGATTGGAGGAGTTTCCTCGCATTCCACACTCTTTACAAGTGATGTTTTTGCGACACAACTCCAAAGAGTGTCCCACAACCATGCATTTAGTGCAAAAGAGATATTTTATTTCATATTCGAAATCAATCGAAATTTGATCAGAGGGAATAGAAAGTGTTATCGTGTCAATGAGAGTAGATCTAAGATCAACTTCCACCAGCATTCTAGTGAAGTTCCCATACCTAGCATCTGTCATTTCCTTATCAAGACGGATGGGTGTTCCAATAGTCATTCCAATATCATGAAAGATATATGGATGCCAAAGGACCCAATTAAGCCCATAAAGATGCACCCATACCTGAGCGAAGACATTTTTAAGATTGGAGACATTAAATTCAAGTGACCATTCATGCAGATGAATCCACCCCGGCTTTAAGAACATGGAACCAAAACTCCATGCCTTAATCTTTACATCAACAGATGGAAACAAGAATTGAAAGAATCCCCGCCCAAGGGAGACACATTTCCATTTATCAAAGCCCCACAAAATCAAAATTATATGGAATAAATCATCACATTTCCAGGGTAGCGCACATTTATGAAGGATAATACAAGCAATCAACGAGTTCTCACCCAATTCCAATCTTTCAGAAATCACACCAGGGTTGGCCTCAACATGAGCCGAAGATCCCTTTTGAATAATCTTCCTAGAAGGCTCATTCCTTTTCTGATTTGGTGTCAAGTCCTTCATTACATCCACAAATGAGCGCTGATCACGCACAGTGGGAATCCTCATAGAATCCTGCACAAAATTAACAGCAGTAGAAGGATTCCCCAAAACACCATTTTCCATTGACCTGGGGGGGAATCCAATCCCGCTGATCAGAGGGCTTGCAGGGCAGAATCGTTGCAGCGCGATACCCCTTCGTAGCATCCTCAGCCATGGGAGATACACCCCCAGCCGCATCCCCAGCCACGTGAGAGGAATCCACAGCTGCATGAGACCAAGCATCCAAGGCTACCGTTTTGTCAGCCAATAGCCCAGCCTCCTTCAACCCTTCATCCATAGATCTCTAGGAGTCGACCCCACCAGGATGGGGGGGTATCGCACCGACCGGCGATGCACGTACGCTAGGTGGATGCACCGACTGTCGCCAATCTGATGCCGAAACGGAGACAGAAACTCCCCGCACTGCATGCTTCTCACCGATCTGTTGCAGATCCAGTCTCCTAAAACCAAGAAAATGTGGAAGTGCCATCTCTGAAACAAAAACCCTAAATTCCATTTCGTGTAACCTCCCGAAGCCCTATCGCATCCACCATCGCGTCCCCTTACTCACAAGGAGGTTGTAGTATGATTTTCAATATTATCACTATTGTTTGGGTAATTTTTTCAAGAAATAAAAATATGGTATTTTATTAACAGTTTAATGATAGAATTTAAATAATGTTTAAGTTAAATACAGAAAAATGGAAGAAACAAATAAAGTGGTTTGAGAATCAGATTTAAAATAGTGGTTGTAGAAAACCATAACCTCCATGACACTCCCCTATTCCTTGTTTAAAATTATTTCATAATTTAATTTCTAAATAAACCCAATGGATAACAAAGTGAACACTAATATTTATATATATTTCATATTTGTTTTCTTAATATCATTCATGTCATACCTATTGAAGGGATTCCATTACTTGAAGATCTTTAAGAAATAAAACCTGATTGAAACCACTATGATCAGTAGAAATATCTTGCTGAAGATGTTTATGTAACTAAATTGACTAATTTAATTCATTGGTGGAACAACCATTCAAAGAAATTTTTTGAACATGTTTAAGAAATAAAACAATTAGATTCATTATATTATATTTGTTCAATGGAAATCTAAAAAGATATTACACATTAAGTATAAAACATGGAAGAGAGTGTGTTTGGGTTTTTTCATCCTCAATCACATGTGGCATAGTTTCGCAACTCTTGGACAACCTACATAATCTCTACTACAACCTCAATGGTCTATATATTTATGAGGAGATAAATATCCATTGTGAAAAAGAAGATGGTGGAGGATCATATGGTGGTGAGATACTCCACTGGATGGTTTGGAATGCCCCAAAACATCAACCAATGCTTCTCTTTTATAGTCACTCCCATAAAAACATTCTCCTAATTCACCATTTTTCTCTGTATCAACCAGTACAAGACGTATACTAGGGGTTCCCGATGTGTACCCTCCTCCACATCTTCTAGATCTATGAAAATTTCTTGCATGAATCTCATATGTTGTTTTGACTATTTGACATAATAAACAATGTGTATTAAGAGTACATGATGTGTACATTATCTTCATCATGTGTTATAACTTCACTACATTTCTTTCATAAAAAATTATTTTTGAAAAGTTAACGATGTGTACTTAGGGTACAAGATATGTAAGAAATATTCTTCACTTTTCTAGATTCACTTTTTTTTCTCAAAAATCATTTTGCACACAGTGAGAAAAGCTCTCGGAGCAAAGATTATTTAACCTAAAATTCTAAAATACACAAGACAATTAAAAACATCTTAATGTCTATAACTGTGTCATTTTCATAATTTATTTAAAAACATCATTAAATTCCAAAAAATAATGAAATTTCACATAGACTATCAAATTGGTGAGGTTTAAATCATTAAATTAGATTTGAGAAATAGAGGAAATATTTTCTTTATCATTAACTTGATTACCTTTTATGTATCATGTTAGGGAACACTTATTTATATCGCTTCACAAGATTGTAATCCACCGTACACACTAGAGATGTTATCATTTCCAATGTTGTAAAAAATGTAAAAATTATATAAATCATATAATTATCAAAATTTGTAATTATTTTATAAACCTCATAAATATAATGTAAAATTATTATGTTCATCACTAATCCCGTCCATCAGAGGTGGTAATGAAATAAAAAATGACATTATATCATGATGTGATTTTCCCCCATACACACAAATGATAACAACCCATTTTATGGAAGTGTGTGTATAGGTAGTAAAATAGAAATAACTACATATCAGTATGTTTATAATACTTAGGTTAATCTATAAACATGTTATAAGAAGAGTTGAATGTGTGGAAGAATGAAATAAAACAGAAAAGTAATGTTGATGAATGTTACCTATTCATTTGGTAACTGATTTTGGATTTCAAAAAAGGCCTTCCTTGTATGGATTTATTACCAAATTAAGTCTCCCCGGATAAGATGAGGAATGTATATAAGTGAATTTATCTGATAATGTTTGATCCAAAGTTCTTTAGATGTGTGAATAGGGGAGGAAAGTCAGTGGACTTTTATAAGTGATTTGAGTGGAAAACTTGTAATATTTTGAAATAATGAATTACAAACAGTTTTTTTCTAGGTATATTTTCTATAACAATTCTCCAAAAATAGTTAATATGTTTGATAATGTCACAATATGTCAAAAACATGGGAGATTCACATGTTTCTTGGTCATATGGAGCCTTAATTTAAATGTTTAGTTGCTTGGTAAACTCATTTTTAGGTTAATCGATGTGATTTATTTTATTGAATTTGTTAATATATTTTGTAAGAAACAAGGTTGAACATGATATATATTATAAAATATTATAACTAAATATTAGGAATCCATTTTGTGAAATTAAAATTACAAAAATAAAAAAAAATTAATTTAATATTAATCCTATAGTCATGGTGAGACGATACATTTTTAAGAAGATTATTTTTTGAAAAAGATGAATCTATATTAACTGTATCAATTTTTATAATAATTATTTAAATATAAATTCATATTTTATTACTTAATTTGGATTAATATAAATGATAATGTTCCTCATTAGTAATTTTTTAATTAATTAAAGCAGAGAAACATTATTCATTTTAAAAATGTTTTTAGAAATACTCATCATTGAACCTAAAAACAGACAAACATTGAAAGAAATAAATTATGTTTCAAAATAATTAATATGATTAAATATAAAATAATTAAAATTATTTTATGTAAAAATATATTCAAAAAATATTGGTACTCTTAAAAAAATCCTTTATTACAAATAAAATATGTTTTATAAAAATTGTTATTTTTCAATATTCATTGGAAAATCAGTAATTTCAAAAACACCAAATACTAAACCAATATATATTTTTAAATCCTTATAAAAAATATGATAATAATTTTTTCAACTAAAAATTATAATAAATTGAAAAATTATTTCCAAATTATGAGCTCTATAAATAGAAGAATAACTATTTTCATGAAATATTAATTGTTTTATGCATAAAAATAGGGTTATTTTTTTAATTTCTATTAAAGAAATTTTTTGAATGTTAAAAATAATATAAAAATTATTATTATATATTTATATATTATTAATATAATCAATTAAGTGTGATTTTTTTAATTTAATTGTATGCAACATTTTTTCATGTTATAAATAGTTTTTCAGAAATAGATTTCAGTTTATTTTCAAAAGAATTTGATTTTAATTTTTAATTAATTGGACACAAATTAATATCTATCTAAAGAATATTTTTATAATTTCAGAAATACTGTTAATATATTCCTTTCAAGTGGCTAGGATATAATGATAATATATATCAGAGACCGTTTAGGTTCTTTGTAGTGTGTTGAATACACCATCAAATATTAATATATCACTATCAAAATTAAATCATTATAAAATAAGTGTAGTGCATAACCCAATAAATGTCATTTTATTTTTAATTTATTCAATTAAACATAATTTTTTTCATTTTAAAATCATGGGTTGTTAGATCCTCCCCCTTTAATGAATATTTTCATCAAAATCTTAACTTTATCTAGGTAATCAATTTTAGGACATGTGAAAATAATTTTTTTCGTAAACCCACATCACAAATGTTGTCAAGAAAACATTCAACATTTAATAAAGTAAAGGATGAATGATGGTAATCTAAAATAACACAAAACTAGGCTTCTAAATAAGATAATATTTTTTGGAATGGAAGAAATGGGAAAATAAATATACAGAGTGATTGAGTTTATTGATCACATGCATGTGATTGACCAATAGATAGTTTTTGGGCTCAAAACCATAAATATGTGATAATCAAAAAGGCCATATCATTCATTGGTTATAAATGTGTTAAGAAAATATACAATTTTGAAAATACTTTTCCAAATATTGAAGGAATCTTTTATCATATAATTAATTTAACCTCAAATTTACCTATATAGACTTTAAATAATTTTATGGAATACTTAATACGTTACCAAAAAAACACCGAAATACCAGGTTATTTTACTTAAATTTTAAGGATAGAAATGTACATGTTTGTATATGTGTGAGATATATTACCCCATACTATGTTCTCCAATACAAGCACCTATCTTACAAATATTTTACCTAAATTATATCATCATACATGATAGAATGAATAAAAAAGGTTGAGATCAAATTACTAGTAGTGGTAAAGTTGAGAGATATATAAGAATAAAGATTATTATAAGTGAATTTAAGAAGATCATAAAATTAGAAGATCATATACTACATATCATAAACATAAATCATTGCATAATGGTTAGAAGTTCATAAGGCATGGAACATAATGAAATCAGGATCATAAGCCATGAAAGCCTAAAATAGAATTATTACGTGGAATTGTGCAATAAAAATAAATATGCAATATCATTACCTATATGAAAAGATTCATTTATTGAACATATCGAGTCACTTAATGGTGAATTCACCAATTGGGGTCCTGTATTGGCACACCACTTAGAAAAGATCAACACACTCTTAATGGATAACTTGGTTATTTTTTGTGGATTCTTGATAATGTTAATTTGGTATATGGGCATCATGATAAAATCAATTTACATGTTAATGATAATAAATTTTATTTCAATGTTGAATTTGAGTACACCCCACCTTTCAGGGATTTATGAAATATTTTAGTGAATTATCTGAAAATTGGTAGGGTTATTCAATGGAATGATAAGGAGGCTCCAAAAGATAAGGATTCGAATTAAGTGTAAAAAAATCACAATAAAAAAGATATTGTTCTTGATATATGGGGTGAGTAAAAACCTAAAATGGATCCCCTTGCACCTAATCATCCCTTCCCAGTGTCTCATTTGACAAAAACATGGGCAAATATCACTGAGGAGGAGGAACATCTTACAGATTCTAGATCCTGAAACCTAGATGGGTGTGGGTTCTGTCTTATCATTCCCTTAGATAGCCTCTCGTTAGTGCTTTATGTTTATTTGGATATTAGTGAAACAATTTTTAAGTTTCCCAGTGATATCAATGTCTTATTTTTCTATTCTGATATTTAGAATAATAATGGGGATATTTTTCTTTTAGTAAAAAATGAGTCATGTGTTCTTGAGGATACCAATACAATTAATTTAAAGGAGCGTACATATTCCCTAATGTTGTTCACATCCTCCTTGGATATTTGTACACTCTCTAGTAAAGAGGTTGATACTCCCTTGGTTAACAATTATTATCCTTTACCGAAGAGGAAGGTTGTCATGCATCCCAAATCATTAAAAATGAAAGATATTGACAAAAGGAAGGGGGGGTAAACCCAGAATCCATGCCTACTAACTTACCTCTTACATCTAGGGAGGTTTCTTCAGTATTTATTGATAAATAAATTATAGTGCTTCCTACCCATGGTGGAAATGTTCCGAATAAAGGAGATGTAGGATCTCTATAGAAGATGGAAATCTCAAATAATGAAAAAGGTAAACAAGAGAACGATTCATCTAGCATAAAGATGAATAATAGCAGTGGGTAGGATGAAAAAGATATTACATAGAATGAATAGCCTCAAATAAGACGTAAGTCTCTTAAAAATAAAGATATTATAATGGAACTGCTAAAATATTTGGAACACCCAAATATTCATGACCCTTAAGCATCTATTTGTGACAAAAAATTGTCCTCTAATTGGAATTTATGATCCTAAGAAGATTTTCAAAATGTAGACCTCTATAAACTAGGAAACTATTTGATATAGTTAGTTTCTAAGAACTCTCACATCATTGACAATTATAATTTATGGTTCTTAAAATAATAAATCATTTAAGTTTTCTCTTGTGATAGAGGTGCCCAATGCATTACTAGGTCTCTTTCTTCTCGAGAATAAATTTTACCTATAAATTTTGTTTATGCCTCAGTTTCATACATCAAAAAAAAATTTATCAATATAAGATCTTATAAAAAATGTCTAAAACTATATGGATGATTTGAATCCCTATTAGAGATTTTAACACTATCTTACGACCTAATGATAATACTAGAATAAACATCCATAGATTTTCCTCTCTTGATTTCTCTATGTGTATTGATCCGTGTATCTTTGTTGAAGTTACAATTACTGATGGTAATTTTATTTGGAATATGTATAATCTAAATGGTTTATAAGATAGTAAACACAATAGGTGATTTGTGTAGGTTAAACATGGATGTTTTTCTGGTGGTGTTTCTAGCATTAATCTCCACATAACACACTCGGATCACAATCCCCTAATTATTGATGTTTGCATATACAATGTAAGGGAAGTCTCCCTAACCTTGAAATTAAATAATGCTGTAATTATCATCCATGGATGGAGAGAAATGGATGATGTTGTTCATAAATATGTTGGATAGAAAAAAAAATATGAGCATACTTTAGTTCCATATGAGGAGGATTTCTGTGAATATTCTGTTTCAATTAACATAGATAGTGTGATGGGTCCAAATTGGTTCTCTAATAAATTTAATTTGATTTATAGTGAAATTATTCTTAAATAAGTGGTTAATGTTATCAAATAATTCTTCATTCAGGGTCATTTTCCTTATAGTCTCAACTCTAAATTAATTGTTCTTATTCCTAGAAAAGAGAATGTTGTTGACATCAGGGACTTCTAACATTTTTATATTTATAAAAAATTTCAGAAAATCATTTTAAAAATTATTTTCATTAGGTTATGAAATGTTAAAAATGATATTGTCATTATGAATCAATACAGGTTCTTCCATGGTAGGAATTTTTATAATTTCAGCTTTACCACATCGGAGAGTGTGAATCTCATGATGTTGAAGAATAATGATGGAAATGTTTATTTAATGATAGATATCTCCAAATCATTTGACACTTGAAAATAAAATTTTATATTTTAAATTCTAAAATAGTATGGTTTCTCTGTGGTATTCATTTTTATGTTCTATTCAATCCCATCCTAGGTGAATATGTTAATCATTATTTATTGTTCCCCAAGAGGATTCATTAAATACTCATGGAGAGTTAGGCAGGTTAACCCATTGTTAGGTATTCTATTTACCTATATGGATACTACCTCATCAAATTCATTAATGAAATAGTTAATATTGGTTTATTCAAATGGGTCATGGATGGAAGATGTATATTCACTCCTTCACATCTATTCTATGCTGATGATATTCTCCATCCGGGACAGGATTCAAAGAAAATGTTAAATGTCATCAAGGTTATTTTTTATCATTATGAGGTGGAAGGGAAATCAACATGTTATAAGTAGTCCTCAATTATGCTTGATAAGGGTATTTTTATGGAATAGAAGAAAACAATTTCTAGAAGGCATGGTGTTAGGAGGGGAAACCATCCCATAATTTATCTTTTAATTCCATTATTTTTTGGGAAGGTTAGAAAATACCATTTTGAGGATACATTTTCTCTTACACTAAATCAGTTGACTAAGTGGAGTTGGAAATCCTTATCTCCAGAAGTAAGGGTACTCTTGGTCAATTCAATGATCACGTAAAAGTTTGTGAATACTTTTTTTATCTACAAATCGCCTCATAGTCTTATCAAAAATATTTAAGGCATGATCAAGAAATTCAATTATACTTGGTTAGTTTTTTAGAAAAATAACATTATAGTTTCTTGGAAGGATTATATCACATCTAGGGATAGTGGAAGTATTTTCATTATTGTTTGAAGGATATTTATTGATCCCTCCTTTATAAATTCAATTGGAATCATTATACATTGACTTAACCCTCTATTTTTTTAGTCAAACAGATTAAATTAAAATTTGAAAAATGGGTAATCTAGTTATATGGTTTCATCCACATTGCCTGATGTTAAATGAATCAATATATTAGTGGTTGACTCCATGTGGATTGATTCTAGACAGTCTAACCTTAACATTTAGGCAACCCATTGGCTCTACAAGACCATAATAGAGTGTCTTATTTTCCAACCCATGAAGATGCATTTGTCCATTGATAATCCTATCAACCCTAGGAACAAACATGACATGAAAGTGTCTATCCATGTTTATAGTGAAATTCAGAGATATTTATTTATGGATAGAGGCATTCATATATAGATGAAAAATACGAGTGTAGTTTTTAGTAGTATGTATTTTTATAAGATGAATAATGATGTAAGTTTCAATGTCCTAACATGGATTTCCTCATTCAGGATGTCTTTTATATAGAAAACTAGATAAATATTGCTTTGGAAAATATGGGATAAACAAATTTCCACCCATGATCAATTGAAGGTGGTGGTAATCCGCATGGATTATGAATGTCACCTTTTTATGGGAGATTTCGAGTGAATATATCATGTATTTATAAAATAGTCCTTTATTTGTAGTTTCTAGGTTTATCTCCATGTGATTTTGGAATATAGGTGGATATGAGTAGCATGTTAGAGCTTATTATCTCCAATATCATGGCTAATAACTGTGAAAATAAGCAGTTACATAGTCTTATACTTGCTGATATCTATTTGGTTGTATATTTAATATAAGAATCTATGATTTTAGTCCTCTTTGAAAACCATAAAACCTCTATAGTTTATAGGATGATGGCTATTCAAATGGAAGTTTTTCTAAAATCCATGATACAAACTAGAACAATGGCTAATGGTATGTCTGATCATTGCACTCTTTGACTCTTGGGTGTGAAAGGTTGGATGAGAAGACCAATTGGGTTGAAATTCATTAGATGGATCCCTCGAATTAGTCCATGGACTAATGTTAATGTGGATGTAGATGCCTCCATCACACTAGGTCCAATAGGCTATAGTGGTGTTGTTCATACTTATCGCATCTTTTTGAAAGGATATTTCTATATTTAAATTGGTTATGTGACTATGTACGATGCTAAGTTACGGGATATGATTTATCCTTGTATGAATGTTGTCTAGTAGAATTGGAATCATTTATGGATTGAATCTGACTCCTAAATGATTGTTGATGTGCTACGTACATGTACCAAAAATGTTTTAGGTCAAATTTTACCATAATCAATTTATTATATTAATTATATAGATAAAATCAGGTAGACGTTCTCTCATACCTATATGGAATCCAACTATGTTATGAATGATTTTTCAAAGAAGCTTATTTTTTTAGACAAGCTTTATGTGGTCTTTTAGATCTGCTATCATTTGTTCATCATTGGTTGATGTTGCTATACAGGGAGTTTTACACTATTGATTTTGTAACAATTTCTCATAATTCCCATTTATTTTCAATTATTTTCTCAATAAAATTTTTAGATCATCAGGTCCTTGAAATTTTGGTAAACATGAAAAAATCTTAAGAATGATTGATAATTTTTTGAAATCAATTATAGTGAAATAAATTTAAAAACCTAAAAAGAATGTGTTAAATTGATTTGAATAATATTAAAATGAAAACTATTTGAGAAAATCTCATGAAATATTAAAAACATTTGGTAAAAAAGTTCTTTGGAAACACATAGAAATATTATAACTAAAGATTGAAAGCATTTTCAAAAACAATGTCTTTGAAAATAATTTTAAAACTTATAAATAAATCCTGAAAACATTTTGAATACCATTTATTTGATGACACTTTAAAAACATTTAAAGTATATTGGGAACCTTAAACCATTTTTAATATCCATTTTCCATTAACATGATCTTAAAATATAATTATTCCTTTTTTTAAAACATGGTGTTCAAAGTTCATGGGTGTGTGTCAAAGATGCAAAATTAGGAAAAAATAATTTTACATTTTGGTATATCTTGAATCCTAAACACCATGGAAGAGTGATCATAAAATGAACATGTAAATAACCATAATCATAAATATACAAATAATAAAATATATTCATGGGTAGTATAATGATAGTCATAGAAGCTATGATTGAACAACAAAGCATCAATCTCACAGAAATAAAAGTGATAATAGAAATCCACTTACTTTATGGATCGACTCTCTTGAGACTCATAGAAACCTCTCATATAAATATAATTTTATTATGCATCTTTTACATAAACATTTATATATATATTATCCCATATATGGTTTTATTATGAGTTTATATTACCAATTTATTTTCATTTCCATGTTACGGTTTTTCTTCTTGTTATATACACAATGTTTTTAACATGTGTCTCAATTTGATATATTTTTCACCCTCAAACTAATATCATGATTTTCAAAATGTAAAAAAAGAAATAATTTATATTTATATTTAGTATATATCTATTTATAATAATCTATATAATTCAAAAATATGAAATGGAATACACTATTTATAGAGATGGTAGGTCGTACATATGTATGAATTTTATTTCCGTTTTTACTGTAATATTGATAGAATGCAAGTAAAAGATATATATAAATATATAGTATCATTATATTTGAATTATTATGTCATACATATCATATAATGTCACTAAAACCATACATAAAAAATTCCGTGTACCGTGTGATCGAATCACATCGCTTTGTGGAGACAGTAGTCCACACTGCCGAAAATAAAATTATTGTATTTAAATGAAATTAAAATCATGAAGATTTGTTTTATATAATAAATAAATAATAATTAATTCATAATATATATCGTTTAATTAAATATTTTCCTTCTAAATTCTCAACTATAATAGGTGGTAACAGAAAAACAGACAACATCGTATAATGTGGTGGTAGTTTGTCATACACATATATGATAACTTCGTTAAACATTTGATGGTAGTGTTTGTATGTGTATCTCAAACCCATATAATAAAAACATCTATGTATATTTAGTATAGTGAGGATAATATTTATCCATGTAATAATAATAATTGAGGTAGTGGAGAATGAATATAAAGGAATGGAGCTTGAGGAAGGATGTTACATCTTATGTGGAAACTCCTTGTGGTTTCCACCAAATGGATTCCGTTGTTTGATTTCATTACCAATAGAGTCTTAAAACTGAGTTGGATGGATATTGGGAAGATAATTTGTTTTTTATTGGATGAAATAAAGTGGTTTGATTGGTTTGAAAAAGGGGTATTGGTTGTGGCCTTTTATAGAGGGGAGGGGACACATATGAAATTTTGGAAAACAAGTTAGGGGAACCCACATTTTTACCTGACATAATTCATAAAAAACAGCCAAAAAAATAATGGAAGCTTTATGGAAGAAAAATTTCTATAAGATTTGTTTTTTAGTAGTAGATAGTTTATTTGGGCTCCTAATATTGTGGTTCGTTACCTTATTATGCATAATTTTACCATAATCACTATAATCAATTTTAACTATTTTCAAAAATATTTTTGGCCAAGAATTATGTTTATATTATTATATTATAAATATTATACGGATTACAACCATTTATTATGATTTTTAGAAATTATAGTCTAATAATTGGTAAATTTAGGTTGAAATACAATATCACAAACGTGGAGAGAAAGTAATATTTTAAAGTAATAATTTCAAAATGTTTATTAGGTTTTATATCTAAATTCATCATTAGACTGTATTAAATTTCTTTAAATGGATTAATATTTTTATAATTTATCTATTGTGACTATAAAACCAACTACATATATAATTTTACTATATTAATAAATTATACAATAATTATGTTTTGAATTTAAATTTGGTATTTTCACTATTCGTGTAAAAATGTATTTTCTTAAAAAAATTAAAAAAACACCCTAAGATACATTTAAAATTATAACATAAAAAATGTTTTTTATTTTATAAAATTAAAATTTAAAACATTTATAAAATTAATTTTATTATTTTTCATACAGTAATATCTAAATTATTTCATTTAAGAAAATGTCAATTCTAACCATATAAAGACTTTACCGAAAATTATATGTTTTATCATTAGTATGTTTTATTTATATATATTTATTATAAATAATATTTAGAAATTTATTTATAATATTCATATTATTATGTTTAATGGTTATATCATAACTATAACATTTTATTAATTATAATAAAAAAATTTGTTTCATAGAAAAGAAGTGTTTCATGTAACTCAATCCAAGTCAGTGTCGATACTAATGAAAGAAAAGTCAGGGTTCTAAGTAGCGAATTTTTTCCAGGTATCTTATTGTAATGGGAAAGCACCCTTCGAACTATTTTTTTGTGAAAATTCTGTTTTTGAAATGTTTTTGGATTTTACAATGACCCCTTTAAAGAGTTTGCAAAAAAATAATTTTTATAATGGGTAGTTAGGACCGGTAGATCATGACGGTCATCCACCAATGGTGACTGGCACTAGTGACTCGTGATGTTGAGTCAGTATGGCTAGGTCACAAGCTAATAGTTAGGACTGGTGAGTCCGAATAGTGACTCGCTTTAGTGACTCATGATGGTAGGTCATGGTGGTAGGTCTCCAGAGGTGTGTCATCCACCAGTGAGGCACCCAATGGGGACTCATCCACCGATACCTCACTGAAATGTGAGTCTCACAAGTAGCTCATTAACAGTTTCTCATACATCGATAGCTTGCACCGATGAATCATCCATTACTGACTCATTTTCAACAGTTTGAAAAAATTCTATAATTCCCCACTTTTCTAGTTTCACTGCTTTAACATTTCATTTTATTTGAATTATTTTTAACAACATATTTATTGGTTTTTAGCGCCATTTCAAATCATATCTAGCTTTTAAAAACCTAAAACTTCTGTTGACATCCAAACCGCACGATCATGGTCAAGATCTGTTGTAACATCCCAGGTAAATAAATAATATTACATTCTAATTTTTATCAATATTTGTGAATAAAATGTTAATATAACTTTAAATGGAATTCTATGCTCGATGGCATACCCAATACGCAACAACGAGTTTCTTTGAAATCTTACGTTGCACACTAATAATATAATAATATTATAATAGTTAATTCCTAGCCATTGTAATGGGGGGAATGAACAGAAATAACTACAAAATGATTACATATGTTTGTTAAATATTTTTACATTTATCCAAAAAATGTTAGAGGCTTAAAATCCAAATGAATCCAATTTTATGAATAAATACACTAATATTTTTAAAAGATTGTTTTAACGCCTTTTGATGGAGAACCTTTTTTAAATCTAACTATTGACAATTTTATAACCTATATTTTTAAAAATAAACTTATTATTTATTATTGGGACTTTGAAATTTACTTTGGTTAAATTTTAGGTATTTTTCTGACAATGTTCTTTTTTTAATGAATAGTGAAAAATACTACATTTTACATCAAAAATGCTTTTTCATATAATTTCAATATATTGTTAGATTGTATTTTTAATTGGTTTTAAAGTATAATTAGAATATATTTTTACCATTTAATTCATTGGTGGTCATTATAATTAATTTCAGTTTGAAAATTGACATAAACAAGTGCTGAACGTTTTATAGATATTGCTTCCAAAAAACCTGCTATTTATTTTGACAACATGAATTGTTTTTAAATAAATTATTGAAATTTATGTGTTTGGAATTTTGTAAAATGGATTTTATATTTGGAATCAGAAGTTACAAATTATTTAATTAAGTCTTTTTTGTTTTTTTGACATTATTAATAGTAACGACGGTAATTATCTTTAATTATAATAATTAATTAGTAATCGGGTAGTTAAGGATAATAAAATAATATCAAAATAATAACAAATCACCCCAAAATATGTCCTAATGCTACTTGTTGTGTCATGGACGCCCATGGGATTCTTTGTGAAAAACATTGGGACCCCATGGAATCACTTTTGGGTGAAAGTGACACTTTATCATTTTATTTTTAAAGAAAGTAGAATATCACTAAAGAATGTATCACCCTAGTAAATTTTTTTTAGTTTTTTATTTGTAAATGATATCTTAAACTATAAATATTAATTTCAAATCTAAAAAGATTTCATACATCATAGTATTTTGTTTTATAATTTTTAGACATTAAATAAATTTATTTATTTATGACACCATGATGATGTAGCGATTACCACATTAATGAATGATTTAAATAAAATGAAATAATAATTTAAAATATAAGACTTACACTTGGAAAAAACCTATTGGGTGAGTATATTTCTAACCCTTATCACCTTATCCTCGAAATATATCAATGTGGGGCCTTCAAAATCCGAAACTCATTTTAAAATAAAGTAACATTTCTTGACTTTCCAAGAGTGCCCCTCCTCCCTCTTATAAAAGGCCCCCACCTCTACCTACTTACCCACACCTATCAAGAAATTGGCTCAGCCAAACCTTGCCCATTTCATCTCTCCACATCCCTCTCTTAATAATTGAAGCCTCACCTTAGGCATAAAGCTCTTCAAGAAACCCTTTTGGTTCAAACCAAAGAGAGTTACCTGATTTAAAGGTAATGTCTTATCTTATGTTCTTTTGTTTTATTTTGCATCTCCAACCCCCTAAAATCTATTTATTCCTTTATTTTGAAAAAAATAAGTATATTAAATATACTAGAATGTTTTTATAATAAGTACTTGAGATAAACTTACACACACATCCGTCTAATTGTTAAATAACATACTGTTTCTGTGGATGGTGAATTACTGCCTCACGAAACGATGATGGTTCAATATTATTTTAACACCTTTAAAGGTGGCCATTATGATGTCACTGTATTTTATATATGATATATATGTTTTTTATGTTTTTTATATGATTCTGTATTTTATATTTAAAACATACCTTTATTCTTTTCATTTTTTTCAAATGCGAAAATTTCATCTGAGGAAGTGTGGACTACCGCCCCCTCCAGTGATGTGACTCGTTCATGCAATACATGGAATGTATAAATAATGAAATTAATGAACTTATGTTACCTATATAACATATATATTATACTGGAATTATAATACATATATCTCCCAATTATTTTTTATTCCATTAATATGACAAAGAAATGAAAGAAGCGTTCATGCGTACGTACGACCTACCGTCTCCATGAACGGTGCATTTCATTTATTTTAATCTAAAAATGTTATGGAATAGTATAAAATGAATATGTACTGGATATATATGCTATTTAACTCATTAATACTATTCTGGAGATTATGTACTTATAACTACATAGACAATTCTTTTCAAACAAGTTCATTTTTGACTCATGTACCGAACATTGACAAAAACATCTGATATGAACTCACATAATTAACTAATTATTATAACATTATAATATCTGATATGAACTGAATAATAAACTTTAAAGGAGGTCCTTATAAAATTATAAATTGACAAAAGTTTATTATTTAGTAATATAAAGAAACGAACAAGACAAGTCTGACTTGAGGTAAGGGATCTTACCGCTCTCTTTCTTTTTAAGTACTCTCTTTTATGTCATTTCTTTTAAGCTCACCTTTCTTATGCTTGGGGATGTTCTATTATATTACTCAATCTGTAATTTTTATGTTCATATTATGAGAGACCCTATTTGATATCATAAATCCATTTTATGAAAGTTTTAAGTGGCGTCGTTAGGCTGTCAAGTTTTCGTAAGGGATTTTTCATCTCACTTTTATTCCCATGAGATTTATGCTACATTGGCCACTATTTACTTTTGTGTGGTGTATGTATGGCCCATTATTTTACTATTTGTATAATATAATCTCATTTATGGGTATTTACATCTTCATTGTATGACCCTTCTTTCATGGGGTGTATGTTTCGATAGTTTCCCAAATCGGTAATGGAACCTTTCACACTCCTCTTTTTAAAATACTTATTTTGTTATGTCTTTTAATTTACATCTTATTATGTTGGGATATTTTCTTATATATCCTTATTGATGTAAATTTTATGTCCAAGTGATGAGATACCATTTTATCTCTCATCAACTAATTTTATGAATTTTAATGTGATGTTGTTAGGCTGTCGAATTTTACCAAGGGAACTTCTTAACCCAATTTCGATTTCATTGGGTTCAACTTGTAGTTATTTAATATTTCATCCTATGAATATGTGTGAATGAACTCTGATTGTGTTAAACTTAATATACAGTTATATTGGGTGTATTTATATATGTCACACATAATTATGATATTGATTTATCCTTAATTTAAGGATACTTTCTTTATAAGGGATTTCATCTCATTTTACATTTCTATTGAGACTTCATTGTTGTTATGAACCAATTCACTCTTATATGGTGTATATATTGTCCTTTGGCATATTATAACATTAATCCCTTTATTCTCATGATATTATAAAGTTGTGATTAAATGTTATTCCTCAATTATTTGTATTCAAGTGTCTCTCATTTTGTTAAAAAACCTTTAACTAAAATATCATTTTTAATGTTTTAATGATTTATTCTTATAAATATTTCTCATTAATATCCATGTTTTAAAAATGGTTTGAATGATTTATTTATATGGATATTAATGGTTTAAAATGTTAGAAGTTTCAATGTGGTATGGGACTTCGTCTCAATCTCCTTTCATTGAGGCATATTTTGTTTTATACACAACTTTCTTTTATACGGTGTATAAACCCCTTTGAATTTTATGTTTATTCAAAAGGAATCTTTTTTATATGAAGCATTTACTAAACGAAAAAAGGGAATGTTTTTTTGTCATACTTATGCGGCGACAACAACTTCTCCACCACCGTGACCATTATTTGAGCTTCGGCTTCCTCTACAAGCCATAACTTTTTTTAATGAAAAATAAATACCATGTTTTACCTTTCTTTTATTTTGGTATAGAAAATGGTTTTCATAATGTTTTTATATAAATGTTTTTTATTTATATATTGTGATTGAAAAGTGGAAATGTTATTTTTCCTTTATGCATGTTTTATGTGATATGATTATGTTATGGTTCTTGGGAATTGTTATGAAGATGGGTGGTTCTGTGATAAACTAAGGGCGGGTGAGCCTGATATAGCTCTCCAATGCATTGGGTAACGCGAAGGGGTTAAATGCTAAGGTTTATCCAAAGATATTTGAGGAATATACTGTGATGGGTAATCCAAACATAACCATGAGGGTTACTCCCTATGTTAGAATGTTATGAATTCCTCAAGTTACCTTTATGTCTTATGATTTCTATGATTTATTCATGATTTGATGAGGTATATTAAAATGCTTATGTTTTATAAGTAAAGTATGATTTCTTATATGGACTAATGTTTTCATTTCGTACTTTTATATCCCTTACTAATCTTTTTATGCTCATCCCATGTTTTTGAAATGTTTTTCAGAGGTCAAGGGAAAGGTACATGATGTGATGATAGTGTCAAGGAAGTGTCAAGAAAGAATCCATGTTTTATTTTAAATATGTTTCTGTTAATGGAAAAAATGAGTAATATCTTTTATGTAACTGCTTTGTTTAAATGTGGAATGTAATGCATGATTTATGATCTAATTCTCTAAAACTCTAAACCGGAATAGATCCTCAACGTGTATTCTGGAAATAACTCAAGATTAAGTAGTGTTTAAGGCTGGGGCCTTATAGTGTTGTACCTCTCGTACCCCTCGTGGTTTAATTTTCATGATCACAATCACTCTCTTATTTATCTAATCTTGTTTTAAGTGTTTTTGTATGATAGGCATGATTTCAGGTTGCCAAGGAATTGGGCCAAGAAAGCCAGAAGGCAAAAGTGGACTGAAAATCAGTCCACCGGCCAACCGGTGGATGACCATCGGCCAGCCGATGGAGTCTTGACAGAAGGCATCCTTTCTGTCCAGACCACCGGCCAACCGGTGTCCCATCACCGGTCAGCCGGTGGAACCCAGACAAATAGTGTCACCTACTGTCTCAGCACCGGCCAACCGGTGGCCTCCTCACAGGCCAGCCGGTGGTGCCTGGGCAGAAGGCCTCTCCTTTTTCAAAGCATCGGCCAACCGGTGGCACTGTACCGGTCAGCCGTTGGAGCCAGTCAAACTAGCCATTGGGCTTTGACCATACTTGTCCACTTGATTGCCAACGGCTCCGAAGGCCTCTCCAACGGCTCCGAAGACCCCCAAAGGCCATTTGAGGGTTCCCCCTCTATAAATAAAGGACTAGGAAGCCCCGGAAACATACGGTAGCCCACGGGAACATTGTTCGATCATTTGGAGAACCTCCGGCGCATTTCTTCAAGGAACCTCAATTGCTCCAACCCACTTCCACATCCAAGGAGCACCATCAAAGAATCTTGGGAGCGCTCTTCATCAACTCTGTTATCAAGTTTTGTGTCTTGCCACTTTCATTTCCGCTGCACTTTTAACTTTGTTTTTAAATTGTTAAATTTTTTTTTTAAAGGCAATTCACCCCCCCTCTTGCCATCACTCTCTGCCCAACATTTGGTATTAGAGGAAAAATTTGAGTAATACCCTAACCTGTTTCAAATTCAAGATCCTTTGTGATGGCTTCAACTTCTTTCGCCCCCGAAGGATATTCTTTGGGTTGTGCTCCATTCTTTGATGGAACCGACTATACTTATTGGAAAACTCGCATGATTACATTTCTTAAAAGTATTGGCTATCCTATATATAGAATTGTTATGCAAGGCTACACTCTCTCTAAAAAAGATGATTCTAAATGGACCCCCGAAGACATTGCTAATTTTGAGCTTGATGGCAAAGCCATGAATGCTCTTCATTGTGGGTTAGACCGTAATGAATTTAATCGTATTTCTACTGGCACCAATTCTCTTGAAATTTGGAAGCTTTTGGAAGTGACCCATGAAGGCCATTACAAGACCGATTGTCCACTCAACAAGAAAAAGGCCACGCAAAAGGAAAAGAAGAAGGCATTCAAGGCCACATGGAGTGATAGCTCCACATCCTCCTCCTCCTCCTCAAGTGACAACGGTAAAAAATGCCTAATGGCATTTCATGAGGTATCCTCTTCCGACTCCTCATCCTCTAGTTCTTCAAATTCTTTTAAACATTTATCTTATGAGGATCTCCAACATGCTAGAGATCAATTGGAGGAAGGTTTTCACGAACTTTCTTCCAAATTTATTGCTTTAAAAAAGAATTTCAAAAAACTTTCTTCCGAAAAGGAACAACTTCTCAATGAAAAGGAGGACTTGTCCCTCAAGGTCCAAAACCTTCCCGATGTTGATTCTATGGAATTAACAATCAAGGATTTAAGGGAATCCCTAGCTAAATTCACCGAAGGTGAACATAACCTATCGAAGCTCCTTGGTTCCCAATGCATATCTAGAACCACCCAAGGGCTTGGCTATTCCAAGCAAGCTTCCTCTTCCCATGATCCAACTATTTTTATAAGGGGGAGCTCCCAATATAAATTTTGCAACTATTGTAAAAAACTTGGGCACTTAATTTATGAGTGCGATTGCAAAAATGCCCGGTATGGTAGGACCAAAACTATTTCCTTTAGCGATGAATTTCATAGGAGAAGACCCGCCACTAGACAAGTATGGATTGAAAAATCCCTTTCAGCGAGTCTCTCCGGACCAAAATTTGTCTCGGTTCTAAAATCCTCTCCCCGGTGATTTGTTGTTTTTATTTAGGGGGAGTTAGGATCGTTTAATCCTTTTTGCTTTTTTATTCAAAACTTTCAATTCAAAACTTTCAATTTAAAACTTTCAATTCAAATTTCAAAAATTTCAATTGGTTTAAAAACTCTATCTTGTTTTTCAACCTTTCCCTCAATCAAGTTTTATGCCCCGTGCTATTTTGATAATCACAAAGGGGGAGAAATTCTTGGTTGATTGGGGGAGAAATCTTTCTCTCATTCTTTGCTTTACTTTTCAATTTATCCTTTAAAGCATGCCTTTCATTTCAGTCTTTTACATTTCTTGTTTTGGTGATTGTGATCATTAATATAGGGGGAGATTTTTGTACCTCTCGTACCCCTCGTGGTTTAATTTTCATGATCACAATCACTCTCTTATTTATCTAATCTTGTTTTAAGTGTTTTTGGACGATATGCATGATTTCAGGTTGCCAAGGAAGTGGGCCAAGAAATCCAGAAGGCAAAAGTGGACTGAAAATCAGTCCACCGGCCAACTGGTGGATGACCACCGGCCAGCCGATGGAGTCTTGACAGAAGGCATCCTTTCTGTACAGACCACCGGCCAACCGGTGTCCCATCACCGGTCAGCCGGTGGAACCCAGACAAATAGTGTCACCTACTGTCTCAGCACCGGCCAACCGGTGACCTCCTCACCGGCTAGCCGGTGGTTCCTGGGCAGAAGGCCTCTCCTTTTTCAAAGCACTGGCCAACCGGTGGCACTATACCGGTCATCCGGTGGAGCCAGTCAAACTAGCCGTTGGGCTTTGACCAGACTTGTCCACTTGACTCCCAACGGCTCCGAAGGCCTCTCCAATGGCTCCGAAGACCCCCAAAGGCCATTTGAGGGTTCCCCCTCTATAAATAAAGGACTAGGAAGCCCCAGAAACATACGGTAGCCCACGGGAACATTGTTCGATCATTTGGCGAACCTCCGGCGCATTTCTTCAAGGAACCTCAATTGCTCCAACCCACTTCCACATCCAAGGAGCACCATCAAAGAAGCTTGGGAGAGCTCTTCATCAACTCCGTTATCAAGTTTTGTTTCTTACCTCTTTCATTTCCGGTGCACTTTTAACTTTGTTTTTAAATTGTTAATTTTTTTTTTAAAAGGCAATTCACCCCCCCCCCCCTCTTGCCATCACTCTCCGCCCAACATATATTTGGTATCAGAGGTCGGTTTAGATAACTTTAGAGGTTAGAGTATTGTTTAAGCAAAATTGACAAGTTGAGTATAACCACAATGGTTAGTATATTAGAAGGAGTCATTGTTTTTTTGAAAGCTAGAATGAGTATGAGATTGTAGGTTCCGGGCGCATCGGAAGCACGTTGGTCGGTTTTCCCAATTTTAATTTTAACGTTAAACAACGTTCAATCCAAGATCTGTCATGATATAAAACGCCGAATCTTCGGAATAGAACGAAGAACGAAAAAGAAAAGAAGAGTCCTGGAACCCTTGAGATAGGATCATCATATGTTGATTATAATTAATTTAATTAATTCATAATAATTACCTTGATGGAATTCTTTATTCGTTGGAGTCTCCGGTCACGATCTTGTGATCCGTTGTTGTGTCGTAGAATCCAAGTACAGGATTCCTCTAGAGGTGATCCACACGTGCTCCACGTATCTCTGGACATCGCCGAAGGTATCTCTAGGTGCTAGCACGGAAGAACCTTCTCTTGCGATGTCAGCCTTCTACCGCTTTGATCTGGTGGAGGATCCCTCTCTCGTAACTTGAAAGCGTTATTGGTGGAAAGGGAATTCTCACTTGGCTTGAGAGTATTTCCCAATCCTTTGTGCACAATAATGGCTCTGATTCTATAAGAATAATGTAATTGGGATTATAATACTTAGAATAATAAAATGAATTAATTACCCGAAATCATTTAATCATTTCATTTAATTCTTAGTAATACCCCATCACTTAATAATGACAGTTGACCATCATTATTACTTGACATGCGCCCAACATATTACATTTAATATCATTTAATTAAATAAAAAATATTTTCTCACAAATCCCGAAAAACAAACTACACGGCGTGCATATAAATATACATGGTGTGTACTTTTATTTTTTTCATTTTATTTATTTCCTCCACCATATTTATTAGACCTTGAGTAATGGATATTTATTTCTTAAATTAATGTAACTACATTACTCGAAAATAAATATATATTATTTCACCCACAATATATTCTCTTGAATAACTAGTGTCGAAATAAATGCGATCAGGCGTCCATAAATAATTATTAAACCACATTCAGGAATAATATTTATTTAACTTGTTAAATTAATATTTAACTGAGATACATGGACACACTTAGTGTGTGACCCTCTAGGCCTCTTTCTCAGGGGCATTAGGTGGAGCCTGCCTAAAGTCCAAGGATAGTGTCTAGAAACACGCCAAGGCACCCATAGAGAAAGAAGTTAACGCTGCAATGATGTGTCACCTCCTACGAATGCTTACCATGTAATATAATCCCTTTGCCTCGATATCTCCAATCAAGTGGGTTACATGCTAGTTCCATCAACCCATGTGCTCGAGTATTCTTTCTTTGACTTCCTCGAATTGAACTCGTCCATACCTTACCTTGGCCATGGATTTATTTAGGCTATATCAATTCCATCAAAGGTCCTGAGATATCTACTTCCATTATGGAACAGAAGGGACGAAGCCGTTCTCACATTATCTATTAATGCAGTATTACTCGTGACACACCCAACGTATCCTACCTCACTGCGAACAGTGTGTCATCACAGTTTTCGTCAATACATCTAAGTGTGTGAGTTGTAATACCCATTAATAATAATCTTAATGTCTAAGGACTAATACACACGTCTTCAGATAGGAACATCCAATGACACTATGAATTGTGGATCTCCTACTAGCAGGTCTCGTTCTCATAATATCCTCCTGGATATTACTAAGGGTGCACACCATGCGGAGGTGCCTCAAAGTTTTATGAGTCCTCACCCCTAATGACCTGTATTATTTATGTCCCTCAAATAATATCATCCAGCCATAGAACATATATTCAAGAACAGTGTTATGGCACTTCCGACTTCTCATCACAGCAAGGATCCGCTATGACCCATTAATGCAAGAGCTGTCCTTAGGAAATTATCACATTCATTGTCACGCAGAAGAACAATCAAGACGTGATAAGGAATTTATTAATTAATAAAGTTCAAAGTAGTTGGTTCTAGGCCACCAACTCCAACAGACTCCCACTTGGACTAGATCCAACTACTAACAACCTTTAACCCGCTATCTCTCACATGATATTCATGCTTCTGCTGAGATAGGCCTTTAGTCATGGGGTCCACCACGTTCTCTTCCGTAGACACTCTGATCACTGCAACTTCACCCCTTTGATATAAATCCCTAAAGAGGTGATACTTCCAGAGTATGTGCTTTGTCCGTTGATGTGACCTTGGTTCTTTTGCAAGAGCCACCGCTGCAGTATTATCACAATACAATGTAATGAGATCTTTACTTCTAGGCACTACATCAAGATCCTGGACAAAGTTCCGAATCCAGATGGCTTCCTTGGCTGCATCAGAAGTTGCTATATACTCGGACTCCACTGTAGAATCGGCGACAACTGGCTGCTTTGAACTCTTCCAGCTCACAACTCCTCCATTGAGAAATAAAACATATCTAGACTGCGACTTCAGATCATTCTGATCTATTTGAAAACCAGCATCAGCATACCCTCTGATGACAATCTCCTCATCTCCTCTATACACCAGGAACATATGCTTAGTTCTTCTCATGTACCTAAGGATGGTTTTAACAGCTGCCCAATGTTATTCTCCTGGATCTAATTGATATCTACCTACCATGCTCAGTGCATAGGCAACATCAAGCCCGGTACATAACATGGCATACATGATGGATCCTATAGCCAAAGCGTATGAGATATTAATCATCCTATCCTTCTCCTATTGTGTCTGGGGACACATTTTCTTAGAAATATGTAATCCATGTGACACTGGAACCAATACCCTATTGTATTTTTTCATACTAAATCTCTTTAGTATCTGGTCAATGTATGTACCCTGAATTAGTCCAAGCATCCTCTTGGATCTATCACGAATGATCTTGATCCCTAGAATGTAGGCTTCTTCACCTAAGTCCTTCATGTAGAAACACTTGTTCAACCGGTCCTTTACTAACTGTAAGGCTAGTACGTCATTTCCAATAAGAAATATGTCATCAACATATACCACTAGGATGACGACCGAATTCCCATTAAACTGCTTATAAACACATGGCTCACATTCGTTCTTAATGAAACCAAATTCCTTTATGGATTCATCAAATCAAATGTTCCATGACCTGGATGCTTTCTTCAATCCATAAATGGATTTATACAATTTGAAAACCCATTTGGCTTCACCTGGTGTCACAAACCCTTCTGTTTGTGTCATATAGACATCTTCCTGAAGGTTCCTGTTAAGGAATGTTGTTTTGACATCCATCATCCAAATCTCGTAGTCATGGTAAACTGCTATGGAAAGTATGATTCATATGGATTTAAACAAGGCAAGTGGCGAGAAGGTTTCATCATAGTCAATTCCTTGACGCTGTCTAAATCCTTTAGCCACTAGCCTTGCTTTATAGGTTCTAACTTGACCTTCCATGTCCATCTTTCTTTTCAATACCCATTTGCATCCAACATGCTTTACATCAACTAGCTCATCGACCAGAACACAATCTTGGTTCTGATACATGGAATCCATCTCAGAATGCATAGCTTCTAGCCATCTTGCAGCTTCTGAGCTTTCTACTGCTTCCTTATAGGAGAGAGGTTCATCATTGTCCAACAATAATGATTCACCATCCTCGGTGACTAGGAAACCAAATCTCTCTGGTTCCCTTACCTCTCTTGAGCTCCTACGCAATACTTGTGTTTCTGGAACCACTTCCACGGGGACATGTGGAACTTGTTCCTATACAAACTCATGTTTATCTTGAGTATCAACTTCATTGAAGTCAATCTTGCTCCCACTATCCTTCTTGAGGATGTGCTCCCTCTCAAGAAAGACAGCTTGTCTGGCGACAGTCACTTTCTTGTCTTGAGGGTTATATAGGTAATATCCTTTCATTTCCTTGGGATATCCTATAAAGATACACTTCATGCCCCAGGGTGCTAGTTTTTTGACTAAGAAGGCCTTAACAAATGCCTCACATCCCCATACACATGTGTGCGATAAATTGAGTTTCCTTCCATTCCATAACTCGGATAGAATTCTATTTGCGGCCATAGTTGGTACTCAGTTTAATGTGTATGCTGTAGTTTGTAATGCATATCCCCAAAAGGATAATGGAAGATCCACATGACTCATCATCGACCTCATCATGTCCAAAAAGGTTCGGTTCCTCCTTTCACTAACACCATTCCACTGTGGTGTATAAGGAGGAGTGAGCTGAGATAGAATCCCAGACTCCCGTAGAAGATCGATGAACTCTTGGTTCAGATATTCTCTACCTTGATCTGATTGTAGATTCTTTATCTTCTTATCAAGCTGACTCTCTACTTCATTCTTGAATTCCTTAAATTTATCTAAGGACTCTAACTTATACCTCATTAATTAGACATATCCACATCTACTCAAATCATTAGTAAAAGTAATGAAGTAAGAATATCCACCTCTAGCTTCTACTAGAAATGGTCCACACACATCCATGTGTACCAATCTTAGAGGCTCTGTGGCCCTTTCACCTTGTCCGCCAAAAGGAGGCTTGGTCATTTTTCCTTGTAAAAAAGCATTACATCTATCAAGTGGTTTTAGCTCAGAAGAGTCTAAATAGCCATCTTGGAAGAGCTTTTTCAAGTGCTTCTCGTTCACATGACAAAGGCGGTGATACCATAACTGGGTGATGTATAAGTCATGTGAGTGTGTTTCGTTATCGATTGCCAACACTTGGTTTTCATAATTTAATACATACAAACCATTATTTAAATGTTACATACCATAACATGCGTTGTTCTTATAAGAGAGACAACCCTTATTTACAAACATGAAAACAAATCCATCCATATCCAAACAAGATATAGAAATTATGTTCTTGGTAACACTAGGCACATAATAACAGTTATGTAAAACCAAAATCATTCCAGTCGGCAATGAGAGGTGGTAGTGTCCAATAGCCAACGCAGCCAGCCTTGCGCCATTGGTAGCTCGAATATCCACCTCTCCTCTGGAGATCTCTCTAAATCTACTTGGTTCCTACATTTTAATACAGATGTGATCCCCACAATCTATATCTAATACCCAATGTGTAGAAATAGAAAGATTGCACTCGATAACGAACGCACCTTTAGCGTCCCCACACTTATGGGTGACGTTCCTCTTTCAGTGGCCCTATTTGCCACATGCAAAACACACCGCCTCCCATTCCTTTCCTTGCCTCTAGATCTTAACCTTTATGGAGGGACGGTGCTCAGGGGATTCAGACCGTTTATAAGTCTTTACCCCTATCCCTTGTCCTTCCTTTTCTTGTTCACCATAAAGACTGTGGGTTTTTTACACCCCATGTCCTTGTCTACCTGGCGAATCAATGTTAGAAGCTCCGACAGACTCTTCTCATTGTCTCTCATGTTATAATTTACAATGAATACAGATAAGGTCTTGGTCAGTGATGATAGGATGAGATCAATACGCAACTCATCCATGAATTTAATCCCTAAGATGTCCAGGTGTTCAATGTAGACAATAAGCTTGACTACATGAGGCCCAGCTGGCACAGACTCTCCAAGATTCGTGGTAAAAAAATCATTGAAGATCTCATACCTCTCCTATCTCACCTTCTCTTGGTAGAGATCTTTAAGGTGAGACATCATGCTATACGCATCCATGTTTTCATGTTTCTTCAAGAGCTCATTAGACATGGCCGATAGCATGAAACACTGGACATCTGTGGAATCATCCATGTGTTTCATGTAGAGAGATAATTCCTCATCACTTGACTCTTTCCTAGGTGCAACTAGAACATGATCTTCCAGCACATACAATTTCCTTTAGTGGCGAAGGACGACGCGTAAACGCCTCTACCACTCTTGGAAATTTGTGCCAGTGAGAAGGTTTTGTTTTTCGAGTATGGTGCACAATGATATGTTTGAAGTCATTTTCTTTCTGTTTCAACAAATTAAGATGAGAAAAGTTTTAGTACTTTATTACAAAAATTGAGACAAATAAATAAATTAACACTTATTAGTCTCCCACTATTTTATCGAAATCCAATAGCCCTCACCATTGAATTTGGAATATTCCGTTGCGTGAATATTCTAGTGGAAAGGATCCATATTGACCTTGGAATTACCCCAACTAGGGTTGGTCAAGAAACTTGAAGGGTTTTAGGTAGGAATTCAAAATTCCAACTGCATTAACTCGCAAGTCCTTGATCCGCTGAGTGGACTCCCCAATCCTGAAATCCTTTTATTTTGGATTTCCTCAACCTTTGACTCTTGGTCACACCAAGTCCTGCTATGGCAGTCAACCCTTGATGCAAACCAAGTCAAGTCAACCCAAAACCTTGAATTATAATTCCCCGATAATTAAAATCACCCCAACTAGGGTTGGTCAAGCACTTTGAACTATGGTTCGATTCTAACCAAGATTATGGAAGGCTATGCCGACTTAATATTTCTTTTGATGGTTTTTATCCTTATACGTAAATTTACATTTTATTATCTTTGAATACATGCATGTTAATATTAAGTGGGATATACTTAAGTGATTAACCATGTCTAAGATAATATTTACGTATAAGCCGGTTTTATTTTGGTTTCATCTTGCATGATCATTTAATTCATTAATTGTGTGATCATGAAAACACACCCATAATAAATAAACCATGCAACTGACAGAAATAAAATAATTTGTATGATCATGAGCTTTTCTATTGGTTAGTTTATCTAGAGGATGATAAACTAACCCAAGACCTAGGGGAGAAACACCTTGAACCTTTTGGGTTCATGTTTACATCTTTCCACCTGCCCAACTTTGTATCTCCTTGTATTGGTTTCACCTTGGCTCCTGACTTGAGCCGCCTCCACTAGCTTGGGAGATCCATCCATTACATATGCATTTATCTCACATACAGGTGAGGGGTAAAAGGGGTTTTTACATAAAAGAATCATTGGGTGCGCATGCCCTACAGATTAATGAGGAGATGGCTCGCAGGCCAACAAATATAATTTAAATAAATAAATTAAAAGAAACCATTCACATATAAAGGTCTCGGTCTAGCTCATGATCATCCATACATGAAACGATATTTACGCATAAATAAAACTAGCATTCAATTATTTAATCATTCTTGTTTAAGATAAATAACACTCGAATCAATTAATTATCTTTAATTAATCAATCCTTTTATCTTAAATCCTTTTTCTGAATTTCCTTGAGATTATCATCCATAATAATTTTAAACAAATAAATTCATTTAAAATTATCCTTGTACGTAACTTGTACCTTGGAGGCAACCCGGTGAATTCCCATTTATTACGCAGATGTTAAATTAAAAACATATATATATATATATAACACCTATCACGTGTTGTGCCTCAGCTTTACGCCTACACCATGGTACATGTCTCAAGGGTTTGTATAATATAATAATAAATTTTAATAAATCTACGTAATTTGGGTGAGTACACTGCGTGTAGTTCCGACTACACAGCGTGTACTTTTCTTTATCGTCCATCTGAAGTACACGCCCAGGGACATGGTGTGTTTATGTACTTCGGAAATTTTCGAAGTAAACGGCATGTTCTGTGGGACACATGCTGTGTAGTTTCCGTATTACACGGTTTCCAACCGGGCAAGACGTGTATGGGGTACACGGCCCAACCCTAACCCGAAGGGACTACACGCCGTGTTCATTGGACCACACGGCTTGTACTCCGTAAACCGTGTACCACCTGTTTCTGGTCAATACACGGTGTCTTAAATTCTTAGAAAGAATCCAATACACAGCCTGATTTTGGAGAATCAGTCAATGCATTGAACCTAGACTACACGACATGTACTTTCGAATACACGCCGTATATTCTGGTGTTGTACGGCCAGAAACGTTTGGCTCCTCCAGATGAGTTCCTCTATTTTATTTTAATCAAAATTAAAAGAAAATTTCGTTTTTGTGAGGTGAACGGGAAACGATGGAGGAGGAACAGATCTCGATATTCAGATTTCCAGAACAATTAAACTTGAATTGAAATGACTAAATTATTAAATGTGTAAATTACCAACAAAAAACTAAATAATTATAATCAACGATATGACCACTCTGATACCACTTGTTGGTTCCGAGCACAGTGGAAGCGCGTTGGTCAGTTTGCCCAACTTTAATTTTAACGTTAAACAATTTTCAATCCAAGATCTGTCATGATATAAAAAGCTGAATCTTCAGAATAGAACGAAGAATGAAAAAGAAAAGAAGAGTCCCAGAACCCTTGATATAGGATCATCATATGTTGATTATAATTAATTTAATTAATTCATAAGAATTACCTCGATGGAATTCTTTCTTCATTGGAGACTCCGGTAACGATCTTGTGATTCGTCGTTGCATCGTAGAATCCATGTACATGATTCCTCTAGCGATGATCCACACGTGCTCCACGTATCTCTGGACGTCACTGAAGGGATCTCCAGGTACTAACATGGAAGAACCTTCGCTTGCGATGTCCGCCTTATACTGCCTTGATCCGGTGGAGGATCTTGCTCTCGTAACATGAAATCATTCTTAGTGGAAAGGGAATTCTCTCTTCGCTTGAGAGTATTTCCCATTCCGTTGTGCACAACAATGGCTCTGATTATATAAGAATAATGTAATTGGGATTATAATACTTAGAATAATAAAATGAATTAATTTCTCGAAAGCATTTAATCATTTCATTTAATACTTAGTAAAACCCCATGTCTTAATAATGATAATTGGCCATCATTATTACTCGACATGCGACCGACATATTACAGTTAATATCATTTAATTAAATAAACAATATTTTCTCACGAATCCCGAAAAACAAACTACACGGCGTGTATATAAATATACATGGAGTGTAATTTTATTTTTTTTATTTTATTTATTTCCTCTATAATATTTATTAGACCTTGAGTAATGGATATTTATTTCTTAAATAAATGTAATTTCATTACTCGCTAATAAATATATATTATTTCGTCCACAATATATTCTCTCGAATAACTAGTGTCGAAATAAATGCGATCAAGCATCATTAAATAATTATTAAACCACAGTCAGGATTAATATTTATTTAACTTGTTAAATTAATATTTAACTGAGATACATGGACACACTTAGTGTGTGGCCCTCTAGGACTCTTTCTCAGTGGCATTAGGTAGAGCCTGCCTAAAGTCCAAGGTTAGCATCTTGAAACACACCAAGGCACCCATAGAGAAAGAAGTTAACGCCACAATGACGTTTCACCTCCTTCGAATGCTTACCATGTAATATAATCCCATTGTCTCGATATCTCCAATCAAGTAGGTTGCATGCTAGTGCCATCAACCCATGTGCTCGATTATTCTTTCTTTGACTTCCCAGAATTGAACTCGCCCATACCTTACTATGGACATGGATTTATTTAGGCAATATCAATTCCATCAAAGGGCCTGAGATATCTACTTCTGTTATAGAACAGAAGGGAAAAATCCCCTCTCGCATTATCTATTAATGCATTATTACTCGTGACGCACCCAACGTATCCTACCTCACTGCGAATAGTGTGTCGTCACAATTTTCGTCAATACATCTAATTTCGCGAGTTGTAATACCCATTAATAATAATCTTAAATTCTAAGTACCAATACACATGTCCGCATATAGGAACATCCAATGACACCATGAAATGTGGATCTCCTACTGGCGGGTCTCGTTATCATAATATCCTCCTGGATATTACCAAGGGTGCACACCATGAGAAGGTGCCTCAAAGATTAATGAGTCCTCACCCCTAATGACCTGTATTATTTGTGTCCCTGAAATAATATCATATGGCCATAGAACATATATTCAAGAACAGTGTTATGGCACATCCGGGTTCTCATCATAGCAGGGATCCGCTATGACCCATTAATGCATCAGTTGTCCTTAGGACATTATCACATGCATTGTCACGCAGAAGAACAATCAAGATGTGATAAGGAATTTATTAATTAATAGAGTACAAAGTATTTGGTTCAAGTCCACCAACTCCAACAGAGATAACATGGAGAACTATATCTTGGTGTTTATCTTCTTCATTATTATATGATATACTCACACTGACCTTTTTTGTTTTAGTAAATGGCTGGGTCTAGCAGGAACCAATGTAACAATGGAATTGAAGAAAATTGTGACGGTTTTATGAAAGAACAACTGAATGATATGAGAGCTTCAATGAGAACTCTTGTGGTTATCCTCAACCAACTATCTAGAGTCATGATTAACCACCTGAACCTTAGTGATTTTTATAAGGCATTGTATATGTGAGAAACAAATCCCTACAGAAGTTCAGGTAACAATAATAAAGGTAAGTATGTTCAAAAACCAATGTGTCAAAGATGTGGAAAGAAACACATAGGAAAATGTTTCAAAGGGACAGAAAGATTCTATAGATGTGGAAATTAAGGTCAGAAAGCAAGAACCTTCCATGGAAAAAGGAAGCATCTAGTTGACTCTAGGAATGGGAAAGAAGTTATTTCTGAAGGATCAATTGAATGTTTCAAATGTGGTGTGCATGGTCATTATGAAAAAACTTGTCCTGCGAAGAAGATTCGGGAATGGGGTCACCAAGATCATACAAATATTCATTTACCAATACCTAATGCCATTCTAATTGAGGATGGAGAAACGTACAATGACCAATGAAAGGTGTGGATTATTTCTTAACATATGTTTTCCTATTATTAGAATCTTGGGATATGATTCATGATTTTGCTTTTAGGAAAGAAGTATTTCCGAATAAGTTGAAAAGGAATGGTTAATGGATCTTGATGAATTTTGAATGAGTAAGAATTCAACATATAAGGGATTCAAGAGTTATGATAGATTTTAGGATGGTGAAATTCTTAAATGTATTAAGTCTCTTTTGGTGATGGGGTTACATTAGAAGAGTTTTTATAGTATATGTAACCCTGATGTTTGATATATGAATATTTTATTCAAGGAATAATTATCTTTTCTTTTTTGGATAGAGTTATAAAGAACCATTTGGGTTTATATGATCCTTGAATTTGAGGTAATTACTGGTTAATACATATTAGGTTGCAAAATGAAAGTTATTAGATAACCTTTGTGGTTAAAATATGTTATGGTTATTTTTGAAGATTTTATCTCTTTTTGGGGAATGTATTAAGAATTATATAGTTTTGGAAAAAGGACAACACGCAGACTGTGTGATAACCCGTCACGTCGGACGAAGCTGCAGGAATTGAACCCACAACCAAAGTGCAACTAGTATTTATCACCTACCACTGGACTACGTGAAGTCCCTGGTTAGTTTGACTGAATCTTTTTAGTTAGATGATTTTATGAATAAAGAGTAAGTTTATTTTGGGTTATATATGGAAATTATTAGCCTATCATGGAGGATATGTAATTAGGTTAATTACTTTTCATTATGAGACTTTAAGAGTAACTGATGTTATTTTGGAGAAAAATGTTAAGATTTATCTTAGGAGTCTATGTGATTAAATCCTTTAGAGATTTGTATTTCAATCATATATTGGTTTACTTTGATTAATTTTATGGATGAATGTTTCTTGAATGGTCTTTGTTGAACTTTGGGTTTTGTTTGACAAATTTTGGAGATTTGGTGTAGTTTTTCTTTTTGTTAAAAAAATATCCTTTTTGGGTATTATCTGATCTTGTACTAAACTTTTTCGTTTGGTTTTGGTTAAGGTCTAAAGACATGAGAAACATATTGTTCTCTTTTTTGGATTATGAGATTCTCAAGAATTTTATTATAATACTCTTAATGCTAACAAGTCTTCTTAAATACTCATCTTTTGGAGAAAATATGAGTTTGAGTAAGGAATCTAGTAAAAGTTGAAAGTCTACATGACAAGTATGTATGTTTCCTTATGATTTAGTTAAGCTCAAAAATAAATTCCTCAATGAAAAGTAACTTAAAAAAATGATGTCTGTTAACTTTTCCTACTGGGGAATCGAATACCGTTTAACCGATCACGAGTTTGTGATTTTCTTGTGGTCAACTTTCTCCTAGACATGTTTACTATCACTCTACATCAGAACATGACCCTTTGTTTTCTCTTCCATATCCATATTTTCTTACTTTTAATCCTAGTATGGGTTAACTCGGGCAACCTTTGTACTTCTCTCCCTTTCTGTTAAAGTGATAGTCTTACTGACTCTTGTTCCGATGTGGGACTTTCAATGAAGTTTCCAAGCCCAATTTTGAAATTGAGAGGATGCAATTCCCAAAAGGGGGGAAGGATATAACATACCAGGTAAATAAATAATATTTCATTATAATTTTTTTCAATATTTGTGAATAAAATGTTAATATTACTTTAAATGGTATGCTATGCTCGATGGCGTACCCAATACGCAACAACGAGTTTCTGTGAAATCTTACATTGCACACTAATAATATAATAATATTATATTAGTTAATGCCTAGCCGTTGTAATGGAGGGAATAAAAAAAATAACTACAAAATTATTACATATGTTTGTTACATACTTTTACATTTATCCAATAAATTTTAGAGGCTTAAAATCTAAATGAATCCAATTTCAAGAATAAATCCTATAATATTTTTAAATGATTATTTTACAGCCTTTTGATGGAGAACCTTTTTTAAATCTTACTATTTAAAATTTTATAATCTCTATTTGTCAAAATAAACTTATTCTTTATTATTGGGACATTGAAATTTACTTTGGTTAAATTTTAGGTATTTTTCTGACAATGTTCTTTTTTAATGAATAGTGAAAAATACTGCATTTTACATCAAAACTGATTTTTCATCTAATTTAAATATATTGTTAGATTATCTTTTAAATTGGTTTTAAAGTATAATTAGAATATATTTTTACCATTTAATTCAATGGTGGTCATTATAATTAATTTCACTTTGAAAATGGACATAAACAAGTGCCAAACGTTTTATAGATATTGCTTCAAAACAACCCGCTATTTGTTTTGACAACGGGAATTATTTTTAAATCAATTATTGAAATTTCTATGTTTGTAATTTGGTAAAATGGATTCCATATTTGGAATCAAAAGTTCCAAATTATGTAATGAAGAATCTTTTATTTTTGGACATTATGAATAGTAACGACGGTAATTATCTTTAATTATCGTGATTAATTAGTAATCAAGTAGTTAAGGATAATAAAATAATATCATAATAATAACAAATAACCCCAAAATGAGTCATAATTATACTTTTTGTGTCATGGAATACCATGGGATTCCTTGTTCAAAACTTTGGGACCCCATGGAATCACTTTTGGGTGAAAGTGACACTTTATCATTTTATTTTTAAAGAAAGGAGAATATCACTAATGAATATATCACCCTAGTAAAACATTTTTAGTTTTGTCTGTGTAAATGATCTATTAGACTATAAATATTAATTGGAAATATAAAAATATTTACTATATCTTAGTATTTTTTTATAATTTTTAGACATTAAATAAATTAATTTATTTATGACACCATGATGATGCAGCGATTACCACATTAATGAACAATTTAACGAAAATGAAAAGATAATGTAAAATCTAAGACTTAAAATTGTAAAAAACCTATTGGATGAGTATATTTCGAACCCTTATCACCTTATCCTCGAAATATATCAATGTGGGACCTTTAAAATCCGAAACTCATTTTACAATAATGTAACATTTCTTGACTTTCCAAGAGTTCCCCTCCTCCCTCTTATAAATGGCCCCCACCTCTACCTCCTTACCCCCACCTCTAAAGCCATTGGCTCGGCCAACCCCTACCCATTTAATCTCTCCACATCCTTGTCTTAATCATTGAAGCCTCACCTTAGGTAGAAATATCTTCAAGAAACCCTTTTGGTTCAAACCAAAGGGAGTTACCCGATTTAAAGGTAATGTCTTCTCTTATGTTCTTTTGTTTTATTTTTCTTCTCCAACCCCCTAAACTCTTTTTATACCTTTATTTTGTAAAAGCACAAGTATATTAAATATACTAGGATGTTTTTATAGGACTTATTAGATCTAAACTTACACACACATACATCTAATGGTTAAAGAACATACTGTTTCTGTGGATGGCGAATTACTGCCTCATGAAATGATGATTGTTCAATATTCTTTTAACACCTTTAAAGGTGGAAATTATGATGTCACTGTATTTTATATATGATATTTATGGTATTTATGTTTTCTATATGATTCAGTATTATATATTTAAAACATACCTTTATTCTTTTCAAGTTGTGAAAATACGATAATTTCATATGAGGAAGTGTGGACTACCGCCCCCTCAAGTGATGTGACTCGTTAATGCAATACATGGAATGAATAAATAATGAAATTAATGAACTTATGTGACCAATATAACATATATATTATACTGTAATTATAATATATATATCTCCCAATTATTTTTTATTCCATTAATATGACAAAGAAATGAAAGTAGCGTTCATGCGTACGTACGACCTACCGTCTCCATGAATGGTGCATTTCATTTCTTTTTATCTAAATATGTTATGGAATAGTATAAAATGAATATGTACTAGATATATATGATATTTAAATAATTAATACTATTCTGGAGATGATGTACTTATAACTACATAGACAATTCTTTTCAAACAAGTTCATTTTTGCCTCATGTACCAAACATCCACAAAAACATCTGATATGAACTCACATAATTAACTAATTATTATAACATTATAATATGTGATATTAATTGAATAATAAACATTAAAGTATTTCCTTACTAAATTATAAATTTTAAAAAGTTATTATTCAGTAATATAAAGAAACGAACAAAACAAGTTGGACTTGAGGTAAGGGATCCTACTGCTCTCTTTCTTTTTAAGTATTCTCTTTTATATCATTTCGTTTAAGCTCATATTTATTATTTTTGGGGATGTTATTTTTTATTACTAATTATATAATTTTTATGTTCATATAATTAGAGACCATATTTGATCTCATAAATCCATTTTTTGAATGTTTTAAGTGGCGTTGTTAGGCTGCTGAGTTTTCGTAAGGGATTTTTCATCTCACTTTTATTCCCATGAGATTTATGCTACATTGGCCACTATTTCCTTTTGTATGGTGTATGTACTGCACATTATTTTACTATTTTATAATATAATCTCATTTATGGGTATTTACATCTTCATTGTATGACCCTTCTTTCATGGGGTGTACGTTTCGAAAGTTGCCCAAATCGGAAAGGGAACCTTTCACACTCCTCTTTTTAAAATACTTATTTTGTTATGTCTTTTAATTTACATCTATTTATGTTGGGATATGTTCTTATATATCATTATTGATGTAAATTTTATGTCCAAGTGATGAGATACCATTTTATCTCTCATCAACTAATTTTATGAATTTTAAAGTGATGCCGTTAGGCTGTCGAATTTTACCAAGGGAACTTCTTAACCCAATTTCGATTTCATTGGGTTCAACTTGTAGTTATTGAATATGTCATCCTATTAATATGTGTGAATGAACTCTGATTGTGTTACACTTAATATACACTTATATTGGGGGTATTTATATATGTCACACATAATAATGAGATTGATTTATCCTTAATTTAAGGATACTTTCTTTATAAGGGATTTCATCTCATTTTACATTTCTATTGAGACTTAATTGTTGTTATGCACCAATTCACTCTTATATGGTGTATATACTATAATTTGGAATATTATATCATGAATACCTTTATTCTCATGATATTATAAAGTTCTGATTAAATGTTATTTCTCAATTATTTGTATTCAAGTGTCTCTTATTTTGTTAAAAAACCTTTAACTAAAATATCATTTTTAATGTTTTAATGATTTATTCTTATAAATATTTCCCATTAATATACATGTTTTCAAAATGGTTTGAATGATTTATTTATATGGATATTAATGGTTTAAAGTGTTAAAAGCGTCAAAGTAGTATGGGACTTTGTCTCAATCTCCTTTCATTGAGGCATATTTTGTTTTATACACAACTTTCTTTTATACGGTCTATAAACCCCTTTGACTTTTACGTTTATTCAAAAGAAATATTTTTTATACAAAGAGTTTACTAATCGACAAAAGGGAATTTTTTTTTTCGTACGTATGCGGTGACAATGACTTCTCCACCGCCGTGACCATTATTTGAGCTTCAGCTTCCTCTACAAGCCACAACTTTTTTTAATGAAAAATAAATACCATGTTTTACTTTTATTTTATTTTGGAATGGAAAATGGTTTTCAAAATGTTTTTATATCAATGTGTTGTATTGATATCTTGTGATTGAAAAGTGGAAATGTTATGTTTCCTTTATGCATGTTTTATATGATGCGATTATGTTATGGTTCTTGGACATTGTTATGAAGACGGGTGGTTCCGTGATAATCTAAAGGTGGGTGAGCCCGATATAGCTCTCCATTGCATTGGGTAACGTGAAGGGGTTAAACATTAAGGTTTCTCTGAAGAGATTTAGGGAATATACAGTGATGTGTATTCCAAACGTAACCATTTGGGTTACTCCATACGTAAGAATGTTATGAATGCCTCAAGTTACCTTTATGTCTTATGATTTCTAGGATTTATTAATGATTTGATGAGGTATGTTAAAATGCTTATGTTTTATGGGTAATGTATGATTTCATACATAGAATAATGTTTTCATTTCGTACTTTTATATCCCTTACTAAGATTTTTATGCTCATCCCAAGTTTTTGAAATGTTTTTTACAGGTCAAGGGAAAGGTACATGATGTGATGATAGTTTCAAGGAAGTGTCAAAAAAGAATCCACGTTTTATTTTAAATATGTTTCCGTTAATGGGAAAAATGAGTAATATCTTTTATGTAACCACTTTTTTTAAATGTGGAATGTAATGCATGATTTATGATCTAATTCTCTAAAACTCTAAACCTGAAAAGACCCTCAATGTGTATTCTTGAAATAACTCAAGATTAAGTAGTGTTTAAGGATGGGGCCTTATATTTGTTTTAATGGAATTTAAAAATAGTATCTTCTATTGATATAGGTTAATACCTTTCTAATGTTGAGATCCTCTCTTCCTTGAGAACTAATTTTTTTTTGGATTTCCCCAAAAAATTCTTCTATAAGGGGTCATGCAGTTGTGTTTCACCTTTTTGGATCATGTATACCCAAGAGGCTTTTTCTACTTGTTCACCTCCTATTTCAGTGCAATATGTTCTCATTATTTATTCTTCTACAAAGGGATACATTCATCTATCATTTATTTTTGTATCATGTTAGGCGGGTGTATGGATTTCTCCATTGTGAGGATATCATAATACTAAATTTATAATAATAAATGATTTTTTTAATGATCAATATGTGGGGCTAGGGAAAAGTGATGTATGATCTTCTTTTTATTTATTTCTTGTTGGTGGGAATTATATGCTCTAAATTCCAGGATTAAAATCAATCCATTGGGCGTCTTTGTTTGTTAACCGATAAATTATTTTGGGATTCAGGATGATAGATTTGTTGTAGAACTATTGTTATGAAATTGGCTAACCACTTACAGTCATCTAATAAATTGATTACATATGATCAAATGCTTTTGTCATTTCCCTATAAGTTAACAAGAGGAATTAGAGAAATGATGAATTTTTAAATCCAAATATGATTTGTATGGTTTGAGTGGTGGAACAGTTGTGAGGACCATTATGTTTTGTGGGGTGGTTCAGAAGGTGAAATAGACTCTAATGTAGAGGGATTTATTGATTGAAGAATAGATGGGCATAGTAGTGTATCAGGGTTTCGATCAGTAGTGTTAGGTTGTCTTGATGGGTATTATTGGTGTGGGGTGGTTATTCAACATGGATTCGATGAATGGTTTTGATGGGTGTTTTTTAGTTTTAATGAGATGTGTTTTTGGAGTGTGGCTCTGAGTTGGGTTTTTTAGAGGATAGATTGGACAGAATGAATTTGAAGAATGTTGATGGTAGTGGTCAGTATGAATAATTCATCCAAAGTGTCTCCATGACTATCATGACCAAAGCATCACCCTGTGTCTTGGTATCATTTTGTGTTTTCCTATGAATGAGTGTTAAGAGGTGCATAAATATGAAGTTGGTTAATTTACTACGGTTCTTCATCCCCTTTTTGACTTCTGATGAATTCCATATAGAGTGATATACTTGTTAGTTGTCCAAATATTAATGGAGAAAATAAATACATTATAATGTTGGTTTGAAATGAGTTCATTTTCTAAATGGGAAAGAGATTGTCAATGAAAAGTTAAAAGTTGAGTTTCATGGTTAACAATGGTTAAGGATTATAAATGAAATGAATGGGATATGAGTGAAAGATAATTATGAAGACACGTTAATTCATCAACTTGTAATGTGACCATTACTAATGCTAATTGATGTTGTAGTTGTTATTCATTCAATAGGTTGGGTTTGAGTGCTTGATATGCTAAACACCCCATTTTCCCGGGGGATGGTTTCTTTTCCAAACATCCTAGTGAGAGGATGGATGGAAACCCACACTTACCTACTCCCACTTTCGTGAGGTGATATACCAATATTCTTTGGGTAGATTTTGGTTTTTGGGGACCAGGTGTGTACGGGAGAGTAGTGTTTTTTCAAAGATTCTTTCAGGATGAGAAGTGTTGTGTTTTCCCAGGTGTCTTTTGGATGCAATTTGTTGTAATTACTAGTTGTTTTCAAGATGTGATGTGGTATGCGGACCCTATGTTTGTGGGTGGGGTATGATGTGGTTGTGTGTCCTAGGGGTCTCCAGGTAGGTTGTGAAATGTTGATCAGATGTGTGTGGGAGAGATTGGATGATTTTTTTTCCTAAAGTGATGGGACAAGTTGTGAGTTTTCGGTGTTTGCGGGTGAGTTGTGATGTGGTTCCTTCAGATGAGGTGGGAGCTACATGATGTTTTATATTAGGTTGTGAGAGTTTCTAATCAATTTAAATGTGGTTCGGGGTACCCTATCATCGATGTTCATACAATATTACTTTACTTGAACTGAATTATTTTCTAAGTATGCCTTTGTGAGGTGGGGATGGTTAGTATCCCTTGTTATGGGATTTTGGTTTTGATGTTCACACATCGGGGCATTGCAATGCTTCTACCACTATACAAAAGAGACATTGGTTTTCTTACTGTGTATAGTTTTGTTTTCACCCTACATTTATAAAAGTATTTTTAGGTTTCTAGGAGGTCTACATGGACTATTTTGGGCTTAATAGCTCGAACATTGGGACTGTTTCAGTTTATTTTCTTAACTTTTCTTTTTGTTACATACCATGGAATTTTGTTTCATTTTTAAAAGATTTATTTCTAAATAATCATGCGTGGTGGATTTTTTTTCTTTTATATATATCTTGGAGTTTTTTTTGAGGTTGATACGTATTATCTCCCATTCTGGTTTTGTTATAAAGGTTAATACCTCGCATATTGTGAGATCTTAATACCTCGGGGCTAGTCTCCACCCCACGGACTACTGGAGGTAGGACTCAAGTGTCATTATCTCCCTTTATTCATTACCAGGTCAAGAGGGGAATCTTTAGAGTAAGGTGGTCATGAAATAATGGTATCAAAGGTGATGGTTGAGAGATAAGTTAGAGTTTGGGGTTAGTAACAATGTGGACTGCAAGGGTGGGTCGGGAAATAGTGTTATGTGACCATGGTGCATGACATAGGCTAGGTAATACTGACTAAGAAATGGGATTTTAGGGCCCCCATGATCCGATACAATGACTCGGAGCCTACCAAACGATGATGTGACGCTATAATATTTACAGGGGTGAGACCATAGGAAAGGTACATGCATCATAAGGAATTGCGTTTTTGTCTAAATTGGGATGTTTTGGGGAATTTTAAATGCATACCAAAATGAGTTAAAGGTGTTAAAATGAATCTTAAATATAATTTCCATACTACTCGGGAATACGAATTTCTTGTTCCCCCTTTTCAGTTATGGAAACCAGCCATAGTCGATGTGTGGCTTGGGAAGTTGATGATCAGTAGACCAACCCAGTTGATAGGTGGAGGGATAATCCAGTGGAGGAGGAAGACCAGTGGCATAGGATGTTACATGATTTCCAGCAGCAGACCCTGGTAAATTAAAATGGTATTGTTTCAGACACTGATATGGAGAGCTGGCTTGAGGATATTGAGATCACATTCATCTTGATTCAGGATCCAATGGTGTATTGGGTCCCTTTATGGGTGAGTTTGAGGCTGGGAGCTACAAGTAAATGGTGGATGATGTACCAAGAGGTGAGTAATGTGGTTTACGTTTTGTGGTTCGATTTAATGAAGGTGTTATGATAGTAATTCCTTTAATATACCGTGAAGGCTGAGAAGATACCGAAGTTATTTTCCCTCTAGTAGGGGAGTATGTCATTACGATATTTGGGGATTATGTTCAAGGATCTACTTCATTTTTTCCCTCAAACTCTTTATGTGTGAGGATCTTTATCCGAGATTTCCAGTGGAGCTATGTTGTCCTTCTATCCAATAGGTAGTTACCCTCTTTACATTGCCGACATACAAGGAGGTGTAGAAGAAGGAAAAGGTAATCGAGTAGATGCACTCAGAAGGAGGCATGTATTCATAGGGGGTTAGTATTTTTCTTAAAAGGGAATGGTTACCAATAGTAGTAGGTCGTAAGTAATAAGTTCTTTGAGCTTCCGACTGGTGGGGAGTCATCCTCATCTGATACCGTTTCGACTTTCTGGTCCCCATTCCTTTCTTGTGGCCTTGAGTATGATTTTTTCATCATTGTTTCCTATGGGAATCTTAAGAACAAGTTACCAATGGTTGTTTGAGATATATTTGTTGGAAGTGGGAAGGTTCCATTCCAACCTCAATAGTATTTAATAGCTAGACCATTTTAGTTGAAGTGAATACCATCTCATGCTCTGCCGAGCTGAGATGGATCAAGTAGAGGCTGACCATAAGGTGTCTATCAGGGACCATAAATCAAGTGTGGTTATGAGGTCAATTATCAATAGAGGGGAAGAGGAGATGGGCCTGGTCAGTTTCATGGCATAGAGGTAGTAGTTGTTGTATGGTAATATATCATTAGAGGTATGACCAGCTTGTTTAATACCCTTTCATGTTTGTTCTTTGATTTGGGATCATTGAACTCCATTGTGGCATCCAGTCTATCCCATTCTTCTGGACTAGACATAGAGAGTCTTCTCATGATCCTGATGTTGATTACACCATTCAGAGTTTAGACAAACTTGCATGATGTGTTTCCAGGATGCAGACTGAGGTTGGGACCACATTTGTCCCATGTGGATCTCTTCTTGCTATAGATGAACCCTTAATTTTTCATTCTCAACATTGAATTGTTATATTCTCTACATTCCATTACCAACTAATTCTATAAAATATTATTTTTTTTGACAAGGATGGTTGGTAGGTGAATTTAATTATCAAGCGGAGTTTCTAGGTGTGCAGTCAGTCTGGGAGCCTCTTCATTCCTTGTCTGCTAAGCTGTCTGTAAGATCAGTGGATGATGAGATAGTGGAGGTTCCCAAAGATTTAATGGAGTTCATTATTGTTTTCCCTAAGGATGTTATACCTCTACCCCCCTCCCCAATGTGAAATTGGGTGCGGGATATACTTACATCCTAGTTAATGTCATATTTTTATAGCCCCTTATCAGATGGAAACAAATTTGTTGTGGGAGATGAAGATTTAGATTGATGACCTGATGAATAAGGGCTTCATTTGTACCATTGTGTCACTGTTGGGTGCTCTTGTGTTGTCATCAATGAATGATGATGCTGGTATATGGTTATGCATAGACTATTCAAAGTTGAATTAAGTGACGATCAAGAACTGTTACCCTCTCCCAAGGATAGAAGATGATTTTAACCATATAAATGTATCAAGATGGTTTTCTAGGATTGATCTTTGTTCTGGATAACAGTATTTGAGGTTGAAAGAATGTGATATCTCCAAGACTGCTTTCAGGTGTAGGTATTTGAACTTTGAGTTCATAGTCATGTATTTCATTGTAATGAACGCACTAGCCATGTTTATGGGGCTTATGATCTCTCTTGTCTATGAGTAAATGTAAATGTTTGATTTTTATTCATAAGTGATATCATGATCTACTTGAAGTCATTAGATAATCATACAGAACATTCGACGATTGTTTTTCAGTTCCTTCAATGCCACTATCTCTATAGAAAGATTTCCAATTTCACATTCCAAAGATGAGAGGATCTTTTCCTTGGACATGTGGTGTCAATGTAGGGTGTATCAGTATACACATCTATGGTTGATGAAGTTTTTTCTTTATTAGAAACCAATAATTTTTCATAGGTTAACAGTTTTATAGGTCCGGTCGGTTATACCACTAATTTGTACCTAATTATTATTGAATTGTAGCTATATTAAAAACTCTTCAATAAAAGGAATAGGATTTTTTGTGGAAAGATTAGTGCCAGACAGTGTTCGACTATATGAAATGGAAGTTGGATATTGCTCTGGTGTGATAGTTACAAGAGGAAGGGGTGATGTTTGAGTCGTTGCACATAGATGCAGTAATGAACAGAGACCGTGGTTGTCTGTTTTAAATGATGGTTCAATCATTTCCAATTTGAATAGGTGTAGGAGTATCAGTGGGGAGACTCATAAGAATAGGTGATGCATGATTTTTTTGACTATGGTGATGCTATAGAAGAATGGATGAGGGATTTTCATAATCAGATGTTATTCTTTGGGCGGTTTTTTGTTCTAGTGGTGATGCATGAGGGAGTTGTCTGTGAGAATAAAAGATTCCCTTTAGTGGTTCACCATGGATTTTCCATGATGTACCATGGCTTGAGGAACCCGTTTTGGTGTCCATGATGAATATTATAGTAGTGGAGTATGGGGTGATGTGTTTAGTGTTCCATTAAGTGGTATCTTAGCACTAGTTCTTGGTGGTTTATTATAACCTTTAGATGTCCCAGAATGGAATTGGGACAAAATATCAATGAATTTCATTACAAGGTTACCCATGGCTCAGGGAGACTACAATGTTATCTGGGTAGTAGTGGATCATCTAATGAAATTGGTTAACTTCTTAGTGATCAAGGAGTTGGGGGCAGTGGATGCCATGGAAATAATATATGTGGATGATCTGGTGTAGTTTTACAAATTTCAAAGATTTGTTATTTCATAATAGGATTCATGGTTTACCTCACATGTCTAGATGGGATTAAAATATTCTATTGGAACTCAGTAACGCCTTTGTAATACCTTCCACCCTCAGAAAAATGGGTAGATATAATAGACTATCCAGACACTGAAAGACATGTTGTGTGCATGCCTCATGGAATTTGGAAAATCATTGGAACAACACATTACTGTGGAAGAGTTTTCTTACAATAATAGTAATAACTCTTCCATCATAATGGATCCATTCTAAGCATTTTATAAGAGACCATGTGCTTCATCTTTGTTGTAGATGGAGGTTTTGGAGGCAGCTTTTAATGGCCCTGAGGTTGGGCAGAGCATGAAAGATAAGGTATATCTTGTTCGTGAGAGGATGAGAGCAATATTGGACCAATGGATGTCATATGACGATCATAGGAGAAGGCTCTTATAGTCTGAGGTTAGGGACCATGTGTTCTTGAATGTTTCCCCACAACATGGGATAAAAGAGATTGTAATATGGAGTAATATCTCACCAATGTCCATCAGAACCTTCAAGGTTATGCGATGAGTTGGAAAGGTGGCATACTAGTTAGAATTCAAACCATAGTTGGAGAGGATCAGTGAAATCTTCTATATCTCCAAACTTCATCGGTACCTTAATGATGACTCCCAAGTCATTAACTAGGGAGAGTTGGATATCTAAAATGATGCAACATAGGTGTAGATACCAGTACAGATCCAGGATCATCGAGAAAAGGTTATTTGTGGATAGGCCATTACATTGGTTCGAATGTTGTGGAGGAGTGGTGGCTTTCAGGAGAGTACTTGGGATATGGAACAAAAAATGTAAGTCAAGCACCCATATATGTTTTGAGTTTCTTTATGTTACATTTTTCATTTGAATGTGATGTTAGGAACTTGTTTACTATGAGATGATTTGTTTCATTGTTCCCCAATAAGTGATTATGTTATGACTTGTGAGAAAAGGGAGGGCTTATTTTCTAATTTGGGTGCATTAATTGATATGTGATTAATCCTGTGTGAGCAAGCTAGTGATTCCCAGAGTGAATATTATATTGACACAGATGATGGAATTCCCAAGCTCAAGTGTACAGACTATGTGGTTGGTGTACTTGTGTGGTGTTAATTCTCATTGATTGGGTTATTAGATGTTGTTGTAGGTATTCTTAGATGTGTACATCTAACACCAACTTTCGAACAACAGAAGTCGGTTTATCATAGAAAATTGATGTGTTTGGTTATTAGTGTTGCTCAATGTGTAGTGAGTCCTTTGAGAGGTATCTCACAGGGTGGTTATTCAGACCTATATTTTTATTCTAGGTTTGGTTTTGAATTCTAAAGGGTGAGAATAGTTTGAGAGGTTTATGATTTAATGGAACAGACCACTCCGGTCTATTACATTACTCAAATTCTGTGTTTGAAGTGTTTGAGGATGTTACATGGAATCATTTCTAGAGTATTCCAAAAACTCATGTACTTCAAACAGCGAGTAAGGACTGGTAATTCATGATGGTTGGTCACCATCGGGGAATTACACTAGTGTCATTTGATGATGAGTCAAGAATGGTTGGTTTGGACTAGTGAATCCTGACTGGTGAGTCAGAACAGTGACATGCACTGGTGAATTGTGATGGTAGGTCGTGATAGTATTTCATGACGATAGGTCAATAATAGTGAGTTGTCTATTAGTGATTCTCCCAATGGTGACACTTCCACCTAAAGCTCACCGAATGGTGACTCACACCATATGCTCATAATTGGTAGATCATCCACTGGTAGCTGACACCGGTGACTCATCCACCAGTGACACTTTTTCATCTTTTATTTTGAAATTCCATAATTCTCATGTTTTTACAGTTATGACACTTTATCATTTTATTTGATGTGTAATGTTTTCAATACCATATTTAATTGTTTTGTGAGATGTTAAAAATCATATCTATCTTCTAAAAACGTATATGTTTCTCTGACATCCAAACCACATTGTCTTGGTCATGATCTATATTTAGTGAATTTTAAAAACTATTTCTCCCATTAATATATTATATAGTATTTACAAATCCATGATCCTTTATTCCTTGTGCCCTCCCATTTTCTCTTGGATTTCCATGAACACTTCTTCCTTGGGGGGCTATGTAGTTTTATAGCACCTTTTTGGATCACGTTTTCCCAAGAGGCTTTTCCAGCCTACACACCCCATGTTTTAACACTATAAAGATGTGATGGTCATATATTCCTTAAGGTAGATATCCCTTCATCTCTCCTTTATTTTTTTAATATGAAGGGTGGTTTCATGGAAGTATCCCTTGTAAGGATAGGAAAATTACAAATTAATTAAAAAATTGAATCTGTTTAAGATCAATATGCAGGGATAGATAATATAATGTACTATCTACATGTTATTTTTTATTTTTATGTGGTTGTAAATTATATGGTGTAAATATCCCATTGAAAATCATGGTCATTGTGGTCTTTGTTTACGCACTGATTAATGATTATATAATGCATGATGTTTGGTTTTCTGATGATCAATTTTTATGAAATTGGTTAACCACGTACACTTTGAAAATAAATGGATTCCCCATGTTCAACTATTTCAATGATAACCCTAAAAGTTATCTAGTAGAGTTAAAGAATAAATGACTTGTTAAATATGATTATGGTTTGTTTGGTTTTTGTGGTTGTATGGTTGTGAGCACCATTATGTACTACGGGGATCTTTGGAAGGTGTAACAGAATCTAAGCTTAAGAGATTGAATGATTATGGAATGGATGGGAACTATTGTGCATTGGGGTTTTGGTTGGATTGTGAAATATTGTGTTGTTGTCTATGATGGGTGTAATGTGTTGATGTTGCATGGCTTCCAAATATGGTAGTTATTAGAGTAATGTAGTTTTAATATGATTTGTTTCTTAGTGTGGTTGTGAGTTTGGGGTTTTCGTGGTTGAGAATATATATTGGGTGGATTTACATTGAAGAATTATGATAGAATTGGTTGGTGTGGGAAATTTTTCTAGAGTTTCTCTATGAGTAAAATTCCCAATGATTCACCCAGTTCCTCAGAAACCATTAATTTTTGGACATTAATGGGTGTCAAATAGAGAATAAATATAATACAGGTTAATTTAACCTCTTTATTCATACCCTATGAAACTTTTTGTGTGTCCCTCGTTTTTTGAAATACATGGTTGTTTCTAGGATTGTGATGGAGTATAAAAATACTTAATAATGAAGATATGGCATGATTTGGTTTTGTAAGTGGGAAGTATTTTTTCAATTTGATGTTAAATGATGGGTTTCACGACTAAATATGTTTAAAGATAAACAATGAAATCATTGTGTGTTGAATTAAAGAGATTTTTATAGCCACATTAATTTATCAAAATATGTTGTAACCATTGCAGATACTAATTGAGGATGCAGTTGTTGTGAATCACATAGGTTTGTATATATTCCTTGATAATATATATTTGTATACGTACATTGTATGTTGTTTTAATTTATAGACGCATACCACCCCAATTGAGAACTATGTGTCGAACATCCCCATTTTCATTTCTTTTAACACTCAAGGTGTGTTCGAACAAGTTGTTTTTTCCTAGGTGTCTTCGAGATGAGATGTTTTTTGTTTTCCCACGTGTCATCATGATGATATTTTTTGTACATACTAAGTGTTTTTGGGATGTGATGTGGTATGTGGCCTAGGTGTCGGTGGCAGGATATGATGTGTTTGTGGGGAACAAGTGTCTGTAGGCAAGTTGTGGTATGTTGCCCATGTGTGTGTGGGAATGATGTGATGAGAATTTTTTCCCAGGATACAAGACTAGATTTGAGGCCCAAGTGTGTGCAGGTGGGATGTGATGTGGTCCTTTCAGAATAGGTGGGAGCACCAAGATGTTTTCTTTTAGGGAGTGAGAGTGGCTAATCAGTGGGAATGTGGTATGGGGTACCCTATCATCAATTTTATTACAATATTACATTACATGACTAGCGTTATTTGGTGATGGTGCCTTTGTGTGGCGGTATGGGTTAGTATTTCCTATTAAGTGACATTGGTTTTTCTATTTTCTCATAGGGTCATTCGTATGCTTCACCCACTATGTACGAGAGACATTGGTTTTCCTACTAAGTATAATTGTATACTCACCATAAATATATAAAATATTTTTCTGGTTTCCAGGAGGACTACGTGGACCATGCGAGGAAACACTAGCCGAGACATTGGCAAAATTTTTGTATTGTTTCTAAGCTTTTCCTTTGGTACTTACCATGTTTTTTTTCATTTGTAACATTTTTTTTCTAAACATTCTTGTGGGAAGGGTTTTATAATTTATTTATATATATTTGGGAGTTTTTTGTTGAGTTTGATACATCTTACCTCCCAATAATATTTTCATATAATGGGAAATGCCTTCCATATTGTGAGATCATCATACCCTTGGTGTGATTCACCACCCCGAGGCCCAATGGAGGCGGTACTCTGGGATTATTATATCCCTTTCTTCATTTCAAGCTCAAGAGGGGTATCTTTGGAGGGAGGGGGTCATGACCCTTATAATGAAATATTAAAAAAGTGTATCATAAAAAGAAATAATAACATGGTTCTTTCATATAATAAAATATATATTTTGAGATATAGAAAAAATAAATGAATAAATTATTTGGGAAAATAATATTACACAAAAAACTCATGGTGTAGCATTCTACACCCTATAAAATGAAATTATCCCATGAAATTATCCTATTTTGTCAATGGTTTAATAGTTTTATATTATTTTAATAGAAACCCACAATAGAGAAATTAACAATAGAACTTCCTTATTATAAGGAAATATGGAACCATAACAGTTAAAAAAATTAACTCATATATGGGTTTCCACATAGGAGAACATTGGTAGAAAGTTAACACATAGACATAGAGGAGTAATATAACTATAATGTTATTGAAAAGCATGGTAGATTACAATATCAAGAGAATGTTAAAAATCATAAATCCTTAAATTTTTATTGATCTATGTGTCCATTTGATTCATCTAAAAAGATAGTACTAAGATTAAATATTTGGTTTCAATATCAGTTCCCTAAAATATAAGTATTGTCAAGGGAATTTATTATTTCTTGATTTAATTCCCTTTAATAAGTAAAATCTCACCTTTTTATCATGTCTTCACCAATTTCCACCTCACCACTCTCTCTAAAAAGGAAGATGAATTTTTCACTTATGAAGCACTAACCGATCATGAGATCCATGAGAAGTCATCCCTTATCTCAATTTAGTTACCATTAAAAAAAAGTATTTATGGTAGGTTATAAAATATGAATAAATAATGATATGGTTAGATAACACTTTAATCTCACAAACAACATCTGATATTTAATATAAACATCACATAAATTTTTATCCTTATAAGACTTCTGATAGATGAAAATCCAAAACCTTAGAAATAAGTGCCTGAAACTATATTAACACTAATATTCTATACATCACAAATTATATCTTATTTTTCGCATTCCAAACATGTGAATAGCCCTAATGTATATTCTCTCGAAACATTATAATCACATGAATTACCACAAATCCTATTTGAAAACATACATTATTCATTATTCTAAATATTACTAGATATATTCATTAAATGAAAAATTGTTGTAAACTTAATCAACGATGTCATATACAACCTATAAAAAAGTTTTAATTATTTCCATGATATTAAGTACAATCCAATTTACTTATTCATATCCCAAATATCTTTTTTGAAAAATAATTATCATAACATAAGGAATATAATAAGGGTTATCATCCCTTAGTAAAAATATAACCTTATTTTTAAATCCCTCCTCCAATCCATCAAAAAATTTCAACATAGTCTTATATTTCCTTAGAAAAAATAAAAAATTGTTCAGTACCTATCTATTTTTCCATTCATAAAACATAATTATTGAATCTAAATACATAAAAAATCAATTATTTCACATAATCCATAATCCATATGAAGTATACCATATCCTATTACTTAATGACTATGTAATTTTATATGTTATCTATATTCTCATAATTTGATGCAATTTAATTGTTTATATTACCATATTTCTAATTCTCTTTGAGATATTTCGAATTAGGATATGGATTTGCACATTGCATATTCATTCCCCGATAATTTTTTTAACATTTTATGTTTTATTATGGACGAAAATTTTATCATCCATTTAATTAACCGAACCGCTCATCTTTAATTTGTAGTTACTTTTTTATTTACTTCATTTCCCAGTCTAAACATTTTATTTTTCCTGTAAGAAATTCACATGTGTGATTATTTCCCCATTCCTGACATAGTGGTAACGAAATATTCATTCATTCATGGACTCTATTACATGAAATATCAGTAAACACATTCATCCTCATCCTTGGTGAGTCTTAGAGTTGGTCAAGGTACTCATTGTCAATCTTGTTCTAGGGAAATTAACATGGCATGATCACTACACCCTTCACTCCAGTGAACATCCCAGTTAACATATCAGTATTAAATTATCATTCAACTTTAATGATAAGATAGTTCTTCATGATTGTAACAATTGAATTACACCAAAATTCCATGAGTATGAAACAATTATCATAGTGAGTAACCACAAAATCATTAAAATCCACTTATAGGATGTTTAAATTATGAGACCTCCATTAAACAATGACTCATTAGTTTTATACTAGGTTTTTATGTTCATTATATTTTTAAATCATTCCTTATGGTTCATGTTGTATTTTTGAACTCAAAAATAATATCCTAAGAGAGTGTCAAACCAGGTGCGCAGTAATACACGGTGTCCTGTACCAGGTGACACTCGAGTCACACCCGACATACCATGGTAGATTTTTTACTTCATGGTACCAATGTTCTCAAACTATGTCTCTTTTTGGTATCTATATAGGGTTGTATTTATATTAAATGAATCAATTTATCCATTAAAAAAATACCATGATGTCTTTATAAATGATAACTCATCATTATACTTTCCTTTGATACATCCCTAAGAATATACTTAGAAATATACCTAGGAATATCACTAAAATTTTAATATATTTGTTTCCAATGGTTGAATAACCTTTCACTATGATACCAACTATATCAAAATATACTTAATGTTTATATACATTATAATATTATTTGGGAATACTTTATACATTAAAAAAATAGACACCCATAGACCCTGTCAGTTTAGTGTCATTCCGAACATGGACGCATGATTATTGGTACATTAGTGGGATACATTATCCCCCACTTGGTTTTCCATGAATATAAGACCTCTTAAGAGTATAAAAAATAATATATATCTTCATGACATTGGTATGGAAACATAAAAAGGGGATAGCTCAGATGCCCAATTAGGATAAAAAAGGGATATATATATAAGCATAAAAATGAAAATAAGGTTTTGAGAATGTGATCAATAAATTAGAAGATCATAACCTCCATATAATAAACATTAATCCCAATATAAGGGTAGGTAGTTTCATAAAGAATGAATCTTAATTAAATCAGGATCATAAAACATTAATGAATAACCTATGAGTAAGACATGGAATTGTTGAATAAATATAAATATGCTATATCATTACCTATATGTAAATACGAATTTCTAAAAATATCAGTGAACATCATTGGGATTAAACCTACAATATAGGACACACCACCATCCCCAGTCGCAATCCTTTCTTTATAAGGTATTTTCCCCCATTCTCCAATAGTGCATTTTTATGGCCCATATTTCCATAGTGGATAGGGTTTCCCTATATTCCCACATTGGATCAGATATCATCATCTTCCATATTAATAGTGACTACACCTATTGGGTGTGATACACCACCATCCATAGTCATAGTCATTTCCATGTATGGTATTAAGTTTCCCTATATCCCCATAATATAATAATCCCATCAACTAGATTCCCCTCATTATCCCATGAGAATTAAATCTTATCCCAATTCATTAGAGGGAGATATATGTACCACCTATCATAGAATTAATCATTCATACATGTGAAAAAAAATTATACATTCCTCAAATCATGACCCATAAACATATATGGGTTTCATAAATATCATATCATAGACCATGATATTAAAAGGTCATAATAAACATATCATCCCAACATAACCTATAGAGAAGAGATATGTTTTATAATTATTTATCCAAATCATAACCAATGTAGAGAAGCAGGTTTCAAAAGAATAAAATCCATGGAAGAGAAATGGGTGTCACAATAATCAAGCTACTAAGACAGGAAACATTCATTTAAGAATATAAATAGTATTCTTGAATCATTTCACCATAAATGAAATTGAAATATCAATGGATGTAATCTTAGTTGTAAAATAATTCTGAAATAATATTGAAACAAATTTTAAGAAAAAAATATACGATCTTCATTGATTTTTTTAAACATAAATCCCTTTTAAATAGATTTTCATTATGATTACACTTTAAAACATATAAATAATTCTTTAAATTCATTGAAAAAATATATCTTGGAAAACATTTTAAAAACATATAAATAATCATTGAATTCTTTTAAGCCCATTTTTCAAAAACAAAATGAAAACATACAATGAATGCAGAATTTTTTTGAAAATCATTTCATTGAATACACTTTTAAAAATTATAATGAATGATTCAAAATTATTTTAAAACCATTTCTTTAAAAACACATTATAATCTTATAATAAAATCATGATTACATTTAGAAACCATTACATTAAAAACACTTCCAATATTTACAATAGAATATTGAAAACAATAAAAACATTTAAATCCCTTTTCCAGGAAAATGATATAAAAATATCATATTTGAAAACATTTATGAAAATATGGTTCTAGAAGTCCATCAAATGTTCCTCAAAGAAGTTAAATTAAGACAACACTACTTTACCGATTTGGTAAATCATGAAACATAAACCACAAAAAAGAGATATCATAAAATGTATATGTATATAGAAATAAAATTAATGAAATAAATAATATAATATATTTGTGGAAAGTATAATCACAGATATAAAATTTGTAAGTGATGAATAAGGTGTAAATATAAGAGAAAATAATTTCAAAATATGAATCCCCTTACAATATGTCTGGACTCTCTTCATACTCATACAAACCAACTATATAAGTATTATATAATTTTATATATTTTATAGATCCATATTCTTATGTGTAATATGATATATGGTTTTATTATTACTATATATTACCATCTTAATGACACATACTAGTTAAGGTTTCACTTTAGGTAATATCTCTTTAGTTTTTCACACATATCTTAATTTGATATATTTTTTGTCCCTATAATTATATTATGCTTTAAAAAATGTAAAACATGATATAAATATAATTTTTATTCAGTACATATGTTTTTATACTAGTCTATAGAATATATAAATATGAAATGGAATTCACCATTTAGGGAGACAGTATTGTGTATGTATGCATAAACATTGTTTCCATTTTTCATAGTAATATTGAAATAATGAATGCAAATGACATATATGTATATATAAATGGTATCATTAAAATATAATTATTAATTGATATATATCTTATAAGTTCACTAATACCATCCTTAACACATTAAATATATTGTGTGAATGAAACACATCACTTTGAGGAGGGGATAATCCATAGTTCCCGAAAAACAATTATCATATTAAAAAATGGAATGCATTATGGTATGTATTATAGAATACTTAAAGAAACATAAATAAATAATTTATATCATATATATAAGATAAAATATAGTATCCATAATAACACCCAAGCATGATATGGGATAAAGGAAAAAAGAACTACAACGTTTTGTGAGGCGGTAGTTCACCATACACAAAAACAGTGTGTTTTTTACCCAATAGATGAAAGTTTTTTATGGGTCGGTATAAAAATTATCATAAAAAATATGAGTATATTTCTGGTACCTTTTATGTTTTTTATTCATTTAATAAGAATAATTGAGTTATGGGAAAAATAAATTATAGGAAAGGAGTTTGAGGACAAATGTTAACACTTTTTTGGGTATCTCCTTTTGGATTGTTAAAAAGGGATTCCTTGGATGGAATTATTCCAAAATAGAGGATTCAAAGAGTAAGGGAAGAATTTTGGGATGTTAATTGGGCATATATTGGCTATAAATAACTATTTTTTGTAGGTTTTAAGTATAGTGAGAGTTGGTTTCACTTTATATGGGTTGGTGGGGACACAGTTGGTGTTTTTGAAAACTAGTTAGGTGTGCCCATGTTTATACATAAAAAAGTAAAAAAACTATAAAAAATAAAATAAGGTTTATGATCTCAATATAGACATCCAATGGGTTTTTAAAAAGTGGATAGTTCATTATGTCCCTTATGTTTAAGGTTTAGTCCCTTGTTAAGCTTAATTTTACCTCATTCACTATAATTAATTTTAATCACCTTCACAAATATTTTGGGTCAAAAATTATGTTAATAATCTTATAAAATCGATATTATAAAGATTATAACCATTTAATTCAAACTAAAAAAATAAATTCACATAATCCACAAAATTATGTTTAATTATAATCTATTAGTCGTTGCGATAAAGTGGGGTTTTTAAATGAGAATGTTCAAAAGATCGGTAATATTTTATATAAAAAAGATACATAAAAACGATTACAATGCCGTAAATTAGATTAATAGATATATAATTGATCTACTATTACATTAAAATCAACTTCAAATTTAATTTAACTATATAAATAAATTGGATGAAAAATTTGTTTTAAATTGAAATTCAGTATTATTCACTATTCACCAAGAAATAGAAGTTTCTCAGAAAAAACCCAAAAAATCACCATAATATAATTTGGACATCATGACATCAAAATTTATTTTTATATTATCAAATTAAATTTCATAATGTGTCAAAAAATAAGTTTATTATTGTTCACATAATGACATAAAATCAGTTCTTTTTACAAAATAATATATCCAAACATATAAATACATTAACAAATTATAGTATTTTATCATCATTAGTTTTTATTCATTCACAAAAATTATAAATGATATTTTAAAATATTTTTTTACTATTCATAATATTATGATTAATATCTATTTTATAAATATATTTCTTAATTAATTATATTAAAAAAAATATGTTTCATATAAATACACTATTGTGTGTATTGCAAGCCAAGTCGGTGTAGCATATCATGAAAGAAAAGTCAATGTTTCCAGTAGAATAAACATATATCAGGGTATCATATAATGAAATAGTAAAATATTTTAGAGTAAAAATCAAGAATAACCTTATTTATTTATGTAACACAAGCTATATTCAATGTTGTGTGAAATAAATAGATTACATTAATTAAAAAAACAAATTCACAAAGAGAAACAGAATGTTACAGTAATTATATAACCAAATATACATATAAGATTCATTTATTTTTCATAATAATATTTTCATCTATTTATTTTTCTTCTATAAATTTCTAATTAATCACCTACCTCATGAAATAAATATACAATAAAATGATATTTATGCCTGAATCACTAAAATTCACTTTTAACATATCATATGATCCATAAAAGTGTGAAAGTTATTTGGGCTTATCTATAAATACTTTCCAAAATCAATATTGTTTTCACAAGATATGTAATATAATAAAAAAATAACTAAACCCCAAATGTAACAACACCCATTTTTCTTTAATATATTTATTCAAAATATTTAACTAAAAACAATATAATTAATGATCATATTAACCCTAATGGTTATCGATACCATTAAACGTATCTCTATAAAATGTAAATGAGTTATTCAACAAAAAACATTTTTATCAAATCATATATTTCATATATCTTTGAAAACACAAATAAATTCACATGAAGTAAGTCCATTACATTCATAATCAAAATAGTGGTTCCTACGTCGCTGATCTTATGACCATACTTTGAAAAAAAATGGATCCCAAAAGATTTGACAACATCACCAGATGGACCAACATCAACAGTAGAATTATAAAATGACTTATCCACCCATTCATTGTTCTGATAATGATGATTTTCACACTACGTAAGAATATTTGGACACACATTATAATAATTTACCAAATAATTTTAGCTAAATCTATTTACCATTGACTATATATCATATTTTCCACTATAGGATTATTCATGTATGTTTTCCATGAATTTACCATCCTTTCGTCATAGCATACCACATTGGTAACACATTCCAGATCCTAAAACAAATCGCCAAAATATATTTTACCATATTTGGAATAGGTTTTGGGATTAACTCTAGATTTATTAATTGGTTTCTGCTCTATTTCCATCCACCATGACTGTTTTTTAATCTTTTCATCTCTTGGAATAAATGTACAAGTAATATCCATCTCAACTTTCATATAAAAATGAATAAAATTCTCATAACATCTAAACACCATGAATCCAATGACCCTTGAATGTTTGGTTTTTACCCTATGTAAAATCAATTAATTTTACTATAATTTTCTCAAATAAATTTGGATACATACCTTGATAATCTTGTAATGATTTCTTCATATTTAGTGATACATTCATCAAAATTTTAATAAATTTCCTCTATTTTTTATTTATTATAAAAAAGAAACCTTAGAGAAATATTTCTCATTTAAACTAATTTTAAACAAATCTCATTCCATATATTAAAGGTCATATCTATCTCTTGTATTCTTAATCAAATACCACAATTGATTAGCTTCACCATTAAAATGATATATATAAAGAGTTACCTTTTAACATTATTTATATTCCATGACATCAAATATATTCTATAGGGAATTGACCTATCCTTCGTCTACCATTGGGAAAGATGATCCATTAAATGAAGGGGGTGTTTCTTCAGGAAATTCTCCCTTATATACATTTTCTTCATGTTAGATAGGGTTCATCCTTATCAAAGATACCCAATCAATTTATTACTTGTGTCAACTAAGAAATTAATTAAACAAGATACTATTTTCCCATTCCAAATTTCTCATGATACTAATTGGGAAGGATATTCTCCTTTTGGTTCCTTATGTCTATAACTATCCAAATTCCTCTTTGTAAATCCATTCTATGAAAAGTAGATTAGTCAAACAAACATGGTAGTATTCAAATTTTATGTCATTTAACCTTATAAATAAAGTATAATATTCTAGTGGAATTCAATGTATTCTATCATAACCTCTAAAGTCACCTAAACCATCCATTTATACAATCTATAAGGACCCAAATGTAAAAAATATTTAATCATGATTTTTAATCAAAAATTTATTTTATTATATATTCATATATTTTAATTATTATATTTTTCAAACATTATGCCACAACATATACATAAAAACCAAATAATATAAAATGTACATATCTGATTAGTAACCATTTTTCCATATTATATATATTTTGAGATAAATTATTATTTTCATTTAAGGAAAATTTATAAAAAATTACCTGAATTGTTCTATTCACATACCATTTCTTGAAATCGTGTTAAACTAATTAATAACATTGGATTTTCAAAAAAAATCACTAAGGGATAAAATAAAGGAAACTGTTATTTCAGTAAAAAATTAAACCCCAAAGAATATTTTTCTTTACATCAATTTTCATTCAAAAGATAAAATAAAACATTTGCAGATGAAAACAAAAACATTTTTAGATCACATAAATATATCAGACCCATTATGTGAAATTAAAAGAAATTTTCGGTGACCTAGAGTATCGTATTAAAAAAAATTAAAACCATTTCATTTGGAATAACCATATAAACAACTCCTAATATAATAATTAAATAATGAATTAGAGAGATATAATGGGGATCGTCCTTCATATAATCTATATAAAGCCCCCAAATTATCTATAATGTGGATAAACCATTCATATAATCTATATCGGGATCACATATTTTTCATGAGCTATAATGTGTATAACAACCAAAAAATTTATTACTAAAAATTACTCTTTATCTAATTAAATATCTTATTATGTAAAATGGTTATATAACATATGAAATTCTTTGGTTTTATTTTTTTCTTAATTTTAAAATACCTCAATGAATTGTGACCATTGCTAATATAGTCGTTGAATAGTGATCACATGATTGGTATATATATAGGGCTTTAACAAATCCAATTTACTCATACAAAAGAAGAGATTTCCTCATTTAGAAGAATTCCTCCATATGAAGCTCATTTTTCAGAGATTGAAAAGGAGGTTGAGTCACTGGGACTCACTCTTGACCATTCCCAAGCTGAGCTTCAACATGTTAATCTTGAACGAACCGCATATGGGAGAAGTGGAAGATGATAGAGATTAACACCCTAGTGATGTTATCGGAGCCACCTCAAGAGTATATCACCATTCAACACCTTACACTTAGGACATATGAGGGTTTTAAAATGGGTTATGTAACAAGACCAAAGTATATAATTATGTGCATTATTTTTGTTTAGAATAATGAATATACACTCATTTTATTATTGTTACATTATAAATAGTTTTTAAAGAAAAAATTGTAATTTTAGTTAATATTATATTAATAAATATATTTTTGATGAACTAATGGAATTTTTAATTAAATAATATATTGTTAAAATATTATTACTTAATATATTTTTTAAAATATAAAATATCATATAATTTTTATGAATACAATTGTAATTTTTATTATGGTTTGAAAGCCGTTTTTATCAAAACCCATGAATTTTTTATAAATGCCAGTTATTATTTTAAAATTAAAAATTCAAATATTTAGAAAATTATTTATATAAAATAAATATTATATTTGGAATCAGGACATTAAAATTATCTAATGGTGAATTTTTCATAATTTTCCTAAACAGTATAACTTTTGGGTAAAAATTAAATACCGTTTAATTATATAATGTGTTTTATGACATCATAATGACCAAATAGTGAAGTAATAAAATATTTTGAATGGTATTTTCTGCCAATATATGTTTTACCATTAGAATAAAATGATTTTATGATTTTATGATTTATTTTTCAAAGCCATTGAGGACCCTCCAAGACTTATAAAACATTTTAACTTTTTAAATTGATTTCCTTGAGATTGTGACTCCCCTCCACATAATCACACATAATGTTTAATGAAGTTCGGCAATTTGACTTATAAAATAATTTTTTACACACCCCTTAGGGAAAATACATGGGAAAAAATCATAACATGGTTTGTGGTTTTGATTAATTTAATGTCTGGTGTCCAAAAACATAATAATAATATATTCCCTCTCCTTTCTTATATATACCCACCCATTCTCCCACTTCCTCTTCACTCAAAGACTTTGATGTTCTACCAAACTATGAGTTAATATCTATATAATCCTCCCAAGATACTCCAATATCCCAATAATCCATTCTCAAGCCTCCTCCAAGCCTTTGGTATCACACTTTAAAGTAAGGTATTTCATCCATTCTCATTTTTTGTCCAACATTATTTTTGTTGTTATATCCTTTTAATTTTAATTAAAAATGTTTGGGTATCATTTATCACCTCCCCTATAGTTCCATAATTATTTTTTAATGATGATAAATCCCTTTCTATCTCATTAATTCCTCTCATGTACACCTGTTACTGTGTCGAAATTCGGTAAGATATTTCTCCATTCTCATTTACATTCATGATTTTTTTGTATAATGAATATAAATTCCATTAAATGTGTTGGTACATGTATCTATATGTCCCCCTTATTATCCATTTCATGTAAATCTGATTAAACAACAATTTCTCCATAATCAAACATTTTTATTAATTTTTTTTTCCATGACATTATGCTGCCGAAATTGCACCGTGATTTCCAAGCCAAAGTCATTGTGTAGTAAATACCATGCCCATTTCTTTATCAAGGGTATTCACATTTATGCACATTTACTTATTGATTATGGAGTTTCCTGTAGTAATTCTATATTACTTTATCATGGAATAAATGATGATTTTTAATGAATTCATGTTATATGATCCATGTGGCATAGTTATGCATGAAATGAAATGATTAAGAAAGTTACGCACAAATAGCTCTCCAATGAATTGGGTAAAGATTAGTATCATGATAATTTAATTGAAATTAGGTTTTAATCATTCTAATTCATTTTCAATGAGGGTTTACTAATTATCCATGTGCAATTAACCTTAGCTCATGCTAAAATCATGTTAAATGTTGTTTCCACATTTCCCTGTTATGATAATCATGCCATACCACACCTTTCTATTCATGTTTCTATTGTGCTCCATTGATATTCCTACTAACTAACATGTAATATATTATTTATGTTATTCTTTAATTACTTCCTTATTGGGCTTTAAAGATCACCCTTTTCTTATTCATGTCTTTTGTTTATCCCATGCAATGCTAAGTCAGAAGGAATGTATGTGGTCGTGTAAAAGAAGTTTTCATTAAAGATGTGTATTTTATGTTCTAGGTTGTTATTTAATATTCTTAGTTTCCCAAGAAAATAGACCTCTAGATCATGAGTGTTTTTTAAGTGAATATTTAGTTAATAAATCAATAAAGAAAAGGGTTGTTATAGTTGGTATCAAAGGAGAGGTTGAGTTATTTTTGGGATTAGGATTAGAAAACACTAGTGAAAAAATTAGGAATCAGACTAAGGATAATAAAAACATTCCTAAATTTTGGTGATTACCGAGTAAGTGGTTCATCAAGCAAATACATCCTTATCAAGATAATACCAGGTAGAGGCGGCTCTTGCACATATGTATTTAGGGGTAAAACCCAAAAACATCGCTTTGAGCTAGGCTCGAACAGAAATTGGTGCACAAAAAGGGGTCTTGCTGAACTCTAGGTTATGACAATCCCATGGGATATGATTTATAAAATTCATAAGCTTATTATGATCCATTATTAAGGGAATAAAAAAATTCCCCTTAGAATATATGTCGGTAATCAAATCCTGTATAATGTATATTGAAGCTTATAAATTCATATGTTAAGGAAATAAATGTAATTTATATGTCATCTATATTTTGTCTTTGGAATACCCTTTATGATTTACCCATAAATTTACTTTTATTAAAGAAAATTTCTAGTAATAGGAGAACTCTGGATAACAACTGATGCGAAGATCAATGTGAATACTTTTCTAATGAGGTTCCCAATCCTATGATAGAGGCAATCGCAGACTTCGTCACATTACTATCATAGTTAACTCATGTTTTGAATAGAAACATGGGTCAAGAGGAATATTAAACCCCCCGTAAGAAAGAACATGTTTCAATCGAGAGATTCATGAGACAAAGGCCTCCTACTTTTAATGGATCATTCGATACCTCAATTGCCAAACAATGGATCAACTCCATTGAAAAGATATTCTCCATCCTTCAATGTTCTGAGCAAGTGAAGGTTCTTCTGGATGCTTATCATATGGAAGGTGAAGCTGATAAATGGTGGATATTGATAAAAAATAAAAATCCTAGGGAAGAGATTGATTCATTAGAATGGAGGAATTTCAAGAAAATGTTTTTCGATAAATATTTTCGCCGCAACCTTAAACTTAAGATGTAAAGGGACTTCCTTTCCCTCAAGAAAAAAGGTAATGAATCTGTCAGAGCATACAAGGAATATTTTACAAGTCTTTCATGATATACCCTGGGATTTTCCGTTACCCCTGAATGCATGATTGACCGCTTCTTTTGTGGGATAAAACCTAGCCTACAAAAAGCCCTAGCGATTCGAGACTTCGAGAGCTATGAGAAAATTATCTGATGTGGCCTCAAAGATGAAACGGATATTGGTGAATCTAAGGGGTATCATGGGGATAATAAGCATAAGTAGAATTTTAATTCTAGAATTCTGATGGATATATCCAATAGTTCTATGAAAATATAGTACCCCACCTTCCAAAGGTGCAGAAAAAACCACCCCAGAAATTTCTTAAAAGGGATGCAAAAATGTTTTAGATGTGGAAGTGAAGGGCACCTGGCCATTAAATGTCAACAAGAAAAAACCACAAATGTGACATAGGAGAGTAACTCTACATTCAACCCTGGACACATTTTTCATTTCTTCATCAGCAAAGAACTAGGGCACTTTTCAAACTAGTGCGTTGAGACAATGGTTTTCAGAGGCAACCAACAACCTCTAAGGCATCTAGGGAAATCTTTTTCCATAATTACCACCAAAGTGAACCCCTAAAATGAAGCGATGAGAGGTAAACTAATTTTTAATTCAAGAATATAAAACATAAATTTTTTCTTACGGTTCTACACATTCTTTTATATCCAAAAAGTTTAGTAGAACAATCCCAACACAACCACAAATCATAAAAGTGAAGATATCAGTATGTATGGAAAATTGGTAAATCATTGCATCCAATTAATATTACTCCTCCACTATCTTAATTTGTGGATTGAACTTCATGGAGAAACTCATCATACTCCCCCTAGTGGAATGTGATGCAGTTCATGGCATGTATTGACTTTACTTATATAGGGGAAACATAAATTGCTGTGAGAGGGAAATCACTATCCATATGGAAAATCGACCCCTGATTCTGTACAATTGCAAGGAGGTAGATTAATCTTATGTAGCACTATCATATCAATAATGTATATTACTACCTTATGATCATGCATATATAGATTAGATGATTGAGTCTAAGGAAGAAACCATCCTTGATGACATGCTTATTGTGAGGGAATTCACTGAAGTGATTGCCGAGGAATTGTCTGGTCTTCCTCCTAGGACAGATGATGAATTCTCAATAGATCTTATTCCTAGGGAGTTTCTAATATCCAATAATACATATATAATTTCGGTTATAGAGCTTAATGACCTAAAGAAATAATAACAAGAGAATCTAGATAAAGGTTTTATACGCCCAAGTGCTTCACCATGGGGTGCACCATTCCTCTTCATCGAGAAGAAGGATGGGTCAATGAGCCATTGCAATGAATATTGTGATCTCAACAAATTCACGATAAAGAAAAAATATCCTCTTCCCCTAATGGATGTCTTTTTTGATCAACTACGTGGAGCACATTACATCTCCAAAGATGATCTGCAGTTGAGATATTATAATGTAATGGTGAAGAAATAGGATATCCCTAAGACTTCTTTTTGAACAAGGCATGGGAAATATGATTTCAAACTAATTCCTTTTAGAATCACTAATTCTTCATCAATCATCATTGACTTGATGAATAGAGTCTTTATAAATTTCCTCGAAAAATTTGTGGTAGTCTTTATAGATGATATTCGAATGTAATTCAAAACCAAGGAGGAGAGTGAAGAGCATATAGAAACTATACAAAATAAATTGCGGAAAGAGGAGCTCTATACAATGTTTAGAAAGTGTGAGTTTTGGTTTAAGGAGGTATCATTCTTGGGTTATATCATCACAAGAAACATGATATCTTTGGATCCCTCCATAACAGCTATAATAGAGGTATGGAAAAGGCCCACATTGGTAATGGATATTCGTTGCTTTGTAGGTTTACCTGAATATTATCGCTGATTTGTGAGAAATTTCTCATTATTTTCAAACCCTCTTACCAAGATAACTCGGAAGGGATTAAAGTTTTCTTGGAGAATTGAATGCGAAGAGAGCTTCAAGGAGTTGAAAATGAGTCTTATCACTGTGCCCAAGCTCATACTACCCCCAGGTGGAGAACATTTTTTGGTATTCAGTGATACATAGAAGAAGAAAATGGGTTGTGTGTTGATGTAAAATTAAAAAGTCATTGCCTATGCTTAATAGAAATTGAAGGTTTATGAGAAAAATTATCCAACACCTGATCTGGAGTTGGATTCAGAAACCATCACTTAAAAAATTTGGCGACATTACCTTTTTGGGGAGAAGTGTGAAATATATAGGGACAACAAAAGGCTCAAGTATATATTCACATTGAAAGAGTTGAATATGCGCCAATGAATATAGTTAGAGCTGATCAAAGACTATGAGTGCTCAATCCATTACCACCCTGGGAAATCGAACAAGGTGGCGGATGCTCCTAGTTAAAAGGACCCATAAATTCTATCATTTATGATAATTGAAAAGAATCCAATCATCCTAAATTTGATGAAGATAAACATGGGAATCATAAATAAGGGAACATCATCAATCCTTTAACAAATTATTTCTGAATTATCTCTTTTGTAAAGGTTAATGGATTCTCAAAAGGATGATGTGGGAATTCAAAAGAATGTGGAAACTATCATAAAAGGAAAATCCTTGGATTTCAATGTTAATGAAGAAGGAATTGTGAGATTTGTGACAATAATATATGTTCCCTCAAATCCTGAGTTGATGAAAGAACTTTTGGATGATGCATATAGTAAAAATTTCTCTATTCACCTAGGAAACAAGAAGTTGTATCAAGATCACCGAGAGAATTATTGATGGTATAACATGAAGAAAAAGATTGCTGAGTATGCATCAAAGTGCCTAATATCTCAGAAAGCAAAGGATGAGAGGAAAAAGTATAAGGGGATGATGCAACCATTACCCATACCAGTATGGAAATGGGATAACATCACCGTTGACATTATCACTAGAACTATGAAGACATATAGAGGAAACAATGCTCTCTGGGTTGTTGTGGATCATCTTACAAAGATTTCACACTTCATTGCAATTCAGGAAGATTTCTCATTGGTTCAACTGGCATGGATATACATCATAGACTTGTTAAGGCTCCATAGAGTACCACAATCAATTGTATCTGATCGAGATATAGGTTTTTCCTCTATGTTTTGGAAGAGTCCTCAACATGATTTGTGTACTAAGATGAACACTAGTCTAACTTATCATCCTAAAACTGATTTCCAATCTGAGCAGACCATCCAAACACTTGAGGACATGTTGAGAGAATGTTCAATGGACTTCAAAGGAGGATGTGATCAACATATTATTCTTGTTGATTTCTCTTACAATAATAGTTTCTACTCATGAATACAAATGTCTGCTTATGTAGCCCTTTATAAGAAGAGGTGTAGAACACTGACATGTTGGGATGAAGTTGGGGAGTGAAAACTCCTAGGTTAGGAATGGTTAAAGAAATGGTGGAGAAAGTCAAGACCATCTAGTAGTACATTAAAGCTACTCTGATTCGACCAAAGTTCTATGATGATAATCATCGATGAGACCTAGTATTTGATGTTGGATACATGGTATTCCTTCACATATCATTGTTGAATAGAGTTATGAGATTTGGGAAGAAGGGAAAGTAATGTCCAAGGTACATTGAGCCTTTTAAGATCCTTGATCACATTGGGGGAGAGGCCTATTAACTCACACTCCCACCGAACCTATCTCAAGTACATGATGTATTCCATATATCACTATTGAGGAAGTACATACCAAACCCATCACATGTACTCAATCCAGAGGTTGTACCATTAAAGAATGACATCTAATATGAAGAAAAGTTATTGAAGATATTCGGTCATAAGGAAAAAGTTCTGCGAAATAAGACAATGCCCCTCATCAATGTGTTTGGAGAAAACACATGTTTGAAGAAGAAATGTGAGAATCATAGTAAGTAATGAAGAAGGGTTACCCACATCCATTTTAGTGTGGAAAAAGGAAATTTTGAGGGTGGAATTTCTTAAGGGGGAAGATTGTAACGACCCAAAATTTTATTAATAAAAATTACTTTTGATCTAATTAAATGTATTATTATGTAAAATGGTTATATAACACATACTTCCTTGGTTTAATGTTTTTGGATTTGAAAATACCATTAAAAATTTTCACTGTTTCTAATATAGCTGTTGAACAGTGATAAAATGATTATTTTTAATATAGGGATTTAACAAAACGAATTTACTCAGACAAATGAAGTGATGGTCTCATCCAGTAGAATTTATTTGTATGAAGCCCATTTATCAGAGCTATGAATGTATGTGGTGTCATCGGTCTTATCTATTGACCAAACCCAAGATGATCTTCAATGTATTAAGCTCGAATGAAACTGTCTATGAGAGGAGTGGAAGTTGATAGAGATTACCACCCGGGCAATGTTATCCGAGCCACCCAAATTGTCTTCCACCATCGCACCCCATAACCTTAGGTCATATGAAGGTGTTATAAGGGGTTATGTAACAAGACCCTAGAACTACGATTATGTGCATTATTTTTGTATAGAATAAATAATATAAATTCATTTTATTTAAATTACCTTGTAAATAGTTTTTAGAGCACAAATAGTATTTTTAGTTAATATTCAATTAAGTAATCTATTTTTGATGAATTAATGGATTTTTGAATTAAATAATATTTTAAATAAATATTATTACTACATTACTTTCTAATAAATATAAATGATCATATAATTTTTATGAATACATTTGTGATTTTTATTAAAGTTTGAAATCATTTTTTATCAAAACCCATGAATTTTTTATAAATGCCTATTTTTGTTTTAAAAGTAAAAAAATAAAATATTTAGAAAATAATTTAGATAATAATAATATTATTTTTTAATCAGGATGTAAAACTTTTCCAATGGAGTATTTTTAATAATTTTCATAGATAGTCGAATTTTTTGTTTCAAATTAAATACTGTTTAATTATATAATATTTTTTATGACAACATAATGACCCAATAGTGATTTTATAAAATAGTATAAATGATATGTTTGGCCAATATATGTTTTTCCCTTAAAATAATCTGATTTTTGATTGGTTTTATTTATTTTAAAAAGCCATAGTGGATCCTCCAAGACCTATAAAACATTTTAACTTTTTAAATTGATTTCATTGAGAGTGTGACTCACCTCCACATAAGTAAGACTAATATTTTATGATGTTTAGAAATTTTCCTTATAAAATAATTTTTTCCACTCCACATTGGAAAAACCCATGGGAAAAGACAATGGTAGGGTTTGTGGTTTGAATTAGATTAATTTGTGGTGTCCGAAACCTAAATAATAAAAAATTCTCTCTCCTTTCCTATAAAACCCCACACTAGAACCCACTTACTCTTCTCTCAAAGCCTTTAGAGCTCGACTAAACTCCACCCTCCTATATATAAATCCTCCCAAGGTTCTACAAGCTCCCAATAAGCCTCCCTCAAGCCTCCCTCAGGCCTTTGGGACCACACTTCCATGTAAGGTATTTATTCCTTTCTCATTTTTTCATCTCTCTTTATGTTCTTAGGCCATTTTAAATTTAATTAAAAATGTTGGGGTATGATTTTAAACCTCCCCTATACTTACCTCCTTATGTTTTAATTATTAGATACCCATTTATCACTCAATAAGTATTCCCATGTACACCCATTACCATGCTAAAATTTTGTAAGGAATTTCTCTCTTCTCATTTACATTCTAGAAATTATTTTGTATTATGAATCTAAATTCCATTAAATATATAGTGATATATATCTATATGTTCCCCTTAATATCTAATTCATTTTAATATAAAGATTCACCTCTTTCTCTCTCATAAACCATTTTTATGAATTCTTATGCCACGTCGTTATGCTACCAAAATTGCTCCACAATTTTCCAATACTAGGTCATTGTGTAGGGAATACCATGCCTGTTTCACTATCAGGAGTATTCACCTTTATAAACATTTAAAAATTGATTATATAGATTCTTATATTAATTACAAATTCCTTTATCAAGGAATAAATTAGTATGTTTAATCTATCCATGTTATATGATCCATGTGTCATACTTATGAATGAAATGAAATGATTAAGAAGGGTGCGCCCTGATAGCGCACGAAATCATTGGGTAAAAATTCATATTATGATATGTCAAGTGAAAATATGGTTTAATCATTCCAATAAAACTAAAATGTGGTTTTACTCATGCTCTATGTGCAATGAGCCTTGGATCATGCTAAAATCATGTTAAGTGTTGTTTCCAGATTTCCATGTTATGATAATCATGCTATATCATGACTTTCTATTCATGTTTCTCTTATGCTCCATTGATATGAATATTTCCTAACATGTACTATATTCTTCATGTTATTAATTTTTTACTCCATTACAAGGCTTTGTAAGTCACCCTTTTCTTATGAATGTCCTCAGTTTATCCCCTGCAATGATAAGTACGAAATAATGTGTGTGGTCGGGTAAAAGAAGTTTTTAATAGAGATGTGTATTTTATGTTCTATCTTATTATGTAATGTTCCTAATTTACTAGGACACTAGACCTATAGATCCTCAATGTTTTTCTATGTGCATGTTTATGTAATAAATCATGTTTAATTGGGTAATAAAGAGCATGGTTGTTATAGTGGGTCTCAACCTATTGTGTAAGTTATTTTGGGCTCATCCATTTTCAGAAGATATAATGGGGCTCAACAGTTTGTATAAGATATATAGGTCACACCCATGAGCTATGATTTGGCTCAAATATTCATATAATTTTTATCGTGATCACCCATTTCATTTAATAAAAATGTACCGTATCAGGAATAAAATGCATTCATCCTGAAACCTTTTTAAAAACACATATGAAAAACAGTTTCGATTAAAATAGAAATTTAAATTAAAACCCCATTTTCAATACCAAAATATATTTTTCATTTGAAAAAAAATTAAATACAGAAATTCCTAAAAAGGGAAATCATTTTGACAGTCCGAAATTTTAAATATTGCAAAGGAATCTAGAAATAAAATAATTCTCAGGGAGGTGTAAATAACTTTGTTGGAATGTACATTACAATTTGTTTTGTCAAAACATTACATATTATATAAATAAAAACAATCCTTTTGAAAAAGTTTGAATATAAGTTAAAAAATTAAAATTATTAATAGTTTATAAAAATTCGAAAAATTAATTTTGAGAACATGATAATGGAAGAGAATGGGTGTTTCAAGGAAGACTTTAAAAGAGTATTTTTTGGAAAAAAAACCTAACACTTGGGAAATATTGAAATCATATGCCCAATAATATAATAATAGTATACATTGCATTATATTCCATTAGTGTAGAAAAATTCATGAAATATAATGTAATATGGTTTATATACACAGATTATAAAACAATATAGTTGTAAAAAATAAATAGACGCCTCATCAGAATGGAGATGGCAGTTTATATTTATGGAGGAGTAACATTTACATTTTGAATGATCATTATGGAAACAATGTAAGAAAAATTTTACCTTAATGAAAGATACTTATATCATTAATTATTTATTAGTTAGTTATACATTCTTATATATAGTATTCTAATGATGTTGTAATGAAAAATGATGAATCATATCACTTCTTGGAGGTGGTAGTTCACGTATCCATAAACGATAATATCACTTTTTTAGTGTGTGAAACAACAGGAAGAAATTGATATATTATATTTACTGAAAGATATATATGTTATGAATATATGAATTATTTCATTTATATAATCTATATTCATTATAATTACCCTTACTACTATCAATTCAAAACATTAATGAAAAATGCCTCAGATAACCTAGAGATTATGTAGTATGCCTTACACATGAGCGACCATATCATATCTACCATGGTATAAAATGTAAGATGTTTTTATATTACATAAAAAAATTATAAATATATTTGTTTAAAATCAAAAATATTATATAAAAATAGTATGTTTCTCACTATGACCAATCATGTATGTTGTTAATGGAAAAGAAAAAAACATTGTTTAGAATGGTTGTGGTCTGATGTAGACATTAATAATGATTTCGTAACCCTTTTGATGGAAGATTGTACGTTTTTATGTATCAAGCATAACAAATCAACATTTAATTATTTTATTATACAGTGTTCATTATACTGTAATGTTATAATATGAATTTAATTGTATGGATAAAAATAAAAATAAAAACACATGTTGATGATCATTACATATTCTCTAGGTACTCTTTCTTGGTTGCAACAAAGACCATTCTTGATTGTATATATTCTAATAGGTATGGGTTCTAGGATGAGATTATGTAATAGTGGAAGTGATTTTTCAAGTTATGGTAGTATCCAAATTCCATGAGAATTTTTAATTGAGGAGGGGAGTTGGTGACCTTTTTTTGGTTCAGTGGAAAACATATAAATTTTTCATAAAAATAATTACGCCAATGTTTTTCCCATGTCATGTGGCTAAAATAATTAAAACAATAGTATATTATAGGATACATGTAGAAATATGTCTATCCAATTTGTGATTTACATGTTTCTAGGTTATTTGGACACTTATATTTAATGTTTTGAACCTTGTTGACAACATTTTTACGTTAATCATTGTGATTAATTTGGATTTATTTCAGTAATCTTATTAGTCAAAAAATATTGAAATTCCTAGAAATTATTATTTTTTATGATTAAAAATATGTAATCTATATTTAAATATTAAATTTAAATAAGTGTAAGAATTTAAGTTAATATTAATCCCACTTTTGTGGTGAGAAAACATATTTTAAAGAAGAGTAATTTTTATAAAAAGAGGATTCTATATTTACTCTATGAATAATTATATTTATAATATTAAATAAATTAACATTTAATAATATATATTCTAAGAATTTCATTTTTAACATTAACACTTACATATTATTTTAAGTAATTAAAGAGGGGAACCATGAGGAATTTTAAAATAGTCTTCAGAAAGAACCATCTTTAGAAAAAAGAAAATTATATTAAGAACCAATATACAGTTGTTTAAAAATAAATTATTTTTATTAAATATAACAAAATAATATATATATATATATATATATTATTTTAATAAAAATTAAAATCCTATTTAATCTCTTTAATTACTGTAATTATTAAAAGAAAAATGGATTTTATAACAATCAGTATTTTACACTATTCCTCACAAAAAGACAATATTAATTCAATAACTCACAAAATTTATACAAAAGTAAATTTTTATATTTCACATATAGAAATGAATTTTATTTCATATAATAAATTTTCTAAATGTACTAATAATTAATTTTAAAATATTTTTTTGGTAGAAAAGGAATTTTTAAAAAAAATAGAGTTTTATGTTTAAAATTATGTTTATTTTTATATGATTTATAGAAATAATTGGGTGAATGTTAAATTTTAGATTTAATGTATGATATTTTTTTATAATTAATATAATCAAACAAGGGGAATTTTAAAATTTTGTTAATATAAAATAGTATCGTTCCCATGAAAGTATTTTTTCAAAAAACAACCCCTTTTATTTTTAAAAGGGTTTTATTTTCATTTATAATTTATTAGTAACCAAAGTATATATTTGAACCAAATTTTCATTGTTCATTTAATATTGTTTAGACCTACCATTCCAATAGCTATGTTATAATGGTATTAAATATAATTGGTTTTTTAGGTTCGTTGTTCCATTTTGAAAAAGCCACTGAACGTACAAATATCATGGTTATATGTAAAAAATGGTGAAATGATTATTATTTGTAACATAGGATAAATATAGTGTTGTGCTTACTTTATTATATTGAACACACTTTCCTTCATTTTTAAATTTCTAGTTGTTTAAATTAGTATCATATTGTATCCCTCTTTAGGACAGATTTACTGAGTTATTCTCTTTTCTAATACTAAACAATTGGTATCAATTCTTGTTCCTTTTTGAATTAATCCATTATATATATATAGTATGTTTATATTTTATTTTCCAAACCCTTATTAGTCTCATAGTATACTGAAAATATCATTGATATGGATGGAGTGAATTTAAATGATACATGGATTCATAAAATCCATCCCACATTGATGAAAATAGTTAAGGACACTGGATTTCCTGAATTGTGTCATACCTCATGAAATTGAGAATTGATCTTTGGTACATCATTGAAAAATAGTACACACTACAAGAAGTCGTCCTAGATACAATTACCAAAAATGATTAAGTTTTTCTTGTTTCCAAATTTCAATTTTGTTAATACAATGTACTATGATATTAATATTATCATTTTAGTACTGTACCTACTTTAAATATATATTCTTAGATTTGGAACATTATTATAGTCACTGACTATGGATCAAATGAAATAATTTGAACTAATAGTGGATAGTTTTGAGTAGAATACCAAAACACCAATATGGGTGACGATGAAATAGTAAATAAAATTTTCTTCATATTTAAAAGCATTCTGAAAAGAATTAATTCACATGGTAATCTTCATAAATCCCATTACATGTTGAAAAAGTATTTTGATCCTTAAAAATGAAATTTGAACTGAAGTATGGTTTCTATTTCTTAATCAAACAACATCAAATAGTATACTCTTTATTAATTAATAGTTTCAACACTAGAACACAAATTTTAGCTACATAACCAAACTGAAAAAGAGTAAACAAAATGAAAAGGTGTATTGTTTAAATAAATAAATTCCAGTTCTACTAACTCTTTTTCATATGAACTACATGACATTGAAACTAAAAATATATATTATATTGTGATTATATTTTACAAATGAATGAAAAATAAAGGACTAACAAACCGATTTATATGATTCAAAAAAATGTAATGAAGAAATTGTGATAAGAAAGATAATATTAATTACAATGCATTATTTTTTTACATGTTTTGAGTGTATGAATAATTTTTATATCAAACAAGAACTTACCAAAAATTTTAGAATACATAATATAAAAAAATCATTGATAACTAGTTGGTGTTCTATAGAAGAATCTCAGTATAATGATGAATCTACACATTAGATAGATTCTTCTAACTTATTAATCATTGCATTACTAGATTATGACAGAGAATCGAGATTTTAATCTGAATTTTTTCATTCATAATATGATTTTTAAAATATGAATATTTCTGAATTAAATAATAGAATTTAATGAATACAATGTTTTTTATTTGAAGATATTGAGTTATATAAATATATTAAAGAATATAATAGCAAGAATTTTTTCTAGAAATAAAATAATTTTACTATAGAATAATATATTAGGGAAAAAACCTCTTCTTCTCATTCTACAGAATATTATAATCTGAAATCTAATAATTATTTGAATGTAAAATATAAAAACAAAGATAAATGTTTTAAACATTTTTTATTTGACATTATTCAATGTAATGAATAAGTTCATAAGATAGTGTATTATAATAATATGAATAAATATAATATAGAATTGGATATGATCATAGAATACAACAAATGCACTGAAAGTGTTTTGTTAAATGTAAACATTCATATACGTATACTGTTACTTATTTTAATTATATCATTAATGGTTACTATTAAATTGATTGTTCAATTAAATTAAAAAAAATTAGGATATAAAAAATAAATAAATTTAAATACTTTTTTTTCTAGAGTACCATTGAATTATTCTTTAAATTATGCATCAATACCTAAAAACAATATTAGAAATACTATTGGACCCCATGTATCTTAGGTTCTGAAATTCGAAATTAATTTTTTTTCATGGACATAAATCCTTCAAATACTCACGAAAAACATATAGTACATGGATAGTAAATGATCTATGATTATGATCTAATACCTATCAGTGTTTAAAAAATATAAAATATGTGATTGATACATTGTTATATTTGGAGATAATTACCAAGGAAATGTAAATTTTGTTGGTCACGTTACTATTTATAATTCTTCCTTTATTTCCAACGTTTTATATGTTCATGTTTTAAAAAAATAAATTAATATGTATATCTTAATTATGTTAAAATGGAATGAAATTTAAATTTCAAAACCATTTGTGTTTAGTTTTTGGAGATGATTCTTTATTAATTTTTGTTTATCTAAAATAAAATATTTATATAATTAATTTTACTTATATAATTTTTAAACATATCAATTGTGAGTTTTTTTCAGAGGGATATCATTATTTTTCATCGATGATTAGTTCATGTTAATTTAAAAATTTACAAAATATCACAATACATTAGAATGTTATAACATTACAATCATTAATGAATGAACAATATAATGTCTGAGATGCTTCATTAAAAATAAAACAAGCTTAATTTTCTTCTAGAATTATTAATCTAATAAGTAAAAATAAAAAATTACTATTTGAATGTCTGTATTTATTTATTCCGTCTTAAATTTATTATCTTGGATGAAATACATATATTTTAGTCATTTCATAGGATTACAATATATTTATATGGTTTTAATTTCATTCGCATAAAAATGATAATATATATATATTTCTTTTTTTCAATTTATTTAAAAATGAAAAGGGGAATTTCATTAGTTCTATTAATAGTTATAATTGAGTTGAATTTGATAATTTATAATATATTTTTTAAACAAGGTTTATTTTTATAATTTATCTTCTCTAAGAACACTAATGAAAAATTGTGTTGTATAGATAAAACTAATCCTCTTATAGTAATTGATCGTAATATGTTTAATAAAGGTAATTTTCCTATATTTTTTGGTCAAAATACATTTATTATTATTTTTATAAATTTAATAGAGTGTTTTTAGAAAATTGTTATATAAAAATAATTATTATGTTTTGAAAAATAATAATCCTAATGTTTGTTATTTTAGAGTTTTCTGATGTAATGTTTTTTATTTTACATTCAAAGGATAATTTAGATAAGTGTGATGATAAAATTGAGGAAGGTATTTTTTACGGTTATTCTATTAATAATAATAATTATTGTTTTTATAATAAAATAACTATTACTATAAGAGAATTTGTTCAAGTAATATTTGATAAAAATATTTTAAAACTAAATTTGATTCTATTATTTTGGTGATGACTTTAGAGATTTAGATATGGGTAAAAAAAACCTCATGGTACGTTATAATCAATTTATGGTGAAGAATATTCTAGATATTATCCAAAATAATTGAAGACTCATATATATCCTCATTTTAAAATTTAATTGGTAATTTTGATTATGGTATTTAAACATGAAATTCGATTTCAATTTTTTCTAATTTTAAATTTATTTCTGACTTTGATACTAATAATATAAATGTTGTGTTAAATTATAATAATTTAATTATTTCTATATGTGAATAACATAATGTTTTTTTACAAAATAATGTATTGAATTTAGGTGAACCACCTATGAATAATAATTTTATAGGGACTAAATGGATTTATATAAATAGAATGGATGATTTTGGATTTTTTTTTTAAAAATTAGTGCTACAAATATTTCACAATTTTATTTTCAAGAAATGGTATTTTTTCAATAAATTTTACCTATTTTATGAATTTAATAAATAATAATGTCATTATATTTTTCCTATTTACATGAAATTAAAGTATTCCAAATGTATTTGAAAAGTGAGTATTATTTATGATTATTTCTGAAAAATAAGACATTTCTCGCCTCATTGGTTTTTAAAATGAAAAACTTCCTCATCATTGTTTTTATTTTATCAAATGATTTATATGGTATAAATAAATAATGTTTTACATTTTATGTTAAAAATTATTTATTTTTGTTGAAAAATTATGATACAAAAGGTAAAATTAAACCTATATTGTATATTAAAATAATATAAACTGATATATATTTTTTTTAAATTATAATGATGATATTGTTTGGATCTTAAAATGATTTTACTTGTAATGGTCTCTCAAATTTGATGGAAAATGAAATTTAAATGACAATTATGATTGAATTATAATTCTTTTTAGGACTTCAAAATTTTCAAAGAAATGATGGAATGTTTTTGAAACTATCCCAATTGGAAAAATATATAGTTAAAAAATTTCTTTATATAATTGATATTTAAAGCCCTTATGAGTATTTAATAAGAATTATTTTCGAATTTTTCTTGTAAGTATATTGAATATAAATTATTTAGAGTAATTTTTGTATGTTTTTGTACATTAATTCTCATATATAAGATAATATATTTTATCCTTACTTATGTTCTCGATTTGAATATGGAAATATAGAATCCCTCGTAAAAGGTATTATGATTTTTATTAGATATGTAAAAGGTATTATTGGTTGTAGTTTTTTAATTTAAGAAAAAATAATAACTTAATTACTTTTTATATGTTTGATTTTGGAGACTGAGTATTTGATCATAAGTGAACCTCAAGTATGTGTCACATTCTCGGTAAAGATTTATTTTCTTGGATATAAAAAAATAAACAATTTTTTTTTGAAAACTTCTGAAAGTATATATATATATATCAATTATTTATTATAGAACTTAATATTTATAGATTAAACAAACATTGTATAACAATTGTTTTAAATTATATAAAATTACATTTTATAGTGATAATTACACCAATATTTGTATTTAAAATAACCCATTAATAAATTATAAAACTATGCATATAGACATGAGTTTTCACATTATTTGAGATAATGTTAATATAAGTGGTTTTATGCTTTAATATATTGAAATTTATAATCATCTCAGAGATATTTTTACCAAACTATTGGACCTTGACATATTTTTGAAATTGATATTTAAAAATTGTTTTTAAAAAATGTAGTTTTAATTATTTTAAATGTTTTTATCAAAACAACATATTCATTTATTAAGTGGATGTTTCATTGTTTTTTAAAACTATTTATTTTTATATTTCTTAAATAATATATTTTGGAAATTCATTTAAGAAGGGTGAGGAGTTTTATAAAATGTTTATTAGATTTTGAAATTATAAAAAGTAGTGATTATTGGTATTTTATTGGTATTTAATATAATTTAATGTTTTCTAAAAATTAAAAATCCTATAATTTTTTTCAAAAAATAGTTTTAATAATCTCTAGGTATTTATTTAACCAAAAAATATAGTGATCAGATTTATGGAAATACAATTTCATTTGAAATATAAAGATATTATCTAAATCATATCAATATAATATAATGAAAAATAAAATTTAGAGGATGGATGGATTTTTGTATAAACATGATATATAATTTTATTATGAAATTTTTTTATATTGATTGTGTTCTAAGGAAATAAATGTTCATTGATTTACAAGAATATAAATATAACTTATTTTCTCATGAATCACATTTCATTGAAATAAAAACACAAGTGTTTACTTTTAAATAGACTGTGCAGAAGTCTGAATTTAGTGTTTATGTTGTCAAAAAAATCTATAAATTTTTTAACAAAAATTCAGTATGATAAAAATTTATAGACTATTGTTTCATCGTTATGTCATTGAATAATGTCAGGATATATATTTGAATCACAAAATCGTTTTTTTGGTTAGAAATAAAATATATTTTCATACACGCAATTCAACTTCATGAATATCTTAAAATGTATTCTAGATTCCATAAGATTGTCGATTATTTTTAAAATATCAATATTTATTATTCTGCTATAATTTTATGTTTTTACTATTATTCGATTATCACTCCTGAAATATATTTTGTATTACAACTATATTTGATCCATTATCAAGATCTCAAAAGTATCATTATTTCATTATGATGAAATTTTTTCTAATTTTATCCTTTATTTGTCCTAGATAATATATAATGTTTTAGTGTCAATATTGAAAATGAAATGATTCCCTATCCATTATCTTCTTCCTTTTTCTTCTTCTTCTGATTCTACGATAAACCATATGCTTTCTTTTTATATTCTTTTATAAAAGAAGCATCTTTCATAGTATCAATGGATATTCAATATTTTCTCAAATGTTTGTTCAAAATTTATTTAATGGTAATAATATTAGAGTCCTTATAATAGATAAATATTTCTATAATGTAAATACTAATCAACAAGTTAATTTTTTTAATAATAAATCCAACTTTTTTACACAATCATTTAAATGTTTTTAAAATGAAACATAAACTGTTTGATTAAAATACTGGACTTTTTCCACTATTTTTTATGTTATCATTTATTTTATATATTCATAATTGAAAAATTTATTTTACTAATATCTAATAATTATATATATTAAATGGAATCCATTAGAAATATTTTAGTAATTGTTTTTTAGTTTTAAAAGGTGATTAAATTTTTTCCATTATTCATAACTACACTTGCAATAAATTTCTAGAATAATAATTTTCTATCATGTTAATATATTTTCATTACATTTTTATTTTCTATATTAATATTTAATTGAACGGTATTGTTTCAAACTAATTTTTGTGACATTTAATTTTTTGTTATTAATATTTCAATCGTGCACCACATTAAATGAATTTATATTTAATATTTTAATTTTATAGTCATATTTTCTTATGATATCAACAAAATTTTAAAGACATGTTATTTTAGAAAAATTTTTATAAATTAAAGTAGTTACTCAAATTTATTTTTTTAATTAAAAAATTATTTTTCATGATAAATTTATTTCTCTTATATTATTATCATATTGATAAATTCTCTATTAAAAATATTTAAAATTAATATATTTTTTTAAATTTCTTTACAAGTGGTGCATGTTTGGGACTATTTGAAGTTATCTATTTAAAGGTAGTCATATAACACTAAAAAATAGTATCTATAATGTCTTATACACTCCTATCTTCCTATAAAATAATTTTTTGAAAATATCCAGTGTTCTAGAATATGAAATGTCTCGAGAAATCTATGATTCATCATTGTGGTGATCTCCTAAGTGCCGAATTATATTTTATTCAATGTATTCTACCATGATGTGAGGATTTTAGCCTCATTCCAACATCATGTAACTATTATTTATTAATTTATATAATACTTTTTCTGAATTATATTATCTTTAACACTTCTTCCAGTTATTCATGTACACCTAAATTTTCGTTCTTTTTCTTTTAAATAAAACAGCATTAATTCTTCTCTTCATCACATTATGACTCTCAGAATATAAAGATATGACTGTTTCGATTGATACTCACGTACACTAAATATATTTCATTAATTTGGTGGTGAATCCTTATATAGAAGCCATTGTGTCATAGAAATCCTCTAATTTGTGAAACATGATTTCGTAATAGAGTTTTCATTCCCCTAAAATGATTAAATTAGTGCACAATAAATCCCTCACAGAGTATGTTGGCATAAGTGTAGTGTACACCCACTATGGACAAAGATAATTATAAAAAATTATTTTTTCATTATTTTTTTCCAATTATATGTAACTCACATAAATTAAAATGATTATTAATTTAAAATTTCCATTTATATCCTCATAAATTTTAATTTGGTATATTTTATCCCTCTATACAATCTTCCATTATCAATTATAATCTATCATTTTATTCCTGATATGACCCTTGAACATTGTATACAATTTGTTAAACCCTGTTATTTATCATAGGTGACCATTATATAGCTTATACGATGGGTGAATCCAGATTGTGTTCTGAGGCATTATGTAATGACTATGTTATCCTGCGATTTATATTGGAAGTCAATTATATATTAATTCCAATTTTAAGAGGTTTATAAAATAATGAAGATATTGACTACCAGAAGAACCTAAATAAAAGCATAATGAATTATAAGAAGTTTTATGGAAAAAATTATTTTATAAAGCATGATAATGTTATTTTGAATGTAAAATTAAACCTCACTTTGGATAAAAATGTATATTTTAGGAATTTTTATTACTGTATTTTCCTGATTTTTAAAATACTAATGGATTTCTTTTTTTTATATTTTATACTACACTTCTTGTTCTTATCTTATATTTTAAAATGTTTTTTAATAGGGATTTATGGATTAATATTTACAAGATTGATGTGGAAATTGAATTTTCTATGACATGTCCTAAAATGATATTTTGTTTCTTTTAAACTATTCTTTTTGGTTCAAAAAATAGACAATAAGTAGTACCATCCATTATTTAAAATATTAGGTTTTTATATATTTGTTTTGTTATATCTATATAAAACTATAATAATAAAAGATATTTGGAAATTTTATAAAGTGAATTATAGTTTCAATTAACTTGAATATATAATTATTATGTCCATCGTCATACATACAAAGTCTTTTTAGGAGATGTGTGTTGATTTCAACCAACTTTTACATATCTATTTTGAATATAGGAAATACATATAATATTTAAATAATATAGTATTTAAGATTCATATCTATCTTTTGATAACTCACTATAAAAAATTATATATTTAAAAATTTCTATAAAATATTTACAAAAATTACTTAATCGTGATAACCGTATAATATCTGAAAGAATAAAAATATATTTGGGTATATTTTTCTTAGATGAGGTCTTTTTAGTTGGGTAAAAAAATAAATTTTAATTATTTCTAAAAAAAATCATATAATGATACCCTTGGGTCATATCCCATTGAGTATTTTTTCTAATCATAATTAATTACTAATACCATGATATTTTATTATATTACTTCCTTTAAATGATATAAATGTATTCGTTAACATTCTCCACTATAAAATAAAAGCTAGAACAAACCTATGATATATTTAAATAAGTATATAAATTTTAATCATGGTTATTATATCCATCACATTTAATTAATATGATTGAAATATATTAATATATTTATGAAATATATTTATATTAAAATTGAAAGATACCTTAAATATTAATGAAAATCAATTAGTTTATCAAAATAGAGTAATAAGAAAATATGTATTTTATGAATTTAATTTTCCAAATATTATATGACATGGGAGATGATTTCATATTTAAAAATCATTATATTAATTATGATAAATTATTTTTTATTTAAATAATTGGTTGGCACTAATTAATTATGTAAATTATATAAAAACGAATAATATCAATTTATATTTTAAAATTTAATTTTCCAATAAAAAGTATTTCAAATTATATTTTATTAATGAATAATTATATTAATAAATTGAATTTTAAAAAATTATAATATTTTACACACACACACACATATATATATAAATATTTTAAGATGGTTTTCTATGAATTTTTAATAAAATTTTCTTATTAGTTGAACAATAAAAATATAACGGTTCTGCTAAAAATTTGCTACTTCAAGACATTATCATAATATAATATTTTCATGATTAAGTTGAAACCATTTTCTATATAATATATATCTATAATAAATAATTTATTGTTATTTTTTTTAAAATCCAAACATATCATTTTGAAATCTTAAGTAATATTTTTTTCTAAGAACTTGTAACGACCCGAATCTGGAGCCCCTCCACTGGTGCCTCATACCCGGTTCGCCACATAACCTCAAGCATGTTTCCCCAAACGCCAGAGGCTGCCGACTAGCAGTGAGGTCCTTGTTGAGTTGGTGGGAAACTATGCCCTCATTTGGTAAGGTATACAACGAAAAAAAATAGTCAACATCGGAAGCAGTAACAACATACATAGCAGCAGGAACCAAACATCGGAAGCAATGAATATATATAGCAAGGATGACAATGATGTAGCATGTACAAGTATCTATGGAAAGAAGAAAACACAACAACATACTGGAATACAACTGAAAACAAGTGCAAAAGAAAAACAAAATAAACTCTTCATCATCGCGAGCTCCGGCTCGATCCCATGCTCTCCAGCTCCAGTGCAATAAAGAACCTGATGTAGAAGGACGCTTGACCTTATCTATACCTGCTGCAACATAGTCTTCTTGGACCCAAAAGCATGGCCCAAACAGGGTGTGGGATACAATCCCAGTAGGAAATCACCCAAATATTTTTGCCTAATAGTCAATGAATACAAGTCAAGTAACGAAACAAGAAGCGGTAAACAGGAAAGCACAAGCAGCTACAATACATAGTTCTAACAAATAAAGTACACAAGTAAACAGCCAGAAACAAAAGAAGGAACAGGTAACCCTCTGGGTAGCTCTCATAGCCTAACCCCTATGGTTCAACCTATAAGTACTAGCAACCCTCTAAGAGGCACACATAGTCTTACCTTTCTGGTTCAACTATGAAATTAGTAGACTCTCTGGGGAAGCACTCACTGTCAATTCCCCCTATAGTCTCGTGTCGTGCTAAAGGCTCTCTGGGGAAGCACTGAACGTCAATCCCCCCTTTGGCCCACATCGAGGAACTACAGACTCTCTGAGGAAGCACTCAACGTCAATTCCCCCTGTGGTCTCGCATCATAATTAGAAGACACTCTGTAGAATCCCTTCTGTCAATTCTCACTTTGGTCTACTACTCTAGGTTCTCATAGTCCTGAGTAAAACTAAACATACTCAGTGCGCGTACATCGTCCAAGTAAACCTCAAGAACTACTTGGCTATCAACTAAGGCTCAACAGCAAAACAAGGCAATAGTCTACAATCCTACAACTAGGCATGGCAATTGAAAGAATGCCAAATAGGCATAACAAACATGGAAAAGAAAACTGAGAACAAAATAAATTACTCTAATTACAATCATAAACCGCTACTACAGCAATCAAGCAAAGAAGGAAAATAATAAGGGCAAAACAGAAAACCCACAATTCCCCGCCCAAGGGAATTTTTGGCATTTGTACAAAATACTCATCAACTTTCAACAGAAAGTCACAAACCACATACCTTGATCCTAGGTGATCGATATAAGTGAACCATGATGGCATATTCCCCTTGGAATGACGTAGATCTGAGAAAACACACAAAACGCTCAACCTAAGATAACATGGAAACCAGGAGGAATAAAGAAACAAGGCTAAAGAAGAAGGAAGAACTCACCACTGTGATTCTAACGCAATCGATCGTGCTCAAATGGGAGAACGGACGGTGAGGTGGGATCCTGTCAAAGATCTGGTTGTACGGTCGCTCTCGGACGGAGGAAAACTGGAGAAGAAGATGAAAGTTGGGGTTAGGCACGACCCCAGTCCATTTAGTGAAAAAAGTACTGTACATGACGTGTAATTTTAGAGTACATGGTGTGTACAGGGTCCTTTCCGTACTCCGCCAAAATCAGCCTCCACGTCACCCCTATTCACTGTGTGTGTGGCTCGGGCACGACCATCACACGGCTTCGATCCGGATCAAAGTACACGGCGTGTACTCAGAAAGTACACAACGTGTACTTTGAAAATTTTCGGAAAATCCATTTTTCTTAAAAACTCCAGAAAAAAGGAAAAACATACCTGAATGAAGATCCGAGTTCTTACAAACTTCCCCCCTTAAAGAAATTCATCCCCGAATTTCCCTAACGGGGCGTAGAAGAAGAATCCCCAAACAGTTTTGGCCACTACGATCGTACATTGGCCTCCCTCTCCCAGGTCTCATCTTGTACTCGCCCGTACTGCCATAGAACTCGTACCAGAGGAATAGACCGCCCACGGAGGACCTTCGTACTGCGATCGACAATCTAGATAGGATGCTCCTCGAACGATGCATCTGCTTCAAGCTTTACTTCCTCGGGCTGAAAGGTGTGAGATGGGTCTGAAAAGTAACGTCGGAGTTGAGAGATGTGGAAGACGTTGTGCATGGCCCGATACCTCTGAGGTAGCTGCAACTGATAGGCGAACGGTCCCACTCTCCCCACGACCTCAAATGGTCCGACGTACTGCGGTGAAAGCTTACCCTGTCTCTGACTCCTCTTGTGTCCCAGCCTCGGTGCGACGCGCAGGAACACCTGATCCCCAACCTCGAACTCCAGAGGTAATCTCCGCTAATCAGCATAAGACTTCTGTAGAGACTGTGTCGTATCCATCCTCTTTCGAATCATCTCTATCTATTCTGAGGTCTCCGGAACGAGATCAGGTCCCAGCAAAGTTGCATCTCCTGCCTCCAACAAGCATAAGGGTGATCGGCATGGCCTACCATACAAATCTTCGTATGGTTCCATCTGAATGGTCTCTTGGAAACTATTGTTGTAGGAGAACTCCACCAGAGGAATATGCTTCTCCCAAGAACCGCCAAAGTCTAGGATACAAGCTCGGAGCATATCCTCAAGCACCAAGATCGTTCGCTCAGACTGGCCATCAATCTGGGGATGGTATGTTGTACTCAAAAGTACCTGTATACCCAAGGCCTTCTGAAGTCCCTGAAAGAACCAAGAGGTAAAGCGCACATCCCTATCTAAAACAATGGAGTGTGGAACTCAATGCAGACGAATGATCTATCGGATGTAAATTCATCCCAGATAATCAAAATTGATGGTCTCCTTAATCGGGAAGAAGTGTTCCACCTTCGTAAGCCTGTCGATGACAACCCAAACAGCATTGTTCCCTCAAGGCGACCTCGACAACCCAGTCAAAATTTCCATTGCAACATCATTCCACTTCCACTCCGGAATGGGTAACTACTGAAAAAGGCCTACTAGTCATTGATGTTATTCCTTCACCTGCATACAAGTAGAACATCTCATGACGAAACCAGCAACATCCTTCTTCATACCTGGCCACCAGTACTAGCGATGAAGATCCCGATACATCTTGGTGACACCAGGATGAACTGCCCAAATTGAGGAATGAAAATCTCGCATCAGCTCCTCGTGTATGTCTGTTAGCACCCATACACGTCCCTGGAAACACAAGATCTCATCCTCACCCACTCCCATCTGGGAAGAGGGTCCTCTCTTGACACACTCTCCCGCAGGACTAAGCATTCAGAGTCTGATAGCTTCCTCATCCGTACTCGATCAAGAATTGTAAAGGTAACAGCTACAGAAGATAGTAAAGTATGTCCATGTCTGTCGTGCACCTCCATATGCATCTCAAAGAACATATCCAGCAGCTGCCACTCACTTCTGGCCTCCTAAACTGCATGAATCTGAGTTCTCCTACTCAACCCATCTTCCACTACATTGCCTATCCCTGGCGTATAGTCAAGATCGAAATCAAAATACTAAAGGTACTGAACCCACTTGCACTGCCTCATATTCAGATCACGTTGAGTGAAGATGTATTTGAGACCCTTATGGTTAGTGAAGACCACATTTGCTCCCCCAGCAGATAGTGTCTCCAAAAACGTAAGGCATGAACAACAACTGTCAACTCCAGATCGTGCGTAGGGTAGTTCCTCTCATGTGGCCTCAACTTCCGAGACCCATATGCAACTACTCCATCCCCCTGCATAAGCACAGCTCCCAGCCCGATACCTGAAGCATCACAGTAAACAGTGTAGTTCTTTCCTCGCTCCGGAAAGACTAGTATCGGTGCTGACGTCAACCTCCCTTTCAGCTCTTGAAAGGCTGAATCACAAGAATCTAACCATAAGAATTCCGCCCCCTTCTTGGTCAGACCTGTCAAAGGTGCTGCTAGATGAGAAAAGTCCTGAATGAAACATCTGTAGTATCCAGCCATCCCTAAGGAACTCCATACCTCAAAGATGTTCTTCGGCTACTCCCAGGAAACTATAGGTCTCACTTTCTCTGGGTCCACTGATACTCCTTCCTCTGATATGACGTGACCTAAGAAGTGAATATGATCTATCCAGAAGTGGCACTTCAAGAGTTTAGCATAAAGTCGATGCTCTCTCAGTGTACTCAGAATGATCTCAAGATGTGTGGCATGGTCGTGTAGAGTGTGTGAGTACACCAAGATATCTTCCATGAAGACCACGACAAATGAGTCCAAGTAAGGATGGAACACTCAGTTCATCAGTTCCATAAAAACTAAAGCCGCATTTGTGAGACTGAACGGCATGACTGTATACTCATATAGACCATACTTGCTCCTGAAGGATGTCAGAGGTATATCTGATGGTCTAATGCAAAACTGATGATAACCAGACCTCAATTAAATCTTCGAGAACACTCGGGCTCCTAAAAGATGATCGAAAAGGTCATAAATTCTCGGCAAAGGATATCGGTTCTTCACTGTCAACTAGTTTAGCTTCCGATAATCCACACAAAGCCGAAGGGTACCGTCTTCCTTCTTTGCAAACAGGACAGGTGAACCCCAAAGAGAAGTATTGGGTCGGATGAAACCCTTAGCCGGTAGCTCCTCCAACTACTTCTTGAGCTCCTGCAACTCAGGTGTGGCCATCCTATAGGGAGGAATGGACACCGGTTCCGCTCCTGGAACGAGATCAATAGAGAAGTCTACCTCACGCTCCGGAGGCAGACCTGAAAAGTCCTCTGGAAAGACGTCCCTGAAGCGATCCACCACTGGAGGAAAATCCAACTGTGGAGTCCCCTGATCATCCAGATAAAGACTAGAAATCTGGGCCGTCACCCCTCCTAGCCCAAGATACTCGAGTCCTGCCCGACTCACCCGAACATCCCACTCGCCATTATGAAGAAAAGACTCGCCCTCTGGTGAAACGAAACTCACTCTGCAGTGATAGCATACGACGACTACCTGAAAGGGAATCAACCAATCCATGCCATGGATGACATCATATTCGATCATCTCTTGGATATAGAGATCCCATAAAAAGTGATACCCTGCAACCTCAATAGGGAACTCTCTACACTGACGTACACTAGATTTCTTCATACCCAAAGGTGTGTCTAGTGTCAACGAGTCGGCAGAAGAAAAGATGTAGAGTCCAAGTCTCTCCACAATAGCAAAAGAGATAAATCTATGCATAGCACCAGTATCAAAAAGGCCTGAAGATAAAACTGAGGCTACTAAAATCGTACCACGAACAGTAGAAGGGTCGGGATCCTGGTCCTGATAAGTCTGCTCCACGGCGAAGGACTGGCATGTACCGCGGACCTACACCCCTGGCTGACCACTCTGAGATAAACCGCCCTGTTGGTGCTGAGGAACTAGTCTCGACCTCCACCTCGGCCCGAACGGTCGGAAAAACTCCAGTTCCCCGACTGGTGAGAAACTGGTGGTGCTGCTCCTGAACGAGGAGTCATGGAATAACCCCAGTCTCCAGCTGCTGGTGAGAAAACCTGGCAGAAACGTTGATGGTGACCCATCTTGCCATAAGATCGGAACTCCACGGGGTCCCTCTGGCATTGCGGCCTCATGTGTCTGGACCGGCCAAACTGGTAGCATGTCACATGGCTGCCTGACGATGCATATCGCTTCCTCAGATCACCGCGCGTAGGCTCTCTATGACGCTTCTTGCTGTCATCTAGAGGAAGACTGGCTCTGGAAGCAGAACCGCCCTGGCCCGTAGCTCTGGAGTCTCTCAGATGGCGCTCTGCAATCAGTGCCTGGTTGACGATGGAAGTAATGGAAGTCAGCTGTAAGATGTTCACTTGTGAGCGGATCTCCCGCCTGAGACCGTCCTAGAACTTTCTTGCTAAGAACACCCCACTCCCATCCCGGAGGGACGTGAAGCGCTGCAGCTCGATGAAATGAGAGGAATAATCCATGAAAGAAAGAGTACCCTACTCTAATCTCATGAACTCCCAGGCGCGGTCGGCCTTCAGGGTCTCCGGGTAGAAGTAGTCATAGAACACGTGCTGGAACTCCTCCCAAACCATAGCCTGCTACTGGCCTACCTATGAGATCACATCCCACCACCTGTTGGAGGAGTCTCAGATCATGTAGGTGGAGAGCGTGACCCGCCTCTCTGGAGGCGTCTCCAGATGCTCGAAGATAGTCAGCATGGCTTCCAGCCATGACTCTGCAACCTGAGGTCCTCCTTCCCCCGAGAATGTGGGAGGATGTTGCTACTGAAAAACCCACGTCAAGTCTTCCATAGACGTGGCAGGAGGCGGAGCTCCCTGGAAGGCCTGCATCATCCTCATGAAACCTTCCCTGAACTATGCATCAGCACTTGCAACTAGTATAACAGCTGGTGCCAAGGCTGGCCCGACTGGAGGATCGGCAGGAAGTCCCTGATCAGCCCTATCTGGCGTCTGATCACTGCCTGATGATAGACGTACAACAAGAGGACATCTCGAAGGCATAGCTCTAAAAGATCAAAATCACACCTTAGATCAGGAAAACAAGGACAGAGGATCATAAGTGTACAAAATGGAAACATGGGAAGAAAAACACACAAGTTTACAAAACTTGACTACACGGTGTGTATAAAACTACACGGCGTGTCTTCTAAACCCACTGACATGGGCATGTACTCCTGCCCTACAAGTCGTGTACACTTCAATCTACATGGCGTGTTTCACCCACACACGGAATGTACTTGAAAACTATTCCCCTGCCTGAGTCTCCTTACATGGCTAACCCACACGGTCCGACTTAACCCGAGACTACACGGCATGTTCTTAACACACATGGTGTGTACTAGACATGGATTTTGCGGCCCGTGTTTGGGAAACACACAGCCATCTACACGGCTGAACCTTACACGGCGTGCTCCGAACAAACACGGCGTGCATAGGCAAGGTGACCACGCCCCGTGTTGTTTGAGACATGGCCGGGTACCTGGACAAGACTACACAGCGTGTTCCAAACAAACACGTTGTGTGTAAAAGAATGTAACGCCGGCCCGTGTTGTTCGTGACACGGCCGGGTACCTGGACAGGACTACACGGCGTGTTCCTTACGGACACGGCGTGTTCTACCTGAGCTTCCCCGACCCGTGTTGTTAGTGACACGACCGGGTACAGAGCTCTGAACTTACATGGTGTGTACCTACCATACACGGCGTGTTCCAAAAGTTTCTTTCACGACACCATGTTCTTCTCACATGGTCAGTGACACGGCCTGAAAACTATACGACGTGTATCCAAAAAGTACACGCCGTGTATTCTGGGTTTTTCTGGGCAGTAGCTGAGAAACTGCTCAGACTCCCAGAAACACTAGAAACAAGGGAAAGAGGTGCCAAATTCCGATCCGCGAGGGCCCATACTCCCCGCGAATCAAAGATCGGCATCTCTTGTAGTCACATACAAGGAAAAACAATATCTCTCTAACATAACAGCAGGGATTCTATCAAGCGTCTATCAAAAAATCATGCATAATCTACGCAAAGCCTATCACAACAGCATGCAATCGCTAATGCACCCTAGATGGCATGAAAAGAATGCATGCCATGTGTTTTCCAAAAGTTCCTATATGATCCATGAGATGCCATACCCTCATCTGATCGGGTCGCGATAGAAATAGAACCGAAATATCAAAACAACAACCGCACAAGTCATGTGAATCACTCTAGGTGAAAACATATCAACCATAAACTCAAAACCATCAAACAGCAATTAAAGAGGTAGTATAGCCTTTCCCTATACACGGGTTAGCTACTCCCAAGCACAGCTTAATACCTATTACCGAATCCATCCTATCCCTGGCTAAAGTCTCCAAACAGTAAAGCAAGAGAAAAAAACTTGTCTGGTACAACTTTGTAACGACCCGAATCTGTATCCCCTCTACTGGTGGCCCGTACCCGGTTCTCCACATAACCTCAAGCGCATTTCCCCGAACGCCAGAGGATGCCGACTAGTAGCGAGGGCCTTGGTGAGTCAGTGGGAAACTATGCCCTCATTCGGTAAGGTATACAGCGGCAAAACAACAGTCAACAGCGGAAGCAATAGCAACATACATAGCAACAGGAACCAAACAGCGGAAGCAATGAATATATATAGCAAGGACGACCATGATGCAGAAGGTACAAGTATCTATGGAAAGCAGCAAACACAACAACTTACTGGAATAAAACTGAAAACAAGTGAAAAAGAAAAACAAAATAAACTCCTCAACATCACGAGCCCTGGCTCGGTCCCATGCTCTCCAGCTCTAGTGCAATCAAGAACCTGAAGTAGAAGGGTGCTTGCCCTTATCTATACCTGCAGCAACATAGTCTGCTTGGGCCCAAAAGCATGGCCCAAACAGGGTGTGAGATACAATCCCAGTAGGTAATCACCCAAAGATTTGTGCCTAACATTAAATGAATACAACGCAAGTAATGAAACAAGAAGGAGTAAACAAGAAAGAACAAGCAGCTACAATACATAGTTCTAAAAAATAAAGTACACAAGTAAACAGCCAGCAACAAAATAAGGAACAGGTAACCCTCTGGGTTTCTCTCATAGCCTAACCCCTATGGTTCAACCTATAAGTACTAGAAACCCACTAGGAGGCACACACAGTCTCACCTTTCTGGTTCATCTATGAAATTAGTAGACTCTCTGGGGAAGAACTCACCGTCAATTCCCCTTATAGTCTCATATTGTGATAAAGGCTCTCTGGGGAAGCACTCAACTTCAATTCCCCTTTTGGCCCGTGTCGAGGAACTACAGAATCTATAAGGAAGAACTCAACGTCAATTCCCCCTGTGGTCTCGCATCGTAATTAAAAGACACTCTGGAGAAGCCCTTCTGTCAATTCTCCCTTTGGTATACTACTCCAGGTTCTCACAGCCCTGAGTAAAACTAAACATGATCAGCGTGCATGTATCATCCAAGTAAACCTCAAGAACTACTTGGCTATCAACTAATGCTCAGACGAAAAATAGGGCAATAGTCCACAATCCTACAACTACGCATGGCAACTAGCAGAATGCCAAACATGCAGAACAAACATGGCAAAGCAACCTAAGAAGAAAATAAATTACTCTAATTACAATCATAAACCTCTACTACAACAATCAAGAAAAGCAATAAAATAACAAGTTAAAAACAGAAAACCCACAATTCCCCACCCAAGGGAATTTGTGGAATTTGCACAAAATACTCCTCGACTTTCAATAGAAAGGCACAAACCACCTACCTTGATCCTAGGTGATCGATATAAGTGAACCACGATGAAAGATTCCCCTTGGAACGATGTAGATCTGAGAAAACGCACAAAACGCTCAACCTACGATAACATGGAAACCAGGAGGAATCAAGAAACAATGCTAAAGCAGAAGGAATAACTCACCGCTATGATTCCAACACAATCGACCGTGCTCGAATCGGAGAACGGACGATGAGGCGGGAGCCCGTCGAAGATCCGGCCATACGGTCGCTCTTGGGTGGACGAAAACTAGATAAGAAGATGAAAATTGGGGTTAGGCGCGACCCCGGTCCGTTTAGTGATAAAAAAGAAACTACACGGCGTGTACTTTTAGATCACACGGCGTGTACGGGGTCCTTTCCGTACTCCGCCAAAATCGGCCTCCACGTCACCCCTACACACCGTGTGTGTGGCCCGGGCACGGCCAGAACACGGCTTCGAGTCGGATCAGAGTACACGGCGTGTACTTAGAAAGTACATGACATGTACTTTGAAAATTTCCAGAAAATCCATTTTCTTAAAAACTCCATAAAAAAGGAAAAACTTACCTGAACGAAGATCCGGGTTCTTACAGAACTAATTTTATTCAATTATTTAAATAATTACTTCTCATCAATTAAACAAAATAAATCAACAAAAATTTAATTCATATATTTCATAAACATGATCATATTATTTTATATTTTAAATTTAAAAATATTACATAAAATTATGATTTTTTTAATTATGGTTAAGGACCATGATATTGTTAAAACATTTATTTTCAGTGAAATTTTTTATTAATAAATTATATTTATTATCTAAAAACATAAATATATATTTTAAAAATTATGACTTGAATATAATTTTTTAATAAAATTATAATTACATTAAGGTAAATTTAATTAATAAATAATGATATAAATGATTATGATTAAATAGTTGTTAAAGATCCATTTTTCTATAAAATATTTATATATATTTAGATTTATTTTAAATAATAATTCTATCATATATTTATTTTTAATTATCTAAAATATAAATTAGATTTATATTCACCACACTCAGATTTCTTAAGTGTTTTAATTATGTATTTTTAATAAAACAATATTTTATATAGTTAGAAACAAGCTACCAATTTTGAAAAAAATATAAATAAAAAACCACAAAAATAACATATAAAATGTTAAATATTATTTTTAAATAATTTTTCGAGATAATATCAACCACATATCATCAAAAATATAATTATTTATATCATTTAGTCTTCGACCATTACAAACTGTGATAATATCACTAAATATTAAAGTGGTATTCTCTAAAGATCTAATTTACTATCTTTTAAAACAGGATAGTTGTAGATCTTCATGACACACTCATTCTATATAATTACATACTTATAGTATTCTAAATTTCTCCAAATATAGTCTCCTCATTTTCTTATCAAGTGGTGTAATTTATTTATCTTGTGAAATTCATTTCTAATGATACTTTCAAGTAAAATTTCAATATAACGAGGTGCATATTACCGACATGGTACAATTTTTTTTAGTTTATTAAAACCTACCAATACCATTGATAAATTTAAACATAATTTTTATAATTATATTTAATTTTTATTATATTATTTGTTGAAAAATTTTATGTTCATTTTATACTAAGTAGAAATACAAAAAATTACCTTGCATTGTGCGGATTACCTCTGCGGAGTTTATATTTATTTTTTCAAATTAATTTTATGTCATTATCAAAATAAAAATAATATATTATTAAAATATATAAAAAATTATAACTAATGTATTTTTTCATAATTTAATGTGATATTATTCACTTTTATGACCAAGCTCACACATTGAGATATAATGTGCCCATTTTTTGGTAGGGCTTAGACACATAATTCAACATGGTTGAAAAATTATCTCATGAATGATTATCGAAGTCTAAATAATATTTTTATCATTATTAAATAATAAAATAATGGGTTTTTATGGTCCTAATATAGGTATATTATGTGTTCAACTTATTATTAAAGTATCATATTTGATCGCAACAAATACAAAAATAATCCGCCAAGAATACAATTTCATTAAAAATATGAGAAAATATATTAAAAAATTGAATATGATAATAATTTTTAAATATTATATTAAAATTATATTAATTTGGTTCTTAATAATTTATATAGTAAACTTAATTTAATTAGTCAATAATTTAGGTTCTTGTGTAGAAAAAATCTTGAACAATATTACGGTTTTCATCTTAAATTCCTATCATTCAAACCTTTGTAGTAATATGAACATAATATAATTTATTTGATGTATATACATTCTTTTCTATATGAAATATAATGAAATATATTATAATCAATATTTTTTTTCAATTTTAATACCTCTCTTTCATGGGGTTTTTACTAAAATGTTACTTAATGCACATGGGTTCTTCATCTCTATTTTTTCAATATGATCATTTCATGTTATGAAACATATTTTTTCTCATTAAATGGTTTATTAAATATTGGAGAATTTATATTTATCATATAAATTTCTTATTCAAGGAAATACTATCCCAAATAAGTCACTTTTCATCAATTTTATTTATACTCAATTATTACCTAAGAAGTATGTTTTTTGTACCCAATTTTCATTCATTGAGTAATAATCATTACTCTAGAACATTGTAACATCCCGACATGGGTTCCATGAAATGGTTCCCCAAACCGGTTCACCACATGACCTCAAGCGTTCCTCTCCATTTTTAATGTGTTTCAACTAGCAGTGAGGGTCTGGTATGTCAGTTATGATGAGATTATACCCTCATTTATCAGAGTAGAACACCAGTGAAAATAAATAAACAAATTTGAAAAAATATATAACAATAATAATACACATTTCACATGATAATAAAAAAATACAATACTCAAATGAAAGGGAAAACATGCTATGATAATATATTTAACAATTGTTTATAAAGAAACTATAAATAGAGACACTACGACTCCCCCAGTAGGTTTTGAACCATGTTAGGTTTTCTCCTCCAAGATCCATCCCCAATCAGCAACCTATCCCCGAACATTTTCCCTTGTACATTCATCTTACAATATAATCTATTCAGGTACCAATCAGGCACCCCAAATAGGGTGTTAGTAAAATTGAGTAGGCCACCACTAATGGGTTTTAATACCGGTCCAGTCAAAAGATATTGTATATAGGGTTCCCAAGAATACACATACCTCAATAGTAACTTCCTCTCACAACGGAGCCCAAATTATTCCCTTGTTAATATCATATATTAATACCTACTTCATATTAATGCTCTATGTATTCAAAGGATCTATGATATATCAATAACTGATTCGACTCGTGTTAGAGTTAAAATATCCTCGTGTGATTTCATAACTCTGAGTTCAATTATTTCCATTCTTTAATGTCATATTTATAACCCAAATTGAAACATTTACCAATATCAAAAATGTTATTAACATTAACTTGTTACCATGCTTACTCCTTAATATAATGACCGTGTTCGCATTCTCTTCAGTGATAAGTATAATAACAATGTTTCCATGTATACTTCTCAATTTAGAATAACCATGTTACCATTCTATTTACTCATACGTACGATGAACATGTTACCATTTATACATATCAATTTAGAATGACCATGTCCCCATTAATATTCAAAAAATTAATTTAAAAATTATTTATCCACCATAATCCCCATACCAATTCAACAATTAGTTTAACTCATCTATGGAATTATTTAACACTACAACAAAAAAGTTGTTTAGCGGTGGTTCCGGGAACCGCCGCTAAACTTTTTTTAAAAAAAGGTTTCACTGAGGTTTATAAAAAACCACCGTAAAACATTGTTTTTTTTAACAGCTCGACCCTTCCCCCCACCCTGACCCACCTCACCCAGATTCCCCTATCCCCCCACTTCCCCCACGACCCCGGCCCCCCGTGACCCCGGTGACCCGGCGACCCTGGCAACCCGGTGACCCCGGCGACCCGGCGACCCCGCAACCCCGGCGACCCTGCGACCTCGGCGACCCCAACCCCCCACGACCCCGGCGACCTCGCGACCCCGGCGACCCTGCTTCCCTGGAGACCTATATGAAACCCTAAGGTTTGAAATTCCTATATATCACGTTATGCCTTAACAGGGTTTCAAATAACCAATTCTATCTTATGGTAAAACATAGGATATGTCAATCCTCTAATGATACCCTAGTCTCCAACACAATATGCATTTTTGACATATTTTAATCATCATTGTGATGTTCTATTTCATGGGAATTTCTAATTACATAGTGATATAATATGAAGAATTTTTCATCATCAAAATAGTCACAAGATGTAATGTGAAGATATATAAATAACCCAGTTAAACATCACATTTTTTTGTAAAACTATGTCAACCAACCAATGTAGTCTCAATCCCATTCTTGATATTAAAATTTTACCTTGATGTATCCTCATCAGCCACTATAAGAATACATTACCAAGGAAATGCTATCACATCATTCAAGAATCTAAAATATTCCATGATTAATATTAAATGTAGGAGGTGTTTTAATTCATCATAGCCATAAATTAAGAAGGAAACCACATGGAATACATTCTTATACTGAGGGGAACTCCAAATATTCCCCATACCTATTGTATAACAAAGTTGATTAAATAATCAATAAGCAGGCCACATAGAACTAATTTATATGGAATGAATATTTGATATCATGGACATTTATTCCTTTGTTCTTTAGACTTATCTAGTAAGAAAGTGGGATGGAGTGTGTAAATATATTGGGATACCCATTGTGTAATAAGTTCCCCAATAGGGGATTGACATAGAAAATAAGTTAACTATAATTTTTCATTTATGTTTATTATATATATTTTAAAATTTGTTATCATGATATATTAACTCTATAATTATTGAAAAATAACTTATAGAATTGATCTCAGGGGAGGAAAGGGTGTCCCAATATCTATTATTCATTTCCATGTTTTAATTTAATTTCATGTTGAGATAGTGGGATGAGAGGAGTCTTATTTGGTGATCCTCAATATTATCTACATTTCATTCCCTCATTTATTAATCTATAAAATCTATTTTACATTTCTTTTATTAGTTTTCATAATGTAATATGGGATTGGTGGGGTTTGGGGATGGACAAAATATGTTGAAGTTAGGTGTTAAAGTAATGTTAAATCATTGATTGTTGTTTTCCATTCATTATTAACCATATGGGATATGGAATAAGGTGTTCAAGAATATATTTAATGAACATGGTATTTTTATTAATAAATATAAAGGGAGATATATGAAAAAAATGATATTGATTTATTCATTAAGTAATGATATACACCATTATGTGTGGTAATTTTTAGTGGAAATGTTAATTTTCGACCCTGGAGAAGGGTTTTTTTGGAGAACTAGGATTCATATTGTAATTATAAGAGTTATCTTATCTCAATAAGATGTTTTTGGATATTTATTAAGGCCTAGTAAGAGCATCATGTTCTTGGGTGGATGTTGGAGTAGGTTTAGGGTGAACCTGTTGCTGAATTTTAGTTATGGTGTTAGTCAAAATTCGACATTCAAGTAATGTTATGATGGTATCTAGGTAGGGGGATAACCCATTTTACCAAGGGAGGTCTTAGAAAAATTCTTAAGTAATTCTATAATTGTGTTTAGGTAGTTTAATGTCCTAGCCAGCAAGATGATGACATGTCATGGCCAATAACTTCATGGTACAATGAGTATGTAGATTTTTGGAAAAGGGGAAGAAACCTATGAAATGGATGCACTACGATGGGGGTAGTCACGTAATGGACATATCCTTTAAAAATTATTTGGGTGAACATTATAAACATTTTCACACCATAAGGGAAATATTTCATCATAATGTAGATAATTAGGGGTGTCGAGCCCACTACTTGGGGTATGGTTATGATGTTACCATCATGGTAACATCATGAATGTGATAAATTCCTTTTTTTCAAAAGGAGGGGAAGAACCATAATTTTAGGGTTATACCCTTGGATTCTTGGTTAAACAAACCAAATGGGGGAGGCCATTTTGGCTCGTCATCCTTATGGACATTAAAAGTATATTTCTATGCCTTTTGGTCTAACAAATGATCCCATAATTTTTATAGTGTTGAACAACATTATATTACATGATTATCCTGATTCATTTTAGTGGTATTTGAGTATGAAATATTGGTTTAATATTAAACCGAGGAGAATCATGTGAGTCATTTGAGTCTAGTTTTGTAAATTTTTAGAGATCACTATTTTATCCCCATATTATCCTATTTCATATACATGTTATCAGGTTTCAAAAATGTATTCATGGTTTACACCTAGACACCCATCCCACAAAGCCAAAGAATTTACATCACAATTTATCCCCCTATTATCCTATTTCAACTCCTCTCCAATCTGTATTTTCCAAATGAGGTCCACACTTATTGGAGGTGGTATTTCATAATTACTTATAAAAAATGGTGGTTTAAAATGAAAAGTAATTTTGGTTTCGTTAGTGTGTTCCTTATTTAATTTATACTTTTTTTGTATTTTATTCTTACTTTCATATAGAATAATTAGGATTTATTTTGAGTATTTATTGATATAGTTCATTTATATGTTATTGTTGTCCACTATAATTTTCAAAAAGTATTATTTAGTTCTTATTCCGGCCTAGAATACGTGTTGATTTGTTGATGTTAAATAATTTTCAATCTCAGACACCATCATAGGATTCCTGAATCACTATCTTTCTTCATTAAGTGTTATTCATGGGTCAGTGGAAGCATTTAGGTAGCTGGAACAAATTGTGGTGATACTCAATTATCTTAGGGAACCTGATACTTTGTGGGTGAGAATTTTTTTGAACTGGATTTATAGTTTTAGTAGAGTCTTGTGGGAGTCAGTCGTACCTTATTAACTTCATGAATGTATGAATTGGAATCTCATCAAGATTGATTTTTGTAATGGTTATTTCCTAAGGGAATGAATGTAGAGAAATAGACTGACCTCATGAGACTTTTTATTGGTGACAGATCAGTATGGGAGTATGTCAATAACCTTTCAAGGTTTGGTATATATTCTCAAAATATAGGGGTCATCAATTATGAGAAAGATCATTTCTTTGGTGATGTTCTTCACCCAGACCTTGGTACATCTCTACTTTCTTTGGGCATAACATCCATTTTGGAGGTTGTCACTAGGGACATGTGAATGGAGGCTAAATATTCTTGGAAATCGATGGTTGTTCATTCCTTAGTTTTATCAGGTATGCAACAAATTAATAGTGGGAATTAATAGAATCCAATGTGCAAGGAGTAGAGGCAGGATGAACCATAACATTATGAAAAGGCCCATTCTTATAGAAATAGTTCGTCCATTTTGTGCTTCCAGTTTAGGGACTTTGAAAAATTCTGAGACCCATTTCCTGATATATCCTTGAATTTTTCTCTATTATGGAAATTTTGTTCATCATTATTTGTTTTTGATGATGGGGTTATAGAAGATGTCTCATGTTTGATAATTTTTTGGAGGTGTGGTTTTGGGACCTTTGATTGTTGAAATTATTTTTGGATTTTCGGTAGTTTTCATTTAGATTTTTTTAATGATTACTTTTTTGAATATATTTATTGATTGTTTTAATGATATTTTATTAAATTCATTGTTTTTTTTGTAGGCACAGTGTGATATACATTGATAAAATCTGGATCAAATTACCGAGGAACACACCTCAGTATGTTAAAGGGTTTGAATGAGTTTTTAGATTTTGAAATTTCTAATCGATCCGTTGAAGGGAGAATAAAATTTCCATGTACTAAATGTAAATTTAGAACATGGTTGAAGAGAGATGAGGTTTATGAAAATTTAATACTAAAGCAATTCCCTGATCAATATTTTTGTTGGATTTGGAATGGAGAATTGAACGTTACAGAAAGATTGAGAACTGATGTTAATGCACAGAATGATGTCCCAAGTTCGTCGACAATGGAAAATGAAATGCAAAACCTAATAAATGATGCATTAAGCACTACAAGACACCACTATCAGCATCAAAACATATCAGAACAACCAGAAGAGGGTGCTACAAATTGCAACGTGACAAGTGATGTTTTTGAGACTATAACACAGGCAGATCAAGATTGTCTCATATCATTGGATCCTACTCTTGATTCTGTGGAGCCAAATGTAAGAGAAAACATCACTGTGGAAAATGTGTTTCATGATTTAGTTGATGATGGAAATCAAGAGTTGTATAGTGGGTGTTTGAAATATTCAAATCTTTCATTTCTGCTGAAGTTGTACCATATCAAATGTCTATGTGGAATTACAAATAAGGCAATGTCCATGATATTGGAATTGATTCGTGATGCATTTCCTGAAGCAAAAATCTCAGAATCTTTTTATGATATGAAAAAAGTTGTTAACAAGCTTGGTCTGAATTATAAAAAAATACATGCATGTCCCAATGATTGTATGCTTTATTGGGGAGAGGATTCAATTTGAAAAAAATTCAAGAAATATTATTCTTCTAGATGGCAGGAAAAGGGTGATGTTGGAAGTCTGAATGAACATAATTTCATGGAGAAGAAGAAAATGAGCACACCTGCAAAGGTTTTGCGTTACTTTCCTTTGAATCCTCAATTTCATAGATTATTAATGTCATCAAAAACCGCCGAACACATGAAGTGACATTCTGTAGATAATAACAATGATGGGTTAATGAGACATCCATGAGATTCCCAATCATGGAAGGAATTTGATTCATTACATCTCGATTTCTCAGATGATCCTAGGAATGTTCCATTGGGATTGGATGTCGATGGATTCAACCCATTTGGGACTTTGAGTACCAATTATAGCATTTGGACAGTTGTTTTGATCCCTTATAATCTTCCTCCATTGATGTGTATGAAAGAAACATCTTTTATCCTTTCGATGATTATTCCTAGAAAAAAAAATGTGTGGAAATGATATTGGCATATACTTGCAGCCTTTGATTGATGAATTGAAGGATTTATGGAGCAACAGTGTTGAGACATTTGATGCTTGTTCTAAAATAATGTTCAAAATGCATGCTGCTTTAATGTGGACCATTAGTGACTTCCCTAGGCTTAGGAATTTATATGGTTGGAACACTTACATGGGTTTGGATTGCCCCATTTGTAACTTTGATTTTGATCCCAAACGGCTACCTCACAGTAGAAAATGGTGCTTCTTGTGTCATCGAAGATTTCTCGATGCATCTCATAGATTTCGGCTGAACAGATCAAAATTTAATGGTTCCATTGATCGTACACCACCTCCAAAGTTGTAAAATGGTTATGAAATATTGACACAGCTTGAAAATGTTGAGACAAAATTTGGGAAGGTTCATCATTTGAATGATAGTGGAAAACGGGTCCGAAGTGCATCGTCAAGCGAAACTGGAACACAACAATGGAAGAAAAAAAGTTTATTTTTCAAACTTCCGTATTGGGAATTTAATTTGTTGCATCATAATCTTGATGTGATGCATATTGAGAAGAATTTATGTGACAATTTGATTTTCACATTACTTAATGAGCATGGAAAGTTGAAGGATCATCTCAATGCTCGTGAAGACTTACAAGCAATGAACATAAAACGCGAACTCTGGCCAGATGAGAATGAAAAGTATCCTCCGGATATTTTTGCAATGAAAAATAGGGATAAAGATACATTCCTTCGAATGTTAAAGAATTTTAAGGTATCTGATGGGTATTTAAGTTACATCTCAAGGTTTGTTGACATGAAGAATCGTAAGTTACATGGATTTAAAATCCACGATTCACATATTTTGTTACAACAGTTACTACCATTGGTATTGCGTACATTATTACCTAAAAAAAGTGTTGCTGCTGTACTCCAGTTCTGCACATTTTTCAGAAAACTATGTGAGAAATCTCTACATCCATTTCAGCTTGACAACCTCTAGGAGAGGTTTGTATTGACCCTTTGCACAATGGATATTATCTTTAATCCTTCCTTTTTTACTTTAATGATGCATTTAACTGTCCATTTGGTTAAGGAAGCTAAATTAGGAGTCCCCGTTCATTATCGATGGATGTATCCAATTGAGAGGTACTTTATTTATATGGTTTCCTGTTAAATAAAAAGTTTTTGGTACTTAATTAAATTCATAATTATGTTTATTTTATTTCACAGAAATCTTGGGCATTTGAAATCATACGTGAGAAATAAAGCTAAACCAGAAGGCTAAATTGTTGAAGGCTATGTGGCTGAGGAGTGTCTTAACTATTTTTCTCGATACTTGGTTGATATTGAGACAAGATTTAATCGAGATGGATGTGTTGATGACACATCGACTCAATCTCAAATAGATAAAAAATCCAAAATATTTCCTGCTATTGGTCGATCAGTTGGGAGGACCTCAAATGTGACACTGACTTAATTGGAATTATTACAGGTACATAGATATGTGCTGCTGAATAGTGAAATTGCAGATCCATTTATTGAAGAGTTGAGGATACAAACAAAGAGATGAATGAGAGGCCGAACACGAAATGAGAATGATATAATGAAAGCTGTTAATAAAGAGCTTGTAGAATGGTTTTCATGACGTGTAAGTTCATAAATATTGCAATAAATACGAATATTAGTTTGACATATACATTTTGTAAATCTAATAAAGTATATTTCTTTTTTAAGATCATGAATACTGATACTTGAGAAGAGGTGTCAGAAGATTTGATGTTTCTTTCTAAAGGTCCTCTAAAAGAAATTAGAAAGTTCGACTCTTATAATGTGAATGGATTTATATTTCATATAGTCGATCGAGAAGTGGGTTTGAGAACACAGAATAGTGGTATATTTACATTTACTAAAGTGGAATACTATGGAAAGCTATATGATATTATTGAATTAAACTACCATAGACATTTTTCGGTTGTTTTATTCAAATGAAAATGGGTCAATATTATCAGAGGTGTTAAAAGAGATTCCTTGCAATTTACTTCTGTGAACTTCTCTCGCTTGATGGATGTTGGTGATCGTGAACTACAAGATCCATATATCTTAGCATCGTAAGAAAAAATGGTATATTATGTGAATGATGTTGCCGATGAAGGGTGGAGTGTAGTTTCTCACGTAATACAAAGATATTTGTAAGATATGGGTGATGAAGTGGAAAATTTGACCTCTGAAATTGAATTTAATCAGCAACAGGAAGCAGAATTATTTTTCCATCATGATATTGAAAATATTAGTCTAGCAAGGATGAATGAATTGGATGAAGTAGTGGAGTAGGAAACCGAGATGATTGAAGGGGAAAATGATTGTATGTACAATTATTTATTTATTCAGTAACCACTTGTTTCATTTCTGAAGTCATTCATTATCATTGTTATATATATTTTGTCTATTAGTACTCCGTCTATTATCATTTTTAATTTTTTTCTGCATAATTTTTTTGAAATATATATTCTGAACATAATTTTATTTGATTAAATGACATGGATTCCAAGGAAGAATCGGTACATTATTTCATTCAGTTCTGCAACAGATGACGCTCCATCTGGTTCCCTCCCCACGACATCTGAGGCACCAGCTGCCGACACCCCTGCGTCATCTCCCCCTGCACCATCTCTCACACCATCTGTGGATATCCGAGTAGAGTATGAGTTGTCGAATCCCCTTCCGGAGCCCCAGCAGTGGGGCAGTGACGTTCCCCTTCCAGTTCATCCCGGACATACTAGAGTGTCACTATCATAGGTACAAATTTTAATTAAATAAATTTATTGCATTTTTTTTATACTAATTGTTTGCTCATTAAAGATGACAAAAATAAAACCGTGGAGAAAAACATAAAAAGTTCAGATGTTTGGAATCTGAATGGCGAGTAGATTGTTGTGCCATTTGATTCTTATGGGGTCCCTAGAGATGATTCTGCGGGGTTACCTTGCCAGATTCTAGGACAGCTGGTAGCGGAGCCCATTTCCCTTCCCATTTCATATGACGATTGGAGACATATGCCTCCAAGCTAGAAAAATAAAGTGTTTGATTCTCAATAAAGATAAATTTATTACATTATGGTTTAATGGAATGTCATGTTACTAATATGTTCAAAATGAATTTCTGTATACAGATGTTCTTCCACTTTACCGTTGCTGATGTGATAGCATAGAAGTGGACGTTGAAAAATTTAGGTAAGAAGTGGAAATATTTTAAATAGAGATTGTGGTGTGATTTCAATGATGCTTTGTTGATCGTGCTGCAAATGTATGAGAAGCTACCCAGTGGGGTACCGAAAGAGTAGTGGAAAGTTTTTGTTGACAGGCATCGGGATCAGAAGTAGATGGTATTGAAATATATATTATTATATTATCCTCATTTTACATTTATACATGTATATGAAAAGGAAATGACATTCAATACATCAGTATTAAATTGCATTTTATTTATTTCAGGATCTATCAAGACAGAATGCGTCAAACCGAGCGAAGCAAGTCATCCCGCACACTGCGGGCTCAAAAAGTTTTTCTAGAAGTCGAACGACATTGGTAATATTTTAATTAGTTTAAATATTTATAAGACAATATTATATGTTTAATATATTGAATTGTTGATTTATCTTTGATTAATGCAGTCACAGTGTTTAGGCCATGAAGCATCCATAACTGAACTATGGTTGGATGTTCACAAGAAATCAGATGGATGTTTTGTTAATGAGACCGCTAAAGAAGTTGGGGTATGAAGTCAATTTTTTATCATAATAACTTATTATCGGTTTTTTCTGTGTTAATATATATTGATATTTGATTTATAGGTCAAAATTAAAGAACTATGGGATGCCAATCCTGCACATTCTTACTCTGTCTCCCAGGATGACCCGGTTGCTAAAGTCCTTGGGAAGGAGCATCCTGGGAGACTATGCGGGATGGGTTTGGGACCCGTGCCATTTGAGGTTTTTAGTAGGCCACTGGGGATAGCTGCTGCATCTACTCCTAACTTTAGTCAGCCCATACCCGGAGATGCTATAAAATAGATTGTTTCTTTACAAAACACATTTCACCAGCAGGGGGATCAGATATCTGCATTGCAGAAAGAGTTGACTGAAATATGTCAGCAGATGAGCAGATATTCCCCCGGTTGGAGTGCATCAAGTGATGGTATGCAGGTAAATCACAGAAAGTCAAAATGATTTAGTTTTCTAACTTTCATTGGTTTTAAGTATTAATATAAATATGAAACTGTATTTAATTTTCAATATAATGTTCATACAGGTGACAACACAAAGTGGAAATGAATGTGGAGAGGGCGACGAAGAATCATCAGACCCTGAGTAGTTGTATTGTTGATGTGTTTAACAAAAATGGAAATAGTTGGTTTGTATATGTAACATTTGTGGCACATAGTTTCCACCACACATTTTCATGTCCTAAAATTTCCTTGATTTCTTATGTTTCTTTTTACGCATTTTATTTATTTTTGATGTTTCTTTTAATGTCTTCATTTCTCGAGTGTGGTATACATCATTCCATTTAGGTCTGTGTTTGAATTGGTAGTCGGGATTTTGGATGACTATGAGTTAAACCCATTGTTGATGTGTTGAAAAAATTTGGTCATTTCATAGTGATCAAGGGGATAGTGTTGTGGACACTTTGGTGAGGTCTGTTGTTGATGGTTCGAACAAATTGGGTCCTTTCTTGTTAAATATGAAATTATAAATAGTAATGAAAGATTTGATGTGGTATAGAGTTAGATTTGAAATTGAAGTGGTGTAAAATCATTATATAAAGTATTCAATGCTATCAATCAAAATATGGTGATAAAAAGTGTCATTAGAACATATAAAGTGGTATCTAATTGAGGATATGGAAGAAGATAGCTTGATGGATACCACTGGAGTTATTAACATAAGTTCTTGTTTCTTATATTAAGTGCTAGATCATTAGATTTAAAGTATTTATTTGTAACTAATTTCCAAGTTGTAAATTCACTCACTAAAAATCTATAATAAAAGGAAGCTATATGTGAAAGAGGTTTTGAGATTAAAAGAAAATTTAGATTTTTTTAAGACAATTGATATCAAGAATGGAGATATACAGAGGAGTAAAGGATGAGGTTAAACTAATGTTAAACAAAGATAAAAGTTTAGTGATAAAATGAAAACTTAGTAGCAGGATACAACCCTCAAGTGGTGAACAGAGTAGAGAGGTTTGGAGGATAATTTACATGTAGTTGTAAGAGATCAAAGGTTCTAAAATAAAATCAACAAGAGGATGAAGATTTATGTAGAGTTCATTAATAGAGTGGTACTTTCTTGATATGTCATGGTGTTCAAAGGATGAATTTATAGTTCTTCCAGTTGGTTATTTATGGTGTGTCTTCCTCTATCATGACACAAGGACCTAGAGGTCCATTTATAATGGTTCTTCCTTGGGTGACGTTATGTTGTCATTCTTTTTTCATATTGTGACCTTCCTCAATGATATTGATTAAATGATTTTTAACCATGTATTGGAGGGATTGTACAGTGGATTGGATTTGGTTTTTATGGGAAATAAAGAGGACTCTCATGAATCATATTTGGCATGTAGGATTCACATCATATATATTTTCTAGTGTGTGATTTTACTGACAAAGGAGTCATTTGAGCCTTCATAAACAGATAATTAACATTCATGGAAGGTTATGTGGGTCTATGTTGAAACATTTTTTTGTGAGGCTGATGACTTTGTCCCCCTACACCGGAGGTGTAGTGACCCGGTTGGTCGATATGATATGTGATTCTTTCTTATTGATCCCCATGTTGGGTGTTGTTTCTCAGGTTATTCTAAGTTGGTTTATATTTCTGGTTTTATTTGTTTTTCAGGGTAGTGGTGCAGCAGAAGCAAAGAATTATTTTTTTTTATTCTGGGCAGCTTTTTGCGGCGGTTTTAACCGCTGCGAAATGCATATTGGCGGCGGTTTAATGCGCCACTAAATGGTGAAAACCACCACTAAATGTAAAATAAAAATTATGTTTAGAAGTGGTTATAACCACAGCTAAATAGGAGCATTGTGGCTGTCTCATTCTGCGGCGGTTCCTGTGGCTTTAGTGGCAGTTTTACGGCCTCTGGAATTTGAGTTTATTAGCGATGGTTATAACTGCCGTGAATAAAGTGATATCCAGGGCCCGTAAAACCGCCGCTAAATTCAGGAAAACCACCGTGAAATGAGGCAGTTACGAAGCTTTCCCGAAACTGCCGCTAAATGAAAATAACCACCGCTAATATATTGGTGACGCCCTATTAGGCGGTGGTTTCAGTAAACTGCCACCAAACAATGTACTGGCGGTTTAAACCACTCCTAAACGCAAAAAAACGCCGCTAAACTGCGATTCTGTTGTAGTGTAACTAAACAATTAACTTAGTTTTTCAAACTATTAATTAATAAATCAATATCACAATTTTTATTCCATAATTAATTTTCCTGATTTAATAATATCATTATAATGTCAAAATTCTACAATTAAACCAAAAAATTAATTATCTTAATTATATTATCAAAGAAACATTATTGATCAACATTTAATTATCTCATCTTATCTATTTCAATATTTTCTAATTAATCACCAATTAATTATCTAGATTTAAACCCCTACCTCTTATAATCAATTCCCAAAAATAAATTATCTAATAGGGTATCCCCTTAGCCTCATGATTAATTCCCCAATTAATAAAAAATTTCAACAATGCTTTGATAAAACATTTGGTCAATCTAATTACCCCAATTCATGAAAATCAATTACTAATGGAATGTAACAATTCTGCATTTTTTCCAATAAATATCAAGTCCATGATTCTAGGAATTAGATTAATACCACCAACCCGATTTGGTTAATGATAGTTTTCCCAAAAAAATCCCCAAAATCCAAGAAGCACAATGATGTTTGTAAAAGATATTGATCTAAATACCTAAACCAAAATCAAGATCATAGACATTATGATCTCATAAATCTAGATCTAGATCCACAATCCTATATCTATATCTCCCCACATAGGTTTAGATTAATGTAAACTATGGATATCTTCCTTGAAATGATATGGGAATGATAGAAGAATGAATAAGAGAATCATAGGGATGAAATGCACTTACCAGGAGATGAGAGAATCTTCAATTTAGGTTTTCTACCACAAAGAATGGTGTTCGTAAGGGCTTTGAATCCCTATTGGTTAAAGGGAGAACCTTCATTCAACCTTATTAAAATAAAATCCATAGTTTGGGCCATATAGGAAGTGAAAATGGTCCTTAAAATTTCTAAATGAGTGAGATGCATAATTTTAGAATCTCACTTTCATCTGATGCATGGTTTAGTTGCACAGTTAGTGAAACAGTGTGCTAACTGTGCATTGGCCTCTTCTCCAAGGTGATACATTACATGGATACCATGTATGACCTCTCAAACCATTATTTTACCATGACAATGCTACTAAATCAAAAGACTAGAGAGAGTACAGTTTCTCCTATGTTGTTGCACAGTTTTTTAAAATTGTGTGCCAACTAGGCATAACCACTTTTATCAAAAATATTCTTAAACATCACCCAAACACACCCCATGTCATAACTCCAATTAATGGTACAAAAGTAGAAAATAAATAAAAATTTTATGGAATCACACCCGAGAAAACTCTATAAAATGTCAGGATATTACAATCACCCCACCTTATAATAGCTCGTCATTAAGCTACACATCCAAGACGTTCTATGACTCTGAGCCAAAAAGACCGGGCCATTGATCTATAATATATTTTTATATTTCTCTTGTTTCCACTAGAACATGACCATGTTTACATAACACCAGAACTGTCATCATGTACTTTCCTCCCAACACATTCTTACTATGATCCAACACACATATCAGATGATCCTCAAAGGAAGTATCTACCTCAAGGTCAACATCATCCATATTGATAACAAGGGAAAGGTCGGGGTGATTTGTGAAACATTTTGATAAATGGAAAACAACATGAATAACATTGTATCTCTTTAGAAGATCCAATCAGTATGTTATTGTCCTGATTCTCACTACCATCTCAAAGGGTTCATCAATCCTTGGTGCCAACATTCCATTCCTTCATATCCAACGGTGACCCAACCTAGGTGAAACTCGAAGGAAAACATGATCACCCTTGGTAAAACCATGACATCATCTCCATCTATCTTCGTATGACCTCTATCTACTATGTGTTGTATCCATATGTTTCAGAATCAACTGTACATTCTCCGATTTCTTTTACACAAACCCTAGTCCCAAAAACTCTCACTCACCAGCCACCATCCATTATATCAGTGACCTATAGTACCTACTATAAAGAGATTCTTATGGTTCCACCTGTATAGTTTCATGATAATTGTTGCTATAGGTGAACTCCACTAAATCCATGTGTTTTCCCAGATCCACTAAAGTTAATCACACATGACCGTAGAATGTCCTTAAGGACCTATATCATTCGTCCCAATTTACCATCTATTTATGGGTGGAAAAATTTTCTCAACAAAACCTATGATCTCAGTGCATAATGAAAGACCTTCCTAAAACATGATGTAATGCACGAATCAAAATCTGAAACTATATTTTGTTTCACTCAATGAAAATGGAATATCTCATAAATATATTGTTCTTGATAATGTTCAATGTTAATGGTATCTCTTATATGCATGAAATGTGATAACATTGTCATTCAATGCAGAATGACCAAAAATAAAACCAGTATTCTTAAGTTTCCTGGGAAGACAAACCATAATGTCCATGGCCACATCTTCCCACATCCATTCCAGAATAGGAAACCATTGTATCCAACCACCCAGTCATCGATGATCTACCATCACCTGATGAAATGTGAAGCATATTTTCAAAATCCCTTCCATATCAATTTTCATGATTGTCCACAAAAAAGTATCGTCATAGGTTATGGTAAATTTAGGATACCCTTGGAGGAAGCACCCAATTTAAATCATGAAATCCCCCCATGATCTCATCTCGCATGGTCACAGGTAATCCAGCTCGATTCTTCACATAGATGATCTCATCCTAATATATCAACCACTATAAAGATGGCTCCATACCTTAAAATAATTCCCTCAAGGCCTAGAACTATGGATACATATACTGTCTATCCTGGATCCATCTAAATTGCATAAACTCCACTACAACTAATACATGAGTTATATAATCTGGACTCTCCTGAACCACAACATGCATTTCTACCAGAAAGGTCATCATATTCCTCTATACACTTGACTCATGAACCAGTTGTGTTAGAGTTTTCCGGCTCAATGCATCAGCCACCCTATTTCCCTTCCCGAGTTTATATTCCAACTGAAAATTTAAAAACTTCATATACTCAACCCATCTCCACTACTGAAGATTCAAATCATACTATGAAAATATATACTTCAAGATATTTTTATATGTATAGACTATAAGCTATTTTCTAAAAAGATATTGTCTCCAACAATTAATATCATAAACCACTACTTCTAACTCAAGGTCATGCATAGAGTAATTTTATTCCTGAGGCCTCAACTAATGAGACCCATATTCCACAAATAAATCTCCCTGTAGTAGCATAACTCCAAATCCAATCCATGAAGCTTCATAATAAAACATATATTTCTCAACTGACTCAGGTCAGATGGAAATTGGTGCAGAAGTTAATCACCTATTCCACTCCTTAATAGCTCTCCCTGAAATCTCATTATATTCAAAATTTTCTCCATTTTGGTCTGGTCCAATGGTGGTGCTATCGAACTGGAAATGATTTCGATGAATCTGTAATAATATTTAGCTAATCCCAAAAATATCTGGATATCAAAAACTTTCTTGGGTTGCTCATAGGAAAGCACTGCATGAACCTTCTCTTAGTCCACTGCCACACCTTCCTCTAAGATGATGTTCCCCAATAAGTGTACCCAATCAATCAAAAACTAAGACACATATATCATGGATTATAATTGATTCCCTCTCAGTGTACCAATGATGATGTCATGAGGATGGGCATGATTGGCATGAGACTTTTAGTACAACAAGATTTGATCCATAAAACCCACCACAAACTGATCATGATATAGGTGATAGATCCTATTCATGAAATCCATAAACACTAATGGGTCATTTTTTAACCAAAATGGCATTACAAAAAATTCATAAAGGGTATACCTACTTCTGAATGCATGAATCGGTATATCAAAAGTTTATTCTCTCAACTATTGATACACTAATCACAAATCAATCTTGGAAAACATATAAGCTACCTTTAATTGGTCAAATAGATCATCAATATGCAAAAGAAGATATCAGTTCTTCAAATTAATTTTGTTCAACTTTCAGTAATTGAATCAAAAATTTAAACTCTCTTCAACCAACAATGCGAACCAAACTTAGGATCCCCATATCAATGTTCTTAGATGAATAAATAACTTATCTTGTAACACGTCCAACCAATTATTTAACTCTTGAATCTTAGTTGGTTTCATTTTTTATAGTGGAATAGAAACTAGATCGGCCCCTAAAATGATGTCAATAGAGAATTCTACATCTCTCTCACATGGTATCCATGATAAGTCCTATACAAATACACCCCAAAAAAGATCCACTAAAGCTATAACGACATGTTCCCTATTGCACCCATTTTATAACAAATGACCAGATACTTGGGTTATGAGCTCTCTTAGTTTCTAAGTAATTGGACCTTCCCACCCTTCTTGGATATCCCATTATACATGACGAATAAACTGGTCAGCCTTAGGTGATGTGAATGAAAACCTCCTTCCATAAAAATAGATGTGGGTTGTAATTCCCCGACCCCCGAAGCTTGGAGTTAGTGTATTACTTTAATACACTGTAATGATTACAAGGAATCAAGTCCCAAAGTACCGATCAGTTTTGCAGTCTTGGAAGATAGATTACATACATGAACATTACATTATACATTCAAACATAAAAAAACATAAATAATCTTTTGAGAATTCCATTATTCCCTTAGCATAACCCTACATATCAATCACAATACACTTCTTGGAATCTTGGGATAATAAAACATAAGAAAGGGGTGAGCTCAGATGATCAGTAAGGGTAAATAATTTAGCGGAAGCTATAAACTTTTAAGACAATATGTTTAATAAAAAAACAAACCTTTAAAAATAAACATGAAAATAATATAGAGAAAATAAATCAAACATTACCATATAAACATGTACATGGATATTCTACTATTCGAATAATCCCACGTAAAAATTAATCTCATAAAGAGGGAATGCCTAACGCTAGACAACATTTCCACAATTTCAAGGCCTCATGCCAAGACTGAAAATAAATTTTTTGTCAAGGACATATTCCAAGACACTAATTTGTCTCATGAGACCTACCGATGCAATGAGGATCTATAGCGGGCTCCACCTATCACTTACTAAGTCCACTGCATTCCTCATATAGAATTGATGAAATATAACATAAACATTCGTATTAAAACTAGCATACGAAATGTCAATACATCAACCATAAACCATGATGAGTATAAAAATAGCACATCTACATTAAAAAATATCATAACTCATTCAATACAATATGGAAGATTGTATTAAAATAAATCAACCTTAATCAATAATAATATCCAGTAAGGGTTGCTGACATTTTCGAAAATGATCAGTAATATTTTTTGAGAGAAATATCCTTTTTTGTGAAAAAATTTAATCACAATTTATAAAAGGAAGACATTTAATTTTTTTTTGAATAAAAGTGTCATATACTAGTTTGAAACTTTCAAAAGGAATTATCATTTTAAAACAGTCATGTCCATATAAGTAAATCCTTAAATATTTTTTGGAAATATGGACATTAATGAGAAATATTTATAACAATAAATATTTAAAACATTTAAAATGATATTTTAGTTAAAGATTACCTTAAAAGAAAAATTTGGAAATTTATTTTATGAAACATGGACATGGATAATAAATATTTTGCATGAAAATACATACACATAAACAATCATGGATAATAATGAGAATGAGGAATTAGCAGTTACCTTGCACTTTCCTTTGGTCGAGGGTACGTTTAACTTACTATATAATGACCATTGTTTGTTATTAAATTATACCATAAAATTATTATTGTTTATTATATCATACATGATTCATTTATGACTTTATAATACCCATTAAACAATTATTTCCATGTTAAATTAACATTTCAGGTAATAATCACTTTCTTTATCATACGTGTTTTAACTTGTTATTTTTGATCGTATCATTTAGATCATGATTTAAATAATTCCAAAAAATAAAACAAAATTTATATATAATATATATTTAGAATATAAATATTTATAATAGGTAGATATATGAAATGTAAAACACCATTTATGGAGATGGTAGTCCATACATACATATAAATGATGTTTCCGATTTCATATCATATTGAACGGATGTTAATGAATAAGATATATATAAGTACACACCAAAACAAATATAAATATATCCAGTAGAATTATTATGTGTTATTTTATAACATTATAAATAATATATATTTTTATAATCAACTTTGAATGGAGAACATGGAAATGAATCTCATCGCATCGTGAAGACGGTAAGAAGTATGTACACACGAGCGACGATATCATTTCATTAATGATTAAAAGGTGTATAATTGGATTCTATATTAATTGTACCAAGAAATTAGCATGTTATTTTCATTTTATATATATATATATACTAATCATCATTATATCGATCCAAATAACATAGTGTTTAATAACAAATTATAGCACAGTGTGGAGACGATAAGTTGTACGTACGCACGCATGATGACATTATCATTCATAGGATGGATAGAATAATGAATATGGTTATAACATATTTAAAATGACATAAATGTGTGTATAAGGTACCAGAGTTATTATTTTTGTATGTAAAAAACAAAGAAAGTGAAATTGGAATAGGAAAGGAACTTTCAAAGAGGTGATAAAATAATTACCTCTTCTATGGTTGTTTCCTTTTTATTTGAACAAAAGTTCTCTTTAGGATGGATTTATTCTAAATGTAATGCTTCTTGGATTAAGTTAGGGAAGTCAAGAGGTGATTTGGTCATGGTTTGACCAAGAAAAATGGATTTGGAGATGTGATTTTGAGAGATGAGGAAGTACCCTTTTATAAGAGAGGTGAGGGTTGTTTTAGGAAATGTTTGAAGTATTATTTTATTATAAAATACTTTTTGGTTAATAATTACTAAATAATGATTAATTTAGAAGATAATGTGGGTATGGGTCTAAATACTTTCAACTTATAGGTTTTAGAAAAGTTTAGGTCAACAAATTAACCCTATATTTTAGATTTAACTCTTAGTTAAATAGTTTAACTTTTACCGTGTCTTCTGGTATTATTTTAATAAATGGTCAATAAAATTACAATAAAAATCCAATATAACCTCAAGTGTCTCATTAAATATATATATATATCAGTAAATAATTCCTTTGTCTGAGCCTTATATTTTTAGGATTATTATATCATTTAATAATATAGTATTTGTTTTAAAAACTCATTTATGTCAATTTTGACACTATTTGGTATGTGGTTTTTGTGAATGTCATAAAAAGTTTATTACTTATAAAAAATAAATTAAATCAACCCTAACATGTCATATTAACCTTGAAAATTCGTGCATGTCATAAAAATTATCAATTTATATTTATTTTGATACTTATAATATCAATTATTTTAATCTTTCGTTAATAAGGTAATTAATCCATCATCATTGTGTCCAAAATAAATTTAATTATTTAATATCTAAAAAGTATAAATAAAATACCATGATGTAGGAAATATTTTTATATTTCAATTGAATATCTGTAGTCTAATTTATCTTATGAGTAACTATATATTAAAAATGTTTTAGTTATTAAACATTGAGTTTAACACTTTCAACTATTCTTTAAATAAAATAATTATAAATGCCCTAATCTAATTCAAGTAAACAAAAAGGATCAAATTTTATTCTAATGTAGAATTTGATCAAAATAAACTTATCCAATATAATTAGGACTTGTGTTAGGGTAATTATAATATCATTTTTACCTTTAATGACCCTATTTACTTTTAACCGTGGTAAATAAAAGTCCAAAGGTACTATTTACCAAAAATTATTTTTACCTTATGAAAACTTTTTTTAATTAATGATGTAAATTGTGTCTCTCAGAGTTTTGAAATTCAGTTCATAGAAGTGATAAAATTATGTTTTATGCAAATTTGTTATGTGCCTAGATGGGGGGTAAAAGACCTTAAAAAGGTCAATAAAATTTTATACATTTATTTTTATTATAAAATAAATACAATGAATTACATTGAACATATATAGGAATTATATATAAATTTTTACATAAAATAAATTTAAATAAAGTAAATAATTATTTAAATAAAAAGTCACTTTTAAACAATAACACAGTGTTTTTTCCTATTCATCAAAAATTGAATATTTTCAGAAAAATATAAAAAAATAACCCCAAGATAATTTTGATATTCCAAATTCAAAAATGAATTTTATTTTACAAAATTCAAAGCATTGAATTTTTATTAATTAATTTAAAATTAATTCCCGTTGTCAAATCTAAAAAGCAGGTTTTTAAAAAGTAAAAACAATAAAAAAATTACCTATGTTTATGTCATATTTAAATGTGAAATTACTTATAATGAAATATATTGTATTAAATGATAAAAATATAATCTAATTATACTTATAAACCATTAAAATTTATAATTTATCACTATAAATTATTTTCATTGAAAAAGTTATTTTCAATTAAGATTTATTATTTTTTACTATTCACCAAAATTAGAAAGTTATTAGAAAAACCCCAAAAATTTATCAAAACAAAATTTTTATGTCCCTATTATAAATATGAAGTTTAATTTTTCAAATTGAATATACAAAATTTTCAGATATTGTATTTAAAAGGGGTTCATCATTAAAAGGTGGTAAAATCATATTTTCTGAAAAATACACCCTTTATCTAAAAAATTGAATTTCTTCTTATATTATGTCTAAGAAATGCCTAATATGGATTTTAAAATTATATGGTATATATAATATTCAAAATTTAGTTAATAATATTCATATCCATTTTATGAACAACTAGTTTGGTAAGTCATGGTGCGCTCGAACTCGGTGTTGCGTGTAGCATAGGTTATTGAATTAAATTCGAGAGATAACGTACTATGAAATCTTGGGGTGTTACATTGTACCATCCTTCAATAAATTGAGTCCTCAAAATTTGAAATTTTTATTCGAAAATAAAAGTTTAAAAATAGAAAATTACATTTGTGGAAAACCCATATCAGAAATTGGGTTTTTTTTGTCTTAATAAGAGGGAAATGGAATTGAAAATGTCACCACCAAATTATGATATTGGTTAGAAGAACATTGGAGGAAAATAAAGACACATAATTGGATGAAAACGTAAATATTTATATGGAGTGATTGGGGTCCTCAATCACAAACAAGTGTAAAATTGAGGGCCTTAAAGCCATCAATCTATGATGACTCAAAATATCATCAGTTCAATAAGACATAAGGTATTAGAATAACTCATTTTTGGTTTTATGATCCATTCCCTAAAGTTTAAGAAAAACATTATTCATAGAATAATAGGAAAAAGAAATATTGACAAGTATAGTTTAATCCTTAAACTAATTCCTACCAAAAACTCATCTTTCAATCAAAAAGATAATAGAATAAAAAAATATTCTATTTATCCTAATCGTACAGAGTTAAAAAAATCATGAATTTATAATTCATTTGTCAGACTATTTAAAAAAACTACATTATATAAACCAGGACATCACATAGGATAGTGTTAAATGATGCACCCCTGTCGCCCTTCGGTTGTGGGCTCAAGTCTATCGGCCTTGTCAAACGTTACAGGTTGTCACCCGACCTCCAGGTTGTCCTTTTTATAACAATCCAAAAATAATCCTAAGAAATTTTTTAACCTTAAACAATATAATACAATGTCCAAATTAATTCATTCCATTCTTTATACTTATCTAAAATACTATTTTCCAAACTCACAGTCCAAAATTTATAAAGAAGGTAAACATAATGAAGATATCTTTTCCCACTCAATAACATGTGGATACCTTCATAATGTATTCTTTTAAAACATGGTAAACCCTGAATTACCCAAAAACCTTATTTATTACATTCATTCTCCCTTATTACTCATAGAATACTAGATATACTCCTTATATAAAAAAATTTGTAAACTCCAACAATGATGGAATAATCAAAAATTAATTAGTTCCACGGTAGTCAATAATATACAATATACTTTATCCAACTCATTTATATCTTATTCCAAGGTAGTAAACAATATACAATATTATTTATAAATATTTCTATACAATGTGTGGTTTTCATGTTTCTAGGTTATTTTTCCTTTTTGATTAATGTTTAGTCCCTTATTAAACTCGTTTTCACCTTAATCGATGTGATTAATTTAAATTTATTTAATTGATATTATTGATCAATACCATTATTGATATCACTAAAAATTATTACGTTTTCTAATTAAAAATATGGAATCTATATTTCCATATTCAATTTAAATAATATGAAGAAATCATGTTTATATTAATCTCTATTTCTCAGCGAGAAAGCGGGTTTTTAAGTATAGTATTTTTTAGAAAAGTGAGATTATATATTTACTCTATGAAAAATTATTATTCTTGTATTAAATAAATTAAAATTTTAAAATATATATTATATTAATTTAATTTAAAATTATAACCGTTATGGATCATTTTAATTAATTAAAAATGAGAAACATTATGAATTTTAAAATAGTCCTCAGAAAGACACATATTTTTAAAAAATAATATTTTATTAAAAACAATAAAATATTTATTAAAAATAAATGAAGTCGATTAAATACCACTAAATAATATATAAATTACTTAAAACAAAACTAAAATCCTATTTAATTTCTTTAATTACTTTAATTTTTAAAAATAGAATACTTTTTATAACAATAGGTATTTTTCACTATTCCCAGAAAAAGTCAATATTGTTTACAAAGTGCACATTCCATAACCCAATTTAATTTTTCATATTCCACTTATAGAAATAAAGACTATTTTATAAAATATTTTTTCAAATGTATTAATAATTTATTTTAAAATATGCTCTCTAGAAAAAGTCATTTAAAAAAATGTATAGAATTATGTTGAAATTTTTAAATTTTTATATCATTTCTGGAAAAAAGAAACAGGGGTGAATGTTAAATGTTATATTTAATGTATTATATATAAATATAATTAATATAGTCAAAAAAGAATAATTTTATTAATTTATTGGTATTAAACATACTTATTTCAATTATAATTGTTTTTCTTTAAAATATCCCCTATTATTTTGAAAAGGGTTTTATTTTTATTTATCTTTATTTGGTTACAAGAGAATATATTTTAAAAAAATATTCATAAATCAGTTAATCATGTCCATTCCTTCAATTCTAATAGCTATGTTATAATTTTGTAACATATCCTTGGATATTTGGTTCTTTGTTTCATTAGGAATAAGCCACTGTATGTACAAATATCATGGTTCTATGTAAAAAACGCTCAAATGAGTGTTATGTATAACAGAAGATAAATATATTGTGGTATTCTCTTTATTATATTGAACATATCTTCTTATTTTTATTAATCTATAGGTGTTACAATTAGTAGGATATTGTATAATTCTTAACGATAGTTTAATGGAGTTTTTCTCTTTTCTCATACCAAACAATTTGTATCAATCCATGTTCCTTTTTTAATTAATCCATTACAAATATAGAGTCTATTTATATTTTATTTTCTAACCCCTTCCCAGTCCCTATAGTATAAATAAAATATACTTAATAGATATAAAGTGTAGGTAAATGATCAATGTATTCCATAAAATCTATCCTACATTGATAAAAATAGTTAAGGATATTGGAGATCATGAATTGGGCCATACCTAATGAAATTGAGCATTGATTATTGGTACATCATTGAAAAATTGTACACACTACTAGATGGTGTCTCAGATACACTTACCACAAATGATTTTTTTAATCATGATTCCAAATTACAATGTTGTTAATACATTATACTATGAAATTACTATTTTCATTATAGTTATGCACCTCCATGAAATATATATCATTTTATTTGGACCATTATACTAGTCACTGAATTTGGATCAGAAAAATTAATTCAAACTATCCATGGAATGGTTTGAGGTGAATACTAATACATCAAGATGGGTGAAGATAAAACAGTAAATAAAACTTTCTACATACTCAAAAGAATTGTGAATTGAATGAATTCACTTTAATGAGCATCATAAATACAATTACATGTTGCAAAAGTCTTAGGATTAATAATAATGAAATTGGAACTAGAATATGGTTTAAAAACTTTAAACCAATAACATCAATTAGCACATTCTTCATTAATAAATGGGACCAATACTGGAATATTAATTTTCACTAATCAAAATAACTAAATAAGACACAATAAAAATAAAAAAGTGTCCTGTTTAAATCAATGAATTTCAATTATACTAACTCTTTTTCATTTTAACAACTTGATAGTGAAAAAGAATATATGGATTATATTGTGATTCTATTTTAAAATTGAATGAAAAGTAAAGGATTACAAAACCTATTTATAAGTATCCATCCAATTTAAATAATAAATACTGATAAGAAAGGTATTATGAATTATAGTGAATTATTTTTTCAAAGTTTTGAGTGTAGGAAGGATTTTTATGTCAATAAAGAACATAAAAAATTTAAGAATACAGAAAAATAAAAAAAATGAAAAAACATTCCTTGAAAACTAGTTGGTATTCTATAGAAGAATATTATTATAGTGATGAATATATACATGAGAATGACTATTCTAACTTTTTCATCATAACATCAGTATATTAGGCTAGAGAATCAGGATTTTAATGTGAATTTTTTTATTCACATTTAGATTTTGAAAATCTCAATATTTCTAAAACAAATAATATAATTTAATGATTAAGAAATTATTATTCGATGATATTGAGTTACGTAACAATATCAAGAAAAAAAATTGCAAAAAATATTTCTAAAAATAAAATAATTTGACCAGATAAAGATAAATTAATGAAAAAACCTCTTCTTCTCATTTAATATAATATGATAATCTGAAATTTGACACTTATTTGAATATAAAATATAAAAATGATGTTTATGGTTTTAATAAATTTTTATCTGACTTTATTCAATGTTGTGAATATGTTTATATGATATGGTATTTGAATAATTTAAATAAATATAAATATAGTGTTTGATATTACTAGAGACTACATCAAATTCATTGAAATTATTTTATAAAATGTAAAATATCTTACACTTATATTATTACTTATTTTATATGCATCCTTAATGGTCACTATTAAATTGATTGTTCACATAAATTATAATTATCTTTATGATTTAAAAAAATAAATTTAAATCAATTTTCTCTAGAGGACCATACAATTCTTCTTTAAATTATATATTGGTACATAAGAACAATATTACGAATATAATTGGACCCAAATTATATTGCGGTCCGAAATTATCAATTAGTTTATTTTTTTGGAAAAAATCTATAGAATACTCAAGAACAACATATTTTATGTGGATAGTCAATGATCTAGGCATATTAGCGAAGACCCATAAATTATTACAACATACATCATATTTGGTAGAGACACTATAAAGACCCAAAAATGATGTATAATATTTTTAATTATTTGAAAATATTTCAATACTTTGAAATATGATGGCACGTGATTCTGAGGCCCAGAGAGCTCGTGCCATATTTTTGAACATTTTTTATGGTTCGCTCGGTAATTGAGGACTGGGATTTCTTATCTCTTGAACCGATGCTTAGATTGAAAATCTGATGGCACCGTTGAATTCGCAGTGCTGTGATTCACTTAGGTGGAGCTTAACTTCGACCGATAAGGGTCAGATGGAAAATTTATGTTTTCGAATTTTCAGAAAAATAATAATAAAATAACTCTTCTAGTTATTTAATTCATTTCTCCAACCATTGAGAATCATTTGGAGAAGACATAGTGTAATGACATTCATTAAATTAGATTCATTTAATGAATTGTTTATTTTATTCTATAACTGCAACAGCCATTTAAAGAAAAGTTCATTAATTAAGGTTCATTAATGAAGCACATTAATGAACACACTATCCAGATTGTTTTATGTATTACTCATTCCATTGGAAAATGAATTCACACCCATATGATAATCCTCTAACGTGACGCCGACAAATTTCCTCTCCAATTAAGAATGGTGAACAAAGGACAATCTTTGGAGGAATCGATCTTGAGATCGACAAGTAGCGAAGAATGCCGAACGATAATGAACATGGAATCCCATCAATTGTCCTCAACGAATTCCACCAAAACCATGTAGGGGATTTATGTGTTGAATGATTCCTATTTTCCACTATTGAAAAATACAATGAACCTATATCAACCGACTAATGGGTTGGTCCTCCATTTATTTGGTCTTGCAGGAGGTTGTTTAGGGGTCTTGATTTGGGGTTTTCTATTTTATTTTTTACGATTTTATCATCCCTTGATAAAACACTACGTTGAGGTCATGTTCTAATTTGAACAAGGCTTGGACCCTTTGTCGATCTTTGATGTGGGTATTTTTTCATGGGCGACCAAGAAACGTAGTGGAAATATTATTTTGTGGGCTTCGCAGTGAAGGTGGTGACCCAAGAGGCCTATAGGCTGAGATGGGAATGAAAATGGACCACCTGAGAATCTCTGGTGGCCTGTGGAAGGAGTTGTCACTGCGGTGGTGGCAGCTGGCCCATGCCAGCTGGGTGGAGAGGGCAGAGCCCGCAGGTGCCGTGACAGCAAGTGTTGTGGTTGTACGGCCCTGGCGGGTGGAGAACGTAGTGCCAACAACGCGTGGAGATGGAGCAACACTCTCTGGTTTCGTGTCTAGGGAACAACGATTTTATAGTGTCGAAATTTGTGGGATATGCGGTGTCACCCCACTGGCACCGCTAGCTAGGAGAACCAGACACCTCTCTCCCGGTCTAGTGCTACTAGCCTGCACCACGCAAGCTAGGTTCTTCGGGTGGGCTGGACCAACTAACTAGGCCGGTCGGGCAGGACCCCTACCAAACTCTAACCCGACCGGCCCTGTTTCTCTAAAATTAATGTAACTCATGAACAAGGAGTCTGATTGATGTGATTTTTATGAAGTGATAACCCTTGCGATGAGGCAGTACTTTTGGGATACTCCACATGAGTTTTGGAAAAAGTTGTTGTGTGGATGGGTTGGATCGAACTCAAATCCAGCTGGGACTTATTTACCTTTTTCCCTATATCATATAGACGGGGTGTCTGATTGACTCGTCATCCATCGCGTTGGAACCCTTACAAAAAAGGGGAACTTTGGGTTACTTATTCATGGGAATTAGTGGCAGATGACGTATGAATGATGGTATGAGGATTAGAATCTCCAATACTCAATCACACCATGTGCGAGAAACCTGTGGCTGGATGTTAAGTGAAGAGAGACCCTCTATGGATCCACATGAGAGTGACCCTCCATGGATAAGCAACAATGTGACCCTCTGGGGATCAATAATGGTGCAACCCACCATGGATCAACATGAGAGTGACCCTCCGTGGATCAGAAGTAGTGTGAACCTCTGTGGATCGCCAGTAGGGTGACCCTATGTGGATCAGCAGTAGCGCGACCCGACGTGGGTCAGCCGTAGAGTGACCCATTGAGGATCAGTGGTAGAGAAAACCTTTGTGAATCGATAGAAAATTAACCCATCTCATATCAGTAGACAAACCATTAAATTTAAAAAAATGATCTAGCTTAATACTAGTCATCTTTATTCAAATTCTCTAAGTTGTAATCCTGTTGTGAGATGTCTTTTAATTTGTGCCCTATTATTGAGATCATGCATTGTGGGTTTTCATTATGGAATTATGAGAGAACTTCAGGGGTCGTAGGATCTCTATGGAGTATTGTTATGATCACCCCTTCACGGGCTCCACTCGCACCTTATTGTGTCTGGTGCAGATGACATAAATCTTGATTAAGACATTAGAGAGCCAAGGCTAGATGGTCCACACAGGTGGCTGATTGACGTGGTGAGCTTCAATGATGAGTTGTACCTACCCTTCAAGTAATATCCTTGGTGGATAATCTCTGGATGTTTTTTCTTTTTTTATGTACTACTCTTTCAGTTTGGTCTTCTATACTAACTCCTTTACCTTCAGTACATACTTTTACTCTTAGTGGTGGGTTTTAGTGGTGGTTGTACATTTTATTTTCTGATGTTTCTTGTTTGTGTGCAGTATACACTATCTGTGTGTATACAAATTTAATGGATCTTCCATCCATTTTTAGGTTTCTCCATTCCAGTGCTAATCACCAGCCCCTGGCCTATGGAAGGAAGGCTTGGGGTAGTCATGACATGGGCCCCTATGGATGGGTCATGAAAAAGTTGTATAAGAGGGTGGTCGGCTCTACCAGAAGAACTTAGAGTCTGTGTTTTCAATTGAGAAATAGTGTTAAGTGTCTTGAGTTTGGATTATAGTCCCAGGAGTCCAATATTGGGGTGACGACTGATATATCCATACACCAGGACCATAGACTATGTTTTCTGACACAGTACATGAAAAAACTAGTTTCATGTGTCTTTAGAAATGTTTTTATTTTGATCTATTTTGAGTCATATCACAAGGGATAACTTATTGACTATGGCACATAATTTTCTTTACAGGATGCCTCCACGTAGACAACCATCCCAGATTCTAGTGAGTGATCATGATGAACGTCCACCGAGTGATGAGGCATCTCTGTGTGGCCCTCTCACGATGATAGCACCTTCGGGTGGTGTACTAACAACACCACCTCCCATAGGGCTATAGTTTCCACCATCCCATCTAGCAGATAGTGCACTCCCATTGAGCATATTTCATGAGTTCTAGAGATATATGACTCTGAGGATTCGAGGTGAGACATATCCACATGCAGCTGAGAACTTGTTGGAGGTTGTGGTGTGAGTTTTATTCTTGGTTGAGACACCTGAATACTAGATGGGGATCATAGCTGCTAGTCTCTTTCAAGGAAAAACAAGGAGATGGTGTAGCCTAACACTCCAAACAAAATTGTAGAGGAATATTTACTGGTTGGACTTCTAGAGACTCTTTAGATCGAAGTTCATACAAACAACTTTATGCTCTATGCGTATTCAGTAGCTATTGCACTTATAGTTGGGATTCCTAACAATGTCCAAGTACTTGGTGATATTCACTGACCTCTCTTACTACTCCACCAACATGGTACAAGACCCTTTATTCAATGTTTGAAACATTGAACAGGGGATCCATTGGGAGATCAAAGCATCATGGATATCACTCAACATCCTGACGTGGGCTGGAGTGCTATAGTGAGAACTTTTGGAAGGGAGATTCCAAGCTGAGCAGGCACCTATGATGAGATCCACCACCAAACGAAAGGAATCCAAGTCATTTGTAGAAGGCTATAGGCAGATGAAACAGAGGCCCAAGTGGGCCAGACCTTTTGGAGGATGACCCCAATATGTAGGTTTGGTGGTGCAGAGCTAATGAAGAATAAAAGGTTAGTAGAGGAGAAAAATGTGATACTCGTTTGATGGAAATGGTCACATGGATCGCGACTAAATGACCCAGCTTACTGATGATCATTAGATGGTCGAGGGACTGCCGAGACAATGACATAGGTTCAGGTGAGGAGGCCCTCAGGGTGGCATACCTGGAATATGAGCAGGCCATGTAGTAGGCAGTGGGTGATAGTTGGAGGTTCTACTTCCACCACCCCCAGAAGGTCCACCTCGAAGTCAGGGAGTAGGTGGATAGGGACGAGCCCAGCTTGAGGTAGTAGAGGCCTATAACCCCAGTGATCCAGAGATGATTCGAGATACGATCTATGTATACTAGACCCTAGCTACAGTTTTTATAAAGAAAGGTTTATGTCACACTTTCATTTCCCTTACTCTCATTCAGAGATCCGAGATTTCGGTGGAGCTGTTGGCTCAATCCTTATGATTAGATACTCCTACAGGAAAGTATTCGATGATTAAAAACTGGTGTCAGTATCTTAGGATTACTCTAGAATGCGAGATCTTTGGTTGGGATCTCCTTGTAGCAGCGTCGAGGTCTTACAGCTTCATCATGGGTTTGGACTGGTTATCCACGGTCCATGCTCTAATCGACAATTTTAGGCAAAAAGTGAAGTGTTTCTATGAGTATGGGACCGAGTTTTACTTCACTAGTGAGAAGTGGTCCTTTGAACCACAAGATGAACTTTGTTTAAGGATGGTGCAACCAATCAGTCATTAGTTGGCTAGCCTCACCCTCAGTGTAGTGGAAGAGTGGAGTCCGAGCAATCCTGTAGTGGGGGACCATTATGTTGATGTCCTTCTTGAGTATGTTTCGATACTACATCCTCACAGATAGGTAGACTTATATGTTGAACTTTAGCTTGGGATGACACTGATATCTACACTAGAATATCGGATGGATCCTTTAGACATTCGTGAGTTAAGGGTATAGTTCAAGGACTTGCAGAAGAAGGGGTTCATATGGCTCAATGTTTCTCCTTAAGAAGCCCAGATTTTGTTCACCAAGAAGGAATATGGGAGTTTGAGGCTTTGAGTGGACTATCAGCTCTTGAAACAGGTTATGGTAAAGAAAAACTATCATCTCCCAAGGATTAATGATCGTATCGATCATTTGAAGGGAGAACATTGGTTTTCAAAGATAGACTTTAGATTAGGCTATCATCTGCTTTTGGTGTAGGATGAGGACATACTGAAGACAGCCTTCAGATGCAGGTATGGCCACCATGAGTTCCCGATGATTCATTTCGGCATGAACAATACCAAAGAAATGTTCATGGTACTCGTGAACAAGATCTTCCATCGTTACCTAGATCGCTTCATGGTGGTTTTCTATGATGATATATTGGAATACTCGGTGTTGGAGGAGGAGCACACCACACATCTACAGATAGTTCATACACTCTGAGAAAACCAACTATAAGGTAAGCTCTTGAAGATCTAGTTCAGGATATAGGATGTCCACTTCCTGAGACACATCTTCTCAAAGGATGGTTTTTCAGAGGATCCGGTGAAGATAGAGGCAGTGCTTTTATGGGAGACATATAGGAGCGTGGATGAGGTGCAGAGTTTCCTAGGGTTGACTGGGTACTACTGGAGATTTGTAACCAGCATTTCCAGAGTAGAAGCACCATTTTTAGCTTTGACAAAGAAGGGACAATCCATTGTATGGATGGAGAGATGCCATTAATGTTTCCATGAGTTGAGGCATATATTGAAGAGTTCCCCCATCATTAGGCTACTAGAAGTGGTCATTGGGTATATAGTCTACTATGATGCACCAGGGCTAGACTGGGATGTGTCTTAATGCAAGAGCGAGCAATAATCTCTTACAGCTCACGATAGCTAAGGAAACATGTGCAGAACAATGTGACCCATGAATTAGAGTTAGCAGCAGTGGTCTTTGCGTAGGAGATGTGGAGGCACTACATGATGGGTTAACTATTTACTGTCTAATCTGATCATAAGAGTCTCAGGTATATCATCTTACAGAAGGACCTGAACCTAAGATAGAGGCGATGGATGAAGTTACTTTAGTAATATGATATTGATATTGTATACATTCTTTGGAAGGGAAACATAGTAGAAGATGCACTCAGCAGGAGGTTAGGCCTATAGATGTTGAGTGAGGCGAAAGAGATGCTAGAAATGTTGCAGATATCCTTTGTGGATAGTGATGCAGCAGCTTACCTCCAATACATTAATACCACTACCCCTCTCCTTCAGTGTGTTTCAGAGGCACACCATGGTATGTTGACTATGAGGCCCGACATTCTCAGATATCCTCAGGACATTCCCCATATGTATATTCGATAGGTCGGGGGCACTTTATATTTTTTATATGACCCACCACGGTACTAGTAACGTTTCAAGAAGAGGTGTTGAGGGAGTTACATACATCTCCTTTGGTAGTACATCCTAGTGTGGCAAAGATGTAACAAGACATCTGACATCATTACAGGTGCCCAGGGATAAAGAAAGCAGTGGAATAGTTTTTTTAATGATGCCTCACTTCTCAGAAAGTGAAGGCCAAGCCTCAGGTTCCAGCAGGCTTAGCACAACTATGAGAGGTACCAGAATGGAAGTGGGATAGTATCTCCATAGACTTCGTGACTGGGTTACCACACACATCCAGGGTCCAAAAAACCATCTAGGTGATCATTGACCAACTGACCAAGTCATCCCATTTTCAACCTAATAGAGAGAAGGGTTTAGTAGATGGATGTGGATGCCTCTATGTTCAGGAGATAGTAATACATTACGGGATACAATCGACGATCATTTCAGATCCTGATACTATTTTTACATCTTGGTTGTGGAATAAATTTTAGGTGCTGTTTGGGATATAGATATTCTTGAGCATCTTCTTTCACCCTAAGACAAATGGTAAGACATAGCAGACTATAAAGAGATATGAGGACATGCTTCGTGCTTGCGTCCTTGATTTTTGCTGTAGTTAAAAGGACCACCTACCACTAGTTTAGTTCCTATACAATAACATATATCACTCCACCATCTTCATGGAATAATTTGAGGCCTTATACAGGAAACACTGTAAATAACCTATATGCGGGATAGAACTTGGAGAGTCAGCACTTATAGGTCCAGGGATGCTATGAGCTACCACAAAGAAGGTACATATCATCCAATAACTGATGAATACTTCACAGAAAAGGAAAAATTATTATGTCGATAGGAGATGAATACCATTATACTTCTAAGAGGAAGGACATGTATTCCTACAGGTTTCACACCAACCATGATTTTTGAGATTTGGACGAGGCGACAAACTATCTCTATGGTTCATCAGACCTTTCCAGATTCTCAGTAGAGTTGGTGAGGGGGTGCACCACTTAGATCTCCCCCCACAGATGCACCAAGTGCATTCCATATGTAACTACTGAGGAGATACATGTAAGACCCATCACACATCATTTACTGGGGTGAACTAGACATCGATGAGTGGGTGACATTTTTAGAGTTCTCAGTGGAGATAGAGGATCAACAAGATCAGGTCCTTCCTGGATAGTTGATTCCACTGATGTGAGTTTGGGGGCAACACGAGAACCACCAAGATAAAACATGGGTGCAAGAGGCTCAAATTTGTGCTCTATACCACCATTTTTATTCTTATATTTTATTATTTCTTTGTTGTACATAAATCCCTGAGGTGGGGAGAATGTAAAACCCATAAATTCCATATAATTTTTATAATTTTATTGAAAATTTTCAAAATATAAAAATTCAATGGTATGTGATTCTGAAGGATGGAGAGCCTGGGACCGATTTTTTAAACTTTTTTTAAGGTACATTCAGTAAACGTACGAGATGTATTTTCTATGGTTTGAACCAGTGCTCGAATTGAATATTTGAGGGAACCATCCAATTTTCAGTATCACAATTCTCTTAGGCGAAGCATAACATCAACAGGAAAGGGTCGGGTGGAAAATTTAATATTTGGAATTTTCTGAAAAAAATAATAACATAACTCTTTATGTTATTTTATTCTTTTCTCCATCCATTGAGAAACGTTTGGCAGAACAACAGTGTAATGATGGGAATTAAATTAGAGTCATTTAATGACTTGTTTATATTATTGTGTTACTACAACACCCATTTTATAAAAGGTTCATTAATTAAGGTTCATTAATGAATCACATTAATGAACACAACATCTAGATTGTTTTCTTTTTTATTATTTCCATTGGAAAAAAATTCACATCCATGAGAGAAACCTCTAACGTGACACTGACGACTTCACTCTCCGATAAAGAATAAGGAACGAATGATGATCATTGGACGAATCGATATGGAGATCCTCAAGAGGTGAATAATATTGAACAAAAATGAACATGAAATCCATTCCTTCGTCGAGAGTGGATTCATCTAAATCTAGGAAGGGGATTTCTATGTTTAATGATTCCTCTTTTCCATTGTTGAAAAATACAATGAACATGGATCAACAGACAAATGGGTTGGTCAGAGGTTCAATTTTTCTGGAGGGAGGTTGTTTTATGGTCTTATTTTGGGTTTTTAATTATTATTTTTAATGATTATTATCACCCCTTGATAAAATTCTTACACAGAGGGAGTGGGCCAATCCTAACAAGGCCTTGACCCTCCTCATATCTTGGATGTTTAGTTTTCTTCATGGGCGACCGAGAAATGTGGAAATAAGGAGATTTTGTTTGATATGATGTAAAAGCAGAGACCCTAGAGGCTCGTAGGCACACAAGTGAAGGAAAATGGACCACCAGAGCATCTCTAGTGGCCCATGGATGGTGCCGCATACACGGTGCCCCTGACGCCACACCCCTGATGCAACACCCTCGGCTAGGCACCCCTGACGTTGCGGTGCTGACAACCAGTGGCAATGGCTGGTCTGTACCAGCCGCATAGATATGTCAGCACCCACAGGTGCCACAGTTTCAAGTTCCATGGATGGATAGACACAGTGGGTGGATAATTCGGTGTCGACGCACCTCACGGAGATGGAGTGGGCTGCTCAGGACACTCGGCAGGCACACAATGGCCGGCTCAAGCCGGCCGTTTCCGGAAATGGGGTGATGCCCTGAAGTTTACGCTTGTGGGGATAACTAGATGCCTCGTGTCCGATCAATTGTGGTATGGGATCTCCAGGTAGGCTGCACCTACCATCCAGTCCATACCATTAACAGACATAGACCTGACCGACCCCATTTCACTAAAACTGACGTAACATGCAAACCAGACATCTGATTGATGCGATGTCTGTGGCCTTATGACCTTTGCGATGCGGTGATACTTTTGAGATAATCAACTTTTGTTTTGGAAGATGTTGGATTGTTTTTGGTTTGGATCTAACTCAAATACAACTGAGCCTAATTTACCTTTTTTCAATATCTTACAGAATTAGGGTCCGATTGATTGGTTGTCCGTCACATTGTAACCCTTATGATAGGATAGATTTTTGGGTTACTTCATTTTGGGACTTCGTGATGGTTGAGGAATGACCAAAGGTATGAGGAGCAGAATATTTGGAACTCAAGCACACCAAGTGCGGAAATATTGTGGCTGAATGTAAAGTAAAGAGAGACCCTTCGTGGATCGACATGAGAGTGACCCTCCATGGATCGACAGCTGCCCGACCCTCCATGGATCGACAATGGCACAACCCTCCATAGATCAACATGAGACTAACCCTCTGTGGATCGGCAGAAGTGTGACTCTCTATTGATCAGTTTTAGGGTGACCCTCTGTGGATTAGCAGTAGCATGAGATGACATGGGCCGACCGTAGAGAGGCCCATCATGGATCAATGGAAGAGCAACACTTTGTGGAATGGTAGTAGAGCAACCCTTCTCAGATCAGTAGTTGAGTTAATCAATAGAATAATATGATCTAGCATAAAAATGATATTCATTATTTCTATTCTCAATGTTTTTTACCTAGTGTGAGCTATCATTTACTTTGGGCCCTATGACTGAGAACATGATTTCTGGTTCTTCCTTAGGGAATTCTGAGAGACCATCGTGGGTCTCGGGGTCCATAATGAGTATTGTTATACTCACCACTACACGGGCATCTCCTGAACCTTGTGGTGTCTTGTGCAGATGATAGATAGCTTGACTGAGAATTTGGAGAGATAGGGCTAGACTATACAGTGAGGTGACTGAATGACGTGGCGAGTCACAGTGACGAGTTGTACCTACAATTCACATAGGATCCTTGGAAGAAAATCTCTGGATCTTGTTTTTTCATTTTTCTATACTATTATTTCAGTTTGGGCTTGTATACTGGCCCCTTTACCGTCAGTACTTACTTTTACTCTCAGTGGTGGTTTTTAGTGGTGGTTATACTTTTCCTTTTCTGATGTGTCTTGTTTGTGTGTATTGTTCCCTATCTGTGTGTGCACAAGTTTAAATGAAAATTCTTTCCTTTTTGGGTTTTGCCTTTCTGGTGCTAGTCACCAGCTCTTAGCCTGTGGAAGGCAAGATTGGGGTAGTCATTGGGTTCGCCTCGGGGGATGGGTCATGTCAGATAGTGTTATATTTGGAGATAATCACAAAGGAAATGTAAATATTTTTTGGTAAATTTAGTAATTCTAATTCTTCCTTTATTACCAAGGATTTATATTTTCATGTTTTATAAAATTAATAAACACCTATTTCTCAATTATGGGAAAATGGAATGGAATTTAAATTTCAAAACCGTATGTGTTTAGTTTTGGGAGAATATTATTTATTAAATTAAGTTTATCTAATTGAAAATATTTATATAATTAATTTTTCTTATATTATTGTTCAGCATATTAATTCTGAGTTTTATCTTAGTGATATCATTAATTATCATTGATGATTTGTTCATGTTAATTTCATAATGTTACAAAATCTCAAAAAACATAAGAATGAGATAACATTAACAACATAATAATGAACAACATAATGTTTGAGATTCTTCAATGAAAGGAAAACAAGGTAAATTTTCTTTTAAAAATATCAATCTGATATGTACAAAAAGATGATTACTATTTGAATGTATGTATTAATTTATTCCATTTTTAATTTCATGTCATAGATTGAATACATATATATTAGTATATTTTTTTAATAAAGTATATTTAAATGGTTTTAATTTCATTCACATAAAAATGATAATATATATATATTTATTGATTTTAGTAATTTAGTTTATAATTTTAAAGGTCATTTTTTTATTTCAGTTAATAGTTATAATGGTTAAGAAATTGAGGATTTAAAATTTCCCTAATTTTTAATGTAATATTTATTTTGGTATTTTATCTTTTCCATGAACACTGATTAAAAAATTGTGTTGTATAGAAAAATATAACTCTTATAGAAATCGATGAGAATATGTTTAGTGAATTTAATTTTCTTTATATATTTTTGGTCTAAATCCATTTATTATTATTATTATTATAAATTTAATAGATATATTTTTAGAAAATTGTTAAATAAATATCATTATTAATTGTCGAAAGCACATAGTCCTAATTTTGGTTATTTTATTATTTTTTTCTTGTAATGTTTTTATTTTACATTCAAAGGAAAATTTAGATAATTGTGATGATAAACGTGATGAAGGTACTTTTGATGGTTATTCTTATAATAATAATAATAATAGTTTTTATAATATTATAACTATGAGTATAGGAGAAAATTTTCATGTAACGTTTGATAAAAATATTGTAATACTATATTATGATACTAATTTTTATGATGACTTTTGATATTTACATGTGGGTGAAAAAACCTTATGATAACATTTAATCAATTTATGTTTGAGAATATTCCTAGAAATTATCACAAATAATTGATGACTCACATATATCATCATGTTTAAAATGTATTTGTTAATTTTGATTATGGTTTTTAAAAATGAAATTTTGATTCAATTTTTTTTAATTATAAATTTAATTCTGACTTTGTTTCTAATAATATAAATGATGTGTAAATTTTTTTTATTGCATAGTCTCTGGATATGATGATCATAATAATTTTTCATGAAATAATTCCAAGAATTTAGGTTAACCTCTTATAAACAAGAATATTATAGGAAATAAATGGATTTATATAAAACATATGGATGATTCTGAAAAATTTGTTATAATTAGTGCTACTGATGTTTCTCAATATTACATTCAAGAAATAATATTTTTTTGAATAAATTTTACTTATTTAAATAAATCATGAAATAATAATTTTATTAGAATTTTCCTCTTTTCATGAATTTAAATTCTTCCATATATATTTGAAAAGTGATTCTGAATTGATTTTATTTGTGAAAAATATTACATTTCTCACACCATAGGTTTTTAAAATGGGAAATTTCCTAATCATGCTTTTATATCATCAAAATATTTATATAGTCTAAAGAAATAATCTCAAACATTTTATGATAAAATTTATTTATTTATTTTTTTAAATTTATGTTTCTAAATGTTAAATTAATCATATATTTTTTATTAACAAAATATCTAATGATATATTTATTATATATCATTATAATGATGTTATGTTTTTGGATCTTCAACTGAAGTTCCATGTAATGTGCTTTCAAATTTGATAGAAAGTGAATATGATATTACAATTATGAGAGAATTATAATTCATTTTGGGACTTCAAAAGTTTCCATGAGATGTTCGAATATTATTGAAACTATCCAAATTGGAAAATGATTTAGTTAAAATAATTATTTATTATTATAAATATTTAAATCCCCTAAGAGTATTTAATATAAAAAATTAAAAATATTTTGTCATGGAATCTTCTGAATGTTTATATATATAAGTAGGTTCTTATTAATCTCAAACATTACAGATTAAACAAAAATTGTCTTACTATAGTTTTGCATTTTATAGTTGACATGAGTTTTCATTTTCATTGAGATAATGATAACATATGTGGCATTATTCTTGAATATGTTCAGATTCAAAATCAACTCAGAGACATTTTTACCAAACTATTAAACTATGAAATATTTTTAAAATTGAAATTTAGTTTTTTTTAGAAATTTAGTTTTAATTATTTAATATGCTTTCATCGTAACTTAATATTCATTTATTAAGGTAAAGATTCACTATTTTTTAAACTGTATGTTTTTATATTTATTAAATAACGTATTTTAAAAAATATTTAGAAAAGGTGGAGGAATGTTATTAAATATCAATTAGATATTGAAATTATAAAAAGGGAGTGATTATTGGTATTTTGTTATTATTTATTATATTTTCTTTTTTTAAAAAAATTACAAATACTCTTATTATTTTTTGTAATAATTATGTATTACAAGATCTCTGTAGTTTTGTAAATAATAACTTATAGTGATTATATTTATGTAAATCCAATTTCATTAGAAATACAACATGTTTATCTAAATCATATCATTTTAAAAAAATAAAAAATAAAATTTCAATGATGTTTTGATTTTGGTCTAAACATGATACATTATTTCATGATAAAAAATATTTTTTATACTTATGGTGTTGTTAGTATTTATTTTTCCATTAATTTAAAAAAAGAGACGCATCTTATTATCTCATGAAACATGGTTTGTTGGAATGAAAAAACATGTTTTTACTTATTAGTAGACTATGTGGAAATCTAGATTTATTGTTTATCTTGTCAAAAAAATTACTAACTTTTTTATAACAATTCATTATGAAAAAAATTTATAGACTAATGTTTTTTCTCTATATCATATTATAATGTCACGATACATATTAGAATCACACAATGTTTTTTTGGTATAAATAAAATATATTTTTATACATGCAATTAAACTATATGAATGTCTAAAAATGTTTTCTAGATTCCTGAAGATAGTTGATTGTTTGTAACATATCATCATTTATTATTCAACTATAATTTTATGTTTTTACTATTTTTCTAATTTCTCTCTTGAAATATATTTTGTATTAAAGATATATTTGATCCATTTTTAAGACCACAAAAGTATATTTATTTCATTATGAGGAAAATTTAGTAAATTATAACATTTATTTAGGCCATAAAATCACTAAAGATTTCTTGTCAATCTAGAAAATGAAATTATTCTGTATCCATCATCATCTAACATTGTCTGATTCTTCTCCTTCTATAAGAACCCATATGCTTTCTTTTCATATTCTTTTATAGAAGAAACCACTCTTACAGTATCAATAGATATTCATTGTTTTTTCAAAAGTTTGTTCAATAGTCCTTTAATGGTAGTGATTCTAGAGTCCTTTTACTGGATAAATTTTATGCAAGGTAAATTTTAAACCACCTATTACATTTTTAAGCACATGTTTTCTTATTTTACAGAACCCTTTAAATTTTTTTTAATTTTACTTGTAACCTTTTTTATTATAATAATTGAATTTTTCACTATTATTGATGTTGTTATTTATTTTATATATTTTTAAATGCCTGATTTTTTTTTATTAATTTCTAAAAATTATATATATTTAATATAATCCATTTGAAAAATTTTAGAATTTGTTTTTTCATTTTTAAAATGTGATTTATATTTTTTCAATATTCATAACTACACTTGAATCATATTTGGATAATATTAATTTTCTAATATTGTCAGATATTTTCTTTAAATTATTATTTTCTAAATTAATATTTAATAAAATGGTATTTCTTCAAAATAAATTTTTTATAATGAATTTATTATAATTAATATTTCAATTATGAGAAAAAATAAATTAATTTATATTGAATTTTTGAATTTTATATTCAAATTTTCTTATGATATTAATGGAATTTTAATGAAATGTTATTTTGGAAGAATGTTTTATTATTTATCTAGTAACTCAAATTGATATTATCAAATAAAAAAATTATTTTGAATGATAAATGTCTTTTTCTTGATAATTATTATAATGATAAATTCTCTCTTTACAACATTTTTTTAGTATATATTTTTTTAATTATTTTATGAGTGGTTCATGTTTGTTACTATTAGAAATTCTCTATTTAACGGGAGTCATATAAGTCTACAAAAAATTACCTATAATGCATTATACAATCTTATTTTCCTAGAAAATGATGTGGTGAACCTCTCAAGTGTTGCAGAATATGAAATGTCTTTATCAATCTTTGTTTCATCATTTAAAAGATCTCACAAGTACCAAATTTCATTTAATTGAATGTATTCTTCCTTGATGTGATGATTTGATTCTAATCCCAACATCATGTAACTATTATTTATTCATTTATATTTTACATTTTTTAATTTATTTAATCTTTAACAATTCATCCAATCATTCATGTACTCCGATTTTTTTTCTATTTCTTTCAAATAAAATAGATTTAATTCTTCTCTTCATACCATTATGACTCACATAATATAAATATTTGACTCTTCAGGTTGTGACTAACATACATTGAATATATTGTTTTTATTGGGTTGAGAATCCTCACATAAAACCCTATGAGTTATAGTAATACCTAAAATTTGTGTAACATGATTTTGTGGCAGAGTTTTTATTCCCTTAAAAAGATTAGATTAGTGCACAATGAATCTGTTATATAGTATATTGGTATAAGTGTAGTGTACACCCAAATTGGACCAAAATACTATAGAAATCATCAATTTTTTCTCTATTTATTTCCTATAATAATTAACCCACATAATTAAAAAAATATTAGTTTAAAATATCAATTTATATAATTATAGATTTTAATCAGGTCTATTTTCTCACTCTCTACAATCATCTATTATCAATTCTGATCTATCATTTTATTCTTTATATGGCTTTTGGACATTTTATATAGAGTGTTAAGCTCCATTATAGAATACAAGTGACCCTGATATAGCTTATATTATGGTTTAACCTAGATAGTGTTCCAAGGCATTAAGTAATAACTATGTAATCCTGGGAATTATATTGGAGGTCATCAATATATTTATTCCAATTAGAAGTGGTTTTTAACCGAATTAAGATACTGATTCTCCAAAGAAACTAAATGAAATATCAATGATTTGAAATGAGTTTTATAAAAAAAATTATTTCATAAGTCATGATAATGATATTTTAATGGAAAATTGACCCTCTTTTGGATATAAATGTATGTTTTTATAACTGGTTATTCTTGTTTTTTCATGATTTTTCCAATAATAATGGATTTATTATTTTTAAATCCCTTACTAAATTTCTTGTGCTCATATTATATTTTAAAATGTTTTTCACAGTGATTTAAGGATTAGTATTTACAAGATTGAGGTGGAAATAAAATTTTCTGTGACAGGTCAAGAATTGATATTTTGTTTCTTTTAAAATGCTTTTTAGTGAAAATAGAAAATAATTAATAGCATCCATTATATAAGATATGATATTTTTATTTAAGTGTTGTGATCTATCTATCTAAAACTCTAATAATAAAATATATTTGGGAATTTATGAAAGTGAATTATTGTTTCATTTAACGTTAATATGTAATTATTATGTATATCTTCATATATCCAAAATCCTTTTAGGCAATGTGTGTTGATTTCAATCATCTTTTACATATATATTAAAAATATTTGAAATTTATATAATATTGAAATCATACAGTATTTAAGACTCATATCTATCTTTTGATATCTTTATATAAATATTTAAATATTAAATAATTTCTATAAAACATTTACAAAAAATACTTAATTGTGAAGACCTAAAAATATCAGAAAGAATAAAAATATATTTGTGTATATTTTTCCTTAATGAGGTCCTTTTCATTGGGATAAAAAATTAATTTTAGAAGTTTCTACAAAGAAATTGTATAAGGATACCATTGGGTTATATCCTATTGAGGATTTTTTCTAATCCAAATGAATTACTAATACCATGATATTTTATTATATTAATTTCATAATATGATATAAATGTATTCATAACCATTCACCATATGAAACATATAGATGAAATTAAACTATGATTTATTTAAATAACTATATATATTTTATGCATTTCCATTATAACCGTCACATTTAATTAATTTTAATGATAAAGACTAATATATTTATGATATATATATATATATATTAAAATATAATGATACCATTAATATTAATGATATTTAATTGTTTTATTTAAATCAATTAATAAGAAAATATGTAATTTAGCAATGTATTTTTCTAAAAATTACTTTTTATGGGATATAAATACATATATAAAAAATCCTTTTATTAATGATGATAAATTACATTCAAGTTAAATAATTGGTTAACACCAATTAATTTGGTATATTATCAGAAACTGAATAAAGTCAATTAATATTTTAAAATTTTAGTATCAAATAAAAACAATTTTAAAGTATATTTTATTAATGATTTTTTAAATCCATTAATTTAATTATAAAAAAATAAAAATATTTCACATATATATATTAAAAATATTATTTTAAGATGATTTTTTGGTAATTTTCTATAAGTTTATGCTTTTGGTTAAATAATACAAATATACTTATTCATCTAAAAGATTTCACCTTCATTGCATTGTTGTAATATAAATTTAACTGATTTAGTTGTAACACTTTCTATAATATATAAATATATATTAAATCAATTATAGATATTTTTTATAAAATCCCAGCAAATCATTTTGGAATAATAAGAAAATTTTTATTCTAAGAACATATTATATTCTATTATTAAAATAATTACATCTCATCAGTAAAATAAAATTAATCTACTAAAATTTATTTCAGATTTTTCATAAATAGGATCATATTATAATATGTTGTAAATTTAAAATTTTTACATAAAATTATTATTCATTTGATTAATTTTAATGACTATGAAAATGGTAAAACATTTATTTTCAATGAAATGAATTGTTTATAGTATTTAATTTTTATCTAAAAAATTAAACTTATATTTTAAAATTATGAATCTAATATAATTTTTAAATACAAATATATTTACATTAAGATATATTAATTAATAAACAATGATATAAAGGAATAAGATTAAATAGTAGTTGAAACCTAATTCGTCAAAAAACACTAATATTATGTATAATGAATTATTTTAAATAATAATTTTTATTATATAATGATTTTCAGTTAGATGGAATATAGATTTAATTTACAATCATCACACTCAAATTTCGTTATAGTTTTAATTATCTATTTTTTAAAACATTATCTTCTATAGTTATAAAATATTTACTAATTTAAAAACCAAATTAAAAAACCTAAAAAATTCACAAATTAAATGTTTAAACAATATTTGAAAACAAATTTTCATGATATAATCAACCCGGTATCATAAAAAATTCAACTATTTAAAATATTTTATCCTCTAACCATTGAAAACTATGATAATATCTCTAAAGATTAATGGGGTATTCACAAAAGATATAAATTATTTTCTTTTAAAATAGGGTAATTTTAGCTCTTCATGACACACACACACATTCCATATAATTACATAATTAGAGTCTTCCAAATTTCTACAAATAGAATCATCTCAGTTTTATATCCAATAGTTTAATTTATTTATCTTGTGAAACACATTTCCAATGATACATTCTTGTAAAGAATCAAGCTAACAAAATGCATAGTACACGATCCTTAATGTGTCTTTTTTAATATTTTTAAAACCTACCAAAAATGCTAGTATATGATAACCTCATTTTTATAATTAGATTTATTTTTTATTACATTATTTTAAAAAATATTATGTTCAATATATACTACATAGAAATTAAAAAATTATGTTTACCATGAACTGTGAAGATTACTAACATTTTTTATATTATTCACTTCTATAACCATGCTCAAACATAGAGATATAGTGTTCCAATATTTGGGAGGGTTTCGCCACATACTTCAACATTGATGTAAAATTATCTCCTATATGATTTTTAGACTATAAATAATAGTTTTATTGTAATTAAATAAATAAAATCATGGGTTTTTACTGTTTTGAGATGGATGTAATATGCCTTTATCATTATAGTAATATATCATCTTTGTTCATGAAAAATACATAAATAATCTGTGATGAATACAATTTCATGATAAATATGAAAAAATATTTTAGAAAAATTATATGATAATAATGGTTAAATTTTATATTTTATTTATATGAAGGTTGTTATTAATAATTTATATAGTAAGCTAAAATTTATTATTCAATAATTTATTCTCATATGTAGAATAAATATTGAACACCATCATCGTTTTCATAAAAAATTCCCCTCTTTTGGAAATGTTTAGTAATATGTCCATAATAAATTTATTTTGTGTATATAAATTATTTTCTCTATGGTATATTGTGAAATATATTTTAATAATCATTAATTAGTTTTAATTATAATACCTCTCTTTCATGGGGTTTGGACTAAAATGTTATTGAAGCTGTATGGGTTCTTCATCTCAAATATTATATCCCTAAGGCCAGCTCATGTTATGAAACATATTTTTCATTCAATGGTTTATTAAACATGTGATAAATTATCATTATAATATAAATTTTATATTCATTGAAATAAAATCCTCAATCCTTCATTTTTTTCAATCATTTTATGAATCAACCATTACCTTTGTATTTTGTTTTTTGTAACCCAATTTTCATTAATTGAGTTATAATCATTTCTCTAGAACATTTTATTGTCCCAACATGCGTTCCACATGATGGTACCTTGATTCAGTTCACCAGATGACTTTAAGCGTGCATAACCATATAATAGAGGTTTTTGACTAGTAGTGAGGGTCTGGTGAGAAAGTCAGGGGGAGACTATACCCTCATTTATTAGAGTAAAACACTACAAAAAATAAATAAATAAATTTGGAAGAATATATATCCAGAACAATAGTTATGTCATAAGATAGTGAAATAGAAAAAACAGTAATCCACTGAAAGGGAAAGCATGCTATTCCAATATAAGTAAAAAGTGTTTATAATGTAACAAAAAATAAAGACACTACCACTCCCCAAGCGGGTTCTAAAAAATATCAGGTTCCCTCCTCTACGATCCATCCCCAATTAACCACCTACCCCAGGGACTTTCACCTTATAAAGTCCAATAATAATATAATCTATTTGGGTACTAATCAAGCATCCCAAATAAGGTGTTAATACAACTCAGTAGGCCAACAATAATGGTGTCTAAAACCAGTATAGTCAAAATATAGTGTATTATATACTATAATAAATTAGTAAAATGCATAAACAAAATGTTATTACATTATCATTTATTCTTATCTATCTACATTAACTCAAGGGTTCCCAAGAATACTGATACCTTAATACTATCTTCATTTCATACTGAAGCCCAATGTTTTCCCTAAGTAATATCATATCTTAATACCTTCTTCATGTCGAAGCTCAATGTATTCAAAGTATCTATGATATATGAGTAACTGATTCTACTCATTCTAGAGTTTAAATATTCTCATGTGAGTTCATAACATGAAGTGAAACTATTTTTAGTAATCAATTTCTCATTTATAAGACACATTGAAATATTTACCAATATTACAAATGTTCATACGATGAACATGTTTCTATTATTACTCATCAAGAGAATGACCATGTTCCCATTCTATTCACTCAGAAGACTAATGACCATGGATCATTGTATAATTCTCAATTTAGAATGACCATGTTCCAATTCTCTTTACTTATAAAAATAATCACCATGTAACCATTGGTAATTATTATTTTAAAATGACCATGTTCCCATACTTTATCAAATAATTAATTTAATTGTTAATTATTGACCCCAATCCCTTCACTAATTCAACAATTAGTAAAACACATCAATTCCATTAGTTAACACAACAATTAACTATGAGCTTAAAACCATTAATTAATTAATCAATATCACAATTCGTATCCAATAATTAATTTTCTTGAATTAATTATCTCATTATAATATCAAGTTTCCATAATTAATCCTACTATTAATTATCTAGATCTTATTATCTAAGGTAAATAATTAATCAACAATTAATTATATGATCCTAGCCATATCAATTTTTCATAATTAATCACCCTATTAATTATCTATATTACAACCCCTACCTATAATAATGAACATAATCAAATTAATTATTTAATAGGGTATCCCCTTAGTCTCATGATTTATTCTCCAATTAATCACCCATTTCAATAGTGCTTCGATAAAACAGTTGGTCAATATAAATAACCCAAATAAAGGAAATAAATTGCTAATGGAATCTAGAAATTCTATAATTTTTCATATACGTATGTAATCCACAATAATAGAGATTTAGATTTAGACCCCCAATCTCAATTCATTGACAGTGGTTTTCCCAATGAAAATTGCAAAAATCTGAGAAGCACAACGATGTTGATAAAAGATCTTGATCTAAATCCCAAAACTGAAATCAAGATCATAGACATCAAGATCTCTAAAATCTAGATCTAGATATAAAATCCTTTATCTATACCTCACCTCATGTGTTTAGATCTAAGGAAATAGAGAATATCTTTCATGAAAAGACTAGGGAATGATAAATGAAAGAACAAGAGAAGCATCAAGAAGAAATCCCTTACTAAGAGAAAAGTGGATCTTCAATTTGGGATTGCTATCTTGAAGAACAATGTTTTTAAGGGCTTTGAATCCCTATTGGGTGATGGTAGAACCATTTGTTACTATTATTAATGTATAATATTGAGTAAGTTCCGAATAGAAATTAAAATAGTTCATTAATGGTTGAAAACAAGTGAGACCCCCATTTTAGGATCTCTCAGTCAGCCCGTGCATGGTTTAGTAACACTATTAGACAAATCATGTGCTTACCATGCGTTATCACCTTCATCAAGGGAGCACCTCACCCATAAACCTCACACAACATATAAAACCATGCTTTAACTATACCAAAGCTACTACATCAAAATACTAGAGAGAGCACGGTTTCTCCCATGCTATCGCTCGATTTTTACAAACCAAGCACCAACCGTGCACAAAAAATTGTTTCCAAAATTTTCTTAAACATCTCCCAAATTAATTCCAAGACATAACTCCCATCAAAGGAAATTATGTAAAAAAAGTACCTATAATTGTGCCTCAGATAACTCCATATAATGTTGTGAAATTAAAATCTCCCCACCTTATAATAGCTCATACTCAAGCTATACTTCCAAGCCTTTCCAAAATTCTGAGGAAAAAATATTGGGCCATTGAGGCATCATATCCTCTTATATATAGCATGTTTTTTCTGATACATTACCATGTTTCCATAAAACATGAACATTCAGCATGGCCTTTCCTCGCAACACTTTCTCGTTGTGATCCAACTCCTGTATCAGATGCTCCTCAAAGGTATCATCAATATCAAGGTCAAACTCAACCGCATTAATAACATGAGAAGGGTCGGGGTGATTCCACCATATTTATGATACATGGAAAACATCATGTATAACACTATTTATCTATGGAAGATCCAATCAGTATGCCATTGGCCTGATTCCCTCCACTGCCTCCAAGGGTCCAATAATCTGAAGCACCAAATTTCCCTACCTTTGTATCCTGTTGTGACCCAACCTAGGAGACACCTGAAGAAATATATGATCACACTCTATTAAATCATGATTTCTTCTCTGTTTTCCATCACAAGAACTCTATCTACTCAAAGTAATATCCATACATTTCTGAATCAACTGTGACTACTCTAATGTCTTCTACACAATCCTTGGTCCCAAAAAATCTGACTCAATACCCACCATCTAGTATATTGGTGATCTAAATGGCCTACCATAAAGAGAGTTATATTGTTTCACCGATATTATTTCATGATAACTGTGGTTATAGTTTAACTCCACTAAAGAAAAGTTTTTTTCAAGATCCACTATTGTTGAGGACACATGCTTGTATCGTATCCTCAAGCTCCTATATATTAATTTCGGACTGCCTCTTTGTTTATGGGTGGAAATCTATACTCAACAATACATGTTTTCTGAGTGATTTCTACAAGCCCGACTAGAGGTGTGATGTAAATCATGATTCACATCATAAATCTATCGTTATTTTTACTCTATTGAAATGGACTATATAATAAATGTATAACTCTACCAACTGTTTAACATTAAAGGATTACCTTATATGCATGAAATGTTCTTCCATTTTTAGAAGATCTGCAATGACCCACATAACATCATTCTTCCTATGTTTCCTTGGAATACCAACAAAAATCTCCATGTTTACATCTTCTTACTTCCATTCCAGAATAGGAAATGGTTATAGAAAATCACCAGGTCATTGACGCATTTCCTTCAACACTTAAAAGGTGAATAATCCTTTCAGAAACCCTACCGTCTCCTTTTTCATACTTGGCAACCAAAACTATCATTTTAGGTCATGGTAAATTTTGGATAACCTTGGATGGAACACCCATTTTGAGGCATTAAATTCACCTCCTGACCTCCTCTCACATGCTCGTAGGTACTATGACTTGATTCATCACATAGATGCTCTCTTCCTCATCTATAAACCATTATGAAGATATATCCCCCCATTCCTTGAATTCACTCAAGGCTATGAATTCTATATCTTTATAATTTCTATCCCTGATCCATCAAAAAATCATAAAATCAACTGCATCTAAATCCATCGTCGTCTACTCCAAACTCTCCTAAACCACCACATGCCTTTCATCTAGTAAGGTCATCATATTCATCTCTACACTCGACTATTGAAACATCAGAGTCTAAGTTGTTCTTATCAATGGATTAGCCACCTTATTTGACATTCCAAGCATATATTCCAATTTAGAATCAAAATACTACATATACTCAAATCATCTTAGCTACCGAGGATTCAAATCACACTGAAAAAATATATACTCAACGTTCTTGTGATCTATATAGATTGTTATCTTTTTTATCAATATATAGTGTCTCCAACAATTAAGATAATAATCCAATACTACAAACTCAAGGTTGTACATAGGGTAATTTTATTAATGAGGCCTCAACTATCAAGACCCATATGCCATAACTCGATCAACCTATAGTATCACTACTCTATGTCCAATATAAGGAGCGTCACAAAAAATTGTATATTCCTCACATGACTCAAGTAAATTAAAAATTGGTACCAACAATTAGAACATCCTCAAATCTTGGAAATATCTCCCTCAAACCCTTTTCTATTCAAAATTCACTCCCATTTTGGTTAATCTTGAAGGTAGTTATGTCAAATGGGAAAAGAGTTGGATGAATCTCCTATAATTTATAGTTAATTTGGAAAAGCTTTGGATATCAAAATCTTTCTTGGTGTGATCGCAATAAACTACTGCATAAAGGTTCTCTGGGTCCATTGACACACCATCCTCCGAGATGATGCTCCTAATGATGTGTACATGGTTAATCCAATACTAGAACTTAGATATCATCGAATATAACTGATCATCTCTTAGTGTACCCATGATGATATCTAGAGGTTGGGTTTGATATTCATGATAAATGGAGTTCACCATCTTTTTATCCATCAAAACAACCATAAACTGATCCTGATACTAGTGAAATATCTTGTTCATCAAAGCCATAAACACTACTAGTTCATTTTTTAACACAAATGGAATTTCGAAAAACTCATAAACTCCATACCTACATTTGAATGTAGTCCTTGGTATATCAGAAGTCCGTACTCTCAACTGATGATTCCATGATATCAAATCAATCTTTTGGAACACACAAAATCCCATCGACTGGACAAATAGATCATCAATACGCAAAAGAGGATATCGGTTTTTCAAATTAATTTATTTCCACTTTCATTAATTGACTCCCAAACTAAAACTCTCATCAACCCTTATTATGAAAAAAACAGGTGTCACATCCTGACCGATGCTTTTTTTTAATTTAAATTTATTTTGGGTCTTGCATTTGAGATTTAGTTTAAATTGACTTTAATTTAGAAACAAGTTGGTAATTTTGCAGGTGTGTGAAAGTGAACGTTGTCTGAACTCAATAAATAATGTTATTATTTTGGTTGGTTTTATAATTTTTTTTTATTATCAGTATTATTATTAATTTAGTTATTATTTTAAATGGGTTATTATTATTAGGATTATTCCGGTTAATATCTTTATTTAGTAAAGAATGTTATATTATTGTTATAATTTTAAAATTATTAATTGATTATTAGTTTTATTAATTTTTTTTGGAATGTCTTAAGTTCTACCATTAGGATTTATTTTATTCTTATTATATTTTTATTTTATTTCTATATTATTTTTTTCTTTTTTCTTTTCCATTCTTTTTTCTTTTCCATTATTTTTTTCTTCTATCTCTCTCTCTTGCCTTCTGCTTTCTCCCATCACGTATTCATCTCCCCCCTCACTACCATCGTGTGTAGACATCCCTCTACAATACCCTAACTATCTCCACCCACCCTCTACTCTGAACATCCATGCCACGCTACCCTCCCTACTCTTCGTCCAGCCACACCAGGCTGCCCCATCTTTCCGCATCCCACTGAACCCATGCCGCTCTAATTACCGTACCACTGGACCCATGCCTTCCCCTATTTTCAGGTAGTTTTCCTACTCATCATACCTATAGAAGCCCCTCATTTTTCTTGGACAAGACTTTCTCTCCCTCACCATAGTGTCATTCTTCTTCGTTTGGTTGATTTCATTATTTTAGAGTTTATCAGATTAGGGTTTTGTGTTGTATTTGGTTCTTTTTTGATTCAAGTGGTTAGGTGTACTGATTTTATAGTTTAATTGGATCATCGCATGGTGTGGTTGTGAAACAATTGGAGTTCCACACAAATATTTTTGGAATTATGACACCAAAGGTAGTCGGTTCTGTGAATAAAAATTATTTGGTGATTTATTTTTCTTGTATATTTAATTTAGTAGGTTCATTGATAAATTTTTGTGGTGCGAATATAGTTTTTAAATGGGCTTAATATGTGTTAAATTTTTAAGTATCTTGTTCATATGAAATGGGGTGTGTTTTGATGAAAATTCATACCCTTTCCTATAATGGTGTTTTATAAAATGTGAAATTATTTTATTAATTTATGTTAGGGTTTAAAATTGTGTTTTGATGTGGTTTTGGTGTACGATAGATTCTTAAAGAGGGTTTTGAATGTTTTGTTTGGGGAGTAAGCATAATGTGTTACTTAAATTGTTTTATAAATTATTTTAATGTGTTATTTAATCATATAAAAGGTTCGATCCATGTGTGAAAAACGTTTTAGTGCAGGTTTAATTTTAAATTGGGGAGTGATATATATTTTTAGTGTATCATTGTTATACATCTTGGAATGATTTTATTAATTATGTAAATGATTTATTAAGTTGTGAGGGTAATTCAAATTGGCCTTGTGGAATGACTTCCATGGAAGGTGTATTTTTCATCTGTCGGACTTAATTTATAATATTTAATGGGAAGTGATATTTTTTTACTTTTTTTTGTAGCCTTTGGTTGTTATTATACCCCCTTGAATCATTGTAGGGTGTTTTTTTGCATCACGATGTGGGTTTTGGTCATCACTGACAAAGACCTATAGGTAGAAACCAAGGTAATCATTTATATATGTATATCCTCCTTGCGCATATTCCCTCATGGTGTAGGGAATATGGACTTAGGTCAAAGGGTATATATATAAATATATGAAAATGTATATGTGTATAGGTGAAGCAGTTTCATGTTTCCATCATCAATAGTGGTGTGTTTTGAGGTATGTTTTTATACTTAGTTTATTCTTATTTATACTGCTTTGTTGTCGCACTATCTAACTTAAGGTACTTAATTATTAAAAGGGTCCTAGGTTATTTTTGCGTAGTACATTGAATTGTTTGGCGCATTTCCAAGTCCTCGGTACAAGAAAGACCCTCCTACGTATGCATTGGTATATATATATATATATATATATATATATATATGTAGGTTCCCTCATTACACGTATATTCATCCATGGCAGTGAATATATGTGTACGGGGCTAGGGGTGCCAATGTATATATATGAAAATGCATGCATAGGCAAGTGGTGACTAGTATATGAATATAATCATATATATAAGGATCCCCCTGCACATGTTCATGGCCATGAAGGTTTTTTCATAGGGGATAGGTGTCCTTACATGTATAGGAATGTGAATATGCTTAGTTGGGGAGCAACATCTTTTAGTTAGAATGCTCCAATAGTCAAGTTGATGGATTGGTTCCACCTTGAGGTTCGTCCCCACTGCACATTCCATTATATTTTGAATTTCTTAATTTCTTGTTATTTCATTAATTTGAGAATAATGGTAAATAATATAAAATATTTAGTCTTTGGATTAATGTTTGTTGCGAAAGATAGTAACTTCATCTTGTACTTGAATTGTTAGGAATTTTTTTTTAATGTGCATAATACGTGTTGATAAAATTCCTCATTAGCCTTTGTACTTATATCTTAGATTCAAAATGGTGATTTCTACTTCTAAAATGAATTTCTATAATGGGGTTTCAAATGGTTTTGAGATCTAAAGTGGTGTTTCTTTGATTATTTTCAAATTAGTGGGTATGTGTTGGTTCTTCTGAAAACAGGTTGGTGTTGAGTGGTTGGTTAAATCCTGTTTGGCTCTTTAAAGAAATGAAATATTTTGAAAACTCTCTTTGGGGTGACTCAGGTTTGATCCTACTATGTACATTGATTGTGTGAGTTGTTGTGTGTGGTGGTCGTGCATTGTGATTGGATTATTTATTGACATTATTGACTCACCCTTTTTTTGCATGTGTTGACATGGGAACCTGGCATAGTAAGTGAATCTTCTTAGAACGATTTCTACACTAGTTTAGAATACACACTCTCTAGTGGCCCTTATTACTAACATTTCTCTACTACGGGACTGGGCCCCTCCATTAGGCTAGGTAGGGCAACACCGGGCATTTTGGCATTATGACATCATTGAGAGTAGGCATGCCTTCTGGATGAGTAACATGTATAGTACATTCTGGATTGTTCACATGTTCATAGGTTCAACCCATGTTTTAATTAGTGTTTATTTTTATGTGGAAGATATTTGAGGTGATTAGTTTGGTTTCGGTTACCATGCACCACTTTTCCATTTCCCTTATTGTGTGTTGTGTGTGTGCATCTGGTTTTCCTCTTGTTTAACAACTGATATTTGGATTTTAAATTATTCAATAAAATGTTTCAAAAATGTAATACATATTTTTTCCTCCAAACCATAAACAGGTTTTTGAATTAGAAATGGTAATGGACTGTTACATGACTTAGAAATGAAAGTGTGTGTGAACACTATTATTTTATATAATGTTGCTCAAACTTGAGATTAGTAAAATTCTTTATTAAATGGTACTGTTTTCTGAAAATATTGTGTGGGCATGCCTACTATGTTTTAATACTCATAACTATAGAGTTTTATTTTTACTACCTTCTATTATAGGTTCGACACAATCTTTTTCACCTTGGGATATGTTCAGTTGTAACTTGGGGAGTTCCCCGAGTGGTCACACAGAGATAGTGGTTATACCGTTTGATTAGTTTTATTTTTCTTTAGTTCATATTTCATTGCATTAGTTGGTTTATTTATTTTATGTTAATATTTATTATTTAATCTTCATTTATTTATTTATAATGGGTAAAACCATTCCCATAATTTCTATCGATGCCCTGGCACTTTTCGCCATCTCGGGAGGATCAGGAACGCCTCTCGGGTCTTATTGTGGATCGACTCAAGTGACCGGTTCAGGGTCGACTCGGGTTGGTTCGTGAAAAAATGATATTAGAGGAGGTTTTTTTCTTGTTATTTGGGATCTCAGGTAGATTAGAGATAGGATTTTTGGAACTCTAGTGGTAGGGGCGGGAAGAGAATTAGAAACTCTTTCTCATTCCGATCCTCGAGTAACCCGAGGTGGCTCTAGATTTTGGTTTTTGTCGTCGATTTATGTGGATGGGGGATGACAATAGGAGTAAACCGTTCTTGCGCACAGTCTCACATGAAGTAGTGACCCATGTGATACTGGAGAGTATGATTTGACACTCCTAGTGTTTGGAACTTTCCTGGGGCATGGTTTGCTAAATAATATAGCTAAGTCAGGCACGACCACTAGTTATTTGTCATAGTGCTTTAGTGTTGGTGATGTCTTGGTTTGGTTTTTTGTTGGCGTGAAGGGTTTTTTTAAGGAAATAGGACTTCAGTGTTGCTTTTTATTTTATCTTGGTGTGTGTTTGACATGATTTTTGGGGTGTATTTCTCTTGGAAATTATTTTTGGAATTTGGCATTTGATTTTTTGAAATTTAATTTCTAAAAAAAATTCTTGGGTTAATTGAAAGAAGTGAGTTATTTTGGAAATTGGAAGCATTTTGATAAAATTTCATGAAAATTATGAAATGGTATTTGAAAAAGGTATTTTTAGAATATTGGTAATGATATGTTTGGAATGTTGAAGATCCTTATTTTATCCATTGGTATCCCTATGGGTGCTCGTGTGTGCCTGTGGACATGACTAATGGAAAATTGATGGATTGTGTGAATGAGATCCTTAGTGGCACAAAAATGCATATTTTGAGGCATCATGGAATATCGTTTGTGAGTTATTGACATCTAAGGTTGCTTCTTGTTTCTTGAAATGTGGGTTTTTCTCTAAAATGGTATTTTCTGCTAAAATGGTTTTGTAATTAGAAAATGGGTTTGAGGTCAGATTGAAGACAACTTTTTCAAAAGAGATTTTAGGCATTTTTTTTGCAGTTCATGGTTTTTCAAGAGGGTATTTTTCATTAAGAATAAATTGATGTTTTAAATTTGAATAAATGGAATTGTTTTTGTGGAGTGGATGTTTTTTTGGGATGTGTTTGGATTTGTGGAAGGTTGTTTTGTGTTTCTTGTTTGGAATATGTTGCTAGATACATCCCATGGGTTTCTTGTAGGTTTCTTAGTTCTTGGCTCAACCCATACTCCCATTGGATTGGTAGAGTTGGGTTCTACTCGGTTGTGTATACTATTTATAGATGTCGAGGTCTGTTTTATATCGTTGAAAGATTTGGGAATGTTAGGAGTGTCTCCAGTTTTTTAGGGACTCTAATTGTTGCATAGGAGTAATTTTTCTCAAGTATGTTTGAAGGAGTGAGACTACACCCACAAATGGTGATAATTCTGTTTTATTTGCAACTGGGGATGTCGTGACATTCCTCAAGACTAGATCCATTCAGTGGTTGTACCTAAGTTGAGGCGAGAGAATGTGGTGAAGCTTCTAGGTGCTCAATAAGTCAACATATGGTGAAGGAGGTGTGTTTACCCAATGACGAGTTAGTTTCAAGTTCCCCAAAGGTGGTGTGAAGAAATCTGTGTAAAGCTCGTAATACTAGGTTTTCTTGTTTATATTGTGGTAAGTGAAGGTTTCTTTTTTGATGAAGAGTGTGAACCAATGGGGCCTATTCCTGGAGTTCTCCATCCATCTGTTTGTGTTGCGTGTCAGACAGAAAACTCAATCGCATATCTCTAGTGTTTTCAGTCGGGCACTCTAAGTCATTCTCCATAATTCTCAGTTGGTATATTGATAGAGTGATTTCTTGGGACACAAGGAGATGTTTGTAGGTTGCTTCTCGAGTAGAGGATGTTCCAGTTGGAGATGGTCATCACATGAATGTGTGGCGGTAGATGCTTCAGACATCAGGGCCCCAGCCAAAGGTCTTAGGGTGAAGCTTGCACGTAGTCAAAACTCATTGGACGTGGGTTCATCTTGGTTTGACTTAAGTCCACAGTGATGGGATGTGGATTACGTAAATTTCCCTATTTCGGGATCACCTATAAAGGCATATTTTTCATAGTGAGGGGCATGAATCCCTTGAATCCTTGATGGGGTCTTAATTTAGGGAAGTTCCTCTTGGTATCTAAGGAAGTTCAAAGAATCCGTATTCTTGTAAAGATGGAAGGTGTGCTCTGTGAACCTTCTTGGGGTTGGGTATGTATCAAAATTGTATTTGTTTCTGAGATTATATTGTCTTGTGGGATTGAATGTACCTATCAAGTTTGCTATTAGGTTAAGGGTTTCTGCTACCAAAACCATCTCATATAGTGGAGTGTGGTCCATTATATGAATCATCTATGCAGGTTGGCCCGTGGTGGTGGGATCATGATCAATATTTCAGTCCGTATCGCTCAAAGTAAACTGGGAATGACCGTGGGGGTGTCGTGGTGTTAGTAAAACTCTAAAATAAGGGGGGACCCACTAAGGGTCTCACCGAAGTCTCCTCATGTGTTGGATTGTTTTAACATAGGGAGTTTGGAGGGTTGAGCTTGTGTTAGTGGGTTTTCTGTGTTTGTGGGTCATTTTGGGTTACAGAACGAATATTTGAAAAGAATCCTAATATAGTGGGGAGACCACTGTAGGATGGACTTTTGGAAAACTCTACCTTCAAAGGGTGCTTGGTGAGGAAATCCTTTGTTTTTTCTCAGCATGACCTTGACCATAGAAATTGGTTGGCTCGGGTAGTGGGTCATTTAACGAGTGTTCTCGGAGGTATCAAGTGGCCTTAGTGATCCCTAAGTGAGGTCTCGGGGTGTTCCTTATTATAGTTGTGTCTGAGGTGATTTAATTGATGTTGGATATTTTTCTTGGTGATTATATATTTGAGATCTTTGGAGTTTCTGGTAATGGTTGTTTTGAATGATCGTCTTCAAGGGATGGAGGTTTTTTAATGTGTCTTCGCAGTCTAGCTTGGAATCCTGGGTTGACCAAGTCTTTTGGGAATTTTGGGGGGGGAGAAAGTGTCATGGTGGGGATAATTATCCCACCCCAACCGTTGATTATTTCTAATTCCAATTTATTTTTTTGTCTTTCTTTTGAGATTCACTTTGAACCGACATTAATTTAGAAAATAATGGGCTCTTTTACGGCTACGTGATTGTGCACGTTGTCCGACCTCAATAAATATTGTTATTATTTTAGATGGTTATATTATTTTAGTTTTATTATTTTTATTATTTTTATTTGAGTTAATATTTTAACTGGTTGATTATTTTTAGAAATATTTTAGTTAATATCTTTATTTCATTTGGAATGTTAGATTATTTTTATAATTATAAAATTATTAATTATTTATTAGTTTTATTAATTTTTTGAATGGCTTTAGTTCTATCATTGGGAATTATTTTATTCTTGTTATATTTTTATTTTATTTATATTTTTGTTTTTTCTCTATTTTATTTTCCTCTTTTATTTCTTCTCTCCCTCTCTTTTCCCTCCACTTTCTATTGTCATGTTTTCCTCTCCCCCCACATTTCCATTGCGCATAGTTCTCCCTCTCCCTTACCCTTTGTTGTGCATCCCTCCATCCTCTCCAGATAGCTATGTCACACCTCCCTCCCTCCTCTCCATCTAGCCACACCACGCCACCCCATCTTTCTGTATCACACTGGACACGCGCCGCCCTACTACCTGCCCCACTGAACCCACACCAACCCGTTTTTCTATTCGGTTTTCTGGCACGACGTACCTCTAGAAGCCCCTCATTTTTATTGGCCAAGCCTTCATCTCCCTCACTTTTGGTTCATTATTCTTCATTTTTTGGATTTCATTATTTAAGAGTTCATCGGATTAGATTGTTGTGTTGTATTTGGTTTGTTTTTGATGAAAGTGGTTCGATGTATTGATTTTAGGGTTTAAGTTTATCACCAGGTGGTGCAGGTGTGCGGCGATTGGAGTTCCACCTAATATTTTTGGGAATTACAACACAAAATGTAGATAGTTCCATGCATAAACATTATTTGGTGATTTATTTTTCTGGTTTAATTAATTTAGTAGGTTCTTTGATTTATCTTTTTGGTGCAAATTTTGTTTTTAAATTGGTTTAGTATGTGTTTAATTTTTAATTATCTTTTTCATATGAAATTTGGTTCATTTTGATGAAAAATCCTAACATGTCATTTAATGGTGTTCTATAAATTATGAAAATAGTTTATTAAATTATGTGAGGGTTTAGAATTGTGTTTTGATGTGGATTTGTTGTTCGGTTGATTCTTGAAGGGGGCTTTGAATGTTTTCTCTGGTGAAGAAGCTTAAGGTATTACTTAAATAGTTTTATAAAATATTTTAATGGTTTGTTTTAATCATATAAAAGGTGTGAACCATGTGTGGGAAACATTTTAGTGTGATTTTAATTTTAATGTGGGGAGTGGAGTATGTTTTTTTAGTCAAGCTCTGATATACATCTTGGAAATGTTTTATTAATTATCTAAATGATTTATTAAGTTGTGAGTGTGGTGAAAATTGGCCTCGTGACATGTTTTCCATGAATGGTGTATTTTTCATGTGTTGTGGTTAATTTATTTTATTTTATGTTTGAATCCTTTGGTAGTTATTGGGCTCCCTTGCATCATTGTTGGGTGTTTTTCTCATTGTGGTGTTGGTTTTGGTCGTCTGTGAAAAAAACCTATAGGTATATACATGGGTAAACATGTATATATGTATATCCTCATTTCACATATTCCCTTATGGAACGAGGAATATATACTTGGGTCAGAGGATATATATATATATAGGTAGATGTATATGAGTATAAGTGAAGCAGTTTCTATTTTCCATCATCAAGAGCTGTGTTTTTTTAGGTTTGTTTTGCAACTTAGTTTATTCTTATTTCTTCTACTTGGTTGTCACAACATCTAACTTAAGGTACTTAATTTTTAAAACGGTCCTTGGTTATTTTTGCATAGTGCATTGAAAAGTTTGGTGCAGTTTCGAGTCATCAGTAAAAGGGAAACCCACCTGTGTATGCATAGGTAAGTATACATATATATGTAGGTTCCCATGTTACAAGTATATTCACCCATGTTTGTGAATATACATGTATAGGGAAATGTGTGCCTATGTATATATATTAAAATGCATGCATAGTCGAGTGGCGACTAGTATATGCATATAAGCATATATGTAAGGATCCCCTTACACATGTTCAAGGACATGCAAGTGTGTGCATAGGTGCGAGGTGTACTTACATGTATGTGAAATTGCATATGCTTATTTGGGGTGAGTCAAATTTTAGTTAGAAAGCGCCATGAGCCGAGTGGACGTCTTGGTTCAACCTTCAGTTAGGTCCCCACTACACTTGCCATTATATTTAGAATTTATTAATTTCTTTATAATCCATTAATTTTAGATTGATGTTAAATAATATTAAATAATTAGTCATAGGAGTAATGTTTATTGTGAAGGATAGTAATTTTCTCTTATGCTTGAATTGCCTTGAAAAGTTTTTTTTAAGGTGAATAATATGTGTTAATAAAATGCCCCATCAGCCTTTTTTATTTATGTATTAGTTTCAAAATGGTGATTTGGGTTTCTAAAATGGATTTATAAAATGGGTATTCAAATGGTTTTTAGATTGAATGTGGTGTTTCATTGATTTATTTTATGTGATTTAGCATGTGTTGGTTCTTCAAAAAAATAGGTTGGTGTTGAGGGGTTGGTTAAGGCTCGTTTGGCACTATACAGAAGTGAAATATTTTGAAAACTCTCTTTGGTGTGACTCAGGGGTGATCCTATTGTGTACGTGGATTGTGTGAGTAGTGTGTGGTGGTCATTCATTGTGATTGGTTACTTGATAGACATTGTTGACTCACCCCTTTTTATTGCATGTGTTGACATAGGAACTTGACATAGCATGTGAATCTTCAAAGAATGATTTCTGCACTAGTTTAGAATATGCACTGGCTAGTAGCCCTTAGTATGGAATTTTATCTGCTAGGGGATGGGGCCCCTCAATTAGGCTAGGTAGGGAAACATTAGGCATTTGGTTGTTATAACGTCATTGAGTGTAGGCATGTCTTCAGGATGAGTCAGATGTATAGTACATTCTGAATTCTCCATGAGCTCCTAGGTTAAACCCATATTTTTTTTTAACGGTTATTTGTTTGTGGTAGAAATTTGAGGTTCTTAGATTTGTTGATGGCCCCGTGATCCACTTTTTCATTTCCCTAATTATGTGTTGTGTGTGTGCGTATGGTTTTCCTCTTGTTTAATAATAGAAACTTGGATTTGAAATTGTTTTTGATAATGTTTTAAAAATGTAATTTATCTTTTTCAACCAAACCTTAATCTTGTTTTTGAATTGGAAAGGGAAATGGGCAGTTAAATTCTGTAGAAATGAAAGTGTATGTGAAAACTCATATTTATATAATGTACTTCAATCTTTAAATTAGTAAAATAATTTATATAATGGCAGTGTTTTGGGAATAAATTGTATTGGAATGCCTACTGAGTTTTATTACTCATGCCTATAGTGTTTTCTTGTTTTTAGTTTCTGTTTCAGGTTCAATATGAGCTTGATCACCTTGGGAAATGTTCAGTTATGAGTTGGAGAGTGACCCACGAGGTCACACAGAGATAGTGGGTTCCCCATTCAGTTATTTTTATTTTTCATTAGTTATTTTTTAGTCTCTTTATTTGGTTTATTTATTATGAGTTGCTCTTTATTATTTACTATGAATTTATTTATTTATATTGGGATAAACCATTCCCATCATTTCTGTCAATGCTCGGGTGCTTGTCGCCAGCCCATGAGGATCAGGAACGCCTCTCAGGTGTTGTTGTGGATCGGCTCGGGTGACCAGTTCAAGGTCAACCTGGGTTGGTTCGTGACAACAGGTGATCCGCAAGTCGATGTACTTGGATGGATAAATAAATTATCCTATAATAACATTAACTCTGTCTTTAAACACTTTATTCTTAGTCGATGCCATTTTTTTAAGGTGGAATAATTACTGGCTCAGCCCCTGAGATGAGGTCAATAGTGAATTTCACATCTCAATCAGGTGCCATCCCTAAGATGTACTCAACGAATACATCTAGAAAAAAATCCACTACTGGTGGATTGACATCTTCCCTAACAACCCCATCATCCAACAAAAGACTAGATACTTGGGCTATGAGCTGTCCCAGTTTCTGAGTAACTGGACCTTCCCGCCCTACCTGGATATCCCACTCTGCACAATGAAAATATCCATCACCCTTAGGAGATGTAAACGTAATCTTCCTTCAGTAACAATCGACGTGGGATCATAATTCAACTATCTATTTCATACTTATAACATGGTTGATTCCCATCAAATAAAGAATATATGGATTCTATAGGAAACTATATTTCCTAATCTCAAGAGAACATCCCTTATATAGACAGATATCTCTAGATCTTACTCCCAATGGTGAATCTATAGTCATTACCCCACTCAAAAACTCCACCCTAGACTCAAATTATTAACATGTTTTGCAGATATAAAGGAATGAGAGGAACCAATATCCAATAAGGTACTAGATAATGTATAATCTACTTGAATAGTACGACTCACTATTAATGGTCCATCCTCACTATCGACAATTTATGAATTTAATGCATGTAAATATGCTACCCCTCTTCTATGTGATGTTTTCTGACTCCCTTGAGTAGTACCACTCTGATGATGTGGGTAATCCAACATAGAATCACCAAATAGATTACCTATAATTACTTGAATACTAGAACCCAAACCTCTAGATCAAGATGGTGTAAAAGATACTATTCCCACACTCTGACTTTGGAAAACTTCTCCTTCTATAACATTTTATCTCTGTGACCTGCAGATCTTCTGTAGATGTCCCATTTTCCTACAAAATCTACAATCTACTTATGGTTGGGAATAGTTCCGATGATAATGTCCCGACCTACCACACGGATGGAAGATCACCCTAGTGAGGTCCTATCCAACTGGCCTACTTGTATGTATATTCTACTTCACACTACATTAGAGAAATATATCATAACATTGCTTTTTCTCTCGAAAGACTCAACTAATGATTTTCCAGTACCAACTAACTATCTAGTACTGGAAGCCTCCCTCGGGGTCCCTTAAACTATGAGATCCTGATCCACCACATCTATAATCTTCTTCAGCCTAAAAATATTCACATGGGACTTAATCTGACACTTAAGTCAATCATGAAAATATTTCTCTTTGGCTACCTCATCTCTTTCTACCATAGGATAAAATAATTTCATATCTATGTACCGTCCAGTATAGTCCATTATTGACATGCTCCCCTGCGTCAGATGCATGAACTCAGTATCTTTCTTTTGTCTCTACGTCATTGGGTAAAAGTGTTCCAACATCCTCTCTTAGTAGTACTTTCATAACATACCATCAGTCTCCCCAGTTCATGTCAAAATGTACCACTTGTTATATGCTGATCTACATATCATTTTGGTGTCCAACATGACCCTCCTCTCAGGAGAAGTGTCCAAATGGTCCAGTATTTTCTCTATGGATTGAGCCCAGAATTTAGCTCCCTCTAGTCCACCCTCTCCAGTATAATTCAAAGGGTGTTGCAACTGAATCTCCCTTTCAAAATCAGACATACATATTCACAACCTGTCTAGGGTATCTATTTATGAATTTCATAAAGTTAGCAATGTTCTTCCAAAGTTCCTCCCCTTTATCTTCAACTTCCATGATTGGTGCCTCAAGTCCCCTAACTGAAAGAACATTCCTAGGCACACCCCTCAGTCGTTCCATCAACAAAGGTCATGGAGGCATACTCTCTACAAGGGAAAAAATATGCCTTAGGTTTAATAACAAAACATTATAAAATTTAAGTTAGAGGAACATAATCACAATAAGACTTTTCCCCCACCTCAACACATGGTTGAAATTGAGGCGCTATCACTACCGTCAACCATCCTACACCTAAGTTTTGGTTATCAAGGTAAAAACACTATCATAATCATGTTTATTATTTAGAAATCCCATTATTATTATTTTTCATCATCTTATAATGCACCTCAATTCATGTTAGTCACATTTTTTCATTTTATTCCCACAAACAAGGAAAATAGTTGAATTTTAACAAATAACCCATAACCTGTTATCCTATGCATGCCTAAAATGATGCATGTCACAATAACCTAGAGCACCTATAATGTTTCATGTAGACTCAACTATCATGTCATTTGATTCCACAAATAAATACTCAAAATTCTCAGAAACATTAATCGCATCACACCACAAGTATGTCACCTTATGTGAAATGATATTAAAATATATTAGCGAATAGAAATAACAACAATCCCATCTCGGGTTCTTAGGGTTACCCAATACATGGGTTTTCAACTCCCATGAACGAGCTCATTACCAAGCCCTGTCACTTACGAGTCTCTTATATTCCTTTCCCAAATTAGCAATTCAAATGAAGAAGAATGAAAACTAGAGCTCTGATACCACTTTCTAACATCTGTACCCGAGTTCCATGTAATGGTACCCCTAGCCAGGTTGCCACATGACCTCAAGCGCAACCACCCTATGCTCGAGGATTAAAACTAGAAATGAGGGTCTGTTAAGTCATTCATGGGGAGAATATATCCTCATTTATCTATGTAAAACACAAGTGGAAATAAATAAAAGAAATTCAAAAGCATATATAACCAGAACAATACCCATGTCATAGGATAATAAAATAACAAATAAAATACCCAATTGAAAGGGAAAACATGATATGACTATATAAATGTCATGTGTATATAATTAAACAGAAAATAATGACACTACGACTCACCATGTGGGTTCAAAAACATGTATGGTTCCCTCTTACAGGATCCATCCCCAGTCATCCACCTATTCCTAGGCCTTTTCCCTCTTCCCGTCATGAAACCAGATAATGTATTCAGTTACTGATCAAGAATCCAATATAGGGAATGAGTACACCTCAATAGGCCACCAACAGTGGTGTATAAAACCATTCCATGAAAATGATAATGTATTCCATTCTATAAGAAATAATTATAACAACTAAATAACTAGTTATTACATTATCATTTAGTCTTATATAACTACATTATATCTAGGGTTCCAAAGGATACACATACCTCAATACCAATGTTATCTCATACCAGATCCCAAAGTGTTCCTTAGGTAATATCATATCTTAATACAAGCTTCTATACAAATCTCTATGTATTAAAAGGTGATATGATATCTCAGTACGTCATTCGACACATGACAGAGTTCAAATATTCTCATGTGAGGCCATAACTCAAAGTTCCATTATTTTCATTCTTTAATTTCACATTAATAAGACCCATTTCCAAAGTAAAAAATATTATAAATTGAAGTAATATCACCATGTTACCATGATTACTCTTCAATAGAATTACTATGTTCATAGTTTCTTTACTCATAATAATAATGTCCATATTAACATATATAATTCTCAATTTTTCATGACTATGTTCGCATTCTCTTGAATCATAGGTATGATGACCATGTTACCAATTTTAATTCTCAATTTAGAAATTCAATATTCCCATTCATTACCACATAACTAATTTAAAAATTTAATATCCACTTCAATCCCAATACAAATTCAATAATTAGTTAAATAAATCCATTACATTAGTTAACTCAATAATTAACTGAGTTCTTAAAACCATTAATGAGTTTATCAATTAATTAATCAGTGTCCTAATTCATATTCCATAATTAATTTTTACATAATAAATTATCTCATTGTAATCTAATCTTTCCATAGTTAATACCAAATTTAATTATCTAGATGCTATTATACAAGGCAGATAATTAATCCACAATTATTGATCTCAAAAAATCCATTTAAATATTTACAAATTAATCCACTGACTAATTATATGGATTACAACACCTACCTCTTATAATCAATTTCCCAAAAAATGATTATCTAATATGGAATCCCCTTAGTATCATGGTTAATTCCCCATGTAATCATCCCATTTTATCAAATGGTCAATAAAATAATTGGTCAATCTCATTAACCCAATACAATAAGATCAATTTCTAACATGATTTAGGAATTCTACATTTTTTTCATATAAATATCAAATCCATGACTATGGTTATTAGATTTATACCACCTAAACCAATTCTTTGATGGATGTTTTCCCAACAGAAATTCCCAAATCTGAGAAACACACTGACATTGATAAAAGTTTCTGATCTAAATCCCTAAACCGAAATCAATATCTGAGAAATAAAGATCACATAAATCTAGATAGAGAACTAAAATTATAGATCTCAATCTCACACCATAGGTTTATATTAAATGGAACAGAGGATATCATCTATGAAAAGTTCATGGAATTACATAAGAAAAAATAGGAGAAGTATCGGGATGAAATCCACTTATCGGGAGAAGATAAGATCATCAATTTGGGCATTCAATCTCAATGAAAATTGTCTGTAAGGCCTTGGGATCCTACTAGGTCAATAGTAGAACCTTCATTTACCCTTAATAAAGTAAAATCCCATGTTAGGGCAACATAAGAGGTGAAACAAGTCATTAAATGAAAAAAATGAGTCAGATCCAAAATTTTAGGATCTCACGGTTGGTGCACTCATGTTTTATTTACATGGTTAGAAAAATTGTGCAATAATAATGTGTTAGACATTCCTTCAATTAGGAACTTCATAGTGAAACCTCGTATGACCTCTCAAACTGTACATTAACCATACGTAAGCTACTTCCTAAAAATAACAGAGAGCACACAATTTCTCCTTAGATGTCTCATGGTTTTTACAAACCTTGCACCAACCGTGCACAACTACTTTTCTTCCAAAACATTCTCAAAAAACGCCTAAATGAACCCCAATCCATTACTCCCATCAATGGTAATTAATTAAAATAAAAAATTATCTGGAATCATGTTTGATATAACCTTATAAAATTATAGGATCATACAAACATATTTCATATAAGTTTGGTAGATAATAAACATTGATTATATTATGTAATATTTATATTGTTTAAATTAATATCACAGAAAAAAAACTTTTTAAAATTTGTAATATTCCATAGAGTGTGTATATAATATGAGATATTCATAACTGAAGTCGCATTTCATTAAGTCATATTTTTTAATAATTAAGATATTTTGTCTATGAATGGATTATTCATCTTTAAGATTTTATTGTATGAAAATTTATATACCTCTATTTAGAAAATTTTATTTTTGTATAAATGGATTTTTTTAATTTCTTTACAATGCTATTTAGGTATTATTTTATTTTCACTATAATAAAAGGGGTTTTTTGTCGTTCATTTACATATATTTTTTATTTATCTAATAATTTCTCCAGAATAAAAACTATGACAATTTCATGCCTGAATTTATTTATTTTATTTTTAAATGTAAAATTTTTCAAAATATTTTACCTCATATTTTAAAAATATTCCTTTAAAATAATTGAATTTATTCAATTTTACATCAATGTTAAAGATGTTTTCTAAAATATTTTTTTATTTTTTTTATCAATTTCCAATATAATATTGAAAATGATTTACACTCATTGTGTCAAGACTCGTCCCCTAGGGCCCGTGCCATGTCTACCCCAAGCCAGCCTTCCATAGGAAAGGGTTGGTGACTAGAACCAAAAGGCATAATCATGAAAAAGGGGATGGCATTTCCTTTAAACCTCTTAACACACAGTCTAACAACACCACAAGAAGAAACCACAATGTAAACTATTATGGTAAAAAGTGTACTAAATGTAAATGGGTCGGAACACTAGCTTAACTATAAAGTTCAAGTACAATAGAAAAGAGGAAAAAACTCTTGGATCATCCACCGCAGATACTACCTGAAGAGTAGGTACAACTCATGATGAGTAGTCACTGCATCATGTCACATCAAATGGTCCACCTCTGAGCATCGTCCAGTCTATTCCCCCTCAGCCTTGATCAACACTTTAAGTCATCTGCACCAGACATAGTAAGGTATAGGCGTAGCCCGTGCATGGGTGAGTATAACAATACTCATTAGGGAACTCGACACCCCAGAAGGTCTCCCAGAGTTCCATAAAGGAAAAACCCTAGAGGAAGACCTCAATATCAAAGCATGAAGCATTAAACATATCTACATAGGTATATACTCATACATATACCTAATTTATCAAAATATACACATCAAAATCCTAATGAAACATAAGGCTCCATATTTTAATCCATTTGAACAACTATTCAGTGAGGGAGGAATACCACAAAGGTAACACCATGAAGGTAACACCAAGAAGTTAACACCACTGAGGAAAAAGTACCTAAAAGGAAAATAATTTTCTAACAAGTGGTAAATATTAATTATAGATGAATAAGTGATTAGATGTATCACCAGATCATATTATTCTGTCAAGAGCCTCTACTGCTGACCCATACATGATTGGTAGATGCAAAACCTCATAGGATTGGTGAGCGTTGACCGACTCAGGATCGTTGAACATTGAACCACATAGGATCGATAGATGCTGACACACATAGGATCGATAGATTCTGGACCACATAGGATTGATAGATGTTGATCCACATTATATCAATATATGCTGACCCACAAATGATAGATGTTCTTTCTTCACGTTACAACCATCCACTAGATTCATGCTCTAAGAACACTTAAATCTGGGTGGATCCACTCCTCAAGCTATCAGTTCTACCTCAACCACCACGAAGTTCCAAAAATAATTATTTCCAAAGACCTCCATGTCATAGGGGTTCCAACGTGATAGACGACTCATTAGTCGGATGCTCGGTATGTGATTTATAAGGTATTTAGTACCGAGAGCCCGATTAGATTCGGGTTCGACCCAATCTGGATATACTCCAACATTCTCCAAAATCCATGTAGAGCGTACCAAAAGGACCGTCTTGCTCCATGGATCCCCGCACCATTGATGGTTCATCAAATGAATGTTAGGATTTAATGTGAAGGATATTTTATGTGAAACTAGGCTAGGTTGGGTCCGGGTTCGGTCCAACTCGGTCGAGCCTACCCAGCTCGACCCGGTTAGTTTTGACCCGATGTGGTTTGGGTCAACCCATCCCAGTTCAGATCTGACCCGGCTATGTGGGTCTACAGTAGGCTCGTCCCACTAGGCTGTGGTCCGGCTTGACCCACCTGGGCGTCGCGGTCCTTCCCAAGGAGGGGCGTGACCTGACCCGCTACCTGGGAGCCGCCCCAGCTAGCGTGGGGGGGGGATGCTCCCCCAATTCTCCCAAATGGATAATTTTTTTGTGGGTGAAGTAGTGGTGCCACGTCGTGCCTCTTGGTCAATGTGAGACCCATAGGTGTGGGTCCCTCTTCCTCGGTCGTGGCTTTGAGTCGTGCCCATATCTAGCAGTGCGCAACGACGAGCCACTATGCCTCTACGGCCGGCCAGTGCCAGCCGCCCAGATCGACCACTATGGTTGAAAAGCAGCAACCTTCCCCTCCATCAATGCGTGATGGTGTTCCCCACCACCTCTGTAGTCGTCTAGTGTCAGACGCTCTATTGACCGATGTGTCCTAGTGCAGTAGACTCCTCCTACAGCATGTGATGGTGCACCTTCTCTATTGTGGCCAACCGGTGCCAGTCACTGCCATCACCTTCCCGCGTGGGTCGCTGGTGCCACCACGCAGGTGTCGCTTTGGTGCCATGCCGGTGGTTTTCCAATGGCCACCAGGTGAGCTTCGGTGGTCTATTTCTCTATCTGATCTCACCTATGGACTTCCGGGCTCGTCTCCTTCTCTTCTTGACCCTCAGATTTGGGATTTGTCCACCCAAAAATTTACCCACAAAGAATGCAACGATAAACTGATGGAGGAGGGACCAGGCCTTATTCATTTATCCCAAACCCACCAAATTCACCTCTTAACAAGGGAAAGGATATATGATTTAACAGTCTTTTGAAAATAAATGATAAAAAACCATACTTGGATTAGATGTCCACTAACGAAGATCGACAGAACCTACATCTTCGTTGTTTTCATTTCATGATTTGGTGGTGCTCATCACTGATCATTGGAACCATTCCCATCCCCCAAGTGGTTGGTGTCGCAGTATTTTACCAAAGCTTCGTCACATGGTGAATCTGTTCCAACACCCCTCCCCATGCTCCATATAAATAGGATGGGGGAAGAGGTGGGTAATGTCGTTGGGAATTTATGAGGTTCATTTAATTAATGAACCTTATAAATTCCAAAGGTATAGTTACCAACATTGAGGAATGAAGCTAATTAATGGCTTGACATGTCGTTGCTCCCACCACCGCCGCTCATCCATTGGAGGAAAATAAAAAGACTAATAATATAAATTTGTTATTTTATTATTATTTTAAATGTCCAAAAACTATATTTTTCTCCTGACCTATTGTGGTCAAAGTGAAGCCTTACTTAAGAGAATCTCGGAGCTTCATATTCAACGATGCTCTCAGAATTTTAATCCAAGCACCATTTTAAAAGTTATAATACACCACTCACGCATTTCCAAAACAAACCTTAAAAGAGTTTATAAATTCATTACGGGGACACCGGGCCTCAGAACCATGAACTGCTAATTACTGCATACTCAAAATAATTCCATATAATTTAAATCAATTCAAGAAAAATCTGGGTCTTTACATTCTACCCACCTTAGCACTTTTCATACTTGAAATCCACAACATAGACTAAACAAACAAATGGGGGGGTACTGAGCATGAATATGAGCTTCCTACTTCCATGTGCTCTTCTTGAGGTTCTTGTGCTGCTAGCGAACGTGCACTTGAGGTATTGAACGTCCATGAAGGACCCGCTCTGTTTTATCCCCATTCTCTACTAGAACCACTGTAAGCATTTCCCCATCATTAATGTCTAGCTCACCCCAGTCGATGACGTGTGATGGATCATGCACGTACTTCCTTAGCTGCAACATGTGAAATATGTCATGCACCTGATGCATCTATGGGGGAAGATCTTGGTGATACGCCACCTCACCAACTCTGCAATGAACCTGAAGGGGTTTAATGAACCTTGGTGATAGCTTGGTAATTTGGCCAAATCTATGCAAACCTCGCCAAGTTAAGACCCATAAGAAGACATGGACTCCCTCCTCAAACTCCAAAGGTCTCTGTCTCCTATCAACATAAGACTTATGCCTGCTCTATGTAGTCTTTATCCACTCCTAGATGATCTGAACCTTCTCAATGGTAGCTTTTACCAACTCTGGACCCATAAGTGATGACTCCCCAAGGTCTTTATAGCATAAAGGTGATATGCAAGGTCAACGGTACAAGGCCTCAAATGGTTCCATACCGATGGTGGAGAGATAGATATTTTTATGTGTGAACTCCAAAAAAGGAATACGATCCTCCCAACTACAGTAAAAATATAGGATGCAAGCACAAATCATGTCCTCGTGGGTCTGAATGGTCTGCTCCGCCTATATATGAAAGGCGGTGCTCAAATGTAGCTGAGTCCTAAATGCCTCCTATAATCCCCTCCACATCCAAGATGTAAAATGGGCATCACAGTCAGAGATGATTGTCGATGGCACCCTATGAAGTTGTACAATACACTGTACATAGAGGCATCCCAATCCCTCTACTGATCCGTACTCTCGAATTGGTAGGATGCGGGAAAACTTGGTGAGTCCATCAAGGATCACCTAGATGGAATCATGTCCTATGGACGTATGTGGTATCCCTATCACAATGTCCATATAAATACCATCCCACATAAACTCCAAAACCTCTAGTGGTTGTGCTACACATGTTGAAACCTGATGCTAGACCTTCACTTGCTGAAATGTGAGGCATCATGAAACAAAATCTTACAATTCCTTCTTCATCCCTGGACACCAGTACTGACGTCGGAGGTACTGGTACATATTCTCCACACTAGGATGTACACCTAGAGGGGATGAATAGAACTTCCTTAACACGTCCTCTCGTAGCTCCACCGGTACCACGGTGTATCCTCTAAAGAGGATGAATTGCCCCCCACCTTCATAAAATCTATCAGGTTCCTGACCTAAGGATATCAGAGAATGTCAAGCCTCATAGTTAATATCCCCTATTTTTTCCTCCCAAACTCACTGAAGAAGTGGTAAAGTGATGGTCATAGACTTGAGTTAAGATTCTCCATCACTATCCACAAATGATATCTGTAACGTGACTAGCTGCTTTGTCACCTCACTCAACAGTTGTAGACTAGACCTCCTACTGAGTGCGTCTTCCACTATGTTCCCCTTCCCAGGAGTATAGACTATCTCTAAAGTCATAGTCTGGGAGGATCTCTAGCCATTTTCATTGTCTCATGTTCATGTCCTTCTGTGAGAAGATATACCTGAGACTCTTATGATCATAATAAATAGTAAACCATTCACCTATCAAGTAGTTTTTTCACATCATCAAGGTGAATAATACTCCTACTAACTCCATGTCATGGGTAGCATAGTTCTTCTCATGTTTTCTCATCTTTCGTTAACCAAAACCGATCACTGCTCGCCCCTATATCAGGACACATCCATGTCTGGTCCCTGACGTGTCGCAGTAGACTATATACCCAACGACTTCTACTGGTAACCTCAAGATGCGGGAACTCATTTTTCTTAACCTCAGCTCTTGAAATGTATGCTGGTATCTCTCAATACATAAGAAGGGTTTTCCCTTCTTCATCAATGCTGACAAGGGTGTAAAAACGTAGGAAAATTCGAGTACGAATCACCGGTATTACCCAGCCAAACCCAGGAAGCTCCAAACATCGATTACACCGATGGGTGGCTCCCAAGAAAGCCCAACCTCAATCTTCACCAGAAAAACTTCAAATTCAGCCTCTGGGATAACATGTCCCAGAAAGTGGACCTCCCGTATCCAGAACTGGAACTTCATGATCTTACCATAAAGCTTGTTCTCTCGGGGTGTATCATCAAATATCTATTTATGATTGGAATGATCCTCCTTCGATGATGAGTATATCAATATTTTTTCGATGAAGACCACTACAATGCGATGCCAATATCTGATGGCCGTCTTTTTCACATCCTCATATTGTACCGAAAGATGATGATATACTGATCTGAGATCTATCTTTGAAAACCAATGAGCTTCCTTTAGGTGATCAAAAATATCATCAATCCACAGAAGTGGATACATGTTCTTCTCTGTCACCTGGTTCAGGCGCTGATAGTCCACACAGAGTATCAAACTCCCATTTTCCTTCTTGGTGAACAAAATCAGGGCAGTGCATTGAGAAACAACTGTCCTTATGAAACCCTTCCTCTGCAATTCCTTAAATTATACTCGTAACTCCCGATGCTCTACAGGAGCCATCTAATATGCAGGTGTAGATATCAGTGTCATCCTATGGGTACAGGTCGATGTAAAAATCCACCTCTTTTTTAGGAGGTAATCCTAGAACATCATCAGGAAATACATTTTCATACTAATCCACCACAACAGGATAAATCAGACTATGAACATCAAGTACTTTGAGGGTAAGGATAGCCAACTGATGAGTGATCAGCGACAACATCCTCAAGGTATGTCCATCATGTGCTTAAAAGGTTCCTTACTCACTGGTGAAGTAAAACCTTATCCCATGTTCAAAGATGCACCACACTTTGCACCAAATGCAGTCAATCTAGGAATGGACAGTAGGTAACTTGTCCATACCCAAGATGACATTGTAAGGCATTGACACCGCTACTAGAAGATCCAAACCAAAGATATCACCTCCTAGAGTAGTCTCACACTACCGAAACTAGTGTGTAATCATAGAATACGTTCTTGTAAATGTCTCTAGTCGTAAGGATCAAGACAACGACAACATCAGAATCTACATGCTCCAAATGACGGCCATGGGAATAAAAGAGTGACAAGAATATGTGGCTATAAGTACTACATCTATGGTGGTGTAGACACAGATCATACCTCAAATCATCTCTGGTGAACCTTGGTCATAGGCCTTAGCTGCCTAGAGTAGAGCTAGTCCCTATCCTCATGCTCCCTGTAGTCGGGGTGGACCAGATAGAGGTGGTGGTGGTAGAACCTTGAATCACTGTCCACTGCCTGATAAACGGCCAACGACTCTACCATGTCCTCCTACTTTCTACATACCACCCCGATTAAATATATGCCACTACTTGGGAAGTCCCTCTATCATCAATTGGTCGTCTGTACGATGGGTCGAGCAGTCGGGAGCCATGTGACCTTGCCCTCCACCCGAGTAACACTACCTTGTCCTCATCTATCCTCCTCTATATCGTGAGACCCACACCACCGAAACTATATCCTAAGGTCGTCCACTTTGAGGTTTGGACCACTTGGGCCTCTACATCATCTGTCTATGTCCTGTTGGGGATGACTATGCTACTGGACGTCCTGTGGTGGCTCTCACTGTCGGTTCCTGCACAACTAGGAAGCTCTCAACCAAAAGTGGTCACTCTAGCACCCCATCTAGCATTAGAATGCTGAATGATATCATCAATGCTCTGATCTCCCATCAGAGACCTTGATCAATGTTCTAGGCCTAGAAGATAGGGTCTCGTACCATATCAGAAGATTAGTGGGAGAGATTAGTGAACCTCACCAAGTACTGGGCCACAGTCATTCTGCCATGCTATAATTGAAACAACTCCTTTATATGCACGGAGCATAGAGTAACTGGGATGAAAACTGGCCTGAAATGGACCTTGAAGTTTTCCCAGGTGAGGGTATCCTTGTTGTGTATCTGGAGTCTCAGACTCCACCATCTTATAGCTGCTCTTTGGAAGAGACTAGAATCTAGAATCACCATCAGATCAGCTGGTGTCCCAAAAAAGTGAAAAACTATAGCCACAATCTTGAGCCAGTCCTCAGCCACCTACGGATCTGTCTCACCTGGGATCCTTGGAGGCCTCTGACACTGGAACTCATGCAACACACTCAATTGGCGTGTACTATCTGCTGGTGGGGCTGGTGGCAATGGCTTCCCAATGGGTAGCGGTGTTGCTGGTACACCACCCGATGATACTATCACTAAAATAGGGCCCTACAGCAGAGCCTCGTTGCTTGGTGGGCTATCATCAATAACTCTCACTAGTACCCAGGATGGCTGTCTATGTGGTGGAATCCTGAAACAAAAACATATTCACCATAATCAATAAGTTATACCTAGTGAGTTGACTCAAAGATATCATAATATTTTTTTTAAAAACACACACAATCAGTGTTTTTGCGCACTGAGTCTAAAATAAGTATTTAGGTTCCTGGTGTATGGATACATCGACCTCTGCACCAAAAATAGACTCCTCGAACTGAAAACCACAATCAAAACACTCAACTCAATACCTCCATTGGAAAGATCAGAGTCCTGGTTATTCGGTAGAACCAAATCCTCTAATACCACTTTGTCAAAACCCGTCCCCCTGGGCCCATTTCATAACTACCCCAAGCCCACCTTCCATTGACAAGGGGTTGTTAACTAGTATCAAAAGGCATAACCCTAATAAACGGGAAGGAATTGCCTTTAAACCTAGAAACACACAGTCTAAGAACACTACAAGAAGCAACCACGAAGTAAACATCTCTAGTAAAAAGTGTACTGAACGTAAAGGTTTTGGAATACCAGCCCAATTGAAAATTGAAAGTACAACAGAAAAGATGAAACATTTCTTGGATCGTCCACCACATATCCTACCAGAAGGGTAGGTACAACTCACGATCAGTAGTCACTAGGTCACGACATGTAAAATGGTCCACCTCTGATCACTGTCCAATCCTAGCTCCCTCATCATCGATCAATGATGTTCGTCTTCTTCACACGTTATAGTAGGGTGTGGGCGTAGCCTATACAAGGGTGAGAATAACAACACTCAATAGGGACCCCAAGACTATAGAAGACTCCCAATGTTCCACAAAGGTAAACCCCCAGAGCAAGACCTCAACCAGAATGCACGAAGCAGTCAAAAAAACTACTCAGGTATATTCCCATACACAAACCTAAGTTATCAAAATATAATCATCTCATACATGAGTAAACATAAGGCTCCAACTTTTAAGAAATTTGTACAACTGTTCCACATGGGAAGAATACCACAAAGGTAACACCAAAAAGGTAACACAATGATGGTAAAAGTACAAAAAAGGTAAAGACTCAACTCACACTAGGTATAGAATAAGTATAGAATTACAATTGATTAGTAGTATCACTGGATCATCTTATTCTGTTGAGAGGCTCTGCTGGTGACCCACATAGGATTAGTAAATGCTGACCCACATAGGATCAGTGAGCACTGACCCACTCAGGATCGCTAAGCACTGACCCCCATAGGATTGATAGATATTGAAATACATAGTATCGATAGATGCTGACCCACATAGGATTGATAGATGCTGACCCACATAGAATCTATGTTCTTTCTTTATGGTATAACCACCCACTAGATTCTCGCACTAAGCATGCTTGATTCTAGGAGGATCATCTTCTAAATATATTGAGTGTACCTCAACTCCCAAGATGTTCCACACAGATGTATTCCAAAGGACTTCCCTCTTGTAAGGGTTCCAACTCGACATATGCCGTGTCAATCAGATGCTCGGTCTGTTACTTATAAGTGTTTTAGTACCGAGCGCCCAGTTTGATTCAGGTTCGATCCAACCTAGCCATACTCCAACATTATTCAAGATCTGTGTGGAGTATACCAAATGGACTGTCTCGCTCTAAGGATCCCAGCATTGTAGAAGGTTATTCAGAAAGATGTCTGGATTTTATATTAAGGCTCTTTTAAGAGAAACTGGGCTCGGTTGGGTCTGGGTCCAGTCCGACCAAGCCCTGACCGGTCTGGGTTGACCCGACCTGGTCTGGGTCTGACCTAGCTGGTTGGGGCCGTGGTGGGCTCAGCCCGTAGTGTAAAGACCCAAAAATTTCAAGGAAAATTTTTTCTTAATTTTCTTTGGAATTTTAAAAGAACGCGGTTTCTGACGGCGCCTGATTCCGAGGCCCGGTGTGCCCGGAATCAATTTCCGAAGTTTGGATCGGGTACGTTCAGTGAACGAATGATCGGGTTTTTCTAACTTTTGAACCGGTGCTCAGAATCGAATTCCGAGGGCACCGATGAACTCGCAACACCGGTATTTTCTTAAAGAGACTTTTTCCGCAGTTGCGTTTAATCAAGAGAGGAAGTTAGTTTTTGGGTTTTCTTTAAATAAGAGTAATAATAAAATAACGTGTCATGCACTTTATTTTATTTCAGCTGCCATTGGGAGTGTGGTGGTTGAAACCTCCTCATGGAGGTTGGAGGTGGGTCCACCACACCTTAACCTCCCTTGAGAGGTTATGGTGGTGGGGCCCACCCGAACTAAACCTCCCGTGGGTAGTTTATTATGGTAGGGACCACACGGGGCTTAACCCCCCCCCCCTATTAATGGGAGGAGAGGAAACCTCTCAACTCTCTCTCATTAATGAGGGAGAACCTCTTAATTCCTCAACTCCCCATTAAATGGGGAGAAACTCTTTGGCACCCTCCCCTCTTAAGTGGTGCCAACGGACCTCATAAATTGCATCAAAGCAATTTATTTCACCCGACCCCTTTTTTGTAAAAAAAAGTTATGTAACCACAATGGTTACATACCTCTCCCCCTCTCCTATATATAGGGATCTTGGGAGAGGGTTTGGGGATGGCTTCACCAAGCGACGGAGCGCTGGTAAAATACCGTGACGCCCAACACTTGGGAAGAAGCTTATCTTCGTGAACGAAGAACGCTCGTTTTCCTTCCACGGAATTCCTCCCCTTCCGTTGAGAGACTCTTCAACGGATCTTCTTCTTCCCCTTCATCGTCAACGGATCAACGAACAAGCTCGGAAGCGGAATTGGGTAGCAAGCGACGACGGCTTCGCCTTCCCTCGAGTCGGACAAACACCGACGTCCCCCTTCGACGTCGTCATCCTCGCGATGCCATACCGCGACGAACCTCGAACGACGATGCCTCATTCCGATCGGATTATACCCAAGGTAGGGGTTTGTATTCAATTATTTATATTTGTTCGAGATTTCTGACTTGATGATCTTCGTGGTTAAAAACCATTTGTTATCAAATTTGAACTTTGTGGTTTGAAACCAAATGATAACGAATAACGTGAGGGGGGCCGGACCGCACGAACAAGGCAGACCCTCCTTTTTTTCTTTGTGGTTGGTACGAGGAAGCGTGGTGCCGTCGCACCACGCGGTTTCCTGCGGTAGATATGCGCGGCACCGTCGTGTCGCGCCGTGGAAAGGAAATTAAAGGACGCGACGCCGTCGCGCCGTGTCAAAGAAAACCGAAGTCATCCGCGGATGGAGTCGGGCCGCGGTGAAGGGGCGTGGTGCCAACGCGCCGCGCCGGAGAACCACGAAGACGGCGCGTTTCGTTTTTGACGTGCGGATTGACGGGCGACGACAAACGAGGCCGCAAGGTAATTTTGAGGCCTCCGCAGTGAAGATCGGGTCCCGGGAGGACCATAGGAGAAGATGGCATGAGAAACGGACCACCGTAGCGCGTCCGGTGGTCCACGGAAGGCGACGGCGGCGCGCCGCGCCGGCGCGGCGGCGCCGGTGACCGGCGGCGGCGGTGCGCCGCCGGAAGGGAGGCGGCCGGTGGTTCGCCGCCGGCCTCAATTAGCGGCGGTCGGGGGACACCCCGCTCCGCATTTCGGCTCGGCCACGCTGGCAGAGCCGCGGCCGGCCGGTCGGACCGGACCGAGCCGGACCGAGCCGGACCGAGCCGGGTCGGCCCGGGCCCAGACTCCCATTTTCGGACCACTTTCGGTCAAAAGCCCGTAACTTGAGCTACGGGCCTCCAAACGACTCACCGTCAGTGGAAACGCGATACTTGGATCGAGACGGTCGTTTCGGTGTATCGCACTCAAGGTTTCAGATTACTTTGGGTTCTTCCGGGTTGGTTCGGATACGAAACCAACCGGGCCCTCGGAGCGGAAACGCTCGTAACATGAGTTCCGGACGTCCGATTGATGTGCCGTCGATTTTGATGGATTCCTCTAAGTGAGACGGATCTTTTGGATTACTCCTCATGAGGTTTGGATGCCGTCGGAGTGCGGTCGGGTTGGTTCGCTCACGAAACCAACCGGGCCCCTGGAACGAGAAAGCCAATAACTCACAGACCGGGCATCCGATTGACGCGCCGTCTGTTTCGTTGAATTCCTCTTGATGAGACGGAACTTTTGGCATACTTCACCCGAGTTTTGGATACAGTTGGATAGTGGCGGGGTTGGATCGCACCCGAAATCCAACCGGGACCCTAGAACGGAAAAGCTGATATCTTTCAGACAGGACGTCCGTTTGATGAACCGTCAGCAGCGTTGTTGATCACATTGAGAAACGGTCCCTATGAGTATACCCTATGAGGGTTAGGGGTACAGTTGAGATACGGCCGGATTTGGTTCGCTCACGAAACCAACTGGGCCCCTGGGACGAAAGGGCTAGTAACTCACAGACCGGGCGTCCGATTGACGCGTTGTCTGTTGCGTTGAGACCCCTATGATGAGGCGGTCCTTTGAGATACTTCTTCGTGGGACTTTGAGATACTTGGAGTATCGACCTGTAGCTCATGGAGCGGACCCTCCTAGAGACGAGCGAGCGGAGTACGGAGACCGTGTAGACGATTGAGACCTGACGACTGCTTGACCGACTCGACTAGGAGTGAGTCGACTAGCCCAGTGGATGGAGCGCCCGGTATTTGGCGGCAGACCCACGGCGGATGGAGCGCCTGGTAGTTGGCCGCAGACTCGTGGTACTCGACCGGAGGAGTACCTCTGTAGGCTATTAGGGAGAGCGCCCGGTATTTGGCGATAGACCCTCAGCGGATGGAGCACCCGGTATTTGGCCACAGACCTATGGTACTCGACAGGAGGAGTACCTCAGCAGTCTTAGGTTAGTGAGCAGTACCTCGGAGTCGTGACAGGACCACTGTACACTCCAGAGACAGAGCTCTTCAGCAGTTATGGTTTCGATAATGAAAATCCTGGTTTGAGCTGAGACTTTTGACCTTGTGTTTACCTCATGATTGAGATGGGTCACTTGCTAACTTAGGTATATGTATGGGCATATACCTGGGTAGTGGTTATCCGTTGTTTTCACAATCCTTGTGTTTCCTCAGGATTGAGATGGGTTACTTGATAACTTAGGTATATGTATTGGCATATATCTAAGTAGAGGTTATCTGTTGAGATCTTCTTTGTGGTTATCCTTGTTGGTTTTAGTGAGACCTTGAGGGTCTTGGGTTCCCTACTGAGTATCGTTATACTCACCCCTGCACGGGCTATGCTCGCACCTCGTTGGGTTGGTTGCAGATGACGGGCAGTGCTGACGGAGGCTGAGTGTTCGAGGACTGGACGGTACCCAGAGGTGGACTACATGATGATTCAGTACTCGGAGGTGGACTGCACGACGATTCAATACTCGGAGTTGGACTACACGACGAGACGACACACAGAGGAGGTTGACGGGTGAGAGCGTGGAGGAGGCTATATATACCTACCCTTCAGGTAGGATCCATGGTGGACGACCAGGAGCTGCGCCATCTGTACCTACCCTTCAGGTAGGATCCGAGGAGGACGACCCAGGAGCCGCTTCCATCCTTCCAGTTGTTACCTTTTCTGTTGTACTTGTTCAGTTGTAGTTGTACTTTCTTTTGGGTTTGTATTCTGGCCCATTTACTTTTCAGCACTTCTCTTGTACTTAGTGTTTACTTTTTCCGCTTGCTTACTCTGTGGTGCTTGTTTTCTTTTATAAAGGCAATGCCTTCCCAGTTATTGGGATTTATGACTTTGGTGCTAGTCGCCAGCCCCTGGCCTATGGAAGGCGGGCTTGGGGTAGTCACGGCACGGGCCCCGAGGACGGGTCGTGACACGTAGGGCCGTAGACTAAACCATGGAGGAGTGATTCCCACTGGGATCACGCGGTCTAGCCTGTGAAGGGCACGACCCGTGGGGATCGCACGGCCCAGCCCGCGGAGGGCGGCGCCCACTGGCACGGGGGGTTAATGCTCCCCCCTTTCGCACGAATTACTATGCCATTCATGGTGGGGGAGGGGGAAGTAGTAGTGCCACATGGAACCGCATGGTCATCGGGGGACCCAGAGGGGTGGGTACCTTGTCCTCTATCATTGCTAAAAAGTTGCAGCCTTCCCCTCCAGCGGGGCGAGACTGCGCGTCGGACGTCCTCTACGGCCTGCTGGTGCCGGCTACTCTACTGACCGTTTTGGCATAGTGTTGTGACCTTCTCTTGTGGAATGGGATGGTACGCTGCTTCCATTGCGGTCATCCAGTGCCGGCCGACGCCATATATTTCTAGCATGGGTCCCAGTGCCGACGTGCTGGTGCCATGACGACGGTCTTCCACGGGCCACAGGGTGAGCTCCAGTGGTCTGTTTTTTCATCCGATCCGGCCTATAGATTTCCCAAGTCATCTCATTTTCTTCTTGACCCTCTAATTTGGGTTCTGTCCAATCCGAAAATTTACCCTCAAAGAATACAATGATAAAAAGAAGGTGGAGGGACAATGCCTTGTTCGTTAAGCCCATCCCCTCCGCATTCACGTCAAAACAAGGGAAAGTAAATATGATTCAAAAATATCTTGAAAATAAATGAGACAAAACCCTACCTAGATTAGACGTTTGCTGACGACGATCGATGGTACCTCCTTCGCCGTTGTCGTTGGTTCATGATTCGGTGGCCCTAGTCCCCGCTCGTTGTAACCGGTCCCATCCTTTAAGTAGTTGGCATTGTAGTATTTTACTAGATCTTCGACCTTTAGTGATGACATGCCAACACCCCAACCCAATCTCCCTATAAATAGGAGACTGAAATGGTTGGTAACCCCATTGAGAGTTTATGAGGATCATTTAATTATTGAACCTCCCAAATTCCAATGGCACGGTTACAAACATTGAAGAGTCAATACAATTAAGGGCCTTCCATGACGTTGGCCCCACCACCACCACTCGTCTTTTGGAGGAAATGAAAATGATAAATAAAATACTTTTGTTATTTTATTATTCTTTTAAATATCCAAACACTATCTTTTTCTCCTGACCTACTGCAGTCGAAGTGAAGCCTTCTTTAAGCAAATCTTGGTATTGTAGATTCAATGATGCTCTTGGATTTTTAATCCAAGCACCGATTCAAAAGTTATAAAATGTCTCTCATGCATTTACTGAACGTAACTTAAAAATATTCAGAAATTAATTCTTGGAACACTAGGCCTCTGAATCATGAACTGTCAATTTTCATAGACTCATAACAATTCAATGTAATTAAAAAACAATACATGGAAAATCCAGGTCTTTACACATTTGGTATATGAACCATGATTCTTCCTTAAATATATATGATAATATTTTGGATTTGAATATGTGTATAATAAAATTTTATTCTTAATCCCTTATAATGTGATACCATTCAATGCATTTTTTTCCATGGTCTTTTTCATTTATTTCAACAGTATTCCATGTCTATATTTATTTTTTTGGGTATTTATTCTTTTAAAATCAAAAAAAAATTATATCTTTATATTTATTATGATTAGATAATTCTATTATTATAATACTCATATACACTTTTCTCTAAACGGTGTGAATACCGTATTTTACATTATTCTAATTAGATAATTTTCACTTCAAATGTAATCTAATTGAAAATAGAAAGTATATATTCCTTGAATATAAATTTATTCTTATTAAAATGAAAAATGAAATGTTTACTAATTATTTTTTACCATCCACCTTATTTATAAGAACATGTTATTATCTTGTTATCCCTTGTATGGATATGTGAAAAAGTGTTGATTTTATGTATCTTTTACCCATTAAACTAACTAATGGAAAAATTAATTAATTATTTTTTAATCACTATCTCAAATGATAAATGAATTGAATCGTATAAATGTTATTGGTGGTAAAAACAATATATATTCAATCTATGCTTCTGTTTTTTTGATGAAACAACCATATTTTCATATTTTGGTGTATCTCATCCATGAGAAATATATTTCCTTCATATAATGATCATGCTTTATTAGATAATGGTATCTAATTAAATATTTGAAAATATAAATTTCATCCATAAGGATCCAATTATATTTATCCTCATGATTTATTAATTTTCATTGTTATCCCTAAAAGTATTATAAACCGAAATTATGTTCATTAATGAAGCATGGTGATTACATATTACATCTATAATATTTTTTCTATATTAATTCTATTTTTATTCCATGAATACATTGTATGTATAATTTATATTATAGAGTTTTGAAATTGTCCCATATCATCTTCCTATTTCCCCAAAGTAATGAAGAAATGTTTGACTCATAGTATTTTTAATATTATATATTGTTGGAGATTTTCGTACATTTTAGAATTAAATTGTTTTTTATTGTGATAAAAGGTCTTTTGATAGAGAAACATGGGAATTATTGGTTAAGTTTTAGTCTTAATTATAGAAATATATATACCTAAATCGGCTTCAGAATGTATTTATTTAAATATTTTCCTTACGATATGAAATTATGGGATTGTTATTACACATGATTTAAACATGGTATTTAAGCTTGTATTTAATGTATGTGTTTGTTTAACTAGATAAGGGATTATAGGTATGGGGAATAATAATTCTTATCTGGAAAATTTTTAGATAACATTAAGAATAAGTTGTTTATTAGGATATGTTAATTATTAATTACTAATATTTGATCATATAATCATTTTTATAGGTATTTAATTTGGATTTTATATTATTAAACCTTATGGTAATAATGACCATTTTATTTGGGTATTATGGTGTACAACTATCAATTAAAAATTTAGTAAAAGTAAAAATAAGAATATAACTATATGATTTGATCATAATTTTTTGAGAATTTAGAGATTGTGTAGTAATTTTACAAATTACTCCCTATTCAAGAAACAATAAGTTGATGTAGTATTTTGAATATATATACGAATGAGTAATAAGATATAAAAGCGAAGATTGTTTAAAAACACAATCATCTCCTGGTGCAAAAAAGGGTACTAACTATCTAGATGGTTTGAAAATACCAATTCATATATTATGCTTCACTAAATTATCTTTCAAAAAATCATAATATATTTATATATGATATAATCGATTTAGTCCAGATAACCTAATATAAAATAAATCATAAAAAATAATGGAATTATTGAATATTTTCATTGGTCGAACCACTACTATCAAATATCTAAATTGATATTTTCATTTGATAAGACATATTTATGTTTATGTTTCCCTATATATTTTTAATATTACCCTACCATTTCTATCTAAGTATAATTTTGATTCAAGATCATGATAATGAACATGACACTACTTAGTATCTTGAAACCACTAAGTCATGTAATCAAATAAGGTGTCATTTTTTACATAATTAATAATTTTATTATCTAGTAAATATGATGGGAAATGTGAGATTAATAAACTTATCTATTTTATTGAGGTTGATATTTTCTTAAAAAAACATAGTTGTATTTAGTATTAAGTGATATTTATACGCGATATTCTAGAATAATTGAAATACAATGAGGACTATTGGAAATATATTTTTATTGTTCTATAGAAGTATTTTTGTAATGATTTTTGAAGATATGTTCAATTTTATAAAAAATGTAAAAAATTTATTTTATGAAATATTATATTGTTTGAGATAACTGTTTGAGAAAATATGATGGATTGATGAATAAATCATGGGATAAAATATTAAGTTAATAAATGATAGAATGGTTTTTGGATAATTGACTTTGATATTATTGATATAATGGGTTGTTATAAATGGTTTAATGAAATTATGATCCATGATAATTCTATTAAATCTTATATTGGTTTTTCTATTTTCATTAAAATTGAAAAAAATTGTTGTTTGTTTGAGAAATATTGTTCCAAAAAATAAATATTTTATTTTTGGGTGTTAGAATATTTTATAACATAACATTATAGGATCTTATAAGGATTACATACCCAATGTAAATTATTTAATTCAATAAAAATACCATTACAATTCTGTTAACTTAGTCTACCAAAATATTAAATAATATTATTCATAAAATATCATTACAATTCAATTAACTTAGTTGAACAAATTTTTAAATAATAGTATTCCACAAGAATCATTGTATATAATGTATCGAATGATGTAAAGTTACTTTAGAGCTATATATTCTAATCTGTCATAAAATGATTAAGTTAAAATATATAAATAATTTTGAGGATGAATTGGTTATAATAAATAACTCTTATCATTAATAATAATTCAAAGAAAACCATTTCCCAAGAATTTAATTACTATCAGATTCTTAAAACATTTGATTATAAAAACTACAATCACATAAAAAACATGAAATTTTCCATTTTAATGTTCCTAATTAATAAAATGATTTATCAATAATACAATTGTTAAATGTTATGGAAATTAAAATTTTAAATGTACAGAACCATGTCTTTTAATTTTTTCACAACATATGATTATTAATAATTTTAAATTGATGTTTATTTAGTAGATTATTAACTCACATGGAAACCTTAACACAGAAAATCATGGGTTTTCAAGCATTCATTTTACTCTAGAAATATAAAATATACTTATGGAAACAAGCTTTAGAAGGGATTTAAAAATTCAATAGATACTCAAAACCAATAACATTATTCATGTTTCAGAAAGAATTTTAAATATTAAGAAACATGTCATCCTAATTTTCATTTTAATTATTGAAAAATTTTAATTTATGATTAGTCATATAGTAATTGAATAGGAAACAACATAATAAAAATTTAAAAAAAATTAATGGAATAATTATTCTATTTTATCGTATTTTATAAATCCTTTTAGTTTTTAAGATTAATTTTTTCAATCAACTATAATTTCTTGGTAAAAAAATCATGACCATCATAGAAACAAATCAAAATTTTTACTATATCTTGAATAAATTACATTAACTTCCTGAAACCACATTTTCAAATCACAAGAATAACCAATCATGATTCTTATACATATCCTAGATCTCTTCCCAAAAATAAAAACAATCAAAAAAGGTTGTTTGGTATTCTTAGATTCCTTTCATTGGATCACAGGGTACCACAAAATCCCATGTGCTATATTTTATTCTCTACAATACTCCACACACCATGATTAATATGAAATGTTTCCCTACTAACCCATGAATTATTAATTATTAGCTACTCAAATAATCATGTTATCTCTGAAAATAAAGTTCTAATTAATAATATCACAACCTCCTCCCGCCAACTATACCCCTATTGGGTCGACAATGGAGAAAGGGAGATAATGACACCCCAAATTTATCCTCTACAAGGCCATGTGTTGATGACTACTAAAATGTATAATATGATGATATCCCATATTAAGGGAATTTCGCAAAATGAATATAAAATTTTTATTTATATATAGTATTAACAATAAAATAATACATAACATAAAAAAAGTAAAATCCACAAAAACCAGACTGCATATAATGTCTTATGAACCCAAAAAAGTCTCCAAGTCAGAAATAAATGAAAATTATATGATTGTAAATCAATCATTAATCCAATTAAAAATATTTTAATCAACATATAAGACCAGGAATATTATATATAAACCTCCTAAAATTATTATATATGAATATGTGGATTATAACTTTTATATTCATTTGGATAATACACATGGAATATTTTGAAAATATGAGAATAGATTAATAATTCCTCATTAAATAAAAAATAGAATAATAATGAACCTAGAAGGTAAATTAGTTCCCCAAATCACCAATAATATCTTGTAAAATAACACTTCTATGTATAGTAAAATAAAAAATCATATATATATAATGGTTACACAGCACTAATTCCACGACAACAATGTATCTCAGAAACCCCAATGTCATGTATCATGTTTCACTCATATCTTCTGTATAATGACTATGCTTTAAGAAACATGTCTCATAACTTCACATATCACCCAATGACACATGTAACATCACATCACACCTTTTCAATTGACAATTGGTCCATCACATCACAACATAACTAAATACACCTTGTCCATCACATTACATCCCAACAATTAATATTCCCATAATAGTGGGTTATTGTGAACATGAAGGACATCAACCACATTCCATCCTCTAACCATGAACAACCCCTACAATGAAGCACCTTATCTTCTCATAAAAAATCCCCACAAAGTCACATTTGGATTCTTTCAATCAAAGACCATGCATAAATATCATACTCAGTCGAAGGAGAGACTTGGGAAGTGGTTCTTGAAAACAATCCATTCTCATTATATTCTATTATAGAAAACAACCCTCAAATATATTTGGGTATAGAAAAAATGTGCATGATGTGTGTGGGGTTCATATAGAAATTAGAATTAAAATATAATATAAACTCCATAACCACATTTCTTACCTCTTGTTTTCAAAAACCAAGACCTTCCAAGCTACCACTACCTCCACATCAACAATATAAAATGTTAAAATGATCACCCTAAATAATTGATCACTCCAAAAAACAACTAAAAAAATAAACTCAAGCACAATTTCAATTTCATGTACATCAATTTACAGAATTATAAACTTTTAATATTAATAATTACACAAATACATTCCTTTTCATATTAAAAAAATCATTAATTTCTCTTTCAATTCATTTAACTCAACAACACACATCATTTTTCATAGTTCTAATTTAATTATTTTAATTACCATAAATTTTAAAATCCAATTTAGTATTTCTATATGATAATTAAACATCATCATCCAATCAGCAATTAATTACTACCATCCCAAAAAATTTAAAGATTAACTAAATATCAGTTTTAATAATTTCATCGCTACGATGAATCTACCATGTCCATAAACATTTCCACAATCCATTACCATGAAAACCCAATATTATCATATCACATATCACTACTACATTCCAAAATTTTAGTGTCTGTAATGAAACACACCCATAATCTCGTCCATTACACAAACCATTATATTAATCCTCTTTTCAATAATGGGGAAACACCCAAACATCAGTCATTAAAAATAATATACAGTATATTATTCGATAAAAATTTAACATTTATTCTCTAACACACATTTAATAAAATTATGAAAAACCATGAAATTCCATATATTCATTTTAAAGAAACAAAATTAATAATAATTTATTACTGTCATAATAACATTTAGTTTCTATGATGATATTTCAAATATATAAATCTACATAGAATGATATAATATGAATAATAATTCATTACCCATGAGATATGATTTTCTAAAAAAATATCAGCAACATAAAGAAAATTGGTATCTTCAGCTAAAAATCCACAACCTATTCGATTTTAGATTTAATCCAATGAATTATCATTATTATAAGAAAATTTATTATCTACCCAATTGGAAACCAAATAATTATAATAACATAGATATAAATTAAATAATGAGTTAACTCGAATACCCTACCTTGTGATGTTACAAGAATGAGAATACATAGAAAGAATATAATAGAGAAAAAGATTATTATATCCATGAATAATGTGATAACCGATAAATTATTTTCTTCTTGTCTTACTGTTCCTAGAAGGTGATGTTTAGGCTACCGTAACTCGACTGAATAAAATGCTGAAATAATGGGAGGAAAATTATTTTTAGTATTTACATACATCCCTCTATAGATAGATAAAACATGGTCGTTCTTTCCAAATAATATTCCCAATTTAATTTAAATTTACGTCAAATAAAAATTATAATTCATTTAATATATTTAAAATATATTAAATATTATTTCAGTGATTCAAATCAAATAAAAAACAAAATTTTTTATTTTATTTCATTTTAAATGAGTTTAATTTGATTAAGATGAATAAATTTTGAAAAACTAGGTTAACATTGATACCTATACAAAATTTATTTATGTTCGGTAAAGAAAACATGGTTTTACCCTTACATAGATTTGTACCCTTTAACATGCATTGGGATACTCATATATCCAAATATATATGATTTATAAAATTCAGTCAACACTTACGTGAGTACAATTATAACTAAAAATTGGAAGGCAACTACCAATAAATGATTAAAATAACTATTTGGTTAATCTTAGACTATTGATGATTTACCTTTACATGAGATAAGGGAGGTTGTCTAGATTTTACTCAAAGGGTGAGATATCATTATGCAGTCAGCCTAATTCCTTGTTTACCCTTATAAAACTCAAGGAAACATGACCATACATTTTTAATGTTATTAATATAATTTAATTACCATGTGATGGATGTATCAAATTACCATTATTGTTAAAAACAATTAAATTCAATAATTACCCACCCAAAAATCTAACTTATTGTATAAGGGTAATTATTTATTTTAAAATATTAACATTTCAATTTAAATTTCAAATATTTAATAAGTAAATTTTTTATTATCACCTCAATAATAAAAAAACAAATCTCAAATATTAAAATAAATTTCACAACATCCCAATTTATTGTCATAAATAAATTTTTAAAACATTAAATTAAATCCATATTTTAATAAATAAATTAAAATAAATTTTAAATTATAATATAATTTTAACATAACTTTTTGAATTCTGAAATCAATTTTGAACTATGAGACACCCCATAACAGAAAATGACGAATAAAGAATATATTGGACCATTATAGATGAAAATTTTCAAACTTTATTTACTGTAAGTAAACTTTGTGGCTCACACATAGAATTCATAGTCAATTTAATATATTATAGTATGAAATAAAATTTAAGGAATTACATTTTGAATTATTATTGAAATAATAAATTCAATATCATATAAATAGAGAAGATAAAATAATTTTTATAACTATTGAAGAAAATAATTTATTTTGAAACTAGAGGCTAGGTTATATTGTTAAGAAAGTATAAATAACATGTCAATGTATAGATATGTAGTGGGTAATTTTTTCATTATGAATGATCAAGGAATTATTTTTTATTATTGTGTGGGAAGAAATATTTTTCCTAAATAATATCCATAGAGAAAAAAGTTTGTGTTAGGTTTCTAAAATATAGTACACCCTACCATATATTTTTTAATTAGACAAACTCATATATATGGAGAGAAGTAATTCATATTATTTTTTAATTATTATTGCATGATGAGATGTTCCATGTTTAGAAGATAAAATAATAAATTATTGGATTCTATTAAAATATATCTACTAAGAGAATAAGATGAATGATGATAAACTATGAAGATTGTATGGATTGAAAAATTAATTGTGTACATATCCTCAAATTTTTCAAATTATCTTGAAAACCATATTATTTAACAAGTTTTACCATTGTTCAGAACTATATAATATAATGGGGTTGTACAACAAAACATTATATAATGAAAAATATGTGAATTAATTTATAGATTGAAAGTGTAATCTCAAGTAAATATTATAAGGAGGTCATATATGAGTATGTCTATAACTGAAAAAGAGAATTACTCTATAAATGAAGATGACATATTCCATAGGAAATATTTCATATATGGATGCCCTCATAGAAGCATCTTAGAGTGTTTTATAGAAAATATTTCATTAAAAATAATGGGGGTAATATGGGTATACATTTTTAAACTATTCTAGGTGACTAATAATTTTGGATAAACTGTAAGTGATTAGATAAAAGGATCAACTAGATTGTTGATACTATATAAGAGATGGTGGGTGAGTAAAGACCCACCGATAAATATGAAATATTTTTTTCAAAAAATATTTTTTAGAAAATAAAGTGATAAATATATATTCTTGAGAATATTAAAATAGACTTATATTTAATGACTGTAAATATAAATTAATTGAATATCATGGTGAAAATTTGGGTCAACATGTGAGTCAATATTTAAGGAGATGTGTTAATGTTTTTTAGATATATAGTATCAGATATAAATAATGTTCCAAGAAATATATAGATTGAGGATAATGGATCACAATTATATATTATCATAAATAGATTCCACTTCATTTGACTATGTTGATAAATAATATGCATGGGGTTAAATCCAAGATATATGAAATAAACTAAATTGAAAACAACAATACACTGGAGTTCTATAATGAGTGTTAAGATGATTGAAGACCATCATGGTTTTAATAAGAGAGGTATTCCAATGGTTTATATGGGAGCACCTATGTCACCATAAAGAAATCATGTCCCTCATTTTCATGTGTTGGATTACAATATCACAAACATAATTATTAATTAGAAAAGTCACTTTTTCTTTTTTAGTCGAAATATTACATTTGAAAATAGTGTCCTCATGTCCATCCCAATACATGTCCTATTAATTGGCAACATACCTAAATTTATAATAATGGTTAAAGAGAAAAGCATGTACTACTTAATATGGGAAAATCACTCTAATTATGTATGTAATTGGGATACGTGGACTAGAATGTCTAATTATTCAATGAAGGTGGGATCAATTTGAAAAATTTCTCAAAAATGATGAATAGCCTACAAGCCAAGATTTCTGGGGAAATTGTTTAGGGGAACAATATTTGGGGAAGATTTATTGTCAAGAAGTAGGGAAAGAAATAAAACATCTGAAGGGTATGGTATCCACTTATTGTTGGTTATATACCAAGGAATATTACTTGCGATATTGTTAATTCACATTTTATTAATGGTTATGTGGACATTGGATTCTTGAATAAAAATGGTTCTAACATAGTACTTGACATTCTGATGAGTCCTAAACCAAAAATATCTTTTTGGATCTACAAAAATTACTCAATGTTCATTGAAGCAGTTCTCAACTACAAGCTATATGAAAATTTTCATAATATCAATATGAATAATGAGAGGTTTTTCTATATTTACAAAGGTACAAAATCTCATTTTTCCTCAAACAATTCTTATAGATAGGTGTTGAATAACTCTATTTTCCACAATATATGGGCCATTATATTATGGTAAAATGACATCAATGATTAGAAAAATTATGGTTTGGAGGATAAGGAATCTCACTCTTTTAACTAAGGATGGAATAAAGTATAAGCTAATCAAACTATATTCAAAGTACTTGGGCTATATGAATCTAAAATAAAAAACCACCAACCATCTATTTTTTTAAGGTGACTGGTCAGAGGCCATCTAGAGCACATTTTGAGATTTTATAAGGGTATATTCTTATTTTCCAATATGTAGTAACTTTATTCAACCTAGATTTTATCAGTTTTGGGGAATAATTCAGAGTAAAAAAGCAAGGGTGGTCCTCCTAGTCATCGGTTGTTGGTGTATCTGGGATGCTTGAAACATAGCACGCCATAATTGTATTTTTAGGTATACACGTCTCCTCACTAATAATGAAATATTCCTTGTAGATGATCTGGATCCCTTCCTTAAAAGTTTGAGGTCATCCACACCTCTTCATATCATCTTGTACCTGCCATGGCCTCCTCCATCAAGTCATATCATGACTCCTCAGGGGCATTCAATGCACTAGACTACACCCAAATATGGTATGAATATCAATGTGTATGGGTCTTATAGATTCGACATTATATGAGGAGGGGAGATTTTTCTCCACCCTTGTGGATCCTTGATCATATCCATTAGTGCATAATATCAATAGTGTGATTCTCTTATCATAGAGTATAGCTCTATACACAATAGTCTTGTATAGAATTGAAAGAATAATTTCTATATCACCACAATCGAAATAGATTCGTTGATTATACTTCATTCACTAAAAAATCATACAGTTAACCCTTAGCCTATTAACTATCATAACCCAAAGTGAAAATCCTTTATCAAAGATGGATCTTACCGATATCAAACATGGAGATAAGGAAATAAATATGATGATTACATGTCTTCAAGGGCCAATACTAGTGGTACTAGCACCTTTTATGGATTCATTCCCCTTAGATTTTGTGGTCTAAAAATTATCATGGATGATGATCCCAGTTTTTACCACATTACAACCCCTTGAACATGAATTCACTCTTGTTTTCTGTTATTTTATTGAATATTTTTATGTCACTAGCTATTTTATAATATTTATTAATAAAATTGAAGGTGAGTGCCTTTATGTACTTAACTACACATTGTGAATTGTGGGAATACAAATAAACTATAATGTGATTTTATTGAAATGGGCCTTTAAAAAGATAGTTAAACATGGAAATGTGGTCACTAATAAATAGAATATAATATATAAAAGTTATATTGATTGGTTGAAGTAGTCTATCTTGAGGAATCATTATCTCTAAATAAATGATATAATTCTATCAATATGTTATAATATGTTTTCAGTAAAAATAAGTTGACATTATTCCATTTTATAGTGAGGATAACATTTATAAATGTAGTATTGAATGTAGATTTTTATAAAAAAATTACATATTGTATTAAATATTATATATTTGGAATCAAAGGTATAAAAATTAAAAAATATTCATATATGTCAAAAAAAACATTGTGACTGGTATTTCAGCTCGATTCATTAATGTCAAATTTGGATTTTATGATAATAGTATATTACCACACAATATATTTGAATATTTTATTTTAGTATTTTATTCTAGTGATTTTTTAATACAATTTCACATTTGGATTTTTCAAGAACAGTTTAGTTGAAATTTTAACTAAATTAAATATTCTCTATTTTTTTAGATCATTAATTAAGGATTTGACATATTTACATGGATTTAACTAAATCCAACATCAAGATAGTACATGAAAATAACTTGTGAATTTTGAAATAGAAGATATAAATTATTTTTTAACATAATGAATAAAATTGTTTTCGAATCCAACGGTTCTTGGAACTAAATAAGGAAATCAAGATGATGGAATTAGTGTAGTCTCAATTTTATATAGAGTATGTAGTAGATATTTACAAAACATTTTAGCAATAAGGCTTCATAAATTTTTTAAAAATATTTTTTCATTCATGATTTAATATTTATCTAATGAAATGAATTAATTATTAGATAAATATGGTTTTGAATTTTATTTATGGAATATTTAAATATTTTCTGGTATTTAATGATGTATATGATATATATTTCTTATAATTTTATTACAAGATATGGGATAATGATATTGATGATAAAAAAATTTGGTAGATCATCCTAATTTAGAAAAATATATTTTTAGGCTATCTAAAAATACATTACTCTATGTCATTTTTATAGTAGAGGTTTAATATATCTCAATTACCATAGAAAATACATAGTTGATGTAGATGATGATGTCGTTGGAAGTCATAGATGAAATTGCGAAACAACCTATGATGATTTAGTTTCGTAATAAAATTTTCATTTATTTATCAATGAATATGATAAATGACCCCTCATACCAATAATATTGAGATTTAGAATAATTTTTATAAGTAATTAGTGGAATGAAATATTTCAAAAATATTTTTTTATAATGTAATAAAAATTAGACTATACATTTACAAAATCCTTGGTATACCATGTGTTCATAAAAAATATTATTAAAATCATATTTAAAATAATATCTTCAACAATGTATGGTTTATTAAACACTCTCCCTATCATATAAAATTTAATACTTTTCTGTTGTTTATAGTTATAGAAAATTATTATTTGTTGGGTGTTATAAGATTGGGGGATTCACTATTAATTAGGATATTAACTAGAGAAACCTGGTTTATCTTATTTTATATAATTATTAACTCCTAAATTTGGTTTAAATATTTTGTTTCTTTCACATTTCTCATAATGAAACATTGAAAGGTGATGGAAACATTCAATTATCAGATCCAAAATAGAGCACTCAATTTAATTTTATTATCAATTGGGATGAATGATTTAAATGTGAGTGTAGAAATATATAAATATCCTTTTTCATTTTATATTAATGTATATGCATTATAGGATACTATCATTAATGAAAAACAAAATTCATAGTGGTATATTATTTTATCTAATGATTGTATAATTTTGTATATGATTTGACATAGAATTATATTGGTTATGATATGCACAAGATAGAATTTATATTTATATTAGCAATTTAATGTTTTACTAATCTATTCACCACACTCTCTTGATTCATTTGTTGATTTTTTATTTCTATTAGTGAATGTTAAAATTACATGAGTATTGGATATATGGGATGTTTTTAACCGTTAAAAACTAGAATAATTCTTATATGAAATATTCATGATTGAAACATCAGGTTTAATGAAATTCTATTTGAGAAACTTATCTACAAGTAATTTTATGTAGTATATATGTGATGTTAAATTTTTGGTGACACTAAAATATGTATAATTTTGGTTCTCTATTGTCAATATTTGAATATTTAAATTGGAGAAAACATTTGAATCTTCGAGTGGATAATTATATTAAATGAGGTAAATATGGTGAATCTTAACTTTTTGTAACTGATATATCATATGAGTAGTCAAAATGAGAAACTAAAAAGTTCTATGCAATTGAGTATGGAATTTTTCGAATCCAGATATTTAGAATTTGTGGAATAAGGAAATGTTAGTGTTTATGAAATAATGGTGATGGTTGTTTTCCTCTATTGATGACACATGTCTTGTTTTGTTTGGAATTATATATAAATCATGTTCTATTTTAGATCCCTAAAAATTCATTTTTTAGATAACGTCCCATGGTGTATCAATAATTAGCGGTTATTACAATTATTTTCTTATGTCTTTAACTACTTCATAATTATGTATCAATAATCAATTGATATTATGGTGTAATGTTGTGATAATTTTCATAATTTAAGTACATTATCTCTACTTGAATTACATTATTGGTGTATGTTCATTAAGTTTTCAATTTTTAATTTAAAATTACTTTTTCCTATAGAGAAATTTTATAATATAGATTTAGGGGAAAGAAGATAAATTATATGATTTTAATATTGTTTATGTGTGTGGAATAAGAGTTGACCTCATTGAAGATCAGATCAAATGATGTGAAGTGTGTTTTGTGGAGATTTTATTGGGGATTGAGTTTGGAAGAAAAATAATTATGCGAATAACTTTGCTAATCTAGTTGTGAATATTGAGTTATCCAAGAAATTTCACTTCACTATATAGTATTATACATTAGTTTGGTATCATTGTGATTTTTACCTTTGTGTCAATTATATAACTCACTAATTAGAAGAGTGGATGAAATAGTGTACATTTAATGAATAGTGAGATTTCCCAAAGGTTTTAGTCACATGCATGTATATTATTTGATAATTGGAATTTAAATACATCACTAGTATATCCACCTTGAATTTTTTCCAATATGGTTTAAATGTGTAATATTCATTGTGTCCATGATTATTTATTTATGTACTTTTTATTATTTTTTATATCATAATGGTGATAGATTACGAGTGATATTATTTCAACGTAGAAAATATTTTGTAGAATATAATAAAAAAATAAATTTGAAATACCACAATTCACACCCTCAGCTCTCAAATTTTATATAGTGGAACATAATATTAAAATATGAAAATTTTTATTGATTTACCTATGGGAAAATGGACCAAAATTTTATCTTTGGATTCCTCCCATTTTTTAGCCAAATAAAATGAGGTTGTTTTGATTTTACAAATCTCAGGTAATAAATTCCAGTCATACACTATGGTTCTTATTAATGAAATGATTTTAAAAAATAGTGATTCACCATCTACCAAACAACTTTAATAGTATGAAATTTTTTAGGTTTATACACTAATATTAAATAAATAATCAAATAGAATTGCACACATGTAAGGCCATGATTTTGTATCCAAGCCACCACGATCTGAAAATGTACATAATCTTGAAAATATATTATAGAAAGGATATATCATGTCAGATATAACATCACTAGATATATATAAATATGATACTACGAATGGTGTGATAGAATTTTATTGAATAATATTCTCATTGTTTGTACTTTATTTCAGTTATTTTTTTTGCATCTTCTCACCATTATTATTTTTTATAGTTATTTATAGTATTTGCAATGTTTTGTAAATATTATCTTAACATTATATAATCATGAATTTATTTTCAATCATTCATGATAAAATAATATAGTTGACAATTTACTATTCAAACATTATAATTTTGAAGTGGTTTAATGACATTGATACATTACATATGATGAAATACAAAAAATATTATTGTTTTATAAAAAAATTATATTAGAGAATTATGTGAATGATTTATAATTATTGGATTTATCTATGTGTTGTTAGAATAAATTATTTTTTAGGGAACTCAGGATATGTACTTTGAAGAATGTTTTACCAGCTCCCATATTGAGATTGTGTCAACTAATTGATAAATGGTACAAATAAAAAAAGCATCAATGAAGGTAAATGGAGTTTGAGTTAAAATTATGAGTTTAAAATGAAACACCAACATAATTTCCATATCAATGAAAATAATATTCATACACTCAATAGTGAACATCACATAAACATATCATTAATTAACCAGCTCCAACATAGTGTAGGGAAGAAGATATGGTGTCACTATTTCCTATTATATTTAGTAGATGCCAATAAAACATATATATAAAGTAAAAACATTTCTGTTATTATATCATATGATACAAATTCAAGGGAAATAAATTATTTTAGTAATTATTTATTTCTATAAACATCAAAAGTTATGAAATTTATGTTATGTTTCCAATCCAACTTTATTCGAGTGATATTTTGTGGTTATTCTATAACTAAGATGAATGCCATCATTCACAAAGAATGTATTTATACTAATAACCAATATTAGGTCACAAAAATGGTCACACCATCAAGCTAATATGTCCCTAATTTCACATGAAACAATAAATTATTTAGATAACAAAATTATATGTACAATTATAGGCTATCTAGACTCAAGCACGTTTTTCGGGATCTTATCTGTCAAAATACAGCAATATCACCAGTATAATATTGGAAGTTTCCTTATGAGATCATACTTTGCCAAACCATAGAAAACTAATCTATACATTTAATGGAATTTTAAGGAATGTACATTCAGCATTCAGTACCATTGAACAATAGTTATTTAACATATAGAATATGCAATGTTATTTATGACCAAAATATTCATCATACAATAAATTCTAACAAATTTAGAAAATACCTGATCAAATTGATAGGATACTGTTGAACTAAAAAAGTGTGAATAAAATAGAAATGTGAAATGGGAGTGAATATTTTCTAATTAGAATGCTTGTTTCAACCAGAAAGAATAATCCTATTGATCAATTTTTATTATAAATAATCACAAAAGGTGTTATGAAGTTCATATTAATGATAATATTTACACATAAGGGGATCAATAAGATTTCATGAAATCCAAATATAATGCTTAACGTTATATTACAAAGAGAATATTGAATTATCTATTAGAGAATTATTATTATACAATCAGTATAATTTATTTTCATTATTTTACATAGAATATTTTAGTATGTTCATGTGCATATAAACACCTATTAGGGTTGTGTGTGGTGTATTTTTGTACTATTGAAATTTTAGGAATGAATATTTTTATTTTTATCTTACACTTTTGAAAATAATGGTTTCCAAAAACAATTAACAAAAAAATAAACATAATGGAGAGTGTGAAGAAATGATTTTGAAAATCCATTTGCTGACACTTAAAGTACATAAATTTACTTATCAATCATGAGAGTGTTAAAAGGGGATAACATATAGATTAATCATAGAGGATTTAGAGCTTAATGATATTCAACTTTTATTAAAATATAATATATTGAAACATGATTTAAGATAAATATTCCTCCTTAAATAATTTTTTGATAGATGTATCTATATTCCACATGAAACCCTAACAGACCATATAAATTTTTATCAAACAAAATATTTACCAATGTATGAAATTCCATGAATATGTGGGTTTATAATGTTATAAAAATCTAATGAAATAAATGGCCCTTTAAGTATTCAACAAGTACATATAACTAGATAATAAGGTATTTTTATTCAATAAATATATTTTATAATATATATATATATATATATATATATATATTTATATTTATATTATATTTTGAAATACACCTAATTTTATAAGAAGAGTGAAAATAAAAAAATGATATCAATTTAAAAAATAGTTTTTCATCATATTTTATGATTTATTTTGATGTCATATTTATAAATTTAATATTCTGTTCTATAAAAAATAAATTTATTTTTGAACATATCACAATATCATTAACATGATGACATTTGTGTTATTTTTCTAAAAATGTTTTTAGGTGTAGAGTGAAAAAAACCGTTTTCACAAATGACATGACTTTAATAAACTTTTTAGTGTATATGTAATAATTTAAAATTCTTTAATCCTTTTCTAAAAAGAACATATGAATTTTATATGTGAATATATATATTTTTAAAAGATATTTTAATTTTTAATTCTATATTTTATATTTTATTACTTCTATTATATTTCTAAAAAAATATTAATATATTATACATTTAATATTTTAAAATTGTTATTTATAAATTTTAGAAATTTATTTTAATAAAATGGATTTAAAATTTCAAATAATTATTTATCATTTATTTAATATGGACCGTTTAATTTTCATAATTAATGGATTAATTACAATAGTAAAAACTAGTTACATTATAAAAAACAAAAGGGGTAATAATGGTTTATATATGATGGAATCTCCACAAAAATACTTTTTTAACGCATTAAAGAGGCCTTTATTAGCCTGAAAACATACCTAACCATTATGTTTAAATATTAGAGCTTCTTTCCTCAAGTATAAATTCCCATTGATAATTTTTTTATGGATATGTACAAAATATTTAAACCATATTTCACATATAAAATGGTCACTCATCTCCACACATTCTATCACAACTCAAACCAATTAGATCTTCCCAAAATCTACCATACCATCTCCATAATATTTATATATACCTTCGAATTATGTTTATTTCACATAATATCTACACTTAGAGGATTAACTGAGTTTTCGAAAGAGATATTCCAATGAGGGAGGTATAAATTTCTAATCATTTTTTTAATTTTATTTCTAAGGATCAAATTATTGTTCCATAAAAATAAATTAAAATATCACATATTTTAATCATAAATTATAACATTATAATTTATTTTCTTATAATGGTTGTACAATCTGTAACCACAATTCCCCATTTTCATTATGAAAAGAATAAGAATCATGCGTACATGTAGAATACAACCTCTACAAGGAAATGTGTTCCATTTTCCTTCACATCTTACCGTAAAAATGTGTAATAAAATAAATATATATTATATATATAATTATATAATATTAAATATTATCAATTAATATAACATGTTTCTTCATACATCCTCTCTTGAAATAATTAAATCAGCATTCATGTGTATTTGAAGACCTCTTCTTCAATGGAACGATGATTTGCATATTTTCACAACATACTACATGGGTGGATAAGTAAATATTATATGATTTAATATGAAATATAACTATATATATGTTATTTATATAGTAAAAATATTGTTCATTGTTGATAATAGAAAAATTAATTATCTTCATAACAATATCAATAAATATCTTTCAATTAACTGAAAATAGTTCATCAATGTTTTTTATTCAAAAAGATTTACTAAAACTCCAATTTAATGTATATATAAATTTATAGGTATATTAATAATGTAACGTCCTAGTTTTGGGTGCCACCCAATGGTGCCTCGTACCCGGTTGGTCAATTGGAGTCAAGCACATTTTCTCAAATACCAGAGGCTTCCGACTAGCAGTAAAGACCTTGGGTGTGTTAGTGGGTAAACTATGCCATCATTAGAAGAGTAACCTAGTGGAAAGAAATAGTAAATTATAGTGGAATAAGAAATATCATACAATAGAAATAAATAGTGTAAGAATGATTGTATAAAAAACTGCAACATATATATAAATAATGCTACATGTCACAAGTATCTAAGAAAGTATCTAAACAAGTTATAAATCTTGTTATAAAATACTGAAACTAAAATACAGAATATAGTAACTCTAATAGAATCGCGAGCCTCATCTTGGTTCCATGCTCTCGAACTCCAACAATAATCATGTACCTCATGTAGACGGAATCTTTCCCTTATCTATACCTGCAAAAATATAATATGTTTGGGTCCCAAAGCATGACCTAGATAGGGTGTGAGATGAATCCCAGTAAGCATCCACTACTAGATATGTGTCTAACTGTCAATGAATATATATATAGTAGGAAATATACAAAATAAATCAATAAAATAGGAAGTACTCAAAAGTAAACAATATTACAATTTCCAATTATATTCATTTTCATTTATTAATTATTGAAACGGTTGAATAATGATTTCGGAATATAACATAAGCTATATATCCCTCTATGTAATAGGCATAACATACATCTCAGAAAACCATCTAAAACCCATTTATGACGATATCCAAGCATGTAGTTTGGCTTGGATGACTCATCATAGACATCAATCATTCATTCATAACAACCCTCTTGGAAAGCTCTAATGGCCTAACCCCTTTAGTTTAACATGGAACTAATCAATTTCAAATGATCCACCTAGGATTCTCTCACAATTAATACTTATGAGTCTACATGGCATCGATAATTTATTCATGACCTCCGAGTAGATCTCACGGTCAAGACCCCATGGTTCAACGTAGTATAAATAATCATAAATGACCCCTAGTAGCTCTAACGGCCAATACCCATGGGTAACAATATACACCACGGCTCTCGAAGTACTATGTAAATAAACATGGAAACCCCAACAGTTTTCCTGGTCTAAGGCTCTCATGATCCGATAATGATCTCTGCACATAAAAAATTCATTAAATTCCCTACATACAATTCAAACTATTACATGGCTCAACTTTACTCAAAGAATAAAACAGATATCATACATAACCAAACAACTTCATCCTATATAACTGAAGGCATGGAAATACAGTATGCCTCATAGGAAACCTAGGCCGAATGGCCAATAACAATCAAACAAGGGAACACACCTATGGGGTGTCCCACAAACAAGTGTATACAATATTATTCATGTGAAAAATCCCTCAATAAAACAACTAAAAAATAGTAGGTATTAAAAAGGTTCAAAATAAAAAATATGCAATACCCCACCCTTAGTATTTGAAACTTTAGGCATATATAAATTGATGAAATTAGATAGACGGAACAAAACAACTACCTCAATATTGTACGATGAACAATCTTGAAAGTCGGCCCTTGAATCGACCTAGAACAACAAAGATATACGAAATAGGAAAAACAATCAACCCCTGAAAACTCAAGAGACATGAGAAATCTGGAAGAGAAGCTCTAGAAGAAGGAAGAACTCATCGGTGGGAATCCAACAGACCTGACAGAGTTTGAATCTTACATAGGATGGAGATACAATGGCTCAGACAATGATCATTTATCCCGGCCACTACTTGACGAACCATGGGTTGAAGAAGAGGGTTCTTGAGATGAGACGCGACCCCACTCTGACTCATAAACTAAAAAAATAAATGGTGTGTTCATTTAATGTACACACCATTTATTGGCCTCAACTAGATCCCACTTTAGGTAGTCTTCTAGGTCACCTACACAGCCAGGTACTTGGCCGTTACAAGGCCTATACACGACTACCCATGACAATCAGGTACACAGTGTGTTCTTAAGAATACACGACGTGTACATAAAAAAATTTACAAATCATAATTTTCCACAAAACAACCTAAAATAATGATCTATACCTTAAATGAAGATCTGCATTCAAAAATATAAAATCATTTTTATTAAAATTAATAGTCTTAAATTAATAATATTGGGACAAGAAGGATGATCAAAACCATATTTACTATTCTATTTGATAAATAGCCATTATTATTAAAACTATATGTTAAATAGATCATACAAAAGTATATTACATATAGGGAATTATAATTATTGTAGATTATGTATGGAAATGTAATTTAATATATATTGTAAATAGGTAATTAATATTTTTAATTTTATTATTCATTAAGTAAAATTACTTATATAGAAGTCAATAGTGAAGGTAAGTGATATGATAACTAAAAATAAATTTTTTTAGTGATTCAATTTTCTACTGAATACTATTCTTACGTTAAATTTTCTTTTTAGTGATGTTCTGTCTTTTAATTATAAAGTAATATTGTTTTTGATGCCAAAATATTTTCATGAATGTTTTTTATCACTTTTTTATTTAACAGACAAAGGATTATATTAAAAAAGATATGAATAACTATGAATTTTTAAAATATAAATATTCTATTTTGTTAAGAAAAATATTTTATGGATTTGGTTTTCACATAATTCCGATGATTGATCCGTAATAGATTTATATTTTTTCAGCCATCTTTATAATTTTATTTGGTATGTAATTTTGGGGAAGATGATTTATATCGTTATCTATTGACATAACGATCTAATTTTATAAAATTTAAATGTTTTATTAGTTACATTTTTTCATTCCATTTGGTTTTTATGAAAAGTGAATGATTTTTAATTGTATTTTTTTGGGAAAAAATTCATTCATAGGTTCCTTTAAGTTTTAATAGTAAATTATTTTTATATGGGTCATTTAAGATGGATTAATGATGGGTGGGGATCAATATCAACAACCATTACATAGGATAAGTGTTTAAATCTCATTATATAGGCATCCATGAGTAAATTTTAGTTCCATTAAGAATGTGAACTGATGGTGTGGATCAAGAATGTGTTGTCTCTCTATGATAATATTTGTGCCACAAAAAAATTATTTTGTTCATTGTTATCTATTTATATAGTTATTCATGGTTCTTATTAAATTTATATATCCATGGAGTTGATATTATGTTTTATTGTTGACATTTTGTGGATTTATGTTAATATTTCATGACGATTAAATCTCAATTATGTATTATGATTATCAACCATTATGTCATAATTTTTTCCATTTTCAATGTTTTTTACTGTTCTAATGAAATCAACCTTGATGAAATATTTATTCTTTCCATACTATGAATCTTATATCACCCATTTAATTTTTATTCCCAAGTTATTGAGTATGATTCATTCTTATGAGTGGTATAGAAGATGGTCAAGTATAACACCTTCATTGATAGAGTATTGTTGTTTTCTTAAAAATAAAGTATTATGTATGAAGAATACAGTGAAACTAACAAAATTTATTTTTTGGATATTTTCGTTTATAAAACTTAATTTATAAATAAAAAAGTATGTAAAAATTTAATTTTTAATATAGTTCAAATTTTTTGTATCAGAGTAATGCATATATTATTTAAAGAAATTATAGAGCTTATATCTAATAATTTTGTTTATAAAACCCTTTTTCTAATACTGAAAAAATAGTATACGTATAGGATGATATCCAAAAAAAATTTAGGGTGTTGAATAAGTTTTTTCATAACTATTTCATCCCTATTTGAAAACTAGAATTTGGTGTTAATCTGTAACATATAAACCATGAGTGTAATCACTATGAAAAGTCGTTTTTTGGTACTGAATCAACTTTAACCATGATGCAAGATTAGTGATATTACTACTACACAAATAGATATAAAATCCAATGGGATATTCATTATTTTATCTTATTATCATTATAAATCACTTTGAAGTGTTTATTTCCTTATTATGTTGAATAATTTCGTGTTCAAATTATTTCTAGGACGTAAAAACTAATGACATGAAAATTTTATGTTAATTTACTAATGTATTTTTTGAGGTAATGACTATTATTAAAATTTAAATGACATTAATTTTCCAATAAAACTAAAAAGTAAATGTATATCAAGATTTTATAGCATATATTTAATAGATCTCATTACATTTTAGGAATTAATAATAATTAATAAGAATAATTTGTCATGGGTTTTATCCTCCCCAATTCTTCTCCATTGGATGCACTAGTTCATTGTGTTAATAAATTTATGGATCACAATTTATTTTAATTGATTGTTTTTATCTAAAGTATATATTTATTATAATCATGTATCATTTACTCATAATCATCAAATGATTTTTTTTGTAACACCCTAAAATTCTAAAATAATAAACTTTTATTCAATAGTGTGTATGAGATACCACACCAATATTAGAATAAAATATATCTCCCCAAAATCCCCACGTAGAGAGAAATGGTGGTAGTGGGTTTGAGATTTGGTATGGCCATTACAAGGTCAAGCCCTTGGGATGGTTTTCTTTCATAGGATGTATTATTAATTAAAAAGTTTAATCACATCCAAAAACATTAAAATAATTTGTCTGAAAATAAAATAAATATCTTCAATACCTTTGATTTCATGAAGCACTATTTTTATCTTATATTACATGAAATAATAATGTTATCATTGAATACACGTAAAACCAATTTCAAAAGAAACATAAAATTTTATGAAAATATTATTATTTATTAGGAATGTAATCACCTAGATTTTTTATTATAGGGTTTAAATTGTACAAACTAATTTACGGAAAGTATGGTTATATATTGATTACAAAAAAATAAGAGTCATTTTAAATAAAAAAGAAATTATTTCTATAATACTATTACATCCTATAAGATCGTTTAAGCACACTTTTCAAATATAAATTGAAATTAATTTCTAAAACTTATAGATAATTTATTTAATAAAAAAAATTATTTTTGAAAAAATAATATAAATATTTAAATTGGGTGAATTTTTCAGATTAATCTGAAAAATTTCAACTTTTTTGTTTAGTTAAAAAATAATAAATTAAAATTGAGAATGTCTTTTTCAATTAAATTATTTCTATTTTTATATTATTTATTAAATAGGTTTTATAGTAAAATTATTTCAATTATATAACATTTAATACAATTTTTGTACTTAAAATCATATTCATATATAATTTTGATATTGACTATTTTAAACATTTGAATATTTTTTCCTTTCAAAACGAACATTTTAATCACATCCATGAGATTAATTTTCAGTTAAATCCTTCCACCTCAATCAATTGAATTTTTAATAATGGATTATATAATTTTATTAAAAAATATTAAAATTTACTAATAATATCAACTACAGTTTGACCAAAATTATTTTGAATATATTAACAACGAATTACCTTGAATAAGGTAAAGATGGATTTATCAGAGGTTCCACTAAAATTTTATATTTTAAAATTATATAAAATAATGTATAAAATTTAGTTTATCTCCATATTTATACTATATATTATTAATTTCTCTAAATAGTCCATTTTTTAACATTTTTCCTATGGAAAACTTGGGTACACTTTTTCTTTTTAAAAAATAAAAGTTTGACACTCAACTAATTTATAAAAGGCCACCCCATCTACTCAATTATTTACACATTCACACCATTTTTTAGTCATTAACATTCATTGTATTAATTAAAATTCATATGGAAATTATATTTCACATAAATTATAATATTATTTATCATGCATAGGTCAATTTATTAAACTCTTTCATTTTCTCATATTGTGGTCTATAATAAATGTTATTTTTTAATCAGGGGATGTATTGATAAATTTATACTTCTTAATCAGTACATGTATTTGATGATATGGAACATTGTTTCTAAATTAAAAAAAATTATTAAATATTTATTAAATAATTTGGACATAAAGATATCTAGGAGGCCTAATTAGTGATATATCTTAATGAATTTGCAGTCTCATGATTATGATCAATATGAAAACATAAAATCAGTTTGCAAAATCTGATGGGTTTTTACCCAGTCGTTATAAAAAATCATAATTAAAGATACTTAAGGTAGATTTATCATGTTTTTGAATAATTAAAACAATTAATTAACCATTTCAGACATTCATAATTTAATTATTATTATCCCAAAGATTTTTCAATGATATATTATCTACAAGAATTTCATTATCAGCTTATTATTTAAATAGACTATCTGTTGAGTTATTATCGTTCTATATTGATTATGAAATTCCTTTTTATGATAGTAATGTTTGTTAAATGGGATTATTGTTATGTTATTTACCTTTTAATATTGATTATTATCCTTAAGATATCATATTCATATTATCTATGGATGCATTTCCATATTATCTTATTGATTACAAATAATGTGATCATTTTTTACATGCCATATTTATTTTTCCTTTTCATTCATGATAGCTTCAACAATACATATCACTTACTATGTATTTGAGTAAAACCATTCTTGTTTATTTTTATAGGAATCCAAATAGAGTAAGATGATATATATGAAAGGAAATTATAGAAGGAATAATAAAATACTCAAAAAAAATATGTTGTAGTTTTTGTTTTAAAATGTTATGCATGATTAATGTATGTATCTAGTGTATGAATAATATAAAACTGTTCGATGCTTTAGAATTAAGTTCTTTTTTATCATATGATAATTTCATAATGAAGAGACTAGATATGATCTACTGGATTCATGGTCACTAAATTTAACATAATATTTTTAGTATATCACTTAAAAACAATATTTAGTAATATATATAATAGGGATCAAAACCATTTATTAGAATCTTGGAATAAATATAGAGAAAACCTATAGTATTTTGTAAAGTAATTATTAGGTAGTTTTCTAGGGAAATATATCCACATAAGGATATTAATGTGGATGTAGTTTTGGAACAGATGTACCAATAGGTAAAATATATGAAAATACAGCAGTGGGCTTGAAAAAATCACCATTAGGTGAATGCTAATTATACTTAATTTGATAACAATTTTAAAAATCCAATGTGATATTCTTATGAAAATTCAATTTTTCCTTACAAAAAATTATGATGGATTTGAATAAATGTTGATTGTGAATGACATAGTTTAAACCGAAGGTTTCATAGATTAAAGAAAAATAAGTTTTAGGATTTAAAACATCATTAAAATGATTTTATGGTTTTCAAACACTAATTATTGTTCATCGCTATATTATTTTTTGTTTTATTAAATTGATGGGGCCCTAAATAATCTTGTTAACACGGAATATGAAGGAAAATGTGGTTACTATGAGTATCCATGTTGGAATATGTATGGGATGAATGATATTTTGATTATGGCCAATCATATCTCATTAAATTTTATTAACAACATAAAAAATAACCAAATCCCAGAGTATCCAAAGAAGTATAGGATAAAATTTTCAAATATATCAATTGATAGAGGCCATGTAGGAATAGATGCTCAATTTCTGTCATTTATGAAATTTGGAAGGTAGCACACATGAAATTGCCTCAATAAATAATATAAAATAATTTATATTCTGAATGAATGATGATAACATATTAAATTTCCAAGAAAAAATGAAGAGTAAGATGGAATGAAATAAATACCATCCCTTGGATCCATTTATAGTACAATATCATAAATGTGGAGAACATAGACAATATCGAATTCAATTTTCAAATTTGAAAGGATAAAAAATATACTACAGAAACACCTACATGAAAATAATGTTAAATGTGTACTTGTGTATTGGGGAACAATAAATAAATAGGAGATTAATTTTTCATACGGATGTTATTTTGGTGAAAATATTTATAAAATATCCATGGATTGTGTTTAATTGTAAAAGAATATTTTTATTTATTAACTTAAGATTAATTAATAATTTCATGGGATTGGGAGTCAAATATTGGTCTTATAATTAATATATTAGTCACCCCTTTCAGGTTTTATGTTGTAGGAGTCTACAATGTTTAATTTTATTTTGGATGAAATTTTGGAAAATCTTCTGTTTAAGTCAAAAATATATTTTAATAATAATTCCTCCATATTTAATTGAACTAATATTATGTTTATTGCTATCCTTTTTTTGTTAATATGATAATTAATGACTCTAAAATAATGTTATTATACATTTTTAAAAATATCAATTTACCAACCTTAATAAAAACTTTCAACTGAATAATTTTATTTCAAGGATTCCCATCATATATTAGTTGGGTTTTTATTGTAATTCTATAAATATTAGTGAGAAAATGGAAAACCCACATGTTGGGTCACAACAATTCACATTTGAAAATGTCGTGGTGCTCGAACCCATGGATGAATAACAATTTGGGCATAGCCCCTACCAAAATCCTATGTTATGTCCATGTTAACATGTCAATACTTTTTGTGAAATGATTTGAAATGAAAAAAATACTAATGATGAATGATAATTTTTACAATTCATGATTAAATAATAATTTAATATATTGGATAAATTTTTAATACCATATTTGATTAGAATATATTTAAAGACATATATAAAGTCTTCTAACTCATTTATGGATCTTTCTATCCATTAAAAGTTAAATTTAGTTCTCTCGGTATAAAAAATGAATTTTAATATTCATTTCTTGGAGTAATTGATGAATTTTAGATGAATCTATGAAAAAAATATGAAATTATTGTATGAATAAGAAAAATAACACAAAATTTTATTTACCTATATTCTTACACTATAAAATAATTCCTCGGTATTTAGAAAATTACCATGAAACAAATTTTTTGTCAAATAAAATTCATATATGATGAATCTTATGGTCATAAAAATCATAATATTTTACGTTTTAGTGATTTTAACATTACATTGATCATTAACATGATTTGGATCAATGAACTCAATCCCTATATATGTTATTTATGCTTTTTTCCATGGCCATATATTCAATTTCCAACAATGTTCTCTAACTTAGAAACCTCATTATGTGTTATTCCAAAAAACCAATATACATCCCTTTATCCCCCATTAGTAGGATATTTTATTAAAACATTTAAATTTTTTTATTTTTATCAATTGAATTTAAAAATCCCAAAACCCACATTACCAAGATAATATTTAAATTGTGATGATGGATTTTATTTATGATGTGAGAATGGAACACAATGAAATTTTAAAATAATAAAATTTTATCTAATATCATGAATTAAGCACAAAACCAATATTAGATTAAAATAAAAAACACATAGACCTTACAAAATATAAATTTTTAAATAAATTCAATATCATTAGTATAATTGACTATAAGAAACATTGAGATAACTTCAGTTCCATGAAACATCGAGTTTATCTTGTGTTACACTCAATAATGATTATAAATGAAATGTGACATTATATTATTTTTTTATTAAATTTTATAGTTACCACCTATCCATTTTAATGGTTTATTTTAATAGTAATATCTAAAATATGGAAATTATGATTATATATTGAATATAATTAAAATATATATAATTTAAAATAAAAAAGGAGTTTTTTTCTTAAAAATGGTATTCTTTCAATGGACGGTTTATTCACACTTCACAAACATTATATGAATTTAAATTTTCCCAATATTATAATATTTATTTGATAAAATGACCTTCTTTTTTGTAATCATAATATAAATCCTATCATAGTGTATTTGTTTGTGATTTTTCTTAAAAGATACAATTTTTTGATAAATAGTTAAAATACAAAATTTTAACTGAAAACTCCATTTTCATTTAAATTATATCTAGTGATAATTTCATATTAAAACGGGTTTAAATTAAAATTTGAACCATTATATATCAATTTATAAAATTTTTCTTAGTTTAATCATTTTCATATTTAATTTTTAATTAAAATCCCTTTAAATGTTTTAGAATTTTCTATTGAAAATCATGATTGGTCGTCACATCTACTGGATTAAGCTGAAACTATATATTTAAAATTTTGTGATTGTAATATATAAATATTTAATCCAAATTGGGAACAAAATTAAAAAATATGGTCTAATTTCATAAAACTAATTTTTTATGAAAATTAATACTGAAAAAAGTAATAACTAATTTTCATGGTTAAGGTAAAATGTATTTTCAAAGCGTTAAACTAAAATGCTAAGTGTGAAAATGTCATGAACCAACCATCTATGGTCTGAGGAAAGACTACCCAAAGCCCACTTCCAATATTCCATGGAATAGTGACTTGTTCTGAGTAGGAATATCTAAATAATGAGAGGCATTAGGCTAAAGTACCAGTACACATGTAAAAAACCCCAAACCCACATAATGATTAAATGTAATACAACTAAAATAATTCATGAATATATCTATTATCCCATAAAATAGTTTGATAGTAAAGGTATTGAATACAGAAAAGGGTCAAAATACAATTAAATCTAAAAAATATATAGTCCAAATCATTCAATGTGAGAGAACTAAAGTGGATAGAAATATCCATGTAAAACACCTAGGAAAGAAATGCTATATTTGGGCTCCACTTTCTCCCTATCCTCCTAGGACACTACTAAAGGGGAAATCGTATATCTAATATGTGGAACATATGGGAAAATCCCATTGAGGCTGAGTATAAAAATACTCATTAAGACAACCCAAAAACACTAAACACAAAGAACCAATATAATCATATCAATATAATATATAATAATAAATGTATATAAAAGACTCCCAGATATAGTCAAGAGTGACACCATGCCACCACATGGTTATAAGAGACTACCATACACATTATTCATCTTGATATAATTCACATTCTGTGATAACCCACTCCACAAGACCTGATATCATTGGGGACACTCAACAAAGAGGTATAGGTCACTGGGCCCCACCCCATAAAGATCATTGATCTATGAAGATGTTGACACATGGTCAGGGGCCACACCATGGACCTTTGGGGGACTCCACGAACTGAATATGGATCAGACCACTACATTGGGGATCACATTTCCATGACTTCACAAACCCTAAAGATATGTAATTATAGATGTAAGATCAAATACCTACTTAAGGAGGTCACACAGATTCCAAAAAACCTTCATTGTGAATAGATAATGAGAGTGAATCAAACTATAGTTTCATAGAGATAAACTATAACACTCAGTGATACTCAACCTTAAGGGGAGATCATAATCTAGTTATATGGTCTTAATTCTACACTATACCCTTGAAATAAAGGTTCAATGGAAAAATATTCTAACTATACTACCACAAAGTAAGAAAAATAAGAGTTGTAAGCAATCCTAAAATGGTTACATGGCTTGTTTATTAGATACAAAATGTACCCAGTTATCCCCATGTTTTTCTATGCTAACGAGACTCATATAAAATTTATTCTTCATATACACGATGTTTAGAATGAGTACACAGTGTTTATAGACACATGTAATCTAGCTTGTGTCACATAGACTTTTCCGTGTACCAATGTCATGTTTGTGTGTCAGCGTGTATACACCAAGACATGTTTTTATACAAGTACACGATGTTCCCCCTTTGTCATGTATATTTACAAGTTCATGATTTCTCTCTACAATACATGTTGGGTCCCCTCGAAGGAGTCATTGGACTTGTGATAGGGGTTATATGCATTGTGATCCTTAACTCTGTTAGAACGCATATCCCCACAACTTAGGTCCCAACAAGGCATTTAAGCCCAATGTACACATGTTGTTTTCCTGTGATTTCATGATCTTCTTGTGTGAGGTACCCACCTTGTCAATGCCTCCACCCTTGCTAAAACATATTGATTGGGGTTCCCATGGGCCACTTTTAATCAGATTTCAATAATATGGGCTTAAATCAACTTATTGAATTATCCACTAAGGATTATCATAATTGATCTTAAAAACTAAGATGAAGAAGAACTACAAATCCATCTGTTCCACTAATTCATATCCAACACTATTTTCAGAACGCAATCAAACTATCGATCACAAACTACAGCTGTTTTATCGATCCTTTGGACCAAAGAATGGTCATGCAATGGTCAAATATCGACTATTCATCGAACCACATGCCAGAAGAAAAATCCCATGATGAATGAGGGAAGATTCATGGAGAAAACAACAATACATAAAATGTAACGAATGATCCTTGGCCATTGTTTGATTGTCCTAATTTTTTTATCATATATGGGATGAATGAATATTTATAATTATGATGAACAAATAAACTATTCTAATGAAATTAAATCGACCAATGATGCACAATTATGTTCTATTCATGGAATTGATATTTTTTCATTTGTTATTAAAATAATGGGAAGGAAATCATAAGACAAAAAACCCTACCTTGAGTTTGGATTGATCATTAATGAAGAAATAATTTTTTACCATCATTGTAGAGATATAGAAACTATATTATTTCAATGATCCAAAATTTTATTATGATCTATTGTCTTTTACAAAGAACATTATCCTCTAATGGCTCCAAGGTCTCTGGGTTTTGACAACCTACCAGGAGAAAACATCCAAAATAGTATATATAAATAGGAAGTGGGTAACTGTGTTGATAAAAAAATATTTTCTTAATTCATTTAATTAATTTCATGATTGTGGAAACATTTTCACAATCATCTAATGTCAAAAAGGATAATATTTCTCTTAGAATAAAACATGCATTTTGAAATCAATGGTACACTCAGTTTTCAAATCCATGCCTCCATTCAAGAGATATTCAAATGTTTGAAGAAAATTAAATGGTCATTCTATTTAATATATTTAATATATTTTAAATATATATTCTAGGTATAATGGGCCTCAAAATCGTATTCCATTTGTGTTCCTTGTCTTTAAAATAATCTATATAATATCATAAATTAATACGTAGAAAATATGAGACCTTATATTCTCTCGAAATTATGTATTTACACTAAAAAAATGAAAACCAAGAGATACAAAAATAATGTTGGTACTGAGAATGATTTTATGCCTCCCGATAACATGTTCTCTCATGAATATTCCCACAGTATCACTAGACACGCACAGGGGGAATCAATCATCCATGTACTATCCTCTCTCGATGTCTAGTTAAACCTAGTTGATAGCATGTGACGTGTCATGCATGAACCTCTTCAGGTGAATCACATGGAATAAGTCATATAATAAGTCCAACTATGGTGATATATCTAATTGCTACAATACATCAACAACTATACATGGTATCTAGAAGGGACCATTGAATCTTGAAGATAACATTCCACCATGACCAAATATCATCAATTCACATCGAGATGATAACCATACAAACACATTTATTTCTTCATCTAAATCATGTGGTCTTTATCTTTGGTCCACATAATACTTCTAACAACTCTTTTTTGTCTTTATCCACTCTTGGATGGTCTAAACCTTCTATGTAGTAGCTCACACCAACTCTTGGCCCATGAGTGTCAACATTCCTAAATGAATAAAAAAAGTGGGGACCTATACTGTCTCCCATAATAATTATTTAATGGTTCCATGCCAAAGGTGTAATGTTACCTATTATTGTATGAAAAATACCCCAAGTGTAGGTGATCCAAACTACTATGAACAAAGTATAGTATGCAAGACCATAACATTTCTTCCAAGATCATAATAATCTACTCTATCAGGTCTTTAGTATGGGGGGTGAAATTCCATGCTAATGTCTATTGTTTTACTGAAGGATTCCTGTAATCTGATGCATAATTGGGATTTTAATCAGTAATCATAGTGGGAGATGATCATCAAGGGAACTCTATGATGTCTAAAAATATTTTTCACATAGCGGTGTCCAAAGCTCCCTACTAAACACTTCTCTTGAATGGCTAGGAGTGGGAAAACTGGATGAGTCAATATTTGATCACACAAATAGAATAGTTTCCCCTAGAAGTATGTGGTAATCCCTTGATAAAGTATATGGAATTACCATCCAACTTCCACTATGGATACTCAAGGGTTTAAGCTAAAACCACTATAACTTTCTGCTCGTCCTTCATCTGGTGACATGTTTTGCTTCAAGATAAAATTCTAAAACTCCCTTATTCATTCCTGGACTCCAAAATTGACATCATAGGTGTTGTTAAATCTATCACGCACCTAGATGTACTACCTATAGTGATTTATGGAACTCCCACAACACATATTCCTAAAATTTCAAATCCAACATTATTTTTACTCTAAAAAGGATAAGATGATAATCACCTTGGGAATGTCCACCAGGAGCATGAACTGTGTATATTTATGTTCCAATGGTCTCATATTTGGTATGTCCATGATGAGCACCACTGATATACTGAAGAGGTGTCGATGTAAAAACTATCAATTGAAGATCTGAAGAACTATCCTTATCTATAACGGACAACCGCATTAAGGCTAACTACTCTAACACCTCAACAAACAATAGGGAACATGATCTACTACTCTATGATTTTTTCACCATGATCACCTTCCCATGAGATTATAAAGAATCAAATTCATTGCATTGGTTGTACTCTATCCCTAACCTATATCTGAATTTCTGACCCTCATGAGAGAAGATATAATTTAGACTCATGTTGTCAGAGTAGACAATATACAAGTCTCTCATCAGGTAGTTTCTTTACATCATAAAGGTAAATACTACCTCTACAAACTCATGTTCAGGGGTGAGAGAGTTCTACTAATGTGGTTTCAAATGTAGAGGATCACTGGTAGTTACCTCTGGCATCTACATTAATGCACAACCTATTTTGGTCCTTGATGCATCACATAAAACTATGTACATTACACCCTCCTATGGAAATCTCGTGATGGGAGTGCTTTTCAGACTATATATCTTCTCTTGAAATATTTTTTGGAACCTTTTTTTACAAATTAATGGTGAACCCTTCTGTGTGAAATCTAACAGGGGTTCTATGACTCTAGATATGTTCAGTAAAAACCTATTCATGAACCCTTCCTACCTAAGGAAACTCCACACCTCAATAACACTCATGGGTTACTCCAATGAAATATCTATATCAATATTCACAGGGTACACAGCTACTATATACTTTGAGATGATTTTCCCCAAGATGTGGACTCCATGGATCCAAAAATTACAATTAAATTTCTTCCCATAAAGCTAGTGCCCTCAAATTGTGTCTAGGACTATCCTCAAGTTTCTCGGGTGCTCATCCTCATACACCAAATACACTAGGGTTTATTCTATGAGGAAAATCATGAAACAATTTAAGAAAGGGTTAATGATCCATTACATGAGTCCCATAATCACTTTTTGGGGAGTTCGAAAACCTAAACTAAATATGGAATTAATCATTTTGATTGTAACAATATCTAAATTTCATCATATGTGTATCCTTATACCAAACTCGCACATGATGATAGGTGGATATAAGGTCAATATTCGACAACCATCGTGCCCCACTCAACTGATCAAATAGATTTTTTATCCTCAGTAGTGGATACTTATTCCATAATTTCACTTGACTGAAGCATCATTAATCCAGATATAACTTCAAGAGTCACACAACCTTTTGAAAAAACATAGGGGTTCCCAAGGTGAAGCAGTGGGACTCACCCATCCCATATCTTCAATTTCATCCAAGTACACCATAATACCATGAATCTCTATGGGATACATCTGATTTTCTGATGTAGATATTATTGTCATCCCAAGATGATAGTATTTCTATAATTTTATTTATAAATGGGGAGGCTATCCGAGTACATTCTCCTGAAATAAGTCCTCATACACTACCATAACTACAAGAAACTGATATCCCATTTCATACACTATTCCAAGATTCATTCTACCCAATTGATGAGTAATATGTGGAACACTCCTTTTCATGATCTCATCCTGCTCTTCTGAAGTATCATTTTCACCAATAATAGAAAACCACATTCAAAATATGTATACACGTAATATCATCCAAAATAATATTCAATATGGGTATGAATATTGGATAAAAAGTCCTTACATACCGTGACATCATAAGGACTTATTTATTCAATGAAAATATACCATACAAAATTCATTCCACTAAATGCTAGATCAAACAATTGAACCATGTGGGAAATTTTTGAGTCACTATATATCAAAGTTTCCTACCACAAGGGTCAATAAAATGGATCAACTAGAATATATATGTCTAAAATGATGAAATGGAAAGAAATAAATGGTTAGAAAATATGTATATCAATACATCAACTAATCTAGAAATGAATAAAATAATACATCATATCATTAATGGAGGATTAGGGTAATAATCCTCCATAGACAGAAGATAGAGACATCCTTAACCACTAGCTCCCCGAACCTGACATGGTCACCCTGGTTGTGGTGGTGGTAAAATGAAAATATTATAACCAACGAATTCTTACCTTATAGCCCTATTCCACATTTTCCACACTATAGACCACATTTTCCCCAGCCTCTTTTTTTATCTTGGTGGACCCTCAACCATGTCACGATCACATGTGCGACGCATCAAAAAATATTGAGTTAGATATCGACGTCTATCAAAAGAGAAAAAATTTATATATATAAGATAATTAAATCCACACTAATAACCCTACAATTATAGACCTGAGTCACTTGATCACATATTGTATAGTCTAACATGCTAGGATCTCTGTGGTTTCCATCAACGATCTGCTACAAAGGTCTCAGCTATTTGGTGTCCATTGAAAGTTCCCACTACAAGTTACAATTATTCTATAAATATATCTATAATTAAGGATCACTCAAGAATTATATCATTGTTGGTGGTGAAAAGGGACACTACTAAATACTTGATATCCTTTAACAAGCCATGTTCAAAAGTCCAAGCTCTGATGATCTCATATCACACCATATCAAAGGAGTAACATGAGAGATCAGTAAACCTCACTGAGTATTCCTCTACCATCATATTTCCCTACTGTATATATAGAATATCATGTATTCATACCTATCATAACATTAATGGATATAAGTCCTCTATGAGGGGACACCCAGGGTTTTTTCAATAGATAGTTGTCTTTTCGTGTGACTGATTCAACATGCTCCCCCATTGTCTAGTAGATCTTGGACTAAGTCACTCTATGGGGACTACCAACTGATATATTTTCATTCTGATAAGACAAAAAATGTGATTGAATGCATATTGCTACTTCTCAACCACCATGGGGCCTATATACCCCAAAACATGAGATGTCACTACCTCTAAAACTCATGAAACACACTCAACCATCACTCATTATTATCTTACACTTCCACCTCAAGATACTACTCAACGGCTAGTGGTATAGATGGTAAACCACCTATATGTTCAATCTCTAGAACATGCCCTTATACCGATGCCTCAACACTAGGTGTATCATCCTCATAATAATGTATTGGATTACTAGAAGGATTTATACATGGAGGAATCCTAAAATAAAACAACATGTAAGATAATAAAAAGAGTATATCTGGGGATCTTACCCAATAAGGAAATGGAAAACACAACCATTCTTATATGGTTCAGGTACCAAAAATTTTCCCTACAACCTAGGTATATATATACTGAGTTTAATGGTAGGTAATCAGAGTTCTATTGTGTAGATACATTTATTGTCGCACCAACAATGGAGTCCCTGACCTGAAATTCAAACTCAAATTACTATACACTGTTTCCACAAACAAATATCACCGACTCCAATCGTAAGGTAGAACTGATATGATTTGATACCACTCTTTCATGACCAAACCCACTGAGGTCTGACCCATGACTACCCCAAACCCACCTCCAATAGGACACGGGATGGAAACAAGCTCGGAGTTGGAATATCCCATAAGTGGTTGGAATTATCAAAATGTACCAAAAAAATCCACACATCTCCAGGGCCACATAATTATAAAATTTAAAAAACTGATATAATGCTAGAATACCTCTAAGATCTCATAATAGAATATGCTTGAAAAATTACTAAAATTGGAAAAGAGGACAAATACAATACAAACCAAAAACTATAAAGATTCCAACATTATTTTTGGTCAATGAATAATGTTAAAATCAATCTCTTGGTAAAATACCTCAGTACGACATGCTCTATCAAGTCTCCAAATTCTCCATATCCTCCTATAGCAACATCAAATGGGTATTCTTATAAATAAAAATTCACACGTGTGGGTAATGCCCGTGTAGGGGTCAGTATAACAATACTATGTAGGAAACCATGAAAATAATAAACATGAAAAAACACATACATTATGATCAATACTGGATATAAAAACCAATTTTTCACTGAAACAACTAGATATACTCAAGAAAGATAGCACCCCACCACGTGGTCGTAAAAAATTACCAGCCATATGATTCTACTTGAAGAATCTCTTGTTCCTTGAAAAATAACTCAACAGGACCTACCATCATTGAATATTCTCAACCAATTGGTATAGTTTATTGGTTCTCTCATAAGAAATCCCACAAGTCTATGAATTCTTTGATCAATAGATATGAGTCATGCACAAGACCACTATGAGACACCACTAACCCAATATGGATAAAACTACTACGTAATGGATCATATGTCAACTATTCCATAAACCATTCCAATATGACCTTCAAGATTTAGTATCAATTCAATGCTCAAGGAGGTCATTTTGATTCCACATACCCCACCCAAGGAACAAAAGATGATAATGGAACTCTCAAAAGTTTCAACAAGGGACACAGTAAACCTATTTGAGATTTGAAAACTTGTGGGGATCACAATTTAGTGATATTGATGTTATTACACACTTTACCCTCATGGGAATGTGTAACATCCCACCCCATTTGATTGTCTAGATAAGATGGTGGGAGGTTACCTAGTCTTATGAAACTTCCCCAAGAAGCCAATTGATATAAATAAATTCAAAAGGGATTTAATACATGTGGGGAAATATTTTACACTTAAGAATTAATCTTATAACAAAACAACCAATAAAAAACAATCCATTTGATTCATGATAACAATTGAAGGCAATTCATCATTTCATTTATCATAATCTAACTAAAACCAAGTACCACATCCGAATACTGAAATATCAATGTAAACAACAGAACAAAAAACTCCAAGACTCTAATGATACATCAAATCTCTAAAAATTATCCACAATACAACTCCAAAATATCCCAATAATCATATAGTAATGATAAATATTTTTGATACTTTACCATTTCTCATGTATCAATAAATATCATATACAAAACCACCAAAGTTCCCTAGATATGTTGAGTAATGAAAGTCATTTGATCTTCCCCAATACATTACCTACTCAATCTACTATAATATAAAATGTTAGACCATTTATATAAAATAATATATATATATAAAATTTTTTAATTAAATTTACATAAAAATATAATCAAGTTCCAATTTAAAAGAAATTTCTGACTCAACACCAATTTACAAGGAATGAAACCAAATAATGTTCCAAGACCATTTCCATAATTCCAATTTTGAATTCCCCATTCTAATCCACATATCTACACTTATTCACATTAATGTTACTTTATGATAGTTACACAATGAATAATTATTTTTCCTCGATCTACCCATTCATCACAAGGTAATTAAATCCCATGTTCCATTACACCTTTGGAATCAATCACAATGTCATATTTCAACCAGTCCTCGTATTGAAATATGAACAAAAACACAACAAGTATACCCAACAATCATGTTAAAATAGTCTTTACAACCCTGTTTCAATAAAAAATTCTTTCCATTGTAATACATTTTCCCTAACCCTAATCAATATACTATTATAAAATTGTCATTTTAAATTCATTTATCAAATATATTTGCACAAATAATGAAATAATTTCACAAAAATCTATAGAACATCATAGAAGAAGGTTTCTAACATGAAATACACACAAATTTAACAATCAATTTCAATCAATTTTATCAATTTGAGACTAGGCCACTAGGTTCTAAATAGTGTATTCATGAGAGAATCCAATGACCTCGATTTATGATGAAAATGAAAGACGAAAATTAAATATCCATGATCCCTTGTTCAATATCATCGAACCCACCTTAAATCTATTTCCCCTCAAGAACAATACCAAATATAAACGTATTTGGCACCCATAATCTTAGATCTACCCAATGAGGTGTTGATCTATGAAAATGAGAGAGATAGGGAGATTTAGTTATATGAAAACTCATTACAAACCACAAATAATGATGAATTACTATTATAATAGAGTTTCAAATCTGCATGGAATGGATGGGGATCACAACCAATTCAACGAAGAGAGGCTCTCCAACCTTTGAGAGAGGGAAATCCCGAGTAAGGGTTTTTTTGAGGCAAAATGAGGGAGTTAGAGTGGAAAATGGGTGATATACACAATTTATTCATCTTACTTTATCTAGTGCATGGTTAGTTGCATAGTTAGGAAAATCGTGCATAAGTTTGGACCTCATGGGTTGAACCTCAAATGGTTAGATCATAGGGTTTCCTAACTATGCACCAACCATTCCAAATCCTATTGTACCAACTAGAATTATTTCTACTATCTTGTCACATGGTTTGATAAAACTCTGTGCAGACCGTGCACTATTTTTTCCCTCTATCTTTCTATGCATAGTTTCCAGTAGGAGATACAATAATTACCCAAACTATTCTTAAACCATACTGATTTAGAGAATCCCCGAAACATTCCAAAACGTCATGAAACCTTCCTAAACAAACCCATATACTATAAATACATAAAATACATAACTAAAGGGATACATACTTGAAACTTGGGGTTCTACATTCTCCCCACCATTATCCTTCCCATTATCAGAAAATAAAAAACACTACTTCCATGAAGGAGTTCTGGAAATTTCTCTTTCATTTATTTGTCACGTTCCTAAGTCTCCTCCCAAAGATGACCATGTTTCCAAAAAACCACCACTATAACAATGATTTCTTCCATTCATGAAATTATGTTACCAATACACAATCAATTTTGGGATATATACAGTGGAAGAATCAGTCTCTTGGTCAACGCAATCTCATTGAATCACTTGGTTAGGATCAGGCTAATATTTTTTTTGACTAAGATTGGTGGAATACATTTTCCACCATACGGAACTACAAAGGTAATTACAACAGATATTCATTCTCAGCAACATGTTAGAATACCTCATAAGGGACTATATATCTAGGAGATAACATTCTTAGATTTCAAAAAAGATGATACCCATGTCCTGTAGATATCCTCATGAACACATGATCACTCCTTCCAAAATATAACGATTGTCAAGGACGATTTGCATATGATTTTGGACAACTTTGTGTCATCTCCATCCATTTCATTGTCAACTGAATCTTCTTTGCTATGCCATAGACAATTCTCATCCCAACTAGTGATGTATTGTGACAACCGAGTCCCGGTGACAGCACAACCACCCCGCCTTAACATTGTCGTCGGGTCCTGGCCTACCAAGTACCACCAGTTTCCCCGTCCTCACACACACACCCACCCTGAGAAACTTCCCAGGAGGTCACCCATCCTGATCACTACTCCAGTCCAAGCACGCTTAACTGTGGAGTTCTAATCAGGTAGTCTCCCGAAAAGGAAGGTGCACCTTGTTGACATGAGTCATATCATTTATTCATTTAACCCTTTATCATTTGGGGATGTTACATGTATAACCTATTTCCACCAAAAAAAAGTGTAAAATGACACGGAATCCCATATAGCACTTCAAACATAGGCTTTTTTATCAAGGAATAATTATTATTTTTATATGTGAACTCCACTAATGGAACATTATCTTAAAATGGGAAAAAAATTCCTTACAAAAGCACACTACATGTCTTCCAATGTATGTTTCTTACATCCATATTTCCCAACTAAATGATGATGATATAGTATAATCATTTTGAAATGAGTCTCAAGGGATTTCTATAAAGATTTCCAAAAATGATAGGTAATCCTAGAATCACTGTATCACACGATCAAAATAGGTACGCCATGCCTCTTTACCATTTCATAGATATAGAGTTTTGACAAGTCGCCCACTATATGAGTTTCATTAATTGTAATGAAATTAGCCTACTTTGTGAGTTGATCCATTATCACCTATTTGGAATCATGTTTCTGATCCTTTCATGGGTGTCCCATTAGAAAATCCATGGCTATCACATCCCACTTCAAAACATGGATAGGTATAGACTGCAATATAAATTCTAGTCACTGATGCTTTGCCTTATCATACTTACATGTTAAGCATCTTGAAACAAAATCCACCTCTATTATTTTCATACTAACTGACCAAAAATATTCTTTCATTGCTTTATACATCATTTGAATTTCTAGATGAACAACCCATATTGAATTTTGGTAGGTATGGAGTTTTTTTAAAAGCCATAGGTATTACTATCTTATTTTGAATCCACATAAATAAACTGACATCCTGTTTTCATACTTCAATAATCTCCCCACAATTATGTTTTGACCTATTCTCTAAACATTATATGTTACACATATGTGCCCCTTTAACAATCTTTACCAAATCAGGTACCAATGAAACTATAAATAAAACCTCCAAATCACCTTGGTCTTCACATTCCATATGAATTTCGATGAGTAAAACCATCATTCACCACTCATTAGAAGCCACTTTCTTCAACTGGGAATATTATATTTTTAATGCATCATACAACAAACTTCCTTTTTTACACTGTAAACATAAATTCATTGTCTATAATTTGGAGATACTCCATCAATATTAATTTTCTTTGATTCAAATACCATTATGAGACAATATATTTCACACACTTAGGATCCATGAACTTGGTGAATTTATCACCAATGAGATAATGACACCAATTTAGCAAAGCATATACTAAAAAAAGTAACTCAAAATGATGTGTTGGGTAATTATTCTCTAGAACTAAAAACATCCTTGATCCATAATAAACATCATGATCTCCTTGCATGATAATAAATCCCTACCCTTTCCCCTAAGTATCACCGTTCACCAAATATTATATTTCTGATTTATTAAATATGAAGATAGGTTTTAATGTAAGGAAGATATTCACCACTTGGAAGTACTTCTAGAATTCCATGTCCAATTGGAATGTAACATTCTTCATTTTCAACGCCATAATAGAAGAATATATTCATGAAAGATCACAATAAAATAATCTATAATAATTACCTTATTATAGATAATTGAGTATCTAAATGAAATTATTTGGAGTTTTCTAATAGAAAACAGACTGTTTCTTTCATGCATTCAGAGAAATTAATTTTTCTGAAATTATATTTCCTAGAAAGAATACATCTTGTATACAAAAAAACTTTGAAAATATGGAATAAATACAAAGATCCGTCATAATTCCAAACATCTTCTTAATTTGTTTCTCATGATTTTCCCTTGTACATGAATCCACCAATATTTAATTTACAAACACCGCCACAAAATAATATAGATATATTTAAAATATCTAATTAATTAATGTTATAGGGACTACTAGTCCATCCATAAGACCTAGAGGCATTACCACATATTCATAATAACCATATCTTCTTCTAAATGTTTTTTTTTCAAATATCCACCATCTAAACCAGTAATTCGTGATATCCATATTGCACGTCAATTATAAAGAACCACTAAGATCCCCTCAATTGATAAAAAAATTATCATTATGTGGACGTGGATATAGATTCTTTATCATAACTTGTATAAGATTATGATTATCCATACATAGCCATATATTTTCTTCCAGTTTTTTGATGAACCAGATTTGCAATTCCCATATGGACGTGCTATGTTGACATAACCCTTTCTTTTATAGATCTTACAACTTTAATTTAAATTTCACTAACACTTTTGGTTCCATCGGGTGATAAAAAATAAAAATAAGACATATCTATGGATAGAGATCAATCGTAAACATTCCTTATTGGTGGAAACCCTGTGAAATTGTTGGGAAACCCATCATGAGATGGATTTACCACTTATTTAAAACTATTCATCAAGATCTATTCCATTGATGAAAAAGGAAATTCTTCCAACTATTACAAGATTTTTTCCAAATTAATGTGGAAGGAATCTCATTGCATCTGCCTCTCTGTTCCGGTCTCCATAAAATATATTATTAAAACCATCTTTAGTTGTGAAACTAACCATTCTAGTATAATGGTCAATGTGATCCTTAAACATTTTCAACCAATCTATACCTAGGATTTAATCAAATAAATCGATCTAAAGCACATATAAATCACATTTCTGCTCATCTTCATCAAGGGTTATAGAATATTATCTTCACCCAAAGGCTTGATATTCTTTTTCACCAAGAGGAGTATGATATTTTATTAGAAAAAGAATGATCTCAATTTTTAATGTCTAGAAATGAAAAACACAATAAGCAAAAAAATAATGGGATACACCTATATGAAACAACAATTTAATTATTGTTGAATTCAGAATAACCATACTTCTCATTGTATATGGTTTTGGTCTGATAATCCATAATAACATGTTATGATCCATATAATCTCTTCATTACAACACATTTATCCAATTCTCCATATTGTGAATGTAAAACCTGAGGAGTCATGGTAATCCTAGGATCTCAATGGCTATCCTTTTTCTATTGAATAGAATAATTATTATTTCCTCTCCCTATCGTTTATTTTGGTGCCTGTGACACCAATGATATATCACGAACACCTGACCTTGAAGAACTACAATAATGATTCTAAAGATTCCCCATATTATTGAAATGTTTTCATTACATTGGGTGTTCCGTACACTCTTTCATCAGGTGGTGGTGATATCCACAATGAAATAATCCATATTTAGCCATGGGTCACATAGGAAGAGTCTCCGATCAAGATATCTGATTTTGATTCATGATCCAAACATGGAAATATGTTTTCCTCTTCCACTTACTCCCAACATTAGTGATCCCATGGTATCCCATGGGTATCATAATACATACTCCTCCTATATATCCTAATATGTCCCTTTAAACTTCCTTCTATCTTATCAATATATCATTATAATCTATACTAGAAAGCACAACAATATTTTAGAAGATATCTTGCCTCAACCTCAATTAAAAAATTCATCCTTCAAGACCACACTATGAGAAAAGTCATGGTTAAATTGAACTAAATTAATGACTTTAATTATCTATTCAGGATAGAATGGTTTTTCTGTAACACCCCAGGTAAATAAAGAATATGAAATTTTCATATTTATCCATATTTGTGAATAAAGTATTAATATTAATTTAAAGGGTTTCTATGTTCGATAGCGTACCCGATACACAACAAAGAGTTTCATTGAAATCTTACGTTGCACTCTAATAATAAAATAATATTATTTTAAATGGTAGTTAACATGTAGCCGTTGTATTGGAGGGAATGGATAGAAATAACTAAAATATTATTATATATGTTTTTAAATGTTTTTAGATATATCCGATAAAAGATAAAGGCTTAAAATACAGAAAGAATTCAAATTTAGGCGTATATGCCCTAGTTTTCACTAAAGGTTCACTTATCGCCTTTTGATGGAAAACCGTCATTAAATATATTTTTGTTCACTCTTATACATTCTATTGGACCAAATAAAACTCTTCTTAAGAATCATGACATCAAAATTTACTTTGTGTAAATTTTTGGTATCTTTCCGATAAAGTTCATTTTTTTAATGAATAGTGTAAAATGTTGTATTTTAATTCAAAACCTCTTTTTAATCTAATTTATTTATATGATTAGATTATCTTTTGAATTGGTTTTAAAGTGAAACCATAAAATATTTTTACCATTTGATTCAATGGTGGACTTTGGAATTAATTTCACTTTGAAATTCGACATAAACAAATATCAATCTTTGGATATATATTTGTTTCTTAAAAACACGCTATTTGTTTTGACAGCGGGAGTTAATTATTAAATTAATTAATTATACTTATATTATTTGAATTAGGTAATATAAACATCATTTTTGAATTCGGAATATTGAATATAGCTTAGAGTGAATTTTTGGTAATTTTCTGAAAAACTCCAATTTTTGATGAATAGTGAAACCACTAAGTGGTAATCAAGCAATTTGATTTTTCAGTTAAATGAAAGTTTACCACTAATCTGTATTGAATTTTGAAAATCCGACATACATGGTTGTCATTAGTATGTAAAATGTGGTTCAATGGGATGAAAATAATTTTTTGGTGAATAGTAACTTTTTTTTCATTAATCGCGATTAGAGGTAATTAGTGTAATTTAAGGTAAAAATGATATTATAAAAATATGAAAACACCATGACACTTGTCCTACCCCTATTGTATGAGTCATGTCCGACCAAGACAACCCATGGGTCGATTTAGGGGACCCTATGGAGCCTCTTGGGTGAGATAATGACTTTAATGCCTTTTTTTAAATAAAGGTGAAAATGACACTAACATAAATTATTTTACTAAAAAAAATTAGAAGGGGTTATACTAATCATATTTTTGTATAAAAATACTCTTTGGAAAGATAAAAGAATTTCCTACATCAGGATATTTTTGTTATAATTTTTAGACATTAAATAAATTAATTTAATTATGACATCATGATGATGCAACGATGACCTCATTAATGAACAGTTTAAATAAAATGAAACGATAATATAAAATCTAAGACCTACACTTGTCCAAAAACTATTGGATAGGAATATTTCTAAGCCTTATCATCTTATCTTTGAAATATATCAATGTGGGACGTTAGAAATTCGAAACACTTTTGAAAATAAAATAATAGTTTCATGATTTCCAAAAGTGCCCCTCCTCTCCTCTTATAAAAGGCCCCCACCTCTACCTAATTTCACACACTCCTAAAGCCTTTGTCTCGGACATCCCCTTCCCATTTACTCTCTCCACATCCCTATCCTCATCCTAGAGGATTCCCTTTGGGCAGAATCCTTTCAAAGGAAGCCTTTAGGCTCAAATCAAAAGGAGTTACACTTTTAAAGGTAATTCATTCTCTAATGTTCATTTGTTTTATTTTGCTTCTCCAACCCCCTAAACTCTTTTTATTTACTTCTTTTGTAACAACTCCAGTATCTTCAAAATACTAGGATGTTGTTATAAGATTTATTCGAGCTACACTCTCACACAACTACATCAAATGGTTAAAGAACATACGGTTTCCGTGGATGGCGAAATTCTGCCTCCCGAAACGATGATTGTTCAATACTCATTTAACACCTTCAAATGTGGCCATTATGATGTCACTATTTTTATATATGATATATAATATGTCTATTATTTCCTTAAGATTCTGTATTTTTCATTTATGTCATACCATTATTGTTTCCATTATGGGTAAACATGATATCTTCATTTTAGGAAGTGCGGACTACCGCCCCCTGAAAGTGATTTGATTCATTAATACCATATGTGGGATGTGTAAAGGATAAAGTTAATGATATTATATGTGTTATTATACTGGAATTATAATATACTCTTATATCATTATGATTCCATTCCAGAAAATACGAAATAGAAATGGAAGTAGCGTTCATGCGTACGTACGGCTTACCGTCTCCATGAACGGTGCATTTCATTTCTTACCTCTAAATGTGATGTAATATTATAAATACATGTATATGATGAATATATATGATATATATGTTATCCAAATCATTAATATCATTCTGGATATAACAAACCTTTGACCAAATTAACAACATGTAAGTGTAAGAAGTCTATTTTTGACTTAAGAACCAAATACCGACAAAATGAACATTATTAACTTAAATGATTACATGATGTTCATAACATGGTATAAAAGGAATAATGAACTTGAAAAAGGTTCTTAATCAAGTAGAGATTAACTCAAGTTTATTATTCAGGAGATTAAAGAATGATCGAGTCAAGTCGGAACCGAGGTAAGGGATCTTACACCTCTCTTTCTTTTTAAGTACACTCTTTTATGTCATTCCCTCTAAAGATCATCTTTATTGTTATTGGGATGTTATTTTTTATTAAAATTACTGTAATTTTTATGTTCATGTGATGAGATACCCTATTCTCTCTCATAAATCCATTTTGGAAGTTTTGATTGGCACCGTTAGGCTGCCGAATTTTCGTAAGAGATCTAACCTCTCTCTTTCTTTTTAAGTACTCTCCTTTATGTCACTTCTTTTAAGATCCTCTTTGTTATGTCGAGGGATGTTATTTTATATTCCTCTTTATATAAACTTTATGTTAATATGATGAGATACCCTATTTTATCTCATCAATCCATTTTTGTATGTTTTATGTGGCGCTGTTAGGCTGCCGAGTTTTCGTAAGGGATTTTTCATCTCACTTTTATTCCTGTGAGATTTATGCTACATTTGCCACAATTTCCTTTGAGTGGTGTATGTACTGCCCATTATTCTAATCTTTGGGTAATATACTTTCATTTATGAGTATTTACATCAATGATTTATTGTCCTTCTTTCATGGGGTGTATGTTTTGAAAGATACCCATGTCGGTAAGGGAACCTCTCACCCTCCTCTTTTTAAAAGACTTCTTTTGTTGGGTCTTTTAATTTACATATTGTTATGTTGGGATATGTTCTCATATATCCTTATTCATGTAAATTTTATGTCCAAGTGATGAGATACCATTTTTTATCTCTCATCAACTCATTTGGATGTGACGTCGTTAGGCTGTCAAGGGAACTTCTTAACCCAATTTCGATTTCTTTGGGTTCAACATGTAGTTATTGAATATGTCATCCTTTGAATATGTGTGAATGACCTTTGATTATTTTACACTTAATATCCACTTATATTTTGTGTATTCTTTTGTCACACATAATTATGTAATTGATTTATCCTTAAACCAAGGATACCGTCTTTGTATGGGACTTCATCTCAATCTCCTTTCATTAAGGCATATTTTATTTTATACACAACCTTCTTTTATACGGTGTATAAACCCCTTTGACTTTTACGTTTATCCAAAAGGAATCTTTTTTATATGAAGTGTTTACTAAACGAAAAAAGGGAATGTTTTTGTCGTACGTATGCGGCGACAATGACTTCTCCGCCGCCGTGACCATTATTTGAGTTTCGGCTTCCTCTACAAGCCATACCTTTTAATAAAGAAAAATAAATACCATGTTTTACTTTTCTTTTATTTTTGTATTGAAAATGGTTTTCATAATTTTTTTATATCAATGTGTTGTATTGATATCTTGTGATTGAAATGTGGAAATGTTATGTTTCCTTTATGTATGTTTTATGTGATACGATTATGTTGAGGTTCTTGGGCATAATTATGAAGACGGGTGGTTCCGTGATAAACTAATGGCGGGTGAGCCCGATATAGATCTCCAATGCATTGGGTAACGTGAAGGAGTGAAACGTTAAGGTTTCTCCAAAGGGATTTAGGGAATATACTGTGATGGGTATTCCAAAAGTAACCAAGAGGGTTACTCCCTACATAAGAATGTTATGAATGCCTCAAGTTACCATTATGTCTTATGATTTCTATGATTTGTTCATGATTTTATGAGGTTTGTTAAAGTGCCTATGTTTTATTGGTAAAGTATGATTTCATTCTTATGTATATATGAACTCATGTTTCCTTTCCATATTTTTATAACCCTTACTGAGATTTTTATGCTCATCCCAAGTTTTTTTGAAATGTTTTTCACAAGTCAAGGGAAAGGTGCATGATGTGATGATAGTGTCAAGGATGTGTCAAGAAAGAATCCTTTTTTTATTTTAAATATGTTTTCGTTGATGGGAAGAATGAATATTGTCTTTTATGTAACCACTTTGTTTAAATGTGGAATGTAATGAAAGTTTCATGATCTAATTCTCTAAAACTCTAAACCTGAAAAGATCCTCAATGTGTAATCTTGTAATAACTCAAGATTAAGTAAGGTTTAAGGCTGGGGCCTTATAGTTGGTATCAGAGGTCGGTTTAGACAAGTTTAGGGATTAGGAGTTCTTGTGAGACAGATGATTAGTCCCTATATCTATTATTTCAGTTAAATCCTTGTTTTATAACTTTTTTTCAGGTCAAGTAAAGTCGGTTATGAATGGAAGGAGAAGGATCTCAAACGACATTCCTATCTCTTCCTGATGACATGCTTTCAATAATTATTGCAAAATCATCTTCGGATGATTGCGAAACTTTTTCTAGCATACAAATCACTTGCAAGCAGTTGTTTGAGATATCAAACACCACCATTATACCTCGTTATCATCGTGGATCATGAGTTGTTTTTAGAAAAATACTATTTTCACAATATTCTCATATTTTCAAGAAAGGTAAATATTATCAAGGTATTTTCAAATATTTTACCTTATCACAAGAATTTGAAGCATATTATGATTTTAGAAATGGTGCTAAGGAAGGAGACCCTTGCACAACCTATTTATATTTTCTTTTAAAATATAGTCTCACATCACATACATATGGTATTTTAGAAGGACCAATAATAGAAAGTTTCAACTCAATTTAGGTCCGACTATTTTATAGAAATCAGGTTTTATCAGATGTTTTGGAATTATATGTCATACATGATTATTTTCCAAATATGCTTTTCTGTGAACACCCTTATGACCCATGTTGTACGAGGTGTATTTGGATGGAGGAAGCAAATGATTTTGAAGGATCTCTAAATCATTGTTGTAATGCATGGGACTTCTACCTACGTGAGCAAGATGACGATGAAACCGAGTGGACGCCATGATCAATGTATGATGTTATTCATTTTGGGAATCGTTTTATTTTATCTTATGGTGGTGAAATAAGACTTCAAGAATTAAGATGTTGAGATCGTAACGAATTAGGATGAAAATTAAAGCTATAAGGAAACGATTGAGGTTAAAACATGTTAGGGTTATTTTTGTAGTTTTATAAAAAGGACAACACCCAGACCGTGTGACAACCCGTCGCGTCGGACAAAGCTGTGGGAATTGAACCCACAACCAAAGTGCAACTGGTATTTATCGCCTACCACTGGACTACGTGAAGTCCCTGGTTAGTTTGACTGATTATTTTTAGTTAGATGATTTTATGAATTAAGAGTAAGTTGATTTTGGGTTATCTATGGATATTTATTAACCTATCATGGGGGATATGTGATTAGGTTAATTACTTTTCAATACGAGACATTAAGAGCAACTGATGTTGTTTGGAGATAAATGATACGATTTAACTTGGAAGAATATGTGAATAAATCCCTAAAATATTTGGGTTTCAATCTTAGTTTGGTTCACTTTGAAGAATTTTATGGACAAATTGATTATCGAATGGTCCTCGTTGAACTTTGGGTTTTGTTGGACAAATTTTGGAGATTAGGAATAGATTTTCTTTTTATAAGGGGTTATCCTTTTCTAGATTATCTGATCTTGTACTAGCCTTTTTGGTTTTGGTTTTGGTTAAAGTCTAAAGACATGGGATGTATATAGTTCTCTTTTGTGGATTAGGTGATTCTCTAAAAGTTGATTATAGTACTCTTAATGTGAACAAGTCTTCCTAAATACACGTCTTTTGGAGAAAATATGAGTTTGTGTAAAAGTTGAAAGTCAACATGATAAGTGATTATGTTTACTTATGAATAAATTACTCAATAAAAAGTAACTTAAAACAAAAATTTTGTCTATTAACTTTTCCTAGTGGGGAATCGAATACCGTTTAACCCATCACAAGTTTGTGATTTTCTTGTGGTTAACTTTCTCCTAAACATGTTTTCTATCAATCTTCATCAGAACATGACCCTATGTTTTCTCCTCCATGTCCATGTTTTCATACTTGGAATCCTCATATGGGTTAACTCAGGTGACCTTTGTACTTATCTTTCTTTATTTTAAAGTGATTGTTTTACCAACTCTTCTTCCGATGTGGGACTTTCAAGGATGTTACCAAGCCCAATTTTAAAATTGCGAGGACGCAATTCCCAAAAGGGGGGAAGGATGTAACACCCCAGGTAAATACAGAATATGACATTTTCATATTTATCCATATTTGTGAATAAAGTATTAATATTAATTTAAAGGGTTGTTATGTTCGATAGCGTACCCGATACACAACAAAGAGTTTCAATGAAATCTTACGTTGCACTCTAATAATAAAATAATATTATTTTAAATGGTAGTTAACATGTAGTTGTTGTATTGGCGGGAATGGATATAAATAACTAAAATATGATTATATATGTTTTTAAATGTTTTTAGATATATCCAATAAAAGATAAAGTCTTAAAATACAGAAAGAATTCAAATTTAGGCGTATATGCCCTAGTTTTCACTAAAGGTTCACTTATCGCCTTTTGATGGAAAACCGTCATTAAATATATTTTTGTTCACTATTATACATTCTATTGGACCAAATAAAACTATTCTTAAGAATTGGGACATCAAAATTTACTTTGTGTAAATTTTTGGTATCTTTCCGATAAAGTTCATTTTTTTAATGAATAGTGTAAAATGTTGTATTTTAATTCAAAACCTCTTTTTAATCTAATTTATTTATATGATTAGATTATATTTTGAATTGGTTTTAAAGTGAAACCACAAATTATTTTTACCATTTGATTCAATGGTGGACTTTGGAATTAATTTCACTTTGAAATTCGACATAAACAAATATCAATCTTTTGATATATATTTGTTTCTTAAAAACACGCTATTTGTTTTGACAGCAGGAGTTAATTATTAAATTAATTAATTATACTTATATTATTTTAATTAGGTAATATAAATATCATTTTTGAATTTGGAATATCGAATATATCTTAGAGTGAATTTTTGGTAATTTTCTGAAAAACTCCAATTTTTGATGAATAGTGAAACCACTAAGTGGTAATCAAGCAAACTGATTTTTCAGTTAAATGAAAGTTTACCACTAATGTGTATTGAATTTTGAAAATCCGACATACATGGTTGTCATTAGTATGTAAAATGTGGTTCAATGGGATGAAAATAATTTTTTGGTAAATAGTAACTTTTTTTTCATTAATCGCGATTAGAGGTAATTAGTGTAATTTAAGGTAAAAATGATATTATAAAAATATGAAAACACCATGACACTTGTCCTAACCCTATTGGATGAGTCATGGCCGACCAAGACAACCCATGGGTCGATTTAGGGGACCCTATGGAGCCTCTTGGGTGAGATAATGACTTTAATGCCTTTTTTTAAATAAAGGTGAAAATGACACTAACATAAATTTGTTTACTAAAACAATTTTTAGAAGGGTTTATACTAATCATATTTTTGTCTATAAATAATCTTTGTAAATATAAAAATATTTCCTACATAAGGATATTTTTTTATAATTTTTAGACATTAAATTAATTAATTTAATTATGACATCATGATGATGCAACGATGACCTCATTAATGAACAGTTTAAATAAAATGAAACGATAATATAAAATCTAAGACCTACACTTGTCCAAAAACTATTGGATAGGAATATTTCGAAGCCTTATCATCTTATCTTTGAAATATATCAATTTGGGACCTTAGAAATTCGAAACATGTTTGAAAATAAAATAATAGTTTCATGATTTCCAAAAGTGCCCCTCCTCTCCTCTTATAAAAGGCCCCCACCTCTACCTCATTTCACACACTCCTCAAGCCTTTGTCTCGGCCATCCCCTGCCCATTTACTCTCTCCGCATCCCTATACTCATCCTAGAGGATTCCCTTTGGGAAGAATCCTTTCAAAGAAGCCTTTAGGCTCAAATCAAAAGGAGTTACACTTTTAAAGGTAATTCATTCTCTCATGTTCATTTGTTTTATTTTGCTTCTCCAACCCCCTAAAATCTTTTTATTTACTTCTTTTGAAACAACACCAGTATCTTAAATATACTAGGATGTTGTTATAAGATTTATTCGAGCTACACTCTCACACAACTACATCAAATGGTTAAAGAACATACGGTTTCCGTGGATGGCGAAATTCTACCTCCCGAAACGATGATTGTTCAATACTTATTTAACACCTTCAAAGGTGGCCATTATGATGTCACTATTTTTATATATGATATATAATATGTTTATTATTTCCTTAATCTTATGTATTTTTCATTTATGGCATACCATTATTGTTTCCATTATGGGTAAACACGATATCTTCATTTTAGGAAGTGCGGACTACCGCCACCAGAAAGTGATTTGATTCGTTAATACCATATGTGGGATGTGTAAAGGATAAAGTTAATGATATTATATATGTTATTGTACTGGAATTATAATATACTCTTATATCATTATGATTCCATTCCAGAAAATAAGAAATAGAAATGGAAGTAGCGTTCATGCGTACGTACGGCTTACCGTCACCATGAACGGTGCATTTCATTTCTTACCTCTAAATGTGATGTAATATTATAAATACATGTATATGATGAATATATATGATATATATGTTATCCAAATCAATAATATCATTCTGGATATAACAAAACTTTGACCAAATTAACAACATGTAAGTGTAAGAAGTCTATTTTTGACTTAAGAACCAAATACCGACAAAATGAACATTATTAACTTAAATGATTACATGATGTTCATAACATGGTATAAAAGGAATAATGAACTTGAAAAAGGTTATTAAGCAAGTAGATATTAACTCAAGTTTATTTTTCAGGAGATTAAAGAACGATCGAGTCAAGTCGGACTGGAGGTAAGGGATCTTACACCTCTCTTTCTTTTTAAGTACACTCTTTTATGTCATTCCCTCTAAAGATCATCTTTCTTGTTATTGGGATGTTATTTTATATTAAACTTACTGTAATTTTTATGTTCATGTGATGAGAGACCATATTCTCTCTCATCAATCCATTTTAGAAGTTTTGAGTGGCGCCGTTAGGCTGCCGAATTTTCGTAAGAGATCTAACCTCTCTCTTTCTTTTTAAGTACTCTCCTTTATGTCACTTCTTTTAAGATCATCTTTGTTATGTTGGGGGATGTTCTTTTATATTCATATTTCTATAAACTTTATGTTAATATGATGAGATACCCTATTTGATCTCATCAATCCATTTTTGTAAGTTTTATGTGGCGCCGTTAGGCTGCCGAGTTTTCGTAAGGGATTTTTCATCTCACTTTTATTCCCGTGAGATTTATGCTACATTTTCCACAATTTCCTTTGAGTGGTGTATGTAATGCCCATTATTCTACTCTTTGGGTAATATACTTTCATTTATGAGTATTTACATCAATGATTTATTGTCCTTCTTTCATGGGGTGTATGTTTTGAAAGATACCCATGTCGGTAAGGGAACCTCTCACCCTCCTCTTTTTAAAAGACTTCTTTTGTTGGGTCTTTTAATTTACATATTGTTATGTTGGGATATGTTCTCATATATCCTTATTCATGTAAATTTTATGTCCAAGTGATGAGATACCATTTTTTATCTCTCATCAACTCATTTGGATGTGACGTCGTTAGGCTGTCAAGGGAACTTCTTAACCCAATTTCGATTTCTTTGGGTTCAACATGTAGTTATTGAATATGTCATCCTTTGAATATGTGTGAATGACCTTTGATTATTTTACACTTAATATCCACTTAGATTTTTTGTATTCGTTTGTCACACATAATTATGTAATTGATTTATCCTTAAACCAAGGATACCGTCTTTGTATGGGACTTCGTCTCAATCTCCTTTCATTAAGGCATATTTTATTTTATACACAACATTCTTTTATATGGTGTATAAACCCCTTTGACTTTTACGTTTATCCAAAAGTAATCTTTTTTATATGAAGTGTTTACTAAACGACAAAAGGGAATGTTTTTGTCGTACGTATGCGGCGACAACGACTTCTCCGCCGTCGTGACCATTATTTGAGTTTCTTCTTCCTCTACAAGCCATACCTTTTTTTTAAAAGAAAAATAAATACCATGTTTTACTTTTCTTTTATTTTGGTATTTAAAATGGTTTTCATAATGTTTTTATATCAATCTGTTGTATTGATATCTTGTGATTGAAATGTGAAAATGTTATGTTTCCTTTATGCATATTTTATGTGATACGATTATGTTGAGGTTCTTGGGCATAATTATGAAGACGGGCGGTTCCATGATAAACTAAGGGAGGGTGAGCCCGATATAGATCTCCAATGCATTGGGTAATGCGAAGGAGTGAAACGTTAGGGTTTCTCCGAAGAGATTTAGGGAATATACTGTGATGGGTATTCCAAACGTAACCAAGAGAGTTAATTCCTACGTAAGAATGTTATGAATGCCTCATGTTACCTTTATGTCTTATGATTTCTATGATTTGTTCATGATTTTATGAGGTATGTTAAAGTGCCTATGTTTTATGGGTAAAGTATGATTTCATTCTTATGTATATATGAACTCATGTTTCCTTTCCATATTTTTATATCCCTTACTGAGCTTTTTATGCTCATCCCAAGTTTTTTTGAAATGTTTTTCACAAGTCAAGGGAAAGGTACATGATGTGATGATAGTGTCAAGGATGTGTCAAGAAAGAATCGGTGTTTTATTTTAAATATGTTTCAGTTGATGGGAAGAATGAATATTGTCTTTTATGTAACCACTTTTTTTAAATGTGGAATGTAATGCAAGTCTCATGATCTAATTCTCTAAAACTCTAAACTTGAAAAGATCCTCAATGTGTAATCTTGTAATAACTCAAGATTAAGTAAGGTTTAAGGCTGGGGCCTTATATTTTCTACTTCATGATAAATAATTTAATCATTCAACAAATTTGTAATTTGGAAGGATATAATTATTTATTGAAACATTCATAAAATTCCTTCCATTAGACTCCTTGGCCTTTTTTTTCAAACATTTAAATCTAACCACTGATGTGAATTATCTTGCAATATATATGTTGCTAGTTTGAAATTCAACTCTATTGGTATGACGATGAAATCAATGCTTTGATTCATCCTATTCACCCACACCCATGCCTTCTCTATTTTAGAATTACACTAAATGATGGGTGGATCATATTTCTAGAATTTGAAGGAATTATCCACTTTCCATACCACAACCCACCTATTCTAGTTATCCACATCCTGAAATGATTTGACAATACTCTAAACCAGATGTTGGTTCACCTTTGGCTTGGGTGAAACGACATTCTCTGCAACCTATTCTCATTAGATTCTAGGATGAATACTGGGTTTCATTTTTTATAAACACATCAATGTAATAAGTCTACTTATCTATTAACTAAAGGATGAATTATTTCAAATTAGATCACATCCATAAATCAGAACAATTCTTTCAAAAATTAACCATTTTTGAAAAATAGAACATTATTTTGAAAATAATACCATTTTAAAACTATCAAAACCATGATCTTTTTCAAAATGACACAGTTGAAAACGATTTCAACATTTTTCCAAAATCAGCACATTTTTAAAAATCATACATCCTTACTCAAAATTAAATATTCACTCATAGTAAGAATTAATTAATCTAAATCAGGTCATTCTCATCTCTTATGATAATCCCTTGAGAATGAGAATCCAAATTCTATAATAGTATCCAAAAAAATTTTGTAGTGAACTCCCTGTTAACTTGATGATTAGTATAAATATGTTAAATATGTATTTTTATTACCTATATTTGATGTCCCAAAAAAATAATTCTAGGATACCAGCTGAAGGAATATAATTGAATGACTTGTACTCCATGTCCAGACACCTATGCCATGTCAAAAACCTAGTTTTTCCAAAAATATATTAAGATGGACCAAGATGATACCACTTGTTTAAAATAGAGTTTGGATTTAATAAAAATGATAACCCTTGTTTTAAATTGAGTTGGGATCTAACAAAAATGATTCCATTAATAACATACTCCCCTTCTCATTATATTGAGAATGAGGTGTATGGTTACATGGCCTTAAGTGACATTCCCAACATTCTAAAGGATGAAGAAAAATTCCAAAGGGTATTAATCCCTATAGGGTAAAATTTTCTATTTAAGAAAAAATCCACTTCCAAAACATTCCATAACCAAACATCCTCCTTAAGATTCATGAATATAATGAATAATAACTCAACATTTTATTTATCAAAATGATACTAAAACTAATTATCGTGGAAGAAGACTAAAATATCAGAGTAAAAAGTGGAAGAAAAACTCAAAGACACCAATGAAAACTCTGAAGTCCAAATATGCTCCATGATCCAACTCCTAAATAGACAAAGTATATAGAAGTACTACTAAAGATGTGTGATACATTACATTTTCCCATGTCTCAATGAAAATCATCTAGAAACCACCTAAGTTCTAATGTTGGAGGGATTAATGAAACACATTATATATTCCTTAATACATTCACTAATTATTCCACTAGTATAGAACATGTTAGCGAATTTGTATTCGAGATGTTGTAAAATGAATTTCTAAATTAGTTTATACCAGAATATAAACAAGTGCTAATGAAAAAACATTTTCCTAAACAACAATAATTTTACAAGGAAGGCATCTTAACAATGTTACAAAACGATTTCATTAATTCCACTTTGGAAAAACACATTCATGTCCACACATCCACACATCAATACATGCATTCATTATTATGAATATTCCATAATCATGCTCTTTTTCAAAATGACACAGTTGAAAACGATTTCAACATTTTTCCAAAATCAACACATTTTTAAAAATCATACATCCTTACTCAAAATGAAATATTCACTCATAGTAAGAATTAATTAATCTAAATAGGGTCATTCTCAACTCATATGATAAACCCTTGAGAATGAGATTCCAAATTCTATAATAGTATCCAAAACAATATTGTAGTGAACTCCCTGTTAACTTGATGATTAGTATAAATATGTTAGATATGTATTTTTATTACCTATATTTGATGTCCCAAAAAAATTCATTCTAGGATCCTAGCTGAAGGAATATAGTTGAATGACTTGTACTCCATGTCCAGACACCTATACCATATCAAAAACCTAGTTTTTCCAAAAAGATATTCAGATGGACCAAGATGATACCACTTGTTTAAAATAGAGTTTGGATTTAATACCATTTTATAACTATCAAAACCATGATCTTTTTCAAAATGACACAATTGAAAACGATTTCAACATTTTTCCAAAATCAACACATTTTTAAAAATCATACATCCTTCCTCAATTAGTTTATATCAGAATAGAACATATTAGTGAATCTGTATTCGAAAAGTTGTAAAATGAATTTCTAAATTAGTTTATATCAGAATATAAACAAGTGCTAATGAAAAAACATTTTCTTAAACAAAAATAATTTTCCAAGGAAGGCATCTTAACAATATTACAAAACCATTTCATTAATTCCACTTTGGCATAACACATTCTTGTCCAGTCATCCACACATCAATACATGCATTATTTGTTATGAATATTCCATAATCTTGATTGGGTTCTCATAAACTTACCATGTATTCATAAATTAATTACATACCATGCACTATTAAAACTTTTGCACCAATCACAAGGTCATATTTTAGCCAATACTCATAATGTAATGTAATCCCTCACACCAGGTATCCCCAACAAGCATGAAAATGTAATCATTCAAAATAAAATTCAATATAACAACCATTTTATTGAAAATAATTTTCCAAAAATAGAATCAAGGAACTTTTTTAAAATCATTAATTTAAAATCATTTATTAATAAACACTGTATAATAATTCTACTATATCACACAAATCCACAAAACTGTCAATACAGTATGTTTCTACAATATTTTTCACATAAATTACATAATCAATTTAAATCAATTTAATCATTTTAAAACTAATACTTCATGTTCAAAATACTTGAGATGAGAGTGAATCCACCTACCTCGGTTTTGTAATGATAATAATATAAGACACCTAAAATCGAATGAAACTGAGTAAAATCTATATAAACCCAAATTAGATCCATTCCCTTATAAAAAATCCCAAATATAATCATATTTTTCATCCACAACCTTAGATATACCCATAGTAGGTGTAGATATGAAAAATAGAGAGATAGAGAGGGTAAATTTGATCATAGATAACTCATCACAAATAGCCAAGAAGGATGACTTTCCATGAGGATCATGCTTCATCACACAAATTAATATCTCCAGATCGCATCCAATTTGATTGGGAGAGGTTATCAAACCATTGGGAGAGGGAAAATCCATCTTTGGGCATTTTTGGAAAAAAATTGATGGAGTTTGAGGAAAAAAAAGAGTGAGATACACAATTTTAGGATCTCACTTTTATCTCATTCACATTTAGACACAATGCAAGGAAAAATGTGTTCTAACTATGTGCATGCTACAACCACTGGGTTTGAACCTTTAATGGATTGATCACATTATTTCTAAACACTAGTATAACCATGCCGAAGGCCTTTTCTAATGTATCACAATTTTTCCTAGGATGCCACACCATTTGGAAAAATTGTGTGATGCCTATGAACCTTCCCTGTTTACTCCGTCTCACTGTGCATGGTTTCTTGGAGGAGTTTCATAGTTTACCCAAATTGTGCACATATCGTACAAAAGTAGAAACTACCAAAAATATTCCAGAAGGCCTACAAAACTTACCTAATGTATCACAAAAACATTTCATACATAAAATTCCTAAAAAAATGTTTACTTACATGACACTAGAGGAGATACAGAAAGGACCAAAGGACCACACTCATCCTATACTATTCCAAACTAATAAAATGATGAACCAAACCAACTCTTGAAAGGGGTAAATAGTGTGAACATAGGGGTACATGGTGTTTCATGATATACCCAAGCCTATCCATGTGTAAAATCATAAAAAAAATGTTGTCTCCAAATACATGGAATGTAGAATGATTATAGGACATGTTGAGACATGATATCCTACCATTGTTTCCTAGAAGTATAATGAGGTCGTGTCAATGTATTGACCCATGAAAACTATGTTGTGTTTGTATACAAGTACATGTCATTCCATCTGGATGTGAACTTTTACCCGTGTCTTCGTACTCTATGAGGTATACTATAAATCACACATAAGGGGTCACACATCATGTGATAGAGGTCTAGTAATTTGAACATAAGATTTCAAATCTCGAATCCACATAGAGAATGATCCATTTATAAAAACTATTACTATTTGGAAAACACAGGGAGATAGGGAACCATTAATCCATATGTTCCTCTCCTAATTATTCACCTCCATCATCTCACCTAAACCTCACCAATGATCACAAACTACACTGATGGTATCAGTCCATTTCATAAATGAATAGTCATATAATGATATAATACTGGGTATTCATCGAACCATGAGCTAATTAAAAATTCCCACAATTAATATTCAATTTATAGTGGGAGACCCAAAAATCCATAAAATGTGAGGAATGAACCTGTTTTATTATTTTGTAGGCATAAATTCATTATAATAAAATTTATTAATGAATTGGGATATTAGAGGTGAAAAAATAAAAAAATCCATCAAAATTTAAACTACTATCGAAGTGCTTATCAATTGTATTTGTGGAATTGATCTATATTCTCCCAGTGATTAATGAATGGGATGGAAATCACATAAAAAGGAATCCTATTAAATATATGGATCTATTTTATATGAATTAATGTTGTATTTATAATGTATATGAGATCCATATACTCTATTGGCATAATAATCTATGATTTGATTCTGATTTGTTGACGTCTCCATGAATGATTTCTTCTAAAGGCTCCTTGGTCTCCAAAGAATAATATTAAAACCTGAGAGAAAATATATAACTATATAATTAAATAATTATTAGGTAACTACATTTAATAAAATAAAATAAATTTATAAGTTAATTTATTTTATTATGTTCTCTCCCATGATAACGTTTTCCCAAATGTCCCATATTGATAAAGATATTAACTTGCCTTGGGTAAAAGTTGTGTTTTTAACTCATCTATCCACTCAGTTTTCATATATAGGACTTTGTTTTAGGAATTTTTCAACATTTTCCTAATATCGATGCATACATTATAGCTAATATATATAATATATTTCAAATGTTTATTCTGGCCACACTAGGCCTCGAAATCACACATCGTCTCAACACCAGGTTATGAAAATAATCTATATAATAACTAAATATAATACATGGAAAAAATATGAAATTACATAAAAATAAATTATTTGTTTTTCAACCTATTTAATGAACATATTTGGACCCTATAATTTCTATTTCTCACAAATACACTATTTTGTACCCATTTTCTAGGTGAAAAACATGTTTTTAATTATTTATTTTTAAAACAAATAGTGTGAAACTCGCCTAACATGTAATTGGGAACCCCCTATCCTATATTATTCACACTATCAAATCCCATTGGTTTATTCAATACTTGCAAAAATAAAATACCAAAAAGAAAACCTCGTCCTAGAATCATTATTTTTGGGATAAATCCATTAAGGGAAATATTTTGGTGCAATACATTAGAGATTTCCCAAGGAAGATCTATCATTATTCAATTAGAATTTTTATTTTATTGACTCATCCACCTCCTGAAAATATTATTATACTATTATGATATAATAAAATAATTTTTATATGTATAATAATAGTTTTTTATAAGGTAATGACCTAAAACAACCCCTACTTCCACCAAATGGTTGATGAAATCATCTTCCGTGTGTACGTCGAACTACAACCCCCTGAACTGATTTTAATTATTTTTCCATTACTGCATAAAACCCATGGGTATTTTGATGAATATAAATTATATTGTAAATACATATAACATATCTAAAAAATTGGAATATTTTTATAATATATAAATTTTTACATTCCATTATGTTGGGGACATGATAATGTCGCTCGTGTGTATTGTGGTCTAGCACCTCATGTATTGATGTGATTTTTACTTCACTAAATCATTATATGTATTGTAATAAGGGTAAATTATGTTAATATATGTGTTATACAAGAATTAAATTTTATATTAATGAAATAATTTACATTATAAATTTACAATAAATCATTTTCATTTTAAAACTAGAATATTATAAAATTGTTCATGAGCTTTTGGACTACCAACATCCCGATAAAATGTGACACTATTTTCATCACCCCACCACACATATAATATATATATGTAAATTTAAATAATTAATTTCATATATAGGATATTATAAAAATATAGAAATAAAAAAATATTACGTACCTTTTTAACAGGATGACGATTGGAAAATATAAACATTACTCATGCATATGTATGGTCTACAATCTCCTTGACTGTAATATACATAATTTTTCTTATCCATCCATCATGAATGGTTATAAATGTATAATTAATTTAAAAAAGATATTATAATTTCATGATTATTATTATTATTTTGATTTTGGATCTATATAATATGTGAAATAATAAAATCATTCATGAAGAAACACGCATGAGAAAATAATGAAACTAAAACCTAAAATAATGAAAACAATGAAGAATTGTTAATAAAAAGGTGATAAAATGTTATAAAAGGATCATATATTATATCATAAATATTATTATTATTAACATACTTGTTTACAACCTATTTAAATACATTGTACCCAAGTTTAAATCATTTTCAACAAAATAGAATCCTGAGTTTAGGGATGTTTCTTCAATTTCACATCAATTAGGAATAATTTAATGTTATTATAATGTCCCAATACTGGGTGCAACCCAGAGGGTCCCAAACTCGGATGGTCACATGGCCTCAAGTGTATTTCCCCAAACTCTAGAGGCTACCACCTAGCAGTGAGGGCCTTGGGTGTGATAGTGGGGAAACTATGCCTTCATTGGCAGAGTAACAAAGAAAAAATATGTAGATAATAGTAGAAGAAGAAGTAATAACACCATAAAATAGGTAAACAACTAAAAACTAGAAATAATTAAACAACTAGAGAATATATATATAATGATGCATGATAACTATGTCTAATAAAACAACCAAACAAATCACACTCCTGGAATACAATACTAAACCAAAGTACAAAGAAAACAAATAAACAAATCCTCATAATCACAAGCCTATGCAAGGTCCCCTGGTCTCTAGCCCCAAGTAGTCATGTACTTGAAATAGAAGGGTGCTTTCCCTTATCTAGACCTACAACAATATAATCTTTTTGGGCCCAAAAGCATGATCCAAATAGGGTTTGAGACTATTACCAGTAGGCAACCACCCTAAGGTCTTTGCCTAACAGTTAGTGAATATATATGGAAGGAAATAAGCAAAAAGAAGAAGTAAACAAAGATTTACTCAAAACTAAATAGTCATATAGTTTCAATGCATTCATTTTTCAATTATCAAGTATGTAATTAATCACAAACATGTAACCCTTTGGGACGTACTCACAACCTAACCCCTCTGGTTCAACCAAATATCATAAGCAACTCTCTTGAAAGTACACACAGTCTAACCCCTCTAGTTCAGCTTTATGAAAGAATCTCTGAGGAAGTACTTACCATCAGTTCACACTATGGTCTCATATCGGAAACTATAGACACTCTAAGAAAGCACTCAAAGTCCAATTCCCTCGGTTGTCTCATAAAAATGAAACTATAGACACTCTGAGGGAGAAAAATGTCATCCCCCTAAATGGTCTCACAATGTAAAAGAAAATAGACACTCTGGAGAAGCCCTTAACATCCATTCTCCCAATGGACAACTACACCAGGTTTTTAAAGCCCTGTGTAAGTCATTTGTGAACAACGATACATATAATCCAATGTAAACCTCAAGAAATACATGGCTAAATAGTCTACAACATATCACAACATGTTAGATACAATCACTCAATCCTAACAATACTAGGCCTGAAAAGAAAAGTAGCATAATAGGAAAGCAAACCCAATGGTAAAAATATGAAACATGGGAAAAACATCCATAACATGGAAATGTTAACCCCATTCACAAACAATTATCCTCTATCCAAACAAACAAGGCATAATTGGCAAAAATGGGGCTAAAAACCCTAAGCACGCAATACCACGAACAAGGGTATTGGGAACATTTTCACATATAACTCAATGACTAATGCCGAAAAGACACAAACCACCTACCTTGGCATCATGGGATCAATATACATGAACCTTAGGCCTTGAATATCCCTAGAACTCTATATATCTAAAAAACACTAAAAAAGTTCAACCGATAATATCTCGTTCAAGAAGAGAAATCATGAAACGAGACTCTAGATGTAGGAGGATATTACTGTGGCGATCCCAACACAATTTATGGTAGTCAATTCAGAAAAGGGATGGAATGTTGGGGGCTCAGAAAAGATTCAATATGTACGGTCACTCCTAGACAAGAAAAATGATGTAGAATAGGGTTATGTTGATTATACGTGACCTCGGTCTATTTAATGAAAAAAATAAAGTACACATCATGTTCTTTAAAAGTACACGGGGTGTATAAGACTTTTCAGGCCTCCACTATAGGCAGTCTCTAGGTCACTGCACACATCCATGTACTCGGCTGTTACACGACCTGTACATGGTCAACCATGACAACCGGGTACACGGCGTGTACTCTTACAATTTCCAGAAACACCCTTTTTCTTAAAGACAATAATAAAAGAATGATATACCTGAGAAGAAGATCTAGGTTCTTCTAAACTTCTCCACTTAAATAAATTTCTTCCTGAATTTCCCTAGCAGGGAAGCATTGAGGAAGAAATCTCAAAAAGCTCCGACCACTGCGATTGTACATCAACCTACCTATCCTAGGTCTCGTCCTATACTCACACATGAATCCATAACACTTGTACTAGAGGAACATACTATCCATGGAAAAACTTCACACTTCCGTCAAGAATCTGGATAAGACTCTCCTCAGATGAGGTATCCACCTTGAGCTTAACCTCCTTAGGTTGGAAAACAAGGTACGAGACTGAGAAGTAATGTCGATGCTGAGAAACGTGGAAGACATCATGCATTTTCCAACACCTCTGAGGTATATCTAACTGATAGGAAACCAGCCTGAATCTCCCCAACACCTCAAACAGCCCAACGAATATCGTTGAATGCTTACCCTATCTCCTAATACTCCTATGTTCCAACCTTAGTGTGACAGGTATAAAAAGAGGATCTCCGAACTAGAACTCTCAAGGTCATCTTCATCAATCATCATAAGATTTCTGTTATGACAGTGGAGTATCCATCCTCTTCCAAATTTACTCTATCTTCTCAGTGGTCTCCTGGATAAAACGATCTCCAAGTATATCCACCTCTCCTACCTCTATCCAACATAAGGGTGGTTGGCATGGTTTACTATACAAATCCTCATAAGGTTCCATTGGAATAGTTTCATGAAAACTATTATTGTAGGAAAAATCTAAAAGAGATATATGCTTATCCGAAGAACCTCCAATGTCTTTGATGCATGCTCAAAGAATGTCTTCAAGCACCTGAATCATATTCTTGGACTAGCCATCTACCTGGGGGTTGTATGTTGTACTCAGAAGTACCTGTGTACCCAAAGCCCTTTGAAGTCCCTGCCAAACCCGAGAAGTAAAACATGCATACCTATTTGAAACAATTCCATGAGGAACCCCTTATAGATGTGAAATCTATGGGATTTACAAACATCCCAACTCATCAACACTGAAGGTCCCCTTGACCGGTAAGAAGTGAGAAACTATCGGGAGTCTGTCAATGACAACCCAAATTATTCCATTCCCTTAATGCGACCACCAAAAACCTATCATGAAGTCCATCCCAACATCCTTACACTTCCACTTGGGAATGGGTAACTGCTGCAAAAGACCTGCTGGTCACTAATTGTCCACCTTCATCTGCAGATAGGTGGAACACCTCATGAAAAAACTAGCAATGTCTCCCTTCATTCCTGGACACCAATACTGGTGGTGCGGATCTTGACACATCTTGGTGACACCAGGATGATCTGCCCAAACCGAGGAAAGAAAGTCCCACATCAACTCCTCATGTGTGTCTACTAGCACCCACACGCTCCCATGAAAATGAAAAATCTCATCCATGCCTACTCTCCATCTAGGAATAGGATCCTCTTCTGAAACACTCTCTCGTTGGAAAAGGATTTCAGAAACTGATAGCTTCCTCATTCGAACCAATCAAAAAGTGTAGAGCTTACATCCATAGAAGAAAGAAACATCTACCCCTATTTGTCGTGCACCTCCAATGGAATCTTAGAGAACATATCCATAAGCTTCCACTCACTGTTGGCCTCTTGAACTACCTATAATTTAGTTCTTCTGATCAATGAATCAGCCACAACGTTTCCCCTTCTAGGCGTGTAGGCAATATTAATGTCAAAGGATTGAAGGTACTAAACCCACCTTTACTGTCTCAAATTCAGATCACATTGAGTAAAGATATACTTGAGACTCTTGTGGTCAGTGAAAACCGCAAATCACTCTCCCAACAGGTAGTGTCCCCAATAGCGTAAATCATGAACAATTGTATCCAACATCACATCGTTCGTCTAAAAGTTCCTCTCATGGGGCCTCAACTGCTATGACCCGTATGTAATGAATCTTTCTCCATGCATAAGAAAAACTCCTAGACCAATACCTAATGCATCACAGTACATAGTATAGCACTTTCCCGACTCTGGAAATACTAGTATAGGTGGTAATGTCAACCTCCCTTTTATCTCCTAAAAGGATGGCTCACATGGATCCAACCACAAATATATTTCACCCTTCTTAGTCAGGCCCATTAGTGGCACTCTTATGCATGAAAAGTCTATTTTGAAGCATCTTTAATAACCATCCAACCCTAGAAAATTTTGTACCTCAAAGACATTCATCGGCTGCTCCTAAGAATCTACTACTCTCACTTTCTTTGGGTCCATTGATAATTTTGTCTTTGAGATAACATGACACAAGAAGTGAATCTGTTCCATCCAAAAGTTGTATTTTGAGAGCTTATCATATTACTGATTCTCTCTCAGTGTCTCAAAATGATCTCAAGATGGGTGACATGGTCGTGTCGATTGTGAGAGTACACAAATATATCATCCACGAAGAAAACCACCAAATAATCCACGTATGGATGGAAAACTTGATTTATCAGTGCCATGAAGAATGTCGGCACATTCGTGAGACCTACCAACATAACCACATACTCATATAGTCCATACCTACTCAGAAAGGCTGTTATAGGTATATCAGATAGTATAACATGCAACCGATGATAACGAGATCTCGTCTCAATATTCGAGACACTCGGGATACTCAAAGTTGATCAAAGAGATCATCAATCCTCGGCTAGGGAAATCAGTTCTTGACCATCAACTGGTATAGCTTCTGATAATCCACACAATGTCAGAGGGCACCATCCACCTTCTTCGCAAATAAGATAGGAAAACCCCAAGGAGAAGCACTGGGTCAGATGACACCAATTTTCTAAAACTCATTGAACTACCTATTGAGCTCCTATAAATCTTGTGTATCCATCCTATAAGGAGTAATGGACACCAGTTCCACTCCTGATAGAAGCTCAATAGAATATTCTACCTATCGCTCCAATGGAAAACCTGAAAAGTCCTCTAGAAAGAAATCCTTGAAATGATCCCCCACAAGTGGAAAGTCCAACTGTGAAGGCACCAGGACATCCTGATATAGACTAGAAATTTGGGCTATAACTCCTTCAACCCCATGATGCTCGGGGCCTACTCTTCTCACCTAGACATCCCACTCGCCCTTATAAAGAAATGATCCACCCTATGGTGATGTGAAACTCACCTAACAATGACAGTAGTCGACAACACCTTGGAAGGGAACTAACCATTCTATTCATAGAATGACATCACAACCTGTCATTTCTAATAAATAGAGGTCCTATAAGTAGCGACACCCACCATCCTCATGGGGGAACACCTAGAACTGATGTACAGTAGCTGTTTTAGTCCCTAATGGAGTGTCTAGTGTCAAGAAATCAACAGAAGAAAAGATACAAAGCCCAAGGGTCTCCACAACAATAATAGATATAAAGTTATTGGAAGCCCCTATATTAAAAAACTTTGAAGCTAAAACTGAGGAAATTAGGACTATACCTTGAACTATATAGGGCTTGAGATACAGCTCTTACTGGGTCTACTCCATTGCAAATGTAAGACCTGTACCGCGACCCTATGACCCTGCGTGACCACCCTGAGTTGATCTACCTTATAGTTGCTGAAAGCCTGGCGACTGGCTACCACATCCATGACCTCAACCTCAGTCTGAATGGCCAAAAGAACTCTAGTTCCCTAACTGAGGGGAAACAGGGGGTCCTGCTCCTAAACAAGGTGTCATAGAAGAACCCAGGTAACTAGTTTCTCATGACATAAAATGATAGAAACGATAAATGTGACCCATCTTGCTACAAGTTCGACACACCATTGGGTCTCTCGAGAAATATGGCCTCGTATTCCCTTTCTTCCCGCACTGGTAGCACACCACCTGGCTACCAGAAGATGTCTCTCATGTCCTCGGATCTCTATGCGTAGCCTCCTTATGGTGCTTCCTGCTATCATTAAGTGGGATAACAACTTCTTATGTCGAGCCATCCAAGATCAAAACTCTATAATCCCTCTGATATCGCTCCGCAATCAGTGCCTGGTTGACTATAGAAGTGATGGAAGTCAACCTGAAGATGTTCTCTTAAGATTATATGTCGTGACTAAGACAATCCACAATCAACCTCACCAAGAATAACACATCACATCCTAGGATGGGTGTGAAGTACTGAAAATCAAGGATATAAGAAGAATACTCCATAACTGAAAGAGTACCATGCTCCAGACTCATGAACTCTCAGGCTTGATTGACCCTCAATGTCTCCATGAAAAAGTAGTCATAGAAGGAATGCTAGAACTCATCCAAATCCATAACCTTCTGGTGTCCCGCCTGTGAGATCACAACCCACCATCTCTTGGCGGTGTCCCGTAGCTTGTATGTAACAATCTTCAACCTATTCTCTGGAGGCGTCTCTATATGATCGAAGATAGAAATCATGGATTTTATCCATGAATATATAGCTTGAGGTACTCCGTCCCATGTGATGGTTGGAGGATGATGATGTTGAAAAACCTACATCAACTCTATCAATGAAGGGTAAGGATGCAGTACTCCTTGAAAGGTCTCCATTAACCTCATAATTCCCTCTCCGAACATTGGGTTAGAACCTGTGTCTGGAATGACGGTTGTTTCCAAGATTGGAACTACAAGAGGATCTTCTTGAAATTCTTGATCTTCCATGTCCAGTGTTTGATCATTACCCTGCAACTGGCATACAACTAGAGGATGTTGATGTGGCATGACTCTGTAAGTGAAATTACACACATTAAAACAAGATTAATAAGGAATAAAACTTATATGTTCATGATGGGAACAATAGAAATAAATCATTCAAGTTTTTTCAAAACATCGATACACATCATGTATAATGCCTACAAAGCATGTTCCCCTAAGCCTTCACATGGGCATGTAGTTTTTCCAACCTAGGTAATGAATCACCCCATACACATAGTGTGTTGTCCTAATATGTGATGTGTACTTGAATCCTCTTCCCCTTCCCGAGTTCTCCTACACGACTAAGCGACATAGGTTCCATAGAACAAGACTACATGGCATGTTAGTGCCATGCATGGCATATACTAGATGAACTTCATCGACCCGTTTTGTTAGCCACATGGGTGGACACACGACTGACTCTACACGGAATGTTTATGATATACATGAAATATGCTATAAGTATTCCACCGCACTGTGTTTTTTGTTACACGGCTGGATACAATGTTTATACTACATAGCCTGTTCAAGCTTGACACGACGTGTATAACTGATGTTTTATCCATCTCTGTCGTTAGTCACATGGGTGGAGACATGGTCTATAAAAAACAATGTGTACATCTGGTACACAACGTGTCCCACTAAATATTTCCCAACCAAGTGTATCTGCCCACACAGCCAGTGACATGGTTGGAGACTACACGACGTTTACATATAGTACATGGCATGTACTTAAGAAAAATAGTTCCTTCCTGAATAGAAGGACACATAGCATGTATTCATCACTAGACGCCATGTTTTCTGGATTTTTCTAGATAGTAAGCCTTAGAAACTACTTCGGAACCTAGAAAACACTGTAACGAACATTAAGGTGCCAAATTCCAATCTGTGAGGCCCCATACTCCCTGTGATTCAAATCTTGGCATCTTATACATGTTATATATAAACATAACATAGGAATAATCCACAAAATTGTGGTCTATGAGGGCCCATAACATCCTAAGAAACAATGTTTTGAGTTCATTCAAACTAAATCTTTTATAATAGAAATACCCTATCAAATATAAGGTATTCTATCAAGGAATCTATCACAACAACATTCATATCTATCACAACAACATGCAATCAGTACTGCACCCTAAATGGAATGGAAAAAACACATGACATGTGATCTCTAGAAAGTTCCTATATAATGCATGAGATGGAATAACCTCATCTCATCAGGTTGCATCAGAAGTAGAACCTCAATAATAAAATCAATAATAGCACAAAACATGTGATTCACCCAATGGTGAAATAAAATCAACTATAAAATTGCGAAACTAGAACAATTTAAATAACAAGGTAAATTGGCTTTTCCTTGTACACGAGTTACATAATCTTGGGCACAACTTATTACCAAGTACCTATTTTCATCCTATCATGGGATATAAGCTCCAAATAGTAATTCAAGAACAAAATAATGTCTCTGATACCAATTTATAACTTCGCTATTCTAGGTGCCACCCAAAGGTGCCCCATACCCAGTTGGTCACATGGCCTTAGGAGAATTTCCCAAAATTCCCGAGGCTGCTGACTAGCAGCGAGGGCCTTGGGTGTGATAGTGGGGAAATTATTCCCACATTGGAAAAGTAACACAATGTAAATAAACAAATAATAATAGAGGAAGTAGTAATAATACCATACAATAGGTAAACAAAAATGACTGGAAATAAATAAACAGTTGGAGCACATATATATAATGATTCCTGATACATATGTCTAGGAAAATAGCCAAAAAAATCACAATGCTGGAATACAGTACAAAACTAAAGTACAAATAACACAAAGAAACAACTCCACAGTATTGCAAGCCTCATGTTGGTCCCCTACTCACTAGCCCCAAGCAGTCATGTACCTGATGTAAAAGGGCATTTTCCAATATCTAGACCTGTAACTATATAATTTGTTTGGGCTCAAAAGCATGATCCAAACATGGTGTGAGACAAATCCCAGTAGGAAACCACCAAAAGATATGTTCCAAATAGTTAGTGAGTATATATGGTAGGACATAATAAAAAAGAGGCAGTTAATAGGGATGTACTCAAAACAAAACAGACCGACGGTTTCAATGGATTTAGTATTCATGTATCAAGAAAGCAGCTAATTACAAATGGGTAATCCTTGGGGAAGTACTTATAGACTAACCCCTCTATTTCAACCAAACAACAGAAGAAACCCTCTGGGAATTACACACACTTTAACCCCTCTGGGTCCACATTAGCAAAGACTCTTTGAGGAAGCACTCACCATCAATTCCCCATGTGGTCTCGTATCAGTAATTATAGACACTCTGAGGAAGAACTCAACATCCAATTCCCCTTGTGGTCTCATTATAAAGAACCTACAGACACTCTGAGGGATAATGAAGTACATCCCCCATATGGACTCACAATTTAAAAGAAAATAGACACTCTGGGGAATCCCTCAACGTCCATTCTCCCTATGGTCTACTACACTAGGTTCTCACGGCCCTGTGTAAGTCAGTAGTCCACAAAGATACCTGGCATCCAAAGTAAACCTCATGAAATACTTTGCTAAACAGTATACAGCATAACACCACATGTTAGGTAAAATCAATTCATCCTAGAAATAGTAGGCATGAAAATAAAAGCTGGCTAACAAGCATGCTTGACCTAATGGTAAAAATAAGAAAGACGAGAAAAACATATTTAGCATGGAGAAGATACCCCGATTCACAATAAAATATCCCCTATACAAAAAAACAAGGCATATCAAGAAATAATGGTGCTAACAACTATAAACACGCAATATCCCAAAAAAGGGTATTGGACACTTTTTCACATATAACTCAATGACTAACTACGGAAAGGAACAAACCACCAGCCTTGGTGTTGTGAGATCGATATACGTGAATCGCAGGCCTTGAATCACCTTAGACCGACAAATATCTACAAAAACTCTAAAAACATTCAACCTATAATATCTCACATAGGTGGAGAAATTAGGAAATGAGGCTCGAGATGAAGAAGTATCTTACAGTTGTGATCCCAACAAAATTGACAACGGTTGATTCGGAGAATGGATGACGAGTCGGGGGCTCATATAAATTTGCACCGTATGGTCACTCCTAGATGAGACAGAAAAATGAGAAGATGGTTCTGTGGATTAGACATGACCCCATTCCATTTAATAAAATAAAATGAAAGTACAAGAATTGGTCTATAAAAGTACATGGTGTGTACTTGCCTTAACTGGTCTCCACTTTAGGCGGTCTCCAGGTCACCACACATGACCATGTAGTCGGCCATTACACGGCCTTTACATGGTCACTCATGACAACCAGGTACACAGAGTGTACTTATATGTACACGGTGTGTAATATTAAAATTTCTAGAAACTCCCCTCTTCTCAAAGACAACCAGAAAATAGAGACATACCTGAAAAGAGGATCTGGGTTCTTATAGTTATTCACATTAATTATTTGATATGGTGTATATAATTCCACTCTAACATGAAATATCATGATTCATTAATAATCCATTGTTTTTTTATTTCTATTTATTTATTTTTTTTCAATGGTGATTTGACCTGAAAATTACATATTGGTAATGAATTTATTAAATCAATTTCTTTTCAATGAGTTATATATCTTCATCTTCTTTGATATTATTAAATTTTTCTTGTAATGAAATTTAATTTTATTATGTGGTATTTTATATTTGTTTTTATTGATTTTTATATTATATAATTAATATATTAATTGAATAATTATCCCTTTAATGTTTTTATTATTCTTAGGTTCTATTTCACAATCTCATTATAATCTATACTTTTTATTATTGAATTTTATTTGAAGGAAATTATTTCAACATTTCATAATAATTCCATATAAATATAATATATTATGTGAATTCATGATATTTCTTGTTATAGTAGCATTTTCCTAATCTTGTGTACTTAAAATAAATGTAATAAAGATTTTATGAAAAGCTGACTTCATTTCACTCTTCTGACAGAAATCAGATTTCTTACAAAACATTAATTTCTAAAACTTTTTCAAATTTGTATTTATCAATTTTAAATATGATTTATTTATGTGATTTTTTAAATTAATTCGATTTAAAAAAATTGAATACTCATGTCATTTTAATAAAATTACCATTTAATTTTAATGAAAAAAGAGAAAGGAATATTAGTTTTGAAATGTATGGAATATATGGAATTTAAAACCATTATAACACCAAAATTGTTTTTAAGATTATTTTATAGATTTGAAGGTTTATTTTCAAAGAAGTTTATTTTAATTTTTTTAGAAAATTGAGTTTTAAAAGGTTATTCTCGAAAATATATGAATTTTTCCTCCAAAAATGTATTTAATGATACGTTCATGGTATTTATATTCATCAATGAAAAAACACATTATTTTTAATCAAATTAGTTTATGATATATTGATCATATACATATTATTCTTATTTTTTTTATGATAAATTTGACCAAGTAATGTACATACATTCACTTCATTGGATCAATTTTTATTCACTAACATTCCCTTGAATTATTCACTATCCTGTGTACATTAAATTCCCACTAAATATCTATATTATTTTCAAAGATATGTTATTTTGTTGAAAATTTTATAATTATTAGATAAGGTGTTCTAAATTGATTTTTTTATTTATCTGGTAAATATTATTAAATTTATGTTCATTACTCAGTATGGGTATCTTATGACAAGGTACATTATTCATGAATAAAATCGATTATTCGATATATGAGAAATAATTTTTACACGAGGAAATATCTAACGATTAGTTATATATAGTCCCTTAAACAACCAATAGTCTTATGACTCAAATATGTAAGAAATAATAAGATCCATTGGCCAAACACAATGTGTGTGAACCCAATATTTTAAAATGTCTTGATGATAGATCATGGTGGTAGATTTACCATGTACCTAAGGCATGAAGTCAAATAAATAATAATTTCATTCCTTTAATATTTAGTTTTGATTATCCATGATGTTTTTTTAATGATATTATATCTTTATAAATTTTATATATTATTATTTAATTTGTTGTGTGTTCAGTTATTTACCTTTCCAAGTTGATTACAAATTATCATTTGATCAAAGCCATGTTATTTAAGTGGAATTTGTTGTTCAGTTATTTAACATGTAATATTGATTATTATGTAATATATTTTCATGTTGATGAAATCTTTGGAATAACATCCTTCTTAGTTTATTGGTTACATGGAATATTTTTTTTATTTCATTACAATTTCATATTGATTGTGCTTACTGATTTGTTATAGCTTCCAATATACATAACCCTTGCTGAGAAATTAAACCCACCCTGATTTTTTCGCAAAAAATAATATAAAATTGAACTATGATTGATTTGATAGGATATGGGAGAGAGAATAATGATATTCTTGAATTATAATATGATGAATTGTTTTCAAATTTAGTTCATTACACAATTATGTTTCTAGTTTAAAAATATTACAAACTATTAACTCCATTATGATATAATTACTTGTATATTATTCCATTTTAATAGATCATACACATGATCTGAGCCACTGGTGTCTATGTCTCAATATGTGTTAGGAAAATAAATTAATTAGAAAACTTTGCACTATATTTAAGAATACATTGATTAGGGATAATAAACATATGATATAATATCATAGTAAGTATAGAAGAACATTCTAATGTTTTATTAAAGTAATTAAAACATGGGTTTTCATGGAAATTCATCCTCATATAGATAAAATAATTTTTTGTGGTTCTAAAAAACATGTACGTAGGGGTAATAACTCTAAAAATCATTCATTCGTCTTGACTAGATCATCACATGGTACCAGACAATGACCCTTAATACATATATACTTTTAAACTTCAGGGGAAAATTCTTAGTATAATTATTATTTTCATTAAAAATAATTATGAATGGTTTAAATATATAATGAAAAATAATGACCTTGGTTAAACCAATGGTTTCATAGATTTTAAAAAAATAGGCTTCATGATTTTAACATCACATAAATTATTATAGGTATTTTTATGGAACTAAGGCTATTATTTTCTAAAAAAGGAATATGGTTTGTGTTTCTTGTCAATCCTCTCATGTATGATTAGGGGGAATGCAACGAAAGGGGTCATACAGTTCAATCCGAAAGCAGTTTTGAAGGTGACATCATTTCTTAGTGCTTGCCTAACTTTTGGGTCCAAAATTTGGATATTGGAAAGAATTGAAAAAAGTGGTTCTTCTTGGAGACCTTATGAAAATATAGAAAAGGAATTTGTTTTTCATTGAAGGGAATCTTGATTTTTGTTTGGCAATGATATAAAGAACAAATACGTTGTTCTCTGTGATTACAAGAGTTTGATATTTGATATTTGTGAAAGGTATTATCCTAGAATAAATGTTCCATTTTTATGGAAATTGAATATAATTCACAAATATTGGCATGATGATTTTAAATAAATGAAGCATTGAGATTTGAGATGCTGTTTCTTTGCTATTATGACGAGCTCTATGAACCAGAAATTTCAGCAAAGCATTGTGAGATGGAGGAAGCGCTGCCGAGAGGTTTAGACATATCCAGATTTTGCGCTGAGGAAGAGAATCACCATTTTCGACTGTGCCTATAAATAAGAGGCCACACCTCCTCATTCTGAACAAATTGAGGAGTGAAAAGTAGGGATCACATTGAATTCAAAAATCAATGGGTTCTCCTTGAAGAAGATTGTTCTATGGGAGCTCGAGCATTGTGAAAAGACTTTTTTACATCTTGAATGATTCCAATGCTTCTATGTCAGAAGAGTTTTGTGAATATGGGATGTTTCTAATTGGCCTAGTTTGATTTTCAATGTAGGTTGCTCTGTGAGGAAACGAGCTCTGCGAAGGGTCTTTCTCTATGAGGCAATTAGCTCTGCGAAGGGTTGTGCTCTACAAGGTAGAGATCTCTACAAAGGTTTGATCTTTGAAAATAGGCTTTGTGAAGGGCTCTTTTAAGTATCAGGATTGAGTAGTCTTGGATTCTAGTGAGCATATACTCTATTATTTGATTCAAGTAGTGTTTTGTTCTAGATAGAGACAAAGAATCTTTTTATCATGGTGTTGCATTTGTTTTCAATAAGATGTCAATAAGGATTCAATTGTTAATCGGGTGTAGATATTTGTATGGAAATGTAGTGATGAAGTGATGAGGATGATTGAAGAATAGAAGTTGTTCCAAAGATTGTGTCCCTTAAAAAATTAGTATAAAATGACTTTGGATGTCATGCTCTGACATTCTAAATATTAATCTAATGATTGTCGAATAGGTTCTATGTTCCAAGACTTTTATCAAGGTGATACATTGTTACAACACATGAAGAAGTAAATACAATAATCAATTTCATGAGGAATGAAGTAAAGAACCATCCATAGTCACTAAGTGGATGAATTTTTGAACATCCATCCAATGAAATCTAATTAGATGAAGGTTTCGAATCAAATCATACAATTTTTTGAGCTGATCTTTAAAGACCAAGACATGTGATAAGGAGAAAATGTTTCTTGAGATAATGTTTCCATGCATTTTATTTTAATTCATGAGGAGTTCAAGAAAATGAAATGAAGATGAGGAAAAGAGAATGAAATGATGTTTCATTCGAAGAGAGGTGGATATTCTTGAATTAGTAAGGTGGTCATTTTATACATAAAAGAATTTTTTATATGGGGCCTTACATAAAAAATAAGCCAAAAAAGGAGGCCAACCGAGGTCTTCATCTTTAAGAACATGTGGGACCAGAAGGTCTACCATGCCTGAGGGAATCCCTCAAGGCCAGCCCCATATGAGGTAGGAGTGCGGGCCATGTATAAGCCTGCATGAGCATACATAGTGATCAACCTGTGTAGTAAGGAAGCATAGTGTGTGCCAAAAGCCCACCCGAGGAGGCAAGAGTTGGTGTAGAAACCCTCCCACAGAACACCGGTGCGGGGCGGAATTGGGCGAGGGGGAAGGAGAGTTTTGAGCTGAGGCTAGAGCACTCATCCTTATAAACAAGAACCATCTCCCATTCTCTTTTCGATGTGGTACAACATTTTCACCCTTGGAAGGAATTCCCACTATTAATCAGATCGCGTGTGAGATCTCAACTGCACGTCGCATCCCACATCCTACAATGCAATCCAAGCCGTCCACCCATCTGGGAAGCATTTGTTTGAACCAAGACTCTTTGATGATCCCTCCAAAGAATCCTCTTTGACCTCTGAGAAACCCAATTCCATTGTACAACCAGAACATAGCTGAACCTCCCTGATGATACTCTGGACACCATTGATGATCAAACTCATGCATCATGATCATTTGTGAAACATGATGTCATGAAATCATTAAAAGTATCATGCATTCATCAAAATAATTAAATTCAGATAAGGATGAGACAAATAATGTTTCCTAGGTTTCACTAGATGTTTGATATTTGTGTGAGGATTTAAAATAAATACACACACATTCCTCTTCTCATGCACGTTATATTATCCCCGAGAAAGATGAACGACCACGTTTGAAATGGAAACACCCATGACATGTGCCATATCTCTATCCCAATTTTGAAATATTCAAAACTGAGGATCAGGGGTAGTTCGAACATTGAATATCACATATATTTGAATGTGAAATTGATCCAAACCTCACCTATAAATAAGGTATCACCAAGATGATATGTTTAGTTGATAATATTGAGAGAGGATCTCATTTTATGAAAAATAGAGCATCATACAACTTGGGGTTCCGCACAGCTTTGTTAAAAGATGATGAGATTTATACGTACTCTTGATACGTGAAGAAGTTCTTCACATCCCTTGCATAAAGGAGAACTGAAAATATTTTTGGTATGAGACAGTGGAATGAATTCGCACCCTCTAGGTGAAGAATCTATTGAACACACGACAAGTTCCTTTGAACGCTTGCTGCGCTTCTTGCATGAAGAAGAAACTGCAAAAACACATTAGGTGATATGCACCCTTCTCGTACCCTTGCGAAGATATACCTAAGAACCACCGTCAGTTCTGCGAAGGAGATCATCACACACCCTTTGTTTGAAGAATACGAATTCTATCTATTTATTTTTATGAAAAAATGAAGAAGAGTATTTCTAAATAAGGGTAGTACGTGTTGGGATGCACTCATATGCTTGATATGAGGAAGCCTGAGGCCTTTGTGTTATTGTATGAAGATAAAGACCCAAAAGGGATAAGGAAATTCATGCAATCATGCACTCATACGTGAGAAGAAAATATGATGTGCATACACAATGGAATAAATCCATTTATGTGAAAAAGAACAATGTCAAACGATGGACTAAAACCATTCATGTTTAAAGAAGAACACACACAAAACATAGTGACACTTGAACAATGTGAATGCAATGAGAGTGGAAGAGAATAAGATAAAGAAGAGATAGTATGTTGCAACAAGAAGGGAATACATGCACAAACATAACACACATTGAACCCAAATCAAAAGAATAAGTGTCTGAAAAAGATAAAAAAAAGGAATGTGAATGTGTGCATATTGAGAAATAAGACAGGGCATGTGTAATTGGATGACCCACGCTCATTGAACAAATATTGATACATAAGAATAGTGTGTGCTTGGGTTGAAAAGATACATTAAATATATTCTTGAAAACATGCACAATAACTTTCACATGGGAGAAGTATTTGAGATACCCATGAAATCCACACATGAATAGAAGTTGAACTGAGACTAAAGATAGAAAAAATTAAAGAACATCTTGTATATGAGTTAATAGTATATGAGAATCCATGAAGGGGGACAGTGCTAAAATTGTTCAGAATTATTCTATCACTCTTGATGAGGTTGTGTACACTAGTTTCACCAACATAAGTGACGCCATGTCTTTAACAGAAGAATAAATAATATCCTGAGAACTGTTGATACCGAGGACTAATCAGAAAAGTGATCAATGTTATTGAGAATGGACAACAAACCTTACCAAAGGCTATTGAGGATTCCTGAAGAGATACATAGGCATGTGTGTTTCAGCAAGCATGTGTGGGAAGAGCAGAAGATCAATCTACAAAAAATCAATAGAACTAATTGAAGGAAGCTTCTCGAGTGACTTGAGAGCTAGATGAACACAGGGAGATTTAAGGGGGATAAGAAGACTTCAGTGGGACTCTAAAGCAGGCTAGTGGGACATTGGTAACAATATGGTACACATTATAAAGAACCTCCTATGGGTATCTGGAGAGAGGCAGTGTGACTCTGTATTGACCATTTTAATTTCTAATAATATTATAATGGAGAATCTGTGTTATGGAGAATAACCAACAAATAAAGTAGTAGGGATTTGAACTGAACATTGTAAATCATTGTGTTTAGTGCCTTTATATTAACAACATCATTCAAGGTAAGGCTGAAAGACAGAAGAAGATTTCATCTTGTATTTAACCAATAATAGATGATTAATTGAAAATAATCAATTAGTAAAAATATTTAAAGGGATAACTGATTTACCCCCTCACCCTCTCAGTGATTCACACTAATCTGGGAACTTCATACTCCAATTCCAATCTTTTGAAGCGACCTTCATTTCAATAAACTGAATTAGACTTATCTCATGGAAGTGAGCTAGTGAGAGTTTATAGAAATTTTCCAAGGGAAGCAGTGATCCTACGCTAAACTTCTGTAAGGGAAGTTTTCCTGGAACAGAGTGACAATGAAAAAATTCCAGTACTCCAAAACATGTGAAGATTTTTAGATTTAGGTATGATTGACACACTTTTGGAGTATGTTCCATGGACGTACCCATTTACAGTGAACCATGTAAAAGTGCTATGTCATATCCTTGATTTCATTTGGATGACCAATTTAATAGGCTCCAACCAATTTGGGAACAAGATCCATAACATTAAGAAGAAAAAACTAACACCCGGATTCACCCCTCCCCTCTCAGGGTGTTCTGGGGTCCTTCATTTTTTCCACTATGATTCTTGTTGGTCACACTATGTTTTTTTGGATTTAGTGAATGTTTGGAACCTAGATAAATCATGATAACATTTTATATGATGGAAAAGGTGGTAACTATGAGAAAAAAGTGTATGATTAATATACTTACACGTTTATTGAGTATCCTTAATTTGTTTTCCAGAAATATGATTAACATGATATACATTAACCAACTCCACAAATCACCCAAAAAGTGAGTGATAGAGTTATTTAAGAGATTGCGTTATAGAGACCCCAAAGTAAAGACTGATCAATTTCCATCATATAAATTTTTTTAATAAGAGACACATAAGAAAGATTGTAAATTTAATGGGTATATGACTTATTTGTGGAATGGATGTGAATAATGTAAAAATCATAAGAGGAAAATTAAATTGTACAATGGAAACATACAAATCTCTTCCATGGGATCAATTTATATATCATTTTATAAAATGTGGAAAACCTAGGAATTATCCTTGTCAAATTACTATTATAATGGTTAAACCCAAGATTATAAAAGGATATATTTTGAAAAATATAAATGAATTATATATATATATTGGTTCTATAGTTAAATTATAGAAGTATATTTTTTCAAATGGTATTATTGTGATAGGAATTATGAATCATTTTAGAATATTTTTATATATTTTGAAGAATATTTTCTTCCAACAACAAGATATATAAGGATAAAATCAAGGGAATATTATTTTATGATTAATCATATGTTCAATATATTAGGTATCCATTTTTTGTTTTATGTTATAGGTGTCTACCAATATTAAAAAAAAAATAAGAGAAATTTACAACAAGAATATGTTTTAGTGGAAATTTTATTTGAGGAATAATTCCCATAAACACTATAGAAATATTTTTAAAGATATTGGAATACTTTAGGATTTATATGGTCATTAATGAAACTATAATTATAGTAAAACATGATTATTTTACATTTGGGGGAACTATTTTATTTAAAACTAATGTAAATTTTATATTTAATGATTAATTTTATTTCATGTATGTTCATTATAATTTTTTGATAAAAAATTAAGAATTATATTAATATTGTTTATAAAATAGATGAACCAAATTATCAGAGAAGACTTTTCACATTCAGAAAGGTCACATGTCTAGAACCCATTACCAAAGAACGATAAGGTTTTTGATCCTCAGACTCTCCTACGCGATGTCCAAGTTAATATGAAAGTTTTTAGTTAAATTATTTGAAAAAATATATATTAAGGATGGGCTTGTTTGGTTACGTGTTTGATTTAAAAATTACTTTATTATGTTGGATAATATTTTCAAAAAAAGGTTTTTGGAACATACATAGAAAGAGATAGAAAGTCTTCTCACTATAATATGAATATTATGTTCGGTTAAAATTGAATTTCAGTTCTTCAGGAATTAAAATTTTATTATTGGATATTAATTTCTGAGGGTATGTAATGAATTGAAAATTTACTAAATCATAAAAAAGGATAATATTGAGATTATGAAACATAAACATATCAAGTAAGTACATTTCATTATATTCGTATACATTAATGAATTCTATAACATTAGGAAAACTATATTGAAATGAAAATTTCATCATGTTACATTCATATCCAATAAATTAGATGGTCTTTAAAATGATAAAATATTTATTGTTTTCAGGTCCATAACATTCCACATACCATTTAATTTCTTTGGATAAATGTTCTTAATAAATGGTTATATTTATTTATTCTTGTAATCAGTTCCAATATATTAAGTTTCCATCAATGTTCTCGATTTGGAATTCATGTTATGTGTTATCGCATATGACCAATTTACATACCTTTCACCCTCAATAAGAGAATATTTTCATAAAACATTTTAAATGTGGGATTTTTAACCATGATATTTCCAAATACAGAACCATTTATTTCCTAGATGAACTTTAAATTGCATATAAATAACTTATTTGTGGTGGGGAGAATGTATCACCTTGTAATTATAAAGAAAGAATATGATATTCAGTAGTGTGTATGACATGTAATAAAAATAATAGAATAATATATAATAAACAAATCCATTTTGATATATTTATTTTTAAATAAATTAAAATAATAAAATATCATTTATTACACACAATATATACTTTATCTTTTTTACACACAACAATGAGTTAACCTTATATTATAGGCAAGACAGAGTTTAAGAAAAACATTACATATTATTAATATATTATTATTTTAAATGAAAATTTTCACATTGATTTTGGATTGGAGGGTATGAATAGTACTAACAAAATAATGAAAATTATGATTTTCTATGGTTTATAAATACATGAGAATAAATAAAAATAAAAAATGTTTTTAACAACAGTGTTTCTCAAAATTATTGTTTACTCACTTTATATATAGATAATTAAAGAAAAATAAAATTATGGAAAAAATTATTTGATAAAATGAATATAATTTTTGTGACCAGAATATCCAAATTATATTAGGATAAATATTACTTATTTTCATGAAAAGTTTAATTTTTTTGATGAACAGTCAAAAATAATGAATTTAAATTGAAAATTTTGTTTCTGATTAAATTAACTTTTCTGATATTTTTCATTTTAAATTAAATTTTATGAAAAATATCTCAATTTTATATAAATTAGTAAAATTTAGTTCATTGGTGTCATTTTGACATTTATTTTTTATATAAAAACATTGTAAACCTTTTAACATGTTCTCCTTGAAAACTTACTTTTTGTCTCATTTGTGGGTCTAATTTAAAATTAAATTCCAAAACATCCTTTACCAGAATATAAGAAAAATAGAATCAATATTTGGAATAAGAAAAATTTATATTATCTCATAAGGTTAAATTAATGTTTTTACAATAATTATTAATAATAACATAATGAAGTAATTATCATAGAGATGGTTAAATATATTTACTGGTAGTTAAACTAGAAATATATGGATTAAAATGACATAAAACATTCTTTAAAATATATTTTTTGTCTATATATAAACACCATCAGGTATAAGGATCTATAATAATACATTATATACCCTTTTGGAATTTGTAAAATGGGGTTACACCATTTTCGCTACAAAAAAAGTGTATCACTTATCTCACTTATAAAAGGCCTCCCCCACTCAGCTCATATTCCGAATATAATGTGATTTTTGGTTCATAAAATCCATAAAAAACATACAAAAATTGATTCCCTCATCCTATATTCCTTATTTTGGGATGAAATCCATCATAAAAATGATTGTTTTCACACCTTTGAATATTACACAATAAATATGTAACAATCTTTAATGAGTGTTTTTATTTTCACTCCTAATCCTCCTCCCAAAATTTATATTAAAAAACTATTATCTAATATCCTATGTATCATACATACATGAATATTTTTTTTATAATATGATTATTACCTACCAACATCCCCATGTCTATTAAATGGGGTACACGATTATGATCTATGTATACATCATATTATCGCTTCATGAACTGATGTCATTCATTCTTCTATTACCACATCTCATGTTTTGATATGATTATATATTTAAATTATATATATATTAAATTGATAAAATATGTATACCTTTGAATTTATTATTTCATATTACCTTTTATATTTCCTTCAGTAAGGAATATGATAACGTCGATCGTGTCTATAGTGGATTAACGACTTGCGGTGCGACTTCATTTGACTTTCACTAACACTTTACATGGAAGGTGATAATAATAAATATAATTAATGTATGTTATATAAACAAAATAAATATTATTCTCATGAAATATTAATTATTATTAAAATATAAAATATCATTTTCATTTCTACACTGAAAAAATGATAACATAATTCAGGAACATGATGACTACCGACTCCATGAAGTGATGCGACCCTATTTTCAATTCCAAAAAACATAAATAATATATATATATATATATATTTAAATAAATATTATTACTTATAAGTTATTATGATCAGACTAGAAAGAGAAAAATCCCTAAGCATCCTACAATGATGATCATTTTAAAATAAAATCCTTACTCATCCGTACATACGACCTATCATCTCCAAGATCTTAATGTAAATCACATATAACAATATTTCATAATTGGTTGTATATATATATTTTTTATTAAAATTTCATAATTATTTCATGATTATAACTTTTTATATGATGTAAATATATAATATGAGAAGGAACCATATAGTTCAGGATGAAACTGGAATGATAAATCAAGTAAATTAATACCCAAAACAAGGAAAATAAATGAACACATTATAAGTTGTTATAAATGGATAATATATTATTTGATAATTATTTATATGGTAAATTTAGAAGTTAATATAATTTTTAATACCATTGTTCATTATGTTAAAGAACATTCAACCAAAAAAAGTGTGAGGTAAGGGACATCATCACAATTTCACTTCATTGCGTGATACAATAATGTTATGCTCAAAATTTCTATTATATTGATTATATAATTCCCTATTTACATAAAATATCATTACATGTTAAAAATTTATAGCATATTATTTTTCAATATGAATTTTTTTCCTTTAGGATTTGACTTGAAAATTAACTATTATAAAATAATTTCAGATGGCACTTTATTATCATTGGGTAATATTACACCACAATCATCTTCGATATTATATGATTATGTTTTTAATGTTTTTAGATATTTTTTTTTGTAATTCCATATTTTTATATTTATTCATATTTGATAGAAATTTTAGATTAAATGATTAATTCTCACATAAAAATTATTATTGTTGTAATGGTTTATTTCCCAATCTCATTCTAATTGATATTGTTTGTTCATGAATTTTAGTTGGGGGAAATTATTTTATCGTTTCCTAAAAAATGATATAATTTTAATATCCTCAAGTCATTGATAATATTTTCATGTAATAGTACTACTATCCACTATTTTTTAGATAAAATAATTAAGAAAATGTTTTTTAGAAAACTGTAGTTCATTTATCTATTTGGTAGATATTTTTTTCCTTCTGACATCATGTTTTCTAAAATGTTTTCAAAAATGGTGTTAAAAGTTTTACAAAAGGATTATTTAATATATTTTCCGCCGATTTTAATTTTTACCTAACAATATGGAATTTATCTTCATGTCTTCTTTATAACTATTCCCATTTGACTTTTTCTAAAAGATAAATGAATCTCTCCCCTAATGTGTATGGAATGAATATAATTTCCATCCATAATAACCACTAAAATGCTTGAAATATGATTTTATTTTTATCAAATGATATTTTCCAAAAAAACTATTTTCAATTTTTTTTTAATTTTTTTTAAATGGGTATTTTCCAAATCAAAGATATATTTTCAACCATAATGTTTTAATGATATTTTATGTGATTTCTATTAATAAATTAAAAAACACTTCATTATTAATCCAATTGGTATATATTGTATTGATACCATCCATATTTTTTACATTTGTTAATTTATAATCATTTTTACCAAGTAATTTATTGAAATTAATTTCCTTTATTCATTTTTTATATAAAAGATCAATTAATATATTGAATTTCTTGTGAAATTTATGTTCCCTTGAATATCCATGTTAATTTTCCTTTTATATTTTATTTATATAAACCACATATCACTTTTACATATAGTGATCTAAATTGAATTTTAATTTTTTATCTAGATAAATATGGATAAATTTGTTTTAGATACTAAAAACGAATATTTGATGACAAGGCATGTTATTAAATAATTAAATTAATTATTAATTTTGAAATGAATACCTGAGTGAAAACTAGTTATAGAAATACAATATATGTATCAATAGTCTCATGAGGATAATTGTTAACGTAACATAAATTTAGTTTGCCTAACCCTATGTTTTTTCACCTAGTTGTTTTAAACTAATTTTGGGATTGATCTAGATGGTTGTTATATTAGGTTCCAATTCATAACTTCAATCAATTTTTCATTACCATCAATCATAATTTATTTGTTAGAATCCATTTGACTTTCACAATGATATTATATATGGATTCATTTATTTATCATATTATTATTTAAATGTAATGTGATTTCAGATATTTACCATTCCATATTGATTATACCATACATTTTCATGATAATCATGTTATTTTAATGGAATTTAAGTTCACTTATTTACCTTTAAAAATACATTTTTATCCATGTGGTTTTTTTATTCATATTATCTTTGGATGCACTTGATTAAATGTTTATTGATTATATGGAATGATTGTGAAGTTATTTTCAAATATATATTGATTATACTGATTAATTCATGATACATTACAATATTATTAACCCTTAATAATAAATTGATCTCAACCATATTTTTTATTTTCATAGGAATTGATGAAGTGTATTATGATTAATATGGAATGATATTCTAGTGGGAATAATTATATTATTAAAACCAATAAATTTTTATTTTTTGCATGAAAATTTAATACATTACATAAGAATAAATTTATTATACCAATATTAATAAACTATTTATTCAATCAGAGTTAGATTCCTTTTATCTTATTCCACTGTATTCATGAAGATTCCAACTTTAAGATACTATATTTTGGGATTCTCCATTGGTATTATAGGTTGTATTATAAAAAGGATAATGTGTTCCTAACCTTATTAAATCTATCCAAAAAACATATATTTGATTCTTTTCTATGCTAGGTTTCATAATCAATATCTCTTTATAGATCCAACAAAGCATTATGATAAACATTATTGGTAAAATCGTCATATTTATGTAATACGAACCATCATTGTACACAAAAGACAACATCATCAAGGATAAGTACATTGATGACTCACTCAACATATATGAAGATGATCACCTATTGAGAGAATCCCCAAATAGATTACCTTTTTTAGGATTATAAATTATCTCAAAGTCACCATCCTTATTATACTCTAGATATCACCTTTAACAAAAATTATTATCTTTATATTAAATTAGATAGCATATACTTATATTTTCATAATATAATATAAATGTATCTACAATTATTAATTGTCACTACACCATTAGGATAAATACCCCTACTAATGTAACACCATGATATTTATTGAATTTTATATAATTAATTTGATATTTTGTATTTCTTGAAAGACCAAAAAATGTTATTTTATATTAAATAAATATGTTTTCCTTTCATTATTTGCATAACCTAGTTAATATTTCACTACAGACACCATAAATTTTAGCTTGATCTATATAGAACATCGAGGTTAGCTTTCGTTACACACAATAATGACATATCTCAATGGATTGGGTAACACTCCAATCTGAGTTTTATAGAATAAAGATATATTATTTAATATATCCTATCTGTTAAATTATATGTAATAACTATCTTATGAAAAATTTATGTTTTATAAAAATATATTGATGAATTCATAGGTAACTAGTTAATTTGAAATGAAAATATAAGAACGAATTGAATATAAAGTTTACACATTTTATTTTTTTATCTACAATGGTTTTTTATACATAATTAATTTATTACAACTATTTATTTATATTAATTATATATATTAAATGAAATATTTTTTTATTCATCCAATATATTTAACAGAGATATCATAAAACAAACCCAATTTTATGCTTAAAAACAAAATTGTTTTATAAAAGATGATTTACATCCCTTTAATGGTGAATCCATTATAAATTATTTTTTTTGCAACATCACTAGAATTTATATGTAAAAATAAACATCATTTCTTAATGTGAAAAATAATAATTAGGTCAAGCTAAATTTTTGGTATTTTCTATAAGGTTTCATTTATAATTAATAGTTTAAAATATTTAATTCTAATTCAAAACCCCATTTTCATACAATTAATTTATAAAAACAAATAATATTTTAATATTTAAAAGAAGTTTAATTTAATCATATTATTTTAATTTAATATAATTTTTCTAATTTGAATAAATTTCACATTGTAATTGTGTTTAAAAACACAAAGAACTTTTTGATGTCTATATATTTTAAAACTCCACAGTGACGTCCTGTATATGGGGTAATTTTATATTAATTTTATCCAAATATATGAAAAAATTTATTAAATATATTTAATCACCATAATATATACTTTGAAATCTGTGCAACTTAATTTTTTTACTAATAATATTAGCAAATGTGTTAAAATTAATTACAGTTATTAAGGTATAATAGGCTATAAATGAACAAAACTTAATCTCAATAGCCCAAATGATGTATCCACTTGTAAAACACCCATTTTATGGCCATATCACAACTATAAAAATTCCATTTTGAATGTTGGTTGGTTTGGTATGACTTTTTTTTGGTAAAAATGTGGGTACATCTAACTCACTTTTAAAAAGGTCATATATATCTTTTCCATTCCCTATAAAAGACCACCACTTATCCTACATCCTCACACCTATCAATCCAAATAGGATTGGTCAATATCTACCCAATAATATCCAAAAATATCTCCCTTCAACTTTGAAGCAAACCATTGGGAATAAATCATTCCAAGTAATCCATTTGGTATAAACTAAATGGAGTTATCTGATTAAGAGTTAACACCCTCCCCCAAGATCCTTTCTTTTATTTAAATTATATCCTAACTAAAATAATCATATTCCATGGTTTTCTAACCAAATAATTTTCCAAAATATTCTATTTTGATATTATTATATGGGTTTTACCTACACTTACACACAATTCAATCTATTAGCTAACAAACACACTGCGTATGGGTATGGTGAGCTGCCATATCATGAAACGATGATGGTTAATTTTTCCTTATCTACCTCTCATTGAGGAAATTATTATAGATAGTATATTTATATATAATATATTATAAATTTATACTATCTTTATTATTATTAAATTTTTATTTATATCATACCCTTATGCTTTCCAGCTTGTGTAAATATGATAATTTTGTTATATGAAGTGTGGACTACCACCCTCTCAAAGTGAAATATTTCATTCAAGCATTTCATGAAATTTATTATAAATGTGTTCAGTGAAATTATATGATATGTATGACATATTAATATAACATTAATGATATTATATAAATATATACATATACATATATTTCAATTACTTTCATTTCATTAATACTTCAATAAAATGGAAATAGTGTTCAGGCGTACGTATGGCCTACCGTCTCTTTGAGTGGTGTATTCCATTTCATACTTCTATAAAATATTTATTGTTATAATAAAAATTTATATATAATTAATTATATTTATATCATGTTTTAAATTCTTTAAAACATGATATAAGTATAAGGAAAAAATATATATCAAATTAAGACTTAGGAAAAAAATAATGCGAATACTACCCGAAGCATTACCTTAACTTGGAATTTTTAACAAGAACATAATATAAATTCATAATAAAAACATATATTGTGTTATATATAATAGTATGGTTCATTAAAGTATTTATAATAAAAATACATTTTTTATATAGGAGTTTTGAATGAGTATGGCGAGAGTCCAGACACAAGGTAAGTGAATTTCATATCACTTTTTTCTGTTAGATATATGCTCTATTCACTACCCATTAATTTATTCTAGTGTGTATAAATTTCATTTATTAATTATAATATTATAAGAAATAAATTTATCGGTATTTAAATATCTGTTCTATGATCTTTATTTGATGGGATTTATGTACAACAACTGTCACCAAGTTGGTAATGTAAGTTTGTCTCAATTTTCCTTCATTAAGACACATCCCATGTTCTAAAAATATATTTTTATATGATTTGTGTATACTATAATTTACATGATAAATCATGAATATAATTATATTCATTTTATTTTTTTCTTCATCTAATTTAATTTTCTATCATGGTGAGTATAATTCCATGTCACTAAGTGGAAAATGTTTACTAAATCAATCTCATCATTTATCAATATTGTTTAAAATTATGCTTCCATTTAAAAACATTTTATAATCCATATCTGAAGAAAACTCATGAAAATTATTTTCATCTATATATTAGTGATACATTCATGTATTGGTACCATTTTCCAACTCCTGGCTATATATGATGATAGAAAAAGTGTTTTTAAGGAAGTCCAACTTTACCTCCCTCTTTGGTAAGAAATCTATGTTCCTTTATAACCATATTTTGAAAAATATTTTCAAAAAATACTATACTATTGTCTAGTGATATTTAAAATAAACTTTTTCCCATTTTATATCTTTTAATCAAAATGGTTTCAAAAAATGAATCTTTTTTTTCATTTTCTGGTTGAGGTAGTTTTCTAATAATTTTAATATATAAAATAAATGTCTACTATGTACAGATTTACCTGTCTTCTTGAACTTCAATAAATTTAATATTATGTTTCAAGAATTCCATGATATTTTTATTTAAAAGAAATATTTTTCTCAATATTCTGGAAATCTAATATTTTGAAGTTTTTTTTAACAAAAAATGATTTCATAAATGTTTAATGTTTACAAATGTTTTAAATGATTTCAAAAAAATTATTTACATATTTTCAAATGGGTTGTTTTAAATTATTCCAATGTTTCTTTTATATTTATTAAATGTATTATCAAGAAAGATCAGTTTCAAAATTTTATAAATCTTCTATTATTAGTTTTAAATAAATATTTTTTTCCAAAACCTTTTCACGATCATGTTATATATTTTCAAAGAAAAAGGATTCCAAATTGATTTGAATTATTTATTTATATGTTAGAATATATATTTTCATGAAAATGGTCTCCAAAGGAATTCTGTTATAAAGATCCTTTTTCAAATAATAAACGATATATCCCTCATTAAATATTTTCAAAATATTCTTCCATGTAAATTACATCTAAGATAACATTTTTTGATGTCAGTCATACCCTCCTAAGAAATGATTAAATGGTTCCATTCATATTCTTTTATTATTGGTTTATGTTTTAATGGAATGATTCTTATGACACCTATTTCTCTTACATGGGTTATATTATTTAGAAACCTTGTTCTTTTAAAGTCTTATGATTTGATGAAATAAATATGAATCATATCTCTTTTCTGTCGGTTATTATGTCATGAAATGTTAATTATTTCCCTTGAATTTATGGGATATGATTTTATATTTATAAAACCCATCACCTTTTGGGTAATGATATGATGAATGCTTTTTTATCTTATGGTACGTGTATGAATAATTTTATTTTGATATGGGTGGGAAATATATCTCTCTATAATGAATTGGGTAATGATTTATATATCATGATTAAATGATGGGAATCAAGTCAATGGGATTGATCCACTATGGGTAGATGGAGGAATCCAGATCCCTTACCAGGAGAAGACTACGACTAGGGATGGTGGTGTGTCCTTCCTAGTAGGTGTAGTCACCATAAAAATTGAATATAGTGAATCATGATATATTATGGCAATATTGGGAAACCCAGTCCCTTACAAATAATGAAATGAAACTGGGGATGGTGGTGTGTCTCACCCAGAAGGTGTAGTTACCTTAAAGCACACTAATATTTTCTAGCTACATGTCTTGAATTATAGAGAATGATATCACATGTTAATGTGTGTCACAATACCATGTATTATTACTATGATATGATTTCATGGCATATGTTCATTACTTACATACAATTATTGTCTTATGAACTCCCAATATTTATGATAGAAATTATTTTTTTGATATTAGTATATTAAGGGTATGAAATTCTAATGTTATGATCACATTCACATACCCTATGCTCATGTTAATGCTTACATATCTACCTTTTTTGACCCTTACTAAGAATCTGAGATCACCCATTTTTAAGTTTCATTCCAAAAATTATGAATATGTGAATAATGTATGATTTTCTAAGAAGGGTGTTAGTAATGAATAACCTATTATGAGGTAATTTATTCCATTAATGTACTATTCTTAACAATTCAATTTTTCCAAAGGTAGTAAACAAATACGGTGTTTGTGCATCATTTTTGTAATCTATTAAGAATTCCCCGTAATGTTAAGTAATGTATATATATATTATGACTGGGTAATTATTTTTATTATCAATGATATATTTTTTTACCTTTGGAAACATGGATGATAAAATCTTCATGGGAATCATAACCACTTGTCTAAGGAATATCCTAGGGCTATGAAAAGTTATAGGAAAATGTCTTGGAATTATGGATAAGGTTAGAGTGAGTGGTTTCGTTGATATAAATGCATTTAAGGATACAAAAATTGGATGTTTCTAATGAAGAGATGTCCCAATGGGTAAAAAAATCGAAAATATGTTTTGGTCATATCTCAAGGTAATATGGTACACAACAAAGGGTTATGATATACACCTGATTTAACACTCCTAGGGGATATACTTTGGGAATTCACCAACACTTCATGAACCATCTTGGAAGATGTAAATATATGTTGTATTTGAAAAACATAGTATAAACCTCATATTTAAAAGTTTAATAAAGGATTCATAATATAGAAATCATATAAGTTGATTTCATGATTATGTGATTCCTCACTATGATAATAATTTCTTTCACAATTATTCTTTATTTTAGTCTATAAAGGGAACCCAATGGAACTATTTAATTGTTGAATAGAATGGAAACTATGTTGATGAGAAATAAAATGAGATGATCACTAGAGTAATGGATGATGTGATCATACTTAATCAGTTTTTAAGGGACATGATCAACAACATGTACCTTATCAAACAGTCAGAATCACCATTGATATGAAGAAAGGAGTTCACTGAGAGATTAGGTAATGGATACCATGGAAGAATGAATATCTGACATCCTTATTTTTAATGAATGTGGAAATAATAAATTAAGTTAATTTCAGATAAAATTAAGAAGGTGTTATGGATGTGAAAAAATGACCTAGTTCCATTAACTACAAATTAAAAAATTAAGGGTTTAGATAATGAGATATATGGAAATATTTGCCTCTATAAGACATAATCAATAGTAAAATGATTTTATTTTTTGATTTAATTATCATTATTCAAATCAATTTCATAAGGGGAAATATCTCGGATAGAATCCACAACATGGTTCTAGTAATAGTTCTATTTTTATTGATGATGATGAGACTATTGAATAAATTTGAAAGAAAGAGTTATTAAATAAATTGATGATGTAGCATTCTTATGTATTATGGAAGAAGTGGAACTATCTATTTTTTATATATTTGGATTTAAAATTTATTGTGTAGTATACAAGGATTTTCCATTTTATGTTTCTCACTAAGGATTTACAAGTAATGTTAAATGTTTCTGATTGATTATAGAAGTGATTTATTGAAAGTGTGTTATATTAATTAAGGGAAAATAATACCTAATATGTCTCTTAGGATAATATAATGTTGTTTTTATAAATATATATTTTATATGAATGTGTAAATTGGACGGTATTCATTACCTTCGAATTGATAAATGGTTTGTTGACAATATAGTATATTTTATCATGGATGAAGTTTGAATCTTATTGAATTTAAGGAATATATCTTGTAACAAATTTTAATAAGTAATATTCCATGTTTTCCAAATATAATTATGGTAATTTATGTTTTTACCATGTTTAATGATAATATATTATTGGGGTATTCACATTTTTGGAATGTGAAAACCAAGAGAAACTTTGTGATATATTTGGGATCAATGTTAAGTTGATTTTATGTCCTTTTATATTCTATTTTTTATTATTAATTTTAGAAGTGTTATAAGGTTAACCATTCATTAAAAATTAGGCCAAATTTTATTTTATGTATTTATGAATTAGAATCCTTTTTTAAAATGATATTTAGTGATTAACCATATTACAAGGATTTCTATCATATTTCCAAAATTATATTATTCTATTTTTAGAAAATAACAACATGTGTGTAAGGTGACGACCAATTAGGGATAGAAAGGTCATGAGTCTTAAAATTATTATCGAAGGACGATAAGTGTTTCTCTCTTACCACTGGACTATGTGATGTCCTGGTTAATGTATTGTTAGTTATGAGGATTAAATATTTATGGTGAAGTTGAAGTGTTAATTTTTATGTTTACAGATTAATTTATTTACCATATTTATTTTTAATAATAGTTATAGAATAATACTTTCACATTTCATTCTTTTATTTTCATTAAGATCAGAAAAAATTATATTTTTCTACATCATGAATCAATGTTTATTTCTTAAAATCCATTACTATAGTTAATGGAATAATTATACATTAATAAAAATAAAAGAATATAATTAAACAAGTTTTAACGAAATATATCAATTATGTGTATTTCCATCTATTCATTTTCAATTAATTATTTACCCAATGGTAGGGTAATAAAAAAATGTGTTGTCTTACTACATTATTTTTTGTTGAACCAGTGGATTTTTAAATCATAACATATTTATGACTTTATGGCCCTCAAATGTTTTATGATAATACACTTTTTTGTGATTTATGATTTCAAAAACTCCCTATAAATATTTACTCTTTTCCCCCCAAGTCTAATCTTAACTCCAACCCTATGTTCTCCTTTGACGAAAACTAGTTATATATTACTTTGGGTAAATGTTATAGTTCCAAAATTACCATTCTATGGGATGTATTTTTATTCATTTTTAAGATGTGGGTTTTTATGAATGAAACATTCAATTATTAAAACATTTACAATAGAGAAAAATTTATAGGGATAAATTCATTTTAAAGGATGTAGATTTTTACTACTTAGGATTTTGAGAATTATTATTTTTCAAGGTTATTTCACATTTTTCATTTAACACAACACCAAAAAATAGTTTATTTTATACTAAAGAATATAGTTTTACTTCTGTTATATGAAACACCAATTTAATCATGCATTACATGCAAAATAACTTTCAAGTATTTTCTACATGACACACCGAGGTTAAATTTCATTACTCTCAATTATAACTTTCCTTAATAGATGGTGTAACACAAAATACTATGTTTTACCGAATAAAGATATATTAATAAATATAACATAGACATTAAATTTTTAGTATTGAATAACTTATGAAAAATTAATTGATTAAACAAATATAAGATGAAATTATAGGTTTTAATTTAATTTGAAATGAAATTATAATGACCAATAAAATAAAAAAGAAATATTTACTTTTATATAACTCCAAAGGGTTTTTGGATTAATAAATTAATTAAAATCAATGAGTCATATTAATGTTATAAATTCAATCAAATATGATTGATAATCATATAATAAATTTTATATTCATAAGAGATGAAAACCCCCATTTTATGCATAAAAATATATATATTTTTTATAAAGGATGTTTTACACACTTTTAATGGAGAACCCATTTTAAATAATGTTATTGGAACTTTTATAAATTCAATAGTTCAAAATAAATTCCACATATGAAATTGAAATAATTTTTTGGGAAAATGTTTTGTTATTTTTCTAAAAGGTTTCATTTTTAATGAATAGTTAAAACTATTAAACTCAAAATCAAAAGTTGTTTTTCTTAAAATTAATATATGAGGTTTAATTATATTTTAAATTTTTATCAAGGTCCAATTATATAATATTCATTTAAACTAAATCAATTATTTCCATTTTAATAAATTTCACATTGAAATTGGGAAAAAACATAAAAAAAATTTGGACATTTTTCATATTAAAAAATTACAGTGTCATCCTGTCAACAGGTTTAATATCGAATTAATTTCTAAAACATCTGTTAATTGAATTTGAAAAAATGTATTCAATATTTTGAATCAGAATAATTTATAGTTTATATTATTTTGAAATAAATTATGGAAAAATATATATGTGAATGTTGTGAAAATTAATTAGAGTGATTATGTTAAGATTAAGATTAATAAGGGAATAAACCTTAATATTATGGGCACAAAGGACTTATCCAATTTTCCAACACCCATTGGATGGAAATATTTCATCCATAAGTATTATATTCTTGGTTGTTATTGGTTTGGTATGAATTTTTGTTGGTAAAAACGTGGGTACACCAAACATGATTTAAAAATTCCAAGTGCGCATTTTCCCTTCCCTAGAAAATGCTACCACCTATCCAACTTCCTATCACCAAAATAGGTTAGGAAAATATATTTTTTGGTCCACAAGGTCGAATACCCTTGGGGGGAGGGTGAATATGGGTATGATAGATTTAAACTATTTACTTTTGGATCTTTTTTTGTTGTTAAACAAAACTCAATTCTCTCTTCACCATGTAGAAATATATGAACAAATATGTAATCATGAAATGGAAACAACAATTTTTACTAGGTTCACCCTCAATGGGAAACATCCAAGGAGAATACAACTACAATGTAAATATGTAACAAAATCACTAAGGCACATTACCAATAATGATTACAGTGTTTGGGCATGATCTTCTACACCTAGGATCACTTCCTTTTCAATGTTTAGGGTCTGCTCACTGCTTTCCCAAGGGTCACTCCCTATGTCTCTTTCTTTGGCTCATTGCCAGTGGAAAGGGTCACTGTCTTCTTCTTCGTTCTCTCACAGCTCTTGGAAAAAAATCCACTTACAGTTTATCGACTTGTAGGTCAAACATAGTTTATGTACATGTAGATCTCTTCATTTTGAAGAATTCATGCATCCTCAATTATAGGTAGAAGAAATGTTGAAGTTCTTCTTTCATCTGTATTGGATGTTTATCTTTTCGGGTACTACTAGGTACCAGGAAATACCATCTAAAACTGATTTGAAGCTCCCACAAGCTTCTGTGTGCAAATAGCACACCAATTTCCTCACCTGCGTACAGAGTTCCGGGTTTGGTATGCGGTATACCTTCTTAAAGTACCACAACTGCTACGGAAAACCACCCTTTGTCCATAGAATACCTCCAACTTAGAAATCGTGTATTGCTACCACGTATCAATTCTACAAACCTCCTCTGCAAATCACTCTCTTTCTGTGAACTATTCATTGTTCGTGGACTGCCATCACTTCCATGTACCGGAGCTCCCCCACCACATACCAGCTGGGGACTTCTCCCTCTCATGTACTGAATATTTCTTCTTCGTGTACTAAGACAACTCCTTCCATGTACTGTAATTTCTCCTCTACATACCAGTCTTCCTTTGCGGGTTAATAATCCACACAAACATTAGTGCGAATCACATTCAGACTTTCCCGAATTATTAGAGAAAAATATGATTTTTATTGATGTTTAATATACACAGTAATAGGTAGGATTAGCATTTATTATATAGTAAATGATACCCTATTAATCCAAAAATGTCAATATTTACCAAATATTGATTTCATACTACCCTCACCACATAATGAATCTTCTTCCACAGCGAACAACAATACCTCCACGAGCCATTTTCTTATGTGCTCCGCATACCGCATTTTCTCCTATGCAATCGATTTCCTTTACTATTAACATGCCATCCGTGTACCGCACTGCCGACTACCATGAACCATTTCCAATCTTGATAAATGAATCTGTGTACCATTCCAGCTGCCTAGTATGCTACCACATACCCTTACCGGGCATGGCACGCGATCCAGGTCACATGCTCTCCATTCCTCTTCATTTTTCGATTTTGTTCGCCATTATTCATGTAAAGACCCAGATTTTTCAAGTAATTTTTTTTATTAAATGTGAATTTTACGAGTCTGCAAAAATTTACGGAACATGATTCCAAGGCCCAGAGTGGGAAGAATGAATTTATGAACAATTTTTAGGGTTTGTTCAGTAAACGTGGGAGCGGGTTTTTCTAAATTTTGAACTGGTGCTCAGAATTAAAATCTGAGGGCACCGTTGAACTCCCAGTGCTGGTATTCGCTTAAGGAGACCTTCACCTAGACCATAGTAGGTCGAGGGTAGAAGTTGGTTTTTGGTATTTTCATGTAAAAATATAAATAAAATTATTTAACATTTTATTTTTTATTCTTGAAACCTCCCATGTGTGGGTTATGGTGGTGGGGACCACCAGAGAATAAAACCCAATTTTGAATTCCTAGAGGAGGGGACCTTCTGACCCCTCTTAATGGGGGAGAAACCTCTCAACTCCCTCTTAATGAGGGAGAAACCTCTCAACTCCCTCAATGTGGAGGAGCCTCTTGAGCTTCCTCCACATTAATTGTTCCAATTACATACTTTAATTTATTTTGACAACATGTGTGTGTGTGTGTGCCAACATAATTTCTTCTTAAGTTAAATTATATTGTCACCTCTTTCTTTTGATGGGCAAAGGAGAAGGAGAGAACTCTTTGGAGAATCGTGGAGAATCCCATCCTCCAACGAAGAATGCTCTCGCTGACGAAGAATGCCTTCGACTATAAAGAACCAACAAATGAGCTCGGGATCAGAGGCGTGTGGTGGGTGCAACGAACGCTGATATCTACGAATTAATCCAATGTGGGATGTCTTCATCTACAATGAATCTATGTCCATACTTCCTTCTCGCGCCAACATCAATGAACAATCCAAGGTAGGTTTTTTATTATGTGTGATTATGGAATCCCATCTTCTTCTGTTATAAACAATGAACGTCGATCATATCTCTGTCTAGATGATCCACTATTGATTTTTTTTGTGGTTTTGAGAATAATCACTATTGGTAGTTGTAGAGTTTGACATTATTCATTCATGGTTTATGTTGAGCCTCTTGATACCGCTCAAACATGGAGGGTGTGATCCAAACAAACATGGCCTTACCACCCTGCTGTTCATATTTTGGATTGTTCTACACGATAGAAGAAGAAATATTTGTGCCATAGTGGCGAACTAAGAGAGGTCGGCCGACCCAGCCACTGGTGAAAAGCGGTGCATGATCGCACCACACAAAGAGGACGGATGTCCATCTGGAATGTCATGGCGCCCCGCATCACCGCCGCCGCCCCGCAGGACTGCGGCCCCCGTAGCTCTGCAGCCTCCGCCACCCCGTGGCCTCTATGGCCTCCACTGTACCTCGGCCCCTGCTGCTCCGCAGCCCCTCCGCCACCTTGCAGCCTCCGCTGCCCCACGGCCTCTGCGGCCTCCGCCGCCCTGCGGCCTCTGCTTCCCTGCGACCTCTGCCGCCCTGCGGCCTCCATCGCCCCGCGGCCACCGTGACACCTGTGGCTCCCGAGACCTTCACGGACCTCGTGGCCTCCACGCCACCCTGCACCACCCCACGCCGCCCAGGCTGGGCCTCTTGGCCAGATAGCCCAGTGCGGGCTGGGCCCACCCAAACCAAGTTGGGTCGGGTCGGTCTGATGGCGTCGTACCCGACCCAAACCTACTTTGTCCCATTTTATCTCTTTTGGACATAACTTTGCCACCAGAGGTCCATTTGACGAACTATATACGGTTCCAGAAACCCTACAGTGATGTGGTACCTTTGGTATACCCCACTTGATATTTGGATATAGTTGGGATACGGTGGGGTTGGATCATGCACGAATCCAACCGGGCCCTCGAGACTAAAAGTATAATAACATACAAAAGATCGAGCATCCGATTGATGTACATTCTATTGCATTGAAACCCCTATTATGTGGTGGACCTTTGGGATACTTCTTCATGGGATTATGTGATAGTTGGAGTATCGAGCAGTGCTTGAGGAGCGGACCCTCTCGGAGATGAGAAAGCTTAGTACGGGAACCCAGTAGCTGGCTGTGACGTGAAGAATGAATAGTGATCATGTGTGGGTCATCACCAAGTGATCCTGTGTGGGTAAGCACCATGCGATCCTGTGTTGGTCAGCATCGAGGGATCCTGTGTGGGTCAGCACCTAGAGATCCTATGTTGGTCTGACGATGTACTGGAGATTTATTAGGATCCAGTGTGGGTCTGACGACGTACTGGATATATACTCAGATTCTGTGTGGGTCTGACGACATACAGGGGATGTACTAGGATCCTATGTGTGTCTGACGAATTACTGGTGATGTAGTAGGATCTTGTGTGGGTTTAACAACGTACTATATTTGTACTAGGATCATGTGTGGGTCTGACGACGTAGTGACGATATACTAGGATCCTATGTGGGTGTGACAACGTACCGATGATGTACTAGGATCCTGTGTGGGTCTGACGATGTACTAGGATCCTTTATGGGTTAGATGATGATTTAGGATCCCCTGCGGGTCTTCCTTTTAACAGAGTAAGATGAATTAGTAGTTGCATCTAATCATCTCTACTATTGTACCTAAGTTATACCTGGTGTGAGCTAAGTTCCTACCTGTGTGGTACTTTCCTTCATTGTAATACCTTGGTGGTATTTTTCGGTGTTTCATACCTGTGTGTTACTTACCTTCTTGTTATTCCATCCTTTGTGGAACATTTGAGCATGGAACATTTGAGTAGGAACCTGTGTGCCTTCGTGATTGAGATGGGTATACTTGATAACGTAGGTACATGTATGGGCATATACCTATGTAGGGTTGTCAGTTGATTTCTTACTTTTTGGTTTATCCTTGGTGTATTTTGTGAGACATTGAGGGTCTCGAAGTCCCTAATGAGTATCATTATACTCAGTCCTACAAGGGATATGTCTGCACCTTGTTGTGTTAGATGCAGACGACAAACATCACTGACAGAGGCCGAGAGTACCAGGACTGGACAGTGCTCGGAGGTGGACCATATGGAATGTCATTTCATGGAGGAGACAGATGGACGTGGAGTGCTAAGATGGAGATATATACATACCATTTGGGAAGGAACCTTGGAGGATGACTCAGTAGACACCTTCCTTTAGCTCTAGTTTACTTGTACTTCCAGTTTCTTGTACTTCCTTGTTGGGCTTGTATTCTAGCCCCTTTTACTTTTATCAAACTTTTGGTTATACATTTTACTTGTGTTCATATCTTGATGAATGCTTGGTTGTGTGTGAATACAGGTTATAAAGGAAATTCCTTCCCATTTTTAGGTATTTCAACTTTTGGTGCTAGTCGCCAGCCCCTGGCCTATAGAAGGAGGGCTTGGGGTAGTCACAACACGGGCCCTGGGGGCGGTTTGTGACAAATTGGTATCAAAGGAGCGAGTTCTACGACATAAATTAGGACTCTGATATTTCTTTAACATCGATAGTGTTATGTATAGTGGTTGTAGTTATCATTTTAGGGAATCTTGTGTTTCTGCGGCGACCAGTATATCCATACACCAAGACCTTGACTTCTGATTTCCAACTCAGTGAATGAAAACACTGATTGCGTGTGTGTTTTCAAATTTTTTCATTTTTATCTTTTGAGTCTGCTCACCAGGTATAACTTATTTACCGTGGAACACTTGTATCTTTTCAGGATTCCTCTACATAGATAGCCAGCTGGGGTTCTGATAGTTGTACACATTGATAGCCCAATGAGTGACGAGGCCTCGGTTGAGGACCCTCTTCCAGTAAAGGCACCAGCAGAGGCACCAACGGTACCATTACCCGTTGGGCCACCGATGCCTCCAGCTCTAGTAGTATAGAGTTCACGCTACTTGAGCACGTTGCATGAGTTCCAGTGCCAGAGGCCACCTAGGTTTAGGGGAGAGACGGACCCATAGGAAGCTGGGGATTAGTTGGATGTTGTAGTGAGAGTCTTCCAACTGGTAGGGACACCAACCAATCTCATGGTGATCCTTGGCATGGGCCTTCTATAGGTAGCAGAAGTATGATGGTGGAGCTTGATGCAATAGGTTCACGATGAGGTGACACTTCTCTGGGTAGAATTCAAGAGCCTCTTCTCGGCTGAGATTGTTTCAGTGACACTTCGTGCAGTGCGCATTCAAGAGCTAATTCATCTGCAGTAGGGAATCATGAATGTGGATCAGTACTCAGTGAGGTTCACTGAACTCTCACACTACCCCACAAATATGGTGCGGGACCCATTCTTCAACACTTGAGCCTTCGATAAGGGACTCAGGCGGAAGATCAGGGCTTCAATGATATCACTCGGCATCTTGACACCGGCGGAGGTGTTAGAGGGAGCCCTCATAGTGGATAGTTTACTTGATGAGGAATCACCAGTAGTGAGACCCACTACCAATAATTATGTTGCGGAGTCTTCTGTAGCTTGCAGCAGACAGATGTCGCAGAGGTCCAACAGGACCAGACCTACAGTTGGATGACTGCCTGACTCAGGCTTGGTTTTGTGGGGCACCCGAGGCAGAGACAGACATTCCAGGAGAGGGTAGTTTTACACAAGCGGTGGGAATGGTCACATGGATCATTATTGTCTAACCCACCGTACGGATGATCAGAAAATGGTCGAAGGACGGCCTAGGTAGAGATAGTGATTAAACTGAGGGGGTCTGTAGGGAGTAGGTATCCATGGTAGAGGATCTAGTCGTGCAACTGGCGGTTGGTGACGATTCGAGATGTAAATTCCTCCACTACCAAGAGTTCCACCCTGACCGCAGGGAGCAAGTGGACAGGGGAGAGGTCATCTCCATGGAGCTGAGGCCTATGATCACGACTTTTCAAAGATGATACGAGGTATGATCTGTGTCTACTCCACTTTAGATATAGTACTTATCGACACAGGTTCCAGTCATTCTTTTATGGACACTAACCACGTTCGAAGCTCGAAGATTCAGATGAAGTTGTTGTCTCAATCCTTACAGATAGAGACTCCAACAGAAGCAGATTCGATTATTACACAATGGTGCTGGTAGTGTGAGCTTACTTTAGGTGGAGAGAGCTTTGGTTGGAGTATTTTAGTAGCAGCGTCGAGGCCCTATGATGTCATCATGGGTATGGACTAGTTATCTACAATCCATGCTCAAATTGACTATAGGTGCAAAGTGCGGTGTGTCCGCACGAATGGGACCAGGCTTACCTTCAGAAGTGATAAGGGAGCCTTTCCAGCATAGGATGGACATACCCAGAGGAGAGTGCAACCGATAAATGATCAGTTGGATAGCCTTACCCTCGGAGTAGTTGATGTGGAGAGTCTGAGATATCCTATAGTGGTGGACCAGTACATGAATGTCTTCCATGATAATGTTTCAAGCGTACCTCGTCACAGAGAGGTGGAAAATTACATTGACTTGTTCCCTGGGATGACACCAATATCTACACCAGCATATCGGATCACTCCCACGGAGCTTCATGAGCTGCAGGTACAACTAGAGGACTTGTAGGGGGAGGGATTCATTCGGCCAAGTGTTTCACCATGGGCAGCCCTGATTTTGTTCACCAAGAAGGCAGATGGGATCTTGAGGCATTGTGTTGACTATCGGCACCTGAACTAGGTGAACATGAAGAACAAGTACCCACTCCCTAGGATTGAGGACCTATTTGATCAGCTAAAGGGAGCACGATTGTTCTCAAAGATAGACCTCGGATCAGGCTATCACCAGCTCAGAGTTCCAGATGAGGATATGAAGAAGATGGATTTCAGTTGTCGGTACAACCATTACGAGTTCTTGGTTATTCCATTCAGTGTATCCAATGCTCTAGCATAGTTCATGGGACTTATGAACGTGATATTTCAGCCTTACCATGATTTCTTTGTAGTAGTATTCATCGAATACATACTAATCTACTCGACTACTGAGGAGGAGCATGCCTATCATTTGCAAGTGTACTTGACACACTCCGAGAGAACCAGCTATATGATAAGCACTCGAAGTGAAAGTTATGGATCCAAGAGGTTCATTTTCAGGGACATGTCATATCATAAGCTGGAGTTTCAGTTGATCTAGCAATGATTGAGGCGGTACTTGCTTGGGAGCCACCCAGGATTGTGTTGGAGGTGCAGATTTTCTTAGGTTTGGCCAAAAACTACAAGATGTTTGTGCTATATTTCTCTAGAGTTGCATCAAAACTATCTGCCTTGACGAAGAATGGGAAACCCTTTATGTGGTTGGAGAGATGCCAGCAGAGTTTTCAGGAGCTGAGGCAGAGGATGACTAGTGGACCCAAATTGAGTCTTCCAGAAGAGGGCGTAGGGTGCATAGTCTACTATGATGCATCAGGGACCAGAATCAGATGTTTCCTGAGGCAGAAGTGAGCATTAATCACATATGGTTCCCGATAGCATAGAAAACATGAGAATAATTACAGTACCATGATCTGGAGTTAGCAGCAGTGGTCTTCACCTTGAAGATTTAGTGACATTACATGATGAGCTAACTTTTTATAGTGTACTCTGATCTCAAGAGTCTCGGGTATATCTTCTCTCTAAAGGACATGAACCTGAGACAACGATGTTGGCTTGAGTTCCTTCCAGATTATGACTTCAAGATAGTATATACTCCTGGGAAGGGGAGTGTTGTAGCAGATGCATTCAGTAGGAGAGCTAGAATACAGCTGCTAGGCGAGGCGAAGGAGAAGCTGGTATACAGCTGTTAGGCGAGGCGATGGAGCAGTTGGCAGCTTAGCAGATATCCTTTGTATATAGAGATGGAGAAACTTTTCTTCAGTCTCTTACAATCACTTCCCCACTTCTTTAGTGGGTCAGGGTGGCACAGTGTGGGGATGCTGATTGCGAGACACGACATGCTCAGATATCCATAGGATAGGCACCTGATAGATTTTTTGATGGTGGGGAGCAAGTCATCCTCTTCAGAGGGCGTACCATGGTACCAATTCCACTTTAGGAGGAAGTGTTGAAGGATTTCCACATACTCCCTATAGCAGTATATCCAAGAGTGGGGAAGATGTACTAGGATCTCTAACGACAGCACTGGTGGCCAGGAATGAAGAAAGTAATAGCAGAGTTTGTTTCTCAGTGCCTCACATGTCAACAAGTGAAGGCAGCGAATTAGGTACCAACAAGCTTGGTTCAGCCTTTAGAGGTCATAGAGTGGATGTGGGATGGGATATCCATGTACTTCGTGATAGGACTTCCATGTACGTCCATTGGCCATTACTCGATTTGGGCGATCGTCGACCAACTCACCATGTCGGCCCACTTCCTACCGATCAGAGAGAAGGATTCAGTAGAGAGCTTGGAATGCTTCTATGTGCAGGAGATTGTGCAGGTACATGGAGTACCCTCGAAAATTGTCTTTAATCATAATACAGGTTTAACTTCCTGTCTATGGAAGGGGTGAAAGGAGGCTTTCGGGACATAGCTTCGTTTGAGCACCACCTTCCATCCTCAGACGGATGTCCAAACAGAGCAGACCATTCAGATGCTTGAGGACATGTTGTGTTCTTGTGTCCACGGCTTTGTTCGAAGATAGAAGGATCAAATGCCTTTGGTGGAGTTTTCATACAACAATAGCTCTCAGTCCACTATTGGGATTGAACCTTTTGAGGCATTGTATGGGCAACCCTGTAGATCACCATTGTGCTAGACTAACCCAGGGGAGTCAGCACTAGTGAGACTAGAGATGGTACAAGCTACCCCAGAGAAAGTGCAGATCATCCAGGAGTGGATGAAGACTACACAGATTAGGAAAAAGTCTTATGCAGACAGGATATGGAGACCTCTAGAGTTCGAGGATGGTGACCACATCTTTCTATGGGTCTCACCTTGATGAGGTTTGTGGAGATTTGGCTGAGGCGACTAGTTATCTTCAAGGTTCTTCATACCATTTCAGTTCCTCAGTAGAGTTGGCAAGGTGGCTTAACACCTAGCTCTTCCACCTCAGTTGCACCGGGTGCATGACGTCTTCCATGTATCCCAGCTGAGGAGATATGTGTATGACCCTTCTCACATCATCGACCATGGTGATCTGGATGTCAACAATGGGGTGACTTTTATGGAGGTTCTAGTAGAGATTGAAGATTGACAGGAGTGGGTCATTCGTGGATGGTCGATACCTCGGGTACACATTCGTTGGCAGCACGAGAACCTCTAGGAGAGCACATGGGAGTGGGAGGCTCAGATTCATGCTCAGTACCCCCATTTTTTTTCCTAGTTTTGTGATGCAGCTTATGGGGACATAAAGCCATAAGGTGGGGAAAATGTCAAGACCCGTAATTTCTATGTATTTTTTTGTTTAATTGGAATATTACGAGTCTGTGAACATTGATGTCATGTGATTCTGAGGCCAAGAGTGCCCGAAAAGAATTTATGAACTTTTGTTTCAGGTATGTTCAGTAAATGTACGAGCTAGTTTTTATACCTTTTGAACTGGTACTCGGAATTGAAATCCAAGGGAATCGTTGAACTCACAGCTCTACTATTCTTGTAAGGATACCTTCACCTCGACCACAGTAGGTCGAGGATTGAAGTTAGTTTTTTGTATTTTTTTTGAAAAATAAAAATAAAAATATTTATCATTTTATTTTTTATTTTTTATTCTTGAAACATCCCATGTGTGGGTTATGGTGGTGGGGACCACCTAAGCATAAACCCCCCATTTTGAATTCCAAGAGGCGGGGACCACCCGACCCCTCTTAATGGGGTAGAAAACTCTCAACTCCCTCTTAATGAGGAAAAAACCTCTCAACTCCGTCATTAATGTGGAGGATACTCTTGATCTTCCTCCACATTAATTGTGCTGACACAATACTTTAATTTTTTTTTCAAACATGTGTGTGTGTGTGCCAACATAATTTCTTCTTAAGTTAAATTATATTGTCACCTCTTTCTTTTGGTGGGAAAAGGAGATGGAGAGAACTCTTTGGAGAATCGTGGATAATCCCATACTCCAACAAAGAATTCTATTGCTGACGAAGAACGCCATAGACTATTAAAAACCAACTAACAAGATAGGGATTGGAGGTTTGTGGAGGGCGTGATGAATGCTGATATCTTCGACTTCCTCCAACGTGGGACGTCGTCATCTATAACAAATCTATATCCATACTTCCTTCTCCCAACAACGTCAATGAACAATCCAAGGTAGGGTTTTTATTATGTGTGATTATAGATTCCCATGTTCTTACATTTTAAATCAAGAACGAGGATCAACTCTCTAACTAGTTAATCCGTGGATGATTTATTTTACTATGGGTTTGGGAATAATCATTGCTGGGGGTTGTAGTGTTTGACATTCTTCATTCAAGGCTTATGTTGAGCTGTTTACTACCGCTCTAATGTGGAGGGTGTAGGCTAAACAAACATGGCCCGACCCCTCTGTTGTTCTTTTTTTGGTGTGTTCCTCGCATTGAAAGAAGATGGCTTTGTGACAGGGTGACAAATGAAGATTGGTCGGACAAGCCGGCCGCCGGCGAAGGCGTACCACATGACCACTCCGTGCGGAGAGGACGTTGGGCCATCTAGCCAGCCGTGGCACCATGCCACACCATGCTCGTTGCACTGAATAATGGACCCCGCCGCTCTATGACCCCTCCACAGCTCTGCAGAATTTACTTCTCCACATCCTCCACTACCTAAAGACTTCCACAACCTCTACCACACCGCAGATTCCATCATTCCACATCCTCCTCTGTCATGTGGCTTCTGCGGCCTCCATCGCCCCGCGGCATCCGTGGCTCCTGTGCCCTTTGCGACCCCTATGGTGTCTGTGCCACCCCGCGCCACCCAGGTCGGGCTGTGAGGTTGGACCTCCCAGTGTGGGGATGACTGCCCCGTATGGGCCGGGCCGCCCAGAGCGGGATGGTGAGGTCTGACAGGGTCGGACCGGACCCAGACCCACTTCGACCCATTTTCACTCTGTTGGCCATTACATTGGAATCGAACGTCCGTTTGACAAATCGTCTGTCGTGCTGGAAACCCTAGAGAAAGGCGGTCCTTTTGGTATAACCTAGTTGAGATTTGTATATAGTTGGGATATGGTTGGGTTGGATGATGCACGAATCTAACCGGGCCCTCGAGACTAAAAGGCTAATAACTTACAACACGAGAGTATGATTGACGCACCGTCTGTTGTGTTGAGACCCCAATTACGTGGCAGACCTTTGGGATACCTCTTAGTGGGATTACGTGATAGTTGGATTATCGACCAATGCTTGAGGAGAGGACCCTCCTTGAGACGAGCAAGCTTAGTGTGGGAACCTAATAGATCGTTGTGACTTGAAGAATGAATAGCGATCTTGTGGGGGTCAACACGTAGCGATCTTGTGTGGGTCCGCACCGAACAAACCTATGTGGGTACTGTAACACCCCAGGTAAATAAAGAATATGACATTTTCATATTTATCCATATTTGTGAATAAATTATTAATATTACTTTAAAGGGTTGCTATGTTCGATAGCGTACCCGATACACAACAAAGAGTTTCATTGAAATCTTACGTTGCACTCTAATAATAAAATAATATTATTTTAAATGGTAGTTAACATGTAGCTGTTGTATTGGCTGGAATGGATAGAAATAACTAAAATATGATTATATATGTTTTTAAATGTTTTTAGATATATCCAATAAAATATAAAGGCTTAAAATACAGAAAGAATTCAAATTTAGGCGTATATGCCCTAGTTTTCACTAAAGGTTCACTTATCGCTTTTTGATGGAAAAATATCATTAAATATATTTTTGTTCACTCTTATAAATTCTATTGGACCAAATAAAACTCTTCTTAAGAATCGGGACATCAAAATTTACTTTGTGTAAATTTTTGGTATCTTTCTGATAAAGTTCATTTTTTTAATGAATAGTGTAAAATGTTGTATTTTAATTCAAAACCTCTTTTTAATCTAATTTATTTATATGATTAGATTATCTTTTGAATTGGTTTTAAAGTGAAACCATAAAATATTTTTACCATTTGATTCAATGGTGGACTTTGGAATTAATTTCACTTTGAAATTCGATATAAACAAATATCAATCTTTTGATATATATTTGTTTCTTAAAAACACGCTATTTGTTTTGACAGTGGGAGTTAATTATTAAATTAATTAATTATACTTATATTATTTGAATTAGGTAATATAAACATCATTTTTGAATTCGTAATATCGAATATATCTTAGAGTGAATTTTTGGTAATTTTCTGAAAAACTCCAATTTTTGATGAATAGTGAAACCACTAAGTGGTAATCAAGCAAACTGATTTTTCAGTTAAATGAAAGTTTACCACTAATGTGTATTGAATTTTGAAAATCTGACATACATGGTTGTAATTAGTATGTAAAATTTGGTTCAATGGGATGAAAATAATTTTTTGGTAAATAGTAACTTTTTTTCATTAATCGCGATTAGAGGTAATTAGTGTAATTTAAGGTAAAAATGATATTATAAAAATATGAAAACACCATGACACTTGTCCTAACCCTATTGGATGAGTCATGGCCGACCAAGACAACCCATGGGTCGATTTAGGGGACCCTATGGAGCCTCTTGGGTGAGATAATGACTTTAATGCCTTTTTTTAAATAAAGGTGAAAATGACACTAACATAAATTGTTTTACTAAAACAATTTTTATAAGGGGTTATACTATTCATATTTTTGTCTATAAATACTCTTTGGAAAGATAAACATATTTACTACATCAGGATATTTTTTTTATAATTTTTAGACATTAAATAAATTAATTTAATTATGACATCATGATGATGCAACGATGACCTCATTAATGAACAGTTTAAATAAATGAAACGATAATATAAAATCTAAGACCTACACTTGTCCAAAACCTATTGGATAGGAATATTTCTAAGCCTTATCATCTTATCTTAGAAATATATCAATGTGGGACCTTATAAATTCGAAACACTTTTGAAAATAAAATAATAGTTTCATGATTTCCAAAAGTGCCCCTCCTCTCCTCTTATAAAAGGCCCCCACCTCTACCTCATTTCACACACTCCTCAAGCCTTTGGCTCGGCCATACCCTGCCCATTTACTCTCTCCACATCCCTCTCCTCATCCTAGAGTATTCCCTTTGGGAAGAATCTTTTCAAAGCAAGCCTTTAGGCTCAAATCAAAAGGAGTTACACTTTTAAAGGTAATTCATTCTCTCATGTTCATTTGTTTTATTTTGCTTCTCCAACCCCCTAAACTCTTTTTATTTACTTCTTTTGTAACAACACTAGTATCTTCAATATACTAGGATGTTGTTATAATATTTATTCGAGCTACACTCTCACACAACTACATCAAATGGTTAAATAACATACGGTTTCCGTGGATGGCGAAATTCTGCCTCCCGAAACGATGATTGTTCAATACTCATTTAACACCTTCAAATGTGTCCATTATGATGTCACTATTTTTATATATGATATATAATATGTTTATTATTTCCTTAAGCTTCTGTATTTTTCATTTATGGCATACCATTATTGTTTCCATTATGGGTAAACACAATATCTTCATTTTAGGAAGTGCGGACTACCGCCCCCTGAAAGTGATTTGATTCGTTAATACCATATGTGGGATGTGTAAAGGATAAAGTTAATGATATTATATATGTTATTATACTGGAATTATAATATACTCTTATATAATTATGATTCCATTCCAGAAAATATGAAATAGAAATGGAAGTAGCGTTCATGCGTACGTACGGCTTACCGTCTCCATGAACGGTGCATTTCATTTCTTACCTCTTAATGTGATGTAATATTATAAATACATGTATATTATGAATATATATGATATATATGTTATCCAAATCATTAATATCATTCTGGATATAACAAACATTTGACCAAATTAACAACATGTAAGTGTAAGAAGTCTATTTTTGACTTAAGAACCAAATACCGACAAAATGAACATTATTAACTTAAATGATTACATGATGTTCATAACATGGTATAAATGGAATAATGAACTTGAAAAAGGTTCTTAAGCAAGTAGAGATTAACTCAAGTTTATTATTCAGGAGATTAAAGAACGATCGAGTCAAGTCGGACCCGAGGTAAGGGATCTTACACCTCTCTTTCTTTTTAAGTACACTCTTTTATGTCATTCCCTCTAAAGATCATCTTTCTTGTTATTGGGATTTTATTTTATATTAAATTTACTGTAATTTTTATGTTCATATGATGAGAGACCCTATTCTCTCTCATCAATCCATTTTGGATGTTTTGAGTGGCGCCGTTAGGCTGCCGAATTTTCGTAAGAGATCTAACCTCTCTCTTTCTTTTTAAGTACTCTCCTTTATGTCACTTCTTTTAAGATCCTCTTTGTTATGTTGGGAGATGTTCTTTTATATTCCTATTTCTATAAAATTTATGTTAATATGATGAGATACCCTATTTGATCTCATCAATCCATTTTTGTAAGTTTTATGTGGCGCCGTTAGGCTGCCGAGTTTTCGTAAGGGATTTTTCATCTCACTTTTATTCCCGTGAGATTTATGCTACATTTGCCACAATTTCCTTTGAGTGGTGTATGTACTGACCATTATTCTACTCTTTGGGTAATATAATTTCGTTTATGAGTATTTACATCAATTATTTATTATCCTTATTTCATGGGGTGTATGTTTTGAAAGATACCCATGTCGGTAAGGGAACCTTTCACCCTCCTCTTTTTAAAATACTTATTTTGTTGGGTCTTTTAATTTACATATTTTTATGTTGGGATATGTTCTCATATATCCTTATTCATGTAAATTTTATGTCCAAGTGATGAGATACCATTTTTTTTATCTCTCATCAGCTCATTTTGATGTGACGTCGTTAGGCTGTCAAGGGAACTTCTTAACCCAATTTCGATTTCTTTGGGTTCAACATGTAGTTATTGAATATGTCATCCTTTGAATATGTGTGAATGACCTTTGATTATTTTACACTTAATATCCACTTATATTTTGTGTATTCGTTTTTCACAAATAATTATGTAATTTATTTATCCTTAAACCAAGGATACTGTCTTTGTATGGGACTTCGTCTCAATCTCCTTTCATTAAGGCATATTTTATTTTATACACAACCTTCTTTTATACGGTGTATAAACCCCTTTGACTTTTACGTTTATCCAAAAGGAATCTTTTTTATATGAAGTGTTTACTAAACGACAAAAGGGAATGTTTTTGTCATACGTATGCGGCGACAACGACTTCTCCGCCGCCGTGACCATTATTTGAGTTTCGGCTTCCTCTACAAGCCATACCTTTCTTTTAAAAGAAAAATAAATACCATGTTTTACTTTTATTTTATTTTGGTATTGAAAATGGTTTTCATAATGTTTTTATATCAATGTGTTGTATTGATATCTTGTGATTTAAATGTGGAAATGTTATGTTTCCTTTATGCATGTTTTATGTGATACGATTATGTTGAGGTTCTTGGGCAAAATTATGAAGACAGGTGGTTCTGTGATAAACTAAGGGCGGGTGAGCCCGATATAGCTCTCCAATGCATTGGGTAACGTGAAGGAGTGAAACGTTAAGGTTTCTTCGAAGAGATTTAGGGAATATACTGTGATGGGTATTCCAAACGTAACCAAGAGGGTTACTCCATACGTAAGAATGTTATGAATGCCTCAAGTTACCTTTATGTCTGATTATTTCTATGATTTGTTCATGATTTTATGAGGTATGTTAAAGTGCCTATGTTTTATGGGTAAAGTATGATTTCATTCTTATGTATATATGAACTCATGTTTCCTTTCCATATTTTTATAACCCTTACTGAGCTTTTTATGCTCATCCCATGTTTTTGAAATGTTTTTCACAGGTCAAGGGAAAGGTACATGATGTGATGATAGTGTCAAGGATGTGTCAAGAAAGAATTCGTGTTTTATTTTAAATATGTTTCCGTTGATGGGAAGAATGAATATTGTCCTTTATGTAACCACTTTGTTTAAATGTGGAATGTAATGCAATTTTCATGATCTAATTCTCTAAAACTCTAAACCTGAAAAGATCCTCAATGTGTAATCTTGTAATAACTCAAGATTAAGTAAGGTTTAAGGTTGGGGCCTTATAGGTACGCACCTAGAGATCTTGTGTGGGTCAGCAACAAGCGATCTTATGTGGGTCAGCACTGATCGAGCCTATGTGGGTCAGCACTGAGCGATCTGGTGCGTGTCAGCACCAAGCGATCTAGTGTGGGTCGGCCCCTATAGAGCCTGTGTGGGTTTGACAATGTACTGGAGATGTACTAGGATCATGTGTGGGTCTGACTATGTGTTGAATATTTAAGAGGATCTTGTGTGGGTTTGATGATGTACTGCGGATGTACTAGGATATTGTGTGGGTCAGACAAAGTACTGGAGATGTACTAGGATCATGTGTGGGTCTGACAACGCACTGGAGATGAACTTGGATTAAGTGTGGGTCTGATGACGTATTGACAATGTTCTAGGATACTATGTGGGTCAGACGACGTACCAAAAATGTACTAGGATCCTGTGGGGGTCTGATTTTGCACTATGATCTTTTGTGGGCCTGATGATGATTTAGGATCCTTCGTGGGTCTGCCTCTTAATAGAGTAAGATGAATTAGTAGTAACATCTAATCATCTCTACTACTGTACCTAAGTTATACCTGGTGTGGGATGAGTTCGTACCTTTGTGGTACTTTACTTCATTTTAATACATTGGTGGTATTCTTGTCTGTGGAATACCTGTGTGGTACTTACCTTTTTGGTATTCCTTTGTGGAAAAGTTGAGCTTTGAGCTTTTGAGTTCGAACATGTGTTCCTTAATGATTGAGATGGCTATACTTGAGGGTCTTAGGGTCTCTACTGAGTATCGTTATACTCGCCCCTGCACGGGCTATGCCCGCTCCATATTGTGTTGGATGCAGACGACGAACAACGCTGATAGAGGAAGAGAGTACTGGGAATGGACGGTGCTTGGAGGTGGAATGTACAGCGTGTCGGTTCATGGAGGGACTAAAAGATGTGGAGTGATGAGGAGGCGATATGTACCTACCCTTCAGGTCAGAACCTTGGAGGACGACCCAATAATTGTCTTCCTTTTTCTCTAGTTTACATGTACTTCCAGTTTCTTGTACTTTCCAGTTGGGATTGTATTTTGGCCCCATTTACTTTCAGCACACTTTTGGTTATACAGTTTACTTGTGTTCGTATCTTTAGGAGTGCTTGGTTGTCTATGCTTACACGTTATAAAGGCAATGCCTTCCCAATTTTATGGATTTCTCCTTTCGGTGCTAGTCGCCTACCTCTAGCCTATGGAAAGCGGGCTTGAGGTACTCACGGCACGGGGCCCAGGGGACAGATTGTGACAATTCACACAAATTCACAATTTTAAGGCCCCAAAATTTGGTAGACCTTGTGAAAATATGCCACCTTAAAAAACAATGTTCATAAAACACCTACCATTCTCATTTGAGGTTATCTCACATTGTCAACAAACACAGCCACACCAAAAACATACTGAGAGGATGACTTGAAAGATTTTTCCCCATAGATATAACCAATTAAATTCCAAAAATCCCTCCCATACTCCAATAATCCTATATATTCTCATAAACACTTCCATGGAATACCATTGTTTGAAAACAAAAAGGAGTTACCAGATTAAGAGGTAACACACTCCCTCAAACTCCATAATTTTATTTCCATTATCCTCTCCCTATACTCTTATAATTCCATGATTTTATAAAAACAAATGTATCTTCGGTATACTATGATGTTTTTATTCCTTATTTCCTATCTACACATACTCAAACATACATCTAATGGGTAAAAAATATATTGTTTATGTTAATTACAAACTACCACCTCATGAAATGATGATTGTCCATTTTTTCCTTTTCCGCCCCTCATAGATGATGTTATTAAGGACACTATATTTATATAATATATATTATATATATATATATAATTTCTTTATTTTTATAATAATATACCCTTATGATTTTCATCTTATGTAAATATGATAATCTTGTTTGAGGAAGTGTGGACTAACACACCCTCAACGTGATGTGATTCCTTAATACACTATATGAAATGTATTAAGGATATTTTTAGTTAACCTTTTTGATATATATTATATAATAATTATAATATAATATAATTAAATAAATAAATATATATAAATACATATATATATGTACATATAAGAAATTTACTTTCATTCTTTGAATACTTTAATAAAACAGAAGTAGTGTTCATGCGTATATACGACACACTCTCTCCATGATTGGAGTATACCATTTTATACATATATATTATATGTATTATTATAATAGAAATATAATGAATATTAATGATATTAATACCATTTTATAGATTCTGGAAAACATGATATTTGTATATGGACCAAATAGATAACAACTTAAGACACAAGTCAAAAAGGAAAGATAATATTACCGAAAGCGTAACCTTAACATAGAATTTTTAAAAAGAGGGTAATATGAAATAATAATAAAAACATGAATTGAATTAGATAAAAAAAATATTTTTTTTATAATTGATGTATAATAAACATATATTTATTATATCGGAGGTTGGGATGATGGCGCTAAGAGTCAATAAAGAAGGTAAGTGAATTTCATCTCACTCTCTATTTCTGTGAGAAACATGCTTTATTCACCAATTTTTGTGTGTGGTGAGTATAATTACATGGATTAATTATATGATTATTATAATTAATTTTTTTATTATTTACATATCCATTCTATGATATATTTTTTAGGTGGTTTATGTTTTAAAATTTAACACATTAGTAAAATAACATGGTCTCAATTTTCCTAATTTGAGAAACATTCCATTTCATGAACCTATATTTTTATAAAATTCATATACTAATGTAGACATGATTAATAATTAATATAATTAATTTCATAAAATTTTATTATTCAATTAGTTTAATTTTTTATCATTGTAATTACAATTCAATGTTACAAAGTGGTAAGAGTTTATTGAAATAATCTCATTGTTTATCATGTTTTTTTAAGATTATGCTTCCATTGAAAAACTTTTATAATACATATCCCATTGGTATTCATGATCCTCATTATAATCTATATATTCATGATATATTATTGTATTTGTACAATTTTTCCACTCTTTGGTACATAAGATGATAATGAAAATGTTTTTCAAAAAGTCATACTTTACATCTCTGTTAGGTTAGAAATCTATGTTCCATAGAAAAATGTTTTCTAAAAGGTTTCTAGAAGAAATATTCTACTACTATCATATTATCCTTAAAATAAATTTTTCCCCATAATTTTCCATTTAGGAAACGGGGCTTCTAAAAATTAACATTTTTTAATTTTCCAGTCTGATAACATTTCTAATGTTTTTATTGTAAAAAAGAATGTTTGGTAGGTAAAGATATAACCACTAAAATTACTGTCATTCCATTGATGCTAAATTTTTACGATTACAATTCTATTTGTATTTGAAAAAACATTATTTCATAATATTATCTAAATTTAGTGTTTTTAGGATTTTTATTAAAAAATGTTTTGAATAATGCGTTTGGTTTTAAAAATTGTTTTAAATGAATTTGAAATAATTTTTATTATATTTTCAAAATGGTTGTTTTCAAAGAAATGATTTTAAATTATCTGAAATATATTTTTATTTATATTTATAGTATTTTTATGGAAAACTATTTTCCAATTATTTTTAATCTTATTTTATAGATTTTTATGGGAAAAAATTTCAAAAAAGTTTCTAGATATCAATATATGTTTTCAATTAACAACGTTTCCAAAATGTTTTCAAATATTTTTTTATTATTTTTCAATTTTATTTTATATAAAATGGCTTTCAAAATGTTTTTTGATTTAATGATCCTTTTTCAAAGAATAACTGATATTTACCTTGGGTAATGTTTTCAATATAACCTTCCAAGTCATTTTCCATCTATGATAATGTCCATTAATGTCACTCAATACCATATAGGGAATTATTAAATGTTTCATATCATATTATTTATTTAATGGTTTATGTTTTGATGGAATGATTCTTTTGACACTCATTTCTCATCCATGGATTTTATGATTTTGAATATTTCTTATTTTAACGAGTAATTAATTGATGATATTATTAGGAATACATATCTTTTATAATAGTTTTTGATGTTATTAAATGATAATGATACCAAATTTATTTCATTCGGCATGATTTGATGTTTTTAAAATACAAGTCTTCTTATGGCTCATGATATGATGAATGTTTTATTATCTTGTGGAACATGTATGAATTATTTTATTATGATATGATTGGGTCCCTTATATACCTATAATTCATTGGGTATTGATTTATATCTTGTGATATAATGATAGAAATCACGTCAACAGTCATGATATTCTATAGGAATATTGGGAAACTCGATTCCGTATAAGTAATGGATTTCACCATGGGATGGTGGTGTGTCTTAGATAGTAGGTGTAGCCTAAATGAAGATGGGATATGGGGGCACCCAATCCATTAAGATAACATGTGGAAACTCGACACATTAAATATAATGGATTTCAATTGAGGATGGTGGTGTGTCCTGACTAATATGTGATGTTCCCCTGATGTTCCTTGATAAGTTATAGCTCTGCCTCTTGACTTATATAAAATGATATAACATGTTTATGCATCCCACAATACCATGTAATATTCCAATGATATTCTTTAATGTATAATATTATTTATTTCCTTATAATTCATTCCTTAGGAACTTCCACACATTATTCCAAGATTCATGTTTCTGATCATATGATATGAAGGGTAGAATCTCTTAATCTCATGACCACATTCTCATACCCCTATGTAAATTTATATTCTAGCAATCCTACATTGTATATGATTATATAGAATATTAAATCACCCCTTTTTTATTCCTTTCCTTGTTAATGAATATTTTTATTAGGTTTGATGTGTCCAAGAAGGGTTATAGTAAAATAGAACCCAGTGAGAGATAGTATAGCTTGTTTATGTACAAGTGTTTACATTACCATGACTCAAATGGAACTAAAATAAAACAGTATTTGGGTGTCTATTTTGTAGATTATTAATAATTCCAAAATAGTTATGGAATGTATATTTACACAAGAATTTGGTTGTTATAGCTACCATCTAAAAAAATAATCGGACACATTATTCTAGTCATTAGGTCCTAGCTATCAAGGAACATTAATAATCACTTACCACCTCTATATCCTAATTTATAAAAACATAAATATCAGGTAAATTCATTACACTATATAATCATCAACAAATTATGAATATCTAAATATGGTGGTGCTCATCAATTTCTCCCATAACTCTAATAATGCCTATTATAATATATCGGTCCACATCAAATGATTTCCCTTTTGGTTAAAATATCTAACTAGAACCATGAACCTAGAAAAATTTATAATGAATTTGGAATAATATCCAATGAAATAACGAAAGATAGACTCATCCACCATTCATTTGGTTCTGTTACAATGAAATAAATGATTTGATCATTCATGGTCCACTAACAGTACATAAAAAGAACATGAACAATATTCAGACCACATGAATATAATAATTAATAATTTTGATATTTCCACATATATTTTCCTCTATTAGAATGCCCAGAACCATCCTTAAATGCTTTATTTTTTCCAACTATAATATTGATTGTTGATATATGTCATTGATGATTAATACCATGAACCATTCCAATATGGTTTAAAGGAAAATGTCCATAACTCCAATAAACATTTTTGGAGAATTTTCCATAATTAAGGGAAAAAACAAATACTATTATTTTTCATAGAGTCATAGAAATTCCTCTTTCAGTATATTCTTCTTTTTAACATGGAGCTCCTGATAACGTGACATGATGATAATAATAGAAAATCTCCTCACTAATTTTAATTTATTAAAGAATAATTCTATTTGTGTTAGTGGATACTTATTCTTTTTAGTCACCTTATTTAGGTGATATTAATATATATGTAAAATCTAGATATTATCCATATTCATATAGAATAACACTTGGGATGACTAGGGGACACACTGGGCTTAAAAAATCTAATCCTTAATCAATCATAATACTACTCCTTCTAGTATTCATGTTTATTAAGGGTCCTTTGATATGATATAGAATATATTAGGGTATTATCAAGTTGATGGTATATGATGAAATTGATTTCTTGGTGGGGGATGTGATCATGATATATTTTCTGAAGCCAATTTTCGTCCAAGAATATCCTAATATCAAATATTGAATCCATAAATAATTGATTGGATCATTCTTATGTGAACTAATAATGTACCAATGTAGATAATAAAATGATTATAATTTAAATATTTTCCAAATTCTTTTTTCATATATATCCATTTCATTGAGGTGCTCTATTCCAAGAAAACATTCTCCCTAATCTTAGTGTAGACCGCTAAGGGGTGGTGGTGGTGAAAAATTCCATATTTAGCAACCACCCACTACTTTCGTAAATCATATACATCATCCTCCACACTGTATACCTCCCAAATAAAACTACACCCTCTTTGTAGGTGGTATACCGACCTTTTCATTGTCTTATATGTGGTGGATTTTTAAATTCCACAATATATAACCATTTCGTCCAAATGAGAAGTATCACCTATCACTCATCAGACTTAAACAATTTAGAGAAATATTTAAGGGTAAAACTTCAATTATGAGACTCCAATTGATAATTCCTTGCACCACTTGATCTAGATTCCATCATCTTTTACCCACTTCCAACATCTTCACCCAAAAGTCACAACTACCAAAACCAACTATCAGTGAAGTTTTAACAAGATATATCTCTACCACCATAAATCACTCAATCACACTAATATTTTAAGGGATATATAGAGATTAAAATAATGACTAGATATCTAGGGCACTTTATGTCCAAATGGTTAGTTCATAAAAGTATGAAATAATCACTATATCCATGTAGTTCCATGGGATGTTCATGAAACATGAAACATACACTATGACAAATATACTTCCTTCCGAAATCATTAAATGGTCACAAATATATATAATCTATAATTTACCAGGGTAAAACACTTATCAAAATTGGTACTTAATGGTTTTCCTAGTGAGATTGACCACCCCATGCTTATATGCCCCCATACTATACCAATTCCTAATATGGACAGAGATAAGGCTCACAGTAAGGAACAACCACAATTCAAGAGGGGTAGTAGTATAGAGGAATACTCACCCAACAACCATGATCTAGTCATATATTTAATAAGGGTCTAGCTCACCCAAAAACCAAAGGGTTATCTACTAATATAACTTATGAATTATGACCTTCCGACACACATTATCATCAGGAATATCCCTGAAAATTGGGTACTTAGTGGAAGGAGGTAAGTTTGGAAAACAACATAGATGTAACACCTCCCAAATAAGGCCCTAAAATAATGCCTAATCTCTCAGACGATCATCATTACTATCCTATTATGGAATCAAATTAGTATTTCATCATGGAGGCATCCTAAAAATTTCATGACAAAACACGTTTAAAGTGAATATATGAGAAGCCAACACAAGAAGGACATGAAAAAAACAAATCCAATACAATATTATTCATATACTAATGTTTTTTGGAACTATTTACTATGTGTAATGATTCAAATAGTAGGTTATCCATGTCATGGTGAATATAAAAATAAGTAGTCTCATAATTAGTATAAACCTTGGAATGAGATCCATACTCAATAAACATTAACAATACTACCCTAGATCCCGACCCAAACCTCCCAACTTTGATGTCTGCAAACTATAGTACTATGATTACAGTCCCCTGATACCACTCTTTCATTAAGTTACCCATCCATGCTCGCATGTATGGGATAAAACTAAATATCAAACCCAAAAAAACACTATTATGATATTGTCAATAGAGTAAAAATAAGTAGGAATATCACAAACATGGGAGGAATTACCCTAATGTTCATGAATGAATTCAACAATCCCCAAACACAAATATAATGAGGAATGAATAGAAACAATAGGTAACATGTTTTTTGGAATGAAACTAACCCGATGTCAAACTAAGATATGTCTATGGGAGAGAAAACGATGAAATATAAGCCTTCCAAAAGAGTAAATGTTTCATACCTATATGAAAAAGTGGAATTCAATTAAGATAAAACTATTACATTGATTTCATTTCTATCTATAGAATCCAATCTCCATAATCAATTGGTCCTCCTATTTCTATTTCATATGTCATATGACATTCATAAGACATTTTACATGTGAGTAGAGCCTAAGTAATTGTGAATAAAAACATACATAGTTGGAAATCACAAATACACCAAAAATAATATATCAATAAGAGTCATCTTAATAAAAGGATGGTAAAAACACATATCTACTAAAATATAGACACTAAATATTAATCTAATGTCACATCATCATGGATATTTTGGAATTCCTCACAAGGATATATGTTAATGTTGATTCAAAATAACTCAACCCTCACTTCTTAATAACACTGATGGTGTTCATCTGAAAGGGAATAATTTTAATCCTCCCCATAGAATAAGTACACACAAGAATTCATAATATGTCTATATTGAGGCTTGGGATCACACATGGGGCCTATAGGGGACACAAAAACAAATTAATAATAAACCACAATGATGGGGATCATACACCATGATATAAAATGACAGGTTACCAGAACAAACAGGGGAACAATAATATAGGATCACACCCTAGTCTACATGGATGGATACATAAATCAATATTTAAATGAACAATTGAGTGAATAATTAATACTAGTAATAATAAAAAATTCCTCAATTTACCCCCATAGAGAGGTAATAAGGGGACTCACCCATCTTATACATGACTAGACAGAATAGAATGGGGGATCCCTCCTCTACTATAATTTTTATATGAAATATATAAGAAATATATGTTTTTCTCACTAATAATTGAGTATGTTTTTGTGTATTTCATATTATACCAGTATACTCTTACAATTCAAATGCACAATAGTTATGCACATGTAATCTAGTGGTTTCCATACACATTAGTCATGTCCAAGAATAATAGAAATTCCCATTCCCTTTTACCCATGGGTACACACCAGACCAAAATATTTGAAATATAGTGTGTCTGTATATTCCACACACAATGACGTCTTTATCACTACATGCAAACCTTTCCCCACTTGACGGTGGTCTTCATGGCAGTTGTTCACCCAAATTACAAGCTGTATATACACAGATTATCCAAAACACATGGTCTTCACATTTATTATTATAGGTCACCTCTTCCCCCACTCTAGTGGAAAATTGTGATCATAAATCTCTAAAATATGTGTAATTATCTCTTGAGTTCCCATATTTCCATATTCTGACCATCCATCAATTTAGAAATCATATTCTATCAAATCACATCAAAGAAACACCATCACATGGGATGCGAACCCTTGATGCATCCTAGATATTCCATCATCATAATCATGAAACTAAATTTTCCTCAATCCTGAATCTAAAAATGAATTAATGATCTATTACTATAATTATTGTTTTCATAATGATCAGTTTCAAACAATAGTTGAACCATTGGAAAAATTAAATATTGATGATGAATATTCAAAGAATAAGGGGAGAAAAAACACAAATGTGATGGAAATTAACATCGACCATTTTTTTAGCTTGTCCTTAATACATTGATAGAGGAAATAAAGATCGTATAGGAATAATGATGGGTCAACATATCAATTTTCAATTCTAAATTTTAATAAAAAAATCATCAACCTAATATTAACAATAGATCATTAAATTAATTTACTAATAAAAATAATTCATGTTACATGTGGGTGAATAAAAAAATAGAGACTGTTACCACAAAAAAGTTATAACCTGAAATTGGATCAATTCATAATATGTATCAATTCCCACAATGTTGTCATGGGTGAGATCTAATTACACTTTCGATAAGGAAAAAAATCCATGGAAAAGGATTGTTAATTCATGATGCAATTGTCAATAATAAAGGATCTCCCCCACAGTCCTCTCAAATCACTAGGTTTATATAGATATCCCTAGAATTTAAATGTAACCATGGTTAAATATAATAAGATTATATGACTTCCAAATAGTAATAATTTTGTTTAATAATTTTTTTTATTATTAAACCCATGACACATCTTAAGAAAAACACACGACACCTAGAAATATCATATTGTTCCTAGTGTATACCCCACACTATGAATTTGATAAAGGATTCAAATTGTCTATATAAATCATTTTTAAGATATTATATAATTTATGTATACTATAAGAATGTGATATTTTATATTTAATATTATTATTATGTGAAAACTGAATCTCTATGACCTCAAAATCCATTACTAACATCAAGCTAAAATATGAAAAATTTATTTAAAATAATATAATGTATTATAATTATGAAATTATATATTATAATTATTTTAAAATTAAATTTATTTTCTTCTTCATGATAAATATTTATTATTTTAAACATGAAAAAATCATTACTCACAATCAATTTTAAACCCTATAAGAAAAATTCAAAATGACATATGCACACAAAATGAAAAGTATGGGACCTAAAAATAGACTAAGAAAATTAAATTAGTACATTTTAATATAATGAGATCAAAGAATAGAATATTCTATTAAAATAATATTCCTTGAGGTTTAATAAATGTTAACATAAGGATGAAATTTTATTTACAAAATATCATAATAATACAATATTGGATAGTATAAAGAAAAAATAAAAATGATGTTTCCAGAAGGCATGAGAACCCATAACAAAAATTTCCTAATAAATATACATTTTTAAACATTAATGGTAATACTAATCCCATTTAAAAAAACTCATTATATTAAATTATATAATTAAAATATTTTCATGTAAAAGAATATGAATGAAAATAAAAATCATATGGCTGCTTTGGGAAATCATCTTTTTAGAACCCTTACTTGAACCCTATCAAATGGAGTAATCTACTTGTCTAATTCCAATATAAATGTTTGGATAACATAATCATTAACTAATGAATTGGAGAGATATTTCAAGACCACTCCCCTACATAATAAATTCCTAATTCCTGTAAAATTCAATAAATAGAATGAATCGTTAATTTTAATAACCATACTCATAAAAATGTACATCTAATCCCATAATTAGATCATCTTCAAATATTAATTTATCTCATTCCATTAAAACCCAATTTATTAAAAAAATATAAAGATTAAAGTAAGGAGGTGGTTTTTTAAAAAATAAATAAAACTTACAATGGATATAAAATTTCAAATAATTATTTGTGTGGTGGGAAACTCTTTTGGCATTACATAGATTAAATAGATTTTTTCTTTTGTCATTATAAAATAAAGATAAAATTCATCATATAAATTATAGAAAAAGAATAATTATGAATTCCATTGAATGAAAACCAAAACATACATAAAATTTCTTTTATAATTTATCATATATATATATATCCATAAAATAAATTAATTAATTTTAATATGATAAAAAATATTTAAATTAAATGGATAAAACAAATAAAATTGGGTTTTGAGGAAAACCGTCCCTTACCTCATACAAAAATTCTAATATATATTTTTTATCATCCTTAATAATAAATTTATGATTCATACATAAATATATAATGAGATTTTACATTTATTTATTCCCTTCAATTATTTTTATACAAGTTATAATTTATTTCATAATCGATAATGTTCATGTCGGGACTTTTGAAATCATTCAACTTATAAGACCAAAATAACATCGATAGGATTAATGTGACCAAATGGATTTTGATTATATAATTATAAAAATATTAATAATGAAATTATTATAATTTTCATATATTTATTATACTTTTATAAACATACACTTATGGTGGTTATGAAAATTAAATTATGTTGGATTATAGAGATGGTAGTTCATACTTGAACATGTAAAATGTTTAAATTTTTCAATGAATGTGGGGGGAAAAGTAATAATTATATTCACATTAAATAAATATAAATACTCAATTAATATTTTATTATTTGTTTTAAACCAAGTAATATATATAATCAATATGAGGGGATGATAGAATGTGAAAATCATTATTTTTTGAGGTATTAGTTTGAATGAATACTTGAGGAATGTTTTTATTTATATGTGGATTGAAAAGGAAGAATTTAGATATTTATTTACCATTTAAAAATGAATTTTATATAATATATAAGATATTATTTTTTTGGATCCATTATAATTGGTTTTCCTATGATACGTTAATTAAAAATGAACTACTTTAGTCTGTGAGGAGGTATGAAATCATAAAAAAAAAATTGATCGTATTATATACCAATTAATGGAATAGGGGATGAAAAACAATTTTGATATCAACATAATAAAATGTAATTATATATGATATAATTATATTATTACAATGTATTGGTTATTATATTTTTAATTTATATAAAAGAAGAAATAAAATATAAACACTCTATTAATCCTTTTACCTCTATTTCAGACAACATCCATTGTTTTAATTATTTTTCTATATAACGTACAAATTAAGAAAAAATAATGGACTATAAATCTGGCGTATGGAATATAGGAAGGTATTTGTAGAGGTATTGGATAATTTAAGAGTCCCATAAATTGTGTATACAGGAGGATAACATGTGTAATTTTTTAACCATGGGAGGGGACACACTTGTAATTTTATATAATTTTTTAACATAATTAAATAGTTTACAAGGAATACTTCCCCATAAGAAATTAAATTTTCATAATAATATTGAAATTGATGAATTAATTTCATCAAAAAAATAATAATGATGTAATTTTCTGGGCTTATCAATTTTTTTAAACCTTAGTAATCTCGACATACCATTTTATTAGGGTGACACCTTTTTTTAACAAATTTACAATTATTATTTATCAAAAATTATATTTAAACCATTAATAAATTTTAAAATTATGATTCATAATATTTAATCCATTTAGAAAATTCATTTTTTATATTTTCTAGAAAACTATTTTATATAAACATGAAAAATAGAATGAAAACTCAATTTTAAAAAGATTCAGTATTTTATAATAAAAAATTCAAATCAATTTTTGGCCTAATAATATTAAGGAAATTTCATTTAAAATTTATTTTTTTAATATATAATATATAAATTTAATTATTTAAATTATTAAATGTTGATTAATATTAAATATTGAGATATAAACAAGATACCATCAAATATCTAAAAAATCATTTTAAACAAAAAATGAAATTGTTCCAAAATCAATATTAATGATTATTCCTATGCAATTCTTTATATTATTTGAAATTATTTAATTCATATTTAATATTTGTATCAAAAAAAATCATACTGTAATTTTTTAGTTACATGACATAATAAAATAAAATGATGGTTTAATAAAAAACATTATTTTTCATTATTCTGTAAGAAGTCTAATTTTTCATAAAAACTCATATGATTAAAATAACTAAAATTTTATATGATGATATCAAAAAATAAATTCATTATTTATAATTCCAATTTTATAATTTTGGAATTTATATTTTAAATATGACAATATAATTCCTGTAAAAAAAATTTAGTATCATTAATATTTTTTCCATATTGATTGAGAAATTATTTAATATTAATAAAATGATAAAATAATCATTCAAAAATATTAATCACTAATGATACTAGTACATTATTATTATTATTATTATTTAGGTTATTAAATTCATCCCCCTTTTTTATAGAGCTTCTTTAGAATTTTATCTAATTCTCAATAAAAATGTTTTAAATAATTAAAAAGAAATTATCAGGAATGGAATAAAAAATACATGATCACGAAAAATAAATATTTTAAAACATAAAAAAATTATACTCAGAAAATAAAAAAACAATATTTTTTTGAAATTAGAAAAACAAAATACGATGATCAAGGAGAATATCACATAATATGCGACCCCAACTGTGAAACAAATGGAAGGATGTCAAAATTGGGTCATAGAGGGGAATTATAATGTCATAAGAATAATATAGAGTTATTCAGATGATGGTTATGTTAATTATAATGTCCCAAAACCCACATAAATAGTTAAGAATATGTGGACCATTAATGTCTCAAAAATATCGGAAATATGACAACATTTTTCTTTCAAGATCCATTTCTTAGTGTTCATTAATTCATTTACTATAAAGATATTGAACTTTAAAAAAATAATTATGTGGTTTATTTTTATTCCATAATTTAAATTTAATTTTTGGTTGGGGTTTGATTTATTTCCACATATATCCCATCTCATATTCAATAAAATTAATATTCAAGAATAATATTTCAAATATTAATCATTAAAATAAATATCTAATGGAATATATAAACCAAAAATGTATTATATTATATTCCTCTTATATTAGTACATTCAATAACATTAAAATAATTATAACTAGGTATGATAATATATAATACATAGATAAATATATTAATATTAAAATCTAAAATAATAACATTGAATGTTCACCCTGAAACATTCCATAACTATGTAACCTTAAACGTCTAAAAAATATTCATGCCCATATTCAAAACCCAATAATCATGTGGACCTGAACACATTATCTTGCTACATCAAATTATCTTTTATCTCTGAAAGATAATTGTTTGTTATTTAGTTAATTACCTAATATGTGTATGCCTCATCTTATAATCTACAATATCTGTTAATATTTTCATAAATAGCCTAAAAAATAAAGGTAATATAATATGATATATAATCAAAACTCATAATTCATATATTATTTCTATGAAAAACCCTTATTATAAAAAATAATTTCCACTTACTCTAATAGTATAATGTTCCCAAAAATAGTGATCTTATTCAACAATAATTTTAATCATTTATTCAAAAAATCATATTTTTTATAACATTAATATAAGAAAAAACACTTTCCCAAAGAATTAGTATTCCCTTTTTGTCTAATGAAACATAATTACCTCATAATCAATGATAATTTGAAGGTAAATGGTGATCAATATCATTGAACATATTTCCAAAAAAATATAAAATAATTCTTCATCAAATAATATTTCCTTTACAATATGATTTAAACCTAATGGTTAAATATAACATAAATATTTATAAAAACTCAATAAATATATCATAAAATAATCTAGTAACATAAAACCAAAAAAAAGTAATAAAAATTTAAAACTTTCTCACAACATTAAACAAAATTACTGCTCTCAAATTAAATTTTAATCCAATTTATAAAAACCATTAATCATTCAATAATATTTGAAGTCCATTTTCCTTGATTGAGGAACAATTATATTTATAATTTAATCCAAAAACCAAAATATAGTTTCATGTTTTTTTAAAATTTCTATATATTAATTTTTCTCGATTTAAACATAAATCAATCTTGACCTTTTAATATATATCATATATCATTCATGTAAAAATTTCTATGAGAGTTTCCTTATAATCAAACAACTATTATCTTTACATTTTCTAAATTCTTCAAGACATGTCAATTTTTCTCTAATTACCTTATCCATGTACAATCATTTCATATATATAGAAATTAATGTTTTTAATATATTAAATTTTTAAACACTCTCATCTTTTTGATATGTTTCTTGGATAAATTATTAACAACTTATTTCGCATAATATGTTAGTCTAATGACTGAAAAGAACCTTTCAATTAAGTTTTTGTGTATAAAAAATAAATGAATTCACATTATAAGAAAAATATATAATATTCTAATATGAAACCCTCCTTTAGATTCAAATTTATGGACTACAATCCTAATTTTTTGAGACTTAACTAGAAAAAAAAATATAAAGTCACTTAAGGGATTTTCTAAAATGTGTATAATAAGAATGTTTTGGTTCCAAAATATGGTTAAATATATTCCAATCCCTATCATTATGTTAATGTATTTCATATGGTTGGGATTCATCAAAATTTTGATTTAATATTTACTGAATACTAGCAAAGGTATCAAAATCACATTATTTCTCAATTATTATTTCATATGAATCCCTTAGAAGATAAATAATTTTTGAATTTTTTATTAATCTTTCTATCATGGAGATGAGATTCTAACATGATTATTGAAACTTTAAAGTAAAAAATAATATTTTTATTATAAATTTTAGAGTGAATAACTAAATATTTTATTAAAGGTATTACTCTATAAAACCATTCCATTCAATATATAGATCATTTAATTTGTCCTAGGTTATATATGTTCATCATTAAATGATATAATTATCTTTTCAAAACCTCTAAATGTTCATAGAAATATTTAAATTAACAAATGATTGCCTTTGAGGAATGCTATTCTAATGTGTGCATTCTTATACCCACTAATGATGCATTATTTGATGACTATGTTATTGACCAATGGCCCCTTTTAGAGTTATAGACCCTTGGTCCATCTATTCCACAACCACATCCACATTATAGTATCATCATTGGGAATTAAATTCCTAGAAAACATAAGTAACATTTAGTTACTAAAACATTAGTATATTAACCTATATGTGAACAAATTATTTAATGACCTAGGATCTTAAAATATGATTATATTAATATTAAGTCAAATATTTTTGATATCCTTCACAAAATAAAATGTGGATCTAAACTGAAAATATGATATGTTTAAATCTTCAAACAAAACATTGGTTATTTTGTATGTATGAATAGGTATAACAGAATTACTTAATATATTAAAATATATTTTTTATATTAAATTATTTTATTTTATAAAAATTTATATTAAACATTATTATATTTATGAATATATATTTTATGAAATGTAATTTTAATTAATTATGAATATGTATTTTTTTACAACATTGTGGTCATATTAAAATAGAATATTTATTTATTAAAATAATATATAATGTTGTGTTAAATAAATTATTAATTAGAATGTATGAATTCATATCATCATTTCATGTATGTATCTTGATTTTGAGTGTTTTTGAGAAAAAGGGGATAATCTGGAAATTCAAGGAGAACACGCTGTGTACATAAGAGTCCACAAAATGTTCTTGGTTGTCATGGGAAGCTATATAACGAGTGAGTACATGGCCATGTGGGGTGAAGTAGAGAATGCCTAATGAAGAGAATGGTTAAGGCATGTACACTACAAGTATATTAAAAAAACAAGCGGCGCACTTTTCTTTTTTGTGTTAAATTTGACTGGGGCTGCATATAATTTCCAAAAGAACCTTCTTCTAGCCTTGTTTTGTCCAGGAGTGACGAGAATCAATGAATATTCTCTAATCCCCCAACCTATCATCTGTTATCTAAATGAAACACAGATGATTGTTTTGGAATTGCATTGGTGAGTTCTTCCTTCTTCTAGAGCCTCTCCTCTTGATTTCTCCTCTTCCATGAGTAATTATGGGTTTAACGTTTTTGTTGTTTTTATTGATCTATGATGTTATAGGTTGATTAAAAGGCTGAGGATCAACTATATCGATAATAAAACATTGATTTAGGTTGTTTGTGCCTTTCTATAGTTTTCTTTGGATTATATATGAAAAATCCATTAATACCTTGGTTTAGGGTATTTCATGTTTAGAAAATATAACCCCGTTGTTTCCTTCTATGGTTTATTTGCTTGAGAAAGGGCTTGTGATTATGAATAGGGTTTATTCTTTGCTATGGATGTTTTTTCCCATGTTTGTTTGATATTTTCCATTGGGTCTAGAATTGAATGTTAGGCTATTTGGCTATTATGCCTAGTGCCATTAGGATGGAGTTGATATTATATGACATGCTTTTGATATGCATTGTCGTTGTATAGACAAGTAGTATTTGATATTTTCTTTGATTTCTGGATATATTTTGTGCACGATTGTGTTACACAGGGTTGTGAGAACCTGGTTTAGTTAGAAAATTAGGGGAATTGACGTTAAGGGCTTCCCTATAGTGTCATTTATACTTTTTACATTACGAGACCATAGGGGGGATTAATGGTGAGTGGTCCATCAGAGTGTCAATAGTATACCATTACAAGACCAAAGGTGGAATTGATGTTGATTTATTCCTCATAGAGAATGTATTTCACCATTAAATGACAACATGAGAAATTGACGTGTAATGCTTCCTTAGAGAGTCATTGTCTTTGTAAGACCAAAGAGTTAGACCATGTCAGCTTTCCCGTAGGGTATTAAAATCTTTAATTAATTTAATTACATGTTGAACCAAAGAGGTTAGACTATGATAAATTTCCCTGAGGTTTTCTGGTGAATGATTGGTTATATAATTATTAAATGTAATTGAATGTAGTTGAAACTATAGGATTGTATACTTTTGAGTACATCCTTGTTTGTTACACTATTTTACATATTACCAACTACATATATTCACTGATAGTTATGAAAAAAACAATGGTTGGTTGACTACTGAGATTCTTCTTTCACCATTTTTGGGTCATGATTTGGGGCCCAAAACGATTTTATTGCTGCATGTATATATAAGGGTAAGCACCCTTCTACTTTAGGTACATGATTATTGTGGATCAGAATATTATGAGACCAAGGTGAGGTGTGTGATGCAAGTGTATATTATTTTTTTTCTTTTTTACTTTTTTTTAGTATTGTATTTTCCAGCATCATGACTTTTTTTGGATTCTTTCATAGACATATGTGACATGCATCATTCATAAATGTGCTCTAATTGTTTATTTAAATTATATCTTTCATTGTTTGCTTATTTTATGGTATTACTGCCTCTGATGTTGTATTTTATTACCATTCTGTTGGCTTACTCTTCCAATGAGTGCATAGTTTACCCACTATCACACACTAGTCACCTGCTGCTAGTCGGCAGCCTGTGGCATTCTGGGAAATGTGCTTGGGACCATGTGACAAACCAGCTACAAGGAACCTTTGGACGACACCTAGAACTGGGACATTACAAATTGGTATCAGGGGAATTGTTTTCTTTATTGACTTACTATTTTGAGCATATATTCAGGGATAGGATGTAATGGGTAGTTGGTAATAGAGTATTCTCTAGAGTAGCTAACCAGGGTATGTAGAAAAGCCAACATACCTCTATTATTGCAATAAATCTGGGTTTTCAACAGTTACAGTTGATTTAATATCACCATTGGGTGATTACCATGTTTTATTTTATTATCATTGATATTATTGAGGTTCTATTTCTATTGCAACCTGATGAGATTAGGGTGTTCCATCTCATTCATCATATAGGTACATGTAATGGATCACATGTCATGCAATCTTTTCAAGCCATTTAGGGTATATTCCTAATTGCATTTTGTTGTGATAAATGTTGTGCCAGATATACATGATGTTGTTATAGATTCCATCATATATATTTTTCTATTTAGATGGGGTATTAGAATATGCAATGTTTTGTTTTAATTGACACCAAACATTGGTCCCTAAGGTGTTATGGGACCCCTGGTATTAGACTTTGGCATATCAAATTGAACATTAACTGATTTGTTTATGATATTAAATGAATATAATACCATGATTTGATTTAGGGTGAGTATGGGGCCTCACAGATTAGAATTTGGAACATTAATGTTTGTATTGGTTTTTATGGGGTTTAGGAGTAGTTCCTAAAGAAAATGGTCCCAAAAAACCTAGAATACATGATTAATAATGATAAATACATTCCATGTATCTTTTTATTCAAGAAGGAAAAGTTGGTCTTAATTACACATCATGTACTCTATGTACACACCGTGTAATCCCTGACTGTGTGAATGACTGTGTGGGGAGAGAATCATATTTGGGAAATATTTGGGTTGAACTTGTCATGTACCAGACGTACACATAGTATTGTAGAGACCATGTATCAAGTCATGTGACTAAGGATACAGATGTATGACACTCAGGTAGTACATAGCTTTTCCATCTTGAAAACACCATGTACAATCGACTGTGTATCTGTCCATGTGGTCTATGACACAGGTCTGTAAAATCTGTCTTGTACACACCATGTCTAGAATGAATATTCTATGTAGATTTTTTCTAGGATAAATGTATTTTTTAGCCATCTATGGGAACTAAGGAGGGGAAAATGATTCAATTACACACTGTGTCCTTGGGAAGAACACGCCATATGTATGTGGTGCTACATGATTAGGGTTTGCAGAAGTACATGCTCATGTCAAAGAAAAAGGGAACGCACTGTGTAAGGTTCATAAACACCCTATATCCATGATTTGAAAAAAAACATGAATGTATTCTTTCCCTAGTTCCTTTATTTCAAATCTATGTTTTAATCCTTGATAATCTTGAACTAAGGTGTGATCTTGACCTTGCAGAGTCATGCCACCGAGATGTACTTTGGTTGTGTGCTAGATATAGGGAAACGATCAGACACTGGACATAGTAGATTAGGGAATATCAGTGGAACCTCCTTTCATGCCCATATTCGCATCAACAGTTATTCCAGATATAGGTGCTGATGCATTGTTCTTAGAAGGATTCATTAAGATGATGCAAAACTTCCAAGGAGCACCACACCCTGCCCCATCTATGTATAAGTTGACCTGGGTTTTTCTGAAGTAGAATACTCCCACCATCTTAGGAGATGGAGGACCTCTGGCTGTAGAGTCTTGGTCAGAAGACATGATCTCTATCTTCGACCATTTTGAGATGCTTCCAAAGAGGTGGGTGAAGCTCGCTATGTATATGCTTTGGGATTCCCTCAAGAGATGGGGGGTTGTGATTTCACAGGCGGTACGCTAGAAGGTTATGGCTTGGGATGAGTTCCAGTGTACCTTCTATGAAAACTTCTACTCGGAGACTTTGAGGGTTGAACGAGCCTGATAGTTCATGGGTTTATAGAAGGGTACACTCTCATTCATGGACCATTCTTCTCGCTTCACATAGTGGAAATGCTTCAAAACCATTCTAGGGGCTGATGAGTTATTTATAGTAAGGATGTTTGAGGATGATCTCAGGAATGACATCCGTTCTGAGTTGAACATCTTCAGGTTGAATTCCATATCTTCTATAGTCAACCAGGTGCTGATCACCATGCACAGCCTATGGGATTCTAGAGTCGTGGGCCTGGGTGATTTAGAATCCAGAGATGGTACCCTTTTGACTGATAGTAGGAAGTTCCTCTGGGAGTCTACACATAGAGATATGAGTAGGAGAGATAATCTTTCATATAGCCAGGTGGTTTGCTACCAGTGTGGGAATAGCGAGCGTACGAGACCACATTGAACAAGAGACCCAGTCAAGTGTTGATATTACATCAAGATGTGTTATCTTCAGCGATTATGTTAGTTTTTCTCACCTGCAGCTAGTGATAAAGGTTCTGGTATGACCCCAAGTTCAAGAGCAGGACCACCAGTTTCTCATCAATCTAGAAACTAGAGTTCGTCAGGTAGTTCTAGTTGAGGAGGTGGCCATGTACATGGGAATCAGGATACATGTTTCCAGAAATATCCATAGGATAAATTAGCTCCAGAATCATAGACAACATTACAAGGCTGTAGTGCAGGTCATGATTCTTCGCTAGAGTAGACCCAACAAGAGAAGGATCGTAGAACCTCTTCGGTTAGAGGTATGATTTTGGTTTCCTCACTTTTATCTTTTTCTCTTTTCTCCATAGGTGATTCCAATAGCTTTATATATGAGCCTTTTGTGGAGAGAGTATGGATCAGTATATTACATATTCTAATATCTTGATTCTAGACACACCATTGGGGAATAAAACAGCTTGTGTACGTCAGTGCAATGAGTTACCTCTTGAGGTTGGTGGGTGTCACTTCTAATGGGAACTTTATGTCTTAAAATGATGTGCTACTATTTCATTTCAGGAATGGTCTGGTTAGTTCCCTTCCAGGAACTTTTTTATTTCGATCGTTGTAGGGTGAGTTTCACGTCACCAGATGGAGGATTTTTTCTTTATAAGGGGGAATGGGATTTCCATGTGAGTAGAACTAGACACGATCATCATTAAATGAGAGGATTTACAACCCATATTTCTAGTATATATCTAGATGAATAGGGGACATCATAGATGGACTTTCCTCAAGTGGGTGATCTTTTTAGGCATGTATTTCCAGAAAAATTTTCTGGTTTGCCTCCGGAGCGAGAGGCAGAATTTTATATTGATATTTTACAAGGATCAGCATCAGTATCAATTCCTATTTATAGGATGGACACACAGAGTCATAGGAGCTGAAGAAGTAGTTAGAGGAGTTAAAGGAAAAAGGTTTCATCTGAACAAGTACTTCTCCTTGGGGTTTTTCTTTCCAGTTTGTGAATAAGGTGGAAGACACCCTCAAACTTTGTGTGGGTTATCAAAAGTTGAACAAGTTGACTATTAAGAACCAAAATCCCTTAATGAGGATTGATGATCTCTTTGATCTGATTTGAGAATCCCTGGATTTCTTTAAGATTTACCTGAGATCTATTTATCATCAATTGTACATTAGACCATTAGATGTACCTCATATAGCCTTTCAGAGCTGGTATGGTCAATACAGGTTTTTGGTTATATCATTCAGTCCCACAAATGAGTCTACAATTTTTATGGAACTGATGAACTAACTGTTCCATCTATAATCAGGCACAATTATAGTGGTTTTCATAGTTGATATCTTGGTGTAACCTCACAATCGACACGACCTTGATACACATCTTGCGATCGTTTTGAGTACACTAAGAGTGTATCATTTATATTCTAAGATCTCAAAATGCCACTTGTCAAAGGACCAGATTCACAAATTGGGTCATGTTATCTCAAATATAGGAGTATTAGTAAACCCAATGAAGTTGAGAGAAGTAGTTTCCTAGGAGAATATGAAGAATGACTTTGAGTTACAGAGTTTTCTAGGGCTGGATGGTTACTACAGACATTTTATATAGGACTTTTCACGCTTAGCATAACCACTTACATGCCTAACCAACAAGGGTTTGATGTAATTGTGGATATATTCTAGCAAAACAAACTTCCAGGATCTAAATGGGAGGTTGAATTCAGCACCGATACTGATTTTCCTAGATATGTGCAAGAGAAACACTATTTACATTGATGAATCGGGTATCGTTCTGGGAGTAGTTCTTATGTAGGGGGAAGGTGTCATTACCTATGAGTCTTGGATGTTGAGGTCACATTAGAGGAATTAACCAACACATGATCTTGAGTTGGCTATAGTTGTGCATGCCTTGTGTTGTTGGAGACATTACCTTTTGGTAGATCACTTCATGGTTTTCACTGACCAAAAAAGTATCAAGTACATCATTACCCAGCATGACCTGAATTTGAGACAATGAATGTGAGTAGAGTACCATAAGTCCTTTGACATTGATCTTTCCTATACTCCTAGTATAGAAAATGTAGTGGATAATGAGTTCAGTAGATGGACTCAGAGATAGAAAGTAGAGGAGGCCAACAATGAGTGGATGATTATGGCTCTAGTCTCTATGATGAATTAGGAGATTCTTGAAAGATAGGGGAAGATGTTTCTTTATTATATAGCTCTTACCTCTACTCTACTACATTGAGTGCGAATGAGGCCGCTATCTTATTCTAAAGGCCTAGTTCTGTAGGAGAGTGTTTCAAGAGTGGACCTTATTCCTAGATGGACCATAGGAGGGGATGAGATATTTCACTTCCATAGAATCGTATGGGTTCCAGCAGACACACGTGAGGAGTTGATACAGGATTTTCATTCCCTATTTTGGGAAGTCCATCATGGTGTCACCAAGATTTATCGAGATCTACACTGTTAGTATTGGTGGTCCAACATGAAGAGGAATTTTTCTAGTTTTGTCTTGATGTGTTCCACATGTTAGTAGGTGAAGTTGGAGTATCAGGGACCAGTAGGGATTTTACAATAGTTAGCCATTCTTGAGTGGAAGTTGAATGACGTCACAATGGATTTTGTGAAAGGGTTACAGAGAATTATTTAAGGGAATTTTTCGGTTTGGGTGGTTATCGATAGGCTCATGAAGGTTTAAAACTTCTTACTAATCAAGGAGGCCATTAGTGTTGATAAGATGGGAAGGTTGTACATCCGGGAGATTGTACATTTACACAGGGTTTTGTAATCCATCATTTCAGACTGGGATTCCTGTGTTACTTTTTTAGACTAGAAGGGACTATAAAGGGCTTTGGGTACATGGGTACATCTGAGTATAGCTTTCCATCACATACAGATGGCTTGTCCTAGCACACGATTCAGGTGCTGGATGACATTATTCGAGTATGCATCCAAGATTTTTGAGGATATAAGGAGAAAAAAGTACCATTTATGGAGTTTTCCATCAATAATAGTTTTCATGCATCTATTTAAATGGAACCTTATGAGGATTTGTACAGTAGGCCATGACGATCACCCATATATAGGCTGGAGGCAAGAGAGGAAGCTATGTTGGGACCTTGCCTTTTCCATGAAACCACAGAGCAAGTGGAGTTTATTCGGAAGAGTATGGCTACTGCAAAGTCATGGTAGAAGTCTTATGATGATGGTCAAAGATGACCTCTAGAGTTCGATGTCAAATATTAGTTTTTACTACATGTCACAACGAGTTTGGGGAATAAGATGATTATGAGACATGGTAAGCTTTCACTGAGATATGTTGGTCCATTTGAGGGTTTGGAAAGATTCAAGATAGTTTCCGATCAATTGCAGTTACATTAGAGATACCAGGCTACACATGCTGTTCTCTACGTTTCTCAGCTGTGACGTTACTTCTCAGATTCATCTCATGTTTTTCAACCAGAGGAGGTTGAGTTGCAGGTGGACACATCGTTCGAGGAGTATCTGATTCGGATTTTCAATCACATAAGGAAGTTTCTATATGGTATATAATGACCCATACATTACATACATTGTTATTACATCAGAATGTAATCATACTTATTACAATATATAACAAAACCATGAAAGAAATGTATAGGTCTAGTGTCTTTAGAAACTGGGAAACCTAAACTACCGGTTCATAAATCATCTACATTGCCTCTAATTTATTTCATCATATCTAGAGTCCCTTTTGGAATATTCTACTTAATACCCTTCTTCTAGAACTGGGGAAAAGAAAATATACAAAAGGGTGAGCTCAAATGCTCAGTAAGGGGTAAACAAAGGAAATATCAATCATATCATATCCATAAGAACATAACATTTTGAAAATCATAACCTGCAAAAGAGATCATAATATCATTACATGGGATGAATCATAGTAGTGAAAATTATTCCCAAATAATCATAACATAAAACATGAAACTTTGTGTCATACACACATAGTCATAGAAAATCATTTCATATTATTCAAGGCTCATTTCTAAGACCATCATAGGGGGAAAAGTCCATTACTGAACTGAGTTCACTCCTTGTTCCAGTCATGTATCATTGAACCAGATTAACTTGCCATTCTAGCCATGTCTATCTCATGAGATATAAATCTTTACCCAATGCATTGGAGGGAGATATATGTCTCACCCATCTCATAATGAAACCATTATTATTGTGCCACAAAATCATAAATCATACATCATAGCATAACCCATGTAATAAAAAAGGTATGCCATCATAACATAATCCATAAAAGGACATCATAAAAACAAATCCATCATAACATAATCAAATAAATGTAAATATAGGGATTTAAACAGAACCCTATATTATATTATATGGAAAATAATTTTGATAAAACACTTGAACTCCATTCTTGAGGAAAATATCTTTTCTACTTCAAAAACATTTTTCATTTCTTAACATGTCATACAATTGTAAACTAAAAGAAGTTGATCAAAAATAAACTTGAAAACCTGTAAAGGAAGCTTCCTGGAAATAATGTTCTATGAAATCATAAAAATACATTCATTCCGTATAAGTTAAAAAACATTCTTCTCTTATTTGGCCGAAAAAGTCAAAAAGTACCTCGTACTGCAAACTAAAAAATAATCTGTTCATATCTTTTACTAAAAATTAACCAATAGGTAAATTTTGATTTAAACCATTTTAGGAGGATAAAAATAATATTACAGATTGAGTAAACATGGATGTGGATGATAAATATTCCCTAGTAAATACCGAAGTATAAACAATCACAGATAGAAATTGAGATTGTGAGATTTTCCCTTACATTAGGTTCAATTTTCTTTTTACATATCCGAACCTCCTGTATAATGATTTAAATAATGTCATTTACTTATTCCAGATTCATATTCATTGTTATGATATCATATATGATCATATTCTTATCTTCTTATTAGTAATATTTCATTGTTACTTGTTATTCGGGTGTTCATTGCTTTATGTTCTTATGCATGTTTTGTCGAATAAATTCTTATTCTTCATTCTAGGTTATAGATACCTCATTTACATGGAGGTATTAATGTAATATATATCATATTTATTTATTCAATCATTTATATAATCATTAATCAATGAAGATAATGTAGAACGAGTCGTATCACATTGTGGAGACGGTAGGCCGTATGTACGCACAAGCGATGAAATCATTCCCATGATTGTGGAATTGTATTGAAGTGTATGTATACAATTTCAAAATCAATTTCACTTTAAAATAATCATATATAGTTATTATTTACACCATTATACCCATCCAAGTAAGGTGGTGGTGGAAAAAAGATTACACCACGGCGTGAAGACGGTATTCTGTACGTACGCACGCGCGGTGATTTCATTTTTCGTAGGATGGATAGAAGGTGAAATAGGGTTGTATAATATTTATAATAACATATCAGTATATGAGTGATACTGATGTTATTAATTCATAATGAAACAACTAAATAAGGGTAAGTAGAAGAAGAAATAAATTTTAAATAATCGGTAACGGATATTACCTCTTCTTCAACGCGCCTATTTGAAACCTCCTCTTAGGGCACTAAAATTGGTCTTTGAAGAAGACCAGGACCTCTAGTATGTTTCTAAGGAAGTTTAGAAGGGAAATGGGTAGGTTTTGGCCGAGCTTGAAGGCTCAAAATGGTGTGAGGAGGAGAGGGAGGAGGTTCCCTTTTATAAGGGAGGAGAGGGGCACCTTTGGAATTATAAGAAATATTAATTTATAATAAATTCCAACCCCACTAAAAAACCTCCAAAATGAATCAAATCCGATAATTAGATGATATGGGGTTTTAATATCATCAACCAATAAAATTTAGACAATTTGGGAATTTATTTTAAACATTATCAACTTGATTTATCCTTATATAATCTATTTAATTTTATTTGTGGTAATAATATTCTAAATTTTAAATAATTAAATATAATTACTTATATGTTGTTAATTGTCCATAATTGTATGATTTATTACATTGTCGACCATATAAATTTTAATTTATAAATTTTAAATATATTTTTTTGATTTTTAAAAAATTTTATAATATGTAATTTTTATAAAATAAAAATAGTGTAAATTTTGTCACGATTAAATTATTTGAATTTAAATAAAATATATACAGAAGATATATTTTAAATAAAAGATTTAATAGATTCATAACATGCCAATTTTATCTATAAAATTAGTGGAGAACATTAAATAGTTCATATAATATTTATTTTAATACTTTTAAAATCATTTATTTGATATTTTAATCAATAAAATAATTTCAACATCACTATTGTGTCATAATTAATGATATTTATTTAATCCCTAAAAATTATAAATAAATTTATATGATGTAGATAATTATATTATATTTCTATGGAAAATTTATATCTGAAGTTTTATGATGTTTATCACTAAATTAAAATTATTACACATATAAGATTTAAGGGAATGAAATGTTGTCACTTTATTTGGTTTTAATAATAATTATATTATTTCATTGTCAAAAGTCCATGAAATGAATATTGTCTGACCCTTATGTGATATGGGTCGACTTTTATTCATCCAATAGAATTTTGGAAAGTGTTAGGGTAATTTTATAATCTTATTTTTACACTTAATTTCCAGATTTAACTTTAACTACAGTCAATAAAAATTATCGTAGTTACTATTCATAATATCAAAAAAAAGTAACCTATTAACATAATTTGGACCCACTGAATTAAAATGTGGAATCCATTTTTCAAAATTCAAAACATATAAGTTACAGTAATTAATTTAAAATTAATCCCATTATTAGGAAAACGGGTTTTAAAAGTTAAAACATTGCCAAAGATTGAAATGTTTTTACCTATGAATTCATTGTAAAATTAATGGTAATGACATAAATTATATAAAATGGTAAAAATATATTATATTTATACATTAAAACCATTTAATATTATAATTTAACCATATAAATTATTGCGATGAGAAAAGTTGTTTTTAATTAAAATATAGCGTGTTTTTACTATTCATAAAAATATGAAAGTAATCAGAATAATATGAAAAATTTATCCAAAGTAAATTTTTATATCCTGATTCCCAATAAGAATTTTATTTTGTCAAATTGAACTTATAAACATGTCAAAAACTATATTTAAAGTGGGTGCACCATCAAAAGGCGGAAAAACTGCATTTTTTGAAAAATATTTATTTTACCTAAACAATTTATTTTGTTCTCATACCATGTTCTAGAAAATTTTTAAGATGAATAATAATGTTATAAAATTTAAATTTTAGTTAATACTATTCATAACGGCTAGTTTATATAATATATTGTTGTTTAGTGAAACTCGATATTGCGTACAACACACGCTCTCGAGGAAGGTTGCTTTCGCGCAAGCCAAACGAGTGTTGTGTGTTGTGAAAAATTCCTTTGATGTTGCATATAACATAAGACATAAAAAATATACTTCTCATAAAATATCAGGGTGTTACATTCTACCCCCCTTAAAATGAATTTCTCCCTCAAAATTCGTCACTTCATAACAAACAGATGAGGATACCTCTCCCTCATCATATCCTCAAGCTCCCATGTAACTTCTTCTAGTTGGTGGTTCCTCCATAAAACTTTAACCAAGAGAGTGGTCTTGTTTCATAGAACTTTTTCGCTACGATCCAGAATCACTATCGGCCTTTCTTTATAAAATAGATCTTGCTCCAGTGGTACAAATTCTGAGCTTAGTACATGTGAAGGATCAGGTATGTACTTTCTCAGGAGAGATACATGGAACACATCATAACATCAGAGAGATTCGGTGGAAGTTCCAATTGGTAAGCTACCTTCCCAACACGATCCAGTATTTCAAAAGGACAGATATACCTAGGGCTCAGCTTTCCCTTCTTTCCAAATCTCATTACTCTCTTCTAAGGAGATATTCTTATGAACACTTTATCACCCACTTCAAACTCTAGGTCTTTTCTTTGGTGATCGACATAAAAAAATTTTTGACTCTTAGCTGCTCTTATGTGTTGTTGAATAGATCGGACCTTTTCTGCCATCTCATCAACAAGATCGGGTCATAATAGCTTTCTTTCCCCAACTTCATCCCAGCAAGTTGGAGTTTGGCATTTCTTTATATAAAGAGCTTCATAAGGATCCATCTGAATACTGGAGTGAAATATATTATTATAAGAAAATTACACCAAAGTTAGGTGTTGATCACAACCACCTTTGAAATCCATAGAGAAAGCTCTCAACATGTCTTCTAGAGTTTGAATTGTTCTTTCAGACTGACCGTCTGTCTGAGGATGATAAGCAGTGTTGAAACTCAACTATGTATCTAGATTATGCTGAAGACTTCTCCAGAACTTTGAGGTAAACCTTAGATCCCAATCATATATAATGGAAAGTGGTACTCCATGCAATCTTACCACTTCCTTCACATATATCCTAGAAAGCTAATCCAGAGAGAAATCTTCTCTAATAGTAATGAAGTGTGCTGACTTCGTAAGATGATCAAATATAACCCAGATAGCATTATTTACTTTGGATTTTTTAGGAAGTCCAGTGACAAAGTCCATAGTGATGTTTTCCCATTTCCATTCGGGTATAGGTAATAGTGGTAACATCCCCTTAGACTTCTATCTCTCAGCTTTAACTTGCTGACAAACCAAGCATCAAGAGACATATTCAGCAACATCTTGTTTCTTTCCATCCCACCAGATGTACTCTTTCAGGTCCCTATACATCTTCATGCTTCCAGGATGAATAGAGAATGAAGAACTATGAGCCTCATCCATTATATCATTCTTTAATTCTGGGATGGGAGGAACACAAACCCAATTCTTGAACCTTATTATCCCATCACAATCAAAGTTGGATTCAGGAACATTTCTCACCTTCTTTTGTAACTCTACATCTTCTTTTTGTGCCTCTTTAATCTTCACATGGATAGATAGTTGAACATTAATTTGAGAAAGATAATATTTTTCTCCTTTCATTATAATTCCAAGATCCATCCTTTGTAAATCCATAAATATTGGATCTTTTGTGATCCTCATCATGGATAAGCTAGCATGGTCTTGTCGGCTTAATGCATCTTCCACCTTGTTTTCTCTCCTAGGGTGATAACGAATTGAGCAGTCGTAATCCTTAATCATCTCCAACCATCTTCTTTGGCGCATATTCATCTCCTTTTGTGTGAAAATATACTTTAAAAATTTATGATCATTATAAATATCACACCTTTCACCATAAAGATAATGCCTCCAAATCTTTAATGAAAAGATTACCGCAGCTAATTCCAAATCATGAGATGGGTAATTTTGCTCATGGATTTTCAACTGTCATGAGGCATAAGCTATCACCATATCGTTTTTCATGAGAACACACCCCAATCCCTTCTTGGATGCATCACTATAGTTCACAAACCTTTCTCTACTACAAGGCAGTGTGAGCATAGGTGCACTGGATAACCTTCTTTTCAACTCCTTGAAATTCTCCTTACACTCCTCCGTCCACACAAACTTAACTCCTTTTTGAGTCAACCTGGTGAGTGGATTAGATAATCACGAAAAATATTTCACAAAACATCGATAATATCCATCCAAACCAAGAAAACTTTGGATCTCATTTACTGTTGTTTGTCTCATCCATCTTTCAATAACTTCTATTTTTTCTGGATCCACAGATATCCCCTCTTTTGATATTATGTGACCAAAAAATGAAACTTTTTCAAGCCAAAATTCACACTTGGTAAATTTGGAATAAAGTTTCTCCTTTATTAGGGTCTTTAATACAATTCTCAAGTGATCTTCATGTTCTTCCTTCCACTTGTAATATACAATAATATATTCTATAAAGAATACCACAAACTGATCAAGATAGTTTCTAAAGACTCTATTCATCAGATTTATGAAGATAGCAGGGGAATTAGTAAGACCAAATGGCATAACTATAAATTCATAGTTTCCATACCTTGTACAGAAATATGTCTTGGGTATATCCTACCTTTTGACCCTTAATTGATGATACCCTGAACGAAGATCAATATTGGAAAAGTATTGAGCTCTGCGTAGTTGGTCAAATAAATCATCAATGTGTGGGAGAGGTTATTTGTTCTTGATAGTGATCTTGTTAATTTCTCGATAATCAATGCAGAGTCTCATTGATCCATATTTCTTCTAAACAAATAGAACAGGTGCTCCCCAAGGTGATGAACTAGGGCGTATGAATCCCTTATCAAGATTTTCGTGGAGTTGCTTCTTTAATTCCTGCAACTCAATTGGGGACATTCTATAAGGTGTCTTTGAAATAGGCATAGCACATGGTATGAGTTCTATTGAAAACTCAACTTCACAATTTGGTGTAAGACATGGAAATTCCTCCGGAAAGACATCATCAAACTCCCGTACAATGGGCATATTCTTAATCATGAGTTTCTCGCCAACCATTTGAGATAAATAACCTTCATTTATTTGAATCAAGACCCATAACATGGTAGAAATTTCCACTGGAAGGTCTTATTCACCCTTGCATCAATAGATGGCACTACTGGACAATGGACCTATCCCCATGGTTTTCCCTAAAACCATGGGGATAGGTACCCCTATTCCCATGGTTTTCCAAAATAGTGGGTATAAGGGGGGGTCTATCCCCACGGTTTTCCAAAACCATGGGGATCGGTCCTGAAAATTCACCTATACCCACGGTTTTCCAAAACCTTGGGGATAGGGGTACCTATCCGCATGGTTTTTCAGAAAACCATGGGGATAGGTCTAGGATAAAATACATATACCCACGGTTTTGAAAAACCGTGAGTATAGGCTACCCGTTTGTGTGCGGGAAATTTTTTTCGGCGGGAAGGAAATTTTTTTGGCGGGAATCCTATACCCACAGTTCTTCCCTCTATACCCACGATTTTTATAACTATATTTAACTATATATATATATATATATAAACATATGTGATGTTAGGGTAGTCGTTATATGCGGTGTCCGTAGTGAAGAGGTTGCGAGATCGAAACCCACTGCTTGCATTATTTTAGGATCTATACCCACAGTTTTGAAACTGTGGGTAAAAGTCGTTGACACCGTGGTGATTGGATATGTTTCGTTGACAAGGTGGAAGAACACCTATACCCACAGTTTTAGAAAACTATGGGTATAGGCTGGGGACCTATACCGGCACCGTTCCAGCCCAGAGTTCCCAAAATCGTGGGTATAGACTATACCCACAGTTTTGGGGGCTATACACACGGTTTTGAACCGTGGGTATAGGCTATTTTTCCAGTAGTGTGGTCATAGATTGATCTGGAATATGAAATGTGACTTCCCTTATTTGGCAATTGATATGAGATCCATATAAAGAAATCCAATCCATGCCAAGACTCACATCAAATTCCATTATAGGAAGGATCACATGATTTTCAGGAAGTAATTTCCCACAAACGTTAGTTGGAGAAGAATTATAAACTTTTGATGCTACTTTTGTGCCATTCGGAGTTGTCACAGCTAACTCAATATCTAATTGTTGAGGTAATACGGTTATACCCTTAGAAAATTCTTCAGAAATAAAAGAGTGGGTGGATCCAAAATGAAATAAAACATTTGCTACTTTAGAGTGGATGGTAAGTATACCTTTCACCACTCCGTTATCGTACTCCACATCGCCGATAGTAATTGCATGTGACTTTCCTTTGCCTTTGGCCTTAAGAGTTTGTTGAAGTCGATCATCAACAATAACCCTTGGATTTGGGCATTGATTGGCATAATTCCCCATTTCCTTGCACTCGAAACATTGAAGTGTAGGAGGTGCATTCTGTGTGTCCCTTTATTTGTTCGCATCATTAGACATCTTCTTCCCATTATTTCGACATTCAACTGCCCGATGACCTTCTTTTCCACACTTAAAACATTTACTCATCCCCTTAAGAAAATTTCCTCCATGTTTCTTTCCACACTTATAGAATAAGGGAAAACTCATCTTATTTTTAGTGTGTTCTTTAGATTTTCCTTTGAATTACATTTTCCTCTTCTTATCAAACCCATATGACTGATGTATTACTCTAATCTCCATCTCAACCTTGAGAGCACATTGAACAATTTCTTCATAGCTACTGAAGTCCCTTATGTCTAACACCCTTCGAAGACTTGGTTTTAATCCACTAAAGAATCAATCTATTTTACTCTCAGGTTGGATAATAATTCTGGAAGCATACCTTGAGAGTATTGTAAAATTTTCTTCATAGGTACCAACAGATTCATCATCCTTTTGCTTTAGTTCAAGAAACTCCTTCTCTATCTTTGTTCGAAGAATACGAGGGAAGTACTTATTGAAAAATAAGTTCTTGAACTCGTCCCATTTCATAGACTCAATTTCATCCCTTTTCCTCGTATTCTTAATAAGATTCCACCATTGATCAGCATCACCTTCCAAACGATATACTGCTAAGATGACTTTATCATGCTCATAACATTTTAGAACTGAAAATATCTTTTTAGTGGTACTGATCCATTGTTTAGCCACTAATGGATCAGAAGACCCGCTAAATGAAGGTGGACGCTGCCTCATGAAGGATTCAAGAGAATGTTGCTCCTTCCTTTGCTCATTTAGAAGTCCAGCATGATTCATATCTTGTGAAGTTTGTATGATCATGGCTTCAATATTTTTCATTCCAGCTCCCATAACGTTTGGTTTCTCAAGGGGACATCAATGCATTTACCTTCGTATTCAGTATTAACACGGTTCCTTTGGGTTCAAGCCTTTGACTAAATCCAATAAGCATGGTGTGAGAAACACTAATCATAATTGGAAAACCACATAATCAAGAATAAAATTTCACACATAAGGTCTTGTCATAGGTTATTCTTGGTCATTTCTAAAACACTAATATTGTGTTCTATGCTTAGATGTCTCCTTAGGGTTCATACTAAGGCTTTCACATCCTAGTTTCCAAAGGATGATTATGCCTTTCCTCTGATACCAACTATAACGACCCATAAATTTCATACATTGTTATTACATCATAATTTAAGCATACTTATTACATCATATAACAAAACCATGAAAGTACCATATAGGTATAGTGTCTTTAGAAACTGGGAAACATAATCAACTGGTTCAAAAATCATCTATATTGTCTCCCTTTTATTTCATCATATCTAGAGTCCCTTTTGGCATATTCTACTTAATACCCTTATTCCAGACCTAGGGAAAAGAAAACATACAAAAGGGTGAGATCATATGCTCAGTAAGGGTTAAATAAAGGAAATATCAATCATATCATATCCATAAGAACATAACATTTTGAAAATCTTAACTTACAAAAGAGATCATAATATCATGACATGTGATGAATAATAGTAGTGAAAAGTAATCCCAAATAATTATAACATAAAACATGAAACTTTGTGGCATACACACATAATCATATAAAATCAATTCATATTATTCAAGGCTCATTTCCATGACCATCATAGCGGACAAAGTCCATTACTGAACCGAGTTCACTTCTCGTTCCAGTCCTGTATCACTATACCAGATTAACTTTCCATTCCAGCCATATCTATCTCATGAGATATAAATCTTTACCCAATGCATTGGAGGGAGATATAGGTCCCACCCATCTCATAATGAAACCATTCTTATGTGTTCCACAAAATCATAAATCATACATCATAGCATAACCCATGTAATAAAAATGGGATGCCATCATAACATAATCCATAAAAGGACATCATAAAAATAATTCCATCATAACATAATCAAATCAATGTTAAAATATGGATATAAATAGAACCCTATATTATATTAGATGGAAAATAATTTTGATAAAACAGTTGAACTCCATTCTTGTGACAAATATCCTTTCTACTTCAATAACATTTTTCCTTTCTTAACATGTCATATAATTGTAAACTAAAAGAAGTTGATCAAAAATAAACATGAAAACCTATAAAGGAATCTTCATGGAAATAATGTTTTTTGAAATCATAAAAATCCATTCATGCCATATAAGATAAAAAAACATTCTTCTCTTATTTGGCCGAAAAAGACAAAAAGTTCCTCGTACTGCAAACGACAAAAGATTCCGTTCATATCTTTTACTGAAAATTCACCAATAGTTAAAATTTGATTTAAACCATTTTATGAGGATAAAAATAATATTTCATATTGAGGAAACATGTATGTGGATGATAAATATGCCCCAGTAAATACCAAAGTATAAACAATCTCGGATAAAAAATGAGATTGCGAGATTTTTCCTTAACTTAAGTCCGATTTTCTTTGTACGTATCCGAACCTCATGTATAATGATTTAAATAATTTCATTTACTTATTAAAGAATCATATTAATTGTTATGATATCATATATGATCATTTTATTATCTTTTTATTAGTAATATTTCATTGTTACTTGTTTTTCAGGTGTTCATTGCTTTATGTTCTTATGCATGTTTTGTCGAATAAATTCTTATTCTTCTTTTTAGGTTATCGATACCTCATTTAAAGAATTTTATTAATGTAATGTATATCATATTTATTTATTAAATTCATTTATGTAACCATTATTAAATGAAGATCATGTAGAACGAGTCGCATCACATCGTGGAGACAGTAGGCCGTACATACGCACGAGCGATGATATCATTCCCATGATCGTGGAATTTTACTGAAGTCTTTGTATACTATTTCAGAATCAATTTACCTTTACAATAATCATATATAGTTATTATTTACACTATTATACCCATCCAACCAAGGTGGTCGTAGAAAAAATATTACACCACGGCGTGGAGACGGTATTCTGTACGTACACACGCGCGGTGATTTCATTTTCCGTAGGATGGATAGAAGGTGAAATAGGGTTGTTTCATATTTATAATAACATATAAGTATATGAGTGATACTGATGTTATTACTTCATAAATAAACAAATAAAGAAGAGGAATTAGAAGAAGAAATAAATTTGAATGAATCGGTAACGGATATTACCTCTTCTTCGACACGCCTCTTTGAAACCTCCTCTTAGGGCACTAAAATTGGTCTTTGAAGAAAACCAGGACCTCTAGTATGTTTCTATGGAAGTTGAGAAGAGAAATTTTCAGATTTTAGCCGAGAATGAAGGCTCAAAATGGTGTGAGGAGGAGAGGGAGGTGGTGCCTTTTAATAAGGGAGGAGAGGGGCACCTTTGGAATTATAAGAAATATTAATTTATAATAAATTCCAACCCTACTTAAAAACCTCCAAAATGACTCAAATACGAATATTAGATAATATAGGGTTGTGATATAATCAACCAATAAAATTTAGACATGTTGGGAATTTATTTTAAACATTATCAACTTGATTTATCCTTATATAATCTTTTTAATTTTATTTGTGGTAATAATAATATAAATTTTAAATCATTATAAATAATTACTTATATGTTGTGAATTGTCCATAATTGTATGATTTATTACATTTTAGACCATATAAATTTTAATTTGTAATTTTTAAATATTTTTTTTATTTTTAAACAATTTTATAATATGTAATTTTTATAAAATAACAATAGTGTCAATTTTGACACTATTCATTTATTTGAAATTAAATAAAATATATACAGAAGATATGTTTGAAATAAAAGATTTAATATAATTATAACATGACATTTTTATATATAAAAATATTTGAGAACATTGAATAGTTCATATAATATTTAATTTAATACTTTTCAAATCATTTATTTGATATTTCAATCATAAAATAATTTCAACATCACTATTGTGTCATAATTAATGATAATTATTTAATCAATAAAAATTATAAATAAAATTATATGATGTATATAATTTTATTATCTTTCTAGATACTATTTATTTCCTAATATTTATGATGTTTATCACTAAATTAAAATTATTACACTTATAAGATTTAAGAGAGTAACATGTTGTCACTTTCTTTAGTTTTAATAATAATTATATTATTTCATGGTCCAAAGTCCATAAAATGAATCTAGTCCGACCCTTAGGTGATATGGGTCTACTTTTATTCATACAATAGGATTTTGGAAAGTGTTAGGGTAATTTTATAATCTTATTTTTACCCTTAATTACCAGATTTACCTTTAACTGTAGTCAATAAAAATTATCATAGTTACTATTCATAATATCAAAAAAATAAAAGTAACCTATTAACATAATTTGGAACCACTGAATTAAAATATGTAATACATTTTTCAAAATTCAAAACACAGAAGTTTCAGTAATTAATTTAAAATTAATCTCGTTGTTAAGAAAACAGGTTTTAAAAGTTAAAACATTGCCAAAGATTGAAATGTTTTTACCTATGAATTCAATGTAAAATTAATGGTAATGACATACATTATATTAAATGGTAAAAATATATTCTATTTATAATTTAAAACCATTTAATATTATAATTTATCCATATAAATTATTGCGATGAAAAAAGTTTTTTTAATTAAAATATATCGCGTTTTTACTATTCATAAAAATATGAAAGTTATCAGAATAATATGAAAATTTTATCCAAATTAAATTTTTATATCCTGATTCCAAATAAGAATTTTATGTTGTCAAATTTAACTTATAAACATGTCAAAACTATATTTAAAGTGGATACTCCATCAAAAGGCGGCAAAACTGCATTTTTTTAAAAATACTTATTTTACACGAAAAATTTATATTGTTCTCATACCATGTTCTGGAAAATGTATAAGATGAATAATAATGTTATAAAATTTAAAATTTAGTTAACCCTATTCATAAAGGCTAGTTTATATAAAAAAAAATTTGTTTAGTGAAACTTGATATTGCGTACAACACACGCTATTGAGGAAGGTTGCTTTTACGCAAGCCAAGCTAGTATTGTGTGTAGTGAAAGATTCCTTTGATGTTGCGTATAACATAATACATAAAAAATATACTTCTCATAAAATATCCAAGGTTTTACATGGTAGGTCTATTCCTCTGCTATGGATGTTGTGGTTGCATGGATGATTACAATATGAGACTTGGGAGAGGCAGGCCGATGTGTGAGTATAGTGGAAGGATATGTTCGAGGATTCTTCTTCTACGCATCCTTGTTAGGGAAATTTAGGGGAAAAAGTTTTTAAGGGGGGAATTTTTTAAGAACCCATATATACATTTCTGGTATGAATATTGATTTCAGTTATTTTTTAGAAAAAGGATAAGATTTTGATATTTAAAGATCGCATGCTGTGTACCAGATTTCCACGGGTTTCCCTGTACTGGCCGTGTAATGGATGAGTACATGGCCATGTGAGGTGACATTGAGACCGCCTAAAGCAGAGGCCGATTAAGGTATTTACAGAGCGTGTACATTAAAACAACACGCCGTGTAATTTGTTTTTTGTTAAATTGGCTCGTGGTTAAGTCTAATTGTCATAAACACCATCCTCTTGCCTCATATCATCCAGGAGAAATAGGAATTTACAAATATTCTCCCATCTCCCCAACCCTCCATCCATTCTCTGAATCAAACACCGTCAATTGAGCTAGAATCGGCTCAGTTACTTCATCCTTCTTATAGAGGCTCTCCTCTCGATTTCTCCCCTTGCTTGAGTTATTGGTGTTTGAGTATTTTTTAAATTTTTTTAGATCTATGGATTTCTAGTTCAATTAAATGGTAGAGGTTTAGATATATCAATAATACAATGTTGAGGTCAGTGGATTGTTCCTTTCCATATATTTCTTTCGATTATATGTGTAAAATTGCTCAATACCCGAGATTTGGGTATTGCGCGTTTAGGAAATTTTACATTTTTGTTTCTTACAATGCTTTGATCACTTCATAAAGGGGCCAGTGACTATGAATAGGGTTTATTTCTTGAAATGGATGTGTTTTCCCATGTTTTTTTGATATTTGTTGTAAGGTCTAGAAATGCATGTTTGGCTTTTTTGTTTCCATTCCTAGTGTTTCTAGGATGGAGTTGATATTATATGTCATGCATGTGATATGGATTATAGCAGTTTATCCAAGTAGTGTTTGATATTTATTTGGCCGATGGATATCATTTGTGCACTATTGTGTTACACAAGGCTATGAGAACCTGATGTAGTTAGACCATTGGGAGAATTGATGTTGAGGGCTTCCCAAGAGTGACTGTTATAATTTTTACATTGCAAGACCAAAAGAGGGATTGATGGTGAGTGCTCCCTCTGAGTGTCTATTTTATATCATTATGAGACCACAATGGAAATTGACATTTAGTTCTTTCTCAGAGAATTTGTAGTTTACCGTTAGAAGACCACAGGAAAAATTGACGGTTAGTGCTTCCTCAGAGAGTCTTTTTCTTTGTAAGACTAAGGGGTTAGACTGTATGAGATTTCCCATAAGGTCATTAAAACCTTAATTAATTTAATGATAAGTTGAACCAAAGGAATTATATTATGAGAACATTCCTAGAGGGTTTCTTGTTAATGATTTGTCGCATAATTATTAAATGTAAATTAATATATTTGAAATTGTATGATTGTTTACTTTTTAGTACTTCCTTGATTATTACATTGTTTTTCATATTACATACAACATATATTCACTTACAGTTAGACACATATATTTGGGTGGTTACCTATTGGTATTCGTCTCACACCCTTTTTGGGTCATGCTTCTGGGTCCAAATATATTTTATTTCTGCAGGTATAGATAAGGGTAAGCACCCTTCTACATCCGGAACTTGACTACTGTGCATCTGGAGAGCATGGGACCAATTTGAGTCTTTTGATGCTACTGTATAGTATTTTTTTCATTTTACTTTGCTTTAGTATTGTATTTTCCAAAATTATGACTTGGTTGGATGCTTTCTTAGACATATGTGACATGCATCATTCATATGTGTTCTCCTGTTGTTTATTTACTTACAGTCTTCCACCCTTTTCTTATTGTATGGTATTACTGATTCTATTGTTGTATTTTATTTCCATTACACTATGTTACACTAAAAAAGTGGACATAGTTTCCCCACTATCAAAGCTATGTCCCACACTGTTATTCAGCAGCCTGTGGCATTTAGAGAAATGCGCTTGAGGCTATGTGACCAACAGGGTATGAGACACCTTTGAAAGTCACCCAGAACTGGGATGTTACACAGAACAAATTTTATTTTAAATATTTACATTATATTAAAAATAGTTTTCCATATATTTATGATTATTTTATTAATTTTAAATACTAAATTATTTAATTTAGCTTTAGTAAATAATCACAATGTTTAAATTTAGAATATAAATATTATCTTGTTATAATTTATTTGTTCTAATTAAAAATAAATGACTTCTACAGAAAAAGTGAATCATAATCATGTTCACAAATACCATCATTTTTATGAGATTATGACTTGATGCTTTTTTATTCATCATCACTATTATAATAAATTTTATAAATTAATTTTATGAATCCCAATAAAGTATTTTGTATTCCTACTTGAATTTTATATTATCTCTGATTTTTAAAAAAAATTCTTATTTATTTATTTCAGTTTGAAAATGGGGAAATTATTTTAATTGATTTATATCACAATGAAATAAAACATAGTTTATAAATAATATTTTTTTTAAATAATTTGAATAAATAAAATAAATAATATTTTCACATGAATAATCATTATTCTAAAAAAACATTTAAATTGAAAATGTTTTTTCTCAAGTTATATATCCCAATGTTATGATTAATTTTCTTAAAAATTGAATGTTAATATAATAAAATGATTCTTATATTTGAGTTATACTCGTTTATTATAAGATAGGTGATATTTCATTTTTGTTTATGAGATTTAGTTTTTTATTATTTCTTATTATCTTGATAATGATAAATTGATTTCTTTTACATTATTGTTAAATTCATTTCATTGAATTACAATTAAATCAATTAAACCCCATTAAATATTGTATCGTTTTATGTTTTATGTACACATAAATAGATATATAATTAATATTAATTTAATTTGGTAATCAATACTAAATGAGATTGAGAATCTATAATTGACAGAATGTCATTATTGTACAAAATAGTGTTTCTAGACATTACATTTTTTACATTATATATTTTTTGATAATGTTTAGATATTTAATTAGATATAATATATATTAAATTTATTTCCATAACATCTAAATTTTATTATCTTGGTTTTGTTATATATATATTTTTTTAAATAATACTATATAAAATAGAATCTAGTTACCAAGTTTAAAATTCATAGACTAAATTACAAGAAATTAAGAAAAATCATAAAACATATCTAGAAGAAGTTTTTAATTCCTTGGTTGAGTCTTTATCATCTAATAGAAACCCCACACTTCATTTCTATAATCAATGGAGCTATTGGTATTGTAATTGTGGAATGGAATTTTTAAAATGAGTAGGATGCTTCATAACATCTCAATCTCCTCTCTTATAAAAGGTGATAACATACATCCTTCTCAAAATGAACCACCCCTTCAAAATAACATTGAAACACATCCCAAATATACTATCCAAAATGTATATTGCACATACATAAGACCATAGTTATGATATTTTAGTCTATACCATTAAAATCCATTGAGTTTTCCAAGGTTAAATCATATCTTCATTGAATTTATGTGAATGTTGATAACACTTCTAGATGCGAGGTGAGAGTTTCATCTAAAAAATACTTAATCGAGACATCAATTATTTTCCACCTTATTTAATTTAAATGGTATATATATTTATAGTTATATATATATATATATATATTGAATTGTACATAATCATGTTATATGAACATCAATATTAGGATTTCTTACATTTAAGTTGGTTTACTAGAATATATCAAAATCTATTATAGTTTATATCTCAATTACTATTCATTTATATATGATTTAATGTTATCCAAAAATTTATCTTCTAAATTTTGTATATACTACCTAATTGTTGAAATTTCTATAATATATTATATAATTAATAATAATTTAATAACCATATTATTTTAAACATTACAATGTATTTAGATTTATGATGTACATGATTGTTTTGACTGAGAACTCTTCAGCATCGATGATGCCATAAGTGGTGATAGCCATGGATTAGCATCCCCCAATCTCCATTGGAGTGGGGGGATTATCGTCATCCACATTATTTTAAATATTTTTTTTACCTTTATTCATTTCTCTAACTCTTATTTTTTTCATGTTTCATATCTATCATGATTATCCCAAAATGTAACATCTCTTTACCTTAATTGGGTATGTTTTTTACTCTAAACTAGTTCTTTTTTTTGGTGTGGAGTCTTTGGAATTTGTTTCCTATATTTTCTGTTGGATGTAGGGAAATTTCATGTTGTGTAATGAGTTTACATGCTGTGTAATGGTTACTGGGCGATTTTCATTAAAAGGATTCATGATGTGAAATGTCACAATACATGAATATGTATTACACGTTGTGATTTTTTATATGGTCATATTTTAATTTAAGGTAATTTTTTTCATCATACTTGATCACAGTGGATTTCATTATGTGTAAAATAATTAAAAATCATGTAATTCGCTGATAAAGGAATTTTTAGGAAAAAATTCCGGATTTGGGTGTCCATTTCGTTGGTAGATCTCCTTTTCTTACAACTAAGGGTGCCCTTTCGATGAATTTTTGGAGAAATCATTCATTATGGATTGATTCGTTCATCATTTGATCATCATTTTGGTTGTGGAACATCTCTCTAGGTGTGTTTACTTTGTGATTATTCATTTTAATTAATCGTGAAAAAACCATTGAGTTGTGTTGTCAGATGTGTTAGTCTAAAATTAGTGTTATTCATGTCTCCTTCCATATATGTGGGGAGATCTCATTAACAAGTCCATTCCATTTTTTATGGTGTTGTAGGTATTTGTTATTGAGTTATATGGATTTATATCTTCCACTAACCCCCTTTGTATAAATTGAATATATCATGGGATGTGTATTGGATTATAAGGACTTCATAGATGTTTTGGGGATTTTGTTGTTGCTGGATAACGATTAGGGCATCCGCGACCCGATAATTGAGGTTGGTGGATCTGTCTTTAGATTATGTTGATGGAACATATTATTCTAGTTTTATAAATTTATTTATAAAAGTAATTGTCATTATTGATTTGTGTGTATTGAAAATAATTTTTAATGAAAATTAGTTATTATATTATTTTTGATAAATTGAATGAAAATGGTTATTTTTAAATCATTGAAATGGGTTTCTGATATGGTTTTGAAATGAATTTCAAATAATTTGAATGAATTGGGAAATTGAGCACATGGGTTACCTTAGGTACTTAGGTGGAAGGTTTATCTTGATTCCTTCATCCATTATATGTGATTATCAGATGGTTTGATCATTTAGATTTTCCATGTTTCCAAGGCCCATTGTTCTTGTGGACTAATATTGGAATTACTATACGTTTTACTCATGGTGTATTCCTTGGCTTCCTATGAAGGTTTTCTAGGAACTAAATTGTACACCTGATTGATTATGGTATGAGTAGTCAGCTAGCCTGACCTATAGTGATTTTTGGTGTTGATATATGTTCTTCTGATATGTATTTCTTTCATTTCTAATTTTTATTTGATATATAGGTTGATACTTGTGAAATATGATATGGAAAATTTTAACTGAAATTAATATACCAGCTAATGTTTTATAAACTATTAAAAATTGAAATTTTTACAATGATTACTACAAAACTAGTTTACTACATATCAAGACATGATTTATTTGAAAAGATAATTCATCAATTTTTATACATAGAATTGTTATGGAACCTGGGGGTGGGATCTTATTAAGCCTACTTCTTTACAACATGTGAACCTATTCGGTGTTGTGTAGATCAGTGTATGTCATCAAGTACATGGAAAGAAAAGGTGACATAAAGAGTTAGTGAAGTTCTATATCTGATGAGCTGGGTAGGTGGTGATGATACGCTTGGAGTTCATCCATGCCATCACATGGAGTAGCTATGGGGTTTTGGTCCTTGGCAGTTGGACATGTATCTTAGAGATTTTGGAATAATTTCCTATTTTTTATTGCAATTGTTTCTTATAATTATTCATTACATTCTTTAGTATCCTATTATTTCTTAATACTTCGTGTACATATATTCCATGTGTTTTTAGGCTAGTAAAAATCATTCCCTTGGGTTCGTTGATAAATTCTCAGGTTCATCTCACCAACCTATGGGGATTGGGAAGGCCCTTCACCTATGAAATGGAACGGGTCAGGTTCTATATTTTAGGTTAATCGGGGTTAGGTATTTACAAAGAGGTATCAAAGGGAGTTTTTCCTAATACGTCTTTATCTTTTTACATCTTTAGAATGTAGATAGGATTGTATAGACATGAGAAATGTGCTCTGTTAAGTGCATGTACATCTATTCACATGAAGTGAGTCATGTTTCCATGATACATTTGGATTATTGTATATAGTGTTGGGTTTGACTAAATCATAGTTTTTACTAATATTTTTTATGGTGTGAAATTATATTTACTCTATTGTTTGATCATTCATTTGTTTTAGTATGAAATAGTATGCATTCGAGGCATCTTTAATGAGTTCCTTAGGAGGGTTCTACTGAATCTTCTCCAGGTAATCGGCCTATACATCAGAATCTCGTCAAGTATATAATAAATTCATTTCATGTTGTTGATCAGAACATGTTATGAGTATAGAAATAAGTTGTTGAAATAAGTCCTAGAACATTGGGAGAGACAGAGAGATAGATCACTAGAATTCTTATGTGAGAATCTATTATCCTTTAGTTGAATGAATAAACCTCAATAGGAAGTGGAATTACAAGATAAGATTGATAAAATCTTTTTATTTTTCAAACAAAAGATAATATATAGTTTTAGGGTTTTGTTTTTAGGCTTACGGGTTCTAGAAAGAGATGGGGAGATTCTGTAGTCCATGCCAACATTTATTTGGACTTGGATTGGAAGGGTTTTAATACACTATTTTCCATCCTTTGATTTTATAGTTTTGGATGTTTAAAAACCCTTAGAGGTCCTACCTTGGGAGATCATTTTGTGTTAGTGTACACCAATCAGTTTCATGAGGATGTCGGTTTTTCTCTAACTGTGGTAAATGATGACATGTTGAATACTCATTATTACATATAGGGTTTGCAACTAGGTTTCAAATTGCATATTTTTATGGTAAATATTTCTACCATTGTAGAGATAGTATATGGAGATATGATTTTAGAGATGAATATGGAAATAATGGTTGGATTTTACAGCTTTTCACATTCATCCAGTGTAAACATCTGTGTTCTACGTGGGAAGAAGAGGAAGTGGAATTATAACTACAAAAGTGGTAGAGGTGTGCCTCGGTAATGAAAATACTCCACACTATCATCTACATCTAGAAATATTCCTATTACTTTATATCAATGTGGAATGGTTAGACACAAACACACCTGAAAAATTATATTTGTAGTCCCCTGTGGACATGTGGCAGTTGTGCATGCATCAGTCACATACAATGCTTCTTTTGGGTAATGACTATGCCTCATTTTGATCAGGTTTTGTCAGATATAACAGATATTGTGGGATCGAAAGATACATTGAGGACTAATGGGGTCCATCCAAAATCCTCAATAGTAATGAAATTTCATTTAGTATATGTGTTTCTAGTGGATATCGATGCAGGTCTAGTGACAGTGAGGAGTATTATCATTATTGAATATTCTGTTTGAACTACTTTATTTGATACTCCGGACTCCAACTCATTTACATCTGCACATTTTTTTATTCTCATAAACATACATTTGAAATTTTTTCTTTCATAATAGAGTTAGAGACCCCACTTTCTAAGAGGAAAGAGAAGGGGTTTATGTTTCTTTTTTGTTGCTAATGGTAGATGATACATAGATGGTCTAAGATTTTCTCAATCTGTATCCGGAATGATTCAACATCATCATCAGTATGGAATGCATTGTCTCATATCGAGATGAAGTTGATTATTATCATTTATATTTTTAGTTTCATTATACTAGTGGGATATCACTTCTATTTCATGGAGAGTGGGACCCAATTTTTGGTCGTGTCGGGCCATCCTGCCCATAGATCATGACTTTTTTTGTCTTCTGCGATTAATTCCAATGATGTTTCAGTCAATTTTTATCTTATAATTGTTGGTCTAGACTTTTATAATTTTTTCCTTAATGGATTATCTGGTCCTCCTCTAGAGAGATAGATTGAAATTTATGATTTATCCAGTTCCAGATATGCATCTAATATCCATAGCTTTTGATCGTATGGAACTAGCATAGGTGAAGGATCTCAATATTCATTTGGATGACCATTTGGAAAATTACTCATTCACCCTAAATTTTCACATTGGTAGTCCCATGAGCTCTTTCGCAAAAAGGTATATGGTTCATGTTAGTTGTTTGTGTACTGTCAAACTTTGAACCATGTAACAGTTATAAAAATATTCTTTTCCTCATGTGGATAATGTTTTTGATCAGTTTAAGGGTTCAAATTGGTTTTCAAATATTGATATTTGGTTATGTTATTATCTACAAATAGTTCTTTAGTTTGATATTCTGAATATAGAATTCAATAAAAAGTGTTTCCATTATTAATATCTTGTTATTAATGTTTTTCTAAATAATGATCATGTAGATTTTTTGGATTTGATGAATTCGATATTCCATCAATATCTTCACACTTCTTTCAAAGTTTTTGTGGATGATATTATAAATTATTCACAATTAAGGAATGATTATGAGCATCATATGAGCATGGTTATAAAAATTATGTTAAGTCACCATTTGTATGGAAAAATTTAAAAATTTAGTTTTTTGGATTCAAGATGTGAGGTTCTATGAGCACAAAATTTATGATCATGGCCTATCTGTTGATCTTGAATAGTTGAAGAATGTTTTTTCATGGAAAGAACCATATAATTTCCTTGATATATAGAGATTCCTTGACCATGCGGTATTATACCAATGATTTTATAAGGATTTATATTTTATGGAGTCACCTCTTACTATTATAACCTAGAATGCTGTGAAATTCACTTAGAATGTATATTCCCATACTACTTTTGATGAAATGAAATGACTTTTAACATTTACTATTGTTCTGATCTAATCTAATCTTGGTAAGGGGTATGTGGTGTTTTTTGATTTCTATAGTTCTATTTTTGGAGATGTGCTTATATTGGATGGCCATCTGGTAGCTTAATACTCTCATCATCTTTTTTCAAATGAGAATAATTTCTCCACTAATGATTTAGATAATCTTGTAGTTATGCATACACTTAAATGATGGTGGAACTTTCTTTTTGGGGAAAGGTTCATAGTCATTTCGGATCATAAGAGTTTGAGTTATACAATTTCTCAAAAATACCAGAATCCCATAAATAGACAATGTGTGTATTACATATAGACATTTCACATCAACACATCTTACAACATTGAGAAGGGGAATTCTATTGCAGATTGTCTTAGTATGACTATATCATCAAAGGCTATTATGAAATTGATGGATGATTTGATGCTTATGAGGATTTTTCTGTTATAGTTATGTATAGTCATTAGTTATCATCATCTCTCATAGTTTCTATTTTTCAGATTCAACAGAAATATATTGTGTTTAGTGAAATTTGAGAATGAATTTATTGTTGAGAGTCCCTTTCATAATGGACTCTTTCTTTAGATAGAATTATCCACTTCAGGAAGTGGGTTTTCATTACAACATCTATGAGAAGTTTAGTATTGTTGAATTGTCACATCTCTTCATCAGTTTTTCATCCTAGAACTATGAATATGTATTTTGACGTGAGATGAAAATTAGAGTGATTATGATTAATGGTTTATATTGTATATTATGTTACATATTATTTCACCTTCCAAAAAATAATGCCAAAGAACTCGAGACCCTATGGTTTTCTTCAACCTCTCCTAGTGTGATTTTTAAAATGGGATGAGGGATCTATGGATTTTTATTAGAATACCATGGACTCCCCAATGAATAAATGATATCTGGATAGTTTTTCATTGGTTAGAAATGTATTCTCATTTCATTCTGATCAAATATATTTATAATTTTGATGATATAGGTATATTTTATGTGCAAAGGATTGTGAGGTCACAAGGTATTCCTTCTACTATTATTTCAGATTAGGATCCATGGTTTACCTTGAGGTTTTGAAGGAGTTTTCAACTAGTGATGGGAACTCTGGAAAAATTGATCAAATATTACCATTCAATGAGAGTAGATCAAATGGATCATGTGACCTAGTTCCTGGAGGATATTCTTTGTGCCAGTGTAATAAATTGCGGTGGATCATGGGATATCCATCTTGGAATGGATGAATTTTTTATAAAAATAACTTTTATTTGTTGATTAGAATGGCTCCCATTGTGTTGTTGTATGGCCAACTGTGTTTTTCAACTCTTTGTTGGGTTGATGTGGAAAACGTAGATTTCGTGGGATCATATTTGGTCAAGGAGACATCAACAAGGATTCATGATTTTCATCAATGTCTTGTCACAACCAGATTTGATAAAAATTGTATGTGGATCAATGATGTCTTCCTTTTCAGATTCTTATTGGTGATTGGGTTTTCTTGAACATTTATTCTCAGTTGGGTAACTATCATATTAGAAAAAATAGAAAATTGGTTGAAATATTTGTTTGACTAATTTAGGCCACTAAGTAGCTTGGGATGGATGCTTATCAGTTGGAATTTATAGTTCAGTTGAATGGAATTTAAGATGTTTTCCACATATATCATCTCAGTACGTATCATGTTGCTCCCACTCACATTATGGAATGGGATGAAACTATGATGGAGATGGGTGTTTCTGTTATGGAGAAACCAGTTGACATTCTTGACTCTTAACAGAAATCCTTGCATAGGATGATTATTCCATTACTCACAGTTTCATGGAAACATAGATCAGATTCAAATGAGGCATGGGATCATGGGTCGTTGATGAGGGATCGATGGCCTCATATTTTCCAAGGATTAAACCATCCAAATTACTTCCTAGAGAATGAGAATATTTATATTAGAGATTTTTTATCATCTCATTACATTGATTTTGTTAGTTTTCCCTCTCTCTAAATGCCTTTTTTTCTATGGATTCATTAAAAGATGATTTATGTATTTTTTGCATTATTTAGGGTAATTTTAATTATAGTAACTATGTTACACACCATGCAAGGGTAACTGGGTTCATACCATTAAAAGGAATCTAGATTTGAAATGTTATATCATGTGATGAGATATTACACTTCACGTGTTGTTAGGTCAGATTTTAATCTAAGGAGACTGATTTTTTAGTGTACCTAAACCCCATGGATTTCAGAACATGTAAAGGAATTATACATCATGTAATTCCCTGTTGATGTAATTTTTATCTTTTGGTATGGGATTTGGGTGTCCATTCGACTTCCATATGTCCATTACTCTAGATCGAGGCTTCCACTCTAGTGTTTTCTAGAGATACTATTCCTTCTAGATCGATTTGTTTGTTATTCGAGATTCATTTTAGTTGTGGTTGGTCTCTCTGAATTAGTAGTCTTTCCACTTCATTGTTTCCATTAATCTTGGTAACACCCTTGAGATTTGTTATCAAGTCTATTTGTCTAAAATTGGTGTTTCTTCGTGTCATATTCCAGATCCATTGTGTAATCTATTTTCGAAGATCATTCCATTGTTGGATATGGTGCAATGGGTTTTAATTGATGAGTTATGTGGATTTCCTCCATTCATTTGAGCCTAATTTATCTAAAATGAATTTACATTGAGATGTGGATTGGATTTTAGGGCCTTTGTAAAAGATGTTGGGTTTTTGTTGTTGGTGGAACCCATTAAAGGCATGTGCGACCCGAGATTTGAGGTTGGTGGTTCTATGTCAATTCAATGTTCATGAACCATATTATACATATTTTATTAACTGATTTACAAAATCAATTGGCATGATTGTTTTTGCTGAGATGAATAGAGTCATTAAAAAATGTGGTTTTACGTAGTTTTTCATAAATGGAATGAAAATGGTTATTTCAAAAGCATAGAAATTGGTTTAGGAAATGGTTTTGAAATTATTTTCAATGATTTAGAATTAATTGTGTAAATGAGTACATGGGATAACATGGGTACATATGTAGAAGCTTTATCATGAGTAAATAATCTATTTTTTATCATTATAGGGTGCCTTTCACATGGGGATATCATTTGATTCATAGGATCATTATTCTAGGGGACTAATATTGAAATTTCTATGGGGGGTTTGCTGATAAGGTATTCCATTGCATCCTTGTCCAGTGTTCTAGAAACCAAATTGTGCAATTTATTGATTATGGTAGGAGTAGTCCACTAGTTAGAACTTTAGTGATCCTTGGTTCTAATACAGGTGCTTCAATTTTTTATTTACTGCATTTTTTGATTAAGACTTGACATCCATGTTGATTATTTTAAATGATGATATTCAAATTTTCTTTGAAATACATATACCATCTTTTGTATTAGATCTGTGAAAAAGGTAAATTTTTACTGTGTTTTCAATAAATCTTATTGACTTCTTATCATTCCATGTATTATTTGAAAATAGAATATATGAATTGTTATACATATATTGGTTATGGAACACTTGGGTGGGATCATGTTGAGCCTTCTATCATATAACATACGCACCACTTTTGTGGTGCATAGAACTGTTTATGTCTTCCTGTATAGGTAAATTCAAGACACTACAGTGAGGAGATGAGGTATCAAGTTAGATGAGTTGGTTATTTTGTTGTGTTGTGGTGGGAGATCTTCAATACCATAACATAGAGTAGCTATTATGTTTTGGTCATTTGTAGTTGGACTTCTCTCTTTGAGATATTGGATGATTTTATAGTTGTTTTTTCCCACTATTTTCATCAATTTATGGCGTATATTCTTTATCATTCTGCTTCTCATTCGTGATTCATGAATATATATATTACATGTTTTTTCTTAGGTTGGTCTAAATCCATCCTTTTTCATTTTTTGTTTGATACATGGGTGCTTTTCTCCTGCCTGTAGGGATTGAGAACTACCTTTGTGTTTGTGATGGATTAGGTTGGGTTTTAGGTTTGGCGGTACCCTAGGTCGGGTCATTACAATAATGGTTCTATATATCATCATTATTCATCCTTAACTAGCTATCTTACCTCCAGTGTTCACATATTTTTTTTCCTTATGAAACTATCATTTGTGTCTTGATTCAAAAATTATTACCTCTCTTGATTCTTTTGATAGATGTTTTTTATATCTTGGGGTCTTTAGGAACAAGCAGTGGTTGGACTTCTCGACAAAGAAAACATGATGCTTTGAATTTATCTATATGACAATTTGATTCATACCTAGTATAGTTCTCTAATAACATAACACAATAGTTCCTTCTATTTATTTTTATATTTGTATGTTTTCCATATGATTCATGATTTTATTATGATGGATCTATGTGAATGATTTCTAGAACATTTGTTCCCCATTCAAAACACCTCCAACATGCATATAATCACATACATGGTTGAATTGTTTTTATTCTCTAAATTCTTGAAAAATTATGGTTCTCACCTGATATCACCATGTATATGTGTCAAAGTAGATGTTTCAATACCATTTGTGTAGTGGATTTGAACATTGATGGGGAATAAATTTTATTCAAACAAGAGGTGCCTTTAAATATTGTTCTTTTAAATTCCCATCATGAAAACATCTGCTTCACATATTTTCCTTATTTCATCCTAGACATATAGTAATATAGAGTGTGGTGGATTCAGTTGCTAGACAACTGCTAGGATCAAAGAAATCAGGAGCTATATATATATGGATATGTTAATTGGTAAAGAAGTAATTGGTGTGGAACCAAAGTTGACTGGTGAATGATAATTTAATTTTGATCTAAAGGTGGTGGAAATAATTAGTTGGTTGCTATGTGATTTTATTGGTCATAATTTGACTGTAACAAAATATTAATTGTTAGGTGAATTTAGGGGATGTGTGAAACTGCTTATATGGATAAAAATATCAATATTACAAATGGGTTATTTCTTTGAAGAATATGATCATCTTGGAAATCATACATCATATGAGTTAGTGGATGACAGGGGCCATGATAATTAAAAGCAATTACCATTAGGTGTTCATAAGAGTTTGTTTAAGGCAGTTGGAAGGTCAAATATTATAATTACCTTTTCCTATATTAATTTTAGAAATCATTTTTATTTTATGGGAACTATATTCCACAATAAGGATACATATAACTAGTATGGAATGTGATATCCTTAATGTGGAGATTATAGCGACCCGGCCCTTTTCTTACATTAATATTACATCATTTCAAAGATAAACAACATAATAGTATTACACGTGGAGTATCCAGAGGTTTAGTGTCTTGGTAAAACTAGAACTACACATAACAAGTACAACATCAAGCGTAAAAATTCATTTAATCTCTTCTTCTATAGCTTCTTAGTAGCACTTGTCCTCTCCTTAGTACATGTAGCCACCTGAGGATATACATCAAAAGGGGTGAGCTAAAAGCCCAGTAAGGGGATAGATAAGAACAATATAGCATGGGGTGAGCATAATCATGACATAGGAAGAAGATCTTGAACATGAGAGGAGCATAAACAATAAACTTGAAATGTGGCAAAGCATAAAAATGAAACATCATGTCTTAGTGGTTAACTACCACACATAATTGTGAACAAATCTAGCATCATGTTCATGCATCATTTCACATTTACTCATGAGATTCATCACTTTACCCAATGCATTGGAGTGCTATATAATTCCGGGCGCACCCGTCACATTTAAACATTCATATTGCGCTATATAATTCCGGGCGCACCCGTCACATCATAACATTATCATTATAATGATTGCCACATAGAACACATATCAAACATGAACATAAATAGCCCATGGAAAGGAATGGGTTTCATCTCATAATAACACATTCATAATCTTTGGGTTCCCAAATGAAAGAGGGAACAACATACTTGATATAAGAACTATCAACCTTGAATGAGAGATAAAAGGTGAGATCTTGAAAGAAGAGTTCTTTTGGAAAACATTTTGATGGACATAAAAACCAGTGAAAAACATGAATATCCCAGAAAAGTAAAGGAAAAGATGATCAAAAGACCTTTGAGGAGTAACCATATCAAAAATGGAGTGAAAGAGGGAGAACCCGAAGGAAGAAAATTGGGTTCGAGATTTCCCCTTACCTTGTACTCGAATGCCTCCTTCTCTTTAATGTCCTGTATAATGACATTATATTCATTAATTAGAAATTCCAGAACCTTTTATACATTAATAGGGTTCATTCTGGTTTCATTATTTCATATTATGTTCCTTTGGATGACTTATAGAATTTAAAAACATTGATCGGGGATGTTCTTTTTCATGGTTTTCTTGAGCGGTCCACTTGTATTCTTAATTTTATGTTTGGGTAGATCATGGTTAAACATCCAGAAATGATATTACATGTAATTAATGATATTACAGAAGCTTAAATGATTTTATAATGAGTTATATTATATCCATATGGCCGAATCATTAGATAATAATTAAATGAAGATTATTCGGGTTAATTTGTGCGGTTTTTGGATCACAACAAACTCGTTTTAACATTTAACTTAGTAATATGGACATAGGTTATTTCCAGAACATAAAATAGAACATAATACATATAAAACATTCTGGTTTAACCATAAAAATGGTTTCATGACCAGATTGAAGGTATAAATGGAAGAAGAGAGCATGTTGTTTTTGAAGGTGATAAATTATCACCACATGAACAACGTTCTCTTTAATAAAATAAAAGGAAGGGGGAAAGGGTGTGGGGTGATATAGTTAGAATCATAATATTATAGTATATATATAATACTATATTTACAGAACAATTTGGATGAAGATAGATAGAGAGAGATCAAGAAAGGAACTTGAACTTGAAAGGAAATTAAAGGAGAAGAGAGAGAGAAATTACCTTTAGAATCCTTCTCTTGAGATCCTCTTTAAGGAAGCTAGGCTTGGTCTTTTGATGAGACCAGCAGATTTTGGACGTGGGAGATGATCTAGGGAAGGTGTTTGGGCAGAATTTAGAGAAGGCTTGGAGCTTGAGAGGTGTGAGGAAAAGAGGGAGTGAAGGGTGGCTTTTATAGTGGAGGGGAGAGGGGTTTCCTTAATATAAAATTGATTAGTTTATTAATTTCACCCAAGACAAGGAATAGTGAGTCTTGGATGACTAAGAATAGTAAATTTTACTTGTGAATTCGAGATTTGGGTGCTTAAATCACTTGTGATGTCAGGAATAGTGGGTTTTAATTAAAATGTATTTATATGATAAATTAATGTATTCTACTATTCATCAAAAATTCAAGTATCTCAGAAAAATCCCAAAATTTTATCCCCAACCATTTTTCGACGTGTAGAATCCAAAAATGAAGTCCATTTTTCAAAAATAATTTTCTAAATATTATTAATTTAATATTTAATTAAAATCATAATTTACTTAAAAAAACTGTTTTTAAAATTAAAACTGATTTTGCAATTCTTTCAAAAATTACTTAGGGTCTTATAAAATTATCTAAAAACTATTATAAATTGATTCAATAATTTATGAATATATTTCAGGAAAATAAATATTCTTTTAAATTAATTAATTAATTATAATTAATTATTTATGACTTATAAAATACCAAAAACGTTTACTAAGGTCAAATTATCACTTTCTAAGATGTCTAAATTTTATTTTATTATTCAGAGGTAATGTTACTCTTATTTACTATTCATAAGGGTATGTTACTATTCATAAGGGTAGGTTACTATTCATAAGGGTAGGTTACTATTCACCAAAAATTATTTTTGTTTCATTAGACTCCAAAAACTATCTTGAACACAACCGTGTATGTTGGATTTTTAAAATTCCAAACATAGGGGTGACAAAATTATGTTTAAAGGTCACTTATCACTTAGTAGTTCATTATTTTGTGTTTTTATGACATAGATATAAGAAGGTAATTTTCCATTGAAAAACTTTGGGTCGTTACAGCGATTGTTCTTATGGTTAGACATGTTGGGTGAGTTCTAGAGACCAATCAGACGACATTGCCATTGTAGGACATAGTAGAGGTCTTCATAGGATATAGAGGAATAATGGGATGAAAGAAAACATGGATCTAGTTTTTTACATCATGATCAATAGGATGAAATAAAAATGGAATAAGTATTATTCCCACATAACTATGTAAATTTATATAAGATCAACCAAGAGAAATTGAACCATAGTGTTAGAGTGTGATCCCTCTAAGAATAAAAAATTGTGATTCATGATAGAATATCAATATCAGATAAAGGGATGGGTTGTGATCCTAGAAGGTGGTATTATTGTTCCTCAGGGGTCACTAGGCAAGTTAGCTACAAATAACGATACATAATTACATCATATGGTTACACACTGTGGGAAGAAGGTGAGGAGGTTGGGGAAAAAATATTTAGGATCACCCCTTTCACTTGGAGGAATAATTTTTTTTGGATTCTACGGTAATTTATTCTTCATATTATTATATAGACATGATAGAAGAGAGGAGAATTCTAGTGGAATGTAATAATTAGTAGAATGAATAGATCAATAAGAAGTATTTAATTTTGAAAAGAACCACCAATGAAAGGATGATAATCGTAGAGGAGTTTATCCAATCACATATCAATATAGCCTATCATTTTTAATATATTATTATTGATTAACCATATACAAAGTTAACTAATATTTATTGGAAATTATATTGATAGATTTCATATAATATTTTCATATTTTATTTCAATAATCATGTAATTTACAATTATGTATAACTTTTTTATGGATGGATATTTATAGGTTTCCCATGTTTTCATTAAATTTTATTTTAATTTTCAATTTTATTTTTCAAAAAAAATTATTCAAAATTTATGAAATCCATATAGGTATTTCATAACCTAATTTTGATTCATGAATTTTAATTTTTTTAATGAAATTTTGAAATTATTTAATATTATATATCTTATATTCATTATTGTAGATTTATTGTAGATTAAAATATTCTTTACTCATGTGTTCTAATTCATTATTGAAAGTAAAATGATCTTAGGAATAATTCCCATTTATTTGAATGAGTTTTGTCATAACATGTCCATAATTTCACTTCCCAACAATGTTTTTCATTTAAATTGAGATGATCATTATTTGATAAATCATGTTAAAACATATTTTCTTTTTATTCCTTTGAATATAATATTTTATTATCTTATTTTATGACAATGGATATAATAAATGTTCTTAAAAACACACAAATTGATATTTTATTCCATATTCATGGATTTTCAGTAATGAATTGCTATTCTTTTTCACCCTTTCTATTTTATATTAATTTTATATTCAACAAATATTATTATATATATTTACATCCCTTACTTACATAAGATGTTGGATATCATTTGCATTGTTGTGAATATACAAGTTTTCTGCCATTGAAATAAACACTCATAAGTGAAAGAAATTTAAGGGAAAAATTCCATTTATATTATCATGTAAAAGATCCTAACAATAACATATTTTTTAACATTGAATACAATATAAAACCCATGAATTTTTTATAGAGACTAATTGTTTTAATTCTTATTTAATTGAAAATAATATTCTATTTCTTTATTTAAAACATACATTCATTGTTTCAAAAATAATCACTCCAGTGGTTTATTTGTTAATATTTTTTTCAACAAGATAAATCTCATGAATTTGATATATTTTAAATCCACATTCAATACCTATAACAAATTTTCAATTACATAAGTTAAAAAAATTGATTTTTACATCACATGGGAATCTGAGTGATTAACCACAGTTATGCCTGGATTCAGGATTATGAATCCCAAATAATTATCATTAATTGGATCATTATTTGGGTTTATATATAGATTCATTTTATCATATAGATTATAAATTTATTTTTTTCATTATATTATTGGTGTTTCAATAATAATATATCCCTTTAATGCATTTGGTAAATCCTTATGTATCATGATTTTTTATGAATTGTATTATTGAGTGAACCTAATTCATTGTGGGATGTTGTCCACCATAATTATGGGAATGATAATTGTACCCAATCAATGATAAGATATTTTCTACTATTTTTATATGTAGGGGGACTGCACCCAATACACCTTATGACTTTTTTATCTTTATTATGATAGTCTTGGTAGAGACCCTTAACATATTATTATGATTTCAAGCCTTATTTTTTTTCCTCATATTTTATTTCCCCATAATAATTTAATTTTGTATACATAAACTAAATTTTCATGATTTTGGACATTAACTTTATGATATCATATTATGACTATTGATTCTTATTTTACCAATTATTTCCATGTTTATTCTCTTAATATAATTTTGAGCTTAATATTTTCATTTTGTATTTTTCCTTCTGAATTATATGTTTTTTTAGATGATCAATGGAATTTTGGGGAACTATATGGAGTTTCAAAAAAGAATATATTTTATTATGATGGTGTATTTTATTATATATTTTTCAAAAGACAATATACCTCTAGATACATTGATTCTGTTGTTCATGATGTAATCCATAAATCATGAAATAATGTGTTTTTAAGGTCCACAGAGAAATTGTTTTTATTAGATAATTTTCTTGTTACGTATAGATAATAGCATGATAAAACATTAGTGAAAATGATATGTATAATTATATGTTATATTTTAAAGTATATAATAACATCTTTTAATTTTGGTAAATCATATAGTGGTCAATTCCCCACAAATACATCGCTATCTAAATAATAAAAGTGGATCTACACTCTAAAATATATATACCTTTGGATATAATCACTGAAAAATATTTTCTAGGTATTCACTAAATCATCACCTAGTTAAAGACAAAGTGGCCTAACTACCAAATCAGTATGATACTCCGGGTTATAGGCTCTAATAAATCACATTATCTTTATATGATATTTTATGTTATTTATTATGGAATGGAAATAGGTTATTCAATAAGAGAGAATAAAACATAATGAAATCATGATTGGACTATGCATGAGTACAGTTGAATATAAAGATAATGTGATGGTTTTATAGTGTAAGTGTTTTAAGGTTTCATTCTTAATAATTCCTATATAATGTTTATAGTGATTAATCATTATTAAATGTTTAGTTTTTACAATTAATTGGATCATAGAGAAACGATGTTCATAATAGATATGATGTGAAATATATAAATAATTAACCAAAGGGGATATCATATGGAGTTGAAAAACTTGTGTAAATAATCCCCAAATATATTTAGTTGTGACTAATAAAATGAATCTTCTTAAATATATTACCCCATAAAATTAATGAAGGATGCACTTTCAATGAACAACAGGTAAATAACATGATGGGATGCAATTTATGTTCATGTATCTCATATATGTGGGATGAATCTCTAAAGGGATTATCTCAAATGTAAAATATTTTAATACATGTTTGGTAGGAAAAGGAATCAAAATCATATTTTTTGAGTTGGGATGAATAACTTGATATTTCAATTAGAGGTGTTTAATTTCAAATGCAACATGTTTATAGAATTTTTGAACTATGAAAAAAAATTCAAGAACCAACAGAAATTGAGAAAAAAATAACATCAATAACATTATGATACTGGGAAATATGGAAATTAAAAATTATATCTATTATATATTGTATTCAATTAAATATTTGGGAAAATTTTAAACCGCCACTCTAATTAATATTTATTGGTATTAGACAATATTATACCTAATTATGTATGCATCTGATTTTTAATAATATTGTTAAATAATAATGACAATGATTTGATTATGAATGAAAAAATATTGTTATATGAAAATTAAATCTCAAGTCAATGTTAATTGAAATGTGACTTATTGAAATCAAATTAATCTTCTTCTTAATAAGATTACTGAAATTTTGAAAATGTAGTAGTCATCTCAACTAAGCGGATGTTTCATATTGAACAAAAAGATCGCGTTTAATATCAACCAATGATATTTTATTTATGTATTATAAAAAAATCCCCTTAGAAGCATATTATATAATGTGTGTCATGATAAAAAATAATGATTAAAACTGATGTCAAAGGGTTTGATAAAAAACTCAACATTAGTTTTAAGCCTTATATAAAAGGAAATATATGTTTCTATGTATGTAAACTAAATATAATTCTATAAATAATACAATATATCTATTTGACATATAGATAATCATACCTAATATTTCAAGTAAGTCTTAACCTATTTTAGGAGAACAAAATTTTTTTAAGGGGGAGAGTGGAATGAACTTATATTTTCAAATATGTTTTTCCTATAGTCAAGTCAACAATGTTTTATAGTGTTCCCCAGATAAAAAAACCAACTAAAATTAAACAATTATATGTATATACTATTGAAAACTAAATTGTTTAATTTATATAAATGATTATGAGTTAATTTACTTTGAAATATATTAATATAGATTAATATATATTAAAGATATTTTGAAAAAAAATTACATATTTCATTATTGTGTTTATGAATCTATATTTTTATAAATATACATTTTAAATAAATTAATCTCAATATATTATTAAGATGATATCAATGGAATAAAAAAATGTGTGACCAATGAGATAAATCTAAGTCCTCTATAAAAATTAATAATATGAAAAACCAAAACATTAATAATTAATTTTCCTAACTTGGATTCCCACAATCTATTAATAATATTTTATAAAATTTAGTAATATTGTATGAAAAAACATCTATAAAATTTATTAGATTTGAACATTAGTGCAATTAGGTTAAATATTTATTTCACCGTGAAGTAACTATAATTTTATCGGTAGTAATTTCTTAAAAAAATTAGAATAATCAAAATTATTTAATTTTTTCCAATATATAAAAATTATTATTTGAAATAAAATTTTCTTAAAATAGGTCTTTATGCACTGAATATTCTAATATTATGATATAATTATATATAAAATTAAAAGTTAATATGATAAAAATAATAATATATTTGAGATAATAATTTTTCATAATACATAATATTAAAGATTTCATTTTTATGTATAAAATTTAGATTTGAAAGATTTGTGTTAATTTATACAATACTTGTGAAATGATTATTTTAAAATAATAATTTTATTAATACCATGGAACATATATAGATTGAATTAAAATAAACTGACTTATGTAATGACACATATATTAATTATAAATACATACATGAGTATATTTACACTCATTTAATTGATAATAAATTCTATATATGATTTAGAATCCATAATTGCAAAATTATAATTTTTCTACAGGGAGATGTTCCCTAAATATTATAAATTTAAAATTAAAAAATAATTTTATAATAAATCAAATTTTATTTTGATTTATGAGAAGTTAATTTCAGTACCATAACACAAAATTTGGTTATATGGGTGATTTGGCCTTAAAATATATTTACTTACCACGCCATTTTATTATGTTTTTAATTATATTATTAAATAATTTTTCATTTTTCGTATATAATATCTCATTAATAATTTAATGAATACAATATTTAATTAATCATTATTCATATTTAATTTAGTATTTTTATCCTTGAAAATTATTATTATTATTATTAATTGTATTTCGGTTTATTTATTATTTTATTTTATTTTTATGTTTTAATCATGTTTAAAATATAAATTACGTTTTTTATTAATTAATCCCTTATTCAATATTTTATAATTTAATGTTTTAATTTAATTTTAATCCTTTAATTTATTTGTCTTTATATAATTAAACTTATTTATTTAATTTATGTTTTTAATGTTTTTCATTTATTAATATATATTTTTTATGTCTATTTTTTCTTTATATTTGTAATTCTAAATTTACAATATTTAATTATCATTCTTTTTATTTCAATTTATTTTTTATTTTAATGTTTTGTTTTAAAATCCTTATATTTTGTGTTTATTTTTAATTATTTAATTTTATTTTGATTTTATTAATTAAAATCATAATAAAAATAATATTTAGACAATTAATTCAATTAGTTTTTATAAATATTTATTTTTTATATATTATATTTAATTGATTATCTTTAACTTTTTTTAATATTTTATTTTTATTTTTATAGTCTTGTGACACTGTCTTATTTCAGTTTTTTAAATTCCAAACAAGTGAGTCACCTTCGGGAACCCAAAAATGACTCATATGTTCATTTTCCATTTTTGGTTTCTCACTATATTCTAGGATAAAGAAGAACCACCACATTACCTATCATTTTTAACATTATGTCCCATCTTATCCACTACCAGTGACAGTGGTGACTCTATGAGTCAGCACTAGGAAACCTCTCCGCATTCACACCGTTGGAAAAAAACGTGACCTAATGCTAGAACAAATCTATGAGAAACCACCACAGCCATAATCCTTCTTCCCTTAGTCACATTCCTCTTGCATGAATCCTTCACCAATCCACATCGGTGAGTCCCAATCACCGTTTCACTCCTCACACTACCAATAAACAACAAAAGTGGCTTAGATTGACCGTTGAAGTTCTAATCACCATATCTTAACACACTTCCAAAACCATAAAACACATACCCCTACCAATTTCACTAATTCAGCTTTTCCATTATTGATCCTCAACCGTAGAAACCACCACAAATATCATATCATCCATGGGATGAAACCAGATCTGAAATCCCTAGGGCATATACACCTATTGACACCATTTAGTGAGGTAACCACTAACCATCTCAGTACCAAGATTTAAAACACTATCACAACTGAATAGAGTTGGAGAATCTAAACCCACTTCTCGTCCACAAGAAACCTATTTCTCCTCAGCCACTGACTACTGAATGAAGAACAACCATCCTCTATAGAAGAAGAACAGGGGTAGTCCTGTTGTTGGAGATACCACTCGAGATGGACCATAGATGCTCATTCCTCTTTCGAAAGAATTTATTTCTGATTCTCTATTTCCATGCCACAATTATAGTATGGGGTTTCAAAGGATGGAGTAGTTCACTAAAGAAAAAAATTGAATAGAGTTACCATATCTGATGGAAGAGCTTGCTGACTCTCTACTGGGGAAGATGACGACCAGCCACCAAGGAGAAGGGTGTCATCAAGTTGGTGCTTCCACAAGAGAACAGAACCCTCCCCCTTTCCGTGCACAGATAGTGGAGAAGTTGGGGGATCCAAATTTCTTTTCCTAAAAATAAAATAACAAAAATAATTAATAATATTATAAAACAAAAATAATTAAATAAGAGTTATAATATAAATATTAAATAATTTAATAAATAAATTTTATACAAATATTATTTAATAAATATTAAGTAACATTAATAATATAATTTAAATAAATAAAAAATAAAAATAAAATGTTAATTAATAACTTTTACAATAAAAATATGCATTACATATAAATACATATAAATAAGATAACTTTATAAAATTTAAATAATAATTAAAATAACAATCTTGTATGAAGTTATAAATTTCTTAGATACAAAAATAATATATTTATAAATAATAATTTATAAATGTTTTAAATAGAATAATCAAAATAATATTATTAATTTAAAATAATAATTAGTAAAATTTTGTTAACAAGTAAATATTAACTTATAATAAAAATTAATTAAAAAGATAAATAAATTTTCATAAAATATAAATCTGTATAAATTAAATTTATTAATTGAAAAAAATAATTTTAGTCTGTTTTTGGTGTCTAGACCCCATTCAATATTATGAAAAGGTTAAACTCAAGAGAAAACTAGTGGGTAGGTTGATTCTATTAAAATGTATAAGCTGAAGTCATTGTCAATTCAGATTAAAAATTTAAATTTTCGATGAATGGAGATGAGAACAACTCAAGTTGGTGGTAGGAGTAGGTGAAAAAATAAATTCAATGGACTTTCATAAATTTAAAGGAAGAAAATCATCGTCATATGATTCCTCTGACCAATTTCATGGACATATCGAATAGTAGGATAGATCATGAGAGTTACCTACTTTCTAGATACCTGGAGACATGAACAAAACAACACCAAGAAGAATCCTTTATCCATTATGTTAACATATCATACTCCCTATTTTTATTTCATTCTATTTATTAAAATTGAAATTTTAATTCTGTCTTTCAAAATGATTTGTGGTTAAATTTTATTTTTTTAGCGGTCTGGTAATCTTTAGAATTTTATCAATTTAATAATTCAGTTTTTTGTTTTTAAAATTTCAAAATTTGATCAACAATTTCAAATGTGAAAAATTTATATTCATTTTTCTACTTTTTATTTCCAATTCATAACATTGGATATGATTAAAAACATTTTTCAAAATATCATACCTTCCAATTTAATTTTGAAAACATCAAAAACCATTGGTGAAATTATTCTAGAACATTTTTCATCAAATTCAATTTCAATTTCGGTTTTTAGAATTGGAAAAGTAAAATATTCATTTTTGTGTTATTACTCCCTTAACGAGGGAGAGTGATCCAACATATTTTCATGGTTTTTTTAGTGATGAAGGAACACTAAAAAACCAAGTATTATTAACTTTTCCCCATGTAACTATTTTGGTCATACTTCTTCATTCCCATTTCTTATTTCAGGTTCACCCTTGATATTGTTTCCGTATGTTCATATTATTAACTTATTATAGTTTTTAAAAAATTAAATACATCATCATATCATATCAATGTTTAAAAAATGTTAAAAAAATAGATACTCTACCCACTATTTTCAATAGTGGGATTTCTTTGAAAATTTGGTTACACAAACATTTTTTAATCAAACCCTTTGGTTCAACCCTATAGACAACTATATAAGAGTTAATATAAAATATAAAATTTTCAACTTTTTGAGAAATTTTATGTTGATTTGCTCAAAATTTTGGCACTATTTCCAAGTAAATATTTGAGAGACCATGTTTTTCAAATAAAAATTAGTATAAAAAATAATTTTTAAAATTCTTACAACAAAATTAAAACTCTTAAAAAATCTATTCCCTTACTATGAACAATTTTTGTATTCTGAATTTGGGCTTGCCCATTTTTTATATAAATCTTTTGTGTTTTCTGGGTTTTAATTCACATATAGATACTATTTAGTCATTTAACAATTCAAATTACTGCTCTGATATTTGTTAAGAAAATACATAGAATTATCTATTAGATATTTTTACATTATAGTATTTTAATCATAAAAATTATTAGGAGTAAATGGGGTAGTTCTAGATATTCATGGGATATGTTCAATGATATTTTATTTCAATATATAGATTTGGGAATCCCTGTGAATGTTCATTTACAATTCTTCTATAATGGATTATATGCTGATGAGTGTTTTGAAAAACTCACCACATTATTTTTAGTGTATCGTAATTAAGAAGAGTTGTGGGATTTATGTGATTATTTTCCTTGAAAAGATAGGAATGAATTATAATTTTAAGAAACATCATTTGATAACCTTTTGGAACTTATGACTAATAAGTGAAATGTTTTTATAAATTTGTTAAATTTAAATTTTATGAATATAAGAGTAGAATATAAAACTTAATATTGATTTTTGAAAAAAGGTATTAATTTTAGCCACTCATTTTGGAACTTAAATTATAAAATTATTCAATAAATATGAATTTTTTATTCATTGTTTTAAAAACCAGGACAATAATTTTCTTTCAAAAATAGGAATTTAAAAATGTTGAGCAAAGAGATGTTGCATCGGTTGTTAAATCCACACCTATTAATCAACAAAATGATGATTATGGTTTACGTTTTGTTGAAAATGTTTTAATATAGGTGGAATTCGATATCCTATATCATATATCAAAAACTACTCTATTTACTAAATCCAACACTTTGGTTGTTGATTTTATTGTAGGAATTGACATTATAGGGGAAGTGTAATCTGAACTAATTTAAAAAATTCAATAATCATATAAAATTTAATGTGATAAACATATATTGATATTTTTCTAAAAATGATATCATTTCAATCATTTTTATCAATATTTCAAGGTTGAATATTAAGATAAATTCATTTAGTACTTTTTACCACTTCATAGATAACACCATTTAGTGTTTTCCCTACTTTTGGATTTTTAAAATTACAATTTCAATACAATTCCCAAAGATGACACAAACATATTTAGAATTGAAAAAGGCTGTTTTATGGGATATATATAGCTATGAAGGGATCCATGTTATCCCTTGGTCATTTTGGTCCCAACATATTTCATTTTTCACCTTAAAATAAATGGCCAAAATACATATGGTGGTTCTTTCAAAGGAATCCACACCCAACTAGTGAGTTTTATTAGTTTCTAGGGGAGTTCGGCTGGGTATATTAAAAATAGTTCTACATGATAGCAAACCCGTAGTTTTATCAAATAAAATAAAATCATTTTCATGCATTCAATAAATTCTAACTGAAGACATCAAATTCAGTTCTTCCTGAGAGTCAATCCATGGTCATTCTATGTTTTTAATATCATTATTTATATTATGAAAAAGTGTTTATTTTTCTATAATTATCTTTTATGCTTCTACTGGATTTAATTACATGGTCTACTTGTAATTTATTCTATAAAAGGGTTTTTATTGGTGCCACTGGAAATGAAGAATTCACATAATTTCTCAACTCACAAGATGTTTTACAATAAAGGATCATTGTAAAGAAAATATTCATTAATCTGTAAATTTTATAATTTTTATTTCTAAATCATATTTTTTACTTCTCTCGTATTAAAAATAAAAATTCATAATACCACTACTATTAGTCATTAACAAAAATAGTGACACATTGGTGTGGAAATGTAGGTGATTCATTGATGTATTAATACTACTAATTGTTTTTTCATATGGGAATGTTTATAAAAAAAATTTCATGTATTGGATAAGTTAACATTGGTATAATATTTATTTTATGTTTTCCACTCTGTGAATTTACTTTTTGGGAAGTAACAGACCCCATTATGTCTTTTCATTTATAGATTTTCTTGTATTTGTAGGTGTTTTTAATACATTTTTATCACGCTATTGAGAATCTAGTTAAATATAATTTCATAAATTTCTTACACCATTTTCACTATGCATTCATTGTTTTGTATACTACTTTTTGGTCTTTATTGAAATATATTTTCATTAGATTAATGATAATTCATATGAATCTGTTGTAATATATTTTCTTGGTCAAAAAAATTCTTTTGAACTTCATTTTGACCCTTGTACATGTCACTGAACTACTGAAATGAATATATGATTAATTCTTTTAATTTCCAATCGATTTTCTCCACCACATAATCCCACTTTGTGGAAAAAGTGGGGTTTTATTTGTAGGGGAGAGTGTCTTCATTCTTATCTAATCTATTCTTTAAAGTAGTCCCCTAAAATTCTTGATCGCTATAAAATTTTTCTTTTAAATAATGGTAAAATATATTCTGATTTATTTCACAATATTTATAGTTCTCTAAGAATCTTTCTTAATTTAAAATTAATATTTCTATTGGATAATTTCGTATTGTTATTTGAGGGTTTCTTTGATTCTAAACGTTTTCAAGGATGAATAATTTCTAAGTGAATTTATTTACTACTTTTATGAATATTATATTTAGTTACTAACAATTAGAGTGATATATGATATGATTTTATTTAATTTTTATCTTATCCTTAGGAAACTAAATGTTTTAAATTGATTTTAGGAGATTAACTTCTTATTTAATATAATAAATTACTTTATTAAACTAATTTAAATGGTAGTTATATAGTATTTTTAAATTGAAGTAAAATGGGAATTTGGGAACCCATGGTAAACCACATAGGAACTTAGAACTAATTGTTCATTTGTAAGACCTCTATACTAATTTAATAAGTGAATCTTCATAAATTAGTTCACATGTTTAATGGTTAGTAAAATTTGAAAATATTAATAATAAAGTACCTTGTAGTCTAAAATCAATTCATTAATTTGGGGGGAATTTTGAAAACCATATCAGGAAGTGGAAAGTCAATTTATATGAAAATAATTTTTGTTTTTTCAATAAGGTGATTAAAAATTTAATAAATCTTTATATTTTGGAAACTATGAGAATGTCAAAGTAAAGGTCAATTTTTATTGTTAGTAATTACACTCATATTTAACATGTTTTCACATGGTTTCATTACATTATCAAGAAGTGAAATAATTTAATAAGTGATATCATATTTGAGGCATTACATCCATATAAGTAAATTATTCTTTTATTCTTTGATCACCTTTTGATTATTTGAATTTATATTGAACATATTTTGAAAATTCCTTTTTGAATGGCCATATCACTACTTTAGGTCCTCTTATTTTAAACTTATAGAAGTTCATCTTGTAAAGATGAATTTAGAAAACACATATATCTGTGTTTATAAATTTAAAAAGAACACATAATATTGAGGACAATCAAAGACTAAGTGTCGGGTAATTTGATAAGGACATAAATTGTATTGATCATCCATATCGTGTTGTTTTGTTTTTAATCAGTGATTTAATTAATTTTTCAATTTTGTTAAATTAATGAAAATTATTAAATTTATAATTTTTTTATTAATTAATCATTTTAAATATTTAATTTTGTATATTTTTATTTCCAAATAATTATTTATATTTTACGTTTTTAACTCATTATTTATTTTTCTAATTGTTTTTTTGGTTATATTGTGGTTTCAAATATTATTATTTTTGTACAAATTTAAAACTAATTAAATATTTTATAAACTGAATATTTAATATAATTTTTAATTCTATTATTTTCCATTTTAATAATATTTACAAGTATTATTAAATTTATTGTTTTAATTTAATTTCAATTATTAATTTAAATTTTTTTAACTCCATTGTTTTCATTAAATTTATTATTTTAATTTAAAACTATTTAATATCCTATATTTTTATATTTGATGGTTTTTAAATTAAAAGTGTTGTTTTAAAATCATTTTATACCATTTTATTAACTAATTTAATTATTTTGAGTATTTATTAATTCAAATCATAATTAAATAGTATTAAAATAATTAGATGGTTTTTTATTAATCATTATTGGTTAATTACATTTATTTTATTTTATTTATTTAACATCAATTAATTATATTTAACTTTTTTCAAACATTCTATTTTAATATTTTCTATTGTTAGGTGAGTCACCGCCAGTTTACTTTTATCGCCGCTAGATACTTGAGTCACTGTGGGAAATGCAATGGTTACTCATTTATTCCTCTAACAGGTTTTTGTGTCTCACCGTCATCCAGCCTCACAACACAGTACCATTGTTCCTACCATTTTTTACCCTGCATCTTATCTAGGAAACCTCTAGGTCCAGCAGTGACTCTACGAGTCACTGTCAGGAAAACTCTATTCCTTCACACCATTGGAAAATAATAACTCGTCGGTAGCATTGCTGTATAAGACACAAACACCACCACAACCCTCCTTCTATTTACCACCTTCTTCCAAGATGAATCATTTACCAATTCAAAGTGGTGATTCCCACTCACTATTGAACTCCTAACACCACTATTAAACAACAAAAGGGAGTAGGACTCATCTTTGTAGTTCTACTCACCATCACTAAACTCACTGCTAGAATTGTTAAACCCAAACCACCTACCATTTCAATACTTAAACATCACCTTTACAAATTCGTAACCATATCTACCACCACATATCCCAAATCGACCATGGGATGAACCCAAATCAAAAATTCATAGTAGATCCTCAGCTATTAACACCCTTGAGTGATGGCACCACAAACCATCTCAGGACCAATCTTCCCCACACCATCTCCATTGAACACAGTTGGAGAAGATAAAGCTAATTCACCTCACTAAGCCTCATATTTTATCCCAATCCATCGAACATCAAAAAACAAGCAATTTCTTCCTAGGAGGAACATCAGAGTCGATCGTGCTAGTGGAGTTTCCATTAGAGATAGACCATTGATGCACATTCCACCATAAGAAGAATCAATTCCCATATCCTCTATCACTCTGCCTTCACTATAAGAGGTTTCATTAATATATGGATGTGCTAACTAAAGCCAAACTTTAAAAAGTATTACCAAATCTAAAGGATAATCTCACTGACATGCCATTGGGGATAAACAGGATCCCCCACCAAAAATAAGGGAGTCGTCGAGGATGACTAGTTGTTATAAAGGAGGAAGTTATCATCTTTTGCTAGAGAAGAGAACCCCCTACCACACGTGGATAATGGAGATGAATGTGGAATTAAAAAAATATTAAAATAATAAAATAATAAAATAACTTATAAAAAATAAAAAAAAGTATTTATATTTATTATAACATTCAAAATTATTTTAATAAATAAGTTTTAATAAAAAATTATTGAATAAATACAAAATTATGTTAATAATTTAAATTAAATAAATATAAAAAACATAATAAATGAATTATTAATTTATAAAATTTTATCATATATTAAAAATAAATAATTAAAAATAATATAAGATAATAAAATTTAAATAATAACTATAATTTATAACTCAATAAAAAATTTAACATTAATTGTAGAGACCCAAAGCTTGACGTACATGGACATTACATTACTTTTTCGGAATACATAATACATAAAAAAACAAACACCAAAGAACCGTAATAGTTTAGTGTCTTTGGAAACTCAGAACATAATCTTCTAATCATGGTGAAAGATCTTCAACATCTCCCATAAAGATATTCCCCTTTTTGTTTTCTTACCTAAAACCTTTATTTAAATCCTGGGGAAAAGAAAACATATAATGGGTGAGCTCAGATACTCAGTAAGGGTAAGCATAGAGAACATAAAACAATCCATAAATATTTGAATGCAATAACTTGAACATAAAATCTAAACCTCAAAATCCTAAGCAATGACATAAATCTTGGAAGTACACAAGGCATAGATCATAAAGGAACATTAGTCATGATAAACTAGAATTGTAATAAAACATGTAATTGTGGAATCCATTAAGCACATGTTATGATTTCCATAGTAGTCAAGGCATTGCTGCCAAGACCATCTTAGTGGACAAAGTCCCATTCTGAATCGAGTTCACTCCTCGTTCCAGTCCTGTAACACTGAACCGGATTAACTTACCGTTCTAACCATGTCTATATCATGAGATATAAATCTTTACCCAATGCATTGGAGGGAGATATAGGTCCCACCTATCTCGTAATGAAATCATTCTTACTTGTGCCACAAAATCATAAATCATACATCATATCATAACCCATGTAATAAATTGGGATTCTTAAACATCATGTCATCATAAGATAATCCATATAAAACAAATGGATATCATTTCATAATAAGAAGAATAATACTCAGTAAATAATAGAGACATTATACTTGAAACATACACATATGAAATAATGTCATCTTAGATGGAAAATAGTTTTGACCAACCACTTGAAATGAATTCTTGAGGAAAATATCCATTCTTTTTCAAAATCATTTTCTTTTCACAAAATGACATGCAATTTTAAAAGAAAAGCATTTTGTTGAAAATAGTCATGAAATCTTGTATGGGAAGCTATATAGAAATAAGGATTTATGAAACCGTAAGAATCTGTTCATGCCGTATAAGTTAAAAAAACATTCTCCTCATACTTTTGTCGGAAAAGTCAAAAAGTTCCTCGTATGGTAAACAAAAGAAAGATTCCTTCCAAACCTTGTGGTAAAAGTCATAAAAGGGTAAAAATGACTTTAAACATACATTTAAAAATACTAATTATTTTATGAAAACATTTTTAGAAATCATGGACATGGATGATAAACATAACCCCCAGTAAATACTTACAGATAAACAATCTCGAATAAGAATGAGATTGGAATAATTATCCTTTTCCTTATGTCCGATATGGTTCATATGTATCTGAACCTCCTGTATAATGATTTAAATAATGTCATTGACTTATTACAGAGTCATATTAATTGTTATTATATCATAGATGGTTCACTTAGGTATTTATATTACCCGTTCATTTGTCAATTCCATGTTAAAGTAGCGTTTTGGGTAAAATTGTTTCATTTATCGTACGTGTTTGGACTTGTTGTTCTTGATATTATTATTAATTATATCATGATTTACTTACTTAAAAAATGTAAAAATGATTTATATATCATATATATTCAGTATATATATATATATATATAATAGATAGATAAATGAAATGAAACACACCATTAATGGAGACGGTAGGACGTACGTACGCATGAACGCTATTTTCGTTTCCTAATTGAATTGAATGGAATTAAGTAGATGAAATACATATATATATACATAAATACATTATCATTATTATGTCATATATTTAATTATTATTCATTATATATACTTTATAATCATTCATGAAGGGTTAACATGGAGAATGAATCTTATCGCGTCGTGGAGACGGTAGTCCGTACGTACGCACGAGCAATGATACCATTTCCATGATCGTGGAATTGTATTGAAGTGTATGTATAATATTTCAGAATCAATATAATTTTACAATAATCATATATATTTATTTATTTACACCATTATACCCATCCATGTAAGGTGGTGGTCGAAAACAGATTACACCACGGCGTGGAGACTGTATTCCGTACGTACACACGCGCGGTGATTTCATTTTATGTAGGATGGATAGAAGGTGAAATAGGGTTATTTCATATTTATAATAATATATCATAATATAATTAATACTTATGTTATTACTTTATAATGATACAACTAAAGAAGAAGAAGTATAAGAAGAAAGAATCTTGAGCAAATCGGAAGAGGAGATTACCTCTTCTTCGACACACCTCCTTTAAGGTTCCTCTTAAGGAAGTAGAGATGGTATTTTGAGAAAACCAGAACCTCCAAAATTTTTCTAGGGAAGTGGAGAAGAGAAATGGGCAGGGTTTGGCCGAGCTTCAAGGCTCAAAAGGGTGTGAAGAGAAGAGGTAAGGGGTGCCCTTTTTATAAGGGAGGAGAGGGGCACCTTTGGAAAAACTAAAAATATTATTTTATTATAAAGTCATATTCAGTTTTTAGTAGCTCCAAATTGATTTATTTCGAAGATAATGTGGGTATGGGTTTAAATACTCTCATCCAATATAATTTAGACAAGTTTATGTTTCTATTTTAACCATATCATTTAGATTTAACTTTAAGTTAAATAATTTTACTTGTACCGTGTCTTATGGTTTTCTTACACTATAAGGTTAATAAACTTACTATAAAAAACCAAACGAACCCCAAGATGTTTATTATTAATATATATAACCTTATCTAATTCATTTGGCCAAACCATAGATTTTTAAGAATAAAATAAAAATTAATAATATAATATTTGTTTTAAAAACTATTTTATGTCAATTTTGACACTATTTGGTACTTGTTTTTTGTGAAAATCATAACAGCATGATTTGTTCTAAAAAAGTTAATTAAATCAATACTAACATGTAATATTAACCTATAAAATTAGTGTAATTCATAAAAAGTCTCAAATTACATTTATTTGGGTATTTATAATATCAATTATTTTAATATTTCATTATTTAGGTAATTACTGCATCACCATTGTGTCATAAATAAATTAAATTATTTAATGTCCAAAAATTATAAATAAAATACCATTATGTATGAAATATTTTTATATTTCTAAATAATCTTTATAGTCGAATTTATCTTATGTATAACCCTATATTAAAAATGTTTTAGTTATTAAACTTGGATTTTAACTATTTTAACCATTCTTTTAATAAATTAATAATAAATGTCTGAGTCTAATCCAAGTGAACCTAAATGGACATATTTTATTCCTAAGGTTTTTTATGGTCGAATTACACTTATCTAATAGAATTATGACATGTGTTAGGGTAATAATAATATCCTTGTACCCTTAATTACCCTATTTTCTTTTAACCGTGGTAAATAAAAGTAAAAAGTTACTATTCACAAAAAATTATTTTCATCTCATTGAACCACATTTTAGTCCTTTATATTAACTGTGTCTCTCATATTTTTGAAATTCCACTCACAGAATCAATAAAATTAAGTTATATGTGAATTTCCAAATTCTCCTAGGAGGTGGGTAAAAGACGGTGAAAAGTTCAAAAAAAATTATATATCTAAAATTATTATAAAATTATTCCAATGAATTACATTGAACATATATATTTATTATGTATCAATTTTGACCTAAAATAAATTTAAATAAAATAAATAATTGTTTAAATAAAAAGTCGGTTTTTAAATAGTAACCGAGTGTTTTCACTATTCATCAAAAATTGAAAGTTTTCAGAAAAATACCTAAATTTCACCCTAGTTTAATTTCGATATTTCGAATCCAAAAATGAAGTCCATTTTGAAAAATAAAATTTCAAAAATTGGGTATTACTATTCATAACTGCTAGTTTATATAACATATCGTTGTTTAGTGAAACTCAGTATTCCGTACAACAAACGATATCGTGGAAGGTCACGATTTCATGTAATGCAAGCCAAGTCAGGGATGTGTGTAGTGCAAGATCCTTTTGGTGTAGCGTACAACACAAGACATCAATGAAATTAAAAATAATATTTTTCATAAAATCTCAGGGTGTTACATTCTACCCCCCTTAAAATGAATTTCTCCCTCAAAATTCATCGGGGTTATAAATGGTTTACTACTCGAAAGTTTCTTTAATAGAAACCCACTTCATAAAAAGGAATACCAAAACCAATCTTTAAAAACTAAAGTATGAAACATAATGGTTACCCAAATTAACTAATCATTGGGTTTCCACATAGGAGAACATATGTGAAAATGTGGATATGGAAGAGAAATCTAACCATCATGTTCTGATGGAGAGTGGTAGAGAACATGGCTATGAAAAATAAAACAATCACAAAGACATAGATTTGTGATGATCTAAGGTATCATCTGATTCATCGGATATAAGGGCACTAGGACACCATTTTTGGTTTTCAAGATCATTTCCCTAAAGTTGAAGAAATTGAAATTAGAAGAAATACTTTCTTGATTTTGGTACAGTCTCACTGTTGGTCATTCCTTGGACAATCTCTTAATGAAATGAAGTTGAATTTGTCATTCGTGAAGTGTTAGCAGATCATGTGATAGAATGATGGGTCATTCCATCTGTCTCAAACAAAAGGTTAAAAAAAAGTTATCAAAAATATATAAGTCCATCTATAGTGAGATTAATCATATATGGTTCCTAAAATGGACTTATACTTCATATATCATACTGCTTAATATAATAAAACTGGTTTCTACTAAACAGGGACTTCCTGTAGGCCAGTGGTAGGCGATAAAGACCTGTCGCACTTCATTCGTGGGTTCGATTCCCACAGCCTTGTCAGACGTGACGGGTTGTCGCCCATCCTGCAGGTTGTCCTTTTTCTAAAACTACATTATTATAACATTCAATAAATAATATAGAAAAAGTTCTAGACTTAAAAAATACTAACTTATGTCCAACATAATCCATTCCAATCTTTAGGATTATCCAAAATACTTTTGTCCAGTCTCATATTATAGTGAAAACGATTACCAAAGAGTTCATATAACAAGCATGTTAATACCATCGTTGATCCCCATATATCATGAGATATTCCTTGTTGATCACATTCCAAACATTCGAAGGCCTTAATCATGTATTATCTTAAAAAATGAATACCCAATGAACCTTAGTGAAAACATGAGTGCAGTCAAAAGTTAAGTCTTTCCACATACCAAAATCCCAAAAATTCTATATACTCAAACCATGATATCACTTAGTCCTTATATCAGTCATGAGCTCATTAATACTATCAAATATATTATTTCCTCCTTATCCATTCATTATGTGCATATCATCTTCTTTCCAAAAATATATGAATAACCTTTCATGGTTACCAGTACCATTCAACATATACTTTCAAATACTTTAGGAAAAACAATAGTGTAACAATCCCTAGATGTTTCTTAATTCCATAGTACCATTAAATTTCATATACAACATAACTCTTGATAAACATACAATCATTCCACTACCTTCTTAAACCATTGACCAAGATTTGACACTTCTTTCATCTCATATATCATTTGTAGTCTCCTCATCATCATCCACATAAATACAACCCATGTGACCATGCTGATTCACTTCATGAGATTTTCCCTTATGGAATTGGTTTTCATAATTCCCATACATTCCACATTTAAAACATCTAATCATTGTTGATGTCGTAGCAATACCATTATCCTTATCCATGGTGTTAACTAAACTTTTTCCTTTGCACTTACTGGATTTGTGTCCTTCTTTTCTACATCCAAATAATCTTCTAGTTCCTTTGAAACATTCTCCTTTATTCCTCTTCCCCCATGATTTACATGATATAAGTTGAACTTTCCTTCCCCTATGATCATCATGAAACTCCATATTTCTCTTATTAGATGAGTTGGGAAACTTACCAAAGTTGATATTATTGATCATATTTTTAGATTTATGATTACACATAATAATGATATGTCGACTTCCAAATCCAATTTCATTCAGTTGCTCATGAATAACATCATTCCATTGTCCATCATATCCTCTATTATCGTGAATCTTCTAGTTCCCAGCCATTTTCTAAAACCCAAAAAAAATAGCATGAGAGGACAAAATCAAAATAAAGGGTGATTACCTTCAATATCTAACATCTTAGGATAAATTCTAAGATTGTTACCATAATTATAGGACTATAACCTGTACTTATACTTAACCTTAGGGATAACACTAGACATACCTTAGAAATATCTCTAGGGATCTCACTAATGTTTTCACATCCTAGTTTCCAAAGGGTAACTAAACAATTACTCTGATACCATCTGTAGAGACCCAAAGCTTGACGTACATGGACATTACATTACTTTTTCGGAATACTTAATACATAAAAAAACAAACACCAAAGGACTGTAATAGTTTAGTTCCTTTGGAAACTCGGAATATAATCTTTTAATCTTGGTGAAAGATCTTCAACATCTCCCATAAAGATCTTCCCCTTTTTGTTTTCTTACTTAAAACCTTTCTTTAAATCATGGGGAAAAGAAAACATATAAAGGGTGAGCTCAAATGCTCAGTAAGGGTAAGCATAGAGAAAATAAAACAATCCATAAACATTTGAATGCAAAAATGTGAACATAAAATCTAAACATCAAAATCATGAGAAACGACAAAAATCTAGGAAGTACACAAGGCATAGAACATAAAGGAACATTAGTCATGATAAACTAGAATTTTAATAAAACATGTAATTGTGGAATCCATTAAGCACATGTTATGATTTCCATAGTATCCAAGGCATTGCTGCCAAGACCATCTTAATGGACAAATTCCCATTCTGAATCGAGTTCACTCCTCGTTCCAGTCCTGTAACACTGAACCGGATTAACTTACCATTCCATCCATGTCTATCTCATGAGATATAAATCTTTACCCAGTGCATTGGAGGGAGATATAGGTCCCACCCATCTCATAATGAAATCGTCCTTACTTGTGCCACAAAATCATAAATCATACATCATATCATAACCCATGTAATAAATTGGGATTCCTAAACATCATGTCATCATAACATAATCAATATAAAACAAATGGATATCATTTCATCATAAGAAGAATCATACCAAGTAAATAATAGAGGCATTATACTTGAAACATACACATATGAAAAAATGTCATCTCATATGGAAAATAGGTTTGACAAAACACTTAAAATGAATTCTTGAGGAAAATATCCATTCTTTTTCAAAATCATTTTCTTTTCACAAAATGACATGCAAATTTAAAAGAAAATGATTTTTATGAAAATAGTCATGAAATCTTGTATAGGAATCTTCATAGAAATAAGGCTTTATGAAACCGTAATAATCCGTTCATGCCATATAAGTTAAAAAAACATTCTCCTCGTACTTTTGTTGGAAAATTCAAAAAGTACCTTGTATGGTAAAAAAAAGAAAGATTCCTTCCAAACCTTGTGGTAAAAGTCATAAAAGGGTAAATATGACTTTAAACATACAAGTAAGAATACTAAAAATTTTATGAAAACATTTTTAGAAAACATGTACATGGATGATAAACATAACCCCAGTAAATACTTAGGGATAAACAATCTCGAATAAGAATGAGATTAGAATAATTATCCCTTACCTAATGTTCGATATGCTTCATATGTATCTGAACCTCCAGTATAATGATTTAAATAATGTCATTGACTTATTACAAAGTCATATTAATTGTTATAATATCATATATGGTTCACTTAGGTATTTATATTACCCGTTCATTTGTCAATTCCATGTTAAAGTAGCGTTTTGGGTAAAATTGTTTCATTTATCGTACGTGTTTGGACTTGTTGTTCTTGATATTATTATTACTTATATCATGATTTACTTACTTACAGAATGTAAAAATGATTTATATATCATATATATTCAGTATATATATATATAATATAGATAAATGAAATGAATCACACCGTTCATGGAGACGGTAGGCCGTACAAACGCATAAACGCTGTTTTCATTTCCTTATTGAATTGAATGGAATTAAGTAGATGAAATAAATATGTATATATATAAATACAGTATCATTATTATGTAATATATTTCATTATTATTCATAATATATACTTTATAATCATTCATGAATGGTTAACATGGAGAATGAATCTTATCGCGTCGTGGAGACGGTAGTCCGTACGTACGCATGAGCGATGATACCATTCCCATGATCGTGGACTTATATTGAAGTGTATGTATAATATTTCATAATCAATATCACTTTACAATAATCATATATAGTTATTTATTTACACCAATATACCCATCCATGTAAGGTGGTGGTCGAAAACAGATTACACCACGGTGTGGAGACTGTATTCTGTACGTACGCACGCGCGGTGATTTCATTTTCCGTAGGATGGATATAAGGTGAAATAGGGTTGTTTAATATTTATAATAATATATCAGTATATAAGTAATACTGATTTTATTACTTTATAATGAGACAGCTAAAGAATAATAATTAGAAGAAGAAATAAACTTGAGAAAATCGGAAGAGGATATTACCTCTTCTTCGACGCACCTCCTTTAAGCTTCCTCTTAAGGAAGTAGAGATGGTCTTTTGAGAAAACCAGAACCACCAGAATTTTTCTAGGGAAGTTGAGAATAGAAATGGGCATGGGTTGGACGAGCTTCAAGGCTCAAAAGGGTGTGAAGAGAAGAGGGAAGGGGGGCCCTTATTATAAGGGAGGAGAGGGGAACCTTTGGAAAAACTAAAAATATTATTATATTATAAAGTCATATTCGGTTTTTAATCACTACAAATTGATTTATTTCAAAGATAAGGTGGGGATGGGTCTAAATACTCTCATCCAATAGAATTTATACAAGTTTAGGTATCTATTTTAACCTTATAATTTATATTTAACTTTAAGTTAAATAATTTTACTTTTACCGTGTCTTCTTGTTTTCTTACACTATAAGGTTAATAAACTTACTATAAAAAGCCAAAAGTGTAGGATCTAAATAATGATGTAGATTCTAAATATACAAGAGGGGGGGTTAATTCTATACTTTAAAAATTCCTTTGGAACCTTTAAAGTTAGTTACGAATAAATATGTTTTCCTTAAACAAAGGAAAGGGATAAGTTTAACGAAGTTAAACTAAGAAAATTCACAACACCTATAATACCAAATGAAAGATTGTAATAAGGAATGAAGTTATAAACTTCACGTACTATATTCTTGCTTAAAACTGGAAAGAGATTCCGAAAGTAGTTTCCGGAAATATGGATCCGGAAATTGAAACTTAACTAAAGATTACAATATGAGATTCTACCTTAAAGCGTATAGAATCTAAATGAAACAGATTATAAGTAAGAAAGTATAAGAAAGTTATACTTTCCTTAAAATACAAAATACAGCAGAAACAAACAAGTAGTAAAACTACAAGTAACAATATATAAGTCTTTTAACCCAAAGAGAAGGGTATCCAACAACCTTGGATAAAGGTCCCTTGATTTATACTTTCAAGCAAGTCTGTCTTACCCACACCAGGGTAATCCCTTGATACGAAAATCGGAGTCTCTGTCTTGCTATCCCCGCAATCCCTCAACTTCAAGGTAGTTGGCAACCTTTGTCTTCTTCAGCAAGGAATCCCTCGAACTTCAAGGTAGTCGGAAACCTCTGTCTTCCTATCCCCGGAAGTCCTCAAATTTAATCACCAACATTCGGAGTCACACATAGCTTTGAGAGTTAATAAGAGCCTCTCTCTCTAGAAATCACTTCAACAGCATGTGTGAACAATGTCGAAGAAGTTATTTATAAGTTTCATTAGTAATTGTGAGATCTTTCAAATGAGATCCTATTTATAGGCTCGATCGACCTATTTTCCAATGGTCATATTTTCCTTAAAAATCGAAGGGACTTGTACACGTGTCACTTAACCAACGGTTAGTTTATAACGGAACAGACGACATCATTTTATAACAAAACAAGTGTAACAGAATGTACGACATCATTTTAAGTCTAACACAAAAGTTCTGAGTGAAGGTTCGGAGTGTAATCAAAATGTAAAAGAGTAGACAAATTATAAAAGAGTAATCAAAATGAAAGTTTGGAGTCTAACCAAAAATAATTTTCGGAGCCTAAATAAATTCGGAGTGTAAAGCAAAGATGATCAGATTCTGTTTAATAGGTGAATTTGGAATGAGAATTAGGAATGAGAATTCATCATCAGAATTCGTAATGAGAATTCGTTATCAAACTTCATGAGAATTCGTATCCAGAATTCGGAGTAGAACTTTATCAGATTTTGTATCCGGAATTCAGAATGAAACTTCATTAAAGTTATCATCTGGAATTCAAAGTGAAACCTCATTATAGTTCTCATCTGGAATTCGGAGTGAAACCTCATTACAGTTCTAATCTAGAATTCGGAACCTCAAACAGAATGCTTCATATCAAAGTTTCAAACGATTCCGAGAATATAGAAATGAATCTGAATCTTATACTTAAGAAATATATGGATGAAAATATGATAAGGATAATTTTTCTTACAAAAGCGATCTTCCTTATAAAAGCGATTTTCCTTATAAAAGCAATTTTCCTTATAAAAGCGATTTTCCTTATAAAAGCGATTTTCCTTATAAAAGCGATTTTCCTTATAGATAAGGTGTTTGTGATTTTCAAAACAAGAAGGAATGGAAAAGTCATAAGGAAAACCTTATTGACTCAACAAAAAGAACCCCATGTTTTTTATTATTAATATATATAAACTTATCTAAGTAATTTGGAAAAACCATAGATTTTTAAGAATAGAATAACAATTAATAATATAATATTTGTTTTAAAAACTATTTTATGTCAATTTTGAAACTATTTGGTACTTGATTTTTTTGAAAATCATAATAGCATGATTAGTTCGAAAAAAAGTTAATTAAATCAATAATAACATGTCATATTAACCTATAAAATTAGTGTAATTCATAAAAAGTCTCAAATTACATTTATTTGGGTATTTATAATATCAATTATTTTAATATTTCATTATTTATGTAATTACTGAATCACCATTGTGTCATAAATAAATTAGATTATTTAATGTCCAAAAATTATAAATAAAACACCATTATGTAGGAAATATTTTTAGATTTCTAATGAATATTTATAGTCGAATTTATCTTATCTATAACCCTATATTAAAAATGTTTTAGTTATTAAACTTGGATTATAACTATTTTAGCCCTTCTTTAAATAAATTAATAATAAATTTCCTAATCTAATCCAAGTGGACCTAAATGGTCATATTTTATTCCTAAGGTTGTTTTTGGTAGAATTACATTTATCCAATAGAATTAGGACATGTGTTAGGGTAAGAATAATATCATTTTTACCCTTAATTACCCTATTTACTTTTAACCGTGGTAAATAAAAGTAAAAAGTTACTATTCACCAAAAATTATTTTCATCTCATTGAACAACATTTTAGTCCTTGATATTAACTGTGTCTCTCGGATTTTTGAAATTCCACTCACAAAAGCAGTAAAATTATGTTTTATGTGAATTTCCAAATTCTCCTAGGAGGTGGGTAAAAGACGGTGAAAAGATCAATAAAATTTTTATATATATGTAAAATTATTATAAAATGACTCCAATGAATTACATTGAACTTATATAGGTATTATGTATCAATTTTGACCAAAAATAAATTTAAATAAAATAAATAATTATTTAAATAAAAAGTCGGTTTTTAAATTGTAACCCAGTGTTTTCACTATTCATCAAAAATTGAAAGTTTTCAGAAAATACCAAAATTTCACCCTAGTCTAATTTTGATATTCTGAATCCAAAAATAAAGTCCATTTTGAAAAATAAAATTTCAAAAATTGGGTATTACTATTCATAACGGCTAGTTTATATAACATATCGTTGTTTAGTGAAACTCAGTATTGCGTACAAAATACGCTATCGTGGATGGTCGTGATTTCGTGTAATGCAAGCCATGTTAGGTATGTGTGTAGTGCAAGCTCCTTTTGGTGTAGCGTACAACACAAGACATCAATGAATTTAAAAAAAAATATTTTTCAAAAAATCTCGGGGAGTTACATTAATATTTAATTTAACTAATAATATTTATTAATAATATATTTAAATTTAATAATGAAATAATTTTTTTCATTTAAATTTATAATAAAAAATAAAAAAACACTCATAATTAATATTTTATTATATATATATATATTTATATATATATATTTATAAAAGTTAACTATTTATTCTTAAAAATAAAAAATTGGCTGATTTAATTTCCATTTGTTTTTAGTGGGTGAACAGTATTTCATAATATGTCCAGGATAAGCTGAAAAAACCACTGGTGGGTCTGTTCAGTTTGTTAAAAAGGGATAATCTAAAGTGATGAGTAATGTAGAAAAAAACACATGTGTTTGGTGAATATGGAGGAGACCAACTGAAATTAGTGGAAGGCATTGGTGACCAACAGATCTAAACGGAGGAATAAAATTATAAGTCAGATAGAATCATGTGGATGGTTCATTCGATCAATTTATTTTACATCTCAAACATTAGGATATACCAGGAGAGTTACCAACTTCTTAGAGACCCATAGGGGGAGACAAAAATAATGTATGAATCATCAGTTCACTATTTTTTATTATATTTAATTCCCTAAGTTATTATTTATTTCTATTGATTTTAATTGATATTTTAAATCATGTCTTCAACATGATTTCTAGGTTAATTTATTTTTTAGGGGATTGGTAATTTGATGAGTTTCATTTATTTAATACTTCAATTTTTACATTGTCAAATTTAAAAATTTTATTCAAAAGATCAATTTCGAAATAATTTAGTTTTTTTTCAAAAAATATTTTTCTAATTAATATAATTTATATAATTGAATAGATTTCTTTTAATAATTTTAGTTTTTACTGTAATTTAAAAAAAACAGAAACAGTTGGCGAGATTTTCACTGGTTACCTTTTTTCACAATTCAATTAAAATTGATGTTTCCCAGAGTGTTGTACCACAAGATTAATATTTCTCCATACCTAATCTCATGGAGAGGTATTGTGATCCAACCTGTTTTCATGGTTGTGTTTTCAGTAATATTTAAGTGAAGTAGAAATACTAAAGGACCAAGTAGTATTGACTTTTCCATGGACATCTATTTTCGTTGTACTTCCTCATTTCATTTTATTATTTCTTATTAATCCTTGCTATTGTTTCTATATATTCATTATGTCACATACTAAAAATTTATAAAAAATTCAGTACATCATCATTATCATAATCTCAAAAAAAAATATAAAGAATAGATATTGTGCCCACTGTCTTCAACCGTGGGATTGTCTTGAATATTTGGTTACATAAACATTTTTTTAGACTTCCCTTGGGTTCAACCATTTAGAACATTATACACTATTTAGTAAGAAATAAAAATTTTAAAAAATTGGAATAAATTTAATAATTATTGGGTCAATGGATAATTTTATGCTTTAATAAAACATAAATTCACATAGTTGAACACAATTCACCTGGTATAAATGTAAAAAGTTAAATTATAAAAATAATAATGCAAAAACCCCATAACATATTTTAAACATGTTTGTAAATAATTAAAATATTATTTTTGAAAAAATTAAATCCCACAATCCATTAATTTAATCCTTTATATCCATTTAATTTATAGTAGTGGAAGGAATTTCATAACATATAAATGGAGTTTAAAAAATTTCCCTTTTTCTAATGTTATAAATGGGGTTCAGATACACCCATACAAAATTTCACCTCCCATTCATAATTTCGTTAAAACGATACTTAAAATCATCTCCTAGAACTACCTCATTATTTATTAAGCCTATGTTCACACTATTTTATCATATGCTATTCATATCAAAGGTATATTAAAAGGAATGATCTTGTTTCCAATGGAATTAGGTGAAAGTGCAGAACGCTTTAAGATAAGTTTTAAGGATTTGAAATCAACAAATTCTACCTTGAGAAATGTGTTTTTTACAACCAATATTAATTTATTTTGGTTTATAATACCAATTAGATATTTAATATAATCAATTATCATTAGTCATGATATTTTAACTATAATGATATAATTTCTCTATTTCAATGTGGTTTATTAGAATGTATCTTATGTCGAATAGGTCTTCATCTTAGTATCAAATTATTAAGTAAATTTTTAATTTTAATGGAAAATAATATGTTTATAGGGTGTATATTTTTCCGATGAATTTATTTTTTCAAAATCTATTATTTATTAAATTGGATTTATATTACCATTTTATTTTAATGATTCTGAAAAATTTGGATTTTGAAATTCTTAAATATGACAATGACCATCATTACTCAATCTGATTACATGATTAATAAAGTTTTTATTTAAATTTTTTCATTAATTTCATATGTAATAGCATACATTCATGTCTTATGATACATTTTTAATTAAATTATTCATTACTTTTGAAATCTATTTCTGTTATCAAAATGAATCTACATTAAGAATGATTCTCATCCATTTAAACAATTATTTTTTTACTTTTTCCATAATTTCCCATCCCTTCTATGTTATCTCTTTTAATTTGAAACCTCATAAACATAAAACTCATGTTATCATAATATTTTATTTCTTCCATAACACCATTATATTTTAATATTATAATATTATATTTGATTGTGTATAAGACATGTACACCGATGATAAATAACGAGTTAATTATTAACATATAAATAAGAGTGTCTTAACCATGTCATTTATTTGAAATTTATAAATTAGATTAACCATAATATGAAATATATTCAAAAATTTCATCTTAAAAAAATTATGGATTAATTTTATATAAATAATCATTCAACTTTTTGTAAACTCATTTTATTGTTTCTAACATATGTTTACATCAAAAAATAATTTTATTGTTTTTTAGAGAGGATAATAAAATAAAAATATTCCACTTCGGTAAATGGTATTTTATAAAATTATTTAAAATTTATATTATCTTATCACAATAATAATGTTATCACGTTTTTTGAAAATTCTAAAAAGTATGGGTTTTCAATGAAAAGTGAAAATGTTGATTTTTATTGATTGATTATATTCATTTAATGTATTTATAAAGTATTATTCTACTTTGGATATGTTTTAAAATATATTTAATCTATTTTGAAAAAAAAATTATATTAACATAGTAATGAGAGTTAATTTTATACAACAATTTTTAATAAAAATGTTTTTATAATTAACATGATTTTTTATGAAAATCATATTTTGTTCTTGTTTTTTTGGTGTAATTTTAAATTAAATTTGGTCCCAAAATTGAATTCATTAATTATAAATAAATTACTAAAAAATTAAATTTCAAAAATGCCAAATATTTTAATTTATTTTTTTGATATTATGTTTTTTTACATAGTTAGGAGGGAACCCTCACCCAACCCATAGGTAGTGGTATTGGGAATATGTGCATAACATAAAGGCCCAAAAGACCCAAACACACTAGAAATTCCCCCTACCATCCACTACATATTTTGAAGTTCCAAGCTCCCAATATTATCACGATAAATTTTCAGAATTTGTCCAAGCATAGATATATGGTTCTTGGTAATGATTGAAGATTCCATACCCTCTCATCCTTTCCCAATCTGAAATAAATTTACGAGGGGATGTAATTACTCTAAATCATCATCTTAGGTCTGATCATGTGATTGTGTCCCCAATTTTTCCTCATATACACTTATTCACCAACCCTTTTGTGTGCTCACCAGGCCATTTTTCACTCCCCTGATTTTCCACTATATCCATTTTCACTCCCCTGATTGTGTCCCCAATTTTTCCTCATATATAACCTTTATTGAAAAATTTTCATAATATTTTAATGAAGTATAATGAAAATATATAAATTTTTGGTTCCCATTATGATTTTATATGGATTTTTAATGAAATTATTTGAGGAAAATATATTTACGTGGTAATAAAATTATTATATTTAGAAAAATATATATTTTGAATAAGGAATATGTTGTGTAAGAAATCCATAAAAAACATGATTCATTAATTTATATTATATATAATGTATTTATATTGTTATGACCATCCAAAAATTCGAAATGTTTTTCATAATTTTTTTTGCAATAGTGTGTAGAAGGATGAGTTTATGAATAATAATCTGATAGTTAGTAATGAAATGAAAACTTGTTAAACTTTTTCAGAAAAGTTTTGGTAAGAAAAATGGATACTATGTGTTTGTTAAGACATTGGTATATTATATTTGTTTCCTTTTTCTTCTATGAATCCTTATTATATTGGTTTAAATTATTCCATTAATGAAAATTATGAATCCCACATCATTATCATGGGGTTTTTCATGAATATGGTTTATAAGTATCTTCATTTACTAATTTCTTTTTTACAAGTCTAATGATCATTATGTGATGGTTAGTAATGGAACTATATATCCCTTTAATTCATTGAATAGTGAATTATATTTGTTTCCTTTTTCTTCTATGAATCCTTATGATATTGTTTTAAATTATTCCATTAATGAAAATTATGAATCCCGCATCATTATCATGGTGTTTTTCATGAATATGGTTTATAAGTATCTTCATTTACTAATTTATTTTTTACAAGTGTGATGATCATTATGTGATGGTTAGTAATGGAACTATATAGCCCTTTAATTCATTGAATAATGAATTATTTCTCTAGATATGTTATTTAATGTATTAGTGAGTGAAATTTATCCCCTTTGATACCTTTTCCAATATAATTATGGTAAGGTGGAGTGAAAAAAATCCAACATGGGTCTTTGTAATCTGTTTATATTGGAAATGAGAGTAAACTCAATATTACAATGGCCATTGTCCAAATAATGATGATTGTCTTTTGAGTAACCCTTGATTTTTTTATGTTTTCATGCCATACGTTATTGACACATATTTCTTAATTATTTGATATTATGATTTCATTCCCTTATTACAAGACATTTTTTAAGATAATTCTATTTATGATATCATAATATTCATCTAGACACTTATCTTATGCCTTATATCATTTTTTATTACCTTATTTCGATTTATATCTCACATATTCCCTTATATATTTTCCCAAGGTGTCTTTTATAGATTTAAAATATCTATTGAAGTTAGGGGAAATTTTTTGAGTTTTAAATAATGATTTTTTAACATTTAATTAGATGTATTTTACTATATATTTTTCCAAATATAGTAATTATAATGATCCTTAAAATTTTTTATTCGGAATGTATATTATAAATCACGAAAAACTGTGTTTTATTCATTGATATCAATATATTAACCCATAATGATATTTAAAAATAAATAACTATCATCATCATCATATTATGAGCCATTAATGTAACATAAACCATTACCGCAATAGAAACTATAATGATACAATCCATATTAAACAAATTATTTCATCGATTATAAAATATTTTATTTTCTCACATGATAGCATATAATTTCAGTTTTATTATTTATTATAATATATTCATAACTGTAATAGTAGTAATATATATATTATATGATTGACGCGTCCACATTGACTTTTTTTCAAATAAAATACAGTAAAAACGAAACATTCATTGTCTTGAAAAATAACTACAAATTTTAACAAAACATAAAAATTGTTTAAAATCATCCCCAAAAAATTCGGATGTCATTTTAAAACATGACATATGCACAAAAATATTACTATGTGACTTATAAAAAATCAATAGAATCATGTTTTTCTTTTCAAACCCACATTTTCTTATATGTTTGTTTTCATTTATCATATTAAATTATAGTCTAAAAAAATTGTTTATATGGAAATGAAATATTATTTACTGCAAAATTATTTCCTAAAAAATTATAAACTATTAATGATAAAATTTTAAACAATAATGATTTTAGGAAAAATGAAAACCTATGAGGAACTGCTTCTTAAAAACATAAATTTTTTACCCTAAAGTGTATAATAGTTAATTTAATGAGAATATCAATACAATAAAATTGAAACACAAGTATTTATATGGAAAGTCAATTATAATAATTGAAAATTTATGATGCTTCCTTGGGAAATCCACTTTGTAGAACCATACTATAATTATTATAAATTTTATTAAATACTTGATTAGTTACCACATATTTATCCAGAGAACATGATAATTTACCAATGCATTGGATCGGTATGATAAGCTGAACAATCACTAAAAGAATTTAATTGGACCATGAAGTGATTAAAGAAAAAAACATATTTCCTTTTCGCAATTATGTTCATAAAAATATACATTTGAACCCACAAAAAAATTAAAGATAATGATATATCACATTCCATTAAACTCCAATTTTAGGAACAAAAATCAAATTAAAAAGTGGAGGATGGTTTTTCTTTAATGAAAACAAGAAATATTTTAATGGAGTTAAAGTGTAAAATAAATATTATGATTGTTGGAAAAGCTACTATAATCATACATATTAAATATTACATTCAATGTAAATTTTATAAAGATAGTCATAACATTATTTATAAATACTTAAAATGATTCCATTTGATAAAAATTTAGAGAAAAAAAATAGATAAAAAATTGTTTATAATTTATCAATTTAAATATAAATTCATATATAAAAATAAATTTCTTAATATGTACATAGTTGAAAAATATTTAAAATTTAATTTATTAGGTCATTTAAAATGATGATTTAAGGTAAAGTGTTCAAATCCTTAAGTCCATATTTTATGTACATTATTTTTTATCCTAAATAATAAACCTTTTTAAATTATTGACACATTTAACAACCTTTATTATGTTTTATTATTTTTATTTTACCTAAATTAGTGTTATACTTAATTACTTAATTGATTATATGTATGTTATTTTTTAAAAAAAAGATCACTTATATATCCAAAATGAATTTGGTATGTTTACTATGGTAAAATGTATCTGTATTATACATTTTCTATAATCATAATAACAAAATAATTGTAATTTTAAATATTAATTATACATATAGACTTATAAATTTGAGGTGGTTTTGAAAGATTAATTACATTTTATTATGGAGATGGTAGTTCGTTTGTAGAAATAGGAAACATTAATAATTTTCAAGGATAAAATGATGAATAATGTATGTATTTTTTTTAAAATTAAAAATATTATTATATAATACATGTATTATTTTTTGTTGATCCCACTAATATATATAATCCATGTGAAGTAGTTAACAAAAATTAAAAACCAATTTTTTAGGTGTTAATACCCATGTGTGTAACAATGACAATTTTATTTTCTATTGGATGATAAATAAATATAATATATATATAACATTATATAATTGAGTTTATATCATATATATAATATAATTTAATTATAATCCATTAACATGAACCTTAATATGATATGAGGATAAAAAAAACATAGGATTGTGGGGGTTTTTAGTGTCATTACACTGGAACAGTTGTGTGATTTTCCATTTAATAGATATTTAGATGGATAATGGTAATGAAATAATAATAATAACATATAATTTCATGTTAAGTACTTATTTTATTATATTTTAATGTTTAATAATGGATTTATAGTGATATAATAAGAAATAAAATAAATACACTCAATTAGGTGAATTACACATTCATCAAACCTCCTCCATATATTTAAATGTTTGGGCTTCTATGGTTGTTATCATCATCAAAATAAAGACTCCAAGATGTGGGGAGGGATGTTAAGAAATCATTTGGCTCTGAATTTTCCTGGTATGAGATTATTTATGTTTTGATAAAATAGGGTAGGCATTGCCCTTTAATAATGGTGTGAGAGGACACAAATGGAATTTTGCAATATATTTACATATTATGAAGAATTTTTTCAAGAAAATTTTCCCATAATAAAATTTCAATATTATTGTTATAATGTTTAAAAAAAATTAATCCAATATGAATGAAGATAAAATTTAATGGAATTTCTAAATAATTTTTACAAGTGTCATCCTTATTTTCCCTTTTACCAAGGTGACACAATTTTTATCAATGATATTTTTCAAATTGAAAAAATAAAATTTACCAAATTTATATATTTATTAATGATGAATAAAAAAATGGAATATATTTTATCAAATTAAATTTATATATTTTTAATTAATTATTTTGATATAATCATGACATGTGAATTAATAACATGGTTTTCCATAAATGTATTTTTTAGCTAAAAAATAAATTTAATTCCACTCCATACCTTGTAAAAACCCAAAATTAATGGCTGAAATAAATTTTTTATTATAATATATATTCTTTAATTTAAAAAAATTATTTAATATTGATTATGATAATTTATTTAGATAAAAATAATTGATCACATTCAAATAGTTTAAATAAAAAATATTTTTTAATACAACAACAGAACTTATAATAAAATAAAGTATAATATTAATTCTTATATAATTAATTAGGTTATTTATAATTATCATGAACATGATAAAGTAAAATTAACAAAAAATGAATTAAATTTTAATTTTACTTGACTTAATAAAAAAAAATGATTTTTTCGGAAATATAGTAATTTTCCAATATTCACAGAAAAATAAATTTTTTTAAAAAGTTTTACCAAACAAACTCTATTTTATGATTGAATTGGTGATATGAAAAAATTTAATATTTCACAAAATCATGTTTCACTAATATGTTCCCTGAGCATGGTGGGCCACATGGCCCTATGAACTTCTCCTCACACACTAGAGGTTGTCGACTAGTTGTGAGGTCTTAGGGTGTGTCCATGGTGAGACTATTCCTTTCATTACAATTGTGTAGCACAGTGGATAGATATGATAATGAGTAAATATCATAATTAGTATAACATAAAAATATGTATTGGATGAATCATAAAGGGGTAAAATATAACTAATCAACTAATAATAATCTAAAAAAGATAATGATGATACTTTATATATCTAATAAGATGGAAAAAATAGATACAAAGATGCAGAAAATTGATTCTATAAAAAAGTATCCAAAAGATGTCCAAAATGGTCACCTAGCTTCCTGATCTCCAGCTCAGCCAACTAATACTAGTTCCATACTAAATTAAGCAACCGTGTCTTTGAGGCTATATTCTTCACTTTGTCAACACTTGAATACATGTAGCCTTATCAGGTGCCAATGGGGGCTCAGATAGGGTGTGAGATAAATACTATAAGGGAACCACTGAAGGTTTCTATAACATCCCTTTTTGGTAATATTAACTAAAATATTTTTCAATCGTTTCCATATAAAATATAATTAAAACATTAATGTAAATACCCATGTACCTACTTCATCCCTCGCCTAGAATATGAATATCTAATAATATCATTACTTAATTATGTTTATTTTTTTATAATTATGTCATTTGAGGTAAATCTAGAACTATAATCAAAACAAGATAATAATAAGATATGATCAATGTTATAATGAGTAATCCTTGTTGATTATAATACCAAAGAGGTTCCTAGGTAATAACCAAGGGAACCTTAACCTCACAGGTCTCCAACTCAGTTGTAATTATAGATTGGCTTTATGTTTAAGACATAAATATGGGGACTGTCATTCATGGAATTCCAAAATAGTGTAATTCTAAATGAGACAAAGGAAATAATCCTAGGTAAATCATGATAGTAGTGACTACACCCAAGGGAGTATCTGTAGTACCACATGTCTATATCAGTCAAACTAGATCTGTGGATTGTATCAAAAGAATCTTGTAATAATAGTTTGACCTTATGGTGTCACAATAGACATTCATTGATAGATGTGGACTAAGATATAAGGAGGGTCTCACCCATAGCAACTGGAATCCCTAAATCGAAATGATGTCCATGAGTGCTCAAGGAATTCATATAGTAATCCAAGGTGAGATCGAGTCTATCAATTTATATAAACATTTCATGGTATGTATGAGAAGGAATATTCTTATACATTCATTAGTTGATTTCATCAATTTAATATTGATTCCCTTCAACGGGTCAAGATGGTCAATTCAATTTATCTCATACATGGGATAAGGAATCTCAAGGACATGAACCCATTTACAATGAAAGTATATTTAATATTTAATAATTATAGTTCACTCCAATACCTTCTATAAACATTTATTGGTGTTCTAAGTTTGTGATGTATTGTTTTTGTAACACATTTAGTGATGCCATGTCATATACATATTATACTTATCAATTAACCATTATTATAGTCATGAATTAAGATAAATACTTACCATATACTGGTCAAGTGATCATAGAACCTACTAATAGACCTTTAATAAATCAAATCATACAATTCAAGTTCATACCATTAGAATGATCAATCCATGCACCCAAAATGTGGATTATATAATTATTTCAAATCACTAAAACACCAAATATGGAAAGTGTGGTGCATAGGGTGGTCATCGTAGAGGTAAAAACCTCCAGGAATGGATTTAATATTTAATGATAGTATTAAAATATTATTCAATTGACTATAAGAATGACACAAAAATGAAACAATTCATACCTAATGAAATCATGGGGGCACAAAAGGTAATTGTTAAAATAATGGATCTTGAGGGATGAGTTATAGACCACCTACCATTTACTCATATTCTTCTCCCCATCTAGTATCAACCTCAAGTTCTTCTTGGATTTTAAGAGATCCAAAGTATAGATCTGTAATGCCCCGACCCTAGTTACACAGAGTCGGTGCATTATTGCATAACATTGGCATGATCACAAGAAAGATCAAGTCTCGAAATATCGATTAGTTTAGTAGCCTTGGAATAACTATATACATTCATAAATTTTATATTACATAATAAAATGAAATCTATAATGATATAGTCTCCATAGTCCACACTCTTATCCCCTCATACTATCCCTACAGGTCATTCATAAAATACTTCTTCACATCCTGGAAAAAATAAAACATAGAAAGGGGTGAGCTCAAATTCCCAGTAAGGATAACAATATAGCGGAAACTTTTATAAATAAGCATAAACATTTAAGGCAATGTATAACTAAAACAAAAGCCTTTTAAAAATTTAACTTTAGCATAATATGGAAGAAATAAAATTAAATAATTCCATATACTTATTCACATGGATATTATACTAGTCGAATAATCACATGCAATATCAATAACCACTTTCATAACGATGGAATGCATAATTCCAGACTATCATAACCACATAATCAAGGCCTCGTGCCAAGACTACAAATAAGATTTTGTTAAGGCCTTGTGCCAAGACACTAGTTTGTCTCGTGAGACCTACTGATGCATCGAGGATCTATAGCGGGCTCCACCCGTCACTTATTAAGTCTAATGCGTTCCTCATATGAACAGGTTTAAACATAAGATAAACATTCGTATTAAAACTAGCATACGAAATGTCAATAATTTCTTCATAAACCATGAATGGTATAAAAATAACACATCCACAATCAAACATATCACAATACCATCAATACAATATGTAAGTTTTTTATCATTAAAAATCAACTCCAAATAAACTTAAAAGCCATCAAAGGATGTTGACATAGATGAAATCAAAACTATTTTTAGAAAAATATCTCTTTCTATTTTTAAATCATTTAAGAGTCATATATTAATAAAATAAAACATTTTCTTTGAAAATATTCTTATAAGCTTGTAAGGGAAGCTTCGACAATTTTATAACGGCAGAAATTAGCCGCACCCGCTGTATAAGTTAAAAAACATTCTTACCTTAATTCTAGAAAAATGGTTAAAAAGGACCTTGTTTGGAAAATGACACAAATATTCCTTAATAAACTTCTTATAAAAATTCAACAAGGTTAAAAATTACTTTATCTTGTAGTCTTTAAAATAGTAAGAATGATTTGTAATACATTTTTAAGAAACATGGATGTGGATGATAAAGAGGTCCCAGTAGATAATTACGTATAAACAACCTCAGATAATGAAGAGATTGTGAAATAAACCCTTACCTTGTACTTTTACTTGGATGAGGTAGGTTAACCTCCTATATAATGGTGAAATAATTTTATTAAATTATACAAGAATCATATACATTAATAAGATATCATATATGATCTTTTAACATTGCTTTCTTAATAATATCTTAGTATTATCGTCGTTTCGAGTGTTAATTTACTCGTATATGTTTTGTTACAAAGGTCATGTTTGTTATGGATATGTTGTATCTTATTCATATCCAGAATGATATCATGTCCTTAAACATTATTTTTAATCAGTAAATGTTAATTATACTTGAATGGATACGACGGAGAATGAAGCTCATCGCGTTCGTGGAGACGGTAGTCCGTACGTACGCACGAGCGACAATATCATTCTTTTGATATTAAAATAATATATAATTGGATGGTATATCATATAAAAAGAATCATTATAATGTTATATTTATTATTTACATGAATTACACAACATTATTATACCGATCCAAATAATAATTTATTGAATAACAATTACACCACGACGTGGAGACGGTAAGTCATACGTACGCACGTATAGTGACATGTCATTCAAAGGATGGATAGAATACTGAATATGGTTGTACCATATTTATAATAACATCACAGTATATATAAGATACTATAGTTATTATTTTATAGTGTAAATAACAAAGAAAGAAGAATGTGAATAAGAAAGGAACTTGAAAGAGGGTGGTGAAAATATTACCTCTTCTTCAGGTTCTTCCATTAGATTTGATCAAAAGGGCTCCTTAGGTTGGCTTTCTCATCAAAATAATTCCTCTAGGTTGAAGTGAGGGAAGTTTATAGAGTATTTTGGCAGGGGTTGGCCGAGCCAAAAGGCTTTTAATGTGTGAATTAGTGATAAGGGTGAGTGCCCTTTTATAAGAGGGGTGAGGGGCACCTTTGGAAAAGCTAGAAATATTATTTTATAATAAATTAATATTCGGTTTATAATGGCTCCAAAGTGTATTATTTAAAGTTTAAGGTGGTTATGGGTCGAAAACCACTCAACCAATATAATTTAGAAAGGTTTGGTTCATTATATTATCCTTATCTTTTAGTTTTAACTCTTAGTTAATTAGTTTGACACTTACCATGCCACTTTGTATTTTTATATTATATAGTTAATAAAGTTAATATATACCTTTAAGAGACCCCCAAGGGGTCCATTAATGATACACCAATCATAATATAAGTATCTTGGCCGAACCATAGATTTTTAGGAATTGAATATAAATTAATAATATAATATTTGTTTTAAAAACACTTTTATGTCAATTTTGACACTATTGGGTATTTTGTTTTTGATAAATTCATAACAACATTATTACTTCGAAAAAAATTTATATAATCAATCCTAATATGTCATATTAACCTATAAAATTATTGGAATTCATAAAATGTCTCAAATTACATTTATTTTGATATTTATAATATTAATTATTTTAATATTTCATTAATTAGGTAATTAATGAATCACCATTGTGTCATAAATAAATTGAATTATTTAATGTCTAAAAATTATAAATAAAATACCATTATGTAATAAATCTATTTATCTTTCTAATTAATATTTACAATCTAATTTAGCTTATGTATAACCATATCTTAAAAATGTTTTAGTAAATAAACTTTCATTTTAACTCTTTTAACTCTTCTTTAAATTAAATAATAATAAATATCCTAATCTAATTCAATTGGACCTAAATGATAATATTTTATTCCTAAGGTTGTTTTTGGCCGAGATACACTTTTCAAATAGAATTAGGACATGTGTTAGATTAATATTAATATCATTTTTACCCTTAATTACCCTATTTACTTTTAACCGTGGTAAATAAAAGTAAAAAGATACTATTCACCAAAAATTATTTTCATCTCATTAAACAAAATTTTACACCTTGATATTAACCGTGTCTTTTGGATTTTCAAAATTCCACTCACAGAAGCGGTAAAATTATGTTTTATGTGAATTTCCAAATTCTCCTAGGAGGTGGGTAAAAGATAGTGAAAAGTTCAATAAAATTTTTATATATCTAAAATTATTCTAAAAAAACTCCAGTGAATTACATTGAACTTATATAGGTATTATGTATCTATTTTGACCTTAATTAAATTTAAGTAAAATAAATAATTATTTAAATAAAAATTTGGTTTTAAACTATAACTCAAGGTTTTTTCACTATTCATCAAAAATTGAAAGTTTTCAGAAAAATATAAAAATTTCACGCTAGACTAATTTTGATATTAAAAATCTAAAAATGAAGTCCATTTTGAAAGATAAAATTTATAAAATTTCAAAAAGTGGTTATTACTATTCATAATGGCTAGTTTGATTGGTTGTGGTGTGTGTGTTAGAACTCGAAGTTGCGTACAACACACGCTACTGTATTATTCAAAGGAATGCGTATCGCGGAAGCTTGGGGTGTTACAATCTCCCCTCATTCAAATAATTTTGTCCTAGAAATTTCTAGAATACTACCGCATGAAAATACTGGGGTGGTTCTTCATCATATGTTCGTCGGGTTCCCACATTGCCTCTTCCATCTTTTGGTTTCTTCACAAAACTTTTACCAGACGAGTCATCCAGTTTCTCAGTACTTGTTATCTCGTATCAAGAATCCTGACGGTCTCTTCACAATAAGACATATCGAGTTCTAGTTCTAATTCCTCATAGGTGAGTACATGAGTTGGGTCAGGCATGTATTTCCTCAACAGTGATACGTGGAACACATCGTGAAGTTTGGATAGACTTGGTGGCATTGCCAAACGGTAAGCTAAAACCCCAATTTGTTCTAGAATTTCGAAAGGTCCGATGTACCTAGGACTCAATTTACCCTTCTTACAGAAACGTATAACTCCCTTCCATGGAGATACCTTCTAGAAAACATGATCTCCTACCTGAAATTCCAAATCCTTCCTTCGGTTATCGGCATAGCTCTTCTGCCTACTTTGAGCTGTTTTGAGGTGTTTTTGGATTACCTATACCTTTTTCATTGTTTCGTCCACCCGTTCTGGGCCTACAAGTTTTCGTTCACCAACATCATCCCAACAGGTTGGTGTGCGACATCTCTTTCCATATAACGCTTCATATGGTGCCATCTGAATACTCGAATGGAAGCTATTGTTATAGGAAAATTCTACCATAGGTAAATATTGATCCCACATACCCTGAAAGTCAAGCGATCAGGATCTAAACATGTATTCTAAGGTTTAAATTGTCTGTTATGATTGTCCATCTATTTGAGGGTGGTAGGCAGTGCTCAATTGAAGTTCTGTATCCATGGATTTATGAAGACTCTTCCAGAATCATGAAGTTAAATAGGGATCACGATCATAAAAAATCTATAGGGGTACTACATGAAGTCTCACCACTTCATTAATATATAGTCTTGCTAGACGTTCCAGTGGTAGATCTTCTCTTATAGCAAGAAAATGTGATGACTTGGTAAGACGATCAATAATAACCCATATTTCATCATTCCTTCTAGGAGTCTTTGGTATCCCCATGACAAATTCCATCATAATATTGTCCCATTTCCACTCCGGTATGGGAAGAGGTTGCATAAATCCTCCAGGCTGTTTCCTTCCAGCTTTCACTTATTGACAAACCATACATCTTGACACAAAATCTGCAATATCCATCTTCATGTTGTCCCACCAAAAATGTTCCTTCAAGTATCTATACATTTTGGTGCTCCTATGGTGTATAGAGAAATTAGAACTATGAGCATCATCCAACAATTCCCTTTTTAGATCAGGTAAATTGGGAACACAAAGTCTCTTCCCAAATTTCAAAATTCTATCTTCATAACCAAAGTCATTCAATCTCCCATCATTCACAGCTTTAATCTTCATTTGAAATTTTTCATCATCGATCTGAGAACTCTTAATCCTTTCTAGTAAAGATGGTTTGGAAACCATTTGGAAAAGCACTGATGTTTTACCTTCCATGGTTATTCCCATGTCAATCTTCACTAGATCCATGAAAATTGGATCACTTTAAATTCTCATATTGTTAAAAACTCCATGATATTTTCTGCTCAAAGCATCTACCACCTTATTTTCCTTCACCGGGTGGTAGTGTATCGTACAATCATAATCCTTAAGTAATTAAATTCATCTCCTTTTCCTCATGTTGAATTCTTTTTGTGAGAATATATACTTCAAACTCTTGTGATCAGTATAAATCTCACATTTTTCACCATAGAGGTAGTGCCTCCATATCTCCAAAGAAAAGATCACAGCTACTAACTCAAGATCATGATCATGATAGTTTTGCTCATGAATTTTCAACTTTCGTGATGCATAGGAAATAACCCTATCATTTTGCATAAGGACATAACCAAGTCCTTTCTTCGATGCATCACTATAAAAAACAAACCCATCATTCCCCAATGGTAGAGTCAATATAGGAGAATTGACTAATCTTCTCTCCAGTTCTTCAAAACATTCTTCACACTCTTTTGTCCAAACAAATTTAACCCCCTTACGTGTGAGCTTTGTTAATGGGTTAGCCAATCGGGCAAAATTCTGGATGAAACGTCAATAATAACCTATTAAACCAATAAAACTACGTACCTCAGTTATACTCGTAGGTGCTGTCCATTCTTGGATTTCCTTGGTCTTAGAAGGATCAACAGAGATTCCATCTTTAGAGACAATATGGCCAAGAAAAGAAATCTCCTGAAGCCAGAATTCACACTTGCTTAACATCCCATATAATTCATGTCTTCTTAGAGTCTTCAGGATAATGCGAAAGTGATTTTCATGATCTTCGTAGCTTTTGGAGTATACCAAGATATCATTAATAAATACCACCAAAAAATCATCTAGATATTCCTTGAAAACTCTATTCATTAGATCCATGAATACATAGGGTGCATTAGTCATCCCAAAAGGCATTACCGTAAACTCGTAATGCCCGTACCTTGTTTGAAATGTTGTCTTTGGAATGTCTTCCTTCTTCACACACAACTGATGGTATCCAGATCGAAGGTCAATCTTTGAAAAGTATTGAGCTCCATGCAGTTGGTCAAATAAATCATCAATGCGAGGTAGGGGATACTTGTTCTTTATTATTATAGCATTGATCTCCCTGTAGTCGATACATATCCTCATAGATCCATCTTTCTTTTTAACAAAAAGAATAGGGGCTCCCCGTGGAGAAAAACTAGGGTGAATAAATCCCTTATTACTCAATTCCTCTAGTTGTTTATTTAGTTCAACTAATTCCACAGTGGCCATTCTATAAGGGGTCTTCGATATAGGCCTTGATCCAGGAATTAAATCAATGGAAAACTCAACTTCTCGTTCTAGAGGATGTCCAGGTAAATCTTCAGGAAACACATCTACATATTCTTTCAAAATAGGTACATCCTATATTTGAGCATTCTTTTCCTCACCCAAAGTCATTTCATTCCCTTCCTCCTCAATAATTGAATTTAGTTGAGCTACTAGGGGTGGATCTAGATAAGAATTAGGTGATGACGATTCTGCTCTAAAGATAAGGTGTTCCTTATCATCATCATCAAAAATTGTAACCTACTTCCTCATACAATAAATCTTTGCATCATGGTCTGAAAGCCAATCCATACCGAGGATTATATCAAACTCAATCATAGTTATGACGATGAGATCAGTGGATAATGAAAATTTATGTGCTCTAATGGGGACTGATTCACAAAACTTTGTTGCAATGATACTTCCCTTAGGAGTTTTAACTGACAACTCCCTTGATAAATCAAATTGGAAATATCTTATTTTCTTAGAAAACTGGGAAGATATGAAATAATGCAATGATCCAGAATCAAATAATGCATTTTCTAAACTTGAGGAAACCATTAAATTACCTGTAACCACATATTTCAGAGCTTCTACCTCAGAAGTAGCGATAGCATAAGATTTGCCTTGATCCCTAGGCCTTTTCAGAGGTAAGTTCCCCTAACGCTTAGGACATTCATTTTCATAATGTCTCATCTCCCTGCAATTGTAGCATTGGACATCGGTAGCTTTCTTCTTCCCCTTGAAATCTCGAGCTTGGTGGCATTTTTCACCACACTTGTTACAGACTCCCATTCCTTTAAAGAAAGTACCGAGGTGTTTCTTACCACATTTACTATAGGGTGGATATTAAACTTTTCCCTTCTTCTCCTTATTTACATTCCCATATTGATCAGCATAACTCTTCTTCTCTTGCTTTGATTTAAAGTAATAAGACTTAGATAATTCATTTTCTGTCTTGATAGCACATAAGACAATGTCTTCGTATGACGAGAAGGATTGTGAGACTAATGCTCGATGGAGAAATGGTTTTAACCCATCAAAGAAACAATTAATATTACTTCTTGGGTTATGTATATAATCTCCAGCATACCTTTCTAACCTCGTAAAGTGATCCTCATACTTTGCAACATTCTCATCCTCCATTTGTCTCAGACTCAGAAATTACCTTTCCATATCTGCTCGATGGTCATGAGGAAAGTATTTTTCTAAAAAATATCTTTAAACTCCCTCCATTCTATATTTGATACTTCATTATCTTCCTTCGTGTGTTGAATCAATGACCACCATTGATCGGTATATCCAGTGAGGCGATAAACTGCCATGACAACTTTTTCCCTTTCACTACTCCCTAAAGCCTGAAATATTTTCTCTAGGGAACTTATCCATTACTCAGCTACTAATGGATTTTTACTCCCATTGAATTTTGGTGGTTGCTGCCTCATGAAGAGATCTAACATTGATCCTCCATGTTGTGGATCAGGGTGCTCCATATGGGTACAGTTATTATTCATAACCTGAGTGAGTTGTCCCAGTATGGTGATTAGCTAATCACCACCAGTTGCATCACCAGCTCCACTATAATTATATTGAGCAGTAGGGGAATCCCTACATGGAGTGTGTGCATTGATACGGTTTCCATTTATTCCACTAGGCTCCATTTATAAATAATGGCATAAACTAGATCAGTTTATGAATCAAAATACATAATTCCATACTTATAAAACACTTAACATAAATTGAACTATTTATGGATATAATCCATAATCATAAAAATGTTTTCTTTGAGGACATATATATTCATAAACCCTTCATAATGATTTGTAAAGAAAATGAGATTTATCCTAAGCATATCCCCTGTGAGTGTCGTAACCAAGAGTGCAGCAAGGCCCGTTGTCATGCACTAGTTCCCATTTGAGTCTAGCTCAAAGTGGTGTTTTGGGTTTTACCCCTATGTACATATGTTCCAGAGCCACCTCGACCAGCTCGTATCCAGACAGGGATTTATTGCTCAGAAAACTCACAAAATCTCTACAATACCAAAATTATAGGATGTTCTTCTATACTAATCCTCAAAGTCCATCTTAAATCTATGTGCTCTAATCAGTGTTTATCTAAATCTAGCATCCAATGTTTTTACTAAACTTCCTATGATACCAACTATAATTCCCCGATCCTAGTTACCCAGAGATGGTACATTATTGCATAACATTGGCATGATCGCATGGATGATCAAGTCTCAAAAGACTGATTAGTTTAGTACCCTTGGAATAACTAGATACATTCATAAAGTTTATATTACATCATAAAATGAAAATCTACAATGATATAGTCTTCATATCCCACACTCTTATCCCCTCATACTATCCCTGCAGGTCATTCATAAAATACTTCTTCACATCCTGGAAAAAATAAAACATAGAAAGGGGTGAGCTCAAATTCCCACTAAGGATAACAATACTGCAGAAACTTTTATAGATAAGCATAAACATTTAAGGCAATGTATAACTAAAACAAAATCCTTTTAAAACATGAACTTCAACATAATATGGAAGAAATAAAATGAAATAATTTCATATACTAATTCACATGGATATTCTACTAGTCGAATAATCACATGCAATATCAACAACTACTTTCATAATGATGGAATGCATAATGTCAGACTATCATAACCACATAGTCATGGCCTCGTGCTAAGACTACAAATATGATTTTGTCAAGGCCTTGTTCCAAGACAATAGTTTGTCTCATGAGAACTACCAATGCATCGAGAAGCTATAGCGGACTCCACCCATCACTTATTAAGTCCAATGCATTCCTCATATGAACAGGTTTAAACATAACATAAACATTCGTATTAAAACTAGCATATGAAATGTCAATACTTTCTTAATAAACCATGAATGGTATAAAAATAACACATCCACAGTAAAACATATCACAAAACCATCAATACAATATGGAAGTTTTGTATCATAATAAATCAACTCCAAATAAACTTAAAATCCATCAATGGATGTTGACATAGATGAAATCAAAACTCTTTTTAGAGAAATATCTCTTTCTATTTTGAAATAATTTAAGAGTCATATATTTATAAAATAAAACATTTTCTTTGAAAATATTCTTATAATATTGTAAAGGAAGCTTCGATGATTTTATAACGACGGAAAATATCCGCACCTGCCATATAAGTTAAAAAAACATTTTTACCTTTATTCTGTCGAAAAGGTTAAAAAGGACCTTGTTTGGAAAACAACAGAAAGATTCCTTAACAAACTTCTTATAAAATTTCAACAAGGGTATAAATTACTTTATCCCATAGTATTTAAAATAGTAATAATTATTTTGTAATACATTTTTAAGAAACATGGATGTGGATGATAAAGAGGTCCCAGTAGATAATTACATACAAACAACCTCAGATGATGAAGAGATTTTGAAATAAACCCTTACATTGTACTTTTATTTGGTTGGGGTAGGTTAAACTCTTGTATAAAGGTGAAATAATTGTTATTAAATTATAAAAGAATCATATACATTAATATGATATCATATGTGATCTTTTAACATTGCTTTGTTAATAATATCTTAGTATTATCGTCGTTTCAGGTGTTAACTTACTCGTATATGTTTTACTACATAAGTCTTGTTTGTTATGGATAGGTTGTATCTTATTAATATCCAGAATAATACCAAGTACTTAAACATTATTTTTAATCATTAAAGGATAATTATACTTTAATGGATACGATGGAGAATGAATCTCATCGCGTTCGTGGAGACGGTAGTCCGTACATACGCACGAGCGAAAATATCTTTCTTTTGATATTAAAATAATATATAATTGGATGGTATATCATATATACAGAATCATTATCATGTTATATTTATTATTTACATGAATTTCACATCATTATTATACTCATCCAAATAATAATTTATTGAATAAAAATTACACCACGACGTGGAGACGGTAAGCCGTACGTACGCACGTATGGTGACATGTCATTCAAAGGATGGATAGAATATTGAATATGGTTGTACCATATTTATAATAACATCACATTATATATAAGATACTGAATTTATTATTTTATAATGGGAATAACAAAGAAAGAAGAAGTTGAAGAAGAAAGGAACTTGAAAGAGGGTGGTGAAAACAATACCCATTCTTCGGGTTCTTCCTTTTGATTTGATCAAAAGGGATCCTTAGGTTGGATTTCTGATCAAAATAAGGCATCTAGGTTGAATTAAGGGAATTTTAGAGAGTATTTGGTCTGGGGTAGTCCGAGCCAAAAGTCTTTGAATTTGTTAATTAGTGAGAAGGGTGAGTGCCCTTTTATAAAAGGGGTGAGGGGCACCTTTGGAAAAGCTAGAAATATTATTTTATAATAAATTCATATTCGGTTTTTAATGGCTCCAAAGTGTAATATTTAAAGGTTAAGGTGTGTATGGGTCAAAAAAAACTCAAACAATAGAATTTATACAGGTTTGGGTCATTATAATAACCTTATCGTTTAGTTTTAACTCTTAGTTAATTAGTTTGACACTTACCATGTCACTTTGTATTTTTATATTATATTCTTTATAAACATACTATATACCTCCAAGAGACCCCCAAGTGGTCCATTAATGATACAACTATCATGATATAAGTCTCTTGGACGAACCATATATTTTTAGGAATTGAATATAAATTAATAATATAATTTTTTTTAAAAAAACTCTTTTATGTCAATTTTGACACTATTGGGTATTTTGTTTTTTATAAATTCCTAACAGCATTATTACTTCGAAAAAAATTTATATAATCAATACTAATATGTCATATTAACCTAGAAAATTAGTTTAATTCCTAAAAAGTCTCAAATTACATTTATTTTTGTATTTATAAGATCAATTATTTTAATATTTCATTAATTAGGTAATTACTGTATCACCATTGTGTCATAAATAAATTAAATTATTTAATGTCTAAAAATTATAAATAAAATACCATTATGTTGGAAATAATTTTATCTTTCTAATGAATATTTAAAATCGAATTTATCTTATGTATAGCCCTATCTTAAAAATGTTTTAGTAAATAATCTTTGATTTTAACTCTTTTAACTCTTCTTTGAATTAAATAATAATAAATGTCCTAATCTAATCCAAGTGGACCTAAATGATAAAATTTTATTCCTAAGATTGTTTTTTCTCGAGATAAACTTGTCCAATAGAATTAGGACATGTTTTAGGGTAATATTAATATCATTTTTACCCTTAATTACCCTATTTACTTTTAACCGTGGTAAATAAAAGTAAAAGGTTACTATTCACCAAAAATTATTTTCATCTCATTGAACCACATTTTACTCCTTAATATTAACTGTGTCTCCCGGATTTTCGAAATTCCACTCACAGAAGCGGTAAAATTATGTTTTATGTGAATTTCCATATTCTCCTAGGAGGTGGGTAAAAGACGGTGAAAAGTTCAATAAACTTTTTATATATCTAAAATTATTCTAAACTAACTCCAACAATTACATTGAACTTATATAGGTATTATGTATCTATTTTGGACTTAATTAAATTTAAATAAAATAAATATTTATTTAAATAAAAATTTGGTTTTAAACTATAACTTAGTGTTTTTTCACTATTCATCAAAAATTGAAAGTTTTCTGAAAAATACCAAAATTTCACCCTAGGCTAAATTCAATATTCCGAATCCAAAAATGAAGTCCATTTTGAGAGATAAAATTTATAAAATTTTAAAATGTGGGTATTACTATTCATAACGGCTAGTTTGAATGGTTGTGGTGTGTGTGTTAGAACTCGAAGTTGCGTACAACACATGCTACTGTATTATTCAAAGGAAAGCGTATTGTGGAAGCTTGGGGTGTTACAATATATATTCCCTCAAAATGTGAATATGATCTAGTATTTAAATAGCATCATTTATTGAATGAATAATGAAAAATAGTAAAAAATCAATTGAAAACAAACTAGTATGAGTCTAATGATACAGATGGAGATCAAATCATAGTTCAGAAGGATGAATGAGATCAATTACTAATTTATGATTGAAGTGATATCATGAATAGGATAAGAAGAGATCATAGCAATGGAATGAGAAAAGGGGAAATAAAATAATGTTAAAGCATTTCATTTAATGGAAATTATGTAATTTTAAACAAAAAATGGATTCATATAGTTGGTAAAAACATTCACCAATATTTTCCCTTATAATATTGTGACAGTAAACTCAAATAGTTTCTCCACACTATTTAGGAAGCCATGCACCATCTATAAAAAGAACAATTACATTATGTTTGTATTTTTTGCAGTGGTCGTGAACCCCAAATAGAACAGTCTTTCTAACCATTCATCCTGTAGGAATCCTCTATCCAAAAACAAAACACTATAACTAATTGTGTGGCCTACCCTTCAGATATTCTTCTTACTGTGAGACCTTCATTTTTCTCCCAAAAAGAGGTGATTCATGATACAAACCATGCCAAAACCTCCATGAGGCACCGTTGACCTCATTAAGAATTCATATTAGGTTAGAAAGATCGAATTAGATTTCATTTAAGAGGATATATTATTAAGAAAAAAACTGGGTTGTAACAGTATCCCCCCTTAAATTAACTTGTTGAAAAGTTCACCATCAAAGGGTAGTAAAACAAAATTCAAGAATATATATGTCAACTGAGAACGTACATCTATGTCTTGCTCCCATGTTTTGTCCTATACATGGATGTATTTCCAAATAACACATACTAGAGGGATAGACCATCTTCAGAGATCCTTCGTTCTCCATTCAGGGATGCTTGTAGGATACTCCATAATGTTACCTTCTTCATCTGTCCCAAATTCTTTGGGATCAAAATTACAAGACATGATAGCATGATTTGTGAGAGGTGTAAAACATTGAAGACATTTTGCATGTCAGGATACCTCTATGTCAATATAAAATGATATGCTATGATTCTTATTCAATAGTTGATCTCAAACATCCCTACATAATGAGGGAATAAATTACCTTAACTTAGTAAATGTACATCCCCTATCTTTGTAGATAATGATAGGAAAAAATGACCCCAAATATCAAACTTCAGTAGCCGACGATGGCGATCGGTATAAGATTTATATCCAAACTGATAAGTTCATATACCCTTCCAGATTAGCAGAACATTATCCTATGTATCCTATGTAGAATAAGGGCAAAGTAGGGCTACATATCCATCCTCTGTCCAGCACAATAGTTAATAGAACATCCTACTAGATGAGGCATCAAAAGGATCAATTGGAATTATCAACTAAAATCTATAATTATGGTGAACATTAAGAGAGGGGCATTATTCTCACAGTAACCTTCAAAATCAAGGATGAATTCCCCATGAATTTCTTCTTAAACCTGTATCATTCATTCCAAATACACATCATTCTGAGGGATAAAGTCTATTCTTTGAAGCACATGTGTACCCATTGTTATATCCATACCCTTCCAGAACAATTCAAGGAAATGTGAATCCTTATCTGGAACAATAGCATGTGGGACACCATGTAGTCAGATGATCTAACAGTCATAAAATAATACCATATCATCAAATATGAAATTATTCTGGATGGGAAGGATTTTGGATACATTCATTTTTTGATCAATGAAAACCCATACAATTTATCTACCTCTAGGCTATCTTGGTAAACTAGATTTATTGTCTATGGAATCATATTCCCATTTCTATTTCAGGATTATAAGCATATTTAACAAGCCTATATGTACACCCTTCTCCTTCTTCACCTAATAATATGTGAAAAAACTAGTCATATATCCTATGATATAACATTTTATCCATGTCCATCAATGTGGTCATCACATATCTCGATACTTCTTGGATATTCCTGGACGAACGACCCATTTAAAAGTGGTGTACATAATCATCTACTCTTATATCGTATCTACAGGAACCAAAAAACGTCCATGTACATGAATGATTTTTTCATTGTTCTTAGACCAATCAAAAGGTGAGTTAGAGTTTAAAATAATCTCATGGAGAATAAAGGATTTATGATCTAAAATTTTCCTTCCCTTCACATTTTCCGAAAGGTAAGAGGTAAATGTAATGGGTAAAAGATAAGAGTAATTGTGAAGGTCCTAAAACACTATATGGGGTTCAAAAAATACATCCATCAATTTCTATTCTTCAATGGATTCTCTTATGTCATATGCCTCAGTTTTTGGACTCAACAAATAATCTACCACATTTCCCTTCCCAGGCATATATGCAAGTTCAAAATTTATGGACATAAGATATTTTACCCATCATTTCTATTTGAGATTCATGTAATGTTGTGTACAGATAATTTTGAGGCTCTTTAGATTGGTAAACACAATAATGTTCTCAGCCAATAGATAGTGTCTCTAGAAAAATAAGTCATAGAAAAATGTTTCTTGATCAAAGGCAAGTGATGGGTAGTTTCTATCATCATGCCTCAACTACTGAGTATTTTTTGAATTGACTATTTCCAACTACATCAACAATCCTCCTAGGCCTGGGAATTATGAATCCAAGAACAATGTATAGCCTCTTATAGAAACTGGTAGTATTTGAATAGGTGAAGATAAAACCCACCCTTTCACCCCCGTAAAGGGATTCTTGCATGCTTTTGAACAGAGAAAATTAACACCAATATTTGGAAGACAAGTAATTTGGGAATCATTGATTGATATGTATTCTAAGGAACCTATTTAATTTCTAACCAAACCTATAAAACATCATAAATCAAACCTTTTCTTTTCCTACTCCCATGAAAACACACCACTCACATTCTCTAGGTCGATGAAGACTCCTAATTTTGAGTTAATATGAACCAACATAAGAACTTTGTTGATCCAGAAGTTAATCATTGGGAGATTGTAATAAGTGTTAATCTCTCTCAGTCTTCTCAGAAAAATCATAAGGTTCTTATCAGGGTATTTATTATTGTGATAATATGCAAGGATGTCTTCCAAAAATACAAAAAAATGATATAGGGGTAAAAAATCTATTAATAAAATCCATTAAAAATTATAGGCATGTTCTAGAGACTGAAAGACATGATGAGATAATCATATAGACCATACCTTTTATGAATAGTTGTGTGAGGCATGTATGATGTCTTGATCCACAACTGATGATAGTTTAATCTCATTTTTATGTTAGAGAACACCCTAGGTCCTTGTATTTGGACAAAGACATCATCTATTCAAGGTAATTAATACTAGTTATTGAATGTAATATAGTTCAACTGTCTTTAATCCATTCATAAACAATGGGTCTCATTCACTATCTATGAAAGAAGAAAGAGTGAAACCCAATAGGACATACTGGTCTATATAAAAACATTTTCCATTATTTCCTTCAAGTACATATTTATCACTTATAGATCAGTATGTTAAATCCTATATGGAGTAATGAACTGTAGTGATGCTCCTAGAATGCGGTCAATCATACACTTTGCCTCTCTCTTATGTCGTAAGACATAAAATTCATCTAGAAAAAATCCCCCAAATGATATATATCAATAGTGAATTCAACCTAAATTAAACCCATATACACCATGAAGAGATTGGAAATATTGGTGGTCAGCCCACATAGCCAATGATGCTCTGGTCAAGCTCTACCGGACCAGAAATCTCACACACCCAAGTGTGGATAACTATTGTCTTCTGGTGATTTCAGTGACATGCTACAACAAGAGAAGTCTATAATGTCATGATAAAAAACCAACTAATCAATCATAGGAATTACATCCAAATTTATCATCATTATAAAAAGGTATCATTTGAAAGGATAACTTTCTATCTAAAGGGGATATTCCATTCATTGGAATATTCCCTCTAACCATACTCTAAACAGTGTATCTAGGGTAACTATAATAAAATAAAATTTTATCTCCATATAGAGACATTCCATGATAAATTATGATATTATTGAAGATGAATCACTTGTATAAAATAATGCATATATGATAGTGGATTCTTCTAGAATAGCACCACTTTTTATAGACAATCTTGCAGCTTGATCCTCGGGTATCAGCTTTAGTGCATGGAATTGACATGATCCACGACCCTGTGCAATAACTAGACGACCTTGATCAAGACCACTGTTATGGTGATAACGAGTCTTTCTATAACAAACATGACCTCATCCTGGGCTAGTCCATTTGGTTCTACTCAAACATCCCTATATATATAGATTTACATGACCTTCCCCTAAAGGTGTATCTGATGCATAAAATATTCCACTTTTATTTGATGGAATAGTTTGATTTATTCTCTGATGATTATCTATATGACCACCTGAATGAAACTCCAGAGGGTCTATATCACACTGAGGCATTAGAATCCCATTTCATCTAAACTAATGAAACAACATAAATATTTTAGTGTGGGTACTCTGAATGCCACTAACATGATGAGAAACCATGGGGATTGCTTTTCTCAATAACAAGAACTGATATCCTTCATAGACACATATCATATGTACCCGATATTGTATTTATCCCTCCGGTTACGCTTGGTAATAATATCCAAAATGATGATTTCAATGAAATTAGGTAGGTGAATGTAATTCACATAATTATGGATCACAAAATAGACCACATCCTGAAATAGTCTATCATGATAAATATTTCCTGCAGCTTAAAGAGGTTAAAAGTGTTGTAACCCAATGAAACATGTTGAATACTTAATGAATAACAATGTGCCATTTTCTATATGAATGAAATCACTTGCTTGATCATCCCTCTTCGTGTTGTGAATGATATAGTTGTAGAAATTAGTTTGGGAAGAAGAAAATACCATTCCCTAGTAGAGAGAATTTTGGGTAATTACATCCAACCAGTGCTTTCATGAATCACATTACATGTATGTGAAATGCTTGACTCTCCACTATGGATTCATCAATATATTATCAATGATAGAGAGGGTGTCCTCTATCGAATCCTCAGTACACTTCCATACTCTATAAGGTTAGAGGATGATGCTACTTGACGTCAGGTGATAGATCATATGTCATAGGTGCAGGTCATGGACCACTATTAATGGACTTCATTATATGTAGAAAACAATCATGAAGCTGAGGTTCAATTACCAGATTAGTTATAATAGGTGATGACTCAATTTCCACTCATGAAAATATGACTACTGAATTTGGGCCCACTATATATGAAGCATGGTCATTTCCTCCCTCCCATCACACAACATGAGGATGTCATTGCAACTTTATTCGACAAATTCCAAGAACATGCCTCTTTATAATATTTAACAAATAAATATTGAATTAGTAAAAGTTGAATGCATGTAAGGGGATAAAAACTAATTCTATACTACTCAAACTACCTATATAGAAGGCCATGTATTAGTTTGTTCACAAATATGAATTACATGGGTTCGAATAGATGATGTTTCAATAACACCTTGAATCATCATTTAATGTAAACCATTTCTCATTATAAATCTTATATCACTTTTAGAGTTTTATTTTTCTAATATAATATTTAAGGATTATTTTTAAAATGGATCAACATTCAAAATGAATAAAGAACCATACACCTTAACACTGAAGTTGACACCCATTTAATTATAATACAATGCATCAACATGGTTAATTACAATTTCTAACCCATGAGGTCCCATAAACCTCCTGAATTGAAACTAAAAATCACCCAATCACAGCTAGAATGAAGAAAATGACTAATATATAATCATGCATCACTCACCAATCATAGGAATATAAAGAAATAAAAGATATGAATTGAACATATATGGAATGGTAATATGCATGTAATGTGTATTCATGGTGAATACAATGATTCATGTAAAAATGACTCATTTCATCACATCATTGGGATAATGATGGAATAAAATTATCTTAAAAATTATAAAAATAACCCCAAAACAATGTGTATGCCATCAAATCTTGAAATTGTATCAATATTAATAAGAAGTAACAGCATAATTTTTATAATTCAAGAAAATCAACATTTTACCCCAAACATGTGTAAACTATGCCCAAGAATGACTTTTAACCCTAATATAATGCATTAAAAATATCCAACCTATTGGCTCCAAAATAGTACATAATGATAAAATCCAGGGGTACCACTTTGTGATAACCCATACCTGGGTTTCACTCCGAATTTCAACAATCTTGATTGGTCACATGGCCTGAAGCGCATCTCTCAAAATGTTGGAGGTTTCCAACTAGTAGTGAGGGCCTTGGGTGTGTACATGGGGTGACTATTCCCTCATTTCATGATAATAGAACATTGGATAGATATTATGATATATAAATAGTCAATTTATTTTAACATTAACATATGGAACAAAAGATGAAGAAAAATTTAATAAACAACTAAAACAATTCAAATCATATACAATATATTATGTTGATATGTTATGTATCTAATAATAAGGAATACATGGATTTAATGAATTAGAAAATTCAATATATAAAAATGTTGAAAAAGGGGAAAAAACAATCAAAACAATTTTGTGTTGTAGCTCAATTATCTATTACAAGCACCATATTAAGGAATTCAATCAAATTTCTTGACTGGTATGCTTATCTTTTTAAAAACCTAAAAACATATAGAATTCTCGGGGTACAATAGCATACTAGATAAGTTGTGAGATAAATCTGAGTTTTCCATCACCATCGAAATATATGAAATCATGTACATGTAATATAAAATGAAATAGATTGTTACAATGGATATATAAAACTAATGATTTATTGTAACATAAATACCCTATGTACCTACATCATCCCTCAGCTAGGGTCTAAGCTTGTAACTTGTTAATTATAAAATTAATTTCTAGTTATATAATTAAGGAATGTGAGGTAAATTCAGAACTAGCAACCTAACATGATAATAATAAGATATGATCCATGTTATAATGATCCACCCTTGATGATGATAATATTGTCTATGTTCTATGTTAATATCCAAGGTAACCAGGACCATAAGAGTCCAAAAATTAGTATTAACTATAGATTTTCAGTAGGGGTATGAGTGTAATCCAAGGAGAATCATCCAATTAATTACATAATAAAATAATTCTAACCAAGTACAAGGAAATCACCCAACATAAAATGGGATAGGAAATGACTATTCCCAAGGGGTATCTGAAGCACATCATGTATGTAGAAGTCTCGCTAGAACCATGGAGTGTATCCAAGACATCCTATAATTATAAAGGATTGATTATATTGTTTCATAATTGGAATCTATTGTCAAATGTGGACCGGGAACGAAGGTGGGTCGCACACTTTCCAACTAGTATCGTTGAATCAGAATGGCATCCATGAGTGGTCAAGGAATTTCAACAAGAGTACAAGGTGACATGAAGTCTCACCACTGGAATAAATATGTCTTGTTTCGTATGATAATGAAGCTTTTATTAGATTTGTTAGTTAATTAGGTTCATTTAATATTCATGAATTTAAACAAGTCAAGAGGTTCAACTCCATAACATTCATACAAGTGACAAGGCACCTCAAGGACATGAAACCATTTAATAAAATATTCTCTTTCATGTTAAATTAATAATGATCACTCATCTACCATTATTAATCATGGGAAGGTGTTCTATGGACATGAAACCAATTTGTTCAAATAATTTTAGTGAGTAAAAGTCATTTATATAATACAATATCAACATTCACATTAGAAAATTCATTACTGAAGTTACAACACATAACATTAGTGGTTAAACTGATAAAAATATATATTGCAATCCATTTATCTTCTCAATTCATCTAATTCAAGGGATTTTCATTATCAGGGTCATGCCACAAACATGAATGTTGGAGCAGAATAACATGTCAATGAACCAAAATCCCAAATATGGAAATCACCATAAATTGGGTCATATTTGTTGAGGATACAACCTCTAATTATGCATAGTATATTTAATGAGATTATTATAATGTGAAACAATCAACTACAAAAAATACAAAATAACTAAATAGGTCATGCCTGATCAAATCAACCCACAAACAAAACAATTTAAAAAATAGAGATTACTAGGGGATGAGTTATAGACCACACACCATGTACTCATAGGAATATCATCATCTATTATAAGTCTCTTTATTGGTGTATATTGGAAGAGATATAAAAAATGTATAAATTTCTTAAAAATAGGATACGTGATCAAAAATCTAAATAGATTTATCTATATAATTAAGTATGATAAAGGCATAAAAAGTAATAGAAATACTTACAGTGCTGCTCTAATGTGACATCGATGATCAAATCAATGTTAGAATGGATGAACATGATCAAATTATCCTTTAGGAATGAATAAATATCCAGAATGGCTAAAGAAGAGCTCATAGAGATGGAAGAGAAAACTTATATTTAAATAACATTAAATCTTTTATTTTATGGGATCTTCTATAATTTCAACAGAAATCCTAATCTCATGGCTTAACCACATTATGTGGATATTTATGTTTTTAACAAAATCCCTTATACATGGTTTTTAGGCTTTCAAAATTGAAAAAATGGGTTTAAAAGTTCTTTTGATATGGTAAAGGGGGTGTTTATATATATTTTCTAGGGTAAAATACCACTACCAAGAAATAAAAATTGTTAATTCATCATAAATAATTGTAAGGATGAACAATTTAATAAAATTATATGAATCCAAAAAATATATAAATGACATCTAGTGTTGTGAACTAGTAACCAAATATTATATGGGTAACTACGTAAGTGTACGATTTTTAATAATTGTAGTAGCATAAGTGTACCATGTATTTTGACAAATGAGTGAATGTTTAACACACAGTGTAATGTAAAAACTATATTATCCTAACATAACACATATTCCATGAGTAAGGATATGTACTTCACATATTTCTTCAATCGTTTTCCTATAAATCTTCCACAAAACACTTTTGAAACACATTTTGGATGAGTTTAATTGCCAAAAAATATAAAATTAAACAATTCATCATATTTAATTCTATGATTTAATATTTTTTAAAGAAAATGAACTCTTCATATTAATTAATTACATAAAATACAAACTAATTGTTGATATTTGATTGTAGATTTTATTTTAGCGAACCAATATAAGGTAATGTTTTCAAAAGAAGTTTAATCTTTTTTTGTTTGTTTTTAGTAGATATTTTGACTTCAACCAACATTGTGATTCCATTAACATAGTATTTTTATTAGTTCTAGGAATATTTTGGCACCATATTTTAATTTATGACATGGAATAACCGTTACCCCTCTCTCCCCTTCCCGGGTGTAGTGCCTATAAGAGGAACTTCAAGGTTGGATTATATTATCTATTTTACACTATATTTATTGTGTATCAAAAAATTATATTGATAATTGGAATAAGAAAATATTGAATAATAATAATCTAGGAATTATTCATAGAATTATAAAGGAATATTTTTGTTGATATAATTAATTATAATAATATAATTATTATCTTGAAATTTAGTGAATTATAATAATTGGTTATCACATGGATATTAATATACTAATATTGAATACTATAATTTATTATTTTATTTTTAATACTGAGTAAAAATATCATACTCATGTTATTTAATGTTTTGATAATTTATAAATTTTTCATAATATAAGAACAACTACCACAAACTATATTTTTTACCTTTTTGAAATTAAATAAATAGAGTTCGTTGAAGGGATCCTTGGAAGTCCTTGCAGATTGTTGTGAAGATGAATCAAATAAAAATTCCCATGAGTGGATTTTAGGTCTGTAGAGGTTTCAAATCCATATTTAAAACCACGAAATTTTCATTATCCTTGACATTGACATCAATGACTTTGAGTTTTGAGGTTCCTTACCATTTTTTCCTATTTTTAATCTTTTTAAAATGATATAATAGTTGTTATTTTATACTTGTTATTCATGATTCTCTATGATGTCAATTTTATGTATCTATATCCTATGAGTAGTATATTAAAGATTGATTCCATGAGTATGTACATTTCATATTCATTCATAATATATATTCATCACATATACATTATATTTATATGTTATGCATATTGATATTTTTTTCTTTCATGTGTATTCTATATTGTTATGTGTGCCATTATAGTGTTGTTTATGCATCCCAATGTAGGTGGACTGTCATAAAATATTTATCCCATAGAGTTAGAGTGCACACTACTTGAGATGATGGAAATGATTTAATTAATAAAAATGTAGGCATATGATGATGCCTCATGGATTATGTACTATTAAATCAATCACTAGGGGATTCATTGGATGATGTTACTTAATTCCAAGTAGATATCATATGTCTCTAAATGCATAAGGAAATTTAAATAACATGACCCACAAGATTCCTTGTAATTTATGATATATATGTTCACATTATGTCATGTAACAAGATTATTAAACTTGTAGACCACACATGATTACTTCTGATACTTGTCCATTTATACTGGTTTGGATCAGATGTAGGTTTGGATTGGTCTCATTTTATTTTGGTTTATATTTCTTGGTTTTATATTGTTTATTTTCACACATTTTATTTTCATATTTATGGAATAATCTTTTTTACCTATTCACTTTTATGATATACACTTTATTATTCTCCTACTGAGTCCAATAATCAAATCCAACTTGATAATTCACATGCTAATAGATTTTATGTCAATGTTTCTAGTGAATGGAAAGGGTTATGTGGTGGATGGATAGGCTGAGGAACTTGTATTGTGTTGTGGATAATGGTATTATTCTTGAAGACACCTTTGCATTAATAAATCAAAATTCTAAAAATATTACTCTAAATTTTTTTACCACATTATGGTCCTATTTGTTAGTCGTATGGTAAGTATTATATTTATTAGTTTCCACATTGAACCCAGATCAGAGAAGAATTATATTTTTATATTTTTCATATGAAATTATACTGTGGTTTTAGTCTCCCAATTGACATTTTTTGACACTCTGTACTATTATAAATCTCATTATGTATGTAGAGGTTCACACATGATGATCAGGTTTGGGTGTTACAATATGTTATCATAGGAAGTTTTCTTCCTCTTAATTTTTATAATCCTATGACATGTTATAATGAAAATAGATTCATGGGACTCTGGTAGGGGAGGTACTGTATTCATTCCTAGCATATGTGTAATAGACATCTGAGTTAATATAGGATAGGTTGATCATTCTTTATTTATGTGCTTTTAGGTGTGTTCTTAGAGCAAGATTATAAATATTTATCCTCATTCCATTTATATATTATCTATTGTACTTCATACTATTTTTTTAATTTAATTCCATCATTAGTTTAATATATTTTCCTAGATTCATTGATAGTGTGATATATATATTTTCCTATTCTATTATGATATCTAATTGTTTGGAAGAAGTTATTTGAAAATTCAATGTTTTTGGGATTATATATATAAGATGATAGTTAATAATATTCATTTAAAGATACCAAGGTATGTTTTTAGATGGGTATACCATATATTATTTTGGAGTATAAGGATAACATTGGTTGGTCTCTTAGAATAGTCATGATTTGAAGCATTGACTATTTTTCTTTCTTTTCCATAATGGATTATACTTTATATATATATTTTGGGACCTCCAACTCAGTAGTAGTGAGATATATTGATCATTATCATATTTGATCTTGAGGTAAGGGCAGTCACCCCACCCTAGATGGGTTTTTATCCACTATGATATATGGTTGACTATGCTTTCCATATAAATTTTCAAATTTTCAATCAAAATATAGAAATTATGGAAACATGGTTACAAGTATCAGGTGTATATCCTCATGGTAATCTTCAACTACATTGTGACTTCAAGAAAAATAATGGTGTATATTATAGGTTTTATGATAATAGACCCTCCAAGAATTGGTGAAGAATAATGGGAAATACTAGAAACTATTATTTTATAATAAAGGAGTTGTTGATAGACTAATAAATTAAGGAGGTATTCTCTAATATCCTAAAGTGTGACTAATTGAAGGAGTTCAAGGAGAATTATCATTACTCCATTATAGTTTCCACTTACTCTGATAATTTTACTAATCTTCAATGCATTTCAAAAAATCTGGTTGGGAAATATTCTATAAAGGAATGTATACTCATGATGTAACATCATCATAATATAAGAAATAATGTTTAAATCATTTACATGGAATTATTCCTTGTGGTTATGTAAAAGGGAGTGTCTATTGAGAGTATTATTTAAGAGGTCCAAGCATATATTCATCCTATACCATTCAATAGTGAGTTTGGTGTACCTCCTACTACAACCATGAGAATATATACTGATGGAAAGAAGAGGAATGCCAAGTATTTTTAGTAGAGTAGTCACATTGTGGTGTAATAGAGATCAATCTATTTAACTACCACATGAGATAGTTCACAATGCTTCAAATGTTGGATGGTTGTTCATTAGAGTATGGACCTCTCATCACCTGTAGGAATAATACGATATTGTTCAATGATAGGCCACCCCTAATATTTTTTTTTCAGATCTATGAGGTTGATTTTTTATAAGAGTTCATGTTTTTCATGCCTAGGGATCATAAGATCTATCCGTGCTATTCATCACAAAACTCAGATTGGTCATGTATCTTTTTGGTTAGTTCTTGATGTTGAGGAAGGTCATTTATACATTGTGGATTAGTCTCTAGAATATTGTTTAGAGGGTGAGTATATTTTTTGAGGTACAATATTTGTTATTTCCACATTATCAACATAATTTCTCTATATTAATTATTCAAATTATATACTATCATCCCACATAGTTGCTATATTATATAATAGGTCATGTTATCCTTTGAGTTATTCTCTCCAACAAAACAATTGTGAATGAATGTGGGCTGTCTCTAGTGATGTGCTGAGTGTCCTATAGTTGTCATTTTCTACTGAAATCAGTGGAAATTCTTGATTCTTGAGAAGAAAACCACTAATGTTATTTGCATCATGGTTTTTTGAACTAGCTTCTAAACATTCATGATTTCTATCAGAGATATGTGATGATCATGTCATCGAATATAGATATGTTCAAGAGGATTGGAGAGCTTTTACATGGCGAATGAAGTATGAGTTGTTACCAAAGTCAAATCAATATTATCATAGAGTGGATCTGGGTAATATATTTTTTTCATTATGATAAGTTTCACCCCCTCATCTATACCATCATTAATAGATATATAACTAGATGTTGTTTTAGATTAATTCCCATGAATTGCATTATCTATTTGTGTTTACATTGTGAATGATATCATTTAGGGTGTGAAATCCATTTTGATAACTCATTATTATATGGGTTTAGGTGAGATGAAGGGTTTCATGTTACAAATTGACGATTTATAGAGGAATATTTTTATCAACCCTATAACTTCATAGTGGGGTGAACCTATCTTCTCTTCCTTGTATTTCGATTATATATTTTGACTATAAGTTGATTACATAATGTCGAACTCGTTTATGTTGATAAACAAATATCCTTTTACATAGATAGATGAATTTTTTTTATAATTTATTGAGAGTATGATGGTTCATCATCACAAATCTTCAGTTGGTATAACTATAGTTTCAGATTTGAGATGACTAAATCTTGAGGTCAGTGTTTTGGTGTTGATATAAACTATATGAGTTCCTAGTGATTTTTTTTAGACCTATTAATGTTCCAATAGTTTTCACAGCCCTCAAGAAAAATAGGATTCTTCCATTTTTAGAAACATTATTCAAGGATTAGATCAATGATTCCATTATCTACTTAATTACCCTAGATAATAATATCACACATATTGAGATAGTGGAAATTATGCATTGAGTAAAATAATATTACAGTAAGTTGTAAAAGTGTGACTTATATATTTTGGATTTCTATGTCTGAGAATCTTATGTCAATGGACCAGTGGAATGTGTGGGTAGTGATTTTATGACCATTTCCATGAAATCTATATTTTATATGGAGTTTTCTTGTCCGAACATGATATTATATATGATTTATCTAGGAATTCAATGGAATATATACACCCATTAAGACACTAAAAATTAATAGAGTGAATTTGAATAGGTAATATGAATTTGAATAAGTATTTATCAATATTTAATAGATCTTGAATACAAAATAAATTCAAATTATTTTAGATACGAGGTCCAAATATATAGTTTAAAGTCGTTCTATTAATTGTATGGATTCATAACTCTATTTTGTTAGTTTATGGTTCATCACATTTGTGACCCCATGAAGTTAAATCAACCTAAATTTTATCTATATATGGAATTCATGGAATATTACATGATGTATTTATAACATTATCTCTTTAGTTGAGGATTTGATAACCAAAATGATCAAAAATTCCGTCACTATATCTTCATAATGTAGAACCTAAATAAAAGGAAGTGTGATTATGTAGAGTATCTGCATTTGTTTTTTGTTATGATGATGTATGTTCATGGAATGCATAACATCATGGTATATTCCCTAATCTATATGACATATAATGAAAATAATAATATTTATCAGCCTATAGAAGCATAGTAGGGCCGAGGATGGTGTTAAGTGACCGGAGGTTGGATGATTCTAAATAATATATTTAGATGATTTGTACTTCTTTAGTCTTCACATATTCTCATGTACACCATGTAATTATTGGACATGTTTTAATCCAATAGTGTGTTTTAATGTGAGAACCAGAAGCTGAAGGTGACCTAAAACCCAAGTTGATATTGGAAGATAATGATGTGATTATGATACATGGGAGGAAAGTAGTCCTTGAATTCATTAGGGGAGAGATAATGGGGGATTTCTACATGTCATGATGGGAGGAGCATCCTTGTGCATCAATGATGTACCAAAAATTTTGGTGATATGTCTATTATGTATGAATGAAGAAGGAAATTATTTTTTTTATGTAATGTTTATTAATATTTTGGATGGTATAGGTCAAGCACCAGAATATTATTGGTTTTCTCAAGAAACGTATTATTCCCATGTTTATGTGGGAGTATTTCATGATGGAAATTAATATAGGTATACATATGAACTAGAGGATACATGACACCATCTGGGAGATTTTTTATCAGCCAATGAAGGTGGATCACCTCTTACATATCTGATAAAGTCACTTAGTGGATGATCTAGGAAGGATACAGGTATTAGATAATATACACTAGCATGGAGTTTTCATTATTATCATGAAATACAGTAACAAATTTTTTATATTTCATTTTTCTTTGGACATGCTAATTATCTTAGGAACTCCCCCTATATTGAGAATATTGTACCATCCCCTTATAGATATATTATTTGACTTGACTTTAAGCATATTGGATGATATGATTTGATCATTCATTATATACATTAGTGGACAATTATATAATCATATTTACATGTTTATGTTTTCATACAAAAAAAATTAATAGTATTTTATTTAGATGAAGCCTTACAAGGACCCTTATCGAAGGTCATGTAATTCACCTCTTTTTCGGAATAAGGTCGGTGATGTAGTTATTTTGGAGTCCAACTTTGTTCTATAATCCCTAGAGAGATTTTTTGGGAATAATAAGAGATTAATCCAAACCCAATGGTAGTATAGATATTATTCTAACTATATAAGGACTTATCTAGACTTATTTATTGGTGATTAGGTATTATTGAGATTGAATGCTCGGTAAATACATAAACTTGTGAGTAATCAAGGAAAGCATGAACCACATTTTTTCACTCATTATGATCTATGAATGGGTTAGGACTACCGAAAAAGATCTTGATATTCCATCTTAGTACTGAGGAATACATGACATGTTTTATGTGTCACAGATATAAAGGTATATGTAGAATCCTATTCATTTTATCTATATAAATGATTCTAACATGGATCCAAATTCATCATAGGAGGATCATGTGTTACGAAATAACAGACCAAACTGAAAAGGTCTACCATGGAAATAATTTACTGATTTATCTAATCTTGTTGTATTATTGAGAGTTAGATAAGTACAAATGGGAGTTCAGTTATTAATATTTTATCTTTGTGGCCTTTCATTTTAGAGTAGGACCATTATAGTTACTTATAAGGTGTGATAAGTCATTATTTGGGGATAAATCTAATATTCCAAATTTTTGTTTTATTTTAAAAACATATTTTGTTTCTAATCTAGAATTATTTTTTTGTGTAAATTTAAATATTTAATATAAATCACCTTATAAATTTTTTTCATAAAATAAAGGAAAATGATCTACAATATCTTACATATGGTTAGAAGTCCATTCCATGGATTCAGTAAAGGAAATATACAAAAATTAGGTGCTAGGTAAGGGTAATTCAGAATTTTTTAAGCGTAAGGATTCACTCTGGAGGCTTATGAAATGAATTTGAGAACATTGTTATTTTCATACAGCATTGTGTAAGGTTAATAGTGAATTATAAGGTTACACATATAACAAAACGAATCTACATAATGGTAATTTTTAATAGCAGTGTCTATATACAGGTACCATGATTCACATTTGATTAATCTATGTTGTGTGTAATGGTATATAACTATATAAGATTAGTTGTGTAAGGGTACCTAATATTATCAATATCCCACCTTTGGCTAACTCACTGTGTAAGTGTAAAATCTTGTTACCATTATATAGCTAATAAATCAGGCTTAAGGGTAAATATTTTACTTTTTTTCCTTTCCATCATACCTAGAACACTTCCGAAACATATATTTTATGATTTTAAATGAAAAAATTTGTATGAAATATATAGACTTGTTTAAATTTTCTAGTCATATTTATAGATGAAAATAAACAATTTTCATTCATGAATATATAAAAATACATTTTTAATTGTTATAAATCAATGTGATTTTCATTGTGGATTTCGATGTGATTATTATGTTTTCTTCAATTAAAAATCCTCCCAACCCATTGGTTTCTATGGATCTTTTGAGTTAGAGAAGTTTGATAAATCATGTGTTCGATTTTTTGGAATCCATCTATGAATAGAGTATCACATTATTTATATTATAATAATGTAAGAAACCTTTTATCTCACTCTCCTCTTATTATATATACCTCCATGGAGAGTTAGTTATATGTAGGATTATATTCATTTCAAGTCTTTGTATTTTATATCTTTTTTGAAAAATATATGGAATTTTTATAATAATTTCTAAAATATTATTAATTTCTGAATTATGATGTAAATTTTTCCAAGAAATTATAATATATAATGAAGGAATTGTAATCATAAAAATAAATAATAATAATGGATTTTTTAATCTATATCATTCTAATGAAATAGAATATTTTTTCATGTGGTTTTATAATTAAGTGTGAAAAATAATTAATTACACATAAAATTGAATATATTGATGATTGAAAAACTTATTCCAGGTTGATATTCTTTTATAGAATGTGGTATTTTATTACATTTTAAAATATAAATGCTAAAATTGGTTTTATAGAACCTAGATAGGCCATGAATGTTTATATGTCGACAAAAAAATGTAATACGGCCCATGAGGATGTGTTCATGGATTTTTAGGTTTCTAATCCTATTTTCGAACAACATAGGGTTATTTATACATAACATTGACATAAATTACATTAAGGTGGGAGGTTCCTTACTATTTGTGGATATTATTTAGAAATGTTACAATGATATATCATTTATTTCATAATACTTATTAGCATTTCATAATTATGATAAAAAGTTTGTTTGTGGTAAATCATCAAAAATTTATGTGATATTTGATTCTAGGAGTATATAAGTATATTTTTTATTCATAATAAATATTTATCAAGCATGTTTTGGATATTTTTATGTCCCCTTTTAATATTTTATGATTTTTAATATTTCATTCCTAGTCAATATTTTATGTGAAACTAGTTTAATACTTGCTCAAATAATTGATATTATAGCATGAGTTATAATGATTAAATTTGTATGAATTCAATGCCATTTGAATGATTATATGTTTATAGAAATATTAATAAAATGTGGAATGGTTTAAATAATTATATATAATTTTTATACTTTGGTCTGAAAATGATTTTATGTTTCTAGTTTCAAAAATGATTTATTATTTATTGCGGTTAATTTCATTTTTAGTTATTATATTATAACATGAGTGAATTATCTTGGATAATCATGAAATTTATTTCATTGGGAACATATTTTATTTTAAAATTTTAATTTAACTATATAGAGGTATAAACATTTTTATACTCTAATATTATCAAATTTATTATAAATATAAATGAAATTAAGAGATTTTATGAATTTAACATCTTCTATTATTTTGTTCACTTTCAAAAAAATAAGAATCAGACATAGTTTTTTTCAGGTTAAAACTAATAATTAAATATAAATTTAATTCAACTGATTAATGGATGAAAAATTTCCTTTTAATTCAATGAAAATTATATAATTTACATAACATTATTTTTATTTTTATATTGTTTTAGTATATATTTTTCAATATTTTTTAAATATATATTTCCATATATATTCCATATTGGGTTTTTGTTTTGTGAATTAGTTGTATATATATTTTATATTTATTTATGTTAACTGAATCAACATTTGAATTAGTTATTTATTATGTCTAAAAAAATCACCAAATGTTTATGGTGACATAATACTGTATAAATTAAGAACAACTATTAATTGTCTCATTCATTTATAAAAATGCTCACACACTTTATTTCATGCTTCAATACTTTTATTTCAATTAGTATTAATCCAACATAGAATCTCATTGACCATGATTTATGTAGTTGAAATTTTCTTCATAAAGCATGCCATTATCCACTATGGCTCTTCAGGATCCACTATTTTAGTCCATATTGGTAGCACATGTACAACCTTATTAATATGGAAGGGAAATTTTATTTCTCAAAATAATTAGCTTATCTAACATTTGTATGAATTTTATCTCCCTACAATGTAAATCAGAAAATATTGGTAGTAGTGGATTGCCTATGACTGATGGTTATAGCAGATCCTTTTGACCTTGTTGTAGCTTGCTCCATTTATCTATAATATCATAGTAGGTCCACCACATCGATGATAGAATCATTAATCATAAATCACCGAAGATCTAGTATAGATTATATAGTATCATTTATAGAACAACATTGTTATCTCCATAGTTGAACTGTACCATACCATCAATAGGAGCTCTATAGTGAAATTATGGCAATATCTATTTAGTACAACGGTACCACACCTACCACTTTAGCACTGTCTGTCTAGTGGAAACACCAAATATGTGATGGTAGAAGATTCCACCAGTAGTGGTATCAATATTTTAAATTGTTCTTCTACAAAACTGTTCATAATTTCTTAAAATTATTATAATGTATAATATAGTTGTTTTTTATCAACCATGAGGTAAATTTTAATTCTACTTCAAGTTATATTCATCATCATATAAAAAATAGTTTAGTTGTTCTACCAATAGTTTAAAATAATTATTTTTCAAAAAATATAAATATATGATTAAATTCCAAAATAAGAAATTATATAGATTAAAATATTTTGAAGTTCTAATTTTCATTCATCAATATTTTACTCACTACATGAAAATTGTAATAATTCTAATTTTTGTCAATTTTTTATAATTAATTATCACGCATGTTTTGTTTATGAGTACAATTTTATAGTTATATATATATATATATATTAATATTACTTATTTTTATTCTAAATTATTTTTCAAAAAATACAACATATGTGGAAAATTTTACTTATTTCATAAATTTATGATTTTTTGTCCCAAAATTATTTGTTACTATATTAAATTTTTTTAAATGTATTTTTATAATATTAAATGTGTTTTAAAAGTGTTTTAAAATACTTCACATTTAAATAAAGGTATATTTCATGGTTTTTTATATTCATTTAGTTTGTGATATTTAAGGAATTAATTAACCATGTTTTTAGAGGTAGTATGAATGATATACATTTTTTGACTCACATAAACATATTTAATGATGTATATAATATTTTATGATTTACATGATAATATTGGATTATCTATTTTATCTCTATCAAATTAATTAATGAACATTTTTATATTATTTTTACTATTCAAACCATTTTCTTGAGTTTGTAGTCTAAATTTTTTTGTATTGAAAGGAAAAAAGGATACTTAAAACTAATACAACAGATGTAAATGATAATAGATAAAATCATACCATTAATATATTATATAAATCATGAAATCATCTAGAAAATATTTTAATATTTTATGATGAACTCTCAGTGGAGAAACAAAATCGTCTTAGTCATTCATATGACCGTGAAGTATTGAACTGTACACATTCCAGAATAACCGAAGTACTTTTTCTTCATCATAAAGAATGTCATGCATTGAATTTTTCTTAAAAAGTTTTATTATTCTATCCAATTGTAATATTTTCTATCTTTTATATAATAATATAGCGATAAAATTATCCATTTTTACACAAGATATACTAACATTCGAATTATTACATTGGTTAAGCTCGCCTGTGAAATAAACTATTAGTTCGCGGATACTCTTGGTGGAAAATCTTGCGGTTTATCAGCTAACATAAAAGGATATGTTTTTTTATTTTTTATACCTTTATATAATTCCAATGTTGGGATTCATTGAAAGGTAATTAAGAAATTATTCACTAATAAATTCTTCTGTAGTGTATGATTCTTTAGTACACATCTAATCATCATAATAATAAAATTTTACACTATTTATTAGTTATTATCTTTCCCTATATATTTCAATATTTTAAACTCATATTTGTTATGGATGAGTTTCTTATATTCATAAAAAATAATACTTGATTTATATTTCAATCCACTTCTTTTAATATACATATTTTATCTCATTATCTTCCCTTCATAGTTATTGGTATTATTTTTTTCTGTATGATTCTCAGAATCCAATTTGAAAAACCACATAGATCAGCATACATCACTATGCATGTATAATATTATTATTCACCTAAAGAGTGAGAAGAAACATATTTAATGTTAAACCCAACTCCATTTACTTTTTTAGGAAAATCAATAACATTATTTTTCAATTCAGTGTTATATTTTAATAGAGATTTAATCGCCTCATGTTTATAGTAGTCCATAAAATCATTTCTTTCATAAATTTATTTATTATTTAAATTCAGTGTATTTGGTAAGGCCTCAAGTATTGATTCAATAAATACGTCTTTATTAATGGAATTTCCATTTTTGATGAAGATATTGATAATATTTTTTAGTATTTGTAACATATTATTCAAACATTCAAAGTCAAAAATTCAAAATTCCTAAGATTCATATCTATGAATAACAATCTTTGTTTTAGGTATTTTAATAATTCCTTTATGTGTGAATTTTTATATCCTCCAAACATCAAAAGCACTATTATATAAATATATATTACTATAAAAACTTTTACCCTGATTGAATTAAATATAATTCGTGACATTTTTATTTGTGAGATATTTTGCATTATAGTTTGTAGTTTATGTTTCAAAATCTACATAATTAATTTTGTAAGGTATATACATTATTGTCAAATCATCAATACCTATGTTTTTCAAAAATATCAACATTGAATCCTTACCATACCTATAATAACATCCTTCGAAAGAGGTATTCTCAATGGATTCATGAAATCGGTATTTTGATATCCCATCTCTAAAATGTAGCATTATTTTCAAATATTATGTTCTACTATACAAGACATCACAAACATAAAATATAAAAAATATAAAAAATGATCACAATAATACATATAATGAAAAATTATAGTACTAATTGATGTTAAAAAGAAAAATGAACAAAACTGAAGATTTCTAACATGAGATCCCATGGAAAGAAATTGTTGGAATATGAAAAAATGAAGAACAACTTTATATAATCCAAAAGAAGATTCACTAAAGGATATTAATTTCTTAATTGAAGCATTAAATATGGTTATTAGTGATTAAATTTATGAATCTAATTATGAATATTTTTTTCATCTAATTATGATAAATATAATGTTAATAAATTTCGGAAGTTATGTGATGAATTTAAAGAGAAAATTGAAAAACTTGAAAAAAAGTATAAAAAATATATACGAAACATAAAAATGACTCTAAAAAATATAAAAATATTATTGTGGAAATTTCGAAGGGGAACAATTATATTAGTTAAATAGTTAATGAAAAAATAATTTATGAATATTATGGTGAAAAATATTTCTAATAATGAATTTAAAAATCAATGTTTGAGAATTTATGCATCATCTTTAGATGATAATGTCTTTGAGGAACATGCAATTTTTAGATGAAAAATTTTAATATGAAATTTTAAATTGTAATATTTAATGAATTTTTATTTACCTTATTACAAGGAATAAAAGTATAATATGATTAATATGAAAAAATTTAGAATAAATATAGTTGTTGTTAAAATAATAAAATTATTATTATTTACATGAATAATTTTGTTTAATGTTATATATAGAATATTTTAATTATAAAATACTTGAATTATTAGTTACATGGATATTATTTTGGTAAAATTTTATCAATTTCCCTTAATCCATCATATTTTAGTACATATACATCATTGATATAAATTGTTGGTAGTTAAAAAATTAATGTATTATTTCATTAAGAAAGAACTATTCAATTTATGATGCATTTATGTTTTATTTTATATATTATAATAATTTTCTATAAGTGGATATCACATTTTTAATATACCATAGATTCATGGGGATGTATTATTACTGCAAATTATTTTCTTAGGGGCTTAACTTTTGTATTTTGTATATGTTTATAGTAGCTATATCAATAAATTTTTTAATGAATTATTCTAAATTTATTAATGTTTAGTAATATTGATTTTTAAAAAATATATTAAAATGGGGAAGAAATTTATAAAATATATATATTTTATTTTTTAATATACAAAAGGGGGACCTTTTGGGGTTTTTTCATTTTTCATTTTTTTATTTTTTTATATTCCATACCCTGTCAATAATATATGCTAAAATATATTTTAAAAAACTCACATTTTTATTAAAATACCATGATAAATAAAGATTTTATTTTATGGAAAGCTATATCATATGAAAGATAAGAATATTTTCCAATATTTGTTAATATATGATAAATTATTAATCAATGACTATAATTATTTTTTCAAAAAAAATTCCTCATATTTGTTGTTTTAGCAATAATTATCAACTAATAGTGTCACATGGATTCCATTTGTTATTTTATTATCACATGAGATATATAGATCAAATCATCATGTCTGTTACTTTTTATATTTATTATATTTATTTACATTTCATTAAAATAATTTGATTTTTGAAATTTATGTTTCAATTCTCTAAAAAATTAGCAAAATAATTGATATTGTCTTATAATTATATAATTTCTAGAATTCACTAAATTTTAGTTTTTCCATGATAAATCAAATGACATATACTGTATTGGAATAATGTTTTTTACAATAGAGATCTAATACTTTTATGTATAATTCTTTAAACATCATGAAATGATGAAAATTCCCTTTATATACCTAATAAATTTCTAATGATCTATATCATTATAGTCATATTTTATACAGTTTTATTATATATATTCCCTATTTTTACCATATCATACATTACAGATGTCATATTGGGTTATATTTTTATTTTTTATAAGTCTCATTATTTTATCATAATTTATGATAATTGGAACAACTTATATATATGATGTTTAGAATTTCAAAAAACACTAATATTTCTGTTGAAAATATGATTCATAAATTGATAATATAATATTTTTCACAACCTTCATTTCCATTAGCATGTCTATCCCCTATTTGGAAATTATTTTGGACCATTTATTTGACGATTCATCCTCTATAGAATCTCATATACCCTATCATTGATAGAAGAAATGGTCTTCAAGCATCAAAACACTATTTATTATGGCTCTTTAGGATGCCATGTTTTAACCATTAATAATATCACTAATTTAGATTATTCATAGTTGATGTTCACTTATAATTGTTATAAAATGTATAATAGCCTAACAATAATATAATGATCTCGATTAACATTAAAAAAGAAACCACTGATGGTATCAATGGATCATCCATGTTCGACACTAGAAGCAGATCCATCTAGAAGAATTACTGCATGATCCTTCTATCATTGGTATCACTATTGGTTCTCCAATTTTATTGGATCATATTTTTCCATCCTTCATGGTAGTTATTATCATCATATTAGATTTTTTGTGGATTTTAATGTATCATAATTGGAGAGACAAAGATAAATCTTAGGTGAACTAGTACCACACCTGCAACAATACCTCTACACAAAAATGGTTGTGGTAGTTCCAAAATGAAACAATATAACACCTTAAATGGTAAAATAAAAGAAAAATTTGTAGCATTTGATGTGTGATGGAATTATATACTTCTAATATTTGTAGCGGGATTTAAAATTGTTGTAGTAAAAGACTCTTTATTCCACTAAGAAATTTTAGTATCCACATCTAGTTCATTTTTCTATACTTCAAGGTTATAATTTTTTGCACTGTAAGTTACTATTTACAATCCTAAGACCAAAAATTTTATATGTAATTTTTTTAATTACAGATATTTATTCTACCCCCACTTACAAAAAAAATTCTACAATTCTTAAATAAAATATTTTTTTAATAAAATATTTTTTATTCCAACTTTTTCATACTTTTACTATTTTATTTACTACATGATAAAAAAATTATTATAATTATTTATTTTTTTAAAAAATTATTTATTAATAAGTTGTAGTTTCAATAATTAGTTTTATGGTTTGAAAAAATATTTTATTTTAGGTGGGATAAATCCTCCTTTTATTGAAACATATGAACACCTTTTTATTTTTTAGAGGAGACCCATTACATGCTTCGTAGGCCTAGTGGGCATTAAAACCCAATACATGGCCCATAAGGTCTGTTTTTTTTGGACCAATGTTCAGCAAATGAAAATTACATCTATAGTACCCTCGCTACTATAGTACTTCCTATGTTACTGTTCCTTCAAAAATTCCTACCTACTGAACTGTGTCAATGGTGCTACAGTTCAGCTACCTCTATAGTTATTATATAATACATCTATATTGATGATAAAGTAACATCCTCCCAATAAATTTTGAACCTTAAATCATTACGTACAATTATAGGGTTTTTATTCATTGGTAATATGCTGAAAATACGTCATATATTGAAAATATTTTGAAATGATAATTTTTTTAATTATTTATAAATTATATGGTAATTGTTTTAAATGTTTTTATAATATATATAATATATTAAATTAAAGATTAATGTGTTTTCACGTTTTATAAATGTGAAAAAATTATATTGAAATGAGTTTATTTCTAATAAATCTCCTTGGGATATTAATGGGATTAATTGAAATTATTTTAAAGAAAAAGTTTGAATGATTTATTTTTTTAACTAAATTATTCTTATGCAAACATTATATTAAAAGATGTATTAAATTCCCAATATTTTTGGGTATTTGGTTTTATTTGGATTGTATTATTTTATGATTGAATTTACATTATGTTTAAATATTGAATCCATTTTCTTGAGTTTCTAGTCTAAATGAAAGTCTATTTTAAGGAATTGTGGACTCTTAGAACATTAACAACAATTGAAAAATATAACAAATTACCTTATATGTTCATAATTTTATGAGAATCATGTGATCTTGTAAACACTATTTAAATATTTTTTATGAATTCTTAATGGAGGATAAATTATTCTTATACTTATATATCACATTAAAGACTTTTAATAATCCTTTGATTAGACCCAGAAAGTGTTATGTCTACATTATCATGATCGGTCCGTAAAAAATCATTCATCACTATAATATTTTTTTGATTATATATTGTTATAATATTTGTTCTATATTTTCTATCAATTATAAGATATTATTTTATTATTTTATCTATGAGGTAATACAAGATATACAATTTAATTAGTTGATATGTTCACCGGACCAAATAGTATAACATTTATGATGGGGATACATCCAATTGTAATTCCAATGTTTTTTTGCTATAGTAAAATGATATATGTGTTGTTAGCATTGGGAATTATCCTTACCACATCTAGGGTTGGGATTAATCCTACTATAAAATTTTGTGTTTAGAGTTCTCCCATCTATAAATATATATCTCTATCTCATTTATAGTGGGTCCCATACTCCATCAGCTGGTATGTATAGATTGGACTATATCGATTAGAGAAAACCATTACAATTTATTCCTATGTCAACTTACTATACACTAATTTATCACTCATTATTTTAATAATAATAATAATTTTATTAATGTTAATTTAAATACCCCCTACCCTCTGGAAAATATTATACTAATAAATATGACATAAAAATATTTTTCATGTTGATACTTTACATGAGATTATATGTTATTCAAGTTCATGTATCATAACTATCTATATGTGTATTTTTTATGTCATTCTTGTAGCCCAATGTAGGTTCACTATTGTGATATTGGAATCCATTTGATCAGAAATGCACACGCCTTTAGATAGTGGGTAAAATTGACCTATTAACAAGGTAGTAAGGTAGTGATATGCTAATTCATTTATGATATCTTCAGATACAATTGATAAATAGCTAATTCCAATGGGCATGTTACCTAACACATATAAGTTTCCTAGTATCTCTTAATACCTAATGAAATTCTATGGAAATAAAATACTTGATTCATAAATAAATTAAAATTGTGATTTCACATGATGTCTGATAATATTAGTATCCTCCTCACGTATAGTCCTTGAATATAATCAATAACATAAAATTTCTTCTAGAATGGAGTTCATGTAGTTACTGCTTAGGTTTGTGGTTTCTTGTTTAGTACATGGGTGTCATGTTTAGGATTTGTTTTATAAATTTATTATTTATTTATAGATTACACATGTTTAAATGATAAAAAATATTAATAACCCATATTTGGTTTCCTATTAACACTTTTTTTCATAAAATTCATGAGATTTTATGAACATGTAGATTATTTTCATATAATCTGAAAAAGGTAAAAGGGAATGTTGTAGGTGATTGATTTTTGTAGAATTGAGTTAATAGATGAGTGGGAATGAAATTATGAGATTATAATTTTTCCATTATTTACTATTATTCAATTGTTAATTTTATTTCAAAAACCAGATTAGGTTATTGATTATTACCTATATGACATATATCTCATTTGTTATATTTTTCATAAAACTCAAAACATTATATTATTATTTTTAATATATTATTTTTTTCATAATATTTATTGTATTGTCTCCACATTGATATACATATACCGTCACTTCTAGTGTGACACCTCTTTCATATGGGGAGGAACACATGCTGTTCTGACACCCTTCAGATCATACCTGGTGGTTCGGTCTTGTAAATACATTATAAAATTGTTACAATTATTGTAAAGGATATTCAATCCCATATAGACGACTGTATATATAATAACTATAATATCATCATTTATTTTTAATGATCAACAATACATCCATTAGGAATAGAATATATTAGAAAAATACTAATAACAATATTACCCATACCAATTTCATCACTCACTATTTATGTAATTATTCTATAAAGGGTTGAAATATTTTGGAAAAACATTACGGGTTTTTTATAGTAGGATAACACTATTTTTCAAAGAATTAGATGAACTCAAGTGTCTTTAATGTATGCTTGATATAAATTATCAACGTATATATAAAATATTATTATTTTTCACTATGCACAAGAGCCTCAGCCCAGTTGGTGAGGACTCGCTAGGTGCATCCAAGAGACCCAAGATCAAATTCTTGTGGAGGCATATTTTAAGGTTACTGTAGTAGCACTGTAGAAGGAACTGTAGAAGTACTCTAGTAGGCACTATTCGGTACTGTAGCAGCCAGAACTATTCATCCATCTGGGCCTTCAGGCCACCGGTTTGGTCCTCGGGTCCTGAAAGGCTTTCGGGCCACCCAAGGCCTTCAGGCCAGTTGATTCTCAAGGCCTTCGGGCCACCTTAAGACCTTAAGACCACCCCTAGGACTTTGGGCCACATGAATGAAAGCCCCAAACACACTACAAAAAAAGGATCAGCCCTAGAAGAGGATTTAGAGCAGGTACACTCACCAGAGCAGAGCCAAATGGATTGTCAGAATGAGAGGGTATGACCATACCATCGGTACCAGCCTTTGCTTGCACGAGAAGCCTATCCAGACGGTCATGCAATGGTGGAGAGCTACTATCATGATGCAGATGTTGGGGAGGGGTAGCTCCTTGTAGATAGTCTAGTTGAATTACCTAAGACCTTCGGGTCATGTAATATCCTAAGCCTACTGGCCATGTAATCTTTGAGCCTACGGGCCTTGTAAGGGTTCCCTCTCATCCCTTGAAGGGGGGTTATCAAAAATCAATAAAAAATGAAGGCCTTCAGGCCATTCAGGCAGGCACTATCAATGTTGTGATAGTAAGAGATGATATGAGTTCAAAAAATAGTTTATTTTAATTACAATGTATATTCATCTATCAATGATCCTGGAAGAAAGTGAAATTTTAAATTTTATGATTGATTTGGGCAAGGCCTTTTTCATCTGATTTATTTTCACATTATATCCATTTTTAAATTCCTAATCCATGTGAGGAAGCATGTTATATTGAAAACATTGTGAGTTAATCCATGTGGAATGATGTTTTATAAATAACCGTATCATAATATATCTAAGAATAAACAAAATTTATTTATGTAGATAAAATTGACATTAAATATAGAGGTATTGATACATTTCTATGAATAAAATAATCTAATTGTAATATATAAAATGACCAAGTATGTTATATGAATCATATAACTTCAATAATTCATTTTGATTTTTTCCTAGAGAATTTTAATTAATAATTAAATTAATTTATTAGGAATCAAAAAAATATGAATTATTTTTTCCTTATTTGAAATTCATATTTATCAATAATAGATAACATTATATAATGTACCTAGTATAAAATTAAAACCATGAAATGAATATCAGGAAATATATATATATAAAATATATTTTATGATATAATGTCTTATTACATGTTTGAGTGAGATAAATCTATGTGTTGGTTTCATGGAAATTCAAAAATGATGGAGAGAAATTATAAAACAGATATATGATGATTAAAATGTTAAAAAAATCTACATTTTATACAAGAGAACTAAGATAAATTCCTTGAGTAAAAACCGGGGAAATTAAAGTAAAAAAATCATTTTAAATATGAATTTGATGTGAAAATGAGAATCAATGGTAATGAAATTTGTAAAATTTTTATGCTTAAGAATTTTTAAAATTATAAAAATTTATAGAATCTACCATCACAACTACATGAATGATACAAATATTTAGACAAGAATAATAATTATTTTCTAAACGTTCATTCAAATGTTGAAATTAATAAAATATTATATTCCATTTCCAAAAAATAATTTAACTGATGTCTTCTAATAGTATATTTTTAAAATAAAATTTATAAAAATGGAATGAGGATTGGAGTATTTAGGAACTATGAAATATATAAAATAACATATTTTAATGATTTGGTGGAAAATACATCAAATCATTAGAAACATTGGAACATATATTTTTTCTGGATTTAAAAAAACTATAATTCACTAATATAACAATGAATTTTTTGTAATTATCAATTAAATAATTTTATAAGATTATAAGGTCTTGGTATTGAGGGTATATTGTGGAACTATGTATTTAAAATTTTCTTGATAGGGTATTTACCAATATGACTAAATTTATTAAGGATTTATTTATTTGATTTGGAAAGATTATTATTCTGGATAATTTCATGTTTTTAGACATAGAATTTTAATAATAATTTTATTTTATATTGGGATGAATGTTTTTGACATTAGAGCTTCTTTAAATTATAATATAGAATAAGAAAAATAAATTTAAACTGGGGGAAATAATGAGATATTTAATTTATAACAATATCTAATTTATTTATATAAATTATATTATATATTAATAATATATAATAGATATATAGGTGAATGATTTGTGAAAAAATATACCTATGAATTATTAGGATAATATGGATAAATCCACATAAAAATAGGAATATAAAATGATGCATTTTGAGAAGTATGAAATCAATAGTTATGAGGCCTATCAATTCAATTTTTTTAAATGGTCTAAGAGGATTTGTGGATTTATTAAAATATAGATCAATTATCACTAATTAATCCACGAAATTTGAAATTATTTATATATCCAAAAAATATAAAATATTTCTAGTTGGGTGATGAATTGAATATACTTTCCATTTTTTCTGTTGGAAGGAATTATCACTATGTAAAATTGAGTCATGAATTTCAAATAAGCTATAATTAAAAAATTTACATGATTATATCGAACATCAAGTGGTTAATTAAATCTATTTGAATTTAGTAAATTATAATAGAATAATAGGTAAAAAATTTATTATGTACAAAATAAGAATCAATGAAAAAAATGAATATGTGATTAAAGATGAGATTATAAATTTTTTTAATGATTTGATAATCTATAACATATGTAATAGTGTTAGGGTAATTACATTATATGTAGTTTCTATGAAATGTTGTTTGAAAGAATCATCAATGAGTGGAATGAGAATATTTCATCAATTAATATAACTATATAGCGTCTCTTCATATATTATAGAATGAACTAGTAGAAAATAAATAAAAATATGTTTCCTTTTTAGTTCATTGATAATGTTCTCGAATGAAATAAAATGAATTATAATTTTTTAATCATGAAACGATATTTTTGTTAAAAAAATTACATATTGAAAATAAAAAAGATTTTGGTTCACATTCAATACCTCTATGGATCATTTTCTTACTAAATAAATTAGTTTAGATTTTTATAGAATTATCGAGATTTAAAATATGTTTAATGTCCATTTTCTCAGTTATGGTGCATAATATTTTTAATATATATTGGATAATAATTAATCCATGTTCTATAAAATATATTATTGTTTTTAAATTCAATCAAATGTGTTAGATGGATACGTAAAAATTAATTTTTTTTCCACAATTTGGATAAATGCTAGTTCATAGGGGGAGATGGAATTGTTTGTAGCTACTAAATAGTATATGATAGACTTGAAGTGGAAAATTATAAAATAGATGTGATGTTATAACATTGTCCTATAATGTTAGTAAATGAATTAAGGATCTTACTTATACATACTATGTATTAAATAATGTTTATCATAGTTTTCCCAAAATATTCTTTACTATCTTTCCTACTACTAGAAAATAATTTCACACAAATGATTGGTAATAATTTGTGATTTTTCAAAAAATAATGGAGGTATGTTATGATTTATTATATTGGTGGTTATTATAAAATAATATTATATTTAGATAAAGGTTTAAATGGGATATGAGAATAATTTTCATGAATACATATATATACCTGAAATATAAAAAAAATCCCATCTATCTTTATAAGGGATCATTTTTATGTCATAATTTTTTTTGAATCTGCACCATTATATTTTCATGCTATTTAGAATATTCTAATTATATTATATTTGGTAAAAATACCTGTATGATTTATTTTAATTAAATTATAATTCTGATTAATGATGTATTTTTCTTCCAATGAAAATACAATATCATATAAAAACAATGAACAGAGTGAATTCTCATAAGGTTTTTTATAGAAGTGGAGGTCTAGTCAATTTTAAATCATTATAAAACATTTTATTATGTTTTTCACATTAAAAATACAATGATATAATAAAAGTTAATTAAATGATTTATTATTATCCTAAATATTTAAAATATGTTTGATAATTGTTTAATAACTATGAAAATTTTCCATGGGTCAGGAATATATAGTTAATTCTAGAGATACATAAATTATATATGCTATACATGGAAATTTTTTTATTTCTAGGTTCAAAACATCATGTAAACCTTATGATATTATCATAGTAATGAAAATAATTATTTGGTAGTCGAATGAATAAAAAAATTTATTGAATATATTTACCTCTGATGTAATTTGGGTTTTTATGTAGAAAAATAGTTGAGAAATATCCACAATTATAGAAATTGAGTTTCTAGATCCATCATCAATGATAATTATGTACATTTATTGAATAATAAATTTTGAATAATCATGGAGAAATATTGATTCATTCATTAAAAAAGATCAGTGTATCATAAAAAATTTTATAGGATAATATGATTTAAAAGGATATGAAATATGTTATAAATAGAAAATGAGATACTCAAGAATGTGTTAGACCTGAAATATTTAGTTTTATATTGTGAAAAGTAGAACTTATATATAACTACTATTATTTTATTAATATAAAAACATCTCATTGGAATAATATTCCATCTACCAATAGAAAATGATCATAAAGAGTTTATTATTATAAATATTGTTAATATTGTGTACAATATTTATATATAAAATATCATTTATTTAATTAAATATGCTAGAGAATATATGAATATAATCCATGATAAAATACATTACTATGAAATAAAACACCACCTAGTTATGAAAAAATGTCAAAGTAATGGAAAAATATATTTATGATAACCCTTATTTTTTCAACTGTATAATGATTCTGTTTAAAGTTGTAATTATTTCTTTATAGTCACTACCATTCAATGTAGAAAAATTAAATCTTAATTTTAACACCCTCTAAATTTTGAGTATATTACTATTTAATAAATTTTATGAGTTTAATAGGTTAAATTAAAAAGAAAATAAAATATAAATGAATAATTATTTATTATAGTAAAAATAAATATTTTACAATTAAATACAATGAAATAAAATTAGTAAAATATAATTTTAAATAATAATTGATTTTAAATTTCAAATTCATGTATAAAAATAAATTTATTATTTATATGTTTTTATTAAATATATTTAATTTAAATGATAAATTATCATAATTTTAATATAAAACATATGGAAATTAATTTTTATAATATTTATAAAAACTAATAAAAATTTATATATCATATTTCAAATTGTTTAAAATTAAGCCAAAATCATTTGGAGATAGAAACTTGTTTCTTTTTTATGAATAATGATTTTAAGAGTGTGTCGCCAATTAATATTAATAATTAAAAGTGAACACTATTGATGAATATTTTATACTAAATTTTCGGTTAATATATTATATAATATCAAATAATATTCACCTTTTTAAAAAAATAACGTTAACTGTAATAAAATCATTTTTATACTTAATGATACAATTTTTTTTAAATTATATTTATATGTTTCATAAATAGATTATAGAATTAATTATTTTCCCCATAAAAAATTTAATCATCTAATGATTTTTTTGGAATTTTATTCATCACAATAAATATTAGTTTATATATTTATGTTAATTTATATCCATAATTAATAGTTACCGTAGGAAAAGACCATATCTGTTTTGTAATGATTAAAATGGGTAACAATGGGGTTAAGAGAGAGAAAATAATTCCATAATCAATAAAACTATTTATATTTTATTATTTGAGTATATATAAGCCTCAAAATATTATATATTTTAAATTCAAATAATTTAAAAACATACTAGAAGAAGTTAAATTTTTATATATGTAATGATCTTAATAATTAGAAGGGCTCAACTCTCCTTTCTTATAAAAGGGAACCACCACTTTTTTGATCATCACACCACCTCATAAACTTATATCATCCAATACCAATCCAAATGACAATAATTAATTCTAAAAATATCTTCTAGGTACATTTCAACCAACAATATCCATCCAATAGGCCATATGTTTCATCATAATATATATTAGTTAGGGAATATATACCAGTTCTTATTAACCTCATTCTTATTTCTTTTATTTTTTATTATCATCCAAATAATATATAATCATTATAAATTTTTTAAATTAGTATCATTAATGTAATGAAATATTTTTATCTTAATGATATATAAATTCTATATCTCCTATCAAATTATTCATCCTTTTAATGTTCTCACATATATATATGTTGACTACCGCCTCGAGGAATCAATATTTTTTATTTTCATTAAATTCTTCCATAGGTGGTTATATAAATATATTTAATAAATATATGTTAAATTTATTAATTGTTTTTAATTATATAAAGACAAATTATATTTTATGTTTTTTATTTCTATCTATTAAAAAATGGAAACATCATTTTTATGTACATGTGGACTACCATTTATATGAAGTGAAGTAATTAATTTGCTAATATCTCCCTACAAGGATGGTTCAATAAATATATAAGGTAAATAAATATTATATTTATTAAATGATTATGATTATATATAAAATAAAATATAACCAAAGTGCAAGTTCCCCAACCACGAAACTGAATCATATATGGAAAATAGAACCTCTAATACCACAATACTGATAATTAAGATAATTTTTTAACAAAAGGTTGATTAGAATGTACAAGGTAATTTTATAAAGTTAGATAAATTTATTATTTTTTAGGTAATATATAACAAGTATATATATATATATCATATATTTGGATATATCATTTACTAATCCATTCTTGTATTGAGGTAATGGTTTACTATATATTGTCAATTTCTATCTGGATCAATTATTTTTTAATTTAACTTATGTTAAATTATATTATATATATATATGACCCATATATAATTTTATTTGATCTATTTATTGGGTATTCTTTTATTCTTTAAATTTTTTCTTAAGTTGGTACTCAAAAATATAAAAATAAATTTTTAAGAAAATATGGACTTTTGTTTTCAGACATGTTGTATTATTATTTAATTTTCATATTATTAAAAAGAAATTGTAATGTTTTATCTCATTCTTAAAAAACTTTTATATTGAATTTTTAATCACATTATAATTTCATCATAGTTGTTTATAAATGAATCTTCTTAAAATTTTCCATGTGGATTATGTTTTTCCCTTTTATTTAGGGTTAAAATAATATTTGGAAACATTTTTTGTAAGGAAAAGAATTTTCTACCTTCATTTATTTTCTTCAACATGAATATTACTTTTTATGTTTCAATGATTTCATAACAGAAATTATATTTCAATTAATTTTTTATTTTTTTAGTATTTAAATGTTACCAAATTGAGTAAAAATTTTCATTTATTTTTCAAATCATATATGTTGTGATTTTATAACATTATTTTTCATCTATTTAAAAAACATATAATTATATTTTTAAAACAATATTGATATGACCATATAATTCCATTAAATTTTATTATCAAAATATATTATTATGTTTTTTATTTAATGATGTTTAAGGAAAATCATTAATTCATTCATGGTGTAATTGGATAATATATGAATGATAATTTCCTTGTTTTTATTATGACACACACTCATAAAAATATATATAAATGTTTTTTTATATAGATGGTGTGTCTACTATAACCCTCAAATTAATTTGGTAATTGTTTATAAATCATTATCATAAAAGGATACACATGAAGATTTACAAATCCTAAGTCCACATGGGAGGTTCCCCCATGGGAATGAGGGTACATGGGTGATTATTTCATGTTTATGAGGGTAAATATTCTATTTTCACAAGACCAAGATGGTACCCATGTGATTATACAAAGCATAATATTTGATTAAAGTAATGGTGAGTAATACTGAAATATTATTTCTATATTTATAGTAGTAGGGTGTAAACCCAATCCACTAATTTACTATGTCCACTATCAATGTATTAGAAGTGAACCTTTAATAAATAAATAATATTATACACTTATTTTAAAACATAAGTCTTATTATTTTTATATTCTCACTTTCATCATTATTTATTATTAATTATTCATTAATCTTATGAGTATTATCAATTTTAGAGCCAACTTTTTATACCATGAAAAATGTTTTCTAGCTTATGAAACATTGGGTATGATCTCATATGTTGTTATCATGTTCTTATACCATTAAGAATATTTTATTTTCACTTTTTATCATCGATTATATATCATATTTTTAAAATTACATTGTTTTTTAGTTCGCATTTTACTTTGTATCCTTTCCCTAATTTTATGAAGAATGGTATTTGTTACTGAATTTATAAGGGTATAGCCAAGGAGAACGTTATAAAGGATTTTGATGATATTTTATCAAATAATATCAATATATTTGTTCTCTCTAATGAAACTAATATTTTATTTTCCTCTATGATGTTATATCCTAATATATGTAACATATTTATATATTTTGGAGATATTTCCTTATATATGGTGCTCATATAACATAAATTTGTAAAAAAAGAATGGGTTAACTATTTTTAGAGATTACGTTGTGAGAAATAATATAATAGAAACTAAGACAACCTATAATCATATAAGGGTGAAGTTGATTGAATAAAAATCATAGGATGATAAAAATGTATTAAAAATTGGGATATCATTAGATTTATTTTTATAATTATATGATATTTTTACTCTGATTAATGATTTTTGACATTTATATTGTGCTTTTTCATATGAGTAGATGAATGGAACATGAAGGAATTCGGATAAAAATATATATGGGTTTGATGTTTAATGTAGTTATTCAAGAGAAACTGAACAGAATAAGGGAATGAATAAAAAATACTAAATTTATTGTTATGAAATTATCTTAGAAGTAAAACCATTTTGTGAATCAATACAATAAAAGGAAGGATAAATATACCATTTTTCATTCGTAAAGTAATTATGTCTTCCATTTTGGGTCCTTTAGTACACAAGTTGTAGAGTAATTGATCGGTACCAAAGAAACTATGGGTTTCATTATTAAATTATTTGAGAATTAATTGTTGTCTAATATGTTTAATTTTTATTAGTTTATGTGGATAATTGTTTCACAGATATTAATAATACTAGGTATGATGGGGGAATTGAATCCATTGAATGAGAATATTTTAATAGGTTAATTTTAGGAATGATAATTCCCTAAATTCTTTTTGATGAAAATTGAGAGCGAATTCCATGACCTAAATAAGATGGGTAATAAATCCATTGGTACCTTTGAAGAAAATTTAACCATACAAAGATGTTTCAGATTAGAATTCTTCATTAAAAATGATATAATAATTGATAAATTCTCTAGTGTCTTAAAACCAATTATATAGAATGTATTAGGTAAATGATATTTCGATACTCATAATGAATTCATCTAATTTTCACTTTAGGAATCAATTAAGATAAGAAACTTCCATTGTTCTCATTGTTTTCTATATAAGATGGGTAATTCTTTTTTTAAATTTTAATGTAATATCCCATTTAGAAAATAAAATTAATCTCCCTTCATGTAAAAAGATGGGAAATGAGAATTAGTTAAATTTAGCTAATTGGGATGGTAAATTATTAGTTTTAGAAAATGTGACCATCCTGAAAATGAACATCAATATGATATAAAGATGAAATACATTGAAATAAATATATAGAAATTTTAACATAATATATCACATATAGTATTATTCATCAGTTTAAAAGATTATGGGTATTGTACAATGCAGTTCTTGAATCTAGGGGTTAATTATGAAAATTTCTATTACCGTCATCTTATGATAAAATAAAAATAACATCTTATATAAACTGATGAAGTTAGTTATGTGTAGAATTTTATGAAGGATACAAATATCATACACTAAATATATGATAATATCTTATTTTATTTAATCTATAATTGGCCTCTAATATAAAATGAATTTTCTATGATTATCATATAACCACAGAAATGAATATAAATTGAATTATTGGTGAAAAATAATAATGGTTTTATTATCATATCTAATGCCTATTATTTCATTCTGATTGATTCTTGTGGGAATGTTATTTCAAAAAATAGTGTTATTCACCATCTATATGAACATGAAGTGACTTTTGGTATAGATTGGATCCCATAATGTAGAAACTATATCAATTATCAATGAGTGGAAATGATATTTGATATTTTCAATCAACCAATGATATTAAATTAGTGATAAGATAAAAATTAACATATGTTAGAAATTACAACAAATAAATAGGTATTAAAATTTATTCATTAGGGAATATATATATAATAGTTCTGAGGGGACTCAAAATTCAATATTTTTCTATCATTTTAGAATATTCCATTGTATATCTTAATGAGTTTATTTATTTTCCCTTGGAATCTTGATGATATGTTTTCAATATAAACCATACATAGTGTTACACCTATTTGAAATACTAATTTCAAAATAACCCAATTTGAGGTGTTGTAATTGAAGAATAAAACATTGGGGAATCAATATATTTGATTAATGCTAAATTGTGTTGTTCTATGAGGAAAAAAAGTTATCTTATTTATTAATAAGTATGTATTAATTCATATTTTAATGGAATGTTAACAACATAACATGATCAATGTTTTTAGAAAAAGTAGCATCTACCTCATATTGAATATATTTATAAACTACAATAACAACAACACATTTCAATTATTTATCATCGATCGTGATAACACAACATAATAATTAAAAACATTTGATAAATCCATGAAATAACCCAAGTGAGAAATTGACTTATGAATATTATAATTATTAAATTTGGCCATAAAAATAGCACTACTAACATGTTAGGTCAAATGAATACAGTCTTTAAGGATTGGATTGATAAATTCACAGTAGTCTTTATATATGATATTATAACATATTCCTAGAAAAAATAAGATCATTAAGATAATTTTAAAATTGTATTGAAAACATTAAAAAAATTTATCCAATTTTAAAAAATTATATAGTTTTAATTATTCTTATAGAATGTATCATTAATGGTTAGTATAAAAATAATTTAAGCTATGTATGTAGACGTATGAAAGGAAAAATTTATTAAGTAATGGCCAAGTAAAAAAATTATGACAGTGACATGCATTTTTCATGGATTATATACATAATATTATTTTTTTGTGAAACATTATCAAGGGTATCTTATATATTAATCAAATATAAAAGTAAGTTAATAATATTCATTTCGATTGATGGATATGAATATAATTTCAATGATCTAAATAGAAGGGTTTTTAGTGCATCTATTCTCTATTTATCAAATAGTGAAGATGGAACATTTTTCAATAATGATGAAAAATAAGGGAATGGGGTGAGTTATTATTCAAAATGACATGGTTTTATAATATGAATTATTATAGATGATGTTTAAGGATATATTTACCAAATCATGATTTGAAGATACCAATGGAATTTTTTTTGTTCAATATATTGATAAATTTTAATTTTGGTGAATTTTGTCAAATATATTTATATAATAAAATTGGGAATCATATATTCATCGATAAATTGTTAAATAAGAACAAATAAAGATGGTTAGATTTGGTTAAGGATTATGACTCCTTGATACATTATTACTCTTTTATGGTTCACAAAACAGTCGATTCATTGAGTTGGAAGGACAATGAAAAATTGTCCCAGATATGGATTTAAGGATATGTAATATTTATCTCTTTATAGAGGATATATAATGAAATACTAGTATAAGGGTAGAGATACTATGAAACTCATATGGATGTTCAATAATCCATTTATGTGATGAATAAAAGGTAAAAATGATGTTGTGGATATGCCTAAGAATGAATGGATTGTTTCCTAATTGATATATGCTAACCATGGAATGAACTCGTTAATGAATTATTTATGTCCTCTATAAATACTAGAATTTAATATGGATATGATTAATGAAACACATATGACATCATTATCTATTTATCTTTTAAGAGATATGGAATATAGTTATATGAGAGATATATATATTAAGATATAATGAAAATTATTTATTCAATGTATTAATATTAGTTCTTGGTATGTTTGTAAGTTAATTATTAAGAAACATATTCTAAAGGGATCTAGAAATAATTTTCTATATATGAATGTAAATTACATATAGTGATATGAGGGATAAATTTTTGTGAAGAAGAATTACGTGAATTTTTTTTTTTGAACCTGTTTTTCTTGTATTTTAGTAAGTTAATTCATAGTTATTGTAGTATAAAGGGGTTATAAAACAATTCACTTTACAAGAAGGAAAATTTGATAATAACATCTTGTAAATTATCAGAGGACTCTTGAATAATTATTAGTTCTATTACACAATATGGTTATAGTAGATCACTTTATAAAATTAACTATCCTAATTTCAATAAATAGATATTTCTCTTATTGTTAACATTAAAAGATATACATTAATGAATTTGTAAATGTAGATAGAGTGAATCTTTATGTCGAATGTGTCTAGGTTCGAATTTTAACTCAATGTTCCTGGTAAGTTTTTAGATTGATTTAGATATATAGTTCGTCATTTTAACAACATATCATCCTTAAATAAATGTTCATTTTGAGAGAACCATTCAATCTATTCATTATATACTAAGCTAATTTTTTATGGATTTTAGATGAGGTTGGGATGAACCTCATTCCTCCTTTAATTTATTTTTCAAAAATAAATTTCATTTCAGAGTTGAGTTGGGTAATTTTGAATATCTAAATACATAGGATTTTAGAACTAAATCATTTTGTGATGAACATTGTGAATGAACATTATAGGGATATAGAGTAGAAGGGAAAATTATATGAATGGTTGTAAAAATTCTATAACACATTAGGTTATATAATATTTAATGGATTAGTTCTACTGATAATTATTTATGGTATTTAAAGTTTGATGCTATAGATAATGAATTATTATATAAACCTCCTTGAAATAAGTTTATCAAATTTCTTAGGATAGGGAATCTGATCCCAAGACACATCAGTCCCATTGAGATTATAGATCAAGTTAGGATGATAGGTAATCAATTCATACACCCATAAAACCATTTTCAGGTACATGAATTGTTCAATGTATCAATATTTAGTATTTATATTCATTAAACATTAAATGTAGTGAAATATAATATTTATAGTTGTGGCATGATATTTTTTATGATGAACAACCATTAAGAATTTTGGATCAATGTGATAAATTTCTACACAACAAAACCACTCATGAGGTCTAGGTTTGGTTGTGAAACCAAAAAATTAGGAAATGTATATGAGGATCTAATAATATAATAAGGTGTAAGTAACCCCAGAGGGTTTTATTTCAGTAACATAGTTTTTCTAATGTAATTCATTTATGGGTGTAGAATGTAAAACCCACATATTTTGGAATATATTTCTATTTAATATGTTCAATGTGATTAATATATTTTGATGTAAGAAATTATGAAAAATGTCTAATAATTATTCATTAAAACAAAAATTTAAAAATACAACATGAAAAATAAATGAAAATTAATTTCTATAATCATGAAAGTAATTTAACGAAATACTTATTTAATTGTTCATTGATAGACAAAAAATGTATTTTTGCGAAAAATATTATATTTAATATGTATTTTATGATTTTTTTTCACTTTAATATAGTTAAAAATTAATGTATCTGAATTATTTATAAATAAATAATAATTAATAGTCGATATTAAGATCATTATGAAATGGTTAGAAATGAATATAATATCAATTGAAGATGAAAAATATATATTTTTTCATAAAACTCTTTTTATGCACATATTTTTTTCATATTAATAACATAAACTAATTAACACATCTTAGTAGTTTTAATAGAAAATGTATATAATATATTCAATTTTATATAATTTAAATAATTTATTAGGTTTTACTGGGAAGGGGATGAGAATAATTACACTTTTATGCTCAGAGATATATTTTTCTACAAATGGAATTTATATGTGTTTAAATGAATAATAAAATAAATTTCAGCCACAATTATAAATTAATTCATGGAAAATGGATTTTTTGTTATTAAATAATATAATAATTATAATTAATTAAGATAAAGTTATTTTTTGACATATTTAATATTTATTTTGGTACAAATTTTATCATTGAGGTAACTATTAAAATAGTTAAGGTTGAGGTAAAATTAAAATATTACAGAAGCAATATCAAAAGAAAAATTTTTAAATCAATATTTTTTGTGTATTAATTCCATGAAATATATAATCCTTAAAATTGGACTCAATTAAAACCATTTTTTATAAGATTAAATTTATTATATTTTTAATGACTCTAAATTTTGCATGGATTCCATTCAAGACACAAATAAAAGGGATCCACCAATTCTTGGTTATTTATAAAAATTGAGATTCTAAAGTTTGATATGATCTACCATAAATTATATCAATATCTCCCCCATTTAATAGGGGTGTTTATTTCATTCCAAAATTTCCTGATAAGATACCTTATGATATTTTCTAATGGCGATTTTCCAACATAGAGGAAAATGATCATTCAAAATAATTTCATTTTTCATTCATCAAAATCCTTATCCAAATATTATAGAAAAATATTTAAATAATTACATAATTATATTTGCATCATGTAAATATTTTTATGATAAATTTAATACAATTTTCCCTCTATTTTCCATTTATTTTAAAATATAATCTTCAGTGAAGTAGATGTGTCAGCTACCACCATAAGGAAGAAAAATTAATATGTTTAAATTATATTCCCAAATAGATTGTAATATGGGTCGATAATTATGATATATTTATGATTAGGGAATGTTATTCTACTATTACATTTCTTCAATTACAACCATTTAATAATAAAAAATCACACACTAATACATACAGAATACATTATATACGATGTGATGAAATTTAGTTGTCATCAAAACCATACATGGGAGGTTATGAAAATATATATACTGAAAAAATAATATATTTATTATATTACTAAGAATGTATAGATTATGGAAGAAATGAAAAAAGTGAAGGGATTAAATTCAAGAAATTGAACCACATGTGTAAAATATAAGTACTGAAGAAATAATTTTTCTTTTAATAAATAATTTGTCATAATAAAATATTCATAATTAGAAGGAAAAAAATAAATTGGAAGATAGTTATATATTTTTATTTTTTATTTATTTATAATTTGAATTAATTTATTATACAACAATTTAGATCATGTGTGATACAGTTCCGAACATGATATCAGGGTTTATGCTACAACCTATATTTTTTATTGTTATCATATGTGCTTATAATTGTATTGTGGGAAATTATATTTTATATAAAACATAAATAATTTTTTTCTTCTATGGTGTTCATTTTTAGGGTTTTCATCTATTCTTTCATTTTAACCTATTTGGTAATCAGAAAGTCCAAAACAACTTTGCGTGGATAATACAACATAAATCCATTTCTTTTGTTGGGAATATTTTCCATCCATTTCTATATTCATCATAATAATATAATATATTCTAATTTATTATTAAATGAATTTTAATGGTTATTTTCAACAATTTTTTATTCCATTAAAATTTATTAGAAAGAAATATATTTATTCATCCCTATTCGTTCCATTTTTCAATTCATTTTCAATAATTTTAATATATGTGTTTGAAAAGGAATTATACCATGAATGGATTTTACTACCATAAAATAATTTCATAATAATGATACTTTTTAGGCATAAATGGTATTTAAAGTAAACCTATATTCCATTTTTTAATGGATTTAAGTCATTAATAGTAACAAAAATATGTTATTATCTTCCCTTGTTTTGGAAAATATATATATAATAATTTTATAAATGTTTGTTTCATCTATTTCAAAATAATTTATATATTTTTATGATTTAATACGGATATGATCTTATATGACCATCATCTTCAATTTTCTATTTGTATTATGATGAAGATGTTTCGGTAATGTTTTATAAAACCGAATTTATATTTCAAGGGTTAATAAATCTATAATGTAATGATGGATTGACTTATTTTATTATTATATGTATATATAAATAATCATGTGATATGTGTTAAATTTATAATCCACAATTTAATTGAACAAATGTTGATGTCTTATGAGTAAAACGATTTACATGGGAGGTTCTTGAAATCCCAAAATTACATAATAGGTTCTTTAAATCCCAACATGGTAAAAAACTGATTATCCAAAATCCAATAAGGAAAACAAGTAGCTAAAAGGCTAAGAGGTTACATAGGTGGTTATCCAAAGCCCATGATGTTATATGGGAGTTTTCCTCATTCCAAAAAATGGAACATGGGTATTTATTTAATGTATATTTATTTTATGAATTTCATGATAAATATCCTTGACATATGATATCTATGTTTTTGGGAATATGAATTAATGTTATTCCATAATAGTAATATGTCCACTTTTAGTCTTGTATGTGAGCCTTGTATTAGTAAATCATTTTATATTCATAAGAAAAAAAATACATCTTATGATCATTATATTCACTCATGGATCATAAATTATTATTAATGATTTTTTAATCTTATAATCTGTTTCTATGTTATTATGAAAAAACCTTATTCAATTACATACTTTTTATGGTCTATATCTTATTAAGTATGATCTAATATATTGTGATTATATTATTGAGTTCTTATTATTAAATTATTATAACTTATTGTGATTTATTTACATCTACCATATTTACCCACACTATAAATACAAACTCATGTTTTCTTATGCTTCAATTAACAAGGTTAAGAAATAGAGGACAACAGTTTAAAATTAGTAAGGGCTCTAATATATTATAACATTATATAAGATGTCAATTTCGTCTAATTATATAACTTTATTATGTATCATGTCTCCAAGGGCCAAACCACTTCACTAGTATAGATAATATATTATCATTTGATTTACTGAATATTGATTTTATTGATGAAATATTAATATAAGTGATTCTTAGTTCCAATTGCAAATGGATCTAGAAAAATTAAAGGATATGGTGGAGGGTAATTTATTATAAAAATATAAAGGATAAATATATACATAGATATTTGAGAATTTGAAAAATCAACAACCTTATAAATAGATTTTTTAACATCTAATGATTAATGATGATGAAAATAAACCAAAATCGAGTTTATTCCATCCAAATCTATTTATCTTTATTTGTTACAAATAAATATGCATGATTATACACATTTTTTGTGTTTTATATATTGTAAAAAATGGAAAAGTGTTATGAATTAAAGATAAGTGTAACGTATACACTACACATGTGTTACATTATATAAAGGATAATTTTATTCTTACCAAATATTTTTAATATTAGTATATGATAATATAATAACTATAATTATATGTATCAATACATGTGGAGAATTGTGTGAAAACCATGTGTGTGGATGTACGGTGTCTATAATGATTTAAAATAACACATAATAATTCAATACATTAATTACATCACTGAAATATAACTTTTTATTTATTCATACATTATATTGTTAACATAGATAGTGATTTTTTATTTGAAATTATTTCAGTTTGACCATAATTTGACTTATTTACACTATATTTTAAACATGAACCTAGTTACATTATAAATTCTGGATTGTTGATACCACAAGGATCCACCGTAAAAGAAATTATATATGTGCGTTGAAACAAAACTAATATTCTTAATTGGTATTACATAGGAAATTTATATGTTAATTTGAAAAAAGGAATTTTTTATGAAAATAAAACTATTGAATTAGAATGGAAGGATTTTTTATCGAATTGCAATTTTCAATAATCATACACTAACAACAACAGTTTTATCTATTGGAATCATTCTATGGTTGATGGTGTAGTTATAAAATATACATACTAAATTTTCTAGTGAAAAATTCATTACACATCTTAAAAATATAAAATCATTCCTATTCCTAGTTAAAAAACAGGATTGATTTGAGGAGTATTTTGAACTCATATTAAGAATATGGTAATTGAATGTAAATAAATAATTAATTTTTTTCATTTAATTTAGAAACCATAAAAAGGATATATATATATATATATATATATATATATATACATTAATGGGTAGGTTTATTTTATGGTCTTCCATATTAGAAAAATAATTCAATCGAAACAGCCATATTTTAACTATAAATAACCATATAAATAAACTTTTGTTGGCCCTATCCTTTCATGAAATATATTGAAACAATGCAACCTGATTATAGGTAATTACTAAAATTTGGGGAAATTTTATTTCATAAAATATTTATTTTTTTTACATTAGTTAATTTCAATTTTTGGATTTTTCATCAATTTTTGTTATAGAAAAGAGTTTGTATGTTTTTTATTTTTTGGGGAATAAAATGATAATTGAGAACATTTAAGCATCACTTTTCATTCATTATTTATATTATTTTTTAATTATTTTTATTAAAAGTAAATAGCATTTGGAAATGTTTGGATCGAACAAACCTATTCTGTACATGTAAATATAAATATTAAAAAGGGTTTCATAAGAATTAATAGAAAGAGGGGAAATTGTGAAAGTGTAAACATTTATAGATAACACAATAGTGATAGAAAACAAAATATGTTTTAGAGATCTTATATTAAATCCCATAACAAATATATTCATGAGTCAAATCTTTAAATGAAATATATATTTCAATTTATCATTTAACATGACTATATTTAACCATAATGACCAATATAGTCTAGAATCCAAAAAACGAGACCACCCTAGAACTCTAATATAATCCTAAAATAATCACCTTGAGAAAATGTCATATCATACATGATTGTATCATAAATTTAATTATACTATGAAATATCTAATATTTAATGGGGGGAAACATATAATGTTTCATCACTACCAACACTGTCTCATATAAATACATGGAACATACAACTAAAATCAATTATATCATATTGAAATAATTGTTGAAATAAACTTATGGTATTTTTTATATTGATTATATATTTATGGAAGTTAATAAAGTCAGGATTTTGGGATTATGTTGTAAATACAATGACACTGACGTGACATCCTAATGTAATATGAATACCAGCATAATCTATAATTTTCAACGAGAATATATTCACACACCAAAGAAATGGCAGGTGAAATCGAATTATAATTTTGTAAATACATAGGATCTCTATGAATTAATGGGATATTAAATTTCAAATATTGATGTATGTTGTGTAGTAACTATTGTGACTCTAATTCATGTCTATGGATCATATTTTTGAAAATTCTATAATTTAATATACTAATGTACAAATGTTTCTGGATAAGATAAAATAGACCTAAATATCTATAAAAAATACTCCCAACATGTAATTGAGATGTAGGTAATGGGGTTTATGAATCAGGTACCATTAATCATGATATATTCCATATAGATCATATGCATAGGTAGAGGGGACTAGAAGAATAATTTTAAAATATTGTCTAAAAATTCATGTGATCCCTAATAAAATGCATAGATATGACATGATCTGAGAAGGAGACAAGAAAACGATGGTAATTCAGCAATGTCAATGAGACTGCAAGTTACAACCATGAGTAAAAATCATGATTCTTAATGTCCATGTGAAATAATTATCAATTTTGGGATAAATTACATATTGATGACCACATGAATTGTGGAGGGGATCAACTAGGTAATTTAAACTATAATTATATAGCTAATCATATAGTAGTGAGGGAATATGAGATAATACAATGGATTATATTCTACTAGTGGTCATTATTGAATCATCTTATTATTTATTTTTATTTTAGTTTTGTCTTTAACATTATTGGTTACCACCTAGTGCAGTCGGGGTTTCTATAGTTGTAAATATTTACTATTTTTTCAATAAAACATAGTTCTTCTAAAAATTTACATTATTATATAAGTATTTTTATTCAAATAAACTAGTAGTTGAACATAATACTAATAACGAATAAATGATATTATAAATTAAATCCAATTCACATGAATTCGATAATTTGGTTTATCCATATGAGTGAACTATAGGGATAAGTATTAATTTAAACACTAGTTGTGAGATATTATTAATCTTAATATAGATAAAACTAGATTCCACATGATGAAATTTAATTATTCAATAAAGGTTAAGAGTAACATGATAGATAATATTTATAGGTGGAGTGACTATTCTAGGAAATAACCAATGAATTATTCAAAAATTATTTTTAAGAAATGAAAATAATAAAAACAAGCCCATATTTTAAATTATTGGATTATAAAACCTTTTAATCAATTTTCATGTATAAATATTATTCCTTTTGTCAGTTCTTCATGTTTATTTTTGACATATTAATTAGAAAATACATTATTCACATCCCAATAATTTTTTATATGATCCACCCAATATACATAATAAGGGTACTAAAAACACTATCAATATGGATATAACCATATAAAAACAATGTTAATTTGTTTTCTATCCTTTACAAATTATGTGAGCATATTTGATTATCAGTAAATTTTTTATCATTGTGAAATATAAAACCTATTTAGTTTAGTAAAAACCATTATAATGACATTAGGTCCCATGGATAATTTCAAAATATACTAAATGCTTATAAAAACATGTGTACAATAATAGATCTCTTATAAGAATCAAATCATACCATAATAATAGGTATATATAATGGAATGATATCTCAATAATCCTCTCATATTGAAATATGACATAATGCTAAACTGTGATATAACATAGGTTATATCCCCTTGGATATCTCCATTAAATAGAAAACCATAGAAAAATATTTCCAATATACCCAAAAAATTCCATAATCCCTATGGAATATTCTAATAGATTAATCATAATGTAAGAAAGTATTTCCCCAATAGGGGTTTTATATAACACGCATGAAATACTTATTCATGATTAGTAAATATATACAAAGAGAAATTATTTTAATCAAAAAATCAATATATTTTTATCTGACAATCTATGGATTTGTATATTATAATTATAATACATTTTTTATCATTGAGTAACCCGGTTGAACAAAGGTATATGTAGGTCTTCCAATGAATTAATTTTTTTTTCAATAATGGGAAACTCAAACATTCATAGAAGTTTTTGACATGTATGAATTTATTTTTCTTCTCTTTTAATATATTCATAAAAGTTTATTACAGTAAAATGTCATTTTTGTGACAAAAATTACATATGATACTTGATCCAATTTTAAATTTCTAAAATGTATAGGGAAAAATTGGCCTCATATTTCATAATAAATTAATTTATCATAGAATTGAAATTATAAACATCACACAATCCCTAATTATTATTCTCATAATATTAAAATAAAATTCAAAAATGTATTTTTGTCCATGTCATGTTTCACTTTTATTTATAAATAATTGGTTTCATTCATTTAATATGATTTTGTGAGCACTACACACATAAAAATAATACTCATAAGGGTGCAGTGATAATGAAAATGATGTTTGGTTTTTATTCCAATTACCATTGCATCAACCTCACTACTTTATTATAATACTAATTACAATCATATAGTTTAATTATGAACAAGGATTAAACAATAATAATATGAGGATCAAAGAATAATTCATTTAAAAAAAGACAACACCAACTTCTTCCACTACTATGTGGTCTAGAATGGTATCATTAAATAACTAATAAGTAAAGATAAATAATATATACCCATATTAAAGAATCTAATTTATGATCTCTTATATATATACATCTAATCACTCCTCTATATTCCTGATGGAATCAATGTATATGTGATGACATGTATGTAAGTAGTGGTATAGTTACAATGGGTAAAGGATATGAGGATTTATTAATTTGATGAGTGGAAAGGTGAAATAATGTGGATTATATAAGAGAGTTGTCTTTAATATTTGGTGGAACACTGTTGGTTAAATGGTAATATGAAATTTATGAATGATTGTCAGATGGGAAATTATAGATGTTGGGGAGGAGAATGTTCATCCCAAATGGGTATGATGTTTGTGGATATATTGATGGAAATTTTCATGGGTGGGGTAATTGAGAATGTGGTGTTCAGGTTTGTTAATTCAAGGAGGTTTCATTATTTATCACTAATAATTAGGTGAAAAATTTATTCAAGGACATATATTCTCTCATCCAATGGCTAGAATGTGTAATTACACAATTATAATTACAATAATTATGTAAAAGTATACCAAAAAAAATTTATACACATTTTCATGTTATTCATCTATCTGAATTATGGGTTCGATGTCTTATAAGGACTCGTTGGATACCTCATATGAAATTATAATTTATCTACTACTTCATGGGTGTCCAAAATAATATAAATTTAAAATTACCATAGGGTTGAGTTTTAGATTTTGTTTCTTGCGGTTTACAGTAAAGTAGTTCCTAAAATGTCATTGGTGAAGGTCGAATGTTAGTTTTGATTATTATACCTTTGAGGATGAGAAATTTTATATTTTAACCTCATTATGAGATAGTGTGTGATTAAACATGATGTTGAAAGGTATTGAGGTGGTATTGAGGAAATTGTTATGACCTAATCAAGTCAGGGGTCTTTAATCACACAAACTAGTTTTTTGGGAGAAGATTTGAACATCAAATTTTTTACATCATGCAGATGGGTATATTGGTTTTAAAAAATTAGTTATTTGGTGGAAACCACTATGGAATAGTACTAGATGGTGAGGTTTTTTTGTTATATGATTTAGTGTCTATGTCCTTGAAATTATTATGGATAGAAAATACCTCGATGAATATGATATGGAAAGTGATAATGAAGCTAGTATAAATGGTTGAGATATGTTTTCATACTTTTTATAAAGGTATGGATGGTCCCCATAGTCCCGATTCGGTCCCCTAGTGTTGAACATTATTCATTTAAATTTTATCTATCCCACATCAAACATTGACTTGGTAAATCCTCTTTTTAATAATCATACACACTTTATTAGTCATACAGATATTGGTTTTGGGTGATGTTGCCTATTCATTATGTATGGTGTAGCATCAAACCATATTATACCTTCAATTTTAGAGCTACCCTAAATTTTCTTATTTCATTTGTTATGTTCACTGTTAAATTGTTCCCAATGATTTTTTACAATTTCCCTTATCATGGTTTATCAAGAGCCCTCATTTTCATGAATGTGGGTTGAACTATGTTTTCATATTTTGTGTTTTTATTTCCCATTTTCATAATTTAATTCCATAAAATATAAATCCATAAAAAATTCTATGTTTACACCATAATAACAATATTAATTGAAATTAGTGTATCAGCTTATAATGATCAAAATTAAATTTTCCTAAATTATCATATTTCAATGATTTTAATTTATAAAATGAAAAAAAATGTTTTCATATAACAAATTAATTACAAAAATCTAAACACAAAGATATATTATCATAAAATCACTAAAAATTAAAAAATTAAATTGATTTAATTATATAAATAATGAAATAATTAATCTTACAAAAATTAATTCATAAGGGAGAATTTCATTTTCTCCAAAAATATATCAATAATAGATCTCACAAAAATATATTATCTCCTTAATTTCTTGTATTATTCATTAAATCATAATTGAAAAATACTTATTTGAATTTAAAATGATCATGATTTATCTTTATATTCCCTTTTACTCAATATAATCATATCACTTCCAAATTTGACCGAATCAATAAAACATAAAAATTCACTATCTAAATATATTTTTTTTGACCATATTAAAATGTGAAAAACATAATTCTTCCCAAACATCCATTTAAAAGAACACGAAATAATTTTAATTTTTTCTAATACCTGATATACATAGTGAAGGTATTCAAGAATTATATTTTATGAATCATTAAATAAAAATACCATGAATCAGGAATATTTATGACTTGATTATATAGTTAGGGCATGTTACGTCCTGACCTATGTTGGAGATCGAGCTGTTACTAACCCAATCCAACCTCCATATGCCAGGGGTGAAAACTAACATTAAAGGCACAAAAAAGGGAGGTATTTTAAAAATAACATGTACACACACACACAACCAACTTAATTCAATAGTGCAGAGGGAAAGGAAAAAAATATGCAACAATTATATAAATAAACCATCCATGCATGAACTTCTAAATAGTACATTCACATTGTATAAAATTAAAAGGTAAAACGGGAAAAATTCACGATCCACCTAAAAAGAGCCAAAAAATGGATATAGCTGAAAAATGTAAAACAGATTATAGATCCCCCAACATAACATTCTTGTTATGACCATCATACCCATTACATGCACATGTATACCTAATCTTCTTTAAATTCGAGATCAAATTGTTCATCAACAGCATATGTCATGACACATGTGAGAAAATCCCATGCATTGGTGAAAACAAAAATACTCAGTAGGATTCCCCAAACTAGAGGATGGGGAACTCTATGATATACATGGAAAAGGGGGAATGTAGTAGATAAGACATGGTATGGTAAATAGAGTGCAGCTGATCCCAAAAAGAGAGTAATGTAAGACCATCCAAACACAAGGAGATAGAAACAGTGATAATATGAACTTCTCATTTATTCTTCAATAACTATAGTAGGATAATAGTATCATCTAACCATGAGTATATAGACATGAAAGACACATGACATACCCAGCATGTCTTATCCTCTCCTGGAAGGAGAGTAACCAAAATCCACGTAGTGGGAACTAGAAATTGAATAAACGCACACACACACACACACACATATATATATATGCACTAAGTAAAAGAATAAAAAACAAGAGAGTAAGGGGATATCCATCACACAGATCATCCCCAAAAAAGATTCACCAACAGTCTTAGAAGAAACCACCACTGATGCATAGCATCCCATATATCTTATTTGAACTGCATGTCAAAGGGACTCAATCACCACACCTTGTTACTATCCACAATAGGTGGAAGAGTCTTTCCCTCATCATTTTAGGTTGGAGCATGGGAATGTTTCTTGGTTGGAAAGTCATCCCTCTTCGTTGAGAGTCCAATGGAACGTCGAATCACATAACTTAACTATTCCTTACAATTGAGAGCCCATAACTCATTTTCATGGACCCAAGAACAGGACAGCTAAAGGCAACAACTTAGAACATCCATAGGAGACCTAATGCCCAACTCGGTTAGAGGGTAATCCTGAAACTACCATCAAGGACCACAACCTAGCCCAGCTAAAGGTAAGCCTAGAAAATCCATCAGGGACCACTTCCCATCCCACCTGAAGGAATATCCAAAACATCCATTGGGTAACACTACCTAGTGTAGCTAGAGGTAAGCCCTGAATTGCTCAGGAAATCCATACAGGATCATAACTCTTGGATAGTAATAAAGAGTCACACTGGAAATACCTACTGGATTGTACCTCTTAAAAAACATCGACGAACAACATTGTCCATCCTTGATAGATCGTACCTCTTGGACAACATAGAGGAACCACACATGCATTCCCAACTAGATGGTACCTTTGTGCAAGCCAACATATAACATTCACATCACATATCATAAATTGTTACACATCGTGTTTGGGTCCCACATAACATGTACCCCTGCCACATCGCATGGTTGGGTGCCTAGCCTTACACGAGTACCAATTTTTGAAAAAGTACCCCTAGGCATTCCAATGAACTCCCAATGAACATAAAACGTCATGTAATAAGGGTGATGAGTGTATGATTCTTATCGTTGATCTAGAGGGGAAAAATGTAACTTCACAAACATGCCTCCTCAAACATCCCTAGAACATTGATCACATCACTTCATATATCTTATCCACACTCAAAGTAGTGGATGTTGATTATAGATGAGGGTACTCTTAAAACGTAGTAGAAGGATCTTCCACTGATATTCCATTAATTATTTCACAATTACTGAAATCACTAATAAGGGTCCACACATCCAAAATGATCATATCATAGAGTTATTTTCCGAAAAATGCATTGGATTGACTAATAATTTTACTCAAACAGATAACCAATGGAAGAGTATCAAATCACAACATTATGCTCGAAATGCATCTCATGGATCCCACACCTCATTCCAAAATTGTGTATTCATATAATTTCATTGTGATCCTCATGGAAAAATACACGAAATAAACTATGATTTCATCCAAAATGGATACTCGGTGAAAAACCTACATTACACCACAACATGTGCGCACTGGGCCTTGTGGGTATCAGACATTGATTTTCGTTTTAAATTCAAAAAATCAGTCTTGAAATTTCCACCCAATGACTAGGGTCGTGCAGCTACTGATGGTACATTAATAATACAACACCTACAAACAAAACGTCCTAAACCGGAACCCCATATAATAATAATTATATTATTATTATTATTATTATTATTATTATTATTATTATTATTATTATTATTAAATTTAGGTGTTTCATTCAACTGATCCACAAAACTGTGTCATAAAATTCATAAACTTGTCTAAAAAAATTTCTTGATGAGAGGGATGTGTCACAAAGAGGGCACATCAATTAGATGCTCGGAATAGAAGATACCACCATATGAAGCGCCATGGCCCAATTCGAACCCGTCCAACCCATTATGGATAGACCCCATTGACTGGGCATGCATGCTCTAGCCTGACCAACCCATTTTCTGACCCACCTGCTACTGACCCAGCCTAATCTCCACCTTTCTATCCAGCTAATGCATTAATGTGGCGAACCCTGCAAGCTAGCCTATATTCACCCCTTAGAGGCCTCTCCTGACCATGAAAAGGATCCTCAATCATGATTTCGTCGTCGCCCCTAGATCTGCCATCTAAAAACATGTTCTCGTGACACCTCTTTTCCTCGTGGTACACTGCACCACCTAACCATCCCACATTTTCTGTTCTTTGAGATTTTTGGCTCTCGCATTTTTCCACCATGCCGACGACACTCTGGTGTTCAATTACTTAGACCCCTAAACCTCATTTTCTTATCTTATTTAAAAACTGCAAATAGATTACTGATCCTTGCATCGAAGGATTCACAGAATCGACCACCTCTCATCGATATATTGGTGATTCAGTGTTCCAAGAATAAATAGTAAACAACTATGAAGAACTGTGGAATCACACATATAAATTTAAGGCCTCAAACGTTGATTGGTGTCCATGTTATTGCGGCCTTTGACGATTGATAAATTCAACGATGAAAAAATAACAAGAATTAATTTTCAAGGAAAACTTCAATAAGAATACAAAATAATCCTAGGTCGATAGATATATTTATCACTGTTGATGTGTTTGAAATTCTCCTATGGTGGTTTACTGAATATCCATCGATGGTTTATTCATGATTCGTCAATGAACAGAGAGGGAGAGAGTGTCTGTGAGAATTAGGAGATAACTCAAATCAGTCTTATGTTTCTATATAATGATAAACACTATATTCCATGCCAATGGTCGCAAAATCTGAAAATACTATGCCATCACATTTTATTTTGTGCCTAGGTCAAACAATAAATTATTTACTGAAAGGTTGTTGCAGATTTTGAATTCGAGTTCCCATTCAATATTTATTCAATACGATGTCAGTGGTTAAATAATTAAGTTTTATTATTTTATTTATGATATTCCCATGGGTGACACTTCTCAAAAAAGACACACACCGATGACAGTTATGACCTACCATAGATGAACACCCCGTTCTGAACTCAATTGTAGCTTCAAATTTATGAACCGAGTTACTGTTTGAGAGATATCCCTTTCCCATTATGTGAATCGTATAAAATATACTTAATATTTTTTATAAAATTTATTCCAGTCACACAGGGCCTTGGAATTTCATGACCTCTCATCACCAAATTCTTTAAATATATGTAGAATTTGTATGAAGTGTTACAAAGGAGAAAATGGTATTATAAATTATAACATTCTGTATGATTTTATTCATTGAAATAAAAATGATGGAAAAAAATCGAGATACGAAGCCCACTCCTGGATCTCACACTCCCAGAAAACCTTCAAATTTCCTTCCTTCCACATCTCATGAACCAATGGGATGGTCCTTCCTCATAAGGTCTGAACATGTCAATGATGTAAATAGAAACATTCATGCATCTCCTCAGCTGCAAAAAGTGGAAGATATCATCTACCCAATCCAGCTAATGGGGGTGGGAAAATGTGGTAGGTAACCTCGTCATCTATTTTCATGGTCCTCAATGGCCCTATGAAACTCATTGGATAGTTTTCCAACCTAGTTGTTCCTATACATGCCACATAATGTCTAAAAAACTCTTTTTTCCTAGGACAAGGTCTCATGATTCCCTCCTTCAAAATATCCATCTAGTGAAACACCTAAGAACATATTTCAACATATGTTTTCCAAGTCGATGTGTCGCAACTGAGACTCTCTTACATGCTCTGGAAGCAAAGGAGTCATAACCATCGATAAAAGAAAAATTGTATCATTTTGATTTAATATGGTCAATTGAAGGAAAGATAATATCTCCAAAACATTCTTCACTAGGTGAACCTCGGGTTTCCTGAAAATGGAGTCTTCTAAAAATATTCCCTTTGCTGGAGTGTATACTATCTCAATTTTATAGTCCTTCAGGAATTTCTATCATGGATCATTATCTGATGTTCTAATCTCTTTCTATTGGGATTTACATGGGGCAACGATGGTATAACCAAACCCCAATGCTCTTTCCCAAAGGATAGAGTCTCTACATTCTTAGGGAAAATACTACCATTTTCACCAACATATACCAAGTTGTGTACTTCTTTTTTTGTGGTCTTCAACAATTTGACCTATACTTAATAATTGTTGTATCAATTTTCATGTTGAGCTTTAAAATGTACAAACAAACAGTTGAGGTGAGTTAACTCATCAAACAACAATATGTAAGACAAGGAAAACACATGTAATACCCATGTTTCTTTACTTTCCATGGAATAATAGTAACACCAAATAAGATACTCCACTTCACCCACTAGTGACATCCCAAGAAAAAAAATTCATGCTGGAAAACTCCAGCAGAAATACTAGGACCTACTCTGACACACCATCACACCACCTCACCCTAAATGCACAATTCAAAGAAACTCCACCCACACACCTCGGTATTATGTTCTTTGGTCGGTACTGACTCACCCCATGGTTTTTATTGAATAAAAAAAGTTTCTCGGTGGGAAAATGACCTATCTTCCCCATTCATTTGATGCTATATTGAACAATACCATCACATGGTTACACCAATGCCACACATCACCAAGGTAAAACCAAAGGCAAGGAGAGAGAAGAGAATATTACTTCACATAGTTTCTAATAATTTATAATGTGAAAACTAGAATAGACAGAGATCATAACTATTATTATCTCATGCGTTGTAGGATCGTATACATCTAATACTTGTGGATTTCGGTGGTTCCAGTTTCCATTTTCTTGAGCCTGACAGGGGCCGCCCAATGGCGGTGGTAGAGGGAGAGCCTCATAATTTCATACCCCACATCAAACTTCTCTTCTCATCCTCCAGAACCACCTCCCTAGAGACCACCATATCCCTGATTCGATAGATCCATCATCTCGTTGTTGTCTCTACCATTGTGATCCACCAGATACCTACCTGGGGTGATTATCACATATGGTGGGGCAATATTGTGCAATATGACATTTCCCATCACATTCATAGCACTGATCCTCTCTAGGATGACCCAGTGCTTCCAAACCATGTGCGTATGTAAGATCATGAGAATATCTCATATGTCGATGTCTTGTCTTCTAATTATTTATAGCAATGATAGACATCTTGGCTCTTTTACACCTACTTCGGAAACCATATGTGTGGTGTCGCTCTGGGAGAAAAATCTCTATCAACTGTGGCTTCCTGATCACGGTGAAATATGTGGGGATCGAAAAGGGTACCTTGATAACATGAATATCTATGATGAGTCCATGCTCAAACATTCATGATCGGAAGTAATAATGATGTATTAAGTTCCATAGATTATTATGTAAGGTTATTGAAACTAGTCACACACTCAGAAACCATCATCTCTCCCTACTGAAACTATAGGAGCCCATGAATCCAAAAGGAGAACATGATGCTGGGGTAGTACCTCTCACAAATAATCTACTGAAAGTCATCCCCTGATATTGTCGACTCATCGAGTAATTGAGTTACTAGTCTCTACCATCACCAAGCTACTCCATAGAAAATGTTATCCACCAAATCCACCATCTGATCTGTCAGTGTAAGTTAAAACCTGATGAGGCGTACCACCAAATCTAGCAAAACCATTATTGCTTGATGGTCTGTCTCACTAAGAATTCTCATCTATCTTTGGCACTGTAACTTGTGGGTGGAAGTGTTTCTACCTACCAACCAAAAGGAAGGGGATCACATGCTGGATCCTAAACTGATGCCTCACCACTCATAGGGTCATCATTATGAACTGAAGCTGTTATCCAAGCTATCTATCATCATGGACATGTCATGAATTTTAATGAGCAGTATTGTGGTCATATGAGCATATATATATATATTTAATCTATAGTGGAAATTTGACTCCTGAAGAACATTAAAAGTCCCAATAATATATGATTCATGTAACATTGTTCCCTGAAATAAGTGTCTTAAGGTGCGGAGTCAAAAAGAAAGTAATCATATCCTGGTGAAAGGATACGTCGTTCACCCATACCATCACTGGACTCCCTGGCCTGAGAGTCACTCCCAACACACTATGACATTATTTCCCTAAAATTAATCATGAAATTTTTAGGGAAACATATGAATAATGTCCGAAGGGTCAAACCACCTATGAAGCCACTTTTTCATGCTTCAACCCATACTAGGGCTCGAGCGCAACTAAAAAAAATCCTGCCTCTATTGTCCAGGTGGTGGTGACTAGTGTCGAATGCACAAAAAACAAGGGGATTTCTTCTCCTGATATACCTGTACACACATAGCCTACTAATTGAACAAGTGAATTTGGAAAGTATGAAAATATGTACCATTTCTATAAATAATCCAAGCATTTATGAACCTTTAAATAATACATGTATCATAGAGTAAACTAAATAGGGAAAACTGAAAAAATACACTCCCCATTAAAAAAATGGCACAACCTATAAGTAGCAGAAAACTAGTAAAATAGATGATAGAGCCCTTCTCCTAAATCCCAAGCTACGACACCATACGCGGTCCATGTACACATATCCCTATGATACTCTGAATTCAAGATCAACCTGTCTATTTTCTGTATATAGAATGAATTGTGCAGGCAAATACCATAGAAGGGTGAGTATAAAAATACTCAGTAGGATGCCTCAAAATGTCAAACGGGGGGCTATAAGAGATAAACCTAAAAGGGGGGAATATTTTAGATTATAAAAGGTACAACAAAATGGGGTCTACTCAACCAATTAATCGAGTGAAGTAAAGTCATCCAAACACAAGGAGGTAGAAAGGGTTTGAAGATAACCATCTCATTGAGCCATCTCTACCAATAGTAGGTTATTAGAATCATCTAAACATGAGAATATAGACACAAAAAGGAAAATTCACACCTTTCACATCATCACCACTTTAGTAAGGTGATTAAAAAACCCATGAAATGGGTACTTTAAATAGAATATTTATATGCTATATCAAGAAACCGAAGGGAAAGAGTATATGGATCTCGATTTCAGAGCTCATCCTAGGAAAAGAATCGTCAATTGTCTTAGAAGTAACCACCATCAATGTGAACCATCCCACAAGTCTTATCTAACCTACAAGTCAAAGGGACTCAATCACCGAACCTTGATACTATCTGCATTGGGAGGAACGGTCTCTCCCTCATAGTTTTATGTCCTTTCACATGGATGTATCATGGTGGAAAAAGAATATATCTTCCTCGAGAGTCCAAATGTACATTAAATAAAGTCTCATTACTATGCCTCAATTCAGAGAGGAAGTTTCTCAAATTCCAGGACCCGTGCCCAGCCCAGTTGGATGGTATCACTTAAAACTTCCATCAGGGAGCCACTTCCCAACCCTACGTGAGGGTATGACCAGAACTACCATCAGGGACCACTAAACATCCCAACTTGTGGTAAGCACAGACCTACCATTGGGTACCACTGCCCAGCCTTGCTTGAGGTAAGCCCATAACTATCATCAAGGACCACTACCCAGTCCATTTGGAGGGAAGGTCAGAACATCTCTGGTCATCCCTGCCGAACTTTACCTCTTGGAAAGAATCAATGAACCAAATTTTCCATCCCTGTTGGATTGTACCTTTAGGAAAGCATAAAGGAACCACATTGTCCATGCCTTCTAGATGGTACCTCTATGCAATCCATCCCAAAACATTCACATTACATCTCATAAATTGGAACACAACATTTGTTGGGCCCACATGATATGTGAACCCTCCTCATCCATTTGGTAGTGTGACTCACCATACTTGGGTACTAATCAATGATCATGTACCCATATGCGTTCAAATGTACTTCTAGAGTCCATAGAACATGTATTTAGGGGGCCGATGATTGTACTACTCTTTTAATTGATCTGGAGGTCCAGAAATCAAACTTCACTAACACACCTCCTCAAACGACCCTAGAACATTGACCACATCATTTTGTAAATATTCTCCACTCTCATCGGAGTGGATACTAACCTACACAGAGGGTTCTATTTAAGAACATTAGAGTGATATTACATTGATATTATTTTCATGTTTCCAATATTAATGGGATATTGAATAAGGCTTCATACATACAAATGGATCAAACCATTTTGATCTTTGATGGAAAATGAAAATGATCGAGTAACCATTTTCTCTAAATTGAAATCTAATGGAAAAGTAGCCTATCAATGCATTGCGCTCGAAAGATGCCTTTTAAGGCCCATCATAGATCACAAAATTAATTATATGGATCACACAATTATTATCCTCCTCGAACAACACATGAAATTAGCTACTCATTCTTCCAAAATGGATACCAGGTGAAAAATTTTCCTTACACCACAACATGTAGAAATTGGGCTTTGTGGGGCTTGCACCCTAATTTTGGTTTTGAAAAACTAAATTTATTCATGAAATGTTTTCCAAAATATGAGTCTATCACTTCCACTAATTATTCATTAATAAAACATCTCTTATATATGAAACATCCAAAACTAGATCCCCAAATTATAATATTTATATTATTATTATTAAATTTAAGTGCAACCGAGCCATAAAATCGTGTCTTAAAATTCATGAATTGGTCTAAAAAGACCTGTCTTGATGTAAGGGTAGTGTGGATGTAAACGACATGTTAATAGGATGCCTGGTGTATGAGATACCACCATTTGAAGCACCCCATTCTGATTCAAATGATTCCGACCAATTTTGGTCAAACGCCTTTTCCTGTTTTCGCCCATTACAGCCAGCCCAACCCATTTTTCTAACCCGTGCCCCATCTTATTGGCCCAAAAAACCTTCCACCAGCCAATTCTGATCTTCACCACACAGGCCAGAAGACTGTATCAATGCGGTGACATCCGCAACCCAACCTCATATTGGCCCGCCTGACTGCAACACAGCTCCAAAATGCATATGCGACCATTGCTCCTAGATTCACCATTCATCCACCTGCAAACAAGGCACATATTTGCCTTTATATACTCCACACTACCTGGCCATCCTGTATCACCATATCACCCAGCTAACTGGCACCTATGGCTACCACTTCCAACATCCATTGTCTCTATGCTCTACGGCTGACCACTATGTCGGGCATGCTCCTTTGGTCCCTTAAGTGGACCAACCAACCTCCTCTTCTCATCAAATTCAGAAATTGAAAACTTATCTATGATCTATTCTTCTAGGTCTCTACCAAACCAGCCTCCGAAAATCCATTTGTCAGTGATTTGGTGTGTTGAAATGAAAAGGGAAACAACCGAAAAGAGAGGATGAAGAACGTGGGTAAATTTAAGGGTCCAAACATGGATTGATTTCCATGTATCTGGATCCATCAATGATTGATAAAGGAACTGATCAAACAAATTACCAAGAATAAATTTTCAATGATAACATCAATAAGAAGACTAAAACCGAATAAATCCTACCTAGATTGATCCATTTGTCACTGTTGACACATTATACTTACTCTAGGGGTGTTTCACCGAAGATCCATCAATGGGTTGTTCTTGATTTATCGATGAAAGGAGAGGGAGAGTGATAAAGAAAGATAATTTTGGGATAACCCTAATTCTATTATCTTATATTATTAGTTATTGCAAATCATTAAAATCCCTACCAACAGTTGCATTATATGAGTCTCTTGTGCCCTATCATTTTAAGTCGCACCTAGGTACAACACACAATTTTGAACTCAATTGCGATTTATGATTTCAAAATAGAGTCCATGTTCAAGATTTAGTAAAAACTATGTCAGGGGTTAAGTAATTAATTTTCTTTATTTAATTTATTTTTTCCCTTGGATGACTTTTCTGACATATGTCTCATACCGAAAAAAGTTCTTCCCCACCTAGTGTAAACTCCATGTTCCAGACTCAATAGTGGCAATAGATATCTGATCATATATACCTTTTTAGTGATATCACATTTCAATTGCATTCATAGTTGAAAATATACTTAATATTTTTATATAATTTATTCTAGGTACATCGGGCCCCAGAATTGCATGTCGTCTTAACGACTAACTCTAAAAATATAAGTAGAAATTATCAAAATTCATGCAAGATTAAAACATGTCACAAAAGGGAATGAAATATTGATTAGGCATCTGAATCTCATATTATCCTTCACTTTTTTTATGAATTTTATTTTTCACTACCATATCATTGTATTAATCAATTCTATGAAATTCTAGTTTGAATATCAATTCTAAACACCACATAAATGCAGCTGATTGATTCAATTTTTTAATCTTATCAATTTATGTGTTATTTATTTGTAGTTAAAAAAATTCAATAATATTTTGATTCATTAATCTAATACTAGAACAAAAAAATTTGTAATCTAATGTCATATATTGCTAACAATAAATTCTCATGTCCCCAAAAAATATATTTAATTATTTATATGTGACATTTTAACTTTTTTTATTTTGGAAAAGTGTCCAATGGAATATTTATTTTCAATACACAATACACATTACACTTTTCAATACCCTTGCCAACACAAAATTTTATTAATAAGGTGTTTATTTATAAACAGATCTATACTTTTTATTCATTTATAATATAAGATTATATTTTCTTGTTTGGGTTTGGTGAATATAAAATTTGAGAGATTATAATAAAAAAATAACTAATATTTTCATTGTTACATAAATGGATTGGATGGTTAATAGAAAATATTACCATCTATTATACATTTATATTTTTAATTGTTTTATGAGTCCATTTATTGAAAAATTTCATATTCATTCATTATTTTTAATTCATGAAGAAAAACTGAATATATAAATAGTTTAGTGGATATTATGTATTTATAAATAGAAAAAGTTTATGAAAACAATAAATGGACATATTTAATTTGATAACTCACACTATTTGAATTTTATATAGTATGATCTAGATATCATCCAAGATTAACCAAACTTTTAACATTGTTCTATATTTTTAAATGGTAACCTCGGTCTCTTCACTAATTTTTTTCTTGAATAAAAAATTTCAAATTATCCCAAGCCTATTTTATAATATCATCCATGATTTTAATGTAACGAAGTATCTCATTTCGATATGTAGTTATACATTGACTTCAACAATATTAATAAAAATAAAATTCATAAGAATTTTTGCATTATTTTTTTATTTGTTCCATAATTTCATCAATAAAACATCATTATATGGGCCTCAGCATTTTTTTATATGGTTATGTTTCATTTCATTATATTTTTTGGTATTGGATAAAAATTTATAATTTTTATCCACTATATGATATTGAGAAATAATTAAAAAATTGAACTATATACCAATGTTTTCTTTTTTATTTTACTACAATGTATCTTCAAGGTGTTAGGGATGTTTATATGTAGTGGTCGAACTCCATTATAAAATGTTACACATAATTTATGATTCATTTCATTATAAATTTTTTCCAATCATCTATTTGAATATTAATTTTACCTAGTTTTTTTAATTATATATTTTTAAATATTTATCATCCCATTTTTTCACCAATTGTAGATTTCATATAAAACTGAATTTAAATAGAATCTTAGATGTTTTATATCATCTGCATAAATGAATATATATTTATTATTCTTTAATTCTCTCATTATTATTTTCAAACACATCTCAATTGGGTGTATTTTTCTCTCAATGTCCCAATTTCATAATTCTTCCTTGAAAATTCCTTTACTGAAAACGCATCTTGAGCATCAAAATTCTTAACGGAGTCTAAGTAATTTTTCCATTTTTTTAAATAAATTCATCCATACATGTTATGTTTATTTTAGTGTCTCGTATATGGGTGTACAATATTTTGAGGATATTTTCATCTATATATTCATTTCTAGAATGATTTGTATCAAATGATATGATAGAGATCACATATAATCTCTATTAACATATCTACCCAATGTAGAAGATATATGTTTATTATCTCATTTTACATGAAATTTAATCTTAAAATTGAACTTTAGATCATTATTTATGGCTTTCATGACTCCCTCATTCTCTATTATAGTAATATAAAATTTATTCCACTTATTTAGGAATGGTGGTTCTGAAAATAATTCATCATGATTCTAATATTTTAAATAATTAATATTAAGTTGAATAATATGTTTTAAAGCATACCACTATATATCCTATAATGTTTTTAATTTTTTATAATGGATCACTTATGTAATTATTTTCTAAATTTCCATGCCGCTAAAATTTTGACTAGTGCATAAAATGTTTGTCAAAACATCAATTCCATCCTTGATCATATAGTCTTGAAAGTGTGTTAATATGACATGTTTATTTTTATAAGATCGTCATAAGTCATACATTTACTTTAAAAGATTAAAAAAAATTAATATTATAATTCTAAAAAATTATGTGATATATTGAAGTTACCCATGTTAATAGCACTTCACCTTATACCATTGTTACTTGAAAAAACAACATTATTTTCTCAATAATTTTAAAATATTAGTATTAAATAAGATAAATCATGGTATTCATATAAATAAATAAATCATATGATTTATATTTATTCATTTTAGACATTCATATTAATGATTGATATAAAAATAATTTTTACTGATTTTTAATTCTAAAAAAAGAGAAGAATTATTTAAACAATTTATTTTTACAAAAAATAAAATGATTTATTTAAACAATTGATTTATTAATTTTAAGGATTTAAAAATGTAAAATATTCTTCACTTTTGAAATAATTATTTTAAAAATAATAATAATATATATTTTCTACATTTTTCGTATATTGTTTATTTGCGAGTTAATAAAATAAGTTAATTCATTTAGAATTACTATCATTTTCATGCTTTCATTAGGATATAAAAATATGATAATATTTTATAAATAAAATTAATTTTTTAAATAATATTATTAATTTAAAAATATTTTAATGAACTTATAAATCTACATTTGATGTTTTGGAAATCTTTGTACAATTTTTATGAAAATAGAAAAATTAGTCTGTATCCATTAATCAAGTATTCATAATGTTATATTCCATTTTATTGAATTTAAAATAAGTATTATATTTTTTAACCTTCTATAACGAAATACATTGAAATGAACATTATAATTAATTTTGGAAATAAATATTGTTGTGTTTAAAGAATACATTTTTCAAAAAATATTTTTTTCATGTTCTTTGTTAATTTATATAAAAATTAATTTTAACGGCCTAAATAAATTTAAATATAAAAAATTAATATATATTTGGAATATAAATGTTCATATTATGTAATAATTAGTCACAATGGATAGTAACCATGGTTAAAGTTTTTTTTACCTCTATAATGGTTTAAAGTTAGTGTGATTCGGGGTTAACAAAGAGTGAATCCTTTTGATATCTATAAAATGTGGAAAAGTATGACTGTATGAATGTATTTTGACATTAACTTACCCTAACTTCATAATTCAAAAATATTGGGTCTACAACAAATGAGAAATAAATTTATTATAGGAAATATTTCAAATATTTACTAATGATCTACTCCCTACAAAAATTAATGGGAACCTATCCCCTATAATATCCATGAAAATTTATCCCTATAGATCATCCATGATCTTCAAAAATCCCCACACAATTATCTTTGATGTATTATACAGGTCATTACTATCCCAAAAGTTCAATCATATAAGATTTAATCTATGATAGAATAGAAGATATCTAATGGTGTGATGTATGTCTTAACAAAATTCATTCTATGAATATTTATTCGTCCACATAATTTGAATATATTCTAACTATCCAAATAAAATTTACTCATTATTCATAGTTTATTTAAATTTAATTATTTTTATAGGTAAATTATTTTGTACCTTCATTATGTTATACCTGAAATGAAACATCTGTCATGTATACACATCTATAACCTCTTCCATGAAAAGATGCGTGTATTCATCACTGCCTCAAAAATATGGTTTACAATTTTTCATAATTGAATATAAATAACACATATGGAATTATATTTATTCTACAATGATAATATATTGTCTATCCTCTTACCATTCAATCCATTTTAATGTAAAATTACATTTATTCATACTAGAAGACTACTTCCTTTGTGAATAATTCATTTAATTTATTATTTAGGACTCATTTTATTTCTCATAAGTAGGCATGTAATGAATAAATATGATATTTATATTATGATTATTTTTTATTGTAATTATTTTTCTATAATACATTGTTTTCAACGATTGGAAAAATAGAAAACAATTCTCATATGAAAATGTTACTACCACCTCCATGAAACTATGTATTTCATTTTCTTCACCACCCATCATGGATGGTTATAAAAATATATTGAATGGACGAAAATGATAGTTATAATATGTTTTATATATTTGAGATGGTGGATCCCTATAATCATTATACATGGTGAACAGTAAAAATATATTATATGGTTATGGATAGAATGGCTTTTAATCGACCAATGTCATCTTAACTAATTTTTTACTAAAAATAATATGTTAATAAATGAAAAAATATAATAATATCAATTTAATTAACATGAAAAGGGATTTCCATCATGTATATAATTTATTTTAGTTCATTATCAAAGATAATAAAATACCTGTTTAGTGAGTTTGGAAAATAGATATGGTATTTTAAATAAAATGTTGGTTAAAATGTTTTTAAACACATTATATTTCATATCCATGTTATCATATAATTTATATGACAATTCTTATTTTTAATTTTATGTAATTAATATGTTAATTTTCATAAAATTTCATTACATGGGAATACTGTTCGATATGATGATGTAATTTCTTATCATAAGAAAACAAAATTAATAAAAGAGAGGGGAAGGATTACTAGTGTTAATTAAAATCTTTTTTTTCAATGAATACATTATTACTAATTATTTTTATGAAAATGTTAACATTAGTATACAAAAATAGTAGTGTTAATTCATAATAGTGTCAAATTTATTTATATAATCAATTGTGAAAAATAATTTCCTGAATTAAAAATAATATTTCGTAATTATGCATTATTATCCTCACCATCTAGAATTGGGTGTTTTATTTATACTAATACTTAAATATATGCTTGTTTATGTCTTAATGGATTGTGATTTGGTAATTACATATTCTTCAAACTAATTATAAATCAATGATTAGAATTATCCCGAAAATGATATTGTGCATGTAATATAGGTTTATTCTATAAGAACCTAGTGAAATATACTATATGAAAATAAATGTAAAATATAATTATCTTGTAATATGTTAAAGTGTATATTAACCCAAGAAAATAGAAAAAATTAGGTCTAGAATACTACCTAAATTGATAAATGGTTGAAAAAATACTATTCAATTTCAACTATGTAAAAGAAATAATATAGTTGATAATTTGATTTGAAAAGTATATGTATTAGTAACAATTATATATTTGGATCATTTTATAGTTGTTAATTAATTAATAAATCTAGGAATGGAAGTTGGTAATCTAAAAACATTATTTCATTTCAATCTATTATGATTATTATAAAACATTTCATAATGAATTATGAATGATCAGAAAAAAGAATGGGGTTTGTAAGAAAATATATAATTGGATAAGAAAGGATATTTACTAGATAACACATTGATAAAAAAATATATCATATGATTTATTGATTGGTTGCATGTGCTAGTTTTTTCAATGTTGGAGAAGACATTGGTGAGTTTGGATTATAAAATTTCTTTTCATGTTTATCTATGTTTTACTACAAAATATGAATACCATCAGAAATATTAATAGTGTAAGGAATGTGTAAATATATTTCTAATTTATAAATTAAATTTAACATTATTAAACTTGAGTGAAAATAACATAAAGATATGCATCCATCATTTTTTATGAATGAGTTGTGATGGGTGAATATGAAAATGGATTTAATGTTGAGATTACCAAATAAAACAGAAAGTAATAATTTGATTTGGGTTATTTTTTATCAAGAGACTTATTGAATAAATTTTCAACATATTTTGGATATTATTTCTTTAGATAAATATGTTTGATTTTATATTAATTATATTTTATGGTTACCAGAATATCCCATCTCTGTGGTATTTTATCATGATCTGAGATTTAGATGATCTTTTTACAAATGACTTCAATATTAAGTGATATTGAATTAAATTTTTATAAATCATTTCATATCAATATAATAAATAGTTATAGAGTATAATTCACATCCTTTATGATATGATATAATCATTTTTTTGGATTATCAAGGAATTTTTATCAGCATATTTCATTAGTGTAATTTTATTATGGTAATAGTATTAATTTTAGAATATTGATTGGAAAAAATTTGTAATTATATAGTAAGAAGTGTCACACTATAAGATTATTTGTATAAATTTAGTGAGAGAATTTTTATAGGAAATGATTTGGATAAATTTTTGGTTCATAAGGTAATGTTGATGTAGTTATATATGAGGGAATCAGGGAGCATCTAAAAAGGTTATATTTAAAACCAGATGATAAAACATTAATTTGTAGTAGGGGGATACGGTATTAATTATATATCTCTTTGTAAATGTGTGATATATTTAATAAGTAATGTAAAATTATGTCCATTGATTATTTTTCTCTGTAAAACTCTTCAACAATTGTGATTAAGTTATTATATAGTACACATACCTCTGAGTTTATCTCAAAAAATGATATGTTTCTTGTTTCATTATTAAGAATATATATACCTAATGCATATAGTATTTTGAACCCTTATGTGGTATAAAAATAAAATAATAATTATTTTTAGGAAATTATCATTCATATTATTGATAATAGAGAGAATGTATTTTGAAATAAGGACGTCCTCCTATTTAATGATATTTGAGACAACAATTTGATAGAATAAGAAGCATGGTAAACTAAAAAATGGTTGAATAGAAAAATATCATACCTATATTAAGTAATGAAAAATTGTGATGGTATAATTTTCATACGAAAAAATAAATTTAATGCTTTGGTAAAAAAAATATTAATATATTTTATGCGTTGAAATAATTCAATTTTGGGAATCACACTCATTATGTTTTTCAAAAAATATATATAATATTCTGACCAAAAAATTAATGTTTTTATTTAACTTTATTGAAGTCCAATATATTGAATTATATTATGGAAAAGTAAAATAAAAAATAAAAAAAATAAAACTGATAAAATCACATTATTTTTGATATCATAATGTAAAAATATATTTAGCTTAAAATATTTTATTATTTTTTATTTTTTATTTTTTGGTCAATAATGGGAAAAAATTATTTTACAAATTGATTTTTTGTAGGAAATATTCAACATATATTAATTACTTGAATGTCTATGAACCCTATTTTATATACAAAATATGTATTCTAAAAAAATTATATAAAAAATTTTAAAATATATTGTTGAACATATAAATCTATGATTGCTATTTTGGTATATCTATGTGATGTTTTTTTGAAATAGAATCCATTTTTATATATTATATTTTAATTAATTATCATATACATTCAACAATTTTGGTATCATGTAAAGATAAAAAGTTATATTTTTATCTAAAATAATCCAATTATTACAATTTTAATAACAAAAAAGTCATTATTTTTGTTATGAAATCAATTTTATACTTAAAATGAAGATTTCATACAAAGGTTTTCTAATTTTGTTTTTATAACATGTTTTAAAAGTATATTTTAACAAAAATATAAATTTAATACTATTAAATTGGTTCTATATTTTTATTAATCATTTAATTATATTTTATTTAGTCTCGTTTCATTTTTAGTTATTTTGAATTTTCTCTGGGGAATATGTTTGTCACCCATATAAGGGTTATATGGTATAAGGTGGAAGGATAAAATAATAGATAATGAATAAAATATATGTAAAATAATACTAAATATAATATCTCTAGGTATTTAGACATTAATTTTTTTCTCTTATTTAAATTATACTAAATCTATGACACATTCCTTGAGAAATACAATTATTTCATTTTAATCTTTTAAATATTTAAAAGGATATAAAACCACTCACTTATAAATGGGAACATCCTCTCCACACTCATACACATACATTGATGACTCTCTCTATAGTGACATAATCCCAAATCATATACAAAATCTCGTCCCCAAATAATATAAGTCTTGTTCATCCAAAAAGAAAAATATGATATGACTTATTTTTTAATCCAATTCATTAATGTAAAGACCCAAAACTTCCATGTAAATTTTTTTCATAAATACATGGGAATTTTACGAGTTCGTAGTTTCTGACGGCGCTTGATTCCGAGGCCCGGGGTGTCTAAAATAAATTTTTTATGTTTTGTTTAGGAACGTTTTGTAGACGTAGGAGCGGGATTTTAGATCTACTGAACTAGTGCTCAAAATTGAAATATAAAGACACCGTTGAACTCACAGCATCAGTTATTGATTAGTGAGACCTTCACCATAGTTTCATTTTAATGAGAGTGGGAGATAGTTTTGGGGGGTTTTAAATTAAAAGGAATACAAATAAAGTGTTAACTTTATTTTTATTATGGTGGTTGAAACCTCCAAGGTGTGGTTGGAGGTGGAGGCCACCACACCCGAACCTCCAATGGGAGGTTATGGAGGTGGGGCCCACCCGAGCATAAACTCCCTTGGGAGGATGTTATTAGGTGGGGCCCACCAGAGCACATAAACTCCTCTAACCCCTTTAACCCCTTAGAACCCCTAATTAAGTGGGGGAGCCTCTCACCTTACCCCTCCAATTAATGAGCCAACTCCACCAATTTAATTAAGTGATGTAACATAATTAATTTGAATCATTTTGAATTCTTTATGCCAACATTATTATAAGATGTTATATTTTAATATTGTGGGGTTGGCATAATTTTTGTTGGGAGGATTAAGGAGAGGAAAGAACTTGGTGGAGCCTTTTCTCTCTATTGGAGAACCACCAAAGAATGAAGAACTCCTTCTTCTTCCTTCTTCAACTGGGGAAATAAAGGGAAGCGTTGCTGCCCGCGAAGAATGTTGATGACATCATCTCGACTCGTCTTCTTCGAACTCTTCCTCCTCCGACATTGATGGAACGACGTCGCCTTTCCATGACTCCATCAACATCACCGAACTCAAGGTAAGGGTTATTTTATGATTGAATATTACCCTTCGTACCCCATCATATATTGTGTTCTTTGAGTACCAAATGATATCACCGTAATAGGGAGGGTTCAGACCGCACGAACATGGACCAACCCTCCCCTTTTATTGGTTTTAGTTTGATGACGATGGAGGTGATACACATGGCGACCGACAATGAGCCGGCCGTGAAGAAAGCTGGCAGTGCAAGGTCGTCGAGTCTCCATAAGGGTGTGGCACCACCATGCCGTGCTGAGAACCGAGTCATGGCTAGGCGGGCCATAGTGGTGCCAGAGGGGTGCGGTGTTGTCGCACAGTGCTGCAAGGAAGGGCCGCAGTGCTGTCGCGCCGCGCAGAGGAGCGGGAGGCCCCTGCCAGGGTGGGACGTGGTGGAGAAGCTCGAAGTGGCGCTATCACGCCACACTAGAGAATGACCACGGCCTTAGGTCATGGCGGACAGGGGAGGGAGGCCAGCTGAGATTTCCACCGGTACGCACTAAAGGGGGGACCCAAAGGGTCCTGCGGTTACCTGAACCAGTTCTAGGCGCCAGTTCTGTTACGGTCAACAGGGGGCGACACCCCCCCAGGCATGGCCAGCAGGGCTGCGCGGCCCACCGGCCAGGGCCCACGTCCGGCCGGCACACGGCCAATTGGCCGGGCCACACGGCCATCCAGCAGGCGGCCGGCCGGCCGGGCCTCCATGGGTCGGGCCACCCTCGGGTCGGGCCGCCCCCTTAGACCGGTTCGGTCCGCCTGGTTCAGACCGGACCCAGACCCGCTATGGCCCCTTTACACCTTTTAGCCCGCATCCTGGGCTGTGGGTGTATGATCGATGAACCATCTATGGATATAGAAGACTGAGAGTGATAAAGTTCTTTTGGCGTTCCCTACTTGAGTATTGGATATAGTTGGGGTATGGTCAGGTTGTTTTGAACATAAAAACCAACCAGGCGCCTAGAACAGAAATGTCAATAACTCACAGACCAGGCATCTGATTGAAGCGTTGTCTATTGCATTGAGACCCCTACGACATGACGGACATTTGAGATACTTTTTCATGTCACATCTTGATATTTGGAGTTTTTCCCAGTATCTCGTGGATTGGTTTCTCCCGAAGACGAGAAGACAGAGTGTAGAGACTTAGTAGATGAAAAACCATACGACTGCTTGACTGATTAGACTAGCCTAGTGGGGAGCGCCCCGTATTTGGAAGCAGACCCATGGCGGAGGAGTGCTTGGTATTTGGCGATAGAACCATGGTACTCGACAGGAGGAGTACCTATGCAGGCTATTAGGGGGAGCGTCCGGTATTTGGCGGCAGAGCCGCAACGGAGGAGCACCTAGTATTTGGCGGCAGACTCGTGGTACTCGACAGGAGGAGTACCTCAGCAGTATAAGGTTAGTGAGAAGTGCTTTGATGTTGTGACAGGCACACTGTACTTGACAGAGGAGGATTTCTCTCGCAGTCATGGTTTCGATAAATAAAATCATGGTTTGAGTTGGGTCAATGACTTTTTTTTCCTCATGATTGAGATGGGTTACTAGATCACTTAGGTATATATAGAGGAATATACATATGTAATGGTTATATGTTGATTTCATTATTTTTGGCTTATCCTTGTTTGATTTTGTGTGACCTTGAGGATCTCGGGGTCCCTACTGAGTATCGTTATACTCACCCCTGCCCAGGCTTTGTCCGCACCTCATTGTGTTGGATGTAGATGATGGATAGTGCAGATCGAGGTGGAGTTTATGATTACTGGATGGTACCCATAGGTGGAGCTCATGGCAAGTAGGTACCCGGAGGAGACAGATGGATGTGGAGCATTGAGGAGGCTATTGGTACCTACCCTTCGGGTATGATCTATGGAGGATGATCGAGAGGCTACTAGACAAATTCCAGCTGTTTGTCTTTTTAGTTGTACTTGTTGGTATTTTACTTGTACTTTACTGTTGGGCATGTATTTCCGGCCCCTATTACTTTTCAGCACAACATTTTTATTCAGTTTTACTTAGTGTTTTTCTTCCAGTTGGGTGCTCTGATTGTGTGTGTCGACTTTTTATAAAGGAAATGCCTTCCCATATTAGGAATTTATGCCTTTGGTGCTAGTCGCCAGCCCCTGGCCTATAGAAGGTGGTCTTGGGGTTTTCACGGCACGGGTCTCGAGGATGGGTCGTGACAAATTGGTATCAGAGACTTTTGGTTCACCAGCAGAATTTAGGACTCTGGTATTTCTTTTCTGTGAAGAAATAGTGTTAAGGGTACCGAGTGTGGTTTTCAGTTCAAGGAGACCCATGTTTGTGTGGCGGCTGACGTATCCATACACTAGGACCCTGACAACTGGTTTCCAACTTAGTGCACGAAAACACTGATTGCGTGTGTGTTTCAAATGTTTTTGTTTAAGTCAGCTCAACCAGGTCAGCTGACCAGGTATAATCGTTTGACCATGTCACATCTATTTTATTCTGGATACCTCCATGTGGACTACCAGTTAGAGCCCCAAGAGTTGTATTCCCTGACAACCCGTCGAGAAATGAGGCCTCAGTGTAGGGCCCCTTTCCAGTTGAGGAACCAGAGGAGGCACCAGCGGTACCACCACCTGTTGGGCCACCGATTCCACTAGCCCCAACAGCAGACAATGCATTCCTATTGATAACGCTGCATGAGTTCCAGTTCCAGAGGCCACTCAGTTTCCATGGAGAGACGGACCCACAAATAGCTAAAATTTGGATGGAGGTTTTGGTGTGAGTCTTCATGATAGTAGGGACACCAGAAGACTACATGGTGATCCCTGCTGCTAGCCTCCTTCAGGGAGCAGTAGGCAGATTGTGGATCCTGATGCTCCTAGTACACGACGAGGTGACACTTCTATTGGCAGACTTCGAGAGCCTATTCCGAGCAGAGTTTTTTCCAACCACCCTTCGAGCGGTGCGGATAATAGAGCTACTTAATCTGCAGTAAGGCAGTATTACAGTAGCACAGTACTCAGTGGGGTTCACTTACCTCTCACGTTACTCCACAGATATGGTACATGACCCATTCTTCAGGGCCCGGACCTTTGAGCAGGGGATCATGAGACAGATCAGATCTCTGATGATCTTCCTCAGCATTCTGAACCATCTAGGAGTGTTAGAGAGACCCCTCCTGGTAGATAGTTTCCTTGTTGAACATTAACCAGCAACGAGACCTACTACTAGTCGACACGCACCAGAGTCATCTACAACTGGAAGTAGACAATTTTCACAGAGGTCTAAGAGGACCAGACCTATAGGTGGATGATCTCATGACTCATGATCTGTTGTGTTGGGATCCCGGAGTAGAGACAGAGCGAGTCATGCCAGGAGTGGGCAGTGTTACTCATGCGGTGTGCTTAGTCACATGGCTCGTGATTGTCCAACCCGTCATTCTGACGATCAGCAGATAGTTGAGGGACCTCCCATAAAGAGGTAGAGATTCGATCAAGGTAGTCCACAGGGCGCCGACGGTCGTGGCAGAGGATCTGGTTGAGCAGCTGGAGGAGGACGATGTTTTGAGGTGTTGCCACCACCACCACCATGAGGACCACCCCGACTGTAGGGAGTTGGCGGACAGGGGAGATCTCAGCTTCAGGAAACTAAGGAATACGACCATGTAACTCTAGTGATTATTCGAGGTACTATCTGTGTCTACTCCACCTTAGGTGTAGTTATTAGAGACACTGGTTCCAGCCCCTCTTTCATTGCAACTGCCCTCGTTCAGAGTTCATAGATTTTGATGGATCCGTTGGCTAGATCCTTATGGATATAGACTCCTACGAGAGTAGACTCGATGATTACGCACTATTGACAACAGTGTGAGCTTACTCTAGGATGTGAGATCTTCGGTTGGGAACTCCTCATAGCAGCGTCGAGGCCTTACGACGTTATCTTGGGTATGGAATGGTTATCTACAGTCCATGCTCAGATCGACTATATTAGGCGTAAAGTGTGGTGTGTCCGCACGGATGGGACCAGGTTTATCTTCACCGTTGAGAAGGGAACCTTTGCAGCACATGATGGAATTATTCAGAGGAGGTTGCAACCAATCAATCACCAATTGGCTTGCCTTACCCTTGAAGCGGTAGATGTGGAGAATCCGACTTATCCTGTAGTGGTGGACTAGTACACATATGTTTTCCCTGAAGATGTTCTAGGACTACCTACTCGTAGAGAGGTGGAATTCAACATTTTTCTGTACCCCGGGATAGAACCGATATATACCCCATCTTATTAGATGGCTCCCACTGAGCTCTACGAGAAGAGGGTATAGCTTGAGGACTTGCAGGGGAAGGGATTCATCCAGCCTAGTGTTTCTCCCTGGGAAGCCCCAATTTTGTTCGCCAAGAAGGTGGATGGGATCTTGAGGCTCTATGTTGACTACCGTCACCTAAACCAGGTTACCATGATGAACAAGTACTCACTTCTGAGGATTGATGCCCTATATGATCAGCTCAAGGGAGATCAATGGTTCGCGAAGATATATCTCAGATCAGGTTATCACCAGTTTAGATTTTGACACGAGGATGTGTAGAAGATGACCTTCAGATGTCGGTATGGCCACTATGAGTTCATGGTTATGCCCTTCGGCATAAACAACACTCTATTAGTGTTCATGAGTCTCATGAACTGGATCTTCCTGCCTTACCTCGATTGAATTGTCATGGTATTCATCGACCACATACTGATCTTCTTAACTAATGAGGAGGATCATGCTTACCATTTTCAAGTAGTACTGGACACACTCTGAGAGCACCAGCTTTATGGTAAGCTCTCGAAGTTCCAGTTTTGGATTCGAGAGGTGCACATCTTGGGACACATCATCTCAGATGCTAGAGTTGCAGTGGATCCAGTGAAGATTGAGGTGGTACTTGCTTGGGAGCCACCCAGAAGTATGATGGAGGTATGGAGTTTCCTAGGCTTGCCTGGATACTATCGGAGATTCATTACAGACTTCTTCAGAGTGGAAGCACCACTTTAAGCCTTGATGAAGAAGGGGAACCCTTCGTATGGTTTTAGATATGCTAGTAGAGCTTTCAGGAGCTGAGGTAGAGGCTGACTATTGCCCCCATCTTGACGCTTCTGGAGGATGGTGTAGGGTACGTAGTCTACTGCGACACATCAGGGACTGGAAATGGGTGTGTCCCGATGCAGGAGCAAGAAGTGATCACATATGGTTCTCAGCATTTAAGACAACACGAGCAGAACTATGGTACGCATGACCTGAAGTTAGTAGCAGTGGTCTTCACCTTGAAGATGAGGCGGTACTATCAAATGGGCGAGCGTTTTACCATATACTCTGATCACAAGAGTCTTAGGTATATCTTCTCTCAGAAGGACATGAACCTAATATAGTGGTGATGGCTTGAGTTCCACCATGAGTATGAATTTGAGATAGTCTATACTCCTAGGAATGGGAACGTTGTTGCAGATGCGCTCAGTAGGAGGACTGGTATTCAGTTGCTAGGAGAGGTGACGAAGCAGCTGGATGCTTTACAGATATCCTTTGTGGATAGAGATGGAGTAGCCTTTCTACAGTTTCTCACAGTCACCCCTCCACTTCTTCAGCAAGTCAGGGAGGTACAACATGGGGACGCTTACTGCAAGACGCGATGTGCTCAGATATCCATAGGACAGGAACCTGATGGATTTTCTGAAGTTGGGGATCACATCATCCTCTTCAGAGGATGTACCATGGTACCAGTTTCACATCAGGAGGAGGTATTGAGGTAGTTCCACTCATCCCCTCTAGTGGTACATCCAGGAGTGGTAAATATTTATTAGGACTTTGACGACAGCATTGGTGGCCAGTTATGAAGAAGTCAGTAGTGGACTTTGTCTCACGGTGCCTCAATTTTTTAGCAAGTGAAGGCAGAGCACCAGGTACCAGCAGGCTTGGTTCAGAATTTAGTGATCCCAGAGTGGAAGTGGTATGGGATATACATGGACTTAGTGATGGTTCTTCCACGTACATCTAGGAGTCACGACTCGATATGGGTGATCGTTGACAAACTCACCAAGTCAGCCCACTTCCTACCGATCAGAGAGTATGGATAAGTTGAGATCTTAGGATGCCCTTATGTGTAGGATATAGTACATTTTCATGGAGTACCTTTCTTAATTGTCTCTGAAAGAGACACACAGTTTAATTACTGGCTATAGAAGGGGTTTCATGAGGCTTTCAGGATGCAGCTTCGTCTGACCACCGCCTCTCATCCTCAGATAGATGTTCAGACTGAGAGGACCATTCAAACCCTTGATGACCTACTCTGTGCATGTGTCCTTGACTTAGGTCAGAGGTGGGAGGATCACTTACCTTTGGTGTAGTTTGACTAAAACAACAACTATCACTCCACCATAGGTATGGCACCCTTTGAGGCCTTATATGGTCAGCCTTGCAGATCACCACTGTGCTGGATAGACCTAGGGGAGTCAGTACTATTGTGATCGGAGATGGTATGGGCTACCACAGAGAAGGTGCATATCATCCAGGAGTGGATGAAGACTGCACAGAGAATAATGAACTGATATAATGATAAGAGACAGAGACATCTGGAGTTCGAGGATGGTGACCACGTCTTTCTACGGGTCTCACATCGACGAGGTTTGCAGATATTTGGCTGAGGCAGCATGTTATCTCCATGGTTCATAGGACCTTTCCAGGTCCTCAGTAGAGTAGGCGGGGTGGTTTACCACATATCTCTTTCAACTCAGTTGCATCAGGTGCACAACTTCTTCCACATATCCCAGCTGAGGAGATACGTGTACGACTCATCCCACATCATTGACCATGGGGAGCTGGACATCGATGACAGGGAAACATTCACGGAGGTTCCAGTGGAGATTGATGATCGACAGGAGTAGGTCCTATGTGAATGGTCGATTCCTCTGGTGCGTGTTCGTTGGCAGCACGAGAATCTCCAGGAGAGCACGTGGGGGCGGCAGGCTCAGATGCGTTCTCAGTACCCCTATTTGATCCCTTAGTTCGAGTTGTAGCTTACGGTGACGTAAATCCTATAGGTGGGGAGAATATAAAGACTTGTAATTTCTGTGGAAATTTTTTTCTTAAATACATGGGAATTTTATGAGTCCGTAGTTTCTTATGGTGTTTGATTCTGAGGCCCAGTGTGTCCAGAATCAATTTTTTATGTTTTGTTCGTGTATGTTCAGTAAACGTATGAGTGAGATTTTATATCTTTTGAACTTGTGCTTGAAATTGAAATTTGAGGACACCGTTGAACTTGCAGTGTTGGCGATTGCTAAGTGAGACCTTCACTGAAGTTGCGTTTTAACGAGAGTGGAAGATAGTTTAGGGGGGGTGGTTTAAATAAAAGGAATAAAAATAAAGTGAAAACATTATTTTTATTTTGGTGGTTGAAACCTCCATGGGGAGGTTGTAGGTGGGGGCCACTACACCTGAACCTCCCATGGGAGGTTATGGTGGTGGAGCCCACCCGAGCATAACCTCCCTTGGGAGGATGTTATTAGGTGGGGCCCACCTGAGCACTTAAACTCCTCTAACCTCCTTTAACCCCTTGGATCCCCCAATTAAGCAGGAGAGCCTCTCACCTTCCCCATCCAATTAAAGAGCCAACTCCACCCATTTAATTAAGTTATGTAACTTAATTAATTTGAATCATTTTTAATTCTTTATTCCAACATTATAATAAGATGTTATATTTTATTATTGTGGGGTTGCCAAATTTTTTGTTGGGAGACTTATGGAGAGGAAAGAACATGGTGGAGCCTTTTCTATCCAATGAAGAACCACCAAAGAACAAAGAAAACCATCTTCTTCCTTCTTAAACTAGGGAAAGAAAGGGAAGCATCACTGCCCACGAAGAACACCGACAACTTCACCTTGTGTCGTTTTCTTCGAACTCTTCCTCTTCCGACGTTGTCGGAATGATGCCGCCTTTCTGCGACTCTATCAACAACACTAAACTCAAGGTAGGGGTTATTTTATGATTGAATATTACCCTTAGTACCTTGTCATATGTTGTGTGCTTTGAGAACAAAATGATATCACTGTAATGAGGAGGGTTCAGACCGCACGAACACGGTCGGACCCTCCCAATTTGTAGGTTATTGTTTGATGACGATGAAGGTGGTACACGTGGTGATCGAAAATGAGCCGGCCATGAAGAAATCGGGTGATGCAAGGCCGTTGGGTCTCCACAAGGGCGCGGCCCTGCCATGCCGCGTTGAGAACCGAGTCGGGGCTAGGCGGGCCGCGACGATGTTGGAGGGGCGCGGTGCCATAGCACCGCGCCGGGAGGAAGGTTCGTGACCAGGAGGGCCGCGGCGGTCGGACAACGACAATGGCGCCATTGCGCTGCGCAAAGGAGTGGGAGGCCACAGCCAGGGTAGGATGCGGCAGAGAAGTTGGGTGTGGAGCTGTCGTGCCACGCTGGAGAAGGACAGCGGCCTTCGGCCGCAGCAGACAGGGGAGGGTGGCCGGCTGAACCGGCCGCTCATCCAAGATACAGGTGGGACAAGAAGGGTCTAGGGTTACATGAACTGGCCCTAGGCACCGGTTCCATTACAATCAACAGGGGGGGCGATACCCACCACGGGGTGGGCTGCTGGGCCATGCTGCTAGCCGGCCGGGCCACACGGCCAGCCATCCAGGCCATGCAGGGTCGCCGCAGGCCGGGCCACCAACATTCGGGCCGCCTTGGGCTAGGCCGATATGAGCCAAGCCTCCCTCGGGCCGAGCTTCCCCCTTGGAATGGGTCAGTCCGACTGGGTCGGACCGGACCCGGACCCACTATGGCCTGTTTACACCTTTTAGCCCGCATCTTGGGCTATGGGTGTCTGATCGATGAACCGTCTGTGGAGACAGAAAGATGAGAGCGAGATTGTTTCTTTGGAATACACAACTTGAGGTTTGGATACAGTTGGGGTATGGTCAGGTTGGATAGAATCTAAAAACCAATCGGGCCCCTGGAACAAAAATGCCAATAACTCACAGACCGAGCATCCGATTGACACGTCATCTGTTGCATTGAGACCCATATGACATGGCAAACATTTGAGATACTTCTTCGCAGAAATTTGAGACAGTTGGAGTTTTTCCCAGAAGCTCATGGAGCGTTTCCTCCCAGAGATGAGAAGACAGAGTGTAGAGACCTAGTAGCTGACAGACCTGATGACTGCTTGACCGATTCGACTAGCCCAGTGGGGAGCACCCGATATTTTGTGGAAGACTCATGGCAGAGGAGCACCTAGTATTTGGCGGCAGACCTACAGCACTCGATAGGAGGAGTAGCTCTGCAGGCTATTAGAGGGACCGCCCGGTATTTGGCGGTATACCCACAGCGGGTGAGCACCTGGTATTTGGCGGCAGACCCACGGTACTCGACATAAGGAGTACCTCAACAGTCCAAGGTTAGTGAAAAGCCTCTTGATGTCGTGACAGGCCCACTCTACGTTATAGAGGAGGAGTTCTCTGACATCCATGGTTTCGATAATGAGAATCCTGGTTTGAGTTGAGTCAATAAATTTTCTTTTTTCCTCATGATTGATATGGGTTACTAGATAACTTATATATATGTATGGGAATATACCTAAGTAATGGTTATCCGTTGATTTCATTACCTGTGGCTTATCCTTGTTGGATTTTGTTAGACCTTGAGGGTCTCAGGGTCCCTAATGAGTATCATTATACTCACCCCTACACGGGCTTTGCCCGTACCTCATTGTGTTGGATGTAGACGATGGACAGTGTTGACCGAGGCGGAGTGTACGTGGATTGGAAGGTACCCAGAGGTGGACCTCATGAAGAGTCGGTACCCGGAGGAGATAGATGGAAGTGGATAACTAAGGAGGCTATCTGTAACTACCCTTCAGGTAGAATCCATGGATGTTGATCCTGTAGCTTCTAGACACCTTCTAGATGTTTGTCTTTTTAGTTGTACATGTTTGTCATTTCCTTGTACTTAACTGTTGGGCTTGTATTTCCAGCCCCTTTTACTTTTCATCACTACCATTTTATTCAGTTTTACTTAGTGTTTTGCTTCCAGTTGTGTGCTCTGATTAGCTTAGGGATTTATGCCTTTGGTGCTAGTCGCTAACCCCTGGCCTATGGAAGGCGGGCTAGGGGTAGTCACGGCACGGGTTCGGAGGACTGGTCATGACAATTACATCCATATATGATGTATATGTACTAACTGAATTAAATCATGGATATTTATTATTTTTATCAATAAAATATATATTCTAATCATTCTAATATAGTTTAAAATATAACTATAATATACTTAAATGTTATTATGTTGACGGAAAAACAATTTTATACCCCAATTAATTCCTATGAGAAATTAAACACTTCTTCCACATAAGTTTGGAGTATCAAAACTACAAATATGATTTTTGTAAAGATAATATGATTTCAAAATTCATAAAATATCATATGTTAAATAGAACAATCACTTCCCATGTCTATGTTTTAATTACATCCCCCAAGGACAACACATTTCTTTTTTCATTATCGTATCATATTGCAGGTCATAAGAATGTATTTAATGATTATTTATGATATTTATAACAGTATTTTGATTTTATAAATATAAAATTGTATATTTTATTTTATTTTCATCCGTTATGAAAATGAAAACATCACCCATTTGCATATGCGGACTACCGACACCATGAAATAATGTATTTCATTTTATTTGACTACAATCCCTTGACGACCCAATAATTTGATTGATTTTTTAAAATTAATAACTATTACATGATTAAGAATAAATATATTGGTATTCATGGATACATTGGCCATTTTCACCGACCCTAATATGTTTTTATGTAGTTGGACTGAATGAACTCATAATATCCAATGTGAACATAACTAATTATTAACTTAGTAGAATGAGTAAATAAATGAAACTTATTGAATAATAATTTGGTAATTTCCATAAACATTTTTTCTGAAGAATGTTTGTAATTAATATAATATTATTATTTACATAATGAAAACAGAAAACTAGAAATTTAGAAAACCATATAATGTATTTTTCTTTAAATCTCTTTTTAATATTTTAAGAAATTATTTTTATTCATTTCCATGTTCTATAAATGTTTCAATATTATTCTAATTTTTAATTTAAATTAATTAATTATTTCATTTCTAACTATCATGAAATTAAGTATGAGTTTATTAGAATAAATTTTTTTTACATTTCTTATATTGGTCAATTTTTTTACTTCTATTACATATGTTAAAAATGAACAGTTATTTTAATGAATAATGAATGAACACATTTTACTATCCCCATTTTTAATAATTTTTTTCCCAAATACTTTTCTATTTTAATAGTATTTTATGATGAATAACATTCATATTTTTTTTTTGATAATTATTATTTTTAAAATATTTTTAAAATAAATGAATATTTTGTTTCCATTTTATTATATGATTGAATGTGATATAACATAGGATTGGAATTCCTATTATATTAGTTTTATGATAGAAATTCAATTTTTTATTTTTACTTCACATGATTTGATTATTGAATATTTTCTATTATAATGGTTGAGTCTTTCATATACCTTTAAAGATTAGGAAAATCATACATTCCTTAGAAGATACATGTTGGAATTGACTATGTATTTTATTACGTTAGATTGGTGATATAATGTATAATTCTACAAGTTGAGAACCACATTTTATATTATTTCTATAATATTTTATTATAAATATTTTTATTACAAATTTTTTGAAAATTATCATGTCTAAATGAATATTTATGATCATTTTATGTTGAGTGGATTAATTTTGGAATTATTTTTTTCATGAATTCTTAAGCCTTCTTAATAAAACAATCATGTTTATGGTTTTTCCTTTATACGTGAAGAGTTTTTTAAAACAATTCAAAGAAATAAGGTTTATTCTGAAATTATTTAAATGAATAGATTTGATGATTTTTTTTGGAAAAAAAGAAAAAACCTTATAGATTTTCATTATTTTGAAAGAGAATAATCAGTTTCATTTATTTTTATATTTCTTATAATTAATTGTTTCTCTAATCCCAAATATTTATAACTTTATACTACTAATAAATGATATTTTTGAACCGTAGAAATGTTAGGTTTCCCATATCTACAATGAAACACATGTTTCATGAATGAAATAATAGTTTGTGTGTAATAATATATTTAAGTGAAAAATATGTTCACTATATATAAAAGAAAAAATTATTACGACATGATTTTAAAAATTACAGAAAAGTCTAATCATAAATTACCATTGAAAAAAAACAACCCATTTTTTCAATCATGTAATTATGGGTTAATTTACATTTGGTGTGTTATAGTAAACCTTAATTTTTAGTATCTCAAAAAACACATCTCATCATCTTATAAATTTCATTAATTTTTTCCCCAAAAAAATCACTATGACATTGTTATGATTCTTGTAATTATTTTTTTCCATAATAAAATTAGGCTATATCATCATGAAAATTATATTCATTTGATGTGCATTTTTTAAAAATGTATTTCATGAAAAATATTAATATATTTTAAAGATGAAGAAATGTTAGTTGTATATATTAAACCTCTCCCCTAAATGATACAATGGATTTTATTCCCCATCAGTGATGCTGGTTATTTTTATCCTCTATTACATGTTTTTATGATTTTTATATCACATAAATATAGATACATCTATAAAATAATAACTTTTTTAAAAATTATCATCCTCTTTAATCATAAAATATTTCATTGAAATTCTTATCCATAATATCAGAAATAATCTCAAATAATTTTCATCACATTCTAATCAATTAATATTAAATTATTTAAATATTTAAATTAATCCCCTAAGGAATTTTTAGGATTTATCCATAGAGAAAACATTATAATATTATATTTAGTCAACTTGGTGGTGTTTTAGTTTAAATTACCCTAACCTATGTGATATCCTAATCAGTAATTTGTTCCCCCTCACTTGGTGTATTTCTAAATTTTTCATTATTGTTAATGCATTAGTAATATTTTTCTTATTTATATTACATAAGATTTGTTTTTAATTTCATATTTATATATCATGTTGTGTTCTACTCTTTGTATGCTTCCATGTGGTATGTCCTTTCTCCCCAAATATGTTATCCAATTTCTAATGTAAATGGATCAGAAGAAATGAAATTGTTCCTCTAAATAAAAATTTATTACACGAAAAAATGGATTTTGGCTATTTTAATTAAGGTTTTCAAATCTATAATTATATTTTAATAATTGAATTACATATTGACTATATTTTATTTTCTAATATTTTTTCTGTCAAAAAAATTGACGAAAATTCGTGATTTAAACATAAATTTTCCCTAAAAAATAACATAATGTATCCATTGAATATTTCAAAGTCATTTATATTATTTAATGTTATGTTATCATGTAAAACATATAAATATGGTGGCTACCAAAATAAATCAATTCCTTTTAATAGAAGGGAAAAATCATTTTTTGTGTATTCAGTGTAGTAAATGAAAAATATTTAAATTTAACTGTTTATTATATCTATGTGTATGTATGATGGTAGATATTATTATTAATGATAACATTAAACTAAAATATTTTATTTAATTCAAAATTTTTTGGGAAAAAAGGGATATAATCAGAATCACGTTACGTTAAAAATAAATACCCAATATAATTTTAATTAAAAATTTCACTAATACTATATTATTCATTATCATAGTTTCTCTAAAACTACTACTACACCAATAAATCCACATAACGTTTCTATTTTCATCATGATGTAGTGGTTTTATGTAATTTTATGATTAAGTCTCCACTAGACTCCTTGAGAAAAAAATATTTTTTGAAATGATCCTAAATTAACTGTTTATCAGTGACTTCAATTGTAATTATTTTGTTGTCAACCTTCATAAAAATAAATAATGGCCAATAACTATGAATCATTATTAAATTAGTGTAATAATAAAGACATTAATTTTAGAATATTATGAAACATGGACAGGATATTATACTTCAACAGCCCGCACAAAATAATCTATGGAAAAATACTAGTACAATGACGAATTAATAATTATGTAGGAATATCTATATTCATGATATTTAGGCCACTTATATTTTTTATATACTATAATTACTACTTATAAAATATTTAAATAATGAAAATACACGGTAATTTTTAGTAGTATGTGGTGTCATGGATATGATAGTCGAATGAGATATGGATGGAAAAAATTAGTTAAATCAGGTAATTGAGTGATGTGTTTTATATAGGTATGTTTTTTGATGAGGTTGGAACTCCCTTATTTTAATGGGAGCATATGGAATTTATATTGTAGTGAATATTGGTGAAGATGGATGGGAACATGGAGAATATATATCAGGAATGGATAATATACATATATTTATAAAAAAAACTAATTGTCAGTGATTAAATAACTTATGAGTGATTAGGGTCACTATTTTTAGTTGGATCTAATTCATTATACCCATTCATATGAGACAAGAAGAATGCAGTGTCTCCAATATCCTATATTAGCTTGCATTATTAACTTCCCAAACCAATTGTTGACATTTCTAAAATATAAATCAAATGTTAATTCCAATCAATTTTGATGTTTTATATGTGTGTAGAATATGAGATTAGTATCAATGATTGACAAGATGGTTCCATCATTTGAAATTGGATTTCATCCCCTACTTTTGGTATGTTATTAATCAGTTAATCATGAAATGATAGTTGTGATTAAGGATAAGAAGTTATTTTATAAGTTGGAATCTATTCTAGATCATATTATAACATTATAATAGCTAGAGAATTTATCAGGTCATGAGGAACTATAAAATATTCTTGAGATTTTGTTTCAGTAATGGTTAAGGTAATATTTGGCGCCACTTGTTTTGGGGTGTTCACAAGATAAAATACAATATTTTCCATTTAAATTTTCCAGTATCTTGATCCAGACACTATGCTGAACAAAAATGAATGACAACATATTTTATTAAGATAACATATTCTGAAACTCAATACACATTAATAAATTACGAGAATGAAATTTTAAACTGCATCATAAAAATTTTATCAGGAGGAAATCAGATAGAAAATAAGATGACCGCATATATGAAATCTACATCTTCATGTTTCTTCATGAATATCATTCCAATTATTATTCCTATGAAAAGAAAATGAAAATAGAAATATAATAGTCTTGAAAAGAGGGAGACAAATAATTACAAAGACATCATTTTAGGGATTTATGTATGGATATATATATATATATATATATATTAAATAGGGCCATTATATACATGTAAATTCATTATATATTCATAAAATATATAGAAAATCAATATATGGTTGGTGGATATTTTGTAATTTGGTATAATTTTCATCATTATCTATATTTGGTATTTCACACTCAGATGTAAATAATTATAATCATTTAATGTATATTACATTTAAATTACATAAATGATTTTGGATTCAATGAAAATTATTGTAATTCGTATTTTGAAAATATTTTATTATTTTAATGAAATGTTTTTTAATAAATAATTTTTTCTAAATACAAATAATTTCATGGGAGGAATTATTTATATTTAATATATTTGAAATAATCCTGTATTGATTCTTTAAAAATGTAAATATGATCTAATAAAAATATTATACAAATAGTAAAAATTTATGGATTCCTCATTAATGAATAAAATAGAAATAATAATTATTATTATATATTATAAATGTTTATATAAAAGATAAATTTTACATCTTTTGGTAGAAATTCTAATTAAAATAAAAATTAATCTATATTATATTACATAATAATGAATATAAATAGATTTTTTTTCTCTAAAAATATATATTAAAAAAATGGGTTTTTCATTTCATATGTAAAATTAGTTTTAATAAATTTTATGTGTTTGATTTAATAAGATATTTATGAAATTTGAATTTAAGTAGTTAAAATTATAAAAGATGTTAAATTTTATTCTTCTAAAAAAAATTTGTTACTAAAGAGACAAATATAATTACCATAGTAGGGGTATGTTGAGATAAAATGGTTAAAATAATGAAAAGGTTGTAAAATATAAAAAAAATATTTATAAACATGTGGATAGTGGAATTATCAACCTCCCATCATTAATTTTCCTATATTAATACATTTGTCAACTAAAATTCCATTCTATACGTATTATGAAATAGATATTTTTAAAATACCCCTCAAACTAACATATAAAAGGAATCCTCCAGTACCTACTTCAAAAAAACAATTATTCTTTTGGTTTTCACCCATATACCTAATGAATTACAATATTATAAATAATCAATAAAACAATTTCTACCTGTTTTCCCATGAATAGTTCCATAATATTTCACTATGAAGGAACCCATTTAATAGAGTGAGTTAATTAATTAAATCTTATATCTAATTCTTCTCTAAATTTATCCATTACCTTCTCATATTAAATATTTTCAAATTTTATTAACCATAATAAATTTCTTTAATTAATGTCTTTATAGTTTTTAAAAGATTTTATTACTGAAATATAACTCTATAATATCACTCGATCATTTGATTAGCATGTTATTTTTTGGTCTCCTCAATAACTGACACAAAAAAATCAATAATATATTCAAAAAAATTTAACATGAATTTCTTTAAAGACATTAATACATATATTAGGTGATAATGTTGATTAATTTATGTTATAAATATCGTTATTTATGGTTGTAAAAAATTTATATTATAAAATAACTTTTTGTTATGGATAAATTACCTGAAACAATATTTTCCTAGAATCCAATCTCAAGAGCCCTCACCATACCTTCAGTCAAATATACATGTGATTTAAAAAATCTGAGAAAAAAAATTATACATCAATTTATATTCTTGTGATTATTATTTTATAATCAATGAATGGGGATCAAAAAAGTCATGAGAAAACCCTCAAGGAATAAAAAAAATATTAACAATTGTTAGAGAAAATATCCAATAACTGACTTATATATATATAATAAATAATTATAAATTATTATTATAAATGGTAATATATATTAATTATTTCATTAAATTATCTATTATGATTTTAATGTTTATTTAATTTTTTAATTTCTATTCATGGATATTGATAGTAATGTTACGGGTTACTTATTAATTAAAAAGTACATTTCTATTGTATTCAGTTTCGAATTATTTTCACCCATGAACATTATTTTTCATTTTACATTATAATTTATATATCAACACATCTAAAATTTTTGTAGCACTATTTTTATTATTATTTAATTTCATTACAATATTATGAAAGGAATATTTTTTATACATTATACATTTCCACATTCTTTCACCATTTTCATTTGTTTTTTCACAAACATGCATTCTGTGTTCTATGTTTATTCAATGTTTCTATATACTATATTAGTGCTCTTAAACACATTTTTTAAATTAATTCTTTTAAAAATTTATCAAAATATAAATTTTATATCATTTATTCATAATATAGAATTTATTTTTCCCATATAATTTTTTTCATCTCTATTAATATCCATTAATGATTCTTATGTTTTCATATGAGATATTTTTCAATTGAATCAACCACATTTTTAACAATGGTGATTCATTTTTATTAAATGTGATGATTCATATAATACATATTTAACTATCATTGTTTTATTATTCATTAATTGAATTATTTATTATTGTTGTTATTCTTGTGGAACAAATAGGTTTGGTTTTCCATTTAGTGTATGGTGTCATATAGGCCAATAATATATTAGCTAATTCATTGTGTTATTAGATTCTATATAAGGTTATTTGGATTAAACCCATTCCATGATTCATAATGTAATTTGCAGTGAACCCAATCCATAATATAGAGGTACATTATTCACTATGTGATGATATTTTTAGATGTGGTCATTCACATAAAAAATGATTTTATAATCTTATTTAGTGATACATTATTTTTTTAGTATTATATGTTATCCAAATTTCCTACATTATGCTTTAATGATCATGATCATGGTCTCATGATTGCAAACCTATTTACACCATTTTTTATGTAATGTTAATGTCCATATGTTATGATTTATTAATTATTAACCATGTTTTGTTGGATGTTGTTCCCCTATGTTATGTTCACATTTCATTATTTTGTTCTCACATAAGAAATTTTATCATAGGCTCAATTGTTATATTCAAGTAATATCACTTTTTTTACACTTATTAAGAATATGAGTCCACATATTTCTTATGATCAAATTCCCTAGGTAATCAGTTGGGGTATTATATGTAATATATCTATAAGGCTATCATGTATGGAGAATATTATGAGGTATTTTTACGACAAATTATGAAATAATAGGTTCATATATATAATCACCAAATACATAATCATATATCTTATGGGTTGTAAATTATTATATTTTGTAATAAATATTCTTGTAATGTTATTTATTTTGTATGTGGGTTATTCTAGGGTCATATCAGAGTTTATTTTAGTTATATATGGGGATTATTTTATAAACAATTAAAGGATAGAACCAAATGAAACCTCTGATTAAATAAAAGTGAGGTAGGATGAAACCAAAGTTTAATCTATACCATTTGATGTTGTCCTAATTTTGAACAGATTTGTATTTTTTTAATTAGTGTATGATTTATTACTATATTTTTTATTTCATAATACCCAAAAAAACACTTTTTTATTATCAATAACTATAACATGGATGGTTAGTATGAATAATGATTTTGTTAGAAAATGACATCATTTTATTGATGAGAATGAAAATATAATTTGAGATGGAGTAAAGAATCCAATTTTTATGTTCACCCAACATTCCCTTGATATGAACAATAAAATGATCCATATAAAACACATAAATATTCATTCAAATAAATAATTCTAAAATGAGTCCAAGTTCATAACTGCCAACCATCCATTACTGAGACTTCTGAACTAATAATGTCATATTAATACACAAACAGATTATAAAATTTATTTTTCAATATTTAATTATATGATAATTTAATGGTTTTAATCCATTTACTCATTAGAATGTGAGGGAAAAAGTAGTGTTCCCTAATTAATAACACGATTAACGATAAAGAAATTGACTCTGTGTAATGGGAATTATTTAATAATATGTTTATCAAATAATTATTTTTCTAAACATCTAGCATAAAAAATTATAGATATTATCTTATGTATAGAAGAATGTGATGTATTCAATGTTACCTATAAAGAATGTTTCGAGAGACTTTTAACTAGAAAAAATAGATTAATAATTTACCATCAAATAATAATCAATAATTTTTAGTGGCATAATACAATTTCTCCAAAAAATAAACTCTAAGGTACATTAGTATCTTTGATTAATTTTTATGATGTCCTCTCCTTATTGAAATGAAAACTCGATAATATGATTAATATCATGTTATTAAGATAAAATTATCTAAATAGGTTTTTATGATAACTCAACTATTAACAACAAAAGTGTAAAAAAGATTAATATTATTATACAAAAAATATCTTAGAATAATCATTGATAAATTTTCACTAATGAACATGGAAACTCATATGGAATAAGATTCTATAAGGAATATAATTCCCTAAATATTATGAGTACACCTTCTAATGAAATAGATGAAATGAATTCATAATATAATTAAATAACCAAACTCCAATTCATAGATTCTAAATAGAACGATTGATTCACTAAAATTTTAACTAATAAAAGTTTTAATAATAATAATTTATTTCAAAAATGTATGAATCTATTGATGAAAGGGAAACCATATGATATCAATACGAAAAAAGAATGCCAGCTAAATGAATTTGTGAAATTTTCATTCATCATTCACACAAGATAAAAAATACATATTTTATTCTTGTTATATCTACTCCTTTATAACCATAAAACTTTCTATGAGAATTAAATAAAGACTATAAGGTCTATATATATATTTTAAAGTGAAATAAATTAGTAGTATCATGATTCGATCTGAAATCTAAAAATCATATCTAATAAATTTTTATGGGAATGTTCCTAAAAAAATATTTTATTCCATCCATTGGTTTAATTTTATGTGTTTTTCATTTAATGGATCTCTCCTTATATATTAAATATTTTAATTATATGTGTAAATAATTCAAATTCTATCTCCTAAATAATCATATAATGATCAAAGAAATTTCATCAGAAATTTCACCCTAAAGGGTCTGCCACATTGTGAGGTGAAATAATGTAGTAAATATATGTCTCCAATAAATAAAGAACTGTCGAGGTAAAAATTATAAGAAACAATGCATATCTGCGAGACTTAGAAAATCAATGAAAATAGAAAAAACTAAAAACATAAACAATACTAGACTAACAAGTCTATGTGTGACCATATGTCCCCATGACACTATCTATCTATGGAGGACATCACCAAAAATAAAAATTGGAATACAAAATAATACACATAACATTACATGATTCTTGTAAAAAAAATTTAAATTATCTCAATTTTAAAAAGTCGTGTGTAATCCCAAAGCCCATTACAATTTCACTAAAAAATCTATACAATGTCTAATATCTATAATTCATTTGATATAGCTTTAAAACAAATCGACTTTCTAATAATTATCATAATATTAAACCATTTATTAAAAATAACATTGTTTCCATAAAAACATACCGTATTTACCAAATCAAATATTATAAAATCTACTAATGATTATAATTAAGAATATGTAAAAACAATCATGGATTCACCATAAGTTTGCAAGAGATTAGATAAACATGAAACAAACCTTCATTTGATAACCCAATAATAAATGATAAATAACAACATTTGGAATCTAATCGTTGGGGAAATGTACTAGCGATGAATGAATATCCCCAATAAATGATTTTTTCCAATCAAAAAATGATATATTATCATTATACACACTAGAGTTACATAAAACATCTTTTTGCATTACACACATATAGAGTGACACATCTATTTCCCAATACACCCAATTTTACAAAATGTTTTTTATTTATTAAAATATCTTTGAAACCAATTATCGCATTTAATAATATAATTTTTAATTAAAGATATTATAATTTAGGTATTGAACCCCCATTTTGAAACAAAACCACCAACAACTAATTTCATCAATTTTTTTTTTGAAATAATCACTTTATATCGAAAATAAATTTAAAATAAATCAGGATTCTCCTTATACAATTGCACCCAAATATCTGATAATGAATTACCATTTAATAGAACAACATAATATACAAGAATAAAATGAAATTCATGAATTACACACCTTGAACAAAAACTCCAACCTCAAGAAAGAATGAAAGATTTTCCCCATAGAAACAGAGATCAGTAACCAGTAGATCAGACTCTAAATCATAAGGAAAGAGGGAAAAAATAAAAGGGTTGACATAAACCACAAACCAAAAAGAATCTTGACCCACAAATATAGAAAAAAACATTTTCCATGATTAAAAGAAATTAAGAAAAAAATAGATATTTATCATTTTGATGCATCACAACCATGTCAGAAGTGAAAATTCTGAATTATGTGATTTAGAGGAGGTAATATAAACAAAAATAAACCTCATGTAATACTAGAATATTAGAGTTATTACTTCATGAATAATGATAGAGTATTTAGATATATTGTATGGTAAAAAATTATAGGCCAGAAGGATTCACATTAGGATTCCCTGATTCATGGAATGGTTTACATCAATATTCATTTATGTGGAAAAATGCATCACCTTCATTAAAATTTTCAATATCGATGTTTTTAAGAATTGTAATTTATTCATAGATTGTATTTTTTCATAATTACAACCACTTCCATGTCTTGTTACCATATATGATTCATGGATTCTACTAAACTCACAACATCATCAAAGTGATAGATTCATGTATTGAATCATATTAACAGAATTAAAATGTCATATTTGAACTTTTCAACCGATATCTAATAGAAACTCCCAGAATAGCTCTAAATCCCTCTAAAACCATATATATTTATATAAAAATTAAATATGATATATATTTCTACTCATTATGTTATTATTCTCTTCACTATAGATGTTTTATTTCACTATTAGGCACATAAGATCCTAGAATCACAAAAAGATACGACCACATGTTCCTTATCATCAATTACCACTCCAAAATCATATGGGTACCTACCCCTTATAATCTTCCACAATAAAAAATAACAAGGTAATTTTTTTACTATAAATTTCATTTTTCTTGGGATCTATATTATATAGAAAAATTCAATCATAGCAGTTCTAAGATCAAGATCAATATCCTACCATTCAGTCAAATAGGAATGACCATTATGATAATTCCTCTACAGCTAATCATGATTCATTTAATGAATTGATGTCAATCAAGGTGGTAATTACAAGTTATATGTGGTCTTTCCAAATCTTCCAATGATCCCAAAGGGTTCATCCATCCTTTTTGTCAAAAAACATTATATACCCAAGTGATTATGTTTTGTGAGAGGTGAAACTCTACAAAAAACCGAACCACCAATATCAATGTATAAAGGATAATGATAATGTTCCATATATTTTATTCATCTCTTTAAGGTGTCCAATATTATTCGGATACCCTACACCTTTTATATTGTATCTTAAACAATTGTAATCCAAACCAAGGGCCTCTCTCCTCACTCAACTATGGAAATTGGACATCTTTATGTCATCACATACAACGCATCAAATGGGTCCATATAAATCAGGCTATGAAAACTCTTTTATGGGTTTTAATCAACAATAGGAATATATTTTTTCCTAGAACCAATAAATTCAGGCACACATTCCCTGAGAATAACCTCAACCACCTGGATATATCTCTATCTCTATCCATCACTATGTAGATTATGTTCTATTCTTAATTTCAAAATCGAATACTTATACACATGAAGAACATTGTAAAACATGTATCTTAACGACACAGTCAAATAAAAAATATGTGTAGTGGGAACACCAGGATGTCCCACAACTTCATGGATATAAAATTGTTCGAGCTGTAATAATATCATTGTATCCTTGAAATGGAGGAAATGTATTGTTTTCTTAAGATGGTCAAGGATAATCAAAATTGAATCATTCAAAAATGAAATATATGTTAAACCAATGATGATGTCCATGGAAATATCAACGCACTTACAGAAATGAATGGGTAAGGATTACAACATACATGCTTCTCCATAGTTTACATAATACACTGACAAGTAAGGCATCAATAAATATGATTTGGAGTGAACAACCACACCCCCAAACCACGTTACAGATATCTCATATCATGATACATCCTTGAAGTACAACTATTTATATATTGACATAAATGGTATCAACAATCCATTAACTCCAATCTTATTGAAATAGAAACAACATGTGTTTTAGTAACACAAAGCACCGCCTATAGGGAGGGACCAGTCACCCGACACCTCCCCAAAAATTATTTTTTTAGTTATCTGTTCATTAAAGGTGTCAAGTATTTTTATGATCCAAATACACCCAAGAAATGACGATTCTACTATTTTCAAGTCCATTTATACCTTACCACCATCTTCATCCACTCCCAAGCTCATCTCATCAAACAAACTCATTAGATATCACTCTTCCACAGATTCCATCTGGGATTGGGTCTTTAAATACACATGAAAGGAATTAGAGAAAAAATCCCTTTTATAGTGGTATAATAAATATCAATATTATATTTTTTAAGACACTAATCTCAATGATTATTTCATATGTTGAAATAATTCTTCATGAAAATATATTTATGGCCTTTATGATCATAATATAAAATAAAATTTCCCCCAAATAGATATTTATTACCTGTATTGATTACATATATAACTAAAAAAACAAAAAAAACATAGGTACAATTTTTCTTCTTATGAGGGTTTAATTTTTTAGGTCTATAGACCACAACCATCATCATTTCTTTATTTAATATAAAGAACAAAAAGTAACAAAAGGAGAAAACCGAGGAGCCACAACTCCAAGGAACTAGGAAACAAGAAGCTAAGGGGGTCTAAAATGGTACAGCCCAAGAGAATCCCCTCTATCCAGATGCTCCCCCTCAGAATACATCAAGACAATATCTGGTGAGCAAATGAAACTCTCCCCATGGGTTGACAAAGAAGCAAGATAGTCTGCAACCTTATTACCCTCATGCCAAGTGTGGAGAATTTCGGTGTTGGGATCCCTGAGACATAGGAATTTCCTCATAATGTAATCAATGGACCATGGGGTGGAGCTCTTACCTGATAGGGAGTTGTAAATGATGATGGAGTCAGTTTCCACTGCACTAAGGGAGATGTTCCTCCTCTTGGCTAACTGCAGGCCGGACAGCATCGCAAAGGCCTGAGCCCGTAAAGAATCACCCATGCCAAATATGGGTACAAAAGAATCCAAGACCACACCCTTCGTGTCTCGAATCACGCCACCCCCCTCATGGTGCCCATCATACACGAGCCTTCAGTGTTCAACTTGTGGCCCGAGTGGTGGGGGAGCCATCAAACCCAATGCCCCTACCTTCCCATGCTAGTGGGGAAAATAGAGTGATTTTGGACTGCAACGAGCCTTGTGTTGGGAGAATCCTGCAAACATTTACTCAACTGGAGCAGGTCCACCCGTAAAAATTTAACCCGTGCCACCACCGCTCTTGGAGAACACGTGGCCCCCTCGAAAGCAGCTTTGTTCGGAGTAATCCAGATTCACCAGCAACCTGCTGCCAACACCAGCCCCCGGGCCTTCCACTCTGGGCTCTGGCCATCCACACCATGGAACCAACAATCAAGGAAGGGGGCTTGCACCTGGTCTCTAACAGCATAACCTGAAAACTCACCAAATTCCGACCAGATGGCGGTGTCCAAGTCGCCCAAGAAGAACAGATGATCAACAGCTTCCTCCGCGTTCACCCTACAATAGCAGCAGCGCGAAGCCAAATGGATTCCCATCCACTTAACATTGTCATCAGTGGAAATTGCTCTATTTCGGATCCTCCAAACCAGGAAATTGTATTTTCCTGGGATTTCTTTTTGCCAGAGGGTTCCTCTCCATGCATCGGTCGGGACCGAGGTTGTGCAGACCCTACGGAACTCTTTCATTGAAAACGCACCCGAGCTAGAAGAGGCGAAGACACATTTGCCTCACTCATCATTAATGTTAATAAGGTCCAATACATCATGCTGCTCCCTGTTCAGTACAACCGCAACAAAAGTCGGATACATCCTAGCCTGACGAAAGGAAATGTTGGTAACAGGACAACCCGGGAAGCCAAGACACGAACATGACCAGTCATGGTGCCAGAAAGAGATCTCCCCTCTCCCCACGATCCATCTGGAGTGTGGAAGTGATTCAATCAAAGGATCGATGGCGGGCCAGACAGTGGCTGCATGGCCAGCCTGGTACCCCTCTGCTTTGTGGCCATGAACCTGCCCCACTGCGAGTGACCCTCAATCACATCCCATGCAAGTTTAGCGTGCATGGCATGTAGGGTATCCGAGATGCTCCTCACATTTATGCCTCCCTCCTCAACCGGATTAGAGAGTCTCTCCCAGGAAGCCCAATGGCGCTTTCCATCTGAATGTGCGTCCCAGAAAAAAGAGACTAGCACCCTGTCAATGCTTCCGAGAACAGTCTTGGGAACTTTAACTGCGGAGAGGGCATGAACAGGAATTGAAGAGAGGATTCTATTAACCAGCGTGATCCTACCTCTGAAATACAAGAACTTTCTTTTCCAGTTGGTAACACGACCAGTAACGCGTGCAACAATATGGTCGAAATGATGGACCTGTGGTCTTCCCGGTGACACGGGGACACCAAGGTAGGTCATCAATAAAGATCTCTGCTTCATGTTCAACCAGTTTCCGAGAGATTCACTCCGGGAGACATATGATATTCAATCATCCTAATAATAATTCATTTCTTAAACACATTTTTGGGATTCTTCAAATATATACATCACTATTTATTTTCAAGATATATTGGGATTCCCCTATAAGAAATAACAGGCCCTAGAAAATAGTGCTTCCTAGATCAAAAAAATCCAATTTTTAATTATTACCATATAGACTATATTCCATAATGTTTCAAAGGATGAAAATGATATGATTCATTAATTTCTCCACTGACACTAATTACTCTAAAATACCATTAATGAAAACTAAAATAAAATATTCCACGAACAAATGAATGATATTGTTCATCGATTTCATAAATCCCCTAAGATCATTAGTGAGTCATAATTCCATAACCAGAAAATATAAATTCATATATCATCTTCTATGTGCTATCATAGATATATATATATATATATATTGTACTATAAACTTGTTATACCTCAATATAAGGCCAATACATGAATACACACATGCCTCCTCTGTGCTTATCAGTGATAGTATCAATCATTTGGAAGGGATTCATTTTCTTAAGAGATATATGATTTATCATTTGAAAATTAAAAAAATGCCTGAGGCTCCCTTCATCATTCATACAAAAAATAATAGGTGAAGGCCAAGGTGACATGTTGTGATGAATATGTCCCATCACATCAATTTCCCAAAGATGGAAATTATTTTCCAAAAAAAATATCATTTTCCATTTCATAAGATTGTATATTAGTGGAAATTATACCCAGTAGTATATAAATGGTAAATTCAAACTACCTATATATTGGTAATCTATATAAATAACATTTAAAGTCCATGGGGTAAACACAGACCACCACATGATGTAAGGTGATCAAAAAATGTTCAATGATATCTAGGAAAAACATTGAAAAGTGACATGATATCACCACAAACATTGAATAATATTCTATGGTTTCCAAAACTTAGAATATCACTCACCATGAATGACATGACAGACTCAATTTGAATACAAATATTGTACATAGTTACAATAATTTTGAATTAGTTACATAATGATGATCATATATTCCATGCATTAATCATGTAGATGACATCCTCATCCCACACTAAGAAATCCAATTAATCTTTTGTTTGAATTTAGCTATCTAAAATGTGGGCAACATGAAACCTTATTCAAGCCTATTTCACAATGTCATGGTGTTATATAAAATTATTTAAAAATTATCCAATCATAATCCCAGCTCTCCTATTAAAATTAATCATATGAAATAGTATTAGAAACTTTATCAAACAATGGTATTACTATAAAAGAAGAAATAAACACCATACCTATATCCATATTCAGTCCTACTTTTGATTCCCATGGTGTATACAACACTTAAAAAATTTGTTAAACCTCCACTAAAACCTATTATATCATAACGACACTAAAATATCCCATGGTATGAGGACAAGACCTATCAACATTAGTAGCACTGGTTTTTACCTTCAAACCCTTGGTGTATGTTGATCCATCCTTATGTCCTTGGTGCATACTTCTACAAAAACACATTAGGTGGCAAGATTTTACATTAGAAGAAAAATTCTTAAGATCATCTCCATAGTTAGGTCTGGAATGACCATGAATAAAACACTATGAAAAAAGTAATACTATGATGATGAAACCCATGAAACTAGACCTTATGAAAAATGGATACATATGACCATTCATTTCTGACCAGATGATACAAAGGTACTATTATTGGAACAAACTTATGTTCAACAAAATATTTCATTATAGATATATTTTTCTCCTCCAATGAATATTTATCAACAACCTTCACAATGGTAAAAATACACCTGTGAATTTTCATTTACCAAATATCGGCCATAATCCCCATCCCAACCCTTTGATCCTTCATGTAATCATTTGTAACAATCCTTGATTTTATGTTCCCCAACTCAGAAAAGTTAGTGGAATACTACATCAAGGTATTCTCTCCATGCCACGATATTTGAATCACCTAGGTATCTACCACATGTAATGTCCTAGGATGAAATTTCTTTTTATAGAAATTCTTGAAGGAAGCCCATATGAGATCATCCTACATCATTTATAGCACAATAGAGTCCCACCGTATCCTGACTAGCCCCACATGTATATATCTGTAAAATCTGACCATAGTGTCTTTATATGTCTTCAAAATGTTAAATAATATCTCAATAAAATAAATTAATACCTCAAATTCATTGGGTCCTATATCTACATGGATGATGGGTGGGTATTTCTTAGTAAATTATTATCTATGGCCCAACCCTCATCTTATGTTCATGAAACTCCGTAGATATAGAGCCTGGATGTTATTGAACACAACTTCAATGAAAAAAGGGTCCACAGGAGGATTTTTCTATGGTAATTTTATCATAGCATCCACTCTTTTAATTTGAATATATCTACTCATAGGAACTCTCTATTAAACAAGATATAAATACTAATTAATTTAAGTAAAAATTTCATAACCATAATTCCAACATCACGAAATCAATGTCACTACATTAAACAACATGGAATTAAAGAAAATGTGAAATCTAGAATTTAAATAAAAAATATAATAATGAAATAGATCATTTATGTTAAACAAAAATCTACTCAGAAGACTCAGAAGCAGGCAAGCCTACTCTGAGAAAATTTTATTAATAAAAAATTAAATACCTCAAAAGAAGAGAAGCAAGAGGTCTACAATGATGCGTGTACACATCACCACACGCGTCGGAGTCAACCAAACCACAACAGATGGTCGGTGTAACAAAGGACCATAACGAGCAAACCTCCTCAATCGAACGCTTGGATAAAGCATAAACAACTTGATTTGCCTCTCTATAGACATGAGTGACCACCAAAAAAATCTACTCCACAAGCCTTAGACAACCATCCCAAGCGGATTCCTTGAACAAGTTCTAAGAATATCAACAGCCAAGGTAGAATCAGATTCCATCCATAAAGTCATCCAACCATGAAAAGAAGCATACTAGACAGCCTTAATCATAGCCCATAACTCCGCCTCAATTTCCAAGTCATTCCCTAAAAAGTGATAGAAACTTCCTTTAATAAAACCCCTATAGGTGCGAAAAATCACCACCACAGCCCGAAGGCTCTGGTGCACCTGACGCCGCACCATCAACATTAACCTTAATACAACGAAAGATCGGAGGAATCCACCGGATATAGTTCATCATAATCAGCTTATTACACCTACCAGAAACACCCAATAATCGCAAAATAACCAGATCTGAAACATCATTCCGCACAACTCCAATCTGAGCCCGTGCAGCAGCATGAACACCAGTATGAAGCTCTAAAATGCCAACTGAAAACGGCACACTTTTTCTCTCAAATATAAGAGCATTTTGAGCCCTCCAAATGAATGAAACCAATGATGAAACTGCAGAATGGAGTAGTGGTTTCACCTGAGAACTACAATTAGCCCGATAAATAAAGTCCATCAACCGTTTAAAACTCTCCAGATTCAGTCGACATCCAAAAATATCCTAAAAATAATTCCATAGACCATATTCAGAGCGACCTGATGTAAAAAGATGATCAATAGTTTCATCAGTAGCAAGACAACGAAATCAAACAGGTGCAAGAGAAAATCCAGCTCTCTGTATCATGCGTTGTAATGGAATTATACACTTCCAAATCCTCCACATAAGCAGTTAATGTGCCGGCGGAATAAAGGCAAAATGAAACATAATCAGCCAAGAGGGAACCGAAAAAGGCTCAGAACACATGTGTCTATAATCCTCCTTAGTGCTGAAGTTCTCAGTAAGACTGGGCACCTAAATCAAAGTATCCATCGCTGAGTAATAATAAAAATCCATCTCCACATTCAAATAATAAGAAAGCAGCCCCTGAGCCATGCTATTATTGTGAATTTCAGCAATAGAAAGATCTCTCAAAGAAGAGGGGGTCACCAAATCCTCAGCAATGACACATTATAACCAAGAATTTTTCCAGCAGTTTAATGGGGAATTTCTAGAAACCACCCATTTAGAGGATTGTGAGAGGCTACAAGAAGCATGCTTAATTGAGGGACATATCGAGGAAGGGACAAAAAGAGAGTACCCATTCATCATCTTTGAACCAAATCTATTACACAGAAACTCCGAAGAAAAATCACTTGAGGACAGGAGTGACCAAGTAAACTTTTTAATGAGAGATTCATTAAAACACTTAAGATCCTTAAGCCCAATTCCACCCATGTCAATATGCCTAATGCAATCACTCCATGCAATCGTAACAAGCTTCCTTTCGTGAATTGAACCGGTCCAAATAAAATTCTGAATAAGTCTATGTATATCCTTAATAAGAGTTATAGGCCATCTGTATAAAGGAAAAAACATAGACACACGTGGAGGTGATCACATAATTAACAAGATAGACCCGCCCTTCCTGAGACATAGATTTACCTTTCCAGGTATCCATTTGATTGATAATTTTGTGGTAGGTATTTTCCAGATGAAATATTTTCACAACACCCCAAAAAAGGGGATCCTCAAGATAGTTGAAGGGAAGAGACCCTCTGCTCACCCCAAGCATGCGAGCAACTCTGATTTTCTTTGAAACAATAACACCTTCCCCAAAAAATACATATGATTTCTCCCAACTGATAACTTGACCAGAAACAAACTCATAATGCTCAAAATCCAACTTAATAAAATGAATGGTGCCTCTATCAGCCTTACCAAACAACAGAATATCATCAGCATAAAATAGATGTGAAGGAGCAAAAAGACCTCTTCCAATAGTGATTTTCTGATACAGTCCAGCATGCACAAGATCAGAAAGACATATACTCAAGTAATCCTCAACAATAGCAAAAATAAGTCCAGATAAGGGATCTCCTTGTCTCACCCCCCTAGAACATTTTAAGAAACCCGGAGGGGATCCATTAACAAGCACAGAAAGCTTAGTGCTCTGGAGAATGCATCCAATCAACTTGATGAACCCATCAGAAAATCCATGCATTCATAACACCGCAAAGATGAAGCTCCATTTCATTGTATCAATGGCCTTAGAGATATCAACATTCAGAGGCATATTCTCATACTTCACCTTTTTCCTCATGACATTAACACATCTTGATGCTGTGTACAAACAGTTTTGAATGTTCCTTCCAGGCACAAAGAAAAACTGATTTGTTTATATAAAATCCTTAGCAATACTTCCCAACCTGTTCGCAAGGACCTTGCTGATAACCTTTGGAACAGTATTCCCTATAGCCATAGGCCTAAAATCCTAAATATAAAGGGGATTCTCCTTTGCAATCAAAGCAATAAAATTATCATTGGCACCAATGGGAAAATAAGAGTGATAAAATAAATCTCTAACCCCATTAACAGGCTCTGAATGGATGATATCCCAATAGGCCATAAAAAATCTATTAGAGAAACCATCTGGCCCTGCCACACTATCTTCAATCATAGAAATCACCGCCTTCTTGATTTCCTCCCTTGAAGGAATACAAGTGATCATATCATTCTGAGAGTCCTCCACCGAAGGAGAAATATTCCTGAACATGTTATGAGTGTAATCATTCCCTGAATCAGTGTACATCCTTTCAAAGTAAGTACAAGAAGCATCAGAAATATCTTTTTCAGAGTTCAAAAGAACACCATTAACCGTGAGAGCACTCATACCACGTTTCAGCTTCTTTTCAATGTGCAAGAAATGAAAAAGTCTTGTATTTATATCCCCATCTTTCATCCAACTGACATTATATTGAGTCCTAGAAATACTATCCTTTAATGCCAAGAGATCATTAAATTTAGAAAGAGCATGCAATTCTTCCCTAGATATCACTTCCTGGCCCTCATCAACCCTTTAACACTGCAAGAGTTTGTCCTCAGCACTTTGGATATCATTATCAAGAGATGAGAAAGATTTCTTACTCCACTCTTTGAGCTTTGCCTTAACAGACATTAAATTCATAACCATAATATGGAAGGGGCTTCAAATAAAACTAGTTTTCCAAGCTTCACTGACAACCTATCTGCAACCTTGGATAAATACCCAAGCATTATTGAACCTGAAGGGAAAAGGAGACGATCTCAAACTATGAAAGCTCAAATCCATTAAAAGAGGATTGTGATCAGAGTTATCCCTTGGAAGAGTTATACCAGCCAAAAAAATCTCGATAACCCGCATCCACACTACAAAAACACCTATCAATATTGCTGGCCTGTAATCCGTTCAGGGTATATCTTCGCCATGTAAAATCAGCCCCCATGATTGGAACCTCAGTAAGGATACAAAAATCAATACAGGCAAAGAATTCACTAGCAGACAAACTGTTAAAGCAACATCATGTCTTCTCCTCAGGCCGAAGCACCGAGTTAAAATCACCAATAATGACCCAACTTTGTCTCATTCCAAGAGCAGTGTTCTCTAAAGATGACCACAAAGCATGTCTCCCATTATACTGATTCAAAGAATAAACAAAAGTAAAGGACATACCATAACCACTTATCTTAACCGAGAGAGTAATGGATTGCCGATCATAAAAAGAGGATATCAAGGAAACACTATCATGCTTCAATACCCAAAGAGACTCTGAGGAGTTCTTACTAGAATTATGAGAAACCAAGGAGTAACTAAGGTTTGACCATCATAAGGAATTCCATTTACAGAAAGACATACGATTCTCATCAATTCCAATAAGGACTAGTTTGTTGGTCACAAGAAAATGCCTAAGGGTTGTGACTGTGGTTGAATTCCCAAGCCCCTGTAAATTCCAAAAGAAAATCTTCATGAGAGAGAGGATTTGGACCTAGTGATAGGCCCCCCATCCAGTTTCATATGTTGTTTCTTACCCTTCTTCTCATTATTTTCCTGTTTCCCCTCACCTAATGAAAAAGTAACAGAAACTGAGCCTTCCACATGAGGTTTCTAATCACATTCAGGGTCCTCATTATCATCAGACCAAAAAACACCACTCAAAGGAGTGAATTTATTCAATGATCCAATTGATTTTTGAGTAATTGGAACCACAGAATTCCTCGCAGCCTTGGATAAAGGGACCTGAGAGAAGGGCTCATTTGCATTTTCACCACTTCTATCTTTATTAATAGACTTGGGAGCCAGATCCTTCCCGGTGTACTCTGCCAGATCCTGTATATTTTCCTGCATAGCAGATTCAATAGGCAGACCCACAACCTCTTGCTTTCCAGATACCTCACCAGAAACCACAACCAATTTTTCTTGAGTACCTAATTCAGATGAAGCAACCGGTTCAGTAACAGCCAACACTGCCTCTTGTAATTCAGTATGAGTGGCAGCCAGCAGTGCCACCTGTAAGGCAGAATCAACCGGCAGATCAGCACATGAAGTCTACTCATGCATAGAGGCCTATAATACATCCACAACAGAAGAGTCTGACTTTGCATCAGCACCTGCAGTGGAGCCTGAAAATCCAGCACCATGAGCATGTTCGCAAGAAACATCCAACAAGGCTGATTGAGAGACCAGTAGATTTCCAGCAGCAGCCTTATCACACACCAGTGCAACAGAGGTCACATGCTGAATTAGCACTGCACCCTGATCAGAAATCACATTCACAGAAGCACTCCCAGCCCCCAGTACTGTAACTTGCTCAGCAAGAGCAGCATACTCATTCACCAATCCTTGAAGTTGTGCTAAACTGGAAGAAGGATCTCCATCAGAGACCTGCACAGAGATTGGAAGACTCGGCCCAACATCTGGATCATGTGCTTGAACCATGGCCCTGCCCTCCCTACATAGCTCATCAGGGTGTCCCTTCAGCTTGAAAATGCCCCAAACCTTGCTCCTATGACATTCAAAGTCCATGTGGATGAAGAAATGAAAAGGGATACAAAACTTCGGCCTCATCCCATATTTAATTTCCAAGTTAAACCGATCATCCCTTGTTGTCAATACCACCTCCTCAACTAGCGTCGATGCCATGTCCACCTCCACCAGTACCCTCACAGAATGACCAAATATAGGGTCATCTGAGTTTTTGTCCATCCGAATGGGAATGCCAACCGAGGATTCAATATCCCATATAATCCTGGGATGACAATAAAAACAGTTCAACCTTCGGATTCGAATCCAAACCTGCGCATGTGTATCTTTGACATTCTCTAGATAAAAATTCTTATCCCACTCCTGGATTCAAAGAACACCCGGTTTCAAAGACACCGGCCCGAAGCTCCAGGCTCGCTGCTTTGAATCCTCGGTAGAGAATAGAATGTGGTAGTATCCGCGGCCCATGGAGATCATCCTCCAGTCATAAAATCCCCAGATCTGCGAGATTATTTGGAAGAGATCATCAAATTTCCATAACACCCCTCCATTCGGAAGAAGAACACGAGCAATTATCGAGAATTGACAATGGTTTACTCGTTCTTAAACAGCAGTTTGATCTACAGAAACATGAGCAATGCATCCCTTCCTGATGATTCACCTAGGAGGTGGAAAATCAAATTTAGGGAACTTACCAGATGATTTCACAACTTCCGAAAATTTCCTCAACAGGAGCCTCAGATGTGAAGACCGCCGAGGGTTGCTTCGCAGGCACCCGAAACATTTCCCTATGGCTAACACAATCAAATTTATTGCCAGACGACGAATCATCACCACACAAGGAATCAGCATCCGTCTTCGCACCCGATTTAGGGCCGTCGGCGCTAGGGTTTCCTTCTGCCGCTCCCGCATGCAACTCCATCTCCCCCTTAACCCAAAATCAAGTTTATTAATATTATCACAATGAAAAGGACACATGGTTGGGAAAAAACCACAACCACACATGGTAACTTCTGTTCAATAACAGGAGTGTGAAGATGATACACTATCCCACACTTACTACTGAAATTATGATGGACGTATCCCTTATATATTAATGAAACCAAACCAAATCTCGGATGCTTAATGAATATTTATTATGTTAATCCATTTTATATCATTTTTAAAGAACAAATTCGGGTTGAATAATGAATTTATCCAAGAGGGTACTCCTCATGGTAAGGTTCAATAAAAGATTATAAAAATAAAAACTAAAATAATATATCTCAACATACAATGAAAATGAATGAATAAATAACCATTATACATTGAATCCAAATAAAAACTTGCCATAATTGAAAGACGGATAATACCAAACAAACAAGTCCATATGTGACCATCCATCACCACCACACAATCTCACTATGAATGTGACAATCTACCAGGGAAACCAGTATACCAAATAATATTGATCCCATTACCTGATTCATAAAGAAATCATCTATAATATCCTAATGGAAAATTAGGGTTGATGTGGCAGTGTTTTCAAACTCTTTGCCACATCTTTTTTGTATTTTTATTGACTTTTTATACCAAAATGTTGTTTTTTATTAAATAATTGATAAGTGTTGTGTTTTTGTACTTTGTGTAAAATAATCATTTTTTTATATTAAAACATGTGTTTTAATGTGAATTAGTGTCATTTTAAATAATTCTTAAGTTAACTTAGTCTTGAAAATTAGACTTTTATTTATTTATTCTTTTATTTTTACAATTGTTCATCTTAGTTAGTTTATTAATTCATTTATTAAATTAATTAGTGTTTTATTCTTTAAGTTGTAAATAAATAACTCATTTTATTTTTTTAGTATTTTAATAATTTAATTAGTTTTAACAATTAAATTTTATTCGTTGAATATTTTTATTCTTTAATTTAATTTGTTCTTTAATTAATTAGTTAATTAATTTAAGCAAGTAATTGTAAATATTTTAATTTGTTCTTTAATTATGTATGTTTATAAATTTTAACCCAAATTAATTAATTTGTTTAAATAATGTTTCATTAATTTTATTATTTAACTTTGTTTTTTTATGTTATTAATTCCATTCTATTTAATTTAATTTATTAATTGATATATTTATTTTCAGTTTCATTAAATTAATTAATTTATTTAATTTTCTTTGTTATGTTTGTTCGCAGGTGCTGCGGTCGCACGATTCTGTCCTTATCGGTGACTTCCTCACCAGTAGCAGTGACCACCCTCACTGATACACCAAACCTCACCGATACAGTTTGCCCTCTTCTTTTCCACATTTTCCTCACCGATACACCAAACCTCACCGATACAGTTTGCCCTCTTCTTTTCCACATTTTCCTCACCGATACACCAAACCTCACCGATACAGTTTGCCCTCTTCTTGTCCACATTTTCCTCACTGATACCTCCCCCCCTCTAAATCCTCAACGATACCTATTCCCCTTTTTCATCCCCAAAACACCCTCTCTCATCCTCACCGATACCTAAAATCATCACCGATACAGCCCCGCTCATCCTCACCGATGCGTCCTCCCTCACCGATACACCCCTGTCTCCCACCGTTCGACACCTCCACCACTGTCCGCCTCTCCTGCTGTTCGCGAGTCAGCCGAAGCCAGCCCCCTTCCACCCATGCCTTGCCTCTGCCTTCTCTCTGTCTGCACCGCCACACCTGAGCTTCGGCCTCACTGCACGAACATAACCCCTACTGGAACCCCCTCTGCCATCAACTGCATCCTCACAGTAGCAACATACAAGCCAAAATCACAGCAGTGAAAAAATCACAATTTCAGTATTTTCGGTGGGATTTCGCACAAGAAAAAATGGAAAAACCCCTCCCGAGCCTCGCCTCCATTGCGCCACACTCCACTGGTCCACGCCTCCACTCCCCAAGTGGTATCTGCCGCCTGCTGTCGCGGCCTGAACCTGCATCACCCGAACGCCGACGCCCCTGCAGCTCGCCGCTAACTCACCTCCTCCATTCCTCACCTCGAGCCGCATTTGAACCCTAACCCGAGCCTCCCGAAGCAACCCTCGCACCACCCTACTGCTGTACCACCGACCTCTCCACCTCGCCTTCTCCCCTGCCTCAAAACCGAACCCGCCGCGCCAGAAGCCTCACCCCTCCTCACCGCTAGCTGCAGCCTGCTACCCCCCGCTGGCCCGACCTCCATCTCCACTGCGCCTCCGTTCCACCGTCTCACCTCATCAGAGCGCCGCATCCACCCTGTTGGCCGAAACCGAAGACCCCCTGTCCACACTGAAACCAAGCGCCGACTGACCCGCATCTCCTCGCCTGCGCACTGAAAACCCCAGCCGAAGCCCCCTGTTTTCCCCCTTCTCTTTCCACACCGAAACCCCTTCTCCCCTCTTCATTTCATTCTCTTTTTTAATTATATTTTATTCTATCATATAATACAATATATATATATTATGTATTATATATCTTATACAACACTATAATAATTATAGGTATATTAGCAAAAGTATAGAAACTTATATATAGTACTAATATGTTATAATAACATATGTTATTAATAAATATAATAATTATATTTACATATAATAGTAATAATAATATTAGATAATATATATATATATATATATATATATATATATTAATAAGTATTTTTTATCTAAGTAATAATATTAATATATAGAATATAATAGTTTTATTTTATTTTTTATTTGACTCACGTACATTTCTTTTGTGTTTTCTATTTTTCTACACAGGGGGATCTACTCGAACATGTGGGGTTTAAAGTAGCACATCACGGAAAAGGCGCGAGAACATTCGCGAGTTCGTTGGAGGGGTTGTTTGCCCTTACATGGAGTTCACTCGGGGGCTGGTGACGAGCACTAAAAAGTGTTCCACGTGGATTGACACTGCCTGTTAGTTTAGTTTTCTGTTTCGTCTCTAAATAAGAGGATGCGCAACTCCTCTCGAGGGCAGGCAGGCGGGCCGAGGGCTGAGAGCAGAGTACCCGAGAGGGGCCATCATTCAACAGTGGTGGTGGAGACTCCACCACCGTTCCCGCACCATTCCATACCATTTTCACCAGACTAGAACTCATCTTCGACCTGGAGATGGGTTCCCACTCCTCCGTTTCATCCATCCTCCCGCTGCTCTATTTTTGGTGTTTTTTTGAGTCTGTAAAAATCTTGTAGTGTTTCATGTTTTTTCCATGAATTGTGATGTTTGTTTCATTTATCTTGTGTCGTTCATTCATTCTTGTCTCGCGTTGTGATCTCGAATCTCCAGAAATGAAGATCTAATTTGCAGGTCTAGATCCAGTTTATGAAACCCGACACGATCTGAAGATCTGCACATTAATGCGATCGCATTATTTCTATTCGCCTTGGTAAATCGCATCTGCAAGTTAGATTAAGCGAGAGTAAGATCTTGCGTAGGACGATTTGCCACTTTCTTGCTTAATTTCTTATCCACTTCCTGTCTTGATTTCTCGAACTGAGAATCAAGATTGGTTGTGTGATGTGATGATCTTAGTGGAATCATTCTGGATTGTGAGAAATTCTTTCCAGAATGACTTTTTTGGGTGAATCACCTTGCAGTTCAGAGGATCGCTTGAGTGTTGAAGAAATTCAATGCTTGAGTGTTCAATTTCTAGGCAAGATTGGTGTGTGACATGAGACATCATTCATGCACTAAGCGAAGTGGAGAATTGTTGATCAATTTCTTAAGTTGATCTAGGATAGGGAGTAGAGGGTGAATTAACCTGGGTCCGACCTTTGTCTCTCTGACTATTGTCTTGTCCTGGAGTCATCTGTTTGTTATGTGTCTTGTGTTCAGTTCGCGCGTGCTTTATTTCTCTGGTTTTGTCCTGTGTTTCTGTGTTCTTCACGTTTTCATCACTGTTTCCCCCTCAACTGTGCTCTTCAGCACTGATTAGTAATTTCTTAGGAGTTGTGTTTTTATGTTTTCAAAGTATTTAAAAATATAAAAAGATTTTCGGAATAGACCACTTAGGCAGTCGACAATGCTTCCTTGAGAGCGACCCCGAGGTTAGCCACCGTGCTATATTTTGGGTCTTTATAAATGTAAACTTGACCGTCGTCGCGACAAGGACAACCATCAAATTTTTGCGCCGTTGTCGGGGAAGCAACGAGTGTCTTAGTGGGTTTTCCAATTTTTATTTTAAAAAAAATAAAAAAAATATATAAAAATGGCTACTATGTTCTCTTTTGCTGATGATGATTTGTTTGATTTCTCTAATGTGCATGCATTATATGAGGATGTTGACTTATTCCAATTTTGGCTACAAAGCCGACCAGCAGGAGACCCCTCAGAAGTGACAATGGTTGTAACACTATACCGATTCAATCAAATTATGAGGGGTTAAGAGGGGAATCATCCCACCAAGAAAGATTCACTGGCTGCAAAGAGGATCAGGGAATTCCTAGGACCTAATTACTTGGCTCCAGAGGATCTGAGCATGGAAGTTCCCCAAAAAGACACTGAAGTTCCACCTTCTTTAAAGAAAATGAGATGAAATGAAAGTGGACATAAAAGGAGTGACAAAAAGCTGGAGCTGCCTATTTTTGAGCCTGGAGAACCTTCTAAAACGCTTCTGGATTTTAATGAGATGCATCCCCAATCTGTTTTCAATAGTTGGAAGGATTTGGGATGCGAAGACCTAGAAGAAGCTAGACATACACAGGGGGATCATTTTATTTCCTGTACTTCTGTCGATGATATTTTTTGAACTGAAGTGTCTAATGATTTTTCCTTGTTTTCACAGGACGAACCAACACATGAAATCCTAACCTTTTCCTTGGAAGACACCACATCAAGGATCATCTATTTCAAAAAAAGGTTGTAGGAGGTTGACTACCTTCCTCATGCCAAATACATTTTTCAAGGATTATGGCTTAACCAGGAGAAACAAACTGCATCACTTCAGGGAGTTAACTTCACCTTAGAAGAACTTGTTTTTGATTTTTTTGAAACTAATGTACACTGTGATGCTCCCTGTACAGATATTGAAAATTCAATACACTATTGTGATTTCCTAGAGAGCGAGGAAGTTTCGGTAGCATCTGCTGAACGGTTAATGGAACTCCCAATCCTGGATAACACTTCTAGTTTGGGAGTTATTTTTGAAAAGGAATTTTTGGATATGTGCACAAGTTTACAAGTGGATGTTGAAAAAGTACTTGTTTCTCAAGATAAAATAATTTATTAGAATGAACCATAATACAAGTCACATCCACGTTTTCTAACATTACAACTTGTGCACTCTCAACCTCAAGCAGAAGAAGTAGGGAAGTACCCCTATATCCTCTTTTCCCTCCACCATTCAACATTAAGTACATCATTGTCATGGAGGGGAACGTGGTTGAAGCTGCACATGGGGCACGCCAAAGATGGAAAAGCACTGAAGTTGGAAGGAATAACACCTGGTGGTTCCTGAAAAAGAAACCAAATCCCCCATCCGATGGGGGTTGATCCGAGGACTGTCCAGTTGTGGACAGTCAAACTACAGCACCCCCTAGGGGGTTATCCCAGGATTATCCCTTTTTATTTCCTGCTTTAGTTTTTTATTGCACTTAGTTTTAATTTGAGGGTTGTTTTTTAGGAAAATAAACAGACAGTAGATTCCACGTGGCTATCATCCAAGTCTCTGATGGCCAGCTCACTGGATTAATGGATAAAACTCCCTAACTCATACTCTGCAGTTTCTTTTTATTTGAGCTTTAAATCTGGAACACTAATGTCAACATGTTTCATCATGTAGGTGCCCAACTGGAGTAGCCAGAGTTCATGCACATGGAAATAAAAGGGAAACATTTGTAAATTTGGGAAGCTTCACATTCAGGGGGGTACTGTTTTACATTGCAATGTTTTACTCTTCAAATTTTTATTGCATGCTGTTGTGATCTAAGTGTGGGGGAGTCCCCTGAATTTCGGTGAAAATTAAATTGTGCTTCTTGCTTGGGTGTTAGCTGCTAGTATCTTGAGAGTTGAACAAATATTTTGAGCTGATTTGTGAAACATGCTTGCACCCACTATTTTTATTTTCATTATGTTGCCGCTGCACATCATTGTTAATCATGCTACTATTTGAAGTAAATTGATAAAATCTTTTGTCTGCTCACACTGATTTAAAGCATGAAAAATTTAGGAATAGAACTGTACTTATTGCTGGGGATGGTTGGTGGGGTTGGGCTCTTCTGTTTTATTTTGTTTTTGTTTTTATTTTCTTTCACTTTTTGTGTGGCAAAGAAATTTTTTGAACTTCATTGATATCCCTCCATTTACTTTTTTAGCAGAAATGTCCATCTATTTTTAACTTTAACGGTCTCCTACCCTGAGATTCAACATTGGGGACAATGTTGGGTTTTAAGTGTGGGAGAGATGGGTCATTCTAGTGTCATGTCGAATTCCCCCTTCTTGAACCTGAGTTTGTTTAAAAAATGGATTTTTTTTTTCAAATTCATACATCACATGATGGTCATTGGAGGTTCGATGGTACTTCATTTTTGTCCTGTTTAGTGGATAACTGTTTGCTGAATGTTGAGAGTGGCACTTAGTCAGAAACTTTTAAGTATGAATGATTGCTGAGTGCAATTGTTCACTATCTCTATAGATCTGTTTGTCTAGGAACTAAGGATAAGAGAATGGCATGATATGTTTTTTGGAGTAAGGACCATGAATTATGGTAACTTGATATTCTCACTGGAACCCAGGGGAATCACATTTTTATTAAATAATATTCAATCACTTTAGGAAGTCAACTTGATTGATTATTAATTAAGTCATTTGTAAATGGAGTAAAATGGGAAAATGGGATCCCACGACGAGTATCTGAGACAAGGTTCACTGGGTGCGTTTCTGTGAATAAATAAATCCAATTTCAATCATATTAAGTGCTATGAATAGTGCTCTGCACATGGAATATGGCTGGAAAAAATAGAAAAAAAAGTGCTCATGTCAAAAATGAACTCATTTAGGTGAGGGGAATTTTAAACCCAGATGAAGAAGGGAGAAATTGACTTGGTTAATTTTCATTTGGGTTGAATCAATAATGTGATAAAATTAATGGACTTTAATTTTTAGAACCTGGGGGAAGGTGAGAATGGAAGGTGCACCTGGTTAAGTTTTGAGTTCCATTTTATCTAACCTGTCAACACTCATTGAATCGGTACTTGAATTGGAAGGTGAAGTAGGACAGTTAATGAATACACATAGGAGACATGACATATTTGACAGTGTACGAATTTGTGATGCTCTTGACATCCAGTGAGTATTTGAAGCTAGGCAGGCTACTATTTTTTTGAACATGTTTGAAAAGCCTGACCTACTGATGGTCCTGCTCCTCTAGATATTAAAGTTTAATCATGAACTTTTTGAACTGAAACTCACAAATCATATTTTTGCTTTAATTTCAAAGGCATGTACTATTTTGAGGACAAATAAGGCTTTATGTGTGGGGGAGTTTAATGTGGCATTGTTTTCACACTCTTTGCCGCATCCTTTTTGTATTTTTATTGACTTTTTATACCAAAATGTTTTTTTATTAAATAACTGATAAGTGTTGTGTTTTTGTACTAGCTGTGTAGAATAATCATTTTTTTAGTTTAAAACATGTGTTTTAATTTGTATTAGTGTCATGTTAAATAATTCTTAAATTAACTTGGTCATGCAAATTAGACTTTTATTTATTTATTCTTTTATTTTAATAATTTTTCATTCTAGTTAGTTTATTAATTAATTTATTAAATTAATTAATGCTTTATTATTAAAGTTGTAAATAAATAACTCATTTTAGTTTTTTTAGTATTTTGATAATTTAATTAGTTTTAACAATTTAATTTTATTCCTTTATTATTTTTATTCTTTAATTTAATTAGTTATTTAATTAATTGGTTAATTAATTTAAGAAAGTAATTGTAAATATTTTAATTTGTTCTTTAATTATGTATGTTTATAAATTTTAACCCAAATTAATTCATTTGTTTAAATAATGTTTCATTAATTTTATTATTTAACTTTGTTGTTTTTAGTTTCTAATTCCATTCTATTTAATTTAATTTATTAATTGATTTATTTATTTTTAGTTTCATTAAATTATTTTATTTATTTAATTTTCTTTGTTATGTTTGTTCGTAGGTGCTGCGGTGGCACGGTTCCATCCCTATCGGTGACTTCCTCATCGATAGCGGTGAACACCCTCACCAATACACCAAACCTCACCGATATATTTTACCCTCTACCTTTCCACATTTTCCTCACCGATACACCAAACCTCACCGATACAGTTTACCCTCTTCTTTTCCACATTTTCCTCACCGATTCCTCTCCCCCTATAAATCCTCACCGATACCTATTCCCCTTTTTCCTAACTGATACACCCCCACTCATCCTCACCGATGCATCCTCTATCACCAATACACCACTGTCTCCCACCATTCCACACCTCCACCACCGTCCGCCTCTCCTGCTGTTCGCGATTTAGCTGAAGCCATCCCCCTTCCACACCTACCTTGACTCTGCCTCCTCTTTGTCTACACCACCACACCTGAGTTTCGGCCTCACTGCACAAACAGAACCCCTATGGAACCTCCTCTTCCATCAACCGCATCCTCACAACAACAACGTACAAACCAAAATCACAGCAGCAAAACAATCACAATTTCAGCATTTTCAGAGGGATTTCGCACAAGAAAAAATGGAAAACCCTCACCTCGCCTTAGCTCTGCTGTCCATCACCACACCATGGACCACAATCCGTGCAATCCCTAGCCACTTCCCCCTGCCAGCCGACCTCACCGTAGGCCTCTCTTAAAACCCCCACCGATGCCGAAACTTCTGCAATCCCTCAGCTTCGAACAGCTGTGCGCCGTCACCTCCTGCTCGAACCTAGTACCACCGGCCTCTCCACCTCATCTTCTCCCCTTCCTGTCTTGATTTCTCTAACTCAGAATCATGATTGGTTGTGTGATGTGATGATCTTAGTGGAATCATTCTGGTTTGTGAGAAATTCTTTCAAGAATGATTTTTTTGGGTGAATCACCTTGCAGTTCGGAGGATCACTTGAGTGTTGAAGAAATTCGATGCTTGAGTATTCAATTTCTAGGCATGATTGGTGTGTGACCTGAGAAATCATTCACGCACTGAGTGAAGTGGATAATTTTTGATCAATTTCTTAAGTTGATCTAGGATAGGGAGTAGAGGGTGAATTAACATGGGTCCGACCTTTGTCTCTTTGACTATTGTCTTATCCCGGAGTCATCTGTTTGTTATGTGTTTTGTGTTCTATTCGCGCCTGCTTTCTTTCTCTGGTTTTGTCCTGTGTTTCTGTGTTCATCACTTTTTCATCATTGTTTCCCCCTCTACTGTGCTCTTCATCACTGTTCAGTAATTTCTTAGGAGTTGTGTTTTTATGTTTTCAAAGTATTTAAAAATACAGAAAGATTTTCGGAACAGACCAGTTAGGCTCTCGACACTGCTTCCATGAGAGTGACCCCGAGGTTAACCACTGTGCTATATTTTGGGTCTTTATAAATGTAAATTTGACTATCCTCATGACAAGGACGCCCGTCAAGGGTGTTTGATGAAATTTCATTAACCTTTCCCTATAGAAACTATGAAAGATCTAATTTCAATAATTAAATGGAAATGTCTTTAAAAAAGTCTTTTTATAATTATTTTTTATAAAATAAAATTGTTTTATAAATTGTAATATGGGGATAATAAAAATATAATATATTCCTTAAATCTATTTATATCAAATGTATGAAGGAACATTGGAAATCCTAGGTAAAAAGTAATAATGGATGCACCATAAGATAAGAATGATAACAAATAACCATAAAATTATCATTCATGTGATGATCCAATAAAAAAGGAAATGAAAATCCATCAATATAAAATATGGGGATATTAAATATAAATAAATGAAAATCCTTGATCCATGTTAGTGGTGGTTCCAACTAAAAACCCTATATTGACTATACATATACTAAATTTACATATAAACTCATATGTACTTAAACAGAAAAAAGATTGAAAAGTATAATTCTAACCCTGGTGAAGGTTTCCAAGTGTTATTTGATTGTAAAAAGCCTTTAAAAAAGTTCAAACAATTAATAAAACATTTTCACATTAAATCCATTAATCTTCAGGTGTTGAAAAACAATCTAAACACCAAAACTAATATCTCTGCAATTCATATAATCCATGGTGTGAAAAAATGTTATTAATGAAATATCATTCAAAAGAAGACATAGATATATTAATTTTTTTCCAAATATCTAATAATACATTTTAAATGTATAACATATTTGAATTATCATTATCAAAAATGAATTACGATATTTAGCCTGTATTGTAGACATGCACCACCAGAGTGGAGGAAACCTAGTAACCATTGAAAATTGATATTGTAAATAGGAAGACCGGACTATGAAAGAAATTTCATTTGTAAAATTTTTTAAAATAAATATAAAATAACTAATCACAATATAGTTTATAAAAATTTACAATTACACCGACAAAACTAGTAGAAATGAAGTAGGAGAGTGGATACTTTGTAGAGTGAAATGGAACAACAACTACATAGATCAAATGGCGAATGACGTGATCCAGAAGAGGGGAAATCCCCCCATTGATCTTGAAGGATGCTAGGGGTTTTAGAGGGAAGCCTATATGAATAAATAAAAGATTTATTAACGATTCTTGATAAAAACTATAGTACTCAAATGATACAAATTGTTAATATAGGATTCACTTTGTGAATTTTATGGGTTGAATATATAGTAAAAGGGTACCACATATGGATATTTTAGCTTCGTCAATGTTTTCATGATGTAAAAATGTTTCAATTATTTTAAATTTATCATGCCTAGAACCATTTCCATGACTCTTACTGAGTGCAGATTCACATCATATACAAAACTCATGAAATCTTCCCAGTGAAAGATTCATACCTTGAAAAATATTCATGCCATGAATATATCCTATATGTACTATCTCGAATAACTCCTATAGAAACTCCCATAATAACTAAAAATCCCTCAAAACCCATGAAAAACCTCTTAACATTTAATTATATATACCATTTTACATGATATGTTATTGAACTGTTGAATGTTTATTGGTTCCAAGATAACAGTGAACACCATTTGTAAATGAATTTCTTTATTGATGTCTTTATACCAAACCATGAGGGGTATTTAGTTCCATTTTTTGTGAGAAATAAAATATTTCATATATTTTTATTGTATCAGTATATTTTAATGTATTTCCAAAAGTTTTTTATGATCCTCCCCTAGATTTTGATATTTAGTTTCCAGTGGAACTCACTATTGATGTTAATATAATATCAAATAATCCTTATGTAATGGCATAAAACCCACAATGATATAAATCCATAGTATTCATATATTACATTGATATTATAGAATCCCCGTGATAAATTTCTCATGATTTTCAAATGCACCATCATGTTAAAAAATATTATTCTCTTGTTCCTATTTCCATAATAATGTGAAGATATATTCATGGTTCTTAAGAGATGGTTGGTAACTACATTTATACTCGCACTACCATGATGTGGAATAGATTTTAGGTATTGATATGATTCAAAGAATTTTTTAGGTTGAATCCTTTTGAAAAATGAAAAGGTTGTATCATATGTATCTAGCTAATTAATTGTTCATTATATGAATTACCCATTGTATTATATAATGGAAGTTTTATTATCCATTTCAGTTATTATATGGAGTGTAAATATCACAACCCATGTTTCCTAGAGTTGGGGTTACATTATTAAATTAGAAAAATATACAAGGAATCACCTCCTAGAAAACAAAATAGTTTAATAGTTTTGGAAAAATAGATACATTTATGAAATAAACATTATATTTTGAAACATAAAATAAAAAAAATTCATTGATATTCCAATTATTACCCAATTGTGTAACCATACATATCAGTCATAATATACATCATGTAAATCTATGGAATAATGACACATATGAATGGGTGGTATCAAATTGTCAGTTAGGATATACATACATTGGAAGCTATGAGTATATATGTTTTAAATACTATTGCGGTGTAAAAAACTAAAACACATTCCATTTAAATAGTCACATAAGCTATAAAATAAAACCATGGATATTATACCAGTCTATTAGTCACATAAAATATTATTAATTGGATTCATGATGAAAGAACACATAATTTTGTACATGTATAATATATGATCAATGATTTTTTCCATGAATTTATTATTTTCAAGGCTTTATACCAATAATCTAACATTATTAAGGATTAATGCTACGAATATAATAAATGGGCAAGGACATTTCCAAAAACATTTCATTTTTGTCTTATGAAACCTACCAATGCATTTAGGTATATGGTAGGCCACACCATTGACATACTAAGTCCGCTATATTCCTCATATAAAAGAGGTAAAACACAAACAACAAAATCATTAGTTTTAAAAACTAGCATATCAAATTTGAATACTTTAACCATAAACTAGGAAAGGTATTTAAATACCAAATCCACTATGAAACTGATCATAAACCATTATATAAATTTTTTAAATGAAATCATAAGATATAAAACTCAATTAAGCATAATATTAAACAAAGGGTTATAAGATAGTTGAAATAATCTAATAAAATTGTTGATACATTTTTGAGTAAAAACTCCTCTTAAATACATGTGATTTTTTTTATAAATAAATATTTTCAAATAAAAATAAAAATTTAAAATTACAAATATCCCTAAGATATTGGAATATGGGTTTAACATTAATAAGATATGTAATATTGAAATGGAATGTTGACATAAATAATAGCCATGATAATGGGAATTTTGTTGTCGCAATGTATATTAGAATGTAGAATATTCATTTTGTTACTTGTCAAAAAACTCCATAAAAATGTAAAAATATTAATTATTAAAATCATTGAATGAAATTAAAAATAGGTAATTTTATTTTATTATTTTATATACATATAAATAAATATTTAAAATAATATTTTGAATACTGATAGGGAGAAAAATATTTTATAATTAATTCTTTAAACATTAATAGTGTCCCATTACACATTGATCATTTATATCAAATTCCCAATGAATGATTAAATGTTAATAGAAATTAAATATCACATCAATAAATAAATAAATTTCATTATATGTGAAATGACATGTAGATACACCTATTAAAAGATGGTGGGTTTAAAATATCAAACTATGCCTCAAGGATAAGAGATTGAGACGATGTAACTTGCCTTTCGATTCCATGAGTTCAACATTTATTATACTCTATTATAATGGTTTAGGATTGTTAATATCTTATATAATAACCTTATTAATATTTATTATATCACATATGACCTTATTATATTATTTTCCACCCGTTTTGTTGATAATATTTCATTATTACCTTTCTTTTAGTTGTTAATTTCTTCATTTTCCAATTCTAGTTTTTTATGAATGACCAAGTTATTTTAAAAAAGATATACATAATACATTTAAATAATTGCATTATTGTTATAAAAATCATATTTAACCATTTAATTAATAATTATAGCTATTATTGTATGTTGGATATGAGAAATGAACCACATTGCCTTGTGGAGAAAGTAGGACATACGTAGATGCAATCGATGATGCCTGCAACTCCAGCCCCTCACTAAGGTGGCGATGCCCACATCTCCAGACCCACCCTCCATGTTAGATGGGAGAATTATCATAATTTCTATCTTATTCTTATATTATTCCCTTTCCTTCCATTAACTAATCATAATTCCCTTCCTCCCTTCCCATTCACCTTTCCTTATGGTTACTGATGTCTTCAACAGCTCACCCCAGTTGCAATTTCGACGAATGATTTCATTAAGGATTTAGATCTTCACAAAACCACATGGGTGGATTCCTTCATGAATAATTTATTTTTTAATGCCTTCAATAAATTCTTATTTTTTTCTAGGGGTCTTCAAGAACAAGTGGTGGTTGGTCTTCTTGATAGGTTACATTTGATGATTCAATCTCCATTGGAGGTTTCCATGATTTCATCCTGGTCTAGTTATCCATTATACTTCAATGGGTTCTACTTCATCCAATTTAATTTATCTATAGAGTTAAATATGAATGATTTAATTCCTACTCTGTCGGTGTGGGTATGTTTTATAAATTTACATTTTCCATTCCAAAATATGTCAATAATCATTATGTTGGGGATCTTGGAAGGATAATATTTATGTTCTGATAGTTGAACTATTTATAATTTATTCCGATTTCACCTATTTTATCTATTGAGTTCAATGCATAAAATAAAATGAATGAATGTATTTGGATTTTGGTTTGGGAATAATTTAGATGGAAATAATTTGTGGTTTTTGAGAATTTTCCCGATTATAGTTCATACTGCATATAGTTTGAGCATCTGGTTCCAGCATGTCATGAAGGAAAAAGTGACCAGAATGGACTAGACTCCATTAAAATACCATAATTTGTTGCATATCCTTATGAAGAAACCTTAGTGAACCAGAATGCTAGTGCTCATGATGAATGGATTCAGCTGGATGTCCCTTTTGTTCAAGGCATGGTTGTGGAGGTGTACGGTGCTGTCTGAGTTGAATTTGGATCCCTCAATCCACCGTCTTTACCTATTTAGGAGTCCCTAGATGGTATGGATGTAAACTCTTAGGGGGTCCCAACATCATCAGTGTCACGACCCGTCCCCCGGGGCCCGTGTTGTGACTACTCCAAGCCCGCCTTTCATAGGCCAGGGGCAGGAAGCTAGCACCAATGACGTATTCCCTAAAACTAGGAAAGAATTTCCTTTATAACCAGTAAACACACGTAACCAAGCACATAGCTACATGTGAACACAAGTAATATGAACTGTAAATAGAGTGAGTGAAGTAAGTAAAAATGGTCCAAAATACAAGACCAACTGGAATGTACGAGTACAATTGATATGCAATACAACTGAAGAAAGAGAAAAATAACTACTGGATCATCCTCCGAGGTTTCTACATGAATGGTAGGTACAGATCGCCTTCTCAAAACTCCATGTCCATCTATCTCCTCCATGTACAGACTCATCGTAAGGTCCACCTCTAGGTACCGTTAAGTCTTGGTACTCTCAGACTCAATCATCGTTGTCTGTCATCTGTATCCAACACAACAAGGTGCGACCATAGCCTGTGCGAGGGTTAGTATAACGATACCCAGTAGGGTCACTGAGACCCTTTACGTCTCAAAAAATTTGACATGGATTAAACACAAATTATAAAATATATAGAAAACCATACTTAGGTATATGAACATACGTATACCTATGTTATCATGTAATCCATCTCAATCATGAGGAAAACACAGAGGTTCTGACTCATCTCAAACTAGGATTTATTCTAGGGGCAATATCATGTAACAATCCAAACACAACGTCGAACACTTAGTATGCTGGATAACTCCTCCTCTATCGAGTATAGTGGGCCTGAAGTGTCACATAGAGGTGCTTCCCACTAACCTTGGAATTATGAGGTACTCCTCCTATCGAGTATCATGGTCTTCCGCATCACACAGAGTCACTCCCCACTGTGGGTATGCCATGTCACATAGAAGCGCTCCCCCTCATAGCCTACTGAGGTACTCCTCCTGTCGAGAACCGTTGGTCTGTCACGTCACCAAGGTGATCCCCAACATGTGTTTTCCACATTACCAAGGCACTCCCCACTGGGCTAGTCGAGTCACTCTGAGTCAAAATGGTCAGCAGTCGTCAAGTCTCAGCTCGCCAGCAGGTCTCTGCACTATGCTCGCCTGTCTCTAAGAGGATCCTCTCCAAAACATAATTGTCGATACTCCAACTGCCATTAATTCCCATGAAGAAGTATCTGAAAGGTCCGCCACTTCATACGGGTCGCAACGTAACAGACGGTGTGTCAATCGAACGCCCGATCTGTGAGTTATTAACCTTTTAGTCTCGGGGGCCCGGTTGGATTCGAGCTTGTTCCAACCTGACCGTTCCCCATAATAATCTAAAACATAGTGGAGTATCACTAAAAAGGAGCGTCTCGCTCCATGATTTTGAGTGCTACAGATGGTTAATGAAAAGGAAGTCTGGTGCCAAAGCTATGGAAAAAAGAAAGTAACTAGGTCCTTGTGGGCCCGGGTCCGGTACGACCCGGTCAAACAGACCCGGCCCGACCTGTTGGATCTGGGCTGTCCTGTAGAGTGGCCAGGCCCGTTGGGTCAGTCCGGCCCACTGGGTCTATCCCAACAGGCCTCGAAGGGGATGCGGAGTGCCGCAGATGGCCACAAGGCGCAAGGTTGCAGAGCGGCTCTGAGGGCTGGCGGGAAGTGCGTGCCGGGGCGGCTCAGAGGGCCGCGACGAGGACAGTTTAGCCGGGGAGTGGGACTGGTTCGGCCGGAAGGCTGGAGTGCTGCAGGGGAAGTGCCGTTTTCTTGTCACCTTCGTCACCTTCATCACCTTCCTCCATTTCGAAGTGTACACCAAAGAAGAACAACAGAGGGGTCGGGCCATGCTTGTTTCTCCCACACCCACCACATTTAGAGTGATAGTAAGCGGTTCACAAATAACGAAGCATGAACTTTTATGGAATATATTTTAAGACATCATTTCCCACAACCTGCGTGAATCTCTATTCCCAAATCCCTCAAGAGAATTACAAGGGGAGAACATGGGAAGTGATAATCAATAAACCCCTACCTCATTTGCTTGATGACGTTGGCACAAAGAAGAAGGTGAAGTTGTCGACATTCGTCTTGTCTGCCAAAAACCTCCAATCACGAGCTTCTGCATCGGTTTTTCATAGTCAAAGACATTTCTTGTTGGCGTTCTTCGTGGAGAATCATTCTTCGTGGAGGAATCGTTATTTGTTGGAGAATCTTTCTCCCAATTCCACCCCAATGTAATGTGGTTAAAAATAATATATTATCCCTTCTATTATGTCTGTTCACACAAAATCAAATTATCCTAATCAATTAACTAGGTTGGCATATTAAAGGTATGTGCATTGGCATAATTAATGTGGAGGAAGTCAAGAGGCTCCTCCATATTAATGAGTGGGTTTAAGAGGTTTATTCCTCGGGTGGTCCCCACCACCATAACCTCTCATGGGAGGTTAGGTTCGGGTGGTCCCCACCATAATAACCTCTCATGGGAGGTTACGGTCTGGTGGTCCCCACTTCTCAACTTCAACATGGAAGATTAGTTCTGGTGGACCCCACCTCCCAACACCCACATGGGTGTTGTAAATAAAAATAAAAATGTCAGACACTTTTATTTTTATTTAATTCATACATGAAAAACCCAAAAACTATCTTTCACCCCTGACCATCTGCTGTTGATGTGAAAGTCTCCTTATGTGAAAAATGGCACTTCGAGTTCAACGGTGGCCTCAAGTTTCAATTCTATGCACCGATTCAAAATTTAGAAAAAACTTCTCGTATGTTTACTGAACGTACCTGAAAAAATGTTCAAAAATTCATTCTGGGCACTCCATGCCTCAGAATCACATGCCTTCAATTTTCACGGTCTCAAAAAATTCCCATTTAATTAAAAAAATTACATTGAAATTTCAGGTCTTTACATTCTCCCCACCTCAGTCTTTACGTCCCCGTAAGCCACAACTCAAAATTAAGTGAACAAGTGGGGGTACTGAGCATGAATCTGAGCATCCCACTCGCATGTCCTATCCTGGTGGTTCCCGTACTTCCATTGAACATGCACCTGAGGTATCTACCATCCATTAAGGTCCCACTCCTGTCAAACCTCAATATCTACTTGAACCTTCGTAAAATTCTCCCCATCGTCGACGTCCAGCTCGCCATGGTCGATGATGTGAGAAGGGTCATGCACGTATCTCCTAAACTGAGATACATGGAAGATGTCATGCACCCAGTGCAACTGAGGTGAGAGAGCTAAGTGGTATGCCTCATTTCCAACTTTGCTGAGGACCATAAAATGTCCGATGAAACTCAGAGATAACATGCCACCTCATCCAAATCTCCATAGACCTCGTCGAGGTGAGACCCATCGAAAGATGTGGTCGACATCCTCGAACTCACGAGGTCTCCGTCTCCTGTAGGCATATGACTTCTGCCTGCTCTAGGCAGTCTTCATCCACTCCTGGATGATCTACACCTTCTCTGTGGTATCTCATACCATCTCCAGTCCCACGAGTGTTGAACCCTCTTGGTTAGTCCAGCACAAAGGTGATTTGCAAGGTCGCTCCTATAACGCCTCAAAAGGTTCCATCCCGATGGTGGAGTGATAGTTTTTGTGGTATGAAAACTTCATCAAAAGAAATTGATCCTCCCAGTTGTGATCGAAGTCTAGGAATCCATCACAGTGCATTTCCTCAAGGTTCTGTATGGTCCGCTCAGTCTGGCCATCCGTCTGAGGATGAAAGGTGGTGCTCAAATGAAGTTGCATCCCGAAAGCCTCATGCAACCCCTTCCATAGCCAGGAAGTAAAATGTGCATCACGATCAGAGATAATCGATGAAGGTACTCCATGTAGCCTCATAATCTCTTGCACATAGAGGCGTCCCATGATCTCTACTAAACCCTGCTCTCTGATCGATAGGAAGTGGGCCGACATGGTGAGTTGGTCGACGATCACCCAGATCGAGTTGTGACCTCTGGATGTATGTGGATTTCCTATCAGGAAGTCCACTAATATCCCATCCCACTTCTACTTTGTGAAATCTAAATGCGGAACCAAGACTACTGGTACCTGGTGATCTTCCTTCACTTGCTAATAAGTGAGGCATCGAGAGACAAAGTCTGCTACTGTTATCTTCATTCCCAACCACCAGTTCTATTGTTGGAGGTCTTGATACATCTTCGCCACTCTTGGATGTACCACTAGAGGGGATGTGTACAAATCCCTCAACACTTCCTCTTTATGTGACACTAGTACCATAATATGTCCTCAGAAGAGGATGACATGCTCCCCACCTTCAGAAAATCCATTAGGTGTCAATCCCTTGGATATCTGAGCATGTCTTGTCCTACAGTTAGGGTCCCCACATTTCATCTAACTAACTCACTGAAGAAGTGTGGGAGTGACTGTAAGAGAATTTAGAAAGGCTGATCCGTCTCTAACCACAATGGATATCTGCAAAGCGGCCAGCTGCACTGTTGCATCACCTAGTAGCTATATACCAGACCACCTACTGAGTGTATCTACTACTAAGTTCCTCTTCTCAGGAGTATATACTATATTAAAGTCATAGTCTTGGAGGTACTCAAGATAGCGACGATGTCTCATGTTGAGGTCCTTTTGAGAGAAAATATACCTGAGACTCTTGTGATCAGAGTACATGGTAAAATGATCACCCATCAGATAGTGCCGCCACATCTTCAAGGCGAATACCACTGCTGCTAACTCCAGGTCATGGGAAATGTACCTATGATCATGCTGTCTCAGATGTCGAGAACCATATGTGATCACTACTCTCTCCTTTATCAGGACACATCCGATCCCGGTCCCTGATGCGTCGCAGTAAACTATGTACCCAACACCCTCCTCTGGAAACCTTAAGATGGCGGCACTAGTCAGCCTCTGCCTCAGCTCTTGAAAACTCTGCTGGCATCTCTCCAACAACATGAAGGGTAGCCCCTTCTTCATCAAGGCTGATAGTGGTACTATAACTCTGGAGTAATCTGGTAAAAATCTCCGGTAGTATCTAGCCAAACTCAGGAAACTCCGTACCTCCGTCACACTTCTGGGTGGATCCCAGGCATGTACGACCACAATCTTTGTTGGATCCACTACAAATCCAGCCTCCGATATGACATGTCCCACAATGTTAAACTCTCACATCCAGAACTAGATCTTCGAGAGATTACCATAAATCTGGTGCTCTCAGAGTGTGTCCAGTACTACGTGAAAATGATAGGCCTACTCTTCCTCAGTAGCCCAGTAAATCAGAATGTCGTCGATGAAGACTACTACGAAGTGATCAAGGTACGAATAGAAGATCCTATTGATGAGTCCCATGAACACTACTGAATCATTTGTAATGCCAAATGGCATAACCAAGAACTCATAATGGCCATACTGACATCTGAAGGTTTCCTTCTGCACATCCTTGTCTCTAACTCTGTGCTGGTGATAGCCTGATATGAGGTCTATCTTTGAGAACCACTGTGCTCCCTTCAGATGATCAAAGAGGTCATCAATACTTGGTTGTGGGTACTTGTTTTCACGGTCACCTGATTCAAACACTGATATTCAACACAAAGCATCAAGCTCCCATCCTCCATCTTGGTGAATAGAATCAGGGCTTCCCAAGGTGAAACACTGGGCCGGATGAACCCCTTCCCCTATAAGTCCTCAAGTTGTACCCGCAGCTCATGAAGCTCCACGGGAGCCATCCGATACGCTGGTTTAGATATCAGTGTCATCCTGAGGTACAATTCATTGTAAAATTCTACCTCTCTATGAGGAGGTAGACCGAGAACATCATCAGGGAATACATACGCATATAGGTCCACAACTACAGGATAATTCAGACTCTATACATCAAACACTCTGAGGGTAAGGCTAGCCAACTTACGAGTGATCGGATTCACTCTCTTTCAGGTATGTCCATCCTACGCTGCAAAGGCTCCCTTATCACCGGTGAAGGTAAACCTAGTCCCATATGTGCAGACAAACTTCACATTGCGCCGAATACAGTCAATCTTATCATTGACTGTAGTTAACCGGTCCATACCCATGATGAATTCGTAAGGCCTCGACGCAGCTACTAGGAGATTCTAGCTGAAGCTCTCACCTCCTATTGTAATCTTGACTCCCAAAACTAGTGAGTAATAATCGAATCCACTCCCATAGAACTATCTATCCATAATGATCAAGCAAACAAATCTGTCGGAATCATAGAGCTCCGAACGAGGGAAGTGGAAATAATAGAATGAGTGGAACCTATGTCTATAAGTACTACATGTAAGGTGGATTTGACACATATCATACATCGAATCATCTATGGAGCACCATGATCATAAGCATCAGCTGCTTGGAGTAGAGTACTCTCAAATCCACCTGCTACCTATTGTCGGGTTGGACCTCATGGTGGTGGTGGTAGTAATATCTTGAATCGTCACCCACCACCAGCTACACGGCCAGCTCCTCTACCACGTCCTCCTGATCCCTGCGGACCTCCTTGATCAAACCTCTATCTTTGCCTGGGTGGTCCTTCGACCATCTGCGGATCATCTGAATGGTTGGTTGGACAATCATGAGCCAAGTGTCCAAGCCCTCCGCAGGCATAAAACTGCCCGCTCCTGGTATGACTAGCTCAGCATTAGATGCCCTGCACAACCAATCCTATGTCATGTGATTGTACACCTGTAGGTCTAGTCCACTTAGACCTCTGTGACGTCTGTCTGTAGCCAGTTATAGAAGACTCTGCTATGTGACGACTGGTAGTAGGTCTCACTGCTAGTGACTACTCAGCAAGGAAACTCTCCACCAAGAGGGCTCTCTCTAACACCCCCACCTATTTCGGGATGCTGAGTGAGATCACAGAATCCCTGATCTCCCACATGAGTCCCTTCTCGAAGGTCCGAGCCCTGAAGAAAGGGTCCTGCACCATATCTGTGGATTAGTGTGATAGGTCAATGAACCATGCTGAGTACTTAGCCACAGTCATGCTGCCCTACTGCAGATGAAGAAGCTCCTGTATGCGCATTGCACGAAGAGTCGCTGGGACAAGCTCTGCCCAAAATAGGCTCTTGAAGTCTACCCAGAGAAGAATCTCTTCATCTTGAACATAGAGTATCAAGTTCCACCATCTACCCACTACGACCTGTAGAATACTGGTGGCATGGTTCACCATGAAATGAGCTGGTATCTCTACTAATCATAAAACACTCACCACAGCCTCCATCCAATCCTCAACCGCCTACGGGTCCGTCTCTCCCCTGAACCTGGGTGGTCTCAGGTGCTGTAACTCATGAAATGCACTCATGCAGCGTGCAACATCTACTGCTGGGGCTGGTGGCATCGGTTGCTGATGGCGGAGTGGTACCGCTAGTGCCTCTGAAGGTGCCTCTACTGGAAAAGGGCCCGACAACGAGGCCTTGTCGCTCAGTGGGCTATCAGTGGGTACAAATTTCAGAACTCTAGTTGTCTGTCTGCGTGGATGTATACTGAAAAGAAACAGGTGCACAAGGGTTAAAAGTTATACCTAGTGAGTTGAATGTTTTACCTGATGAGCTGACACAAAATATCACAAAGAAAACTTTTGAAAACACACACGCAATCCGTGTTTTCATGTACCGAGTCAGAAATCAAAAGTCAGGGTCCTAGTGTATATATACTTTGGCCGCCGCACCAACACTGGACCCCCTGAACTGAAAACCGTACTCAATACCCTTGACACTATTGCTTCACAAAAAAGATCAGAGTCCTAGTTCTGTGGTATAACTGACTCATTTGATACAAATTTGTGATGACCTATCCCCCAGGGCCCATGTCGTGACTACCCCAAGCCCATATTCCACTGCCAAGGATCAAGAGACTAGAACCGAAGGTGAATTCCCTAAAACTGGGAATTAATTGAATTTATAACCTATAAACACACGTAACCAAGCACACTACATGATAGGAACACAAGTAAAATGAACTAAAAATAGAGCGAGTGAAGTACGTAAAAAGGGGCCATAATACAAGATCAACTGGAATGTACAAGTACATTTAAAATTCAATACAACTGATGAAAGATAAAAACAACTAATGAATCATCCTCTAAGGATCCTACCTGAGAGGTACGTACATATCCCCTTCCCAGTACTCCACATCTTCCCGTCTCCTCTGTGCACTAAATCTCTGTATGGTCCACCTCTCGGTACCATCCAGTCCTGGTACTCTCAGCCTCATTGAGTGATGTCCGTCGTCTGCATCCAACACAACATGGTTTGGGCATAGCCTATGCAAGGGCGAGTATAACGATGCTCAGTAGGGAACCCGAGACACTCTAGGTCACACAAAATCTGAAAAGTATTAAACACGAAGTATGAAATCAACAGAAACCCTTACATAGGTATATTCCCATACACATACCAAAGTTATCATGTAATCCATCTCAATAATGAGGAAAACACAGAGGTTCTATCTTAGCTCCAACCATGATTTATTCCAATGGTTGTATCAGGTAACATTCTAAACACAATGTTGAACACCTAGGCTGTTGGAGAACTCCTCCTCTATTGAGTTCAGTGGGCCTGCCACATCACATAGAGGCGCTTCTCACTAACCATGAACTGTTGAGGTACTCCTCCTATTGAGTTACATGGGTTTTCCACGTCTCATTGATGCTCTCCCCACCATGGGTATACCGCGTCACATAGAGACACTCCCCCTCGTAGCCTACTGAGGTACTCCTCCTATCGAGTACTATGGGTATGTCGAGTCAATAAGGCGCTCCCCACTGTGGGTCTTCCACGTCACCAAGGCACTCCCCACTAGGCTTGTTGAGTAACTCCTTTTCGAAACAGTCAATAGTTTTTATGTCTCATCCATCCACTAGGTATCCACACTACGCTCACTCGTCTCCAAGAGGATCCGATTCACAAATTACTGGTCGATACTCCAACTGCCACGAAGTCCCATGAAGAAGTATCCCAATGTTCTGCCACGTCATGGTGGTCTCAACGTAACAGATGACACGTCAATATGACGCTTGGTCTGTTTGTTATTAGCCTGTTAGTCCTGGGGCCCAGTTGGATTCATGCTTGTTCCATCCTGACTGTTCCACATCATAATCCAAAACAGAATGGGGTATCACTCAAAGGGAGCATCTCTCTCCAATATTTCCAACGCCACTGATGGTTAGTCAAATAGACGCCCGGTGCCAAAGTTATGGCCAAAAGAAAGTAATTAGGTCGTAGTGAGCCTGAGTCCGGTCTGACTTGGTCAGAACGAACCGACCCGACCCAACCTAGGCCAACCTGGTTTGGGTCGACCTGGCTTGACCCGCTAGATCTGGCCCAGCTAGCATTGCGGCCTAGCCTATTGGGTCTGTCCGGCCCGATAGGCCATGAGGGGCCACAGAGGGCCACATATGGCCACAAGGCGCGTGGTCGCAGAGCGACACAGAGGGTTAGCGGGTGGTGCGAGCTGGGGTGTCTCGAAGGCCCGTGGGTGGCACAAGCTGGGGTGGCTAGGAGGGCCATGGGTGGCTCGAGCATGGGTGGATCGAATGGCCTTAGTGAGAGCAGATCAGTTGGGGCGTGGGGTCGGTTCGGCCGGGAGTCTGGAGCGCCACGGGGGCGGCGCCGTTGCATTCATCAGCTTCGTCGCCTCCATTGCCTTTCTCCATTTCAAATAGTACACCAAAGAAGAATTTCAGAGGGGTATGGCCATGTTTGTTTGGCCCAAACCCTCCACGTTTAGAGTGATAGCAAGCGGTCCACAAAGAATGAAGCATGAACTTTTATGGAATATATTTTAAAACATCATTTCCCACAACCCATGTCAATATCTATTCCCAAATCCCACAAAAGAATTTGACGGGGAGAAGGTGGGAAGTGATAATCAATAGACCCTTACCTTATTAGCATGATGATGTCGGCGCGAGGTAGAAGGTGAAGTCATCAACATTTGTATCATCTTCCACACACCTCCAATCCTAGGCCCGTGCGTCGGTTCGTCGTAGTTGAAGACATTTCTTTTCATCTTTCTTCGTAGAGGAACCACTCTTCCTGGAGGAAGTGTTCTTCATTAGAGAAGCTTTCTCCCAATTCAACCCAAAGGTAATGTGGTTCCAAAATAATAGATTATCCCCTATATTATGTTTGTTGGCACAAAATCAAGTTAGCCTAATCAATTAACTAGGTTAGAATATTAAAGGTATGTTCTTTGGGACAATTAATGTGGAGGAAGTCAAGAGGCTCTTCCACATTAATGAGTGGGGTTGAGAGGTTAGACCTCAGGTGGTCCCCACCACCATAACCACTCATTTGAAGTTAGGTTCGGGTGGTCCCCACCACCATAACCTCTCGTGGGAGGTTAAGGTCTGGTTGTCTCCACCACCATAACCTCTCATTTGAGGTTAAGTTATGGTGGTCCCAACTTCTCAACATCCATATGAAGGTTTCATTCTGGTGGACCCCACCACCCACCACCCACATGGGTGTTGTAACTATGAATTAAAATGTCACACACTTTTATTTTTATTTTATTCTAACACGAAAAAAATGAAAAACTAACTTTCACCCCCGACCATCTACCATTGAGGTGAAAGTCTTCTTAAGCGATAATTGGCGTTACAAGTTCAATGGTGCCCTCAGATTTCAATTCCGAGCACTAGTTCAAAAGTTAGGAAACTCGCTCGAAATTTTACTCAAATTACCAAAACAAAAGTTCAAAAATTCATTCCGGACACTCCGGGCCTCGGAATCAGGTGCCATCGATTTTCACAGACTCGTAAAATTCACATTTAATTAAAAAAAATACATGTAAATTCAGGGTCTTTACAATCAGAAGGTGATAATTCATTACAGGTCACTAAGGTTTAATTCACTAGGAACACAAATGATGATTTAACATGTTATGACCTCATAGTGGTACCACTAGATATGGGGTTGGGGAACCCTACAGTAACCCCACAAGAATAAAATCCTATGGAATATGGGCCATGGATTATTGATTTTTATTTCCTATTTATGAATTTTTTGGATGTTAATACATTTTCATGGTAGGTTCAAGGTTTACTAGTGGAGGTTGAGAGGGTTTGTGAGGTTCCTATAAGCAGTTCAATAAAACCACCCTCATTTGTTGATGTTTATAATTTTGTCTACAATTTCCCTAATATTTATTTCTCTAGGAATTAGGTGATGATGGATCGTTAAATATCAATTTCCATAATCATGAATGGTAGGAGGTTGGTATGAATCTAGGGACTGGGTTTTTTTCTTTTAATAGGGAATTTCCTATAAGGGTAGAACCTATTTTTGGTGAGGCCAATAAGACACCCTTGGTTTATAGAACAGGTAAAGTAGGGGAAACAGAATTGGTTCATTGAATAATTTTTCAATTTTTTGAGATAAATTTTACCCCTTTTGAGGAATGAAATATTGTAGAGGCCAGACATGAACCAAATTATCCTTTAATGATGGGTGAAAATGTAGTGGAAACTGGTTCTTCCTCAAAATCATGGTCATTAGAGTTGATAGAAGTGGAAATTTTTGAAGAATGTCTTCGATCTGATTCAATGAAATGGAATAACCCCCTTATGAATTTAGATATATTTTTTGAAAAATTATGGAGGCCAAAAAAATGGATAGACTACTCAAATTTACTAAGCCCTACAGTAACAATGTCGTCTAGCAAAGAAAAACACACCCAAATATGTTTGATTACTATAGTATAAAATCATAACTTTAATTATAAATATTCTATTGCACATCTGAAATCAGTGGAAGTTGAGGATAATAAGATACAAGTAGTGGAACCATCAACCACAACTTTGGGTAATGCCAATAATGAGGTTTTTGAAAAAGGCAACACCCATTATCTCCTCATGCATTCAAATAAATACATTTAAAAGGATTCCTTTATCATCAAAATTTAGATAGTGGGTTTCAATAAAATGATTGAAAGACCATTACTAGTTAATTTAAATGAAGAATTGTCCTATTGAATTAACAAATAAAACATGATTGGAATATAAGGTTTAAACTATGTGAAAAGAAGCATTGAGGATCATGTAGAGACCTAGGACAAGATGGGATGTCATTTTGAGGATTCCATGAAGGAAAATCTTGAATGGGAGGTTACATCCATCTAATGGTGACTATTTAAATTAAAGAAATTTAATCACATTAAATTGTTTTGGAATGGTTTGGTAGTATCTTATGTGGTGTGAATTTTTGTGTTATGAACATCATTGGATTCCCACTTTTTCCATAAAATTATTTTTAAAACAAAGATACATTATTTTGGTGAATGATAACATTTCCTTAATAAGTTATACGATTGTAAAGGGTATGGCATATTAATTTTTAAAAAATAAATATCATTTCCTTATTACCATATATATCAATTATTTTAATAATTATAAGCATACATGTAATATGGGGATGACAAACATAATACATCATTTAGTGGAGATGGTAAGTCAAATGTTCGCACACACAATGCATTAATTTTTCTTAGGATGGATAAAAGGGGTAATATGGTTTTCCAATAATCATAATAAAATCTCAGAATATATGTGATACTATGATTATTAATTTAGTATAGAAACAAAAAATGAATATGATGTAGAATAATAAATGAACATTGATACAATTACCACATCATTGGTGGACTTCCTCTAGATATCTTTTTAAGGGATATACAAATTTCTTTTTTTGAAGAATGTAACCTCCAAACATGGATAATGATATTTAGAAGATAAATGAGATGAACATTGATGAGATAGATGGATCACAGTGTATTGAAGATGTGAGGGTGGTGGAATCCTTTTATAATTAAGGCGAGGGGAACTTCTGGAAGCCTGAAAAATAATAAATTAATATAAATTAATTTTAAATTAAAATTTTCTATAAAGTGATATATTATATTATTAAAATATAATGGGTTTAAATAATATCATCCTAATTTTTTTAGAAATGTTAAAGTCAAATTCATGCCCATATCTTCATATGTTAATCTTTATTTCATCCCTTTAACTCTTACTATGATAAAATGTATTTTTACTATATGAAGCTTAATATATTTCCTATAAAATTCCAAAAAAACAATAGATGTGTCGTGGAATTTTTTTTAACCATTACCCCTCTATTTTTCTTAATGTTATATTTTCCTGATTTTTATATCAGTTATAGAATATATTTTAAAATAATATCAATAATCTCAATTTTCATAGATATCATTACATGACTTTTATATATATATCATAACAAAAATGAATAATTTAAACAACTATATTAACATATCCAACGTATTTGAAACTAATTAATAACAATTTTTTATAACATTATATATCTAATATTATATTTTTTTTATGATTTTGAAAATCAATTATTTGATATTTCCATTAATTATACAATTACTGCATCATTATTGTGTTTTACTTTTAGATAATTAATAAATTTCCAAAAAACATTAAACATAAATTATGATGAATAATATAAAAAAATTATCCTTTAAGATATTTGGCATTACATAGAATAAAATACTAGAATAGGCTCAAATTCATAATAGTGACCCAAAAAGGCCATAAAATCTGAAAAAAATATGGTTCTAGTCAACTCTCACTTCACCAATAAAATTAGGAAATGTTTTTTTGAAAATTTACTAATATTTATAATATTATTTTTACACATATTTACAATATTTACTGTCACGACCCATCCTTGAGTCCCATGCCGTGACTACCACAAGCCCGCCTTCCATAGGCCAGGGGCTGGTGACTAGCAACAAAGGCGTAAATCCTGATAAAGGGAAGGCATTGACTTTATAAAGTAAAAGAACACAATAGAGTATACAAGTGAAGTAAGCACTAAGTAAAACTGGGTACAAGGTAAGTGATGAAAAGTAAATGGTCAAGTATACAAACCCAGCTGAAAGTAAATTACAAAAAAATTAAATAAAACAGCAATATCGAGTCGTCCTCTGGAAATCCCACCTGATGAGTGGGTACAGATAGTCTCCTCATCTCCTCAGGTCCGGATGTCCGCTCCGTGCATGTCCCACCAAGTGGCCCACCTCCGGGTACCGTCCCGTTCCATAATCCTCCACCTCGATCAGTGCTGTTTGTTGTCTGCATCCAACACAACGTAGTGTGGGCATATCCCATGCAGGGGTGAGTATACGATACTCAGTAGGGACCCCGAGACCCCCGTTGGTCTCTCAGAATCCACGAAGGATACAAAGGAAAGATATAATCACAAAGTATCAACTGACTTTACTTAGGTATATGCCCATACATATACCTAAGTTATCAATTACAAATGGCTCCAACTCTCAAGCCCAAGCACAACCCAGTCCATACAGGAAAACACAACCCAGTCCACACAGGAAAGCACAACCCAGTCCACATAGGAAAGAAAGTGAATAACATTAATGATAATGATTGAAAATCAAGACTCAGCTCACACATGTATACATCTTTCATAGAGTGATAGGGATGACCAGATGTAGTCACTGATTAATCTAAGCTGTCGGACCCACAAAGGATACTAGACCAGCCAATATGTCGGACCCACTCAGGATACAAGACCAGCTACTCTGTCAGACCCACTCAGGATACAATTATAGAATTCATCGGTATCAAACCCACGGAGGATCCCAGTACAGAAGTCATTGCCATCGAACCCACAAAGGTTTCCAGTATAGTAGACGTCGTCGTCAAACCCACAAAGGATCCTAGTACGGTAGTCGTCGTCGTCAAACCCACTGAGGATCCAAGTATGGAAGTCATCATCATCGAAACCACTAAGGATCCTAGTACGTAAGTTATCATCATCGAACCCACTTAGGATCCTAGTACAGAAGTCATCATCGTCTAATCCACTTAGGATCCTAGTACGGTAGATGTCGTAGTCGCATCCAGCTCTAGGGTTCCCACACACAGTGTACTCGATTCCGGGAGGGTCCGCTCCATAAGTAAAAGGGGGGGGGGGTTGATACATCAACTGTTACGATGTCCATATTTGATGTATCCCAAAGATCCATCTCGTCAAAAGGAACTCAACGTGACTGACAGACGCCCGGTCTGAGAGTTATTGGCTATTCCGTCCCAGGGGCCCCTGTTGGTTTTGAAGATAAAACCAACCCAACCATACTTCAGATGAATCCAAACCTCATGTGAATTATTCCAAAAGAACCATATCAGCAAAAGGAATTCAACACAGTTGATGACACGTCAATCGGATGACCGATCCTTAAGTTATAGGTGTTTCCGCTCCAAGGCCCCGGTTAGTTTCGGGTTCGAACCAACCCGGACACCCAAACATTGCCGAAACCTTGAGTGTAACAAACCTAAATGACCATATCAATCCATTAATTCCTACGCAACTGATGGTACTCCGATCAGAGGTCCGTAGATTATGTTATGGGCAAAAGACAGAACACGGTCCGAAGTGGGGGTCTGGGCCCGGTCCGACCTGGCCCAACCCCCCTGGGTCGGCCCGAATCGGGTCGACCCAACCCAAGTCTGGGTCCGGCCTGGGAAGGTGCGGCCCGGTCCTCGTGACCTTCCCTGGCCCGGCCGGGGGGTACGCTGGCTCAGCCAGCGAGCCGAGCGTGGGGGGGGGGGGCTGTTATGCGGACGCGGTGCCAGGATGGCATCGCGGTCTTCCCTGGATCCTGCGCGGCCGCAGGATCCTTCTCTCGCCACCGGGGGCTTCCGCGGGCCACTGGAGTCATTCCAGTTGTCTGTTCTTGATTCCTATTGCGTCTACAGTCATCTCGGGACCCGTACATCTCTACGAAGGCCTCTAAACTCCATTGCGGTCCCACTTCGTCATTGCCAAATATTCTGTGCATCAAGAACAAACTAGCGGTGTGTTCGGACATATTTTTTAGTCCGTACGCACCGCGTTAGTGGTTCAAACATTAATCAACAAATAAATTCCATGTTTGAGAGTATAAAACATAAATATGAAAAATATACAATTCCCCTACTTCAAAAAATTATGAGGAACGTCGGCATTGCGGTGGACGACATCGTGGGGAAAGGGTTCGTAGGCAACGTCGGAGTGCACCGAGGAGGAAGCGACGTCTCCTCTCTTGTCGCAGGAAGATAAAGGGTGGAACATCGTCGTTCGATGCGGAACCAGCGTTCTTTGTCATAGGAGACATCGCTGTTGTTGGTGATGAAGGCTCTGGACATCGAGGTGAATCCGAGGAAGGAGTTCCTCGCGTTCTTCACCGGGGATGTTCTTCGTTGATGAACGGTTTGCCTCCATTTAATCCTATAGAGTCTTTTCCCAAAGATATCTGCCAACAAAAAGGAAAAGTAGCTCCCAATTAATAGAATTGTTAAGCGAATCATATTAATTCTAAGAGATAACAATTAATTAAACGCTGACATTAAATTAATTGTTTGGCACACTAAAATAACGAGGGAGGTAGGAAGGGTCCATCATAATCAAGGTAATTAAGAAGGGGGGGGGGGTTATTAATGGGGAAAAGTCAAAGGAAATAGAAGGGAAATAAATTGGGAGTTGAAGGTCGGGCTCATACGGGCTCCACCTCACAAAATAATTTTTTTTGCACCACCAAAATTTTATTTAATTTTAGGAATATATCCCAAAATTTACTTCCACCCCGCACAAAATGCAACCGTAGTAAGGGTCCCCTTAAGCAATTACTGGTGCTATGTGTTCATCGGTGCCCTCAGATTTCAATTCCGAGCACCGACTCAAAATATAGAAAAACCCGCTCTTTCGTTCACTGAACGTACCCGAGCTAAACTTCGGAAATTTATTTTAGGCACACTGGGCCTCAGAATCAAGTGCTGCCAGAATCCAAAGACTCGTAAAATTCCAAAGTATTTAAGAAAAAAAATTCCTTGAAAATTCAGGGTCTTTAAATTACTCTCACCTCATGGATTCACAACCCCATAAATCTACAACATAAACTAGGGAAACAAATGAGGGTACTGAGCACAAATCTGAGCCTCCCACACCCATGTGCTCTCTTGGAGGTTACCGTGCTTCCAACAAATGCGTACAAGAGGAATCGACCGCCCACGTAGGACCTGATCATGTCAATCCTCGATCTCCACTAGGACCATCACAAATGTCGCCCCGTCATCGATGTCCAACTCCCCGTGGTCGATGATATGCGTTGAGTCGTGCACATATCTCCTCAGCTGAGATACGTGGAAGACGTCGTGAACCCGGTGCAGCTGAAGTGAAAGGGCCAGGCAGTAAGCCACCTTGTATACCCTATTGAGGACCTAAAAAGGCCCGATGAAGCACGTAGATAACATGTAGCCCCATCCAAATCTCTGCAACCCACACGCGAGGTGAGACCCGTATGAAAATGTGATCGCCATCCTCGAACTCCAGTGGCCTCCGTCTCCTATCAACATAGGACTTCTGCCTGCTCTGTGCAGTCCTCATCCGCTCCTGGATGATCTGCACCTTCTCCGTCGTATCCAAAACCATCTCTAGTCCTACGAGTGGTGACTCCCCAAGGTCAGTCCAGCACAGAGGTGATCTGCATGGTCGGGCGTACAGTGCCTCGTAAGGTGCCATCCCAATGGTGGAGTGGTAGCTGTTGTTGTACGCAAACTCCACCAAGGGTAGGTGATCCTCTCAGCTACGACCAAAGTCAAGGACACATGCACGGAGCATGTCCTCAAGTGTCTGAATGGTCCTCTCCATCTGGCCATCCGTCGGATGGTGAAAGGCAGTGCTCAGGCATAGCTGCGTCCCAAAAGCCTCATGTAGCCCCTTCCAAAGTCAGGAAGTAAAGAGATCATCTTGATCGGAGATGATAAATGATGGAAAAACCATGAATTCGTACGACCTCCTAGACGTAGAGGCGTCCCAAGCCCTCTACTGAGCCCTGCTCCATGATCGGTAGGAAGTGGTCTGACTTGTTGAGTCAGTCGAATATCACCCATATAGAGTCATGCCCTTTGGAAGTACGTGGAAGCCCCGTTGTGAAAAACATAGATATTCCATCCCACATTCACTCTGGGACCTATAAGGGCTGTACCATGTCTGCTGGCACCTAGTGCTCCACCTTTACTTGCTGAAAAGTGAGGCATCGTGAAACGAACATTACTACAGTGTTCCCCTTCCCAGGAGTATAGACTATCTCAAAGTCATAGTCCCGGAGGAACTCAAATCAACGACACCATATGAGGTTCTGGTCCTTCTATGAGAATACATACCTAAGACTTTTGAGATTTGAGTAAACCGTAAACCATTCACTCAACAAACCATGGGTGTGACTAGCCATTTATAAAGAACTCGATTACACCATCTTTCGCTTACGTCCTGCAAGAGCTGCTAAGATTTCTCCTTTTTCGAAAAGAGAAATCTGACCTCATCTCCTGGATGAAACACGTTCTCTAGCTAATACAGTCAATCCTGACATGAACGTCACCATTTCATTCCATGGATGATGTCTTAATGCCTTGATGCTACTACCAAGAGATCCAACCGTTACTCTCGCCTCCAAGGGTCGAGTCACACAGTCGGCAACAGTGTGTGGTCACTAGGTCTCCTCCAGTAGGAAACTTGAAAGTGAGGGTCAAGTCAATGGTTTAAACCGAAACCTCTCAGTATCAACCAAAAAAAGGGACAGGTAATAAAATGTCACAAGAAAAAGTGTCTTTTATTACTGCTGCTCAAAGTACAAAGACACAAATCATCCACAAACAAGTGGTGTGTCTGGACTAGTACGATAGTCGTCATCATCTCGGGACTCGTACAACTCTGCGAAGGCCTCTAAATTCCATTGTGATCCCGTTTCGTTGTTGCCAAATATTCTGCGCATCAAGAATAAACTAGCGGTGTGTCCGGACTTGTTGGTTAGTCCGTACACACAAAGTTAGTGGTTCAAACATTACTCAACAAATAAATTCCATATTCTAGAGTATAAAACATATATATATGAAAACATACAATTCCCCTACATCAAAAAATGATGACAAACATCGGTGTTGCGGTGGACGACATCGTAAGGAAAGGGTTCGTAGGCGACGTTGGAGTGCGCCGAGGAGGAAGTGGCATCTCCTCTCTTGTCGTGGGAAGAGAAAGGTTGGTGCGTCGTCATTATACGTGGAACCGGAATTATTCGTTGAAGGAGACGTCACTGTTGTAGGTGACGAAGGCCATTGACGTTGAGGTGCGTCCTAGGAAGAAGTTCCTTGCGTTCTTCGATAGGGGTGTTCATCGTTGAATAATGGTTCACCTCTCTTTAATCCTCCAGAGTCTTCCCAAAGAGATCCGCCAATAAAAAGGAAAAGAGGATCCCAATTAATATAATTGTTGAGCAACTCATATTAATTCCAAGAGGTAACAATTAATTTAACGCTGAAATTAAATTAATTGTTAATGGGGAAAAGTCAAAGGAAAGAGAAAGGAAATAAATGGGGAGTTAAATGTTGGGCTCGTGCGGGCTCCACCTCATAAAATAAAATTTTGTGCACCACCACAATTTTATTTAATTTTAGGAATAAATCCCAAAAATTTACTTCCACCCCGCACAAAATGCAACCGCGGTAAGGATCCCCTTAAGCAATTACCAGCACTGCGAGTTCATCGGTGCCCTCTGATTCCAATTCCGAGCACTGGCTCAAAAGTTAGAAAAATCCGCTCATTCGTTCCCTGAACGTACCTGAGCTAAACTTCAGAAATTGATTCCGGGCACACCGGACCTTGGAATCAAGTTCCATCAGAAGCCATAGACTCGTAAAATTCCAAAGTATTTATGAAAAAAAAATTCGTTGAAAATTCAGGGCCTTTACATTTACTACTAACCATGGAAATGAAAATATTATAATATTTTTATTCATAATGTCCAAAAATAAAGGGGACCTATTTACTAAATTTGGAACTTATTATTAATCATATGAAATAAATTTATTTAAATTAATATCACATAATTGGATATAATGAATTTAAAGTTCATATCATTCATGGAATGAGGGTTTGTGTTTTTAGAGTGAAAACATTCAAAATATTGAAATGTTTTTATATCCATAGTCAATGTAAAATTTATTCAAATTAACTACGTTTTATTAATTGATTTACAATTGAAATAATTTTAATTTAAAAATACTAAAAAATTTAAAATAACACTATAAATAATTAAGAAAAAACATATTTTCAATTAAAATAAATTATTTTATATATTTATCAAAACACGAAACTTACCTGAAAAATATTGAATATTCAACCAAAGTAAATTTTTATATTCTAGGATTAATGAATAAAATTATTCTTTCAATGAAAATATATAATATTTTCATAATGTATATTTAAAAAATGTGTTGCATAAAAAGTGATGAAACAAACTATAGAAAATTTATACCAAATTATATATAAAAATTGTATTTCTGCATGTCATATTTCTATCAAATATATAGATTTATTTTTGAAAAAATGTAATAAATTTTAATTTCATAATATGTTAAATACTATTCATTCCCACTAATTTAATAGGTAGGATATAAAATTCAATTTAAATATAATATTGAATGTATATATTGGTACGTTTATGCTTGGTGTGGTGTGAAACATAAGTTATCGAATATGTAAAAATAAAAAAGAGACTTAAAAAAAATCCAGTGTTACATTCTCCCCTCATACAAAAAATTCATTACTAAAACATTGACATTACACATCAATAATAAAAGGTTGATACATGAAAATTCCATTGTGGGATGCCTAAATCATGAATAAGGTCAACAAAAAATCTAAATAATAAAATATAAATGGAAATGTGAATGTCACCACAAAATCAGACATTCCAATATAAAGAAAAGATTGAAAAGAGAAAACCTAGAAATTGAAGAGAAATATAACTATTATGTTCTGTTGGATATAGATATAGAAAATAATCATTATAATTTTAAAAATCAAAAAACCAAAAATTATGTGATTGGTTAAAAGACCACTAATTTTGTAGTAAGAAAATTAAACAAATAATGTTTTTTTCAAAATCCTTTTCCTTGATATGTGATATTGTTTTAATATATAGTTAATAACTTACATGATTTATTTCAATGTCATATAAATAATCTCGTCCATTGGTTTTACATAGATATATTTTCACATTATCTCACACACAATGAAATAAATGTTTATGATGATGTATTCATACTTGAATAACATTTAATAATTAATAAGGCCCACATTTGATTTCATACTCTAATAGATATTTATAAATAAAAAATTTAAAACAGGTTCTCCAGAATGATAAATGATACTTGAACCTCATACCATAAAATACAATATTCCAAATAATATATCCCATAGGTAATTACATTAATACATTTTCAAAATACCTATATCCAAATAAAAATTCCAAAATAATATAGGGAAGGTCAATAAATTTTGACAATCAATCATGTCATTAGCTCCTCTCAACAATGTAATGTTTCATTTATTGTCACATAAGAAATATTTAATCACCTTATAACCAAAAATGAAACTATCATGCTTACAAATACATAAAGTATATGTACTTTACCAAAATTTGTATTCATATGATGATACTTATAATCAGAGCACCATTGATGAAATAATTAATGAATCCAAATATTGAAAAAATTTAATCGTTATAATTATTTATTAAACCATTTACTATTATTAGCATCTTATTCATTAATACCTCCTTTCTTTTATTTGGATTTTTTTCCTCTTTATCATCACAAGTGTAACCATTACATGTATATCTTTGTTGATTCTATATAATGACTAAAACCCAAATTAAAATATGTGAAACAATAATCATTGTGATATATTTTGGATGAATAATTTATAGACTGTCTACATCATGGAATATTAATCTAAATCTAGGAGTCTCTAAGATCGACCAAGGTTATCCCTGATGTAAAAAATATATATATGATGATATAATAAACATAGAATTGTCCTAAAAAGTCTGTCACTATGTTATAATCCCTATTTTATGTTTTCTTAAATCTAGTTCCTATGGATTCTACTAAACATCCTCTGATTCCAACTATAAAGACACTGTCCTCAGTGTCCCAGAATTGGTGCTTCAATTTTTATAGCTATATATTATACAAGGAATCACAACCAAAAGGACTCAATAGTTTAGTTATCTTATTAAACGAGATACACACATGAAATTCAAACAACATTTTACAACTAAAAATATACAAAAAAATTCATTAATCATTATACTAGCCCCCCTTTGAGTAAACCTACATATTATTAATAATATAATTCATGGAATATTAGAGATATGGAAAAATATTAAAGGGGGTGTATAGAATACTCAAAAACTGTATACATATAGTTGAATGTATGATTAAATATGGCATTGATAATATTGTTATGTAAATAACATCAACACATTACATGTAAATAATCACATGAATTCGGAAAATAACCATTGAAATTCTACTACACAAATAATGAAATTGAATATAAATAATATAATCCATAATGATGGAATGAAAAATATTGGACATATAAAACATAGAATCGATGTCTCATTCCATTAATCAATTAATATCCAGGCTTCAAGACAACAGTCTAAAATTACAAATGGTTCATGAAAACAATCTAATAAATAAGTAAGACCCTTCCCAAACCCATATCTAGATTATGTAATAAAACCTATTGATTCATTGAGGGGATATATAGGGACCCACAATTCACAAAATAATTCTAATTAATTCCAAACATGAAATGGGTTATACATAAACAACATAAACATTCACATTAAAAAATAACATATGAAATGTGAATACATTAACCATAAACAATGAATAGTATATAATTGCATATCGAAAGCCAATCTGATTATAAACGATTATATAAAAAATATTAATTGATGTCATAAAATATCAACCTTAATTATTCAAAATATTTAACAAAGGATATTGATATAGATGAAAGTACTCTAAAAATAATTAAAAAATTATTGTGCAAAAACTATTGTTAACCCCATATAAAAAACAATTTTGTTTAAAAATACACAATTTATTTAAAAATAATCATTTGAAATAAAAAATATAAGAAAAGGGAATAGGGATTTTCATTTAGGAAAATCTGTATTCTTGAAAAGGAATCCATAAATTAAATTATTGTCACAGAGGCGGGAGATTTGTATTCATTGTGTTTGTCAATAAATAGAATATTCTATTGATGTTTGAGAAACTTTTTCATATAAAAAATTTATATATATTCCATTTAAAAAAAATTAAATCAAATAAAAAATTGGGAGAAATGTCATTTATAAACCTTTTATATCCATATAAGTAAATATAGAAGAGAATATCAAGAATATTAACATGGGGAATAATATATAAAATTAAATCATTAAATATTCTAGGTATCCCATACCATGTTGACAATTTGATTCTTAAGCCCCATGAAGAAATAATTTATTAAAAAATAAATATCTTTTTAATAAATTAATTAATTATGATAATAGTCATGTGGTTTTATATAGACATCAAAAAATAATTAGGTTTTATAACATCAAATAATGCCTCAATGAAAGGATATTAAGATGAAGTCCCTGACTGTACACATCATTTATTAGAACATGATTTTACCACCATTATGATTGTGTGAATCATGTTATTAAATTATATTATAAACTTATTAAAATTTATGATATCATATATGATCTTCTTATTTTATATTATAACATACTTGTTGATAATATTTCATTACTACCCTTGTTTCTAGTGTTAAGAGTGTCATTTTACAATTCATGTTTTGTCATGACTTTTTTGATTATTTTGCGGAGACTATGTATCCAAAATATAAATAATTAAATAAATTTTATAAATATAATATTTAGTCATTAAATTAATATTTATATCCATTCTTGAATGATGGATATTGGAAATGAAATGCATTATGTTGTGGAGATGATACGCCCTCTATAAGCACGAGTGATTAAATCATTTCCTTAATAAGTGAAAGGATAAAGAAGATTATAGTATATTATATTTACATAAATCAGTATAACATAATAATTACCATATATATCCATTATTATGATTATTATACCCATCCAAGAAATGTGGCGATGATGAATAGATTTTACAACAATGTAGAGATGGTAAGACATATGTACACATGAACGATGTTTTCGTTATATATACAAAGGATAAAAGGTATAATATGTTGTCCAATATTCATAAAAAAATATTAAAATATTTATTATATGTTATTTATTATAGAAAAATCGAAACAACACTGGATGATGATGCATAAGAAGAAATAAACATGGATGAGTTGGTAAAAATGATTTTCTCTTATTTAACGGACATCCTTTATATATTTTATTAAGAGATCTAGAAGTTGTATTTTTTGAAGAAGAAAACATAACTAACATGTATAATAATGTTATGAAAAAAATTTCAAGAGTTTGTTGATCTATAAGGATGAATTTTATGTGAATAATTGATGGAGTATATTCCATTTTATAATTGAGGTGTGGGGAACTTTTTGAGACAATTAAAATATTAAATTAATATTAATTAAATATTCCATTCCAAATGGTTCTAAATTGATTTATTTAAAGTATAAGATGTGTATGAGACTAAATAATATGATAAAATAATTTTTTGTCATATTTATGTCATTACATTAACCATATCGTTTGGTATTATCATTTACTTAATCCCATTATCTCTAACTATGAGAACATGGGATTTTACCCTCTGAAGATTAATATACATAATATAAAAAGCAATACACACCATAAATTAATCATTGATGTAATTATAATATTTTCCCAATCTTTTTACCAAACTGAATTTTTTGTTACATTTATATCATTTAATAATTTTTTTATTATTTTAAAAATCTATAATGTCAATTTTGAAACTATTAATTAATTGACTTAATAAAAAATATCTTAAAAACATGATATCTTCTAAAAAACAAATTTAAAATATCTCCATCATGTCCAAATCATATTTTATATTAATGTATAATAGTAATTATGGAAATGTATATTTATTTTCATATTTTTAACCTCATTTATTTGATATTTTTATTAATTAAACAATTGCTGCCTCATTTTTATGTATGATATTAAGGTAATTATTAATTTCCAAAAAATAAAAATATATTACTGTGATGAATATAAAAATATTGTGTTAAAAATTAATATTTGTATTATAAAGTTTCTTCTGAATGACCATATATTTAAAATTTTATACTTATTAAAAACTTGAGTATGACTTATTTGACATTCCATATAATAAAAAACTATAAAAGGCATCAAGTCATCTATATGGATCTAGGAGGCCATAAAATTACCCCAGGTATGTTTTGGGTCGACCGTGACTTATTTAGTAAATTTATAAAAATGTTTTTGGTGATTTTAAAATATTTATAATAATATTTTTACCCTTAATTTGTTGATTTACACTTAAATATTGCAATAAAAATTACTAATGTAACTATTATTGTTGTCAAAAAATAAAATAGTCCTCTTTAATAAATTCCATTTTTTAATATGGAATCAATTTATAAAAGCTGAAAACGCATAATTTTATTAAATTATTATAAAATTAATCCAATTAAAAGAATGATAAAACATTTTTTAAATTTGAAAACTTTCAAAAAATAGAAATGTTTATATGTCCAAGGTAAATTTGAAATTGATTATAATGAAATAAACTGGATTAAGTGATATAAAATCTATCAAATTATACGTCAAATCCAATACAAATATAATTTATCATAAAAAATTATTATGATAAAAAATTCCCTTTTAAAATATATTTATTTTCAGTATTCATGAAAACATTAAATTTTTTCGAAAAATATAAATATCCCACCAATGTAAAAATATATATTACTGTTTCAAAGAAAAAGTTCATTTTGTAAAATTGGATTTATAATTGTGTGAAAAACAATATTTAAAATAATTTTTCTATCAAATTTTAACAAAGATTCTTTAAGAAAAAATAAAGCTTTTTATTCATAAAAATAGTATTTATTGTAAAATTATGGAAATAATGACTCATGGATGAATGTAAAACCATTTGAATATATTTAGATTTGTTAATATGGTTAATAATATTCAATATCTCCAATTTATGGTATAGTTTAAAATTTCCAATTAAAATAATAATATTAATAGTATATCGTGGTTCGTTTAAGCTCGGTGTGGTGCGTAATGTAAGATATTGAAAAAGATAAATTAAGAAAGAGACATAAAGTAAACTCTTAGGGTGTTACAAGCCTACATTATTTATCCAGTGTAAATTGTGATATTTATAGTAATCCAAAAATAATAAAAAATGTAATCATGTATGTGGAATTTAATATCTGGAGACATAATCCTTTTAGAAATATCATTAAATGGGTTTTAAAAATAAATATCACATAACTACTATAAAAAAGATAATAAAGACAAAATAATTTGGATAATCATTTTAAAAAAATTCAAAATATTTTAAAATATAACATAATTACATTCATTCTCATTTTAAAACTCTTAAATATATTTTATCTCCTAAAATTATTTGGGATATCATAGGTAATACATAAAATAAATGTGTGAGAAAAAAATATATTAATGGAATAATCATGAAAGTGAAACCTAACATAGGATTCAAGGATATAAATTTATATGAAAATGATAAGGATCAAGAGTAATCACTTGGCATCATAATATAAAGAACAGGGTATCAGAAGTTCATGGTAACATATGAAATATGAAAAAAAAATATAACATGTCATGAAAATTATTCAAGGATAACTTCAATGACAATATCACATGGTTGAAAAATGTCATATAATGCAATATATTTACTCCCTAAACCAATAAACAACATATCATGTGACTAAATCCATAACTGAAGCATTATAGTGCTATCTAGGTGCACCCACCATATCACATTCATAATTATGTGTGATATAATTGGAAATCAATCATATGGTATAAACATAAAATTTACCCATAGAAAGTGAATGTGTAGAATAATCCATCATCTTATCTTAATAAAATGCGATTTACTATGGAATTAATTTGATAAATGATCATATGGACTATATTATCCCATCAAAAGAAGGTATTTTGATCTAGGAATACGTGTTATATATATAATTAATTTGGATAAATCCATTAAAAGAAAACAATTCCATTATTCCTTCCACTCCCTTTTATAATGTCAAAATGAGTTGTTTCAAATGGAAATTATTCAATGGATTTATAAGTGAAAAATGAAAATGGATATGCACTTTTTCAATGTAATATCATGCAGGTAACTAAACACCATCACCAAATATGTCCATCCAATACACTAGTAGACAATTTAGGTCCAAATATGAAGACACTATATAATCACATTTCCCATGTATGTGTGCGAGCCTATGTGACCCACTTGTAAAAGGTTCCTCCTTTTCCCATTTTCCTAAAATTTTAAAAAAATAATAAGACCCTCAGGCTCCTCATTAAAAATGACTTGATTACTCGGATAATTCCAGATGTTATTCTCACCCCAGTCCTTAGACCATACCATCCAAAACATTCTCATAGTGTTTTATGATTTGAAATAAGATATAATAGAGATGGATAATAAGTTTAAATCTCATTTAGTGTTATAAACACAAGATAAAATTTGTGATCCACCTACCCTATGCTAAAAAAACTTGGGAGGAGGTGCATTTTTCATGACTAGGGATTATGAACCATTCATAAAAGTACACCTAAGGAGACCCTTGGAGCCCAAAACATGGCCTCACCCATGTTTTGTAAACCACATTGTCAATCCAATGATGATTTTATCATCTCCCCTATGTTATCCCTACATAATCTATCTTATCATCACCCATACTTCACCTATGTGATCCTCTATTATCTCTCATATCCTCCTCCTGAGAAAGCTCCCATTAAGTGATCTCATGATGCCACAAATGGAATGGAACCTCCATCCATTATACACCTATCTGAGGGATAAAAAATCAAATAGTCCCCTGAATCCTACATACTTTTACAAACCTGTATTATATCACACCATCATGTCACTCATTTGGCTATAAATTATTTTATACATAAGTATCCTACACTAGTCCACCCTGATGGGATAAGTCCATTACTTGAGTTATGTAATTTATTCCATTAGTCACGATAACCTTGATCCCAATCCTAGTTTAATGCTACTCATGATTTCAAAGATGTGTGCCAGGGCCATGTACTTTTATTTTCATTACTAAGAATATAGAACCACTATTTATTATAGTTGGGTTCTATATTAATTTCTCTATAATTAGGACTAGTGTTGGATAATTCTCACATCCTCTTAAGAATTAAAAGCATAGAATCCATCCTGTAGTAAATTTTTTTTTCTTGCGTGAGGTCACACCCAAGACTATCCTATGTCTTCACGGGTTATGAAATCAATAGAGGAGATGAGAACAAAATTTCCCTTCTAATAACCCATATCAAAATCCTAATCCACCATTAGACATTATAGATTTTGACGTTTCCCAAATCCTCTTCTTCATCTTGTTTCTCACACCGACTATGACTCACATGGGATTAGATGTTTGTGATGATTACGCCATCCCCATGATGATATGCATGTTCCAGAAGAGAATTCGTCTCTAGATCTTCTTTTCAAAATCCAAGATAGGGCTTCCATAGCTATGGGACATTAAGTCCATGTATCAATATCATTAGAGCTTATATTTTATATAATCTCGAACCACACTAATATAATTGAAATATTCAAGGTGTATCCCCAACCATATCAATAAATCACCATGAATTTAGATAATCAACATAGAACCAATTAAAAAGAGTTACTTTTATATGGTTTAATCCATTAAACCAAGCCTCAACCTATAATATTCCATATTAATGGTGAAGTAATATATGGGCCACATGTTTGGGATAATCCACAATCATTTTATCACTGTATCAAAAGGAAATGATCCCCAATGAGACAAAACATTGGAGGCACTCCATAAGAATCGGTAGTCCCAACCAATGCACATCATATTTTACTCCCATTTAAATCGGATATGTAGGAATCCTACATGAGGTCCAAACCAAACACCCCAAATAATCATGAATACACTTTCAAGCCACATTCCCCTTACGTTTATTTTCAACCTAGTTTCGAACACCCCAACTTGATTATCTGGGTATCTTAAGCACAAATTCAACATTAGACATTGACTATGCTCCTCTTGAGTTGATGTCATTGGTGCAAGACATTAAAATACCTGGTTTGGTCCTCATCACACGTACATAAAAATTATGATGTGACCCATTATGCGATACTATACTATGCGGGTTCTGATTCCATTCACAATGACATGTTGGAAGGACAACCCATGGGTACAACCCTTACATAAAAAAGCTCTTGTCTCCCAGGAAGAACATAAATTCCACTTCACCCAAATGTGTGGCCTAAAACCATCATTGTAATAACAAATGACCAAATAATCTGTAACATATCAGAAAAAAGACACCATATATGAAGAACATTAGATGTATTTGGATGTCCCCATAAAGGAATTACATTCTATATATGATTATATAAGTCTTCTAATGAAAATAATTGATTTTAAATTCATATGAGACTCGTGACATACTTGTTATTTATGAAATGATTCATGAATAAGTCTTTAATCATTTAGAAAGTCCCGAAGTAAGGAATAATTACCCAAATATGTGTGATGTGAGTGACCACCATTCCCTAATCCAATGTGTGTCCCTATGTGTCATTGGATCCATATCATAATGAAAACCTACCTTTATAATGAATGTTTGTGAAGTATAATGAATGATGAAACCATTGGGTCTTTCCGGATCCATGAATAAATCCTATTGGAATCCATTTCAAATTGATGAACCTTGCATGAATGATAGTGAAATAAATAAACCACCCTCCCCACAATCAATAGGTCATCATGAAAAAAAAATAAAATGCCAAAATTTTCATCAACAATGGTAATGGTGAACCCAATATTAACAGTTAACCCTGATTACTTTTCCACCCCCATGTAAATGACCATTATTTCCAAAAATTAAGAAATCCAAAAAATTAATGATTACGAATATGTTTGTTATTGATATACAGATTTGGTGGCACTATAAAAAATGTGGGCATGGGAAGCACTCGGGTTTTATCAACACTAATCGGAAAGCACTAATAAAATTTGGACTTTTATCACTGCTAAAAAAAGAACAGATAAATCTACACTTTATCAACACTAATAATAGAACTGATAAATGTTTTTAATAGAAAATTTCATTAATTTATATTAAAATATTTTAATTATATTCACAAATAATGTTTATATGTATAAATTAAAAAAACTCTTGTTTATTATTTTTCTGTTTTATTTTTTTTATATTATGTTTATTAGTTTTAGTTATATCATTATTATTTATTTATTATAATATATGTTTATAATATTATATATAAATTCTATTTAAAAAATATATATATTTAAAAATACTTATTATATATATATATATAAATAAATTTAGGTTTCTAAATGAATGTGTCAATTGATGCGTACATTCATATTATCATGAATATATGTTCATTTTTACCCTAATGTTTGCCGTATATATATAGTACTTTATATAAAAGGTGTATTCATTAATTTCCTATATATATGAAGCTATATATTCTCATAAATTCCTAAAATCACAAAAAATATTTTAAAATAAACAAAATATGTATTTATTATATTTAAAATATTAATATTTAGTTATATATAATTATATACTTTTTAAATATAATATATATAATTGTAATTATATATAACTAATTAATTATAAATATCATTAAATAATTATAATATTACAAAATATTTTTTAAAATCATAAATATATAATACCATTTGAATATATTTATTTATAAATATATATCTTAAATTAATATATACATAGTTACAGACACACACACACACATATATTTAAATTCTTTTGAAAATAAAAAAAATAATATACCATTTTATATTTATATATATTTAATTATATATTAAATTATAAAATTATATATAAATATTTAATTATAATTTATACACAAACACAAACACAAGCATGTATATATATATAATTATAAATTACATTATTAAATTATAATAAATATATTAATTGTATATATTTTAAAAATAATAAAAATAATAAATATTTTGTTTATAATTTTATAGTTATTAATAAATGGTTTGTTTTATGTATATAAAATAAAATGTGCTAATAAATTATATAGTTATTAGCGAATTTTAAGCACTGGTAAAGAACTAACTTTATCTGTGCTAAACATGCACTAATAAAGGCATGTTGTATCAGCACATTTAATTATAGCACTGATAAAGAATAATTTTATCAGCGATTTTTAGCACTAATAAAGATGGGCCTTTATCAATGCTAAAAAATCACTAATAAAGGAATGTTGTATTAGCACCTTCAATTTTAGCACCAATAAAACATACCTTTATCAGTGATTTTCATCTAGCACTGATAAAATAGTTATCGAGTTTTATAAACAAACTATAACATTCTACTCCTTCTTCACACCCCTAAATATCTCACAGAATTTGAACCCTGTAGTAACCACTACCGCCACCTGTCCTCCCTCCTGTCCTCCCTCCTCTATGGCCTCCTGCTCCTCCTCGACTGCTGACTCCTCCACCACCATGAATCATGATTTTTCATGCATATATCCTCAGTTGTGAATCTCCTACACCATTGGCCCTCCTCTGTCATGCTTCTCCTTTGACACAACTCTGCTTCACCATTTCCTCTCCTCTATCATGCCTCCCCTACACTGTGAACGCACCTCCACCATGTAGTGAATCACACCTCTATAATTAGGTTTTCTACATTTTCAATGGATTTAATTATTAAAATTTGATATTGATGGTGATTTTGTGAATTGTATGGGTTAAACTTCACATTGAAAATCGTGGTCATTGGTGGTCCTTGTTTGCATAATAGTTATATTTCGTAAAATTAAAATTTTCATATACCATATTTTGAATTGGATGATTTAAAAATCATCATTGAAATGTGGGATTTCATCATGTGAGAATATAAATATTGTTAGTGCAAGAAACAGATGAATTTAAGTCGGTGCAATGTATTGTAGTGGTGTCATTAGCATAATATTTTGTTTCTTATATCAAATTATGAAACATTTGTATATATATTTTTTGATGGTATAATTCTATGTTGTATGATTACTCATTAAAAATATTTTAGGATCCATTAATATTTGAATAATTTTCTTATGCTTGAAACTCAATTTTAGAATTTTGTTAAATAATTGGAGAATGGGGTGGAAGTTACAATAGTCATGAAATTTATTGTAAAAGGGGGAGACTGTCTACTATTTAGGTGATGAATGGAATATTCAAATAATGTTTGAGAAGTTTTATTGATTATTTCCCACACTTATAAAAATTAGTGGATAATATTTCTATAGAAACAATAGTACTAAAATTTTTTTTGACTCCAAGAATAATAGAAACGTGAAATTTATATAATAAGTGTCATCATATGTTTCAACAAATACTATAACTAGATGTATCAAAGGAAGTGATGCTTATATTTTTTTACATAAAAATATTTTTTGGAGAGTGAAAATGTACTAGAATGTGACAACCTTATTTCCTATGGTAGAGGATTTATCAAATACTGTATATTTTTCCTTGATGATGAGTATTTTCATTGGATTTTTTTTTGAAATGGTTTGTAGGAATCATGAAGAGACCATGAATCTATCAGTACCTTAATTGTAGAGTAGGAAGAATGATCTGATGATATTTTGGATTCATTATAGTGGTGCCAAATACTTATTAGGGGAATATTTTCAGGATTTAATTAAGAATTGGTTTTGTTATAGAATTATTGTAAATGTGTTAATATTGGATTTATTGGATATAGGATAGTATTACATTTATTGGAAAAATGTTGGTTATGTATGTATTGGAAAAAATGTAATAAAATGTGTTTTATAATCATGGATAGTGATAATTTTTTTCTCAATGTATGTTGTTTATTGGTGTTTTATTTATTATCAACACATTATAGGTCATTGGAAGTCGTTATGGATGTAGATGTCTAGAATGATATATGGTTATTATTAAAGATAGTAGACACGAATAATTTGATTTTTTTGGAAGTTATTCTGCAAGAGGTTTTGAGGATTCTTAGAAGAATAATTCTGGAATTTTGATAGTTTTTTTGATTTGGATGGAGTTCATTTGATAAATTTCAAAAGTTGCAGAAAATACCATTGAATTATTATAAGTGTGACACCTTGAGTTGAGTTTCTTGAAAAATGAAAAATACATAATAATCCATGTATATATAAAATTATTCAGGCTAGATTTTAAATGAAATGGAAAAGTATGGAGAACCTTATAGTGATACATGAAGGTCACATGTACCAATGTGTAAGGTACTTCCAGAAGAGAACATGATGTCATATATAAGGATGAAGGATCTTTGTATGGTTTTGGGAAGTAATTATAGAAATTATATATATAGTATATAAGTAGCATCCTAACAGCCTAATTCACTATTATAAATATACATCATTTTATGGATGGTTTCATTAGAAATAATTCACACCATGTAGATGTAACCATGAGAATTAATATCCAAGATGTTTTGAAGGAGACTAGTTGATCACACTATGGGTGATAGAATATCAATATTCATGAAATTTTTAATGGGATTATAGATAATCACATTTATATATACGATTTTTTAATGTAATGGTAATAATTTCCACACTATTATGGGAATGTGTAAGAGTTTTTCATTCCATGGGGAGATTATTTATTTCGTGATGTGGCTTAGGAAGACCTTGGTGGTTCTACATACTTTGTGATTTCCATTCCATATAAGACATCTCAATATGAATGATTAAGTATATATAGAGTCCATGAGAACATAAACTAATGGAGAAAGTCATGTTTTTATATTCTAGTAAAAGGATAACTGTGAGATATTCGACATAACATATATTTTTTGTGTGAGATATTAAATTTTGAGGTTTACAATTATGATCTATAAAAAAGAGTATCACACAACATAGTTGATTAAGCATGAACCTTTGGTTTTAGATGATATTGAGATTTAGATGGTGATTAAAATTTTCATTTCCAAAAGTATTCAACAGAATATATGTATCAACTTATCATGGGTCAACATGACATGTCAGCCAAGATGGCTCAATACATGTCCTAAAGCCCATTCTACATCACCATGGGTTAGAAATAACTAAATGGCTCTCAACATAAAAACTATGTGAATTATTTCATCCAAATTGATAATAACTATAATCACTTCAAATAATGGATTCAAATAAAGAATAACACGCCTAGATAATATGATTCTATTGTAATCTCCCCCTATAAGGACTTATCATCCAAGATTAGTGTCTCTAGAGGTCTTGCTTTACCATATTGGGCCACTGAGCCTGTATATCAGACTCATAATTCCAATATTCTTCTAGAATACACCCACAACTCAAAAAACACAAATTTTTAGCATATTCAACCCTATAAATACCTTTTAAATCCAATCAATAATTCATAGTATATGTTTCTCGAAAAATTTATAAATAATACCAAATTTTCTTACCATCCCATATATAGAAGTCTAAATAAAACATTTTTATGATATTTCACATGATTAGACACATGAACTATGTGACAAATTATAATATCTCCAATCACCATGTTCCCCTAAAAACCCATGTAATGCTCTATGGATTGACATTTTTTATTCATTTTTGATCTCTTCTAATTGATACCCTTACATGAGTATCTATCATCTACCAGTGCAACTCTTCCAATTATGAACACCCATAAAACCAACCACCTTTACCTATGGGTTAGGTTTTCCTATAATCCACTCCCAATGTGAACTAAGAAATTCCATCACTACCAATTCATAAGCATGAATATATCTCATTGTCAACTGAATATTGACACTTACAATCATTACCATCAACTCCCATACATGCTCACATCACTAAACCCAATGGAATAACTCAAGGACCCATCCACTTACCCAGACATGACTCTTATAGTTTGACTCTCTTCATACTCACATGGGTTTCTTAGTGACCAAAACATATAAAGGATTTTTCATGAACCACATATAATTATTACTCAAATTAATAACTATCATTATGAGCTAACACAAATAAAAAATTTCAAAACATGAATTTCATCACCACACTACTCATCTCATGATAGTTCATAGATTGTTCCCAAAACAAACTGAGTATCTCACACACCGACAACACCATGAATTATGGGTCTCTTATTATCCACATTATAGAAGCCTTACCATACTAATATATTATTTATTTCTCATGTTATAATTATTAAGGATTCTAATAAAACTAATAATTTTTAATGTATTTTTACTTCTCATTTTTTAAACCATTGTGCCTATTTAATAAATTTTTAATAGGAACAATTTATAATAAATCTTTCAATAGTAATTTATTTCCAATTAAAAAAAAATTAATATAATTTTCACTTAAATGTTTTAAAAAAATGTGCTAAAACAATTTTTTTCACTTATATTTATCATCTAAAGATGTTTTCCATATAGTGATATTTTATTCAAAATTTATACGTTTTTATGTTATGATTTATTTTGGAAAATGAGAATTATGATATTATATAGTTTCTTAATTTTGTGTTATGAGATTTGATATTGAATTATTTATGAAACCAATTATTTTTCTATTTCATGTATTATTCCCACTCCTTATCCTATATCTCCCCCACCCCTCATATATTCTATATTTCCCATAGCTTTCTCATTCTCATAGGAAATGTAATTCATTTTTCATGTAGTTTTTAGGGACTAGGTTTTTTGAGTGTTTGCTATGGAAGGTGACATGTTGTGTATTAGTTACCATTCAGTCTAAAGTTGGTGTTTTTCTCTTCCTTTATATTATAATTCATGGAAGGTGTATACTTTATAAATATATTTTAAATTAATGTTTAGTAATATATGGGTTCTTTGGTGAAATTATAAATTTCATTATTCAATACTAGGCTTAGCATAAGAGGTTTTTCATATGAATTTCATGTACTATATTTAAATTAGATTAATTCACATGAAAAGAATATTTGAAATGTTTGACAGGGTCATTTAAAATTTTTTATAGTAAATTTAGTTCTTATGACTTTACTTTTTTTTTCAAAGGAATTTTACATGTGCTTAGACAAAGTTTTGGAAAGAAAAAGTATATTTTTTCATATTATTTCAAAATTATTGAAATGATTAGACCTTATAGTAGGGGAATGAGACTCTACATACTATGTTGGTTTTCATTTGAAGACCCATTTTTAACTTTAAAAAGAAAATGGTTTATTTCTCATATGACCCTCAATGATTTCACCTATACTTGTTTCACCAGTTATGGGTTATTTATTAATAATAAGATGTATGTATGATGTGAAAAGGGGATTTTATATGTGATGGTGTGGGAGGTGAGGTGAGAAGGAATGGTTTTGGTAATTATCATGATTTCTTTCTCACATCCATGGTTGTTTGTTTATGGTAACTTGGGTGTCTAGGTGGGTGGTCTTGATTTAAGAAACCCTAGTAGGTACACATAGTTCTATGGTCATACTAGTTGTGTTTAAGACAAGGATAGTGGGATGGTTCTATTATGATGAGTTAAGTATGGTTTAATTAGGTTGATCATGTATTTGATAGATGAACCATTTATCAGATGTTGGTCTATGTAGTTATAGTGACATTTTGGATTGTCACACACTTGTTACTTGGGTATAACCCTTGGAATTTTGTTCCTTGAACGGTGGTTCTATATAGATAACTAATTTATTATATGGATTACATACCACTTATGATTGTTTTATTAGTGTAACTATTAATGTGGGTTTTCTTTAATATTATATTTTTCCTTTATCACATGGTTCCCTTATTCATTGTGAATTTATTTTCTCCAGTTTATATTGGTTCTTTATGAGATAAGTAATGTTTTATTTTAATGTGGAAAAAAAATTATGTATTATGAGATGGATGGTAGCTATATTTACCACCAATTCATTGGGTAAAATATTATATATCAAGACATATAAATGGTATGTCAATATTTTATTAATTCGATTGGTTCAAAAAGGCTGAGTGTGATTGCATTAAGTTCTAATCATAATAATACATGTGAATAAGTTCACAAGTTTCTGGGTTCATGAGTTTGTGTCATGGTGTAAATTTCTCATCATAAATTTAAATGTGAAAATGTATTCCAGTATACAATGGGGGGTTTAGAACACTAGAAAAGGATTTCACCCACAAGTGATGGTTTGACCAATACCTAAGGTTGATAGTAGGAACACTGAAAACTAGTGATCAAAGATAGATAGGGGTTTCATGAGTCATATAAGGCATGAGGACATCACTTATTTTCATTGTCAGGATAGAGGTAAGGGATAATGAAATATAATAAATTTTTAGGGATTTAATTTTAAATTGATTCAACTTTTTTGGAATGTTTCTTCAAAAATTATATGTGTTCAACATACCATTTTATGGTTTTAAATTTCATTAAAAAGGATTGAAAATTAAATGGGGTTTTGAGAAGGTATGTTTGGAACTAATTGGTTTATTTTAAAAATGGTTTGTTATTTTAAAGAGCAATTTCTCTAAATGATTAGTTTTTTAAAGGGTTTTAAACTATGATTTTATAAATAGTTTTCAAATGAGATTTAAATCTATATCTATTTTATCCTTACTTAATTTATATATCAATAGTTTGTGTATTTATTTTTTTATATATTAATATCACTTAATCAAATATGATGGATATGAATAAATATTTTATTGATAGCAATTGTCTAACAAAAGTGTATGAAGATGGAGTGAAAGAGTTTACAAGTTTGAAAAAGATCATGTATATGATCCTTCTCAAATCCTTTGTGCATTTTTACAATGTTTTTATTCAAGAACAGTTAGTCCTTTGGAGTTGGAATAACACTTGATATGTCATAGAATAAATTTATGTCATAAATGTTGGAATAAAAATTGGTAAAAGAAAATGTTTCTAGTGAATGGGATAACACTGAATTTTATAGATCATTTGATATGATTACAAGCGTCAAAAATGAAGAAGACCATATCGAGGGTCAGATTATAGATGTGCATGATGATGAAGACTGTATTAAGGAAACGAAAAGTATAGTTGAAGATTAACTTCATGAATTCCAAAAAAAATTGAACAGATAAAGAGTTGTTCAAAGATGTCATTGCATGATGGTTTCAATAAATAAATAGCATTATCAGCCATAATGAAGCTGTATAATTTGAAATTAGCTGACAGATGGAGTGAATCCAGTTATACTAAATTACTTTCTATCTTGAATGACATGATCCCAAAAGATAATTGGCTCTGGATCCAAAAAAACGATGCCAAATGAATTCTAAAAATGATGGATATGATATCTAAAAGAATAAATGTCTATCTGAATGACTATATAATGTTTCTCGTGTACCATAAATCACATAGAGAATGACAAAACTGTGGTGCATATAGATAAAAGAAATATTAATCTGGTCCTACAAAAGTTTCATGGAACATTACAATCAATCAAAGGTTTAGAAATTTATTGATGTAGATACTTATTTGGGTAAATCATTTTCAATAAAATGTATGAATTTTTTTTGGAAAAAGTAATCCTTCTTTTTAATTACCATACATGAACTATATATACAACCAAAATTTTCTTGATGTCATGCTTGTTGAAAAAAATGCATGTGATAGTGTCATTATCACATTGGTAAATGAACCTGAAAAATAAAGGAATTAGGGATAGGTTGGACATGGTTGACATGGGATTATGAGAAGAGTTGGCACCAGCGAAGGGGGAAAATGAAAATTTCTTCCTCCTATTACTTAAAATCATTCCAGGCAGCATAGGTATTGAATTTTTAACATCTGGAACGTCATAAAGGTTCCAGAGGGGTATTCATAGAATATTAATAACATCAGGTCAATGCATGATTTAAACTAAAAAGATCTGGAATCACATTACTGCCACATTTTTATGCATGATGAAATACCTGTAGATTTATATTGAATTTTTCCAAATAACGAATTTTATACAGTAAAAAATCTCTATTTCTTCTTCAATGAAATATGTTGTAAGGTTATAATCTCGGTGAAATTTCTAACTATGGAAAGAGTAATTGTATTCATATTATGTGAATTGGAAATGTTTATCTGGACATTTTTTTTTGATATGATGGTTCATTTTATTCTTCTCTTGGTGAGAGAGATTCAGATATGTGGTCCTATTCACTATAGATTGATGTACCCCATTGAACTGTATATGATGATTTTGAAAGGGTATTTCAATAATTGAACTAATCTAGAGGGTTTTATTACAAATCGATATATTTTTAAGGAATCTATTGAATTCTATACTGAATACTTATCCAGAGTGAAAATCCTTAGTCTAACTAAATCTCGTATTATTGGGTGACTTGCAGGTGGTGTAATTTCTAGAAAGGAGGTGGTCACAATCAATATTAATGATCTATATTAGGCCCACCATTACATCATTATTAATAGTTTGGACATAGACCCATATGCCAAAACCCACAAAGACATTTCTAGTCATTCGAATCCCTCATGGGATGAAAAATGGATATCAAATTAACATAATCCAATGTTAATTGGATGGTTTCTGGACCATATTTTTATGGAGTCAAACGAAAATCTAGACTCAATTTTAGAACGACTTCGATGACTAGCCGTAGGACCATGTAAGTACATACAATATTACAATTATTATGTAATTAATGGTTACACATTCTATAATAATGATCTTGATGAATAAAATACCAGATAGATCAGTTGTGTTACATTTGTGGCTAAATCAATTCATGTTTATAGTGCTAAGGACAGAAATCCAATTTACGTGAATACATCATATTTTGGCCTCATCAAAAAATATTAGAGTTTTATTATACCACATTCTGAGTGCCGATTTTTCAATTCAAGTTGGTTAATAACAGAAGTGATATTAAAATAGATTAGTTTGGATTTGTGAAAGATAATTTCAGAAAGGAAGGGTATAATGGTGAAACATTTATAATGTAATCACAGGCAATACATGTATTTTATTTTCTAGATCCCGCAAACAAAAACAGGTCAATTTTTCGGTTTTCGACCAAAACCACATAACATTCAAATGAAAATTCAATAGAGGAGGACCCTTTAATTGGGATGTTACAATCATTTTGCAATGGTCCTAGTGTAGAATGAATTTTTTATTTTATAGGATTAAACAATTAATGGATTTGGACAGTCGATAGAGGGACAAATCCCTTCAAACTTTATAAAAAACTAATTCAACAATCAGGTTCTGTTTTTTCCTAATATACATTGTGTTAATTTATGTTAATATATATTCACTATTTATTTTACATTATCTAAATTAAATGTTAACCCACTTTTGCTGATAATTGATTCTGCATGTGATGATGCTATCAATCCCTAGGGACAACATGTTTCTCAACCTGCAGCTTCCTGTAGTGCAGATGAACAACAAGTTTCTCAACTGGTATGATTATTATAATATATATTCATTAATTCCTTTTGTTATCTAAATTAAATTTTAATTTTTTTTTCTGATAATTAATTCTACATGTGATGATCCTCCCAATCCCTAGTCATAATAGGTTTCTCAACCTATCGATGCTCGCAGTGTAGACGAAAAATAGGTTTGGTCAACCTGTTGGTGCTCCCAGTACAGAGGTACAACCACCATCTGCACAAGCCATCACTATCCCTCTAGAGCCAGAGGAACATAATGATGATGCTGGATCCATGAAAATAAATGTTGATAAAACAACGGTGAAAAAAAAAATGGAGAACAATAGTTTGATGGTATTAGAAAAAATCAATAAGGATAAAGATAATTGTATCTAAAATGAGATTTTCTGGAATAAGCATGTCCAACATGTTAAACCCAACAACTCCATGTTCAGTTGTTACATTGGATTTATCACTCAACAATACATGGTGATTTATGTAACATCATAAAACCATATTGTGGAGGAGATTAAGACACCTATGTGGGGAGATATTATGATAACATTATGATATCATTTATTAATTTACTAAAAATTAAATAATGAATCAATATGTTGTAGTTCATCATCTTTGGAAGAGTGCATTTATAATAGATGACTCTCACAAAGAATATGTATTATGGGTTACTAGAAGGATTCATAGGGGTTTCATACACTTTTAAGGAAACTAATATTAATTATGTATATGAAAACATAAAACTACACCCACCTTTTAATTGTGCACACCTTATAACCCAAGTGTCGTGGGATATGTTTACTGTCCATTGCGTGAAGTAGTCATTTCATGTACATTTTTTCCTGTACTACGTTGTTTTATGTTACATGTATTCATCACATTGATCGACAATGTTATATTTTTGAAACAACAAATGAGTGATAAAAATAAACAATAAGAATCAAAACAAGTGTACCCCTACTGTAAAGCAAGTATGGGGTACACATCACTTGAAAAAAAATGTATGTATTTTAACATTACAATAATACTTTTATGTGAGATAGAAAAAGTCAATAAATATGTTCTTTGGTTTATATGTAGCTTGAAGAGTCCAAATCCATAGCCAATTCCATCCCATACCAAGTGCTATGGAAGGATACGTGTGTAACTAAATATGGAAAAGTAATAGATGAATACACACAAAAACTGTGGGAAACATGTTTATGTATCACATAATAAGAAAAATTATTTAAATCACTTTTATATAACAATGATTACTTATTTTATTATATTTTCTATCAGACCAATTCATATGAATCAATAACACTAACATCAAATAAAGACATACTTTCAGTAGCCTTGTAGTAGCCAAAAAATTATGGTCGTGTCAGAGGTACGGTGTTTGGAGTGACACCCCGAACACATTTTGAGAAAAAAACTAGTGGTGGATCAAACTGAGGAAATGAAAAAGATTAGAGAAACAATATCTATGTTTCATGAATAATTAAAATGCTACAGAGATATAATAGAATGTTTGATATAATGGAGGAAAAGGGAATAAAAAACTCAAGAACAAGTCGTTCCAGAAGATCTTGCCCCAACCCTACCTATTTTGAGGCGAGCCATTTCCATAAAACAATTATTAATTAAGGTAGTCAATTTTTAAATAAATATTTCTATTGAATGTGAATCATATTGAAATTATATACTGATACCTTTCATGCATTGTTAATTTATAGGGTGAAAATTACTGTGACTTATATCTATCAACACCCACCTATCACCTTGTAGAGAGGTCTACATTGTTTAATATCTAGAACAACATGAAACACAACATGGAACTTCTGAAAGATCATGTCTGAGTGTCAATTACTATAGCCCTAGGACAGAGCGCTGAGCTACCTATTCTAATTGATGTTGTAGATATTCATATAGTCGACTAAGCTCTAGGAATATTCATCACAAGGCTATCACGGCTTGTAAAAAAACATGTCGAAAATGAGGTATTCATTTAAAATATAATTTTTAAACTAAACATTAATAATTTAATAAAAAAAGGCCTAATCCAATGCATGTTATTACTGACAGAAAATGTGAAGGGGTGAAATGAAATTCTAGTTCCAGCCTATCTCATGGATCAACCAACTGATCAAAATGATCTGTAGAAAACACTGTAACCCCCTAATGTATATCCACATTTTTTTATCATTGATGGATCATGGGGATATGAAGTTGAATGATAGTGTTCGTCACATAACTGATTTTGAATCAAATATGTATGGAGGTAAAGATACACACTTTATTACTGTTGAGAGAGAAACAAAAATCCTTGAATATGATTGGTTAGGAGGCTCAATTATAAATTTTTACATGAGTTATGATTTCATGATTTGATTTTACAAAAATGATATAAAATGGTAATCATGACTAAATACATTTCATATTTTTCACAGGAATTTATATGTAAAATAATTTAATTGATTATCTAATGATATAAAAATTAGAATCATTAGTCCTCACATAACCTATATAGAACAAGGAGACATAACTTCTAAGAAAAAGGGTGAAATTATGGCATAAATGCTCAAATCATTTTATAATAAAATTGAAGATAAAAGACTCTTCTTAATACTAATGATACTGGGGTAAAACTCTACAATTTAATCATATCAAATATATTTTAGTTTATTTCATTATTTTTTTGTGTTCTTAGGCAGCATTGGATACACATTACGGTTAATTTGGACACTCCAAGGATTTTTTTTCTGGATTCAATGCATAGATATTCAACAAACTGGAAACTAGTGATGGTGTTTGTCAATTTTAAATACACTACATCCATCATTTTATAACTAAACATCCAATTATATAATTTATATTATCATTTAATGGGGATTCCATTATGATAGGTCGATGTGTGAATATTTTTTACATCATGGAATGAGTCCAGGGGGAAAAGACAAGAAACATAAAATTTACTATGACTAGATAAGTATCAGGGTATATAAAAAAATATTTCACTATAAAAAAACATAAAAAATTTACTTATTTTTATCAATGTTTCTGCAGTTCCTGAAACAAAAAAATGGTAAATACAATGGTTATTGTGTTTGAAAATTTATGAAATTGAACATGTTCCATGATCAAACCAGAATCCTTGAAGTGGTATTTTCAAAGATAATTGCAATTTCATGTAATATAATTATTAATCCTTTGTGTATTTATATTTTTTTAGTACAAATATGACTACCAAAAAACAGTCATATTGACAATATGATACATATATGCTTAGAAATGAATGGGAAACATACCAGATGGAAGAATGTATAAATATAAAATGAATAATGTAAATTTATTTAATAATTTCATCCTTTATAATCTAGAATGCCTTATCATTCTCTTATTTTGATGGTAATGTTGTGATTTTTACAGGCTAAACTCCCCACTGAAAATTATGGTCGTTGGTGGTCCTTGTCTGTGCACTAAATGAATTTCATATTGATTGGTTTTTTTAAACAAATTTTTGTTCCTAATTTATTGGGATTGTGAGTTTTTCATTGACCGAAAAATATAACAAGTATCTAGAAGGAGTTTTCCCATCCCTTGAGCATATTGTGACATCTTGAGGTATAATTAGAACAATAGATTACTCCACTCCTCTCGTTTTCACCAACAAGAAGGGGTTTTCTCCAAAAAACATCAATTCAATCTTCAACATTGGTAGTTCCCCTTTTTATTCGTCCGAGTGAAGAACCCACTGTCATAGATTCATTCAGAGGTCCTTAATATATGATATTTGGTTCACAACTAGGCCTAATGAAGATATGATGCAGAAGGAGGATGTTATTCCATGTCAACCATACAAGAAATATAGGTTTTTCCATAATCCATCTAAACTGGGTAGATTATGAATATTACACAGGTCAGGTCTATTTTGTAGGTATCTGTGGAATGTTTGAAACTATTTTCAGTCAGGAAAATGTTCTTAAAATATGTTCTTATACATTAGGACAGTTATACATGAGATATTTGTGACCTGTAGGAATCAACCACACCTCAATATGATACACAATATTATAAATATGACCCCAAATGTGTCTTTATATATAATTGACATTAATTAAAGTTAAAAAACACAACTAAAAATATTGAAAACAAAAAAATGCAGTCTGATTTTTATTTATATGTTAGTGAAATGATCTATCAATCATTTTTGATATGTAACAATCAAACTCACCTCAATCCAACACATGGTGTCACTGGTATGACTCCAAATGTGTTTTTTTATATAAAATTTACATTAATTCATGTAAAAACACAACTAACATTCTGAAAACCAATAAGAAACATTTGGATTTATTTGATACATTACAAAAACAATCCATGAGTCAATTGTGATGTATAGTAATCAACCCCAACTCAATATCTTGAATGGTGTGATAGGTATGACTAAATGTTTCCCATATGAGTTTAAAATTGACATTTTAGTTCAAAATGTGTCAGTCCCAGAAAAAAAAGAAAACATTCCCCAATTTTCATCCAAATTATGGATAGAAATTTGTATGTCCTTTGTTTCATGCATGAAGTAGTCTCAAATCATAAAAACACACGATGTGACCGGTATGACTCAAATTGAATGTTTTCGTTTTGAAATGACATTTTATTAAAAAAAACTAACAGTTTGGAAACTAATGAAATGCATTCTGTTTGTTTTAATACATTAAGAAAATTATCTATTAGATATTTTTGACATTTAGGAATCAACCACACCACAAAACATCAAACGGTGTGACCGGTATAACTCTAAATGTTTCTTATTATTTAAAATTGACATTAATTCCTGTTAAAAAACACAAACTACATACTGAAAATTGAGAAAACACCTTCAGATTGTTTTGATACTTTAGGAAAATGATCCATGGAGCTGTTGTGACCTGTAGGAATCATCCCCACATCAAGCTGACACATTTTGTGTTCATTATGACTAAAAGTTTCTGTTATGAGTTTAAAATTGACATTTTAATTCGAAACGTGGTAGTCACTGAAAATAAATAAAATATGCTCCAAATGTATTCAAAATTAAGTATAGTGATTCATAATCCCTTTGTGACATGTATCAAGAATTCTCATATTTAACTATTGCACGATGCGACCAGATGACTCAAATTGCATGTTTTCAGTTTGAAATTACATTTTAGTAAAAAAACCAAAATATTGAAAACTATGGAAATGAATTAGAATAGTTTCATACTTAATTAAAATGATATATCTATCATTTTTGATGTGTAGGAAACAAACTCACCTCAATACAATGCACATTGTCCCCGGTATGACTCCAAATGTGTCTTTTTATTTAAAATTTTCATTAATTCATGTAAAAATAAAAACATTCATACTAAAAAGTGAGAGAAAACATTCGTATTGTTTTGATACATTATGAAAAAATCCATTAGTCAGTTGTGATTTGTAGTAATCAACTCCACCTTAATATAATGCAATGTCTGATAAGTGTAACTAAAAATGTTCATTAAGTGTTTAAAATTGACATTTCAGTTCAAAACAGATCACTCACTAAAAACAAATAAAACTTACTCTAATTGAATTCCAAATTATAGAATATGATTCTTAATTACATTGTGATGTTTATCACGAATTCTTAAATCAAACTGATGCATGATGTGACCGGTAAGACAAAAAAAATCACGTTTTTAGTTTGAAATGAAATTTTAGTTAAAAAACACAACTAACATATTGAAAACCAATGAAATGAAATATGATAGTTAAAATAAATCATAACCAAAATCAATCAGTCATTTGTGATATGTAAGAATCAACAAGACGTCAAACCGAAAATGATTTCAACGGTATGAATCCAAATGTGTCTTGTTATGTAAAATTGACATTAATTCAAGTAAAAAAACACAACTGGCATAATGAAAACCAAGCAGAAACATTTGGATTGTTTTGATATTTTACGACAATGATCCATGATTTAGTTTTGAGGTGTAGGAATCGACCCAACCTAAATCCAATGAATAGTGTGACATATATGTCTAAAATTACATTTAATTAGTTTGAAATTGACATTTTAACTGAAAAAATTTCACTCACTAAAGACCAAAAAATGAACATTGATTGTCTTCCAAATAAAGGAATGAAATTCGTAAGTCTATTGTTATGTGTATGAAGAAGCCTAACGTCAATTCGACACACAAAGTAACTAGTATGAATCAAATTGCATGTTTTCAGTTTGAAAAAATAGTTTAGTAATAAAACACATCTGACATACTGAAAATCGAGGAAATGCATTACGATTGTTTTGATAATTTAGGATAATGATCCATAAGTAATTTATGATGTGTAAGAATCATCTACACCTCAATACGACACATAGTGTGACCAATATAACTCTAAATGTCTCATTTTTATTAAAAAATGAAAATTTTAATATATTTTTTGTATTAATGTTTAATTTTTTTCTTTATAGTATTAGTAAAGAAATATTTTTTTCCATATATAATTGGATCCTTTTTCTTGAGATGGGAGGCTTTGTTCGTCGACAATTACTAATGGAGGACAATTTTTTAGAGGGGACCACAAAAGTCAAAAGTGAAAACATTTATGTTTTTAACTGTTTGTTGGATATTTGTAAATGTAATTTTACAAAACATTGTTCCAAATGCATATAGAATTGTTTTTTTGAATATACCATGAGTTGTATTGTTTTATTCATGATGTCAATAAAATTTTTATAGAATTTTTTTCAAAACATTTTTGTGCACTACTTTTTTTTCAACATTTTCATCCTATAAGTGGTTCTATGGTATATACTATGAATGGTTATTTTTAGCACATTTTTAAAAGTTTGTGAAGTTTATTTTTGCTGGTTTTTTTATTTTAGTATACTATTTTTTTCCAGTTTTTTTGGTGTGATGTTATATAAACAGCATGCCCAGACATGAAAACTATTAGCAGGGCTTCAATTAGCACTAATAATGGCCCACCATTATCAATGATGATAATTAGGGTCTTTATCCACACCTTGAATAGTGATGATAAGGGGGGGGGGGTGGATTTTCAGAACATTTAGGAGCACTGATAATGGGGGTCCTCTATCAGCACTATGAATAGTGTTGTTAATTGGGACCCCCCTTTACAGCGGAATGACTAATAGTGATTTTTTAACATAAAAAATGCCTTTTTAGCACTAATAAAATTATTTTTTGTGGTAGAGTGGGATTTTCATGTTTATATTTTTCAAATATATAAGAGGCACTTTGAAATACATATCCCATCAATATGAATTGTTTCATTCTAGTTTCAAAAAAATTAATGATTCAGCCACCATGGAATATGGGTCCTTGACCAAACAGATCACTCCATATCCCACCCAACATCTACAACCCATGGTCTAAGATTAATTTGACTAAGATTACAACCAAAATGGAATCATATCAACCCTAGTGGAGGCTCGACATGACCTCCAGTTCATAAATCCCCACTATCTACCCACTAAAATAATCCAGGTGAAATAGGAGTAGAAAAAAAAATTTGTTGTTAAAACCCATTTCATTAGAAAATTCCTTGAATAACATAGTTATATACTCCCTTATCTTTGGGATTAAGATCAATATACCACTAATGGTTTCATCCAGATAACACAATGGTCCCTCAAAAGGTCTCCTATAAAAATTCTTCCCTGCCAAGGCCACATGCTGACAAATCAATAAAATTATGGGGTTGTTTTCATCAAGAGTCTAATCCATGTATTCAGACCTGAGAACTATAAATGGATTCCCATGGAATGTGACTAGGTAATATGGATAATGGAAACACCTCCACTCCTGCCAACCAATCCATCCATTATAATTTGGAGGAAGACTGTGAACATGCACAAACACCTTCACACATCGACACAGCCTCCCAACATAGTTTATCAACATCTGGAGTATCCCTCTAGTAAATTTTTTAGCATACCAAAATATGGAACAAACACCATCCCACATCAAAAAATTGTGGAAACCAAATATAATGACAATCCATGACTTGGAACACACAACAATATGAATCTATCAATTCTTCCTGCCCAACCCGACAAAATTACAAAAAAAAGTCAAAATGTCCTAAAATCAAATTGTGGGAAGACCTACCAATCATCCCCCACACCTGAGTACTCTCGGTATATACATACATGAAATAGTGGAAAATAGAAGGCTCACACCACTGCTATAGCCAATGAATGGAGATATGTACCTTTTATAGCTGTTGAAGTCACAATGAGCAACATGACACTCTTAAAAGGGTATATGAAAATTCCCAAAAATATCAGACAATCATTCCAAGATATAATAATGGAAGTGTTAGTGGTATATGGGAAGACACACACCTCTATCCACTTAATGGGTTACCCATCAATGCTAAATTGGTCTCACTAAAGAAAATATACACACCAATGATCTTATCCATGAGGGTCGTGGGATAAATTAACGCATTATATATGGACAACCAAATTGGACCTATATACAAATTCCAACTAGTGGTTATTTTTCTACAGTAATGGCCACTATAGTGTGGGATAAATCCTTTCTAAAATTAGAGATACCCATCAGAAACTTTTAGAAGCAACACATGCGCTAATCAAACAAGTATATGTATATGAAAATGGATATCCCTATAACTGGAACTTGAAATCCAAAAAAAGGAATAATAAATCAATCCTAAACAAAGTTAATAAAAAATTAAGAACCTATCTACAATATACTTATTCTTGATGCTGGAGTTCATAATTATATTAGATATTTATACATTCTATAATAGGATCATACTCTTTTTTTACCAAATAATGCATATTGTAGCAACATTTCAATAGTTCCTCTTATATCCTTTCATGAAGGCTTTCTTAATGTCCACAATTTTATTTTTCTCAAGATCTCATTTCCTAATTATTGCTAAAATAGAACTCTGTATGTATATAACATCAAAGAGTAATGTTTTCCTCACTTGATATCATTCTTCCTAATAGTCATCCCCAGGGTAAATATTGTTCGAACTCTTCTTGAAGTCATACATGAATCAATGATGGTAGCCTTACCTATATTGGTTTTCATTAAAATGTTCATACCCACTGTGATATTTCACATTTTCCATAAGGTCTTCCCCATGATTATTTAATGATGTAAAACCCTACTACCACATATCTCATGGGGAAATGAGGTTAGAAATGCCTGATACCTCATTTTTGACAAGTGAAATCATTTCTCAGAAATAATATAACACAATGTGGTGTTCAAACTCCAAACAACCTTTTGATTTCATTCCTTCAAATGTGACAGAGGAAGTCCCAATGAATATTTGTATTTCTGATTATGCATTAGGGATGAATCCTCTTTATAAAATCATTGTTGATGATTCTCTAGTCAGAGTCTTAGAAAACATGTTAAATATGGAGAGATATTTTTCAAAAGATGACACATTTATATTTTTATATTCTTTAGCCAGAAACCAATACAACATACCATTTTCATGGATGAGATATTGTGTGAACAATATCTTCCTAAATAGTCAGAACACTCTTTGTTGCATAATATAAAAAGTATTTTCTTATGAATAATCTCCGTACCCTATCTATGTAATATAGGTGATTCACCTAAAATTGAGTTTTAATCCCTCTATACTGCACGACACCCAAAAGTCTGAAAGTTGCAAGGATCCATTCTACCTTTATGTAATGAAATTTTAATATGGATGTGCCAACCGATCATGGATGCCTCATTGAGTGATCACATAAAAGTTTGGGTAAAACATAGGTTGTTTCATTTCACCATTATCCACAATCTTAAAATCCCAAAAAAAGTGAAATCATGTAATTTCATACCCTCAATCCATCATTAATAAATGGGTTCAGTTCAGAACATTTTGTATGCTCATATAAAATTTCACATAACCAAATCTTAAAAATATTATTCAAGAATATGGTGATCCATTGAAAAAAATCTAATGTCAATCATCTTAAAACATTGATCAGGCCTATGGCCTATAGGAGGCAATTAATAAAAAATCTCTAATATCATTGGAAGAAGGTATCCCTAGAGAAAACTATATAGTATACCCTACCCATGATCAAACATGTATCCGTAAAATCAAAACATAAAATAAATAATTACCATCAATCAAAATTTAAGAGAAACCCCAACCAATAAGGGTGGGGGGTTTAACACAACATCCATGGTTAGAAAAATATGCACAAAATTTTATGAAAATAGAATTGGAATGACCCAAACAATTAGGATGGGGGGTTTTTTATCCCAATATCTACTTCCTCGATAGATATTAGTCTTCTCCAAAGAATAGTGAACACCAAAATATGGGTCCTCCGAGTTCTTTATATCTCTTGAACTGGTGTCCCTACATGGAACTTGCACGAAAAAATAGTACATAGATTCCCATTGGATACCCATACCACCAATAATTTCCACTAGGATGAGTAGTGGAGATACAAATAAATTTTTAAGGGTGAAAAATAGATATTATCTCAAGATATATGAAAAAATTATTGAAATGTGGTATGAATCACATATTTTATTTAACACAAACACTAGAAATTCAACATATTAGGATATTAATATAGATAAATTGGAGGTGATTTTTATTTTATAATTAATTCCCACATAAAATATTCTGAAGGATGTGTGCCTTTTTAGAATAATATTAATTTTATTAATTTGGGGGTTAGGCCAAAAACAAAATTACAACTACCTCAATGAGCATCTAAAAATAAAAGGGTAAATTCATGGTTGTTTCTCAATGACCTCTCAATGAAGATGAACCCCTCACACTTGAGGATTGATTTTATTATCAAAAATATTATATGGTAGTGTTTATAATTAAAATATCATAATTACTCAAAAATAATTTTCCTACTAGATATATTCTGTATGTTGAGCCTCGATACAAACTCATCATTGATGTAATGGAAAAAGTGGATTCTAACAAACAACTGAAATAGAAATAGAATATATGCTCAACATATTGGACCAATGAACATTTTATAAAGAATCCAATCTAGTGAGATATTAGGATATTCCTATTTTGGTTACATAGCCATGGTTGGTCCAGAAACATACTCATGGTACAGTTCCTACAGGCTACCATCTGTTGGTACAAATAATGTTGGTGCATATGGATATAACTATTGTTTTCCCACCCGAAGTTCTTGTTTTACCAGAAAACCATTAAGTTATCATCAATATTATTGATCATTTGAAATAAATTTTTGAATATATAGAGAAAAAAAATATACCAATACATCTAGAATGGAATCCTCTCACAGAATGGCTAGATCAAACTGATCCTCATCTGAAATATGGAAGCCCTTCATTTCAAATTTAATTTTTCTTGGGGGATCTGAGGAATAATTTGATTAATTCACTATCTCATTATGGTCTCATAATGGGATCCCCTATACAATAGGGAGTATTATAACATTGGTTCTTCGTTCAACCACTCCATGTGATATCTTTAATATAGTACATAAGGTTTTGAGCATTTCTAATCGCTAGATGGGAATATCACTAGCAACAATTTATCATTCAATTATTCTCAATTTTGTAGAAGAAAGATTGCAAGGACCTCTAAAACTAAAAATATTATGATAATTTAGTGATATCTGATTTCAATAGATTATAGAAGGGATTATCCTACTTCGTGAACCTACATATTCCACAAGATGAATTTATTTTCATGTGCATGAAGGATCTCCTTGATGAGTTGTGCATACCACTCAACCCTTTGAAAGATAAAAGATTATTTTTTTATATCGATGATTTTTTAAAAAAAGGTTGATAATGTATGGACAACTAATTCCACATCCCATGTAATTTCCCTAGATTAATTGAAGAGAATAGAAAATGAAGAGGATGTGGTAGCCATTCTCAAAACATACCTTACATCTATAAAAACTCCACAGAATGTGTCATATCATGAAGTACCTTCATACTGAGCATTAATAAGAATAATCATTATTCCAGAATAGTATATGGAATAGTGGTGAAACTTGTTTGAGAATGAAAAAAAATTATTTTTATTCATTCTGAGATGGACATGTCTATGGTTACTTCATCGTAACCATGGAAGATATAATTTTCATGTTTCTAAAGCATAGTAAGTTTGATCATGTTGGTCAAAAATATATCCCAAACTATTTCCTCTTCCACTAAAAGTTGGTTCAAACTATACTGAAATTAGATTATTTCAATTAAATTTTTTTAAAAATAGTTTAATCGGGAAATGTAAATCTTGGTGTGCCACACACATAACTATAATGGTTTTCTACCACCAATAATGTGAACGAGGGTGAATGGGAGGAAGTTACTAACTATGGTATTCATAACATAAATCATTATATGGTTATAAATATGATCATTTTAACTCGTCATATCCTCTATGAATTTCTGATGAAACCAACTATGCCCCTATCTACTATCATTGTAGTGCAACATACTCCATCATCATAATAATCCACAATATTCTAGTCAACCAATAGTTTACATGGTTGGAAGGGTGGGAAGAAGACACAAGAAAATGAACAAGTGATGAGTCAAATTTTTTATTAAAAGCTATCAAAAATCACGCATTCATTCTTATAAAAACAAGCATCTCCCAACCAAATGCTATACCTGGTGTCTCCTCACCAAATATTAAAACAACAGTTTTCCCACCAAACTGCGATGATACTAGTCAAGGAGTTAATATTGAGTTCAATTAATGTAATTAATTTAATGGATCCTTATGTTATAATAAGTATAGATACGTACTTGAGATCCATGCACCCTATTTTATAATTATGAGAATATTCCATAGGATTCGAGTACATAGGGTAAGTTATAGTCATAGATGAAGTCAACACTCTAGCCAAATCCCAACTCAGACCTTCTACAAAGAGAAAACCTAGGGGAGATCACTTTATTATATCCTTATATAGTAAGATATATCCCCCATATGTTATAGAATTTTCTCTAGCATAATCATCTTAGAAGATCAATTATATAGGGTGTATTCATCAAACCAACCTTTTCACATAGATAAAAATGGTTTACGTAACCCACAAATGATAGTTTCTCCACTCACTCATTCTTTGAGGACTGATCATCGAATGTCAAGTAATTTGTTTCCTAATGTTCCTATGATAGAGTATCCTCATGATCATGTGAATAAATCATTAGAAAATATGTTTTACATTTTCAATTATGTATCCCTAGTTCCCACTATGTTTCCAATCTTGGAAGTTCTAGGATTATCAAAATTCCTCTGGGAAGCGCTCATAATGGTTTTTTCAATCTCCCAAAACATCGAAGATGATGTTTCTACCAATAAAATATATCATGTCTTGAAAAATTCTGTATAATTATAAATTCTAATATATTTCACTCATATGGAAAAGTATTTCAACATAAAGGGACATATAATTCCCCTTTATGTGTCTACTATGATAAATAACATCGCTATGGGACCAAAGACCATGGTAAATGGCTCTGGAGGCAAATTCATGTTGGTATGAAAACATCACTGACTAGATTTTAGTGATGCCAATATTCCCCTTATGTAAAGGAAAAAACATTATCAATGTAAATTCCCATAGAATAAATACTTTAAATATTATAAATCACATAAAATCCCATATAAAACACAATATAGGCATTATAAATAAATAATGAATTAAATAATAAGTTTTTATAGAAATTGAAGAAGCTAAACCAACATAATAGAATCACGACCTACTAAATACTAATAAGACTTTCATGAATAGTAACACAACCAATAGCATATTAACTTCACATATGAAAATATAAATAAAATTTAGGTATCATATTAATAAAAATACAATATAATCATATCAGAGTATAAGTAAATAAATCTTTTGAAAATGATAAATTATGTGTTTATATTTTTATAAAACAGTGTTCTTATATACAATATTATAATTAATATAATTCACTAAAAAAATATTATATTCTAAAAATTGATTCATTTATTGATATTTTTCCTAATATTATAACATAATTTTACGAGACCTTAATTAAATTTTCATAGTGTTGTATAATAATTTATAATCATAAAATCATTATTTTTTTGAGTAATAGATAATTTTAACTAAAATATCAATTTGTAATATTAAAAAATTTACTTAATAAAAATTTTTACATTTTTTTATTCTATATTTCAACAAAATTTAGGGTTTTTTTGGAATATTCTAAAATAGTTTAATTATTGGTGAATAATGAAATATAGTAATTTATGGTGTAAGGTAAATAAATGAATTTTTTGAATCATTATTGTGTCACGGATGATGTTAGTTTCAATTAATTCAAAATCATATGAATTTTTACTGTATATATTAACAAAAATCTTAAATATTCCGATTCATTGTCCAAAATTACAGTCTAATGAATAAAATAATAAAAAAACAATCCACTACCCCAATATAAATACCACCCCTCACCACTTATTTTACTTACACCACTAAATACGTGAATCTTGTACAAATTCAACACAAACCACTTCATAATTCCACCCGATTTCAGGGAGCCTTTTTCTCTATAAAATAGAAAACTAATGTTCCATAATGATGTTCTCAATGAGAATTAATGAGGAGTTGAAAACCAATTTCCTTTTGTTTTAATTTCTTTTAAATTTCATTTCATTTCTTATTATCACCAAAACCTTGTCTTTTAGAATTTGTATAATAACTCTAGTATTTTATATATAATATTATATTGTTATTTTAATGTAATAACCCATCATTATTTCTTTTCCCTTCCCCCTTTTGTTCTTAAAATGAAAATGACAGACATGATGTATTAATTTTTCGCATTCAAGGATGGTGAGTTCTCATTTTTCATTTACTGCATTCATGGATGGTAATAAAAAAAATTTTATGGTAAAAATATATTATAATTTATGTATTACAATTTATTTAATGTTCTGAAACTAGTATACATATTTAAAATTTAAAAATATAACAAAAATAGTTTCTGATTATTGGGAAACCGCTAAAATAATCCAAAAAATTATCATTCTTGTTTTTAATAATGATTCGTCCTCATAAAATATGATAAAATTATAAATAATAAAAAATTAACATATTAATCATCACTAATAACATTTAATTTCAATTATGGAAAACTATTCCCATTCTACATGACCATTCATACACATATAAAAATGAACCAATCATAAAAAACCCATGAAATAATCACTCCCGAATGATGTAATTGTATCTTATAGGTGATTAAAAAGGAAATTAATTAATTAAATAAAATTATAAAAAATAAAATACATGTATAGATGTATTTTAATTAATTTATTATTATATTTAGTTTTATTATGATAGACATTAAGTTGAATTGAAGAATAATTTTAGACATAAGGTAAGAGATTCTTTATAAATCTCAATTTGTTTCTTCAGGATACTCTTTCTCTATCTACCATTATGTATTTTTTATTAATTTTCCTATAATTAACTTAATTTTTTTGTATATTATTTATAATCATGTATCAAGATCAGTTCATCCTCCCTTTATGGGGAAATTTATGTTTTCAAAACATTCCATTCTCAATTCACCCCGAATATATATTCCAATTAAAAGGAACATCCCAATTTCATATCTATTTTCTAGTACACCCCATTATCTATTTTAATAAACCATTATTTTTATAACATCCATCATTTTATAAAAAATATCTACCATGTCCTGTCTATGTATATAGTTTGAAATCACCTATCATGATCTATGCCAAAATTTCCTTATCAATTTCCATGTATTAATGATTTCTTTCATGGACACCATTATTATATTTCCTTTTAATGACTTTTAGAAAGATTATGATACCCAATTATTTCCATGGTTATCTCCTAAGATTATGTTTGAATCCTTATGTATGATTATATATGTTGAACATATATTCATGAACATTTTATAATGGGTATTTATTTGTGTTCCTCAAATTATATGGGTTCTATTTTGTCTCATGATACGTCATGTGCAATGGTCTTGGTGGTTAGACATAACTGATGATCAGTGTGAATCCATCTTGGTTGTTATCATTAACTCACGATCCATGTGAAAAATTCTTTGTTGTAATCCTTGAATTAGGATCCAATATGGTTAATGATCCATGAATAATATGTATATCATTTTTTTTATGATGCTTCCACATTTAATGTGATTCCATGATAACATGATTCCACGTTTTATATGTTATGCTTCCATATGACTTTTAATGTACATTTCATTTTTTTATATTGATGTTATGAATTATCACCCATGTACTTTGTTTTAACAATACATTTAAATCCTTATTTTTATTTTTATATCATTCCTTTATTAATGTATTTCCCATGATAAACTATGGAAAGGAAGGGGATCCTAGTGTCTTTGGAGCATATTATAAAGATAAAATGAATGATGTATTCATTTTCATTTCAATATTTCTAATTATTTATCTATTATTATACAGACACTAGAATTAACAATCATTGGTTTCTATTTGACATATATATATGATTAAAATCACATAATAATATTTTTAAAAGGATGTGGCTATTATAGTATGTATCAGATCAGATTCTAGTTATTTTTGGAGATTACGACTAGATAACTTTAGCAATAATCCTAGGGATATTTCTATAACTATATATAACATAAATTGAAACATAGGAAATAACTTTTTTGAATTTAAAATTCATTTACATATTTATCCTTTATGTTCATCGATTTCGTTTTACATGCCTATTATACATGAATTTAAGCCCCTAATTTTAATTTATTTTTCTTAGTTAATGGAAAAAAGAGGAGAACTCATGCCCTGAATCAATGTGATAATAAATGTGATGATTTTTCTAATGAAATGCCAAATATTATGGTAAAATGAATTCAAACGGTCATTAGAGTACATTATCAAATATATTATGTTATGAATAATAACATTAATCATGTGGAACTCCCTCCTTCTCCACATAAATAGTTATTTGCACATGAATACTTCATGTTAAAAATTTCATCCATCGATAGGGGATCTTATGATCCCATGATCATGGAATAATTTATTAACTCCACTAAGAAGATATTATCACCCCTCTTGTTCTAAAAATAAGAGAATGTTGAGCTTTAAGATTATCATTTGGATTGGGGAAGAAAATTAGTGGTGGAAACTAATCAAAAATAGAAAGATCAAGTATAATATTGATTCCATGTAAATAGAGGAATACATAATTTTTTTTATTAATATATTCCCCTAACCCACTATCTTAATTGGGAATTGGAGTTCCTAACTCTAATGAAAAATGAAGATGGTTTTATTAGGGAGTATGAAGAAAAAATCACAATACATGAAAGATATTCCATTGGCTTTGTCAAGAACACTGAAATCAAGGTTGAATAATTCTTTAGATATATAAAGATCATTCTATAAAAATAATTAGAGAGTTCATAGTTTTATATCCATGAAATGATTTTCTATTGGACCCTCAAGGGTGAAATTGAGATTGGAGACTCTCATTGGTCTCATGGTCCTAGAGATACAAAGTGGAGAATGTAATTAAATATTGGTTTATCAATAGATAACTCACATGATATAAAGAAATAATAGTATCCCATGTTACCTGATTGTGGGAGGATGGCTCATGGAATCTATCTAAAGGGAACCATGAAATGATTAATGTTGAAAAATGGGGCATTTGGATAATAACTTCTGAAGGAATATGAAGAATCTTACTAATGTGGAAGAACCTGGGAATGTTAAAAACAAAACTCAATGTGTGGTGTAGTTTTTCAACTACCAAGAACATCGAAATATGTGAACCATTTCCCTAAGAAAATGGTTGTTAGTGATAATTAATAATGAAAACCTCCATGAAAACAAGGAAGGGAATATGAAATCACTACTTTTGATGTGGATCATGAAAGTGAGCTATTGAAAGGTATGATGGTTATTCATTCATGAATACTGAGTGTACTATTTTATCTAGTTCAATGAATACTTTCATATCATCCATGATTAATAGAACTATTCATAGAAAAATGTCTATATTTGGAGGTTGAGTTAACCATTAGATTATATAATTGGAAAATATTAGTATCAAAAGTATATAACTCGACCGCAGTTATTTTTTGGGGACCAAAACTCCCAAAAAATATTCTTTTACTTCCTTTAGTGTATTTTTATTCCATACATGTCATGTATTTGATATCTTTAAACCATAAAAACATAGAATCTATGGTATGGGATGTTACTCTTCACATCTCGAGGCTTCCACTAATTATATACAATTTCAAGGATCATGATGAATCTATATAAAAATCATTTTCACAATTGCGGATATTATTTCCTTATGATAAAGAATATATAGATATAATTATTGAGAAAATGGATTGAATCATGAACGAAGACATGCCCATTTTGATAGAATGCATGGATCTGTTCCCCAAAGAGTTGTATGATCTTCCTTCTAATTGATATGTTGAGTTTTCAATTGAACATATTCTTGTATCTCTATCAATATCAAATAATCCTTAAAGAATGGTCACCATTGATCTCGATGAAATAGAAAAACCATTTTATGAGAATTTGGAGAAGGGATTTATTTTCCCAAGTGCATCACTATGGGGTGCACCAGTACTGTTCATCACAATGAAGGATTGATCCATGTGCCTTTGTATTGCTTATTGTGAGATCTAAAATGTTATAATAAAAAACATGCAAACCCTTCAATGGATATATGATTTCTTCCATCAACCACGTGGGACCAATTATTTCCCTAATGTGGACCTTCTATAGGGATAAAACCAACTAAATATAAGAATGGACGATATTCCTAGTACTTCCATTTGAATGAGGAATGGAAACTATGAGTTCATAGTGATTCCCTATAGACTCACTAATACCCAATAATTTTACATGGATTTATTTAATAAATTCTTTCAACATATCCTCAAAAAATTTGTGTTAGTATTTTTTAGTGATATTCTGATATACAAAATGAGAATTGGAGAATATGAGGATCATTTAAATATGAGGATAAATACATTTCAAAGGGAGGATCTATATGTAAAAATTCTGCAAATGTGAGTTCTGGATGGAGGATGTATCATTCTTGGGGAATGTAATCAACAATAAAGTGATATATGTGGACCCTTACAAGATAAAGGCAATCAAATAATGGCCCAAGAGAACATATGTAATGGAGATATGTAGTTTGTTTATTTTAGGTGGGTATTATTAAAGATTTTTTAGTAACACTTCATGATTTTAAAAAATAAAAAACTTGTTGAATTAGAAGGGATTACTGTTTTTCTAGACTAATTTATATGAATACTACTTCAGAGAGATGAAAAAAGTCTAATCACAACACCAATGCTCACACTATTGAAAACTATGAAACTCTTACTAGTATGCAACGATTCTTGAAATAATGGATTAAGATTTGTATTGATGAAAAAATATATTGTAATATCCTACACATAAATTCCATTGGAAATTCATAAAAAAAAATCCACCCCCTTATCTTCATTTGGGGGAAATGATCATCCCTATGAAAATCTATAGGAATTATCTCTATGGGGAGAAGTGTGTGATATGTAGATCATAAGAACCACAAATTTATATTCACATGTATTGATATTAAAATGCTTTAGTGAAGATGGTTTTAGAATATTAAGGATTACAAATGTGCAATCCACAACCATCATGCTAAAGAAACTAAGTTGGTGAATTCTCTATGTAGAAAGGATCTTGTATCATTGTCATTAATTAAAATTGAGAAGGATCCAATATTCTTGTACCTTAAAAGGATTGACACGAGAATCATTATGGAAATAAATACATGAATCCTTTATGAAATGACTTCTCAACCATCCTTTATGGTGAACACAATAGGTTTTTTAATGAAATGATGTGGAAATACAGAAAAAGCTAGAACATATCAGAAATATGACATACTCAATGATCCTAATGGATGGAGAAGGGGTTGGGAGATTTTAGTAATGACTATGTGTATCTCCCAATCAATAGGTAAAGAATGATATTCTTTATGATGCAGGTATCTCTACCTTCACTATTTTATTGGGGAGCACAATGATGGTTCAAGATATATATAAAAACTATTGGAAGGTCATTATGAAGAAGGAGATCGCTGAATATACATCAATGTTCCTAGTACATCAACAAGTGAATGCTGAAAGGAAAAATTCTAAATGGATTATGAAAACATTACCCATACCAAAATGGAAATCGGAATATAACCCTTTAGGTATTTTCACATAAATTTTGAAGACATCTAGAGGAAACAATGTTGTATTGGTCATTATGGTTCATCATACAATGATATCTCAGATTATAAAAATTACAGATGACTTCTCACTGGATCATGTGCATAGATATACATCAGAGAAGTGGTAAGGCTACATGGAGTACCACTATCGATTGTTTCAGATCAAGATTCAAGATTCACTGCTGGGTTTTAGAAAATTATACAACATGATTTCAAAAATGATCTAGACATCAGTGAGTATTATAATCCTCAAATTGATGGCCAATAATAATAGACTATTCAAAAAATGGAAGACATGTTGATAGTATTTTCTATAGGAAAAAAATGAAGATCTGACCAAAATATACTTCTAGGTGAGTTCTCAAACTACAATAGTTTCCACATGAGAATACCAATGATTCCATATGAATCCCTTTGAAGGAGAAGATTCATAATATTATCATGCTGTGAAAAAGTCAGTGAAGGTAATATACAAGGACCTGAAATGGCCAAATAAATTTTTGGAAAGGTGGAAACTATTCAATAGCATATTCAGGTAGCCCAAAGTTGACAAATGAGTTATACAAACTATCATAGATGAGGCCTAAAATTTAAGGTTTCAGACATTGAATTCATTTGGATATCTCCATGTAATATGATCATGATATTTGGGAACAAAAGAAATCTATGTCGTAGGTACATCATCCCATTTGATATTCTTGATCGTGTAGAAGGTGTGTCTTAATGACTGGAACATCATCATACCATGTCTCAAGCACATGATGTATTCCATGTATCCCTCTTGAGATATACAAACTGGATCACTCACATGTACTGAATCCATAGGAGGTTAAGCTCAAAAATGATCTCTATTAAGAGTTTCATCTAGTGAAGATCATTGACCATTGAGATAAATTCATAATATAAAAGATTACTCACATGGTGAAAGTACAATGGATGAACCATAAGTAGTAAGAGGTGACATGGTAACTATAATAATTGATGAAGGAGATATACCCACAGCTGTTTTTTTCAATGCTTGTAAAATAAAAATTTTGGGGTGAAATTTTATAAGGGGGGAAAAATAAACGACCCAATATTTTTTCAATGAAAATTATCTTCTTACAATTATGTAAAATATTATAAATCACATAAAATATAACATAGAAAATAATAAAAGCTTCATAAACTAGTAATGAATCAAATATAAAGTATTAATACAAATCAAGGAACCTAAACCAATGGAATTGTTACATGACCTATGGAATATTAATAAGACCCATATGAATAGTAACCTATCCAACATAATAGTAACCTCTCATATGAAAGTATAAATAAAATTTATGTGTTTTATAAATTAACATTCTATATACTTATATCATATTTTATGTATATAAATGATTTGAAAATGATAAATTAAGAGTTGGGATTTTTTTAAAAATATAAAATTTCATTAAAAATTTTATAATTAAAATATATATTTAATAGAAAATTAAATTTCTTATAATATATTGATAAATAAAATTTTTTATCTCATAATATTATAATATAACATTATCAATCCTTCATTACTTTTTCAATGTGTTTTAAAATCAGTTATAATTTTCAAATAGGTGTTTTTTATTAAATAATGTTTTTAATTAAAAATTAAAATTTTACAATTAAGATTTTTTTGATAATATGAAGTCTATTTTTGAATTTTACACATCAAAAAATGGTTAGGGTGATTATTTTGGATTTTTCTGAAATAGTTGAATTTTTTATATTGAAATATAGTAATTACAATATAAGGTAAATAAATGCATTTTTCAGTCATTATTGAGTCATGGATGATTTAATTAGAAATTGTTTTGAACTTGAATGCATTATATACTATTTATAGTAATATTAATCCACAATATTATTAATCATGAGAGAATATAATAAACTAATGAATAAAATAATCAAAAAACACTAATCCCCTCTACTATAAATAAAACCCATCACCACCTATTTTCCTAAAACATCAAAATCCTTGAGGAATTTAGAAATATACTAAAACATGTTCCCATGTATCTCCCCCACATCCAAGATACTTTTTTCTTAATAAAAGTCAAATCTCAAGCACCTTAAATAGGTTCTCAATGAGAATAATTCATGATGTAAAAACATATTTCTTTTTCTTTTAATTTTTCTCCAGTATCTGTTATTTTTTAGTTTTTCCTCACCTTCCATTATCCAATGGGAATGATTACACCAATATATCACATATACTAGGTTTATATTATTTTTAATTGAAAAATCCATCATCATTTCTATCCCTCCACATTTTTGTACTAAAAAAGAACACATCATTCGTGATGTGTTTGTTTATCACATGCTAGGATGATGAGTTTTCAATTTCCATAATTTTCATTCATGGATAGTTAGGTAACCATTTTCTATATGAAATTGATTTTAATATATGTGTTATGTATTACTAAGTGTTCTATAACCAAGACATATATATAAATATATAATATTATATAATATAACAAAACTAGGTTGTGATGATCGAGAAACCTGAAAATTAATCTATACAGTTCTCATTAACATTTTATGTAATGAATCATTCTCCAACAATATAAAAATAATATATAATATAATTAAAAGAGATTTAATTTAATTTTTTACATTTTATTTTAATTCTGAGAAACTATTCCCATTCTACATGATCTTTCATACTAGTATACATATGAACCAATCATGAAATCCCAGGAAACAAAAAATCCTAGACGATGATAATGTATCTTCTAACACCTAAAAAGATCATAAATAAACACAAAAAAATTACCAAAAATAATATTCATGTTAAAAAGTTATGAATTAAATAATTAATGGACATAATTTGATAATATAGGATATTAACATCAAGTGAAAACACTTCCACACAAATAGAAGGGGATTCTTTCTGAACCTCCTTTTTCCCTTTGGTTTAATCCTTCTATCTATATAACTCAATTTAAATATTATATATTTTTATATAATTCTTCAAAATTATGTGTATATGTTAAAAATTATTGGATCTATACCATTTCATCATACTTTGATGGGAAAATCGATTTTTTGAAAAGGATCCCTGATCAATTCTTCCGAATAATGTAGATTGATTAAAGGGAAAGTCCCAATTTTATACCAATTTCATGTTTTCTCCATAATATATTTTAATACACAATTATATTTCTGAAATAACTCTTTTTATAATGAAAACTTATATATGTTCATTTATGGTTTCATACAAAAAATTATTACTTTTTTAAGGAATCCTTATTATTTTTCATAATCCTGACTAAAATGTTTATTTTCAAAAGATTATTAAATTCAATTTTAACATATTTTCACTTAAGGATGATATTAAATATCACAAAGTATGCCTATTTTCTATTATGTATATCCATTTATTTTTTGAATTCATTCATTTACTGAAACCATTATGATATTCCAATTTTTATGTTTTTTGTCATGATTTTGATGCCCAATTATTTCCATAAAAAACCGTTATATTTATTTTTGATTCCTTATGTATGATTATTTATGTGAAACACATATTCATGAACATATTATTAGAGGAATATCAAGGATAATGTTAGCATTTGAGGCCCTTATGTTTATGTTTTATTCCGTATGTTGAATACTTTTTCAGGATCTTGTTGTGAAAGGTATTTATTGGAAACCCTTATGTTTATGTTTGATCCCTGGTTGTGAAACAAATATCATTGAATCATCAGAAAATAGTAAAATATCCTATTAAAATTCCCAAATTCCATCCACTAATCATCAATATATCCCAACCCCATATACAGATATTGATGGGGATTTAATTTTTCCTAGATAGGATGAAGATACACATACCCTATCCATCACTCCATACACCCTCAAAGATCAACTAGTCCCCACACTTTTATAAGATTTAGAATATGTCTCTTCATCTTCTGGATGTAAAAATGTTGACTCCTCTCATAAAATTGGAGATCATTCAAAATTACCTATATCACATGTTATTTAGGTGTAATGTTTATAGTTATAAGAGGAAGATGGATATCATGGAGTTTTAACTCCATCATTGGTGGAATGTGTATCTTCTACTATATATAAACTTAATGAAATTAACAAATGTATATAGGACGACTTAGGATACACCATGATTAGTGTGGAAATGTGTTCCGAAATATAAGAGATATATAGAACATCGTTGAGGTATCATAGATATGTGTTTTCCTATTATAACAAATTAATACCATATGTTGATCCTGTGGAACCAACTCACCATTTGATCATTCCATAAAACCACCATTGATAAAAATAGTTATCCAAAAGGAAAAAACATGACTCAGGATTCCATGATTAAAGTCGGTGTTTGGAGTATTATCAAGGACAACTTCACACAGGATATCTATTTTCTGAAATTTCATTCTAATAATGTTACATTGAATAAATATAATGTTAGAATAAAGGCTTTCATTATAATTAGAGATTTCTATTAACATTTTTTGAAAGATGATTTTTTGGTTCCAATTAGGGAACACATATTTATTTTTATGTCCACATATTGATCCCTATCTTTCATGGATGGATATTTTCATTATAATAAATTCTAAATTGCCCAAGAATTTGAATAATCTATAGGCTATAGGTCCCTAAAGGCAGAATTTTGATATCGTGTAATTCCCATTTTCTTAAATAATTATGGTGGTACATAAAAATGTTCATTGCATTATATCTTTAATCCCATCAGGGGATGGGTCACCAAATGCTTTGTCGACAGACATGTGGTTATGTATCCATATCATTTATAACACTTGGTTCATCTTGATATAATCTTCAACAAAATGTGATATTAGGATGTTTGTAATGGTACATATTTATCCTATAGTTGTTGGATATACATTTCATTACATATAATGAGAATAAAAGTTGGGATTTGGATGATTTTATTGCATAAAACCGATATGATGAAAATTTAATTTAAATACTAAATTTTTGGATTAAGATATATTATTTATTTAAGAGGGCCCTAGGTCCAAGGGATGTATTTTAAAGGCACAACCAAATTCAAAATAGATAATATAATGGAAGAGTCCAGGCACAATAAACATGGGTTGGTAGATGTATTCTTCTCTCTAGTAATGGATTATTTTAGTTAAAAAATATTCACAATGTTTTCCATACAATGAGACAAAATTTCAGGCCCTCATTATATGATTTAAACAGGCCCTCCAAATTCATGGGAACCATGTGATGGTGAACAGTGGTTACAATATATTGATAACATAGATAAACAATCATTACACCATTAGAACGGAAGATTTAATTCCACAGTTTTAGTATTCCTGATGCCTAATAAAATAAATCCCCTTTTAAGCAACATTTAATCGCATAAAAAAAATCCTAGAATTACCATAGATCAACATTAGTGAATGAAAAAATGGATATTGGTGATCCAGATCATGATGAAAATAGTCATCAATATTGATCATCGATAAATGGTCTCACCTTTTGTTGATTTAGTCATGGAATAAATTGATGATGTGAACTCCATCCCCTAACCAAGAGGACCTACCACAAGATGGATTATAACCTATTTAGACTTTATTTCAGATGGAGAAATATCATTGGAAGGATACATATAAGGTAAAATCAGATGATGAGTGACCAACATTACTCTTTATCACAACATGAAACATAAGAAATTAATCAGTTAATTAATATTTGATGGAATCCTTTTCATATTAATTGATGGTGAAGAGGATGATATTGTGATGGAAGAAGTTCATATAGGATATTGTGCATCCTAATAGTTAGGGATTAGGTATTCCAATCGAATAAGAATGATTAGACACTTTTGGACTTCAATGAACCAAGATTGCACATAAATCACTATGAAGTGTAATTCATGCCAAATGAATTATAGCTACATCCCCCAACACCCAATGTTACAACACATGGAAAAATACTCCCCAATATATTCAATTTAGTGAAAAAATATTTCAAGACAGTTTCTTCTTTATTGGGACATGTAGTTATAATATATAAAAATTATTATCGATATCTTCTCCAAACAGGATGAGGAAAAATCATTCAATGAATTCATTATCAATAGAAATTCCAGCTATGTTAAATCAAAAAATATTACCATATTTAGAATCCCTCGTTAATTATTGATGGGAAATGATAGTAATATTTTTATACTTAGTTGTAGAAGATATATCAAGAATATAATTTCAAATCCAACCATTTATCCCACTATCATTCAATGACCAATCGACAGATAGGGGAAATCAACACAAACCTATCAATAATACTCTATAGAATGGTTGATAAAAAAATAATTTTCATCATAATATATTAAATTCCATATGGGAATACTAGAATAAAATTCATAATACCAGGTGCATGAGCAATAATTATTTGGTATACATGATGGAATATTCCTTTCCCATTTGATACTAATTAAACTCTATCAAAATTTCCATTTGGTATCAACTATCAATGGATAATAAATGTTAGAAAAGGTGGATAAATTTGAGTTAATTTATTATAAGATATTGTAAATTATTAATCACTTCATGGTAAACCAAAATTAGATATAACTATACTTTAGAAAAACTATTCCCATTTTCTTTTTCATTCTTATATAAATATTTTTAGGCATTAGGACTCCAATAATTCCCTATAATAAAACTCTTAAGTAAGAACCAATGTGAGAGGGACCATACTACATAAACTCGACACATTCTAAGAAATCATATTCACTAATCTAAATGGATACACAACATACTTGTTCCTATATTAATTTGGAATTTATCAATAAATACTTCAGCTGATAAAAGATCACATTAAATCTACTGCACGAAAATAAACTACATAGTCACTCTTTATCGCATGGCCAAAAAGTTCATGACATATATAGTAAATTATAAGATGATAAAATAAATTTCACTATATTCCATTAAATATGATATTAAACTATATATTATCATTTTCCATTATCCATGACCGTAAAAGGTACACCATATTGTCCAACCACATGACATAAAACAACACAACACCAAACACAAATCTATACCTCTCCAAACTATATATCCTAACATTTTAGAAAAATGATGATAAACTATAAGTCAAATTAGTCATTGAATTATTAAGTATAATATGTATCATTTCCTCATTTAATTTCATAAAACTACATTACATTTTGATCTTTGATGATGAGGATCACGGTTATTGGTGTTGATATTACACAAAAAATTCATTCATGAACTACATGTTGCATAATACCCTCTATCAAAGGGGACATAGTGATTCCCAAATATATAATTCGAGGTCCATAAAAACCTAAAGTGTACCCTATATTCGTATGATTCATAATTATAATGGGATATTTTATACAAAATCTACATGTGTATTTATTCTATCCTCAAATGGGATACATTATGATTCCAAAAACAATTATCCAGGGACCATATAATAATAAAAAAATTCCCCATATTTTGAAGAAAAATAAATTTATAGGAAGGAAACCCTAATTTGGGTCCACTCATTCTGGATCCAATCACAAAAATGGAGATATCCCTCTCCCAGATAAAAAAAAAAGATATATATGCATGGGGCTCCACATTACATGGCTAACAGCAGTCAAATTCCCCCTATATGACCAAACATACTCTTTCTATACATCATAGTCATTATCATTGTGAATTCATATATCCATAAAAATTCTATGGACATTGGTGATAGGATTTCATATTCCAAAAATAGGCATTTTTTTTGAAAATATAGTAATACCCATTATAAGGCTTTCAATAAGTCACCCAACTAATGAGTAATTTTGTTAGAGGGTGCCCTTGTTTGGATATAAATTTATATGGCCCATTATTCATTCCACAATCCTCCTAAAAATTTGGATTTCCAACATGATGGCCATTTTTTCTCAGGAGAGACCTCCTCTATATCTATAAAACCCAAAAATATCATCCTATTAATCCAATTTAAATCATGGTATGTGGTTATTCATATAAAATTTTTCCATCTAACTCATCATTATTCAGGAACCCCCATGATCTTCAATTAAATTTTCTGTCCTCATCTCTGAAGTATGTTGGATCTTCCTTGGCATGTTAATATTTATATCACAAATCATTTATAGAAAACCATGGTCATATTTTAATGATAAAAAACTTCAAGACATAATTTTACCCTTGTAATGTGGTGTTAAATGTTATGAAAACTTCCTCTTAAAATGTCTTTAATTTTTTTATTAACCTTTGTACTAAGAATATAATGCCATAGGAAACTAGATCGGGAATCATTATATAAAAAATAAAGGAGAAATCTCTGGAGATTGTTTCTTGAATGCTTACATAATATTTGTTAGTCTTGATGCCTTAATTTACTTGTCAAGTAACATTATTCATTACCTAATGATACTCAACTACATGGATAACATTTATCTTATTCAGTGTTAAATTTCATGGACCACATGTTCCTTTATTCCTACCATTACATGATAGGTAGTGATATCATGATATTCATCCATGTTTCATGCAATAATATTTTTGTTTTTCATGTCGATTAACCTTTATCTTTACCACCCAACATTAAATTTATTTTCCCTCTATCCTCTACTCATGGAATTAAACATCATGGTTTATGAGAACAATGTATATTAGGATTCTTAATACATAGAGATACATAGTTTCTCTTGGATCCTATATCTTAATTCAACTATTAGAAAATCAAAATTCAAATGTCCTCACATTTTATATCCATTGTGTGGTGTAATAATACTTTTCCACTGCTTCTTTCCCACATTAATCATTGTCGATGTGGGATTAGGATTAATATTTAAGTACTACTAACATGATCAAGGAATATCATATTACATTAGGGATACAATGGTCCTAGTATCAAGAGCATAAAATTTCACACCATACTTTATTACTTCCTAATGTTAAACGACACTATTGACATCCCTTTTATGATGTAAATTAATGAACTATATGTCTCTTGATTCTTTTTATGTTGATATAAATTATGACTATAGGATCAAAAATTATTTTATAGACACAATATGGAATAATTACCCCAATTTCATAGATATGATGAAAATATAAAGTGGGGAAAAAGGAATGGGTCCTCAACCTTCTCCTGAGCCCATATTAAATAAATATGCCCCTTATCCATAAAAAATATAGCCAGTATGGCTATTCTCATTATGAACTAGGTGTGGATTAATTATTATTTTTACAGGATATATAGTAATTGTTGCATCTGATGTCGTGGGTCCAGCCACATTAAAAACCCCCTTACCTTTATATGGGTTATAAATATTTAGGGAAAACATTTCTCCCTATTTATGGGGAATTTATACAGGAGGCGCTACTTCCATATTCAAGATTTTACGTCCATCAAACCAAAGACTATTTTTGGGAAAATTTGAATCTCCATAAGCTTTCCCCAACCACATATACTGGAACATCATATTCTTGAATGATCTTACACATTGAAGAGTCTCTCTATCATAGATTAAAGGTGTTCCATGAGATATTTCTCTACTTATTGAACTGTGACTCATGAATTATCTACCACTTTCATGATCTCAGAATTTTTTTTGATGATGTATTCTTTAGCATGAATTGTTTTCTCCTTATATAAAGTCACAAAACCATTTCCTTCTGTCAAGACCCTCTTCATGAAATAGTGGAATTAAACAATATCTTAAATTTTGGAATATAATTATTCTTTAAGGTGAATTTTTTTGAGATATTTCATAGATAATTTTAACTAACACTCCTCCACCTCCATGTCATGGTTGTTCTCTATCTAGGAAATAATAACTCTAGGATATTCAAACTAGCCTAATAATTTCACCTCATACTTGTATGACCATTAATTCTCTTCCTATCACTAGATGATTGATTTCACATCGTGGTGGATCATGGAGTAATCAAACCTTTCATTAAATAAAAAGTAAAAAATGGTTTGATGTTTGAAATATTGGGGTGGAAGGTCTTTAAGGGTAATCTCCAAGATTATATTCTAGATATATATTCATACAATAAATTGTGTAGTGTGAAGGGAATCATATGTCTCGAAGTATGACATGGAATAGATTTCAAAGAGAGATATGTTTTATGGAATTAGAGAACTCAATGATGAACCCTACTCTATTCCCTTATATATTGTGTAAGCTTAGCCTACCAATGATGGATATATAGGAATGGAAACTCCCATCTAAGGCTCAAATTCCAATGTCGATAACAATAGACAGAAGAAATATCTCAAAATTAACATAACTAGAATGATAAATAGAATGGAATGTGAGTAAATATGTATGTTTCATAAAAATCTCCCATTATAAGATTAGACACTCGAACTGATGCCTCATGGATATCCCTAGTATCAATGTCATTACTGTGGAAATTTTGATGAGGAATATCCTCCTGTTTTTTCTAAGGGAAAATGATGGATTTATATTAAGAATATCCCATGTAGAGGTACATGGAGATTATTCATTTTTTCATGGGATTAGGATGGACTTGGAATCCTTATTTAGGAAAATCCATGGAAATATAATTAGTGTACAATGATTCACAAGTCTTTCTCTAGTGAAAAACATAAATTTAAAGGAGTTAAACTATGTTTTCAATGAAAATAATGAGAAACCTCAAATACATAAAATTCTTGATTAATTTAATAAAACTAATCATGAGATCAATATATATCAATATCAGGATTGATTCTATCCATTACTTCAATATACACTTTTTTAGCCTCATAGAATCTTCACTAGTGATCGTGTCTAAGATGTTGGGCTCGATACCCAACTGAAATCATCCATCAATAACATCAATTATCATATCAACGTGACCAGGAATTTTTTCCTTCGCTGTATTATTATCAAAACCAATATCATCATCCGATGGTCTGGGATATGGGAAATCCCCTTGCTGGACGATGACATGACTGGGAGCATTAGTCCTATGGCCTTACAATGTATGTGGTAGATATAAAATTTCATGAGGAATAAATGTAAAAAATCAAATCATAAAAACTTTTGAGCCCCATTTAATTTTAGTAGTTTTATATTCAATATACAATGTTACCTAAGTAGATGTATCATAGGCCCATGATTAATCTCTTGTCCAGGGAATAGACTCTTCAGTATAAACTCTCACCTCATCTAGAATTTCCATCTCAGGTACCGGGGATCATCTACATGTCCCTTTATATAGGAGAGGATAGTGGATATGATATCCCATGGGTATGATTAAATATTTATTCTAGTGAAATTAATAAAAATCAGTATCTTGATAACACACCACAACTAGTTATTTACTTATCCAGGAACATAAATGTCCATAATTCCTTTAATTTTATCAGAGGAAGGACTGGACATTCCTCCTCAAATAATGTTATTAGAGGTTAAAATAAATAGAAATATCCCTCTATACCCCCTTAGTCATCCTTTTTCCTAAGGATAACTCCATAAGTTTATTTGTTGACTCCTTCTCCCCCATTGGGGAGCCTGTCAGGACATATCATGGTGACAAGATCTCCAAAAAATGTCCCTCTACTCACTGCAAAAAATGGTTACCCATTCCTTAGTAAAACCAAAGATTCAAATTAATTAATTATAGGAAGTACTAGGAAACAAAATAATTGATAAAAAATTTATAGAATAAAAAATGTCATCCCCTTCAATATCAAAAAATTAATCAACCAAATTTGTGGCCATTATTCAAGCTTGATTTTTACCAATTTATGGATGATATCTAACTATCAGTGGCATAAATGTGTTTCAACGACTCCTTTATAAACATTACAATATTGTTAGGGTCAATGTCAAAGCGTAGGAGATGTGGTGATAGAAAATCCACAATCAATAAAACCTATATCCTGATATGAAGGAGTGGCCATAAGTCACTAGAATCAAATTGAATTCATTGTCATGTTTGATACACCTCTGACCATACCAATTCAAGGTTTTATGGCCTTCTATTAAAGAAATCTGACACTCTTTGATTTCATAAAATTATCTGCATCCATTTTTGTAGTTGAAGGAAGGGAAACTGGGGACTAAGATTAATCTTGAAGATGGTGGATGGACCATCTAGTCAAATATCACATTGAATATACCTTTTGATCCTAACTAGTGGGATAAAACATTTAAAGGTCCACTATGTAAAGCTCATAGATTCTTGAAAATCAGTCTCTATAATGGGTTGAACCTTTCTACCAGGCATCCCCAAACCAATAATTGTTATGAATCCATCTTAGGAAACACACATAATCCACACCCCTTTGGTATACCATTAAATATATGCCTTATCATAATTGTATAAAAACCTAATGGGTTCTTTCACTAGGGAATGATTGATTACCAATCAAGTCACCTCCATTTATTTGAGAATCAATGTTGTTGGGACACCATTGGGTGCCTCTTTGATTAAATGTGAATAGTAGGGGTGATAGTTATTTGATGAATGAAAATGAATTGTCATATATATATATATATAATATTCCTCTCATATAACCTCACCAATTAATTTGTCCACTAACATTCCATGTAACAGCCCGAGTTTTTTAAGCCTTTTTTTCATATAAATTTAATCTTCTTTTATGACTTGAAATTCACTATGTTAAACATTGCTTTCACATGGTACCACTTTAAATATGTTACATGGAAAAAAATTAATGGACGATTCATGGAACTTTGACATGGCGCACATTACACAAAACAATGATGTTTCTATTAAACATCATTTTTTTGTTATAATTTTTTAAACAAGATAATTATAACTTTGGAATTAAACATAGTTATATGAATAGTAAAAACTATAGTTAAAATATTTTTTATAATTGTTTTTTATAAATAAAACATATTGATAATGAAAGAGGTAATTTTTGGTAACATTCTTATATGATTTAAGATAACATTTTCTCGATTGAACTATTTTTAATGACCTTTTTAGAAAATAATAATATTAATTTTAAACACATTTAAAAATTTAATTTGATAAGATACACATTATTATTTTAATTTATAATGTCCAAATTTCTTTAGGGTTAATTTTGTTTTGTATTTTTCAATGATACATCATTTTTAGATGAATAGTGAAAAGTACATGATTTTAATTCACAACATCTTTTTAATCTTATTAATTTATCTGGTTAAATTATAATTTTTAATTTTGTTTCATTTTTAATTAGAGTATATTTTAATAATATAATTCAATTAGGTTAATTTTAAACAGCTTCACATTGAAATTGGTTTTTAAAAACATACCAAACATTTGATTATTTTGACATTAAAAACCCCTATTATCGTCCCCAATGTGAGATTAATATTAAATTAATTTCTGTCACTTCTATGACTGAAATTTGTAAAAACTAATTCCATTTTTTGAATCATCATATTTTATAATTTCAAATATGGTCAACATAGTTTTTTACCAAAAAAATTAATGAAAGTGATTAAAATTAATTACATCAATTATGGTTAAATTCAGATTAATATGACACTAAACCATAACCATAAGGACCATAATGAGCAATAAACATGTACAAATTCAATTTTATAGCCATATTTCGACCCTATAATTCCTTAGATTTGCATTGGAACAGTATTGGATCCACCTGCAATATGAAAATCCTCGGTGGAATTCTCTCCTAAAATATTAATAGAAGTGCCAATCCTATATACTTATAAAAGGCCACCTACTACCCCACTATTTCAAGAATCTAAAACTGATTCATTTCGTAAAATATTGGAAAAATACCCCTTTTCTATATGAATCCCCATATTGGGAAAAATTTATTCCAAGTAATCAATTTTACACAAACCAAAAAGAATTTCTTGATTAAGAGGCAAAGCCTTCTCTCAGGGTCTTTTCTTTTATTTTCATTTTTCCAACCAATCCAATCATTTTATTCCCTAATTGTATAATAAAACTAGTATCCTAAATATACAAAGATGTTTTTTGTTGGGAAAAAATCCCTCAAGGTAACATTGCAGTATTTTTGGGTTGATTGTGTTTGTTGACAAAGCAGGTTTCCATGGAGAATTGTAGAGTTCCCGATAAGTTGTTGACATTCCATGTTGACAAAGAAATATGACAAAGGAAAGGATGATCTGGAGGCGGTACAAAAGAGAAGTACAAGGTGGTGCCGTTTCCCAGTGTTTTCCAAATTTTTGGGGTCCAAAATTTGGAGTTTGGTGAGCATCACGAAAAGTGGATTTCCATGAAGAGCATAATTTCATATGGCAAAGGCATGAATTTCGTGAAGATAGGATGCATGGTTTGGAAATCGCGAAGACCAGAAGAATGGAGGCGGTGATGCTTCACGATTACGTCAAGCTTCGCGAACGGCAGAGGCTGAAGCGCATCGCGGCAGTGAAGGGCTTTGCGAGGGAGCTTCACGGCGAAGGCGCGAAGGAATGTTGGGATTCGCGAGGGAGCTTCACGGCAAAGTCATGAAGGTATGTTGACAGTGATTCTTCGCGACTACGTCAAGCTCCACGAACGGAAAATTGCCGTGGAGCTTCGCGATTTGGACAGAATTCCGGCAGAAACTTTGGAGCTTCGCGATTTGAGATGACTTGGCGTTGACTTCACGTGGAAGGGACGAGGGTATGTGGAATTGCCTATAAATAGAGGCCGACCCCTTCAAGTGAAGTAGAGAGAATTTTCAGAGAAAATCCATTGCTCTCGGTTCGCGGAGGTGGTTCGCGAAGGCAGTGTGCTTCGCGAAAGAGGAGCTTCGCAGCGGCTATTGTAGCTCCGCGAAAGTTGTGTGCTCCACGTTGGCTCAGTGAGCTTCACGAGAGAAGTTTCTTTGCAACGAGTTGAGCTTCGCGAGAGTTCTTCGCGAGAGAGCTTCGCGAGAGAGCTTCGCAAGAGAGCTTCGCGAAAAGTCAGGAGCTTGGCGAAGGCTTGTTGAGCTTCGCGAAATTGGGAGCCTAGAGAAGTTGAGTGCTTTGCGGAGGTCTTTCCAAAGGTAGTTTGCCCAGTGTTCAGAGGCAAAGAGGTATTCATCTACGGATGAAAGTTGAACTTCAACAGAGCATCTACATATAGAGAAATATGCATTCCTTAATGGAAATGAAGAGACCTACAGGTCTATAAACTGCGATTGGATTCCCTTCCAAGAGTAGTGAGCTTAGGGAGAGGTAGAAGGTGATCCTCTCCACCGGCAGTGAGCCATAGAGAGAGAAACAGGGAGTGACCCTTGGGAAAGTAGTGAGCTAACCCTAAACCTTGTAAAGGCAGTGAGCCTGGGCATAGAAGTGATCTAGCCTAAACTTTGTATCCACATCTAGTGAAGATTAGTGGAATTTGGTACGACCGGTAACCTGTCGGTGTATGCTCCTTGGACGTAGCCCAGTGAGGGTGAAGCAAGTAAAAATCTCTGCGTCTGCCTGCTAATTTTCCTGCATTGCATTTTAAGCATCATCATCAGATAAAGGAGAAAGTAAGTGATCATAACATACACACAAGTGCAAACAAAGTGACCCTTGTAACAAAGAGGTCAAGATCCAGCGGGGCAGGAAGAACTTTTAAAAAGAATATCCATACCCTGATTCACCCCCCCTCTCAGGGTATATAGGACCCTATTGGTCCTAACATTTTTATATAATGTTTTCAACCTAAACTTACCCACACATTAAATAAATGGGTAATGTACATACAGTTTACATATAAGTTTAACTACAACCTCACTAAATGAGGGTTGTTCCTTTTTCCGTTATTGCCTTTCATGGTGGACATTATGAAGGAAACTATTTTTATATGTGTTATATATTATATTTATGTTTTATTTAATATTATTTATAAATAATAAATTAAATATCATTATATTTTCAATTTGGTGTGAATATGATAATTTCATTTGAGGAAGTGTGGACTATTGCCCCATCAATGTGTTTTGATTCATTCACACACTACATTAAATGTTTTAAAAAGGTATTTATTGAAATTATTTTATATATATAACATTATTATTCTAATTTGATGATATTATATACAAAAATATATATTTAGGTAATTTTCTTTCATTCAATCAATACTATTATAAAAAGGGAATTAGTGTTCATGGGTACGTACTTATTATTATCTATATGAACAGTACATTCTATTTCATACATCTATATTCTATAAAAAATCATAATACCCTTATAATAAATATCCATGATATTAATATTTTTTTCATTTTAAATCATTATATATTTATAATTACCAAAGTTATAAAAAATTAAGACACAAGATTTCAACAAAATGAATATTACTCGAAGTGAAACCACCCAATAGGATTCTTAACAAGTATGTAATATAAGGTAAAGATAAAACCACATATGGTATTATAAATAATAATATGGTTATATAAAATAGTTATTATACATTTATATTTATTAAACAACTAGTTTGAATGAGAACGACGATAGTCAAGATATAAGGTAATGGGATTTCATCTCACTTTTTATTTCCATGTGATACATGCTTTATTAACCACACATTACTTTTATGTTGTGTGTGTACTGCCATATTTGTATCCAATATTTATTATAATTAATCTTATGGTTATTCGCATATCCATTTTATGATCATTCATTCTTGGTTTTTATGTTTCAAAATTCCTATAATCGGGAAAATAGTTTTGTTTCAATTTTCTTTCTTTAAGACTGGTGTTTTTTATAAACCTAAATTCGTTTTCAAGGTGGATATACTTCCATTTTTCAGGTTATATCATTAATATTCTTATTTTCAATACATATTAAAAATCTTTTAATTTCTTTTTCATACTTGGAGTGTATGATTTCAATATACCAAGTGAAAAGAATTTATGGAAAAAATATCATCACTCTTTGAGATTATTTATGATTATGAATCAATTAATGAAATATGATGATCCACCCCTCACGAAAACTAGTGAAAATTATTCTCATCTAGTTATTAAATATATCCTCATGTATTATTACAATTTTATACTCTTTTCTACTTGCGATAATGTTTTTACAAAAAATATGACAATCTATCTCTTCAGATGAACATCTGTTTTTTTTCCAGAAACCATGTGTCCATAATTGATTTTGTAAATGATTTTAAAATGTCATTGAAACCATTTTTTGATGAAACAATATTCATGAAACACATTATGGTTTTCAATTCATCCCTTATATGTTATCAGATCTCTTTACAACATAAAATGTTTTTGAAAAGGTTTTATGTTTTAAAAAGTGTCTACCAATGCAGAAAGTATATTTTCCACAAAAAATATTATTGAAAGATAATTCAAAATTATTTCCCATAAAAAAATCCATTGGTGTTACACATTCCATTATAGGGAAATTTAACATTTTTTCTATTAATATTATTTCTCTAAATGTATTATGTTTTGATGGACTGATGTTTATGAACCAAAATTCTCTTTTACAGGGTATATGTTTTTAAATTGTAGTTCTTTTCAAGGGTTATGTTTTTGATGATATAATTATGAATAATGTACCTTACTATAAGTTATGATATTTTTACATTTTTAGAATACCCCTTCCATTTCAATTGTTATGATATTAGTTTTAATGATATTTTTTCATATGTATGTATGATTTCATTATGTGATTGGAGAAACCAATATCTATCTCAAATTTATTGGGTCAAAATTTATATATCATGAGATAGACATGGTTAGAATGAGAAATAAATATGGTTTGGTATTATATGACTGGAATGGGAAATGATCATGTTTTAATTTTACAAGGTTGGAATGAAAAGTGAACTCAGTTCAATATTATATGGATGGAACTGGGTGTGAAGCCAGTTTAGTAAAGGACATTGTGCAGTAAGATAGTCTTTAAATCAATGCATTTAATACTATTGATATCATTAATATGTTTTTATGTGTCTGCCAAAATTCTATATTTTATAACCATGTTATGATTTCATGTCTTATGTTCTTTATTTTCTTATGATTCATTTTTATGAACTGCCAATTTTGATGCCATGATTTTTGTATATGATCATTTATATGCAGGGTACGATCGTTTATTCTCATGATCATGTTATCATAATCTTATGGTCATGATTATGATTACATATTTCCCATGTTTTCCCTTACTGATCATCTGAACTCACCCCTTTTTATATTTTCTTTTCCCTAGGTTATAAAGATTTTTATTATGTATAACGTGTTTAAGAATAATTCCAGTCATGAAGAACCTAGTGGGAGATGTTACATCTCATTTATGTACCAGTGTTTATGGTTCCATGTTTCCCATTACGCTAGTATAACATGGTCATTGGGTGAATGTTTTTTTTAATGTTTTATGCTTTCCAAAAAAATTAATGTAATGTTAATGTATGTAAATCTAGTGTCACTATATTTGGTAACAAAGTGATGGTTTGGTGAACCATTGGAAGAAAGGATGCAAAAAACATAGTGAAAACCCTAAGGAAATGTGTATATATATATCTAAGGTCATGTAAATGTATAGGAAAATGTCTTGGAATTTTGGTAAATAATAGAGAGAGTAGTTTTGTAGAAATGAATCAATATATAGATACTATATGTGGATGTGGATCTAGAAAAGATGTTTCTGAGGGTAACAACTCTAATAGGATGATCTGGTTCTAACTCAGTGTAATCTTTTACAAGAAAATAGGTCTTTCTACACTCATTGTTTGACACTCCCTTGGGATTTTCTTTGGAAATTCACAAAAACATCATGAACCATTATGAAGGATTAAAATAGATGTTTTTCTATTAATGAACTAGGATAAACCTATGGTGTTATAGATTACAGAATGTTTCATAGTTTATATATATTATAGGTGACTTTTTATGATTGTAAGGTTCTTAGATCTGATACTTGTTTCTCAACCTATGGTTTTGTTTTTATTCAATGGATGGAACCCGAATGAACCATGATAGAGGTGATTGAAATGGAAAATTCAATGATTTTATTCTTGAGAAACCCAATGATATGGGAGATAGAATGAAAATAAATATTTCAATGATCACATAGCTTTCTAGAAGTATGAATCATGGTGGACATATAAATAAGAATATGTCGGAACAACATTCAGTTGTTCCCTTCATGAGGAATTGACCACCTCCTTCTAGAGGGTCTTCTAATCTGCATTTTTTAAAAAAATAGATCAATACTACTAAAATTATATTCTCCATTCTCTAGTGTTCAAAGATTGCGAATATTATTCTTATCATTTTTCGGTGAGAAGGTGATGTGGATTAGTGGTGGACTCTAATAAATAATATGAGGCAACAATACGATATTGAATACATGGATTAGTATGTGTTCAAGAACATAACTTTCAATAAGTAAATTTCTCAAATTCTTCATACTATGAAATAGATTGTGTTTATTGAGTCGAAGAAAAGGGATAATGAATATGTTGGAACCAATGAGTATAATTTCACGAGACTTGCATGTTATGCATCAAGAATTATCATACAACACGAAATTAATTTTGATAGGTTCCTAGGTGGAATAAATCCATGTCTAGGAAGAGTTCTGGACATAAGAGACATTAAGAGCTATGTATAGATTGTTTGTTATAAAATCATTGATGAAATTGAAGTTTGAGTCATGCGTGAACCTAATGGTTTTGAGAATAAATGGAATATGTAGTTCAAAAGAAACTCTAAATAACATGGAGTAAATAAGATGATATATCCATTATGCTCTTACACCAGTTCAGGTGATCATTATAAATGTCAACATCCTCTAAATCCTAAGGACAATGAAAAATCTCATGAAATCATTCTTTTTGATGAGGGGTGAGATAAAGACACAATTAAAGGTAAACATACCATCCTTTCATGAACTTATATGTTAATATTCGATTGTGGATATCCTCACACTTTAAAATCCTAATGATTTTTCTAAGGGTGTAAATATTCCACTAAAGTATTTAGATGTAGAATTATCAGTGAATAAACCTAATGGTATAATGATTTTATCTCATTTCAATCATTCCCATTTGGATGAATTTTGTGCGAATGTGATTTCTAGAGATCTTTTATTTAATCCATTAGTAGAATTTGAACTCATTATTAGCATGGATTGAATTTCTCTGCATAAATCCCACATAAAGTTTCAAGGAATGGTGGTTGTGGTGGATATTTCAAACCCTCATTTGATCATCCATGCATGTGACTATATGTATGTACCTCATGTGGATATTAAATCCAATCAATGAGCATTATTTCCCATTATAAATAGGTTTTATCTCAAAAATATTGGGAGAAAATTCACATCGATTATATGCCTTTTTATTCGATTTTTGGATGTATTTCTAGATGGGATGCCTAGAAATCCCTGAACATATAATGTTGAGTTCTCAATAGAACTCAATCATGGTTACAATAGAATTTAAATATCCTCATATAGAATGGATTTAATTGAGTTTCTAGAAATGAATAAGAAACTCCATGAAAACATGGATTTGGGATTCATTAGGACAATTGGGTCACATTGGGTGCAGATTTTAATTTTTTTTTAAAAATATGGATTAATGAGAGCCTGTATTAATTATTGGTAGTTGAACAAGATAACGATCAAGAATAAGTATCCTATCTCCCATATTGATGACTTATTTTATCAATAGTATAAAGAATAATATTGTTCCATGATTTTCCTTGGTTCTTGGTATTGTAAATTAAGGATCAATAAAGAGGATATACGAAATCAATCATTCCATAGACGGTTTGGAGACTATGAATATATAGTTATTTCATTTGGTCTTACTAGTTCACCTATAAACACCCTTGATTTAACGAAGAGTGTATTAAGATATTTTCTCAAGCATTTTGTAGTTGTCTTTATAAATAATATTTTTTTCCTTTCAAATATAAATTAATTTCATTGATATCACATGAAATTTTTTCTAATGATGTAAATAAGGATAAGCTATATGAACAAATTTCAAAATGTGAATTTTTTCTACAAACAGTTTCATTTCTGGGTGACATAAACTCATGCAATGGTATAAGAGTAGACCCATAAATGACTGAGGCTCTTGATTTCTATACAAGACCGACCAAGCTGACTGAGATCTATATAATTATATTTTTACCAAGATATTATCTCTAATTTGTGGATAATTTCTCTACCCTAACAAATCCTCTATATAAGATAAATCAGAAAGGTTTCAAGTTATACTGGACCTATGGATGTAGGAAAATATCACCAAACTGAGAAGAACATTATTCAGTGAATCTATGCATATGTTTTCATATATTGGAGAAGGGTTTGTAGTCTATTTTGATGAATCCATGAAGGGATTGGGATTTGTTCTTATGAATAAGAAAATGGTTATCATGTATTCCTTGCAGTAATTGATGATTGATGGGTAAAAGAACTCAATAGATGATTTGGATTCAGTAATAGAAATTTTGGAATTACAAATATGAAAGAATTAAATTTATTTATAATAGTTTGATACAAAGAAGATGGTTAGAGTTTATAGTGGATTATGACTGCTCAATACATTACAACCCTAGGAAAATAAAGAAGGTGGTCTGTTCATTTAGGGAGAATGATCATGCTTCATTATCCATGTTGAGGATCATAGAAAAACCAATATTTATTGAATTGCAAAGGATGGATATAAAAATCATCGAGGAAGGAAAACCATATTCTTTATCCAATGAATGTTCAAAACGAAATAATTGTGAAGATTAAGGAGGCGCAAAAGGTAGATAAAGTGTTGTGAAAAAATGTCTCAAATGTCCCAGTGTTTAATTATTATCGGGATGGAATTATAAGGTTCAAAAATTGTGTTTGTGTTCCTTCCATAACATATTTGAAGAATAGTCTATTAGAGGAAGTTCATAGTTCTTCATTCTATAAGAGCCATGGAAGTATGAAGATGTATAAAGACTTGAATGAATACATCTGATAGGATGGAAAGAAGAGGGGTATCAGAGACTTTGTTACTTAGTTCTTTATAAGCCATCCAATAAAAAAATAACAAAATGAACCTTATGGGATGTTTCAAAAATTTCCCATACTAGAATGGACATCACAGAATATCACTATATATTTTTATATTGGACTACCCTAAACATGTAAAGGGTTTAATGCTATATCGGTGGAAATAGATCACCTTACTAAGTCAAAACACTTCATCTCTATTATAGAATACTTCTATATGAGTCATCACACGGTGATATAAATTATGTAAGTGGTAAGGATTCATGGAGTATCAAATTATATTGTATCAGATATGGGTCCACGGTTTTTTTCAATATTCTAGTGATGTCTCCTGCAAGAACATGATACAAAATTGAGTTTTAGAACCTCATATCATCTTCAAATGGATGGTGAGTTTGAAATAAAAATTAAAACCCTATTGAATATGTTGATATATTATTCTCTATATTTCAATGTGGATTGGATCACCAGGTAACATAGTTTATTTTTTTTAAAATAATTTCTTTCAGTTGAGAATTTTTATAGCACCATATTAATCCATCTTTGGGAAGTAATGTAGAGATGCAATGTGTTGGAAAAAATTGGGAAAAAGAAATATATTGGGACTAAAGATTGCAGATGAAATGGGTTAGAAGGTTAGAACCATTTAGCAATATATCAAAACACCTAAAAATTGGTAGAAAATTTATACTAATACCAGTCGATGTATCCAAGAATTGGAATTAGGTTAATTTTTTTCAATGAATCTCTCCCTAAAATAATATAATGAGATTCAGGAAGAAAGTTAATCCAATACCTTTGTATATTGGTCTCATTGAGATTCATGATCATATCAGGACAGTATCCTGTCACTTGTAAATTTTTTCAGATATCTCCCTTCTCCAATATGGGTTCCATGTATCTCTCATAAGGATGTAAATACCCGACCCTTCACTTGTACTAAAATATGAGGATATAATATAGGATTATGATCTATCATACGAATAACAAATAGTTGAAATTATAGACTCATCATAGAAAGTTCTATGAAACAAGACCACTAACCTGGTCAATGTTTTGTGGAGAAATCACTCATTATAGAGAAGTTATGTGGGAAATATATGATATTTTGAAGTAGTAGTATAGTTATTTTTTTACCTGAGTGAAGAATTTTATGGGATAAATACCTTTTAAGGGGGGTAGAATGTACCTCCCCTAGTATTTATGGATATTTTTTTCTCATATAACTTATATTTTCATTTGTGGATTGCAATGAAATATATAAAACATTACCTTCACATTGGACTAACTTGGCATAGTTTACATGATATAAACTCATAATACCACACACGTAACAATGACTTAGTGTAAGTTACATGCAACACTGATGTTACTATGAAAAATAAATTTATTATTATTATTATATAAATGTGATAATTATAACCCACCCATTTAAAATAGTTACATTAATATTAATAATTAATTTTAAAATATTGTTTAATTTTTTTAATATAAATTTATCTTTTTTATAATGAATGATATGATTTTTCTTAAAGTCCTTATATGTTTCAAAATAAAATTTTCTTGAATGAACATCATTTAATTCCATTCATTGAAAATAAATAAAATTAATGTTATAACCATTTATAAATTTAATGTGATAAAATTAATATCATATTTGGATTTATAATGTTGAAATAATATTAGGGATAATTTTTTGGGTTTTTTGAGAAACTACTTTTCAGAATGAATAATGAAAAATACCAGATTTAGTTACAAAACTCGTTTTTCATCAAATTTATTTTTTAGGATAAATTATATTTTAATTTGTTTTAAATATATTATTAGATTATTTTTTACCAATTAATCCAATAAAGGTAATTGGAACCAATTTCAATTTGAAATTGAATAGAAAAAATCAACCAACCTTTTCATTATTTTTACTGTAAAAACCTGTACTATCGAAAAAATTGCGGGATTAATTTTAAATTAATTTCATCCACTTATGTGACTAGAATTTAGGAAAATGGATGACATGTTTTCATTAATAATTCGTTATATTGTCTAATAAGTCCAACAATGTTTTTTACCAAAATATTTGTGAAATTGATTAAAATTAATTACATCGATTAAGGATAAATTAAGCCTACAAAGGGACTAACCCATAACCATAAGGCCCAAAAAGACCTAAAAACATTTAAAAAATACATTATATGGACATATTTATACCATATAATTCATCATATCTACTCTAGATTATTATTTTACCCACTTGCAACATGGAAAAGGGGGGAATAATTTTGTATTAAAATATTTACCTGATTTCCACTCCTCCTTCCATATAAATGACCAAAACATCTCCGTAATCTTCACACCACTAAAACCATGTAGTTTTTGAAAATAATTGAATAATATTAAATCTATCACTAAATCCTCCCATTGGGAATAAAGTCTTCCTTGTATGCTTGTTGGTAGAAACCAAATGGAGTTACCTTATTAAGATGTAACACCTTCTCTTAGGATCTTTTCTTTTATTCTCCTTTTCCACCACCTCCACTATCATTATTCCATTATTTTATAGAAACAACAGTATAATTAATATAATAGGATGTTTTTAAAATAAATTTTCAACCTACACTTACACACACCTCTATCAAATGGGTAACAAACAAACTATTTACCTGTACAGTGAACTACCGCCTCACTAAATGATAAGTTCATTTTTTATTTACTAACTATCATGGTAGATATTTTGTTGAAAAATATATTTGTATTTTTTGTATATTATATTTATTTTCCTTAAATATTTTTTATTATATTTTAATCACTTATCTTTTTTATATTCCATTTTGTGTATATATGATAATTTAATTTGAGAAATTGTGGACTACCGCCCCCTAAAATTGATGCGATTCATTCATACACTACATGGAATGTATAAATAATTGGTTAAGTGAAATTATATGATATATATAACATTATAATTATAATTTAATGATATTATAAATAGATACTTCATATATTTCAAATTCCTTATTTCATTCAGCCTGACAACAAAAATGGAGACATCGTTTATGCGTACATACGACTTACCTTCTCCATGAATGGTATATTCCATTTCATATTTATATATACTATTGATTATTTAAATTTAAATATTATTAATATAAATGGTTTTTATATCATAATTTTAATTATGAAATCATGATATATGTATAAGGGCCAATGATATTTCAAATTATGGAAAATATAATGAACAAAGCGAATTTTTCCCTTAGTGAAACCTTATAATATGATTATTAACAAGAATGTATTATAAGGTCATGATAAAACCATATACAGTATTAGATAAAATATTATTGTTCTTTATAATATTTATAATAAATATATATTTTTTATAATTTAGTATTGAATGTGTAAAATGCGAGTCAAGATACAAGGTAAGGGGAATTCAACTCAATTGTTTTCAGTAAGATAAATGCTATATTACCTACTCCTTCTATTTATGTGGTGTGTATATTTACCATTTATTAAGTCAATGATTCATAAATATAAATTTATTTTTATTGACATATCCATTTTATTATCATTCTTTGCGGTGGATTAATTTTCAAAAGTTACCTAATTGGAAAAATAATTTTGTATCAATTTCCATTTTTGAAACTCATTTTTTGTTACCCACATAAATTATTTTTAAATGTATATATATTCCATTTTACATTTTGTATCATGAATATAATTCACTTAATAATACTTAATTATTAATTTAATTTTATATTCATACATGGGGAGTGTGCTCCCAAGATACCAGGTGATATGAGATTATTAAAAAAAATCTAATATCATTTTTTGATTTTCTATGATTATTCAATAATTCATGAAATATCATGATCCATATCTCATGTAAACTTATGAATTTTATTATCCTCTAATTATTCAGGATATCCTTATGTATTAATATCATTTTACACTTTTTTCACTGAACATAATGTTATGAGGTAATATCTGACTGTATCTTTCATTGGTTGGAAATTAATTATATTCAAAAACCATTTTTTCATAGTTATTTTCAAAAATATTTTCACTATATCATTGAATCCCATTTTCATGGGAAAAACTTCTAAAAACATTTTATTTTTTTCAATTCTTCCCTTATTTTTTTTCAAAACAATCTACCTTCAAAATTATTTTCAAAAGGTTTGATGTTTTAAAAAGTGTTTTCCAATACATAAATGATATTTTAAACTATAAATGTTTGAAATATTTATTTAAAATTTATTTTCCATATATGATTACATCCATTGGTGTTACTTATGCCTTTATGGGGAAATTTGTCAATTTTTTCATTCATATTTACCCTCTAAATGGATTTTGTTTTAATTAACTGATGTTTATGAATATTTTTTCTATTTTAAAGGATATATGTTTTTGAAACCCACATTTTTTATCGAATTTTATTTTTTGATGAAATTATTATCTAAAAAGTCTCCTTCCATTGATTAGGATGTCATCACAAGTTGGTAAACCCATTTCTTTTAAGGGTTTATGATGTTATTTTAAATTATCTCGTGGTGCATGTATGTATGATTTTATTATGAAATAGCTGGGATATAAATCTCTCTCTAATTCATTTGATAAAGATTTATATCTAATGATATAGAAATGGATGTAAGTTGAAATGAACTCTATTTAGTATTAAAAGTATGGAATATGAAATGAACAAGGTCAAATATTACAGTTTTGGAATAGGGAGTGAACTCTGTTTAGTATTACAAGGATAAAATGGGGTGTAAACTCTATTCCATAAAGGATGTTGTCCACTATAATGGTCTAAATACAAATTCATCGACAACTATTTAAATCATTATTATATGTTTATATGTCAACCAAAATTCCATGTTGTATTCCTATGTTATTATACCAAGGCTTATGTTTTTTATTTCATTATGATTCTTGTTTATGATCTTCTAAGAATTATTCCATTATTCATCTATATGATCTTTGATTTGAATTATATGATCTTCTATTTTCATGATCATGTTCTCATGCCATTTTGACCATGATTATTATTAAATATCTCCCTTTGTTTACCCTTACTGATCATCTGACGTCACCCCTTGTTATGTTTCCTTCCCACAGGTTATGAAGATTTGTACTATGTATGATGCGTCTAAGAAGGGTGTTAGTCAAAAAGAACCTAGTGGGAGATGTTAAAGCCTATTTATGTACCAGTGTTTTTGTTTTTGTGTTTCCAATTTTAGTAGACTAATATGGTCCTTGGGCATCTATTTTTTTAAATTTATTATGTATTCTATAATGGGTATGTAATGTTAATTTTGGAAGTTCCATGTCCACTATATTACATCCATGAAAGAAATCATGTATAACCATATCCCATCACTAGCTTCATCATCAGTAGTGAATAACCTAGTGGGAGTATCCATATAAGGAAAGAAATTAAACTCTGTAAACATTCTCATTGTCATCAAGTATCATTTATGCTTTTCATAATGGTGATAACTTCTTGAAACGACCTAAAATTGTTGGAATCATCCCATATGAATGTTCATTCCAATATCAGTGGAATAAAGAGTGAAATAATCCACAATCCATCCCTACAATAACTTCCATGTCCATGAAATTATAATGTGGTCATTCATTGGGTGTACATAGAGTAGTCACTAATTGAAATTCACTATAATAAGGGATACCATTCTTATATTATTCCCTACTGAAATCTTGGCCGCTACAATGAATGTTTCTGAACTCATATAGCCAAGTGAGTGGAAGAATAGAAACCTGTAGATCCATAATAACATGATCATGATTCCAGAAGGATTCATCTTTTTTGGTAGTGCCACAACCCGTCCCCCAGGGTCCATGCTATGACTACCCAAAGCCCGTCTTCCCTAGGCTAGGGGTTGGCGACTAACACTAAAGGTGTATTCCCTATAACAAGAAGGAATTTCCATTAAACCACTACAACACATGGTCCGAGAACACAACTAGAAGAAACTATAAGGAAAACTGCTGTAGAAAAATGAGTGCTGAGAGTAAAAGGGGCTAGAATACAAGCCCAACTGAAAGTATGAGAACAACTGAAAAGTAAAAATTCAACTAAAAAAAACCATACAACTGAAAAGGGGATAACAGCTACTGAGTCGTCCTCTGAGGATCCTACCTAAAGGGTAGGTACAGATCGCCTCCTCAACACTTCATGTCCCCCCCATCTCCTCCACGTACTGCTTAGTCCTGGCTCCCTCAACACTCTACTCAGCTGCTCGTCATCAGCACAAGACACAACAACGTGCAGGCGTAGCCCATGCATGGGTGAGTATAACAATACCTAGTAGGGACCTGAGACCTCCAAAGGTCTCTCAGAACTCCAAAAATGAATACCACAAAGCATGATCTCAATCACCAATCCCCAACCAATTGAAACAACTCAAACTAGTTATATAACAAAGAGAATCATAATTATGATGCTGACCCCCATAGGATCACTATGAATTCCAATAGCGAGCCACAATATTCTCTTGGGGTAGTAATACATATCATTCCCAGTCACAACGTCGAACAGCTCAGCTGCTAGAGAACTCCTCCTCGAATGAGTAAAGTGGGCCTGCCACATCTAATAGATGAACTTCCCACTAACCTCGAATAGATGAGGTACTCCTCTTGTCAAGTACTATGGGTCTGCTACGTCCCACAGAGGTGCTCCCCACCAGGGGTCTTCTGCGTCACACGGAGGCACTCCCCCTCATGGCCTACTGAGGAACTCCTCCTACCACACACCTTGGATCTTCTATGTCACATAGAGGTGCTCTACACCATGGGTCTTCCACATCAAAAAGAGGCACTACCCACGAGACCAGTCAAGTCACTCTGAGTCGAAATGGTCAACAATTATCAAGTCATAGCCAGTGGTAGGGTTTCATACATATCATTCTTGGGAGAACCGCTACCCAAGCCATTAGTCATATTTCAACAAGTACGAAATCTATCAAGAAAGTTACCAGAAGATCCTCCATGTCATAAGGGTTCCAACGCAATAGATGGCGCATTGACCAGAAGCTCAGTCTGTGTGTTATTGGCATTTCAGTGTAGAGGGCCTGGTTTGATTCGGGTGCGATCCAACCTCTCCATACTCAGAATTTCTCCAAAACTATCATGGAGTAATTCAAAATGACCTTCTTCCTCTAAGGATCCTGATACCGCAGATGGTTGGTCAAACGGAATTTTGGTTTAGGAGTGAGGGCCCCTTTTGTGTAACTAGTCGGTACTCGGCCCGGGTCCAGTCCACCTCAATCAGACCGGCCCGACCCAGTTCGGCATGGGCCGACCCAGATCCACGTGGGTTGAACAGTCCTGACTCGGGTCCTTCTAGACCCTGTTCCACCCAGCCTGACCCGTCTAGGCCACAGGTCGGGCTACGGGTTGGCCCGCTGAGCGTCGGGTTGGTCCGCATGGCCAACATGGCGGTGCCATATGCCTGGAGACGCGGGATGCCTGGGATACCAGGATGCGCTGCGTCCAGGTAGGATTGACGTGGTGTGGTGCCATGTCAGCGGATCAACCCGCGGGGGTTGACCCAACCTGGTGCAATGTGGCTCCACTGGTCCTCCGTGCTGCAACCGATAGGCTGTGACTTTGCCTCTAAGCATGCAGCTGGCGCACACCCCATCCATCAACCATCGGTTGAACCGGAGGCCCCATGCTCTTGCTATAGTCGTCATAGGTCACGACCTTACTGTAGCGTGGGCATGCAGCAGGGGGTGCACCCCTGCAATTTGTAAGTTCTGTCACGACCGTCTGGTGTGTCGGCTGACCTCTCAAGTGGCACGCGATGGTGCACCACCCCATCCCTCTCAGCCAACCATTGTGTCGGACACCTTGCTCCAGTCGTCATTGCTGACGATCTGTGACCTCCTTTTTTCCTCGGAAACATGTGATGGATTTCCATTCCTCCTCTGTTGTCGGCCGATGCTAGTGACTCTAATGAATGTCGCATCTTTTTGCTGCTACCTCTTCATGAGGCGTGCATCAAAGAGCTATCTCAACATAGTCGGTCAATATTGACACGCCATCAGTGTTTCATGGAGGTGAAAAATTATCAATGTAGCTGAGGGTTTGGTTTTGGTTCTTTAGGCCTGTTCCATCCACGTTAGCTCCAAAACATGAGCAGGTTAAGGGTTTAAAAAACACATTGAATTTAAATCAAGGTAAACACCCCAAAGATAACCCGCAATAACCTCTCACAAAAATGAATGAATCGTGCGTCAAACCATTACTTGGTTAACCTGCGTTCTTCATATTATTCAAGAATAGTGAAGAAGAAAACATTTAAAAAGCATAAAAGAATAAACCCCCTACCTTGAATCGTCAGTGAAATGCCCACTCTTGAATGTGGGTCGATGTTCTTCGTTCGCACAACAATCTTCAAACGATGCCGCTCGTATGTCGCCCTCTGGTCTGTGGTTCTTTGTCGTCTGTCACCTGCTGCTAGGTTCGGCTCCATCCTCTAAGTGTTTGGCATCGCAGTGCTCCTCCATCCTTTCATCGCTTAGCAAAACTGTGTCGGTACCTCCCCCCATGCTCCATATATATAAGGGAGGGGGATGGTAAGTAATGACGCAGGAGTTTAACAGGGATCATCAATTAAGAATCATCCTAATTTCCCAATGATGTCGTTATAAGGGTTGGAAGGTCAAGAAATTTATTTTCTTGAAATTTCACTAGCCACACCCCACTGCTTGTCCGTTGGAGGATATGAAATAAAATATTAAAATTATTTTATTTCATTTATATTAAAAAGTCACAAAAGACAACATTTTCCTCAGACCTCCTACGATCAATGTAGAGCCTCTATTAAATGAATACCGACACTGGGGATTCAACGACAACCTTGTAATATTAATCCAAGCAATAGTTAAAAAGTTAGAAAATTCCACTCACATGTATACTGAATGTACTTGAAATAAAGTTCAAAAATTCATTCCAGGCACTTTGGGCCTCAGAATCAGGCGCCGTCGATTTTCTCTCACTCATAATCAGTCAATATAATTAAAAAAATACAAGGAAAATCTGGGCCTCTATAATCTCCCCACCATTGGTCTTTTCATCTTCGAAATCCATAACATTGACTAAGAAAACAAATGGGGGTACTGAGCACAAATGAGAGACTCCTGCTCCCAAGTGCTATCCTGGAGGTTCTCGTGTGGCTAGCAAATGTGCAATGGAGGTATCAACTTCCAAAGAAAGAATCACTCAGGATGATCCTCAATCTCTACTGGATCATCTATAAAAATTTCCCTATCATCTAAGAACAGCTCGCCATGGCCGATGATGTGAGATGTGTCGTGCACGTATCTCCTCAGATAGGATATGTGGAAGACGTTGTGCGCGTTATCCAACTATGGTGGATGTTCCAAGTGGTATGCAAACTCGTCTATCCTACAAAGTATAAAAAATGACCCAATAAAACTTGGTGATAACATGCCACTGAGGCCAAATCTGCATAGTCCCCAATGAAGAGAGACTCGCAAGAAAACGCGGTCTCCCTCCTGGAAATAGAGAGGTCTCTGTCTCCAGTCAGCATATGACTTATGTCTGCTCTGTGCAGTCTTCATCTGCTCCTGGATGATCTGCACCTTCTTAGTGGTAGCTTGTTACAACCTTGAACCCATATGTGCTAACTCCCCTGGGTCTATCCATCATATAGGTGATATGCAGGGTTGACTGTACAAGTCTTTGAAAGGTTCCATACCAATGGTGGAGTGATAATTGTTGTTGTAGGAGAACACCACCAAGGGAAAGTGATCCACCACAACTGTGGCCAAAATCTAGTTCGCATTCACATAGCATGCCCTCCATTCTTAGTGTGGTCCACTTTTTCTGACCATCCATATGAGGATGAAAGGCAGTGCTCAAATGCTGCTGAGTCCTAAAAGACTCCTACAATCCCTTCCAGAGCTGGGATGAGAAACATGCATCATGGTCAGAGAGGATCATCTATGGAACCCTGTGAAGTAGCACAATTCTCCTGTACATAAAGGCATCCCAATACCTCTATTGATCCCTGCTCTTGAATATGTATTATATTGGCCGACAAGGTTATTCGGTGAATGATCACCCAAATAGTATAATGTCTCCTGGACGTACATGGAATCCCTATAACAAAGACCATGGGGATTCCATCCCACCTCCACTATGGAACCTCTAGTGGCTTAGCTAAGCCAACTGGAATCTGATTCTTGGACTTCATTTGATGAAAAGTGAGGTATTGTGAAACAAACTCTACCACTGCCTTCTTTATCCCTACAACCAGTGCCGACGCTGGAGGTCCTGGTACATCTTAACAACAACAGGATGTACCGCTATAGGTGATGTATGGAACTCTCTCAACACCTCCTCTCGTAACTCCATCGGTACCATGGTACGTCCTTTGAAGAGGATGACGTGCTACCCAACTTCAGAAAACCCATCAGGTGCCTGCCCTAAGGATATATGAGCATGTAGATCCTCACAATCAATTTTCCAGTGCAACACCTCCCTAAGTCACTGAGCGAATGGGGGTTTGACTATCATAGACTGGAGGTATGCTTATCCATCTCTGTCAGCGAATGATATCTTCAACGTGGCTACCTGCTCTGTCACCTCACTCAGCAACTGTCCTAATGAGTGCATCTGCTACCACATTCCCCTTCACAGGAGTATACACTATCTCAAAGTCATACTCATGGAGGAACTCTAGCCATCACCATTGTCTCAGGTTTAGGACCTTCTGAGAGAAGATATAACTGAGACTCTTGTTATCGGAGTAGATCGTAAAATTTTCTCCCATCAAGTAATGTCTCCACATATTCAATGAAAAGACCATTGATGCTAACTCTAGGTCATGGGTAGCGCAGTTCTGGTCATGTTGTCTCAACTGTCATGAGCCATAAGTGATCACTACTCCCTCCTGCATCAGGACACACCCATGTTTAGTCCCTGATGGGTCACAGTAGACTACATACCCAACTCCCTCTTCAAGTAGCCTCAGGATGGGGGCACTTGTAAGTCTCTGCATCCGATCCTAGAAACTGTGTTGGAATTTCTCCATCCATATGAAGAAATTTCCCTTCTTCTTCAACCCCGAAAAGGGTGATGAAATTTCTGGAAATGTCAGGCATGAATCTCCGGTAGTATCAATCCAACCCTAAGAAGCTCCGCAACACGATCACACACCTAGGTGGATCCTAAGAAAGAACATCATCTATATTCACTGGATCCACTAAAACTCCATCCTCTGAGATAACATGTCCTAGAAAGTGGACCTCTCGTATCTAGAACTTTCACTTCGAGAGAATACCATAAATGTGGAACTCAAAGAGTGTATCCCGAACTATCTATAGTTGATAGGCATGATCCTCCTCCTTTACAGATTAAATCAAGATGACATCAATAAACACCACCATAATGCAATCAAGGTATGGTTGAATGATCCATTTCATGAGTCCCATGAACACTACTGGGGTGTTGGTCACGCTGAAAGGCATGACCATGAATTCATAATGGCTATACCAACATATGAAGGCAATATTCTTCACATCATCTTCTCGTATCCTGAGCTGATGATAGCTTGATATGAGGTCAATCTTTGAAAAACAACGAGCTCCCTTTAGCTGATTGAAAAGATCATTAATCCCTGGAAGTGTATAATTTTTCTTAACGGTCACCTGGTTCTGGCACCGATAGTCCACATAGAGTTTAAAACTCCCATATGCCTTCTTGGAAAACAAAATTGGGGCTGCCCATGGAGAAACAATGGGTCTTATGAACCCCTTTTCCTGTAAGTTATCCAACTCTACACGTAACTCCCGAAGCTCCGCATGAGCCATCCGATATGCTGGTGTAGATATCGATGTTGTCTGTGTTGAGTCAATAAGGTTTCTTTATGACTTTTCCAATCCATTATTATTTGAAAATCACAAACACTGTATCTTAAGAAAAATTTCATTTTCCATAAGTTTCATCTTGATATGGAAAATTTTCCTTCCCTAAGGAAATATATCGTTACCTTGTTTTCATTGTACATATCACAATTTCTCTAAACCTAAATCATTCTATTTATATGTATAAAATTTAGTTTCGTATCTAAAACCTCAAAATCATATAAATACTTAGATATAGGGAATTCTGTTTTCAGGATCTGAATTCAGGTTCCAAATTCTATGAATTCAAACTTTGAACTTTCTGAGTTCAGACTCCGATTTCTCTGAATTTAGACTCAAAACAATCTGAGTTCAGACGCCGAATTCAATGAATTCAAACTCCAAATTTCATTGATATTCAGAATCCAGAATTCTATAGAATTCAGGATATGAATTTATTTGAATACAGAATCTGAATATTCAAGTATTACAGACACTGAATGGTTTTTTATATAGACTCTTTTCTTTTTCCCTTAGACAAAAAAAAAATAATTTGGTTGAGCAACTATATTTTTGTTACAATTGTTATAGTTATGAAATGATGTCGTTCTTTTTGTTTCTAACCAACCATTATTTGAGTTACACATGTACAAGTCCATCTAAAATTCAAGGAAAAAAATTATCATTGGAGGAGGGAGTAGACCGTTTAAGATGTGCCTATAAATAAGATCTCATTCAAATGAGCTCAAAGAAGTTGATTAATCTAGATATTACATGCTGCATATGTGATTTCTAGAGAGTGGGAGTTTATTACTTTTTATGTATTGAACATCTTGTTCAGAATTGCTTCATGTGACTCTGAATGTTGATGAGTACATTCGAGGGATTTCGGGGATAGGAAGATAGAGGTGCTGACTACCATAATGTGCGAGGAATACCTTGATGAGGATGACATAGGTGCCGACTACATTGAAGTTGAGGGCTTGCGGGGATATCAAGACAGACCCTGATAATTGTATCGAGGTATTACCCTGGTGTGTGAAAGATAGACTTTCTTTAATGTATAAATCATGGGACCTTTATGCAAGGTTGTTGGATTCCATTCTATTTGGGTTTAAACATTTCTTACTTGTTACATGTATTGTTTCAAGATTGTTTTCCTCTACATTTTTTTAACAAGGAATGTGTAACTATCTTATACTTTCATATGCATGTAATCTTATTAGTGAGATTCATTACGCTTTAAGGAAGAATCATAGGTTTGTAAACATTTCTTAAGATTCATTTCTGGAACCACATTTCTTGAATCAAGCATGTCTATAGAACTAAGATGTCTTTTGAATTTACCTCGTTTAACTTTCTTGAACATTACCATATTTAAAAGTTCCAAATGAATTTTTTAAAGTAGACAATTCACCCCACTTGTATATTGAGAATCTACATTATTATTTCGATCCTGAAATTGGTATCATAGGAGGTCTCTGAAATACAAATATTCACATATAATTTTTCTTGCTCAAGTTCTTCCTTGTTCTATATTTTCCATACATAAGATATTTTTATACTTGTTTACAAACATTTATTACAAAAAATTTTGTGGGGAATGATTTATTCTCTCTTTAAAATGGCAGGAATGAATGTTGGTTCAATTGAAAATCATAATCTGACTAGACCACCTATATTAGATTAGAATGATTATTAATATTGGAGAGATCGTATGAAGACTTTTTTCATAAATACTGGAGTGGGAAACTTTGTTATGGTTACTGGAGATTACAAGATTCATGATAAGGAAGTCAGAAATTTTATTAATCAAGAGAAGTCAGAATATCAACTTAACTATAAGGTACACAATACTTTGCTATGTTCCATGACCAGGAATATATATAGTCAGATTTCTTCATGTGAAGCATAAAATTGTATTTGGAAGAACCTTGAAGTAACTCATTTTGGAACTTCCAATGTTATTGAAACTAGAAGAGCTATGCTTAGATATGAGTACCCTAGTTTTTTCTTTCCTTATAGAGAACCAATATGTAAGGTAAAACAATGATTTATGACTATTGTAAATAGCTTACAATCCATGGGTAAAAAGGTTTGGATGATGATTAAATTATAGACAAGATTATAGACATCATGCCTAATGAGTGGTAATCCAAGAGAACAACTATTGATTATAATAGTAAAGTGTCATAGATTACTCTTGATGAGATTTTTGGAACTCTTCTTCAACATGAGACTAGAATGAAGAGATATGGTGAAAATGTTAATAAAAAGAATGGAAATGGAAGTGTTTCTTTTACAACCACTTCAAATCAAATTAAATCAAAGACTCCAGAGAGTGTTACAAGATCTAAGTCTAAGAAGGTTACTATTTTATCTAAATCAAGAGAAAGTTAACATTTTGAGAATGAACTAGATAATCTTTCTCGAAGTATGAACAAGATAATTGGGAAGACATACATTCACTATAGATACAAGAAGAAATAAAGACTCTGATGTCACTTATTATGAATGCAAAAGAGATGGGAATATAAGACTAGATTGTTCTATGATTAAGAAAAAGATAAAAAGTAAATGAATTCTAAGAGAAATAGAAAGAATTACTACAAAGATAAAGATAAGAATGTTTTGAAAGATAATGACACATGGAGTGATATTTTTGGAGACTCTTCTAATGAATCCTCAAATTACAAATCATCTGGACAGAAGAATCTTGGTTTACTTGCCATGTTACCTTGTGAAAATCATTTTTTAATGGCTAAGGTACACAATGATGAATCCATAACCAATGTATCATTGAATTCTAATTATAGTGATTGTAAATATTATGATTCCTCAGATGAAGAATATTATTCTGATGAATATTATAATTTACCTACCTATGAAGAAGTTTCTAGGATTGCTGATCTCAATGAGAGTGAAAATTATAAAGTCAAGAAATAACATGATATGGAAAATTCTAGTATTTATGTTCCTATAATGGAAATATTAGATCTTTCAGAATATCTTGATATGAAAATTAGTGATTCTAAAATCATTTCAAAGACCCTTGAGGAAGTTAATCCTGAGAAGGATAAAATTTCTAATGATATAGAAAAAGTATTTTATAAGAGAAATGTTTTTGAGCCTAACTTTGGTGCTAAAACTAATGTTTTTTTAGGATAAGATCTTAGTTATTAGACAGAAGTCAAAAATATTTTCCTGGAGGAAGTGTTTTTCAATCATTACATTAGGTTAGGAAAATTTTATAAGATGTATTCCCAATTTTGCCTATATGGAATAATTCTGGTTTTGGTTATACTAGTTCAAAACCAAATATTAGTAACAATTATTTTGTTCCTCCAAGTGATCCATTCTACACAAAGTGTTATTATGGTGGGAATTGGGAAAAAGTTGTTCCTTAAACAAAACTCAGTCTTTAGGTTTTCATAAAGCATATTTTTCAATAAAAATGTGGATTCCTTAAAATTTTCTTTCTGAAGTTTCTAGATCCAAGAAAGTTTGGGTTCTGAAAGTCTAACACTCTAATTTTCAAGAACATAAAGATAATACCAATATTAATATGTGGTACATGGATAGTGGATGTTCCTGGAATATGATTGGTAACAAAAACTTCTTTAAAATTATTATCAAGACGAATGGAGGAAAAGTAACTTTTGAAGATAATGCTAAGGGAGAAATTATTTGTATAGATAACAATGTTCTTCTAGGAAAAATATTGATTTGAAATGTTCTATTTGTTAAGGGTATTAAGAAAAACCTCATTAGCATAATTCAATTATGTGATGAATGTTACCATGCTAATTTTAGGAACGACAAGTGAATAGTACAAAATTCCAAGGAATAGTTTATTATTTCTACCCATAGGCAAGAGAATGTATACACACTAAACATAGAAGTCATTAGGAGTCACAATCTACCTTGCCTTATGGTAATGGAAGATCATTCGTGGTTGTGGCATAGAATGTTAGGACACTGTAACCTTAGGAACCTATGAAAAATATCTAAGAAAAGACTTTTTAAGGATCTACTAGAGCATATATTTGATTATTCAAAAGTTTGTGATCCTTGTCAATATGGAAAGAAAAATAAATCATGTTTTAAATCAGTTGGTGAAGTATCAACCACTGATGCAATATAGTTGACATATATGGATCTTTTTTATCAAACACAAACTAGAAGAATTGGAGGAAAATATTATGTGTTTGTCTTAGTTGATGATTACACTAGATTTACGTATGTCTATTTTCTAGGAAAGAAATCTGATGCGTTTTCTTATTTCAAAACATTTAGAGCCCATGTTAAAAATGAGAAAAACCTTCCGTTGAGAACTTTTAATAGTGATTATGGAGGTGAATTTCAAAATTATGATTTTGAAACATTTTTTAGTAGAAAATTCATTATTCATAACTTCTCAGCACTATGAACCCCTCAACCAAATGGTGTTATTGAAAGAAGAAATTGAATTCATCAAGAGATAACAAGAACCATGTTGAGTGAATATTCAGTAGCCAAAAATTTTTGGGCTGAAGTTGTAAGTACTTCATGTTATATAGTAAATCATGTTTTGATTAGAAAGTTTCTTAATAAAACTCTTTCTGAGTTATGGAATGGTAGAAAACCTAGACTTTCCTACATCATGGTTTTTGGTTGTAAGGTATTTATTCTGAATACCAAATAAAATCTCCACAAATTCACACCAAAATCTAATTAAGGAATTTTCTTAAGCTACTCCACAACTTCTAAGGCTTATAGACTTTTCAATAAAAATACTTGTACTGTTGATGAAATAATATATGTCAAATTTGATGAAACTGGTCCTTCTGTTTTTAAACAACCTCAACCAACATCTTCAGATTTGTTTTCAAAGACTAATGATGAACCCTTATTAGAAGATCCATCGGAAATGAAAATGTTCTAGAATGTATTTCTGAAATATTTACCATAGAAGATTTCATACCCTATATTGATGAACAGGTTTTACAAAACCCAAATCATTTTTTTCTTAAGAATCATCCTAGTGATAGTATCAATGGTGATGTTAATCAACATGTAAGGAATAGAAGTTCCTTATGAAATGAAGTATAACATCATGAATTTCTTTCCCAATTATAACCAAAAAGCACTGATGATGCTTTAGGTAATGATAATTGGATAAAAGCTATGCAAGATGAGCTAAATGAATTGGAAGGGAATAAAGTCTGGACCTTGGTTGAAATACCTAAGGTAAATTCTATTATTGGAGTAAAATGGGTCTTCATAGATAAATGTGATGAAAATGGAATCATACTATGAAATAAAGATAGATTGGTTGCTAAAGGCTATAATCAACAAGAAGGAATAGACCATGATGAATCCTATTCTCCTATAGATAGACTTGAATCTATTCATATTCTACTTTACTTTACATCATTATTAAATTTAAAACTTTTACAAATGGAGGTTAAATGGGACTTCGTTAATGGTTTTGTTCAAGGGAAAGTTTTTGTTGAACAACCTCATGGTTTTGAAGATACAAAACATCCTAAACAAAATTTCAAACTTACCCAAGCTTTGTATCGACTTATGCAAGACCCTTGACCTTGGTATGATTGAAATCCATGATTTTTGCTTCAAAATATTTGTGTAAAGGGAAATGCTGATCCAACCCATTGTATAAAGAAAGATAAGAAAAATGATTTGATTGTTCAAATTTATGTTGATGACATTATATTTGGTTCAACTCAGCAATCTTTAATTTATTCCTTTATAGATCTAAGGAAATATGAGTTTGAAATGAGTATGATGGTTGAGTTAACACTTTTCCATGGTTTTAAAATATCTCAAATACCAGAAGGAATCTATATATCCAACTATTAATATATTACATATATTTTTAAAATGTATGGATATGAAAACACTAAGTGTATACGAACTTTCATTTCTTCCTTAAATTCACATGATCTTGATGAAGCTGGGAAAATAGTAGATGAAACATCTTTTAGAGGTATGATTGGAAGTCTACATTACTTGATAGCTAGACATCCAGATATAATGTTTTTAGTATGCTTAAGTGCAACATATCAATCCAATCCTATGGAATCTCATTTAATGGAAATGAAAAGTATTTTTCACTACTTAAAGGGAACCATGGATCTTGGACTCTATTATAGTTCTGGAAATGATTTGGTTTTAAATTTTTTTTCGGATACTAGGTTTGGTGGATGTAGAATGGATAGGAAAGGTACATCTATAACTTGTCATTTCTTAAGAGATTCATTAGTTTATTGGTCATAAAAAAAGCAACACTCAGTAGCACTTTCCACTGCTGAAGCTGAATATGTAGTAGCTAGATGTTGTTCTGCTCAAGTGTTGTGGATGGAACACACACTCACAGATTATGGTATGAGTTTTACAAAAACACAAATATTGTGTGATAATACTAGTGACATTGCCTTAAGTAAAAACCTTCCACGTCTCTCTCATTCAATACACAAAGATATTTGGCATCTCTTCCTTGTGGATCACACACAAAACGAAGATATCCTTCTTCAATTTATTGAAACACATGATCAAAATGCTGATATTTTCACAAAATCATTACCATCCGATAGATTTGAATAAATAAAATAGAACTTAGGAATGATAACCCTAAGGCAATCTTCCATGTTAACATCCTGTTGAAACCAATCTCCATACAGTAAGGAACTCCTTTTAATATGGGGAGTACATTTGATTGTTAGTTTTTCAAAATTTTAGTAGTCTAGAAAGTTTCATTTTCAAAAAATTTAGTAGTCTAGAAGTTTTTATTTCACTTTCAAAATTTTGGTTGTCTAGATATATTCATTTTGAAAATTTTCATAGTATAATTTTTGTTCGTAGTAAAAATTTTCATAATGAATATTTTCGTACTTAATATTTTGTAATGATGATTTACGTACTTAAAATTTTCGTAATGAATATTTCTATACTAAAAATTTTCATAATGGAATTTTTTGTATTTAAACTCTTCGGAATCTAATGTTCTTTAATAAGAGTTTTCCTCATTACGAATAATCTTCCTAGAAATCCAAAATGTATGATTCCTTTTCGGAGTTTTCATAATCATATTTTACTTTTTGGTATTTTCTTTTGGTTTTAAAATTTTCGGATTCTCTTTTCCTTAAATCAAGATGTTTTCCATAAAAAACCTCATAATATCGAAATCTATCGAAATTCTTCCTCAGCCATCTTATTAGCTGTCAGATCTGGACTGAAGGTTTTTCAACCATTGGATTGAGTTTGTATGTTGAATCGTCACCTCAAATGCCTATATAAAGGACCCCTGATAGTTGTCCCGCATAAATCTCAAAAATATTGTGTGATGAATCTTTTCCCTTCCAACATAATCTCATTCTGAACTTCTCATATCTTCCTTACTTCTGAATGCCTATTGAAGTCTCTTCCCAGAATGAAATGTCGACTATGAATCCAATATCTGAATGGCAGATACACCGAGAAAGGTTAGTTGAACCAATTTTTTATGCCAAATATGACTCAATAATTTCCATGAATATCAAACTCAATGGCTGAGAGAGTATATATTTCAAAACAGAAATCTCTAGAATTGGTATAACCAGAATTGTTAATAGAGTTCTATGAGTTAGTAACTTTCATCAAGGAAGAAGGTAGCAATTTGTTTTTATTCAAGTGTAATGGAACAAAATATTCACTTTCTTTCACAAAGGCTACAATCTTGGTTGGTATTCCCTACAAAGGGGAACTGAGTTATGTACTCATAGGCTACCTGATGTTCAAGGATGTTTTGATAAAGCGAATTCCATGGCTTTCCTTGGTCTCTCAGAATTAAAACTCTAAAATTCTTTACCTGTCTACAAACATTCAGATTCTTGAATTGTGGGTTCAATTTTTCATTATTCCTAGAATAGGTGATAATAATACTCTAAAGAAGAGTGACATCTATATTTTGGATTTCTTGGTAAATTGAAGGAAGATAAATTTGGGTAAGTAAATTCTGTTTACAATTGAGAATATCAAGAATGGTAATTTTAAATCTCATATTATTATGTATCCCACCATTCTTTCAATGATGATAGTTCACTATTTGGAATCCTTCAAAATTACTTGTAGTTCTATGTTGAGGAATTTCAATGTCATGTTGTTGAGTAATGATACATTGAGAATGATGAAAATTGGTTCTTCCAAAGAATATGAAGAATTCAATGATTTTCCTAAAGGGGAAGTTTAATCTCATTCAAATAAACTAGAGGTGGCTAGAACCTCTAAAAACAGTGGAAGGAATATGATGGTGAAAGAAGTAAAAGAGAAGGAAACTACTCCAGTGGAAAAGGAAATTCAGTCAGCACCCATGAAGCTAAAGAAACAAAAATTTTATCCTAATGAGGTAGTAGAAATGTGGAGAGAAGACAAGAAAAATCAGAAAGAAGGGGATCCTAATTTTGTATTGGACCCTGTTAAATAAAAATATTTGAAGGAAAAGGTAGTTGAAGTGCTCGAGAGGAAATAAAAAGAGAAGAAGGAGAAGAAAAAGATGTCTGAGGATGATATTTTCCATTAACTTCTTAAAGCTATTGAGAATGCATCCGAGAATATTCTTGTACTAGAATCCATTCTGATAGAACCTTTACTAGGGACTTCGTGAATGATTTTTGTGACTACGGAAAAGTTCTATGAAAAACAAGTAGAAGAAGAAGAACAAGGGAGTGGTGATACTGAAGATTTGATAATGCAAGTTGAGGATTTTCATGAGATAGAAAGCCCTTTTAAAAAATTATCATTCGAAAGCTCTGAAGCCAAGTCTTAAAAAATTAATACCCTTGGTAAATATGAGAAAAGTGGAGAATAAGTGAACAAAGTGTTTGAAGAAGAAAGCACCAACCATGATTTCATTCAGCCAGAGGATGCTGAGGCATTAGCTGAGAAGGAAGATGTAGATGAAATAAAATTGGGCAACTATTTTCTAGTGAACATGAGTCACACAATCAAGAAGAATTCATTCAGAAAGCTAATAAGGGAAAACAGGTGGTTGTTGATACACCTGGCAATGTAGTGGTGAAGAAGAAAGAAATGGGTGCCTCATTGAAGAGGAATGCTGTTGATATAGAACAAGAATCCTCACCAAGAAAAATATATGATTCGGAATCCTCCTCTCTTGGACTTGATTTTGTAGTCCAGTCTTTAAAAAATATTTTTGGAACTATCCCTCTATTTCCAAGCATAGAATCTAGTTTCCAGATGCTTCAGCATTCATTAAATCAATAATCAGATTTAGTATCCATGATAATGGATAAGTGTGTCAAGCAAGAGGCTAAATCCAAAACCTTTTTCATAAACTACGAATCCCACAAAATATCTTGCAAGAAGATAACTAGCTGGTCAAAGAAAACTATAGAAGGGATGATAATTCTGGATGAGTTTCAGGATAATGTTAAAGATTCATTTGAAACCAAAGATAGTAAGTTCAAAGAACTAACCAAGTCATTTGATGAAAAGCTATCTCTTGAAGAAAATACTCAGAAGCAATAAGTGAATGATCTAAATGGGAAAAAATATTCCATTTCTTAGAGTTGGAAGATATAATTAGATCTTAGAATTGAGATAGAAGAGAATCTAGTTAAGAAAGAAGAAGTTATAAAGGTTCAGGAAGGATATCTTAAGGCTTGGGAAGAAAAAATAAAACCCTTAAAGAAGAAAACAGAAGATCACGATCAGCTTCTCAAATGTCCAGAGGAGGATCACAAATAACTCAAGAAGATCAAAACCATAGTAAATAAGATGATGACGAAGGATAAGAAAGGGTAATCTTATTCAATTCATATCTTTTTATGTATTTTTTCCTTGTATATATTTTTCCAATCATAATGAAATTTTGGGTAGGTATTTATAAATTTCATCGTCTAGTGGTAATATTTCAGGTACTATATTTTCTTTTCCATTCCCTATATTCATTTTTTGAAAATCAAAAAGGTGGAGAATAGAATGTTAAAAATAATACTAAGTGAAGAAGAAATTTCCCTAACGAAGGGGGATTTCATCTAAGGGGGAGTTCATCTAAGGGGGATTTTTTATCCAAGAATATTTTCATATTCAATAAAATGATAATTCTCAATCTAGTAATCAAGAATACAATCCTTAGTATTTACAAAGCTTAAGGGGGAGTTAGTCATATTCATCATTGCCTATTTGTTAAGGGAGATATGTTTTATTTTAAAAGTCTAGAAATGTTTTTATGTACTTATATTATTTTTCGTAAGGATGTTTGTGCTTTCCAAGAAGGGGGAGATTATTGAGTCAATAAGTTTTCCTTATTAATTTTCCTTTCTTTTATGTTTTGAAAATGAAAAACACTGTATCTTAAGGAAAATTTCATTTTCTAGAAGTTTCATGTTGATAAGGAAAATTTTCCTTCCCCAAGAAAATTTATCCTTACATTGTTTTCATTATTCATATCATAATTTCTTTAAACATAAATCATTTTATTTTTATGTATAAAAATAGTTTTTTTATCTAGAACCTTGGAATCTTATAAATACATAGATATAGAGCATTCTATTTTTAGGATCCGAATTTAGGTTTTGAATTCTATGAATTCAGACTCTGAACATTGTGAGTTTAGACTATGAATTCTATGAATTTTGGCTCCGATCATTCTGAGTTTAGACTCCTAATTCTATGAATTCAGACTCCGAACATTCTAAGTTCTGAATCCGAATTCTATGAATTCAGACTCCAAATTATATGAATTTAGACTCCTAATTATTAAGAATTAGACTCCAAATTTCCTTGAAATTCAGACTCTGTAATTATATAGATTTCAGGATCCAAATTCTTTTGAAGATAGAATCTGAATATTCATGTATTATAGACACTGAATGGTTTTTTTGATTAGAATCCAAACTTTTTATTTTTCTATTAAACTCCGAAAAATTGAATTTGGTTGAGAAACCATATTTTTATTACCCTTTTTATAGTGATGAAATGATGTTGTTCTTTCTGTTTCTAACCAACCGTAGTTTGAGTGACACATGTACATGTACCTCAGAAATTCAAAGAATAAAATGACCATTGGAGGAGGAAGCCGACCATTGAAGATGTTCCTATAAATAGGATCCCATTTGAATGATCTCAAATAAGTTGATTAATCCAGAGATTACATGCTACTGAAGTGATTTATTGAGAGAGAGAATTTATTGCTTTTTGCGTACTGAACATCTTGTTCAGAATTGATTCGTGCGACTCTAAATGTTGCTAAGTACATTCAAGGGATTCCAGGGATAGGAAGAAATATGTGCTGACTACCTTAATGTTTGAGGACTTTATTGGTCTGGAAGACAATGGTTCCGACTACTGTGAATTTGAGGGCTTGAAGGAATAGCAAGACACACTCTGATATTTGTAACGAGGGATTACCAGGGTGTGGGTAAGACATGATTTCTTGAAAGTATAACTCAAGGGAACTTATAAAAGTTTTTTTGGATACCCTTGTCTTTGTGTTAAAATATTTCTTACTTGTTACTTGTATTATTTCAAGTTTGTTTTCTGCTTCATTTTGTTTAATAAGGAAAGTATAACTATCTTATAAATTCTTTTTCTTTTACTCTGATTAGTTAGATTCTATACGATTTAAGGTATACTCATAGCTTTTTAAAATTTTCTTAAGTTTCATTTCTGGATCCACATTTTCAGAGTCAAGAAAGTCTATAGAAGTAAGAGGTCTTGTAAATTTACCTTATATAACTTTGAAAAAAATTACCATCTTTAAACGTTAAAAAGTAATTTTTGAAAGTTTACAATTCATCCCCTCTTGTATATTGATCATTTACATCATTATTTCGATCCTACGGTCCCGGGGTATAGGTCGATGTAAAACTCTAACTATCATCATTGAGGTAGTCTTAGAACATCATCAAGAAAGACAACAGCATATTGGTCCACTACTATAGGATAACTCGGACACTCAACATCAACTGCTCTGAGGGTAAGGCTATCCAAATGATGAGTAATCTATGGAACCCTCCTCTGGGTAATTCTATAATGTGCCACAAAGGGACCCTTTTCACCGGTGAATGAAAACCCAGTCCCATCTATGCAGACACACCGCCCTTTGTGCCTAATATATTCAATTTAAGCATGAACTATAGATAACTAGTCCAAACCCAAGATGATATCGTAAGGCCTCGACACCGCTACTAGGATATCCTAGCCAAAACTCTCACCTCCTAGAGTAATCCCACACTACCATCACTAGTGTGTAATCATAGAATTCACTCCTGTAGGAGTCTCTAGTAGTAAGAATAGAGCCAACGACTCCACCAGAATGTCTGAGCTCCAAACGAGGGCTGTGGCAATAAATGATTGACTGGTCCTAGTGTCTATAAGTACTATTCTATGGTGTAGTAGACACAGATCATACCTCTAATCATCTCCAGAGCACCGTGGTCATAGGCCTCTGTTTCCTAGAGATGAGTTTGTCCTTGTCCTCCTTCCCATAATGGATAGTGTGGACCACCCAGCGATGACGGTGGTAGAACCACGAGACACAGTCCACTGCCTATTGTATGGCCAAATCCTCTGCCACATCCACCTACTGCTTGCATAACTCCTTGCTCGAACCTATGCCTCTGCCTCGGCAGATCCTCCACCATGTACTAGTAATTTCTATGGTGGTCCAAGCAATCGTTATTCATGTGACCCTACCCACCACACATGTAGCACTGCTTGTCCCTCACATAATATCCTCTACCTCACAAGCTCTCCACCTCCTACCCCGAGTCCTAGGTCTATCCACCAGAAGGTCTAGTACACTTGACCCTCTATGTCATCTTCCTAAAACAAATCACAAATGACTCTACCACGTGTCACCCGGTGGTGGGTCTCATTGTCAGTGCCTGCTCTTCTAGGTAGCTCTCCACAAAAAGAGCCTGCTCTAGCACCCCAGCCTGAGTTGGTATGCTGAGTTGTACCATCGATGATCAAATCTACCATCAGAGAACCTTCTAAAAGGTTTGGCCCCACATGAAAGGGTTTCATACTATGACGGTGGAGTAACAATGGAGATCATTGAACCTCACTGAGTACTGGGACACATTCTCTTTGCTCTACTGTAAGTGCAGCAGCTCCTGTATACACACAGATCGTAACATCATTGGGAAGAACTCTTCCCTAAAAAGACCCTCGATGTCGGCCAAGATGAGGTTCGCTTCATCGTCTATCTATAGAATTAGGTGGCACCATCTCCCTACTATTGCCAGAAAAATGATGGATGCTAGGATCACCATAAAATCAGCTGGTGTCTGAACTAAGAAAAAAACTTTGGCCACAGCCACCAGCCAGTCCTCAACCGCCTGCAGATCCGTCTTGCCTCGAAACCTATGAGGTCTCTGTCACTGGAACTTGTGAAACATCCTCAATCAGTGTGCATCCTCTACTGCTGGGGCTAGTGGCATCGACTACCCAATGAGTAGTGGTGCTGCTAGTACTCCACCCAAAGGTGCTAACGCCGCAAGAGGGCCCTACACCGAGGTCGCATTGCTTCTTGGGCCATCTTCGTATACTCGCTCAAAAATCATGGAATGCAGCCTATGTGTCGGAATATTGAATGAAAACAGGTGTGATAGGGTCAATATGTTATTCCTGGTGAGCTAAATCATGAGATCAAAAAGAAAACTTTTCAAAACACATGCAATCTGCGTTTTGATGCATTGAGTCAAAAATTAGAATTCAGGGTCCTGGTGTATAGATACATCCACCGCCACACTAAAACCGGAATCCCCAAACTGAAATTCACAATCATAATTCTTAACACTATTGCTTCACAAAAAAGATCAGAGTCCTAGTTCTTCGGTAGAACCGAACTCCTCTGATACCACTTTTCCACGACCCGTCCCTTGGGGCCTATGCTGTGACTACCCAAAGCGTTCCTTCCATAGGCCAGTAGATGACGACTAGCACCAAAGGCATATTACCTAAAATAGGAAGGCATTGCCTTTAAACCTGTACAACACAAGGTACAAAAACACAAAATGAAGCAACTGTGAAACAAAAATATGAAGAAAAAGGAGTGTGGAAAGTAAAAGTGGATGGAATACATGCCCAACTAAATGTACGATTAAAACCAAAAAGTAAAAATAAAACTAAAAGGAACAATAAAACTGAAAATGGAAAACATCCACTGAGTCTTCCTTTGAGGATCATACATGGAGGGTAGGTACAGATTGCCGCCTCAACACTCCATGTCTGCTCGTCTCCTCCACACACCACCTAGTCATGGCTCCCTCAGACCTCTGCCCAGCTGCCCATCATCTGAACAAGACAGAATAAGGTGTGGGTGTAGCCTGTGCATGGGTGAGTATAAAAATGCCCAGTAGGGACTCAGAGCCTTCCGAAGGCCTCTCAGAACTCCAAAAAGGAAAACCAAAAAGCATGATCTCCATCACAAAGCACAAAGAAAAAGACATAGCTCAAACTAGGTATAAAACTCAGAGAATTAGAATTATGATGCTAACCCACACAGTATCACTGTGAATGTAGATATCCAACCACAATATTCTCTAGGGGTAGTAACAAGTATCATTCCCAGTCACAGCGTCGAACACCTCGACTACTGGAGAACTCCTCCTCTAATGAGTACAGTGGGTATGCTGCATCACACAGTGGCACATACCACTAACCTTGTCATGTTGATGTACTCCTCCTATCATGTATTGTGGGACTGCCTGGTCACACAGAGATGCTACCCACCGTGGGTCTACCACGTCCCACAGAGGCTCCCCCCCTCGTGGCCTCCTGAGGTACTCCTCCTGTCGAGCACCATGGGTCTGCCATGTCACATAGTGGTGCTCACCATCGTGGGTCTACAATGTAACAAAAAGGCACTCCCAACTATGACTTTCGAGTCACTCCGAGTGGAAACGGTCTGCAATCGTCAATCCTCAGCTAGTCATAGGGTTCCGTATATAGAGCACTTGGGAGAAAAAGTCCCCAAGCCATTGGTCATATATCAACCAACATGAACACTCACAATAATATAACATGATGATCCACCATGTCATAATTTTTCCAATCCAATAGATTACACGTAAACCAGATTCCTGGTCTATGTGTTATTGGCATTTCATTGTCGAAGGCCCGATTGGATTCCGGTCTGATCTAACTTAGCCGTATTCCATGTTTCTCCAAAAATTTCATAGTGTAAGTCCAATGGAGATTCTCACTCCATGGATCTTGAAACTACAGATGGTTCATCAAACAAACATCCAGTTTAGGTGTTAGGGCATGTTTTGTCTAATTGGTCGGTACTAGGTCCGGGTCCGGTCTGCCTCGGTTGGAACGGCCCAACCCGGTTCGGCATGGGCCATCCTAGATCGACCTGGGTCATCCCAGTCCCACTCGGGTCCAACCAGACCGAGGAAAACCTATCCCAATGGGCCCAGCCTAACCCAGTGGTGCCACGGGTCGGGCCTCTAGGTCATGGGTCGGTCCACTGAGCGGCGGGTCGGCCCGCTGGGCTGACCCTGCGGTGCAACCCACCTGGCGGTGCTAGCCACTAGGGACACCCAGATGTGTCATGTCCTGGTAGGGCTTATATACCACAGAACCACGTTAGTAGGTTATCCCGCAAGGGTTAACCCAACATGGTGCCACGCGGCGTCTCGGGTCCTCAGTGACGAGGCTTTTCCACCTGGATCGCTGTTAGCATGCGCCCTGTCAATGGCCACAGGTCGAACCGGTAACCCCCTGCTCCTTCCACGACCGTCATAGGCCGTGGCCTTGCTATTGCGTGGGCGCACCGCCGGCGGCACACTCCACCTCCACTATACCAATTCCATTGCGGCCGACCAGCATGCCGACCGCCCTCTCCAGTGGCCAACAATGGTGCGATGCCCCATTCCTCATGGCTAGCCAGTGTGTTGTCCACCTTCCTTCAGTCGCCATGGATGATGACCCACAACCTCCTTTGTCCATCGGTAGTGCACGATGGCACGTCACGCCTCCTTTGCGACTGGCTGATGATGACCACTCTGATGACTGCCACAGCTTTGTGTCTCAGCCTCTTCTTGCGGCGTGCATCGACGCGCTATCCACAACGTAGTCGGTCAGTATTTAGATTCCCTTGGTGTTCCATGGTGGTGAAAAATTAGCTAAGTAGTGGAGGGTTCAGGATGGGTTCGTTAGGCATGCGCCCACCCCGTTAGCTCAAAAAAATGAGGGGGTTAAGGGTTTAACAATCTCTTGGAAATTAAATCATGGTAAACCCCACAAAGATACCTCGCAATAACCTCCCACAAAAAATATGAATCATGGATCAACCCATTATTTAGTTGACCCGTTTTTTTCTTATAATTCATGAATAGGGAAGGAGAAAACATTTAAAAATCATAAACGAATAAACCCCCTATCTCGAATCATTGAAAAAATGCCCACACTTGAAGGTGGGTCGGTGTTCTTTGTTCCCGCAACATGCTTGCAATGACGCCACTCATACGTCAACCTCCAGTTTGAGGTTTGGTGTCGTAAATCACCCCCACTAGGTTAGGCTCCATCCTCTAAGGGTCTGGCATCACAGTTCTCCTTCCAAAATTCATTTCTTGGAGAAGATATGCCGGTACCTTCCCCCCACAAGCTTTATATATAAAAGAGGGGGGAGGGTATGTAACAACATTTGAGTATAATGGGGCTCATCAATTAGGAAGCGACCTAATTCCCCAATGATGTTGTTACAAAGGGTTGATAGGTCAACCAATTTATTGGCATGACTTGGCACTGGCCCCAACCTTTTCTATGTCTGAAGGAGGATATGAAATAAAATATTAAAATTATTTCATTTCATTTATTTTAAAAAATTTCAAAACATAACGTTTTCTCTTGACCTACGATAGTCAAAGTAAAGCCTCCTTTAAGTAAATCTTGCTGATACAGTTCCAATAGTGCCCTTATATTATTAATCCGTGCAACGGTTCAAAAGGTAGAATCCTCTGCTTCTGCGTTTAGTGGACGTACATGAAAAAATGTTCAGAAATTCATTTCAGGCACTCTAGTCCTCAGAATTAGGCGCTGTCAATTTTCACAGACGCGTTAGAATTCCATATAAATAAAAAAAATTACAAGGAAAATCTGGGTCTCTATAGGTAGGTCCAAATTTATTGCATACCCCCACCAGGTGTACCATCCCTTATCAGACGTGGGTTAAAATTTATGTCGAATTCCCCTCTTGTCCATTGTAGGATATCCCATGTTAGATTTTGACATGCTACTATCCCTCATTGGCTTTAGAAAACAATTCATCCATGCTTTAGAATGAACATTTCTCTTTATGTGGGTGCCTTTTTCTTTATATACTAAGATATCCCTAATAGATCATGTCCAGAATAGGAGAATATTCATTTTTGGTTTTTAGTGGGATAAATTTATCAGGAATCACTCCAATGATGAGATTTTCAGAGATTTTTATATTTCCCATATGTTGATGTCAACTTCTCTATACGTTAGATGGGTGCATTTTGTCTATGTGTTCCATGTACTCAATAGCTTGGGAATAATGTTGGGGTTTATTTACAAATACATCATTTACACACAGACATCCTCATAGATACTAACCCCCTTCATCTCTATCATTAAATTGGCAATGGTATATTTCACACATTATCTCCAATCAATTTATCTCTAACACCCCCTCTCATAGGCTTCAATAAAGAATTTTTATTGATCTATTAGGGTTTTTCATTATGTAGAATAATATCAATGTGGGTTTTACTTTTACGTTATGGTATATCAAATATAGGCCAAAACTACATTGATGCATTATAGAAGACATGGTTGATGTTCTCGTATTCATTTTCCCACCCTAATCTTAGATTTAAGTGGTGGTAATGTTTATATATTCAGGGAACCATGAGAGATGGATGTTATTATTCATCTATGGGATAAATACGTTGTTCTTATGTTTGTGTTCATATAGTGGTATATGGGTACCCATAATAAATTCATGGTGTTTAATCATCATGTTATCTTTCATGTCTATGAGGGTTGTGTAACATATGTGATAATAATCTATAATTACAACACCGGGAATCTCCTTAATACGATTACCATATTCATTCTCTGAATCATTTCCTATCTAAACCGCTATTGGAAATTACAAGGGATTATCTAGATATTCATTAGAAATAAAATATTGGATTTGAAAAAATTCATTTATTATGGAATTTGGAAATGACATGGACTTGCAGACATCACTAGACCAGGAGAACTCATACTGGTCAATCTCAAAGGTGGCCTCTCATAGGTCACTCACCCAGGTGCATGAATCATATAGATAAGTGTATACTGAGTCCAAGTGAATAAATATTCCACAATGTTCTGACACAATCCAATCACCATCATGATGATAAAAAACAATTGGCAACATATGGATGAACCATTAGGTCTCACGAATATATTTATTTTTAAGAGGTCCCCAGTGAGGGATATTCATTCAAAAACTATATGGAACCCACTAGATAGAGTGATAATTGTGGCCTACCTGTATGAATCTCCATCACTAATCCCTTGCGAATAATACAAGTCATTTTTTTCATCGCGAATTGAGCATAAGGGTTCATGATCACATGGAGACCAAGGAATGAATATTCCATGAATATAATTTTACTCTAACTTAGGATCATAGAAACATCATCTAATGAGATGAAATATTAAAAGGGGGATATTTTGAAACTCCTTTTTTTCAAAAAAATGAGTAGTTTGAAATGAAAATAATTAGATGGAAATAGAACTGTTAAATTCCATGAGTTACATGCTTACCTAAGTGCATACAACACTAGTCCCAAAACACTATCACCATACAGGTCCAGCTTGCATTCCAACAAAGCATGTAGTTCTAAATTTTCACACTCAAGGGAATTGTGAATGTCACGCCTATGTGATAAATAGTATGACCTAGTTGTGTAATGTTCCACCTTTACCAATTTTCAAAAAAAATCCCATAAATAGAACCCTAGGAAACCACATTTGAACCTAATAGAAATCATGGAGAAGCCCCGATTCTTTGGTCAATCTAGTCCTTCTCCCATTCATTTTAAAAGTTTGATGTTCCTTTATATACCTCTATTGAAGAGGGAATTAATAGGGGTAGTATGTTTAAATTTAACATAGTGTTCTAAATATGTGATCAGCTAAACAAGAAACCTCTCTAAAGAAAAACACACTATAGAGAAGTCCCATAATCAAGCCTATTACAGAAGTGTATGTATTCCAATGAAAGCTGAGGAGACTGTTGGATCATAGAGAAAGGAATTTATCATGTTTTGTTTCCAATATTTTTAATACAAGGATATCTCATTTGCTCACCCATATTTTCCATGAATGATTTATATTTTTCTTTCCTTTCCATTACATGTGTGATCCTCCTTCACCCCATCCATCCTCATATAGTTTAATCCTACATTGATCCATCTCATTATGCCAAAATTCATAGAAAACATATTTTTTTGGGACTCCCTTTGAGGGATAAAAAATAGATCCATATATAAAATCCTATTTACATTATCATCCATTTAAAATGAAACACCATCATGTTATCCATTTGGTGATACATTCAATTTTTTAGGGGTGTCTCATGCTTTTCCAACCTCATAGGTATGGTCCTCAGGGTGTGCGATGTTGTGAATCCATTCGATCATGAAGACCCCAACCATAGGGTATGTTCCAGTGACCTTCTGATATCACATATACTTTCTAAGGACATATCCATCCATTAGTGTCTCTATGAATATGGAAATCATGTTCTATATGGTGGTGAGGCCACATTCCTCAGCCTCTAATGGGGGTGATTATAGTATCCTTCTATCATCATCTCCAAAAACAAGAGCAAGTATTCCCTCCTGTAGTAATCAACTAAAAATTTTATAAGAGTTCACAACCTTCAAATCCTCTATCATCTCGAGTTATGAAAATAATATTGGAGATGAGAATCTAAACTCTAATTATATCTTCTGTTTCATTGATATTTTCCACCAACAATCGAAATAGATTGTATGATTTTATGGATCCTCAACTTTACGTTTTTTCTCACAAGAATCATGAAACATGTGGTATTATAGGTTATTAAAGACCAAAACATTAACTATATTAGATCAATGTCAAAGTACAAAATCATTTTCAGGATCGTCCCACCAACATCCATCTGAGGGAATCCATAGGCATGTGTCCTAAAAGCAAGGTATAAAAGTCTAAGGGAATACTATTAGGTATATTCCATGACAACAATAAATCAAATAGAATCATTTTAGGTGAACTCCCGATAAAAACATCAAAATCACCATGCTTTTGGAAACACTTCATGGATCCACTCAATTGGGAATCCTCTTATATTCTATAAGCCCAAAAATAATGCCTAAACCATTGAAGTTTCATTTTCCTGATGATGTAATCTATGGGAATCATATTTGGTATAATCAAAAATCATTTTATAACCATCTAAAATTGATATATTCCTAATGAGAAAAAACTTTAGTGGGAATCGATAGGTGTGTTTGTTCACAACAAACACTGTGGGATTTGATTCACATCTAAATGAGATATATAGAAATCCTACTTGATGTCCAAACCCAAGACCCCAAATGAATCCTAACTCCTTCTTGGCCACATTCATAATATTTTAAATTATAACAACGGATATTAGACTCCTTCCTTGTTCTATGGTCCCCTTCCTCATAATACCAACAACATGCCTGGACAAGGCACCACATTCCTAGACATCATTATCAAATGTTGTTAATCTTTATATTTGGTCCTCATTATATCACTTTTAACAGTATGATGTGTCCTATTGAGGGACACCAAATTATGTGGGTTATGCTTTATTTCACAAGGATACATCAAAATCACATCTCATTGGTCAAATCCTAACAATAAAACAACTCATGTCTCCTTGCATGATGACAAATTCCAGATCATCTTACAATGCATCTTAAAACCAACATCATAATTATAAAAAAAATTTCTCAAACCCTTATGAAAAAGGATACCATTGAAAGAGGAACTCAAAATACATTAGGATGTTTTCTTGGATGAATAACCTCCAATATATTAAAATTATTATAAATTACATGAATTTAAATAAAAAATTATTAAATCAAGGGTGTCTAATTTCATACTTGTGATTTAATAAATTATTCATGAATATGATTTAAATCGTTAACAAAGTAACATAGTATGTAAAAATTCCCCCAAAAGTGTGTATGGATCTGAACATTCCATCCATTCAATAAATGATAGTCCATAAGAATCATTGGTTCCATTTCCCAATGGACACCTACCTTTAGAAATTATTTTCATGAAATATCATGAATGAATGAAATTAATGGTGTTTCCAACTCCACAAACAAATCCAATTTGAATCTGTTCGAATATGGCCATCCCGAGGTGAATGATTATTTAATAAAAAAATCTCCCCAAAATCAATCGACCATCAAGCATAAAATAAATCTCAATAATTTTCATCATAAATAGTCTGTGATGAATATTTATATAAAAATCACTTGGAATATTTTTTAATAAAACCCCATATTCATGTTTAAATGACATATTAACATATAATTTTTTTTGGAAATATTATATAAAAAATATCTTCTAAAATAACCATGAAATATTTTAAATTAATCATCAATGTACTCATTTATCATAACACTGGAAAAATATGTTCATACGATATAAGTTAAAATAAATAATTTCTATCAAACAATTGAAAAAGTCAAAAAAGTGCCTTGATAAAAAAATGATAGAAAGATTAATTTAAAATTTTAGAAAATAAATAAATTGGAAAATATATATTTAATAAATCATTATATGATATAAAAACTATTCTGTTAAACATTTTAAGAAAAATACATATATCGATGAAGAAATATTTCAAACAGAAGAGAGAAACAAAGTAGGATTTCCATAAAAATTATCATTCATTTTCAAAACTAATTATGTAAATGGTGTCTTATTAATTTAAATTCTAATTAATAAATTTTGGATAATAAAATTAATGGGTACCATTTTAAGTTGATCAAATAATTTACTTTAATAGAAATTCAATCATAACCAATCTTGATTAAAATGAGAGGGAAGCATAAGCTATGGATACTTTGGTAATTTTGAATCATAAAACCCAATGAATATAATAACATAAATTGAACCAATAAATCACTTTAATATATAATTATTCATGACATATAATATCAATGGTTCATAAGATAATACTCAAAAAATTAATTAGGTGTATAGTACAAAATATAACACAATAAATTGGACATTATGGCATAATCTATTATTAAGGTAATGTTGTTGATGTGGGGATTAATCAATGGATTTTATATTTATATTAACTATAAATTGAAATAATATAATTTTAAATATAGCATAAAATAATAAAAATACATTACACTATAATCATAGAATTTCAATGACAATTATAAATAAATTTACATAATAAAAATAAATTGAGTTATGAATTTTCAAACCACATGGTATCATTAAAATAAAATCCCATTATATGAAATAATTCAAAGTGAAAAATAAAATAAAATTATTTATCCAATATTAGTGATATTATATATATGGTACATATATAAAAAATAAATTAAATTGTTTAATAATTTTAAAATACGCCTCAATGAATGAATACTAAGATGAATACCCTCATGGTTTATAAAATATTTTAATAAAAAATATTGAAATATATAAATGTTTTTTCTTGATAAAATAACATGAATAATAATAATAGATTATTTTAAATATTCATTTTTCATTATATAAAATTTTAACCGAAACAGGTGTTAAAATGAACATGCATCTCAAAGAATGATGTTTTGTGAATAGAAAACTTACCTAGAGTATAGACTTGTTATGAATATCCATTATATCCTATATAATTAAATTATTTCAATTAGTTCTTTTAAATAAACATTTCTAAGATTAATTCAACATAAAAAACCTTTCTAATCATTTTTATTGACATAATTAATTAATTAATTAATTGTGTCCATGTCTAGTGTTTTGAGGATGTTACATGTATAAATTAAAAACATCATCAATGTTTTTACCATTAAAAAATGGTAAATGCTCCTTCATTTCCATTATAATAATTATATATTAGTTAAAATTATTAGGAATAAATTATAGTAGTAAAAAAATATCCATAAAATATGGTTATGAATAAATGAACTATGTTACAATCATGGCGATACTCACCATTATATACATAAGTGTAACATTTTCATTTTTCAGTGTTAATAATGGAAATATGTTAAGTGTTAATTTAAATTAATATAATTTTAATTATGGAATAAATATTATATTATTTCTTTATATAAACATACATATACCGTCTATGTGATGTGTTTGTAAAAATTGAATCACAAAAATTCATACGATGATTTTTTATCATACACTCCAATGAAATTTTAATGTGTCAATGGATGTTAAAAAAATAAAGTATACAATAAATTAAATTTCCATAATTATTAATTATTCTTGAATATAATTTATCAAAATTTAATCCATAATCAATAAAACTCATTATATGCGACAATGCAAAATGAATTACATCGGTCAGCGATGTAGTAGTCCACAATACATAGGAATGATGGTTTTATTTACCATTTAATGGAAGATGAGATGGTTTTAGGTAATTAAAAAGTCATAATAAAATCTTAGTATATTTCAAATTTTAATGTTACTCATTTTGATATTTTGATTAATACTTTATTTATATTTATGTATAAACAAAATAAATAAGAACGGTTATGAAAAATACATATTCTTTGGACCACCTCTTTAGGAATTCTTGAAAACCCTTTGGAGATTGTATTAATGACAAAAACAGACACTGGTATGTTTTTAGTGATGTAGATAGGTGATTTTGATTTTTATTTCTAAATCCTAAAGTATTTTTAAGAGCATAAAGGAGAAGAGTCTATTATCCCTTTATAAAGTGAGATGGAGTGAAAATTTTTTAATACCAAAACCAATTTAATAATGTGAATTATATCCCAAACCAAGTGATAATAAAATGAAAAATATTGGATTTCAGGTGTGATGTGTTCCATTCATATCACAAAATTTAAAATGAAACATGTTTTAATCATGTTTTTCTCTTTTACTTATAAGGTTACTAAATTTTAAAATTTTACTTTTTCATCATTGTAACAATTTTTAAATGTTTTTTAAATTAATTATTTCAAAAAATTATTTTAAATGTATTAAATATTATTAATTGTGAGGATTCTAAATATTTAATCCCTTTGATTAAAATAAAATAATAAAAGTGGAATATTTCAATTTAAAAAGATATCGCAAAATTGGTTAAAACATTTTATCATGAAATAATTTATTCAATAAGTATGTGATCTTATATTAACTAGATTAATAGAAATATTAATTATAATAATTTAATTTTCTATAAATATATTTATAATATTTTATTTTCATTTAAAAAATTCATTAATTTTATTTATTTAAATTAATGAAAATGGATATATTAATTCCCATAATAAGGCATTTTGTATCAAATTGTTTTTTTAAAGAAGAAAAATAAAATCTTAACATTGCCTTGAAAATATATGACAAAAATAAAATTATTTAAATTATTATAAATAAAATGGTTAATATATAACTTTTAGAAAAAATCCAAAAAATTATGTGGATTTTTAATTAATTTATTTAATGATAGGAAATAAGAGTATTCAAAAAATACATAATTATCTATATTCCCTAAAAAATCAACAATTTCCAAAAAATATGGAAATTTAACTAAAATATAATTTGGATACAATGATTATAAAAAATATTTTTTTAAAAAAATTTCTTTATGTTATAAAAAATATTTATTAAATTTAGTCAAATTATTTTTTTAAAAAAACATATCTACTTTTTTGATGAATAAAATGGATTTATTAATAATTTAGTTCATATTTTTATATAATTTAATTATATATTTAGTTTTTTATGAAATTTATTTATACTTCATAATCCATTAAATATTATTTACAACCAAAAATTTAACATGTAGTTTATAATAGACACATTTCATTGTTAATACATCATTATTAATATAGTCCTAGTGTTACATGTTGTATATACTATATAACATAGTAATTGTTTTAAAATATAAGTATTTTAAATACAACCCACCTTTAATAAATTTTATCCATGTAATTTTATTTTGGTATTAGAAATTAAATGTTTTCAATATTAAAACACATTTTTTAAAATCCTATGTTTTATAGATGGATGAAAAATAACCCCTTGATAAGTGAAAAAGGGAAGTCATAAGTTCATATTGAATATTAAATAAATAGGTTTTCATATAGTAATAAATTAGTTGAAAGTTAAAATCTGGATAGTTATGAAATGATTAGTGTATTAATATTTTAGGCTTCTGATAGTCATCATTGATATCCTAAAATTGAAAGCTAATGAGAAATATAAAAACAAATAAAAAACAAAAATATTTAATTGAAAAATAACAAATTTATCTTCAAATATTGTTACATTATAAAAATTTTATTTTATAATCAATTTCCAAATTTTATAGAATTTATTTCCATCAGGACTAAAAATACCAAGAAATGTACTCTAATGATTTCATTATAATTCATAATAATAATTTCATCCACATGATGTGATCTAATCAATTTACACTTTATCTCTTACTCGAAGAAATTAATATCGAAAAAGAATTTTTTATTCATGCAGAACTAAAATTAACATTTAGTGGATCATAAGATAAATTAAGGAATAAAATTTTATTTCTCCTATTATTAAATATTATTCAATTATGAAATTGTTACCACATATTAAGATAACATCATAATCCTAAATATTGATATCCAAATAAAATGATCAACGTAAATCTTTCCAATGAAAGTAATACTACATCCCAAATATAATCAAGAAGAAAAATTTTAATTTTATTCTTCCCCAAGAAATATTACATATCAAATCACATTTCATGCTTAAGGGTCATATATACCTTATCTCAATGATTGATTTACCAAAATATCCTGAGTAATATCAAAATTCTAAAAATTGAAAAATATTGTATCCCATTATATGTTTCCCACATTAAACCAATTAATAATCCACCGAATAATTTATCTAAAAAGAATTTATACTAACCAAAAAATTACAATGGCCATTGGTAAATCATTCATCATTTTTCTCCCATTGTTATTGGTTCAATCCACACAAATATGCTGAATACAATCATTTTTCTATCGACATACATGATTTCTATTTTTTAAACTGTTATAAAATATATTTACTTAATGTTACCTAAATATGATGAACATCGTCAAAATAATATTATTCATCAAATCAATTTTAACCACTAATTATTTATTAGAAATTTATTTTTTCCAAAAAATCAAATAATATTAATTTTATATGATTATATTAATATCAATGAAAATATACACAATAAATGTTACTAATACCATTAATCATATTTCAAAAAAATAAATTTAATTTTTCATAAATAATTTTTTTTATTAAATACATACTAAACTTATGTGTTTAATTTACAAAAATTTAACCCAAAATACTCAAAATAATCTGGAAATTCCAAAACATTAATCCTATAGAAGATAATTTATTCATTTAGTATTATGATAAACTTTAAACTTCTAAAACATTGAAATATTATTTTTATCCAAGGATATCGATGGTTATCATTTATTTATATCATTCATGATGGTTCATAACGAGTCTATGAATTTCCGAAAATATATACTCTAGGAGTATCAAACTATCTGAATATCATGGATCATTTTTGTTCTCATTTTGATGATCATGTATTGTCTAAATCCTTAATTTTATGTTTTTTCCCTTGAGTAAAACTATAAGAGACCCGCAACCATTTTTTTTACCAAACAATGTTGTAATTTAATTAAAACCACTCACACAATTCTAAACTAAATTCTTGGATATTTTACAACACATAAATTTTTTTAGGGTTTTAACTAAATTATTCTTGTACAAATTTGAAAAAATATCTACAAATTGTTCAGATAACAACTATAAAAACCGAAGCATTTTATATATGTTATTAAATGAGTTATTTAAGTAAATATACAATAATAACAAACCCATAGATCATGAGGCCATGTGTCTTTGGATGACTTGGTAAAAAAATATAATGAAACTACAACATAAATTAATTTTTTTAGTTTCCATAGTTAGCTATTATATCTCATTCATATCCTAAATATGTTTAGGCTAACATAGTGAATACACTGTACAATGGGTTGAGGTACAAATCCATGTACGAGAACAAAAATGATATGTGAACTTAATGAGAGAGTCAACAGTATAACATGATATCAAGAATAAGTAGATAATGATTAATAACATGGTATAATAAAATTATATACATTGTATGATAGGATATTTGGTAATACATGAAATATTTCATTAACAAATAACATGAAATAAATACATTTCAAATATCAAATCCTAGATAATATAATATAGTGAAAAGTTCCATTAATACATTATATATAATCTCTAATTGTATATATGATATCTCAATAACTATATCAATACCCAATGGAAATGAGATTGTTTTTCATAATCAATGTTAATTATTTCATCAAATGAATTACAAAGGGAATGAAAATGGGTTTCTTAATCATTTCTCAAATACAAATATATTTTTAATTCCTAAATCTTGAATTTAATAAGTTAACATAATGATTTTATTACCCAATTAGTAGAATTGAAAATTGACTATGAGTATTTATTATATATGTATATATAATATTTATAATAAATCCTTGAATTCAATTGTTATCATCATAGAATATTTTTTTTCAAAATATCATATTGAGTATTTCTTGTTTAAAACATCAATTTCACATTAAATCCACTATTACAAAATTTAAAAATTTTCAAACATGTTTTAGAAAAAAAATTATTAGAAAGGAACTATGGAAAATAACAAATGATTCATAATATTTTAGAGAATCCATGATTGTGGGATATTTAATTCCGGCCATATAAGTTAAATTAAAACATTCATTTTCACATTATTTAATATGTTAAATAGGGATATGTTTAGAAAATTATTGTGAGATTTGTTTTAATCCATTTTTTAAAACTGGAAAAATAATTTAGTATTTCATTTATAAATCATTGTATGAATTAAAAAACATTGTTAAAAATATTTTTAGGAAAATATTCTTTTTGGGAGAAGATTTAATATTTTGAAATATATAAACAATGATAGATTTCAAAAAATATTACTAAATCATTATAATATATTGATTGATGAAATGGTAATAGTAAAATAATATTTTATGAATAAATAATAGATAATATTTTAAATAGATTTATTATATATTGATCAAGTAATTTCCTTCTATTTAAATTTAAGAAACAATGCTCCTCATTAAAATGTGATGGAAGAATAAAACCTAACATCCTTGTTATCTATTAAATAATATCCCCCATGAAATAAATAACATCCATTAAACCATCAATTTCATTTAATATAATGAAGTTCATGATATAATATATCAATGGTTTAGTACACACACCTTGTAAAAATAAATAGGTTCATAATTAAACAGCTGTCCCATTGGAGTGGAAATGTAGATTAAATCTCATTAAAATTTAATGTCAATAAATTTAGGATTAATCAATGAATTGAAAATGTGAAAGAATGTACATAAATAATAAAATGTGTGAATATAATTTAAAATTATAAAATGACATCACAAAACTAATTATATAATATCAATGACAATTAAGATATAAAATTACCCAATTAAAATAAATTGAGTTATGAAATTCTATATTGGTTTTTGACATTGAAGTTAAATTCCCATGAATTAAATTGGTCTACCTGAAACATACAATTCATTTAATTATGAAGAATTAATTATATTTTATGTAAAAGTACATGTATATGAACCTTCTAAAATAAATCCAAGTATAATAATAAAATATTCCTCCAAAAAAGGTAATTGAGATATAGTCCATTATGATTTAAGAAAACTCTTAATAAAAACAACATGATTAAGAGAGAATAGATATAATGTTTAAATAATCAGAATTAGAATAATAAATTCATTAAATTTCAAATTTTCATTATATTTATCTTTTAATATAATCATGTTCATAAAATAACATGTGACTTAAAGAATAAATTTTTTAGATTAAAACATGTACCTCAAGTAAAGGCTTTTGACGTATTTTATTCATCTCTAGTATAATAATAATATAAAAACATTATGTTTCCTAAGAAAAAGTTCTAGTTTTTACCAATTATACTTATAATATATTACTATATGATTTAAACTACATATTTTATATATAAGTCTATTTTGTCCATGTAAAAATATTTTGATATCACTCAGTTTATATATTCAGAATGGAATCTGTGTATTGAACTTCATAAAAGGGTTCATTGTTTCACAATTTACTAAATAATCATAATTAAATAATTTTATTTTTATAAATAAATTACACATTTAAAATTATCCTTGAATTATGGTTATGGAAGATAAACTACATTACAATCATTGAGATGGTAGGTTGTGCTTCAAAATGTGTAACATTTTAATTTTTTAGTGATAAAAACTCAAATAATGTAATTTTTATTTTATAATTATATATTTATTATTATATAATAATCTTAATATAATTTTTTGAAATAAAATTACTTATACTATCCCTGGGATACCATAATAAAAATGGATCATAATTCTTTGTAAGACAATTTTCTACCATACCCTTGAATGGACTTGTCATTTATCAACAAATTTTAATGTAATAAATTATATGATATATTTATTTCCCAGAATTATTAAAATGATTTTTGTATCATATGTAAACATAAAATTCATAATCATTAATATCCCTATGTCAAGATGATGCTAAAAAAATTACATTGGTTTGTGATGCAGTAGTCCACTGTATACCTGAATGATTGTTTCATTTCCAATTTAACAGAAGAGTATATAGATATATGTTTTTAAATTAACATAATACAATTTTGTTATATGATAGATATTTAAATTATTATACCATCATTAATTAGTTATATTATAATGTGTTTTATGGGAAAATAAAACATATATGATAGGTTATGAATGATATGTCTTTATCAACCAACATCTATAGGAATATAACTAAAGCCTCTCTATATAGGATTTATAATCACAAAAATATTAAAATTAATGGGAATGTATATATGGATGTTATTTGGGATGGTTTTGGATAAATGAAAATCCTTTTTATGTTTGTAATGTTGAATAGAGGATGTTTGATTTAATAAGTTAGAGGGAGTGGATTTTTTTTAAATACCATAAAATTTTATATAATGTGAAGTAAATCTAAAAAAATATAACTTGAAAATTAAAATTAAATAGTTTTTAGGGTTTATATGATTGTAAACTCTTCCAAAATTCAGAAATAAACATTTCGTAAACATTTCATTTCATTAACCTATATGGTTCCTCAATTATTCCATTTTAGATTTCACCATAGTAAATAGTTTTACACAACTTTTATGAATCATTATGATCAAAAATTAACTTTTCCTTATTACTTAATCATAATTATTTTTATGTAATATATTAAATTAATTTTATAATATTAAAATCACTAATTTGGAATAAAATAACTTAAAATTATTCCTTCTAAATGTTTCAAAAAATAGTTATTTATGAAATTTATTTATCATGAAATAAATTATCATATTTTAACACCATGTCTATACATCATCATTATATGAATTTTAATTGGTAAAAATTGATATATAAAATATTTATTTAATATTAATCTTTTCTTAATTTGGGTTACATTAACTTTTTAAAATCAATATACATTATGAAATTTAAAAGCAATTTTTTTGAAAACCACTTTTTTATAGATAAAAAAAACTCATACCAAAGTAATGAAAAATAATTATTGAATTGAAATTAATTATTTTATTATAAATATAATATTCCATATATTAATTTAATACCTTATATTAAATTTAATTTTACATTTAAATTACTTAATTTAATGGATTGAAATGATTGTATTTGATGACATATAATTTTTACTATTCATAAAAATAAATCATTTCCTAAAAATATAAAATATTGTTCATAATATTTTTTCTATGATGATTAAAAAATTGAATTTTGTTTAATCAAATAATTATTTTTACAAATATAGTTAATAATTTTAATATTTGCTGAAAAAAATAATTATTGATGAAACCATATTTATTTATTTATTTATAGAAGACCAAATTTTTATTTTTAAATACCATGTTCATATTTCCTTAGAATTCAATGATATAATTATATTTATAATGAAATTTAAATAATTTTCATAGTGTAGTTTATATTACACATACAATAAAATTTAACGGCTTCATTGTAATAGGAATATATAAATATTAATGTACTGTGGTTCATTTACACTTAGTGATAGGTGTCATACCTGGTACTGAACATACTATTTTAAAAATATATCTAGTATTTCAAAACATTCACCAATGGAAATGGTCATAATGGAACAAATATAATTAATTCTAAAAAAATTATCACTGTTTTATGGTGAACAATGTGTATAATTCTCTCTACGTGAAAGATAATTATACCTTTTCAATGATAAGAATTTAAATATACAAAGTCCATTATAATTTGAAAACTATAGACATTGAAAAAATGGATTGGGATAAATCAGATTCATCACATTTTAATTATCAAATATCCACCCTTGTTATCATTAAGTGATTTAAGATGGAGGATATGGATGTATTGAAGAATGTATATAAAATTCTAAAACTCATGTATGATAATCATTTAGTTATAATATTCAGGGAATTAATTTTGGTTCCTTAAATACTAGAGTTTAATAATTGGATTTAACTGATTCATGTTTCTAATTATTCTATATCCATATTTTATGAGACTTTTATATAGAACTAAAGACTTATTATTTGTATAACAACATTAAAAGAGTGATTTTAGAATATATATCCTGATTCATAGTCTTTGAATCAAGTTTAGGATATATGGAAGAATTATATGGAGATAATGAAATTATTACCCATACATATATTCAAATGGGATATCATTACCATATATTTTAATGGTAATCCATAAAACCTTTGTAAGATATAATTCTATTAGAGATATAGATGAAATCCACAAAAAATCACCAAATTTCATTACTGTTTGAGAGGATTTCTCACTCATTCAACTTAACAATATATACAAAAATTTGGTTGATATTATACATAACATTCCATTTTAATTTTATTTTTTTTGATATCCATGGATTTCCATGAATTTGTAGAAATGTATTTAACAATAATTGATTATGAAGATTATATTTTTCACAACTTTTCGTTTTCATAGTTATGGTCAACGTGAATGTACCTTTTTAACTCAAATACATTATGAGAACTTATTTAATATATTTAAAATTAGGTTTTTATTAGAATGATCCACTGGTTTTGTTCACATAAAATATATGTTCCAATTATATCTTTTGAATGAATCTATATGATCCTAGATATAAAAAATTCATCATAACTGAGACATGTTTGGATAATATTAAAGAGAAGAATATACTGGGAGTGGATATTTTTCTTGTGATTTTAGAAAATATTTAAAAATTAATGTGTCTTTTCAATGAATAAAAAATATGAAAAAATTATATAATAATATTAACATTAATGATATTTCATTTTATAGGTTTTAAATAATGTATATTGTGAAATATAATGATGGATTAAGGTAATGATGTTTAGTAAGAAGCTAAATCCTATCCCAAAATACATTGTTCTCAATAAAATAATTAAACATGATAGGATGATAGAATATCTCTTTTAACTTCCACTTAAAATCTCAAAACTGTAGGATATGTTTTAAGTACCACATCTGATGATGAATAATCCTATTATATCACATGTAGTAAACAATTCTATTTTATGAATTAAACTAGATCATTGTTATGAGGGGAAAATGTTAATATCATGGAATTAAAATATAATATACCATGTATTGGTCGGAGTGGATACTCAGGGGGGGGGGGTGAATTGAGTACCAATAAAAATTTCTGTTAAAAATTATTTCTATTAAAATCCCAAATTTATAAAACAAGTTAAACTGTAGTGAATTTGTAAAACTGTAAAGGTTCAATTAGGTTCTCAAAAGATTGATTAGGTCTCAATTAATTTAATCAGAATATTAAATTAGCTTTTGAAACTAATCTAATGATTTACAATAGTTATAAAGACTTTCTAGATTAACTATCAAAATAGCTTTAAAATAGTTTTGTATTTCAACGTAATTAGTAGAGGAATATAAAATATATAGTATATTTTAAACTTAATTTAAGAATGCACAACAGATGTGAAACAAGTGGTTTAGTCTCAAGATGAGACCTAATCCACTCCACTTGGTGATCACCTGCCACTAAGCAGTTTATATAAATAAACTCTAATCCATACCCTGGATCGGGGTTAACAACAGTTCATAGACTGTTCAGGCCACGTAGGGACCACTACCACAGTTTTCATGGGAAAACAAATAATGATCAGGCCATGTAGGGAACTCTTCCATAGTTTCCATGGGTAAATAGGAGTAAAAGGTTTAGTGTGAGGACTTTGAAGTCCTCCAGTTCAGCACAGGAGTCAGTGTGTGTGTAAAATGTACAGATTCCACACACTGCTCAAAATATTTAATGATGAATTACTTAGAGAGAGTATATAAGAGTTTAGAATGCTCTAGTGGTTAGCAGTGAAGCTCTGGGCTCCTTTGATTCAGAAGAAATGCTTCTGGGTCCTTCTCTGTTTTTTCTGTTGAAAAACAGAGTATTGTGAGTCAGCTTGTGTTCTTCTAGAGTGAAGATATTCTCTTGATTCCAATGTACATCGTGTGTTGTTCAATAGAGATGGATTGCATGTATGATACAATTGTTCTTTGAAGAAATCACAATATCTTCTCTGTGGTCGTGCTTGCCAGCTTGTTCTTCCGTTTAGTGCAGTGCACTCACATTTCTTGAGTTGTAGCATGCCTTGTGTTGTCTCGTGTGTCTTCCTCTTGGGTACACTCCTCTTTATCTTCTAATTCATGAGGTTGAGCCGACATGTTCTATGTATGGTGTGTCTCGTACCTCCTACTATGTCTACAAATAACGATTAATTATGTCAGTGCATTAAAGTCATCAAATATGACCGTTAAAAACTTAAATAGTTAAAAGGAAAAAGAGTTTAAGAAATGGTGTCACAGTAGTTATGCAAATGGTGTCTCCTTCATGGTGTCTTCTTCATAGTATGTCCTTCATAGTGTCTTGCTCACGGTGTCTGAGTCACGGTGTCAGGATAACTGTGTCTGTTCTTAGTATCTTCATTAACGGTGTCAGGCTTACTGTGTCACGGTGTCTTGTGGTCATGGTGTCTCATTGGTCACAGTGTCTTACTGGTCATGGTGTCTGAGACTTAGGCTTCACAGTGTCAGGGTTCACCGTGTCTTTCTCACGGTGCCAGGCTCACTGTTTCTTATACTTAGATAAATAACTGTATTCAGACTTAATCGGTAATATGCATAAAATGAATTAAACTTAACCATTATAAAGTATAAGATAACTTGAAACATAAATACACATGATTGATAAGATATGTGAGATTTGTGATCATGAATCAGATGTGTAATTATTATTGAGATTTGTGAATAGTAAAGAGATTTGTGAATAGTAAAGAGATTTGTAAATAGTAAAGAGATTTGTGATCATTAAAACATGATTAATACATGAGGATTCCAAAACCATGAAACACGTCCATTCACCATCTAAATGTTCCCTATAAGATTTATAAATTTGTGTATGAAACATGGAAATCAAAATATATAATGAGGAAGAAGTGCATAAATCTATTTTTATATTAGTAATGAACATTTCTAGGAAAACTATATTTTAAGGGATGTAGAATTTGACATGAAAAATTATTATCTTTTAATGTGTTGAATAACATGTTTCATGTGTAATGGTGAAATAAAATGAACCATCATATTTTTTAATGAGATAAAATATTATAATACAAGATAGATAATTATATATTATGAGAATGAAATTTGAATCATGACTATAAATATTATTAGTGTAATAAAACCATAAGGAAAATGAATAACACAAAAGAAAAATATTAATGCATATATTTTTCTTTAAATATCATACCACCAATTGAAAATTTCATAATCAAGAAAGACATTAAAAATAAAGCGGATGTTTTTAAATGGAATTATACATATTTGATAAATAGAGTTTAATGAAATGGTTGCAGTTATATATTGGATATAAATTTAAAAATAAATACAATAATATATATAACGGTAATAGTTTAATTACATTACTTATTAATTTTATGGATTATATTTTAAGGTTTTATTTAATATATAATAAAATAACATAATTTTAGCATAAAAAATATTGTTTGATTGCACCTAAACTTTTTTCCAGGAATTATTCAGTTTGTTAAAAAGATAAAATTATTGGTTAAATAATAAAAAAGTAATGAAATATAATTTATTTATTATATCATAATATAATAATAATCTCAATTCCATTTATTATATTTTTCAAATTGTATATTTTTTAGTTTATAGTATGAGACACTATATTTACATTAATAATTAATTTTATTACATATTCATGATTTAATATTTCTTTAAGGAATTATATTATTTCTATATTCACCCCATATATATTTTAGGGATAAAATAATGAATTAAAAAATATTATTTTCAATTTGGAAACTAATTATTAACTTTTTTATATGTTATAATTTATTATAATAAAATATATTTTTAGGTCATATAATTTAATAATATCATTGGATGGTAACATTCATTTTTGCAAGGATCCAAATTTCCAAAAAAATTATTTTTAAAATTTAATACAAATTAATGTCATGATAACTAATATTGAATGTACTGGGAATGCAGTGCAAGCCAAAGTTAATGGGATTCTAAAATTGTTACATCGATCATCGACATGAACACATTATCATCAGTGAAATACTCCCCAATTACATCATTAGGATCTCTTGTGGGGAATTTTGTGCACAAAATAAAACCATAAATACATGGTTCAATCGAAATTTTTATGTTCATTAACAATTCATTGCCTATGGTCATTGATAAAAAAAATATGATGTCAAATTCATTAAGATCATCCACTCGTGCTTTGTAAATCTATGAAAATTTCAATCATCAGAACCCATATGCTAACGTGGAGTTCCGATGATTCCATTGACATCTCAATGATCAACATTACTCTGCTCCATCACTCTATGAAGATATACTATGGTCAATTGACAGGAACTATAACCTCTATCTCTCAGAATTAGGGGAGAGAAAGTGTAGAGAAATTCTATCACCATTGGTATCTGAATAGTATTTTTCATGAGATATCACTCATTGATTTATAGAAAATCATTTAATACCTAAAATAAATTAGTGTTTCCTGAAATATTATATCTATTAAATGACATATATATCCAACTATACTGATTTGTTAATATCATTTATATTTTTATAACGTTCTTGTATTAAAAAATGTATATTTTGTGATACAACCTACAAGGACCCAGCCTTAAAACATTACATAACCTTGAATTAAATGAATAATTCACATTGAGTATCTTTTCAGGTTTGCAGTTTTAGAGAATTAGAACATAACTATTACATCTCAAAATATTTCAAAGTAGACACTTCTACATAGTTTCCATTTTTTTTCAAAACATGAACTCTTAAAAAAAATAATGTCTAGTTCCATGTTTAAGACAACATGACTTTTCCTTGGTACAATCCTTGACCCTATTCTACATTATGTCCTATGAAAAAAGTTTAAAAAACTTGGGATGAGCATAAAATGCTTAGTAAGGGATACAGAAAGAATGAAAACTGTTAGTTTTTCAAAACAACAAGTAAAACATGAATACTTTAACATAAGTAATAATTTTCACCTTTATGAAGTAGTAAATACTCTTCACTGAATAAAAGATCATTTCTTACCCTTTTGTAACCAAAATATTACCATAAAACCCATATAAATAACACATAACATATAAAGGTAACTTGGGACTGAAACATTCATAAATGGAATAACCATAAGATCGACTTCCACACATATCACTAAATTGAATAGCCATACGGCCGACTTCCATACCCAATGAATTGAAGGTTATAACGTAACCACCCATCCTGGTATTCACCGCACCACCCGTGATTTGTTTTATCATGTAACCACCCATCAAATGTCCATGTACCAATATAAAATCACAACACATACAAAAAATATAAAGGAAAGAAACCATTTCCACATTTAAACCATAATATATCACTTAAATATATTGACATATCAAATCCATTATCAAAACCATTTTCAATACCAAAATACATAACAAAATATATGGTATATATTTTCTTTTAAAAACATTATAGCTTGTTGAGGAATCCAAAGATGAAATAATACTCGTGGCGATAGAAAAAGTCATTGTCATCAATTACATTAAAAGAAACATTCATTTTTTTCATTTAGTAAAACGATTCATAGAAAAATATTCCCTTTGAAAAATTAAGGGTGTTTATAACGTGTATAAATGATAGTCGTGTATTAAAACAAAATATTCCTCAATGAAAAGAGATTTAGATGAAGTCCCTTAACTTGTGTCCAACATGACCCATTCGTTCTTTAATGTCCTGAATAGTAAACTAAAGTTAATTTCAACTTGCTTAAGAACCTATTTCAAGTTTATTCTTCCTTTTATATAACTTATTACCATGTTATAAAAAATATGTAATCATTTAAGTTAATAATGTTTGTTTTGTCGATATTTGGTACTTGAGTCAAAAATGGACTTCTTATAATTACATGTTGTTCACATGGTCAAAGATTCATTATAACCAGAATGATATTCATGATTTGGATATCTTATATATCACATATATCCAACATATATATGTTTTTATAATTGTACATAACATTTAGAGGTAAGAAATGAAATGCACTGTTCATGGAGATGGTAAGTCGTACATACGCATAAACGCTACATCCATTTCTATTTCATATTTAATTGAATTAAAACATAATGATACATCGGTATATTACAATTAAAGTATAATATCATATATAATATCATTAACTCTATCCTTTATAGATCCCACATAAGGCATTAACAAGTCACATCACTTTGACGGGGCGGTAGTCCACACTTTCTCAAATGAGATTATCGTATTTACCCACTGTGGAAACCATAAAGGCTTGATATAATTGGGAATTACAGAAGCATAAGGAAATCATAAACATAATATATATCATATATAAATATAGTTCCATCATAATGGACACCATGAGAGGCGGTAAGATGAAATTGATCAATCATCATTTCGTGAGGCGTTAGTTTGCATCCACTGAAACATTATGTTCTTCATCCATTAGATGAAGGTGTGTGTAAGTGTAGTTTGAATACTTATCATAAAAACATACTAGTAAATTGATTATACTGGTTTTGTTACAAAAGAAATTAATAAAAAGAGTTTAGGGTTTGGAGAAGTATAATTAAAGAAAACAATTTAAGAGAAACTGTTATCTTTAATTTGGGTAACTCCCTTTGGTTTGAACAAATTGACTTCTTGAAGTGCCTTATGCCTAAGGTAAGGCTTCTAGGAGGAGGAGAGGTATGTAGAGAGCTTAATTGGGCATATTTTTGATGATCCAAAAGTCTTGAGAGGGGTGAAGAATTGGTTAGAAATGGTCTCCTTTTATAAGGGGGAGGAGGGGCTCTTTAGGAAAGTGTGAAAAAATTATTTTATTATATAATGATATTCGGTTTATAATGGTCCTAAAATCATTATAGTCGAAGATAAGATGGATCATTGTCGAAATAAAATCATCCAATAGGAAATGGAGCAGTTTTGGACAATATTTTAATCATTATAATCTTATTTATTTAAATGATTTATTAATGAGGTAAATACTACCTCATTATTGTGTCATGAATAATTTAATTTATGTGATATCTAAAAATTATAAAGAAAATAAAATGATGTAGGAAATACTTTTATATTTCTAATTAATATCTATATTCGAAATGATAATTTATATAACCCCTTCTAAAAATTAATTCACTAAACGGCATTTGCTTTTGTCATTTTTACCTTTACTTTATGTTAATTAATCTAAATTGTCATTATCACTCCTATGTGTCTCAATGGGGTCCCCAAATCGACCCAAAGATGCCCATGGTCGTTAATGACTCAACAAAAAAGGTTTGGAAAAGTGTTAAGGTAATTTTGTATTATTATAATATTCTTTTAACCATGAATTACCATATTTACCTTTAACCGAGGTAAATAAAAGTCAAAAGTTACTATTAACCAAAAATTATTATAATCTTATTGAACCACATTTTACATTTTTATAACAACCATGTATGTCATATTTTCTAAATTCAATTCACAGAAGTGGTAAAATTTCTTTTATATGAAAAATTCAGTTTTTAACTTCCACTAAGTGGTTTCACTATTCATCAAAAATTGAAGTTTTTCAGAAAAATACAAAAAATTCCTACTAAGATATATTTGATATTCTGAATTCAAAAATGATGTCTATTTTTCAATATTCAAAACATAGAAGTGGAATTAATTAATTTTTAAATTAATTCCCATTATCAAAACAAATAGCGTGTTTTTAAGAAAAAATAACTATCAAAAGATTGATACTTGTTTATGTCCAATTTCAAAGTGAAATTAATTCCAATGACCAACATTGGATTAAATGGTAAAAATATTTTTTAATTTCAATTTAAAACCAATTAAAGAGATAATATAACCATATAAATACCTAAGATTAAAAGGAAGTTTTGAATTAAAATACAATATTTTTCACTATCCATTAAAAAATGAACTTTATCAGAAAAATACCAAAAATTACCCAAAGTAAAATTTGATGACCCCATTCTAAAGAAGGATTTTATTTGGTCAATTAGAATGTATTAAAGTGACCAAAACTATATTTAAATGTGGTTCACTATTAAAAGTAAGTAAATCAATCTTTTAATGTAAATTATGCTTAAAATTTGATTCATTCACATTTTAATCCTATAACTTTTATTAGATAAATGCATATACATTTAACAAACATGTATAATAATATTGTAGTTAGTTTCATTCATTCCTTCCAATACAATGGCTAAGATTTAACTACTATTTAAAAATAATATTATTATATTATTAGTGTGCAACGTAAGATTTCAAAGAAACCCGTTGTTGCGTATCGGGTACGTTATCAAACATAGAAACCTTTTTTAATGTGAAATTAATATTTAATTCAAAAATATTAATTAATATGAAAATCTATTATTCTTCATTTACCTAGGATGTTACATCCTTCTACCCTTTTGGAAATTGCGTCCTTGCAATTTTTATTCACTTATCAAAATAAGTGGGGGTATTTATCCCTCATAACATTTTCAGATTCCCACGTTGCCTCTTCAACCATAAGGGCTTTCCACAAAACCTTTACCTGTTGAATTACCTTATTTTGCAACACTTTCTCTCTACGGTCAAGAATTTGTACTCTTTGTTCTTCATAAGAGAGATTCTCTTTAAACTTAACGACCTCTGGGCTCAAAACATGAGATGGATCTGGCATATACTTTCTCAACATCGAAACATGAAAATCATTTTGTACCTGGGATAAACTTCGAGGTAAATCATATTTGTACACAACTGATCAATCTTTCTCCATAATTTCATAAGGTCCAATGAACCTCAGACTCAACTTTCCCATCTTACCAAAACACATAACACTTTTCCATGGAAAAACGTTGGGAAAGACATGATCACCTACCTCAAAATAAAGATCCTTCCTCCGGTTATCTGCATAACTTTTATGTCTGCTCTGAGTTGTTCTCATGTGCTTATGAATCAACCGAACTTTATTTGCCATTTATTTTACCAATTCTGGTCCCATCAGCTTCCTTTCACCTACTTCATCCCAAAAAGCTAGAGTTCGACAACACTTTCCATATAATGACTCAAATGGAGACATCTTTATACTGGAATGAAAAATTTTATTATATGAAAATTAAACCAATTAATGATGTTGGTCCCAACTTCCCTGATAATCCATCGAGCATGCACGTAACATATCCTCCAATGTATTAATTGTTTGTTCTAATTGCCCATCTGATTGAGGGTGAAAAGTTGTACTGAAATTTAATTAAGTACCAAACAACATCTGAAGGCCTTTCCAAACATAGAAGTAAACCTGGGATCACAATCAGATACAATGGAGAGGGGAACTCAATGCAACCTGACTATCTCTTTAACATACAATCGAGAAAGTTGATCTAGAGACAATATATCTCGAATAGAAAGTAAATGATCAGATTTAGTTAATCGATCAACTATAACCCAGATTGAATTATTACCTCGAGATGTCGTTGGTAATCCCACAATGATTCCATGGATATATTTTCCCATTTCCACTCTGGCACCAGTAATGGATGAAGCATACCTTTCGGTAACTTCCATACTACTTTAACCTACTGACAAGTCAAACACTTCACAGTAAAATCAGAAATATCTCTTTTCATTCCATCCCACCAGTAATAATCACAAAGATCTTTGTACATCTCAGTACTGCCAGGATGAACTAAAAACGAAGAACTATGAGCTTCACATAACAGCTAATTCTTCAATTGTGAATCACAAGGCACACATAATCTCATCTCAAACCTCAATACACAATCATTATTAATGTTAAAATAAAGCAACTTAACCTTCTGAACCAACTATACCTTTTTCTACAACTCACTGTCTTCCTTCTACACTTGCTTAATTCTATCTGATAGAGATGATTTCACTGACACCTTAAACAAAACAGAATAATTTCCTGCACCAACAAACTTCTATGTCAATGTTCATCAAATCAAAAACCAAAGGATCATGTTCCAAATGTAACATGGTTAAGGAAGTATTACTTTTTCGACTCAAAGCATCAGCCACTTTATATGCTTTTCCTGGAAGATAATGGATCGTGCAATCATAATCCTTGATTAATTCCAACCATCTCCCCTATCTCACTTTCATTTCTTTTTGAGTGAATATAAACTTCAAACTTTTGTGATAATGATATATTTCACCCTTCACTCCCTACAAAGGATGCCTCCGAATTTTTAATGCAGAAAAAACAGTAGCTAAATCCAAATCATGTGTAGGGTAAATTAACTCAAGATTTTTTAACTGATGTAAAGCATAAGTAATTACCTGATCATTCTGCATTAGGACACAACCCAGTCCTTTCAAAGAATCATCACTGTAGATAAGAAACTCACCATTTCTGGATAGAAGTGCCAAAACTGGAGCATTCACCAATCTTCTTTTCAATTCCTGAAAACAATCATCACATTCTTTTGTCCAGATGAACTTAACACCTTTTCGAGATAACTTAGTCATTGGACTAGATAAACGTGCAAAATTTTCAACAAACTTCCTGTAATAACCTACCAAACCAAGAAAACTGCGAATCTCATTTATATTTGTGGGTCTTTTCCATTCTTCAACAACTTTAATATTAACATGATCAACAGTTATGCCATTTTTTGAAACAATGTGACAAAGGAAAGAAATTTTTTGCAACCAAAACTCACACATGATGAATTTCCCAAATAGTTTATTTTCTTTTTAGGTTTTCAAGACAACCCTTAAATGACTTTTATTTTCCTCCTTAATTTTGGAATAAATCAAAATATCATCAATGAACACAACCACAAACTTATCCAAGAACTCATGGAAAATTGTATTCTTAAGATCCATGAATACAGTAGGTGCATTGGTTAACCCAAAAGGTATAACTAAAAATTCATAATGTCCATATATAGTACGAAATGTGGTCTTTGGAATGTCTGCTTTCTTTAATTTCAACTGATGGTACCCCGACCTCAAGTCAATATTTGTAAAATACTGAGCTCCCTGGATCTAATCAAACAAATCATCGATATGAGGAAAAGGATACATATTCTTAACAGTGATGTTATTAAATTATCTATAATCAATGAAATGTCTCATTGAACCATCTATATTTTTAACAAAAAATACAGGAGAACCCCATGGTGATGTGCTAGGTCGAATGAAACTTTTATATAATAACTCCTGTAATTGCTTCTTTAAATATAAAAGTTCAATTTGAGCCATTCAAAAAGGGGGTTTTGAAATTAGATTAGCATTAGGAACTAAGACAACAGTAAATTCAGCTTCCCGATCAGGTATTATACCCGGAAACTCATCAGTAAAAATATCAAGGTACTCATTTACCTCTGGCACATAATTAATATAAACAACCCCTTTGTTTTCAACAATATGTGCAAGGTAACATTCATTTCCATCTTTTACTTGTTTTGAAACATCCTGATATGTTATCAAAATTAAGGATTCATTCTTGTACACAAACAATAAATCTTTCAGAAAATAAACATCTTTAGCTTTACAATCAATCTTATCATGATAAAAAAAAGCCAATCCATGCCCAAAATAACATCAAACTATTCTAGAGGCAAAACAATAGGGTTTGCAAGTAGATTCTTTCCACACAAAAGGACATGAATGTTCTTATGTTTTCTTTTTGTCTCAACATTTCTTCCAGGTTTTTTACCATAAGTTCAATATTCATATCGTGAGATGGAAATCCCAATTTAAAAGAAAAACTCTCAGAAATGAAAGAGTGTGTAGACCTTGAATAAAAAAAAACATTGGCATAATCTGAACGAACAAACATTGTACCTGATACAACTTAATTTGATGGCCCAACATCTACTGAAGTAGTTGAAAAGGATTTCACCACCACTTTATACTTGTAGTCTGGCTGCTTTCCCTCCTTTGAGTTCTTCTCGGGACACTCATTTTCATAGTGACCCATTTCATTACAATTAAAACATCTTACCAATGGCTTTTCATTGCCTGCTTGATCATCTTCCTTACAATTATGAGCAATATGACCAGACTTACCACACCGGAAGCACTTTCCAGACATTGATTAACATTCTCTGAGATGCTTTTTACCACACTTATCACAAGATGGATATTTACTTTTCTTACCTCCAAGCTTCTTTGATGAATTTTTCCCCTTTTCCTGCCAACTAGACCTCTTATTCTATTGTTTTTCAAATAACACTTGATTATCGGCAAACTCCATTTACATCTTCACCACACATCGAACTAGTTTTTCATAAATTTTGAACTCACGTGTGGCTAACGCTCTTCAATATTGTGGATTTAGTCCTGAGTAAAATCGATTTATCTTACTATCAAGATCTCAGATGAAATTTGGTGCATACCTTGCCAGTCGAGTTAACTTTTCTTCATAAGCACCCACTGAGTAATCCTCTTGCGTCAATTCTAGGAATTATTTTTCCATCATAAGACGAAGAACCTTAGGAAATAATTTCTCAAGAAACAAACCTTTGAATTAATCCCAAAAAGAGCATCAATCTTCCCACTATCAATGATATTTTTCACCATCGACCGCCACTGATCAGCTTCACCTTCAAAACGGTAAACAACAAGACAAACCTTTTGATGTTCTGAACATCACATAACATCGAAAATATTTTCCGGTGCTTTAATCCACCCTTCTGCTAGCACAGGGTCAGATGATCCTCTGGATGATGGGGGATGTTTCCTCATGAAATTCTCCACTACTTACATGTTCCCCTGCGGTTGATCTGGCTGATCTCATGCATGAATACAAGTACCATTTATAACATGAGTCAACTATTCCATCACTGCAACAAACTGTTTTGTTCCAATTTTGACCATCTCAGGATGCTGATTTGGAAGGTTTCCTTCCTCCTGATGTCATCCAAACATAGCTGCCATGTTTCCTCTGATAAAAACCATTCTGAACACAGAAATATCTTAGGCAAAGTATCATATAAATCTTTAAATGCAACATAATTTCAATATTTACATAAATTACTTTATGGATATTAATTTAACAATACCCTAACTCCTAAAGTTGTCTAAACCGACCTCGGATACCAACTATAAGGACCCAGACTTAAAACATTACACAACCTTGAATCAAATGAATAATTCACATTGAGTATTTTTCAGGTTTAGAATTTTATAGAATTAGGACATAACTATTACATCTCAAAAGAGTTAAAAGTAGACACTTCTACACAGTATCCATTTTTTTACAAAACATGAACTCTTAAAAAAAGAGTTCTGTCTAGTTACATGTTTAAGACAACATGACTTTTCCTTAGCCCTATCCTTGACCCTATTCCACATTATGTCATGTGAAAAACATTTCAAAAACATGGGATGAACATAAAAATCTCAGTAAAGGATAAACAAATAAGGAAAACTGTTAGTTTTTCAAGACAACATGTAAAGAATGAATACTTTAACATAAGTAATACTTTTCACCTTTATGAAGTAGTAAATACTCTTAACTGAATAAAAGATCATTTCTTACCCTTTTGTAACCAAAATATTACCATTAAACCCATATAAATAACACATAACATATAAAGGTGACTTGGGACATAAACATACATTAATGGAATAACCATACGGTCGACTTACACACATATCACTAAATGGAATAGACATATGGCTGACTTCCATACCCAATGGATTGGAGGTTATAACGTAACCACCCATCCTAATATTCACAACACCACCCGTCATTTGGTTTATCACGTAACCACCCGTCAAATGTCTAAGTACCAATATAAAATCATAACACATACAAAAAATATAAAGGAATGAAAACATTTCCAAATTTCAATCACAATATATCACTTAAATATTTTGACATAAAAAATCCATTATCAAAACCATTTTCAATACCAAAATACATAAAAGAGTTTATGGTATTTATTTTCTTTTAAAAACATTAAGGCTTGTTGAGGACGCCAAAGATCAAATAATACTCAAGGCAGCAGAAAAGGTCTTTGTCACCACATATGTTAAAAGAAAAATTCCTTTTTTTCATTTATTAAAACGCTTCATCGATAAATATTCCCTTTGAAAAGTCAAGGGTGTTTATACATTGTATAAAAGTAAGTCGTGTATGAAAACAAAATATGCCTAAATGAAAGGAGATTGAGATGAAGTCCCTTACCTTGTTTCCAACTTGACCAGTTCGTTCTTTAATATCCTGAATAGTAAACTAAAGTTGATTTTTACTTTCTTAATAACCTTTTTAACGTTTATTATTCCTTTTATATTACTTATTACCATGTTATAAACAATATGTAATCATTTAAGTTAATAATGTTTGTTTTGTCGATATTTGGTACTTGAGTAAAAAATGGACTTCTTATAATTACATGTTGTTCATGTGGTCAAAGGTTAATTATATCCAAAATTATATTCATGATTTGGATATATTATATATCACATATATCCAGCATATAAATGTTTTTATAATAGTACATAACATTTAGGGGTAAGAAATGTAATGCACCGTTCATGGAGATGGTAAGCCGTACGTACGCACGAACGCTACATCCATTTATATTTCATATTTAATGGAATTAAAACATAATGATACATAGTTATATTATAATTATAGTATAGTATCATATATAATATCACTAACTCTATCCTTTATACATCCCACATACGACATTAAAAAGTCACATCACTTTGAGGGGGCGGTAGTCCACACTTTCTCAAATGTGATTATCATATTTACCCACTATGGAAACCATAAAGGCTTGATATAATTGGGAATTACAAAAGAATAAGAAAATAATAAACAGAATATATATCATATATAAATATATTTCCATCATAATGGCCACCATGAGAGGCGGTAATATGTAATTTAACAATCATCGTTTCATGAGGGGTTAATTTGCCATCCACGGAAACATTATGTTCTTCATCCATTAGATGGAGGTGTGTGTAAGTGTAGTTTGAATAAATATCATAAAAACATACAAGTATATTGATGATACTAGTGTTTTTATAAAAGAAAGTAATAAAAAGAGTTTAGGGGTTGGAGAAGTAAAATTAAGGAAAACAATTTAAGAGAAACCGTTACCTTTGTTTTGGGTAACTCCCTTTGGTTTGATCAAAGGACTTCTTGAAGTGCCTTCTGCATAAGGTAAGGCTTCTAAGAGGAGGGGGGGGGGGGAGGATGTAGGGATCTTAATTGGTCAGCGTTTGGAGGATCCAAAAGGCTTGAGAGGTGTGAAGAATTGGTTATATATGGTATCCTTTTATAAGGGGGAGGATGAGCTCTTTAGAAAAGTGTGAAAACATTATTTTATTATATAATGATATTCAGTTTCTAATGGTCCAAAAATCATTATAGTCGAATATAAGATGACTCATGGCCTAATTAAAATCATCAAATAGGAATTGGAGAGGTTTTGGATAATATTTTAATCATTATAATCTTATTTATTTAAATGATTTATTGATGAGGTAAATAATTCATCATTATTGTGTCATAAATAATTTAATTTATATGATGTTTAAAAATTATAAAAAAATACCATGATGTAGGAAATATTTCTTGATTTATAATTAATATTTATAGTCGAAAATATAATTTATATAACCCCTTCTAAAAATTAATTTACTATAAGATATTTTCTTTTGTCATTTTTGCCTTTACTTTAAGTTAATTAATCTAAATTGTCATTATCACTCCCAAGTTGCTCAATGGGGTCCCAAAATCGACCCAAATATGCCCAGGGTCGTTAATGACTCAACCAATAAGGTTTGGACAAGTGTTATGGTAATTTTGTATTATTATAATATTCTTTTAACCTTGAATTACCCTATTTACCTTTAATCGCGGTAAATAAAAGTCAAAAGTTACTATTCACTAAAAATTATTATCATCTTTTTGTACCAAATTTTACTTCTTTATAACAACCATTTATGTAAAAGTTATAAATTCAATTCACAGAAGTGGTAAATTTTCATTTAAATGAAAAATTCAGTTTTTAACTACCACTAAGTTGTTTCACTATTCATAAAAAATTGATGTTTTTCAGAAAAATACCAAAAATTCTGCATAAGCTATATTTGATATTCCGAATTCAAATATGATGACTATTATTCAAAATTCAAAACATAGAAGTGGTGTTAATTAATTTTAAAATTAATTCCCGTTATCAAAACAAATAGCATGTTTTTAAGAAATAATAACTATCAAAAGATTGATACTTGTGTATGTCCAATTTTAAAGTGAAATTAATTCCAATGAAAAATATTGGATTAAATCGTAAAAAACTATTTTAATTTAACTTTAAAACCATTAAAAAGATAATCTGACCATATAAATAAATTATATTAAAAGGCACTTCTGAATTAAAATACAATATTTTTCACTATTCATTAACAAAATGAACTTTTTCAGAAAAATACTAAAAATTACCCAAAGTAAAATTTTATGTCCGCATTGTAAAGAAGCTTTTTATTTGGTCAATTAGAATGTATTAAAGTTACCAAAACTATATTTAAAGAGGGTTCTCCATTAAAAGGTGGTAAATCGACCTTTTAATGTAAATTATGCTTAAAATTAGATTCATTCACATTTTAAGCCTCTAACATTTATTAGATAAATGTAAATACATTTAACAAACATGTGTAATCATATTGTAGTTTGTTTCGTTCATTCCCACCAATACAACATCTAAGAGTTAACTACCATTTAAAAATAATAATATTATATTATTATTGTGCAACGTATGATTTCAAAGAAACTTGTTGTTACGTATCAGGTACACTATCGAACATAGAAACCTTTTTTCAAGTGAAATTAATATTTAATTCAAAAATATTAATAAATATGAAAATATCTTATTCTTCATTTACCTGAAATGTTACACAACCTAATCCATTAAGTATACTTTTCATTCCTGAAAATATTAAATGAAAATTGAATATTGAAAACTAATATTGATTAAAATAATATATAATTAATGATAAATAAATTAAACACTAATTATTATTAAATATAATTATATAAATTTACTTACTCTTTTGGTGACCACACAATCATGGATAAAACCTAGACCTCATTTGGGGGGACCATCATCTACCAAAATAAAATTGTCCAAAATAGGGCAGACTTTTGAAAATTCTATAGTGTGTGAGCCTATAGGCCAATATCTTGATAGAAATAGATATTAATATAATACCAAGAGTATATTCTAGAAACACATCAATGCCCCTAAAAAGTTAAGGATAGTCGTAACAATGAAAACCAACATATAGACACATGCTATGTAATATTATCTCATTTCCAATAAATATATTAGAATGAAATATGTACACCTGTGTCCTCATTATATATTTCTTTATTAATTGTTGATCTATGTAGACACATTTAACTTTGACTAAAATAGATATGGATTTGTGAAGGTACTACAATCCTGATCAATCCAGCCCATGATATATTAATTCCTTAACATGGAAGCGAAAAATATTGCATTGACAATCCAACTATTTTCATATCTCTAATGATGCACCCAACACAATCTACCATGCCATGATTTCATTATCACAATTTTTTTCTTGAACTAAGGAACACCATCAAATGGGACAAATTGATAATGATCTCAAGTGAGGAGGCCAATACACATGATTATTGGTAGAAATATCCAATGACACCATAAACATGTTTGGTTCTTATTAGTAGTACAATATTCATGATCTCATCTACTAGAGACCACCATGTAAGTAATTCATGATAAGAAGTCACAATTCATATGATCCTCCATCACCTAATAACCTGACATCGTCTATTTCTAGTTTGATTGATCTATCTAGACCATAGGACATATATTTATGATTAATGTCATATTATCTAGAGGTTCTAATTATAAATTGGTATCATATATTTGATTTTGATATGACAATTAATCTAGGAACATTACCATTAAATAGTGGATGCAGAAATGTCTACACACTAATGGTAAGAAAGCATCATTTATATCTCAATGTATACATGAAATGGTACTCAAATGTACTGTGTAGTTGGGTCCAATGAACATACTATTACAACACTCCCATGTGAACAAGAGGAAACTTGCTAACCAACCTTATCACATCTCAAATGATTCAAAAAGAATTTCTTCTGAGTCATGATGTTATCAACTAGTTCTCCCACGTTTTCACCATTTGGAAATTTGTGAACATACCTCCTTGCCTCGTTGAGTTAAACCACTCATGTGATAAAAACATAAAGTTAATTTTTTCCAATATCAAAACATTACATCCTTCCAATTAATGATTTCATAATTTACATAATGATATTATTATACTTACTCGGTGTGATTCCATGAACTGGAATAAATAATTGTGTTTAATTTCTCCATAGGTGTATAAGAAACATCAATGTAATAAATATTTGTATGTATGGATACACCTATATCTAATGAGCTTGTACTACTCCTTACCTTATCCTAAATAAAATATTATACTGCATGGATCTAAAAAATACTATTATTTTCTATTTAAAACAAATATGCATTATTCCCCTCTTACGTGGTACATATCCATTATATATTCTCAAGTATAAATGGATACTTTTTACTACTTACATTGTATCACTCCCTAATTTAACTGATATTTTACAACTAAAAATTATATATTGGAAAAATAAATTCAAATAAATATCATGGAATACATGTTTTTATCCATCACTAAACCATATCGAATAACAATCAGCATGTTATTATTCTCTTTTCTCCCATACATTTCGACATATAGAGATATGTTCCATGTGAAACTAGTAACAAATGTTTCTAAAATTGTTCAAACAAGTATTTTTTTAATACAACGTCATTATATGTATGACATAATAGATCTATGAAACCATTATTTATAAATCATTACATCACATTCTTGAGATCTCAGGTTGAATAATTATGTCAATCCATGGTGAAATTACTTATATCCTTGACTTATATAACGTTAAGATTAATAACTGCTTCCCATTTGTTGTCAAAAATATTTTTCCTGTACAATAATGTCATTCCTACTAAATGCTATTAGATATATAGAAAACAATCATTATATATAAATATTCTTTTATTTATTTTATTTATTCAATCCTAAAATGGATTTCAGAAATATAAAACATATATTTTAATTTGGTGACATGACCATCCCTTTCTGGATGCATCTTATATACTCCTTCCATGATTTCTAGTTATGTCATACAGTTCTCAGAAAATAAGAATATATATCATATATTAGATATAATGTCATAAATGATTTTGAAATAATAACTTTTTATAATCAATGAATACATATTGGTAATGTGCTTGTACCATCCATCTATCATCTCACTTGAATAAAAACCACATTATTCAAAAATAATAATCCTCTTTTCACATTGATACAACAAATCCATTGTTGAATTTTAATTTATCTGGTGAATTTTTTTAATTTCAATATAATGCCTACTTTTAAGATGTTTTACTCATAGTGAATAATGTATCAATATCTACAGTGAATGCAAAAGCATCCCAATGGTTTTCACCTTCCGACACAGGGAAAATTCCACTTCCACACTACATGTGAAACCTATCACTATTTTAACCATTACTGCATCATTAGAATTGACCAAACCCATGTCAATATTTCTCCCCCAATGATAAATAGAAATGACCACCCTTATATAATAGTATATTCTATAAAATTACTATATAATTATATTAATGATATTCCTATAATATCCTATAAAACATTTAGGACAATTAAATTAGATGCATAATGTGTTTGTACATTATGCATGTTTTTTATATCCTAACAAAATCATCTCATCTAAACTCATTTCCTTATGAAATAATGTAATTTTATCATATAATGAATCATATTATATCCATTTGTTATTATAGTTTACTTATGGTTATGTTATATCACTGTTATATGCATAGAATGTAACAAAAAATTGTTGTTGTTTCCCCATGTCGAAACATTGAAAATACTTACATCGTAACCCTGATGTATAAAATATTTGATTAAGAGTTTCTTCATGATACATATTGTTGATCAATGTTAACATGTAAGATTTATTCTTCTATCCTCCTAATTTACATCAAATATATGATGTAGATAAGGTAATTTTCATTTAGGAAATACACTACACTAAATAATATTGGTCGATAAACACATGGTTATGATATTATTTTTCATGCTGGTGTATAGAAACTTATATCTTCATACCTTGGATAATCAATAAATTTCCATCAGATTCCTTTATTACCTAATTTAATTTAATGAAGTGTATTTTTCACTAGCTTATCCTTAGAATATTTCATGCTATATTATGGAAATAATTATTGAAAAATTGTTAATTACTATTATTTATAATGGTTTATTTTTACAAAATTAACTATAATCATCAATAATATTCATGGTGTTTATCTTCACTATGTAACGGACAAACCCATGTGGCCCTCAAACCCCGAACCTGGGCCGATTCGTCACATACCCTAAAAGTGTTCAAAATCCCCACTGGCTGTTGATAAGCACCCATAAAACAAACAACAGTTGAGAGGGAACAATTTCACCAAACCAAAACAAAACACACAAAATAAATATACATAATTAAAGAAGAAACAAAGACAAAAAAAGAGATATGCCATATAATTTATGAATGATATCAGAAATAAATGACTTTTAAAGTAGAAAAAGCTACAATATACAAGTCTAATGACAATTATCCAAAAACAACTGCTAGTCTATGTGATGGAATAGACGAACCCCCTCCATATCACCACCAGCTACCCATGTTATCTAAAATGAAACCTCAACGTCTCATTGCAGCGCCTTTCCTTTCCCCACATTCGAATACATACAAAGGTATACACACCATAAAAGAGGTGTGAATGGGTTTAGAAAACATTATCTATAGGATCCCACCCAGGTTTTCCATAACAAGTATCTATATTACAATTCATGTATCCCCATTTTAAATAAAACATGGAAGGATTAGTACTAAAATAGTTTTATAGAAAACACATTATACATTTTCTCTTTATCGCAGTACAAAAACCAATCAAGGTACATCAATTTCAATGCACACTATTTAAAATCACATTTCACAAAAATCAACATGAATATCACGGATAATATTGTAAAAAGCTAATAAATTTATGAAATATTAGAAAAAGATGCATTACAGTACCAAGGAATAAAACAAGCCAGTACGTAGAATAATTTTACCAAAAAATATATGTATTGTGTACTATGGTACCTAAAACAAATTATCTACACTCCATAACTTAAGAGACACATAGAAAGTGAAATTGAAAAATCATATACATACCTAGAGACAACAATATACAGTATAGGATAAGATTAACACCTAGAATGTGGACCCCCATAATAGATGGTGGCCTCAAGCCTAACCTCGCACCCATTACCCAAGGTAACCCAAGTGCTCATTTTCACAATCATTTCGATGTTTCATAAATCATTTCAAAACCATTTTCAATGATTTAAAAATACTAATATTATTTCATTTCATAAAAAACAATAGAAAAAAATGGTTGAAAAACGCATTTCAGCACACATAACCAATATAACATTTTCATTCGAATTTTATTATATACATATTTATAAAAATTGAACAATATGGTTTATCAAACATAGGCTAGAGACAGAATAAATTACCATAAACTCGCACTGTGCATGCCCATAATGGGATGTACCAAAAATGAAAACCCAATAATGTAAATGAAGGAAAGAGAATAAAATCCACCTCTCAATATTGAACAAATTTAATAAGAGGGACCATAGAGAAGATAAAACACCACATACTCCATGAAAACAATGCTAGCTACACCACCACCAATAGAGGAATATCCTTTGAAATGAGATCTCACAATGGATCATTGATAAAGACAAGAAGAATAACAAATTATGAATAAACGTATATGATGTTGCAACCCAAGGGCACTAACAATATATATGGAAACAAAGAATTATAAATATCACTCACCCACAGAGATGCACTACAACTGCTACAAAGATTGAATTCAAAATAGAGCATTCTATTAGGAATGATGACTCCGAAAACCACTGGAGAAGAGGTTTTGTTTGTGTGATTTAGAGAGTAGGAATTAAAATGGGATCCAAAAACTAAATAGAATCTCTAAAACATCCATGATCATGTAATTCCATGTTGTATAACACCTTTACACGTCATGAAATATACATAGTTATGTATACCAAGAAATCCTTCATCTATAATTAAATATCCTTTATTTAATAAAATCTCAACATTTAACACCTCCTCAAGTCATTTACCTCTTCACAGTGTGCATCCTTTCATTAAATTCATCCAATGACCCTTACACAACTTGTAACATGGCTACATGACATGAAATCCTCCTGGATCCTATAGAAATAGTTGGTTAAAATAGAGAGTCCATAAAATATATGAATTCACCATTAAAGTTATCCAAAAAATTCATTCATGGCCCAACAAAGACCATGAGATAAGGAATACGACAATATTATTAAAGACATAAATAATATATTTGTAAATGGATGTCACAATCTCCATGCCATAAAGGCTTTCCATCCCCAGTAATTCACAAGGAATATGTAATCCATATAAAAATATTTGTCCATTTCTCCCTCATCAATGACTCATGTTCCCAAGTCTCATGATATTCTAACACTTTTTTCCATGGTAGTCTAACCAACATGATTGAATTCCAACAAAAGAGTTTAAATTGGGAGTCAATGATATCAACTAGCTTTTCTAGAACAAAAATATCTATCTCTAACTCAATTTATTCCCCAATCATTAATTGTGAGGGATTAAGATGATACATCCTAAATTGAGTCATCTGTAATGCATCATGAATGACCATCAATTGAAACCGAAATTCTAACCAATATGAAACCTTTCTGATCTAATCAGTGACCTCAAATAGTTCAATATATCTCAAAACCAAAATTCCCTATTTTCTAAGTCGACGATGACCAAACTGAGGGCAATATTTCATGAAAACCTAGTCCCCAACAGAAAACTAAAAAGGATGATGTGACTATTGTGGATATTATTTTTGTCAACTATTGGATGTAAAAAACATTGATGTACATCCTAAATCATTGTGATTGTATCATATAACTAACATGGTCCCAAAAAATTTACTTCACCCACCTCTACCTAAAAAATAAGTGAATTTCATGGGATACCATAAAAAATTAAATGAAGAAATCCATATCAATGACTGATAACCATTTTTGTAAACAAACTCAACCAGTCCCAGAATTCTATCCCATAATATACCAATGTCCAAGACACAAGAAAGAATAATATATTTTAGGTTTTGAAATACTTTCTTCTTCTGAAATTTTTTCTGTGGATGGTATGTTGTGCTCAACTAGAAATGTGTTCCCATTTCCTTATGGAGACTCATCAAGAACCTCTAGGTATAGCTAGGATCCCAATATGAATCAATGGTAAAAGGAATCCAATGTAACCTCTCAATATCCTATTTAGAGAGCTTACATAGATCATTAACCTAGGTGGAATCCTTTATTAGAATAAAATGAGAAGACTTAGTCAATTGATCAACATCCACCAAGATAGTATTCAACCGATAGAATTTCCATGTTAATCCAATGAAAAATACATGGAATCCTCGTCACATTTCTAGATCATCACTGGAAGAGGCTGATGCAAACAAGGGTCTTTTAAGTGCTATGACATTATCTATTTTATATTGTAATAGTGGGACACATAATATTCAATATCACCCTTAAATCCTGACCACTATAATTAATTCCTCATGTAATAATAAATCTTTATAGTTCATGGATGAATGGACAAAAAAGGTAAGTGACAATTAAACCAGACCAAACCCCTCATAGATTTGTGGATGAAAACCCACTTCCAAAAGAGTATCATACCATCTAAAATAATTAGCCAATCAAAAAAAGTATCCCCTCCATAAAGTCTTTCTCTAACATTACTAAACTCATCATACTATTGTCGAATCTGAAAAATAGTGTCCATTAGATATTTTGATAATAGAACACTGGTCAAAACCATACATGAAACATCCTCTTAAGCATCAAAATGAAATTGAGAAAAAATTTCAAAAGGATCCACACCTCCATCTATTGAAGAATAGTCTCTCATGGAAGATTCCTTTAAAGAGGATCTCAAAAAACATTTTTCTTCCCCTAGGTATAGGTGATATCAATGTAAAACATATAAATCTATTCTACCCATAATCTCTGTTTGATATTTATTCCTTTCTAAAAAAAGTTAAAATAAAAAATCTTATAATCAAATAATCCAATGAACCTCTCCCCAAAGATTTTATTCCGTTGGCAGTTAAGATCATATATTAATACAACAAGCTCTAAATCGTGAGTTGGGTAAATATGATCATGCGGTCGAGGCAGAATAAAATTTTAATCTATGGGATGATCATACAGTGTGTGAACGCATCCTAAACATTCACATAAATCAATACATAACATCACATACCCATTACCGGGTTAGGTATGATTAGAATTTTAATTGATTTCTAATTTAATTTCAATTCATTTAATGAATACTGAATCTTCTCATCCCATATGAATTTTACCACCTTCCTGTTAAGAGTATCGAAAGGTGATTCCATCTTAAAGAAATCCACAACAAAAGTATTGTATTATCCCACAAGGACATGGAATCTTAGTATCAGAAGCATATTTTTCATTCCCTCCATGGAAGGATAGCTTTCACCTTATAATGATCAACTAATACTCCTTATTCAAATATATACTTCCCTAAAAAAATCACTGAATGAATCCAGAAACTATCTTTTGATTTAATTCCATATAAATAGAGATATCTCATATTTTCCAGAACCAAACATAGATAGTTCTCATGATCAAGCTCATATTTTGAATACACAAGAATATCAACCCTAAACACAACCAAAATACAGTAAATATATTTCTAGAATATTTGATTCCTCATATCCATAAAAATTACAAGAGAATTAGTCGAACCAAAAGGAATTAAAATATATCTATAATGTACATACGTACTCATGAATGTAGTTTTCTATATATCAAACAGTTGACCTCTAAGATAATGATAAACCAACCAAGTATCGATCATTAAAAACCACCTTTCCCCATTTAACAAATCAAACAAATAATCCCCATGAAGAAAAGACATTAATTCTTATCTATTGATCTATTAAAATTGTTATAGTCAACAGAAATCCTTTTTGAACTATTTTCATTCCTCAAAAATAGCATAATGGATTCCCATGGTGAAATTATAGGGTGAACAAAACATTTTTCCAATAGGTCTTCCAAATTAATTTTGAGATCATTCAGATCCACTCGCTCTATAAGATAATAAGGTATCAACATCAATTGTGTTTCCAACCCTAGGTCAATTGTAATCCTTGAATCTCTCTCTAGAGGAAGATCATAGAAGTTTTTTGAAAAAATAATAATGTACCAAATAACAACAAGAAGATAAAAAACCTATGAAACATCATTGGGCACACTTACAATGATATTCAGAAAAAACCTGAGCTCTAGGTGGTGAGGTCCTTCACGACAAGTTTTCAGGTCCCACAACCCCTGAAAAACATGAAATATCCCATAAATAGCAAGAAAAAAAATCAATGTTAATAATCAACTTTAGGATGACAAGATACAAGCTAACCCACACTGATAATGATTTCAAGCAGATCCATGTCAATAATGTGAAAATCCCAATAAATATCTATCTCAGCTTTTATTGACGAATGCCAAGGCTATCGAAACCCGTATGCATTCCTCTTACAGAGTGGTGATTCTAAATCCATTAAAAAGAAAATAGGTTTCATTTAAATTTTATGAAAATCAACAAAACATCCATATATAATTGAGTTGGAGGCACCTGTATCAAATAAATCCATTTATACTAAATCTACAATAAGGATATAAACTCTCACTATTATAAGACCTACATTAGATTCCAATGGAAACCCATCTACTGTGTGAAAGTGCTTCACTCGTGAGTCCTATGGAAAGAGACCTATAGTCATTGTTGATTTTGACTACACTGTAGTAGCCTTTCAAGCCGATGAACTGTTACTATGAAGAGGTGTAGTCATAGCCTGATAGAAGAGTTGTATATGAACAAGTTATCTAAATATTTCTCAGGTTTTCACTGGCATAGAATAGATAAATCTAGTGTTTTATATAATTCCACATTAATGGAATGTAAGTGTTACACTACTAGCTATAAAAGATTGTGTAGATGAAGCTATCTGATATGACCCTCCACCCACACTTCTATGATAATTCTCATCTTCCCATGAATTCCATTGAAACTTCCACTATATGGAAGGACATTTTGGAAAAAAAAAACATTTCCCACCATATCCATCTCTTCCTTGTTATTTATATCATCAATTTCAACATAGATATAATGTTTTAAAATAAATACATGTGATTTGATTTCTGGTCACAAAGCCGGCATGAACATCTAGGCCTTCAGTTTGTTAATCATTACCATGTCTATAGAAAAATGGACAAGAGAAACAAACTAATTGGTGTATGCGGAGACTGAATGATCCACTGATTATAATGATATAAACTCTATATAATTTTCCATCATCAGCGACTCTGGAAAAAACTACCTGAATAATAGGGTTTTGAATCCATTCCAATCCATGTACACATGTCTATATACCTAGAAAATAAAATCCAATCATTACTTGCTAGGACCCTTAAGCATAAATGCATCACATTTAACTTCGATGTTTTTTTGTTGTTTATATTAAAACGAATATTTGGTCAATTCTATCTAGATACTCTTATACCTATTAAGGTTTTGTCATTCCTTTTAAGAATGTTATATTATTGCCCAAGAATTCCTGCAATCAATCTCTCTCTCCTTTAGCACAAGGTTTTACCTCCAATGCTATTTTCTAAATTCGATTTTCATCATGATATAAAGGTAAAACTTATCGTATGATAGTTTCAATGATATTTTGATCAATATGAGTATTCCCTTTATGAGAATAACTTACACCCTCTTGAGGAACTCATTGATGACGTCTTTGAGTCATATTTCTACTTACCAAAACATAAGAATGATTAGAAATCGGAAAAATCTCAAATTTAAACTAGAAAACCCAAAAGGAAAAACTGAAATTTAAAACCATTCAAAAAACTAGAGACATGTATTCCAATTTCACATGGAAAAATTAGTCTAGTTACGATAAGATCTAGCCATGAACTTGTCGGGACATACCCATGATGTTGGAAAAACCCTATCACATATATAATAGATTTACTAAGACATGAACTTTTGAGGAATGAAATCCTCTGATACCAAATTTTAATTAACTGACCTGGGTTTCCCTAAATCCTGGAACTTGATCGGATTCATCAAATACCATAATTGTATTCCTAATCCCAGGGGAAAATAATAAGCACCCGGGTATCAAACAATAATCATAAGTGAAAATTTCTCCCAACATGAACAAAACACATTGCATATATATAAATAATATAAGAAGAATAAACCTTAATCCAATATATATAATACATAAATGTAATAAATATAGTGGAAACAAATGACTATAAATATAAAAAAACACCAAGACACATGTACGACTACAAAAAAACCAAATCCAAATAGCTACACCAAGTGAGAGTGTAGACGGACTCCCACCATCTCACTATTAAGTATCGAACTCAGATGACATAAAACCTCACCACATCAATATGATTCCCTTACTTTCATTGCATTATAAGAAATTCAAGGGTCTACACAAAACTAAAGAGTTGTGAAGGTTGTGATATAATAGACGTAATATAATCCTACCTAGGATTTTGATAACAAGTCCCTCAAAAACAATTCATGTTTGATAATTTTATAAAAACATGGCATGATATGTAATAAATAATTTTTATAGAAAGCATGGTAAATAATTTCTCATTATCATAGTTATAAAACAAAATAATTTAAATAAATTTAAAATAACATTTTACTTATCATTATTCATAAGTATCAAGATACTTATCGACGATAATATAGTTAAAATTCAAGATATAAAAATTAACAGTAGCAACACAAGCATCATAATATTAATGAATACAACAGGTCAAGTAGTAGACTACTCAAACCCAAAGAACTGTGAATAGTGTATTGTGGTTCCTAAAGCCCATTTTCTACACTATAGGAAAAGGGGGAATCCATATAAAGGGAAACACCAATATCATATACATGTATAGCCCCAATAATCCACAATATAGGCCATGAGGGACAACCTAGAAATTGAACCCCCAAAATAGATAATAGACTCAGGATAAACCTTCCACCTAGTACCAAAGGTAACCCATGTTCTCATTTTGAAAATCAATTTATTTTTTAGAGAATCATTTCAAAACCATTTCACTAAACAATTTTTACTACTTTGAAAATACCCATTTTTCCTATTTATCGAAAACCAAGGAAAACCAACTTTTGTTTCAAATAACAATTTAACACACACAACCAATCATGAAAATTCAATACTAATTTATTTATAAACCAATTTTAAAGACAATAAAATATGGTTAATCATGAATAATCTACAGATGGAATGAACTACCTAAAACACGAGCTGCACATGACCGCAACTATATCCACCAATACTGAAATCCCAAAAATATCAATGAAGGCACTAGAATTCATTCCACAACTCAAGATTCATCTAATTGAGAATGAGGGTAAAATGATAAGTGTAAACACCACATACCTCAATAATGAACAACATCCAAACCACTACCAACAATGGAATGACATGTCGAATGATATCACACAACAGATCACAAATTGATACAACAAGATACTACAAATTAGATTATTGTATCTGATGATGCAACTGATAGGCTATACATTAATCTATGTTAATAAAGAAGTAGAATTATTTCTCACTTAGGATATGTATTACATCCATAACAAAGATAGGAGACACAATAGAATGTTTTTGAATGAATAGTGTCACTAAAAATCACAGGAGAGTATCTTTGTTTTGAGAGCAATGGAGAACAATAAATTGAACGGGAACCCAAAACCCAAGTGGCACCCAAAAACTTTTTTTATTGGGGAATTACATGACATGTAACTCCATTACCCATTTTGAAATCCATGGTGTTTAATAATGCTGAGAAATCCATCACCTTAGATAAAAAAATACATTTTTTAAATAACTCATGATGTGCAACACCTCTTCAAGTCATGTAACCCTTCACAGTTTGATGCCATTAACGACAAGCATCCCAAAACCCCTAAAATATGTGTAAACCAGTTACATGGCATGAAAACCTCTTATAGCCTGCTGAAAACCATTTAATTTTTAGAGTCTATTAAAACTTTGACTTCTCTAATACAAGTATCCTCTCAATTTCTTTTTGGCCTAATATAGTCTATGTGAAAAAGAAACTCACAATGAGGTCAATGACATACCAGACATTTTGAAAATGGTATGTTTCACACTAAGTATAAAATAACATACTCGTTATCTTCTTTATTTTAATAATTAGTTTTATTGAAAAATATTTTTATTAACAGATGCAGGTAAATGAGTCTTATATCTAATATTCAATAGTTTCTTCCTACACATCAAGTATTACTAAACAATTGGTTGAGTATTAAATAACACAACCAACAATAATTCCTAATACTAGATTAAGTATCCTATTTTCCTAGGACACATGATATTAATTTTTTTATACCCATTAATAGTTTTGTAAGAATAATTCAATTGGAATTCTAGAAGACATGTAATTCTCACCACCAACCTATGAACCACCCTTTCACATCCTCTTGGTTAATATATCTTATTTCTAGTATTTTTTCTATATATTAATGATTAAAAAATTTAATTAAATTTATGTCATCATAAAATATCATTTAATTCGAATGATGTAAAACTGAAAATTACCGTAGATGTTAAATTCTCACTAAAGAAGAAGAACTTACTTTATCATTTAATTAATTTCATCACATTCAACTTCCATAGAATTTTTTCATCTTATGAGATAAAAATAAACACATATAAATACCACATTAATTTATGGGTTGTTAGAGTTTTCCATTTTCATGCCACTTTCCATTGGATTTTCTTGTTTTATTTCAATTTTTTTCCATAAGAATTAAATATTGTTATTTCATTAGGAACTTCTTTTACATGGAGATCATCATGTTATAGTCACTGAATCTTTTCATAAAAACTATTAGCTTTAAAACCTAAAATGTTATTTGACTAAATTGGTGAAAATGATATGAGAATGGGATCCTTTGAATGATTTTTTTCATCGTTCAATTTAGACATGTCCATTGTAATCATCACCAAATTCATATCTTTCTTCACATTCTCTTTAAAAAAATTTAGAGATGAGACTACATGTTATATAACCCATTTCCTAGTGTAGGGACCACTACTGAACTAAGATGTTTATGATATCAAAATGACATAACCATCATATGTGTAGTAACTTAGCCATTGTACGAATTTATAACACCCCTTCTTCCTATTTTTTATTAAAAAGTATTAGGGACACATAAATATTTAATTTCTAAAATCGTAGTACTATGATAAAGAGAATGTACTACTTGGGAATATCATGCTAGTGTGTACATTTAATTTTTTTCATTTCATATCATGACATTTCAAATTGAATTAAATTATATTTCCTACAAAAATAAATTCATGCAGATTTAATCATTTATTATTTTTACAACTTCAATAAATGATGAATAATTAAATATGTCATTAAATGTATCCAACTTTTTTATACAATTCTTGGAACCCTATGTACTCGATTTTTAATACTCTCTAACTTGAGTATTCTAGAGTCTAGGATCCCTAGACCTCACCTCATAATAAAAAAATCATCAGTTACACCACTACTCGGAGGGTCTATAGTAGGTGTTTTGCTGGACAACCACATTAACTCAGGGTCCTTGATCTGTTTAGTGAATTCACAGATTCTAAAATCATAACATGATTTACATAATAAAATCCTCTAAAATGATAACAAAATTTCGTTGGATATGTATTTGTAGAAAAAAGTGATATCAACATACCACTCTCACAACAACTCCATAGTAGTTAGAGACACCCTCAACCTTGGCTAATGAGCACACTGAACTTTCAGTTTTGATCAAAATAGAATGATTGAAGGAAATTAAGAAAAAATAATTCATTGAGGGTTTTATTATTTATTAAATAACGAAATGAAATCATTTTATATCTGATAAGATATACTATGTGATCGCACTTACAATATACCCTAAAATAAATAGAATATATTCATTGTGTTACATGTTCATTTTATATAATAATTCTTGTTTCTTACTCAGTTCGAATTCACAAAAACAAAAAAATATAATAATAATAAACCAGGAAAAAAATAAAAGTATGACGTGCTATGAATCTAATACAATTGGTAGATAAATTATGTGAATAATGGTTCAATCTATAACAAAATACTAATACCTTGATCCGCATCACATGAAACTTGAGTGGTAGTGCCTACCCATCCAATGTGTTAAGCTCTTATCAGGTGTGTCACCATAACATGGTGCAAAATACATCACTATTCATCCTAGATACAATATAACAATTCATTCATATTAGTGTGTTGTTTTCTCGATTAAAAAAATAAAATATGAAAAAATTGAACAACAAGCGCTTATACATATAATAAAATCTAAGACTCTCTCATATCCTCTTATATTAAAATACATATCAAAAATAAACATTGAAAAAAGTAAATAAATAAATAAATAAATAAATAATGAACAACATATACATTGGTCATTCAATGGCCCCTGATCAATCAATACTCATTCAAATTGATATTATATTAAATTAATAAAGAATAATAAACTTGAATTAACTTATTATTAAGTGAATCTTTATTGAATTAAAAATTCAATAAAATTTTTATTTCAAAAATTCTCATTATTTGGTCCCATTGATTAATTTTATTTTAAAACAACAAATTTAATTAATAAAATAATATATTTTAACATACTAAATTAAATTAACATAACCCTCAAATATAAAATTAATTTTTAATTATTTAAAATTTAGAAGTCCCCGAAAAATGATAGGTAAGGCCTTTGTGTGTCGGGCAAAACCCACACATGCTCATTTCAGGCCATACAGACCCCATAATGCGGTGTTGTTGGCTAGATAGGTCCGTCCAAACCTATTTCGGATCAGGCTAACCTACCTCAACCTAATTCAGGGAAAACTAGGTCTATACAAAGGTGGAGGTGGAGTTAAATAGACCCTATGACACTTGTAAGAGAACATCACAGTACGATAGTGATGTCAGTGACTAGAACCACTAGGATGATGCTATTGGAGAACATAAGTGGTTGAAAAGTCCAAACACAAAGAAATGGAGATAGGGATATGATGGAAGAGGCTTCTAAATAGCATTGCTGGATGGTGTCTAGGAAGTCGGAAAAAATAGATTGATGCACATAACTATTGTAGACGTTGGTAGAAAATCATCCTTTTTCAGAAGATGGATTCTACGTACTTTGTGGGTTTCAGATATAGAGATCATGTAATATTTGGATGGGTCTGGACACTATCAGTGAAGATGTATGAGGAGGGATCCAGTGTGGAATTAATCGATCAGCACATACTAGAAATTGTGGCAGTTGAGGTATCGCCAGAGGTGGCTCAGTGGAGTCCTGACCGATGGGTGGCTATCCATGGTAGGAGGTGTAGCCATTGAGTGACAGGGTCTCGCGATAAGAGTAGCTAACATGGTGGATTCCAGAAAAAGTCCCTATTAGGGACATTTTGAGGGATGACTCATCAATAAAGAGAGGAACTTTTTTTGGTATGTTCTCATGTTAGATTAGCAGTTTTGCGGATCCTGGCTACAGGAGTGGATAAAAGTAACAGTTTATCCTTGGTGGAATATAGTGGATAGGAAAGGTCACAATGGTGAGGGATAGGGACAGGAGGGTACCACCAATTTGAAAACCCATTATTTAAAAATTTCACTAATATATTATATTATTCTTGAATAAAGGAAGATGAAGGACCAAATATTATTAAAAAATTATCAATCATAAATAAAAAACCCACACAATTAAAAAGATTTCACACAATAAATCTACATTATATACATTGGCTTTAGTACAAAGTTTATTATTATATGAACTCCCTAGTGGAATATACTCAGTGGCCCAAAATTTTTATTCTGACTACCAGGACTCAGACAAGTGTTTAGGCTTTAGGTTAAATGCCCACTCAACTAGATTTGGTTATAAAATGATATATATATCTATATATATATTGTTGAAAATTTTAATGCTGAATGGTTTATTTCTATAAGAAAAATAAATTATCATGGATGTTACATGGCATTCTTAGGTTGGATTTTCTCAATATCTAAAGAATTAAGACCGTAACGACACCAAAACTGGTGTTTAATGAAAATTTTATTTATTTATCCTAGCTCATAGTCATCATGAATCACCAAAATACCAATTAATCATACCATGTGTTCATCATAATCCCCAAAAAATGAGGCTTTAAAATTTTTCCACCAAAGATTGACATGAACACATCATTTTCAGTGAAATGCTTCCTGAATACCTCTTAAAAGTCTCATGTGAGGAATTTTAATAAAAATTAAAACCATAAAAACCTATTTTTATATGTTGTTGTAATTTCAATCAGTATTCATCACCAGTAATCACTACTTAATGAATTATATGTTTAATTCCTCAATATTATCCACATGCACGTTATAAATACATGGATTCACTGATCATCATAATGTAGATGCTAGCGCAGAGCTCCATCCACACCTTCATCATCACGATGATCACTTGTGCTTTGTTCTGTCAATTTGTAATGAAATATTGTGGACTTGTGCCTAGTGCAATAGAATCTCCGTTTTTGACTCAATAATGAGTGAGAGATGGAGAGAGGGGAGAGAGATTCTATCACCACTAGGCTGATAATAGTAGTTATCATGAGGGATCTTCCACTCTCTGTAGTGTATCATTAAATAGATGAAATAAAATCACATTACACACATATTTATTTTAACTAAAAAATGTAATTTAATTACTAATATACCAATTAATTATTATAATTTATTTTTTCCCTTTCTTGTGAAATAATAAATATATTACATGATAAAACCCAAGCCATATCATTCCCCTAAATATTAAATTAACCTTGAATATTTTAAAGTAATGTTAATTAAATATATATATATTAATTACAAATAAACTCAACTCCAATTATTCATAACATGAAAAATATGAATTTATTTATTCCTTTGGTGATTGTACATGCTTGGAAAAAACATAGACCCTAGAGGTGGGCCCACCAAGTCAAAAAATCATTGTCACCAGAATATGGTAGAGTTACTCTAGAGACTTATCTTAATAAAAGTGAAAACCTTTCACATACTAAGATAATATTCTAGTAACGCATCTTGGCCCCTAAAGAGGTAAGGATAGTCATTGGAATGATAGCCAACCAACAGACACACACTATGTTATATAATCTCTTTATCATTATATATATCATAATGTATGATGCAGACCTGTAATATCTTAATTTCTTGTTTTATAATTTGTTGATCCAACTAGAAGGATTCACCCTCAACCATCCATGAATCAATGTGTGTGATCAAATGTCACACATTTATAGCAATCTCATGTCATGAAACCAATACATATGTTAAGAGATAGTAACAATTAATGACACTCAAAACATGTGGTGTTCTTATTAAAGAATCTCTCCTCAAGATATCAACTTCTATATATCACCTTGTGTGAACTTCTTGAGAAGAAGTGTGAATGATTATGACCACCGAGTACCATATAGTTAGAAATCATCTTTCTTCAGCCATAATTTTATATCTAAACCATAAGGCATATATTTGAGATTATTGTCAAAGTATATCAATATTCTCATTAGAGCACGGAATTTTCTATATCCTTCAGATACTAAAATTAATATGTTTAAATTACTAGTAAATATTGGATGAAAAAATGTATACACAATAATTGTACGAAAATATCATGTATATATCACTATATATATGAAATGGTAATAAAAATTACATTAGATTTTGGTCTCTGGATCCCACTATTATAATAGATATTATGAAATAATATTGTTTAAAATATACATTAAGATTAAAAAAATGAATTATTCTAAATTTCTATTTTTAGTTGATTTATATTCATATATTAAAATAAAATTATTACCCTAATAGATGCTAAATCTCATAAATTGGATTAAATATTTTGAATCATATATTGAAATTTTAGTTATAAAATTCACAATTTATTTTTAATATAAATGAATTACCAAGGAAAAATATTAATTTTGTCTTGATAATGGTTAAAATAGGCTTAAAGGGTCTAAAATAAGAGACAATGCTGAAAATATCTATACATCGTGTTTAATAGTCATTGGATGAGTGCATTTTGACCCTTATGTATATTATATTTTAAATTTGGATCCTCGTTAGCCTTTCCTACCCATGACATAATCATTACATTATTTTAAAACATTGAATCATTATAATAGTGAAACTCTCCAAGATTATAAAAGTTCACCTCCACTCCAACAACATTAAAATAATATAACCACTAAATCATGACCATGTTCATACCTAATAACATACATGTTCTCCACCATGTATAAAATTTATTGGTATTTTAAATATACGATCCTAAAATTAATTATGGTGTAATATAATGGATTTAATTCATGGATGAGGTATAATCCCTAAACGAACTATTTCATATTTATTTCATATTATTCATACATAAAAAGAATTATAACTATCTAAAATAATGAAAAAAAATTATTCATTGAACTTGAAAGAGATTATAATTATTGAACAACATTTACCCCTCCTATTTATCTTATATTAAAAAAATACTATCCTCATGTATATCATTGTACTACCACCCACATGAAGCAATGCATTTCACTTTTCAACACCACCTAAAAAAGATGGTTTTAGGAGAGAATTATATTATTTCTATTATTATAATTAAAAAAATGATAATATGTTATCTAACTGTTTACCCTCTATTCTGCTGAAACGAGATAATTTTTCTCGTGAATAATTGTGGACTACCACCTCCCCAAAGTAATGTAATACCTTTTATATTTTTATCATACATAGATGGTGTTAATGAAATATTTAATGAAAAATATGTTATATAATACAATATTATTATTCATAATGGTAAAACATTATCTATTTTATTTCTTTTTCATTCATTATAAAATATAAAACCATGTTTATGTGTTTGTATAAACTATCATCTCCATTAAATGGTGTGATTTATGTTCCAGGACATAAATGCATGGATAAAACTATAATAATATTTAACGTGTAAAAATTATTATTTTAAATTTTTGTTTTTCTATATATGACATAAACATGAATTTGAGGTATTTGGTCATCTTGCTTATGATTTTTTATTCATCATTGACTGAATGATGACAAATTGTACAATGTAAACTTAACAAATTAAGGATCAAAATATAAAATTTAATAAATGAAATTAAATTAATAAAGCTAATGCAATTAAAATAAAATTGATCTAAATAAAAAATTATTTTTTAATTTAATGTTATTATATAGGAGTTTATAAGGAAAATTAAATGAATCCAAGCTTAACGTTAGGAATTTCTCACTAAAAAGAAATTTTAGAATGTTCTAAAATATTTTTCTTCCTTATAAATGCTCATTAAAATGATATGAATATAGTATTTTTTAAACATCCAAGGTTATTTTATGCTTATGTGATATAATATATAAAATTTATTAATATGTTATTTAAATGTAACACAATTAATATTTTTGGTATGTGTACCTTTTAACACTATGTACTCATGTAAAAAAAATAATGTTTTCATTACATTTACTAAATGATATCTAATTTCCTAAATCGTATAAATTATTTTTTATAATGATTCTTAAAAAATTTTTGTTGATATTTCATATAATAACCTATTACGTGTCTTTTAAGTAATTTTAATTTTTAATAATTTTTAAAAGAACAATATATTATTAGTTACATTTTTATAAAAAAAGGAATGTGATTTTCAATATGGTTTAAAATTTGATTAAAAAGGGATATATAATTCAAATTGAATGGATATATATTTTTTGTTTCTAATGTGAACATTGGAAATTTTTTATTATTATGGGAGATCCTGAAATAAAGCATGATGTTGGATGACTCTGAAATAAGGCTCCAATGCACATAGTAATGATTAGGTCATTGATGAAGAAATATATAGGGGATAATTGGGTTAATTAGTAATATAGAGTAAATTGGTTATTAAATATATAACTTTGTTTAATTATGAGAGAACTTTGATTAAAAATTTTATTTTTAAGAAACATTTTATTTATTTCTATAGGATTATCATTTCAAGAGTTTATGAAAGATTTTTATATTTCTAATGGAGAAAATTTTGGTTTATCAAAGTAAATATTACCTGATAATTTTTGTTCCTCCTGATTCTTTAATGGTTCCCTAATCATTATAATGGGTTCAAATGGTTCACATTGGTATTTTGTTTATTTAATCATGTAGATATGTTTTATTTATGATCTAAATGGTTTATTGTGAATAAGGTATACATTTTCGTGGGTTAACATAATTTTTTAAGAATTTTTGTGGGAGTTTATTCTTTATATTCCTTACTATTATTTTTATTAATAATACCATTTTTTTCAAATGACTCCCACATGATTTTGGGATGTGTACACCCTATATACTTGTCAATAATTCTGTAATTATGACAAATCATAAGTTAAAAAGACATTAATTAATGAAATAAGGGATTAAACATATAAATATGTTCTGGTGAAAAAAAAATTACATTTTGGGGATGTGATAACATTGTGATGAATTTTATTTTTAATTATATAAATTGTAAGCATAAAAGAACCTAAAAGTGAAAAAATTGGGAATAATTGTTTTAAATAATTTAAATAGGGGTTATTTATGCCACATGCTGTTATAATTACACATATGGTCAGTTAATATAAGATCATTTCATATAGGGTCCTTGGATATGGTTTTATTGGGTATAAATGTACACCATAATTATGCTTATAATTATATAGTTAGAATGTATTACTGTGACACAAATATAATAGATGACATGTAATTGATATAAAATGTATTCAAATAAAAAAACCTACTCTATCATTTTTTAAACCATATCTAATTTTTTTTGAATTTTTTATGAAAATAGAATTTATATAAAAAAATTGGCATTTATTTTAGTGATTCCTTCTTTTAAAATATATTTACAGAATATAATTAATTTTAAGTAAAAAAATGTAAATAATATAAACTTAGAAATTAGTTATATGGAATAATAATTTAATGTTGATGGTAATAAATAATTTTTAATTAAAAAAATTCACTATTATATATTATATATTGTTTTATGAAAAAACTATCAATTGGAATATATAGTTTATATATATTTTTTTCAAGAATACTAAAAAATAAATTAAAATTTTTCTAATTATTATTAACAATTATCAAATAATAATAATGTCCCATTTATTTTTGAAATATATATTTCTTGAAATTGTTTTTATTTTATTTGATGTATACATTCTTCATATTGTTTTTGGTGATTTATAAATTAAATTTAAAAAATAAAATAAATAATTTTTGAAATATTAAAATTGATTTTAGCTAAGAGGGTCACTACAAATTTTTTGAAAATTGACAATTTACCTTTTTAATAACTTAGTTACCACGTTGTGGATAAAATGACATAATAATTTAACGAAATAGACATTGTCCTAAAATATCACAAATAAGTTATATATAAATGGGTTTATTTGGGAATTATTTAACTATTCTCATATATTTTCTATTATTTTTTCCTCATTCCATGTATAAAAAAAATTATTTATATATTATGGGATTTGTTCTTGGTGAAATTCCATTCTATATCACCTATAAAAGGACACCAACTAAAATAACATTAAATAAAAATTTATGTCAGTTGTAACCTTACTACAAGTACGTATAATAAATCCAAAATTCATATTATAGGTTTGTTAGCCCTAAATTCCAGAAAGGAGGTGATAAACATTCATTCTGATAGAAACTGTTTGAGAAGGAGTGAATTCATCAATGTAAATATCTAGATATTCAACATATTTTATATTAAATTTTCAACATCACACATTATAAATATCATACAAAATTGTAATAAAGTTCAATTAAAATAAATATAGATTAGTAAAATTGATATTCCATAATATAACTGTATACTAATAATCATTACATTGTCAATCATTTTCCTTTTTAGGTCAGTACACCCACATCCCTGAATGATGCTACACCATATTTTGTGTTTCAAGTATGAATTTGTATTAATATATTAATAACCGTAATATAATATATTAAAAACATTTTTTTTTCTAAATAGGAATATATAATGGGTGAAAATTATGAATGGTCATTATAAAGTACAATTTTATTAGCGGTATATTTATAGTTATACCCTCAATGTGGATTCCATTATCCTGAACAATGCCCAAACCATCCATTAAACTAACAAGGGAATTCACAAAATTAATGAAAAATAATGATTCCACTAGCAGGAAAATTCTCATAGTAATGTATTATTTATCAATGCATAAGCATCAACATCAACATTATAAAACATGTACAAAACACACGACATTAATAACATATAATAATGAAAATAAATAATAAATAATTAATATATCTAAAGTAAATAATTATAATTAAAGAGTATAGATGTTTATTGATATGAATAATTTTATTAAATTGTCAATTTAGATTTTTATGTTTATTATATATTGTTTTTAAATCACATTCATGGAATTTAATAGTAAACACTGCGAGTTATTTTCCAATATCAATTCAAAATCATGTTTGACTATGTATAAATTTTAATTTGTGAAAATAAAATGTTCTTTATCAATAAAAATATATATATTTTCTTATACATTGATTTTATTTTTGTAATAAAAGGGATATCCCCATTTCCCCTACGTTATATTTATAATTTACATAGATTTATGTGTGTGTGTGGGATTGAAGTTATGCATTAATATTTCATTGAAAATATTTTTCTCCCATATCCTTTAATTTCATAACAATTTATATATTTCCTAGTTTCAATATATGAATTTAATTGATTATATTCAAATTCTATATTCTTTTAATATATTTAATATCATATTTCACTAAAATTGAACAACCCATAATAACATGATTTTTTAAAATGGATTCACATTCATACATTTAGTCGACCTATTCAGTTTACAAATTTAGAGAATTAATATTAAACCTTATATATCAATTCCTTGGAATATAATGTGGATGCATCCACTCATTGAACATTTCTTCAATAAAAATAAATATCTTTATATTCTATTTCATTTCTCATACCAGACACAAGTAAAGAACAATAATTTTATAAATCAAATTTCCCTTATCATAATTGTGTCATATTTAGGAATATATTATATGTTTAAAAATCTACATAATTAATTCAATATTATTTTATGATATTAACTTGAAAATTATAATTGAAGAATAATAATTTGAATAATAATTGAAAATATTATGATTTGATAAAAAATAGAAAAAATATAAATAGAACATTAATATTTGGACCTGATTGATCCACCCGAATAATTATAATAATTTTTTTTTCATTGATAAAAACTATTAATAATGAAATATGAATATTGCAAACGAAATTATATTTAATAAATAGAGAAAATATTTCATAATTAATAATGGGTGATATATTTGTAAGTTATATAACAAATTGAACCTATATGACCATTGAAAATATGGCCATTGGAATTTTAATATGATTATTATAATAGTAACAAGACCGTTGGAATGGTAAAGTGGCAATTAAAATTGTAACTAAACATATGTAAATGTAAAATAATACATATGAATTTTATAAATATAAATTCATATACATTTTTATAATTTTAGATGTAAATAAATGTCCAAAAAATTATAAAATAAGTGTTATTATAATATTGAAACATAATTTTTTTATGAGAGATTTATAATTAATATAATTATATCAAATAAATTTCATTTCCTTGAAATTTATTTTTAAATTATTTTTATGTTTTTTATAATGATAACATAATATAATAATAACAAAATTATTATTTTTATTTTTAATAAATTTTATTTTAATATTAAAATTATAATTTTTTTTATGAAAAAGTAATTTTTGAAAAAACATCTCATATTTAGATAATTATTTTTAAAAATGAATTTCGTTTTTTGAATATAAATTTTTTAAAAAATTTAATGGTTATTTATTTATTATTCTAATATAGTTGAGATTTTTGTGAATTATGAAATGCGATAAAATATGATATTTAGTAATCTATGCTATATTTAAGAATTTTTGAGTCATGAATGATGTAAGAGAACATTTTTTCAAAATAATATATATAATTTTTTTATATTGTAAGAGGAATCAATTCTATTGATTATATTGGTGAAAAAATGCAAGGAATATAATATTAAAAAAACACCCCTCTCCTCCCCTTATAAATACCTCCAATCACCACCACTCCTCCTCAATCACTCAATTAATTTAAGATCACCTAATTTTTCCTTAAATATCATCTCAATAATATACCCCACATTCTAGTACTTCTAGTCCAACCGAGATATTATTCCAAGGATCTATAAGGTGAATCCTCTTTAGAGGCACAAAAAGGAAGAGGTAAGTCTCTCAACCTACCCTAATAATTTTTTATTCTTCCTCGACCACTCGCACATGTTTCCATCCTCCAAAATAGAATAAAATCTGTATCATTAATATATTTACATTTTATTATTATGTTTTAATATCTTTCTTCTATAATCTCTTCCATAGATTCTAATATGAAAACATTATTTACAACATGGTTGGTTCACTTCCTCAATGATGAACATAATTCGTTTTTTTACTACTTTAATGGTTGGTAATAAAAACAATATTACACATAAATATGATTCTAAAAAGTATATTAAAACTTTTTTAAATTTAAAAAATATTTTATAAATTATCTTATAAAAAATGAATATAGTTTTAAATGGCTAGTAAAATGGTATAGATGAGCTAACCACATAACGTTAACTTTTCAGTAGGTAAATTTTTTCAATGTTGGGACGTAAAAAAATATTTGGAAAAATTTAAATTTATAAAATAGAATAGATATAATCTAATTTTACTTCTCCTTTCATAGTCCCATTTTTTAATGGAATTAAAATTTATCCATTGGTGATACAACCATGGAATAAATAAATGAACACACTTGTAAAAGAGAAATTAATCACTATGTCATTTTTATATAGAAATAACTGAGAAGAATAAAATTAAATTTAATAAAATATGTATTAAAATGTCTTCAAATTATTGAATTAATGAATATATCTGGATTATTCATGAAATTATGTGAATGTGTAGAATTATTTTTGATCGTAATATATGTGATCTCTCTAAAACTACCATTTTATAAGGATTATTATAATTCCCTCACAAATTTTCATTCCCTTTATATCCTGAATATTATTGAATACATATAACTCATTTCTATATGTATTTTAATTATATATATATATATATGTGTCTACCTTCAATTGATTTTTAATATAAGGTTGAACCTAATTTATCAAATTTCTTCTTTTAAATAAAACTCGATTAATGTGAACAATTTTATATGTGATTTAATTTATGTAATGAATATTGTATATCATTATTCAATAATGAACACATTATTTTGATATCTATGAATATATATACAAATATGACCATAAAAAATATTTAATTTTTTTTTCTTATTTCGAATCATTTAGATATTTCCTTTGATTATGAATAGTGGAAATATTATGAAAACAATTTCATTCAATTGGTGAATATTATATTAATAAATTTTGAAGGATTTTATTTTGTGGAACCCATAATAATGTTTTTATATTATAGGTATTCGTAGGTTTCACTCCAATTCATTGAGTAATATTTTTAATGATACATTATATATGGGATAAGGAAGTAAACAAAATCCATTATTGGAGTTTGTCCACTAATTGTTGTTGTCGAGTAATCTAGACTAGATATATCCTTATGTCATGTTATATTTTTCTACAAAATACTAATATATTCATGACCTATTATATCATTTATGTTATATTTTCCTTACATATTATTATTATTATTCATGATCCTTGATTTAAGTAAATCTTTTTACTAATTTTGTCAATTTTTAATTCTTTGTTATCAAGATTATTCATTTAATAGGATTTTAAACTCACATATTTTTCATTTTTATATTATATGTTCTATAATATATTCATAATAGAACAATGGGGAACATGTTTTCATTATTGTTGTTAAAATAAATTTGTTATATTTTAGTTTTATGTTTTGTTTTTAGGTACCATGTATTCCTAATACCATAGTCTTGTCGATCCTTTTGTTGTTACTAATGCAATATTTATGATAAACATAATGAAATAATATGTGTAAAAGTATTTGGTTGTTGTTTTTTCTATAAGATTAGGGTTAAGTTACTTTTCTGTATTTTGTAGACTACTTTAGTTATAACCCTTTAAAGAATTCTTGTTATTGGAATTATCTAAAGAATTTTGTATTCTATTTGTGGTTTCCCCAAAATTAAATCAATGTATTGATATAATAAATCAAAATGGGTCTGTAAAATTTTAACATTAGGGAAATAAATCATAAAATGTAATATTGGTTATCAAATATATCATTACCTAGTTTATAAAAAACAACCCTTGGGGAAATCCTTCTTCACTCATATACGAGATATTATTTGGAAATTTTAAAAAACGTTTAACAACCATTGCGATCAGCATGAAAATCTTCATTGGTAATAAATACCATTAAGAAATATTACCATGGATAACCTAGATTAAAAACATGATATTCATATGTATGTATTTATACGTCATATATAAGTTATTATTTAAATTTTCAATGTTACCTTTTTAAGATGTTTTTATGTATTCTCACTACTTAGATTATTTTGGATATAGTAAATAAATTGAAAAGGAATCATATAGTGAAAGGTTTTTATATTATCTATTTCTGAGCATCTAATGTCCTCTATTATTATGGTTCTAATACATAATTCATATAATGAATATTTACTCTAACTAAGAAATCAAAACCACACAACATGGAGGTTGAACTATCTATGTGAAAAGTGATTTCCAAAAATTATTTCATCCCATGTATATAACACATATAATGCTAAATAATGTTTAAATAATATCCTAATAATTATTTTAAAACTTCCTTTTATTGAGTTATATGATATATTTCGAATGTATATCATTCCATCATATAATTTTGAAATCATCTTTATGTATTGGGAGACCACTCTTCTTATCACTTGTTATCCTCGAAATCTTTACAAGTGTAATAGTGATAATAAATATACATTGGAATATTATTTTCAATATTAAATATTATTAAATTATGAATATTTTTTTATAAAAAAAATTCTATGAAAAGTATGGAATAATGCACGAAGACATTACCATTGTATGGGATTATACTAATTTATTCCATGAAGAGTTTCAATCTATTAAACATGGATAAGAGGATGAGTCTTTATTTAGTATTATACATAAAAAACCATCAAATTACAATAAACCTTACTAAATTCCGACCATTGAGTTAGGATAAATAATGAATAAGTTACAAGATAATATAAAAAAATGATTTGTACATATGAGTGTACCCCAATAGGATGAACTTGTTTTCTTCATCATGATGAAGGGTTTCTCCGAGAGTGTATCTATGGATTATAAATAAGTCTACAAAATCCAGATAAAAAATATTCCCAGCCATGTATAGCTGTCATATTATTCAAGCTATGTGGATATTAGTATTACTCTACATTAGACATTCAGATGGGATATAACCAATTAATGGTAAATAAGGAATATATTTCCATGGTAGCCTTTTCAAGAATCTATGAAAACTATGATTAATTCTATTCAGACTAACTAAAGCTCTATAAATTAGTATTCAAATGATGAAATGAGTATTTTAGATCTTCCAAATTTTTTTATTAGTAATTATATATGATATCCTCTTATTAAAAAAAATCAAGGCGGACGATGAGAATAATTTTAATATTTTTATAATGAATTTAAGAAAGGATAATAAATTTTAAAAGTACAATAAATGAGTGTCTTTAATGTTGTATGATTTATTCTTGGGTTATGTAGTCAAAATAAAAGGGATATCTATGTTCCCTTGTATGATAATGTCAAATAATGAGTGGCCCAAACAATAATATATCAAGAATTTCCATATTTTCCTTGGACTATATAAGATTTACCAATAAATTTTTAGAGTATTTTCATACTTTTCAAAATATCTATGAATGAAAACATGTAATTGTATTAATGTTTTTATGGGATTAGGAATGTAAATAGGGAATTATAGAATTTAAGAAGCGACATATCACATAACATTTCCTCACACTACCCTCATATGGGGAACATTTTCTAGTTTATATTTATTCTTAATTGAAAGGATTACATTGTGAAATGATACAAAATGATATTGTAATAGGTTAAACCCCTAAAATATGAAGGTTTATGACTCAAACTATTCAATGCATTATTTTTTGTTGTCAAAAATTATTATCATGTAGAATATTTAAATATTTTATCATTATGGGGAGAAGTGTAAAATATATAAAAATTTTAAGAGCCCAAAATATATATTCATAGTAAAGAAAAAAAATTATATAAAAATTAAGTGGCTTAAAGCTAATTAGGGATTATGATTACTAAATCAAGTAAATCTTGTGATATAAAATAATGTTGAAGATGATCTAAGTAGAATGGATCTAACAACAATATTACTGATGAAAATTTACTAAAATCCAATTTTCTAATACATGTAAAGGTTCCAAATTGGATTAATAATAGAAGGACCACCATTTCTCTATTCTCAAATTATTTCTCAACTATCCCATGTAGATAATATAATTAATACTAAAATAGATGATTTAAATATATATAGTATGGAGGAAGCTAAAATAATATGAAATCCTATGATATAAAATTTAATGAAAAAGGAGTGGTAAGATTTTGTCCATGAAAATATATACTAAAAATTCATGAGACACCAAATGACCTTTTGAATAATGCACACAGATGAACCATATCCATCAACCATATGATACAGAAAATGTATTGAGATATCTGAGCACAATATTAGTTGTACAATATAATGAATGTGAACATATAATATACATTAATATAGCTATTATGATAGTATATTATATATGAAAAAAATATCTAATATATATATTTATCCATTACCCATAAATGTATGTAAATTAGAAAAAAACGAGGTCTTTTCCCCAGGTCATCCAAAGTCATCAAGAGGAAATAATGATATATGGGATGTTGTGGTCCAACGTAGGAGGTCTTCCCATTTTATAAATATTAAATAAGACTTCTCATTTGATAAACATGCAAGGATGTACATATATATAGTGGTGAGACTTCATGGAATATCATTATTGACTTATTCAATCACGTTAAGAGATTTTCCTTCTTCTCTTGGAAGAGTTAATTAATTATTTAAACACTGATTGAAACTGAATTTCATATTTTCACCATCAAATTGATTTTAAATCTAATAAACCATATTTATTCATTTGAGGATATGTTAATGGCATTCTCGGGGATTGTGCGGCTCACTCTGGTCATGGCGTGGCCCCTAGTGGAAGGTGAGCGTAACACTACACAGGTTTCCCATGGGGTGTTAGCCGAGTGGTACACGCAGGTTGTATCCCTCTCTCTCCATGGGAACTGGCCCATGCTCAAGTCCTACCATACTCAGACACTGTGCATATTATGCACATGGAGATTCAAATAACATTTCCTAGTCGGGGAACGTGCGGTGTACGCTGGTCATGGTGGGGCCCCCAATGGGAGGCAGGCGTTACCCTACACATGTTTTGCCAACGAGCCTGTACCAAATTGGTACATGATCCTACATGGCATCCAAAATACCCAGGATCAAATCTTGGAAGGGAAAAAATCCAGGAACCATAGCAGCACTGTAGTAGTGGTGGTATTGTAGCGGTTGAGGCACCGTAGCAAGCACTGGAGCGGTGGTGGTACTGTTGAAGTGCAGGTACTATAGTAGTACTGTTCACCGAGGGGTCCTTTGGGAAAAAAATTAGGCTCTCAAGCCTTGTATTTAGGCAACATGGACATGGGACTTCGGGCTATGTAATGGGTCTTCCTCTACCCACACTAAATAGATTTTTTCTTTAAATAATAAATTGAGGCTTCGACCCCAACCTTTAAAAAAATTAGGGAAGTTCACTGTAACACGCCAGGTAAATAAAGAGTATCACATTTTCACATTTATCTATATTTGTGAATAAAATATTAATATTACTTTAAAGGGAATGATATGCTCGATGACGTACCCAATATGCAACAACAAGTTTCTTTGAAATCTTACGTTGCACTCTAATAATAAAATAATATTATTTTAAATGGTAGTTAACGCCTAGCCGTTGTAATGGCGGGAATGAACAGAACTAACTACAAAATGATTATATATGTTTTTCAAATATTTTTACTTTTTTTCAGTAAATGTTAGAGGATTAAAAATGCAAATGAATCCTGTTTTTAAGCGTAAACATTCTAATATTCTTTAAAAGGTCGATTAACCGCCTTTTGATGGAAAACCCATTTTAAATCCACTTTTTGGAAATTTTATAAGCTCTATTTTTCAAAATAAACATATTATTTATGATTGGGACATTTAAATTTACCTTGCGTTAATTTTTGGTATTTTTCTGACAATGTTCATTTTTAAATGAATAGTGAAAAATACTGCATTTTACATCAAAACTGCTTTTTCATATAATTTAATTATATGGTTATATTATCTTTTTAATTTGTTTTAAAGTGTAATTAGAATATATTTTTACCATGTAATTCAATTATGGTCATTGAGATTAATTTCACTTTGGAATTAGGCATAAACAAGTGCCAAACTTTTCATAAATATTGTTTCTAAAAAACCCGCTATTTGTTTTGACAACGGGAAGTTTTTTTAAATTAATTATTGAAATTTATGTGTTTGGAATTTGGTAAAATGGATTACATATTTGGAATCATAAGGTCCAAATTATGTAATTAAGCCTCTTTTGTTTTTGGACATTATGAATAGTAACGATGGTAATTATCTTTAATTATCTTGATTAATGAGTAATCTGGTAGTTAATGATAATAAGATAAAATCATAATAATAAAAAATGACCAAAAAATGTTTCCTAAGGCTACTGGTTGTCTCATGGCCGACCATGGGATGCCTTGTGCCAAACTTGGGGGCCCCATGCAATAACTTTTGTGAGAAAGTGGCTTTTTATCTTTTTTGTTTAAAGAATGTTAAATGTAACAAAGAATGTATCACCTAAGTAAAATATTTGTAATTTTTTCTACATAAATGATATTTTGGACTATAAATATTCATTATAAAGATAAAAATATTTCCTATATTATAGTATTTTTTTTTATAATTTTTAGACATTAAATAAATTAAATTATATATGACATCATGATGATGCAGCGATGACCTCATTATTTAACGATTTAAATAAAATGGAAAGATAATGTAAAATCTAAGACCTACACATGTCCAAAACCTATTGGATGGGTGGATTTTGAACCCTTATCAACTTATCCCCGAAACACATCAATGTGGGACCATTAAAATCCGAAACTCATTTGAAAATAATGTTACATTTTATACCTTTCCAAGAGTGCCCCGCCTCTCCTCTTATAAAAGGCCCCCACCCCTACCTCCTTACCCACACTTCCAAAGCCTTTGGCTCGGCCAAACCCTGCCCATTTTGTCTCTCCACATCCCTATATAACTCCTTGAAGCCTCAATTTGGGCATAAGTCTTACCAAGGAAGCCTTTTAGCTCAAACCAAAGGGAGTTACCCGATTTTAAGGTAATGTCTTCACTTGAGTCCTTTTGTTTTATTTTGCTTCTCCAACCCCCTAAACTCTTTTTATTCATTTATTTTGTAACAAATCCAGTATCTTCAATATACTAGGATTTTTTTATAAGAATTATTCAAGCTACACTTACACACACCTTCATCTAATGGTTAAAGAACATACTGTTTCTGTGGTTGGCGATTTTCTGCCTCACGAAACGATGATTGTTCAATATTCTTTTAACACCTTTAAAGGTGGCCATTATGATGTCACTGTATTTTCTATATGATATATATGGTATGTATGTTTACTATATGCTTCTGTATTTTATATTTAAACCATACCTTTATTCTTTTCATGTTGTGTAAATGCGATAATTTCATATGAGGAAGTGCGGACTACCGCCCCCTCAAGTGATGTGACTCGTACACGCAATACATGGAATGTATAAAGAATGAAATTAATGGACATATGAGACCTATATAACATATATATTATACTTGAATTATAATATATATATATATCATTTATTTTTAATTCCATTAATATGAAAAAGAAAAAAATGAAAGTAGCGTTCATGCTTACGTACGGCCTACCGTCTCTATGAACGATGCTTTTCGTTTTTTATCTCCAAATGATATAGAATAGTATAAAATGAATATGTACTGGATATATATGATATATATGATATATAAATCATGATTATAAATCTGGATATAATGGATACATGAACAACTTTTAATTATAAAGAGCATATTTTGACTCAAGTACCAATGATCGTTTAAACGACCGTTATTAACTAAAATAATTACATAGTGTTCATGACATGGTAATAAGTGATATAAAAGGAATAATTAACTTGAAAAAGGTTCTTAAGGAAGTATAAATTAACTCAAGTTTATTATTCAGGAGATCATAGAACGATCGAGTGAAGTCAGACTCGAGGTAAGGGATCCTACTCCTCTCTTTCTTTTTAAGTAAACCCTTTTATGTCATTCCTTTTAAGCTCATATTTATTGTGATTGGGATGTTATTTTATATTAATATTACTGTAATTTTTATTTTAATATGATTATAGACCCTATTTCCTCTCATCAACTCATTTTATGAGTTTTGAAGTGATGCCGTTAGGCTCCCGAGTTTTCGAAAGGGATTTTTCATCTCACTTTTATTCCCGTGAGATTTATGCTACATTTGCCACAATTTCCTTTGAGTGGTGTATGTACTGCCCATTATTATACACTTTGTGTAGTATAATTTCATTTATGGGTATTCACATCTTCATTGTATTACCCTTCTTCCATGGGGTGTACGTTTCGAAAGTTACCCAACTCGGTAAGGGGACCTTTCACCCTCCTCTTTTCAAAAGACTTCTTTTGTTATGTCTTTTAATTCACATACTATTATGTTGGGATATGTTCTTTTATATCCTTATTGATGTAAATTTTATGTCCAAGTGATGATATTCCATTTTTATCTCTCATCAACTCATTTTCTGAATTTTGAAGTGATGCCGTTAGGCTGTCAAATTTTACCAAGGGAACTTTTTAACCCAATTTCGATTTCTTTGGGTTCAACATGTAGTTATTGAATATGTAATCTTTTGAATATGTGGGAATGACCTTTTATTGTTTTAAACTTAATATCCACTTATATTGGGTGTATTTATATTTGTCACACATAATTTTGAGATTGAATTATCCTTAATTTATGGATACCTTCTTTATAAGGGAATTCACCACATTTGACATTTCTATTGAGACTTCATTGTTGTTATGCACCAATTCACTCTTATATGGTGTATATACTGTCATTTGGAATATTATATCATGAATCCATTTATTCTCCTGATATTATAAAGTTCTGACTAAATGTTATTCCTCAATTATTGTATTCAAGTGTCTCTAATTTTGGTAGAACCCCTTTAACCAAAATATCGCTTTAAATGTTTTAATTATTTGTTCTTATTAATATCCATGTTTTCAAAATGGTTTTAAGGATTTATTTATATGTATATTAATGGTTTAAAATTTTAAAAGATTCAAGGTGGTATGGGACACTTTGATTCAAAAATCTCTTTATTAAAATTTTTAAATGGTTTTGGAAATGGTTTCTTTTTGAATGGATTCATTATTTCAATATACTAAAATGTTATATTGTGATTGAAATGTGGAAATGTTATGTTTCCTTTATGCATGTTTTATGTGATACGTTTATGTTATGGTTCTTGGGAATTGTTATGAAAATGGGTGGTTCCATGATAAACTAAGGGCGGGTGAGCCCGATATAGCTCTCCAATGCATTGGGTAACGCGAAGGAGTGAAACGTTAAGGTTTCTCTGAAGAGATTTAGGGAATATACTGTGGTGGGTATTCCAAACATAACCAAGAGGGTTACTCCCTATATAAGAATGTTATGAATGCCTCAAGTTACCTTTTATGTCTTATGATTTCTATGATTTATTCATGATTTGATGAGGTATGTTAAAGTGCCTATGTTTTATGGGTAAAGTATGATTTCATTCTTATGTATATATGAACTCATGTTTGCTTTACATATTTTTATAACCCTTACTGAGCTTTTTATGCTCATCCCAAGTTTTTTTGAAATGTTTTTCAGAGGTCAAGGGAAAGGTACATGATATGATGATAGTGTCAAGGAAGTGTCAAGAAAGAATCCATTCTTTATTTTTAAATATGTTTTCGTTGATGGGAAAAAATGAATACTATCTTTTATGTAACCACTTTGTTTGAATTTGGAATGTAATGAAAGTTTTATGATCTAATTCTCTAAAACTCTAAACCTGAAAAGATCCTCAATGTGTAATTTTGTAATAACTCAAGATTAAGTAAGGTTTAATTCTGAGGCCTTATAGTTGGTATCAGAGGTCGGTTTAGATAACTTCAGAGGTTATGGTTTTCTTTAAGCATAAGTGACATTACCATAATGGTTAGGACTTCAGAAAGAGTCCTAGTTTTAGATAAAGTGAATGATTAAGTATATCTTAATGTTTATCTTCCTCATTAGTACATGATGGTTTTGTTGATATACTCACACTGACCTTTTTGGTTTTAGTAAATGGCTGGATCTAGCAGGAACCAAAGTAACAGTGGATGTGAAGGAAACTGTGACAGTTTCTTGAGCAAGCAACTGAATGATATGGGAGCTGCAATGAGAACTCTTATGATTATCCTCAACCAACTATCTGGAGTCATGATTGACCACCTAAACCTTAGTGATTTCTCTAAGGCATCATATATGCGAGAAACAAATCCCTACGGAACTACAGGTAATAATCATAAAGGTAATTGTGTTCAAAAACTTATGTGTCAAAAATGTGGAAAGAAACACCTAGGAAAATGTTTCAAAGGGACATAAATATTCTATAGATGTGGAAATGAAGGTTATAAAGCAAGAACCTGCCATGGAAAAAGGAAGCATCCATTTGACTCGAGGAAAGGGAAGGAAGCTCTTTCTGAGGGATCAATTGAATGTTTTAAATGTGGTGTGCATGGTCATTATGAAAACACATGTCCTATGAAGAAGTTTCGTGAATGGGATCATCAATATCGTACAAATGTTCGTTTACCAATACCTAATGCCATTCCGATTGAGGATGAAGAAACTGAAAATGACCAATCAAAGGTATGTATTATTTCATAACTATTGTTTTCCTATTTTGGAATCTTAGGATATGATTCATGATTTTGTTTGTAGGAAAGAAGTATTTCAGAATATGTTGGAAAGGAATGGTTAATGGATCATGAAGAATGTTGAATGAGTAAGATGTCAACATATAAGGGCTTTAAGAGTTATGGTGAAATTCTTAAGAGTATTAAGTCTCTTTTGATGATGGGGTTACATTAGAAGAATTTTTATAGTATGTGTAACCCTGATGTTTAATATATGAAAATTTTATTCAAGGAATAGTTATCTGTTCTTTTGTGGACATAGTTATAAAGAACCATTTGGGTTTATATGATCCTTACTTTTGAGGTAATTATGGGTTACTATATGTTATGATGGAAGTGAAAGGCATGAGATAAAATTGAGGTTAAATTATGTTATGGTTATTTTTGATGATTTTATCTCTTTTTGGGGAATGATTTGAGAATTATATAGTTTTGGAAAAAGGACAACACGCAGACCGTGTGACAACCTGTCGCGTCGGACAAAGCTGCGGGAATCAAACCCACAACCAAAGTGCAACTGGTATTTATCGCCTACCACTGGACTACGTGAAGTCCCTGGTTAGTTTGACTGATTCATTTTAGTTAGATGATTTTATGAATTAAGAGTAATTTTATTTTGGGTTATCTATGGAAATATATTAACCTATCATGGAGGATATGTGATTAGGTTAATTACTTTTCAATACGAGACTTTAAGAGCAACTGATGTTGTTTGGAGATAAATGTTACGATTTAACTTGGAAGACTATGTGACTAAATCCTTCAAATATTTGGGTTTCAATCTTAGTTTGGTTTACTTTGAAGAATTTTATGGACAAATTGTTTATCAAATGGTCCTTGTTGAACTTTGGATTTTGTTGGACAAATTTTGGAGATTAAGAATAGATTTTCTTTTTATAAAGGGTTATCCTTTTCTGGATTATCTGATCTTGTACTAACCTTTTTGGTTTTGGTTTTGGTTAAAGTCTAAATAAATGGGAAGTATATAGTCCTATTTTGTGGATTAGGTGATTCTCTAGAAGTTGATTATAGTGAACAAGTCTTCCTAAATACTCGTCTTTAGGAGAAAATATGAGTTTGTATAAGAAATCTAATAAAAGTTGAAAGTCAACATGATAAGTAATTATGTTTCCTTATGAATAAATTCCTCAATAAAAAAAAACAAAAAAGTGTTGTCTATTAACTTTTCCTACGGAGGAATCGAATACCGTTTAACCCATCACAAGTTTGTGATTTTCTTGTGGTTAACTTTCTCCTAGACATGTTTACTATCACTCTCCATCAGAACATGACCCTTTGTTTTTTCCTCCATGTCCATATTTTAATACTTGGAATCCTAGTATGGGTTAACTCGGGTGACCTTTGTACTTATCTTTATTTATTTTAAAGTGATTGTTTTACCGACTCTTGTTCCGATGTGGGACGTTCAAGGATGTTTCCAAGCTCAATTTTAAAATTGCGAGGACGCAATTCCCAAAAGGGGGGAAGGATGTAACACCCCAGGTAAATAAAGAGTATGACATTTTCACATTTATACATATTTTTGAATAAAATATTAATATTACTTTAAAGGGAATGCTATGCTCGATGGCGTACCCAATATGCAACAACAAGTTTCTTTGAAATCTTACGTTGCACTCTAATAATAAAATAATATTATTTTAAATGGTAGTTAACGCCTAGCCATTGTAATGGCGGGAATGAACAGAACTAACTAAAAAATGATTATATATGTTTGTAAAATATTTTTACTTTTTTTCAATAAATGTTATAGGATTAAAAATGCAAATGAATCCAGTTTTTAAGCGTAAACATTCTAATATTCTTTAAAAGGTTGATTAACTGCCTTTTGATGGTGAACCCATTTTAAATCCATTTTTGGAAATTTTATAAGCTTTATTTTTCAAAATAAACATATTATTTATGATTGGGACATTTAAATTTACCTTGGGTTAATTTTTGGTATTTTTCTGACAATGTTCATTTTTCAATGAATAGTGAAAAATACTGCATTTTACATCAAAATTGCCTTTTCATATAATTTAATTATATGGTTATATTATCTTTTTAATTTGTTTTAAAGTGTAATTATAATATATTTTTACCATGTAATTCAATTATGGTCATTGGGATTAATTTCACTTTGGAATTAGGCATAAACAAGTACCAAACTTTTCATAAATATTGTTTCTAAAAAACCCGTTATTTGTTTTGACAACGGGAAGTTTTTTTAAAATAATTATTGCAATTTATGTGTTTGGAATTTTGGTAAAATTGATTACATATTTGGAATCATAAGGTCCAAATTATGTAATTAAGACTTTTGTTTTTGAACATTATGAATAGTAACGGCGATAATTATCTTTAATTATCTTGATTAATGAGTAATCGGGTAGTTAAAGATAATAAGATAAAATCATAATAATAAAAAATGACCACAAAATGTGTCCTAAGTCTACTAGTTGTCTCATGGCCGACCATGGGATGCTTTGTTCCAAACTTGGGGGCCCCATGGAATCACTTTTGTGAGAAAGTGACTTTTTATCTTTTTTTTAAAGAATGTTAAATGTAACAAAGAATGTATCACCTAAGTAAAATATTTTTAATTTTGTCTAAATAAATTACCTTTTGGACTATAAATATTCATTATAAAGCTAAAAATATTTCCTACATCATAGTATTTTTTTTATAATTTTTAGACATTAAATAAATTAAATTATTTATGACATCATGATGATGCAGCGATGACCTCATTATTTAACAATTTAAATAAAATGGAATGATAATGTAAAATCTAAGACCTACACATGTCCAAAACCTATTGGATGGGTGGATTTCGAACCCTTATCACCTTATCCCCGAAATACATCAATGTGGGACCATTAAAACCCGAAACTCATTTGAAAATAAAGTTACATTTTATAACTTTCCAAGAGTGCCCCCCCTCTCCTCTTATAAAAGGCCCCCACCCCTACCTCCTTACCCACACTTAAAAAGCCTTTGGATCGGCCAAAACCTGCCCATTTTGTCTCTCCACATCCCTATATAACTCCTTGAAGCCTCACATTGGGCAGAAGTCTTCCCAAGGAAGCCTTTTAGCTCCAACCAAAGGGAGTTACCTGATTTTAAGGTAATGTCTTCACTTGCATCCTTTTGTTTTATTTTGCTTCTCCAACCACCTAAACTCTTTTTATTCATTTCTTTTGTAACAACTCAAGTATCTTCAATAAAATAGGATGTTTTTATAAGAAGTATTCGAGCTACAATTATACACACCTTCGTCTAATGGTTAAGGAACATACTGTTTCAGTGGTTGGTGATTTTCTGCCTCATGAAACGATGATTGTTCAATATTCTTTTAACACCTTTAAAGGTGTCCATTATGATGTCACTATATTTTGTATATGATATGTATGGTATTTATGTTTACTATATGCTTCTGTATTTTATATTTGAACCATACCTTTATTCTTTTCATGTTGTGTAAATGCGATAATTTCATATGAGGAAGTGCGGACTACCGCCCCCTCAAGTGATGTGACTCGTACACGCAATACATGGAATGTATAAAGAATGAAATTAATGAACATATGAGACCTATATAACATATATATTATACTGTAATTGTAATATATATATATATATCATTTATTTTTAATTCCATTAATATGAAAAAGAAAAAAATTAAAGTAGCGTTCATGCATACGTACGGCCTACCGTCTCCATGAACGGTGCTTTTCGTTTTTTTTATCTCAAAATGATATGGAATAGTATAAAATGAATATTTAATGGATATATATGATATATATGATATATAAATCATGATTATAACTCTGGATATAATGGATACATGAAGAACATGTAATTATAAAGATCATATTTTGACTCAAGTACAAATGATCGTTTAAACGACCGTTATTAACTAAAATAATTACATAGTGTTCATGACCTGGTAATAAGTGATATAAAAGGAATAATGAACTTGAAAAATGTTCTTAAGGAAGTATAAATTAACTCAAGTTTATTATTCAGGAGATCAAAGAACGATCGAGTCAAGTCGGACCCAAGGTAAGGGATCCTACTCCTCTCTTTCTTTTTAAGTACACCCTTTTATGTCATTCCTTTTAAGCTCATATTTATTGTGATTGGGATGTTATTTTATATTAATCTTAATGTAATTTTTATGTTCATATGATGAGAGACCCTATTTCCTCTCATCAACTCATTTTATGAGTTTTGAAGTGATGTCGTTAGGCTGCTGAGTTTTCGTAATGGATTTTTCATCTCACTTTTATTCCTATGAGATTTATGCTACATTTGCCACAATTTTCTTTGAGTGGTGTATGTACTTCCCATTATTATACACTTTGTGTAGTATAATTTCATTTATGGGTATTCAGATATTCATTGTATGACCCTTCTTCCATGGGGTGTACGTTTCAAAAGTTACCCAACTCGGTAAGGGGACCTTTCACCCTCCTCTTTTTAAAAGACTTCTTTTGTTATGTCTTTTAATTCACATACTATTATGTTAGGATATGTTCTTTTATATCCTTATTGATGTAAATTTTATGTCCAAGTGATGAGATGCCCTTTTTATCTCTCATCAACTCATTTTCTGAATTTTGAAGTGATGTCGTTAGGCTGTCGAATTTTACCAAGGGAACTTTTTAACCCAATTTCGATTTCTTTGGGTTCAACATGTAGTTATTGAATTTGTCATCTTTTGAATATGTGTGAATGAAAATTTATTTTTAAACTTAATATACACTTATATTTGGTGTATTTATATTTGTCACGCATAATTTTGAGATTGAATTATCCTTAATTTAAGGATACCTTCTTTATAAGGGAATTCATCACATTTGACATTTCTATTGAGACTTCATTGTTGTTATGCACCAATTCACTCTTATATGGTGTATATACTGTCCTTTGGAATATTATATCATGAATACATTTATTCTCATGATATTATAAAGTTCTGACTAAATGTTATCCCTCAATTATTGTATTCAAGTGTCTCTAATTTTGGTAGAACCCCTTTAACCAAAATATCGCTTTAAATGTTTTAATTATTTGTTCTTATTAATATCCATGTTTTCAAAATGGTTTTAAGGATTTATTTATATGGATATTAATGGTTTAAAATTTTAAAAGCTTCAAGGTGGTATGGGACACTTTGATTCAAAAATCTCTTTATTAAATGTTTTAAATGGTTTTGGAAATGGGTTCTTTTTGAATGGATTCATTATTTAAATATACTAAAATGTTATATTGTGATTGAAATGTGGAAATGTTATATTTCCTTTATTCATATTTTATGTGATACGTTTATGTTATGGTTCTTGGGAATTGTTATGAAAACGGGTGGTTCCGTGATAAACTAAGGGCGGGTGAGCCCGATATAGCTCTCCAATGCATTGGGTAACGCGAAGGAGTGAAACGTTAAGGTTTCTCTGAAGAGATTTAGGGAATATACTGTGGTGCGTATTCCAAACGTAACCAAGAGGGTTACTCCCTACATAATAATGTTATGAATGCCTCAAGTTACCTTTTATGTCTTATGATTTCTATGATTTATTCATGATTTGATGAGGTATGTTAAAGTGCCTATGTTTTATGGGTAAAGTATGATTTAATTCTTATGTATATATGAACTCATGTTTCCTTTCCATATTTTTATAACCCTTACGGAGCTTTTTATGCTCATCCCAAGTTTTTTTGAAATGTTTTTTACAGGTCAAGGGAAAGGTACATGATATAATGATAGTGTCAAGGAAGTGTCAAGAAAGAATCCATGCTTTATTTTTAAATATGTTTCCGTTGATGGGAAAAAATGAATACTATCTTTTATGTAACCACTTTGTTTGAATGTGGAATTTAATGCAAGTTTTATAATCTAATTCTCTAAAACTCTAAACCTGAAAAGATCCTCAATGTGTAATCTTGTAATAACTCAAGATTAAGTAAGGTTTAATGCTGGGGCCTTATATTCAATGTTAGCATAAGGGATATACATTCAATCATTAAAGAGGCCTAGAGTATGTGGTTATAGATGAAGTTTACCTCCTGATATATCCATAGAATAGATTCAATAGATCTATAATCATTGTGAAATATATGTATCAGATATGTTATCCCCTTTGGGATTATTGATCAAATTAGTGTTGCCGCCAATCAACCCTAATAGCCACCATAATTTAATCTAGTCTATGATGTATTCAATGTATCACCCATGATGTAGAACATACCATATACATAAAATGTATAAATTTATGAGGTTGTATAGCTGGAAAACTATCTCCCTTATGAGGAGCAACTAGTTAGGATCTTCTATAATAGAGATAATGTTCTATGAAATAACACATGTTAATTGGTCTAAGTACTACGGTGAAACAATAAGTATGGGGAGGATAAAATGGGAACTTATGAGGTATTATTAACCTCACCTATTTTCACCTTAGTATCTAAAATGTAATTAAATGGGTGTAATTTCTTAAGGGGAATAATATAATGAAACAAACTTTTATCATTGTAATTTCCCATCTTAAAATTGTTTCAAATTTAGTAACGTTGTATAATAAAAATTCTCCATATAATAATACCATGTAAAATTTATTATTTTAATTTAAATATTATTTTTAGCAAATGAAAAGGTCAAATATCTTTGAAAATATCAAAATTAGATTAAAATTTTAAAATATGAGCACTAAAATATGAATATTTGGTACTTCATTATCGACCAGAATAATGACACTCACAAAAAATAGTATAGAAATAATAACAAGTATTATTTGAGAAATTCTAATGATAAAAATGATAAAATAAATAATCAAGTTAAAAAATCTACTTAATTAAGAATTACAGATATATTAGGTATTTATATAATGTTGGGAACCCATATAATCATTAAAAATTTGACTATTGGAATTAAAATTTGACTATGTGAATAGTAACCTGATTGATGGTATAAAAATTAGACCATCAGAATTGTGAGATCACTTAATTTAATATAATATATTATTTTTATATATAATATAATTATAAAATTATATATTAATATCATGGTACAATTAAATAAATGATTCAAAAATCAGAATTAATTTATTTATAATATGGTGAAAAAATTATTTGGTTAATTATAGTTTTAAAGTAAATATAAGTATTTTAACCAAATATAATATTAATAAAATGGATTTATATTTTTTTCATTTTAAATATAATTATTTTATGAGACCATACTTAATTTTTAAAATGATCAAAAAATTATTCATAATATCAAAAATATAAATATTCATATAAAATATGATTTTATACCAAAAATAATTTTTTCACATTTATAAAATTATTTTAAAAAAATGGATTTAGTTTTATTATATTACATAGATATAAATTGTATTTGAAAAATTACAGTATTTTTCCAAAATATTTTTTAATAGAAAAATACATAAAAAATGATATTTAACATTATATACTAAATACAAACACTTTTTAGTAATGGATGATGTTTGAAACCATATTTTCTAAATAACAGGAAACATTTTATAATTATTATCACATGAATAAATATTTTTTACCCACGTGAGGAAATCTAATAAACTAATGAATAAAAAATTGAAAATCAGCATTCTACTACCATAATAATTAAAACCCATCTCCCCCATTCCCCTATAGATTATAATCCTTGGGGAACTAAAAAATTATGACAAAATCCCTAGGAAATACAGTCCCACATGTCCTAGTATGTTTGTTATCATCCAATTTACATTCATAGGATTCTTAAGGTGTATCCTAAGAGGAGATACCAAAGATTATTACATAATGCCATTCATTTTTTATTTTCCATCTTCCACCCCTTATGTTTTCCATCACCATTAAAATAGTTACACAATCATAATAAATATATTAATATGATATAATTATTATTTATTATCTATCTTCTACCCTCTCTTCATTAAACATTGAAATGAAACAATTTTTTAATAAAATGGGGTTTTCACCAAATGCATGAACAAAGTGACGTTTTTTCTCCTCCATCCTAAATGATGGTTATAGAAATTTTATTATGGTTAAATATAATTATAATAATATAATTATATATTTTTATCAATTTATTAAAGTTATAATATTTATCTAATTATTTAAAATAAATCTACATTTTTTATGGTATGTAAAAAGACCAAAATGTGATTAATACAAAATGTTATATTTCATTTATATTTAATTGTTCTAATGTCTGAACACAAAATGAAAAGTGGGAAATTTTAAATTTATATAAATACATTAATAAATTTTTATTTCATTTCTATTTTTTAGTCCCATTTTATAATGAAATAAATAATTATCCATCAATGATCTGACCTTGATACCATGAAATTAACACTCACATAAAAGTAAAATTAATCATTATATAACATTAAAATTATTATAAATAGGCATATTAAGGTTGTAGAATATAAAATATATATTAAATGTGTTGTATTATAAATAAATAGAAATTCTTATTTCATTATTCATGATATTAAGTGCACGTGTTTCATGATTTTAGAACATAAATAAAGGGAAATCTCTATATAACACTTTATCCTTGGGATATAATCTTTTTATACGATAATCACTTTCTATATCGCTTAAATTCTATAGAAAACATATAAATTATCTATATATGTATATTATATATTTACATATCATATTATCCCCTAATTTTAAAGGTTTTTATTAACATCATTTCATAGTGGCCATCATAGTAATCAAACCATGTAAGGATAACTTTTCAATTTCTTATTCCTTTTATATAATGATAATTTTTAAAAAATAATCACAAATGGAAAACATATTGGAGGCCCATACATAATTATTCCTATAATAACCACCAAAATATTTAATTCCACATTCTATTTTGAATAATTATGATGTATCAATATACAATGATATAAAGAAAGAATATGAAATCCATTTATTTATGAGGGTTATTCTTATTATTATTCTTTATGATTGAATTAATTTTGTGGAATACATAATAATGTTGAAGTTATAATGGATGTACCTATAAAAACTACCATGGATTAGGAAAACAATTTCTCTTGAGATATTATGTATTACATTTGATAGTAATCATAATCCCTCATGGTACTCTATCCATCATGTGATGTTGTCTTGACAGATAGCCTTGAATTATTTATATGGTATGTTCTATTATTCTGAACCTATTATTTATTTACATGATATTATGATAATATGTACTTCATGTTATAATACCATGTGATTATTCAAGATTATTCTATTTTTCGACATCATTTTATGTTGTTTGAATCACATGTTATGGTTTTTAATCAAGTTTATTCACATTCTGGGCATTTTAGCTAACCCATTTTGTGTATTTATAACCCATGGTATCATATATAGTTTTTTTAGATCAAATATATTTGGGTACAGATTTTTGAGGTCATAAAATGATTTTTTGATTATTTTTTTTATTCTTCCCAGGATTGAGGGATCCTATTTCAATTTGAATTATATAATGGAATATTCTTGGTAAAAATAATGTAATCGAATATTTAATAGGCTTGTGTATCTTTGAAACAAATTCTTCCTTTATGAATTATTTACATTTCTTCTACATAAATAACATAAATTTTTACACTAATCTATATGAAAAATAAAAAATTATTGAATACAAAGTATGGACACTAAATATAAATAAGGGATATAATAATAAAGGACGCTGATTAATATATTTTTAATTTTTGAAAATCCATATTTAATAAAAAATAAACATTCACCATTTAACATTATAAGAAATTTGATACATCATAAACTCATTTTTATGCTTTTGAAAAAAATATATTTTATTTTAACAACATTTTCATGAATAGAGAAAACATATAGGAAACATGGAGAAAAATAATTAAAAAATTCAATATAGTGGTAGGACAATTCCAAAAAACTATAAGGATTACATAATATCATCTAACATCAACACATTAACGGATTAAATTTTAATCAAACCTTATCCAAATTCTCTTAGGACAGATTTAATTTTTTTAGCTCTCTCACTTTATAAAAAAATTAAATCATAATATATTCTATTAGGATTAAATAATATTAGTTAAAATTTTAAATTTACCCATTGAATTATAAAGTTTTAACATACCCACCAATCACATAATAGATAGATTCCAATAAAGGGTTTCATTCAATATTTATTCCTAGACTCATTAATAAAGACCATGTGTAATATTTTATTATAAACACATTTAAAAAGAAAAATTATTCATTATAAAAATAATAAATATTTCATCGCCAACTATAAAAAAATCCATATTAAGTTATCTCATGAATATGAGTAGAAATATATTGTATAAAAAAATTGAATAAAAAAATCCACCTAAAAATGGGAAATGATTTTTTTGAAAACCAATATTAAAAATTTATATAAATAATGATAAATTTTAATGGTTGTGATGGTCTGAATTTTTTTACATTCTATATATGTCCAAAATTATTATTTTTCTATTTTTTTTAACATATATAATTGACCCATATGGAAATTGGTAAAAGGGTTATTAATATATATTAAAATAAATATAAAATTATTTGAATGGAACCATTAATTAATCTATAATGAATAAATTAAAACATTTTTTAAAACATTTTGATGAAAATGGACTTGAGGTTCCATAATTTGAATGAATATTCTATAACATTTGTTTTAATGACAAATATTATATCACATTGGAAACATATGAATCAAAAGAAAATTAGAGGAGATGTAATTAATAGGTTTGTAACCCATGTTAATTTAATTAAAATAATGATAAAAATCCTCTTTATGGTAGTATATAGACAATTCATAATAAAACATGTGGTCTGATCAAAGAATGATTTTTAATTATTGGCTGTTGATATAAAAAATCCTTTCCATTGAGTTAGATTCACCACACACAATCTGTAACACCTAAATAATAAAAATATATTAATTATTTGGTTAAATAATAATAATTTTCAATGAATTATATTTTATAACCATTCATGAATTCTAGTAATGAATAATGAATCACCTCCCATTATAGATGTGGTGGTCAACATCTAAGCCCAAAAACTATTATAAATTTCCAAAAAATGGGAGAGATAAAAGGTATGTAATATATAATATTTCAAGATTAAAAATTATTTCATGAATATTATATATATTTTTTAGATTCATCATTATAATCATCTTTCTTCTTTGTTGATGATAAAAAATTTATCTATGTAGAGGTCATCATCTACACATACGAATGAGCAATGATTTTATTTCACAGATAATAGAATGGGAGATTTAAAATGATAACGACATCAACATAAAATAATTTCATTATTTATATGATATTTATTTAATCCTATATTAATGTTTGTAGAATATTTAAATAGACGGACGAATAATAAAAAATGAAATTAGTAGATAAACTTTATACATTTTCATTAGAAAATATCCTTTGGCTTTTACCAGAAGCCTTTTTGGATGGCCTTTTGCTGAGAAAATATGCAGTAGTAATTAAGGTGTTTGGTTCAAGAAGTATTTTACTGGGTTTTTTCTAAGATAAAAGGATAAACATATAAAAATGAGTGAGGGAAATGGTATTTAATTTTATATGTTATGTGGGTGGAAATAATATAACTAAATAAAACATTAATTTAAAAAATATGTGTCTAAATCATTTAATATTTCTCAAATGTTTTATAGATTATAATAGAATTACGATATGCTCAAAAGAAAATCATCAAATAAATTTTAGATTTGTTTTTGATACTTCTTTAGCATTATTTTTTAACCCCCATTAACTATTTTAACATTTATCATGGAATCATATCATTCAGTTTATAAGGGTTATGGAAGTATATTTAAAAATAAAAAGTGGTAAATACAAGAAAATCTCATGATGTCATAAACTATTTTCCATAAATGAGTCTAAATAGGATCTATATTATTTTTTATTTAATTAAAAAATGTTTTTAATCATTAAATTTCATTATTTTTTCTAATATTCCCATAATTATTCATTAAATATGTTAATATAAAAATATATTTTGAATATGATCACTAAAATAGAACATGAACTACACCCCAAGACCATATGATGAAATCCTAAACCCTATATTATCATATTTGATACTGATAATTGTGACCCAAATTTTTTCATCTAAACCATAAAATATCAAAACAAAAAAATGTATAACTTCGGAACTCAATGACATTTCTGGTTTATAGTATTATAAGATTAGGGAAAACACCTTCATGTGTAATTCACATGAATTTAAAATATCATTTCTCCCACTTATCCCAATATTTTTTTTTCAACATTATTTCATCATCATCATCTATATAAAATAACATATAGATATAATTCATTGATTATAATTCTTTATATCCTGGGAAAAAGTTAAAATAATTAGGGGTGGGGGAAACAAATTATAAATAAAGAAAAACATAATCAGTAACAAATTCGTTTCATCAATCCAAATAAGAAGGGAATAAGTGTATGATTGCACAATCAATGTGCTTGAGTATAAAATATAAATATTAATACCCATCAATACATGGATCATTAAATATGAAAACATAGAAAAATAATATGATGAGAGAATCAATAATAACAATCCATGTGATATCAATCTCTATCATGATAAATATTATATACCCATAACATAAAACTAAAACCATTTTCAATAACATTGAGAAATAATATAATAAAATCCTTTAAAAAAATTTAATATGAATATTTATATTGATAAATCCCAATATAATCGTTATCTAATGAATTGGATCTCTATCTATGTGAACCCATCATTTGAGCTATAATTGGATCACCCAATGCTATTTGGGACACCCCGTGTTAAGTTGTAGTGGTCTTACGAAGTTCTATATGGGACTCCACAAGTACAACTATTATTGTAAAATGATATTCTATCTGGGGTACCCCTTGATAAGATGTAATAGTATTACCATGTGTTATCGGGACCACACCAAGTAATGTTGTAATGATACCACTTGGTTTTATCCTAAAATCCCTATTTTTGTATATAACGTCCAATAACCACTATAAGAATAATGAACAGAGGTATTTCACATCATCATAAAACATATAAAAACAAACATTATTCATCCAAATCCTAAAAATCCACTGGAAAACAAAAGTACATAACATAAATATATTTGAAACATGAATAACCCATTAAAATGAAACAATATCTATATCATTCAATATGAAACATTATTAAATAAAAAAGCACATAGGTTACATAACAATATATTTCAAACAATCATTATCCATCCCTAGAAATATTGATAATGGTGTTAATACAAAATATCCCTTTTTTAGGATAAATGAAAACAATAGTTTTTATCATTTATGAATAAAAATACCATTATAATATTATTAAAAAATAATTATGAAAGTTTTCCCTTTCAACTTGAAAATCCTTTTTAAGAAATATAAATAAATTTGAAAATCCATTTCATTGAAAATAAACATGAAAATTTATAAATAAATCATAAAAATTCATTTAAGAAAATATATTAAACATAGAAATTTATTCCACAAAAATTAATTATAATTTTTTATAATGTAGCATTTCAAAAAAATAAATACATTTTTTGAAAACATGGTTTTCAATGAAAAATATTTTAAACTGAAATTTTCATTTTTAATAAAAACATAATTTTTAATTGTTGTTTACATAAAAAGGGGAAAATGAAAGTATTAGTTTATTTGTATGACATAAATAGTGGATAAGAAAAGTCATTAAGATTATTTATGTCAATATCATTTTATTTAAGCACTCTATATTTATTCACAAACAATCCGGATGAACTATGAAATTGTAACACAAAACATGTAGCACATTGGTATCATTGAATCACAATCATCGTAAAATAATAACAACACCTGAAGCGTAGAATATAAATAAAAAAATTTATTCATTATTTAAAATGTAAAAGCAGTAGTATATAAACATCATAAAATAATATAGTTGTATAACATGAAAAACATTCTAATGAAGGAATATGGTGGAAAAAGTACATTGTGGCATGGGTATCATCAAAAATGTAAACACTATGAATGTGAGATATTCTAATGGATATTTAAATTCATATAAATATAAATATAGTAATAATAAAATAAATTCATCGTTAATATATACAATAAACATAAAAAATGATATGTGAATATAAAATATGTCTCACAAAAATAAACGCGAGATGCGAAAACCCTATACCTTGAGCCCTTTTTCATCTGGCATGTTTTTTATCATATAGAATAATAAAAATATGATAATTATTATAATTCTTAAGAAAAATTTCTATGTTTATTATTAAGTTTTTTTAAATTATTATAAATTGATTTATAAATACCTAATCAAGTATGTCTAAGTCATATATTTTGACCATATCTGTCCTATGTGTCAAAAATGACATTGTGTGTTGACTAACATCAAATTGTCGCTGTTTAAATATATATTGAAAAAATCACTAAAAAGATATAATATTTATATTTAAATTATAATATTAAAACAAATAATGAATTATGGTAATGAAAAATGAACAATCCTTCTGGTCATGAAGGTGGTAGACCATATGTACAATGAGTAATGTTTTCAATTTTCAAATGATCATTATGGAGATATGATAAGTAAAATTTACCATCATAAAATTGTGATTATATCTTAAATATAATTTTATATAATTTTATTTACGTATATATTTCATTATTGTGATGTGGTTTCGAATAAATTAGAATCACATCACACTGAGGAGGGGGTACTCCACACGTCCATGAACGATGTTATATGTTTTCTATGTGTGAAATGCTACGAATGAAATGACATATTATATTTATAGAAGCATAATTTTATAATTAATAACATAATTATTTCATTTGTAACATATATATTAATTATATTAACCCTTAGTAACAAACATGCATCATTTTAGTGAAACATGCTTCATTTCTCTTCACGAGGTGGTAGTCAACTGTACACACGAGGAACAATTTCATATCCTCAATGATATGGAATGAAAAAATGGATTTTATTATATATATACCAAAACATAATATCTTTTTGTAAATATCATAAAAATAATATATAAATAGTATTTAATTCACTATTCCAAACCACGAGAAGTTGTAATAGAAAAATTAACGCAACTAGTGGGTGAGGTGGTAGTCTGTTTTACCCATGAATGATTATATCATAACCCATTTAATGTAAGTGTCTGTGGGTGTAGGTTTTAACATTAATATAAAAAAACCTCGGTATATTATTCATACTAATGATATTATATAACCATTATATAAAAATAAATTATGGTGTTTGAGGAGGAAATAAAAAGACATATGTTGATGAACGTTATCTCTTCTTTGGTAACTCTTTTAAGTGTTTCACCAAATCCCTTCCTAGGTTTTATTCAATCAAAAAGTATTTATTCTATTATGAGATGAGGGATGTGTATATGTTATATTCTATATTATTTTCTAATATAAAGGGCCTGATAGTTTTTAAGAGAGGTAGACAGGGTGAGGCCTTTATATGTGGGGGATATGACATACTTGTTGTTTTTCAAAAGAATGTTTGGAGACTCAATGTTTTTACCAACCAAAAGAGACCAATAAAGCATAAAACACAAAACTTTAATGGATAAGGATGAAATATGACTCCATTTTAGTTTATTGACATGCTTGTAGTTCATTTGTACACTTGATTCTAATATTGAGTCCCTTAGTAAACACATTGGTTACATAATCATTATGGATAATTTAAATTACTCTAACCAATCAAATTTTTTAAAAATTAAGATGATATTATTGAAAATGATAAAGTATTTTTATTAAAAATTTAGTATCCATTTTTCAAGTATATACTTACTGAAGTGGAAAATTTTAATATAATATTAATCTCATATACACAGTAAGGAATCAGGTTCTTAAAATGAGTATTTTATTTTGAAAAAGAATATTCTATATTAATTATATGAATACTAAAAAACATTTTATGAAACAAAATTAAAATTAAAATATATACTATATTTAAAATTAATTATAAAATTTCACCATTATGGATCTTGTTTGTTAATTTAAAAGGTGAATCATTATGCAATATAAAACTTTTTTTATAAAAACCCACACACAATCCAAAAAAACAACTTATATTAAAAGCAAATAAAATATTGATTAAAAAATAAATAAGTATTTTCAATATAACGATATAATAATTAAGTTACTTGAAAAAATATTCAAATTATTTGGATACATATAAATTAATAATCACATTAAATTAAATAAAATTTCTTAACTAAAATTTTTATTTTTAACTAGTCACTAAAAAATACATATTATACGAAAAAATAAAAACATTTCACCGAAAGATGTTTTTTCTGTTATTATTTCAAAATAAATATTTTTATTTTATCAAATAAATGTTATAAAATTTTCAAAAACTTGGATAAAAATAAGTTCTCTACCAGAAGGCGATAAAAATACTTTTTATAAAATTAGAATTCTTAAGTGTAAAATCATATTTTCTTATATATCTATTTTCTAGATTAATAAATGGATGATATTTAATCATTATATAGAATATATTACATATAAATATAATTAATATAATCTAACATGTGCTAATTGCTTACATTATTGGTAAAAATCAAAACTGTTCACATTTAAATAGTTTTTCAAAAAATGATTTCGTTTCATTTGTGAAATGGTTTTATTTTCATTTTTATTTAATAGGCCACCAATGATTTAAATATATTAACATGTGTAAACCATGATTTTTAAAGTCATATAATACTATTCATACCCACTAATCAAATAAATTAGTTATAATGGTAATATATATTTTGGGTCATTTATTTATTTTTTGCTACGTTATAAATACAATATCAAACATAAAATTATAGTTGTCACATGTAATCCATGATAAACATGTTTTTATTTTTAAAAATAGATATTGAATAATCTATTCATTTTTTTCATATTATAAAATCAGTTTTGTATTCACTTTACAATATCCAATATAATTTTATCCTTTTGAAAAAAACTCATGGAATTTCATCCTCCTATTAATAAAAGTATTCCATCATTAGAATTTGATATTTATCTGGGTAATCAAATATATTTCATTTTATAATGATTTTTTGTAGACACATAGGGTAAAAAGGGCTAAAGAAAATCCTCTTAAGAAGAGAAAAAATGGACGTGAAAAGGTCATATGTTTTGTACCCAAGATCTATTTTTGTTGAATTTGTTATCTACATATCAAATGTGTTTAATGATGATATTAAGAGTAAAATTTGGTTCTTAACACACATTACTTAACTAAATAGGTTAATTCATCAGACACAAAGAATCAGATGAAAAATAAAAAGGGAATATAGATATGGAAATAGAACTCCCGGCCCATATGATGGGACACTCATTCTAGTGCAAGAAAATCTAATGATGCATTGTTGATCATTCAGTATTTTACAAATATTTATGATGTCATGATTAAAGTATAAGAATGTTGAATATCATTCTTCTAAAAAATCATCAGAGTTGGAATCATCATTTAAAAAAATGATAAGGGTGGGAGTTTAAACATGCTAAAGTAAGAGGTTTTTTGAATAATTTTGATCAAATGATCCAATATATGGTTCAATTAATTAGAAAAACTGGTCAACATGATCAATCAATAGTTGGGGAGAATATTATTGAATAAATACAATACATACACTGCTTTATCAGACATGGAATTCCACCTATAAATTAGATAATATTCTGATGATGATTCATTATATAAATTGTTTCCATCATTAAGGCATGAGATATAGAGTTGTTTTATAGATAGATTTTAGATTATATGTTTTTATGAATGTTGCATAAAATGTTTATTGAACACTATTAAATAATTTTTGAAATAGAGACTTATTATTTAGTTTATAATTCATAAAAATCTGTAGGACATGAATAATGAACTACTTTATCAGAAGGTGTTTTACAACCGATTTTTTTTTCAGGACATCATATGGAAAAATGTTGATGAAACTGATTTATTTTCCCAATCATTGATATTTGGGTAGTTCATATTGGTAATCATAAAAATAAATTCATTATGAAAAAATGTGTGATGAATTTTATCATAATGTGAATGTCATTAAAAATCTGAAATGTATAGCGATTCAACTGAAGAGGATGTAGGAGACTATAGTGTAAAAACGTTTCTGGAATGTATTCAACCATTTTCGAATTACTTAGGTCAAGAAAACATGAAAATATTAATTTATTCTTATTATTTATTGGTACATGAAAACAACTTTGATGTTGTTTCATTATTATTTCATGATTAAATGATGAATAATTTTATTTGATTAAGTAAAATTTCAATAGAAGAGTTATTCATAAGAAAATTCATTAGACACACATTCAATATGGAAGTCCATCATAATGGGACTGAGGTAGAATCATCCATAAAAGTAATAAAATAAATAATTATCAGTCTTACGTAATCACACTCCTAAAATAAATATGAAAAATAGTTTATAAATTCTATGATGTATGAGGTTTTGAGAAAATTAAATAAGATTCATAAAATATATAGAAATTATGAATTGTGTATAAAACCTTAAACATGAAGCTCAAATAGAAATAAAACTCAAATATTTTTTAATTTTTTTGAGTAAGAGGAAGACTTGGTTTTCCTTCCTTTTCCATTACATGAAAAATATTAATTTAGAGAACAATACATTCATACTTGCAACCGTTACTGTTTGTTGAATGTTGAATCTCAGAAATTTATGTGATAGGTATTAATATCCTAACCCATGTTTTGTATCAAGTTGAATCTGATAAATATCCATCAGGCTGAGACCTAATTGGATTTTTCCCATTAAAAAATTGTTCATTAGAGTGGGTCCATCAGAACAAGTTTCATTGGACCCAAATCTATCATATGGGGTTCTATTATTTGAAGAGGTTGTGATTTTCAAATTGAGTTTTTACATTATTAAATAAGTTTACACAAAAGAAGAATTGGATAGAGGCCAATCAGATGGAGGCCATTAGATCATGGTTTCCATATTAACCAAGATCAAAATGAGTATTTATCATTGTGTCTTTCTAGAGAAATATTCTTGAATGAATAAAATTAACCATATTCATATTTCATAATGATTAGGAGGAATATTTAATAATAATACATTCTTAATTAAAATTTTAAAATTATTGAATATCATACATAGGTGATCATTATTTTTATTACCTATGTAATAATTGATGAATTACTTAATGTGTATTAGAAAATAAAAAGAAAATGAATCTTGTAGCAATGGGTTCATAGCAGTTAATAAAAATGATTTTTATCTAGTGTGTAAACCATATATGGAAAATTTAATATGAAAAGTATATTATGAATTTTAACCAACTATAACCTAAAATATTTCTACTACATTATTGCATGGTTTCATACATGTTCACTTGTATTCCATAATGAAGATAGTGAAAGAATGCATTTTGGTGGGATAATCTAACATGGAAATGAGTAGGTCATTACACTGAACCACGTAAATATTGTGTGTTTGTCTATCCTTTTTAGGAAATTATATGTATAGATTTATATATGAGTGGTTCATAGAACTAAAATGTTTTAGTGAATTATAATGTTATCAAAGAAGATAATAAACATTATTATATTCATAAAAAGGAACTACCGATTCAAACCACCCCCTCTCAGTGGTGTTTAAATAACATGGGAGCATAAAATTAGTATTAAAGTATTGGTTCCTTTGAAACATACATTATGATAATAGATAATTTCAATTCAGTGAAATTTGGGGTGATCCTATTTGATATGTAAATAACTATCATAGTTTAAATGATATTATGTTACCTTATCTTAGATATCTTTTCATTGAAGTTAGAGATGAAACCCCATTGGGATTTCATACCATCAATGTTTTTGTTACGATAACTACCGATAAGAGGATTTTTGAATATGATAGAAAATATGAGATTTCATTGTTGATTTCACATAACAAGATTGTTTATGAAATGATTGTGGGGATCTAACCAACTAATAAGACATGAGATTAGATGAAAATTAGTTAAGAATACAATGTTAATTTTAATGAATCCAACATTCATATTTGGATAATTATATTTGAGGATACAAAAGTGGATGATGGGGAATGTATTGATTGTTAGTTCACAAGAGTAAATGAGATTGTGAGTAACATCAGAAGTTTTAGTGACAAGCTTATTGATTCTACAATTATTATGAAACTGATGAATATTTTTTAAATAGATATTTACAAAAAACATTATTTTTATATGATCATGAATATTTATCATTGGATGAACACCATAATTATATTATGGCCTATGAAATGAGATAATACCCTTTATTAAAGAGAAGAATAAAAAATTATTTTCCATTATAATCATTCAAAAAATGGAAAAATAATAAGGATTTGAAGAAGAGTCGTTTGATTCAGAGTTGTCACGACCCGCCCTCGGGGTCCGTGCCGTGACTACCCCAAGCCCGCCTTCCATAGGCCAGGGGCTGGCGACTAGCACCAAGGCGTAGATCCCAGCAAATTGGGAAGGCATTGCCTTTGAAAAGTAAACACACACCACAGAGTAAACAAGCGGAAAGTAAACACTAAGCAAGCAGAGTACAACTGAAGTGCGGAAAAGTAAATGGGCCAGAATACAAACCCAAACTGAAAGTAAAGTACAACTCAAAAAGGGAAAAACAGCAACTGTAAAGTAAAGGCCGCTACTCCGTGCTGTCCACTGGAAAATCCCACCTGAAGGGTGGGTACAGATAGCTCCTCTGCTCCACGGGTCCCACCGTCCGCTCCGTGCTCGTCCCGCCCAGTGGTCCACCTCCGGGTACCGTCCCGCTCCGCAAACCTCAGCTAAGGTCAACGCTGTCCGTCGTCTGCAACCAACACAACGTAGTGCGGGCGAAGCCCGTGCAGGGGTGAGTATAAGCTACTCAGTAGGGTCCCCGAGACCCCTGAAGGTCTCTCAAAATCCACAAAGGATAAACCACGAAGCAAAGTACAATCACGAAGTAACAACCAACACTGCTTAGGTATATGCCCATACATATACCTAAGTCATCAATTCAAATACGCTCCAACCTCCGAGCCCAAGTATAACTCAGTCCACGCAGGAAAGTATACGTATTCCACAAAGGAAAGTAACAGGATTCAGCTCACACAGGTATACTTCTTCAAGGACGATAAAGATGATCACTGATCCATCTAAGTCGTCGGACCCACGAAGGATCGATAGGTAACTAACCCCCGCAGAAGACCCACACAGGATCGGGCTCACACAGAACCTGTAGGCGCTGGCTCACACAGAACCGCTGAGCGCAAGGACCCACACAGGATCGGGCTCACACAGAACCTGTAGCACTGATCCTCGTAGGATCGCTGAGTGCTGTAGTCGTCGTCGTCGAATCCACACAGGATCTCTGTACTGTCGTCGTCGAATCCACACAGGATCTCTGTACTGTCGTCGTCGCAGTCACAGTAGCAGTCGTAGCAGTAGAACAGTCGCAGCCAGCACTAGGGTTCCCGCACACAGCAAGCTCGTAAGGAGGGTCCGCTCCACGAGCCGAGAGGCTGATACATCAACTGTCACGAAGACCGAAGTTGATGTATCCAAAAGTTCCGTATCGTCATCAGGAACTCAACGCAACAGACGGCGCGTCGATCGGACGCCCGGTCTGAGAGTTATTGGCATTTTCGTCTCCGGGGCCCGGTTAGTTTTTAAGGCAAAACCAACCCGACCGTACTCCACCTGCGTCCAAACCTCGGGCGGAGTATGCCAAAAGATCCGTCTCACTAAGAGGAACACTACGTGACTGACGGCACGTCAATCGGACGTCCGTAGCTCAAGATATGAGCGTTTCCGCTCCGAAGGCCCGGTTGGTTTCGTGAACGAACCAACCCGGCCGAACTCAAAGTAAACCGAAACCTTGAGTGCGATATACCGAAACGACCGTCTCGATCCAAGGATCGCGTTGCCGCAGACGGTTCGTCATTCGGAGGTCCGAGGCTCAAGTTATGAGCCAAGAACCGAATCTGGTCCGAAACGGGGGGTCCGGGTCCGGGCCGACCCGGCCCGACCCCCCCCCCCTCTGGACGGCGCGGCGGCCGGCGGCGGCGGACGGCGGCGGCGGACGGCGGCGGACGGCGGCGGCGGCTGGCCGCGTGGCGGCGGCGGCGGGCCGCGTGGCGGCGGCGGCTGGCGGGCCGCGTGGCGGCGGCGGCTGGCGTGGCGGCGGCGGCTGGCCGCGTGGCGGCGGCGGCTGGCGGGCCGCGTGGCGGCGGCGGCTGGCGTGGCGCGTGGCGGCGGCGGCTGGCGGGCCGCGTGGCGGCGGCGGGAGGCACGCGGGGCTAAGCCCCGCGTTTCACAAACGGCACGGCTTTAAGCCGTGCCTTGCCAAGAAACGGCCCCCGCAAATGGGGGCCGGTTGAAAAAAAACCGGGGGGCTTTGCCCCCCCCCTCCTTATATGAACCGCCCCCCTCTTTAAGAGGGGGGTTTGAAGAGCCGGCCGGGGGTTTAAACCCCCGGTTTTTATGAGATCCGGCCGGCCCGCTGGCCGGCCGGTTTTTACTAACGGGACCGGGAAATTCCGGTCCCGCCCTTGATTTCCGACGCCGGCGGCACGGCCGCCGGTCTTTCCTTCCGCCGCGGCCCGGAACCGGCCGCGGTCTCCTCGTCTCACCGCGGCCCGGAACCGGCCGCGGTGTTCGTTGTCCGGCGCGGTGCGACGGCACCGCGCCCCTTTCTCCGTGCCAAGAATCCTCCCAACGCGGCGCGACGGCGTCGCGTTCTTGAAATCTCTCCTCGGCGAAGCGCGACGGCGTTGCGGAAAATATCTGAACGTTCATCCGCGTGGTGCGACGGCACCACGTTACTTGTTTCCTCCAGCATGAACAACATGAACGATGGAGGGGGATTCGGCCGTGTTCGTGCGGTCCGGTCCCCCTCACGTTAAAGAAATAAAAACGGAACTTAATTAAAATAAGTCACACGTTAAGTCATGCTAAAATCCACGATTCAAGAAAGGAATAAAAATAATCAATAAAGATCATCCCCTACCTCTGGATTCAAGAACGATGAAAGTCAACGACCCGCGGAAGACGCGTCGCGGTGGTCGGCGTCACGGAAGAAGGACGTCGATGTCGTGAAGCGAGGATTCGAAGTTCTTTGACGACGATTTCGTCGCGGGAAAAGATGACGCGGAAGAAGACGTCGTCGGTGTCGCGGGTATGGCGTCGCGAAAGACGATTCCCGAGTACGTGGCGTTCTTCGTCGATGTTCGAAGGTTCTTCGCGTTCTTCAAGGAGGAAAAAGAAGTTCTTCAAAGTGTAGAACTCTTCCTCTCTCAAATCTCCACACAACACAGCAACCCCCAAAATAAAATAAGCTACCCTTATTTTATTTTCACTTTGCCCACCTTTCAAAAATTCAAAAGTTGAATTTATTACATTAATTAAAATCTTGAGTTGTCAAGAAATTAAATGGAAAGATAAGTTGGCAAGTTTTAATGTAGGGGAGAGTCACAAATTAAAAAGGGGGTTTAGAGGGGTTAGGGAATTTGAAAAGGTGGGGGGTTCGTGTGGGCCCCACCTCCCTCATAACCACACATGGGAAGTTGGGTGGTTGCGGGCCCCACCAACAACTTCCCATGAAAGAGTCTAACCACCTAGAATAAAATAAAAATTCACACACAATTTTATTTTACTTAACTTTTAATCCCCAAAACTAACTTTCAACCCGCAACATACGCAACTCCCGAAAGGGTCTCTTTAAGCGAATATCGGCACTGCGAGTTCATCGGTGCCCTCGGATTTCAATTCCGAGCACCGGATCAAAAGTTAGGAATTCCCGCTCGTTCGTTCATTGAACGTACCCGAGCCAAACTTCGGAAATTAATTCCGGGCACTCCGGGCCTCGGAATCAGGTGCCGTCTGAAACCGCGCTCTTGTAAAAATCCAAAGAAAATTAAGAAAAAAATTTCCCTTGAATTTTACGGTCTTTACATTACTCCCACCTCAGGGCTTTACGTCCCCGTAAAGATACAACAAAAACTAGGGGAACAAATGAGGGTACTGAGCACGCATCTGAGCCTCCCGCTCCCAAGTGCTCTCCTGGAGATTCCCGTGCTGCCATCTGATGCGCACAAGAGGAATCGATCGCCCACGTAGGACCCGCTCCTGTCGATCCTCTATCTCCACCGGGACCTCCGTAAAAGTCGCCCCATCGTCAACGTCAAGCTCCCCATGGTCAATGATGTGCGTCGGGTCGTGCACGTATCTTCTCAGCTGGGATACGTGAAAGACGTCGTGCACCCGGTGCAACTGAGGTGGTAGAGCCAGGCGATAAGCCACCTCGCCAATCCTGCTGAGAATCTGAAAAGGTCCGATGAAGCGCGGAGATAACTTGCCGCCTCGGCCAAATCTCCGAATACCACGTCGAGGTGAGACCCGCAAGAAGACGTGGTCGCCATCCTCGAACTCTAGTGGTCTCCGCCTCCTGTCAGCATATGACTTCTGCCGGCTCTGAGCTGTCCTCATCCGCTCCTGGATGACCTGGACCTTCTCTGTCGTGGCCTGGACCATCTCCGGTCCCACTAGTGCTGACTCCCCTGGGTCTGTCCAGCACAAAGGAGATCTACATGGTCGGCCGTACAACGCCTCGTACGGTGCCATCCCGATGGTGGAGTGGTAGCTGTTGTTGTATGCGAATTCCACCAAAGGTAGGTGGTCCTCCCAGCTACGACCAAAGTCAAGGACACATGCACGGAGCATGTCCTCGAGAGTCTGAATGGTCCTCTCCGTCTGACCATCCGTCTGAGGGTGAAAGCTGTGCTAAGACGTAGCTGCGTCCCGAACGCCTCCTGCAACCCCTTCCAAAGCCGGGAAGTAAAGCGGGCATCACGATCGGAAACGATAGATGATGGCACGCCGTGGAGCCGCACAATCTCCTGAACGTAGAGACGTCCCAAGCTCTCCACCGAGCCCTGCTCTCTGATGGGTAAGAAGTGTGCCGACTTGGTGAGTCGGTCAACAATCACCCAGATGGAGTCGTGACCTCTGGAAGTGTGTGGAAGTCCAGTCACGAAGTCCATAGATATGCCGTCCCACTTCCACTCCGGAACCTCCAAGGGCTGTACCAAGCCTGCTGGTACCTGGTGCTCTGCCTTCACCCGCTGACAGGTAAGGCATCGAGAAACGAACTCTGCTACAGCCTTCTTCATGCCCGGCCACCAATGCTGTCGTCTGAGGTCCTGGTACATCTTCGCCACTCCAGGATGTACCGCTAAAGGTGAAGTGTGAAACTCCCTCAACACTTCCTCTCGCAAAGCGACTGGTACCATGGTACGTCCTCTGAAAAGGATGTCGTGCTCTGCTCCAAGGGAGAAACCATCAGGTGTCTGTCCCGAGGATATCTGTGCACGCCGTGTCTCACAGTCAGCGTCCCCATGCTGTGCCTCCCTGACTCGCTGCAGTAGTGGAGGAGTGACTGTGAGAGACTGTAGAAAGGCTGCTCCATCTCTATCCACGAAGGATATCTGCAAAGAGGCTAGCTGCTCCGTCGCCTCCTCAAGTAGTTGAATGCCCGTCCTCCTGCTGAGGGCATCAGCTACTACGTTCCCCTTCCCAGGAGTATAGACTATCTCAAAGTCATAGTCCTGGAGGAACTCGAGCCATCGTCGCTGTCTTAGGTTCAGATCCTTCTGCGAGAAGATATACCTGAGACTCTGATGATCGGAAAAGACTGTAAAGCGCTCGCCCATCAGATAATGTCGCCATGTCTTCAGAGCGAAGACCACTGCTGCTAACTCTAGGTCATGGGTAGCGTAGTTCTGCTCATGCGGCCTCAACTGACGTGATCCATAGGCGATCACGGCCCGCTCCTGCATCAGAACACATCCGAGTCCGGTCCCTGATGCATCGCAGTAGACCACGTACCCTACTCCCTCCTCAGGCAACCTCAAGATAGGTGCGCTAGTCAATCTCTGCCTCAGCTCCTCGAAGCTCTGCTGACAACTGTCTGACCACACGAAGGGTTTCCCCTTCTTCGTCAACGCTGTGAGTGATGCCGCAACTCTGGAGAAGTTCGGCACAAATCTCCGATAGTATCCAGCTAGTCCCAAGAAACTCCGAACCTCAGTCACGCTCCTGGGTGGCTCCCATGCTAACACAGCCTCAATCTTCGCGGGATCCACTGCAACTCCCGCCTCAGAAATTACGTGTCCCAAAAAGTGGACCTCACGTATCCAGAACTGGCACTTCGAGAGCTTACCATAAAGCTGGTGCTCTCGGAGTGTATCAAGAACAACTCGCAAGTGATAGGCGTGCTCCTCCTCTGTCGTAGAGTAAATCAGAATGTCGTCGATGAAAACCACGACAAACCGATCGAGGTATGGCTGAAAGATCCTGTTCATGAGAGCCATGAACACTGCTGGAGCATTGGTTACACCGAAAGGCATAACCAAGAACTCATAGTGGCCATACCGACATCTGAAGGCCGTCTTCTGCACATCCCCGTCTCTGACTCTGAGCTGATGATAGCCTGACCTGAGGTCTATCTTCGAGAACCACCGTGCTCCCTTGAGCTGATCAAAGAGGTCATCAATCCTCGGTAGCGGATACTTGTTCCTCACTGTCACCTGGTTCAGGCGACGATAGTCAACACAAAGTCGCAAGCTTCCGTCCGCCTTCTTGGCGAACAATATCGGGGAAGCCCAGGGTGAAACACTGGGTCGGATGAATCCCTTGCCCTGCAAGTCCTCCAACTGTACCCGTAGCTCTCGAAGCTCGGCGGGGGCCATCCGATATGCTGGAGTGGATATCGGGGCTGTCCCGGGGTACAAGTCAATATAAAAGTCTACCTCTCTGCGAGGAGGTAGCCCTGGAACATCGTCGGGAAAAACGTCCGCATACTGATCCACCACTGCAGGAAAACCAGGACTCCGCACGTCAACTGCTCCAAGGATAAGGCTAGCCAACTGATGAGTGATGGGCTGTCCTCTCCTCCGCGGAAGTCCATCCTGTGCTGCTAAGGCTCCCTTCTCGCCGGTGAAGGTGAACCTGCTCCCGTCGGTGCGTACACATCGCACCTTGCGCCTAAAACAGTCGATCTGGGCATGAACCGTAGATAGCCAATCCATGCCCAAGATGACGTCGTAAGGCCTCGACGCTGCTACAAGAAGATCCCAGCCGAAGCTCTCGCCTCCTAGAGTAAGCTCACACTGCCGGCACCAGTGCGTAATCGTCGAGTCTGCTCCCGTAGGAGTCTCTAGCCGTAAGGATCGAGCCAACGGCTCTGTCGGAATCTCCGAGCTCCGAACAAGGGCAGCGGCTATGAAAGAGTGACTCGCTCCTGTGTCTATAAGAACTGCAGCAAGGGTGGAAAAGACACAGATAGTACCTCGAATCATCTCAGGTGCGCCGTGGTCGTAGGCCTCTGCTGCCTGGAGCTGTGCCTGTCGCTGCCCGCCAGCTCCCTGTGGTCGGGGTGGACCTCCTGGTGGTGGTGGTGGTAGAGCCTCAAAGCGTCGGCCACCACCAGCTGCTCGTCCAGCTCCTCTGCCTCGTCCGCCTCCTCCCTGCGGACCGCCACGGTCGACCCTCTGCCTCTGCCTCGGTGGTCCATCTACTGACTGCTGCTCCTCGGCACGGCGGGTCGGGCAGTCACGAGCCATGTGGCCCTGTCCGCCGCACGAGTAGCACTGCCTGCCTCTCGGAAGACTGGCTCCGCGCTGTGTGCCCCGCACTGCTGAGCCAGTGCCCTGAGATCGTCTGCCTGAAGGTCTGGTCTGTCTGGACCCCTGAGTCATCCGTCGACTGCCTGCTGCAGATGACTCTGCCACGTGCCGCCCTGCGGTGGGTCGCTGTGCTGGTGTAGACTCAGCAAGGAAGCTCTCGATCAGAAGAGCCCGCTCCAGTACTCCTGTCTGAGTCGGTATGCTGAGGGAGATCAGCGATGCCCTGATCTCGTGTCTCAAACCCTGCTCGAAGGTCCGGGCCCGGAAGAATGGGTCCCGTACCATGTCGGTCGAGTAGCGCGAGAGATCGGTAAATCTCGCCGAGTACTGGGCGACCGTCATGCTGCCCTGCCGCAGCTGTAGAAGCTCCTGGATACGCACCGCTCGAAGGGTGGCCGGGACGAACTCAGAGCGGAAGAGGCTCTCGAAGTCCGTCCAGAGTAGAGATGCCTCATCGTGCACCTGGAGCATCAGGCTCCACCATCGTCCTGCTGCTGCGTGTAGTAGGCTCGCAGCGAGGATCACCATGAGGTCTGCTGGTGTCCTCACTAGCCTAAACACTCGAACCACTGCCTCCAGCCAGTCCTCTGCTGCCTGGGGATCCGTCTCGCCGCGAAACCTGGGCGGTCGCTGGCGCTGAAACTCATGCAGTGCGCTGAGGCGACGTGCATCGTCAGCGGCTGCTGCTGGAAGCATCGGGGAATCGGCGGGTAAAGCTACCGCCGGTGCCACTACTGGAAAAGGGCCCTGCACCGAGGCCTCGTCGCTCGGTGGGCTGTCGTCTCGCTCGACCATCGGAACCCTAGCTGGCTGTCGTCGTGGGGCCATCCTGAAAAGGAGATCAAGAGTGCCATAGTCAGAACAGTATACCTGGTGAGCTGAATTAAGTAATCACAAAGAAAACTTGAGACTTTCATTAAGAAGATCAGTATACCCGGTGAGCTGACACAAGTAATCACAAAGAAAACTTTGAAACACACACGCAATCAATGTTTCTGTGCATTAAGTCGGAAATCAGAAGTCAGGGTCCTGGTGTATGGATACGTCGGCCGCCGCACCAACACTGGACTCCCTGGACTGATAACCACACTCAATACGCTAAACATTATTGCTTCACATAGAAAAGATCAGAGTTCGCGGTAGAACCGAACTCCTCTGATACCAATTTGTCACGACCCGCCCTCGGGGTCCGTGCCGTGACTACCCCAAGCCCGCCTTCCATAGGCCAGGGGCTGGCGACTAGCACCAAGGCATAGATCCCAGCAAATTGGGAAGGCATTTCCTTTGAAAAGTAAACACACACCACAGAGTAAACAAGCGGAAAGTAAACACTAAGCAAGCAGAGTACAACTGAAGTGCGGAAAAGTAAATGGGCCAGAATACAAACCCAAACTGAAAGTAAAGTACAACTCAAAAAGGGAAAAACAGCAACTGTAAAGTAAAGGCCGCTACTCCGTGCTGTCCACTGGAAAATCCCACCTGAAGGGTGGGTACAGATAGCTCCTCTGCTCCACGGGTCCCACCGTCCGCTCCGTGCTCGTCCCGCCCAGTGGTCCACCTCCGGGTACCGTCCCGCTCCGCAAACCTCAGCTAAGGTCAACGCTGTCCGTCGTCTGCAACCAACACAACGTAGTGCGGGCGAAGCCCGTGCAGGGGTGAGTATAAGCTACTCAGTAGGGTCCCCGAGACCCCTGAAGGTCTCTCAAAATCCACAAAGGATAAACCACGAAGCAAAGTACAATCACGAAGTAACAACCAACACTGCTTAGGTATATGCCCATACATATACCTAAGTCATCAATTCAAATACGCTCCAACCTCCGAGCCCAAGTATAACTCAGTCCACGCAGGAAAGTATACGTATTCCACAAAGGAAAGTAACAGGATTCAGCTCACACAGGTATACTTCTTCAAGGACGATAAAGATGATCACTGATCCATCTAAGTCGTCGGACCCACGAAGGATCGATAGGTAACTAACCCCCGCAGAAGACCCACACAGGATCGGGCTCACACAGAACCTGTAGGCGCTGGCTCACACAGAACCGCTGAGCGCAAGGACCCACACAGGATCGGGCTCACACAGAACCTGTAGCACTGATCCTCGTAGGATCGCTGAGTGCTGTAGTCGTCGTCGTCGAATCCACACAGGATCTCTGTACTGTCGTCGTCGAATCCACACAGGATCTCTGTACTGTCGTCGTCGCAGTCACAGTAGCAGTCGTAGCAGTAGAACAGTCGCAGCCAGCACTAGGGTTCCCGCACACAGCAAGCTCGTAAGGAGGGTCCGCTCCACGAGCCGAGAGGCTGATACATCAACTGTCACGAAGACCGAAGTTGATGTATCCAAAAGTTCCGTATCGTCATCAGGAACTCAACGCAACAGACGGCGCGTCGATCGGACGCCCGGTCTGAGAGTTATTGGCATTTTCGTCTCCGGGGCCCGGTTAGTTTTTAAGGCAAAACCAACCCGACCGTACTCCACCTGCGTCCAAACCTCGGGCGGAGTATGCCAAAAGATCCGTCTCACTAAGAGGAACACTACGTGACTGACGGCACGTCAATCGGACGTCCGTAGCTCAAGATATGAGCGTTTCCGCTCCGAAGGCCCGGTTGGTTTCGTGAACGAACCAACCCGGCCGAACTCAAAGTAAACCGAAACCTTGAGTGCGATATACCGAAACGACCGTCTCGATCCAAGGATCGCGTTGCCGCAGACGGTTCGTCATTCGGAGGTCCGAGGCTCAAGTTATGAGCCAAGAACCGAATCTGGTCCGAAACGGGGGGTCCGGGTCCGGGCCGACCCGGCCCGACCCCCCCCCCCTCTGGACGGCGCGGCGGCCGGCGGCGGCGGACGGCGGCGGCGGACGGCGGCGGACGGCGGCGGCGGCTGGCCGCGTGGCGGCGGCGGCGGGCCGCGTGGCGGCGGCGGCTGGCGGGCCGCGTGGCGGCGGCGGCTGGCGTGGCGGCGGCGGCTGGCCGCGTGGCGGCGGCGGCTGGCGGGCCGCGTGGCGGCGGCGGCTGGCGTGGCGCGTGGCGGCGGCGGCTGGCGGGCCGCGTGGCGGCGGCGGGAGGCACGCGGGGCTAAGCCCCGCGTTTCACAAACGGCACGGCTTTAAGCCGTGCCTTGCCAAGAAACGGCCCCCGCAAATGGGGGCCGGTTGAAAAAAAACCGGGGGGCTTTGCCCCCCCCCTCCTTATATGAACCGCCCCCCTCTTTAAGAGGGGGGTTTGAAGAGCCGGCCGGGGGTTTAAACCCCCGGTTTTTATGAGATCCGGCCGGCCCGCTGGCCGGCCGGTTTTTACTAACGGGACCGGGAAATTCCGGTCCCGCCCTTGATTTCCGACGCCGGCGGCACGGCCGCCGGTCTTTCCTTCCGCCGCGGCCCGGAACCGGCCGCGGTCTCCTCGTCTCACCGCGGCCCGGAACCGGCCGCGGTGTTCGTTGTCCGGCGCGGTGCGACGGCACCGCGCCCCTTTCTCCGTGCCAAGAATCCTCCCAACGCGGCGCGACGGCGTCGCGTTCTTGAAATCTCTCCTCGGCGAAGCGCGACGGCGTTGCGGAAAATATCTGAACGTTCATCCGCGTGGTGCGACGGCACCACGTTACTTGTTTCCTCCAGCATGAACAACATGAACGATGGAGGGGGATTCGGCCGTGTTCGTGCGGTCCGGTCCCCCTCACGTTAAAGAAATAAAAACGGAACTTAATTAAAATAAGTCACACGTTAAGTCATGCTAAAATCCACGATTCAAGAAAGGAATAAAAATAATCAATAAAGATCATCCCCTACCTCTGGATTCAAGAACGATGAAAGTCAACGACCCGCGGAAGACGCGTCGCGGTGGTCGGCGTCACGGAAGAAGGACGTCGATGTCGTGAAGCGAGGATTCGAAGTTCTTTGACGACGATTTCGTCGCGGGAAAAGATGACGCGGAAGAAGACGTCGTCGGTGTCGCGGGTATGGCGTCGCGAAAGACGATTCCCGAGTACGTGGCGTTCTTCGTCGATGTTCGAAGGTTCTTCGCGTTCTTCAAGGAGGAAAAAGAAGTTCTTCAAAGTGTAGAACTCTTCCTCTCTCAAATCTCCACACAACACAGCAACCCCCAAAATAAAATAAGCTACCCTTATTTTATTTTCACTTTGCCCACCTTTCAAAAATTCAAAAGTTGAATTTATTACATTAATTAAAATCTTGAGTTGTCAAGAAATTAAATGGAAAGATAAGTTGGCAAGTTTTAATGTAGGGGAGAGTCACAAATTAAAAAGGGGGTTTAGAGGGGTTAGGGAATTTGAAAAGGTGGGGGGTTCGTGTGGGCCCCACCTCCCTCATAACCACACATGGGAAGTTGGGTGGTTGCGGGCCCCACCAACAACTTCCCATGAAAGAGTCTAACCACCTAGAATAAAATAAAAATTCACACACAATTTTATTTTACTTAACTTTTAATCCCCAAAACTAACTTTCAACCCGCAACATACGCAACTCCCGAAAGGGTCTCTTTAAGCGAATATCGGCACTGCGAGTTCATCGGTGCCCTCGGATTTCAATTCCGAGCACCGGATCAAAAGTTAGGAATTCCCGCTCGTTCGTTCATTGAACGTACCCGAGCCAAACTTCGGAAATTAATTCCGGGCACTCCGGGCCTCGGAATCAGGTGCCGTCTGAAACCGCGCTCTTGTAAAAATCCAAAGAAAATTAAGAAAAAAATTTCCCTTGAATTTTACGGTCTTTACAAGAGTCATAAGAAGTTGCTGAGTATTTCAACATAAAAAAATCCATCATTTCTATGAAATACAATAAAGTTAAATGCGAATGTAAGACTCTCAAATGTAGTAATTGTGATGGGGAAGGAAATATTGCCCAATATATTACAAGGAAGAAAATATAAGATGGTGTGTTCAATGAAGATGATAATAAGACCTAATAACAAAAGGGTAAGAAACATAAGGAAATTTTTTCATATGAATAAATAAAGAAACGGTATCTAAAATAAATAAATAAGGATGATTATTAATCTAGTGAGGAATATTGTCACTATGTAATCAATATTTATAAAGTCATAATAGAGGTTATTAATCAAGAAGTAATGATAACTATGAACAAATAATAGAAATGAAATGTATTATAAAATTGAATATAGAAATTGAATATTAACAGAATAATACACTCAATAATGAAAGAGGACAATTTTAGGAAGATGTTAAAGATATTACTTTTTATAATGATGATTAGATGATGAAAGAAGACACAAATATAAATTGGATTACAATAGAAAAAGTGATGAATGGTAAGAATTAAAGGAAATAGAAACGTTATGAAGAAGAATAAGTTGGAAATGATAATTTCAAAATGGTATGATGTAAACATGTTGATGAATGTAATAATAAAAACTCAATGATAAATTATTATGAAAAAAATATAGATGTTTCAGAAAATAATTTAGCTATGAAATAAGAAGCGTTTGTTGGAATCATAATCCATTCTTCTTAATATAAATTTAATGATAAATATGAGAGAAATATTCACTAATGTAGTTGATGATAAATGTGAAACTTATAAAAATAGTGAAAATAAGGTTATTTTAAAAGAATAATAGTGAGAGAACAATATTCATTAAAATGAGTTGAATTCATAGGTAATGTATCGCCCTGACCTATGTGGGAAAAATTTATAATGAAACAATAATCACAAAATTCAACAAAATTTTACAATTGGTCCGAAATATATTGATTCAAAGGTCAATGTTGGTATTCTTGAATTTTTTGGACACAATTCATTGTAATTTTTCTAAAAATGTCTCTACCAGGAAAAATTTATGATTAAATTGGTAGATATAGTGATAAAATTGGACCTAACACAAATAATATATGAAACGAACCAAAAAATGGGGACCCATAATTTAATGAATGTTGAAACATTAATAATAAAATATGAAAATCTAAATAATGTTTTTTATGTTATGAAATTTGAGAAAAGTAAACATGTTGATTCTAAAAATAAATTGTGCTTAGTTATTTGAGAAGAAAAAGAATCTATTTGTTGAATGATATTATACTAATAGACAAAAAATTTGAATTTATGATACTGAAAATGTTTATGTAGATGAGATAAAAGTTGATAAAATTTCATAAACTGTCTCTAATTTGATGATTTCTAAAATATGCAAGAGATGTGAAAATTATGTTATTTTTACTAAGATCTATATGACTATCATTTTAGACCATGTTAATGTAATTGGGAAGTTATCAATAAATAATTATAAAAATGATGATGATGTTTAAGTTAAGTTGATAGCTTCATCTAATTATTCCACATATGAGAAGAAACTTTTTGAAAAAATGAAATTGATGATCATATGGAAGAAAACATATCTAATGAAAATCCATGAAGAAGAAGGAAACCTCAATACTGGGATAAGACACTTAGTCCTAAAAATATTTTGAAAAACTATTAAGCTTCCCCATTATTTCCAAAAAATTAAAATATGTGTACTAACATCAAGGGAATTTGTGTAGTCAATATAAAAATGTTTAATATTTATGTAATAACCATGTTCTTCATTATGTTACGAATCACTTTATTTCCACCAATTCCTAGAATAATTTTTTAAATATATCCTACTATGAGTGCACGTTGCATTCATGGAGTTCTCAGGGGTGTTTAGGGATGGCCTGGTCCCCAAAAATAGCTGTTTGATACTTTTTTCTTGCTATAAAGTTAGTGAAAAAATTTCAAGGAAGGCAACAATGTTTGAATAAATGGTTCAAGGATGGACAGGTTTGGTGTACAAGATACACGATTTGAGGAAATCATGTGAGATGATCCACACGCCCATAAGGAAAGTCTACACTTTTCAGTATATTTTTTTTCATAGTTTTATAATGGATTTTGTGTATTTAATAAACCATACTGTTTAACCATCTTCCATTACTCAATCATACAGGAAGACTTCCATGGTTTTTACATAGTTTGAAAACCCATGAGGATAAACCGTGTAGTCCCTGATGTTTTGGAAATTTGATAATGATTAGTTAAATTTAAAATTATTTTAAAAATTAAATTATGTTCATTTTTAAAAGGCATAATAAAGGAAACTATGGAAAATATCTCCTCTTGGATATTCATAAAATTCATTTCTAATAGCCATCATATCTCTAATTCGAGCATGGCTCATCTCCTTAGATTTTCCATAGTAAGGCCTTATTTCCATTTTACCCTTTCTTGATTATTCTGAATATCCACTGTGCTATCTAGATTGAAGAAAATATGCCCTAATTTATCATTCACCATCCATTATTTATATTTATTCCAAAATAATATGAATCAGAGCCGGATACTAGACATTGATTCTAGAATGGATCTACAGTTGGTGGTCCTATGAATGTAAATTAATTCCAATCCAATTATATATTTCTAGGTGTCACACACCCCTTTTTTTAGGCATTTTCATAATTGAAATTGAACTATAATATTTCATATTGTGTTTTTGGTAATCTAATCTATTTTTTTCTTATTATAGGTTTTACAAATTGAATATATACCACCTAATGATCATGTTTCCATATTGGTTAATTCAATGGATACCCATTTGAGGTGTGCCTTTATCCCTTTCACGAGTAGTCAAAAATGGAACCTATTATAAATGGATTTGAAATATTGTTAGATTATCATTTAATTTAATTAAGGGTATGGGATAGATTAAATTCCTATTTACCCATGCATTCCAGTTATTGATTAGAAATGATTAACTTTAACCTATGAGTAAAATAGTGGTTATGACTCAAATAACTGTAATTGGATCAAATTAATAAAATTATTTTTTTCTTCTATGTGATATATGATAAGTAAGACCTTTGGTAGCATGTTAGTCTTGTTAGGTTTTTTATGTTAAAAATACTCATGTAACTATTTTAATTCAATCCCCTTTATCATGGCCTTGTTTTTAAGTTTCCATAATAGTAATTAATTTTACCTTTTATTACTTTTTTCAAGTGAGTTATATGAAAACTAAGCATTGTAGTATCTTTTTATGGATTTGAAAATACATATAAAAAATATGACCATGTGATATATTGAATGGGTTTGAACTTATAGGTTAGGCAAGGATTTATACATCCTTTGATGTGAACTTGTTAGATGGTGCTCTTGGTTTTGACCATTCCATGTTAAATTAAATGTAAAATAGAATGGAGTGGTTAAATGAAAAAAATCATTGGGTGACACATGGATTCAAATTATAATTCCATAGATGGAATCATGTGACTATTGACATTTATACCTTGTGTGACACGTGGATCCACCTTAGTATTCCATGGAATGAATAAATGTTTAAATATTATTAAGCCATTGGTGATACATGGATCCATTGGGAGATTCCATTCATGGAATAATTGCATCTAGATTTATATTTTGATTGACACATGGATTCTTATGTTTATGACATTGATGGAATCAAATGGTATATGAAAATTATTCCATGTATGACACAAGGGATTACATTGAGGAGCACTGAGGACATACCCGATTTTTTGGGACATTATGCCTCACATATAGTGTACTGGGTTCCTAAGAGATTATATAGGTAATAGCTTATAGGGTGTTGGTATCACCCAAATTTACCACAGATTTTAGGTTTAAGTGGTGGCCTGTAGTTTAGCTTGGTTTGTCGATTCCTTAGAGACCTAAGAAGTAACCTACAGACAAGTACAACCTATGGATTGTTTTTTCCTCTAAATTAGCCAAAATGCGTTGATTTTAGTTGTATTTAAATGAACTCTATGAGACTTAAGTGAATTCAAATTAAAATAATGAGTTGATCATATGTTATCACATGGGGGTGGATTGGGTGAAAATATTTTTTAACGATTTCTACTTCTTATATTCGATATAGTTTTATTCAAGAAGATCAAATACCATCATCACATACTGGTTTCATACCAAAAAAACATAATCCTAATCACTAATAAACTTGGATGATCAATGTTAGGAGCACTCCATGGTAAAGGTTATTATTAGAACTTTAAGTATGTGGCCTTAAAATTCAACAAGGATGATGATGTTTCAAAATCATCAAATAAAAATATCAATTAAATGTTGTGATTATAAATTAATGGAGTTATAAATAATATCCCATCCTACCCAATGATACCCCCATGGATCAACAGATAAGGGGGTTAGCCTACATTGATTATATGGTTTTAGTGGAAGTGGAATGTAGACTCATGAGGGAGGAAATGGAGAATTAAAAAAACAATGAAATAATGATCACTCCATCATTGTGTGATAATTTCACATTGTCTGGCGTAAATAAATTCACACATTGAACCAATGGTATAAAATTGATATGATGAAAAATAGAATAAATGGGTAATTAAGAACATTTATTAAGAATATAAAGTGAATTTAACAACATACATGGGAAAGAAAAACCCGAGACAACAAAATCGTATCATAACATTACAATGAAAGAAAGTTCAAAAGATCATTAAATCCTCAAAAAAAAACAAAAATAGGAATTTTTGGATCCTTTGGTAGGGCCTCCAATAGAAAACTTCATCCCACATGAGAATGGTAGGATTAGGGTAGTGTAAATCTTGTATAACATGGACGTTTCCAGTCATTACCCAAAGTGGAAACCTTCTGGCATACATCAAACAGACACTTCAAAATGACCTTCTAGATGGACGAATTAGGGTAGGACATAGAAGAAGAAAATGGAGCCCCAGGTGTATCCTACTCGCCTATAAAATTAAAGCCCAAATGGAATTTGGTGTGTTAGATATTATTGAAATAGTGGGCTGTTTTTCTGGGCCGTAGAATGTAGCTCAGAATTTCAACTTCCACATGGCCCTTCTATAACTCCTTTAAAACATCTGAATTACCTCTTCTCACTGTTTGATAAAATTTTCCCCATTGTTTCCTATATCTTAAGATACATTTTTTGAATCCTTGGTCTTTTATCTTGGTGGTCACAGTCTCTTTATTGGGATGTTTTCCAGATTACATTTCCCAGAATGTGGTGGCATGAAAGCCCATTTTTGCGGTCTTCTATTGTAAATATTCAAGAGATCCAAAATCATTAATTGTTCTTTAAAAATGGTATACATGAAAATGAAATATGAAAATAAAATCATGACCATTTTTTATTTTAGGAGGTGTTAAAAAATGTACCATTTAATAGTGCATTTTAAGAGGAAATTACTATCATAATGTGAATTAATGTTCAATGTGTAAATTGAACAGAAATGTTGTGTATGAATAATAAATCAAATAAATAATATATATATTAACAATTAATAATATCCTTCTTCAGTGGATAATCACAACCCCAATACACGAGTTTTTCTAGTACCGAGAAAAATATTTCTCAAAAATATGAATTTGAATTCCTTTTTCCAAAAACATTTAAATACACAATGATCACCAAGAACCCGTATACCAAAAAATCATGAAACCCATAAATATAATTTAATACAATATAGTTTCATAATAATATCCCAATCCCAAGACCATTCCTTTTTTCAAATTCATCACCATACTTCATCCAATATCAATTAATCATGTAGATTTGTTGTGTATCACAATAGACACGGGGGTTCATTTTTATTGAATGAGGAAATGATTGAAGTGCAAGGTGGAATCACATTTGAATATTAATATGGGTTTTTTTTTTAATTTTTTTATTGTATATTTTTTTACAATTTTTCCATTATAAGGTAAATTTTATTCATTAGAGTTGATCCATGTAGTGAGACATAGCCAATGAATAACAGGCTCAATCTCCTTCGGGCACCCAATGAAGCCCAGATACTCAGGCATCATCTCAAGAAAACTCAGTAAAAAATGTCAAATTACCACAAATAGAGATAAAATTACTAACTATGGGCCAAACAACTATGGAATCACGATAACCAAGTGCCAAAAGCCACGCATTTGGTTATTTCATTTCTCTATACTAAAATTTGTTATTATTTTTTTTCTATTTTTTATTTAATACTAATATTAAAACTAAAATTATCACAAAACCTATGCTATTTATTTGGGGGATCCCATGAACACAAAAAATACCATAGAATCTAGAGGACATACACTGTATTTTTTTGTTATTAAATGGATGAAAATATAAATGACGAAAAATCACATTGAAAAACTGCACTTTCTAAAATATATGCACATGAACCTAAACATGCATTAAAATCAAAATCATGGAAGGAAAGATTATTTTATATTCAATTTTAAAGGGTTCAATCAGTATTATCATAGTTAATATTAAAATAAATTTTCCTTCCATTAAGGAAAACTTTTTTTCAAATCATTTTCTTCACTCAGAAGAAATTTTTTTATCTCCCCCCATCTTAAAATAACATTTTCCCTAGTGTTTATTCAACATAAAATTTATAAAGGGGGTAGAGGCAGAGAATGGGAGTTCAAAAAGGAATTTAAATAAATAATCATGGAACACAATCACCTATTTTTTGAAGTTGATGTTCATGACCATCCTGATTATTCCATTTATCTCCATGTCACTCAGAGAAACCCTGTTATTGATGACAGTTTATGCATGTACACAAAAAAACCATCAACTCAGTGTCCCCTATTTATTTAATCATTCCAAATATAGAAAATAGGAAGAAGTAAAAATTAAAATAATATATATATATATATAAATTTTAAAATATAAGTATATATATAATTAAAATAGAATAATGAAAAACTATAAGCCTCAGGTTAGTGGTATCCGCACTACCCTATCTCACTTCGGTCCTGATTTCGAGTCCCCGCAACTTGGTCAACTGTGACAGGGTTTGACAGACGACCTATAACATGTCCTTTTATATTTTTTTAATTGTTATTATATTTTTTTGTATTTTTATTTTAACAGAAAAGCACATAAAAATAAAAATAAACTAATGATACATTGTCTTATTTTTAAATTTATGGGTAATGTATTACTCAAGGATTACACCACGTGACACAAATGAATATGGTGACCCCCTTTCATACCCATCCATATTTATAATTGAATAATATGTCAATATTATATGGTACAATCATATTCAGTGTAAAATATATTTTTTAAATTTAAAATTGATTTATTAATAAGATTTGAAAAATAAAAATGATTCAAAAGGATTGGAAACATGAAAACCAAAAGTTTCCACCCATGCAACTCTTTTGTTTAAAGTCACTAGCTCGACATGAACTTACTAACAAACCCAATGCTAACTTTTAAAAATTTATAGACCACATGTTTCACCTCTTATACTAGGTTGATATTGATTCTATGTTTATAATTTATTTCAAGCACAATCCTATGTTCTAAAATGAGTAGGTAAATCCAAGGAATATTAGAAATGGTATATCTAGATGCTTTTATAGTCTTACATAAGACATTAATGATAATTCCTCTTTTAATGTTATCAAGAGAAGAAATAATGAAATCATTAAGGTTTTGGATATTCCCAATGAATAAAAAATTCTGTGAGGCTTTAATGGATATTTTTTTATGTTTTGTAAGGATAAACTTTTCATACGAATGTTGGAACTTTGAATTGAACACAAATTTGTTTTCAAAATTTCTTAATAGAATTGGTTACTTTTGAAAAGAAGATTAAACCAAAAAAATAAGAATGATCAGTTTTATGAATTGGTGTGGACTCCATGTTTGTGATTTCTCTTAATGGTTTAGTGATTGGTGTTTTTGAAAAATCATAAATGAAGTTATATTCCTGAGACTCAATCTATGATGTCAGATTATCATCTTTTGAATACAAAAAATCAATTTCCTATTGACTTAAGGAACCTCAAAAAATTTCTCTATATTCTTCCTCTATCCCATATCTAGAGGATGGTTCTTCAATAAATTCATGATGGGATTATAGGAGAAAATAGTCTTATATCATTGACGAGGAAGGGATAGTATGAGTGGGAATGAGTTATATAACCATCTCAACGTTTTTTAGTTCTAATCTCAATGATGAAATTGAAAAATTCATTATCTCTATTTATTGAAATAGTTTTTCAAGTAATGGATTTTGATTAGGATGGATAAGGGGTATAGCCCAATGGTCTATTCCATGTGGATAATTATGTTATCGAAATTGCACCGGAGGGTGTTCATATTCACTTTGTGGGGATTGAAAATCATTATATATTGGAATGTTTTGTGGTTCATAGGAGTTAAAACATTTTGGTTCATTAGGTTGTACATTATACCACTATTAGAAATTAGGATGGTCATTGTACATCACACATGGAGTTGGGTTATCAATGTAGGGATTGGTTCACCATGTTATGATTTTTTTGAAATTACCTCCCATAAGAGTGAGGGAGTGAGAAAAGAGAAGTGGGATGACAAAATGATACTTTTTTCTAAGATAAAATACATAGTTCCCCGGTAACAGCAACAAAATTTGGTCTCTCCAAAATTTAACCATGATTTTAGGTTTAAGTGGTCACTGATAGTTTATCTTGGGTTATTGAATCCTCAGAGACCTAAGAAGTAACCTAAAAACACGTACATCCTATAGATTGATCTTGGATATGAAATAGCCAACATGGGTTGATTTTAGATGGTTTTAAATGAACTCTAAAATACTCGAATAAATTAAAATTGAAATAATGAGTTGATCCAAGGTTATCTCTTTGGGGTGGATTGGATGAAATTCATTTATTAACTGTTTCATCTTGTTATATTCAAGGTAGGTTTATTCAAGAAGATCAAACAATTTCATCACATACTAGTTTAATACCAAAAACCCATAATCCTAATCACATATACCCTTGGAGGATCAATTTTAGGAGAACTCTAAGGTAAAGTTTCGTATTAGCACATGAAGTATGTGGCCATAAAATTCAACAAGGAAGAAGAAGATTCAAAATCCTCAAATAAAAATCCCAATTAAAAGAGGTGATTATAAATTAATGGAGTGATAAATAACATCAAATACATTACCTTGATACACTCTTGAATCAACCCATATTTTTGTTTTCCATACATTAATTGTATGGTTTCAATGGAAGTGTAAAGTTGACTCATGAGGGAGGAAATAAAGAAGTAAATAAATAATGAAATAACGATCACTCCCCCATTGTGAGATAATTTCACAAGGTCTAGTGTGAATAAATTCACACCTTTAACCAACAATATCAAAGTGATATGAAGAACAATTGAATAAGTTGAGAAGAAGAACCTTTATTAAGAAACTAATGTGAATTGAGCAACTAATATGTGAAAGACAAACTAGAGACTACAAAATTGAAGCATATCATTACAATGAATGAAAGCTCAAAAGATCATTAAATAATCCAACACCACATACTTATATTTTCCTTTTTTAGAGCCTTGGGTCAAGACTCCAATAGGTAATGTCGTCCCACTTGATTATGGTAGGCTTAGGGTGGTGGTAATCTTGTGTACCATGGACTTTTCCACTCTTGACCCAAAGTGGAAGCCATCTTGCATACACCGAACAGACTCTTCATCATTCCCTTATAGATGGATGAATTAAAGTTATCTATAGAAGAATAAAATAGAGCTCCCAATTTATCCTAAAATCCTTTTAAATTTCATCTCAAATGGATTTTTGTGTGTGTGATATTATCGAATTGTGGAATGTTTTTCCGGGACGTAGAATCTGGCCCAGATCTTCATATATCACTTTGGCCACCTTGAAATCCATTAAAACATCTGAATTATATCCTGTAACAGCATGATGAAATGTTCCCTATGATGTCCTCTATCTTCAGATAATTTTTTAGAATCATTGGACTTGTAACATGGCTGCAACATTCTCTCAAAATTATTTATTTATAAAAGACAAGGAAAACAACAAGCAGTCCGAAACCAATGGGAAAAAAGGGGAAAAAAGATCATGGGGGTCTGAAATAATGTAAGACAAGGGTGTACCCTCTCACAAGTTCCTCTCCCTCAGCTTTGAGAGTTCTTTTACCATCGAGGCCCAAAAAGACAGAATTGTAGGATGCAATGGAGGCTAGATGATCAGCCACTTTGTTACCCTCGCGCCAAGTGTGAGCCACTTTGGTATTGCTTTTTAGGAGGACTTTTCATTTTCTGATATCATATGAGATAGACCAGGGGGTATTACCTGTACCTTGCAGAGCGTTGAAGATGTCCATGCAATCTGTCTCTACTTCACTGATGAGAATATTATGTTGGAAACACAACATGAGACCAGAAAGCATAGCTAAAGCCTCATCCTGACGAGAGTGTACGCACCCATACTGTGTTGTAAACAACAGGATGACATAGACCCTATAGTCACGACCACCCCTCCACCCCACATGGTGCCTTGCCGGAAGGAACCATCAGTGTTCGACTTGATACCCGTGGAAGGAGGCCTCCAGCATACCCAGCGACCTGCACTAGCGCTGAGAGAAACAACGACACTCATTAAGTTCGGTTGAAGAAGGACAAAGCATGGGAGTCTGCCGCAGCTAGTTGTTCAACCTGAGGAAGTCAATGAGTAGAATTCAAGTTTTGATAAAAATGGATCTCCTAGATAGGTGATCTCCTACGTTCCTGGCCTTATTCTATGCTTTCCAGATTCACCAAAACCAGATAGTTAAGACAGCAGCCCGAGCCTTTCTCTCAGAGCTCTATTCCGGAGATCCCTGGAACCATTGATCCAAGAAGGTAACTTCAGAATGTGACTGCCCATTATAAGCAGTGAGACCTTCAAAGAAGCTCCACACCTCTTGTGCCCAAGACCCTTCAAAGAAAAGGTGGAAAGTGGTCTCCTCCTTATCATGGCAGCACATACATCTGGAAATAGTAGGGATGCCATGCTTTTTGATATTCTCATCATTCAGCACTACAAAGTTACAGATGCACCGGGAGACGAAATTATACTTGGAGGGAATTTTCCTGCACCACATGGTCTCATGCCCTGGGTCTGGACAGTCATGAGAGTGCAAGGTTTTTCGAAACTCTTTGGTGGAAAAATTCCTGAATCTGAAGGAGTGAAAACACACTGGTCAGGATCCATATTCAACTCAATACTCTCATAGGTTTCCTTCTGGTCTTGGATCAACATTTCCCGGATAAAATTTGGGAACCTGCTTGTCTTCCTAAAATAAATCTGAGGGGTCAGACAACCAGGAAATCCAAGCCTTGATCTAGCCCAATTATGGTGCCAAAACATGATATCCCCTTTACCTATGACCCAACGTGACAAGGGTAGGAGGAAAGGAAGGAAAGCAGCAATCATGGACCAGAGGGGAGAGCTGTAATGGTACCCAAGAGCAGGAGCATCACTGCATCGAGGGCACATTACCCTACCCTAAAAGGACCTACCCTCTAAAGCCTCCCAAGCCAGTTTTTCATGCATGCACTGAATGGTGTCAAAATGGTTTCGGACATCGATACCTCCATCCTGGATTGGTCGGGCCATTCTCCTCCAAGATACCCAGTGACGTTTCCCTTCAGAGAGGGAATCCCAAAGAAAACCAGCAAATATCCTATCAGTGGAGGTAATGACTCCCTTAGGAACTTTGATGGATTCCATCACGTGAACTGGAATAGAAGACAACACGCTATTGATGAGAGTGATCCTACCTCCAAAGGATAAAAATCTGTTCTTCCAGTTGAGTATTATGCCTGTAATTTTCTTCATAATGTGATCAAAGTCATGGATGTGGAGTCTTTGAGGGGAGATAGGTTCACCAAGGTAATAAAGAGGAAAGATACCCCTTTGCATGTCAAGACTATTCTCTATGGTGACCACACGCCTTTCCTCACACTTATTGGATATGAAAATGTTACTATTAGTGTGGTTGATGAGTTGACCGCTCCAGTGACAATATTCCTCCACCACCTTAATGAATATTCAGACTAATCTTATGCTGCCATTCATGAAAACCAAGGTGTCATCAGCAAACATGAGGTGAGTCATGCTTGAGGGGAGTGTACGACTCCGATATGGAATAATATTCCCTTGGTTCTTTCTCATGTTAAGTAAATGACTAAGAACATCTTGGAAAATAATGAAGATGGTAGGGGATAGAGGGTCCCCCTCCCTGAGACCTCAGGTGGCCTTGAAAAAACCATGAGTCTTCCCCATAAAGGAGACATCTAGCCATGAAGAGCTAAAACATCAAAAGATAATGTCAGTGGCCCGAGGAGAAAAGCCCATACCTTTGAACACTTTATTGATGAAGCTCCATTAAATTCTATCATAGGACTTGCTCATGTCCAATTTGATGGCCATATTCGAACCATGAGTGTAACACCCCAGGTAAATAAAGAATATGACATTTTCATATTTATCCATATTTGTGAATAAAATATTAATATGTCTTTAAAGGGGACGCTATGCTCGATGGCGTACCCAACACGCAACAACGAGTTTCTTGGGAATCTTACGTTGCACTCTAATAATAAAATAATATTATTTTAAATGGTAGTTAACATGTAGCCGTTGTATTGGCGGGAATGGATAGATATAACTAAAATATGATTATATATGTTTTTTAAATATTTTTACATTTATCCAATAAAAGATAAAGACTTAAAATACAGAAAGAATTCAATTTTGGGCGTATATGCCCTAGTTTTCACTAAAGGTTCACTTATCGCCTTTTGATGGCGAACCGTCATTAAATTTAGTTTTGTTCACTCTTATACATTCTATTGGACCAAATAAAACTCTTCTTAAGAATCGGGACATCAAAATTTACTTTGTGTAAAGTTTTTGTATCTTTCCGATAAAGTTCATTTTTTTAATGAATAATGTAAAATGTTGTATTTTAATTCAAAACCTCTTTTTAATCTAATTTATTTATATGATTAGATTATCTTTTGAATTGGTTTTAAAGTGAAATTAGAATATATTTTTACCATTAAATTCAATAGTGGTCATTGGAATTAATTTCACTTTGAAAACAGACTTAAACTAGTGTCAATCTTTTGATACTTATTGTTTCATAAAAACACGCTATTTGCTCTGACAGCGGGAATTAATTATTAAATTAATTAATGTGACTTATATGTTTTGAATTTTTTAAAATAGGCTTCATTTTTGAATTCAGAATATCAAATATATCTTAGGGTGAATTTTTGGGATTTTTCTGAAAAACTTCAATTTTTGATGAATAGTGAAACCACTAAGTGGTACTTATAAAAACTGATTTTTCTGTTTAAATGAAAATTTTCCATCTTTGTGTTTTGAATTTCAAAAATCCAACATACATGGTTGTCATTAAGAAGTAAAATGTGGTTCAATGGGATAAAAATAATTTTTTTGGTGAATAGTAACTTATTAAGTTTTTAATCGCGATTAGAGGTAATTAGTGTAGTTTAAGGTAAAAATAATGTTTTAATAATATGAAATTAACTTGACACATGTCATAACCTCATTGGATGAGTCATGGACGACCAAGAAAACCCATGGGTCAACTTGGGGACCCCATGAAGCCACTTTGGTTGGAAAATGACATTAATATCTTTTTATTTAAAGTTAAAGTAAAAATGAGACAAACATGTAATGTTTTACTAAAACAATTTTTACATGGGGTTATACAAGTCAGATTTTTGACTATAAATATTCATTAGAAATATAAAAATATTTCCTACATAATAGTATTTTTTTATAATTTTTAGACATTAAATAAATTAAATTATTCATGACATCATGATGATGCAGCGATGACCTCATTATCTAACGATTTAAATAAAATGGAAAGTTAATGTAAAAATCTAAAACCTACACATGGAAAAAACCAATTGGATGAGTGGATTTCTAACCCTTATCACCTTATACTCGAATTATATCAATGTGGGACCTTTTGAATCCGAAAATCATTTTAAAATAAAGTAACTTATCTTTACTTTCCAAGAGTGCCCCTCCTCTCCTCTTATAAAAGGCCCCCACCTCTACCTCCTTACCCACACTCCCAAAGCCTTTGGCTTGGACAAACTCTGCCCATTTTGTCTCTAAAATTCCCTATATTACTCCTTGAAGCCTCACTTTGGGCAGAAGTATTCCCAAGGAAGCCTTTGAGCTCAAACCAAAGGGAGTTACCCGATTTTAAGGTAATGTCTTCACTTGAGTCCTTTTCTTTTATTTTGCTTCTCCAACCCCCTAAAATATTTTTATTCATTTATTTTGTAACAACTCCAGTATCTTCAATATACTAGGATGTTTTTATAAGAAGTATTAGAGCTACACTTTCACACACCTACATCTAATGGTTAAAGAACATACTGTTTCCGTGGATGGTGAATTTCTGCCTCCCGAAACGATGATTGTTCAACATTATTCTAACACCTTAAAAGGTGGACATTAAGATGACACTATATTTATATATGATATTTAATATGTTTATGTTTTACTTAAGCTTCTGTATTTTTCATTTATGGCATACCTTTATGGTTTCCATTATGGGTAAACGCGATATCTTCATTTAAGGAAGTGCGGATTACCGCCCCCTCAAAGTGATGTGATTCGTTAATGCCATATGTGGGATGTATAAATGATGGATTTAAAGTTATTATATATGATGTTATACTGTAATTATAATATACCTCTATATAATTATCTTTCCATTCCATAAAAATATGAAATAGAAATGAAAGTAGCGTTCATGCGTATGTACGGCTTACCGTCTCCATGAACGGTGCATTTCATTTCTTACCTCTAAATGATTATGTAATAATACATGTATATTCTGGATATATATGATATATATGATATCCAAATCATGAATGTAATTTTGGATATAATTAATATTTTACCACACAAACAACATGTAATTGTAAGAAGTCCACTTTCGACTAAAGAACCAAATATCGACAAAACAGACATTATTAACTTAAATGATTACATAATGTTTATAACATGGAAATAAGTGATCTAAAAGGAATAATGAACTAGAAAAAGGTTCTTAATGAAGTGGAAATTAACTCATGTTTATTATTCAGGACATTAAAGAAACGAACAAGACAAGTTGGACTTGAGGTAAGGGATCCTACACCTCTCTTTCTTTTTAAGTACACTCTTTTATGTCATTCCTTTTAAGCTCATCTTTATTATGATTGGGATGTTCTTTTATATTAATCATACTATAATTATTATTTTCATATTATGAGAGACCCTATTTCCTCTCATCAATCCATTTTGGAAGTTTTGAGTGGCGCCGTTAGGCTGCCGAGTTTTCGTAAGAGATCTAACCTCTCTCTTTCTTTTTAAGTACTCTCCTTTATGTCACTTCTTTTAAGATCATTTTTGTTATGTTGGGGGATGTTATTTTGTATTACTATTTCTGTAAAATTTATGTTGATATGATGAGATACCCTATTTCCTCTCATAAATCCATTTTGGAAGTTTTATGTGGCGCCGTTAGGCTGCCGAGTTTTCGTAAGAGATTTTTCATCTCACTTTTATTCCCATGAGATTTATGCTACATTTGCCACAATTTCCTTTGAGTGGTTTATGTACTGACAATTATTACACTCCTTTTGTAATATAATTCCATTTATGGGTATTTACATATTCATTGTATGACACTTCTTCAATGGGGTGTACTTTTCAAAAGTTACCCAAGTCGGTAAGGGAACCTTTCACCCTCCTCATTTTAAAAGACTTCGTTTGTTATGTCTTTTAATTCACATACTATTATGTTGGGATATGTTCTTATATATACTTATTGATGAAAATTTTATGTCCAAGTGATGAGATTCCCTTTTTATCTCTCATCAACTCATTTTCTGAATTTTTGAAGTGACGCCATTAGGCTGTCGAATTTTACCAAGGGAACTTTTTAACCCAATTTCGATTTCTTTGGGTTCAACATGTAGTTATTGAATATGTCATCCTTTGAATATGTGTGAATGACCTTTTATTGTTTTAAACTTAATATCCAATTATATTGGGTGTATTTATATTTGTCACACATAATTTTGAGATTGATTTATCCTTAATTTAAGGATACCTTCTTTATAAGGGATTTCATCACATTTTACATCTCTATTGAGACTTCATTATTGTTATGCATCAATTCACTCTTATATGGTGTATATACTATCCTTTGTAATATTATATCATGAATCCATTTATTCTCATGATATTATAAAGTTCTGATTAAATGTTATTCCTCATTTATTGTATTCAAGTGTCTCTAATTTTGGTAAAAACCCTTTAACCAAAATATCGCTTTAAATGTTTTAATGATTTTTTCTTATTAATATCCATGTTTTAAAAATGGTTTTAAGGATTTATTTATATGGATATTAATGGTTTAAAATGTTAAAAGCTTCAAGGTGGTATGGGACACTTTGATTCAAAAATTTCCTTATTAAATGTTTTAAATGGTTTTGGAAATGGTTTCTTTTTGAACAGATTCATTATTTCAATATACTAAAATGTTATATTGTGATTGAAATGTGGAAATGTTATGTTTCCTTTATGCATGTTTTATGTGATACGTTTATGTTATGGTTCTTGGGCATTGTTATGAAAACGGGTGGTTCCGTGATAAACTAAGGACGAGTGAGCCCGATATAGCTCTCCAATGCATTGGGTAATGCGAAGGAGTGAAACGTTAAGGTTTCTATGAAGAGATTTAGGGAATATACTGTGATGGGTATTCCAAACGTAACCAAGAGGGTTACTCCCTACGTAAGAATGTTATGAATGCATCAAGTTACCTTTTTGTCTTATGATTTCTATGATTTATTCATGATTTGATGAGGTATGTTAAAGTGCCTATGTTTTATGGGTAAAGTATGATTTCATTCTTATGTATATATGAACTCATGTTTCCTTTCCATATTATTATAACCCTTACTGAGCTTTTTATACTCATACCAAGTTTTTGAAATGTTTTTCACAGGTCAAGGGAAAGGTACATGATGTAATGATAGTGTCAAGGATGTGTCAAGAAAGAATCCATGTTTTATTTTAAATATGTTTCCATTGATGGGAATGAAGAATAATATCTTTATGTAACCACTTTTTTTATATGTGGAATGTAATGAAAGTTTTATGATCTAATTCTCTAAAACTCTAAACCTGAAAAGATCCTCAATGTGTAATCTTCTAATAACTCAAGATTAAGTAAGGTTTAAGGCTGGGGCCTTATAATGAGATTTGATGTTAATGTTTGAGATAAACTCCTAGGCCAAAGCTATAGCCCCTTGGATAGGACTTCCTTTCACGAAGCCATGCTGCTCTAAGTAAATCTATTGGAGAAGAATGCAAGACAACCTTTTGTTGATGATACATGAAAGGTTTTTATAGGGGAAGTTTTTCATGCTGATTAGCCTATAATGGTTCAGTGAAGATGGGTCTTTAATCTTAGGAATAAGCACCAGCGTAGTTTAACTGGCCACACGAGGAAGGATTCCACCTCGAAATAAATCTTGGATGGCTAGGACAACATTATACTAAACAACAGACCATGACTCCCTATAAAAAGACCCCAGAAAGTCATTCGGCCCCGAAGTACTCTCGGGTTTAAGGCTCATCATGGACTCATGGCTCTTCTTCTCATTAAAGATTTCTTCAAAGGACACATTATCTTGAATGAAGACTTGATTGGGGATCACATTGAGGAAAGGCGCCCTACCACTTGGATATCCCTCAGGCATACCGGGGTTAATTCCTGCAAGAAAATACTTAAAATAGGAGAAGGCCAACCCACCAACCACATCCCTGTCATCAGTGTATGAGCCATCCTCCAGTCTCAGGTTGGGTTTGAGATGACGACACATCTCCTTAATGAAAGCAAGGAAATAGGCAGAGTTTTTAACCCCCTCTCTAAGCCATTGGATCCTTGATTACTCACGGAAAATGCGCTCTTGTGTCAGGAGAGATTCCACTAAGCTGTCTTTCTTCCTAACAAGATCTTCAAACACCTGGTCATTCCATACATTTTCAAGACTAGCTTCAAGCTGTTCAACCTCTTTCAAGAGCCCATCTGTATCCTTGTCAGTTGGGGGAACCTGTTTAAACCAGACTAATATGTCTTTCCTTAGGCGTCTCAGTTTGTTGTACAGCCCGATCCACAGGTGGACTGATTCAGGAGACCCCTACGAGCTTGTGACCACTTGATTATAGCCTTCAATGCGAGTCCAGAGGTGAGAGAATATGAAGCGGTTATTGAACTCATGTCTTGAGGACAGGGAAAGCAGCAGGGAAGAGTGATCAGAAACACTACGGGTAAGATGTGTTACCTAAGAATTGGGGTAGGCGGAGATGGCATGAAAATTGTCCAAGCACCTATCCAGTCGGCTCCAAGATCTTCGTCCTCCTCTTTGGTTATTACACCACGTGAAATGGTCCTCGGAGTAACCCATGTCAGAGAGACCCTTACCGGCCATGAATTTCACAAACTCTTAGCTCCCCTTTTGAGGGAAGGGACCTCTCTCCCTCTTTTTATCCAGATCAGTAATGAAATTAAAATCTCCACCAACAAACCAGGGAGAAGTACCTGGGTCAAAATAATGGATCCCCTGCCATAAAGAGCCCATTTTGTGGGAATCACAACTCCCATAAATGAAAGAGGAAAAAAGGAAGACATTTCCAATTTCCACTTTGGTCGTGATGGATTGGTCATCAGTAGTAAGCAAGCCCATTGAGATGTCCTTTTTCCAGAGAATCTAGATGTGGGTGTTAATTAGGTTCACATGCATAAAGCCATGCATCATGATTTTGCGGTCAAAATTCCCAATTTTGGAATGATCCTTCTTGTGCTCCAAGATCACGACAATAGAGGCACTAAATTTCTTCAACTCCATAACAATTTATTCAGTTTTAACCAGGGCCCCTAGGCCACGAGAATTCTAGATGAGGATGCACATCATTGAAATAGGGGACACCTGGCTTTGGCCCCAGGCGAAGGTAGCACACACAGAGGAGGAGATGGGGAAGCAGAAAATACTCTGTGTTTAGATCTCGTGAACATACCAGAAGGAGATGGCAAGGGAAGGTGCCCCTATGGAGAGGAGAAAGCTAGCTGAATGGGGGAAAGTTCCTCACCTCTACAAAGCTTTCCTTGAGGAGAAACATCCTGAACAACTAGAAGGAGGGCACCCATGACCCTATTCCTTATAGAATGGTATACCAGAAAATAAAATATGAAAATAAAATCAAGTCTATTTTTTATTTCAGGAGTTGTTAAAAAAATGTAACATGTAATAGTTCATTTTAAGTGGGAATTTATATCATAATTGGAATTAATGTTCAAAGAGTAAAATGCACTAAAATGATGCATATGAATAAAAAAACAAAGAAATAGTATATATATTAATAATGAATATTATCCTTATTCAATGGCTAATCAGGTGTTGTGTCATATTTCACCTAGATTGATACATGAATTCAAACACAGTAATGTAAAGGATGGTTCTGGGTTTATAATTGAATTATAATTGAAATGAATTCTGATTTTTCTATAAAGAAAAAACAAAAGCATGTATTAGTTCTTTACATTGATTGTTTAGATGACCAACATAGGCATCTGTTGGGATACATGTTATATAAGGGATTTCAGTCATTATCCAGATGTCAATACAAAAAGAATTAACTGTAATTGAAATGGTAGATGGATATTAATTGAAATCCAGTGCATGTACGATGCATATTTTTGAGTTCTACCTTGGTTACTTCTTTTCTTATTACAAACTGCATATTATATGTATTCACTAACTAACTGGAACCCACCATGGGTTATTTACTAATGGTATTTAGTCTCACCCCTATTTGGGTCAAAAGTTTGGACCCATGTAGATTATATTATTGAAGAAAATAATAAGGTCTAGCGACCTCCAATAGGTACCTAGTATACTATTTAGGAGAACGAGAGCATGGGACCAAGATGAGTCTTGTGAGGATAATTGGATTCATTTTTCTTATTGGTACTTTTTTATAAGGATACTAGATTTAACATGTACTATGGATTTGGAAATTTTATTAGAAAAATGTAACATGTGTCATCATCCTTTATATGATATGACATCTAGATCCTTTATACTATCTGTCATCCACTTTTAAATTCTATTATTTATTTTACTACTTTCAATACATGAATATTTTATTGATATCTGCTATTCTACACTCTGGTAATGATGGTATAGTCTTCCTAAATACACACCTTGGCCAGTTATTCTAGTCAGTAGCCTTTGGAAATTTGAGAGACGTGCTTGAGGCCATGTGACTAATTAGGCTCAAGGAACCATTCAATAGTATATGGTTTCAGGATGATACAAAGTTGAATTTAGGGGAATTATTTTCATTTTTTCTTTACTATTTCGTGAAAATGGAATGAGATAGGAGGGAATAGTAATTTTTTTTGGAGCTGTGCTTGAGAAAAATTGTCTTTCATATAGAAAAATCCAAATTTCCTCAAATTGAAATTTTTTATTTTTCTGGATTTTGAATATTACAGCTAAATTGATTTCACTATTGGGAGAGACACTTGATTTTTGTTGTTATTGTCAATATGGATTTTGTTTTTATTATCTTTCATTTTGATGAGAATATGGTATCCTATCTCATGGATTTCAAAGGCACCTACTAGAAATAAAATGCCTTGAATTTTTTCTATGCAATTTAGGATTCATTATTGATTTCATTTTGTAGTAATAGGTGTTGTGATACATATTCATAATGTTCTGTTAGATATACTGAGGTGGTTTTTTGTATGAATTATATAGATGAAAATATTTTTTAATTGATGTGTGTGGGCCCTATAGGATTAGAAATTGGAGGATCATGGTCATCCTTAAAGTGAAAAGTGTTGCGATGTTCCATTGGTGGATGATAAACATTGATTCCTATGGAGTATGGGGCTCCATGGATCGAAATGTTTCATAAGATTGGTTTTCCCATTTAAAAGTGATTTGATAAACATAAAATGTGTATAAATTCAATGAATGTGAATATGATACTAATTTTAAGGAATTAAATATTAAACCATAGGAAAAAAATTGATTATAAAGGATAAAATGACCATACCCGACCTTAGTAGTTGGATTTTGGTAGTGTATTTCGTTTACGTTATCCATTTGAAACCTAGACCTGACCTACAGGGAAAGAAGATGGGTGAAATATACTATAAAGGAATGTACATATCCAATTAGTGTATGGATTATTTTGATCTGAAAACTCTTGAATTATCATAAACTAAATCATTTATCTTCCATTATTGATCCAAGACACCATAAGAACCTCTAGATTTATACAAAGATGGTGGTGATGATCACACTCTAGAGATGGTGGGAAACAAGAAACCAGTGGACCCTTTTGTTTTGGTCGTTGATCTAGTAGTATTTGTATAGGATGCATGTGTTGAAGAATAGTTCTAGGAAAACATTATACCGTTCATGTAAGCCATTACAGGAGCACCACGACTTACCCCAATAATGGGAGAGTTAACACTTGAGTTTCATTAATAGAATCCACCAACAATTATTGAAGATGGAAAAAAACATGATGTTGGTTCATGGATGGTGGACACGATGTTGATCTTAGACCACATAGATACTCTTTCAGAGAGGAGGGTGATGCTCAATACAAACATGTTGTGTGATTCCTCTAGGAGGTGGTGGGAAGTGGTGAACCATCCTAATCACCATAGGGACATGGCATGGATGGAGTTTCATATATACTTATACAGCTATTTATATCCCAATAAATTGATGGATTAGAGTGCATGAGAGTTCTTACATCTGGAGCAGGGTGCGCTATTAGTCTGGCATAATTTATCCTTTTTATTAATGTCAAATTTTTCACACCAATTTTGATGGGTGATGAGTTATATAAATACAGACAATTTGAGAATGGGAAGAGAAACAACATACAATTGAAGGTGAATATATTCCATCTAGCTACTATATCTGAGATTGTGAATTAGGATCTGATCATGGAGAAAAACCTAAAGGAATCTGGAGGTGTGAGGTAGGGTGGATTAGCCCAGATATCTAGAAAGGCATCAACTGATAGTAGGAAACATCATCTAGAGAATCCATGCAGTGATACAACTAGTCATTATATATCATTATGAAGAAAGATGAGGTGGTTCCAGTGTGGTAGGTTGGGACACACGAGGCCACAGTATACAAGTGACATATTCTATATCCCTTATTAAAGAAACATGTACTATCTATAATTCTTATGTATAATTTTCCAACTAGTATCCATTGAGAGAGGGTTTTCAATGACTCCACTTTTAGGATTAGGTTTATTATCTTCTCAGCAGATAGGGAATTGGGGTATTTCAAGCTGATCAGGCCAAGTGGTTTTCATAGCCATAGTTTCAAGACACAAGGATCATATCGATAGTAAGGTGGAGCATAGCAGGGTAGATAGGTTGTGTTATAGGGTCACAATATATACTAGTCATATGAAATGCAATATACCCATCAACTATTGCATCTTTGAACTTCTACAATCAAAGATAATATTTTAGTAGCCTATATTTTAGCTTCATTGCTATTTCATAAATGTGCTTCACATAACTATATATTTCATCCAGTCATTGAGAGAATTAGGCTATGTGTTTATACATCATATGGAAATATAAGGATAGAAACTGTCATGATGTGTACATTAGTGCAAGGAGTTTCCCATTGATGTTGATGGGTGTCACATAAAATGCGAAATTTACATTCTCGAGATGACAACCTATGATGTCATTCTCAAGATGGACTAGTTGGTTCTATTTTAGGTTTTCATAGATTTCTATCACTGAAGGGTGAGATTTACATCACCAGAGGATATGGATCTCATGTACAAAGGTGAATGGTTTTTCCATGTGGGTTGATCTAGACCTGAAAATCATGGGTTGGGTTAGACGTTAGCAGATATTGTGAGTTTTTATCTTGTTGATCCAGGGAAAAATCAGGTTGTTATCTCTACAATGGTGGGTTTTTTTAGGGATGTCTTCCCTAATGACATCTCTCTACCATCTCAAGTATGATATGTAGAAATACCTATCAAGAAAGTTTCAAGATCTACCTCTGTATCCATTCCTATATACATGATGGATATGTTGGATTTGCAGGAGATCAAGAGGTAGGTATAGGATTTAAAGGAAAAGGGTTTCATCTGACATGGTACTTCTCCATGGGTTTCACTGGTGTATTTTTCCAAAAAGGTGGATGATACCAATAGGTTTTGTGTGGATTAATGTAAATTTAATCACTTTATGGTTCATAACTATTATCCTATTCCATAGATAGATGAACTATTTAACCAACTTTGGGGAGCTGGGGTCTCCTCAATGATTCCTTTGAAATATAGTTACCATCATGCATGTGTTAGACCATTACACATACCTTTTACAACCTTTAAGAGAATGTATGCCTATATGAATATGTGGTTATGTTGTTTGGACTTAGGAACACACTAGTTGTCCTCATGGAACTAATTAACTGAGTGTTCCATCCATATATTGATTATTATTTATGGAATATATATTAGTGTACTGTCATAGTCAATATGACCATAAAAAACATCTTAAGAACAATTTTATTACACTTAGAGTGGATCAATTATATGATATTCACACAATGTGTCAATTCTTGATAGATTATATTCACAAAAAAGGTCACATGATCTTAGATACATTAGTATTAGTGAACCCATATAAGCCAAAGAAGTAGTTACCTAGGAGCATCCCAATATCATCTTCGATGTGCGGTCTTTCATTGGGATGGATGGTTACTATATATGATTCATACAGGACTTCTCAAGGCTAGAGGTATCATTAAATGGATTGAATAAGATGTTTGTGAAGTATTATTCATAAAATCCAATGATATGTCTATTCAGGAGTTTAAAGGGAGTTAGAATTCAGTTTCGATACTGATTTATCTAGAGCTAGGAAGGAGTTAATTTGTGTAGTGTGTTGCATCAGGCATCAGGTTGGGACCAGTTCTAATGCAGGTGGATAAAGATGTTGAATATGATCCTTAGCAATTGAGGCCACAAGAGAGGATATACCCAATTAGAAATATCAACTTAGATTTGGTTGTTCATTCATTATGTTATTGGGCACATTACATATTGGAAGGGAATTTTGTAGTGAACAATGACCACAAAATCCTTATATATATATTTACATTGCATGATATGAAACTAAGGAATCCATTATAAGTGAAGTACCTAATGGATTTTGAAATTTATATTTCCTACACAACTAGTAAAAGAAATGAATTGGTTGATACACTCAGTAGGGGGACTCAGATAAAGGCACAACAATAGGATAGCAGTGAGTGGTAGTTTATAACATTGTTCTATGTGATGCATGATAGTCAGGGGAAATCATTCCTATAATCATTTGTTGTGACATATACATTATTGGATATACTATGGATGATAAAGATAATGGATTCTAATTTCAATGTTTCAATGGATTGTGTGGTAGGTGAGTACCCTCCTCTGTATTGGAGCATAGTCGCATATGAGATTTTTCAAGTACATGGATGCATATGGGTCTCTTCAGACATGCGTGAGGAGATGATGTAGGATTTTTATTCCTCTTTATATAAAGTGCATCCTGATTTCACCAATATGTATGAAGATATCCATTGTCAGTATTGGTGTCTTGAAATGAAGTGTGAAGTAGCTAGTTTTGTCTTGATGTGTTCCACCTATCATCAGGTGAAGGAGGAACACCAACAACTCCTTGTCCTTTTACATCATCTACCAATGTAGGAGTTGAAGTGGAATGACATCACAATATATTTTTTGATAGGATTATTGTGGTATCCTTTAGTAAAAAATGTTATATGGGTTTTTATTGATAGGATCATGAAGGTCTCTCACTTCATTCCTATTTAGGATACCTATCTATTGATGAGATTGAGAGGATTTATATCAGTGAGAAAGTGCAGCTATATGGGGTCCCACATTCAATCTATTCTGATAGGGATACCTGGATTACATTTCTCTTTTGGAAATAATATAGGGGGAACTAGGTACACAGGTACATTTGGGCATTTCATATCATCCATAGATAGATGTCTAGTCATAGAACCTAATTCTTGTGCTAGAGTTCTTGCTGCGGGCATATGTCTAAGATTTCGGGTAACTTGGTAGAGGCATATAACCCTAGTAGAGTTCTCCTGGAATAACATCTATTAGGATACTATTCTGATTTTGAATTATGTGGCTTTAAATGGTATAGATTTTTGAATGCACCTACATTTACTTGAGGTAGGAGAGGCATCTATGTTAGAACCCAATAGTATCTAGAATACCATAAATAAGTTATAGCTGATTCAGATGTTTATGGATACTGCACAGTCTCGTCAAATATTTTATGTCGATCATTGAACATGACCAATAGAGTTCATTTTCGAGGATCTGGTTTTCCTAGATGTTTCACCAAGGTTAGGGCACAAGAGTATTAGGATAAAAGGTATCTTTTTTTTCTGATATATGTTGGCTTGTTCAAGATTCTAGAGAGAGTCGGGGTTGTATCCTATCAGTTGTAGTTACCTTAGGGGTATTGGGATATGCATGTGGTGTTCCTTGTTTCTCAGTTGTGGTGATACTCTTTAGTCTTTTCTCATGATTCATAGCTTGAGGAGATTGGGTTTCATTTAGATTATTCATTTGAGAAGCATGTTATATGGATTTTGGATCATAGGATGTAGGTTTTCTATGGTAGTTCTATTCCATTAGTAAATTTTCTATGGAAGCATGGTCGAATACACACCAAGACCTAGGAGACAGTTGTCAGTGTATAATCCCATTTGTTAGAGTTTTTCTCATATCAGGATTTTCCACCCTTTGGAGTTAAATTTGGTGATGAATTGTATTTATGGGGAGTTTGTAACAACATGGTTCATCTTATTCATACATATATTGTTTATTTCATCAATTCCCTATTTAATTATTTAAATATGGCCTAATGTGACTTCATGTTGGTAACATTGAGGTCTCGGGGGTGTACAATGATGGTCGGAAGTCCAAATACAACATTTTGGGTGGTTTCAACCATGCATACAATTAGTGAAAACCATATGGGGAAAGCCCCCTGGTTAGACTAAACTATGTGAGGATAGACATGAGTGGTGTACATGCTACCCAATTTAAGAAAACTATGATAAAAGTATTGCATGAGCATGTTTCATGCATTTAATTTTTACTAGATTTTTATTTAGGGTTTTATCACAGTTATCGCATGGTTTCAGAACCATGACAGATAATCGTGCTCTATTTCTAAAGCCTAAAAGAAGTTGTGAATGGGTTTTAAATAGTTTGGAAACCATGTTTATAAACCATTAAAGCCCATCTGTGTAAGAAATTTTATAATTTTTAATGAAATTAACAAATCTTTTAAACCATAAATTAGGTTCATTTGTTATATGTATATAAAATGAATCATTATAAATAATCTCATCTTGGATATTCCAAAATTATATATATACTCATTGTCTAATCTCTGAATGGAGCGTGATTCACCTCCATAGATCTATGTCAATAAGGTCTTAAATTTTTTTAGCCTTTCTCGAATCTTCTGGAAATCGAATGTACTATTTGGATTCCAGATCATATTTCTTAATTTATTGTGTCTTTAATATTCTTCATATTTCATCCAAACTAGGATTAATCATAGCCTGACATAGGAGGAGATATCTAGCACATACCTAAAGTAGGTGGTCTCATTCCTTTCACTGAATTTCATGATTTTCATATGTTCCTTGGTGCCACACGCCCATTATTAAGGCATAAAATTAATATAAACTAAAAAACTATTATTTCCTATTATTTTTTAGGTAATTGAATTGGTGTTTCTAACCATGTTATAGGCTGTATACCATGAATAAGGACCACCCCATGCATGTTTTCCCTTGAATGGTGCTTTATGGATTTATGCATTGGATGCCCCTTTGAGGAGTGACATTATCCCATTTCTGGGTCATTGAAAATGGAATCCATTATAAATGGAATTACAATATTTTTATATTGTAATAGAATTTAATTAGTGGCATGAGATGGATGACTATCCCTTGACCCGTGTGCGCTGTGATTTTTTAAATCATGTTTTCCATTCCTATGTTATTAATGTAGAGAATATGACTTGAATCATTTCAATTGGATCAAATTGATCAATTTTTTCCCACAATATATATGATAACTAATACCTTTTAGTAGTTTTTATATTTTTAGGCATGTTTTTTCTAAAAACATCCATGTGAGTATTTCATTGAAATCCCTTCAAGATTGGCCTTGTTTTGAAATTACCATAATGAGAATAAAGTTCCCATTTTATTTCTTTTCCCTTGTTAGTTATATGATAACCAGGACATGTAATAAATGTTTCTGACTATTAACCCTATTATAAAAAGTATGCCTACAGGAAAAATTTAACAGACAAGCACTTCGATTTTGGAATAGGATTGATACTCCTTTTAAGGTGATAATATTATAGGATGCTCTTGGTTTTGACCTTGGCATGTTAAATGAAATATAAAATGGAATGTATTTGGATAATTAATAAATATCCTTAGGTGATAAATAAATTCAAATTTGAATTCCATGGATGGATTCATGTGACTATTGGTAGTTAAACTATTTTTGATACATGGATCCACTATAGGATTCCAAGGATAGACTCAACGATTTTAGTAATCCACTGGTGGTAAATGAATACCATGAGGGAATCCATGGATTGAATCCTTGAGGCTAGACTTATATGCTATGCAATAGAAAAATTCTAATGAGAATGTCATGGATGGACTGAAAGGTCATTTTACTATTATGAAAAGGGTGATACTTGGGATTACTTTGAGGAGAATCAACTACATACTTGATTATATGAGATGTAATTCCACACATAGAAAATATTGGGTCCCTAATAGGTTCTCTCAGAATGTTCTTGTAGTGTCTTGGTTCATATTTCAAATATAGTGATACAAAAATTACATATGTGCAATGTTAGGGATGTGTTTATATTATTAAATTAATTATGAAAGAAATGACTTATGATGTGACATAATTGACAAAGAAAAATATTTGGTTTCGTCTTGACATGTATTCTTTAGATGTACTTATATGACATCTGTTGTGATCCCAGTTATATGAGGGATTCCAATCTTGAGCCTCATCTAGAGAATTATAAATTTAAATGTAATTGAAAAAGTAAATTAATATTAAACGAAAAAAGGTCTTGTAAGATATATATACTTTTTATTCCAACCTTAATAAATTATTTTATTATTGCACCCAGTCAGCTATATATATTCTCTAACAAAAATTCACTGACCAGGGGCGGATACATATTGGGATTTTTTCTCATGCCCTGTTTGGGTCACCATAATGGACCAGAATAGATTACATGATTATAAGAAATTAATAGGGAAATTTCCATCATATAGGTACTTTATATGCTTCTTAGGAGAAGGAGAGCATGGGACCAATAGGAATCTTATGACTCTACATGGATTATTTTGGCCATTTTTACATTAATTATATGGATTTTAAATATTCCATTTATTCATGTTATTGTGTATTTATTAGAATCACATGACATGTATCATCATCATTCAAACAATATGATTTTTGGCAAGGTTATACTATCATAATTATACTTTTAAATTCAGTTATATGGTTTAATTGATCAGTTACATGATTTTGTTAATGATATTAACTATGATACACTTGGGTAATAGGGGAATAATCTCACCATATATAGGCCTAAGCCCTGGAAGCTAGATGGAATCCTATGGCCTTTGGGGAGATTTGCTTGTGATCATATGACCAACTATTCTTTGGGCACTATTCTGTGGAATCTAATTCCAGGACAATATAGTTGAGTCACATACTTTTCTTGAAAAATAATGTAATGAGGATACAAAACATGATTTAGGTAATGGTTTTTATAAACCATAACATTATGATATATTTGATGATATAGGTGATGTAGGTTTTCATATTGTAAAATTTCCCTAGGTTGACTGAAATGTGAGAATATTGAATGAAACAAGAGAAATGTATTAAATGAATTTTTTTATTGGAACCATTGAAAAACATGATTATTTACTCATGTTTTCTATAATAGAATCATGGATGTATTTATAGTGTAGTTTAGTTAATGACATTTTCTAATAAACACATGTCATATTAATGTTATGCTCAAGAAGATATTAAAGACAATGAAACAAATAAAAATATTCATTAGTGGAACCAATGAATATTATTTTCAATAATGTTTAGAGGTAAAAATTAATGTGGAAAAATAATGGAATGGGGAGATAAAAAATATAGGGAGAAAGAACATAGGTGAAAAAAAATATATTTTAGTTTTTTGTGGAATATATTGTGTAAGTATTGAAAAAACAAGAAAAAGGGAGTTTGTTATTACCATGTTGTGTTTTGGTTTTATTTATTCTCAAACAAATAAAAAAAATTAATGTGGAGAATAAATTGATATTTTTATTTCAGACACAACTTGTTTGACTGACGTGGAAGATGCACATGACTTTGTGAATAAGATTACAAATCCAAATGATACACTACTCTAGAAAAACCGATTTAGAGTCAAATGATTGGAAAAATTTTCTTGTATAATAAAATTAAATGATTCTCTACTGAAGTTCCCAAGTAGGATCATGTCCACTAAGTGTAGGGTGGGGGGGTGAGGGTTTGATAAGTGGTACCTTTTTATTTTTGTTTGAATATTTTTAATCTTATTTTGAAAAAATCAGTATCCTCTAAGTGTGGTTATAGTTATGATCCAATCAATTAAAAATACCAACTTTAACATTTGTATGAAAAAAATATGATATGTTAGTGTAAATTGATATTTAAAAGGATCGGTATAAATACCTATACCTTGACATGTTTGATATTAACTTTAATTATGATTCATTCAACAAATTATTTCTAGAATAGAACAGAGTAAAAAAATTATAAAACATAGTAGTCAAATTGTCTTCATTAAATGGTTATACACCCCAAAAATCCATTTATATCCATATCCATATAGATAGTTTACAATGTAGAAAAACCCATTCGAGTTTATGATAATAACACACATTTACATGTTTCTTTTTCTTCTTCTTTTCTGATAAACTTCTGATATTTCTTAATTACCTCCAAAAGTAAGTTGGTCCTACTTCTCCTACATACAGTCATCAAGAACATCTTAAATTATATTAACAACTTCTTGGTCTTTAATAATCATCTAGATATCAAGCAAAACTAAATATTCTCAAATTTAATAATTCAATAAATTATCTAGAAAAAAGATGTATCATTTTTCAGTTTGATCTAACTCAATCTGATTAACTTTAGTCTCATGGTCTTTTTCTAATTAGAACCTAATTTGATGGATCCATCTATATTGGAAAATTATATAATATAATCACTCTAATTTAAAATGGTCCTATATGACTATGATCTAATTGGATCTCACTATGTTGGATCTCCATTATCTATAACCTAAAAAAAAATTGGTTTGGATCTTTGATCATTTCAGAAAAATATCAGAGCACTAACTTTATACATATGTGAACATTAGAAGGTGTGAATTTACTATTCAATCAACATATTAGTATCCTAGAATAGAAAATGTGGAAGACTAATTATTATTCCATGACAATTAAATTAAAAAATAATTGTTTGAATTTTTATTTTAGATTCATGTCTTACAATTAATACTCTCCTCGAAATTTCAAGTGCCTTCTTGAATTGTATTGAATCATCTCAAAACATCAGACTTGTTTAACTGAAAGAATATTATTATGAATAAATATCTTATTATGATCATTATTTTATAATTTAATTGATTTTTATTCCTTAGTATCAATATAATAGAATTTCCAAAATAATATGAATGTTTTGAATTTTCATATGAAAAAACTAATCACATAAATATAACTTCAAAACATTGAATTCTGCATCCTTTCCTCTTGGCCTAATAAAAAATAATATAAAAACTATTTATCTAGTATCACTAAATAATAACAATGATAATATTATTTCATTTAATGATTCTGTAATTTATTTGAAAATGATTTAATATGTTTTTAACATCATTCTCATGAATCCACTTCAATAGAAACTCAATACATTCACAGTTTAAATCACATACTCATTATGATTGATCTCTTCAAAAAAATTCTTCACCCAGTTATATGTTATGATTATAAAGATGATATTACATAAAACATATATATTGGTTAATAAATTAGTGTCATCAACTATGGACCATGTGGTGTTAATTACACAAAGTTAAATTGGTGTCAAATTGAATCTAATGAACTAGTTCCTTCCTCATATCTAATGGACAAACATCTACATTAGACCGATTAATTCTTATATATTTATCATTTGATATTTCTGTTCTAGGTTCCCAATTGATTTATCTTCCTTATCTACTTAGTATCTTTGGAATCCCTTTCATATAACGATATATCCAATTCCCAGGTGATTCCAACAGGTTAGTGAATGTATCAGTCTTTAAATCAACACTAATGGATTGGTGGAATACAATGTTTGATGGACGAGTCCTAGTAGTTTCTTATTTAATTATTATTTTCTAAAATTAATTATTGATCCAGTTCACTGGTTGATCTGGTTAGTTGGACTTTCTAATGTATCATTCAATAAATTCCAAGAAAAAAAATCTTACATTTTCAAGTTCAAATTAACATACTTCACATATTTCCTCACATATGATTCTTACTCTAATGAATTGTGATTGGAACACCAATATAATGTTATAATTCTTTTATCATGACTTAATAATGATTTTTGGAATATTTAATGATCACCAATTGCATTGATAAATTTTATTAGACTAGAAAATGTTTTTGTTCATCTGGGTTTGATGATCTGTGCCTAGTACTGTGCATCCTTTTTATTTTTCATCTCATTTTATGAATCTGGTATAGCTACCTAGTATGTCTGATAAGGTGTTTCATGAATCCAAATCATCTTAATATTTGTAATAACATATAAATATGTTTTCAAATATGGGAACATTGGTGGGAGTTGAATAATAACATATATTATTATTGAGAGTGGTAAAGGTTAATGATCACAGATAAGTAAATGGTCAATTGAATGTGTAGGGCCTCAATACCATAAATATATGATTATCTAAAAGACCATATGTTCATTATTAATTAAGGTAATGTGAAAATAAATCATTCAGTAAGATATTCCTAGAGTTTATGGATTATCTTAAAATCTATTCTAAGATAATATATTAATATACATAGAGTATTAGAAGAATTTATTCCTATAATCACATTCCAAAAAAATCTCACAATTTTCAAAAAATGATGTAGGTTTAGGTTGAATTACTAATAATAAAATCAATAAAATAATGATTCAAAAACCACTTGACTATAACATCGATAACAAGCTATTCAACCTTTCATTAAACAATAAGAAAATTCTAAATAGATATAAAATTGTAAGATTGTTTCTAAAATGAATAAAACTTTATTAATTAATTTCCAAATTTCAATAGTACTAACGATAGTTCAACCAAGTCATACAATAGATGAATTTTCATAAAATTTATCTAACATTTATTAACTGTTTTAGCCCAAATAGTTGAATGATTTGATTATATTTTCATCCATGATGAATCAACCATCATTCCATAAATAGTCTTCAATATTTTTATGAAAAAAATCATTATCAAAACCTTTAAAAATTTCATACCATCCAAGACATCATGTAGGGTAGTAGTAGGCACAGAACCATTATCATCCTCGGTTCTTTAGTGCAAAACCCACCACCGAGTAGGATTTGATGGGTTTTCACCAAGAATATGAGTTCTCCCAATTTTTTTCATTAATATTTAAAAAAAATTCCTCCCTGAAAACACATTATGTTGATATTAATGGAACAAAATACCCTAACCCAAAAAAATATATATCAAAAAATTTCAATAACAACCTCAAAAAAATTACAACTTCAACCCCTTAAATGATTTCTATAAGACATTGAAATTCTGATAATCCTTAATCATATAAACCTGTGATAGTATATATAACTCTTGAAATAATCTCACATTATTTCATAGTAACCTCTAAATTAGTATAAACATAGTGTTGATTATAAAAATGACAACCAAGACATGCAATCCATAATCCTATGATGATGTTATAAACATTAAATTTATGGATTCAGATCTGATAACTATGACCCAATTTCATTTCATGAAAAAAATTAAAACATCAAAATGATAAATTGGAACACATACAACATCAATGAACAATTAGGTTTATAATTTTATATAATTAGGATAAAATTGAATATTATCAATTCACATGAAATGAAATGGGTATTTCTCCCACATAAACCATCATTTCACTATCAACGTTAAGACATAATTGTAATCAACATAAAATCACTTAAATTAAATATTCATTAAAACCCTTTATTTATAACCTAGGGAAAAGGAAGTATATGTGGGTAGTTGTCATATTATCATTAAGGGAAAACATAGGAATTACCAAAATAATGTCATCTGGGATCATACATATACCATAAGGGTATTATGTCATATTATATTTACACGAGTATTGAATTAAAATTTTCATTCCCTTGAATACCTAATTCATTTAATAGGAAAGAATGGAAAATGAAACTTTTATTAAAATCAATCATTATGATCCATGTGATATAAATCTCGATCATGAGAATCATTATAAACTGATAACAACTAGCTAAAAACATTTTCAATAATTTGGAGCATCACTTTCATAAAACCCTATAAAACATATTAATTCAAATAACTATATAGTCTACTTCCCATAAAATCATTACCCAATGAATTAGAGACATATAAACGAGCTCCCATTATTTGAGCTATAATGGGCTCACATATGGCTGTCTTGGACACCCCATGGTTTGTATCAATTTGATTACCTAGTGATGTATAGCCCTCCCCATTTTTTCCATAACAGGTTTAACCGACATAATATGGGTCACCCCTATTAAGCAATATTTTATATAACCAATGATATCTATAACACCCTATGTTATGTTTTAATGGGGTAACCAAGTGTAATACAGTCCACCCATTTTTTCATAAATAATTTCCATGATCCAAATCAGGAATAAAGTACCTATACCTTTCACAACATCATAAAACTCAAAGAAACAAGCCATGTTCTTTCATAACATAATTAATGCATGGAATAGTAATATGTTTCAAAAAAATAGATTTGAAGTAGGATTAACCTGTGAACGTAAAATGTGTTCAATAACATTCTATTTGAAACATGATTATACCATTGAAAAGAAATGGTCCCCTTAACAATAACTTTGAAACAATCATTATCTATCATGATAAGGGATGCATATGGTATTAATACAAAATATCCTTAGTAGTGGATAGTTGAAAAAATGGTTTTTGACATTTATGAATGAAAACCCATTAAAATATCATTAAAAATATTATTTTTGAATATATATTTGACATTTTTAAAAACAAATTTTTTAAATAAAAATTTTTGTAAATACTATTCATTTCAAATCACCATGACAACAAACAGATAGAGCATTAAAATTCATTCAGGAATAATTTTTTAAAAAATTATGTTTTGAAATCCTTTTCATTGAAAATGATCATTAAATATAATTTAAAAAATTTAATTACTTATTTTTCAAGAAACAATGTTTTCGAAGAAAATGGGTCTTTGACAGAAAATAAATATTTTCATAAAAACATTATTTTTTACTCATGAGTACTTATAGAGAAGAATATTAATAGAAAAAATATGTTATAATAAAAAATTCAGATATTTAAATTCGTGATAATTCATTAAATGTAGATCGTAGGATTTTAAAAATAGATACTTAATTAAAAATAATCCATGTTAAAGATGATATTGTGACATTAATCTCATGCAACATTGGTATCATTGAATAATAACATCAATTAAATAATAATAAAAAATGAAACATATAATATCATGAAAATAATAATAATCAATATATAATATTTAATTGTTGAATTTTATACCCCTCATAAAAGAATATTGGTTTATAACATAACAATTATCTTAATGAAATAAAATTGAGACCAAAATCCCATACCACTTTGGTATCATAGAAACCATACACCCCATAAAATAGAGATCCTAAAATGGATTTTTAAATAACCATAAATTCTATTATAATATTAATTATAAAAATCCTTTGTATGTATATAAAACAATAAAATAACTGTTGAACATGATATGTATATAGGATAAATAAATGTGAGATGAGAAAACCCTCATATATTGTATGATTTCTCATGATTGGTCGTTTTCTCCATAAAAAAATTATTTTTATTATTTAAATTCATGAAAAAGATTTCAAATTTATTATTTATTTTATTTCAATTGTATACATGATATAAATAATTACATAATAAATAATGTTTATGTTTGACTCATTGATCATATTCGACTTATCTATCGAAAATGATATTGGAAGGCTGAATAAGGTCGAATAGATCATTATTTAAAAATATAAAGAATAATAATAATTACACATATTTATTATTTATACAATAATTAATCATTCTAAATTAATCATGAAATTTTTTAATTATAACGAACTGATGTTTCAATTATGCAGACGGTAGCTCATACATAGGCATGTGTAATGTTTCCATTTTCCAAATATCATAATAGAAAAAATGTAAGTAACATTTATTCTTAATAATTGATCATATTATATAATTACATATAAATATATATTTCATTATTGTTTTATATTGGTGAAAAATGAATAATTACATCTCTTCGAGAAGGTCGTATTCTACACATCCACAAATGAATTTATCATGTTTTCTGTGTGTAAAATGGTAAGAATAAAATAATATATTATATTTCAAGAAATATAATTATGTCATGAAGATAATAATGATGTCATGCTATATATATATATATATATAATATAGATACCAATATTACCTTACATGTAACACATTAGAGAACAATTATTTACATCACTTCAATAGGCAGCAGTTTTTTGAACACAAGAGTGGCAATATCATTCCCCCCATGGTATGGAATGTAAAAATATTGTATATGATATATTGACTCCAATGGATTATTTAATTTATAAATATTATTGATATTATATATAAATTTTTTTCCATCGTTATACCTAATACAGATAAGAGGTATTAGAAAAATGAACGACATTAGTTCAAGAGGCGGTAGTTAGTCATTAAAACAAATGATCAGTTCATAAACAATTTAATGGATGCTTCTATGGGTTTATGTCATAAACCTATCATAAAAAATATTTTTATATTTAGGATACCTAGATTATTATATAATCATGATAAAATATTATATCATTGGGACTGAAAAAAAATTGGACGTTGATGAATGTTACTTCCCCATGTTCCTTTTGGTTTTCCAAAAATGAAGAATCTGTTGTATTTAATACCAATTTAAGGTGAAAATAATGATATTTAAGAATTAGAATACAAATTTTGATAGGTATTGGCCTAGAAAAAGTTCCTTATAGTTTGGAATTTAGGAAGACTAGGGGATCCCTTTTATAAGAGGGGGAGACGACACAATTTGTATTTATTAAATAAAAAGTACGTGAACTCAGGTTTTTACCTACCCAAAGTCTCCAATAATAGACCAAAGTTGATAATTAAAGTGATACACTTCCATTATGGCCATAAAATTGGTTATTTAAATCTTTACATGTCATTTTTTATTATAAGTCAAATATTTAGTCAAATTATAACACAATTCTTTCTAAATCATATTTAGTAATTTTAATTGTTTTCACCAGTCACATTATTAAAAAAAATGTTGTTTATCATTTTATAAATTATAAATTATTCTAAATGAAAATATGATGTATTTATTTTCAAATTCCATTCATATATGTGGGGAAGTATTAAATTAATTTATTCCCACATAAGGGGCAAGAGATCTAATTTTTAAGAAAAGTAATTTTTAGAAATAAATGATTATATATTAACTTGATGAATAAAAATAATCATTGAATGAAACTAAATTATTATTTATTGATATGTATTTTATAAATTTCATTTAATGAATTAACAATTAGTAGTTATTTTAATTAACTTTAAAGTAGAAAGATTATTCATTTTTAATTATGTTTTTAGAAAAACTCATCATTAAACCAAAAAATAATTATAATGAAAACAACTATAAATTTGATTTCAAAATAATTAAGCGGATAAAATAAAGTTATGTTAAAAAAATTTTACTTGAAAAGATATTCAAAACGTATTAATACATTAAAATAACTAAATTCATTAAAATAAATGACTTTTTCCAAAAATTGGTATTTTTATCTATTCACAAAAAAATAAATATTCTTAATACAATCCAATAATCTAAATAAATGATAATTTTATACTAAACATTTAGAAATGGATTTTTTTTAATAAAAATTATAATATTCTAAAAAACAATTTTTCAATTATGTGTACCTTTTGAATGTGAAAAAATTATTATTAAAAAAATATTGTTTATTCGTAATGCCGGATTTATTTATATGTGTATTTTTAAAAAAATATATGATGAATGATAAGAAATATATTGAATATGTTAAAATTAAATATCATTAATATATTCCAAAAATATGGATTTTTTTATTTTAATGGTATAAAAAACACTGTAGTGCAATTACAAAAATTCATAAATACATTTCCTAGTATTTTCATAAGGTTATTATTTTCATTTCAAATTAATTAGAAATAAAATAAGTCCTTATATATAAACTTGTAAAACAATTTTTCATAATTTAGTTAATCATGTTCATCATGTGATTACAATATCTATGATATAATGGTAATATATATCATTGGTACTTCATATTTTTCATTGTATGTTAACTACACCAGGACAAAAATTTCACTCGGTTGGAAGTAATACAAGATAAATTAATTATTTCATGAATTAAATTAAATTTAAGAAAGTAGTTGTTTCATGTGTCATAAGATAAACATTGTGTTTTGTTCCCATAACGTTAATGACTATAAATATGTTATTTTAAAAAAATCATACGGTTCTACAAACACTTTCACCACAACATAGTCAATATATTTATCTATTAAATTCATAAAATTCAATAATTTAATAAAATATTTGATTTTTATATCAGAAAATTAATTTATATAATTTTTATATTCTTTTCACAAGTGTTTTTAGTGTTTTATAAGCATTTACCGTAACTATATCATCCCAAAAATATTAAAAAAATTAATATTTTTAATATATGTCATCAAAAATTATATTTAGTATCTATATTTGTTAATATATACTATTTTATACCACTATTTCATGAAAATATAATAACTAAGAGAGAGTGACTCGTTATAATTACTCTTAAATTCAAATAATATTTATATTTTAATCAATGTAATATGGAATTTAATTTCCATCCTTTATGATATAGTTTGGTAATGGACTACTACACTTATCATAGGAAATATATAATGTTTTTGGATTTATTTATAATCCTTGCGTTGTTGATTTAATCATATTAAACGCCTTTTAACCACTAATGTTATTTTAATTTTTTCCCTTACTACTATTTATTATGAATAAACATGAAATGAAAGTAGTTATATAATTTGAATTTTTAGGTTTTAAATATATAATAAATATTTAAATATTCTATTCAAATATATATACAATATTAATTTAATATATGTTGATCAAACACAAAAAATAGTGGAATATTCATTTTAAGAATAATGTTATCTGATACCCAATTAATTTATAATGTTGACTCTATAGAAATTATTATGATTAGGTTTTCTAAATTTATACTTATGATACTTTTATAAAATATTATACAAACCACTAAATTTATGTTTCATTGACTAAATGTAATCAAATGATTACATTTGAAAAACTAATATGTTCATTATTCACCTCAAAATCAACCCTTTCAAAAAAATGAAAAAACATTATCCTAATATTATTTAGAAATTATAATTTAGGGAATTATATCCAATTAAAAAAATAAATTTACAGTTTTTTGTAGAAATTAATCTATATAATTGAACACAAAATGAACGGAATATCCTTTTTGAAAAAATGTATTTTGGAAGTATAATTTAAAATTACACTTATTAAATATCTACTGACCACATTTGATTTAATATTAAATTATTAAATAAATGATTGTTATATTTTATTAAAATAATTAATATATAATGTTTAACATAATTTACATTTAAAAAATGAATCTTGGACATAAATTTGTTTTTTCAATCAAAATATATTTATCAATCAAATATGATATTATTCAAAATTGAATACTTAATTTCTATTCATTATTTAGTAAATTTACAATTAATAATTATTCTCTATAATATATTTCATAATTTTATTACTTCTTTTCATACCCTCCTTACCAAAAACTAAGTTATAACACTAATATTAATATATCTATATTTAAATGGCATGTTTTGTAAAATTTTAAAATCAATATTGTGAATGGTATAAAAAAATTAACTATAAATTTTTAAATAAAATCATATGGTGTTATATTCTCACCTCCATATATGTATTTCCATCTTTCACTTTTTTACATTTAGTATATTTAAATGAATTTATCCCAGCATAGTAATAAATTCATATAAAATTTTGAATGGAACATTAATTTTTAGTTCAAGACCATGAAAAATATTTTTTAATAAATGAATCTTCCTCTATAAAATATACGGGTAAAAATGAATTTATATAATCATACTATAATATTTGAGTTTTAAATTTCATATATGATGTGATATATTTTAGATGTTATATTACCATAAAGATAAGGATTCTTTTCAGAATATACAAGCTTGATTTATTTTCAATCATAAGTGAAATACAATAATTGGATTTTTCTTCAATATGATTTAAAATATATATTATATATTATTTAGTGAAATGAATATTCAATATAAAATTTTCATGCTTGAATAATAAAAAATTTAACTTTCCACAGATCACAAGATTCATAAACGTATAAATTAATATTCATCCTATTTTTATCCTTTAGCCAAAAAAAATACATGGTTTTCACAAGTTAGGATATAATACTATATTATGAAAATAACACTAATCAATAATTTATCAACAAATAAAACTAGTGTTTTAACATAATAAATTAATTCAACACTTCTAAATGTGGTTTTAAAAAAATTGAATCCCAATGAATGGGATGATCTTTTACCATACTATTAAAGGATAAACATAAAATTTATTTTAAAATTAAATCACTCAATACATATGTTGAATACCAAAAATGAATATTCTCTAATCCTATTATTTCTAAAGTATAAAAATAATTTCTATAAAAACTATTATTCATCATAAAAAAAATAAAAAAAATATGTATTTCCAAAGTATAAATAAAAAAATATTCCGAAATTAATATAAACCATTAATACCAACCTCCTAGATGAAAAATATCATATGAAAAAAAATTTACATATTTATTATGATTCATATATAGTCTTCCCTGAAATACAATGATTCTCTTCAAATGTATCTTTAATCACATTGTAATCAATCCAGTTTTAAAATACTATGGTTATCTAAATGATAATTAATATATTAGTAAAATGTAATAACATTTCCGTATAATTAAACAAGAGTACCACAATATCAAATATGATAATAATGTGAAAGAGTATAAATAAATATAATCTTCTGTAAACAAAATAAAAATCATTATTCCTTAAATAACCTTCTCATTATAAAAATAAGTGAAACATAAGAGTTATATATACCAAAAATATTAATTAATGATCAATAAATGTCTCTCAAAGTATTATGGTCCAATAAAAATTAATAGGGGTATCTATGATTTTAATCATTTAATGATCCATAATATTATAAAACCATGATGATATCTAAAACTATTAATTTATCTTTACTTCTTTACATCAAAACCTCAAAAATAGTCTTAACACATGGATTTCATACCAAATATAATACCCAATAATATTATAAAAATATTTATTTATAAAAACGTCTACATATTATTTAATTTGAATTTAATTTTATATTTAAAATTTTAGATCATTAATGAAATAGTTACATATCAAACCCATTTTGTTCATAATGAAATAAACCATAAAGTTTTCATTTTTTCTTCAAAAATGGTACTCATAACATCTTAGTCAAGCTGCATTAATGACATAAATTATTTATTTAGGAAAATTTACATTATTTGAAATATAAATCCTTATAGTTCTTAATCACCCTTAATATATGTCGTAAATATATAAATTCTTTTGATGAGATAAAAAATATCCATAGGGGTTATAAAAAATAAAAAAAAACTCATACATCTTTTTGAAATTAATGAAATCCAAAAAGGTTGTTTGGATTTTATTAATAATAACCATTTAAAAAAAATATTTACCTAATCATGAATTAAATTTCAATAATAAACTTTTTCGAGAATCATATTTTATGAAATCATAATGGAAAATACATAATTCATTAAGTTTTTAAAATAATAACAAACCATTATACATTAAAAGATAATTAAAATACCTTTATATCATTAACTTATTATTTACCAATTGAATTGAAAATATTTCCATATAAACCCATTTTAATGAATAGTGATTAAATATAGGAATCCGTTAGAATTATATAGTATTAAATGAATAACCTAATAGGATAATTCAAAAATCATCTTAGTAGTATCTTTTATTAGTTTCCATTATCATTTCATAGGAGTAACATGCTATATGTAAAAATCATCAAAATTATCTTAGAACTATCATATATTAGATAACATTTTAAATTCATTTGAGTAATTTAATTTATGAATATTATAAATGTATTATGTTACAAAATTTGATACTAATACATTACCCAATGAATTGGATGGATTTAATGGAACTACATATCACATAATCGACATAGTACCATGAGGGATTTTCTTCTCTCCTCATTCTAACCTTAATAAAAAATTTACAGGTGAACTGTTTTAAAACATAAAAATTTGATTAATTTCACCATTGATTAGAAAAACAATAATAGTTTAATCTCATACCATAAGAAAAATCAACTTTAGTTATTATATAAAAATTAGGGGACATGTTTGTTTCATTTGATTATTTTTTAAAAATAAAAAAAACATGAGAAAATATCAAATAATAATCTTTGAAAATCCCTAGATACTTATAAGGGAATATTTATTAACAAGAATGTACATGATTTGAGGAAAACTATTGATGTCATATTACCATAAAAACTTTTAAAACTCTTTTAAAAAGAGAAATTAGTGACCTATATATAAAATGATTAAATGATTTTATTTTAATCTTATTTAGATAACATAATTAGTTATTCAATGTTTCCTTTAAAAGACATTAAGAGTAAGTTAAAACATTCATAAAACAATTATAATAACATGGAAATTGATGAAACTGATTATGGAAGATCACATTTAAAATAAAATTCAGTGAAAATTACCTTGAATATTTGGTAGCATTTGAATCAACAGATACTTGATGGTATGAAATTTAAAAATATTTGTAAACAAATATACTTTTATTTTTTTAATGATATTGGTAATATATATGGTTGTATATGAACCAAATATATGAAATACCAAGGTGAATATGGAATAAAACATCTTGACCATTATAGTTGGAACATCATTGTTTACATTTTTGCTTAACTAACTTTTTTAGTAAAATACTTCTTGAGATAATTTGAGGATTTTTAGATGATTTTAGGGTTTGGGATGTAAAGGAGGGTGAAGGAGGACACCCATTATATAGTGAACATTTCAAACAATGTTAGTGATAAATGTGCTCTATGCTTGAGGATACCATGCAACATAGACACTTATGTAAATGCAGTTTCACAACCACCACACGACCAGTTAAATTGTGATGACATACCTGCTAAAATGTGTGCTATGGCCCTCCCCTTAGATAGATTTTGGGAAACGAGAACTATATAATTATTCAAACAGTTTTCATTCCCCTTGGAAACTAATTGAACTACCCCCACATAGATAGAGGGATTAGCATGGCTGGGGAACAATATCGAAAACCATTCATCCAATATCTGTACCTCTTAATTGTGGGGAAAATTCCTATTTTCCAAGTTTGTGTGTATTTTTTCTAACCCTATTTTCCCATATTATCATATTTTATCATCATATTTGATAAACAATTACCTTTAAATCCATTTAATGATGAATCTTCTCCATTTCAAGGTCGTTTGGAGTGTTGTTGGGTGATAATAAAATATCTCAATGTTTTTAATAGTCCATTCCGTATATTATTTTTTGTTAATGGTATTATTAAATTGGTGTTCTCATCCAAGATCCCATAAAAAAATTCCAAATAGATTTTATGTTTGTGACTTGATAGTTGTTTTATTTTTAATTAAGGTAAAGGTTATGTAAAAGACTATCCATGAGCATGATGTAGGATTTCGACTAGTTATATACCATAATATTGATGATTGATTTTGGTGAATTTGGTTGTTCCATTGTATCGATGTTCCATGTATCGAAACCCTCGATATGAAATGGTGATATGGGTGTTTTAAATTATTTTTGGGCCCCTTCTGATCACCATGGGAATCGATGAGTATGAGTAGACTGGGAAAATGGAAACATATTGGGTGTTACACTCCAATAAACATGATAGAATGGAATGTTAAATGATATATTGATGGGATAATGATATTTAACAAATATAATGTCTTATTAATTGACAACATATTAGGATGTTGTGTTTCACATAACATGTAGATTTTAATGAGTTATAGTATGTAAATTGATTAATTTGATAATTAGATAGTGGGTCTTGGCCTCATATATAATTTATTTGGAAGAGGTGATAAAATTCTATAAGGTATTGAAATGGTAAAATGAGATTATTATATTAAATGAGAATGTGATGATTTTAAATAAACATGGAAATTTTTTTAAGTAGAAATGGGGAAACCATTTTTTTATTCAATAAACAGGTTAATGATAATGAGCCTCTATGAATATGAACTATGATTGGAGGGATGTTTTATTGATGATCTACTCTCATGGGTGGACGAGACTAATGATATGGGTTTACCTATATATTGTAGTTTTGAGGGAAAAACTGATGCTATTAAACCCCATGGAATGGATACAGTGTTCCATATAATTTTTGGTATGTTCAGATAAGGTGTTCGGAAACCTAGTTAGATTCACTGATTGAGGCTCCATGATTTATGAACTATAAAAACACAACACATGGTTTTGATGACCAACTGAAGCAGAAGAAGGTTTAATGAAATAGTTAAAAAATTGAACTAATAATTGAATAAATTGATCTAATTATTGTTAATTGAGTTTATATGTTTATTCCAATTTTTAATTATTATATAAAATTCTTCATACACTATATTAGGTAGGAAATTTTATAGGAACCATTCATGGTGGCCTAATGATTATCACTCACACCATACTCAAGTCATCATTTGGTACCCAAGTGCACATCATGATTTCATGTCAGCATATGGGAATACACCATTTTATTGAGGGTTGATATAGGGATTAGTAAATTTCATGGATGAGGGGTCCAAACTAGATTTCAGGACCAATTTTTTGGATTCTTTTTAATGTCTTTATTTTGGTTTTTTCTTTTTCACATGGAATTGTATGACATGAAACTACATAAAAAATGTTTGGTTTTAGGAAGATATCGTGTGTTGGGAAATTGTTTTGTTTATTCATGATTATGTATTGTTTTTTCATTATTTCATATTTTATATGTTCTGTAAGATTCTGGTAATGAGCTTATAATCTACCTAGATTATTCATTAGGACATCACTAATATTTAAATGGATCTATTGTATGGGGGGTCATGTTTGATGATACTTTGGGAACCAGCATGGTGCACCAGTTTAGTGGAACCTCGGTAATGATATTAAAAAGTGATATCGTAGGTGTTTTACTTTAATTTATTTTATTTGGGGAAGATTTAAATGAGAGTATGAGATTTTGATCTATGTTAATGAGCTTTTTCATTGGATTAGTTGACCCATGTATGAGGTAAATTCTGAGTTCCTGGGATGGTATTATAGATCATGATGGTTTCCATTACAATTGGACGTTATTTTTTTTTATATTTTAACCATTTTCCCAATATAGAATGTGTAATATATAAGAATGAATTATATTTTGAACATATGGATATATTTTACATGGATCATGTTAATTACCCATGGGGGAAACATGTTATGTCTGTGTAGGGGAACTAAAATGCATCTTGATTCAATTTTAATTTTAAATAAAATATGTCTATTAAATTTGTTAAAATTTAATTTAATTGAATTATATTTTTTAGGAGGAAAAATATCATTGAATGGAAAGAAAAAATATAGTATTTAGTTTACCCCATGTAATTTATGGCCCATGACTAGGATTGTTGAGAGTAGTGATGGGGTTCTGGACATATCTGTTGTGATAGCAGTGAGGAGGGGAGCCTTATGTTATGAATGTTTGAATATATTATGATATGTTTTCTATGAAATTCAGATTTTATGATATATATATATATATTATAATGTCTATCAATTGGGAGATATGAGGAAATCACTAAGAATTCTCCCTAGTAGTTGGGGAGAACAAGTATTTCTTTTATGTAATAGGGGAAGAGTGGTTCTGTGACAACATGTCACAATTTATTTTGTTTTTGGAGTTGGAAAATGATTGGGATGTGTCAAGTATGACTGAAATGATAATAAAATTATATATAAATATTAATCAAATATTTTCTAGAGACAGTGGTCTAGAGTTATAATAGATTTTTATTATGACAATCTAGAAGATTCTACATCACATAGAGACCCGCATGATAAAAATATTAATCTATAAACTTATTTATTGCAAGGATTATCTATGATTTGTTGGGATATATGATATCAATTTGAATAGGTTGAGTACATGTCATGAAAGTAATTCCAGGTGACATTCTAGGTACAAATTTAATTTAAGCTCTTGAGGTATAAAAAAAAGGAATATACCAAGCTCTTGACCAAAGGATATTTGATGATGGTAGATTACGCTATCCACCCCAAATGTTTGTGTTGTTTCATTCCAAAATTTATAATAGATTAGGCAGCTCTGTCTAGGGGATTTTTATATGTTCTTATATGTGATTTTGTGCCCCATGAGAATATCATTCACATGAAGTGGTTGTCTAAGGTAGTGGATATTGGTAAAACTTTATGAAGCGTAATAGAATGAAAAATCCAGTGTTTGATAGACCATTTTATTTGGGTGACCTTTTAATATAGTTTTAGATAGTATTTTGTTTCGTTATGATAATTTCCACCAGTGAATTGATGGATAACTTATTCAAGGAAGAGTATTTGTTATCCAACGTTTTATCTCAGTAGTATACTGTATGAGTGGATGGGGGATGGATCAAAGGTTACTTTCATTGACTATTTGTGTACTATCAAGAATGTGACAGGATGGAACATATAAATAGGTACTTTAGAAACCCATATTTGATGGGAAATGGTGGGTGATCTAGGATAGTATACAGTGCCAACAAGGTGTCTCCTACTCCATATTAGTTAAGAAGATGGAGTTTTATTGATCATACTAGTCAAGATATGGACATGGTACATCGGTAAAAGAGTGTCCATATCAATAGGCTAGTGAAACACCTTGGATTCAAAATGAACCTTGAGTAGAGGGGTAGATCATATTTATGTAGTTCATCATGCACAAATCAGTACCGAGGATGGACCATCAACTATTCGAGGTAGATTCAGGTATTGATCATGCTTTCTGGTGGGTTATTTGATACAAGAGCCTCAAATATTTTAAGTGATCTCATTTGATGAATTTTTAGGGTCAATAATTGGAACACGTGTGTGGGAAATTTAAATTAACACATTATTTGGAGTATGTTCATAATGTATCAAACAATATAAGTATTTTTTCCCAAAGTTTGGTGAGTTCCACTTACCTTAGGACGTGTTCGTGCTTGAAATTTATGTTTTTAACTTGATGTAGTAGTTGAATTGGTTATTTTTGTATCGAGTCCATATCTACTATTTCCATAGAATGATTACATTTATGTCCCTTGAGGTTGAATCTTCTTTTAATAATGTAGAATATGATATATTTTTTGTGATTTTCATGATTGGTTAATCAAAAATTAGGTGATCCCTGATCCCAAGCGACATGTCATAATATTGATAATGGGGGAGAGGTGGAAGTGAAATATGCCTTACATCCTTGGGTGAATTCGTTTCATGATGTGTTTTTATGTATTTTTCTTTGTTTCCACCAAAGATAGATTTTAATTTCACAATTGAGTTACCTCCTAATGAAAATATGGTCGCTATTACTCTTTTCATGATGTCACTAGAATAACATCAATATCTCAAGAATCATCTAGGGAGTTTGGGGTAAATTATTTTTCGATCCAATAATGACACATAGGGGTTACATGGTCTTGATTTCAATGAAATATGATAGATTTTGGTTATTATTCATATATTACAATATGTTAAATATGATAAATGTTAAGAAAAAAAACATATTCCCTATAATAATGATATTTTGACCAGTTGAGGGGTTCATTCTGTTCCCCAAGATCAATTATAGGTTAGGATATCTTTGTCTTAGTGTGCGACCTTCAGATATAACGAAAACTACTTTCAGGATATGTTAGGGTCTACATGAGTAAATTATTTTGTTGTCTATGATGAAAACCCCTCTTATGGTGTTAATGACCTTAATGACCTAAATATTCCATCCTCACATGGATCTATTTTTATTATTTATCCCCGAGGAATTATTTTTGTACTTCCCCTAGAATTAAGATCAATTGAAAAATCCTGAAATCATCATATGTACACTGAAAGTGATTATTCAATGCCCTGATATCTAAATATTGATTCCCTATTGACATGTTAAATTTCACAAGTCACATAATCTTCAAAAAATTGTTTTAGTGGACCTAGTGAATGTTCAAGATGTTTTATCTTGGAATTAGACTAATAATTTTTTTATATCATTATATTTTTGGGATTTTTGGACTATAACTGAAGGTTGTTGAAGGAATTTTCATGCTTTATATGCACAACTTTTTTGAACGGAAAATAATTTTTCTAGTTTGAATGTTTTGGAGAATGTGATAATGTCTTCCTAGAGTTAAAGATGTGTTTGATTAATAGGAAAATTTTAATCTCACTTAAACTGGGTTCCAGGTACATCATGATTATTATTGTGTTTGGGGCCATACATGGAGTTGTGTAAATGTACAGAGATCGATTCCTATATATGGGTTCCAAAAAATGAGGCAACATGGATTAAGTTACCCTACAATTGATCATGGGTAGGCTTTGTGGTTTACTCTTTAATATTTTCATTGAATTAGCTACTAGGTGAATGTTTTATTAATTATATAGACAATAAAATCCTAAAATACATATTTTATCAATATAATTTGAACCTCTAATAGAAGATATGCATCTAGTATATTTAATGTTTATATTTTTAGTTATCCTATATTCCAGGAAAACAAAACACTATTCATGACACATTAATATAAAATACATAGACATAGGTAGTCTAGGAATCTATTTATGAGTGAAATATGACAACTTTGTTCACTAAGATGCATATATAGGTTTTTGAGGGCTAGGTATAGATTTCCATTATAACTGTGTCAATTTATTCCATGCTCTTTTTCTAGATCAATTAGTGGTAACATGATGATCCTGAGTGTTTCTCTTTAAGGGAATGACTTATTGGTAGGGACTCACCATCTGGTGAGACTATGAGAGGCGATGAGATCATTTACATTATTTACTATATCTTGGTACCTATGAGGGATTGATAGGATATGATTCATATGATTAATTCCTCAAAGTTGGAGGTGTATCCTTGTTTAATGAAAATGTATCATGATATTCATAGATAGTATCATAGGAAAGTTATAAAAAAATAGGTAGAACGATGCATGATAATGTGATACACCAGGAAGCAGGTGAGGTCCGAGCATCAATGGTTCGGTGGGGTGCTACTGTAATTTCCCATTTCATAGTGGATGTTGGAGGATTTAACTACATACCTTATGATAGGTCATATGACTACCCCATATAAGAGTGATGTGATATTGGTAATTATATTTTGTTTTACATAGTAGGAACACTTAATATGAATACGAGATAAATTTATCATGATATTAGTGGGTGAATTATATAATCAGGAGATAATGATTTTAGATGAGGTTCTGGGAAGTATAGTTTGAGATCATCATCCATGTTTTAATTCATGCTTCTTGCAAGGCTAGCTCAATGATCTTCATAATTAGAAGTTTCATTGTACTACATTACACCCATAGAAAAATTGAATATCAGAGAACATTATCTTGATAATAGAGGCTATGTTGAGATCATATATCGATGATTTTGGTGGGATGTGGGAGAAGAATATCGATCCTATTGAGGTGTCAGATAATAATAGTTTCTAGGTAATTATTTAGATGGAACCATGTAATGATATATATGGTAGTCTATGTATATCATGGTTGTTTTGGATTGAATATTTTGAGTTATAGAATTGGGATTAAGTCTCATGAATGATAATTTTCTTTTGGTTCACTTTATTTGAAAACATATGGATTCATATTAAAGTAGATAAAAGTTTTATGTTGATCGAATATGTAAACCTCTTGAGTTTAATGATGGTGTTCAAGTGTTCATTTAGATTTCATTGAGATTGGGGAACCATCAGATTCAAAAATTTGGTAATATGGAGCCCTTGAATGTTGGGACATTTCATATTCTTAAGATGATTGGATCATTGGTGTACTGGTTGAATCTAATATAGTTATATAGTGGTTTGAACAATGTTTTTAAAATGCCTCAACATCTTTAGTATCACACAAACTATTCTCATGAGATTGATGTTAATGTTGTATAGATTATATTTATAGAGTCCATTGTGGAGAATCTAGTTCGAATTTAGGATCACAATTATAAATTCATCCAGGGTGTGATTGGGTTATTGGTATGTGTTTTGTGGAAGTATAGAATTGTTCATGAGGAATATTGGGAGAGGGAGGAAGATATTTGGGTCCATTGGCTCAGCTAATCACATTATATGCTTAGTGATTAATAGGAGTGTATCTTAAGGGAATTTATTAAGGTGTGGAGTTTGTAAAATCCTATCATATAATGGATGTATGTCCATATTTAATATTTATATTAGCTTTATTTATTTTTTTTATAAATAGATTCATAAATTTATTATTTTAATTAAGTGTGTTGATGGGTTTTAGATTTTCATGGGGGTGGGGAGGATTCCAATTTTTGTGTAGATCATGGTTCTTAATAGTTAGATATAACCATGAACCATGTACTAGGAGTCAATGGGGCTTAGAACCTTTAACAGAAGTTGGTGCACATCCACCAGAAAATTTTTCATAGAGTGTGAGTTGCTATTCCAATCATAGTGGCAAGTAATTCAACAAATATATTGGATATAAAGTAGGCACCATATAGTTTTTCAAACCATGTGGGTAAAATCATAATACTTTGTGACCTAGACCCCTCTTGGATAGAGGTAGCTTCACAGCTGGTGCACAGTTTGTGCAATTGTGTGGTCAAATCAGTTGTGTCTGAAAGTTGGTAAAAATATCATTTTACCTATCTCTATCATTCTGGTTTCTATCTCAATTTTACACATTTCATCCCACAACTTCATATTTTATGAAACATTCTGTCCCATGCTCTCTAAGGACAATTTTGTTTCATTTCATGGTCATTAGGTGATTCTTAGAGTTAGAAATGAATAATAAGGTGAGTATAACACTATTATTTTTTCTATTTAAAAGATTTTTCCTTGTATATATACCATTATCCCTCTAAATTATTTAAACCATTATATTCCAATAAAATTTATATTTGTTCCGTGTTGGGTTTTTGAGTTCGAACATGGGACATGATTAAGAAAGATTTCATATAACACCATGAGGTAGGTAGTCCAAATGTTATATCTTATAGTCTTGATGTATTACTAAGACGAATATGGTTATTCATGTGTATCGTTGTTCCTTGAATCTAAACCCTAAAAAATAACTGATGAAATGGGGGTGTTAGTGGTGTGGTGGACCCCTCACGATCCCCTTAGGATTTGATGAGGATGAGAAGACTGGTCCTAGGATACCCATTGGGTGTTCCACTCCCTAGAAAATTAAATATTGGGATTTGAAATGATTTATTGAAGGGTTTATTATAATAAAACAACGGTAAATTTGATTAACCTGATAACATAAAAATATTGGTTTTTTATCTTAACATGATGAATTAATGATTTGTGGAGTCTAAATGTATGAATGTGATAATTGGTTAATGGGGCTTAGCTTAATGGTTAAATGGTTTGGAATGAGTGATAATTATTATAATGTTTTTAAAAGGAAAAAATGGGGTTGTTTTGGGAATTTTGATGATAATTATTGTAAAGAACTATGAAAATTTTATTAAATTGAAAATAATGTTTCGTTATTATATTTTTAATAACAAATAGGTTAATGATAATGAACCTCTATGTATGTGAAAATGGTTATTGGGGTATTGGATTGATCATCATATCCTATTGGTGGAAGAAAATAATTCTTTAGGAACCCTTATGCATAATAGTTTTCATGTAATGGACTTATTCTATTAACTCCAAGGATACATATATAGAATTACACATTATGGTTGGGATGCTCAGACAAGGTGTTCAAAATCATATTATGACTTATAGACTGGGGAACAATTTTTTTTACCCTATGACCTTTTGACTCTTTATTCAAATGGATAACATTGGATTACATAGTATTGAATAAATGGTTAAATAATGGAACTAAGAATCAATGTAATTGATATAATTAATAAAATGTGATATTTTTTATACTTTTCTAATTCCATTATTATATTTACATTCTTGTAGTATTTTTTAGACTATGTTGTTCTCACACCCAACACAGGGAACCATTTGATTACAGGTCAGACTTCAATTATTCATTTATGAGATGGGAAAAGACCTTATTCATGAGGGTTTATTTTGATCTTCTGTCTGTTCATGGATGATGGGACCCAACATGATGTAACGAAATATTTTTTGTATTATTTAGTGTCTGTTTATATTGGTTTCTTAATATGTCTTTGAACTGTATGACCTTACAGGAAATCATTTATATTTATTTCTGGTGATGTACCTATTTTAGTGGAATTGTTTTAGATATTCATTATTATCTTTTTTTGTTACATTATTTTATTTTCAATTTTTATGAATTACACAGTTAATGATGTTATAATCTTCCCACATGATTTATTTGACCATCGCTACTAGTCCCTAGCCCCTAGTGTATTGGGAGGCACACATAATATGATATGAATAACCTGTATAGGTCACTAGACTAGTTTCACTTGTGTCAATATGTTACATGGAAAGTGACTCAAAGGAAATAAATTTACTTGATAAATCCCTTACCTCTCCTCTAATTGGTAGGTATATTATTTAAGTATTATATAATAAAATGATCTTAATTATATACATTAATTGGGATATTATTCAATCCTATTACCTTTTCAAAATTCCTTTTATTTAATTTGTAACCTTGAATTATAATTTTAATAATATTATTATGTTATTGTAGTAGTTATAGGGGGTGTTCGATTTATAATCCAAAAAATTTTGTATCTTAAAAAAATTTAATGTGATCATTGTAATAATATATATATAATATTAATGATTATGTAAATAATATTTTTATTCAAATACATAAAATTTATTATTATTCGTAAAAATTTATACATGAAAAAAATCATATCACTTCTTAAAGGATGCAGTCTAATTACAACACTATTGTTGACTATGTGAGAAATTAATTATTTCTAAAACCCTATTGATTACTTATATAGTGTTCAGTAGTGTTTAAATCCACATTAAATTAATATTTAATTATTTTAGAAAGTTAATGGACATAAAATAAAAATATGACAATTAAAACCATCAATCATTCAAATAAAAGAGGAAATAATAATAAAATATTCATACAAAATATGAACTATAAGAATATGATGATATGTTATAATTATATTGATAAGGGAATTCATTTATTGAATAAATATTCATTATTCATATAATAGTTTTTGAATAATTAATTTAAAAACAAAACAATCTTCTTGGTAAAATGTACTTATAAATGAATTAATTATCCAGTTTAACAACTATAGAATTATTTCTTCAAAAAAATAAAAAATCATATTTGAATTGAAATATTTTGAGAATTTAATTTTTTTCTTACACTCTCCATAAATATCTTATCAGAAGAATAAAATTTAATTGATGAAATTTTTAATGAATAAACTTTTCAATCACTTTAACTAATTATCAATGTGAAGAAATTGAAATTCATTGAGAATTGAATTGATAGAACTAAAATCGAGGAAGAAATATTGATTTGTTATAATGTAAATGTATCACTATCTCTAACTCATCCACATATATGATTACTTTGAAATAATTTTCACATTACTATTTCAGAAAAAATCATTATATTAAGAATGAAATTGGAAAATAATGATTAAATGAATATTCTAAATCGACGATCTTATCCAATTTCTATAGCATAGTTCTCACCATTTCTCTCCTAATCTCACTTTAAATGGATGGTCATCTCCAAAATATGATTGTAATACCCCGTCAAATCTCATCATCTGCTGCTAGTTCATGTTTTTAAACACAACTAAAATTACTTCATCGTTTCTTTGACTGTTTGATGGTTTTTACATATTTATTTTATTTTCATTTACTAGATCCATTCATTATATCATCCTTATTTAATGTTTGATACACCAATCAACACAAAATATGTATTAAGTTTGGTTATATAAATAATAAAGTTTTCTAGTGGTCAATTTCAATATGGATAACTAATTTCACTGATGTCGATAAGGGCTTTTGTTGACTATCCTCGGGAGAAAATAACTAAACGATAAAATAATTTTTTTAAGAAAATATTGTGGAAAATACTTCTTATTTTTTTATTTTTTCCTTTCTGTGTGTTGATATTTAAAATAATAATTTATTATAGTTTTCTATATATTTTTTCACTAAAATTTATCATTTATTAATAGTTATTGTATGTTTTTTCAATAATAATTTGATACTCAACGGGTTTAGGGTCACAAAATTATTTTTTCTCTGTCTATTTTGGATACTAAGGGAACAAATCATAGAAATGCGTTAATATTGTAACAAAAGAGAATGATAAATATGGATAAAAAATAAACATTAAAAAACATGAAACTAAAAATTATTCAAAAAAAAAACAAATTATGTTAATGTTTTTTGAAAAATTTAATGAATATAATGATATATACATTGCGAGAATGAAAAAATTACAATGTTATTCTTCAGAATCAAAGGAAAACATGAAACCTCAAAACAAATTGAATTTTTGTGATGATGATAATTATATTAGAAAATTTTAAAATGAAATTATGGAGGATATTGATTATGAAACTATAAAAAACCCAATATTGGGGATAATTTTATTCTGATGAAGAAAAAATTATTGAAATAACAATCTTTATAAATAATGAAAATAACACTAAAAATTATTTAATGAACCTAAACATAAAATGAATTAGAAAATTCTAAAAGATAAATTATAGTGATATTTGATGAAATCCAAATTATTTAAAATATTACTAAAAATTAAAAATACATTTTTATAAGATATTTCATAATTATATTTGTGAAGTTGAAAATAACCTAGAATATGGTAATGTTAATTTTTTTTAAAAAAAATTCACCCAATCATCGCAAAATTTTGAATAAACATATTTTAAATGAAATTGGGGATAATTTTGAATAGAAAAAAACCTATAATTCATTGATTCTAAAATTATAGAACCTAATTTGAAAATGTATCTTCCTTTTTATGAAACAAAAAACCCATAATTTTTTCAACAACATCTTGATGATATGGAGGAAAGAATTTTTAGTATAGAAATATGGAATTATTAATTTTCTCTCCCTTGTTAACTCACTTTCCAATCCTGTAATAATTTTTTCAATAATAATGAAATCAATTTTTACCAATATGGGGAAATTTTATAACCTTAAAATTTATTTAAATTTTATTTTCATTGAGATGAATAGAATAATAATTCACATAAAAATTTATTTGAACACTTATTATACCTTTTTTATCAGTTGAAGACATGAAATTGGACCCCGATTGAGAGGTCGACCGCAAACTAGATAGTTTATTTTCCAATAATTATTTGGGAGTTTTATTTTGATAATTATTTATTTTCAGATAAGGAACTTTTATTGTGATATTTATAATATAGTAAAACCTATATTTGGGGACAAAAAATATCTTACATGTTTTTTTAGTGGATTAATTTTGTGATGTGGGTGTTTAATGTTCACATTGAGAAGAGAGTAATATATAATATAAAGTTAACTTGATTTTTAATATTTTTGAATTTATTTCTAAATTATGGTGTCCCCACTTCAATGATCAAATTTCCTTAAACTCATCCCCTTTCAGTAATTTATTGAAAATCATTGAACTTAATTTTGGGAGAGAATGGTATGAGTATAATTTCATTTCTTTTTAACAACCGAGTTCACTACTATCCCATTAGGAAAATAATAAATTTTCAAAATCTGAATTAATTCCAGAAGTGTAAAACACTTCTTCCAATAGTTACCACCGAGATTTATTTCTAATTTATTTGTATAAAATATTCTTGGAAGATATTGAAGGAGTTCCTTTTTTTCAACTAAGTCTGAATTCCTGGGAAATACTAAAAATGTAATCTTGGGTGATGATTTTTTAACTCAACAGGGATACAACATCGAGTAGTCCCTGGATGGTAAACTGTATCCTTTTGGTATTTATTTAGTTGATGAGTATTTGGATTTTATTCTTAGAAGTTATAGTTCCAAAAAATAACAATTCACTCTTAAACATACATGTTTGAACCATATGTGGTGGTTCATGTATATTAAATCACATCCCCATGGCAACTACAGTTAGTTCCTTAGATTTCTTGGGTCAGGACATTTAATCTATAGTTCCATCAGAGGAACCCCATGATCGATTTTTTCCATATTTCTTTTATTTTTAGTAATAAAATTCCTCATCAAAAGTTTCATTGCACTATAAAAATTTCATCATTGTCACCTGGTATTGTGTAAATTGTCACACTGTAAATATTAAAACGGACTCTTCCATTATATTCTCAATTTATGGGTTTGATGTTTTTTTTACTGGCCACTGAAGGTATTATCTTGTAAGAGAGAATGTTTTGATGAAATGATAAATGAGGGTGTTTATTGATCCAAATTGGGATGAAATAAGGGAAACGATTCAGGGGAGCTTATTTTATATTATACATATTTGTAACATGTAGAAATAATTTCATTATTTTATGAGATTTCAATTCAAAATTATGAAAATTCAATGAAATTATGTGAGGGGTGATTTCCTTGATAATCTAAAATTATTTTGTGAGTCTTCATAGAAATTTTGTTTGTTTGATTTTTGTAATCTACATTGTTGAAAATTAGTTTGAATCAATTTCATAACATTGTTCTTCGACCCCATTACATAAAATTGGAATATGTTTTCCTCTTGTTGCGACATCATTTATTTACTCAACAAATTATTTATTATATTATAAATACTCATTTTATAATAAAAATTCAATACATGTACCTTTTCAAATTTCATTTTTTATGTGTGGGTAATTATGGAATAAATTTCTTGCAGCCATTCTTATGATCTATTTTCATGCCTTTGTAATACAATATTAAAAACCTATTTTCAATTAAAATTCCTAATTCTTTTCATTCCCTTTTTTAATTAAGATTTGAGGAAAAAGTAGGCATTTAAGTACATGGACACTATCATTATAAATATTCTAATCTATGATTTAATTTAAATCCCACAATATTAATTAAAAATTTAAATATTATGAGTTCCTCATGATAATATTTCCATATTCAATAGGTCAAATTTTTTCTTCACATAAAAAGTTATGATTCCACATTATGGTGGTTAATTTAAATTAATTCGTGTATTTAATTGAGAAAATAATTTTAATTTTAACTTTTGAAATGATTTTGGTAATTATTTTGTTGGAATGATATATAATTTTTATTAGATTTGAACTTTTTGATTAGAAATAAACTCATCATATATTTATCCAAATGGTATATGAAATATATATCCTAATACAGGTTGATCCATTATTCCTTCATTCAATAACTCATTATGATAATGGATGAGATATTTATAATGGATGTAATTATTATTCATTCACTTCCAAATATACTTTCTATTTTTATGGTTTTTAGATATGTTTATTTTTTCTCCTGGAGGCGAGGAGATGGTTGGACATCCAATTTAATTCAAATTGGGTTTTTTAATTCCATAAAAACATCAATTTAAATATTTTTATAAAATTTGATGTCATTTTTTCACTGAATTTGTTTTTAGGGGGGAATCACATATATATTGTGAGAGTGTCTACGGGGTAAAATACTTATAAAGAGTAACTTATTAAAATATTTCAGTATTTCAATTTGGATATTTATTTTTTTCCAATAAAATTTCATAGTAATTAATCCATTGAATGTAATGTTATGTGTGGGGGAATTTAATGTTCCCTTTATTTGATGCATCTTTAAGCATAGATTTTTATTTTATAATTTATGTTTGATATTAGTGTAGGAATTTATATAACTCTTTATAGTATTCTGTTTTATTTGTTATTAATTAGTAAATTTTTTATTATTTTTAAAATATATTTTTTAATGGTTGAATGGTGTTAGTTTTATAATGTTTATTTTTTTATTTTTTTTATTTCATTTTCAAATATTATTTAAAATACTAGTTTTAAATCATAATTTAACCGTTGATTCTATCATATTTTACTATCTTATTCTATAGTATTTTTTTAAAATTTATTATATTTTATACATTATTAAAATGTATCATTTTTACCAAATTTATTTTGAATTATTATTTGTAGTAAATCATTTTATTTATAAATTTATATATAATATTTATTTATTTTTTAAAATTTATTTTTTATTTTATTTTTATTGGATATGTATAAAATCCACTACAGTTCATAAAAAATATAAAATATCAATTTTACTAGCATGTAAGTTAAAATCATCATTTTAATAGAATTATACAAATAGTGTATGGTGATGAAAGAGGGATTTTTGAAAAAGTAAATTTCACATATAATTAATTATACAACATGATTTTGAACACAAATATGTAGAAAATAGAACATGTGTTGATTTCAGCCTCACTAATAGTTAATGAGGAAGATAAATAAACTAAAAATGGTGAGGTCTCGTAATATTGAATAATAAATTACCTATGATGGCAATCATGTTTTGATGTTTTGAAATAGCCTAACCCGAGTGAGGCTTCATGTAACACCCCAAGCTTATACGGTACGCTTCTCTTTGAATAATGTGATAGCGTGTGTTGTACGCAACATCGAGTTCTGACACACCATAACCAATCAAACTAGCCGTTATGAATAGTAATACCTACTTTTTGAAATTATATATATTTTATATTTCAAAATGGAATTCATTTTTGGATTCATAATATCGAATTTAGCCTAAGGTGAAATTTTGGTACTTTTCGGATAACTTTAATATTTTGATGAATAGTGAAAATTACTAAATTTTAATTAAAAACAACTTTTTTAATCAAAATAATTAATAGTGATAAATTATGAATTTGAGTGGTTTTAAAGTATATTTAGAATATATTTTTACCATTTAATATAAATTTGGTCATTGGACATAATTTTACAATTAAACTGGACATAAACAAGTGCCAATCTTTTGATAGTTATTATCTCTTAAAAACACGCTTTTTGTTTTAACAACGAGAATTAATTTTAAAATAATTTCTGCCACTTCTATGTTTTGAATTTTGAAAAATAGATTCCATATTTGGAATCAGGATGTTCAAATTGTGTAAATAGGTAACTTTTATTCTTAGACATTTTGAATAATTACTTCGGTAAATATTTTATTTACCATGGTTAAGGGTAAATCCGGTAAATAAGGGTTAAAAAAATAATATTATAATAATACAAAATTACCCTAAAATGTGTCCTAACCTTATTGGTTGATAAATTTTCGACCATAGGAATCTTTTGTTCGATTTTGGGACCCCATGGTGCCACTTGTAGTTGATAGGGACACTTAATTTTAATTAAGTTAAAATGAATACAAAAATGACACAAGCATATATCTTTTAGAAAAACAATTTTTACAGAGGGTTATATATGTTTTATTTTCGACTATAAATATTCATTAGAAATCTAAAAATATTTACTACATAAATATATTTTATTTATAATTTTTAAAGATTACAGAAGTTAATTTATTTATGACACAATGATGATGCAGTAATTACCATAATAGTAAAAATTTAAAATAATTGATATTATAAATACCCAAATAAATATAATTTTAGACTTTTAATGAATTAAAATAATTTTATAGGATAATATGACATATTATTATTGGGTTAATTAACCTTTTTCGAAGTAATAATTCTTTTATGAGTTTCACAAAAATCAACTATTGAATAGTGTCAAAATTGACATAAAAGAGTTTTTAAAACAAATATTATATTATTAATTGATATTAAATTCCTAAAAATCTAAGGTTCGTCCAAGAGACATATATAATGATAGGTATATCATTAATGGACCATTTTGGGGTCGCTTTGATGTATATCGTAAGTTTATTAACCATATAATATAAAAATACAAAGAGACATTGTAAAAGTGAAACTAATTAACTTAGAGTTAATACTTAAAGATAAGATTAATATAGTAACCAAAACCTGTCTAAATTATATTGGTTGAGTTTTTTTCGACCTATCCCCACATTAAAATTTAAATAATCAACTTTGGAGCCATTAGAAACCAAATATGAATTTATTATAAATTAATATTTCTAGCTTTTCCAAACGTGCCCCTCACCCCTCTTATAAAAGGGCACTCCACCTTATCATTTCTTCACACCTTCAAAGCCTTTTGGATCGGCCAAACGCTGCCCAAATACTCTCCCAACTTCCCTCACTACAACCTAGAGGCCTTAGTTTGATCAGAAAGCCAACCTAAGGAGCTATTTTGATCAAATCAAAAGGAAGAACCCGAAGAAGAGGTAATGATTTCACCACCCTTTTCCAAGTTCCTTTCTTCTTCCACTTCTTATTTCTTTGTTATTACCATTCTAAAATAATAACTCCAGTATCATATATATACTGTGATGTTATTATAAATATAGTACAACCATATTCAGTATTCTATCCACCCTTTGAATAACATGTCACCATACGTGCGTACGTACGGCTTACCGTCTCCACGTCGTGGTGTAATTGTTATTCAATATATTATTATTTGGATGGGTATAATAATGATGTGTAACTAATGTAAATAATAAATATAACATGTTAATGATTCTATATATATGATATACCCTCCATTTATATATTATTTTAATATAAAAAGAATGATATTGTCGCTCGTGCGTACGTACGGACTACCGTCTCCACGAACGCGATGAGATTCATTCTCCATCGTATCCATTCAAGTATAATTCTCATTTGATGATTAATAATAGTATATAAGGACTTGATATCATTACGTATATGATTAAGATACAACCTATCCATTACAAACATGGCTTACGTAACAAAACATATAAAATAAAACGAGTAAGTTAACACCCGAAACAACGATAATACTAAGATATTATTAACAAATCAATGTTAAAATATCATATATGATATCATATTAATGTATATGATACTTGTATAATTTAATAACAATTATTTCACCATTATAAAGGAGGTTAACCTACCCCAACCAAGGAAAAGTACAAGGTAAGGGTTATTTCACAATCTCTTCATTATCCGTGGTTGTTTATACGTAATAATCTACTGGGATCTCTTTATCATCCACATCCATGTTTCTTAAAAATGTATTTCAAATTTTTTTTATTATTTACAAGAATATGGGTTAAAGTCATTTATACCCTTGTTTGACTTTTTATAAGTGGTTTATAAAGGAATATTTCCGTTGTTTTCCAAACAAGGTGCTTTTTAACCTTTTCGACAGAATTAAGGTAAGAATGTTTTTTTAACTTATACAGCGGGTGCAGTTATTTTCCGCCATCATAAAATCGTCAAAGATTCCCTTACAAGCTTATAAGAATATTTTCCAATAAAATGTTTTATTTTATAAATATATCACTCTTAAATGATTTCAAAATAGAAAGAGATATTTCTCTAAAAAGAGTTTTGATTTTATCTATGTCAACATCCTTTGATGGATTTTACGCTTATTTGAAGTTGATTTATTATGATACAAAAATTCTATATTATATTGAAGGTTTTGTGATATGTTTGACTGTGGATGTGCTATTTTTATACCATTCATGGTTTATGGTGAATGTATTGACATTTTGTTTGCTAGTTTTAATACGAATGTTTATGTTATGTTTAAACCTTTTCATATGGGAATGCATTGCACTTAATATGTGATGGGTGGAGCCCGCTATAGCTCATCGATGCATCGGTAGGTCTCATGAGACAAACTAGTGTCTTGTCACAAGGCCTTAAAAAAATCTTATTTGTAGTCTTGGCATGAGGCCTTGACTATGTGGTTATGATAGTCTGGCATTATGCATTCCATCATTATGAAAGTGGTTATTGATATTGCATGTGATTATTCGATTAGTAGAATATCCATGTGAATAAGTAAATGGCATTATTTCATTTTACTTTTACCATACTATGTTGAAGTTCAAGTTTAAAAGGATTTTGTTTTAGTTATACATTGCCTTAAATGTTTATGCTTATTTTTGAAAGTTTCCGCTATATTGTTATCCTTACTAGGCATTTGAGCTCACCCCTTTTCTATGTTTTATTTTTCCCAGGATGTGAAGAAGTAAGTTATGAATGACCTGTAGGGATTTCATGTGGGGATATGAGTGTGAAATATAGAGACTATGTTGTTGTAGTAGTTTTTCACTTTATGATGTAATGTAAAACTTTATGAATATATCTAGTGTTTCCAAGGATACTAAACCAATCGGTCTTTCGAGATTTGATCTTTCTTGTGATCATGACAATGTTATGTAATAATGCACCGACTCTAGGTAACTAGGGTCGGGGTGTTACAGTTGGTATCAGAGGAAGTTTAGTACAAACCTTGGAAGCTAGATTTAGATAAACTCTGATTATAGCACGTATACCTAAGATGAACTTTGAGGATTAGTATAGAAGAACTTCCTAAAATTTTGGTATTGTTAAGATTTTGTGAGTTTTCCGAGAAATAAATCCCTGTCTAGATACGAGCAGGTAGAGGCGGCTCTGGAACAGATGTACCTAGGGGTAAAACCCGAAAACACCGCTTTGAGATAGACTCAAACAGGAACTGGTGCACGACAACGGGCCTTGCTGCACTCTTGGTTAGGACACTCCCGGGGGATATGCTTAGGATAACTCTCATTTTCTTTAAAAATCATTATGAAAGGATTATGAGTATATACTTCCTCAAAGAAAACATTCTTATGATTATGGATTATATCCATAAATAGTTCAATTTATGTTAAGTGTTTTGTAAGTATGGGATTATGTATTTTGATTCATAAACTGATCTAGTTTATACCATTGTTTAGAAATGGCGCCTAGTGGAAGAAATGGAAACCGTATCAATGCACGCACTCCATGTAGGGATTTCCCTCCTGCTCAAGATAATTATAGTGCAGATGGTGATGCAACTGGTGCCGATAAGCTAATCACCATACTGGGACAACTCACTCAGGTTATGAATAATAACCTTACCCATATGGAGCACCCTGATCCGCAGCGTGGAGGATCAATGTTAGATTGATTCATGAGGAAACAACCACCAACGTTCAATGGGAGTACAAATCCCTTAGTATCTGTGCAATGGATATTTTCCCTAGAGAAAATATTTCAGGCTTTGGGAAGTAGTGAAAGGGAAAAAGTTATCATGGCAGTTTACCGCCTCACTGGAGATGCTGATCAATGGTGGTCATTGATTCAAAATATGAAGGAAGATGATGAAGTATCAAATATGGAATGGAGGGAGTTCAAAGATTTATTTATAGAAAAATACTTTCCTCATGACCATCGAGGAGATATGGAAAGGTAGTTTCTAAGTCTGAGACAAAAGGAGGATGAGAATGTCACAAAGTATGAGGCTAACTTTACAAGGTTAGAAAGGTATGCTAGAGATTATATACGTAACCCAAGAAGTAAGATTGATCGTTTCTTTGATGGGTTAAAACCATTTCTCCGTCGAGCATTAGTCTCAAAATCCTTCTCATCGTACGAAGACATTGTCTCAAGTGCTATCAAGACCGAAAAGAAATTCTCTAAGTCTTATGACTTTAAAGCAAAGCAAGAGAAGAAGAGACCTACTGATCAATCTGGGAATGGAAATAAGGGGAAGAAGGGAAAGGTTGAATATCCATCCTATGGTAAATGTGGGAAAAAACACCCTGGTACTTGCTTGAAGGGAACGAGAGTCTGTTACAAGTGTGGTGAAAAAGGCCACCAAGCACGTGATTGCAAGGGGAAGAAGGAAGCCACCAATGTTTAGTGCTACAATTTCAGGGAGATGGGGAATTATGAAAATGAATGTCCTAAGCTTCAAGAGAACTTACCTCATAAAAGGCCAAGGGATCAAGACCAAGCTTATGCTATCACTACTGCTAAGGTAGAATCTCCGAAAGACGTGGTGGCAGGTAATTTAATGGTTTCCTCAAGTTTAGCAAATGCATTATTTGATTCTGGATCATCGCATTGTTTCATATCTTCCCAGTTTTCTAAGAAAATTAGATATTTCCAATTTTATTTAACAAGGGAGTTGTCAGTTAAAACTCCTAAGGGAAGTATCATTGCAACAAAGTTTTGTGAATCAGTCCCCATTAGAGCACATAAATGTTCTTTATCTACTGATCTCATCGTCATACCTATGATTGAGTTTGATATAATCCTCGGTATGGAATGACTTTCGGACTATGATGTGAAGATTTATTGTAAGAAGAAAGAGGTTTCGATTCTTGATGATAATGATAAGGAACACCTTATCTTTAGAGCAGAATCGTCACCACCTAATTCTTATTTAGATCCACCCCTAGTAGCTCAACTAAATTCAATTATTGGGGAGGAAGAGAATGAAATAACTATGGGTGAGGAAAGGAATGTTCAAATAGAGGATGTACCTGTTGTGAAATAATTTGTAGATGTATTTCTGGAAGATTTACCTGGACATCCTCCAGAACGAGAAGTTGAGTTTTCCATTGATTTAATTCCTGGATCAAGGCCTATATCAAAGACCCCTTATAGAATGGTCACTGTAGAATTAGTTTAACTAAAGAAACAACTAGAGGAATTGAGTAATAAGGGATTTATTCACCCTAGTGTTTCTCCATGGGGAGCCCCTGTTCTTTTTGTTAAAAAGAAAGATGGATCTATGAGGTTATGTATCGACTACAGGGAGATCAATGCTATAATGATAAAGAACAAGTATCCCCTACCTCGCATTGATGATTTATTTGACCAACTGCATGGAGCTCAATAATTTTCAAAGATTGACCTTCGATCTGGATACCATCAGTTGTGTATGAAGAAGGAAGACATTCCAAAGACAGAATTTCAAACCAGGTACGGGCATTACGAGTTTACTGTAATGCCTTTTGGATTGACTAATTCACCCTCTGTATTCATGGATATGATGAATAGAGTTTTCAAGGAGTATATCGATGAATTTTTGGTGGTATTTATTGATGATATCTTAGTATACTCCAAAAGCTACGAAGATCATGAAAATCACTTACGCATTATCCTGAAGACTCTGAGAAGACATGAATTATATGAGAAGTTTAGCAAGTGTGAATTCTGGATTCATGAGATTTATTTTCTTGGCCATATTGTCTCTAAAGATGGAATCTCTGTTGATCCTTCTAAGACCAAGGCGATCCAAGAATGGCCAACACCTACGAGTATAACTGAGGTACGTAGTTTTATTGGTTTGGCAGGTTATTATCGACGTTTCGTCCAGAATTTTTCCCGATTGGCTAACCCATTAACGAAGCTCACACGTAAAGGGGTTAAATTTGTTTGGACAAAAGAGTGTGAAGAATGTTTCAAAGAACTGAAGAGAAGATTAGTCAATGATCCCATATTGACTCTACCATCGGGGAATGATGGGTTCGTTATTTATAGTGATGCATCGAAGAAAGGACTTGGTTGTGTCCTTATGCAGAATGATAGAGTTATTGCCTATGCATCATGACAGTTGAAAATTCATGAACAAAACTATCCTACTCATGATCTCGAGTTAGCAGCTATGATATTTTCTTTGAATATATGGAGGCACTACCTCTATGGTGAAAAATGTGAGATTTATACTGATCACAAGAGTTTGAAGTATACTTTCTCACAAAAAGAACTCAACATGATGCAAAGGAGATGACTTGAATTACTCGAGGATTATGATTGTACGATACACTACCACCCGGGGAAAGCAAACAAGGTGGCAGATGCTTTGAGCAGAAAAGACCATGGAGTTTTGAACGTTATGAGAATTGAAAGGGATCCAATTTTGATGGATCTAGTGAAGATGGACATGGGAATAACCACGGAAGGTGAAACATCAATGATTTTTCAAATGGTTTCCAAACCATCTTTACTATAAAGTATTAAGAGTTCTCAGATGAATGATGAAGAATTTCGAAAGAATATTAAAGCTGTGAATGATGGGAGACTGAGAGACTTTATGTATGAAGATGGAATTTTGAAATTTGGGAAGAGACTTTGTGTTCCCGATATACCTGATCTAAAAAGGGAATTGCTGGATGATGCTCATAGTTCCAATTTCTCTATACACCCTGGGAGCACCAAAATGTATAGAGATTTGAAGGAACATTTTTGGTGGGACAACATGAAGAGGGAGATTGCTGATTTTGTGTCAAGATGTATGGTTTGTCAACAAGTGAAAGCTGGAAGGAAACAGCCTGGAGGAGTCATGCAACCTCTTCCCATACCAGAGTGGAAATGTGACAATATTACGATGGACTTTGTAATGGGGCTACCAAAGACTCCTAGAAGGAACGATGCAATATGGGTTATTGTTGATCGTCTTACCAAGTCAGCACATTTTATTGCTATAAGAGAAGATCTACCCCTGGAACGTCTAGCAAGACTATATATTAATGAAGTTGTGAGACTTTATGGAGTACCCCTATCGATTGTTTCTGATCGTGATCCCTGTTTTAATTCAAGATTCTGGAAAAGTCTTCAGAAATCCCTGGATACTGAACTTCATTTGAGCACTGCTTACCACCCTCAGATAGACGGACAATCAGAACAGACTATTCAAAACTTAGAAGACATGTTGAGATCCTGCTCACTTGACTTTCAGGGTATGTGGGATCAATATTTACCTCTGGTAGAATTTTCCTATAACAATAGCTTCCATTCGAGTATTCGGATGGCACCATATGAAGCGTTTTACAGAAAGAGATGTCGTACACCAACCTGTTGGGATGGCGTTGGTGAAAGAAAACTAGTAGGCCCAGAACTGGTGGAGGAAACGATAGAAAAGGTGAAGGTAATCCAAAGTCACATCAAAGCAGCTCAAAGTAGGCAGAAGAGCTATGACAATAATCGAATGAAGGATTTGGAATTTCAAGTCGGTGATCATGTTTTCCTGAAGGTATCTCCATGGAAGGGAGTCATATGTTTTGGTAAGAAAGGTAAAATGAGTCCCAGGTACATTGGACCTTTCGAAATTCTAGAACGAATTGGGTCTGTAGCTTACCGATTGGCAATGCCGCCAAGTCTCTCCAAAGTTCACGATGTGTTCCACGTATCTCTATTGAGGAAATACATGCCTGACCCAACACATGTACTCACCTATGAGGAGTTAAAACTGGAACCTGATCTGTCTTATTGTGAAGAGCCCGTCAGGATTCTTGATACAAGAGAACAAGTACTAAGAAACCGGACGACGCGTCTGATAAAAGTTTTGTGGAGAAACCATAAGATGGAAGAGGAAACGTGGGAACCCGAGAAACTTATGATGAAGAACCACCCGAGTCTTTTCATGTGATAAGTATTCTAGAAATTTCTATAACGAAATTATTTGAAGGAGGGGAGAATGTAACACCCCAAGATTCTACGGTACGATTTTCTTTGAATAATGTGATAGCGTGTGTTGTGTGCAACACCGAGTTCTAACACACCATAACCAATCAAACTAGCCGTTATGAATAATAATACCTACTTTTTTAAATTATATATATTTTATATTTCAAAATGGACTTCATTTTTGGATTCGGAATATTGAATTTAGCCTAAGGTAAAATTTTGGTACTTTTCGGATAACTTTAATATTTTAATGAATAGTGAAAATTACTAAATTTTAATTAAAAACAACTTTTTTAATAAAAATAATTAATAGTGATAAATTATGAATTTGAGTGGTTTTAAAGTATATTTAGAATATATTTTTACCATTTAATATAATGTTGGTCATTGGACATAATTTTACAATTAAACCGGACATAAACAAGTGCCAATCTTTTGATAGTTATTATCTCTTAAAAACATGCTTTTTTGTTTTAACAACGGGAATTAATGTTAAATTAATTTCTGCCACTTCTGTATTTTGAATTTTGAAAAATGGATTTCATATTTGGAATCAAGATGTTCAAATTGTGTAAATAGTTAACTTTTATTTTTAGACATTTTGAATAATTACTTCGGTAAATATTTTATTTACCATGGTTAAGGGTAAATCCGGTAAATAAGGGTTAAAAAAATAATATTATAATAATACAAAATTACCCTAAAACGTGTCCTAAACTTATTGTTTGATACATTTTTGACCATAGGCATATTTTTTTCGATTTTGGGACCCCATGGTGCCACTTGTAGTTGATAGGGACACTTAATTTTAATTAAGTTAAAATGAATACAAAAATGACACAAGCATATATCTTTTAGTAAAACAATTTTTACATAGGGTTATATATGTTGGATTTTCTACTATAAATATTCATTAAAAATCTAAAAATATTTCCTACATAATGATATTTTATTTATAATTTTTAAAGATTACAGAAGTTAATTTATTTATGACACAATGATGATGCGGTAATTACCATAATAGTGAAAATTTAAAATAATTAATATTATAAATACCCAATAAATATAATTTGAGACTTTTAATGAATTAAACTAATTTTATAGGATAATATGACATATTATTATTGAGTTAATTAACTTTTTTCGAAGTAATCATTCTGTTATGAGTTTCACAAAAATCAACTATTGAATAGTGTCAAAATTGATATAAAAGAGTTTTTTTAAAAAATATTATATTATTAATTGATATTAAATTCTTAAAAATATAAGGTTCGACAAAGAGACTTATATAATGATAGGTGTATCATTAATGGACCATTTGGGGGTCTCTTGGAAATATATAGTAAGTTTATTAACCATATAATATAAAAATACAAAGAGACATTGTAAAAGTGAAACTAATTAACTTAGAGTTAATACTTAAAGATAAGGTTAATATAGTAACCCAAACCTATCTAAATTAGATTGGTTGAGTTGTTTTCGACCTATCACCACCTTAAAATTTAAATAATCAACTTTGGAGCCATTAGAAACCGAATATTAATTTATTATAAATTAATATTTCTAGCTTTTCCAAATGTGCCCCTCACCCCTCTTATAAAAGGGAACTCCTCCTTATCATTTATTCACACCTTAAAATCCTTTTAGTTTGGCCAAAATCTACCCACATACTCTCCCAACTTCCCTCAATACAACCTAGAGGCCTTAGTTTGATCAGAAAGCCAACCTAAGGATCTCTTTTGATCAAATCAAAAGGAAGAACCCGAAGAAGAGGTAATGATTTCACCACCCTTTTCCAAGTTCCTTTCTTCTTCCACTTCTTCTTTCTTTGTTATTACCATTCTAAAATAATAACTCCAGTATCATATATATACTGTGATGTTATTATAAATATGGTACAACCATATTCAGTATTCTATCCACCCTTTGAATAACATGTCACCATACGTGCGTACGTACGGCTTACCGTCTCCACGTCGTGGTGTAATTGTTATTCAATATATTATTATTTGGATGGGTATAATAATGATGTGTAACTCATGTAAATAATAAATATAACATGTTAATGATTCTTTATATATGATATAACATCCATTTATATATTATTTTAATATCAAAAGAATGATATTGTCGCTTGTGCGTACGTACGGACTACCGTCTCCACGAACGCGATGAGATTCATTCTCCATAGTATCCATTCAAGTATAATTCTCATTTGATGATTAATAATAGTATCTAAGGACTTGATATAATTCTGTATATGATTAAGATACAACCTATCCATTACAAACATGGCTTACGTAACAAAACATATAAAAGAAAACGAGTAAGTTAACACCCGAAACAACGATAATACTAAGATATTATTAACAAATCAATGTTACAAGATCATATATGATATCATATTAATGTATATGATTCTTGTATAATTTTATAACAATTATTTCACCATTATACAGGAGGTTAACCTACCCCAACCAAGGAAAAGTACAAGGTAAGGGTTATTTCACAATCTCTTCATTATCCGAGGTTGTTTATACGTAATAATCTACTAGGATTTCTTTATCATCCACATCCATGTTTCTTAAAAATATATTTCAAAACATTTTTATTACTTACAAGAATATGGGTTAAAGTCATTTATACCCTTGTTTGAATTTTTATAAGTGGTTTATAAAGAAATCTTTCCGTCGTTTTCCAAACAATGTTCTTTTTAACCTTTTCAACAGAATTAAGGTAAGAATGTTTTTTTAACTTATACGGCAGGTGTGGTTATTTTCCGCCGTTATAAAATCGTCGAAGCTTCCCTTACAAGCTTATAAGAATATTTTCAAAGAAAATGTTTTAGTTTATAAATATATGACTCTTAAATGATTTCAAAATATAAAGAGATATTTCTCTAAAAAGAGTTTTGATTTCATCTATGTCAACATCCTTTGATGGATTTTACGCTTATTTGAAGTTGATTTATTATGATACAAAACTTCTATATTGTATTGAAGGTTTTATGATATGTTTGACTGTGGATGTGATATTTTTATACCATTCATGGTTTATGGTGAAAGTATTGACATTTTGTATGCTAGTTTTAATACGAATGTTTATGTTATGTTTAAACCTTTTCATATGGGAATGCAGTGGACTTAATATGTGACGGGTGGAGCCAGCTATAGCTCCTTGATGCATCGGTAGGTATCATGAGACAAACTAGTGTCTTGGCACAAGGCCTTGACAAAATCTTATTTGTAGTCTTGGCACGAGGCCTTGGCTATATGGTTATGATAGTCTGGCATTATGCATTCCATCATTATGAAAGTGGTTATTGATATTGCATGTGATTATTAGATTAGTAGAATATCCATGTGAATAAGTAAATGGCATTATTTAATTTTACTTTTTCCTTACTATGTTGAAGTTCAAGTTTAAAAGGCTTTTTTTAGTTATACATTGCCTTAAATGTTTATGCTTATTTTTGAAAGTTTCAGCTATATTTTTATCCTTACTGGGCATTGTAGCTCACCCCTTTTCTATGTTTTATTTTTCCCAGGATGTGAAGAAGTAAGTTATGAATGACCTGCAGGGATTTCATGTGGGGATATGAGTGTGAAATATGGAGACTATGTTGTTTCAGTAGTTTTCACTTTATGATGTAATGTAAAACAATATGAATATATCTAGTGTTTCCAAGGCTACTAAACCAATCGGTCTTTCGAGATTTGATCTTTCTTGTGATCATGCCAATGTTATGTAATAATGCACCGACTCTAGGTAACTGGGTTCGGGGCGTTACACTTCAATCCTAGTACAAAATGATCAATGAACAATGGGTTATTTTTTAAAGATAAATTTAGTGTACAATGTTGACACTACAAAACACCAATAAAAATATCATCTGAACATGATGGATGATCAGTTCCAGACACCACCGTTAAAGATTTATTGGATATGGAAAATTGATTCTTTAATAAAAAGTCCCATTGTTCAAATCAAGCTTGAATAAAATTTCCAAATCACAAACTAAAATCATGGTAGATATCTATAAAAATGTTTATTCTTGTGGATGTCACATCCCACCATGTTCTATTTTTTAAAAACGATGGATGATTATCAAGTCTCTAAATTACCCAAACAAGTAGACCTAAGATGAGTTTATTAAAACTAGATGTCATTTTTGGATCATATATGTTCCTTTCGATGTCAATCACACTTCCATAATAATCCATCATTTCAAAATGAACAACGATGAGTTTAGGATCATTTTTTTGTGATGAAATAGAGTTGAGGAATATGATTGGTTGATTGGAATATTGTTTAATCCAAGAAATATAAATAAACATACACCTCTTCTAATGGTTTCAGATGCCTGAGATTTTTTGTAAATGAGTATTCATTTATAATCAAAACTGAATTCCACAGTGGCATAAATATTTAAGCATAATCGTGTGTGAAGTGGTATAAAACATACATGGAAAATTGAGATTTTGTTTCAACTAGTTGGTCTATTTTATGTATCTTGTATCAAGGAAATTATGGATTTTACCTAAATATCTATAATAATAGTTTCATGTACAGGATTTTGTTTTTTCTATAACGAAATGATGTTCATTTGTCAAATTGAAATGTTAGGAATGTTTAAGATTGTCATTAGGTGAATGAAATTTATTTAAAGTGGAAGAGTTTATTATAGGGAATTATTAAAGTGAAAGAGACTAGATAGAAGGAAGAAGTAAAAAATATTGATATTGGTGACAGGAATATAAACATATGAATTTATGGTTGTGCAGTGAGTCATAATTAAGGAAATATATTTTTGAACTCACAACATAGATAGTGGAACATTGGGTTGATCAACAAGGAATGATGGTAGTATATAAAATATATTTATTTTTATTAATATAACCATAGATAATAGTGTGTATAATTTTATGATTGAAAAGGCAAATAATGTGAAAATTTTAATGCAACATGCAATTTTGATTTTTTAAAATCGACTATATTAATTTCAAGAAAAAAACATGGATGAGAAAGTGAATAATTAATTTCAATTATTTGGTTTTAAATGAATTTATTCTTGACAGAGAATATAAGTTAAATTTAAAAAATATTGGGAAATATGAAATTAACCCCAATATCTAATAGATTAATCAAATAGAAGAATTATTCTTATAAATATACACTAACAGGTTTCATGCAACATTTGAATTTGATAGAAATTTTCTGAACCTATTTTCTTAAATAATCAAAATGAGAAACCCTACTTTTTATGAAGTAAGAAATTAATGAATCTGAATCACTCATAATGATATATTAAAATTAAATGAAAATTGATTCGATGAATTTAAAATATAACTTAACAATTTTAATTCTCATGAACATAATTAATTGTATGTTTTAATTTCAAGAAATAATCATAAGAAAAATAAAATAGATATACATAAGAAAATGTAACTAGAGATTTAGGTTCTTCTCCTTCAGGTTATAATCAATCTCTTCCCATTTCATCATCAACATTTCCCATTTCTTATGGGTAGCTTGTAATCACTTTGTAGTTCGCATACTCTCGACTCTGAAGAAATGCTATTATCTTCTTTCCAAAATTGTGTCTAAAAATTACTTAGTCTCTTTCTTATACGAGTTTAAAATTTTATTTCTGTTGACATAACTCACTGAATTTACCATTATTTTCTATTTTAATGTTTTAGACATCAATAAAAATATTGTTTTAACATCAGCCACCTATCCATGATATATGAAATAAATAATTCCATAAAGAATTGTCTTCAACTTTATTCAAAATTTGATGCACTAATTAACATGAATGCACTAGTACGCGTCACTACATCAAAAATTTCATTCATTTATCAATATAAAAACACAACTAAAGTACTCAAAAATGTATTCTAACATCGTATCTGAAATCCGTAATTGGATATTCAATGTACACATCCTTCAATTGCTTCAACTGGTTGAATCCAAACCTCAATTCATTATGTCTAGTGTGTATAATGTATCATATGAATGTGCTTGATTTTTCAACCCATCTCGTAAGTCATCTTTTATCAGTACTTATTTAACAATATAAAATAATATTAGCAATATAAAACTATAAAACCTCATGTTTTGCTTCATTCATAAATCAATGAACTGACCATGTTAAATTTGTCTAACCATCCTCATCAAATCGAGTTCATCAAGGAAAATCATTCAGATATCTGCATTGTTTTTAAAAAATAGTGGATATGTGTTTATGTGTTTTCAACCATGTAATTAAGATAAATAAACCATGAATTAAATATTTAATGAATTATCTGATCTTTGGTCTCCTAGTTGAGGTTAATCTGCAACATGATAATCATCCATCCTTCTTTAAAATTCAGACATAGTGGGATGTTTCATAGCTCGAAATCAAATTTTGTATAAATATATTCCTTGAGTGAAGATTGTGGTTAAGTTTATTACATGATGATTGATTCAAAGAATGTTGTATTATCTACAAAAATCATAATTAAATCTTAGAAAAATATTCAGCAGCTGTAACTGGAATCGATCAGTCATTAAGCTCAGATGATCAGGCTCTTAGTGACCATCAACATCAACATTGAACCATAGACTTATCTTTTAACTATAACCTTGGGTTTGTTGATATCTATAAACTCAAAAAATAGTCTTTATTGACTCAGGTGGTTTCACGAAATCATTACATGCCCATCATCATAGAAATATTCTTATTCATGCTATGGGGAATTCATCATCTTTGGTTGTATTATCTTCTTCTGTAAATCTCAGTGAGAGTAATACAGGTCTGAGTTTCTTTGGCTTCAGATTTGGGTTTGGAATCATTGATGAAAATTTATCCTTCACAAAATTTATCCAACACACACTCCCTCTCCCATCACTATACATGAGTAAAAAAATTCTAGATTTCTGTTAGTATATGTTTTATGGGAAAAAATTAAAGAGGGGTGTAGGTTAATTTTTATTCTAAAAATTTGTAATAATGGTTACATAACTGCTACCTCCTTCAGGTTTCAAGTGAATTGAGGCAATGACACTATCGTCGTTCCTCTAAATGATTTTTTTTCTATTTTTGTATTTTATAAATTTTTATTTGTTTTTTTCATGTATTTTTTGTCTATATATATTTATATATATATTCCGCATAATTTATCTTCTATTTAATATCCAACAATACTTCCATTACAACAGTCTGGATTCTGATAGAAACTCTTCTCCATGACTCTCTTTTATAAGAGGACATTCCTTATAAATCAATCTGCTTTTCTGATGTGGGATTCTGGTTCAACCATTCCTGGACAGAAAATTCTTTATTTCAATTGTCAGATTCAGAACTATTTCAATTACATGGTTTGGAAATACTATAAAATATAAACTATAAGACCAATATAAATTAATCTTAAAATGTGGATTAAAAATAAAATAAATACATGAAAATTAAAATATTTTCATATAAATTGTTAGGAAAAACAATTTATTAGCATTCAAAGGCACCTACATGAAACAGAAAAATATTTAATCTATGTGACATAGAAAGCCTTAAAAAATAACACGTTGTTGGGTGTGATTTTGAGAACTTAAGTGGAAATAGATAATTCCATTGTCCTAGGGCACTCCTATGCTATTAGGAAAGGTGATTTGATTAATGAAGAAGCTCCTCCTTCAATTATTATTAGAGATGTGGGATCAATGCTTGTCTCTTGGCAAGGCTGTTCTCCTACTATGCAACTGAGATAATAGATAACCTTTGCACGTGATTTGGAAAATTCTCAAGTGGTGGACAAGAACACTCAAAGAGATAGCTATACTTTCTTTCCTATTCTGGACAATGCTGGCACCCATGTAGGCCATATGTGCAGCGAGATGTAGGTGAATTCATCCCCTCTTGATGCTCTTGTTTTTAATCTTCACATTTCAGGGACAACTGATGGAGAGGGAGTCAATGACCACCCTTGGGAGACCAAGGTGGACCACAAAGTTTTGTCTTCACCCTCTTCATAGGGGATAGAAGAGTTGACTCCAATGGGGAAGCATTATTCTATAATCAGAGAGGAAGAGCATGAAGGCTCCGGGCAACAAGCTAATTGGATAGGGATGTCACATAAGAAGTCGTGGACATGGGGTGAGGAAATGTGGATTGGTCTACAATAGAACTGAAAATTCTGTTTTCTGACTAGGTTGATTTGGACATCGAAATCCTTCTACAATAAGCGTGAAAATTGAAAGAAATGCACACCAAGGGTCGTGGACGTGGATGGGGATGGAGAACAGATTTGAGAGCTTTACAAGATGCAGAGCGCAATATTACTGAAAAAAATCAAAAAGAACATCGTATGTCGGGATTCAACTATTGTTGAATCATGTGACCCTTGTTTCTCCCCTTATTCCTGCTTTTTTTTCTATTTTATATAATGATATTTTCCTCAGAAAAAATATAAGAAATAATAAACAATTAATTAGTTAATTTTTAATAAAATTATTAATTATATAATAATAAATTAGTCATTTAGTAACATAATTATTAATTATTAATTATTAATTATATACTTAATTTTTTAATTTGTAAGAAAAATTTAAATTATATAATAATAATTTACTAATATAATAAATAATTACATAATAATTAATTAGTTAATTAGTAGTATGATTATAAATTTTATAAAATCAATTAGTTAATTTGCAATATAATTTTTTAGTACCATTTTTAATTATAATTTCTAATTTTTATTAAATAATAATTAATTAATTAATAATTATTTAGATATTTTGTAATATAGTTTTTAATTATATAATAATTATTTTGTTAATTAGTAATATAATTTTTTTAATTGTTAATTTTTCATTATAAAATTAATAATTATAATAAAAACAATTATATTACTAAAAAACAAATTAATTATTATATAAGTAATAATTGATAATTAATAATTAATAATTATAATTAATAAAAAATATTAAATAATAAATAAATATAATAAATAATTATAAATAATAATAAAATGCATAATTATAGTTAATAATTATATTACAAATGAATTAATTAACAATTATATTACTAAATAACTAATTATTATATAATTAATAATTATATTACTAATTAACAAACTAATTATTATTTATTTAATAATTAAATTTCTAATTAAACAATTAATTAGAAATTATTAATTATGTTACTAATTACCTATATTTTATTATATAATTAATAATTATATTTCTAATTAAATAATTAATTATTAAATAATTAATAATTATATTACCAATTAACACATTAAGGCTTTCGCGGGTTGTCTTAGTGGTAAGCACCCCCCATAATCCTAGATAGACATTAAGGGATCAAAATCCATTTGGGGTAGAAATTGTAGTAGTTCTTTAGTGGTATTGTAATAATAGTGGGCACTAGAGCAGCGATATGAAACTATAGCGGCGGCATGACACTATAGCAACGACAGTTAATCTGCGGAATTGTAGCTAGCGTGTACTGAAGTAGAAATAATCAAAGAATGCAGCTTAAGACGGAACATTGGGCCTATGGGCCAGGTAATGGGTTACTTGTCGACTGGGCCTTCGGACTATGTAATGAGTCTCCCTCAACCCAGTTAAAGAGGTCTTCACTTTGGTTTAATAATAAACTGAGGCTTCACCGCCAACCTTGAAAAACAAATTAACTAATTAATTAATATAAATAGAAATTATATTAACAATTAACTAATTAATTATTATATAATGTACTATTTATAATTAATAATGAATATTTATAATGAATAATTAAAATTAATAATTAAATTAATAGTTAAATAATTAACTATTTTATAAATAACAATTATAGAACTAATTAACAAATTATTTATTATATAATTAATAATTTTATTACTAATTAACTAATTAATTTTTTTATTTAATAAATAATAATTAGTATTTATTAATTATAATTAATAATTATATTTAATAATTATACTACTAATGAACTAATAAATAATTATATTACTAAGTAAGTAATCATCATATAATTAATAATTGTATTACAAGTTAAATAATTAATTATTAATTAATTAATAACTACATTACTAATTAAATTATTAATTATTACATATTAATTATATTACTAATTAACCAAATAACAATTCTATAATTAATAATTATATTTCTAATAAACAAATTAATTATTATATAATTACCAATTATATTAATAATTAACTAATTACTAACCGTATTATTCATAATTTGTAATATGTAATACGTAATTATAATTATATTAATTATTAATATTAGTAATTACATTACAAAAGAACTAATTAATAATTATATTACTAAATAAGTAATTATTATATAATTAATAATTGTTTTACTTATTAACTAATTAATTATTGTATAATTAATAATTAATAATTCATTATTAATTATATTACTAGTTAACTCGTAAAATAATATATAATTAATAATTATGTTTCAAATAAAGTAATTATTATTAATAATTAATTATATTACTTATTAACTTATTAACTATATTATAATTAATAATTATATTACTAATTAACTAATTAACTATTTCATTATTATTAATTATATAACAAATTATCTAATTAATTATTATATAATTAATAATTATATTACTAATTAACTTATTATTTGTTATATAATTCAAAATTATATTACTATTTAACTAAATAATTATTATATAATTAATTATTATATTACTAAATAATTATTGCATAATTAATTGTGATATTAACTATAAAAAATTTAATTATATAATTAATAAATAATAATTAAAATGTAAAAAATATATTTCGGATTAACTAATTAATTATTATATAATTATTAATTATATAATTAATAATTATATTAAAAATTAATTAATTAATTTTTAACTATTTATTATATATTTAATCCTTGTTTTATGTTTTTTATTCTCATCTTATAGTTTATATTTTATATCCTTTCAAATCCATATATTTAAAACATTATTATGTATCAAATAAGTGGGTTTGAAAGCATATAATTTATTTTTCATCAACATTTTTTATGATTTTATTTTTATTTTCAATGATTTCTTATATATTTAATTCGTCTTTTTAGTTTTCATTTATATTAGCCTTATATTTTGTTTTTAGAGGCTTTTAAAGTCTCAAACTTGAAACATTTTTATGTTTCATGTTGATGGATGTTAAAGCTTATACATTTTTTTAATCAATTATTGTTACAAAATTCTTATTATTTTCTAATATTTCCTATATGTCTAATCAATGTTTTACCTTTAATTTATATGGGTATCATAGATTTTATTTTATAAGCATTCAATGTCACATACATGAAAAATTCTTAAGTTTCATGTTGGTTCATTGGAAAGATCATAAATTATTTTTCATCAATAATTTTTAAGAAATTTAATTTATTTTTATCTATTTATTAAATATTTAATCTTTGATTTATGTTTCTTTTATATTAGTTTTATAGTATTATTTTATAGTCTTCCAAAACCACGTATATGAAATAGTTCTGAATACCACATCATAAATGTATAATTTTCTGCATAGTAAAGAAAAAACCAGAATCCCACATTGGAAATGCAGAATTATTTATAGGGAACGTCCTTCTATAAAATGGAGCACTGGGTGATAGCCTCTGTCAAAATCTAGAATCATGTAATGGTAGTACAACTAGATATTAAATAATAGATGAAATCTACACATATATATATATTATCAAAATTTTAATCAGATTACTTCTAGTGAATAAAATTTCCATCTTTCGTACACATTGTTTTAAATAATATTAAGCTAAACTTTTTTTAAAACATATTTTTTCGAGATAACATATTTTTAAAAAACTCATGGATTATACTACACATGGTAATTATATCTTAATCACTTAAAAAATTGAAATATTATCATACATGCATACATTAGTGGATTTCATGTGCTTCTAATAAAAATAAAAGAAACAATGGACATAAAAGTAATAAATAAAAATATGAATTCAAAAAAAGCTATAATGACATACCCTAAAAATCAATTTTGAATATAAATTTCATTAGAATGATAATTTAAAATGAAATCAACAACATTAATAATTTACTTTAAAATGGAATGTGTTAAAAAAATATAATAAAATATATTTAATTATAATTTTTTATCATAATTTTTAAAAATAAAGTTGAAAATGTAATAAAAAAATAAAATAAAACATGCTCATCACATTGACACTGTATAGAAATTAAAAAATATATTTTTAGCCAATAATAAAAAATTTACTACGTATCACTAGATAAAACAAAATACATTAATTAGCAACAAAAATATAATTTTTAACATTTAATATACATTAAAAACAAAAAAAAAGATATATGATAATATGTTTTAATTAAATGTCACACTAACACACATAGGTACAAGAAACATTATCATTTTTTATTGGATAGAAGTGTAATAATGTATTTAATCTATCATATTTCTAGAATAAAAAATTTACCATGAATATGATATACATTCCATACATTCATCACTATAAACATCATTTTCAAGATCTAGTGAACAATGAAACGCATCACTTCATGGATGTGTTGTCCTACACATACACATAATCGATTTTTTATTTACCATAGGTTGAAAAGAGATATTAATGGTTTTTTTCAACAAAATAATAACATTTTTATATATGGTAGATAATAATTCAATATTATCCACATTGCTATTTAATTTTTTATATAGTTTTAAAATTTGATAAATATGATATCACTCAACTTATAGATATATGTTATCTTTCGAAAACATCATTTAGATTATACCATAACGCTTCTAGGATGGTCTTTTGGTTAAATAAAAAATGGTAGGAGATGTTGATAGATATTTAGATGTAATATTGGTTTATATTGGATGAGTTAGAGGGAAAAGATGTTTTGAATTAGTTATAGGAAGATGACATCTAATAATATGTGAAGCAGGTGTCAATATTATTGGTTTATGAAATATTAAAATATAATATGTGACTACCCATGTAACTTGTTTCCTAAGTTTCTAATTAATGAATTTAAGTGGAATTTTTATCTAAATTCAATTAATTATTTGTAGTTATGTTTATGTTTTGTTATAACACATATCTGTTTATCATTTCCTTAATTATCCATTTTAACCGTAACCTCAATATAAAATTTTTCAATTGATTTTTTTATAAAAGTATTATAAAATACACATAGAAAATACAGGGAACATTCAATATATCCTTTAGTATTTAAATGTTAATTGAGTTAATATTTTTTTCATATGAATTTAAAATGATTTAATAATTATTTTATACCATTATATTGTATTTAAATTCATTATTAATAATATTAACAAAATTTGACCATAAAGATGTAAAGATAAAAATAAAATTAAAAAATAAACACTTAACCCATCTCTTTTAAATTAAAATTATACATTATAATCATTTAATAGCATTATTTTTCCTAAAGAATATTACCTTTAATATTTCAAATACAATCATAATTCTTTTTCAATTCCATGTACATGCATTCTGTTCGAATCACATAAGAATTAATGGTTTTCGTACCACCACTAAATGTTAAAAATAAATTTATATCATTAATATAGTTTATTATTCATCATATTTATAAAACATATTCTCTGAAATGTCATTTTTGTGAATATCTACATCATGAAATCATAATAAGTGAGGGACATAAAATTTTTAATTACTCTAAAAATAAAATAATACAACTAATTTCATCCAATGTAATTATAAAATAAAAATGAAATATTTTAGAAGATAATATTTTTTAATTGAATTAAACTCATTAAATTAAATAATGGAATGTTATGTAATATTTTTAGAATCAATCACATCGTCTCAACAATTTTTAAACCATTTTCCTATTTTCTTTGATTATAAACCATCAAAATGGATACTATTCATTATGAATTAAATGATATTGAACTTATTTAAAAATTTTAATGCTGTGATTGAAGGTATGGAATATATTTTATAATAATTAATTTACATACATAATAACAATAATTTAATATAAATTTGTTATGAGTAATGAAAATATTAATAAAAATATAGGTAAATGCATCATTTTTAAACAAATCGTTGATAATATTGATTCCAATATAAATAATTGATTAAATTTTTAAAAAAAATCGATAGGTTTTTCATAATAAAAAACCCAAAAAAAATGAATCATTATAATTATATTGGTTGCAATTAAATTAATTACATATTTTTTAAAAGTAATATTTTCACTATTCACCAATAGATAACTCCTTCAAAAAAATAAAAAAAAATTCCTAGGATTATATTAAAATTATTGATTTAAAAATGACATAAATTTATTCAAAAAATATTTCTAAAATTGGTATAATTTAATCATAAAATACATACAAAATATTTAGTAAATTTATTTGAGGAATATTTATATTAATAGAATAAAATGGATTTACACTTTTTATCTTCCTAAAATATACAACTATAATTTTTAAACCTTAATAAATATATGATTTATACATTTAGTTAAAGTCATTCATTTTAAGGTATTAATTTATTTTATATTAGTGCAATTATATTGTGAATAAAAATAAGTTTTTTAATATCATGACTTTTAATCATATATGATATTAATATGGTTGGGTTTTATTTCCATGGAATTAATATATACACTTGAATTTAAGAAATATTTGTATCATATATTTCATAATTCAGTTAATCTTGTTTATTCTCCCAAAAAAACATCATGGTTATAAAGACTATTTTTTAAAACTAATTTTTTAATAGAATTTCATGGTTCATTTCTGCAATTATGTTTTCTGTAGTACATATAAAGAAACATTTTATTTTATTTAATATAAAAATATTTGGGTTTTGTAGACAATGACTGATCGAACACATTTGTGACATTTTCTATGTCGTCTCATTCTACCATTTTTTATATTATTCCCATAACAATTATTTCATTCATAGTTTTAATTTATCATCCAAATAAAATTTATTTATATTATCAATATTTTTAAACTAGAATATTTATAAATTATTTAAGGGATATTTATCTAAATTAATGAGTTATTTATTCTATTTTTATATGAAACACTCAAATAATATTAATAATAGTATTTCATCAATGTTAATATCCCTTAATATTTTTTAGTTTTTCACTGGGTATATGATTCAATTGAATCATCCAATTCTTCACTATATGATTCATTATTATGACTCAAAATGATTCGTTTAATTCGAAATTTAGTCTCACTAATTAGTTATCCAATAATGGAATTATGAATTATTTATATATTCTTATAGAACAAAAATGCATTTTTTCATTCATTGATGGGATTTCCTAGAACAATATATATCTCTAATACATTGGTGAAATATTTATATCTCAGGATATAACATATAAGAGACTAGTGACTGATAAAAATCCATTATTTTTTTGGAAAAATGGTTTAACATGAAATATTTATGTATATTGATTGTGTTCCCATATGAAAAAGTTCATGTTTTTCCCACATATTCAATTAAATTGATAACTATTTTTTTATTTACTGAGTGTCTATGTTAACCTGTATGTTATATTTCTATTTTAATGTTAAATAATAGTTGTATTTTGTTTAATTTTTTGTTAAGGTATTATGGTTTGAGAATTTTGGAAGAGATATTGAAGAATTATCTGGAAATTATATGTTCATGTAGTCAATATAAAAATATCTTAAAATTTTAATTTATAATGTTGATTTATTGTTAAATAAAATAAATATTCATGTAAAATGATGTAATATGTATTTATGTTATGCTTGAGTCATGTCTATTGGGGTGTTATTGGTATATCATTAATAACGGGATTATGTATTCAATATTCATTATCTTACAATGGTTCAGTCATGAACACAATGAAAATCAATTAATATATATTATTATGGATGAATAATAGTATATATGAGGATACTATTCAACGAGAGATGTTAATAAATATATTGAGCATCGTTATGATTGTTATACGTTAGATTTTTCAATGAAATTTTTAAATTTCAAAAAATGCCGATTCACTAGATATGTAAAATATTATAGTGAATGGTGAATAAATATTTGATAGTTGGGATGTGTTTATAGTTGGTAACATACAGTTTAAGGATTTATATCATCTTGATTCTTAAGAGTTTATAATTTTTGTTCAGAATGAATCAAATATAACCCATAGTTTTTCAATAAGATCTTTGATTTAATACTTGCTACAAGATTGTTTCTCCCCAAGTGTTTTATATTCAAAATGTTAATAAACTACTTTAAGAACATTTAATTTTGTTCAAAAAAGGAAAACCATTATGGCTCTGAATTATCATTATATTAGGAATGGTTCTATCATGATTTTTCATCTAGTGAGAGACCTTATTTAGAATAAATGATAATTTAGGCTGCTGATTGAGACTCTAGGAATCATGACACGTAATATGTCTACACATCCTATATTTAGTAAATTCGCACATAATTAATCCAAGAATAAACATGTGTTTCCCTCTCAAACAATAGTGATACTCTAGGAATCGTTGGGTGGATCCTACTCCATCGGAATTATCCTTTGGGTGGTTTCATGCCAATTTTGGTAGGTCATATCACAATTGAGAATTTTTCATTATATCAAGTGTTCCACCATAGTCGTTTATTTTGTATTAGTTTTGGTATATATTTTTGTTATCTAATGATCATGATGTGATATATCTCTGTCTCTGAATTCCTTGAAGTTCCCATGTTTTTTTTGTCATCCAAGGCAAATTCTGTGGACGGTTTGGGTACAATGTGGGTGTTTTTCAATGTATCTATTGATCAAACCTCTATTTCAACCCATTTTTACTATTTATGTATATTATATTATTTTAAAATTAATTTTATGCATTCTGTTCATGTCTCTTATATACTATTTTCATTTTTGTTGTGTGGTTACTATTTTGGTGGTTGTGCAACCTATGATTGGGTTTGGCGGTTCCCTCTCTAGACTATATCATATGGACTATAATTTATATTGATTCTATAAATTATTTTACTAATTTATTAACATGATTATTCTTTTGTTCGTTTTTACCTTGTAAATGTGTTTTTTATAGATAATAGTTTTCAACATTGGTTTATTAAAATAATTATTTTCCCTACATATTTTAAAATGTATTCAAAAATAGGTTTTTATATATGTTATACGATGAAGGAAGTGTTTCGTGAAAACATATTGTTAAATTTTATAATACCTTTAAAAATTATTTGATAAACATAACATGTGGAGGCCCTGAGAATTTATATCGGGGATATATTATTTTGTCTAATATCATGGTATTATTGATAGTTCAGATTTAGAGGTATTCTGCTATCATATATCACAGATTTTTGGGACCAAGGAGAGGATAAAATGTTTTAAAAGGTTCAATTTCAATGAATTTTCTCTATTTTTTATGATTTGATGAATGGGTATTGGGAAGATTTTGTATGAACACGATTATGTTAGTGGAAAGAGTGGTCCATCTAGCCATCCAACTTTGATCAAATGTATTTTTAAAATTATGCCCAGGATATTTAGTATTCTGGATTTGATATACCTATTTTAATAAATGTTAATGGTTTTCTAGATTTATTATTATTTTTTTTAAATGATTTTTCTTGTTAACATTTGAAAAATAAGGTAACTATTAACTGTGATTTTAATGTAATGTTTTTAACTGCATATCATAATTTTTTTTAAAAGTGATCATATTGTGTTTTTTTATATAGAGTTAATATAGAACACCATGGTGGGATCCTAATATGAAATTTTATCTCATAAATTACAAATTCCCTCAATTATTTTTAGAACATGTATGGACTTTTGATAAAATAAATGGAAAGGAATTTTATTGAGGGATAGTTGTTTTTGTTAGCTTGTTACGGGTAGTTATTGGTGAGATGGTGGGACATTCCCCACATTACACATGGTGTAGTTGTTTCTAGTTTTAGTTACACTTTTTGTTTCTCAAACATGTAATTTGGGTTTTTTATTTATTATTTTAGGTTCTAATTTATCTATTAGATCATTCATTTATATAATTTTTCATTATAGTAGTTAGTTAGATTGTATCTATATATATTCCAAGAACAATGTTTCTATTTGGGTGAAATCAATCCCTCTTTTAATTCTTAAATGCCTGGGTTCTAGTATCCAGCCTGTTGGCATTGGGATTTCACATTGATTTAGTACAATATCAGTTATGATGCATATTTTTATTGGATTCCCTTGTTTGTTCAACAAAAAATGATATCAGAGTAAGGTTTTTCATGAATTATACTTGTCTTGGGATTTCCAATAGATATGAGTTATGATTTTATGGGGTTGAGATGTATTTTTTTAGTGATATCCATGGTATCTCTTTCAATTAAAATGATTTAGCTAATATGGGATTTTGGGATGTTTATATCATTTGAGGGTATCATGATCTCAGTTTTTACTATTGGTTTTCTGGTTTATAATAATGTTTTCATTCAATTTTATTATTTTCCAATATTCTTTTGTGTATTAAAATCCCTTCAAGGAATCATCCATTGTATCCTTAGTAGTGGTTATAAATTTTTTCATTTCAATGGAGTCCTCGTTTAGATGATAATTTTCATTGAATACCTCATTTAATAAATTAATTTCTAGGAATATATTGTATCATTTGTTTAAATCCAAGTTATATAGGAATATCCAAGGTCTATAGGAGGTAATGATAGATATTGGGAGTTCATATAAAAGAAACCATCATACATTAATGGTATTAAATAACCACAATGCGGTTGATGAATAGTTACGTAAGATCAACAAGGCCTTTGACTTCTGATATCAACCAGATTCTATCAGGTTAAACTGAATAATATTCATACTCAAGGGAACTAATTTTTTTTGGTGGTATTCCATGGTATATTAAAATTTTAAATTTTTCTGGGATTTGAAGGGATTCAATATCCTAAATGTTTAGTAGTTCATTCTATATCCATTGATGATTCTAGAGTCTATTCTATTCCTCTCATTCTAGAAGGGTGGGTTCTCGATGATTTTGTAACAGCCCGAACCCAGTTTCACAGTGTCTGTGTATTATTTTATTACATTGGAATGACCATAATAAATTATAATCACAATACACCAATCAGTTTAGTATCCATGGAAATACTATATAAAAACATAAGTATTACATTACATCTTGAAATGAAAAAAACATAATATCACCTTTCAAAAAAATAAAACACCTTAGAATATCTATACAGTTTAAACATAATATACTTCTTTGCATCCCGAGGATAAATGAATCATAATAAATGGGTGAGCTCAGATACTCAATAAGGATAATGAATATAGTAAATGTTTTCATAAATAAGCTTAAACATTTAAGGAAAGGTATAAAACAGAATCAAAATCCTTCTAAACATAATTTTCAACAAAGTATGGAAAGAAATAAATTATATAATTCCATTTAAACCTTCAAATGGATATTTTAATAGTCTAATAATCACATGAAATCTCAATAACTAAACTCTTAAAGAGGGACTGCATAATTTGAGACATCATAACCATAAAATAAATTGACTATTACAAGACCATATATATCCATATACCATTAAATAATTGTTCCAAGACACTAGAATATCTCATTAGACCTACCAATGAATTGAGGGGATATAACAGGAACCAATGGCTCTTACTAAGTCAATTTCATTCATCTTGTGGAAGGGGTAAACATAACATAAAAATTATTCTTAAAACTAGCATATGAAAAGTTAATAATTTCATCATAAACCATGAATGGTTTCAAAATATCACATCCACAATCAAATATATCATTATCCTTTAAATTAAATGTGGAATTTCGTATCATAATAAATAAACCAGAATTAATCATAAATTCCAACAAACAATGTTGACATTGATTAAAATAATCTAATAAAATTATTAAATTATTTTGAGGAAAATACCTCTTATTACTTTGAAATAAATTATAATTCATGAAATTATAAAGGAAAAAATTTATTTTGAAAATAAAATTGTATTCATGTATGATATTCTTCAAAACATTATGGTTTTATGATAGTGGAAATATCTTCTCATGCCATATATGTTTACAAAACACTCTTTCCGTAATTTGATGATAAGGTCAAAAATTACATCATTTGGAAAATGATAGAAAGAATCATTACCAAAAAATAATAAAAGGTAAAATGTGGGTGAAAATGACATTAAAAAATTGTTAATAATATTTTGAAATATATTTTAAGAAACATGGACTTGTATTGAAAATATTACACAATAGAAACTTTTATATAAACAATCTCAAATAATAATGAGATTTTGATGTGAACCCTTACCTTGTACATTCCTTTACTAGTGGGTATGTTAACATACTTAATAATAGTTAAGGAATATAATTATATTATACTAGTATGGTATAAATATTTTTGATATCATATATGATCCACTTATATTCAATTGGTAATAATATTTTTTTACCATTGTTACAGGTGTTAACTGCATCATTTTCCTATACATCTTTTTTTCTGTAATCCTAGTTGATATTAATATAATTTATTTTATTAATTTCCCGAATGATATAATGTTACAAGTATTTTTTGACCAATTATATACAATTTAGAATCATTCTTTAATAGTTAATCATGGTGAATGGATCTCACCGCGTCATGGTGACTGTAGGCCGTACATACGCATGAGTGATTATATCATTCTCATGAACGTTAAATAGTATAGAATTGGGTGGTATAATAGTTATAAAGAATAATTATCATGTAGTTATCATTATTTATATCCACTATACTCATCATTATACCCATACAAATTAATTAGTGTGGAATAACAAATTACATCATGGTGTTCAGATGGTAAGTCGTAAAGATGCTAACATAGTGATATTGTTATTCGAGTGATGGATAAATTGAGAAAGATGGTTTTTTCTTGATTATAATAACGTCTAATTATATGTATGATAATATATTTTTTTCGTTTATATGTAAAAAACTTTGAAATAGGATGTATAATATGGAAAGAATTTAGAAATAGGTGATACATAAATTGCATATTTTTCAGGTATCACCTATTGGTTTTCTCAAAAGGCATACATAGAATGACTTTCAACCCAAACAAGAGACTATATTATATATAGAGAGATGTAGGTAGGATAATTGGTTAGGGTTTTTCTGAGAAAAAGTACTTTATATGTGTGAATAAAAGAGAAGGAGAAGTTTCCATTTATAAGAGAGTAGAGGGGTACTCTTGGAAAATCATGAAATATTAATTTATTATATATTTATTTTCGTTTTCAAATAGTTAACATGTGATTTAGTTTGATTATAATATCAATATTGGTCGAAATATCCTCAAAAAATTATTTTTATACATGTTTAGTTCATAAAATTGACCCTATCTTTTGGCTTTATCTCATAGTTAAATAATTTAACGTTTACAGGGACCACATGTCTTTCTACACAGTAGGATTATTATATTTACCATAAAATTAAAAAAGAACCCCTATAGTATCTTTTATGAAATTTTAAAAAATATCAATGTTTGTAGGAAAAAAGTTATATTTTTATGAATTTTATGAGATTTAATAAAATATTAGTAATTTTTAATTATAATTTTTTTCAATTTTGATACGATTCAATTATTTAATTTTAAAAAAACCAACATGATAAATTCGAACCAATATATAAAATATGTAAATAAAAATTTAGTGTTATTTAATAAATTTTTAATTTTCATTTATTTAGTTAAATTATATTAATTTTAATACATTATAAATCTTTAATTTGATATTCCTATTAATAAATTAATTTCTACTACACTATTGAGTTATAATTAATTTTAATTAGTTAATCTCAAAATATTATAAATAAATTACAATGATTTAGTTAATTATTTTATCTTTCTAGAGACTATTTATAATCAATGTTTTCCTATGGATATCTTTATACTAAAATTATTATACATACATGAAATGAGAATGTGACATTTCATCACATTCATTAATTATAATAATATTCATGTCATATTCAAGGACAAGGGTTCATTAAATTATTAAATTTCTAAAAATAGGTGAGAAGTGGTGAATTTAGTAATGAAATAGGATATTTATGGTTGTTTGGGTAATTTTATATTTTTATTTTTACATTTAATTACCCTATATACCCTTAACCATGGTAATAAAAAAATCAATAATGCTACGATTCATAATACCCAAAAAAATAAAAGTTGGATATTAACATTACATGGATCTAATAATTCATAATATGTATCCATTTTATTATATTTAAAATATATATGTTTTTTAATTAACATAAAATTAATTCCCGTTCAGAAAATGATAAAACAAGGTTTTCAAAAGTAAAAAACCATCAAAAGATTAGCATGTGTTTATATCTAAATTTAATGTGAAAATAATTCAAATAAACAAAATTTTTTCAAATGATAAAAAATAATCTAATTACACTCTAAAATCAATTAAAACAATATCATAGAAATATGAAAAAATTAGTTGAAAAAGAATAATTGAATTTAAATGCACTAATTTCAAGATTCATTAAAATATAAAAGATATCAGAAAATCACAAAATATTTTTTGAAACTAAATTTTTATGTCCCTCTACTAAATAAAAAATTTAGTTTTTTCATTTTGAATATATAAACATGTAAAATTTTGTATTCAAAAAGGGTTCACCATCAAAATGCGGTAAAACTGCATTTTTTAACTACACTTATTTTATTTGAAAAAAATGAATTTGTTATTATATATTGTCAAAGAAACACATGAGATAGATATTAAATTTATATAAAATTGAAATTTTTGATAATAGAATTCATAATTTTTTTTTAAATTACAATTTGTCATGTTTTTGAACTCAGTGTAGCGATAAATGAATGATCTTGAATTATATAAAAGGAAGAAAATATTTGAAGCATGGGGTGTGAAATTCTTCCCTCCATCAAATAATTTCCTCTTCATAATTTCCATAATATCACTTCATAAAAATATTTGGGTGGTTCTTAATCATATGTTCTTCATGTTATACATTGCCTCTTCTAATTTATGGTTTCTTCCAAGAACATTTACCAGAAGAAGCATCTGATTTCTCAACACTTTTTCTCTTGTATCATGTATTTTGATTGGCTATTAACAATAATACATATCAGCTTGAAGTTCTATATCATCATAGGTTGGTAAATTTGTTTGTTTTGATATGTATTTTTTTAACATTTATACATGGAACACATTATTAACTTTGGAGAGACATGGAAGAATTTCCAAATACTAAAATATAGCACCAATTCGTTCCAAAATCTCCAAAGGTCTGATATACCTGGTATTTAATTTACCCTCCTTACTGAATCGTATAATACCCTTACATGGAGATACCTTCCGGAAAAAATTATCCCCCAATTCAAATTCCAAATCCTTCCTTCACTTATCAGAATATCTCATTTGTAAACTTTGGTTTATTTTTATATGGGTATGAATATGCATTACATTTTTCATCATTTTCTCAACAACTTATAGGTTTATGAGTTTTTATTCACCATCATCATCCCATAATGTTGGTGTATTACATCACTATTCATATATTATTTATATAGTTTCATATTAATTATTCAATAGAATATATTTTTATTGGAAAATTCTAAATGTTTTAAATAATGATCCAAAATACCTAGAATGTCAAGTGAAAAAAATCACAACATGTCTTCTAATGGTTGAATATTCTACTCTGATTTTGCATCAGTTTGAGGGTGGTATGAAGTGATAAAATGTTGGTCAAAATCTAGAGCCTTCTAAATACTTTTCTAGAATCTTCATGAAAAAATAGGATCATTGTCAGAAATAAATGTTATGGGTACACCATGATGTCTTAAAACATAATTAATGTATTATCTTGTTAAACATTAAAGTGGTTAATCTTCTTGTATAGCATGAAAATGTGCTGATTTGGTAATAAAATCAACAATAAACCATATTGCATCATTTCTTCTAGAATTAGTTTGCATACCCTTCAAAAAGTCAATCATAATGTCATCTCATTTTCACCTATGTATAGGAAGAGTATTCATGAATCCTCTTGTAACACCCTGATATTTTATGAGAAGTATATATTTTTTATTTATTTATTATGTTATACGCAAAGGAATATTTCACTGCACACAACACTAGCTTGGCTTGCGTTACACGCAATCATGACCTTCCTCGATAGCGTGTGTAGTATGCAATACCGAGTTTCACTAAACAACAATATATTATTATAATATTATGAACTAGCCGTTATGAATAGTATTAACTGAATTTTAAATTTTATAACATTATAAATCATCTTACACATTTTCTAGAATTAGGTATGAAAACAAAATCAGTTTTTTCAGATAAAAGAAGTATTTTTTCAAAAAATGCAGTTTTACCACCTTTTGATGGCGCACATATTTTAAATCTAGTTTTTGACATGTTTATAAGTTTTGACAAAATAAAATTATTCTTTGGAATAAAGATATAAAAATTTACTTTGGATAAAATTTTCATATTATTCTGGTAACTTTCATATTTTGATGAATAGTAAAAACACGATATATTTTAATTAAAAACAACTTTTTTCATCAAAATAATTTATATGGCTATATTATCTTTTTAATTGGGTTTAAACTGTAATTATAATATATTTTTACCATTTAATCCAATTTTGGCCATTGGAATTAATTTCACTTTGAAATTGGGCATAAACAAGTGATGATCTTTTGATAGTTATTGTTTCTTAAAAACACACTATTTGTTTTGATAACGAGAATTAATTTTAAAATTAATTAATTCCACTTATATGTTTTTAATTTGGAAAAATATACATCATTTTTGAATTCGGAATATCAAATATATCTTAGGCTGAATTTTTGGTATTTTTCGGAAAAACTTCAATTTTTGATGAATAGTGAAAACACTGAGTTATTGGTTAAAACCGACTTTTTATTTAAATAGTCATTTATTTGATTTAAATTTATTTTAGGTCAAAATGGGTATATAATAATTATATAAGTTCAATGAAAATCATTGGAGTCATTTTATAATAATTTTAAATTTATAAAAATTGTATTGAACTTTTCATCGTCTTTTACCCACCTTCTAGGAGCTTTTGCAATTGTTCATCAAAGTTAATTTTACCGCTTCTGTGAGTTGAATTTTGAAAATCCGAGAGGCACGGTAAATATCAAGGAGTAAAATGTGGTTCAATTAGATAAAAATAATTTTTGGTGAATAGTAACTTTTTACTTTTATTTACCATGGTTAAAAGTCAATAGGGTAATTCAAAGTTAAAAGAAAATTATAATAAATCAAAATTACCTTAACACTTGTCCAAACCTTATTTGATGAGTAATTCCCGACCATGGGAATCCTTGGGTCGATTTTGGGACCCCATTGAGCCACTTATGAAAGACAATGACACATTAGATTAATTAATTTAATGTAAAGACAAAATTGGCATTAACAAACAATTCTTTAGTAATTAATTTTTATAAGGGGATATATAAACTATCTTTTCGACTATAAATATTAATTGGAAATATAGAATTATTTCCTACATTTTTTTATTTTTTTTTATAATTTTTAGACATAAAATAAATTAAATTATTTATGACACAATAATGATGAAATATTTACCTCATTAATAAATGATTTAAATAAATAAGATTACAATGATTAAAATATTTTCCAAAACATGTCCAATTCTGATTGGATGATTTTATTTTGACCATGAGTCATATTATATTTATCTTTAATTATTTTTGGACATTTTGAAATCGAAGATAAGTTTATAATAAAATAATATTATACAACTTTCAAAAGGTTCCCCTCTCCTCCCTTATAAAAGGGAACCTCCTCCCTCTTCTCCTCACCCGACTTTGAGCCTTCAAGCTCATCCAAACCCTACCCATTTCAATTACCCACTTCCTTAGAAACCTACTAGAGGTACTGGTCTTCTCAAAAGACCAACTCTAGTGCCCTAAGAGAAAGTTTAAAGGAGGCACTTCGAAGAAGAGATAATAGCTTCTACCGTTTTCTTCAAGTTCCATTCTTCTTCTACTCCCACTTCTTTAGTTGTTTCATTATGAGGTAATAACATCAGTATCCCTCATATACTGATATGTTATTATAAATATGAAACAACCCCATTTCACCTCTTATCCATCCTACGGTAAACAAAATCACCACGCGTGCATGCGTACGAAATACCGTCTCCACGCTGTGGTGTAATATGTTTTCCAACAGCACCTTACTTGGATGGATATAATGGTGTAAATAAATAACTATATATTATTATTTTAATGTGGTATTATTTCTGAAATATTATACTTATACTTCAATTCAATTCCACGGTCATGGGAACGATATCATCGCCCGTGCGTACGTATGACCTACCGTCTCCATGATGTGATGCGACTCGTTCTATATGATCTTCATTGAATAATGATTATATAAATGAAATTAATGAATGAATATGATATATATTACACTAATCCCATTCTTTAAATGATGTATATATATCCTATAAAGAGGAATAAGAATTTATTCGACAAAACACGCACAAGAACATAAAGCAATAAACACCCGAATAACAAGTAGCAATGAAATATTACTACTATGAAGATACAAATATGACCATATATGATATCATAATAATTAATATGATTCTTTAATAAGTCAATTAGCATTATTTAAACCATATTACAGGAGGTTCGTATTCATACAAAGCATATCAGACCTAAGGTAAGAGAAAATCTCACAATCTCATTTTTATCCGAGATTGTTTGTACTTTGGTATTTACTAGGGTGTATTTTATCATCCACATACATGTTTACTCAATATGTATTATTATTTCCATCCTCCTACAATTTTTTAAATAAAATTTTACTATTCGGTGAGTTTTTAGTAAAGGATATGAAAGGAATCTTTTGTCATTTTTCGTACGAGGTACTTTTTGACTCTTCCGGCCGAAGTACGAGAAGAATGTTTTTTGTAACTTATACGACATGAATGGATTTTTAGAACATTATTTCCAAGAAGCTTCCTTTACTAGTTTTCATGTTTATTTTTAATCAACTTCTTTTAGTTTAAAATTTTATGACATGTTAAGAAAGGAAAAATGTTTTTAAAGTAGAAAGGATATTTTACTCAAGAATGGAGTTCAAGTGTTTTATCAAAATTATTTTCCATCTAAGAAAAAATAGGGTTCTGTTTATCTCCCTATTTTTACATTAATTTGATTGTTTTATGATGGAATTAATTTTATGATGTCCTTTTATCTTATATGGGTTATGTTATGATGGAAAGATGTTTAAGAATCCCATTTTTATGACATGGGTTATTCTATGATGTATAATTTTTGATTTTGTGGCACACATAAGAATAGTTTCATTATGAGATGGGTGTGACCTATATCTCCCTCCAATGCATTGGGTAAAGATTTATATCTCATGAGATAGACATGGCTGGAATGGCAAGTTAAACTAGTTCAGTGATATAGGACTGGAACGAGGAGTGAACTCGGTTCAGTAATGGACTATGTCCTCTATGATGGTCTTGGTAATGAGCCTTGACTAATATGAAATGATTTTCTTTGATTATGTGTGTATGCCACAAATTTTCATGTTTTATGTTATGATTATTTGGGATTACTTTTCATTACTATGATTTATCCCATGACATGATATTATGACCTCTTTTGCAGGTTATGATTTTCAAAATGTTATGTTCTTATATATATGATATGACTGATATTTCTTTTGTTTACCCTTACTGAGCATTTGATCTCACCGTTTTGTATGTTTTCTTTTCCCTAGGTTAGGAAGAAGGATATTAAGTAGGATATTCCAAAAAGGGACTCTAGATATGATGAAATAAATGAGAGACAATGTAGTTGATTTTATGAACCAGTTGTTTATGTTTCCTAGTTTCTAAAGACACTATACCTATACGGTCCTTTCTTGGTTTTGTTATATTTTGTAATAAGTATGCTTTAACTCTGAACTAATAATAATGTATGTAAATTATGGGTCATCATACTTGGTATCAGAGGAAAGGTATAGTCAACCTTAGGAAATTAGGATGTGAAAGCCTTAGTAAGAACCCTATGGATAAGTCTAAGCATAGAAAACAATCTTAGTGTTTTAGAAATGGCCATGAAAAACCTATGATAAGACCTTAATTGTGAAATTTTTTTCTTGACTATATTTTTTTCCTATTATGATAAGTGTTGCTCACACTATGCTTCATGGTTTTAGTCAATGGATGGAGCCCGAAGGAACCGTGTTAATGATGAATGCGATAGGAAATGCAATGATTGTCCCCCTGAGAAACCAAATGTTATGGGAGCTGGAATGCAAAATCATACAGCCATGCTCACACAACTTTCTCAAGCTATGAACCATGCCAGACTTCCAAACGAGAAAAGGAAGTAGCAACATTCTGTTGAATCCTTCATGAGGCAGCGTTCACCTTCATTCAGTGGGTCTTATGATCCATTACTAACTGAACAATGGATTAGTACCATTGAAAAGATATTTTCAGTTCTACAATGTTCTGAACATGAAAAAGTCATCTTAGTAGTGTATCGTTTGGAAGGTGATGCTGATCAATCGTGGAATCTTATTAAGAATACGAGGCAAAGAGATGAAATTGAGTCCATGGAATGGGATGAGTTCAAGAAATTATTTTTCAATAAGTACTTCCCTGGTATTCTTCGAACAAAGATGGAGAAGGAGTTTCTTGAACTGAAGCAAAGGGATGATGAATCGGTTGGTACCAATGAAGCTAATTTTAAAATACTTTCAAGGTACGCTTCTGGAATTATTATCAAACCTGAGAGTAAAATCGATCAATTCTTTGGTGGCATAAAACCAAGTCTTCAAAGGGAGTTATCCATAAGGGACTTCAATAGCTACGAGGAAATTGTTCAATGTGATCTCAAGGTTGAGATGGAGATTGGAGTAACCCATCAGTCATATGGGTTTGATAAGAAGAGGAAAATGGAATTCAAAGGAAAATCTAAAGACCACACTGAAAAGATGATGAGTTTTCCTTTATGCTCAAATTGTGGAAATAATCATGGAGGGAATTGTCTTAAAGGGACAAGAAAATGTTTTATGTGTGGAAAATAAGGTCATTGGGAAGTTGAATGTCGAAATAATGGGAAGAAGATGTCTAATGATGTGAAAAAAGAAAGGGATACACAGAATTCACCTCCTACACTTCAATGTTTCAAGTGAAAAGAGATGGGGCATTATGCCAATCAATGCCCAAATCCAAGGGTTGTTGATGATGATCAACGTCAACAAACTCTTAAGGCCAAAGACAAAGGAAAGTCACATGCAATTACTATCGGCGATGTGGAGTATGATAATGAAGTGGTTAAAGGTACACTTACCATCCACTCTAAAGTAGAAAATGTTTTATTTGATTCAGGATCCACCCACTCTTTTATTTTTGAAGAATTTACTAAGGGTATCGTCGTATTACCTCAACAATTAGATGTTGAGTTACCTGTGACAACTCCTAATGGAACAACGGTCACATCAAAAGTTTATAATTATTCTCTGATTGAAGTTTGTGGGAAAGTGCTTCCTACAAATCTTGTGATCCTTCCTATAGTGGAATTTGATGTGATTCTTGGCATGGATTTGCTTTCTTTATACGGAGCTCATATCAATTTCCAAAGAAAGGAAATCACATTTAATATTCTAGATCAATCTATGATTGTCTATCGATGCAAGGATGAATATAACCTTACAGAGTAAATTTCTTCCATATTATGGGTCTTGATTCCAATAAATGAAGGTTATTTATCTCAAATGGTTGGCGAGAAACTCACGATTAAGAATATGCCCATTGTATGGGATTTTGATAATGTCTTTCTAGAGGAATTGTCGGGTGTTCCACCAAATCATGAAGTTAAGTTTTCAATAGAACTCGTACTGGGTGCTTTTCCTATTTCAAAGACACCCTATAGGATGGACCCAATTGAGTTGCAGGAATTGAAGAAGAAACTCCAAGAGAATCTTGATAAATGATTCATACGCCCTAGTGCGTCACCTTGGGGAGCACCTGTTCTGTTTGTTTAGAAGAAAGATGGATCAATGAGACTCTGCATTGATTATCGAGAACTTAACAAGATCACGATCAAGAACAAATATCCTCTCCCATGCATTGATGACTTATTTGACTAATTACGCGGAGCTCAATACTTTTTCAAGATCGATCTTCGTTCAGGGTATCATCAATTAAGGGTCAAAAGGGAGGATATACCAAAGACGACTTTCCGTACAAGGTATGGACACTATGAATTTATAGTGATTCCATTTGGTCTTACTAATTCCCCTGCTATCTTCATGGATCTGATGAATAGATTATTTAGAGACTACATCGATCAGTTTGTGGTAGTCTTTATAGACGATATTCTTGTCTATTCAAAGAGCAAGGAAGAACATGAAGATCACTTGAGAATTGTATTGAAGACCATGAGAAAGGAGAAGCATTATGCCAAATTTACCAAGTGTGAATTTTGGCTTCAAAAAGTTTCAATTTTGGGTCACATAATCTCAAAAGAGGGGATATCTAGGGATCCAGCAAAAACAGAGGTTATCGAAATATGGTCGAGACCAACAAAAATAACTGAGATCCGAAGTTTTCTTGGTTTGGCTGGATATTATCGAAATTTTGTGAAAGATTTTTCATGATTATCTAATCCACTCACCAGGTTGACTCGAAAAGGAGTTAAGTTCGTGTGGACGGAGGAATGTGAAGAGAATTTCAAGGAGTTGAAATGAAGGTTATCCAGTGTACATGTGCTCACACTGCCTTGTAGTGGAGAAAGGTTTGTGATCTACAGTGACACATCCAAGAAGGGATTGGGGTGTGTTCTCATGAAAAACGATATGGTGATTTCTTATGCCTCACGACAGTTGAAAATTCATGAGAAAAATTACCCAACTCATGATTTGGATTTAGCTGCGGTAATATTTGCATTAAATATTTGGAGGCATTATCTTTATGGTGAAAGTTGTGATATTTATACTAATCACAAAAATTTAAAGTATATTTTCACACAAAAGGATCTGAATATGCGCCAAAGAAGATGGTTGGAGCTGATTAAGGATTACGACTGCTCAATTCATTACCACCCTGGGAAAGCAAACAAGGTGGCAGACTCATTAATTCGACAAGACCATGCTAGCTTATCCATGATGAGGATCACAAAAGATCATATATTTATGGATTTACAAAGGATGGATCTTGGATTTATAATGGAAGGGGAAAAATCTTATCTTTCTCAAATGAATGTTCAACCATCTATACATGTGGAGATTAAAAAGGAAAATAAATAATATGTAGAGTTACAAAATAAGGTGAGAAATGTTCCTGAATTCAACCTTGATTTTGATGGGATAATAAGGTTCAGGAATCAGGTTTGTGTTCCTCCAATCCCCAAATTAAAGAAGGAGTTTCTCAATTAAGCTCATAGTTCTTCATTCTCTATTCATCCTGGAGGCACAAAGATGTATAAGGACTTGAAAGTGAACTTCCGGTGGGATGGCTTGAAAAGAGATGTGGCTGAATATGTCTCTCAATGCTTGGTTTGTCAGCAAGTTAAAGCTGTGAGACAGATGTCTAAAGGGACGTTACAACCATTACCCATACCAGAATGGAAATGGGAAAAAATCAATATGGAATTTGTCACTGGACTTCCTAAAACATCCAAAAGCAATAATGCTATCTGGGTTATAGTTGATCGTCTTACGAAGTCGGCACACTTCATTTCTATTAGGTAAGATTTATCTCTGGATAAGATTTCCAGGATATATGTAAAGGAAGTGGTAAGATTTCATGGAGTACCACTTTTCATTATATCTGATCGGGATCCATGGTTTACCTCAAAGTTCCAGTGAAGTCTTCAGCATACTCTAGATATAGAGTTGAGTTTCAGCACTACTTATCATCCTCAAACAGATGGTCAGTCTTAGAGGATAATTCAAACTCTAGAAGACTTGTTAAGAGTTTTCTCTATGGATTTCAAAGGTGGTTGGGATCAAAACCTACCTTTGGTGGAATTTTCCTATAATAATAGATTTCACTTCAGTATTTAGATGGCTCTTTATGAAGCTCTCTATGGAAAGAAATGCAGAACTCCAACTTGCTGGGATGAAGTTGGGGAAAGAAAGCTATTAGGACCAGATCTTGTTGATGAGATGGCAGAAAAAGTCTGATGTATTCAACAACACATAAGAGCAGCTCATATTCGACAAAAAAATTATGCAGATAACTTAATAAAATACCTAGAGTTTTAAGTGGGTGATAAAGTGTTCTTATGAATATCTCATTGGAAGAGAGTAATGAGATTTGGGAAGAAGGGAAAGCGGAGCCCTAGGTATATCGGTCCTTTCGAAATACTGGATCGTGTTGGGAAGGTATCTTATCGATTGGCGCTTCCACCGAATCTCTCTCAAGTTCATGATGTGTTCCATGTATCTCTCCAGAGAAAGTATATACATGATCCTTCACATGTACTAAGCTTAGAAGTTGTACCACTGGAGCAAGATCTTTCTTATGAAGAACTACCGATAGAGATTCTGGAACGTAGCGAAAACGTTCTACGGAACAAGACCACTCTCTTGGTGAAAGTTTTATGGAGGAACCACCAATTATAATAAGCTACATGGGAACTTGAGGATATGATGAGGGAGAGGTATCCTCATCTGTTTGTTACGAAGTGACGAATTTCGAGGCGAAATTCATTTTAAGGGGGGTAGAATGTAACATCCTGATATTTTATGAGAAGTATATATTTTTTTATGTATTATGTAATACGCAAAGTAATCTTTCATAGCACACAACACTAGCTTGGCTTGCATTACACGCAATCACGACCTTCCTCGATAGCATGTGTAGTACGCAATACCGAGTTTCACTAAAAAACGATATATTATTATAATATTATGAACTAACCATTATGAATAGTATTAACTAAATTTTAAATTTTATAACATTATAAATAATCTTACACATTTTCTAGAATGAGGTATGAAAACAAAATCTGTTTTTCGGATAAAAAAAGTATTTTTCAAAAAATGTAGTTTTACCACCTTTTGATGGCACACACATTTTAAATCTAGTTTTTGAAATGTTTATAAGTTCAATTTGACAAAATAAAATTCTTCTTTGAAATCATGATATAAAAATTTACTTTAGATAAATCTTTCATATTATTCTGGTAACTTTTATATTTTGATGAATAGTAAAAACATGGTATATTTTAATTAAAAACAAATTTTTTCATCACAATAATTTATATGGATAGATTACCTTTTTAATTGGTTTTAAAGAGTAATTAGAATATATTTTTACCATTTAATCCAATGTTGGTCATTGGAATTAATTTCATGTTGAAATTGGACATAAACAAGAGATGATCTTTTGATAGTTATTGTTTCTTAAAAACACTCTATTTGTTTTGATAATAGGAATTACTTTTAAAATTAATTAATGCCACTTCTATGTTTTGAATTTGGAGAAATTGACATCATTTTTGAATTTGGAATGTCAAATATAGCTTAGGCTGAATTTTTGGTATTTTTCTAAAAAACTTCAATTTTTGATGAATAGTGAAGACACTGAGTTTTTGGTTAAAAATGACTTTTTATTTAAATAATCATTTATTTGAATTAAATTTATTTTAGGTCAAAATGGGTACATAATACTTATATAAGTTCAATGAAATTCATTGGAGTCATTTTATAATAATTTTAAATTTATAAAAATTTTATTGAACTTTTCACAGTCTTTTACCCACCTCCTAGGAGCATGTGCAATTGTTCATAAAACATAATTTTACCACTTCTGTGAGTTTAATTTCGAAAATATGAGAGACACGGTTAATATCAAGGAGTAAAATTTGGTTCAATTAGATAAAAATAATTTTTGGTGAATAGTAACTGTTTACTTTTATTTACCACGGTTAAAAGTAAATAGAGTAATTCAAGTTTAAAAGAAAATTATAATAATTAAAAATTACCTTAACACTTGTCCAAACATTATTGGATGAGTAATGGCTGACCATTTTAATCTTTGGGTTGATTTTGGGACCCCCTGGAGCCACTTATGAAAGACAATGACACATTAGATTAATTAATTTAATGTAAAGACAAAATTGGCATTAACAAAACATCCTTTAGTAATTAATTTTTATAAGGGGCTATATAAATTATCTGTTCGACTATAAATATTCATTGGAAAGCTAAAAATATTTCCTACATGTTTTCTCTTTTTATAATTTTTAGACCTCAAATAAATTAAATTATTTATGAGAGAATAATGATGCAGTATTTACCTTATTAATAAATGATTTAAATAAATAAGATTATAATGAATAAAATATTTTCCAAAACATGTCCAATTATGATTGTATTATTTTATTTCGACCATTAGTCATCTTATCTTCATATTTAATGATTTTTGGACCTTTTGAAACCGAAGATATGTTTATAATAAAATAATATTTTCACACTTTCTAAAGGTGCCCCTCTTCTCCCTTATAAAGGGGCACCTCCTCCCTCTCCTCCTCACACAACTTTGAGCCTTCACGATCGGCCAAAACCTGACCATTTCACTTCCCCACTTCTTTAGAAACCTACTAAAGGTACTGGTCTTCTCAAAATACCAACTCTAGTGCCCTAAGAGAAAGTTTAAAGGAGGCACTTCGAAGAAGAGGTAATACCTTCTACCATTTTCTTCAAGTTCCATTCTTCTTCTACTCCCTCTTCTTTAGTTGTTTCATTATGAGGTAATAACATCAGTATCCCTCATATACTGATATGTTATTATAAATTTTAAACAACCCTATTTCACCTCTTATCCATCCTACGGTAAACAAAATCACCATGCGTGCGTACGTACGGAATACCGTCTTCACGTCGTGGTGTAATATGTTTTCCACCACCACCTTACAAGGATGGATATAATGGTGTAAATAAATAACTATATATGATTATTGTGAAGTGGTATTGATTCTGAAATATTATACATACACTTCAATACAATTCCAAGATCATGGGAAGGATATCATCGCTCTTGCGTACGTACGGCCTACCATCTCCACGATGTGATGCGACTCGTTCTATATGATCTTCATTGAATAATGATTATATAAATGAAATGAATGAATGAATATGATATATATTACACTAATACCATTCTGTAAAATATGTATGTATATCCTATAAATAGGAATAATAATTTATTCGACAAAACACGCATAACAACATAAAGCAATAAACACCCGAATAACAAGTAGCAATGAAATATTACTACTATAAAGATAAAAATATGACCATATATGATATCATAAAAATGCATATGATTCTGTAATAAGTAAATTAAAATTATTTAAACCATATTACAGGAGGTTCGGATTCATAAGAAGCATATCGGACCTACGGTAAGGGAAAATCTCACAATCTCATTTTTATCTGAGATTGTTTGTACTTTGGTATTTACAAGGGTGTATTTTATCATCCAAATCCATGTTTCCTCAATATGTAATATTATTTCCATACTCCTACAATTTTTTAAATCAAATTTTACCCTTTGGTGAGTTTTTAGTAAATGATATGAAAGGAATATTTTGTCATTTTTCGTACGAGGTACTTTTTGACTTTTCCGGCCAAAGTACGAGAAGAATGTTTTTTAACTTATACGGAATGAATGGATTTTTAGAACATTATTTACAAGAAGATTAATTTACAAGTTTTCAAGTTTATTTTTAATCAACTTATTTTAGTTTAAAATTTTATGACATGTTATGAAAGGAAAAATGTTTTTCAAGTAGAAATGATATTTTCCTCAGGAATGGAGTTCAAGTGTTTTATCAAAATTATTTTCCATCTAAGATAAAATAGGGTTATATTTCTATCCCTATTTTTAAATTTATTTGATTATTTTATGATGGAATTAATTTTATGATGTCGTTTTATCTTATATGGGTTATGTTATGATGACATGATGTTTAAGAATACCATTTTTATGACATGGGTTATGCTATGATGTATGATATAAGATTTTGTGGCACACATAAGAATGGTTTCATTATGAGATGGGTGGGACCTATATCTTCCTCCAATGCATTGGGTAAATATTTATACCTCATGAGATAGACATGGCTAGAACGGAAAGTTAAATCGGTTTAGTGATACAGGTCTGGAACGAGGAGTGAACTCAGTTCAGTAATGGACTTTTTCCTCTATGATGGTCTTGGAAATGAGCCTTGACTAATATGAAATGATTTTCTATGATTATGTGTGTATGAAACAAAGTTTCATGTTTTATGTTATGATTATTTGGGATTACTTTTCATTACTATGATTTATCCCATGAGATGATATTATGACCTCTTTTGTAGGTTAAGATTTTCAAAATGTTATGTTCTTATGAATATGATATGACTGATATTTCTTTTGTTTACCCTTACTGAGCATTTGTGATCAACCTTTTGTTTGTTTTCTTTTCCCCAGGTCAAGAAGAAGGATATTAAGTAGGATATGCCAAAAAAGGGACTCTAGATATGATAAATTAAATGGGAGACAATGTAGGTGATTTTATGAAGTAGTTGTTTATGTTTCCCAGTTTCTAAAGACACTATACCTATATGGTCCTTTCATGGTTTTGTTATATATTGTAATAAGTGTGCTTCAAATCTAAAGTAATAAAAATGTATGTAAAGTATGGGTCATTATACCTCTTGTATTTTGTTTTCCCACATTCACCTATTGACAAACATAACAACTCAACACATAATCAGAATTATCCATTTCATGTTGTCCCACCAAGAATGTTCTTTCATGTCTTTATACATCATAATTATAATGGGGTATATATAGAAGTTTGATATCTGAGCATCACTAATAATTACTTTTTAGCTCAATTATTTTAAGAATATAAATCCTCTTCTCAAATTTCAAAATATCATCTTCAAATATAAATTCGACCAATCTACCATCATTCACAGATTTAATTTTCTTTTGAAAATACACATCATCATACTATGATCTTTTTATCCATTCCATTAATAATGGATAAGAGACCATTTGAAAAAGTAGTGATGTTTTACCTTCCAATATAATTCCCATACCCATCATTATAGGATCCATAAACATAGGATCCCTTTCAACTCACATTTTGTTTATAACTCCTTGGTAGTTTCTGCCCAATGAATCATCCACCTTATTTTGATTCCCTAGGTTTTATTTTTTTGTGTATCAATTATCCTTGTGTAGCTCAAGCCATCTCCTTTGTCTCATTTTTCGTTATTTCTATGACAAAATATATTTCAATCTCTTTTGATCAATATATATCTCACATCATTCACTACATAGATAGTTTCCCCATATATTCAGAGAAATTATTACCACTACTAACTCATGATAATGAGTGGGGTAGTTTGGTTCATGAATATGTAATTTCATTGATTAATATGTAATAACACTATAATTCTGTAAAATTACACAACTATGTCCTTTCCTTGATGCATTACTATAAATCAGAAACCCATCATTCTGATATGGTAACATTAGCATAGAATAATTGATTAATATTATCATCAATTATTCAAAACATTATTCACACTCTTTTGTCAAAATGGAATTAACCCCTTTATGTGTGATATTGGATAATATATTTTGCAATTGGGAAACATTATGGGAAAAATGTCAATAGTAACATTCAAAACAAATAAAATTTCATACCTCAGTTATAATTGTCGGTGACAACCATTCTTAGATTTTGTTTCTCTATTTAGAATCAAATAGATTCATTAATTGGATAGAATATATACAAGAAAAGAAATATACCGAATCTGGAAATCATTATTTTTAAACATCCCATATAATTTATTTCTTATAAATTCCTTCAAAACAATCTTTATGTGGTTTCATGGTCTTCATAGATTTTGTATCATACCAATATATCAATAACAAAAAATACCAAAAAATCATTTAGATATTACTTGAACACTCTATTCACTAAATCCATGAAGACAAAGGGTGAATTACTAAATCCAAATGGAATTACTATAAATTTCAAATGACCATACCTTGTTCAGAATGATATAATTGGAATATACGCTATTTTGAAACAAAATTTATGATATCCTGAATGAAGATCAATCTTCAATAAATATTGAGCACCATTAATTTTATCAAATAAGTCATCAATGCGAGGAAGATGATACATTTTCAATATTGCAATAGATTTGGTTTGGCTATAGTCAATTCACAACATCATTTATCCATATTTCTTCTTAACAAAACGAACTAGGGAACCCCATGGAGAAACACTAAGGAGAATAAATCCCTTATTACTCAATAACACTAATTTTTTTCAGATATACTAATTACACTGTGGATATTATTTAGGTAGTTTTTGATATTGTCCATGCCTTAGGGGTAAATAAATTGAATACAAAACATCACACTCTGGGGGTGTTTAGGTAATTATTCAAGAAAAAATCATTGTACTTGATGAAAATAGTTCATTTTAAAAAATTTCCCACATCAAGAAACATCATACTCTTCATTTAAAGAACATAACTAAATCAAAACCAAAAATTGATTTTTTAAAACAAATAAAAAATTATTCTATGTGTCTAGCAAAAGATACTATTTTAGCATTTCAATTATTCCATTAATAGTTCCTACATAACCACATACAATTTCAAAAACCATTCACCTTAATAACTATCTTATTTTAATTTTTATATATTATTTCACCACCCTTAGGTTTTTGGTATACACCAATTGTAGCCCTAGTTTAAATCTGAACACGAACAGACCAAACGGGGTCCCTAGGGTGTTTCACACCACAATATAATGCCCTATTTCAGGTTCATTACTCAAGAACACAAAAAAGTAAGGAAGAAAATTGAAAAAATAACATCTCCTTAAATATAGAGACTAATAGAATATTCATTAATACCCCATACCTCATTTTCATAGGAAAAAACTCCCCAAACCTAGACCTTTATTCGAACCCAAAAAACCATTACTATCCCATCCATGAATAATCTAGAAATATTTTTTAATGGAATTAAAAGGTGGGAAACCAACACATAAACTGTCTTCAAGAAAATGGATGTAATTGGGGACCAAGTATTACCTATATCATTGGTTTTCACTAAATGACTCTCCACACACAAAAAAATCTATGGATAATCACCCATAGATGAGGGAGGAGATCCCGGTTCATAAAAAATGTTATAGGGGTTGAATGGGGGAAACTGGGGTTAAACAAATTATCCAGATGAAAAATAGTAATTTATCACTTTTTAGGTGATGCATGGTTTAGTCACATGGTTGGACAAACCATGTGCCAACTATGAACATCCCTTTAACCTATAGGGGGAAAATTGCATGGACTCTTAGAATCACCTATGCAGTTTGGAAAACTATACAGTTCCCATACGATTGCCTCGATTGAAGAGGATTATTAGAGACATAGTTTAGTCACAACATGTATAATTTTTATTAACCATGCACAAAATGTGTGTTGCCTACGGTTTGGCCTCTTTACTCCTCTTTTCATGTCATGAACATTCGGGAAACCCAGAGAACTTCCCATACACCCAAGAACCACTTATTTATACATAACTAAGGATGTTTGACCAAAATATAAAATACATTATACCCCCACAAAATTTTAGGATTAGAAAAAGTTAATATGGACAAACTATGTTTGATAGCATATAGGATACACAACATAATGGTTAAATGAATGACTAAATATTATTATTTAACATGGATATTATAACCTATTGGTTATATTGGTTTGTATGAACATGACTCAATATATTTTTTACACACAGTTATAATTTTTTTATCATTACTTAAATAGATTTAATAGGCATAAGATAATAAAAAATCCAATTATTTTATAGGATATATTTCTCTAAAAGCTCGTTTTCCCATCTTTTACTACAACAATTGCTTTAAAACTAATATTTTAAATTCTTATATAGTATATTTTTAAAATTTTATATAGTTTTTAATATAAATTATATTTTTTAATCTTTTTTGTTCAAAATAAACTCAATGTGAATTTTTTGTATTTTTTTGATAAGTTACATTTTTTAATGAATACTAAACAATAGTACATTTTTATTGAAAATAAAATTTAATATAATCATTTTAAAATGATAAATGATATATTAATTTTATTAATGTAAAATTATATCCATTATAAATATATTAATATTATTTAGTTAATTCTAGTAATTATCTTTATGAATTTGGAAAAAAAATATTTCCAACTATTAAACAATTTCACTTTATAATCCTTCTTTCTCATCACATCTACATTACTAATTTTATATTAAATTATCTAAATTATTTGAATTGAATATGGAATAATATAATCCATATTTCTAATAAGATGTTCTAAATTAAATATATATTTCCCATTATTTCCAATATAAAGAGTTACTATAGAGGTTTATTTCCTCAGTCAAGGGAAAATCATGTAATTAAGGGTAAAAATAATTATGACAAGGATTTTAAAATTACCCTATAAGTTTTTCTAATTTATTGCATTATTTATTTTCAATAGAAATGATCATTGGGGTAAATTTATATCCCCTCCCAAAAATATATATATGATATTTTTGACAAAAGTAAAACATTTCACATTGTGGTTTTTAAGAAGTATATCATTTTTATTATGTGAACATCCGTAAGTTACCTTAAAAACAAATATTTTTAATGATAAAATATTTATCTCCATTATGGTAATTATTTTATTTTTTTGGTATGTAACAGTTACCTTAAATGGATTCAAAAATTCTAGTAGAAATTATCAAATTAATAGAAAATTCAAATAAATGACATTATAATTATTAAAAAATATATATAATTTCAAATTTTAAAGGAGATCAAAAAATAATATAGAAAAATTTGACATTTCTAAGATGTAAATATATAGATGGTTTGAAAAATAAGATATATATATATATATATATATTTAAAAATACAAAATATTGATTATTATAATAATTGACATTAATGATACTTTAAAAAATAATTTTTTTTGTTGAATTCTATATTTTGTTATTTATACAGCATTTAGTATTTTAAAAATTATTAATTTTTAATTGAATAAACAATGTGTTAGATTTGAATAATAAATTAAGGCATTTATTTCATTCCTAAGAATTATAAGTAAATTACCATGGTAAAAAATCAGATATTTGTAAGATACACATTGAGAACTAAAAATATTCTTATTTTGTTGTTATGTAATAATTTATTAGATAATAATGTCGAGAGTTGATTATTTTGACTATATCATTTACATAAATTTTATCAATGTCTTTATCAAGGTAAAAATATAATAATATAACCCATATGTGAGGTGTGGATGGAATTGACTGAAATAAACTCATCCCATTGGATAAAATCGTATTTTTGGGTTGATTTGGTGTCGTTATTATATAATTATTAACAATAAATAGTCCATATTTCCTTTATCATGATTATAAAACTTTATTTTGGTTGTGATTCATTGTTTCTAACTGAAATGGATTACTATTTATCAAAGTTTTAATATCCAAATATGAGATATTGAATCCATTTTTCATGATTCATCGCGTACAATTAGTTGAAATTAAATTAATAAAATTATGAAATATTTTACAAAAAAAAATTATACAAGAATTTATATTTTATTATATATATTATTTTCTACCAAATATAAATATAAATTTCCCTACACAGACCATTATTAGATTTACATTAATATTAAAGAACCTATTATATTTTAAAAATATTCATAATGGAATTTGACATTGAATATAAATAAAAGGAATATATATATATATATATATTATTAAAAGTTAGATTTATTCTATATTTATTGAAAATTACAACCTTCCAAAAAATTATATCAAACTATTTATATGGTTTTTGAGATATGATGAATTTAAAAGTAAATAATTTTATCAAATAAAATTTATTATTCTTATAGATTTCTTTTAATATTTCCTTTTATAAGGAAATACCAATAATTTTTTTATAAAACCAATATTTGAAGAAGAAATTGAAATTACATTAAATTCAACATTAATTTTGTTGGGAAAAAATCCCTCAAGGTATCATGGAAGAATTTTTTAGGTAATCATGTTTGTTGACTAAGAGGGACACTATGTTGTGTTTGTTGAGAAAGCAGACCATGATGTCCAATTTGTTTACAAAGGGGGTTTACATGGTGAATTTTTGGCTTAAAGAGATGTTGTTTACTATCCATGTTTGATCGAAGAACCCCAACAATGGTATGGACGATCTGGAGGTGGTCCAAAAATAGTAGATATAGGGTGTGACCATTTTCCAATGATTTCCAATGTTTTGGGCATGAAAATAGGAAAATGGAGGGATGTGCTTTTTTAAAATGGACGTGCATAAAAAATTTCAGTGGTGCACAGAAAAAGAAAGTATTTCGTGAAATATAGGAATGTGGTTTTTTGGGCAAGTGGTGTTTCGAGATAAAAATATAAAAAATTGACAAAGGCATGAAGTGCATGTAAAATTAGAGTGGACCAAAAAAAATAATGTGTGGCGTGAAATAGAGGAAGGATGTTTTTTGTGCAAGATATTTTTTGAGATCAAAAGCTCAAAAATTGGAAATGTCATGAGGTGTGCGAAATATTGGAGCAACGCCCAAAAAATGGTGTTGCAGTAAAGATATGTTTTCAGTGAGAAAAAATGATTAAGTGATAAAGGTGGGTTTTTGCATGTATAGTACAATATTCCCTATAAATATGAGGTGAAACCTTCTTTTATTTTAGCTAAATATTTGGATATAATCTTATCTTTGGAATGCGAAATTGGAATACACCATGAAGTTACGTATAAATGTCATGTTTTCACGTAAAGAGGTGTTTTCACATAAAGCTTAGGCAGTACGTAAAAGTGTTTCTTATCCTTAATGAAAAGGTTGCATGTAAAAGAAGGTTATTTTTCATAATATAATTGGTTGCACGTAAAAGTGGTGTTGCTTAAAAATTTTATTTTGCATAAAAGTAGGGAATTGCATATAGGCCCGAGTGATAGTTACACGTAAAATTTAGTGTTGCCCATTACACATAGTACAAAGATAGATTCATCTACGGGTGAAAGTGGGACATCAATAGAGCATCTATCAATAGTTAATGATGTATATTTTATTAGAGATAATTATGAGACCTCCATGCCTATAAAATGTGAGTGGATATTTGGAAGAATTAGTGGTCACCCTTTAGTTGAGAGAGTAGTGAGATTTCATATCATGATTTTTTATAAACCATAAGGGACAGTGAGTCTTCTTCGATCATGGTAAACTAAAGTTCCCTTTTAGTGGATTTGGTACATTGGCACATCATCAGTGTACACTCCTTAGATGTATCACAGTGAGGGTGAAGCAAGCAAAAATCATAGTGTCATGTTCGTGATATATTTTATGTTTATACTTTTCTACAGGAATGATAGAGAATATAGTTTTTAATAATAGTGAAACTAGATCAAGAGGAATAGTTTATGTAATCTATCATACCCTGATTCATGCCCCCTCTCAAGGTATCTAACCTAGTATACCTAAAAATTGGTATCATAAGGAAAGGATGATATCAGTGTTTCTCTCTCAAATGGAGGTTACCAATCACAAAGGGATTCCGATCATCGATGGGAACAATTTTCAGCTATGGAAGAATCTGATGCAACACTACATTCTATCTTTTTTAATGTATTTGATCATAGAAAAAATGCAATGAATAACTACCGATATTAATATTGGTGCATTATCAGAATACAAGCGAAGAGAATTAGATATTGACGCTAATGGAATCAATGCTTTAGTGGGGACCCTCTCCATTGATATTTATATAACTATGATGTGATGAAAAACATCACATGATATATGGAAAACTTTATTGAACATATATGAAGAAGGATCAATGGTCCGAGAGGCAAATCTGCAAGAGTTGTGGAATAAGTATGATGATCTTAGAATGATCCCGAATGAGTTTGTTGATGCATTCTTTGATAGGGTAAAAGTTGTAGTTGAAACCATGCATGGTCTTGGACATGCTATCGAAGACATAAATATTGTGAAGTGTGTCTTTTGGAATCTACCACCTCATTTAAATCTAAAAGTTTCAGTTTTGAAAGCTAATGACCCCAATGAGCTTACATTGGATAACCTACACAACACCCTTGTTGCATATGAAATGAGAAATGATGATAACAATATTGTGGAAAAGGGAAAATCCCAAAGGTGGCATTCAAAGCCATGATGAAGCTCAATATTGAAGATTCTCATGAAGAAGAAGAGTCATATAAAGTGATGAGATTCCTTTCCATGAATCATAAAATAGGAAATGGAAAGTTCAAAAGGATACTTTCACATTCTTGTTTTAGATGTGGAAACGTTGGTCACCATGCCGCATGGTTCCCCAAGAAGTTTCCATAAAACGAGGAGGATGAAATTGAAATCCCCAAGAAGAAGACTTTATCCTAAGTGAAAGTCATGAAATAATTAAAGAGAAATTTCATTATGAAAAACTGTCTTATCTCACCAAAATTTGGTAGTTCATATGAGCCAGATGATGAAGAGGTTGAAGAGATAGAGAACTACATAGATCAAGGAGAGAGTTATATGGTGGCAGTTGATGGGTTCTCTTAGAAAAAGGAAGAAACCAATGCTGATGAAGAAAATGAAATTGGAGGAAGAGTCAGCATGGAAGCTTAATTAGAAGTATCTCTTGAAGAGATACATGTTTGGAGAGAAAAAACAAAGAAAGCCAAAAACTTGGTACATGATACCAAACTCTATATGAAAAAGCAGTAAGAAAATGAGTCTGAGCTGATAATGGAAATTGAAAACCTTCTAGACCAGAGATCTAAGAAAATGTTGATGGATATAAGCTCCAGATTGAGGAACATAAAATGGAGATTGTTGTCTTGAATAGAAAAGTGAGAGATGAAGTCAATCGTACCAAATGACATGAAGAATAAGTCATCAATCTACGATGAACAGTGATGGATCATGAAAAACTATTTACCCCCAATGTGAAATATTGAATGTAGATCATTTAAAATATTGAAAAGATGAAAGAGGAGCCTAGCAGTTGAGCTGGAAAGAATCCTCAATCGAGCTTAGATGTTACGGAAAATTCGGGGCTCAATCAGAAACATAAAGAAGTCTGACCGCAAGCACCCACTCAAAGAATGAAAATTGATATTGGTACAAATAATAATAATAAAATTAGAAGAACCCAATGAATAACAAGTAGTACAGAAGTGACACGTAGGAAGGCATCTTTTATCTGGTGTTATTTTTGTGGAATGATGCGACACTCACAAAATGTGTGTCCTATTGCCAAAATATACTGAAGGGCACAAGATAAAATGTGTAGTTGAAACATGTTTTGGTTCTTTAGAACATATTTTAAAGGAAACAACATTTGGTGGGGAGGATTTGGGTACAAGGCTAGATATTGCACATCAAACAAACAGAGGAATGCACCAAAGCCGAGTCAAAATATTCCCAAGAAGCAGATTAATGAACCAATAGGTGAGTTGAATATGAAAAATAGACATGAAACTTTAAAAGAAAATTTTGGTCCATCATACCCTGATAATTATCATAATCCCCAATTTATGCCGACTAAGAAGACAAAAATATGGACTAAGAGGAATAGAGCAGAGAAGAAAGTAGTTGCTAAAGTTTCCCTTAAAGCAACAGATTTTTCTAGTGTATGGATCCTTGAGAGTGGTTTTAGGTCTCATATTACATGCATTAAGGATCTGGTTATAGTAATTAAATATGATGAAGGATGAGTTATCAAGTTTGGAAATGATGAAGGCTTGAAGATAATTGGATTGGGAAAGGACAGGTTTGGGGAAAAGAAATAAGATGTGCTGATATCTTGGTTGAATAATGTCTCAGTCACAATTTTCTTAATGTCAATAAACTGTATTACTCAGGGAATTCTATAAGGTTTACCAAGAAGATGTTTTTCATGAAGGGTGGAGATGGTGTAGTGATCCTCCAGGGTAAAAGTACAAAGAGGAATCTCAACCTGGTAAGTGCAGAATAAGATATGTGCTTTTTATCCAGAGAGGAAGAAAATAAATTATGGAAAAAAGAGTTTCCCATCTATGAAAACCATATTTGGAAGATCTGGTAAAGCATGAATCATAAAAATACCTCCCTAAGCTATTATGTGATCATACAGATAGGTGTGATTCCTTTCATCAAGAGAATATCATAAAAAAATCATTCAATTTGAAAGAGAATAAGTGAACAAGAGTGCTTGAATTGTAGCATGCTGATCTCTGTGGACCAATTTCACCAATATCCATTGACTGAAAAATGTATTATGTTCTATTAATTGATTAATATAGTATAATTTCATGGGTATTCTTCATTTCCCATAATTCTGTTGTGTTCAGCTGCCTAAACCAATATTGGAGGGAATATGAAAAACTTTGGGGTCCGAAAACACTAATGTTTCATACTAAAAATGGTATGGAATTTAAAAATAGTTAGGTGGAAGAATATCTCATGAACCACAAGGTAAGGAATAATGTTTCTTCAATATGGAATCCCCAACAAAATGGAGTGGTTAAAAGGAGAAATCATATCATTAAAAACATGGATGGAATGATGCTTATAGATAATGACCTACTAGTGAAATTTTGGAAAGAAGAAATATTGATGTCAGTATGCATTTCAAACACGCCTATGTTGTGCCTAATGGAAGGAAATACTCCTTGTGAGATGTAGTATGAGAAGAATCTAATGGTAAATTACTTTCTAAAATTTGTATGTAAGTTATTTAAACTCAATAAAAAAAACTGAAAATTTGATTCACGCAGAGATGAGGGATTATTCTGTGGATACTCAGGAAAAATAAAAGCATATAAATGCTTTAATAAATGGCTATTAAAGGTAGTTGAGAGAAATGATGTCACTATTGTGTAAAATTGTAAGAATATTCTACATCATAGTGAACAATTTAATGATGAATTTTATGAGGAGGAAAGCAACACAAGGGGAGAATAAGTGGCCAATACTGATTCAGAAAAAGATTATGATGATGAGCATGAGGAAGTAAAATATATATCTACACAGAAGCCAAGAAGTTGATCTGAAATGGATAGAGAAAATATCATTATTGATCAATCATCTCCATTTCAGACAAGAATAATGAAATCACTATAGCAGACATAATTCTTATCTCATGTGGATCCAAAATGCTTTTCAGATGCAACTGAAGATGAAAACTGGGTTCAGGCTATGAATGAAGAGATGGGTCAAATTGAAAAGAATCAGGCTTGGGAGATTGTTTTGAGGCCAACAGATAATAATTTCTTCGAGACTAAATTGTTATATTGGAATATAATGAATGATGATGGCACCGTGATTCGACACAAAACATGACAAGTGTGAAAATGATACTACTAGATAGAGGGTATTTATGTCGATGATACATTATCACATATTGAAAGCCTGTAAATAATAAGATTAATCTTGTCTATTATGTTTCAACGAAAGTTTAATGATTTCTAAATGGACGTAACATCTGATTTCTTGAATGGGGATCTATATGAAGAACTGTATATGAAGCTGCCAGATGGTTTTCTCATTCATGAGGATGAGAACAAGGTTTGTCAGCTGAAGAAGGCATTATATTGGCTGAATCAAGCACCAATATCATGGTACTAAAGACTTGATCAGTATTTAAAGAAACATGGTTTCTAACATTGTGGAGTGGATTACATTCTCTATATCAAAAACGACTGTAGTCAAATAATGATGTTGTTGGTTTATATCGATGACATAATATTTGGGGTATCAGATGATGATTAGTGCAGAGAGTTTTCTGAATTTAGGAAAAGTGAGTTTGAAATATCAATGATTGGAGAGCATAAATTTTCCCTTGTTTTACAGGTATCACAAGGATGTAATGGAACTTTCAATTCTCAATCTAAATTTTCCAAGTATATTCTAAGATGATTTGGAATGGAAAATTACTAGGATATAAAGACTCTAGTTTCTACCTGGATGAAATTATCAAAAGATGATAATTGAAATGTAGTTAATATCACAGAATACTAGAATATTGTTGGTAGTTTACTACACCTAATAACAACGCGACCTGATATCGTTTTCACCACATTCCATGCAGTGCGACATAAAAGCAATCCCAAGGAAATATGCATGCTATCAGTGAAAATAATTGGTCAGCCTATCGAGGGAACAAGGGATTTCAGCTTGATATATAATGACAAATCTTAGTCAATGTTATTGGGATATACTGATGTAGATTGGGTCAGTTCCATGGATGACAGGAAATTAGCGTCAGGTGGTGCATTCTATCGTGGTGGATTATGTATTTCTTGTTTAAGAAATAAGCAAGATTGCATTTCATTAACCACCACTGAATCTGAGTATATTAGGTCCACTCAAGCATGCACACAATTATTGTAGATGAAGCAACATCTTGATGATAAGGGAGTTGAAGTGAATTCTCTAATCAGAATCTAGTGAGATAGCCCATTGAGGGTGAACCATGTAAAAATCATTGTGTCCTATGTATGATTTAGTTTCTATTTATACTTTTCCACATGAAAGAGTGAGAAGAGAGTTTTTCTTAATAGCGAAATAAGATCAATATGGGTATATGTTTTAATCTATCATACCTTGATTCCCCCCCCCTCATGGTATCTAACCTTGTCGGCCTAACACATTTCCTAAAACATTATTTGAAAAAATTACTCACTTGTCCTTATAAAATATATATTAATATATTTTCCATAATTTTTTTTTCTGATTCCTACCCACAAATGCAAAGTCTATGTTAATATAACAATATTTCAAAGTTTTTTATGCATGGTGTTTTGAATTTCATTCATTATAAAACATAATAATCTATTAAAATATAAGACGGATGTAAGGTTTCTTTTCAGTTATTTTTTAATCTAGTTGATAGGTATTCAATATTTTTCTACATGTCTCATCTTTATAAGTACCATCCCAATCCATCAAATTTCCTCAATTAGGGGGTGATTTAGTTATAAATATATGTTTTCATTGTAGTGAAACATTAGGGATAATTGACCATCCGATAAAAAACTATATTGTAAGTAAATTATACTGTTCAATTTTTTTGTTTTCACATATTATATTCTCATGAGACATTTTAGTCTGAATAATTTTTCAGGGAGTAGGGATTCAGCTCTTTATGATTTTTTATTTTTTTTCGTAATTTTATGAAGATAAATAATAAAACTGCCAGGTGAATTTTAATATCCCTGTTCAGGAAATAACTCTTTTTATTTTTTTATCGTTTTCATGTTGGGTCCATAGTAAATAAAAATGACCTATTGGTTAACTAAATGAATTGGTAATGAGTGATTTCTATAAGATAGGTTCATACCGTGAGTATTATATTCATGAACTGAATTAATACTAGGAAACATCCATGGGTTCAATTTAAAGGATTACTTATTTATATGAAATGAATTATAGTTTGATTATGAATGGGTCTAATTGGATATTTAATATGAGGTGAATAATTTTTCGTACATGAAAAAATGTGGATTATCATTAAGAATCTGGGATTATCTCCATGTAATGTATCTACCAAGTGGGTTTTTATGGTTTCATGTAACATTCCTGTATAATTATACTCTATTTACCTCATTAAACAAAGAGGTTCTATAGGTTTTATTGGGTTCATTATTCTCCTTTGGGATTCTAGATTTTGTTCTTCATTTTCAGGATGGGTTGGTTTCATCTCATATGGTAAGTGTTTCATTATCTACCCCATTTAATCTTGATCACCTAGTTTGAAAGATGTATTTTGATGTATTTTTATGGTAAGGATAGGTATGTTCTCTCTCTATCAATCCCTTGTACATTCTGTTTTTTCATCTAAGGCCCGATTGTAGTGTTTCTTACCTTGAGTCAAATGAGTTTCTCTAGGTATATATTTATCTAACCTCTCCATTGACCAAGTGTTACATATGGAATTGAATTCTATGATGTAAGAATTGATTTTATGGACTTCATTCATTACACCTATATTTAGATTATATTAATGTTTCATGGATAATAATGAGGGTATTGTGAAACATGAGTTTTTTGTAGGCGGTTCCATATCATCCTTATTGAATTTTGAACCATAATTGAACTTGTTTTTATAAAATAAATTAAATATGATGTAATTATTAAACTATTGTTTTGTTTTTATGACTTAATCAGTTATTGGAAAACTATTTTTCCCCATAAATTTTTTAAAAGAAAGGATTTTTCATAGAAATGTGAAATGGATTTGTAAATGTATAATGAAATTTGGTTTTTGATTGATAAAAAAATTAAAGTGTTTTTTGATGTTTGATAAGTCCCTATGATATTATTTAATAAATTAAACACATGGGAAACCTTAATTATTATATAGTGAATTTAATATTGGGCATCTTTCATATTTATGATGGCTGGTTCATAGCATTAGGTGTACTTCAATACATGATTCTAGATTCAAGGCTACTATGAAAAGAAATAAAATTTTAGGCCTTTCCACATTTTGGGTTGTACTAGTGTTCTATTTACATGGATCCATGTGTACTTTGGAGATGATGTTATCAATGGTCTATTTTTCGTTATGAGTAGTCTTGATATTTATACTCTTTGAGTGGCCACTCACCACTACAATAACATTTTATCTTATCCATAGGTATTATACAGTTATCTTGAGGGGTTATTTATATAGATGAGGGGATACTATAAAACTATAATAATAAATTTAATAAGATATATATGTATCATATGCCTTTATAAATTTAAATTTTATACGTTTAAAAAAAGAATGGTCAATTTTATAATTTTTTTTTAAAAATAACTGATAAAAATTTAATTTATGAAAGAAAATTATTCCATTAAATGATATAAATAAAAAGTTATACCTAAAGGCTATATAATTATTTATGTTTTATATGTTTTCATTTTTAATAATATATTATCACTCATTTATTTTTTCTTTTTAAGAAATAAGATAAATAATAATTAATATTTGAAAATTTATTTTACAAAAAATGATATATATTATTTTCAAATAAATGTATACAATAATATATTTGTAAATTGAATTATATAATATATTTCTTAATATCATAATTATCACGAAACATTTTTTAGTGGTTATATCTTATATTCTTAGTATAATAAATACTTAAAATGCTAATAATTTAACCAACTCAATTCTGGGTAAATGGGGGTGACATAATGTGGCATAAATTTACAAAAAATATCATGGAACCTTATCCTTATAATAGAAATATTTTTTATTGTATATTCATTCTCGCAATTCTAACCAACTTTTCATCACCAGACACCCCTACCACTCATGTGATTCCATCATTACACTTCCCCTAACAATAATTTCAATATAATTTCCCCCTTTCCCTGTATACGGTTCTCACTTGCACACACATAAAGCCATAATCCTCCTTAAATTTACCATATAAAGGAATCTCATTTTAGATTCCATATATCCCCATTCCATTTTTCATATCCTTAATTGAAAATTAATTATCTTCTTAACTACTTTTATAATAGGCCTTTCAATAGAATATTCATGCCCCCAGAACTAGTATTATCTACTCCATATCATTTTCATGTCTATTTTTCTAATCAAACATCCTCTAAAATTATTGAAAAAAATTAAAATATAAATAATTAATTTATAATAATATTAAAAATATTGTTATATTAATGGAAAATCCATTATGAATTACCTCTAATCAATTTTCCATTGAATGCAACACCCATGATTTGTGTGTACAACAACCTCCCTAAACACTATATTTTATTTTCATCACACGCTTTTTGAATTACTATATGAATCTATTTAATCACAAAAAAATTATCTTAGTTACCTGATCACAATTATTTGAAGATAAATTATTTTTTCTGTTAATGTCAAACCCATTATTAACATACCACCTTCTTTGTGATAAAATTTACAAAAACAAGCTCATCAGCAAATTCAACATCAAAAATTGAGACTAAAACTATCATGGAATTAAATTAAAATAATCTAAATCATCATATAATTCACAGTAATGTACCTTAAATGACATAGTAATTTAGAACATGTAATCAATCTTTGTGTACCAATGTTGAAATTTCATAATTTATGGAGTAATATGAATCCCTACCATACGATGATGAAAATTAATAGTAAATAACTACGTAATATATTATGACTGGTTATAATTATTGAATAAAAAGATAAAATGTTTGATTAATATTTTTAAATCAGTAATTAATAAAATTATATTTATCATAAAAGATATTAGAGTGTGTCTTTCAAAAAATAAATCTAGGTTAACAGAATTGTAACCACATCCTTCCATTTATTGAGTAATAGATTTTATCCCACGAATAAGTTATTAAAAGTCTCGTACATTCATAAATTTATTCAATTTATTTTTAAAATTACATTTTCACTAGTTAATTTCAATTTTCTTATAATAAAATATACATTGGATTTTTCATTCTTTAAAAAAAGAATTTATTGTTATGAATAATTATCAACATTGAATTCCTACAATCTGTGTTGAGGGATAACATGAATATAGGTGGATCAGGATTAATTGAAGATGATCATCACTATATTTAGAAGAAATATTAAATTAAATACTTTTATATTATTATTTAATACACTTTAAAACTATAAAAATGAATTAGAATTATTTTGGAATTATTTTAAAGTTTAAAAGAATCATTAGAGGAAATTATGGGATTATTTAATGATATTAATGTAGCTCTAGAGGAAGTAAAATTATATTATTATTATTTCATTATAAATCAAGATTTTGGAGTTCATAAGTGTAATGACCCAAAGATTCATTAATGGAAATCCCTCTTGATCTAATTAAATTTCTCTTTATGTTTATATAAAATGTCAACTTCTTTGGTTTTATTTTAATAATTTTGGCCATTGCTAATAGAGTCGTTGAACAGTGATCACATGATTAGTATAAATATAGGGCTTTGATAAATCCAATTTTCTCAGAAAAAAGAAGCAACGGACTCATCCAGTAGAATTTCTCCATACGAAGCCCATTTTTTGGAGCTTGGAAAAGTGGTGGCATCTTTGGGCTTCGCTCTTGACCAAGCCCAATATGAGCTTCATCATGTCAAGCTCTAATGGGACTGTCTACGGGAAAAGTGGAAGTTGATAGAGATTACCACTCGAGCGATGTTATCCGAGTCACCCCAAGTGTCTGTCACCATCGCACACCTTACACTTAGGACTTATGCGGCTGTTTTAAGGGGTTATGTAACAAATCTCTAGTACTATGTTCATGTATATTATTTTTGTTTATAATAATGAATATACCTCCTTATCATTTTTGATACATTGTAAATAGTTTTTAATGTACAAATAGTGTTTTTAGTTATTATTTAATTAATAATTCTATTTTATTAAATTAAGGGATATTTTTGAATCAAATAATATTTTAATAAAATATTATTATTATTAAATTAATTTTTATTAAATATAAATTATCTTATAATTTTATGAATGCAATTATAATTTTTATTAAGGTTTGAAATCCATTTCTGTCAAAACCCGTGAATTTTTGATAATGTCGGTTTTTATTTTAAAATTGAAAATTAACATATTTAGAAAATTATTTAGATAAAATAAATTTTATTTCTGGAATCAGGAAGTTGAAATTATCCAACGATTAATTTTTTTATAATTTTCTGAGACAGTCAAATTTTTGGGTAAAAATTAAATACCGTTTAAATATATATAGTGTTTTATGACACCATAATGACCCAATAGTGATGTAATAAAATAATATAATCTTTATGTTCGGGAAATATATGTTTTACCATTAAAATAATTTGATTTTGGGTTTGTTTGACTTAATTTTCAAAGCATTAATGGACCCCTCAAAAATTATTAAACACCTTGTCTTTTTAAATTATTTTATATTGGAATGTGACTCACCTCCACATAATCAAACCTATTATTTTAAGAAGTTTGGACCTTGGCCTTATAAAATATTTTTTTCCTCTTCCCTTTTAAAAAAACCATGGGCAAAAACATGGTATGGTTTGTGGTATGGATTAATTTAATATAAGGGGTCCCAAACCTAAATAATAAAGAATTCCCTCATCTTTCCTATATAAAACCACCCAAGATCCCACTTCCTCCACACTAAAAGCCTTTTGAGTTTGTCCAACCTCTGTCCTACTCTCTCTAGAATCCTCCCAAGGCGCCTCAAGCTCCCATGGAGCCTCTCACAAGCCTCTCTCTAGCCTTTGGGAGCACAATTCCAAGTAAGGGTTTTTTTCTTCCTTTCTCATTTTTGTCCAATTTTCATTAGGTTATTTTGCCAATTTAATTTCAATTATGAATGTTGGGGTATGGTTTATAAACTCACTCATACTTCCCTCTTTATGTTTGAATGATGGGAGACTCCTTTCTCTCTCATTAGATGCCTCCCATATACACCCGTTACTATGCAAAAATTCCGAAAGGAACTTCTCTCTCTTCATTTACATTCAAGCAATACTTTTGTATAATGAATCTAAATTCCATTAAAATTGTTGGGAAATGTATATATATGACCTCCTTACTGTCCATTACATGTAAATATGATGAGGAACCCATTTCTTCTCTCATCAACCATTTTTATGAATTCTTATGTCACGCCGTTACGCTGCCGAAATCACACCGATTTTCTAAGCCAATGCCATTATGTAGGGAATACCATGCACATTCCTCCATCAAGGGTATTCAACTTTATGAACATTTACTTATTGATAATAAATTTTCATGTATGAATTCCATATTCCTTTATCGTGGAATAAATTATTATGTTTTATGTATCCATGTTTTATGATCCAAGTTGCACACTTATTCATGAAATGAAATGTTTAAGAAGTGTGTGCCCTTATAGCACTCCAACGCATTGGGTAAAGTATAGTATCATGATACGTCATGTGCAATGAGTGTTTAATCATTCTAATTCAAGTTCAACGAGTGTTTAATCGTGCTTCATGTGCAATGAGGATTTACTCATGTTCTATGTGTAATGAGCATTGGCTCATGCTAATTCCATGTTAAGTGTTGTTGCCACATTTCCATGTTATGATTATCATGATTTATCATGCCTTTATGTTCATGTTTCTCTTGTTCTCTATTGATATGCCTAATGTCTTACATGTATTTTACTCCTCAATTAATTCCATGTGTATTCCCTTACTGGGATTTATAGCTCACCCTTTTCTTATGCATGTCCTAAGGTTATCCCATGCAAAGCTAAGTACGAGGGAATGTAGTGGTCATGTAAAGGAAGTTTTTAATAAAGATGTTGTATTTCATGTTTTAAGTTTTTATGTAATGATCCTAAGCCCCAATGACACTAAACCTCTCGATCTTCTTTGTTGTATCAAGTGATGATTTATGTAATAAATCATGATTAAGTTTTTAATAAAAGTAGGGTTGTCATAGTTGGTATCAGAGGATAGGTTTAGTTATTTTTTGGATTAGGATTATAAAACCCTAGTAAAGACTTAGAGACAAGACTATGTATAATAAAAACATACCTAAGTTTTGTTAGGAACTTAGTAAGTGGTTTATCAATCAAATACATCCCTGTCTGGATACGAGCAGGTAGAGGCGGCATTGGCACAAATGTATCCTAGGGGTAAAACCCGAAAACACCGCTTTGAGCTAAACTCGAATGGAAAATGGTGCACGACAATGGGCCTTGCTGCACTCTTGGTTATGACACTCTCGGGGGATATATTTTGAAAAATTCACAAGCTTAGTATGAACCCTTATTAAGGGAATTAAAAAAAATTCCCCTATGAATATATGATAGAAAGTATATCATTAAAATCCAAGATTGAAGCCTATAGACTCATGAGTTAAGGAAATAATATTTTATTTATAATTCATCAACTTTTTTCTATGGATTACCCTTTATGTGTTACCCCTAAATTTCCTTTTATTCCAGCCAATGGCCGGTAATTGGAGGACTCGGGCTAACAACCGTTGTGAAGATCAGTGTGATGACTGTACTAATGAGATGCCCAATCCAATGAGAGTGGGAATCACGAACTTTTTCATGCTTCTCTCTCAGCAAACTCAAGTTTTGAATAGAAACACAGGTCAAGAGGAACGTTAAACCCCCCTCCTAAGAAAGAACAAGTCGCTATTGAGAGCTTGATGAGACAAAGGCCTCTTACTTTTAGTGGATCATCCGATCCCACGATCGTTGAACAATGGATCAACTCCATTGAAAAGATCTTCTCCATCCTTCAATGTTCGGAACTAGAGAATGTTCTTCTGGATGCTTATCATATGGAGGTTGAAGCTGATCAATGGTGGACATTGATCAAAAATATGAATCCAGAGGAGGATATTGAGTGGTTGTAATGGAAGGATTTCCAGAAGTTGTTTTTCGATAAATATTTTCCGCGCACCCTCCATCTTAAGATGGAAAGGGACTTCCTTTCCCTTAAGCAAAAATATGAAGAATATGTTGGATCGTACAAAGAAAACTTCACAAGGCTTTCATGATACTCTTTTGGCATTGTCATTACACTAGAATAAAAAGTTGACATCTTCTTTGGTGGGTTGAAGCCCAGCCTATGAAAAGCATTAGCAGTCCGTGATTTTGATAGCTATGAGGAAATTGTCCAATGGGCCCTCAAGGTCGAAATGGAGATCAGAGAATCACATGGGTATCATGGGGATAAGAAGCATAAGGTGGAATTCAATGCTGGTGATCCGATGGACAAATCCAATGGTGCTAAGAAGATCAAGCACCCCACTTGCCAAAAGTGCGGAAAAAGCACCCTGGAAATTGCCTTAAGGGGACGAGGAAATGCATCAGGTGTGGAAGAGAAGGGCACCTAGCTGTTAACTATCGAAAACAAAGACCCACAACTACGAAAGAGGAGAGGAATGCTCTGTTCGAACCACAAAACATTATTCAATGCTATAAATGCAATGAACCAGGGTATTTTTCAAATCAGTTCCCTAGTCAAAGGGTTTTCGGAGGCAACTAACAACTTCCAAGGCAGAAAGGAAGATATTTTTCCATAAGTTCTGCTGAAGTGATCCCCGAAAACGAAGTGGTGACAGGTACACTAGTGATTCATTCAAGAATAGAAAACTTAATTTTTGATTCAGGTTCTACACATTCTTTTATTTCGCAAAAATTAAGTAGAACAATCCCAGCACCACCACAAATCCTGGAAGTGAAGATGTCGATGAGTACGGAAAATGGGGTAATCATTGCATCCCATTAATATAAGTCCCCCCTATTATAATTTGTGGATTGAATTTCTCGGCGAACCTCATCAGACTCCCTCTGGTAGAATTTGATCCATTTCTTGGCATGAATTGGAATTCCTTATAGAGAGCCAACATAAATTGTCGGGAGTGGAAATCACACTCCATATGGAGAATCAACCCCCGATTCTTTACAAGTGTATAGAGGAAGATGAATCTCCTTTAGCTCTATCATCTCAAGAATGGATATTACTGCCCTATGAGCACGCATATCTGGCTCAGATGATTGAGTCAAAGGAAGAAACCATCCTTGAAGAAATGCCTATTGTGATGGAATTCGCAGAAGTGTTTCCCGAGGAACTACCTGGTCTTCCTCCTAGAAGAGATTTTGAATTCTCAATTGAAATTATACCTGGTGCATTTCCAATATCCAAGACTCCATATATAATGGCTGTTGTAGAGCTTGAAGAGCTGAATAAACAACTAAAGGAGAATCTAGATAAAGGGTTTATACGCCCAAGTGCTTCACCATGGGGTGCACCAGTCCTCTTCGTCAAGGAGAAGGATGGGTCAATGCGACTTTGTATCAATTATCGTGAACTTAACAATATCACAATAAAGAACAGGTATCCTCTCCCACGAATTGATTCCTTGTTAGATCAGCTTCATGGAGCACAATAATTCTCCAAGGTGGACTTTCGGTCGGGATATTATCAAGTAAGGGTGAAGAAGGAAGATATCACCAAGACTGCTTTTCACACAAGATACGGGCACTATGAATTCATAGAAATTCCTTTTGGACTCCCTAATGCTCCAGAAATCTTCATAGACATAATGAATAGAGTCTTTAGAGATTACCTTGACAAATTTTTTTTAGTCTTTATAGATGATATTCTAATATACTCCAAAACCAAGGAGGATCATGAGGAGAATTTAAGAACTATACTAGAGACTTTGCGCAAGGAGAAGCTCTATGAAAAGTACAGAAAGTGTGAGTTCTGGTTAAAGGAGGTCTCATTCTTGGGCCATATCATCACAAGCAAAGGGATATCTGTGGATCCCTCCAAAACAGATGCAATTGAGGGATGGTCGAGGCCAACATCGGTAACCAATATCCATAGATTCTTGGGGTTAGCTGGATATTATCGACGATTTGTGAGAAATTTATCACGATTGTCCAACCATCTTACTAAGCTAACTCAAAAGTGTGTAAAGATTTCTTGGAGTGATGAATGTGAAGAACACTTCAAGGAGTTGAAAAGGAGGCTTATCACTGCGCCCGTGATCACTTTACCCACAAGTGGGGTACTTTTTGTTGTATTCAGTGATGCTTTGAGGAAGGGATTTGGTTGTTTGCTAATGAAAAATGATAAAGTTATATCCTTTGCCTCAGGGCAGTTGAAAATCCATGAGCCAAACTATCCAACACATGATTTGGAGTTGGCAGCAGTGATCTTTTCCTTGAAAATCTGGCGGCATTATCTTTATGGGGAGAAATATGAGATATATACTTACCACAAGAGTCTTAAATATATATTCACACAGAAAGAGCTTAATATGCGCCAGAGAATATGGATAGAGCTCATCAAGGATTATGATTGTTCAATACATTACCACCCTGGGAAAGCGAACAAGGTGGAAGATGCCCTAAGTAGAAAGGATCCAACGATTTTATCAATGATGAGAATTGAGAAGGATCCAATCTTCTTAGACTTGATGAAGATGGACATGGGAATCATAAAGAAGGGAACATCATCAATCCTTCCACAAATGATTTCTCAACCGTCTCTTTTGGAAATGTTAAAGGAAACTCAAAAGGATGATGTGGGAATTAAGGAAAAGGTGGAAGCTATCTAAAAAGGTAAATCCTTGGAGTTTAATGTTAATGAAGAAGGAACTATGCAGTTTGGGAAAAGACTATGTGTTCCATCAAGTCTGGAGCTGAAGAAGGAGATTTTGTATAACACACATAGTTCAAATTTCTCTATTCACCCAGGGTGTACAAAGATTTATTGAGATATCCGAGAAAACATTTGGTGGGATAATATGAAGAAGGAGATCACTGAATATACATCAAAGTGCCTGGTGTGTCAGCAAGTGAAGGAAGAGAGGCAGAAGTCTAAGGGGATGATGCAACCATTTCCCATAACAGAATGGAAATGGGAGAAAATCACCATGGACTTTGTCAGCGGACTTCCAAGGACATCCAAAGGCAACAATGCAATCTGGGTTATTATGGATCGTCTTAAAAAGACTGCACACTTCATTGCTATTCGGGAGGATTTCTCTTTGGATCTACTGGCACAAATATATATCAGGTAAGTGGTAAGGTTGCATGGAGTACTTCTATATATTGTGTCTGACCGAGATCCAAGAGTCACCTCTATGTTTTGGAGGAGTCTTCAAAATGCTCTGAATACTGAACTGAACTTCAGTACGACTTATCATCCTCAAACTGATGGCCAATCCAGGAGTACTATCCAAACAATTGAGGACATATTGAGAGTATGCTCAATGGACTTTAAAGGAGGATGGGATCAACAACTTCCTCTGGTTGAGTTCTCTTATAATAACAGTTTCCACTCAAGCATCCAAATGGAACCATATGAATCCCTGTATGGGAAAAGGTGTAGAACACCGGCGTGTTGGGATGAGGTTGGTGAACGTAAGCTTCTTGGACCGGAAATGGTCGAAGAAATGGCGGAGAAGGTGAAAAACATTCAGCAGCATATCAAGGTAGACCAGAGTCGATAGAAGAGTTATGCAGATAAATGTCAATGAGACCTTGAGTTTAAAGTTAGAGACATGGTTTTTCTACACATATAACCGTGGAAGAAGGTCATGAGGTTTGGAAAGAAATGGATGTTAAGTCCAAGGTACATCATCCCCTTCGAGATTCTTGATCATCTCGGGGATGTGGCCTATCGACTAGCACTTCCACCTACCATGGCCAAAGTACATGATGTCTTTCATGTATCCCTCTTAAGGAAGTACATACCGGACCCTTCACATGTACTCTCTTCTGAGGTGGTACAATTGGAAGATGATCTTTCTTATGAGGAGAAACCAGAGAAGATCTTAGATTGTAGAGAAAAAGTTCTACGAAATAAGACAATTCCCCTCGTCAAGGTGTTGTAGAGAAACCACAAGTTTGAAGAAGCGACATGGGAATTGGAGTAATGGATGAAGTTGAGTTACCCACATCTGTTTTAGTGTGGGAAAATGAAAATTTCTAGGGTAAAATTTCTTAAGGGGGGAATATTGTAATGACCCAAAGTTTCATTAATGGAAATCCCTCTTGATCTAATTAAATGTCTCTTAATGTTTATATAAAATGTCAAATTCTTTGGTTTTATTTTAAGAATTTTGACCGTTGCTAATATAGCCATTTAACAGTGATCACATGATTAGTATAAATATAGGGCTTTAACAAATCCAATTTACTCAGACAAAAGAAGTGATGGCCTCATCCAATAGAATTGCTCCATAGGAAGCCCATTTGTCGGAGCTCAGAAAAGAGGAGGCATCTTGGGGCTTCGCTCTTGACCAAGCCCAAGATGAGGTTCATCATGTCAAGCTCAAACGGGACCGTCTATGAGAAAAGTGGAAGTTGATAGATATTACCACTCGAGCGATGTTATCCGAGCCACCCCAAGAGTCTTTCACCATCACACACCTTACTCTTAGGTCTTATGTGGCTGTTTTAAGGGGTTATGTAACAAATCGCTAGTACTATGTTCATGTATATTTTTTTTTATAATAATGAATATACATCCTTATCATTTTTGATACATTGTAAATAGTTTTTAAAGTACAAATAGTGTTTTTAGTTATTATTTAATAATACTATTTTATTAAATTAAGGGATATTTTTGAAATAAATAATATTTTAATAAAATTTTATTATTATTATTAAATTAATTTTTATTAAATATAATAGATCTTATAATTTTATGAATGAAATTATAATTTTTATTAAGGTTTGAAATCCATTTCTGTCAAAACCCATGAATTTTTAATAAATGTAGGTTTTTATTTTAAAAGTGAAAATTAACATATTTATAAAATTATTTAGATAAAATAAATGTTATTTCTGGAATCAGGACGTTGAAATTATCCAACGGTGATTTTTTTATAATTTTCTGAGACAGTCAAATTTTTGGGTAAAAATTAAATACCTTTTAAATATATAATGTGTTTTATGACATCATAATGACCCAATAGTGATGTAATAAAATAATATAATCTTTATTTTCAAAAAATATTTGTTTTACCATTAAAATAATGTGATTTTGGGTTTGTTTTACTTACTTTTCAAAGCATTAATGGACCCCTCAAGACTTATTAAACACCTTGTATTTTTAAATTATTTTCCATGGAAGTGTGACTCACCTCCACATAAGCAAACCTATTATTTTAAAAAGTTTGGACCCTGGACTTATAAAATACTGTTTTCCTCTTCCCTTTTCCAAAAACCATGGTCAAAAATCATGGTATGGTTTGTGGTTTGGATTAATTTAATATAAGGGGTCCCAAACCTAAATAATAAAGAATTCCCTCACCTTGCCTATATAAACCCACCCAAGATCCCACTTACTCCTCACTCAAAACCTTTGGATTTCGTCCAACATCTACCCTACTCTCTATAGAATCCTACCAAGTCACCCCAATCTCCCAAGAAGTCTCTCACAAGCCTCTCTCGAGCCTTTGGAAGCACACTTCCAAGTAAGGGTTTTTTCTTCCTTTCTCATTTTTGTCTAATTTTATTTAGGTTGTTTTGAAAATTAAATTTCAATTATGAATGTTGGGGTATGGTTTCTCACCTCCCTCATACTGCCCTCTTTATGTTTGAATAATGGGATACCCCTTTCTCTCTCATTAGATGCCTCCCATATACACCTGTTACTATGCCGGAATTCCGAAAGGAACTTCTCTCTCCTCATTTACATTCAATCAATACCTTTGTATCATGAATCTAAATTCCATTTAATTTTTTGGGACATGTATCTATATTACCTACTTACTTTACATTATATTTAAATATGATAAGGAACCCCTTACTCTCTCATCAACAATTTTTATGAATTCTTATGTCACACAGTTACGCTGCCGAAATCGCACCGATTTTCTAAGCCAATGACTTTGTGTAGGGAATACCATGCACATTCCTCCATCAAGGGTATTCACCTTTATGCACATTTACTTATTGATTATAAAGTTTCACGTATGAATTCCACAATCCTTTATCGTGGAATAAATGATTATGTTTTATGAATCCATGTTTGATGACCCATGTGGCACACTTATGCATGAAATGAAATATTTAAGAAGGGTGTGCCCTTATAGCGCTCCAATGCATTGGGTAAAGTATAGTATCATGATAAGTAATGTGAAATGAGTGTTGACTCATGCTAATTCATGTGTAATGAGGGTTTACTCGTGCTTCATGTGTAATGAGGATTTACTCATGCTCTATGTGCAATGAGCCTTGGCTCATGCTAATTCCATGTTAAGTGTTGTTGCCACATTTCCATGTTATGATTATCATGAATTATCATGCCTTTATGTTCAGGTTTCTCTTGTGCTCTATTGATATGCCTAATTTCTAACATGTATTTTACTCCTCATGTTATTCCATATGTATTCCCTTACATGGATTTATAGCTCACCCTTTTCTTATGCATGTCCTAAGGTTATCCAATACAATGATAAGTACGAGGGAATGTAGTGGTCATGTAAAGGAAGTTTTCAATAAAGATGTTGTATTTCATGTTTTATGTTTTTATGTAATGATCCTAAGACCCAAAGACACTAAACCTCTCTATCTTCTTTGTTTTAACAAGTGAAGTTTTAAGTAATAAATCATGTTTAATTATTTAATAAAATCAGGGTTGTCATAATAAGAATATTGATAATTATAGAACATAAGTATTTACCTTCTAATTATAAGGCCTCAAATTGCATATAATACATCACGCAAAAAACATATGGATATGAAGTCTACTAAATATTAAAAAAAATCTATGATCATATTCCATTAGACACAACATATGTCTAATTATAATACACAAACATTAGTCATTGAGCATTGTTTATTACATTTCAAAAATGTAATACATCAATTTATTATAGGGTTAGTATTATTAATATTTAGAATAATAGTTGATTGTCAGACTTCAAAAATGTACGAAACTAAAGTCTCAAGTATATTTCATTAGATAATAGTATAGCTTTAATAATTACTAAGATATATAGAAATCCATTAGATGAAAAGAGTAACCTAAATAAAAATTCATGAATTCATTGAAAATCATTGAAAATATTAGTTTTATATGTTCATAAAACAATACATTAATACATAGAGAAAATTTAATGCTACTACTACATAAAAATTCGATTATCATGTTTTGGATATGAATAACATTTATTGATTTTGATGATTAATGAAATTTTAGATCAACATTAAAGCCAAAAAATTCATTAAATAGTCAGTGATTTAAGAATGTGAATAAATATAAGAAAATTTTCATCTATTTGAATGATATGATAATAGAATAATAAATTACCGAGTTTCCAAGATTATTTATTTAGCAGTTATATAAATTCATATTATAATTTTATTTTTGCTTCTTTATTGAAACATATTGATTATTATTAAAGCTATAATATGATAATTTTATTAGTGAATATTATTTAGATTGTTCATTGAATATTTTAATATAAGAAGTAATTTAAATTTTCTAGTTTTCAATTAATCTTTTAACATCCCCAACCCCTGTGCAACTAAATCAGCTCCCCAGGGTTGGGTCATCACATCACCTAAAGTGTGCATCCATGTACACCAGAGGTTGCTGACTACTAGTGAGGGCCTAATAGGTCATGTGTGAAACAATACACTCTTTATCAATGTAAGACGCAATATACCACAATATAAATAGTATAATCAATAAGAAACAACCAATAACATGCAAAGTCAAACATATCCCAATCTAGGTACAAACCACAAACAACTGCAAATATGTCATGTTATGTTACAATGCTCAGTGAACAAAGCCCAAAATGTAGAAAAATAGAGGAATACCTAAAACGGAACTAACTTCAAGCCTTGAACCTTTTCCATGCATGTCCCATGTCTATCCGATCTCCTTTACATTGGGCCCTATCCCTTATTCTAACCTTCAAGCCTAAAATATTCTTGAGTACAAAATGACATCCCATACCGAGTTTGAGTACAAATCAGTAGGCCACCACCAATGGTTTTTATAAATAACCAGTCTAACATATAGAGCACACATGTATATATAAATTACAACAAAATGAAACATAATTCAGGGCCACTAGTTAATAACATCTACTTAACTATATTAACCTATGGGCCAATTCATTATGTCTCTTTTGTTACTAGTTCATCATCAATCAAACATTGTTCATGCAATTAATTATTTTAATAAGGTAATATGTAATTCCCTAATCAATCTACAGATAACATATGACAACATCATAATAACCTCACATTGAAGAATCATTCTTGGTGGAATGCAACTATTAGGCGAATAGAGCTATGTCCCCTTCCCAAACCCGTGCACTATGGGTGGAGTTAGAGCATCCGTCCAAATCGAACGATGGGAAGAGCCTCGGTAATTTATCCCACACCTCAAGTCATGTTCACATCCGTATACATCCATTCATCACACACAAACCATATCGCAACCAAACACAACCAATACATACAACAATCATAATCCATTACTATCAACATGGTAAATCATATTATTCCCTAACCCATTAACACACTTCCATTTATATATCATCCTCCATTTAGGACATTTCTATTTCACAAACTTGTCTCACATAGAATATTCAATAATTACATTATTCAACCCATTGTACGCATTCATAGATTCCTATACGAAATCCCCTTCCACATATTTCCCATTCCACATAACATTATCAATTTAGAATATTCAAAGTTTCACATGAACTAACTCGCATAGGCATATCTAACATGTTTCGTAAGACCCATACCTCAACCGCAATAAGTAATGCATCGTTAGGACTTCCATTATAGGTATCGATATTCTCGGCAAGATCTCTACGTGATTACACAAAAATGTAGAACTTACATCGATAATTATAGGTCTGAAAGGTATCTACACACCACATTGATAGCATTAACTGGTCAAATTATTTTATATGTGTACCTTGGAGACTATGAGGGTTTTAATTCATCATTTAGACATCTAAAATACCAAATTTTTTCATGGGTTCCAAAATCACATCAAAAACTTATAAATAACATACTCGATTATGCACAAATATTCATCAAAACTAAGGGATATAACATGGAAACCACCAACCTAATTTTTTTTAGAGAACACACAACCAATCAAGGCCATAGATCATTATTTATCCACCTCATAAAGAATCAACATAGATCTCACTATAAATATAGTTTTTTATATATTTGAATGTAGATGGGAGAAATTTGCAAACCCGAATCGAGAAGACCAGTCATGAAAGTGTTTTTACCCAGATATTTGATTTGCAACTGACAACACACTAAATGACCTAATGATGATAGATAATCACCATAGGATTATCTTGGGAGCTCTTCCTCATCAGTTGGGTCTCATGGGGGATAAAAGAAGTAATCCTGAGTTGGGGTTAAAATTTCTAGAATGGAATTTTAGTAAATTTCACAACATTACTAGGTTGTAAGATTTATTCGCACGTTTTTAGAAATCATGTGCAAATCTCATGAGTGATATTGTCCCAAAATCACCCTTTCTCATAGTTTAATCAAGCAGTGTTCAAAATTGTGCACAAACCATGGGAAATATACTGTCCCAAAATCACCCCTTTGCACGGTTTCCTAGGATACTCTACTTGGTTTGCACTAAATGAGCACAAACTGCACAACATTCAAAAAAAAAACCCTCTTCATCACTTTTTGAGTCCCAAACCCCCAGAACACCCTCTATCATCCCATGATCTTGGGTAACACATATTTAAAAAAAATAAGAGACATAAATTGAAACATAAAAAACATACCTCAAAATAACCCTGATCATGTAACCTCATCACCATTGTATGACTTGTCCTCGAGCCGCTCTTCTCGAGTATCATTGATATTCCAATTAAAATAGATCTAGCCACTAAAACCACACATTTTAATCACCCTTAAATGTTTCTTCCTATGAATTTCTATGATTTTGTAAAACTCAAACCAGAGGTATAGTCTTTTCATGAAATACATTCTCACCACTGTCAATAATATGAACCAGATGCGCCTTAAAGGATGAATTATTCTCAAGCTCAACATCATCATCATTTATCAGATGAGATGTATTAGGTTGATACTACCATAGTTTTTAATCTGGACAAACATTATGAATCCCACAGTATCATAGTGGAAGATACAATTCGTAAGACACTAGTCTAATCCTCTCCCAAATATCAAACTACCCCACATACCTTGGTGACATATTTCCATACTAATGAATTTAATAGTGTCCCATCCTCGGTGAAACCCAAAGAAACATTGTATCTCCCTCCATGAACATAATAGATCTACGAAACTGATATACATATGACTTCTGCCTACATTGAGCCATTTGCATACACTTTTGAATCATCCGAACCTTCTCCGACATCTCCTATACAATACTCGTTCCTCATAGTTCAGACTCCCCACCTTTTATCTAAAAGAATAGTGATCTACATGGTATCACATAGAGTTCCTCAAATGTATCCATCTAAATCAAAGCCTGAAAACTATTATCGGAATAAATATTAATGAGTGATAGGTTTTTTTCGCATGAACCATCAAAATCCCGGACATAAGCACTCAACCTATCCTCAAAATCCGTAATCATACACTTATACTACAAATATGTCTGGGGATGATATTTTATACTCAACAACACATTGGTACCAAGGGCCTTCAATAATCTTTTCCAGAAGCACAATGTGAAACACATATCACATTATGAAACTATGGTTCTCATCACACCATGAAATAACACTATTTCACTAACATTTAAAACACCCAAATGGTTGACTTTATAATTTTACATGTTTAGTATGAAATAAGAATCTTTAGTGAACCAATCCACAATGACCTATACTACATCAATATCTTGAGGTGTCCTCATAACACCCACTACAATTTCCATCATTACATCATTACACATCCATTCTATAATGGGAAATGAATGTAATAATGCACAATGACATTTTTTATCTTTCTTCACCTATTGATAAGTGAGGCATCGTTCCAAAAAACCTAAAACCGCTTTCTTCATTCTCCACAACCAATATTGCTGACGAAGATCCCAATACATTTTTGTCAATCCATAATGTAATACTAACTATGATTAAAGTTACTCACATGACAACTCTTTGTGTGCACTCAACGACACCCGAACACGACCTTGAATGTATATGACACCATAGACACCAACAAAGAAACATGTTGGTGACTATCCACCTCTACGAAATTATTTTAGGGGAAAACACTTCGGATCATCTAGATGAATTTGCTTAACAGAGCTCAAAATTGTAGACTCAGTCACTATAGACGCAAGGGTTATTTTTTTGTTCCAATCATGCACCTATAGATGCATCTCAACAAACAAATACCACATTTTCCATTCTATGTTTGATTATTGAATCACATGATTCTGAGTCTTCTGGCTTAGGGAATCTGCAACCCTATTCCCTTTCTAGGGTGTATAATGCAACACAAAATTGATGTGTTGTTGATGCATAACCCATATTCACAGTCAAGAATTCAATTCTCACTTAAAGAATGTCTTATTATGAAATTTATGATATGTAAACTCCATGAATCATTCCCCCAACAAGTAGTGACTCTGACAGTTTATGGAATAAAACACAAGTGCAAGCTCAAAATCATGAGTTGGGTAATTCTTTTCACGAGTCCTCAACTATTTACCCATAAGATGCAACCTGATCATCCAGCATCAACACTGCCCTGATTCCCATACAGGATGCATCACAGAACAAGGTGTATCTGATACTTGGTTTAGATAAAATCAAAATCATTGTGGTAGTCAAATACTTCTTCAAATCATTAAAAATATATTTACATGCCTCATTACCCACAAAAATAAGACCATTTTATTTTAAGATTGAGAGTGTTTATATGAAATGAGTGAAATCCCTAATGATCCTCCAGTAATAAATGACCAAGCAATGAGAACACCAAACATAATTAAAATTATTTTTCTACTCCCATGAAACAATAGTATTCACCTTTTCTAGCCCAACTGACACACCTCCCTCAGAAATGATGTGTACCATGAAATTCAAATTGTCAATGCATAACTGACATTTAGATAGCTTGTCAAAAATACTATGGTCTCTTAGTGTACTCAAGAGGATTTCAATATATTTGGATTTTTCGTCATGATTTTCCGACTACAACATGATGTCATTAAAATATAAAATCATGAACTGATTTATATAATCATGAAAAATCATATTAATTAGCACCATGAACAAAGTTAGTGCATTGGTCATCCTGAATGAAATCACCAAAAATTAATACAACTCATACCTACTCAGGAAATCTTTCATCAAAATTTAAAAAGGTATCACCCTCAACTAATGGTATTCTAAAATCAAATTGATCTTGTAGAACTCTGAGGAACCACTTAATTGGTCAAATAGGTCATCCATTCTAAGAGGAGGGTATCAATTCTTAACCATAATCTGATTCAACTTTCTGTAATCAACACATGACCTCAATAACCCATCATCCTTCATAGTAAATAGCATGGGTGATCCCCATTGATATGTACTTGGATGAATGAATTCTTTTGTACCTAACTATTCAAGGAAGTACTTTAGTTCATGTAGTTATTTTCGTGCCATTCGATATGGGGTAATAGAAACTAGTTTATCCCAGGCTGCAACATGATTGTGAACTCCACATCCCTTTTAGGATATAGTCTCGAGAAATAATTTGGAAACACATACTGAAACTAATCCTCCATGTATGGAAATAAATGTTTCTCCACATTTCCAAAATTAAGAATAAGGCATTCCACTTGGTCTTTGAGTTCCCCCAACTGCTGAAAAATATGCCTGTTGTGGCCTACTCTAGCGTCCGACTCACCCAAAAATGCATAAGTGCCTCCATTGGTAAATTTGAGCAATACCCTACAATGGTAATAATAGAAAGGGGAATGATACAACAATATACACCCCATACACAAGAAAATTTCAAAACCTAATATCTCAAGGATGAATATGTTCCACATCAAATGATATCCACAAATCTCTAAAGGACAACCTCTACATTGTTTGATATCCTCAACTAGAAACCCAACCAAGTATCAATTGACATATCCCTACAAAATATTTCCATGGATAGGACCAACAAAATGAATAACATTGAAAATATAAAGAAGTTTGAGGGAACTATGTCAAGTAAAGTGTTAGAGACTATGGAAGCTATATGAAATGTACCTCGAATGGTGGATGGTCTAGCCTCACCACCTCTAGGTGTAAAATAAATCACATGGAGGTGGATTTTCCCTCTACCATAGGATCTATCCATAATACCTTTTACTTCACTATTATTATAGTTTGGATGGTTTCCTCCTAGACTAACACAACCACCATCCCTATCGGTACGACCAGTGGAACTCCCACTACCAACCTAATACAATGTGGTCAATCCCCTTCCTGCACATAGTATCTTCCCCTGACTCCCATAGAGGACCGACTACCAAGGGTTATTACATAATCTCTGTAAATTTCCCAAACTACTACAAGGAAGACACTCAACTAGTGGTTAGGGACACTAACCCAACATGTGCCCCAAACATCTACTCTGATAAAAGAATACATAATAACAACCATAAATAACAGTCTCTATTCAGACTATTATGTGCACTCTCATCCTATTGGAAACATAAAAAATAAAGCATACTTCCATCAGAGGATGTATAACATGTCTGTTGAGTTGTTACCATTTTTCTACCTCACTATGTACCCTTACAGTTTGCTTCTAAGATAAGGGCTTGGTCCACTACCTCTTTTATCCTATTTAGATATAATATCTTCACCTAGGACCTAATATAATGCATAGCCCCATCCTGTAAGTGTTTTATATTTTCAACCCATAACCATCTATCTTCATGATTAATCAACACAAGTATGTGAAATGGGTAGAATAATGGATCACTGATGCGACCCATATAGCCAACCTCATTAACTCTATAGCGTTCTCCATCCTCTTGGTTTCAAGGTAGTAATGTTCCAATTTTTTCCTGGGAATCCTTATATGACATTACTTCAGCCTATTTTTTTAAAACAATAATATCCCACTAATTATAGGCATTACCTGTTAACACTTAGGCCACAATATTGACTTGCTTCTAAATAGGAATCTCCAGATGATCCAGAATAGTTTCCATAGACTCTATCCAAAAACATTTCTCCCTTTTTCCCACCCTCTCTCATAATTTTTATAGGGTTTTGAAACTAAATCTCCTTCTTCATCTCAAACATACTCGACACAACCCAACCGGGGTTCCATAATTTTATCTACATAAATCAATAATGTTTCTAATTGAAAAGATCTTCCAAATTATCTTGAACCACCTGATCTTATTGCTCCACTAATGGGCGAACATTCTCATCAATGTCCTCATGTTTGGCATTTGGAACACATCTTCGTGGAGGAATTTATCTTCAATGAAAAACATGATATTTAGAATATGAACTATAAATCATTCACAAATATAAAGGAGGCATCTTTATTATCCACCAACTATCCAATTCACAAACACCACCCAACAGGCATGATCATTCCCGAAAAACAACCCACAACCATCCCTACCATGGTCACAACTAACATGACGTAACTAAATCACATGAATACAATCATTACATTATACATTATTTCAAAACTATAATCAAATCACAAATTACTATAATATAATTTTATTTCACATACAACGCTTTACCAAGAATAAATTTTTAATATTTTTTATCATTTTATCCCCTTTTTAGAAAGTTTTTTTTTGTTTAATTGGACAATATTTTCACCAATTTTATGAAATTAAAATGAATTATACCCTATATATCCCACACAACCATACCATGTGTGTGTTCCTACAATAATGAATTTCTCTAATATATATTGGTACCTTGAATGATGTATGAATTCAAATCCCCATGGCATTCCAACCCTAAGAAAAATTTAATAAAACTATCACATCCCAACACATGTGTATCACCCAATGGTGAAATATCATCAAATGTAACAACACACAACAAGACTAAAAATTCCCTCATGGATTTTCTTGTTTTTCCACAATATATAGGTTAGAATCTCCAAGGAACTATCTGATTACCAGGGCCTAAAACTATTCTAATCTCCATTATACCATCCCAAAATAGTAAAAAAAGAAAAAAAATCCAATGATACCACATATTAATATCCTCGAAAATGGATCGACTAAATTGGTGCCCTGGCCCCAGTCGTCACAGGACATTAAGCTTTCCTCCCCATATCCGAGAGGTTTCAGACAAGTAGCGATGGTCTAATAGGCCCTATGGAAAGAATATACCCTATTTGATAGTTTAAGAAATAAAATAACACAATATAAATAGTTGAAACAATAGGAAAAAACCAATAACATAAATAGTAAAATATCTCAAAAAATGGGTAAAAACTGCAAACAATAGTAAATATGTCATGTCAAGGAACCATGCCAATTAAACAATCCATAAAATAAATAAAAACAATGGAATCCACTGAACAGTCTTGACTAAAAGTATTGAACCTCATACATGCATGTCCAATGTCTAACCCAACTCCCTAGATTGGGGCCCTTTCCGTTGTCCAAACCTATAGGCATAAAATCTGTGCGAGTACCCATCAACAGGCTACGAATGGTGTGTGTACAATTCATTAGGCCACCAATAATGGTGTTTAAAAATATCTAGTATAATAGTTAGATCATTCAAGTACAAATAAATTGGATGAAAATGAATGAAAATTCTAGGCCACTAATCACTAATCTCTATAAAGCTATTCTAACCAAGGTTCTAATTCATTATGTCTCTTTGCTTACTAGTTAATAATTAATCAGACAAGGTTAATCAGATTAATCATTTTATTACAGTAATAAGTAAGTCCCTTATCTAAATAGGGATAAAATTTCACAACTTCAAAGTATCATCACCTCGAGGCCTCATATCAGTGGAATACAACCAATATGGGAATAGATCTAAATCCCCTTCCCAAACTCGCACATCGTGTGTTGAGTTATAGCATCAGTCGAAATCGACCTGTGGGGGGAGCCTTGGTCCTTTATCCCACACGTAATTCCACATGCACATTCTTATACATCCATTCACCATAAAAAACCATTTCACAAAAAAATAAAACCATTTCATATAATAATGATGATCCATAGAAATAAACTTTTTAAATGATATTGTTCTATAAAAAAGTAAAACATTTCTATTCACACCACATAACCCATTTAGCTGAATTCTTATTCCCAAACCTATATCACTAAGAATATTCTATATTTATCTTATGTCAACCCAGTGTACACATTACTAGATCCCCTTATGAAATCCCATTAAAAATATATCCCATTCAATATATCATTATCAATGTCGCATATTCATTGTTTCACATGAACTAACTCACTTATGCATATCTAACATGTTTCGTAATCCTTTTACCTCAACAAAAATTTACCAAGAAATATTTTTGACTTCCATTATGGATATAAACATACTCAATAATGGATCTATATGACTGCACACCATCCATGAACATAGGCAGCTATTTTTAGGCCTAGAAGGTATCTTCACAACCCATGGATAGCCTTAATGGGACAAATCATACTTGAATCATCCCTTGGGAACCATGTTGATTTCCATTCCTCATTTAGTCACCTAAAATACTAAATAAAATCTTGGACTTCAAAATGAAATCAATATGTGACAAAGAACAATGTCGAGTAAGATGTAATCTCCAATGAATCATTGTGATATAACCTGTAGACCGCCGACCTCAAAACCATTTGTAAAAATACTCCTAATTCTGGCTGTTGAACTTGATTCAACAACCTCATAATGCTTCAACCTATATCTCAGTGGAAAATGGGGTTTACGAGATTCATAAGGTGATGGGAGAAGGATACGAACCCTATTCGGGCTGTCTAATCAAGGAGGATATTTGACTTACACAGATCTTGGATTGAAATTTATGAAACTCAAAATGACCAGGTGGTGGGGGAGGTTCACCCATGGAATATCATGGGATATCTTCCTCATTACTAGGGTTTCAAGGGGATGAAATGAGTAAATCACTAATTGGGGTTAAAAATCCCATAATTCCATTTTTTAAATTTCTCAACTTCACTATGTTGGACGGTTAACCTACATTGTTTTCCAAATCATATGAAAAATGGGTGACAGATATAGTCCCGACCCCCCCTTCACATGGTTTACTTGCACAATTTTACAAACCATTAATAAAATTTGTTGTAGGTATTATCCCCAAGTCCTTCCCTTGCATGGTTTCCAGAGATAGTCTATACGATTTTCACTAACCATGAACAAACCATGAAAGATGCCCAGAAAATTTCTCTTCCTCTCTTTTCATGTCCCAAATAGTTGAAACACCCCTGATCATCCCATGAACATGGGGAATGTGTATTTAACAAAAATAAGGCCCATACTTTGAAACATAATAAAAAACATACATTAAAAAATCCCAGTTCATACAAACCTACTTTTAATGAATCATTGAACAATAAGTTTACTAGTATAGCCTACATATTCTTGATTTGAGGATATTACAAGTGTTCATGATTAACTAAGATGGATTATTTCTAAATTTTCCATATCTTTATAAATATTATGATTTAAAATTTTGTAGTGTTATGAAATGAATGATTATTCTTTTCCTATATAATTTTTATTTTTATATTTTTATAAATTTATAAATTTAAATTGTGGATTTAGAGGATAGTTATAAAAGTGAAAGAGAATCTACTGTATGATGTAGTATAGAATATGAATGAAAATTTTGTTTGTATTCTAAAATAAGTATGAGATAGTTAAATTTTTATGAAAATAAATGATCGGTTAGTGTTTGTCTATGAAGAATATCTATGAACATGACCTAATTTTAATGTGTCTATGTTGAATAAATTCAGGTATACAATGATAATGTGTTTCATAGTGGGGGATATATTCTATTGGTGCATAGTGATCCAATAATTATTCATATCTATACTTCAATGTGTGATATATAAATAATTAATTTAAAAATATTGTGAATACATAGAAATTATGTGACTTGGGGAATGTAAGATGATTAACCCATGGATTGGTTATTACCGTGTGATGTTGTTGAAGATGTCCAGTGGGAATACGAAATGAAAAATTTAATGAGATATATTTTACATGATTTTGAGAATTTGTAAATAATAATATTAATTACTATGATCTGGTTATAGTATCTAATGAAATTTCTTCTTTTAATTTCATGAAATTGATTATAGTGGTGAATCCAAGATTGGGGTGCATAAAAAATCAAGTAAAAAAATCCGGACAGTATTACTAAATCTATAAAAAAAATTACGATGTCTCCAAATAATATATTATCATAATTTGGATGTGTGACACATGATAGGGTGGATTATGACTTAAAAATAAATTAAGTTAAATTTAAAAAGAATGAATTTTATAAAAATGTTAATTGGTCAATGATTGACCCTACAATATCAGTGGTCTAATGGTCCTATAGGAACTTCATATATTATTCTTATGGTTTTTTTATTCAAAAATAATATATTATTTATAACAACCAATAATGATCACTAAAAATAAGACATCACCTTAAAATATAATCCCATATAATCTTAAAAGGGGATGTATTCCATTAAACAATTCATATGATTTACACTTATTTTTTAATCATTGTATCAAACACTCTTATATTATCCTCAATATGATAATATAATAATCTAAAAACAAAAGAAAACTTTATTTTTATGCAAACTGTGACAATCCTGACCCATAAACCTATATTTTGTTATAGAAACATATTTTTATCAGGTTGTTTTCGATAAGAAATATGATTATCCAAAATATTACCATCCATGAGTGCAATATAAAAACAAAGATACATAGTCCCATACATACAAAATTTATATTTGATTTCTCATTTTATATAGTGAGAAAACAAATTGACAAAAAACAACCCATATCATTCCCACCCAAAAGAATGTTTTTCCAATGAATCAAAAAACTTCATATTTTATAATATGTTTTCCAGAAATCCTAAAAAATAATACTCATTTATATTTATTGGGAAAATGGAAAAAAATATATGGTTTATATGAGATTCCCAATAATCGGTAGCATATAGTGAAATCTATCGTGTAATTAAAAATAATGATTTCTATGGATTGATTAAAAAATAATCAATTTTAGAATTAAAATATTAACTTGAACATGGAATATATACCAAGAAACAAAAATAATAACATGGATAATATAATATAAATTCATGATGATATAATTCACAATGTTGGACATCGTAAACATACCATTGAATATCAATTCCAAGACATTATATAGAAAATGAAATGAATACAACTGATCTACCATGATAGTTTGTATCATGAGACCAACTAATTCATAAATAGGTAATATTTTTTGTATCCCCAAATATCAGTAAATAATTATAATTAATTTATAATATGAAATAAATTAATGTGAAAAATATATTCAAATTATCTTATCAATCAATAAACATCTATATTATGATATATATATATATATAGTGTCAATATTTACCCAATTATAAATGTCTAGGAAACTAGTTAAAACCCAATTAATCAATAGAAGGGTATATAGGGTATGCATATAGAAATAATATTATAATTATAGTTATGTTTTTGAATAATGGAGGATTAAAAAATATAAAGGTTATGATGGATCATTTCACATTGAGATAACTCATTTCTATTACATTAAACGTACAAATATACATGGGTAATGACACATTGTATCATTTTAAAAAAAAATGTAAAATATTTTATGAAAATTTTAGATATGAAACACCTTTTATTAGTATCACCTAAGAAGAGATAAAACATTTAAAGATATGATACTTCATGTTTAGTGGTTCATGATGTCGGTGGAAATATGTTAGTAGCATATGAATCAGGACTAACAAACCAAGTGTGTAGTAAGGACAACTAGTTTTCCACTAATTGGGGATTGAGTTAACACCTAACCACTATTGTTCATGGTTATTTAACCTATGTGAAAATGTGTTAGGGCACACAACCACATTTTTTATACCAATATATTATTTTTCAGGAATCCATTCAAAATTTAGTTTTTATAAACATGATATAATTTGATTCATTTATTGTGAAAAACTTTTTTTAAATATATATATTTCCATATTATTTATAAAAAATATACTGTTAAAATAAAAAAATTTAAAGATATGATATGTGTATAATAAGATAGAGACAAAAGTGGGATGAAATATATTTATTTATTCCTTTAAATTATTAACCCTTATTTTTGAAATGATAAATTGATATAATAGTGGTGATTATATTTTTTGGAAATTAATGTAATATTAAAAAGAAATATTAATTATTAACAATGGCCATGTTAGTGGGGAAATATTGTTGAGTGTGTAATATATAGAAAACAATTCATTTCACTAATTTCAAAACATAATCAAATGTGACCCCAGAACCCTTAATATGTACACTTATGTGTTGAATAACATTATTGCGAATCAAGGAGGCTAGCCAAAATCTAATCCGAACAATGGTGCAATTTTGAAGGAAATTGGGCCCCTCAATATTTTCTCAGGTGGTCCATTCACTATTTATAACCATTGTATATTGCTACAAATAATCAAAAAAGAAATAATTTCTCATGTATTATAATAGGATGAAACCATCTAAGGAAGATTAGATTTATGTAAGTTATCTTTTGTTCCTTGTATAAACTTGTCGAAAGGAATTAAATCATGCAAAAATGATGACCTTATTTATCATCTTACATCCATTAGGGGTTATTCAGAATTCTAGGGAATATCCTAAGGTTATGGTTTTATTATATATTTTTTTCTATATATCTAAATGGGAATACATGGAGAATGATATATATCAATTTAAGATCAGGTACATTGAGGATTCATAACTAGAATTTTAACTTCACAAGAATAATTTCAAGGAGTTTTATGCACTAGTATTGGTTTAAATATATCATTTAAATTGGATATTATTGAATATGGAGATATTATTTGATATTTATTATTCTTTTTGGTGTTCCAATAAGGATTAAATATTAAACAAAAATGGTTAATTTTTGTCTTTTTTTTCATGGATATTTGTTGAGATTTATTTGAGTGTCCCCTTGATAGAGAACGGTGTCCCTCACACTCCAAATGATGATATTAGGCTTAGAGTGAGTTATGAAAATGTAAATCCTTTTTATGATCCATGTAGTGTTATTTTTCATTCAATCACATACTCTAGGAGGAATATTATTTGTTCCATATTTCAGTTGAATGGGAATGTCATGAAGCATTGTCGTAGAAATGATAATACCTCTATAATTACCATCAGTGATTTGGAAGAAGGATTTGTAGGGAATTATGATTTAGATTTTCATCTAATATATTAACTCCCACTTTGTGAAAAGATTTTAATAATGATATTATCTCTTGTAAAGGATTGGGAGGATTTGATAAATAATATAATATATACCAAAAGGCAAATTGAAAAATTGATACTTCCAGGACTTCTATTTCTCTTAGAGGTGTCTCCCAGCCTATTTATACTACTCAGTTTATTGAAAATAGTCACAACATTTCTAGGGTGTACATGGAGGATGCGATCATTTTTATAGAAAAAATGTTTTATATTTATGATAATGTTATCAGGGGTCATGTAAATGATTTTGTTGAAGAGGAGTTAGATGATGAACTAGTTATCTTGGAATGATATTCTTAGGAGGCTATTGACCTAAATTTATGGTTAGAGATAAAATTATTCATGATAAGAATATAAATGGGAATGTTATATGAGATTCATCCAATTCATGGTAAAATTAATCAATGGAAGGAAATTTTTTGAACTTTAATTTATTTACTATATTGGGAGATGAAACAATTTCCACAACATTTAATATTTATAACACTTTATTCTCTTATGTAATTGATTCTGCTGATGAAACTTATATATTCTCTAGTCATTAATTTTTTTTTCAAATATTGCTTCCCCCCCATTTAGATCTCATATATCATTAAAGGATCCTACTAATTAATCAACCACAACCACCTGTGATCCTACATCGTAAAGTGGAATGCATGAATCAAAATATAGATTACCTTCTTCATGCTACCCTACTGATGTATGAAGTATAGATTATATTAATAAACATATTAAGGATACAATTACTAACATAAGAAATGTGGTTTTAGTTCAGGTTACTAATAGTGAAGATACATAAGCCTCAAAAATATGTCTTCCTTATCATGATATTATGAAGAGAGTAAAAAGTGGTATGTAATCATAATTATTTTGAAATAATAGATTTTATGAGTCGAGAGGATGATGAACATAAAATGTTTTGATGGGAGTCTGCTGATTGGATGACTGAAGATATGAATTTTGAACCTATAGATGGTGGTGATGGACCATGGGTGAATGAAATGGCCTGGAGAAAGGGTCTTCATCCTAATGTTATGGGTTCCCAAAATATTTTCATATATTTTGTATGCGATATTGAGTCATTTGAGATGAATTCTTTATATTTTTTGGGTATTGAAACATGTTAAATTTTATTACTCCTTCTTTTTATACTATTTTCTATTAATAAATGGAGGCCATGAGCCTCAACATATTAAAAGAAGAAGAAAAATTTAAAATCATTATAATTTTTTAATTATAGTTTAAAATGACATTAATATATATTATATATATATAGAAACATATTAGAGAATAAAAATAATGAATGAGGGCATTTAAGGGAATCTGTTGTGACGAAACAACAAAACATTAACATTAAATGATTAAAATAAAAAAATCAGATGAATTTTCAAAAATTAAAATTGAAAAATGTAGAAATATTTGACATGAATAAGAAAAAAATACATTTTAAAACTAAAAAATTATGATATAAATTTTCATACAGATAATATATAATCCATATAAAAATATAATTACATGAAATAGAACATCTCCCAAAGAGGTGATGTTTGATATTAGAAAACATACAGCCAACTAATAATTTAAATAGAAGGCCAAAAAATGGGGAACCCTATACTAAATATGAATTAAAAATAATTAAAAATTATTTATGATATTATAAATGAATAGGTTAGTATTTGTATAAGGAAAAAATATTAGATTCATATACTAAAATATTTCACAAGGAATTGAAATAGTTACCAGGAAAATCATAGCTTAAATCATTGAATACACTTAAATATTTAATCATTATGAATATTTAAATATTTTCCTTAGTAAATTTTTAATATAATTATTGATTATAATAACCATTTAAATTAATATTTTACATTCATCTATTACTTATTTAATTCTTATTTTCGATTAATAGTGATCATTAAATGGAGGCATTTTAATGTTTCATTCTATATTTCAGTTTAATGGTTTAGTTTCTCTAAAAATATCCCACATTTAATCATATCTACAATTAAAGAGTTATATATAATTTTTCAATATATTTTAATACAATTATTATTTCAATATATAGTTTAAAATACATTCAGACACTATAAATTTTCTAGGTATGATCTTTTTGTGATGTTATACATTATATTGACAAATTATTGTTAGTATTATAAAAATAATTTCCTAATTAGCATTAAAAAATAATATTAATATTAAAAACCTAATATTTTTAATCAATATCATTTTTATGAATATTGTTATGTAGTGATAAAGAACAATTTAATATGTGATTTTATAGATATGGTTATCACCATGTAACAGAAGTGAGATATTCATTTTCTAATAAATACAAGGATGATACATAATGGTTATTCGATCGAAAAAAAATGAAATTTTCATATACAAATTTTACTTATTTAATTTTATTCATTATTTGGATTGTGATTATGAAACAAATATATTATATAAAATGATTACATATTCCATTGATCTCCCCATTTAAAACATGACTAATGGTTTTATGGATTTCTCTTTAGTGTGATCTAAAAAACATGGGTGCACAATGAAGAGTTTGAGGGATGTTTTGGAAGGAATTTTTCATTGTAATATTCTCATAGTGTGTAGAGATTTTAGGACTTTTATGGATCATTTTATAAGTGATGGGAGTGTAAATATTACAAATACTTGTCTTACTAATATATAATAAATATAATACTTATTCCAAGTGGAAATTTTGTGTATCCATTTAAATTTTAGGATATTGTTTTCCCAAAAAGAATAATTAACTCAAATAGTGAAATGCTTTTTCAAAAAAAATCCCTTATCCATTTACATTAAAAAAATTATACCTTTTTATCCCATTAAATTATCACAATAGTCTTCCATGAAAAAAATTTTTGTACACAAAAATATAATTGACCATTAAACCAAACATGATTATTTTAACTCCAATTATGAAAATATATAATATTCAATCTCTATATGATCTAAAAATTAATTATTTTGGGTGTTCTCGTTACATTTAGAATATTTTTTTTTTAAAATTATCATTAAGAATATAAATTAATTTATTGTCATTCATTTCAATGAAACCACAATAAAAGGAGTATAAATTTTTTATTGAATATATTATCAATAAATTTAATTAAATTTTTTCATAAATAGTGATTAATAAAATTTATTAAGAAAAATTACCATTCACACAAAAATATATATTATAAAATATTTATTTTACTCATAACTGATTTTATTGAAATTTATATTTATTTGATAATAAATTAATGAATGACTACTCATTTGATTAAATATATAAAAATAATATTTTATACATTTAATAATAAAAATAAAATATATTTTAATTTCAAATTAAAACATATAATATATAATAAAAATAAATTTATTATAAATCATTATTATTTATACCTGAATAATTAAATTAACATTAATTGTGGTTTATTAATTTATATCTTAGATGTTCCTATTTTATAATTCAACATCATCATAAAAATAAATTATTGATATTATACTTATAATATAATAAATATACTGAAATTAAAAATTTTATACAATCACAAATATTTACAACATTACGCAATAAATAAAACATATAATTTATATTAATTTAATAATTACATCATTATATCATTCTTATTTATATATTACAACCCCCTAATATCACCACATATGATATAATGGTAAGATAATATTTTGTGGAAGCTGGTGGTGGTGGATCAACTATCATGAATCTTATATAGATTTCCAAATACAAAAACATCTCTCAACTTGGATTCCACTCAAGACGAAGAAATAGAAAAACTTATGTGGATTTGTATATAAAAAAACATTCTAACTCTACTTCCATTATTTGTTCATACAAAATTTACATGTAATGAAGAATCTAAATACTTGATTTGATAAAATTAAAAATTCAATTTATTCAATTTATTGAAATAAATTTAATGGCGATATTATGATTGTGGTATATAATAATTATAATTTTATCTCATTGAAATAAATAAATTCATTTAACATTATTGTTGTATTTAATAAAATATATTAAAAATATTTTTAATTCAAACGGATATATATATATGAAAATCAATGGATGTTACATCATATACCTCATATTAATGATTTTTTATCACCATAGAAGAGTCTTTAAATTATCAAAGGTGGATATTCGATCTGGATACCATCCAATATTGATGAAGAGATAAAATATTCTAGAGATACATTTTTATGCATGGTATGGACAATATAAATTCATTATTATAACAATTGGGATTCAAAATTACTCTTCAATATTAAGGTATTTTATGAAATTAATATTTATGTATTAACATGAAAATTTCATTATAGTTCTATTCATGACAATATTATATATTCTATGAGAATATAATAACCTAATGACAATTTGGGGATTGTATGAAACACCCAATGAGAGAATAATTTGTTTTCCAATTTTAGTGACTATGAATTTCTATTTTATAATGTATCCATCATAGATCATGTGATTTAAATAGAGGGTATATCTATGGATTTGTCGATGACTATTTTTATTAATGAACAGTCTCATACCAAAAACTATAAAAATATCCTTTTTTAGGGTTTAGATAAATGTTACTGGTGACATAAAAGAAAATTACAATGATTATATAATTGTCTATGTTATCATTGATGTGAGTGAATTTCTTCTAAGTAAATGAATGTGATGAAATATTGACATATTTAAATAATGGATTCATATCTATACATGTACATATGTTTCCCAATTCATGATAATGTGGTTTCATTCAAAATGATATATTATTAATGGTTTTGGGATTAAATACTGTACAACATTATTATATTTCATCTTTTCTATCATATTAATTAAATAATAATTGGATAAATTATCAAACATGTAATCTATAGTTATTAGTTGTAGTTTTACATTAAATATTAATAATAATTATATCTTTTGGAAGAGGATTAATATCTATATTGATCACAAAATATTAAATTATATATTCAAACAAAACATGTGGAGCACGTGGATAATAATATTGTTAGAATTGATATAATATAATGATTTCACAATACTTTACCACCCATTGGGGGTTGAAAAGGTGTTAATTTCTCAATGATAAAATGGTCATTCTATGGTGTCCATGATTAGAATATTGACCCAATCATTAAGGGTATTCAATGGATATATATTGAGATAAAAAATATGGGATGAAATTGTACTTTACAGAAGTTATTTCATGACCATAAATCTATGTAGAGATCAAGTAGACATATAAATAAGATATGGATCTATAGAATATTTATTGAAATATTCTATTTTTTTCAATATGGATATTAAAATTTTAAGATTTTGAAATCAGATATATAAGGACCCGACCTTATTATATGAAATAATCTTGAATTTTTTCAAAAAACTAATTTCATTCACAATAAATATATTATCATGTTTAGATCATTAGGGAATTGGGATATAATACATTCATAACATTTCACATTAATACGGAGTAGATACCATAAAAATATTATTCATTTCTTCCAAAATATTAATCATTACCAATATAACATGATTTTCTCTTAAAAATATTCAATCATTTTTCTTGGCATCCTTCTTTGACCTAAAAATCCTTATAACCTATGAAAGTCATTTAAAAACATGGTATGGGCACACAAACGTAAGTAAGGGATATGAAAAGAAGGAAATAACATATTAGTACACGAATACTTGTAACATAGGAAATCATTTTCAAAATACATACTTGTCAAACATATATACTTATTTTGAGAAGCATGAGATTTCCAGAAGATACCCAAAAACATAAGAACATAAATATAACCATAATGGTATATTGGGGAATTACGTACATAATATATTAACCCTCTTGGCTACCTTGTAATTCGTAACCCTCACGACAACCTTACAATTGGTTTTACAATCACAGTTACACTTGGAGTAACAATATGGCCAAAATTCTACATACATATACCCAATGCATTGGAGGGAAATATAGGTCCAAAAAATCATCATAAAAAATTCCCGAGATCTATAATATAATCATTAAAAAGGAAAAAATACATAAAAACAATGCTTTTAAAATTTTTAAAACTGAATTTTAGAAAAGTATTTAAAAAAGAAACACCGCTTACTAATATAATATAATTGATATGATAAACAGTAAAAAGATACGAATATGTGTATACCCTATAAATAAAAATAATAAAACATAATATGAACAAAATTTCATCATATCAATGTTATTAAAAACACACAATAAATGAAGTATAATGTTAACCCAAAGAATGAAAATCGGGTTAATAATTCCCTTAATGTGGGTCTGTCTTACATCAATCTTGATTAAACCTTTTGTATAATTGTAAAAAGATTGTAATTAATATCTAAAATAAATATTTATGTTTATAATACCCTTTATAATCATTTCATTACATCATTTCACCCTTTAATGGTTAGTATTTTTTTCCATGCATTGTTTTGGGTGTGTTCATTACACGGTTCCCATGATCGGTTAATGATGGATATTCATGTCGATTGGAAGTGAAAATACATAATTGTAATGGAATGGTATTGAAGTATCATAAAATATACCATTTATCATTTTGAATTATAACATTTGGATTATTCACATGTTAAAACATTATGGATATTTGTTTAGGTTATTTTGGGGATTCCTCAATTATAATGAACTCATTTTGTTTAATAAATTAATTACATGTGTAAAAAATTGATTCGATACCCTTATATAATGTATAATACATATATTATAATCTGGTTCAACCAGAAAAAATTCTTTCCTAAATAATATTGAATAAATTAAAATAAATCGAAATCAAATCATCGAGGATGTTGATAAATAAACACATAACAAACAATTTTTTAATTCGAGGAATAAGTGGGAGAGGATAAGTATAATGTTGTGTATTATATAAACATGATGAAATCAATGATATTTAAGATACTCCATAATTCATTCTGATTTAATACCTCTAGCTGTTTAAATAAGAAGAATATGAAAAAATGAATAGAAAAGAAAGAAAACAGAAGAGGATGTTTACCTCATTATCTATTCTCATTGAGATCAACCTTAGGGAATTTGGATTTGGCCTTTTGGTGATACCATAGCTCTAGGACGTGGTGAAGATCTTTGGGAGGATTATTGGGCCAAAATTAGGTAAGGATCAAGGCTTGAGAGGTTTGGGAAGAAAAGGGGAATGTGGGTGTTATTTATAGTGGAGTAGAGGACGTATTTTTCATTATTTTAATCATTATTATAATAGTTCAGCTCAAGACTATGAGTAATATTTTTTATTGATCCCCCAAAATGTAATAATGGAATGTGAGCTCGAAACATGTGGTCTTACATCACTAATGTTGTAATAAATAGTTTATTAAACACATAATTTGAATATATGGTATTTTACCATATTTCACTATTTATAAAAAATTGAAGAATTTGAGAAAAATACCAAAACATTAGCCTAACCATTTTTTCAACATCTAGAATCCAAAAATGAACTACATTTTTTAAAAATAAATTTCTATATATATTAATATAATTTTTAAATAAAATCATACTTTACTAAAAAATTATCAATTTCAATTCTATAACTTCTTTTATATCCCATTGAAGAATTAACGAAGATGTCACTATCTTAAAGCCTTAAAAAATTAAATAATAATACAATTTAATATTCATTAGGGTTATATAATGATTCATGTTACTATTCATAATGGTGTGTTACTATTCACTATAAAATCATGTTTTTCTTTCAGACTCTAAATAACATACTAAACACAATTTTGAATTATAATATTTCAAAATTAAAAACCTAGATGTAGAAAAATTATTTTTAAAGGATAGATAAAAAAATATTCTTAAAAAATGTTTTCAGGAATTTTCAAATTTTTTGAAACATTGGGGTGTTAGATTATCCCAGCCTTCCTGAAATTGTGTCCTCAAAATTTTATTTACTCACTAAATAATTGAGGGTACCATTCCCCCAAAGCATTTTTAGATTTCCATGTTGCTTATCCAAAAATGTTATTTCTCCACAAAACTATTACCTAGTTGATTACCATATTCTGAAATACATGTTCCCTTGAATAAAGAATCTGGACTGGTTTCTCTTCATAGGAATTTTTCTCTTCTAGCTAAACTGCTTCTAGGCTCAAGATATGAGATGAATCTGTCACATAATTTTTCAACATCAAAACATGAAAAACATTTTGAACCTCAGACAAACTCAGAGGCAATGCTACTTGGTATGAAAGATGTCCAACGTTCTCTAGGATTTCAAAAGAAATGATTAACCACATATATAGCTTTCCTTTCTTACGAAAACACATCACACTTTTCAAAGGAGATATTTTATGGAAAACATGGTCAACCACCTCAAAAGATAATTCATCCATTCTATTATCTACATAACTTTTCTGATTTCTTTAAGCTATCTACATGTGATGCTACATCATCATAACTTTCTCAACCACTTCCTCAACTAATTTTGGTCCCATCAACATCCTTTCCCCAAATTCCTCCCAAAAAGCTAGAGTTCTACACCACTTCCCATACAATTCCTAGAAAGGATCCATCGGTATACTAGAATGTAAAATATTATTATAAGAAAACTTGACTAAAAAAAGATGTTGATCCCATCTTCCCTATTATTCCATTGAAGAATATTGAAACTAATCCTCCAAAGTCTGAATCATTCGTTCAGACTAGCCATCTGATTGAAAATGAAAAGTTGTACAGAAATTTAATTCTATTCCAAATGACTTCTAAAGGCCCTTCCAAAAATTAGATGTCAACCTAGGATCCCAATCTGATACAATGGAAAGAGGAAATCAATGTAACATGACATTATTATTGAGGTATAATTGAGAATATTGATCGAATGACATTGTAACTTGAATAGAATGAAAATGTGCTAATTTTGTTAGCCGATCAAAAATATCTCAAATCAAATTGTTACCATGTGAAGTCTTTGGTAGTCCCACCATAATGTCCATGGATACATTCTCCCATTTACACTCTAATACTGGAAAAGGATAAATAATCCCCTTTGGTAACTTCCACTCTGGTTTAAAAATTATGACATGTCAAACATTTAATTGTAAAATTATAGATATTCCTTTTCGTTGCATTCCTCCAGTAATACTCCTAAAGGTGTTTGAGCATCTTAGTACTGCTAGGATGAACAAAAAATATAGAACTATGAGCTTCACACAATAAATATTTCTTCAACTGGGAATCATAAGGCACACAAAACCTTTTTCAAAATCATAAAATACAATCTTTATCAAGGTTTAATTCTGGAAACTTACAAATTATAACCAATTGTACATATTTCTTGTTTCTCATGGTATTCCTTTTGCGCTTTCTAATTGTTTTTTTCTTATAATGAATTCTACACTAAAACTTGAAAAAAACAGAGGTATTTCCTACGCCAACAACCTCTAATCCAAAATTCATCAATCGATTAATCAATAGATCATTTTCCCAAAGTATCATGTTTAATGTTGCATGATGTTTTCGACTCAAGGCATCTGACAGTTTTTTTTACAAGATGGTAATTGATCATGAAATCATAATCCATTTTCAGTTCAATCCTTCTTCTATGATTCATGTTTAATTCCTTCGGAGTGAATATATACTTTATACTTTTATGGTGTGTATATATTGGAAATTTGGATCCGTATAATTGATGCCTCCAAATTTTTAATGAAAAACATATATACTAATTCCAAATAATGTGTGGGATAATTTAACTCTTGAGATTTTGGTTTTCTTAAAGAATAAGAAATTACCTGAGCATTCTTCATGAGAAGACAACCACGTCACTTCAATGAAGCATAATTGTACGTGAAAAACTCACCATTTTGGTAAGGCATGGCCAAAAATGGAGCATTCGAAAATCACTTCATTAGTTCTTAAAAACAAACATCTTATTTTTCTATTATAATAAATTTAACCCCTTTTCACATTAACTATGTATGTAGGTTTGATTACCATGCAATGTTTTTTTACAAATCTGTGGTAATAACATGTTAATCCAATAAATTTTCAAATCTTTGCAACATTTTTGTGTCTTGGATATTCCTTAACCACCTTTGTTTTGGAAGGATCAAACATTTTACCATTATTAAATACAATATTCCCAAGAAAAGAAATTTTTTGCAACCAAAAATCAAAATTGACGAATTTTCCTTACAGTTTATTTTCCTTTAACGTCTGAAAAACAACTCTTAGATGCTTTTCATGATCATATTTATCTTTACAAAATACCAAAATGTTATCAATAAACACAACCACATAATTATGAAAGCACACATATAATATTCTATTCATAATATTCCTGAATAAATCAGGTGCATTAGATAACCCAATGGCATAACAAAATCATAATTCACATATTTAGTAAGTGACATTGATTTTAGGATTTCAACCTTCTTTATCTTCGGCTGATGGTATTAATATCTGAATTAAATAGTGGAAAAGTAATGAGATCACTGGAGATTATCAAACATGCCACCGATATGTGGAAATGGATATATATTTTTAATAGTGATTTTATTCAATTCCCTATAATCAATGAAATGTATCATGTAACAATCATTCTTTTTAATGGAAAAAATAGAAGCATCTCATGGTGACGTGATTGGACAAATGAAGCCTTTATCAAGAAAATCCAAGAACTGAATTTTCAATTCTATAAGTTCTATTTGATCCATTCAATATATGGGTTTGGAAATTAAAATAACATTAGGATCTAAGTTGATTAGGAATTTTAATTCTTGATTATGTATTACACTAGGTAACTCCTCAAGAAAAACATCATGGTATTCAGTTACCTATGGAACATCATTTATCTGAACTGTTCCCTTGTAATCAGCAATATAAGAATGGTAATATTCATTTCCATCTTTCAAAAGTTTCATATCATCCTGATATGATATCAATTTTATGGGTTTGTTATTGTATACAAACTGAAACACTTTTTAATAACAGATTATTTATCTCTACAATCAATTATAGCCTGATAAACAAAAAAAATCCATTCCAAAAATGAAATCAAAATATTCTAAGGAAAAAACAACAAGGTTTTCTGGTAATGTCTTTCAACAAACCATAGTATACAGATTATTATAATTATTATTTTCCATAATATTTCCCCATGTGTTTTAACAATAAGTTCTTGTCTCGTTTTTTGTGGTGAAATTTCCAATTTACCAAAATATTTCTCAGTAAAAAAAGAATGTGTAGACCCTATATCGAAAAAAACATTATAAAAATATGAGAAAACAAACAATGTACCTTATACAACATCATTGGATAGCCCGACATCTGGTGATGTAGTTTTAATGGATCTCACTACACCTTTCATCATATAGTTTGGCTTATTTGCATCATTTTTATCTCACTTCAGCTAGGCATTTCCATAATTATCAATCTCTCCGTAATTAAAACACATAACATTTATCTTATCAGGATTAGTCTTAATATAATTTTATTAAAATATTTGGCCTTATTTCCTAACATACCACATCAAAAAAACATTTAGGTTTTGGTAAGGCATTCAAAAAGGTACTTATTGCCACACTTATTACAAACTAGAAAATGTATTTTCTTAAAATCAGATTTAATTGATTGATTATTACCCATCACTGGCCATCTGGACCACTTCTTCAACTTATTTTCAATGTTCATGTGATCATCATAAAACCCCATTTATACCCTCTCAGCACATTTCACTTTTTTCTCATAAAATTTGATTTTATGGGAAGCTAACACCCTTTGATACCTTGTCTTTAATCCTAAGTAAATGTTTATTTTTCTATCAAGATCTAGAATGAGATTTTCTACATACCTCAACAGTATGGTGAAGTTCACTTCATACACAGTCATTTAATTTTCCTCCTTCATCCACATTTCAAAGAATTGCTTCTCCATCCTATGTTTCACCACCTTAAGAAAACATTTTTCAACCAAAATACATTAATTTCTTCATACTCTAAGGCATAAATATCCTATATATCCCTGATATTCATTAACATTGACCACCACTGATCAAATTCTCCTTAAAAATTATTAATTATAATACATACCTTTTTATTATATAAACATCCCAAAACATTGAATATTTTTTCATGGGCTTTAATTCATCCTTCAGTCACTACTAGGCTAGAAGATGCATTGAATGTAAGAGGGTATTTTCTCACAAAATGTTCCACTATTATCATGTTCTATTATGGTACCTCTGTTCATTATCACGCATGGCTATTAATAACATTTATTTCCTTCATTATCTACTCCATTACAGTCACAAATTTCTCAGTTCAAATATCTACTATTCCAGGTTCCAGATTTTGAAGGATGTCATTCTATTGGTGCCTCTCTTCTTCATCTTCTCGATTTCTTCTACGGAAAAACATTCTAAAAAAACATATCATAGTCAATGAAAATGGTAATATTTAAATTCTACAACATTTCAAATTAATAATATAGTTAAAATCATTCATGATATTCAATTAACATCATAATAACCCCTAAAGTTATCTAAATCATCCTATGATAATAACTCTAAGGACCTGACCTTATAGTATTAAAAAATCTAGAATTTAGTCAAGAAGTAAATTCCTTTCACATTGAAGATATTTTCAAGTTTATATATTTAGATAATTGTGAAATAATACATTCAAAAAAATTATCATTATTTCCAATTGGATACCAAAAAAATAGTATTCATTACTTCCAAAATTTAAACTCTTTTAAATATAACATGATATTCATTGAAAATTAGCTAATTATTTAAATCAGCTTCCTTCTATGTCCTACTCATCCTTATAACCTATGGAAATAATTTAAAAACTTGGGTTGATCCCAAAAATCCCAATAAGGGATATGAAAAGAAGTAAATAACATATTAGTACATGAATACTTGTAAAATATGAAATCATTTTCAAAAGACATAATTGTCAGCCAAATATACAAAATTTTTGAAACATGAGATTTCCACAAGATCCCCACAAAAAATAAGAACATAAATGCAACCATAAAGTTATTTATGTTCATTAAATATATAATCTTGTAACCCTCTCTACTACCTTATAATTTGTAACCCTCATGGCTACCTTACTATTTGCGTAACCATCATAGTTAAATTTCGAGTAACCATACGACTAAACTACAACATACACATACCCAATGAATTTAAGGGAAATATATGTCCCAAAAATCATCATAAAAATTCCCAAGAATAATAACATAATTAAAATACATGAATAATTCCATTAAAACATTTCTTTTGAATTTTTTAAAACAGATTTTTAGAAAAGGATTTAAAAAGGAATGCCCCTTAGAAATATCATATAACTAATATAAAAATCTATATAAATATAGGAATATGAGTATAAACTATATTCATACATGATATAACATAATATAAACAAAAATTAATAACATAAATGATTATAAAACCACATTATAAATGAAGTACAAGGTTAACCCAATAAATGGAAATCGGGTAAGGAATTTCCTTAAATCGGGTTTGTCTGACTTAAAAATATTTTAAACCTAATTTATAATTGTCAAAATAGTGTTATTAATTTATTAAATAATCATATTGATGAGTATAATACCTTATATGATCATTTAATTACATCATTTCACCATTTAATTGTTAGTATTTTGTTCCTTGAATTGTTTCTGGGTGCGTTCTTCACATGGTTCCCATGATCGGTTCACGATTGATATTCTTTTAGATTGGATGTGAAACTATAGAATTTGAATGGAATATTAATTCAATACCATGAATTAAACCATTTATCATTTTTATCGCTAACATAAGGATTATTCATAAGTTAAAACATTATGGATATTTTTTAGGACATTTTGGTGATTCTTTGAATGTAATGAACTCATTTTATATCATTAATTAATTAGATGTGTAAAAAATGATTCCAAGAAACATAAAAAATTTAAAATACATGAATTATAATTGGGTTCAACAATAAAAATTCTCTCATGACAAATCATGAATAATGTAAAATAAATTGAAATCACAACGTCAATGATATCGGTAAATCGACACATTACGAATGGTGTTTTAATTTCATAAATAAGTAGGAGAGGAGAAGAAGTATAATATTGTTTCTCGAATAAACATGATTAAATCCAGAATATTTAATATAATATATCATTCGTGCATTTTGTGTAATCATATATGTGGAAATAATAATAATAGAAATGAAAAGGAAATAAAAAGAAAGAAAACAAAAGAAGATGTTTAACTCTTGATCTCTTCTCCTTGAGATCCTCCTTAAGGCCTTTGGTTTTGGCCTTTTGGTGAGAACAATTTCTCTAGAGAGTGGTTAATATCATTGGGTAGATTTTTGGTCATAACGTAGATATGGACCAAGGAATTATATGTGTGGGAAGAAGAGGGGAATGTGGGAGGTATTTTACAATGGTAAAGAGGAGGTATTTTTCATTATTTTAATTATTTTTGTAATATTTTTTTACAAGTCTATGAATTGTGTTAATTCATGTGACCCAAAAATATTAATAGTGGATTTTGAGTTCGAACCAAGTGGTCTTACATTACTTAGGATGTAAAAAATAGTGTATTTAACTGATACTTTGAATATTTGGTATTTTTCCATATTTCACTATTCATAAAAAACTAATGAATTTCAGAAAAATCCAAAAAAAAACAATCTAACTATTTTTTGACATCTATAATTAATAAATGAACTCCATTTTATGAAAATAATATTCTATATAATATTAATTTAATTTTTATCTAAAATCATACTTTATTCCAAAAATAAAAATTTCAATTCTATAACTACTTTTATATAACATTGAAAAATTTACAAATATATCATTATAAAAAATCATTAATAAAATAAAATAATTATACAATTTACTATTCATTAGGGTCATATTGTTAATCATGTTACTATTCATAAGGGTTGGTTTCTATTCTCCAAAAATCAGGTTTATTCTATTAGACTCCAAATAACATTCTGAACACAATTGCAGATGACCATTTGTTGAAATTCAAAACATCAATGTGGGAAACTATTGTTTAAAGGGTAGTTATAAATATATACTTAAAATGAAGTTTTCATGCATTTAAATTTATTTTAAAAAACTTGGGGTGTTACAAGATATGTTTCTCATCCATAACAATACTGAAGAATGACTTTTATATTATTAGCATAGATCATTATTATCTATTGATAAGGGAATACAAAAGATGTATAGAGCTATTAAAATGAACATATAGTGGGATAATATAATGTGGAAAATTTTAGACTAATTTTATTATTATTGGGTATACAGGTATATTAGGACCATACAAAAGGAATCTAATTGGATATGTAATCATCACCCATACTAGTATAAAAATTTTAGAACATGTCCATGGACTACATCGAGGTATCCCAATACCTTTAAATTTTTTAATTTCATCTTGGTAGTGGGGTATAGACATACATAGTATAGATAATTCATTTATATTTTTTATGTCTACACACCTGATCAAAATTTCTTATTTTTAATAATGTGTTAAAAATTCATGGAATACAACATTTAATTACATATGATTGAAATCAATGTTTCAAATAATTATTTTGAAGGATTAATAAATAAGAAGTAGATAATGTTCAAATATTTTTCATAGTTAAATATCCAAATAAATGATGGTAAGTGTGAAAGGATAGTTATGACCATAGAATATACATTAAAAATATTTATAAATGGATTTGAATGAATGTTGTGATTGAAAAAAATTCCTTATAGGGTTAAAATATTAAAATAGTTTCAAATATGACATAATAATGGCTTTATAATGTGTACAACATCGGATTTTATGAAGGAAACAAATATGTTTGGATATATTTGGAGAAATGATGTTTTTATGACATGATCTTGTCTAATAAATGAAAAAAAGGATCAAACCATTTAGTGATATATGAAAATTGTACATAGTGAACTGAAATGATATTTTGACTACTTTAGATGAGATAAGGTATCTAATGATGATGAAAATAAATTCCATCAAATATCTACATGGAAGGGGTTATGAGATTTTATATAAACAAGATTCTTTTACGTAGATTCATTAGTACCATCATGATTTTTGATTGTTTCACTATTTTGGTTTAACACTTACCAACCCCGCCCCACCCACATCTGATAGGATCAATTTCTATTCCATGTAACATTATCCTATATGTATATAAATGATCCAAAATACCTATTTATATATGAAAATATGTATTTATAACAAGATATCTATTCTAAATAACTACTTATAAATATCATCGATCGATGAAATAAGGTTATGCATAATAAATCAACCTACATCATAAATATTCAATAGATAAACCGTGTGTATGATGAATCTTTATAGGAACTAGAATATGTAATCAAAAAATACCATAGTCATATGTTTCAATCTGAGTAAAAAAATTTTATGGATAAAATCGTTTAGGGGTGGTAAAGTGTAACAACACCAAAATTATAAAACAATAATATCTTCATATAATTTTTTACATGGACCACTACCTTAAAATGAGATTAAATGCAAATAAAAAAAGATAATTTTAATTTAGATTTTGAATTTAAAATAATAAATTTAATTAATTATACTACAAAATCAATATTGATAACCAAATAAATTCCATCATATTATAAAACCTTTTTTATGAGGATCATTTTCCATGGTAGGAAATATAGTATAATATCTTCAGTTTTCAAAATAACAGTTTCATGTCTAACTCCAACAAGTTCATATTGAGGGATATAATATTTGAGAAAATATAAATCATGATAAATTTATTATAATATCTAATTTAGATAATTCATCCCTTGTGACTTACAACAATACTTATCCAAACCATAGGTCTTATACTTAGATCGTGAGGGTTTTTCTATGGAGATTTAAAAAAAATATAAGTATGCAATATTCATTGCAAAAAATTATTTATATATCATTTTAATTTCCAAAATTTCAAATCAATAATTTGTAAAAAATAACTATGAATAAAAAACAATTCAATAACTAATTAGATCATTTTTAAAAATTTATTAAACTGAAAAATTTAATTTCATTCGATAACCACTTATATTTATAAAAAATAATATATCATAATTAAATTATTATTTTTGAATCAAATTTAATTTATATATATAATATTATATTAATAAATTAAATATTAATATATAGAAAATAATAATAAAATTAATTAATTTATGAAAACCATTTTACTAAAAAAATATTATATATATATATTATTAATTTTCAATAATTATTTTATTTAAAAAATTATTTAGGTTTCATGGTGTACAAATTATGAATCATCACATTGAATGTTGATAATAGACATCAACTTTAATTTTTAGTAAAAATAATAATTACAATTATATAAAATTAATCAGGTTAAGTAACTATAAAAGTGTTAACATAAATAGGATACAAAGTTTCTAAATTCAAAATGAATGATGAATCACTCGAAGAAATTTTTTATGTATAAAGGTTATTTAAACTTGTATCACTAACATTTACAATCACATAAATGTATTCATTTGAGTTATATCATTTTTTCATTCTGATCATTCATTTTTCATTGGTTTTCAAATTTATATTTTTAGATACAATGGATGTTTTTGATTGACAATAGGTGGCATACGATTAGTGCATGGTTAGTGTAAATTTGTCACCCTCTCCCAAGTAAACATTTGATCAAATTCCATTTCGGATTGTTGTGATCACATAGTTTGAGCACAGTTTGTAGAACTGTATTGGAAAAAAATTCCACTTTTTCCTTTGAGATAGTGGGGGATGAACTGTTGTCAAACAATTTTAGAAACCATGTTGGAAAATAATGTGATAGTGACATATGAGAGGAAGTAGTTGACCAAAACTTGATAGCACCTGAATTGGTTGAAAAATTGTATAAAGGGTGAAAACCATTCCACAACATATCTAGGCCATTCAAAATCAACTAAAGTTTTATGCTGAAAATCAAGGAAGAGACATGGAGTTTAAGGCTGAAGACAATGTATTCCTATGGTTATCTCTATTGTATATGATAATGAGATATGGGAGGAAGGGAATACTAAGTCCAAGGTAGACCAGGCCCTTCATGATTTTGGATCATTTTCAAGTTACAACTAATCGACTAGAACATTCCCAACTATTTATCAAGTACACAATGTATTCAATATAAAACTCTTGGATAATTACATACCAGATCCATCACATGTAGTGAATTTATAGGTGGTCAAGTTGGATATTAATCTCTCTTATGAGGAGAAGCTAGTGAAGATCAAGGTTATAGAGATAATGTTATAAAGTACCTAACCACTAAACTAGTCAAATTATTATGCATTAATATTATGTATGAATAGGAATCGTGGGAATCGTAAGAAGTAATGAAGGAAAAGTACCCTAAACTATTTCCCAATATTTTTTAAAATGAAATATCGAGGGAGAAATTTCATAAGGGGAAAAGAATGTAACGACTCAAAAATATTATCAAAGAAAATTTGGTTGTTTTAATTAGGTTATATAATATAAATCACATAAAATTTCATATTCAACATAATGACAACATTATTAAAGAAGAATGAATGAAATAATATGTATTTATTGAAATTAGAGAAACTAAACCAATGGAATGGTAACATGCCCAATGTAATGGTAATGTGGCCCTTATGAATGGTAAACCACTGAATAAAATAGTAACCTCTCCTATAAAATAGAAAATAAATTCTAGGAGTATTACAAATAAAAATATGATAAACTTATATCATATTATATGTAAAACCAATGTTTTGAAAATGATAAATTAAGTGTTAGTATTAATATATAAGATAAATGTTTATTTTAAATTTTATAATTAATAAAATGGTTTAAAATAAATTTTTTCATGAAATAGATTCATATATTTATATTTTGTGGTATTGTGATTACAACCTAGTTGTAAGATTCCATAATTTATTTTTCAATTTTTTATTAAATCAGTTATAATTTTAAAATAAATATGTATTGAGAAAATGGTGATTTTAATTAAAAACTATGTTTATAATTTTCAGAATATTATATTTATAAATTTTAGTCTATTTTTGAACTCTAAATGTTTAAAAATGATTAGGTGATTTTTTTATTTTTCTAAAATAGTTGAATTTTTTGTTAATAGTGAAATACGATAATTTTTTATATAAGGTATATAAATGCATTTTTAGAATAATTCTTGAGTCAATGATAATTTTAGTTGCCATTGGATCGAAAAAACATCCATTATTTAAAAAATTTAGTAACAATAATATAAACTATTCATAGTTCAGATCCAAAATAATAAACTATGGAATAAAATAATAAATAACACCCCTCTCTTCCACTATAAATATCACCCCTCACCAACACTTTAGCTCAAACATAAAAATATGTGATAATTGTACAAATTCTTTTAAACTCTTTTTCAAGTCTCTCCCACACATCTAGGCGCATTTTTTCTTTGTAAAATACCATGCTCATGTTCCTCATGGAGGACCTAAGGTGGAGGAATTCAAGAGTTAAAAACCAATATAATTTTCTATTAATTTCATTCCAATTTAATTTCTTTACTTATTATATCCTCACATCCCCTAATCCAAGTGTCCTAGTGACTACATTATCTCACAAATGCTGTAATTGCATTATTTTAATGTAATAATCCTTCATCATTTCTTTTATATCCCATTTTTTGTCTTAAATATTAAAACAACATATATGATATGTTAATTTACCACATTCATGGATGGTGAGCTTTATGTTTTCTTTTCTACCTTAATGTATTTTCAATAAATTATTTTTATCTTTAAAAAAGTATTTAATATATGTATTAAAACTTTTTAAATTTTCATTAACCAGTAAATATTCATAATATTAAATAATTGAAGAAAACTTGTTCTTGAATTTCGAGTAACAGGAAAATTTATCTAAACAATTATAATTTAAAATTTATATATGGATTCATCACAATAACATATAACAAAATGATATATATGGAAATATAATATTTTTGATTTTAATTATTAACATATTATTTCAAATCAATATAAATATTCTCATTCTACATGTTCATTCATACATTCATACAACTAAACTCAAAATGAAAACTAAGAAATGATTACACATGAATGGTGAGATTGTACATTATAATTCATATGAAGTGCCACAAATGAACGAAATAAAATAATAATAAAAATATAAAAGTATAAATGGTTATTGGTTAATTATTTAATTAATTTTATTCAAATACCCAATACATTAAGTTCATGTTCAGAACACTTTTGCACATAATGTAAGGGATTCATTCGGATCCTCCATTTTTTCCATTATGTTAGGTATTGTTTATCTCTCCAACCTAATGTAAATACTCATTATTTTATATAATTATTATAAATTCCATTTATATTTTCCAAACTTAGGTATCTAGATCATATCATCCTTCGTTTTTAAAGAAATATCTTTTTTTAAAAATTCATCTTCAATTATTTCCAATAAGTATTCCAAAATAAAGGGAACTTCTATATTTCTTACACATTTTCATGTTCTCTCCATAATATATTTTTGAAAACATTATTTTAATAAAATAAATATTTTTTTAATTAAAAGCTATATATTTTCATTTTAGGTTTTCTATATAAAATTATGCATTTTATATTTTAAGGAATCATTAATATTTTCCTCAAATAGTTCTAAAATGTTTTATTTCTAATGATTATGAATCACTATTTTATATGATTTCACATCAATTTGAGAAAACATAACCAAATTTATTCCTAGTTTCAATTATTAATATTCATGCATGATTTATGTCTAATATTTCATGGACACAGTAATGATATTCCATTTTGTTATTCCTTTTTACATGATTATGATAACCCATTCTTTCTCAGTGTAACCCTTACGATTATGATCGATATTGTATGCATGATTAATTTTATGTAACACATATTGATGAACATGTTATGATGGATGTTCCAAGTTAGTGCTTCAATTTATTATATAATTTTTTGTCTCATGATTCATCATGTGCAATGGTCTTGGTTGTTATCCTTGACTCATGCTTCATTTGAAACAGTCTTCGTGGTTATCCTTGACTGATTATCCAATTTGAATGATCACTGTGGTTAGATGTTTCTGTTGCTCTTCCATGTGATACAAGCCTTCAATCATTCTTATGCCATGTATTATGTTCCTTCCACATTTATAATGATTCCATAATTACATGATCTCAAGTTCTATTTGTTATGATTCTATATTTTTATTAATGTTGCATTCCATTTTATGTGATCGTGTCATTAATTATAACCCATGTTATTTTCTTTATTGTTATTTTTATTCCCTAACTGTGATTTTTAGCTCATCCCTTTTTTCATGTATTCAAAATGAAGCACTATGAAGATGTAAGGGATCAAAGGGTGTTAGGATCTCATTATGAATATTAAATAAAATATTTTTTGGGTTTCATGATTTCAACTTTTTAACTAATCGTCAAAAGCCATTAGAAATAATGATCATTAATTTTTATTTGGAGGATAATTATTCTTAAAATCAAGTAATATTATATTTAAAAGGCATTGGAAATTATAAAATCACCCCATTGGGAGTATTCATGCTCAGTCAGGGATTATTATTCATATGATCTATTGAAATGGATTGACTATTTTAACATGTATTTCCTTTGGATATCCTAATTTATTATACACATTCCATTTATTTGTAGACTACACTTGTTTATACTAGAAGTGTTTCAACCACTAATGTCAGTGATTCATTGTTTTCAACTAATATCCCAATTTTATAAATGTGATATATTTCAATATTTTATACACGTCAAAAAGATATATCTATATAATCAAAAATTAATTAAATAATTAAAAAATATCATGATTATATATGTTAAGAGATACATTTTAAGTAGTTATAGGTAACTTATTTGCAATTGTTTTTCATTTATATATACCTGCATAATGTTCGTTTTATTTAAACAAATTGGATTGTATAGAAACTATTGGTAGTGGAATTTTGAGATTTATCTTTCACCTTATCTAGGACACTTTTGTTTCTCAAATAGATTATAACATCATGGGAATGGAAAAGGGTAGTATTCTAACCATTGAAACTTAAATTTAAAACTTTCTTTAGAAAGGGATATTTCTAGTTGATGATTGTCTAGGGGCTTGACATGCTTGAATTGTTTTTTCTCACCTTTTGAATCTTAATTATAAATTGTATTGTATTATATTCCTACTATATTGAATACTTGTTTTTGTATTTTTTTAGATACATTACTTGTATTTGTTTTATAAGTGATATTTTCCCCATTTTATTTGATTATTACTTTTTGGTTTGTTATTGTTACTTTTTTTAAGTAAAATTTATTTTTTATACTATGTTAGATTGTTATCAATCTGTTTGTTACCTATTGTTATCAACTCTTACTAGAGGAAATAGTCTCCCCACTATCACACCGAAGGCCCTAAAATATAGTTTTAAGCCCTTGGCATACCTGGTAACACTGTTATGGGCAATTGGTTTACCAAATCCAGATAATCTTGAGTGAGCCAGGTATGGGACTCCACAATATGGTATCAAGAAGATTATTTTCTTTATTCTTATTGTTTTATAATTAGTGTAAGAGATTAAGAGAATGTTGAAAACATTCGTAATCCATTCTTGGGACTAGAAGACGCACATTGGGGGTAAATACCATCATTCCTCAGAATGGTAAATTTTTGTTATATTTTTCACCTATTAATATTGATATAATTTCACTATATTTTGATGAAGATAAATTATGTAATTTGATATCATTATTGGATACATAAATCTACCATTTATAGATATGATAATTTTTTAATTGATATTTATTTTCACCCAAAATTCACATTCCCTGAATATTTCAATTCATATAGGTGAATTTTGTTTCTTGAACTTCTTATGTTGACTTTGATTGTTGAGTATTCCATGGTGGTTATTTTGGAATTTTATTTTAACATTTTTTATAGGGTAAGTTAATTTTTTTATTTAATGTTTTTTCATTAATGAAAATAGTTTTTTCCTTCATTAGTTGCTGGTGAAATCTTAATTTTACAGCATCTACCAATATAAGCTATGTACCTTGGTTACAAGATCTGGGTTTGGGATATGATTGGGGACTACCCATTTTTGTTTATGAGATGTATGAACCCTTGTAAATTAAAATGGGTAAACGACCAATTCATGTAATCATATATTACACATTTCATTATGATATCTAATTGTACTGTGGTTTATGGGAATTAATATGGTGTTGATATCAACTATAAAGTGTATGGGCCTTTATTAGCTGGGAATGATAATAAATTTAATCAAGCATCATTATTTATATGTAAAATAATTATAATCATAAAATGAAATTAATCTCACATAAATTAAATTGTTTCTAGTTAATGTAGAGGCTGTCTAAAATTTAACATATTTTACTTTATTGACATGAAATTTACCCTCCATATACTAGAACCTCAATATATAAAAAAATTTGAACACATTACAATACATTTTCCATATAAGAGTGTTGTTGGTGTTGTATATGATAAGATGTGATTAATTTTCATTATGAAATGATTCTTATAGTGTTTATATCTACATTGAATATTTTTATAAGGATTGTTGATGAAATTGTTAAGGGTTGGTATCACAATAACCTATAGTCGTGTACCTGGTGGGAGGTGATGATCACGCTCCAGAGATAGTCAGCCCTGATCGACCATTGATCCTTATAGTAGTCAAATTATGGGAACAATGTGTTATTCAAAAAATGGGAACTCATGAAAACTATATTATAGTATCATATATCTTATGTGGTATAAGAATGGTGCTCCATGACTTACTACGACTACATTTGACCATACTCACAATTTATTATTGTAGAATTCTCTCATATTTATAGGGGATGGAGGTCCAGAGGTTATTGATTATTTTATAGATGAAATTATTTATATATATTCATTCATCTAGAGATGTCTCCAAATAGGAGTTTCATATTTTACGCCTACATGAAGCATGATTCATCCAAGCGTTGGTGGGATGCGATTAGATAGGCTATAAATCATCCGGGTATGGTTTGGGAAGACATGAAGTTTTTTATCGATGACTTATTTTTCCCACAAACGTTGATGGGTGAAAAATAAATGGAGATTATGAATCAAAATCAAGGTGTTATTTATTTCATGGACTATTCAACATGTTTTATTGAGTTATAACCCTTCAAAATTCTTGTATTTTTTAACGAAATATCGCAAGAATAGCATTTTCTGGATGGGATATAGTATTCCATCTACTCGTCGGTGAATTTATTTCACATATATATATTTTATATGATTCTAAATTTTAATATTATCAATTAGAACATCCTGAGAGAAGCCAATAGTTCTAGGTATAAATGTTCAATATAGACTAAGGGTAGTAGTTCTTCTGGTAGTATGAAGCATGGTATTGAGGGTTATCCTCAGTGTAACAGATGCCAGAGTACCCTTACTGGTAACATTGTGGTATTCCAACTATAAGGCCCCAACCTTAAACCTTACTTAATCTTGAGTTATTACAAGATTACACATTGAGGATCTTTTAAGGTTTAGAGTTTTAGAGAATTAGATCATAAAACCTGCATTACATTCCACATTTAAACAAAGTGGTTACATAAAAGATAGTATTCATTTTTTCCCATCAACGAAAACATATTTAAAATAAAACATGGATTATTTCTTGACACTTCCTTGACACTATCATCATATCATGTACCTTTCCCTTGACCTCTGAAAAACATTTCAAAAACATGGGATGAGCATAAAAAGATCAGTAAGGGATATAAAAATATGGAAAGAAAACATGAGTACATGTATAAATAATAATGAAATCATACATTACCCATAAAACATAAGCACTTTAACATACCTCATAAAATCATGAATAAATCATGGAAATCATAAGAAATAAAGGTAACTTTAGGCATTCATAACATTCTTATGTAGGGAGTAACCCTCTGCATTGGAGAGCTATATCGGGCTCACCCACCCTGAGATTATCACAGAAGCACCCGTCTTCATAATAATGCCCAAGAACCACAACATAATCGTATCACATAAAACATGCATAAATGAAACATAACATTTTTACTTTTAAATCACAAGATATCAATACAACACATTGATATAAAAACATTATGAAACCCATTTTCAATACCAAAATAAATGAAAAGTAAAACATGGTATTTATTTTTCTTTTAAAAAAAGGTTTGGCTTGTAGAGGAATCCGAAACTCAAATAATGGTCACGGCAGCGGAGAAGTCATTGTCGCCGCATACGTACGACAAAAACATTCCCTTTTGTCATTTAGTAAAATTATTTGTATAAAAAATATTCCTTTCGGATAAATGTAAAATTCAAAGGGGTTTATACACCGTATAAAAGAAGGTTTTGTACAAAACAAAATATGCCTCAATGAAAGGAGATTGAGACGAAGTCCCATACAAAGACGGTATCCTTGGATTAAGGATAAATCAATTACATAATTATGTGTGACAAACTAATACACCAAACATAAGTGGATATTAAGTGTAAAACAATCAGAGGTTATTCACACATATTCATAGAATGACATATTCAAGGAGTACAAGCTTATCCCAAAGAATCCAAATTGGGTTAAGTAGTTCCCTTGCAAAAATTTGACAGCCTAATGGCATCACTACAAAATTCATAAAATGAGTTGATGAGAGATAAAAAGGGTATATCATCACTTGGACATAAAATCTAAATCACTAAGGATATATAAGAACATATCCCAACATAATGTTATTTGAATTAAAAGACATAACAAAAGAAGTCTTTTAAAAAGAGGAAGGTGAAAGGTTCCCTTACAGACATGGGTATATTTCGAAACATACACCTCGTGAAAAAAGGACTATAAAAAATTGATGTAATACTCATAAATGAAAGTATATTACACAATGAGTAAAATAATGGTCAGTACATACACCACTAAAAGGAAATTGTGGCCAATGTAGAATAAATCTCACGTGAATAAAAGTGAGATGAAAAATCCCTTATGAAAACTCGGTAGCCTAACGACGCCACTTAAAACTTCCAAAAATGGATTGATGAGATAAAATAGGGTCTCTCAACATATTACAATAAAATTTACAGCAAGAGGAATATAAAAGAACATCCCCCGTCATAACAAAGGGGAGCTTAAAAGAAGTGACATAAATGATAGTACTTAAAAAGAAAGAGAGAGGTTAGATCTCTTACGAAAATTCGGCAGCCTAACGATGCCACTCAAAACTTCCAAAATGGATTGATGAGAGAGAATAGGGTCTCTCATCATTTGAACATAAAACTTACAGTAAGAGTAATATAAAAGAACATCCCAATCACAAGAAATATGAGCTTAAAAGGAATGACATAAAAGAGTGTACTTAAAAAGAAAGAGAGGAGTAGGATCCCTTACGAAAATTCGGCAGCCTAACGGCGCCAATCAAAACATCCAAAATTGATTGATGAGAGAAAGTAGGGTCTATCATCATATGAACATAAAAATTACAGTAATAGTAATATAAAAGAACATCCCAATCATAAGAAATATGATCTTAAAAGGAATGACATAAAAGAGTGTACTTAAAAAGAAAGAGAGGGGTAGGATCCCTTACCTCGGGTCCGACTTGACTCGATCGTTCTTTAAAATCCTGAATAATAAAATTGAGTTAATTTATACTTGCTTAAGAACCTTTTTCAAGTTCATTATTCCTTTTATATCACTTATTTACATGTTATAAACATTATGTAATCATTTAAGTTAATAATGTTTGTTTTGTCGATATTTGGTTCTTAAGTCAAAAGTGGACTTCTTACAATTACATGTTGTTCGTGTGGTCAAAGTTTCATTATATCCAGAATGATATTCATGATATGGATATCATATATATCATATATATCTAGAATATACATGTATTTATAATATTACATAATCATTTAGAGGTAAGAAATGAAATACACCGTTCATGGAGATGGTAAGCCGTACGTACGCATGAACGCTACTTTCATTTCTATGTCATATTAATGGAATTAAAACTAAATGAGAGGTATGTATATTTTAATTAAATAATTATATTCATCATTTATATGTAACATAAATCATATATAATAACTTTAAATACATCCTTTATACATCCCACATATGCCATTAACGAATCAAATTACTTTGAGGGGGCGGTAGTCCGCACTTCCTAAAATGAAATTATCATGTTTACCCACAATGGAAACCATAAAGTTATGCCACAAAAGAAAAATAAAGAAGATTAAGTAAAACATAAACATAGTATATATCATATATAAATATAGTGACATCTTAATGGCCACCTTTTAAGGTGTTATATGAGTGTTGAGCAATCATCGTTTCGTGAGGCAGAAATTCGCCATCCACAGAAACAGTATGTTCTTTAACCATTTGATGTAGGTGTGTGTAAGTGTATCTCGAATTCTTCTTATAAGAACATCCTAGTATATTTAAGATACTGGATTTGTTACAAAAGAAATGAATAAAAAGAGTTTAGAGGGTTGGAGAAGCAAAATAAAACAAAAGAACACAAGTGAAGACATTACCTTAAAATCGGGTAACTCTTTTTGATTTGAGCTCAAAGGATTCCTTGGGAAGACTTATGACCAAAGTGAGGCATCTAGGATTAATATAGGGATGTGGAGAGGAAAAATGACCAGGGTTTGGCCGATCCAAAGGCTTTGGAATTGTGGGTAAAGAGGTAGAGGTGGGTTCCTTTTATAAGAGGAGAGGAGGAGCACTCTTGGAAAGTAAAGAAATGTTACTTTATTTTAGAATGAGTTTCGGATTGTAATGGTACCACGTTGATGGGTTCTGAGGATAAGGTGATAAGGGTTCGAAATCCACCCATCCAATAGGTTTTGGACATGTGTAGGTCTTAGAGTTTACATTATCTTTCCATTTTATTTAAATCGTTAAATAAAGAGGTCATCGTTGCATCATCATGAGGTAATAAATAATTTAATTTATTTAATGTCTAAAAATTATAAAAGAAATACTATGATGTAGGAAATATGTTTATATTTCCAATGAATATTTATAGTCCAAAATATGACTTGTATAACCCCATTTAAAAATTGTTTTAGTAAAACAACTCATGTTTGTATCATTTTAATTTTAACATTAAATAAAAAGGTATTTATGTCATTTTCCAACCAAAGTGGCTCCATGGGGTCCCCAAGTTGACCCATGGATTTTCTTGGTCGGCCATGACTCATAAAATGAGGGTAGTACAGGTGTCTTGGTCATTTGATATTATTAAAACATTATTTTTACCTTAAACTACACTAATTACCTCTAATCGCGATTAAGAACATAAAAGTTACTATTCACCAAAAAATTATTTTAATCCCATTGAACCAAATTTTACATCCTAATGACAACCATGTATGTCGTATTTTTGAAATTCAAAACACAGAGGTGGAAAGGTCTCATTTAAATGAAAAATCAGTTTCTTTAACTACCACTTAGTGGTTTCACTATTAATAAAAAATTGAAGTTTTTCAGAAAAATACCAAAACTTCACCCTAAGCTATATTTGATATTCCAAATTCAAAAATGAAGTCTATTTTACAAAATTCAAAACATATAAGTTGCATTAATTAATTTAATAATTAATTCCCACTATCAGAGCAAATAGCGTGTTTTTATGAAACAATAAGTATCAAAATATTGACACTAGTTTAAGTCTGATTTCAAAGTGAAATTAATTTCAATGACCACTATTGGATTAAATGATAAAAATATATTCTAATTTTACTTTAAAAACAATTCAAAATATAATCTAATCATATAAATAAATTAGATTAAAAAGAGGTTATGAATTAAAATACAACAATTGTCACTATTCATTAAAAAAATGTACTTTATCGAAAAAATACCAAAAATTTACACAAAGTAAATATTGATGTCCTGATTCTAAAGAAGAATTTTATTTTGTCAAATATAACACATAAAATTATCAAAAAGTGGATTTAAAAGAGGTTCGCCATCAAAAGGCGGTTAATCGACCTTTTAAATAATATTAGAATGTTTATGCTTAAAATTGGATTCATTCACATTTTTTTTCCTTTAAAATTTATTGTAAAAAGTAAAAATATTTGACAAACATATATAATCATTGTGTAGTTAGTTCTGTTCATTCCCGCCATTACAACGACTAGGCGTTAACTACCATTTAAAATAATATTATTTTATTATTAGAGTGCAACGTAATATTCCCAAGAAACTCGTTGTTGCGTATTGGGTACGCCATCGAGCATAGCGTCCCTTTTAAAGTAATATTAATATTTTATTCACAAAAATGGATAAATATAAAAATGTCATATTCTTTATTTACTTGGGGTGTTACATCCTTGCCCCCTTTTGGGAATTGTGTCCTGGCAATTTTAAAATTGGGCACGGAAACATCCTTGAAAGTCCCACATCAGAACAAGATTAGGTAAAACAATCTCCTTAAAATAAAGAAATATAAGTACAAAGGTCACCCGAGTTAACCCATACTAGGATTCCATGTAGGAAAACATGGACCTGGAGGTGAAAACATAGGGCCATGTTCTGATGGAGAGTGATAGAAAACATGTTTAGGTGAAAGTTAACCACAATAAAATCACAAACATGCGATGGGTTAAATGGTATTCGATTCCCCAATAAGAAAAGTTAATAGACAAAATTTTTGTTTTTTATTTATTGAGGAATTTATTCATAAGGAAACATAATTACTTATCATGTTGACTTTAAACTTTTATTAGATTTCTTACACAAACTCATATTTTCTCCAAAAGACGAGCATTTAGGAAGACTTGTTCACTATAATCAACTTCTAGAGAATCAACTAATCCACAAAAGAGAACTATATACTTCCCATGTCTTTAGACTTTAACCAAAACCAAAACCAAAATGGTTAGTACAAGATCAGATAATCTAGAAAAGGATAACCCTTTATAAAAAAAAATCTATTCTTAATCTCTAAAATTTTTCCAACAACACCCAAAGTTCAACGGGGACCATTTGATAAACAATTTGTCCATTAAAATCTTCAAAGTAAACCAAACTAAGACTGAAACCCAAATATTTGAAGGATTTAGTCACATTGTCTTCCAAGGTACAAATTAACTTTTATCTCCAAATAACATCAGTTTCTCTTAAATTCTCATGTTGAAAAGTAATTAACCTAATCACATATCCTCGATGATAGGTTAATAATTTCCATAGATAACCCAAAATAAACTTACTCCTGATTCCTAAAATCATCTAACTAAAAAGAATTAGTCAAAATAACCAGGGACTTCACGTAGTCAAGTGGTAGGCGATAAATACCAGTCACACTTTGGTTGTGGGTTCGATTCCCGCAGCTTTGTCCGACGCGACGGGTTGTCACACGGTCTGCATGTTGTCCTTTTTCAAAAACTATATAATTCTTAAAACATTACCCAAAACGAGATAAAATATTCAAAAATTTTCATAACATATTTTAACCTCAAGTTTATCTCATGCCTTTCATTTTCCATCATAACATATAATAACCCATAATTACCTCAAAAGTAAGGATCATATAAACTCTAATGGTTACCTTTATAATTATTACCTAAACTTCCACATCGATTGGTCATCTCATACATGATGCATTAAAGATCATACCAAGGTTCAAGTGGTTGATCATGACTCCTTGATAGTTGGTTTAGAACAACCACGAGTTTCCTCATTGAATCCCCCATTTTATGTAGTATCTTAATCAGAGAACCACTACAGTTTCCTTCAAACCTGTTGTCTCTTTGGTGACTACTAGATCCATCCATTCACTAAAAACAGAAATTTAAGTGTGAGTATATCAACAAAACCATCATGTACTAATGAGGAAGGTAAACCCTAATATATACTTACTCATTCACTTTATCTAAAACTAGGACTCTTTCTGAAATCCTAACCATTATGGAAATGTCACTAGTGCTTAGAGAATACCCTAACCTCTAAAGTTATCTAAACCGACCTTTGATACCAACTATAAGGCCCCAACCTTAAACCTTACTTAATCTTGAGTTATTACAAGATTACACATTGAGAATATTTTCAGGTTTAGAGTTTTAGAGAATTAGATCATAAAACTTGCATTACATTCCTCATTTAAACAAAGTGGTTACATAAAAGATAGTATTCATTTTTTCCCATCAACGTAAAAATATTTAAAATAAAACATGGATTATTTCTGGACACTTCCTTGACACTATCATCATATCATGTACCTTTCCCTTGACCTGTGAAAAACATTTCAAAAACTTGGGATGAGCATAAAAATCTCAGTAAGGGATATAAAAATATGGAAAGGAAACATGAGTACATGTATACATAAGAATGAAATCATACTTTACCCATAAAACAAAAGCACTTTAACATACCTCATAAAATCATGAATAAATCATGGAAATCATAAGACATAAAGGTAACTTGATTCATTCATAACATTCTTACGTAGGGAGTAACCCTCTTGGTTGCGTTTGGAATACCCATCACAGTATATTCCCTAAATCTCTTCAGAGAAACCTTAACGTTTAACCCCTTCGCGTTACCCAATGCATTGGAGATCTATATCGGGCTCACCCGCCCTTAGTTTATCATGGAACCGCCCGTCTTCATAATAATTCCCAAGAACCACAACATAATCGTATCACACAAAACATGCATAAACAAAACATAACATTTACACTTTTCAATCACAAGATATCAATACAACACATTGATATAAAAAAATTATGAAAACCATTTTCAATACAAAAATAAATGAAAATTAAAACATTGTATTTATTTTTCTTTTAAAAAAAGGTATGGCTTGTAGAGGAATCCGAAACTCAAATAATGGTCACGGCGGCGGAGAAGTCGTTGTCGCCGCATACGTACGACAAAAACATTCCCTTTTTTCATTTAGTAAAACGCTTTGTATAAAAAATATTCATTTTAGATAAATGTAAAAGTCAAAGGGGTTTATACACCGTATAAAACAAGGTTGTGTATAAAACAAAATATGCCTCAATGAAAGGAGATTGAGACGAAGTCCCATACAAAGACGGTATCCTTGGATTAAGGATAAATCAATTACATAATTATTTGTAACAAACTAATACACCAAATATAACTGGATATTAAGTGTAAAACAATCATAGGTTATTCACAAATATTCATAGAATGACATATTCAAGGAGTACAAGCTTATCCCAAAGAATCCAAATTGGGTTAAGAAGTTCCCTTGCAAATATTTGACAGCCTAACGACGTCACTACAAAATTCAGAAAATGAGTTGATGAGAGATAAAAAGGGTATCTCATCACTTGGACATAAAATTTAAATCACCAAGGATATAGAAGAACATATCCCAACATAATTTTATGTGAATTAAAAGACATAACAAAATAAGTCTTTTAAAAAGAGGAGGGTGAAAGGTTCCCTTACCGACATGAGTATCTTTCGAAACATACACCCCGTGAAAGAAGGACAATACAACATTGATGTAAATACTCATAAATGAAAGTATATTACACAATGAGTAAAATAATGGTCAGTACATACACCAATCAAAGGAAATTGTGGCAAATGTAGCATAAATCTCACGGGAATAAAAGTGAGATGAAAAATCCCTTACGAAAAATCGGCAGCCTAACGACGCCACTTAAAACTTCCAAAAATGGATTGATGAGATCAAATAGGGTCTCTCATCATATTACAATAAAATTTACAGAAAGAGGAATATAAAAGAACATCCCACATCATAAAAAAGAGGATCTTAAAAGAAGTGACATAAATGAGAGTACTTAAAAAGAAATAGAGAGGTCAGATCTCTTACGAAAATTCGGTAGCCTAACAGCGCCACTCAAAACTTCCAAAATGGATTGATGAGAGAGAATAGGGTCTCTCAACATATGAAAAAAAAAATTACAGTAAGGTTAATATAAAATAACACCCCAATAACAAGAAATATGAGCTTAAAAGGAATGACATAAAAGAGTGTACTTAAAAAGAAAGAGAGGAGTAGGATCCCTTACGAAAATTCGGCAGCCTAACGACGCCACTCAAAACATCCAAAATTGATTGATGAGAGAAAGTAGGGTCTCTCATCATATGAGCATAAAAAGTACAGTAAGAGTAATATAAAATAACATCTCATTCATAAGAAATATGAGATTAAAAGGAATGACATAAAAGAGTGTACTTAAAAAGAAATAGAGGGGTAGGATCCCTTACCTTGGGTCCGACTTGATTCGATCGTTCTTTAACATCCTGAATAATAAACTTGAGTTAATTTATACTTTCTTAAGAACCTTTTTCAAGTTCATTATTCATTTTATATCACTTATTTACAGGTTATAAACATTATGTAATCATTTAAGTTAATAATGTTTGTTTTGTCAATATTTGGTTATGAAGTCGAAAGTGGACTTCTTACAATTACATGTTGTTCATGTGGTCAAAGGTTCATTATATCCAGAATGATATTCATGATTTGGATATCATATATATCATATATATCCAGAATATACATGTATTTATAATATTACATAATCATTTAGAGGCAAGAAATGAAATGCACCGTTCATGGAGACGGTAAGTTGTACGTACGCATGAACGCTACTTTCATTTCTATGTCATATTAATGGAATTAAAACTAAATTAGAGGTATGTATATTTTAATTCCATATTTATATTCATCATTTATATGTAACATACATCAGATATAATAACTTTAAATACATCCTTTATACATCCCACATATGGCATTGACGAATCAAATCACTTTGAGGGGGCGGTAGTCCGCACTTCCTAAAATGAAATTATCCTGTTTACCCACAATAGAAACCATAAAGTTATGCCAAAAAAGAAAAATAAAGAAGATTAAGTAAAACATAAAAATATTATATATCATATATAAATATAGTGACATCTTAATGGCCTCATTTTAAGGTGTTATATGAGTGTTGAACAATCATCGTTTCGTGAGGCAGAAATTCGCCATCCACAGAAATAGTATGTTCTTTAACCATTTGATGTAGGTGTGTGTAAGTGTATCTCTAATTATTCTTATAAAAACATCCTAGTATATTAAATATACTGAATTTTTTACAAAAGAAATGAATAAAAAGAGTTTAGGGGGTTCGAGAAGCAAAATAAAACAAAAGAACACAAGTGAAGACATTACCTTAAAATTGAGTAACACTTTTTGATTTGAGCTCAAAGGCTTCCTTGGGAAGACTTATGCCCAAAGTGATGCTTCTAGGAGTAAGAGCGGTATGTGTATAGGCAAAAAGAGCAGGGTTTGGCCGAGCCAAAGGCTTTTTAATTGTGGGTAAAGAGGTAGAGGTGGGGGCCTTTTATAAGAGGAGAGGAGGGGCACTCTTGGAAAGTAAAGAAATGTTACTTTATTTTAGAATGCGTTTCGGATTTTAATGGTCCTACATTGATTTTTTTCGAGGATAAGGTGATAAGGGTTTGAAATCCACCAATCCAATAGGTTTTTTACATGTGTAGGTCTTAGATTTTACATTATCTTTCCATTTTATTTAAATCGTTAAATAATGAGGTCATCGCTGCATCATCATGATGTCATAAATAATTTAATTTATTTAATGTATAAAAATTATAAAACAAATACTATGATGTAGAAATTTTTTTATCTTTCCAATGACTATTTATTGTCAAACATCTGACTTGTATAACCCCATTTAAAAATTGTTTTAGTAAAACAACTCATGTTTGTGTCATTTTAATTTTAACATTAAATAAAAAGGTATTTATGTCATTTTCCAACCAAAGTGGCTCCATGGGGTCCCCAAGTTGACCCATGGATTTTCGTGGTCGGCCATGACTCATAAAATGAGGGTAGGACATGTGTCTAGGTCATTTCATATTATTAAAACATTATTTTTACCTTAAACTACACTAATTACCTCTAATCGCGATTAAGTACATAAAAGTTACTATTCACCAAAAATTTATTTTAATACCATTGAACCACATTTTACTTCCTAATGAAAACCATGTATATCGGATTTTTGAAATTCAAAACAAAGAGGTGGAAAAGTTTCATTTAAATGAAAAAATTAGTTTCTTTAACTACCACTTAGTGGTTTCACTATTAATAAAAAATTGACGTTTTTCAGAAAAATACCAAAACTTCACCCTAAGCTATATTTGATATTCCAAATTCAAAAATGAAGTCTATTTTAAAAAATTAAAAACATATAAGTTGCATTAATTAATTTAATAATTAATTCCCACTATCAGAGCAAATAGCGTGTTTTTATGAAATAATAAGTATCAAAAGATTGACACTAGTTTAAGTTCGATTTCAAAGTGAAATTAATTCCAATGAACACTATTGGATTAAATGGTAAAAATATATTCTAATTTTACTTTAAAAACAATTCAAAATATAATCTAATCATATAAATAAATTAGATTAAAAAGAGGTTTTGAATTAAAATACAACATTTTTCACTATTCATTAAAAAATGTACTTTATCGGAAAAATACCAAAAATTTACACAAAGTAAATTTTGATGTCCTGATTCTAAAGAAGAATTTTATTTTGTCAAATATAACACATAAAATTATCAAAAATGGGATTTAAAAGAGGTTCGCCATCAAAAGGCGGTTAATCGACCTTTTAAAGAATATTAGAATGTTTACGCTTAAAATTGGATTCATTCACATTTTTAATCCTCTAACATTTATTGTAAAAAGTAAAAATATTTGACAAACATATATAATCATTTTGTAGTTAGTTCTGTTCATTCCCGCCATTACAACGACTAGGCATTAACTACCATTTAAAATAATATTATTTTATTATTAGAGTGCAACGTAAGATTCCCAAGAAACTCGTTGTTGCGTATTGGGTACGCCATCGAGCATAGCGTCCTCTTTAAAGTAATATTAATATTTTCTTCACAAAAATGGATAAATATAAAAATTTCATATTCTTTATTTACCTGGGGTGTTACACCAACTGTATGAGAGGATGGTTCATGTGAATAATTTGTGTGATTGAGACCCACTGGAGTGCCATTATTTCTACTGGATAGGGTATATTACTATATTTTGTTGGACTGTATTTCTTATATCCTTGGGAAGAGGATCCAATAAAATTCAATATTAAGGAGTGGGGTCAATTACTTCACATCAGTTAGGGAGTTCAAATATCACTGACATAACATGAAGAGGTGTGGGTTTGTGGACATGGTATCCATACATCATATTAATAATAAGATTATAGTGGACCTATATAGGGTATTCTAGCTATAACAGAGGTTCATGGATTAGTCCAACTGCTTGATTTTTATTAAATAAATAAGGATAAGACTTCATGACCATCAAATATATGTAGCACTATTATAGTAGATGAAACTATAATATCCACTATGTCTGATATAGGTGAATCTCAATAAATTATATATTTATTTATTGTGGAATATATTGGTCTTGAAACATGGTACCATGGTGGGGTAATGACCTTGGACATTTTTTTGGGTGTATTGTCAGATGTGATATAAAAATGCAGGGACTATGCCCTTGAGTTAGCAAGTTATCCATTTTTATGGGACCACTTCTTCTTTGAGATGATAGTCATCAATGTCATTCTCTAAAAAGTTTGGTTGGTTACTATCATGCCTATGTAGAAAACTATTTCCACATGCTATATTTGTTATCCGTAGAGGGAATTAGTAATCGTTATAATGGTGAATGGGATGTTTAGGATTTTATATCTTGGCCAACTATATGTTATCTATATATAATTACTACCTATATATGTATTTTTTATGTAGATGATCCTAGATTGTATCGAACTAACATTCTTGTAGTTGTATAACAGTTCATTAATGTCTTACCTAATAACTTTTATGGCTTACCTTGATATTGAGAGGTATAGATTAAAATTGAGATCATTCTATGAGTATCTCCAATGTATTTTCCTATATATAAGATGATACCTACTAAGAATCATAAAATTAAGTGATAGATGGTGGGTATCAAATCCAAGGGTTTTATCAGACCCAACACTTATTCTTGAGGTTCACACATTATTTTTCACTAAGAAGGTGAATGAGACCCTTAGGCTATGTGTTTATTATTGAAAGACGATTCAAATTATTGTAATGAAATTATATCCCATTCCAAAAATATATATATCTCTTCAACCATCTATAATGAGTGAGAGAGTTCTTGGATATTAACATGAGATTATGCTATCATATTGTGCGTGTTTGGTTTTTGGATATACCATATAATTTTTTCTCAAGTAATTATAGTCCATATGAACACCTTTTATGTCATTAACTTCAAAGTCTATTCCTATCATTTTTTGTACCTATTGAATAGAATTTCCCACCCCTACCTTGAATACATTGTTGTGGTTTTTTTGGAAGTCACCTCTATGTATTATCACTCTATTAGAGACCATTCTCAACATCTTTAAATCATTTAGAATTCACTAAACGAGATTCATCTATATAACATGCTTACTAAGTTCATCTTATGGATCAAATAATTACAATTATTATATCATATTATCTATGAATTTGGAGAATCTGTTGATCTATAGAATGTGAATGATGTGTATTTCTTGGAGAATCACAATAATGTGTTATATATATATATATATATTTGGGTTTGGCTGGAAATAACTGGGGTATCAAATTGGACTTATCAAACCACGATTCACCACTTTCTAGTCTAACATAAATGAGTGTGAATTTCTCAGGGTTTAATGCATGTGGGATATCCTATAAATAATAAAATGGAAGGCCTAATTGGTCACCAATTAAGAGTCTTTGTGATACTAGAAAAGGACATATATTGTATGTTTTGATGCATTAGGAATCAGAGTGGGTATAATGAATATGAAGGTGGATAGATTCATTTCATATCAGTCTATCCAATTTAAACAACATGAAAATAATCACTTAATTCATGTCATCGAGATAGAAGAAGTGGTCCATGAATTATGATGCTGGAGACACTATCTGATTGGTGAGCACTATATAGTGTATATAGACTACAAGATCCTAAAATATAAATTTAGGTCTAATAATGTGATTAAAATATAGTTATAGTGGGTTAATTAAATTCAATAATTCGAAATTTAAAATTCCTATAAACCATGAATGGGAAAATTGATAGATGATGAGATGATCTGTAAAACAAAGGCACATGGTGTGAAGGATTGAAATAATGAATGGAACTTGATTTCCCTTATTTCTGACATTAATATAGAGCTTCATGAGTGTCACAAGTTTCATTTTCTTGTATCCTCTTATGTTACATCTTGACCATTGAATATCATGAATATAATTTTATTTTCATACCATTAGGGGTTAGTCCTATGGGAAATCATTTCAGGTGAGGACACACTTCTGTATTAGACTTCTAAAAGAGAATAAATCCTATATATACATTGGTGTTTATAGGTTTCAACAGATATGAGAATGAAACTATTTTTATATTCCCATACTTCTATGTGGGTGGTTCATCCACACATGTCCAATATGTATTATAAAATTCAATGTCAATATTGGTTTCCTTAGATGAAATGATATATTACTTGTTTTATCACCAGGTGTCACACCTATTATATTCATATGTGGATAAATAGTGTCTTTAATTCATGCTACTACTGTTACATGTCCTAGAATTGAAATGGGATGACATTGAAATGTATCCCATAGTCGGCATACCATGGTCACCTAGAGGTTGGGATGTGGTTTCGGTTTTCATAGATTAACTAAAAATGGTTTCCCACGTCCATCATATCTTGGAGACATTATCATTTGATGAGATGGGAAGACTCTATGTCCATGCAACAATATAGAAATACTTGATTAGTAATTATATCATTTCATACATCGATTATCATTTCACATAATTGTTATGTAAGGTTTTATAGAGATTTAAGGGTACACAGGTGCATCTGTGTACATTATTTTACACTCAGACTGATGACTAGATGGAAAATACGATATAGGTGTTGGATTACATGATACGAGCATGTGTACCATATTATAGTGGTACATTAGAGGGTAATATACCAGTTATTATATCCACCTACCATAACATCTGTAATGCGATGATATAGATGGATTTGTATGAGGTATTATACGGTAGGTCATTTTGTCCACCCCTATACTGGGTAGATGGATGAGAGTGGGTGATACTAAGTCCATAACACATTCAAAAAACATAAGATAATGATATTTTGATATTGAAGCATAAGTATAATTATCTTTCTAGACAGAAATGTCATGTTGATCACCATCAACTACCTATGGAGTTTACGATCAGGGATATTGATTTCTTCAAGATATCTCCTAGAAATGGGAATATATAGAATGGATGAAAGAAAACATGTAACCATGATTTTTTATGTCTTTTCAGAGCTAAGATATAGATTTCCTACTATCTTATTAGTTGATTGTACCTCATAGGTATCATTTCATTCATTATGTCTTCTATGTTTCATAGATTCCTTAATATCAAGCCTAAAAGTCACATTTTTTGACCCAGAGGATGTTGAGTTAGAAGATGATGCTTATACAAAGGATTTTATTAGAGTCATTATAGATTTTATCACAAAATATCGCAAACACCATTAATTAGCTTTAGTGAGGTTTTTATATATTGTATGATACAAGGGAGAAGAAGGATTAAATATGTTCTTAGGGGCCATATTTGTTCATTTTTGTTGTTTTCCAACCCATGGAAGGGTAATTGGGGAATTATTTTCATTAATAGGGAAGACTGTGGAACCATGTTTTTCAATGAGGTACATATCATTTAATTTTCAATTTAATGCCTCTTTCATAACGTAGTATAAAATCCCTTTGAGGATATAGTGGAATAGGGGAAATAGTTGGCATGTTCGGTGCTCAGAATATCGACCCATGGAAGGTTGCACTAGGTCGGTCGGTGAGTAGAAACTATAGCTCTTAGCCAACATGTTTTCTACTTACCAAGATTGGATATTTTGAGAGAAGTGGAGGGTGTAGTGTTTTTTCCTAACCATGCACCTAGGCTTGTATTACTGTGCTAAATGACTAGAGTTTTTAGTATATCCAAATGGAATGGTTCTATCACGGTTTCTCAAACCGTGTGGCAAAACCATGTGTGTCCCTTATATGGGATGCAATGTAATCATGGTTGGTACATTGTTTGTAAAACTATGAAACCAAACCATGTGAGTCCCCTCAATGAGAATTTAACTATTCATGTTTAGCACATCATTTGTCCAACCATCTCATTAAACTTTGTGATCCCATTTCCAGAGGGGTGAAATTATAATTTTTCCAAAATTTTCTTATCACCTAATTTTCATTTAATTATTCCTCAAGTGGAAATGAGGCCTTATTTATTTTCCATTGAATTTATACCTACCTTACTAATGTATATTTGTTGATTACTTCACATTCCAAACATGTATTACACATTCAATAATCTCCTTGGATTCCTTTACATATGATCACTAATCCATTCGCTTAGCACATCGTTTTTCTTCCACTCGATGAAGATATTATCATGTAGTCTCACATTATCTTTTTTCATAGTCTTGGTCCATTCATCTATTTTCTTCTGATCCTGGACAATATAATGGCCATCAATGGATGAAGTAATTGTTTTAGGATCATGGTAGGTGGTCTATGACATTTCCATATAATTCTCATCACCTAAAAATTTTCTTCAATATGTGAACTCTGGTATCACACATCGATGCTTCTAAAATTCAAAGACATTATATATAATTTTATAATCATGAGTTCTAAATCCATAATTATATCACTTGATGAAGTTTGAGGTTTCAACCTCAGCCCAAACCACTCGTTTAGGTTGTACTTATCAATTATTCCTTGATGACCCACGTTAGGTCTATATGAGGCACACCCTTGGAACACCTAACATTTCTTTTGTTAATTTGATTGTTCCAACATAACTAAATGATTATTTATGTTGTTAAATATATAGTGTATTTATAGATTTCATCCAGAATAGTTAAATTATAAGTGATTGGTTATGATTTTGGTTGAATTTCCTCTACACATTGTAAATTTAATTATAGTTATATAATAAACCAATCAAATGTTTGTAAATTAATATGATAAATGGTTTCATGTCCTTGAAATGATTTTTCATGATTATTTAATGTTATTGGAATATACCTGAAAAATTTATTAAATAGATTAAGTATCACATAAAAAATTATTAAATGTGATATAAATAAAATTATTATTAGGTTCTTATTAGTCTGTAACTTTTTACCTCTATTTGAAAATTTTAAACTTTAGCCTACCTTGGATTCACGAGGGAATGCCTTGAGCACTCATAAGATGATATCTGGATTCATAGAACTGATATCCATGGGTGATACCTACCATGAAATCTAGACATTTTATTACTATGTGAATGACTCGATGATGTACTGACAATTCACTTGAAATCTATTCCCGATATTTGAATAACTCTGATACACTCCTTGGATTCACCTTAATGTCTTTAGAAACATAGTTCCATTGATTCACTAGAGTGCGCCATTTATTATTATCCCAGTATTAATATGGATTAGATCCATGGTATTAGTAAAAAATATTATAGATGATTTTATTAGGAAAGCCTATTGCATTACACTCAGAACCATTATTATAAGAGTGAATGACATACTACTATGATTTAGCTGACCGTAGTGGTATTGGATGCATTGGTTTCAACTTGTATCATCCCTTACTACTAATATGATATAATTAATTATTTTTGACACATACAAATGATTTAAATATATAAATTGAACATAATTAATTAATAAAATAATATCATTTTTAAAGAAATTTCCTGGTGAGGATGAAACATGTTTCAGTTTTTTTATTTAATTTGATTAAATTTTTATATGCCTTAACATGGATCAATTTATATTTTCATATTATATTATATAAAAATCATCATGAGTTTCCTATTAAGATTTATCTCACACCCAATCTGAGTCACCGGTTGTTACAAGTTTGATAATGTGATCGTATGTATGGTCAAGACAAAGAGTCCCACCTAGAACACCTGATATATTTCATTCATTAGGTTGGGATATTGGTAGTATATAATTGGTCTTGATTTTGGGGTGTGTGGATAGTTGTAGGACTCTTTTTTATTCTTTTGTAAAGAATGTATTTCACTATCTTCATGCTTCCCTATATACCTTTTTTTTTGTTTTTAGAGATATTAAATAATCATCATTTATATATGATATTGTTCATATTCAGATTTTATTATTACTATATGGTTTATTATTCTTACTTCATATATTTTTTATTATACTAATTATCCTTTTTATAAATCCATAATATCTCATAGGTGATTCTCTAAGAACAAAGTGCACAGTCTCCCCATGGTCACACCCATTTATATCACTTCTATTCATCAACAATTGGAATATGGGGAGGCATGCATACTTCCATGTGGCTGAATATTTTGGTCTCCTCAAGAGTGATTCTGGTTATGTGTGACAGAATAATTTTAAACGCCAAAAACTCCATATATTTATTATGAATCAAGATTAAGATAGGTGGAGACATATTGAGCATATGAGATAGATCTCATGGTTTTTTGTTCACCTTGTGAGAGTGAGGGCATAAGGACCATTAATTTTTTAAAAAAATTTTACTAGAAGAGGGAATAATATAAAAACATGTATTAGAAAAAAATAACTGTGATCCCAATTGACCCCCTCAAGCTTCTCTGTGGAACTCTTATCATTGTTTCATTGTTTGATTCATCAGGAAGTTCTTATTGAAAAACTACCATCAACATGGTGGTCTCCCACATCCCTAACCATTAATGTAAATCATTTTAAAATCAATAATAGACATCTCCAAGCCTTAAATCCTCTATCTTTATCACCAAATACACATTATAAATGTCATAAATTAACATAAATGACAACTATTCAGATAGAATTCTAAACTTTTGAACCATGAAAATTATTCTCTCCCCTAAATTTATATGATCAAACATCATTCATCTATTAATTAAAACAATTTTGATATGAATCATTGTAAACTCCCACATATAATACTTTTTTACCATATATATCTAAAGTAAAAAATATTCAAAAAACACACTAACTCTGTTAATCATTCATTCACATTTTGTAGTCTTTATTTCAATCCAAGTCATATATCACACTTCCAATGTATAACCCCTGAAATCAATACCACTAGTAAATACCACATAGTTATAAAATAAAAACACATTTTAACAAAAATATTGTACAAAAAATACCAAGGAACTATCATGTTCAATAGTATATTTATCTTCAAAAATAAAATAACATATTCTATAACCATTCCTGGAATTGAATAAATTCATTTTTTTAAAAATCATTGTATTTAAAAAAAATTAATATAAATTGAAATATTATCTTAGACATCACAACACATGTTTTTTTAACAACTCCCATTTAAACAATAGTATCCTTATTTTACACATCCAATTTGAGAAAATACATTCCCAAATTTATTTAAAAAAATAAAATAATCAAAATAATCACCATTTTTCAATACTATTTCTATATTATTAATGATATTATAAATAGATTTCTTCACCATTGAAATAGTAACGGGTTATTCATAACTAATAATATACGATAACAAAATTTCATATAAACATGGAAAGGAAAGAAAAATGATAATGTTAGGAATATTATATAAAACATAAGTAAATACTAATTATTGGGATTTGAAATTACCAAAAATAATTTATAGCTGTATAAACCAAATATTAAAAGGAATTATTATTTCCAATACAATAATATGGAAGCAATGAATAATAAATAATTAAAATATAAAACAAGTGAATAAATTTAATTAAATAATTATCACCTAGTATGGTATTAAATTAAAGTATAATTTCTTTTATGGTTTATTATAATTAATTAATTAATGTCATTCACATTTATAAAATTTATAAAATTAATTACATAATCTTGTCCAAATTTTCTACTAATAATATAGTTTATAAATTGATGGAGAATGTGGCTCCTACTGAAGACCCAATCCCGTTTTTAGTTCTACAATTACAAATAAGGATATATATATATATATATATATATTAAACCTATATTGAAAAAACTAAACAATAAGTAATCATAGAAAAAATAGGATTCCACTATAACCATGGTTTTGAGAAATAAACTAGGTGTACCCAGTAAGTTCCAACATCATATCTCTAGTTTAAAAAATTTGGATCTTAGAAAATCTATTAACTCTTCTATGATATCTAATTGTATCATAAATAAACAAGATACATAAACTCCCATAAAACAAGGTTCTTACCATCCAAAAGTAATTTCCCTAATCCACACTGGATAGCTTCTAAAACTCTTTGTATCTGTTTTTATTTCAGAAATAATGTCACCTCACTATTTATTATGTCTATTTAATTAGTTTATTCTTATAGAAAAAATCATTGAATAGTTTAATAATTAATGTTTCCAAATTTAATATTTAACATATTCTACATGTGAAGTAACCTGAGAACTACTAATACATCGTACAAAATAAAAATAATATTAAATAAAATAACTCCATCTCAATATGAATTTAGAGAGAATATAACATAATTCTGAACCCAAACTCTAGAAATTAGACATATTTATAAAATTGTACATGTTTTACCAAACAAATGGAAACACATATTAGGCCAAATGAAATCCAATAGTTGAACATGGTCTCCCCCAAAAATTCCTTATAGAGACTTATATTCCAAAGCATTTATTAAAGATAATATTTATTAGTGACTCAAATTTTATTTGAATGTTTAATTTTATTTCCATAATTGATTATGTCATTCATGGATGATGGATTTGGAATATGATGGTTTTACAGTATGTCGTATTAATAGACCTAATTTAGTATAGTTATATGTGGTAGACATGTTGTGTAACATCCTAATGTTTTTAATATTAAATTGAAATGCATGAATCTATATTTTAAGTAGAAATTTATAACTTTCCTTTAAAAATAATTATTCCGATTCTATGTTTTGAATTTTGAAAAGTGGTCATCTACAATTGTGAACAGTATATTATTTGGAGTCTAATTGAACAAAATTTATTTATTTTGAATAGTAACATACCCTTATGAATATTAATATGATTAGTAATATTACCCTAATGATTAGTAAATTGAATTATTATTTTATTTTCTTATGGATTTAATATAATGACATACTGATTAATTTCCCAAGATATTTAAAAAAGAGTTATATATTTTAAATTGTAATTTCTGAAAAAAGTATAATTTCATGTGAATATTAAATTAATTGTACATAGAAATTTTTTTAAAATAAATTGAGTTCATTTTTAAATTCTACACGTCAAAAAAATGTTAGGGTGAATTTTTCTTATTTTACTGAAATTCATGAATTCTGAAAAATAGTGAAATATAGTAAAATACTGTATATTATAATTATCAGTTAAATAAAATATTTAGGACATGATAAGTGATTTAGTCCAACTTGGTTCAAAAAAATATTCCATTATTACTATTTAGGTTCACATGAAGAATGACTATTCATTGAATTAAGAAAAAAAATAAAAAATGATTAAAATAATGGAAAATCTATCCTCCCCACCACTATAAATACCAACCTCATTACCATCTTCCTCCAAGACCACCTAAACCATTGATCCTTGCCTATTTTCTACCCAATAATCCACCAAAGATCCTTACCCATATCCTATATATTCATGTCCCTCCAAAATTCTAAAATCAAGGGCCTTATGAAGGATCTCAAGGAGAAGAGATCAAGAGGTAAACATCCCCTTTTGTTATCTTTCATTTAATTTCAAATTTTTGTATATTCTTCTTCATTACTCATATCCCATTATACAAGAGGCATGACTGATCTAGAATCATAAATATTCAATATTTCATCATGTTTATTGACTATTCTCTATTATACTTCTTATCCTCTCACACTCATTACGAAATTAAATCATCATCTGTGATGTGTCTAATTACCGATGTCATGGACGATGTGATTTCAATTTCATTTACTTCTTTCCATAATGGAATTGAAATATTTTTTGGAAATATAATATAATTTATGTATAATATCATATATAAGGGTACACTAGTTATTAATTTATAAAATAAATCAGTTCATTACGATCGAAGAATGCCCATAATGACCTAAAACATATCAATAATGTTTTAACTTATAAATATTCCTCATGTCAGAATTCAAAAGGATAAATGGTAGAATATATGGTTAGGGAAAATTTTAAATACCATTCTATTCCAATTCTAGAGTTTCACTTCAAATTTCTCGGAATATCCATCATGAACTGGTCATGGAAATCATGTAAAGAACCCACCAAAAAATAGTTGAAGGGAAAATATAATGACAATTAATGGGTGAAATGTTGTTATGAAATGATCTTATAATGTATTATAAACATGAATTTGTTTCTATAAGATATAAATAACCCTAGTTTAGTTATTATACAAGATTTTTAAAAAATATTTGAAGTAAGACAAACCCGAGGTATGGAAATTCCTAACACGATTTCCATTGATGTGGTTAAAATTCTACCTCATTATTTATGGATTATTAAAATTATTTTTGAGATTAATTTTATATATATTATGTTGATATATGTTTATTTATAGTGTATGTACATATTAAATCTATTCTATTAAGCACTACATCAATTATATGATATTTATAAGGGACTTTTGTTTTAAAAACCTCTTTTAGAATTCCATTTTACAAAATTCATAAGCAATTTTTTAGGTATTTTTTCATTTTTTTGTATGTTATGGATCATGGATATTTTTTTTAATGGTGGGACCTATATCTCCATCTAATTAATTATGTATGTTTATGTGGGATGTCAGCCATATGTTCACTCCATGTGTAACTTTGATTGATTGAAAAATTGTATGGTTGGCGTGAGGGTTACAAATTAGGAGGTAGTTTAGAGGGTTAAAATATTAGGTATGGTATTCACCAAGATACCATTATGGTAATATTTTTTCTAATTTTTTTTGTAAATATAGTGTAAATATCATGTTTCAAAAAGTACATTTTTAATTGTTTCAGGTGTGTCTTTTTTAAAATGACTACATATGTTACACGCATTCCTAGATTATGTGTTAATTACTTCATTTTTATATCCATTAGTCAGAATATTGTTCTCTTACCTTGTTTTAAAAGATTTCCATAGGTTATAAGGATTATTATGTTAATTATGGAATCATGGTTAAATGATATTAATATTTTTCAATGAAATCATGTTTCATTTCAAATGTTAATTTTTTTGGTAGAAATGAATATTGTTTTTATGGTATCGACTATATATTAATATGTAATGTTATTAATTTATTTTGTCCAAATTCTATAAGGCTCTAAAATTTCAACAATCTTAAATGTGAATGAAAATGAGTTCTTGACTAAATTCAATATTATGTAATTTGATAAGGATGTGTTCTTTTAGTAGAATTTAGATGATGGTTTAGAAAACTATAAGGGTTAGGATGATGTTAATAGAATACCATAAATGATTTTTACTCAATGGTTTATTTTAAATCATATGGTATTTAAATATTACCATGTTGATTCAACTAACATATTTTTGTTCAGAATAGTTTTCTGCAAAAGAAACAGGGAAGCTGAAGAGGAGAGGCACCGACAGAACGATATCTTTCTGAATCTTGGGCTTGGAATATTAAGGATTGGAACTGAGATGTTTGTGACAGTAATGGATTAGTTGATGCATGAAATAAATCGTGGTTACACATATGAAAGGGAACAACCATAAGTACAAGATATTAACATAATGATAGTGGAGAATTTTATGAGACAACACCTTCCTACTTTCAATGGATCTCTGGACATAGTAGCATCCAAAGGGTGGATTAAATGCCTTGAAATGGTATTTTATGTTATGGGATTTTTAGACAATCAAATGATAAGTTCTTAAATTTATTATTTTGAAGGTGATGTTGATAAATGGTGGTCAATGCTAAACAATTTAAATGATATAGAGGATGTTGATGCCTTAGAGTGGGATGAACTTAAAAGTATTTTCCTAGAAAATTATTTTCCCATGGTAATGTGACATAATTTGGGAAGAAATTATATTAATTGAAGAAAAAGGTGGAAGATTTTTTTGGTTGTGTATGAAGAAAACATCACTCAACGGGTGAGGAATCCACAAAAACTTATTCTGGTACTAGATAGAAAAATCAACCACCTTTAATCTGGATTCAAGAAAATGTATCAAAGGGTGTTGGACTCTCATGAATTAAAAATTTATAAGAATATCTTCTAATGTCTTAAAGTGTTAGAGATAGATTTTTATAATGATCACATTAACCTTTACAATAAAGAGAATAGGATGTACAGATTCCAAGCAATGGGTAAGAATCAATCAATAAAATATAACGGTAAGAATTTATAGTTTCCAATTTGGGAAAAGTGTGGCAAGAAGAACTATGGGGAATGCCTTAACCAAACAAGGAAGTTTTTTCGATGTGGTATGTTTAGATATATGGCCTGAGATTTTAAAAATATATTATACTAATACTAATAATGATAAAAAAACATTGTTAGGTGTTTTAAATGTTTAGAGATGGGTCATTATGAAATTTCCAACCCAATGAGAGATATGAATGATGAAAACAAGAAAATATATAAGCAGAAAGGTGTAGTGAGATACATTGTGATTGTGCCTGCAGAACATATGGTTAAAACACTAGGGGTAAATATTATGGAAAAAGGGAATTATAATAATCTTTCTATTGTAGTACATAGAATGAATTACTTGCAAACCTTGTTGTTTTTTCCTTAGTAGAGTTTGATGTCATTTTTTAAAGGATTGGCATTATTTTTATCTTGATAAGAATGAATTTATATATTAAAATGTTTTTTTAGAAAGTGTTTTAGTATTTATACAAGAATGAACCAATAAAGTTCATTACAGATCAAGTTTCATAGAAACTGTTGAATGATGGAAATTAATGTCACCATACATATATTGTTGATGAAAAGGGAACTATTCATATTAATGATGATCAAATAGTAAATTAATACCTTGGTGTTTTTATAGATGTGTTACCCATGTCATTAATTATTGGGAATTCAAATTCAAAATTTACTAAGTTCTTGATGCTAATATAATATCAAAAACCCTATATCGAATGGCTCAAATGGTTCATCTTGAATTGAAAAATTATTTTTAGTATTTTCTTGATAATAGATTCATTCATCCAATCACTTCACCATGGTGTGACTCTGTTTTTTCATTAAAAAGAAAGTTGGTTACATGAGACTTTTCTTTGATTATAGATCCTTGAATAACATCAATATTAAAAACAAGTACCCTTTTCCTAATATTGATGACTATTTTTATCAGTTCCAGGGAGATCAATACTTTACCAATATTGACATGAGATCTAAATAAATTCATCTGAAGGTGAACGAGGACGATATCTCGAAAAAAGTTATTCGTACTCGATATGGAAATTATTAATTTTTTTCTATATCGTTTGTGTTCACTATAGAACCTACAGTATTCATGGATCTTATGAATATAATATTTCACGAGTTCTTGGATAAGTTTTTGGTTTTTTATTGATTAAATTTTGGTATTTTCTAAGAGTAAAAGAGTGCATGATAAATATCTTATGGTTGTTTTTAAAACCATAAATAAAAATTAATATTATGGGAAATTTATAAATACTAAAAAATGTTACAGAGATTCATAGTTTTATTCGATTAGCAGGTTATTGAGGATGTTTTTTAAAAACATTGCATGATTACATAGCCCTCCAACTATACTAATGAAAAGGGGATAAATTAATTTTTATAGAATAATGTGATGTTTGTTCTTAGGAACTAATGAAGAGAATGGTGAATGCTGCAGTTTTGGCCTGTCCTTTCTATAATGGTGAGTTTATCATCTACAGTGATGCTTCATTTAAACGGAATGGTTGTTTTTTGATGTATAATGATTAGGAAATTTCTTATGATTTAATATAACGAAAACATCATGTATAAAATTATCCAACAAATGATTTGGAATTGGAATATATGGTTTTTTATTCTAATATTTGGAGGCATCATTTATAAAGATCCAAATTTCAAATATATACTAACCATAAAAGTTTTACGTATATAATCACTCAGAAGGAATTAAAAAAAGGCAGAGATGATAGATTGAACTGATAAAATATTCTGATTGCACGATCAATTAACATTTTGGAAGAGAAACAAAGTGGCAGATTCCTTGAGTCAAAAATATCTAGCATCATTAACCATGTTACATTTGAACGGGATCCCTTTATTAATGATTTGATGAATTTTCGTTTAGTTATTCTTTCTGAAGGAAATACCTCTATTTGGTTTCAGGTTTTTGTGAAGTCATCATTATTAGACAAAATTAATAAGTGCAGAAGGTTGATGGTGAGCTATAGAAAAAAGAATAATTGGATTAAATGGTTAATTATTATCTATATAACCTTGATAAAGACTGTGTTTTAAGATGTGGTAAAATGTTGTGTGTGCCTTTGCTTCCAAATTTAAGAAATAATTATTTTTTGAAGTTCATAGTTCACAATTTTTAGTTCATCCTGGTATTACTAAGATGTGTATAGGCCTTTGGGTGTATTTCTGGTGGGATGGAATGAAAAGGGATATTACCGATTTTAAAATGAAATATTTAACATGTAAACAGGTTAATGTAGAGCGGCAATTTCAAAATGGGATTATTTTGGTGCTGCCAGTGCTGTAGAGGAAATGCGAGAATGTATCCATGGAATTTGTTGTGGGACTACCAAATACTTCTCGATGTAACAATGTTATTTTGGTTATTGCTGATCAGCTGACTAAATAGACACATTTTCTTTCTATTCTAGATATAGTGTATTTGGATTAGCTTTCTAAACTATACTTCCAAGGGATTGTCTGGTTACATGGATTTTCTCTTTCCATTGTCTTTTACCGAGATCCCATGTTTACTTATAGTTTCTAGAAGGGCCTTCAGAAGTCGTTGGAAACAGAATTGAATTTCAGTATATCATTTCATCCTCAACCAGATAGGCTATCAAAAAAATCGGTTCAGACATTTGAAGATATTCTTCGATCTTGTTAAATAGACTACTAGGGATGTTGGGATCAATAAAATTATTTAGATGAGTTTTCTTATAATAATAGTTTTCATTCTAGTATACAGATGGCACCTTTTGAGGAATTTTTTGGAAAGCAGTGCCATTTCAAGATTTTTTGGATGAAATATAAGAAAGGATGTTTATCAAACAAGAATTAGAAGCGGAAGTGGGAGTAAATGTGAAGATAATCCAACACCACATGAGGATACATGATATCATGCAGAAAATATATGTAGATAAAACAAGGAACGAATTATCTTTTGAAGTATGTGACTATGTTTATATTAAAATATCTTATTGGAAAAGTGTGATGCATTTTTGTACGAAATTAAGGCTAAGTATGTGGTTCATTGGTCCTTTTGGAATCATGTTGAATGATTGACCATTTTCTTATTTATTAGCTTTGCATCTGAGTTTATCTCAGGTTCAATTTTTTTTTTCATGTTTCATTGTTGAGGAAGTATGTGCCAGATGTGTCTCATGTTTTGATCCCAGAAGTAGTTTAGCTGGAAGAGAACCTCTCTTATGATGAGAAACCATTTTAGATTCTTGATCAAAGAGAACATATATTTCGTAATAAGAAAATCAACCAGGTAAAGGTTTTATGGAGAAACCACATGGTTGAAGAAGGAACCTGGGAATCTAACAATGTTATAAGGGAAATGTACCCTCACTTGTTTAAAAAGTAATTAAAATTGTGAGGACAGAATTTTTGGAAGGTGGGGAGAATGTATCACCCCGCGGTTTTTATTAATAAATTGAAATGCATTAAACACTATTTTAAGTATATTTTTATAAATACACTTTAAACATATTTTTTTTTCTTCTATGTTTTGAATTTAAAAAAACAGTCACCTACAATTGTGATTAGAATGTTATTTGGAGTCTAATGAAAACAACATGATTTTTTAGTGAATAGTAACATTACCATATGAATAGTGATATGAATAATAATATTAAACTAATGAATAGTCACTTGAATTATTTTTTTATTTTCTTATGACTGTAAGATAATGACATCTTTAATAATTTCTTATGCCATTAAAAAAGTGTTATTGATTTTAAATTGTTAATTTTGAATAAATTATTATTTTCAATGAAAATGAAATTAATAATATTTAAAAAATTATTTTCATAAAACAAAGTTTATTTTTTAATTCTAAATGTAGAAAAATGGTGAGGGTGAAGTTTCAAATATTTCTAAAATTCTAGAATTTTTATGAATAGTGAAATACTGTAAAATACCATATACGCAAATTATCAGTTAAATACACAATTATGACATCATAAGTGATGTAAACCAACTTTTTGTGAGCTCACATTATATTATTACTATTTAAAGTCACATGAAGAAATAATAATCATATTTTAATGTAAAAATATTAAAATAATGATTAAAATAATGTAAAATATGTCCTCCCCTACACTATAAATACCACACTCCTTTCCCTCTTCCTACAACTCCTCTAAATCCATGATAATTTCCTATGTTCTTACTAATACTCCTCCCAATACCCTTTACCACATCTATGAACTTCTGGTCCCACTAAAATTCCAAAACCAAGGGCCTTACAAGGGATCACAAGGACAATAGATCAAGTGGTAGACATCCTCTTTTGTTTTCTTTCTTTTGTTTTCATTTTCTTTTATATTCATCCTCTTTCTCCACCTCCCCTTATCCAATAATCCTGAATGATCTAGTATCATAAAAATTTTCTATGTCAATATGTTTATTAAACATTTACTATTATAGTTATTCTCCTCACTCAGTAATTCATGAAATTAAAACATCACCCATGATGTGTCGATTTACAATCATCGTGTATGATGTGATTTAAATTTATTTTACTTCCTTCAAGAGAGGTCATGAAAACATTTTTATGGTTAAAACTAAATATAATTTATTTATTAAATATTATATAAGGATTTGGAATCATTTTTTACACATGTTATTAATTGATGAAACAAAATGAAATCATTACGATCGAGGAATCACCAAAATGACCTAAACTAATATCAATAATGTTTAAACTTATGAATCATCCTCATGTAATAATTTAAAATGATAAATGGTATAATTAAATCTGTCATAAATATTTATATACGATTCCATTCCAATTATGGAGTTCCACTTCAAATCGACAAGAATATCCATCATGATCTGGTCATGGAAATCGTGTAAAGAACGCACACAGAATAGTGGAAGGAACACAATACTAACAATTAATGGTTGAAATGATATTATGAAATGATCCTATAAGTTATTATAAAATTTAATTTGTTTATATATTTATAAAAATATTTTAACAATTATAATATAGGTTTAAATAGTATTATGTAAGATAAACCTGTGGTACCAGAATTCTTAACCCGATTTCTATTCTTTTGGTTGACATTCTAACTCATATTTTATATAATATTAAAATTTTTTGTGAGGTAAATTTTTCTTATATTATGATTAATTATGTGTATAAATAATTTATATACATATTCAATCCACTCAGTTAAGTCTCACTTCAATTATATGATCTTTAAAACAGATTTTCCTTTGAAAAAACCTCTTTTAAAATTCTGTTTTACGATATTCAAAAGTAATGTTTTTATTAAAATTTTCATGTTGTATTATTATGTACTTGTTCATGGTAATTTTTTACGATAAAGGGTGGTACCTATATCATCCTCTAATGCATTTGGTATGTGTATGTTGGAGGACAATAAAATTGTTACTCCATGTTTAATTGTGGTGGTTACACAAATTGTAAAGTAGTCGTGAGGGTTACAAATTATAAGGTTTCTTAGAGGGTTACTATATTTTGTAAGTAATTACCCAAGAAATATTTATGTTTCTATTTATTATTTATATTTCTTGTGGAAATGTCATGTAAATCTCATGTTTCACAAAGTAATTTTATATTGGTGCAATGTATGTCTTTTTGAAAATGATTTCATATGTTACATGTATTCATGGACTTATGTGTTATTTCATTCTTATTATATCCCTTACTAAGAATTTCGTTCTCATCAAATTTTTTTAAATCATTTTCATAGGTTGTAAGGATGTGTAAGTCAAATAAGGAATCTGTGTTAAGTGATATGAATATTTTTTAAAGTAATCATTTTTTTATTTGAAATGTTTTATTTTATGGAAGAAATGAATACTATTTATAAAGTATCTACTTGGTATTAATGTGATATTATATGAACGTATTATGTCCCAAATATCTAAAGGTATATACTTGAAAAGACCATAAATGTGAATGGAAGTGATTTCATGAATAAATTCAAAATTATGTAAGCTAATAAGGCTAGGTTTTTATAGTTGGTATCCGTAGATGGATTAAATAACAATATGATTTATGATGATGCTAATAGAATACAATAAATTAATTTTACTCTATGGATAATTAGAAATGATACAGAATTTAATGATTAATTTTTTTCCTTTACTATGATATGTTTGTTTAGAATGTTTTTCCATAGAAGAAATAAGGAAGTTGAATAGGAGAGGAACCAACAAAATGATATCCTTCCAATTTTGAAGCCCAAAATGGTGGGGGTTTTAACTGACTAGTTTGTGATAGTGATGGCTCTGTCGATGTAGGAAATAAATGGTGGTGACATCCATTCAGGTGAAAACCCATAGGTACCCGAATGCAACATGATGATAGTGGAAAATATTTGGATACCACACCCTCCTCCATCCAATGGATATTCTGAACCAGTAGCGGCTGAAGGGTGTATTAAATCCCTTGAAAATATATTTGATGATTTTGGATGTAAAGATAATCAAAAGCTAATTTTTCCTTTTTTTCATTTTGAAGGTGAATCCGATAAGTGTTGTTCAATGGTAAAGAATATCAGGGATGGAGATGATATTGATGCATTAGAGTGGGATGAATGTAAAAGTCTTTTCCTTGAAAATTATTTTCCTAAAATGCTATGATATAGGATAGAGAATTAATTACTTGAATTAAAGAAAATGGAGAACAATCTTGTGGATGTGTATGAAGAAAACATCACATGACTGGCGAGATATTTTCTAAATATTATTTTGGATCTTGATAAAAAAATAAGTAACTTTTTTCCAGGATTTAAGTCAAGTTATTGAAGGGAGTCAGTCTCCTGTGAATTGAAAAGTCATGGTAAACATTTATAATCTACTTAGAGGGTAGAGATGTGGTTTGATAAAGATAACATGAACTTTTAATGAAACTAGAAGAAGTGGTATATATGGAAAGATATGTATAAGAATCAATTAATGAAATATGATGGTAAGAAATTCCAGTTTCCAGTTTGTGAAATATGTGCCAAGGAGCACCGTGAGGAATGTCATACCAAAACTCAGATGTGTTTTCGATGTGGAATGTTTGGACATATGGATAGATATTGTAATAAAAATTATCCTAAGACTAATAATGATAAGAAAAATGTTATGTTTTATAATTGTGTAGAGTTGGTTCATTATTAAAATTCATACCCAAATAGAGATATGAATAATGAAAACAAGCTAGATTAGAAGTAGAAAGGTTTGGTGTGATCCATTTTTACTACATCAGTAGATGTTGGGACATCCAATGAAGTTGAACCAGGTACATTGTTTTTTTACTCAGATTTTTCTAAATTTTGTTTGATACGGGGTCAACTCATTCCTTCATTTATGAGAAACATACAAGAAAATTGTAAATATCACCTCAAAAAAATGAGATCAGAACATATTGGTAAAATAATAATGGGAAATATTATGTAAAAGAGGAATTATAATAATATTACTATTGTGATATGTTGAAAACAATTTCATGAAAACCATATTCTGTTACCCTTAGTATAGTTTGATGTCATTCTGGGAATGGATTGTCTTTTTATTAAAATGATAAGATTGACTGTAGATCTAAAGAAATTGTTTCTCAGAAGGATATTTTGTTTGTATACAAGAATGAACCCATAAAATTGATAACATATCAGTAGGCATATAAAATTTTGAAAGAGGAAAATGAATTATACCTTGCTCTTATTGTTGAAAAAAATGAAAATTTTCATATTGATGATGTGCTAGTGGTAAATGAATACCTTGATGTTTTTTATGATAAGTTACCCGATGTCATACTTGATCAGGAATTCGAATTTAGAATTGACTTAGTTCCTGAAGCTAAACTAATTTCATAACCTGCATATCGAATGGCTCAGAAGGATCTGCTTGAATTGAATAATCTGTTTCATGATTTTCATGGTGAAGGCTTCATTTGTCCTATCACTTCATAATTGGGTGCCCCTATTTTGTTCGTTAAAATGAAAGATAGTTCCATGAGACCTTGCATTAATTATAGATCCTTCAATAACATAACTATTAAAGAAAATTATACATTACCTCATATTGAGGACTTATTTGATTTGATATTTGGCGCCCATCAATTTTCTGTGATTGAATTGAGATCTGGATACCATCACTTGAATGTGAATGAGGAAGACATCCCAAAAATGAATTTCGTACTAGATTTTTGCATTATTAATATGTTGTTATTGTATTTGGGAGAACTAATTCACATTATATATTAATTGATATTATGAATCAAGAGATCTTGGAAATATTTGTGTACGTGTTTATTGATGACCTTATGAAATTTTCTATGAGTAAAGGGGAGCATGAAAAACATCTAAGGGTTATTCTTCAAACCTTAATGGAAAAAAACTATTTGGAAAATTCATAAAGTGTGATTTTTGGTTGTAACAAATTTTTTCCCTTGAAAACATTATAAATAGGGATGGAATAAAATTTTTTCCTACCAAAAAAAGTGGTTTATGGATGGATAAGACCAATAAATGTTACATTGATTCACAGTTTTATTGGATTAGCAGGTTATTACCGATGGTTTGTTAATAAAATTACACAGTTATCCACACCTCTATCTAAGTTAACATGAAAATAGGTTAACTTTATTTTGATAGAAGAATTTGAGGTTTTTTAGGAACTACTAAAGAAGTTGGTAAATGCTACAGTTTTGGCCTTGCCTTCTGGAAATGGTGAGTTTCTCATCTATGGTGATGCGTTATTGAAGGGACATAGTTATGTTTTGATTTAGAATGATGATGTATTTTTTTATACTTCAATACAACTAAAAACTCATGTGTAAAATTATCCAACACATAATTTTGAATTTGCGACTATGGTTTTTTGATTTGAAAATTTGGAGGCATCACTTATAAGGTGCCAAATGTCAAATTTATAATAAACCCAAAATATAATGTATATATTCCCTCAAGAGGAATTAAATGTGGTGAATTGAAGATGGAATGAACTGATAAAGGATAAAAACTCCACGATTTATTACCATCCAGGAAAAGAAAATAATCTGGAGGATTCCTTGAGTCGAAAACATCATCCATCATTAAACATATGAGTTTTGGAACACGATCCCTTGATCAAAAATTTGATGAATTTTGGATTTGATGTTCTTGGTGTAGTAAATACCACTATTTTGTTTCAGGTTTTAGTGCTATCATTGTTATTAGAGAGAATTCAGAAAATGAAAAAGGAAGACCATGAGCAATAGAAAATGGTAGAATTGGTAAAAATGGTTAATTTTGTGAAATTTAACCTTGATAAAGCTTGTGTTTTATGATTTTGTTAATGGTTGTGTGTGCCTTGTGATTCCTATTTTAAGAAAGAACTGATGCTTGAAGCTCAATATTCCCCACTTTCAGTTCATCATAGAAGTACTAAGATCTAAAAAGACCTTCGGAGTATTACTGGTGAGATGAAATAAAAAGGGATATTATGGATTTAACCATGAAATGTTTGACATGTCAGCAGGTTAAATAAGAGCGATAATTACTGGAGGGGATGCTTATGCCGCTGCTAGTTCTAATGTGGAAATATGAGAATCTATCCCTGGAAATTGTAGTGGTACTCCCAATGGATTATGTAGCTAACAATGCGATTTGGGGTATTGTTGATCGGCTGACTAAATCGGCCCATTTACATTATATTTGAGATAAAATCTCTTTGGTTCATCATTCTCATATGAACATCAAAGAGACTTCCATGTTACATGAAGATCCTATTTCCATTGTTTCTGACCAAGATACTGGGATTCCTATTTATATTTGGAAGGGCTTTTAGAAGTCATTGGAAAAAAATTAATTATATATTTTCATCCCCAATCAGATGGGAAATCATAATGAATGATTTAGACTTTGGAAGACATGATTAAAGTTAGTTCAATGGACCACCTAGGATGTTGGAATCAATATCTTTCTTCAATTGATTTCTCTTATAATTACATTTTTCATTCTAGTATAGAGATGGATCATTTTGATGCATTGTATGGGAAGCGATGGAAACTCCATTATTTGGGATGATGTTACCGAAATGAAGTTGATGGGACCATAATTAGTAGAGGAAGTGGATGAGAAAGTGATGATGATACAACATTATATGAGGATAGATCTATGTTTGTAGTAAAGATATGCACATAATGGAAGGAAAGACTTCTCTTTCGAGTTAGGTGAACATGTTTTCCTTAAAACCAATCCTTGGAAAATTGTGATATATTTTTGTAAGAAAGGAAAGCTAAGTCCTCGGTTCATCAAACATTTTCTAATATTAGATAAAGTTGGAAATATTGTTTACTGATTAGATTTTCATCTGATTTTATCTCAGGTACACAATATTTTTCTGGTTCTGGTTTTGAGAAAGTATGTGCTAGATTCATCTCATGTTTTGAGCCTAGAAGCAGTTCAGCTAGAAAAGAACCATTCATATGAAGAGAAACGAGTTTTGATTCTTATCAAAGAGAAAAGGTATTGTGGAATAATGTAATACACCAGGTAATGGTGTTGTAGAGAAACCACATGGTTGAAGAAGCAACATGGGAGACTGAAAATGTTATGATGGAAAGGTAACCTCACTTGTATAATAAGTAAATAAAATTGTGAGGATGCAATTTTGGGAAGGGTGGGATAAAAAACACCTAATGGGTTTTAGTAATAAATTGAAATGCATGAAACCTTTTAATGTAGATATTTATAACTACCCTTTAAGCATAATTTTTCTAGTTCTATGTTTAGAATTTTAGAAAACAGTCATCTACAATTATGACCATTATGCTATTTGGAGTCTAATAGAACCAACTTGATTATTTGGTGAATAATAACATACTCTTATAAATAGTAATACTAACTGTAATATGACCCTAATGAATTTTAAATTGTGTTATTATTTTATTTTCATTATGCTTTATGATAAATAGATCTTAATTTATATTTCAATGTGTAAAAAAAGTGTTATAGACATTAAATTGTTATTTTTCAAAACATTATGATTTTATTTAAAAATAAATAAATAATATTAAAATTTTATTTTCATAAAATGTTGTTAATTTTTCAATTCTACATGTTGAAAAATGGTTAGGTTGAATGTTTTGGATTTTTTGAAATGTCATGAATTTTTTATGAGTAGTGAAATACGTTAAAAATACAATATTTTAAAATAATAAGTTAAATACACTATTTATGAAATCATAAGTGATGTAATCCTACTTTTTTCGAACTCACATTAAAATATTTTATTTGGGTTCACATGAAGCAAGACTATAAACATTCGTAAGCTAAAATATTAAATTAATTATTAAACTAATAAAAAATCTCTCCTCTCCTACACTATAAATACCACCCTCATTCCCCTCTTCTTTCCACAACTCTTAAAAAATGATCCTTGTATATGTTTTTTCTAATAAACCACCCAAGAACATTCCCCATTACCAAGACCATCTGGTCCCACAAAAAGGCCAAAACCATGTGCTTTAATAAGGATCTCATAGATAAGAGATCAAGAGTTAAACATTCTGTTTTGTTTTCTATCTTTTCTTTTCATTTTCTTTTCTATTTTTCTTCATTAGTCACCTCCCCTTATTCAAGAGGCCTATATGATCCATTATCTTACATATTATGTATTTATTCATGTTATTTAAATATTCATGATTGTACTTAATCTCTTATACCACTTATTCAAGAAATTAAAACATCGTTTGTGATGTGTCGAATTACCGACATCGTGGATGAGGTGATTTCAATTTTTTTACATCCCTCAAAACGAGTCATGAAACAATTTTAATGGATTAAACAGAATATAATATATGTTATATATCTTATATAAGGTTATAGAATCATTTTTACACATTTTATTTATTTATGAAATAAAATGAGTTCATTTCGATCAAATATTCACCAAAATGACCGAAACAAATATCAATAATGTATTAACATATGAAGCATCCTCATGTAATAATTCAAAATAATATATGGTATAATTTAAGGTTATGGAAATATTTAAATACCATTCCATTTGAATTATGGAGTTTCACTTCTAATCGACAATAATATCTATCATTAACTGATCATGGAAAACATGTAGAGAACACATAAAAAAGAATGGAAGTAAAAAAATACTAAAAGTTAGAGGGTGAAATAATGTTATGAAATGATTATATAATGTATTAAAAACATGATTTTTTTTCTTTAATATATTAATAACACTTTTTAACCATTATAAAAGTGGTTTAATCATGTTTTAAGTAAGACAAACCTGAGGAAAGGGAATTCCTAACCTGATTTCCATTCTTTGGGTTAACATTCTACGTCATTATTTATATGGTATTAAAATAGTTTGTGAGATTAATTTTGTTTATATTATGTTGAATTATGAGTATTTATTGTTTATATACATATTCCATTCACTCTATTAAGTCTCACTCCAATTATATGATATTTACAAGGGACTTTCAATCTAAAACCCTCTTTTAAAATTTTGTTTTACAAAATTCAAAAGCAATGTTTTTCTAAATTTTTTTATATTGTATGATTATGATTTGTTCTTAGTAATTGTTTATTATTAGGGGTGGTACCTTTATATTCCTCCAATTTATAGGGTATGTGTAATATGGAGGTCAACAGTATGGTTACTCTAGGTGTAACTATGATGGTTGCACAAATTGTGAGGTAGTTGCGAGGGTTAAAATTATAAGGTAGATGAGAGAGTTAAAATATTATGTAACTAGTTCTCCAAGATAAACCTATGGTTCTATTTTTTCTATATTTTATTAATCTCAATGAAATCTCAAGTATAACAATGTATGTTTATATGGGTGACAAGAATGGGTTTTTGAAAATGATTTAATACATTACACATATTCATTGTCTAATGTGTTCTCTCATTTTTTTATATGCCTAAATGAGTATTTTGTTCACATCCCTTATTTTATATGTGTTTCATATGATATAAGGATGTTTATTTAAATAAAATAATCTTGTTTAAATGATATGAAATGTTTTCAAATAAATCATGTTTTATTTGAGTTGTTTTATTTTTTAGAACAGATGATTACTATTTTTATTGTATCCGCTCTGCATTAATGAAATATTTTATGAATTTATTATTTCAAAGTTATCTAATTATCTAAACATTAAATGATCCTAAATTTTAAAGGAAGTGAGTTCTTGAATAAATTCAAGATTAGGTAATGTAATAAAGCCATGATCTTATAGTTGGTAACATAGGATTGTTTAGATAATGTTAGGGGTTAGGATGATGTTTATAAAATATAATAAATTCTTTTTATTCTATGGTTAATTTGAAATGATATATAATTTAATTATTTCCATTTTAATTGAACTAGGATATTTTTATAATGGTTTTATGTCGATGAAACAAGTTGTTGAAGGGGAGAGGCACTAACATAACAATATCCATCCAAATCTGTAGCCAGGAATAGTAGGGATTAGAACTGATAAGTTTGGGACATTAATGGTTCAGATGATGTTGTAAATAAATTGTGGTATCATACATTAGGAGAAAAACCAGAGGTAACACAAAGGAACATTACAATAGTGGAAGAGTTTATGAGATAACACCCACCTTCTTTAAATGAATCTTCTGACCCATTAGCAGCTAAAAGGTTGATTAAATCACTTGAAAAAATATTTGATGTTATGAGATATTTATATAATCAAAAGATATGTCTTCTCATTTATCATTACATAGTTTAAGCCTATGAGAGGAGGAAAATGGCCAAGAATATCAGGCATAGAGAGGAAGTTTATTCCTTAGACTGTGATGAATTATAAGTCTCTTCCTTGAAAAGTATCTTCCTAAGGTGGTATGTCATATGATAGAGAAGTAATTATTTGAATTGAATAAAAAATATGAATATTATGTGGTTGTGTATGAATCAAGCTTTACTCGACTAGCGAGGTATGCTCCAAATCTTATTCTGGATCTATATAGAAAAATTAACCTATTTTACTCAGGATTGAAGATAACATTTCGAAGGGTGTTATCCTCCGTTGAATTCAATAGTTATGAAAATATTTTCTAGTGTGCTGAGATGGTAGATATAGAGTTAGCTAATTATAACATGAACATTGAAAATTTTTAGAAGAAAAGTTCCTTAAGGAAAGAAATGGGTAAGAATGAATCAATCAAATATGTCGGTAAAAAAATATAGTAATCTATTTGGGAAATGTGTGTCAGGAAACACCCTAGAAAATTCCTTACCAAAACTGGGAAGTGATTTCAATGTGGTATGTTGGGAAATATGGCTTGATATTATAATAAAAATTATCCTAATACTAAAAATGATATGAAAAGTGTCATGTTTTTTAAATGTAGAGAGATGATTCATTATACAAATTACATCCCAATAAGAGATTCGAATGACAAAAATAAGAGAGATTAAAAGTAGAAATGTATAGATAGATCTTTTTTGACTATGTCATGAGACGCCAGGCCATGTAAAGAACTTTTATCTGGTACTTTATTTTTTTACTCAATGTTTTCTAATGTTTTGTTTGACATGAGGTTTACAAGTTTCTTTATTTCTGATATTTATTTTGGTAAATATGAAATGTCACCTCAACAAATGAGACTATAACTTATTGTTAAAACTCCATGGGGGAATATTATGGTTAAGTGGAATTATAAGAGTCTTTATATTGTGGCATGTAAAATGAATTTAACAGAAAAACTTTTTGTTTTTTCCTTAGTAGTGTTTGATGTCATTCCAGGAATGGATATGATTTTTATTTATCATGCTAAGGTTGATTATAGATATAAAGATGTTTTTTTCAGAAAGAGTTTTAGTTTGTATACCAGAACGAACCCATAAAATAGATAACATATCAAGAAGCTATGAAACTGTTGATATAGGGAAATTATTGGTATATTTGTCATATTTTTTAAAATAATTGAACTATTCAGATTAATGATGTACCAGAGGTAAATGATTACATTGATGTTTTTCTTGACGAGTTACCTAGTTTCAAACTTGATTAGGATGTCAAATTCTAAATTTACATAGTTATTGAGGCTAAGACAATTCCAAAATCACATATCGAATGACTTAAATGGAACTTCTAGAATTAATAGTTATTTATATGATTTTCCTTATAAATGCTTCATTCATCATATCACTTCACCATCGAGTGCCCCTATTTGGTTAGCTAAAAGAAAGCTGGTTCCATGAGACATTACATTGATTATAGATCCATGAATAACATCATAATTGAAAACAAGTATCTTTTACCTCATTTCAATGAATTATTTGATCCACTCTAGTGAGCTCAATACTTTTCTAAGATAGACATGAGATTTGAATTGCATTATCAGAATGTGAAGGAGGACGACATCCTGAAATAAAATTTTCAATCTAGATATAGGTATAATGAGTTTGTGGTTATTCCATTTGGGTTAAATAATGCACCTTATGTATTCATGGATCTTATGAATAGAATATTTCAGGACTTCATGGATAATTTTTTGGCTGTGTTTATTGATGAAATTATTTTGTTTTCTATGAGTAAAGGGGAGAATGAAAAATATCTAAGGGTTTTTTTCCAAACCATAAAAGAATGAAAAAGTATAAAAAATTTAGAAACTGTTATTTTTGGTTGAAAAAACAATTCTTCAGAAAATTGTAAATATGGAAGGAATAACAATTGATCATTCAAATAAAAAATTGTTTGATTCATGGAAAATACCCACTAATGTTATAGATATTCACAGTTTTGTTCGATTAGTAGGTTATTAAAAACTATTTATTTAAAACATTGCACAGTTATCTAGCTTGATAACTGAGATAACACCAAAAGGGGTTAAATTTATTTTGATAGAAGAATGTTATTTTTGTTTCTAGGTTCTAATTAAGAGATTGGTGAATGCTCTATCTATTCCTTACCTTCTCTAAATAGTAGATTTGTCATCTACAGATATGTACCATTGTATAGACTCAGTTTTTTATGTATAATGATCAGGTACTTCCTTAAGCTTTAGGACAACTAAAGCCTCATCAGTTAAAGTATCCCACAAGTGATTTGGAATTGGAACCTATGTTTATTTTTTTGATAATTTGGAGGCATCATTTATACGGAGCCAAATGTAAAATATATACTGACTATAAAATTATAGAATATATATTCACTCAGAAGGAATTAAACATGGGGATGAGAAGATGGCTTGAACTAATAATGGATTGTTTTTTAACGATTAAATACCACCTGGGAAAATAAAATAATGTGGTGGATGCCTTGATTGGAAAACATCAGGAATCATTAACAATGTTATGTTTGGAACATCATCCCTTGATTAATGATTTGTTGAATTTTTTCTTGGAATTTGTTGGTCTTGAAAAAACCTCTATTTTTTCTGGATTCAGTTAAGTCATCATTATCAGACTGAATTAAGAAAGCACAAATGGAAGACAAGGATTTATGGGAAAACATTTAATTTTCAAAAATGGTTAATTTTCAGAATTTAACCTTGATAAAGATAGTGTTTTATGATTTGGTAAAAGGTTGTGTGTGCCTTGTTCTTCCCATTTGAAGAAACAATTATTGTGTGAAGCTCATATTTCTCCATTTTTGATTAGTCCTAGTTGTACTAAGAAGTATGAAGACCTTCTAGAGTATTACTAGTGTGGTAGAATTAAAAGGGATATTGTTGATTTAACCACCAAATTTTTGACATGTCAACTGGTTAAAGAAGAGATGATGTTACCGATGGGGATGCTTTATCTACTTCTAGTGACATAGTGGAAATGAGATAATGCATCCATTGACTTTGTTGTGGGTCTAAAAAACAATTATCAAGGTAACAATGCGATTTGGGTAATTGTTGATCGGCTTACTAAATCATCACATTTTATTTCTATTCAAGATACAATGAATTCAGATCAGCTTTCTCCATTGTACATCAATGAGATTGTAATATTACATGTATTTTCAATTTTCATTGTATCTGACTAGGATTCCAAGATCAATTTTAATTTTTATAAGGGCCTTTAGAAGCCCTTGGCAATTGAATTAAATTTAATTACTGCTTTTCATTATCAATCAGATGGGCTGTCAGAACGAATGATTCAAAAATTGGTAGAAATGATTTTATCTTGTTCAAATTATGACCAGGGAAGTGGGAATCAACATATTTCTTTAGTTTATTTTTCTTATATTAATAGTTATCTTTCTGTTATACATATGGATCATTTGGAGGCATTCTATGGGAAGTGGTGTCGAGCTCTATATTTTTGTGATGAAGTTGAGGAAAGGAAGTTGATTAGACCATAATTAGTAGAGGAAGTGGGTAAGAAGGTGAAGATGGTGTAGAATCACATGAGGAATTCATAATATATGTAGAAAAGTTATGTAGGTAATAGGAAAAAATACTTCTCTTTTGAGGTAGGTGACATTGTTTTCATTAAAATCCCTTGTTGAAAAAGTGTGATGCTTTTTTGTTAAGAAAGGACAGGAAAGTTTGTGGTTCTTCAGACATTTTTAATTCCTATATAATGTTGGTCAGGTCACATATATATTATCTTTTCCAGTAAGTTTATCTTAGGTACACAATGTTTTTCATGTTTCGATGTTGATAAAGTATGTGTGAGAATCATCTCATGTTTTTAGCCCAGATGTTGTTCAACTGGAAGATAACCTTTCTAATGAAGAGAAAATATTTCATATTCATGATTGAAGAGAACGTGTATGGGGAAATAAAATAATCCCCTAGGTGAAGGTTTTTTTAGGAAAACAACTTTGTTAAAGAAGAAACAAGGAAATCTTACAATTCTATGAGGGAAAGGTACACTCACATGTTTAATATGTAAATAAAATTGTGAGGCTGCAATTTCTGGATTGTCGGTATAATTTAGAACCCTTTGAAATTTAATAACAAATTTTAATTCATGAAAAATTGTTTTATGTAGATATTTATTAATATTCTTTAATCATAATTTTTCACTTCTATGTTTTGAATTTCGAAAAACAGTAATCTATAATTGTGACCAGTATGTTATTTGGATTATAATGGATGAAACTTGATTTTTGGGTGAATATTAACAAACCACTATTTATAGTAATATGAAACGTAATATGTCCCTAATGAATATTTAATTGTATTATTATTTTATTTTTTTAGTATTTATGAAAAAGACAAATTGAATAATTTTTCAAGGTGTTAAAAACAACTTATAGATTTAAAATTTCTATTTTTGAATAAATTATGATTTTATTTAAAAATTAAATTAATAATATTAAGGAAATTATTTTCAAAAAATGGTGTCTGTTTTTTAATTCTACAGGTCGAAAAATGGTTAGGAGGAATTTTGGTGATTTTTCAGAAGTTCATGAATATTTGATTAATAGTGAAATATAGTAAAATATCTTATATTATGATTATGAGTTAAATAAACTATTTATAAGAAAATATGTGATGTAATACCACATGATTCAAACTCACATGCCATTATTACTATTTGGGGTCACATGTAGCAGTACTATTCATAGTGTAAGCAGTAATGATTAAAATAATGATTAAAAATGGATAATACATCTGCCCCTCCACTATAAATACCACCCTAATTCTCCTCTTCCTTTCAAACTTCTCAAGACATGTGAATTTACTAATTTCTTACTAATATTCCTTCCAATACCCTTCCCCACGTCCAAGACCAGATGGTCTCAACAAAAGGCAAAAACTAAAGGCCTTAAGTAGGATCTTAAGGAGAAATATCAAGATATAAACATCACCTTTTCATTTTCTTTTCTATTCTTCTTCCTTCCTCAACTCCCATTACCCCAAAGGCCTGAATGATCAAGTATCATAGAATATTCTGGATTTCATTTTATTTATGGTTGATTAAACATTATACTTCTTCTCCTCTCACACTTATTTATGAAATTAAAACATTGTCGGTGAAGTGTCGAATCACCGACATCGTGGATGATGTGATTACAATTTCTATTGCGTCCTTCCAGACAGGTCATGAATCAATTATTATGGTTCAACCAGATTATATTATATGAATTATATCTTATATAATGTTCTGGATTCATTTTTTACACATGTTAGTTATTTATGAAACCAAATGAGTTCATTACGATCGAAGAATCTCCAAACATTCCTAAAAACATCAATACTTTTTTATATTTTGAATCATCCTCATGTAATAATTAAAATTCATAAATTGTATAATTTATGTTTATTTAAATATTTAAATAACACCACCTTCCAATTATGGTGTTTCAATTCCAATTGACAATAATATCCATCATGAACAGAGAATTGAAATCTTGTAAAGAACATACCCAAAACAATTGAAAGAACAACTACTGACAAATAATTGGTGAAATGATGTTATGAAATGATTATATAAGGTATTATAAACATGAATTTGTTTTAATAAGATATCAATAATTATAAATTAACAATTGTTCTGTATTTTTAATCAATTTTGAATTAAGACAAACCCGATGTAAGGGAATTCAAAACCCAATTTCCTTTCTTTTGGTTAACATTCTACATCATTATTTTTGTCATTTTAGAATTGTTTGGGAGATTATTTTTTTATTTTATGTTGAATTATGATTATTTATAGTTTACATACATATTACATTCTCTCTATTAATTCTTACTTCAATTATAGGATATTTATAAGGGACTTTCTTTATAAAACCCCCTTTTAAAATTATGTTTTACAAAATTCAAAAGCCATGTTTTTATGAAATTTTTCAAGTTCTATGATTATATTATGGTTCTTATACATTTTTTAGGATTAAGGGTGGGATCTATATCATCATCTAATGAATTGGGTATGTCTATGTTGGTGGTCAACCGTATAGTAACTCCAAGTGTAACTGCGATGGTTATATGAATTGTAATGATGTCATGAGTGTTACAAATTATAAGGTCGCTAAGAGGGTTAAATGATTATGTATGTAATGAACCAAGATTCCTTTATGGTTATATTTATGTTCTATATGTTTTTTTAAATCTCATGGAAATTATAATTTTCACAATGTGTGTTTATATTGGAGACATTTATGTCTTTTTGAAAATGATTTCATATGTTACACCTATTCAAGGACTGGTCTGTTGTTTCCTTATTTTTGTATCCTTTACTATTATTTTTGTGTTCATCCCAGGTTTTATATGATTTTAAAAGGTTAAAAGGATGTGTAAGACAAATAAGGAATCCAATTAAAATAAAAAGGTTATTTTTCAAAATAATTTTATTTTATTTGAAAAATTTATTTTTTGGAAGGTATGAATTTTGTTTTAATGGTATCCACTATGTATTAACGTGTAATGTTATTAATGTTTTATCTCCCAATTATCTAAAGTTTTAAACCTAAAATAATACTCAATGATAAAGTAAGTGATTTCTTAACTAAATTCAAAATTATGTAACGTAAAATCATCGGGTCGTTATATGATGAATTTTTCGAGGAAGATAAATATTAAATAAGATCATCACATGTTGACTTGAAGATATAAGAATCTGAAATTTAATCATTGGAAGAATATTATTTTATATAATAGATTCCAATATGGGATATATAGATTACTTTGGTCCTTGAGAAGTATTCAGATATGTGAAGATATTTCTTATATTGGATACCTTGGATAACATGTTAAAGATATTCGAAAATGGTTCAATTAATATATTTTGGAATAAATTAATTTGAGTTTCATTCCTTAGTGAATCTAAAGATATGTTGTGATTTTTTTTTTAAAAAATATTATTTATATTAATAAATAATATTTTTTATTAGAATGTTTTTCATATATGAGGTGAAATAGATATTTTTGTAATTTTATAAATTGTTTGTTGACATGTTTATGAAGATATGTATGAAAAATGTGTTTTGTAATGTTTTTTATTGGATAATAAATAAGATGATGTTTTTGAATTAGTCTAATATATAGATTTTTTGGGGAAACTATGATGTTTTTGGAATGAAGTAATATTAGAAGATTTTATTTGATGTCATAGAAAAATTAAAAACAAGTTAGAAGATTATTTGTAATTCCATAATATTCCTAAAAAATAATGGATAATTAATGATAAAATATTTAGTTTTTATAATAATAGAAATGTAAAAATATTTGATGATTCATGATTTAGAAAATTTAATGTTTTCAGGATGAATCTCGTCAGACTGGGAAATATTAGTCATTTAATTTATCAGAACACTGAATATTTATATTTTTTATAATCAAATAGTTCACAAGGATTTCAAATAGATGTTTTATTGAATTTGGTACATTAGATGAGTTGTTGAAATTGTTTCATTAAAAAAGTTGTTAAAACATATCCAGTAGAAGAGTGGTCTTCACCCATTTGTCATCGGGTGATGAGTTCTCTCCGACACTATATTATTTTACTGAATAGATGATAGAGAATATCAATTGAAATTTAAATACTATATATGTTTCTATTGGAAAATCATTGTAGGATTTAGAAGCTGTTAGATTATGGAAAAATATAGTCAACAATTTTCAATTATCACAGAGAAACCAAGTGAGTAATAAAATTAATTTTTTATTTTCAGTGGATCAAGAGAAAAATGTATCTATTATCAAGATCTCATATCCCCCTCCTCTTTGGAAATAGGAGGTTCCCTCCTCCTTCTCTATGAAAAGGATTGAAAACACTCATTTCTATGTTTCACAAATCTAGATTTTCTCCAATCATTTTTAGAGATTTAGGTCTTCCCAAAAGTCCAAGATCTATTCCAAGGATCACCTTTGCTTCAAATATCAATATCGGAGTTCAATAATGCATCATATATCTTCAATCTATCCTTGGTGGAATGAATCTATAACCACCATTCCTCAGTTGATACATTCGATCATTTTTATGTCTATTGGGGATTACAAAATCGAGAAGTGGTGCGACTTCTTAATAGAAACCATATTATAATCAGATTTTCATCAATTGAGGAAGTGATTACATCATGTTTCATGGATCTTTGCAATTGCCATGGGATTTTCATCTATATTCTCTAGTGGACCTTCCATTTCCATATGACCTGAGACACCTTGAGTATAGATATATTGGTATGTTTCCCTAATCTCTTGGCTCCCTTTCAAAACCCAACTATTTTACGGTTACATGGAAATCTAGTTGGTCACTACTAATGATATGACCGTATAACGGAAGCCAGGAGGCATCCTATTTGTCCCCACATGTGGGTAGAGGTAGGTGTTTCAATGGTGTCGATGGACTCGGTGTGGATAATAGTTGGAGAAGAGCTTTGGTGGAATCAAGCCGTTGTCTTTGAATTGTGGACTGACCATTTTGTGTTCTGTTGGTGGCTAGAACGCCATTATGCTGTGTGTCGTAATTGGAATATGAAACTAGTGCATCATTATGGGAATGACCAAATGGAAATGGGGTATGTCTAGGGTCTGGAACACATGGGACTATAATTGAACATGAGGGTATGGGTCTCAGTGGCCCCCTTCTGGACTATCCGTATCGAGTTTAAAATCCCAAATTTGCTGAACCATGGGTCATTGAAATTTTCACACATATGAGGAATGATCATTCTGGATCACAACACTAGGGGTATTCTCCTTCCATACATACAGTGTTGGGGGTGGCCCTATATATTATGAAGGGGTTCTACGATCTGGTTGGGATAATCCTACAGTGGTCAATCAAATTTAAAATGATGCTGTGTCTAATGTAGACCATGAGTGTGGGTTAATAGAGTCACACATGTATGAGGAGGCAGAGCATAAGAGGAGTCATAGGCGAAGTAGTCCATCTATTAAGTTAAGTAATCAGTTCGATGGGTTGGATGAGGGAGGGTTCAAACTGGAACGTTTCCTAATCCATATGAAGAAGATACAAGAAACAGACGAAGTACATACGACCTTTTTATCAGAGGACTATTATGTGGTACAACTCTCTATTTGGCTCTCGGTAGAATGTGTATAGGGAACTCAATTTATAGGGCTTTATTTATTAAAAAATAAGAATGGTTGCATTGGGTATCATGTTATAGGGGTGTATTGTAGTAGAGGGGAATAAATTCAAAGGTTATAAGGACTATTCTAAGCTATCGAAGTCGATGGATAATAGGTCTCCCAGAAGCTCCAAGGTTATGGCTGATGAAAATGTGGACCAAGTTCAGGGATGTATGAAGAGAATGGTTCTTCAAAATAGAAAACAAGATAACATTATTAGGGACCATAAAATACAAAATTAGGGGGATGAAATTGCAAAGGGGGAAGAGGCAGATATGAAAGAACATCTTGAGATCCTTATCACTTCAAATGAATAAATGAAATAAGATTTTATTAAGCTCATGGCGTCAAATGAGGAGAAGAATAGAATATTATAGAGATTCCCTTGAGGTTATTTTAGCAATGATCCAAGGTACTACATCTACAAACATGTCCTTCTTCTATCATTTGGATTCAACAAAAGAAAAATCAATGTGGAGGAGTAAATCCAAACATGGGAGAAGCTTATCAATTACATTGAAGGCCTATTAAAAGATGAACCCTAAATAGAGGCACACTCTCTTCATTTGGAGATTTATTGGGTTAGAAATTCCAATATTTTTAATATCACTGTTAATGACTTTGTGATTTTTTACTACACCTGATGCTTTTGGCCTTGATCATGTATGGTTTCCCATGATTCCAAAAAATTGATTTTGGAAATAAAATTTTATTCCTAGTAGTATATAATGACTTCCATCATGCATAATGTTTTTACAGAGGTTGATTTTTGGAACATTAATCTTGTGTAATAAATTTTCTGCATTTCTAGGTGGTGAAGAGGACAATAAAATTAATGTCTTTTAAAAAAAACATTTCCAAATTGATATTCAGAAGTTTTAGATTATATTTGATGATTCAAGAAGTTTTGATATGGGAAAAAGATAGTTTATATGATTTTAATTGGTAAAAATGAATATTAACTGAAGAAAAAGATCTATGGTTTTCAATTAATATGACAGGGAAAATATTTGAATTTTCTAATTTTACTATTTCAGGAGCACCTAATTTTTTTTATTGTAAAATAGTAATTGAAACTATTCACCAATTTATTAAAGACAACACTCAACCAAACTAGTTTCAAAAGTGTGTTTTCCAACTGAAGATGTTTCATGTTGAAGAATATTTATTTTGGATATATTATTAGGATAAATGGTCTGACTGGGTCGTGGTCATATTATAGGATAGAGAAAATATGACTAAGAGAATCATTCCATATTTTTAGTCATGTTTTGGAAAATCTAATATTTATAAAAGCACAATTAGTATGAGGTTATCAGAACAATTCCATTGGTTCCTCGGAGATTAGATAAAGGTTTATTGGACTTAGTCTTTTGGACTAACCTCTATAGGGATTAATTTTTTGTTCTTGTTTTTCTGGTTTAAAGGTTTTTAATAATTAATTCTGCATTTATGGTAGATAATATAATCATTAATTTTCAGAGATATAAGGTTTTTTAAAGATGATTACATAAGTGGTATTATCTTATTTATAATATTGAATTTCCATGGAACAATAGGTGTGGCTAGGGAAAGGATTTAGTTTCCCACATTGAGTTTGAACCTTATATATAGTGTGTGAAATATTTACTTTTATGTTTATATAAGAACACGAGGTATCTAAAATATGATAAGGTTGAAACTATAAAATGTTTGTGGTGTTAAATTTATAAGATTACATTTTTATAGGAAACAACTAATTAACCACCCCCACCATCCAATTTTTTAGGATCCATTGGAACATCAACTAGTATCGATAGAATGATTCCATGTTGAATCCTTATCATAGAAAGTCTCAATTCCTTCAATAATAGAAGAGTTCATTCATTTCATTGGAAAAATAATTATGGTCTGAAAAATTAGATTATTCCATATAAAAATTTTAACGCCCCGACCCCAGTTACCCAGAGTCAGTGCATTATTTTAATACATTGGCATGATTACAAGGAATCAAGTACCAAAGGACCGATCGGTTTAGCAGTCTTGGAAAATAGGTTACAAACATGAATGTTACATTACACTTTATAACATACAAAACAACATAAATAATCATTTATGAACGCCATTATTCCCTTGGCTTAACCCTGCATATCAATCACAATAAACATCTTGGAATCCTGGAAAAAATAAAACATAGAAAGGGGTGAGATCAGATGCTCAGTAAGGATACCAATACAGCAGAAACTTTTATAAATAAGCATAAACATTTAATACAATGTATAACTAAAACAAAGGCCTTTTAAACATTAACATCAGCATAATATGGAAAAAATTAAAATTAAGTAATTCCATTTACTTATTCTCATGGATATTCAACTAGTCGAATAATGACATGCAACATTACTAACCACTTTCATAATGATGGAATGCATAATGCCAGACTATCATAACCACATAGTCAAGGCCTTATGCCAAGAATAAAAATAAGATTTTGTCAAGGCCTTATGCCAATACACTAGTTTGTCTCTTGAGACCTACCAATGCATTGAGGAGCTATAGCGGGCTCCACCCGTCACTTATTAAGTCCAATGCATTCCTCATATGAATAGGTTTAAACATAACATAAACATTCGTATTAAAACAAGCATAAAAATGTCAATACTTTCTCCATAAACCATGAATGGTATAAAAATAACACATCCATAGACAATCATATCACAAAACCTTCAATACAATATGGATGTTTTGTATCATAATAAATCATCTTCAAATAAGCATAAAATCCATCAAAGGATGTTGACATAGATGAAAATCAAAACTATTTGAGAGAAATATCTCTTTTTTTGAAATCATTTAAAAGCCCCATAATACTAAAGAAAACATTTATTTTTAAAATATTATTATAAGCTTTTAAGGGAATCTTCAAAGGTGTGATAATAACAAAGAATAACCGCACCCACCGTATATCTTAAAAAATCATTCTTACCTTAATTCTCTCGAAAAGGATAAAAAGGACCTTGGTTGGAAAACAGCAGAAAGATTCCTTTATAAACATCATATAAAATGTCAAAAATGATATAAGAGACTTTAAACCATAGCATTTAAAATAGTAATATTGATATGAAATACATTTTTAAGAAACATGGATGTGGATGATAAAGAGGTCCCAGTAGATAATTACCTATAAACAACCTCAGATAATGAAGAGATTGTGAAATAAACCCATACCAATTTGGAAACTTACGAAACACACACCCCATGAAAGAGGATTCATATAATGAATATTTAAATACACATAAATTAAAGTTTATTACACAAAGAATTCAATTATGGTCAGTACATACACCACACAAAAGTTAATAGTGGCGATATGACATTATTCTCACAGGAATAAGAAGTGAGATGAAAACCCTTTACCTTGCACTTTCCTGTAGTCGAGTGTACGTTAAACCTCCTGTATGAAGACCGTAGTATGTTATTAAATTATACTAGAACCATATTAATATTTATTATATCATAAACTATACATTTATGACTTTATATATCCCATTAAATAATAATTTCCATGTTAAATTAACATTTCGGGTAATAATCGCTTTCTTTACCGTACATGTTTTAACTTGTTACACTTGATTGTATCAAATAGATCATTATATAAATACTTCCAGAATATAAAAAATGATTTATATATCATATATATTTAAAATATAAATATGTATAATATACATATATATGAAATGGAAAAACAGCGTTTATGGAGATGGTAGTCCGTACGTACGCATAAACGTTGTTTCCATTTTCATTGTGTATTAAATGGAACTAAGTGAATAAAATATATGTAAGTACATATATATATATATGTATATATCTCCAGTATAATTATTATGTCATATATTATATACTTATTAGTAAAATATATATATTTTTTATAATCGCCGATGAATGGTCAACGTGGAAATGAATCTCATTGCGTCTTGGAGATGGTAATCTGTACGTATGCACGAGCGACAATATAATTTCCTTAATGATGTGGAATTGGATGGTATATTAATTTTACAGAGACATTAGCATGTTATTTTCATCATTTATATACATATTACTCATTATTATATGCATCCAAATAACATAGTGTTGAATAAATAATTACACCACGGCGTGGAGACGGAAAGTCGTACGTACGCACACATGGTGACATTATCATTCCAAAGATGGATAAGATAATGAATATAGTTGTGACATATTTATAATGGAATCATAGTATGTATAAGGTACTTTAGTTATTATTTTATTATTTAAACAACAAAGAAAGAGTAAGTGGAAGAATAAGTGAACATGAAAGGTGGGTGGTGAAATCATTACCTCTTCTTCGGGTTCTTCCTTTTGATTTGATCATAAGGGATCCTTAAGGTGCCTTTCTGACCAAAGGAGGGCCTCTTGGATGAAGTGAGGGATGTTGAGAGGCTATTTGGACAGGGTTTGGACCAACCAAATGGCTTAGAAGGTGTGAAATAGAGTGATGGGGGAGTTCTCTTTTATAAGATGGGTGAAGGGCACCTTAGGAAAAACATAAAAAATTATTTTATAATAAATTCATATTCGGTTTCTAATGGCTCAAAAATGAATTATTTAAAGTATCTGGTGGGGATGGTTCGAAAACCTCTCAACCAAGTTTTAGACAGGTTTAGGTCACCATTTTAACCTAAACCTTTAGATTTAACTATTAGATAAATAGTTTAACATTTACCGTGTCTTCCTGTATTATTACTCTATGTGGTTAATAAACTTACTCTAAACATACAAGAGAACATCAAGTGCCTCATTAATGACATATATAATATTATTTAATCCATTTTTCCGATTCTTATATTTTTAGAAATATTATATCAACCATTAATATAGTATTTGTATTAAATATTAATTTATATCAATTTTGACAATATTTGGTATTTTGTTTTTTTGAAAGTCATCACAACTTTATTACTTCAAACAAGATACATTGAATCATCCCTATCATGTCATATTCACCTATAAAATCCGTGGATGTCATAAAAACTTTGAAATTATATTTATTTTAATCTTTATAATACCATTTATTTGATTCTTTCATGAATAAGGTAATTATTGCATCATCATTGTGTCATAAATAAATTTATTTATTTAATGTATAAATATTATAAATAAAATACCATGATTTAGGAAATATTTTTAGATTTATAATGAATAATTATAATCGAATTTATCTTATGTATAACCCTATATTAAAAATGTTTTATTTATTAAACATTGATTTTAACTCTTTTAACTCTTCTTTGAATTAAATAACAACAAATGTCCTAATCTAATCCATGTGGACCGAAATGTTAATATTTTATTCCTAAGGTTGTTTTTGGTCGAGATAAACTTGTCCAATAGAATCAGGACATGTGTTTGGGTAATATTAATATCATTTTTACCCTTAATTACGCTATTTACTTTTAACCGTGGTAAATAAAAGTAAAAAGTTACTATTCACCAAAAATTATTTTCATCTCATTGAACCAAATTTTACTTACTGATATCAACTGTGTCTCTAGGATTTTTGAAATTCCACTCATAGTAGCCGTAAAATTAAGTTTTATGAAAATTTGCAAAAGCTCCTAGAAGGTGGGTAAAAGATGGTAAAAAATTCAATAAAATTTTCTATATCTTAAATTAATATAAAATTACTAAAATGAATTAAATTGAACATATATACATATAATGTGTCTAATTTGACCAAAAATAAATTTAAATAAAATAAATAATCATTTAAAAAAAGTCGGTTTTAACCAATAACTCAGTGTTTTACACTATTCATCAAAAATTGAATATTTTCAGAAAAATACAAAAAATTCACCTTAAGATAATTTTTATATTCCAATTCAAAAAATTATTTTTATTTTCACAAATTCAAAACATAGAAGTTGCATTTATTAATTAAATATTAATTTATGTTGTCAAAACCAAAAAAGCGGGTTTTTAAGAAATAATAAATACCAAAAGATTGACATTTGTTTATATGCACTTTCAAATTGAAATTACTCAAAATGAAAAATATTTAATTAAATGGTAAAAATATAATCTAATTATACTTTAAAACCAATTTAATTTATAATTTAACAATATAAATTATTTTATTAAAAAAGTTGTTTTTAGTTAAAATTTAGTATTTTCCACTATTCACACAAATATGAAAGATATCAGAAAAACATCAAAAATTCATCGAAACTAAATTTTTATGTCATGATTCTAAATAAGAATAACATTTTGTCAGATTTAACATATAAGAGTTTCATGTATTGGATTTAAAAAGGGTTCTCCATTAAAAGGCTGTAAAATAGCATTTTTTGAATAATACTTCTTTTATCTGAAAAATTGTATCCGTTCATGCATTATGTCTAAGAAACTCATAATATGGATTCTAAAATTATAAGGATTCTATAAAGTTTAAAATTAAGTTAATACTATTCATAACCGCTATTGGAAGACTATATTGGTAAGCCGTGGTGTGCTTGAACTCGGTGTTGCGTGTAGTGATAGTTATTGAATTACTTTGAAAAAATAACGTACTATGAAATCTTGGGGTGTTACATTCTTCCCTCCATCAATAAATTGCGTCCTCACAATTTGAAATTATTTTTAAAAAATAAAAGCTTGAAAATAGAAAATACCTTTGGGAAAACCCACATCGGAAATTAGGTTAATAAAAATTAGTCTTAATAAGAGGAAAAGGGAAATGAAAGGGTCACCACCAAATTATGATATCGATTAGGAGAACATTGGTTGAAATTAGAGACATATAATTAGAGGAAAAATGGAAATATTTATAGGTAGTGATTGAGGTCGCCAATCACAAACAAGTGTAAAATTGAGGGCCTTAAATTAATCAATCTATGATGATTTAAAATACCATCGGTTCAACAAAACATATGGTATTAGGATAACACATTTTTGGTTTTTATATCCCTTCAATAAAGTATAAGAATTAATTTCTTCATAGAATAGGAAAAAAAAAGAAAAATATATACTTGACAAGTAGAGTCCCATACTTTAACTAATTTCTTCCACAAACTCATCTTTCACTATATAAGATAATTGAATATAAAAATAGTATTCAATTTATCCTATTTGTATAGGGTTCAAAAAAATGAATTTATAATTCATCAACCAGAATTTCTTAAAAAAAAGACTACATTATTCAATCTTGGACATCACGTGGGCCAGTGGTAGGTGATACACACTTGTCTCCCTTCAGTTGTGGATTCAAGTCTCACGGCCTTGCCGAATGCGACGGGTTTCCGCCCAACCTCCGGGTTGTCCTTCTTATGGAAATCTAAAAATAACCTTTACAATAGTATCCAATTTCAAACTTAATACATTTTATCCTTTATAATTATCCAAAATACTTATATCTAAACTCTCAGTCCAAAATTTATTAGGATGTTAAACATATTGAGGATCCTTTTTGCCAGGTAATAACATGTGAATGCCTTCATCATGTATTCTTTTATAACATCGCAACATCCTGAACTGCCAAAATCAACCATCTCTTATTCCAAAAACACTACTTCATTATTAGGACCATATTAAGGATTACTGTCACATACATGAAATATTTAGAGGCATTTTTCATTTAATTTACATCCTTGATTTGTTTTGGTGGGTTTTCATGCATTTTTAAAGGGAATAGTGGGTTTCCAAAATTTGGGCCAACCTAAGAGCCCATTTCCAGTTTTGAAAGTATATTTTGTTTCTTTAATAACTCCTTCGTTTTTCAACTTTTTTCAACCATTCAACTTCCAAAATGACCTTCATTTAAATATTAAAACCAAAAAATAATTTTGGGCTCCTTAAAAATTCATTAGAATCATGGATTTGGGTGATAAAATTAGGTATTGGGCCAACCCGAAAGCTCATTTCCAGTTTTAAAATTGTTTTGTAATTCTTTCATAAAATATTTTTTTTTTCGGTGATTCCACCTCTCACACATTCCCATAGAACCCAGCCACACCCCCATCTTCGTTTTCGACTCTTTGGAGCTCATATTGATCTCGATGTAGGGCCGATCTTCTGAAGCTCCAAAAAACGTCCAGATTTTTCAAGTAAGTTGTTTCTCTTCCTTATTCCTCCCTTCTTCTTAGGGTTTCTTCCTTTTTTATTGAATCCCCAAATGTCTAGAAGATGGGGTTTCGTACATAGGGTTTTAGTTTTGAGTTTCTTGGTCCAATCCTCTGGTTTTAGGTTCAATATTACTCCTTTGTGGTGCGGCGGAAGTGCGGTTGAAGTGACGCACAAGGATTTGGGGGTTTTGACTCTTTTGGTAGGTGATTTCATATGTAGGTATTGTATAATGAGTTGTCTTGCTGTATTTAGGTTTCCATTATGTTCATAATTCAGTATTTTGATTTAAAAATTTGATTTTGGTAGCATTTTAAAAGTGGTAGATTTTTAAGTGCCAATCTTGTGTGAAAATGAGTGTTTTACATGTGTAACTCATATTGTGCCTCTTGGTGTTGTTTTATAATTCAGGGATTGGATTTATAAAAATGTTTTGATGCTGAAATTTATGTTTTGGTATAATATTGGTCTCCATTTGGTTTTAAATATGGGATTTTAGATGAATTTAATGTGCAACATTTGATTAATTTTCTTGAAATTGTTTTATGGAAATTATAAATGGTTTATTGAGTTATGCAGAAGGTGAAAAGAAGGTGTAGATACTATTTTGAATGTGTGTGACCAGAACTGATATTTATATGTGAATATTGATTTTGGTAGCATGTGGTGACTATTTGAGCACAATACGGGAAACCCGGGTATCTAGGTGGGCTAACGTGTACTAGTACGCTAGTGAACAGAGGGGTTTTGACCATGGTTCACTTAGAAAGTCTGACATGGATAACACTAACAAAACTATAATGGAGATGATTGGAGACCACTAGGTTATGAGTATGATCCCTACTAGTGGCTCGTGCACGAGAACGAATTTCGTTATGGTCACTTTCACCGAGGTACGAGGTACTTGGGGCTCACAACAAACTAGTACCTAGGGGGGTTCCTACGCTTGGTGCTCGTGGCCTTTTTGGCATTTAAACTTTCTTTATGGTATTTTGGGATGTGAAAACCAGCATCTTGAATGTTTTATTCAATTTCACTGATTCTTTATAGTTATCCCTATTGAAAGTTATTTTCTTTTCAAAGTTGCACTTTTAGAAATAAATGCCACTATTACCTATTTATAACTCTTACAAGCCTTTTATTTTACAATGACTATCACTTGAAATCCTTGGGTGATATCCTATTGGGATTAGTCTCACACCCTACTTACACCTTTGGGTGTAAGTAGACTTGATCATGTTTGACACAGGCAAAGGAAAAGCCTTGGGCGATGGCGGTTCGGGTTGCTAGTTTCTCTCGATGGTGCGGTGTTGTGGAGAAGGCTTGTGGGTGATGACCCCTTGTCGCGTGGAGTCTCATGGGCTGTTTGCTGCTACTTTTATGTACCTTTGGACCTCTTGTGTCTTGTTTAAACTCATATACTATGTTCTGAATTTTTATTAATTCTTGTTTGGCATAATTTTTCAGATTTGGTTTGTTGTTTGTTTTTGGTTATCTTATGAACCCAAACTCGGGTAAATCGTTCCCAAATGAATTTTTATGATACCCGGGCACTTGTGCCAGCCCTTGGGGATGGGGAACGCCCTTCGGGTCTTGCCATGATCCGGGTTTGGTGCGGGTTTGATGGCGACCAGATTCGGTTCGTGACAAAATGGTATCAGAGGAGGTTAATGTTTTTGGGTTATATTGTTATTTTGGGATGAGTCAGGATAAACAGGAGCTAGGACTGTCGGGGCTCGGGGTTTTGGTTGTGAGTAGGGTGTCTGGACCACACCTCTCATGGAATACCCTGAGTCACCAGGGGATGTTGGAATTTAAAGATTGACTTCACTTCCAAGTGAGACGTGTGGGCTGCAGACCACATGTGGACATCATGCGGATGTGTTGTAGTTGTTTATTTTATTACTGAAATGTGTTTTGATTATCTATATTTGAGGTATTTGATTAACATTTTCAGAATTGTGGTATTGATTATTATTTTGTGACTGTTACATTTTGTAGCAACATGCCTCCCCGGAAAGCTCTCACGCACCCACGGGAGGAAGCTGGAGAGAGTTCTCCCACACCAATTGATCAGAGGCAAGTCGAGGACGTGGTCCGGGCTATCCAGGCTCTAGGATATGGACCAGCTCCAGTTCCAGCTCCTATTAGAGAGGATGAGACTGGTCCTAGAAAGGACAAGGCCCAGGAGTTCCTGAAAAATAAGGCTCCAACCTTCTGAGGCATCTCAGAACCCCAAGAAGCAGAGGAATGGCTCGAGAAGATCGAGCGTATGTTTGAGTTCCTGGAAACACCCGATGAGCTCAGGGTGAAGTGTGCCTCATTTCTATTGGAGGGTCCCAACCGTAAATGGTGGGAGTCAGTGCTTCAGGCTGGGAAGAATGAGCAGATGCGCTGGGGAGATTTCAAGGCTATCTTCAATGAACAGTACTGCCCTGAGGTGTTGGCTTATGCCAGGTCTAGAGAGTTCATGGAACTTGTTCAGGGAAATCTATCTATGATGGAGTATGACAACCGTTTCGCTGAGTTGGTTCGGTATGCTCCATAAATTGTCTCTAATGAGCAAGCGAAGGCCCAGAGGTTTGAGAAAGGCTTGAGACCAGAGATATACTCCGAGGTGTTCTTGTTTAAGTTGAGGACCTATGCTGAGGTCATTGATCGGGCGTGCATGGTGGAGATTGATAGAAAAGGCAGGGCTGGTTTCTATGGTTCTGTATTAGCAGTGGGAAGTGGAAGCTCCTCAGAGAAGAAAAGGAAGAAGGAGGATCATGTGAAGAAAGGAGGAGGCAGTTCAGTGAACTCTTCTAGGCAGTTGTCATCAGCGGCTTCTGATGCGAGATCGGTCGTGTGCCACCGGTGTGGGAAGCCTGGGCACATCCGTCCAGCATTCCCTCATCCTCCAAAGACCTGTTTCCAGTGTGGAGGTATGGGACACATGCAACGCTTTTGCGGGAAAGCGCGTCCACTTCAAAGTGGGGCAGGATCCATGGCTCCCAGAGGAGTGCCAGCACAGTCTGAGCCGTCGAGGACTGGGGGATCTCGATTTGGAAGCCGTGGTGGTAGGGATGGGTCATCTTCTGGGCAGAGCCAGTTCAGGGCACAACCACAGACTAGTGGTCGTCTTCAGGCAGAGACTGGACATCTCCATGCGGTGGATCACGCACCACCAGGATCAGAGGCGGTACCGTCGACTGTTCGAGGTACCATTTTGATTTCATCTTCTATAGTTGCTGCTCTTTTTGATATTGGTGCCTCTGTTTCATTCATTTCTGCCCGTTTTGTGGACATTCTGAATCTGCCAACTGATTTGATGTCATTCGCAATGGAGTTGGTGACACCGCTGGGAAAGAAGAAGGAGCAGGGTCTCAGGTGCCCATCATGTGCGCTTTCTGTGTCAGGGGTTGAGATGGAGTGGGACATCTTGGTCTTAGATATGAACCTTTTTGATGTCATACTCGGGATGGATTGGCTAGTACACTTCCAGGCACACATCGATTGCTATAGACGGCGTGTGAGTTTCACGGCACCTGATGGGAGTCGTCAGGTTTTTCATGGAGAATGGGATCCTCGATCAGGTCGCGCAGGACCTCCACTCCCAGAGTTGGGAAGTGTTATCTTCCAGTTATCTTCACTTATGATAGAGGATGGTCTTTCCCCTGAAGGTTCACTACCTCATGTAGTGAATGAGTTTCCGGAGGTATTCCCAGATGATTTTTCAGGATTGCCCCCAGAGCGGGATGTGGAGTTTTCAATTGATCATGCACCAGGAATACAGCCGATATCTCCTCCCTCTTATCGCATGGCCCCCACCGATTTGAGGGAATTAAAGATACATCTGGACGACTTAGAATCCAAAGGATTCATTTTCCCGAGCGTCTCTCCTTGGGCCTCTCCTGTGTTGTTTGCAAAAAAGGCTGATGGATCCCTCCGGTTGTGCATTGACTACCGGAAGCTGAATAAGGTAACAATTAAAAACAAATACCCTTTACCCAGAATAGATGATTTGTTTGATCAGTTGAAGGGGGAAAAGTGGTTCTCAAAGATAGACCTGCGTTCAGGATATCATCAACTCAGGGTGAAGGAGTCAGATTTCCCAAAGACAGCCTTCCGAAGCAGGTACGGCCACTTTGAGTATTTGGTCATGCCCTTTGGATTGACAAATGCTCCAGAAGTCTTTATGGCACTTATGAATAGGGTTTTCCATCAATACCTCGATTCCTTTGTTGTGGTGTTCGTGGACGACATTCTAGTATACTCTAGCTCTGAGGAGGAACACGAACATCACTTGAGGGTCGTTTTGGGTACATTACGGGATCACCGCCTCTATGAAAAGTTGTCAAAGTGTAGTTTCTGGATCAGGGAGGTGAGATTTCTCGGGCATGTGATCTCAGAGAATGGAGTTTCAGTGGACCCTAATAAGATTAGTGCGGTTATGTCATGGGAGCAGCCGAAGAATGTGTTCGAGATTAGGAGTTTCCTTGGCTTGGATGGTTATTATAGGCGATTCGTTCGAGATTTCTCTCGGCTTGCTTCACCGATGACTACCCTCACCCAGAAAGGGGTGATGTTTGTATAGGGTCCAGAATGTCAGGCATCATTTGAGGAGATGAAGAGGCGATTGACTACTTCCCCCGTGCTGATTTTACCAGAGGCTGGAAACGGATATGTGGTTTATTGTGATGCCTAAGGTATGGGTCTTGGGTGCGTGCTTATGCAAGATGATCACGTGGTGGCGTATGGCTCTCGCCAACTCCGGCCACACAAAAAGAACTACCCAACCCATGACTTGGAGTTGGCAGCAGTGATGCATGTTTTGAAGACGTGGCGTCACTACCTCTTTGGGGAGAAGTTTGTGGTCTATTCTAATCACAAAATCTTGGCTTATATCTTCTCACAAAAGGACATCAACATGAGGCAGCTTCGCTGGATCGAGTACTTGCAGGGGTTTGATTTTGACATTGTCTATACCACAGGTAAGGGTAATGTAGTGGCCGACGCCTTGAGCCGAAGGGTTCCAGTGCAGGCTTTGAGGAAGTCCAGTGATGAGTGGACATTGATGGGGATCTTTTCTCAGATGCATGTGGAGACCAAGGAACATAGTGGAGGGGCATTCTTGGCGAGCATCCAGTTGACTCCTTCTCTGTTGGAGTTGATTCAGCAGGAACAACCTAGTGATGAGCTTTGTCAGCGATCGAAGCAGTGTCTTCATGGTGGGGAGACATCCTCTGATTGGTCGTCGTCTCCCGAGGGAATCTTGTGCTTCAAGGGTCGTTAGGTAGTGCCGTTATCTCTACAGAAGGTGGTGATGCAGGATTGCCACCAGTCTCAGTGGGCTGTCCATCCGGGTGCCACTAAGATGTATTATGATGTCCGTCGGCAGTTTTGGTGGCCTGGTATGAGACAGGACATAGCGGACTTTGTGTCGAGATGCTACACATGCCAGTAGGTGAAAGCAGAGCACCAAAGGCCCTCCGGTTTGCTCCAACCACTCCCCATTCCTACCTGGAAGTGGGACGAGGTTTCCATGGACTTCATTGTTGGATTACCTCGTACACCTCGAGCTAAGAATTCCATTTGGGTGGTGATTGATCGTCTAACCAAATCAGCCCACTTCATTCCGATCAGAGATACATCTAAAGTGGATGAGTTGGGCCGTTTGTATCTTCAGGAGGTGGTGAGACTCCATGGTGTTCCATCAGCAGTTGTCTCAGATAGAGACCCTCGTTTCACATCTCGATTCTGGGAAGGCCTTCAGAAGGCCTTGGGGTCCCAGATTAAGATGAGCATAGCATACCATCCGCAGACAGATGGTCAGACAGAGCGGGCGAATCAGATTTTGGAGGACATGCTTCGTGCATGTGTCCTAGACTTTGGAGGTTCTTGGGATACCCATTTGGTATTGGTTGAGTTTGCTTATAATAACAGTTACCAATCCTCGATTCGAATGGCTCCTTTTGAGGCGCTCTATGGTCGGCCTTGTCGGTCCCCCCTTTGTTGGGCTGAGGTAGGTGAGACCTCACTACTGGGGCCGAGTATGGTGCAGGAGACATCTGAGAAGGTAAAATTAATCAGGAAACGTTTATTGACAGCTCAGAGTCGTCATAAATCATATGCTGACCGGAGGCGTCGAGACCTAGAGTTTTCTGTGGGTGACAGAGTATTCTTGAAGGTGGCCCCTCGTTTAGGCCATCGTCGATTGGGGAAGCAAGGTAAGCTGACTCCGCGGTACGTCGGGCCATTTGAGATCATCGAACGTATTGAAAAGGTGGCATACAGGTTGGCCTTACATTCTCTGTTGACGTCCATCCATGATGTCTTCCATGTTTCTCAGTTGAAGAAATACTACCCGGATCCATCCCATGTGTTGAGTTGGGAAGAACTGGAGATGGAGCCTGACTTGTCTATTGTTGAGAGGCCAGTGAAAATAGTGGACTCCCAAGAGAAGATACTTCGAGGGAAGTCTATTCCATTAGTCCAGGTTCTATGGCAGCATGGAAATGATACACATGAGACATGGGAGCGAAAGTCGTGGGTCGAGGAAGAGTACCCGTTCTTGTTTTCCAATCAAGCCTCATGTTGACTTTCCGGGGCGAAAAGTCCTTCATGAGGGGTAGAATTGTCACATAAATGAAATATTTAGAGGTATTTTTCATTTAATTTACATCCTTGATTTGTTTTGGTGGTTTTTCATGCATTTTTAAAAGAAATAGTGGGTTTCCAAAATTTGGGCCAACCTAAGAGCCCATTTCTAGTTTTGAAAGTATATTTTGTTTCTTTAATAAATCCATCGTTTTTCAACTTTTTTCAACCATTAAACTTCAAAAATTACCTTCATTTAAATATTAAAACCACAAAATAATTTTGGGCCCCTTAAAAATTCATTAGAATCATGGATTTGGGTGATAAAATTAGGTATTGGGCCAACCCGAAAGCCCATTTCCAGTTTTAAAATCGTTTTGTAATTATTTCATAAAATATTTATTTTTTATCCTTTTTCGGTGATTCCACCTCTCACACATTCCCATAGAACCCATCCACACCCCCATCTTCGTTTTCGCCTCTTTGGAGCTCATATTGATCGTGATTTAGGGCCGATCTTCTGAACCTCCAAAAAACGTCCATATTTCTCAAGTAAGTTGTTTCTCTTCCTTATTCATCCCTTCTTCTTAGGGTTTCTTCCTTTTTTATTGAATCCCCAAATGTCCAGAATATGGGGTTTCGTACCTAGGGTTTTAGTTTTGAGTTTCTTGGTCCAATCCTCTGGTTTTAGGTTCAATCTTACTCCTTTGTGGTGCGGCGGAGGTGCGGTTGAAGTGACGCACAAGGATTTGGGGGTTTTGACCCTTTTGGTAGGTGATTTCATATGTAGGTATTGTATAATGAGTTGGCTTGATGTATTTAGGTTTCCGTTATGTTCATAATTCAGTATTTTGATTTAAAAAATTGATTTTGGTAGCATTTTAAAAGTGGTAGATTTTTAAGTTTCAATCTTGTGTGAAAATGGGTGTTTTACATGTGTAACCCATATTGTGCCTCTTGGTGTTGTTTTATAATTCAGGGATTGGATTTATAAATATGTTTTGATGCTGAAATTTATGTTTTGGTATAATATTGGTCTCCATTTGGTTTTAAATATGGGATTTTAGATGAATTTAATGTGCAACATTTGATTAATTTTCTTGAAATTGTTTTATGGAAATTATAAATGGTTTATTGAGTTATGCAAAAGGTGAAAAGAAGGTGTAGATAATATTTTGAATGTGTGTGACCAGAACTGATATTTATATGTGAATATTGATTTTGGTAGCATGTGGTGACTATTTGAGCACAATACGGGAAACCCGGGTATCTAGGTGGGCTAACGTGTACTAGTACGCTAGTGAACGGAGGGGTTTTGACAATGGTTCACTTAGAAAGTCTGACATGGATAAGACTAACAAAACTATAATGGAGATGATTGGAGACCACTAGGTTATGGGTATGATCCCTACTAGTGGCTCGTGCACGAGAACGAATTTCTTTATGGTTACTTTCACCGAGGTACGAGGTACTTGGGGCTCACAACAAACTAGTACCTAGGGGGGGTTCCTACGCTTGGTTCTCGTGGCCTTTTTGGTATTTAAACTTTCTTTATGGTATTTTGGGATGTGAAAACCAGAATCTTGAATGTTTTATTCAATTTCACTGATTCTTTATAGTTATCCCCATTGAAAGTTATTTTCTTTTCAAAGTTGCACTTTTAGAAATAAATGCCACTATTACCTATTTATAACTCTTGCAAGCCTTTTATTTTACAATGCCTATCACTTGAAATCCTTGGGTGATTGTTGGGCGGAGAAGAGAAGAGGTTATGGCAAGAGGGGGGGTGAATTGCCTTTTAAAAATTAATTAACAATTTAAAAACAAAGAGAAAGTGCAGCGGAAATAAAAGAGGCAAGACACGCAACTTGATAACGGAGTTCGGCTTAAACCCAAGCCTACGTCTCTGCTCCCAACTCAACCGTTGAGAGATTTACTACCGCTTTCTTTTTAATGGTTTTAGCAAGAAACCCACTAGACTTTAAGGTTAGTCTAGAACCTATTACAGCTTGCTTTTATTGGTTGAGCAAGAACCCACTAGCCTTCTTACAGGTGAAGGCTAGCTCACCTATTGACTCAAGCCTTTTAAAAGGGAAGGCTTGACTAACCTCTTCACACCTTGAAGGTGGTGTGAAAACCCAAGAGAGAGGATGAGATAAAGAGTTGGGGGTTTGTAGGCACAAACCCAATTTAATGCTCAAAATAAATAAATAATGAAAAACCGTAATGGGAGAAGCCTTGGGCGCCAAAGTATTGATTGGAGTTGATGAAGGGCGCTCCCAAGCTTCTTTGATGGTGCTCCTTGGATGTGGAAGTGAGTTGGAGCTATTGGAGTTCCTTGGAAGAATCTGTCGGAGGTTCGCCAAATGATCAAAATGTGTCCCGTGGGCTTCCGTATATCTTGGTTAAGTTTCCGGGGCTTCCTAGTCCTTTATTTATAGAGGGGGAACCCTTAAATGGCCTTTGGGAGGCTTCGGAGACGTTGGAGAGGTCTTCGGAGCCATTGGGAGGCAAGTGGACAGGTCTGGTCAAAGGCCCAATGGCTAGTTTGACTGGGTCCACCGGCTGACTGGTGCTAGGCCACCGGTTGGCCGGTGCTTGCAAAATGGAGAGGCCTTCGGGATCAGGCACCACCGGATGGCCGGTGAGGAGGCCACCGGTTGGCCGGTGCTGAGGCAGTGGCTGACACTGTTCTGGCTGGGTGCCACCGGCTGGCCGGTGCTGAAGCCACCAGTTGGCCGGTGCTGAGGCAGTGGCTCAGCCTTCAGTCTGGGTCCCATCGGCTGGTCGGTGGTGAAGCCACCGGTTGGCCGGTGGTCTGGACAGAGGGATACCTTCTGTCCAGGCCTCTATCGGCTGGCCGGTGGACTTCCACCGGTTGGCTGGTGGACTGAAAAACAGTCCATTTTTGCTTTCAGCCTTCTTGCCCCAATTCCTTGGCAATCTGAAATTATGCCTATCAACCAAAAACACTTAAAATAATATTATATAATAAAGAGAGTGATTGTGATCATGAAAATTAAACCACGAGGGGTACGAGAGGTACAACAATCTCCCCATATTTTGATGATCACAATCACCAAAACAAATAATGTAAAAATGAAATGAAAGGCATGATTTAAATTTGATTTACTTTCTAATTTATCCCTAAAGCATGAGAGAAAGATTTCTCCCCCAATCAACCAAGAATTTCTCCCCCTTTGTGATTATCAAAATAGCACGGGGCATAAAACTTGATTGAGGGAAGAGGTTTGAAAAACAAGATAGATATTTTTAAACCAATTGAAATTTTTGAAATTTGAATTGAAAGTTTTGAATTGAAAGTTTTGAATCGAAAGTTTTGAATCGAAAGTTTTGAATCGAAAGTTTTGAATCGAAAGTTTTGAAATTGAAATATTGAAATGAAAAGCGCAAAAAAGCTTAAACAATCCTAACTCCCCCTAAATAAAAACAACAAATCACCGGGGAGTGGATTTTGAAACCGAGACAAATTTTGGTCCGGTAAGACTCGCTAAAAGGGATTTTTCAATCCATACTTGTCTAGTGGCGGGTCTTCTCCTATAAAATTCATCATTAAGGAAAATGGTTTTAGGCCTACCATACCGGGCATTTTTGCAATTGCACTCATAGATTAAGTGCCCGAGTTTTTTACAATAATTGCAAAATTTAAATTGGGAGCTCCCCCTTACAAAAATAGTTGGAGCATGGGAAGAGGAAGCTTGCTTGGAATAGCCAAGCCCTTCGGTGGTTCTAGATATGCATTGGGAACCAAGGAGTTTGGTCAAATTTTGTTCCCCTTGGGTGAACTTGGCAAGAGATTCCCTTAAATCCTTGATTTTTGATTCCATAGAATCAACATCGGGAAGGTTTTGGACTTTGAGGGACAACTGCCCCTTTTCTTTGAGAAGTTGTTCCTTTTCGGAAGAAAGTTTTTTGAAATTCTTTTTTAAAGCCACAAATTTGGAAGAACGTTCATGAAAACCTTCCTCCAATTGATCTCTAGTATGTTGGAGATCCTCGTAGGATAAATGATTTAAAGAATTTGAAGAACAAGAGGATGAAGAGTCGGAAGAGGTTACCTCATGAAATTCCATTAGGCATTTGTTACCGTTGTCGCTTGAGGAGGAGGAGGAGGAGGATGTGGAGCTATCACTCCATGTGGCCTTGAATGCCTTCCTCTTTTCCTTTTGCTTGGCCTTTTTCTTGTTGAGTGGAAAATCGGGCTTGTAATGGCCTTTCTTGCCAAACCCGTAGCATGTTACCTCGGGCTCGGATTTTTCGTCGTGTTTTTCCTTTCGAGCCTTGCGGGATTTCTTCTTCTTGTACTTCGTCATGAACTTGTGCATCTTGCGGGAAAGGTTCTCCATTTCGGAATCGCCGCTTGAAGAGGAAGAAGATGAGGAGGAGGAGCTTTCTTCTTTTTGAACTTTGAAGGCGATGTTCTTTGGAACTTTGATCGGTTTACCTTCCTTTTCAGCTTGCCTCCTCATGGTGATCTCATAAGTCATGAGGGATCCGATGAGTTCTTTGACCGACATGTTCTTGATGTCTTTAGCTTCTTGGATTGCCGTGACTTTCAGTGCCCATGTGCTTGGAAGGATCCAAAGGATCTTCTTGACCATTGTTTCTGCAGACACATCATCACCAAGAGATTTTCTACCATTGCAAACGTTAGTAAAACGTGTAAACATTTCAGTAATATTTTCAGATGGATGCATGGTAAAAGACTCAAAATCTTGACGGTACATGTCCAATCGAGTATCCTTGACTTTGTTGGTCCCCTCATGGGTAACCTCCAATAGTTTCCAGATTTCATGAGATGAGGTGCATGTGGAGACTCGATTGAATTCATTACGATCAAGGCCGCAATGAAAAGCGTTCATGGCTTTGCCATCAAGCTCGAAATTTTTAATATCGGCTTGAGTCCATTTGGATTCATCGGGAGAAGAAAGAGTGTAACCATGCATGACAATTTTATAAATGGGATAACCTATACTTCTAAGAAAAGTAGTCATGCGGGTTTTCCAATAGTTATAGTCGGTTCCATCAAAAAATGGAGCACGACCCAAAGAATAGCCTTCGGGGGCGAAAGAGGTTGAAGCCATCAAAATGGATCTTAAATTTGAAACCGGTTAAGGTATTACTCAAATTTTTCCTCTGATACCAATTTTTGGGCGGAGAAGAGAAGAGGTGATGGAAAGAGGGGGGGTGAATTGCCTTTTAAAAATTAATTAACAATTTAAAAACAAAGAGAAAGTGCTGCGGAAATAAAAGAGGCAAGACACGCAACTTGATAACAGAGTTCGGCATAAACCCAAGCCTACGTCTCCGCTCCCAACTCAACCGTTGAGAGATTTACTACCGCTTGCTTTTTAATGGTTTTAGCAAGAAACCCACTAGACTTTAAGGTTAGTCTAGAACCTATTACAGCTTGCTTTTATTGGTTGAGAAAGAACCCACTAGCCTTCTTACAGGTGAAGGCTAGCTCACCTATTGACTCAAGCCTTTTAAAAGGGAAGGCTTGACTAACCTCTTCACACCTTGAAGGTGGTGTGAAAACCCAAGAGAGAGGATGAGAGATAGAGTTGGGGGTTTGTAGGCACAAACCCAATTTGATGCTCAAAATAAATAAATAATGAAAACCCTTAATGGGAGAAGCCTTGGGCGCCAAAGGATTGATTGGAGTTGATGAAGGGCGCTCCCAAGCTTCTTTGATGGTGCTCCTTGGATGTGGAAGTGAGTTGGAGCTATTGGAGTTCCTTGGAAGAATCCGCCGGAGGTTCGCCAAATGATCAAAATGTGTCCCATGGGCTTCCGTATATCTTGGTTAAGTTTCCGGGGCTTCATAGTCCTTTATTTATATAGGGGGAACCCTCAAATGGCCTTTGGGAGGCTTTGGAGCCGTTGGAGAGGTCTTCGGAGCCGTTGGGAGGCAAGTGGACAGGTCTGGTCAAAGGCCCAATGGCTAGTTTGACTGGGTCCACCGGCTGACCGGTGCTAGGCCACCGGTTGGCTGGTGCTTGGAAAATGGAGAGGCCTTCGGGCTCAGGCACCACCAGCTGGCCGGTGAGGAGGCCACCGGTTGGCCGGTGCTGAGGCAGTGGCTGACACTGTTCTGGCTGGGTGCCACCAGCTGGCCGGTGCTGAAGCCACCGGTTGGCCGGTGCTGAGGCAGTGGCTCAGCCTTCAGTCTGGGTCCCATCGGCTGGCCGGTGGTGAAGCCACCGGTTGGCCGGTGGTCTGGACAGAGGGATACCTTCTGTCCAGGCCTCTATCGGCTGGCCGATGGACTTCCACCGGTTGGCCGGTGGACTGAAAAACAGTCCATTTTTTCTTTCATCCTTCTTGCCCCAATTCCTTGGCAATCTGAAATTATGCCTATCAACCAAAAACACTTAAAACAATATTAGATAATAAATAGAGTGATTGTGATCATGAAAATTAAACCACGAGGGGTACGAGAGGTACAACAATCTCCCCCTATTTTGATGATCACAATCACCAAAACAAATAATGTAAAAATGAAATTAAAGGCATGCTTTAAATTTGTTTTACTTTCCAATTTATCCTTTAAAGCGTGAGAGAAATATTTCTCCCCCAATCAACCAAGAATTTCTCCCCCTTTGTGATTATCAAAATAGCACAGGGCATAAAACTTGATTGAGGGAAGAGGTTTGAAAAACAAGATAGATATTTTTAAACCAATTGAAATTTTTGAAATTTGAATTGAAAGTTTTGAATTGAAAATTTGAATTGAAAGTTTTGAATTCAAAGTTTTGAATCGAAAGTTTTGAATCGAAAGTTTTGAATCGAAAGTTTTGAATCGAAAGTTTTGAATCGAAAGTTTTGAATCGAAAGTTTTGAAATTGAAAGATTGAAATGAAAAGCGCAAAAAAGCTTAAACAATCCTAACTCCCCCTAAATAAAAACAACAAATCACCGGGGAGTGGATTTTGAAACCGAGACAAATTTTAGTCCGATAAGACTCGCTAAAATGGATTTTTCAATCCATACTTGTCTAGTGGCGGGTCTTCTCCAATAAAATTCATCATTAAGGAAAATGGTTTTAGGCCTACCATACCGGGCATTTTTGCAATTGCACTCATAGATTAAGTGCCCGAGTTTTTTACAATAATTGCAAAATTTAAATTGGGAGCTCCCCCTTACAAAAATAGTTGGAGCATGGGAAGAGGAAGATTGCTAGGAATAGCCAAGCCCTTCGGTGGTTCTAGATATGCGTTGGGAACCAAGGAGTTTGGTCAAATTTTGTTCCCCTTGGGTGAACTTGGAAAGAGATTCCCTTAAATCCTTGATTGTTGATTCCATAGAATCAACATCAGGAAGGTTTTGGACTTTGAGGGACAACTCCTCCTTTTCTTTGAGAAGTTGTTCCTTTTCGGAAGAAAGTTTTTTGAAATTATTTTTTAAAGCAACAAATTTGGAAGAAAGTTCATGAAAACCTTCCTCCAATTGATCTCTAGCATGTTGGAGATCCTCGTAGGATAAATGATTTAAAGAATTTGAAGAACAAGAGGATGAGGAGTCAGAAGAGGTTACCTCATGAAATGCCATTAGGCATTTGTTACCGTTGTCGCTTGAGGAGGAGGAGGAGGAGGATGTGGAGCTATCACTCCATGTGGCCTTGAATGCCTTCCTCTTTTCCTTTTTCTTGGCCTTTTTCTTGTTGAGTGGACAATCGGGCTTGTAATGGCCTTTCTTGCCACACCCATAGCATGTTACCTCGGGCTCGGATTTTTCGTCGTGTTTTTCCTTTCGAGCCTTGCAGGATTTCTTCTTCTTGTGCTTCTTCATGAACTTGTGCATCTTGCGGGCAAGGTTCTCCATTTCGGAATCGCCGCTTGAAGAGGAAGAAGATGAGGAGGAGGAGCTTTCTTCTTTTTGAACTTTGAAGGCGATGTTCTTTGGAACTTTGATCGGTTTGCCTTCCTTTTCAGCTTGCCTCCTCATGGTGATCTCATAAGTCATGAGGGATCCGATGAGTTCTTCGACCGACATGTTCTTGATGTCTTTAGCTTCTTGGATTGCCTCGACTTTCGGTGCCCATGTGCTTGGAAGGATCCAAAGGATCTTCTTGACCATTGTTTCTGCAGACACATCATCACCAAGAGAATTTCTACCATTGCAAACGTCAGTAAAATGTGTAAACATTTCAGTAATATTTTCAGATGGATGCATGGTAAAAGACTCAAAATCTTGACGGTACATGTCCAATCGAGTATCCTTGACTTTGTTGGTCCCCTCATGGGTAACCTCCAATAGTTTCCAGATTTCATGAGATGAGGTGCATGTGGAGACTCGATTGAATTCATTACGATCAAGGCCGAAATGAAGAGCGTTCATGGCTTTGCCATCAAGCTCGAAATTTTTAATATCGGCTTGAGTCCATTTGGATTCATCGGGAGAAGAAAGAGTGTAACCATGCATGACAATTTTATAAATGGGATAACCTATACTTCTAAGAAAAGTAGTCATGCGTGTTTTCCAATAGTTATATTCGGTTCCATCAAAAAATGGAGCACGACCCAAAGAATAGCCTTCGGGGGCGAAAGAGGTTGAAGCCATCACAATGGATCTTAAATTTGAAACCGGTTAAGGTATTACTCAAATTTTTCCTCTGATACCAATTGTTGGGCAGAGAAGAGAAGAGGAGATGGCAAGAGGGGGGGGGGGGGGGTGAATTGCCTTTTAAAAATTAATTAACAATTTAAAAACAAAGAGAAAGTGCAGCGGAAATAAAAGAGGCAAGACACGCAACTTGATAACGGAGTTCGGCTTAAACCCAAGCCTACGTCTCCGCTCCCAACTCAACCATTGAGAGATTTACTACCGCTTGCTTTTTAATGGTTTTAGCAAGAAACCCACTAGACTTTAAGGTTAGTCTAGAACCTATTACAGCTTTCTTTTATTGGTTGAGCAAGAACCCACTAGCCTTCTTACAGGTGAAGGCTAGCTCACCTATTGACTCAATACTTTTAAAAGGGAAGGCTTGACTAACCTCTTCACACCTTGAAGGTGGTGTGAAAACCCAAGAGAGAGGATGAGAGAAAGAGTTGGGGGTTTGTAGGCACAAACCCAATTTGATGCTCAAAATAAATAAATAATGAAAAACCGTAATGGGAGAAGACTTGGGCACCAAAGGATTGATTGGAGTTGATGAAGGGCGCTCCCAAGCTTCTTTGATGGTGCTCCTTGGATGTGGAAGTGAGTTGGAGCTATTGGAGTTCCTTGGAAGAATCCGCCGAAGGTTCGCCAAATGATCAAAATGTGTCCCGTGGGCTTCCGTATATCTTGGTTAAGTTTCCGGGGCTTCCTAGTCCTTTATTTATAGAGGGGGAACCCTCAAATGGCCTTTGGTAGGCTTCGGAGCCGTTGGAGAGGTCTTCGGAGCCGTTGGGAGGCAAGTGGACAGGTCTGGTCCAGGGCCCAACGACTAGTTTGACTGGGTCCACCGGCTGACCGGTGCTAGGCCACCGGTTGGCCGGTGCTTGAAAAATGGAGAGGCCTTCGGGCTCAGGCACCACCGGCTGGCCGGTGAGGAGGCCACCGGTGGGCCGGTGCTGAGGCAGTGGCTGACACTGTTCTGGCTGGGTGCCACCGGCTGGCCGGTGCTGAAGCCACCGGTTGGCCGGTGCTGAGGCAGTGGCTCAGCCTTCAGTCTGGGTCCCATCGGCTGGCCGGTGGTCTGGACAGAGGGATACCTTCTGTCCAGGCCTCTATCGGCTGGCCGGTGGACTTCCACCGGTTGGCCGGGGGACTGAAAAATAGTCCATTTTTGCTTTCAGCCTTCTTGCCCCAATTCCTTGGCAATCTGAAATTATGCCTATCAACCAAAAACACTTAAAACAATATTAGATAATAAAGAGAGTGATTGTGATCATGAAAATTAAACCACGAGGGGTACGAGAGGTACAACAGTGATATCCTATTGGGCTTAGTCTCACACCCTACTTACACCTTTGGGTGTAAGTAGACTTGATCATGTTTGACACAGGCAAAGGAAAAGCCTTGGGCGATGGCGGTTCAGGTTGCTAGTTTCTCTCGATGGTGCGGTGTTGTGGAGACGGCTTGTGGGTGATGACCCCTTGTCGTGTGGAGTCTCATGGGCTGTTTGCTGCTACTTTTATGTACCTTTGGACCTCTTGTGTCTTGTTTAAACTCATATACTAAGTTCTGAATTTTTATTAATTCTTGTTTGGCATAATTTTTCAGATTTGGTTTGTTGTTTGTTTTTGGTTATCTTATGAACCCAAACTCGGGTAAATCGTTCCCAAATGAATTTTTATGATACCCGGGCACTTGTGCCAGCCCGTGGGGATGGGGAACACCCTTCGGGTCTTGCCATGAGCCGGGTTTGGTGCGGGTTTGATGGCGACCAGATTCGGTTCGTGACAATTACCTTTCCTTCATCAATGTATTTTACAAAAAGTGTAGCTTACTATTAAGTCACATTTCTTAGAACTATATAATCTCAAATCCTCAATAAAATAGTACTGTAGTATAATCCATATTTATCTCCATAATTTATGCAACAAGTATACTGATGATACAACACTCAAATGAAATAACATCATAAGAACACTAGCCATTCCTCTTCATCTGAGGTACTATAATAACTTGATTATTATCCAACAACATCATTTGTGGTATACTCTTATGATTTGATAATTGGTTCGCATAGTGTCCCAACTCCTTGCAGATAAAGCATTGTACATTTGAAACCTTTTTCATTCCCTTGAAGTCACGTACTTGGTGTCCTTTTTCTCCACACTTATAAAAAACTCTCATTCCCTTCAAACAAGTTCCAAGGTGTTTCTTCCAATAGTTATCACATATGGGAAAATTCTTCTTTTCCCCATTCCCTTTATCCATCTTTCTCTCTACCATACATTTCATCTCTTGCTTCCCTTCAAAGCCATAAGACTCAAAGAATTATTTACTTATCTTTCTAACATATGATATTATTTTTTTCATATGTTGAGAATACACGGGAGACTATTTCCCTTATAAATGTAGGCATAATACCATGAATTATATGACCCTTCTTACTCTTTGGATCATATATATTGTTGGAGTTTTCATTCCTTCTACTGGGCGCCATTTCTAAACAATGTCATACACTAGGTCAGTTTATGAATCATAATTCATAATTCCAAACATGTAAAATACCTAACTTAAATTGAAGAGTTTATGGACATAATCCATAATCACAAAAATGTTTTCTTTAGGAGAAATATACTCACAAACCCCATTCATAGTGGTTTGTAAAGAAAATGAGAATTATACTAGGCATATCCCCAGGGAGTGTCATAACCAAGAGTGCAGCAAGGCCCATTGTCATGCACCAGTTCTTGTTTGAGTTTTACTCAAAGCGGTGTTTTCAGGTTTTACATCTAGGTACATATGTGTTAGATCCACCTCTACCTGCTCATATCTAGAAAGGGATGTAGTTTTTGGAAAACTCAAAAAATCTATACATTACCAATGTTCTAATAAGTTCTTATATACTAATCCTCAATGTCTATATTAGAGTAATGTGATCTAATCAGAGTTTATGTAAATATAGTTTCTAGGGTTATTACTAAACTTTCTCTGATACCATCTGTAAAGCCCTAACCCCTGTTATCCAGAGTTGGTGTATTATTTTAATATGTTGGCATGATTACAGGGAATCATGTCTTGAAGGACCGATCAGTTTAACAGTCTTGGAAAATAGAATATATACATGAATGTTACATTACACTTTATAACATACTAAACAACATAAATAATCCTTTATGAACGCCATTATTCCCTTGGCTTAACCCTGCATATCAATCACAATACACTTCTTTGAATCCTGGGAAAAATAAAACATAGAAAGGGGTGAGCTCAGATGCTCAATAATGATAACAATACATAGGAAACTTTCATAAATAAGGATAAACATTTATGAAAATTTATAACTAAACAAAAGCATTTTAAACATGAAAATCAACATAATATGGAAAAAATTAAAATGGAGTAATGTCATTTACTTATTCACATGGATATTCTACTAGTCGAATAATCACATGCAATATCACTAACCAATTTCATAATGATGGAATGCATAATGTCAGACTATCATAACCCCAAAGTCAAGGCCTTCTGCCAAGACTACAAATAAGATTTTGTCAAGGCCTTGTGCCAAGACACTATTTTGTCTCATGATACCTACTGATGCATCGAGGAGCTATAGTGGTCTCCACCCGTCACTTATTATTTCCAATGCATTCCTTATATGAATAGGTTTAAACATAACATAAACATTCATATTAAAACTAGAATATGAAAAGTCAATACATTCTCCCTAAACCATGAATGGTATAAAAATAACACATCCATAGTCAATCATATCAGAAAACCTTCAATACAATATAGAATTTTTGTATCATAATAAATCAACTTCAAATAAACATAAAATCCATCCAAGGATGTTGACATAGATGAAAATTAAAACTATTTGAGAGAAATATCTCTTTTTTTGAAATCATTTAAATGTCACATAAATCCAAAGAAAACCGTTATTTTGAAAATATTATTATAATCTTGTAAGGGAAGCTTCAAAATTGTAACAATGGTGGAGAACAACCGCACCCTCCGTATAGGTTAAAAAAATATTCTTACCTTAATTCTGTCAAAAAGGTTAAAAAGGACCTTGTTTGGAAAATGACAGAAAGATTCCTTTAGAAACATCTTATAAAAAGTCAACAAGGGTATAAGTGACTTTAAACCATAGTCTGTAAAATAGTAAGAATGATTTGAAATACATTTTTAATGAACATTGATGTGGATGATAAAGAGGTCCCAGTAGATAATTACATATAAAAAACCTCGGATAATGAAGAGATTGTGAAATAAACCCTTATCAATTTGGTAACTTTTGAAACATACTCCCAATGAAAGAGGTATCATACAATGAATATGTAAATACACATAAATTAATGTTTATTACATAAAGAATACAATTATGGTCAGTACGTACACCACACAAAAGGTAATAGTGGCGATATGGCATGAATCTCACGGGAATAAGGAGTGAGATGAAAACCCCTTACCTTGCACTTTCCTTTAGTCGAGTGTATGTTTAACTTCCTATATGAAGACTATAGTATATTATTAAATTATACTAGAACCATATTAATATTTATTATATCATAAATTATTCATTTATGACTTTATACTACCCATTTAATAATAATTTCCATGTTAAATTAACATTTCAGGTAATAATCACTTTCTTTATCGTACGTGTTTTATCTTGTTACTCTAGATAGTATCACATAGATCATGATTTAAATACATCTAGAATATAAAACATGATTTATATATCATATATTTTTAGAATATAAATATGTATAATATACATATATATGAAATGGAAAACACCGTTTATGGAGACGGTAGTCCGTACATACACATAAACGCTGTTTCCATTTTCATAATGTATTAAACAAAAATAAGTGAATAAAATATATGTATGTATATATATATATATATATATATCTAGTATAATTATTATTTCATATATTATATACTTATTAGTAATATATATATTTTTATAATCACCGATGAATGGTGAACATGGAAATGAATCCCATCGCGTCGTGGAGATGGTAATCCGTACGTACGCACGAGCGCAAATATAATTTACATAATGTTGAGGAATTATATGGTATATTAAATTTACAGAGATATTATCATGTTATTTGTATCATTTATATACATATTACGCATCATTATATTCGTCCAAATAACATAGTGTTTAATAACAAATTACACAACGGTGTGGAGACGGTAAGCCGTACGTACGCACACATGGTGACATTATCATTCATAAGATGTATAGGATAATGAATATAGTTGTGCAATATTTATAATGGCATAAAAATATGTATAAGGTACTGGAGTAAATATTTTATTATTTTAACAACAAAGAAAGAGTAAGTGGATGATTAAGAGAACATGAAAGAGGGTGGTGAAATCATTACCTCTTCTTCGTGTTCTTCCTTTTGGTTTGATCAAAAGGGATCATTCAGTGGGATTTCTGACCAAATAAGGGCCTCTAGGATGAATCAAGGGAAGTTTAGAGGATATTTGAGCGTGGGTTGGACTATCCAAATGGCTTTTAAGGTGTGAAATAAAGTGATAGGGGAGTTCCCTTTAATAAGAGGGGTGAAGGGCACCTTAGAAAAAACATAAAATATTATTTTATAATAAATTCATATTCGGTTTACAATGGATCAAAAATGAATTATTTAAATTCTAGGGTGGGGATGGGTCTAAAAAATCTCATCCAATAGGTTTTAGACAGGTTTAGGTCACCATATTAACCTTAACATTTATATTTAACTCATAGTTAAATTGTTTAACTTATACCGTGTCTTCTTGTATTCTTACACTATATGGATAATAAATATACTCTAAACAAAAATGAGAACCTCAAGTGGATAATTAATGACATATATAATATTATTTTATCCCTTTGGATGAACCTTATATTTTTTGAAATATTATATCAACCAATAATATAGTATCTGTTTTAAATATTAATTTATGTCAATTTTGACACTTTTGGTATTTTGTTTTTGTGGAAGTCATCACAACTTGATTACTTCGAAAAAAATACATTGAATCATACTTATAATGTCATATTAACCTATAAAATTCATGGATGTCATAAAAACATTTAAAATATATATTTTTTATTATTTATAATACCATTTATTTTATTCTTTCATGAATAAGGTAATTACTGCATCATCATTGTGTCATAAATAAATTTATTTATTAAATGTCTAAAAATGATAAATAAAATACCATAATGTAGTAAATCTTTTAATCTTTCAAATGAAAATTTATAATCGAATATATCTTATGTATAACCCTATATTAAAAATGTTTTAGTTATAAACATTGATTTTAACTCTTTTAACTCTTCTTTGAATTAAATAATAATAAATGTCCCAATCTAATCCAAGTTGACCGAAATGTTAATATTTTATTCCTAAGGTTGTTTTTAGTCGATATAAACTTGTCCAATAGAATTAGGGCATGTGTTAGGGTAATATTAATATCATTTTTACCCTTAATTACCCTATTTACTTTTAACCGTGGTAAATAAAAGTAAAAAGTTACTATTAACCAAAAATTATTTTCATCTCATTGAACCACATTTTACTTACTGATATCAATCGTGTCTCTTGGATTTTTTTTCATTCCACTCACAGAAGCAGTAAAATTATGTTTTATTAAAATTTGAAAAAGCTCCTCAGAGGTGGGTAGAAGACGGTAAAAAGATCAATAAAAGTTTGTATATCTAAAATTAATATAAAATTACTCCAATGTATTACATTGAACTTATATAGGGATTATTTATATATTTTGACCTTAAATAAATTTAAATAAAATAAATTATTATTTAAATAAAAATCAGTTTTAACCAATAACTCAGTGTTTTTCACTATTCATCAAAAATTGAAAGTTTTCAGAAAAATATCAAAAACTCACCCTAAGCTAATTTTGATATTCCAAATAAAAAAATGAGGTATATTTTAAAAAATTCATAACATAGAAGTTTCATTTATTAATTTAAAATTAATTCCCGTTTTCAGAACAAAAAATGAGGGTTTTTAAGAAATAATAACTATCCAAAGATTGACATTTGTTTTGGTGCAATTTCAAAGCAAATTACTCCCAATGAACAATATTTCATTAAATAGTAAAAATATAATCTAATTATACTTTAAAACAACTCAAATGTATAATTTAACAATATAAATTATTTTTATTTAAAAAGTTGTTTTTAGTTAAAATTTAGTATTTTTTACTATTCACCCAAATATGAAAGTTATTAGAAAAAAATCAAAAATTCATGGAAACTAAATTTTTATGTCCTGATTCTAAAGAAAAGTTTATTTGGGAAAATTGAATATATAAAAGTTTCAAATATTGGATTTAAAAAGGGTTTGCCATTAAAAGGCGGTAAAACATCATTTTTTTTGAATAATACTTCTTTTATCTAAAAAAAATGTATTTGTTCTTACATTATGTCTAAGAAAATCATAATATGGATTCTAAAATTATAAGGACTATATAATGTATAAAATTCTGTTAATACTATTCATAACTGCTATTGAAATGCTAGTTTGGTAAGTCGTGGTTCACTTGAACTCGGTGTTGCGTGTAGTGCAAGTTGGTGAATTACTTTGAAAAAAATAACATACTATGAAATCTTGGGGTGTTACATTCTTCCATCCTTCAATAAATTGTGTCCTCACAATTTGAAATTATTTTTTGAAAATAAAAGGTTGAAAATAGAAAATACCTTTGGGAAAACCCACATCGGAAGTTAGGTTAATAAAATTTAGTCTTAATAATAAAATTTAGTCTTAATAAGAGTAAAAGGGAAATGAAGGGGTCACCACCAAATTATGATCTCGATTAGGAGAACATTGGTGGAAATTAGAGAAATATAATTGGAGGAAAAATGTAAATATTTATAGGTAGTGATTGAGGTCATCAATCAAAAACAAGTGTAAAATTGAGAGCCTTAAATCAATCAATCTATGATGATTTAAAATGCCATCGGTTCAACAAAACATATGGTATTAGGATAACACATTTTTGGTTTTTAGATCCCTTCACTAATGTATAAGAATTAATTTCTTCATAGAATAAGAAAAAAAAGAAAAATATATACTTGACAAGTAGAGTCCCATCCTTTAACTAATTTCTACCACAAACTCATCTTTCAATCTAAAAGATAATAGACTATTTAAATAATATTCTATTTATCCTATTTGTATAGGGTTAAAAAAATTAATTTATAATTCATCTACCAGAATTCCATAAAAAAAGACTACATTATTCAATCTAGTACATCACGTGGGCTAGTGGTTGGTGATATACCCTTGTCACCCTTCGGTTGTGGATTCAAGTCCTGCGGCCTTTCCGGACGCGACGAGTTTCCACCCGACCTCCAGGTTGTCCTTTTTATGGAAATCCAAAAATAACCTTAACAATAGTATCCAATTTCAAACATAATCCATTCCAGCCTTTAGAACTATCCGAAATACTTATATCCAAACTCTCAGTCAAAAATTTATAAGGAAGTTAAATATAATGAGGATCCTTTTTTCTATGAAATAACATTTGAACGCCTTCATCGTGTATTCTTTTACTACATCGCAACATCCTGAATTACCAAAATTAACCATCTCTTATTCCAAAAACACTACCTCATTATTAGGACCATATTAAGGATTACCTTTCATTCAACCATGTATTTTCCGAAATGTGTATCTTACTATTAAGTCACTTTTCTTAGAACCTTATAATCTCAAATCCTCAATAAAATAGTACTGCAGTAAAATCATTATTTATCTTCATAATTCATGTAACTAGTATATTTTTGATACAACACACAAATGAAATAACAACATAAGAACACTAGTCATTCCTCTTCAACTAAGGTAGTATCATAACTTGATTATAATCCAACAACATCATTTTCAGTATACTATTATGATTTGGACATTGGTTCGTGTAGTGTCCCAACTCCTTGCAGATAAAGCATTGTACATTTGAAACTTCTTTCTTTCCCTTGTAGTCACGTACTTGGTGTCCTTTTCTCCACACTTATAAAAAACTCTCATTCCCTTCAGAAAAGTTCCAGGGTGTTTCTTCTAAAATTTATCACTTATAGTAAAATTCTTTTTTCCCCTATTCTTTTTATCCATAATTCTCTCGACCATCCTTTTCTTTTCTTGCTTCCCTTAAAAGCCATAGGAATCAGAGAATTATTTACTTATCTGACTAACACATGATATTATTTTTTTTCATATGTTGAGAATATGTGGGAGACTATTTCCCTTCTAAATGTTGGCATAATAACATGAATGATATGACCCTTCTTACTCTTTGGATCATACGTATTTCTGGAGTTTACATTCCTTCTGTAAAGACCTGGAAATTTCAAGGAAATTTTTTTCTTAATTTTCTTTGGAATTTTACAAGAACGCAGTTTCTAACGGTGCCTGATTCCGAGGCCCGGTGTGCCCGGAATTAATTTCCGAAGTTTGACTCGGGTACGTTCAGTAAACGAATGAGAGGGAATTTCTAACTTTTGAACCGGTGCCCAGAATCGAATTCCGAGGGCACCGATGAACTCGCAGCGCCGATATTCTCTTAAAGAGACCTTTTCCGAGGTTGCGTTTTATGCAGGTTGAGAGTTAGTTTTGGGGGAATTAAAAAGAAGTTAAATAAAAAGTGGAAACACATTTTATTTTTATCCATGTTGGTTATATCCTCCCAAAGGGAGTTAGAGGTGGGACCCACAACCACTTAACCTCCCTTGAGAGGATTAAGTGTGGTGGGGCCTACACGAACCCTAACTCCTCAACTCCCCTCTAAACCCTGTTGGAACCAGGGTCTTCAAAGAATGATTTGGCGTATGGTTTGTGTTTGTTGTCAATCCTTAGTGGAAGTTTAGGATGTGTACCAACAAATAGATCATACCGTTCAAGCAGAAAACAGTAGTGAAGGTGGCGCCATTTCCTAGTGTTTGCCAAATTTTTGGGCATGAAAATCGGACAATAAAGTAAAGAGTTTTTGGCAAAGGTACTTGCGCGCCGAGCTCTTGGAGGATAAACGACTTGCGCGCTATATGTTTTTGAGGATCAGAACATAAAAATTTGGCTAAGGAAAGAAGGTCGCGCAAGTGTTGGTTGGGTCGCGCAAGTGAGTTGCACGACAGAGGTTACTGGAGACAAGACTTGTGCGCCGCTGAGGGACTTACGCGCCTCCGCACAGGTGGTCCAGTTTTCCTATAAATACTGGACCACCCCTCCTCATTTCCTATGGAGTTCGAGACTTAGAGATTGTTCGAGCTCTCGTCGCGCAGGTGGTTGAGCCGCGCAGGTGGTAGTTTGGTCGCGCAAGTAGAGCTTGCGTGCCAGTTGTCTACTGAGCGCCCAAGGCGGTTTGGAAGAGAAAGGAAGTGGACCGTGCAAGTTTGTTGTCGGGGAAGGAAGTGTCGCGCAAGTGCGTTGGTGACACTTGCGCGCCAGTCTGGACTTGCGCGCTGTATTGGGACTTGCGCGTCCAGCTTGGAGAAGCGTGCCAGTTTTTGTTGAAGCTCGCCGGCCTGTTTGAAGTTGCACGAAAGCCAGGAGACTACCTGATACATTCGAGGAAAAGTGATATTCTTCTTCTGGTGAGAATCAGACTTCAATAGAGCATCTACATACAACAAAGGACGTATTCTTATGAAAATGATGAAGAGACCTTCACGTCTATAAACTGAGTGAGACTTCACCAACGACAGTGAGCTAGGGGGAGTCAATGGGAGTGACCCGAGGGACGCACTGGGCTATCCCTGAACCTTTGTAAAGGCAGTGAGCCTGGGACAGAGTAACTGTACCCGAACTTTTGTAATCTACCGCTAGTGAAGCATAGTGGATTTTGGTACGACCGACAACCTGTCGGCGTATGCTCCTTGGACATAGCCCTTAGTGGTGAACCAAGTAAAAAGGGCTGTGTCTTCTCTGTGTTTGTGAATGTTTGTTTTTTGATCATAATCATCATACAGGTTCAACAAGTTCCTACCAACGTGGGAACAAGATCCAACACATTAAAAGAAAATTTGTTCATCCTGATTCACCCCTCCCCTCTCAGGGTGTCCCGGGGTCCTCCAAGTGGTATCAGAGCGTGAAGGTTGCTGGTGTTGAATCTGACCTTCTTCGTCATGGAAAACGCGGTCAATGTCAGGGGAGTCCCTCACTTCGATGGAAGCAATTTCCAGATCTGGAAGAATAGAATGAGATCTCATCTAAGATCTCTTGGAATGGATGTTCTTTTTTCTACTGTGCAGGGAATACAAGTCACTGATCCAACAGGTCTGGATATGACTGAAACAGACATGAAACTTCTTGATGCAGATGCTAAAGCACAGAATGCTCTCACTGCAGCCCTTTCTGATCAGATCTACCTAAAGGTGATGAATTGCACCTCAGCAAAATCCATGTGGGATAAACTTGAGAATATTTATGAAGGAGATAGCAAAGTGAAGGAGGCGAAACTACAAGTGCTACACAATTGTTTTGATGATCTGAAGATGCATCCAGATGAGAATACATACTCTTTCTTCAATCGAATTACTAAAGTGGTTGGAGAAATTCGGGGTCTAGGCGAAGAAATCAAAGACATTGATATTGTAAAGAAAATATTAAGAAGACTTCCACCTCTGTATAATGCGAAGGTGTCAGCCCTTGAGGAAAGAGATCTTTCCAAACTTTCTCTAGATGATCTACTGAGCAGCTTGGTAGCATATGAAATGAGAGTCAAACCAGAAGATGCTACGACTCGGGTGAGCAAGGAAATGGCATTCAAGGCCATGGATAAATTGAAAATCTCAAAGGATAGTAGCAGTGATGATGACAAAGAGAAAGAAATTCTTTCTCTCATTGCAAAGAAGTTCCAGAAGGGGAAAGGTAGATTCAAAGGGAAGTTACCTATCGCATGTTTCCGTTGTGGAAAAGTTGGGCAAATTGCCTCTCAGTGCTTGAAGAATATCAATGATGATGACAGTGAAGATGAAAACTTCAAGAAGCCTCAGAGAAGTTTCTTCAAAAAGGGAGACTTCAAATATGGTAAGAAAATGCAAAGGAAGAGTTTTTTCTGTGAAGAGGAAGAAGATGACAATGAATTTTGTGATGAAGAAGAACCAGAATTAAAAATTGGGAACCATGCTTCTATGATGGCCACTGTTGAAAAGTCAGAAGATACTGATGGAGAAAAACAACTGAGAACTTGTGTAGGTCCTGAGGTGTAACTTAAGGATGCAGTTAGTAAGCTTAAGATTAAATGTACGAGCTGCAATAAGTGGAAATCAATTGTAGAAGAATCAACTGAATATGTTGATCAACTTGAAGATGAAATTGAACGAATGGAAGAATTTGTGAAGGTACAGTCTAAAATAATTGAAAGAAATGATGTTGTAGTTGATCTGAAGCTGAGAATTGAAGAGCAGGAAAAGGTCATCAATGACCTCACATCCAGACTCGATGAAAAATCCAAGACTGCTGAGGGTCTTGAGGAGGAAGTAGTTACTCTAAGGAGTAAACTGGAGACTGAATCAATTCTAAAAGAATCGAGGAAGAAAATACAGTTCGAAAGATTCTCAGATGTAGAATTACTAGTAAGAGCCAAGTGTGGTTCAGATGGGGTTGGAAAAATCTTGAGTGATCAAAGACCCGCTTGCATGGGAAAGAGTGGAATTGGCTGTGAGGCTGAGTCATCAACTGCTAGAAGTGAAAATATCCAAAAGAAAGATAAGATGAAAGTTGAACATGATGAAATGTTACCTAGAGTGCTGAAAAAAGAACCCTCAATCCAAACTAAAAGGAGAACCGAAAATTATCCTCAAACATTCAAACATGACATACAGTCTTACTATTCTCCCAAGGAAGAAGATATCAGGAGAAATTCAAGTGAGAAGACATTTCCTCTCATGAAGTGTCAGTTCTATGGCTATCTGGGCCATACCATGTCTTATTGTGAAGAGGGAAGAAGTTATCTGAATGGAGAAGATATAGATGCTCAACAAAGGAGAACAATCTCATATCCTAATTCTCATAGAAGAAATAATTTCTATGTATATTGTTTTCTTTGTTCTAACTTTGGTCATAAGGCCGTTAATTGCAGGCAGAGAAGGGACATAGACACCTCATACCGAAGTTCAAGACAAGTCAAGTCTCGTCAGCAAGACAGTGTTGCTCTTTCAAACAGGTTCTCACCTCTCAAATAAGACTTTGACTATGAAGAACCTGGGTATGCAGAAGAGATAGTTGAAAGGACATCAGTTCTATATACTCAATCTAATGTCTCATGGAAGGAAAGGAAGAAGATTGAGAAATCGAACCTTGCAGAGGTAGCCCTCAAAGCTACAAAGAACAACAGTACCTGGATTCTGGATAGTGGTTGTTCATCTCATATGACAGGTAATGCCGGCCTACTAACTAATATCATAAAGAATGTTGATGATACAGTAAGATTTGGTAATGATGGGGCTCTGAAAATCAAAGGGAGTGGAAGTACCCAATTAGCTAATGGAGAACTAATGAAGACTTAAGTCCTTTACGTAGATGGCCTACGTCATAATCTCCTCAGCGTGAGTCAACTCTGTGACTCAAGACTTATAGTTACTTTTAATCATAAAGGCTGCACTATCAAGGGAAAAACTGGCAATTCACTTATGAAAGGATGCAGAACAGAAGGCAACTTGTATCAGGTTGATAGTGAAGAAAATGTATGTTACATGACTATTGAAGAAGAAAACAATTTGTGGCATCGGAAATTGGGACACATAAATCAACAAGACATGGAGAAAATATCAAAATTGAGAATTGTCATGGACATCCCCAACCTAAAGCGTGAGCGTGAAAAATCTTGTGATGCTTGTATTCGTGGGAAGCTGGTCTGCAGTTCATATCGGCCAAAGAAGAAAAAGGCATCTCACCTTCTTGATCTGATTCATACAGATGTTTGTGGTCCAATAAATGTTGCCGGAACACATGGAGAAAGGTACTTTGTCCTTTTCATAGTTTATTACAGTAGAATGGCATGTTTGATGGTCATTCACAGGAAACGGAAAGTCCTTGACTGCATGAAAACATATCGGCGAATCGCCGAGAATGATATTGGATGAACAATCAAAGTGTTGCGATCTGACAATGGAGGAGAATACACGTCCATTGAATTTGAGAATTATCTAGAGAAGCATGGGATACAGCATGAGGTATCTGCTATGAGAACTCCACAACAAAATGGAGTTGTTGAACGTAGGAATCGACAGGTGAACAACACGGCGCGAACTATGCTGATTGAGAGTCTTATTCCACGACATTACTGGAAAGAGGCTGTTCAAGCTGCAGTGTACATTCAGAATCGAACAGGACTCTATATGGGTGAGACGAAGACACCATATGAATTGTGGCATGGACGGAAGCCTTCTCTAAAATACTTCCGTGTCTTTGGAAGTAAATGCTTCATCAGGAACAAAGAAGGAAATCAAGGGAAATATGGCGACAATGCAGATGAAGGAATTTTCCTTGGTTACTCAATGAATAGCAAAGCCTACAAATGCTTCAACAAGCGTTTGGGAAGAATTGTGGAAAGCAATGATGTTAAGATAATTGAAGAGAAAACCACGAATGCTTCAAGGACGTCATATACTGATGTGATAGAAAGTCAGGAAGAATGTGAACGTGAAGAAAATACAAATGCAGAAATAGATGAAGTTGTTCAAAACTCTCAGCAGTCACATCATGATATTGACTCAGAAGAAGAATCTGAAGAAGAAACTATGACTGAAGAAAATGCTACTGAACCTCCCAGGAGAAATCGAAGAGCTGAGATTGATCCATCCAACATAATTGGGGACATGAGTGCACCCACTCAAACAAGGAGAATGAGGAATAACACGCAATCTGCATTTCTATCAGTTGTAGAGCCATCCTCATTCGAAGATGCTGCTAATGATGAATCTTGGGTGAAAGCCATGAATGATGAATTAGATCAGATTGACAAGAATCAGACATGGATCTTGTCCAGAGACCCGAAGGTCAAAATGTGATTGGTACCAAATGGATCTTCAAAAATAAGTTTGATGAACATGGAAGTGTCATCAGAAACAAGGCACGTCTGGTATGTAAAGGATACTCTCATATTGAAGGCATTGATGTTGAAGAAACCTTTGCTCCAGTGGCTAGACTGGAGTCAATCAGACTTTTCCTTGCCATGGCACTCCAAAGAGGATATAAAGTATATCAAATGGATGTTAAGACAACATTCTTGAATGGTGTACTCGAAGAAGAAGTCTACATTGAACAACCAGTGGGCTTTGTTTTGGGTACTGATGAAACAAAGGTCTGTAAACTGAAGAAAGCTCTATATGGTTTGAAGCAGGCACCACGGGCATGGTACTCACGGCTGGATTCATATCTCAAGAAGTTGGAATTAAAAAGAGGAGGAGTTGATCACAATCTCTATGTGAAGAATTCTCCAAAAGATCAATTCATGGTTCTTGTCTACGTTGATGATATCATATTTGGTGGTAGTAGGCAGAAATCAGTGGATGAATTTGCCAACCACATGAAATCAGAATTTGAAAGGTCTATGATTGGGGAGCTCACATATTTCTTGGGGCTGCAGGTGATTCAAAAGAAGGAATACACTTTCATTTCTCAGGAAAAATATGCAAGAGAGCTACTGAAGAAGTTCAATATGCAAGACTCCAAACCAATGTCAACTCTGGTTGCAGTTGGAACTAAACTCGGAAAGCATGAGGATGAGGACTCTGTTGATCCCACCATGTACAGGAGGATCATTGGAAGCCTACTGTACCTGACAGCGACAAGGCTAGATATTGTCTTTGCTACATGCCTTGCAGCCCTCTTTCAGAGTAATCCAAAAGGGGAACATATGGCAGTAGTAAAAAGAATCATGAGATACATTCACGGTACACATAACTTCGGGTTATTTTTTGCTGCAGACAGGGACAGTGAATTATCCGCATTTTCAGATGCTGACTGGGCTGGTGATGTGGTAGACAGAAAGTCCACTAGTGGTGGAGCTTTCTATATTGGGAAGAAATGTGTCGGTTGGTTGAGCAAGAAACAAGAAAGTAATTCTCTTAGTACGGCTGAAGCTGAGTATATCTCTGACACAAAAGCATGCACTCAACTTCTTTGGATGAAGCAGCAGCTAACAGATATTGGTGATAAGATGCAGCAACCAATGGTGATTTATTGTGATAACAAAAGTTCAATTGATCTTACGAAGAATCTGGTTCAGTATTCTCGTATAAAACATATTGAAATACGGAATCATTTTATCAAAGAAAAGGTTGAACAAGGCGTGATTAGAATGGATCATGTTGGAACTGATGAGCAAGTGGCTGATATCCTGACCAAGCCATTGTCTGCGGCTGTGTTTGAGAAGCATCGGTTGAACCTCAGTGTTCAACCACCTCCTACTGCATAAGGAGGCTCCGAAAATCCCCTCTCCCCATTTGTTATAACTGTTTTTATCTGCTTATGGATGTGATGCAGGTTTATGGGGGAGATACTATCCAGGGGGAGTATGGCTTGAGCTGAACGTTGAACAACTTATCGGTCTTTGGTTTTATTTTCAATGGGGGAGAAAAGAATAAATTCAAGGCAAGAAATTCTTCTGTGATGAGAAGTATAAGAAGGATACAATCGGGCGTCATGGAGAATTTCAAAAACACGAGAACCCAATTCAAGCTTCCTCTCTTTTTTTCTACACCGAGCATTGCTCACGTAGACTTAGAGTGTTGGCTGAGTTGATTCTTGCGTTTTGGGTTTGCTCATGGTTGGAGATCTATTGAATTTAATCTGATTGCCAACAAACCCAAAGGGGGAGATTGTTGGAACCAGGGTCTTCAAAGAATGATTTGGCATATGGTTTGTGTTTGTTGTCAGTCCTCAGTGTAAGTTCAGGATGTGTACCAATAAAGAGATCATACCGTTCAAGCAGAAAACAGTAGTGAAGGTGGCGCCGTTTCCCAGTGTTTGCCAAATTTTTGGGCTTGAAAATCGGCCAATAAAGTAAAGTGTTTTTGGAAAAGGTACTTGCACGCCGAGCTCTTGGAGGATAAAAGACTTGCGTGCTATATGTTTTTGAGGATCAGAACATGAAAATTTGGCTAAGGAAAGAAGGTCGCGCAAGTGTTGGTTGGGTCGCGCAAGTGAGTTGCGCGACAGAGGTTACTGGAGACAAGACTTGGACGCCACTGAGGGACTTGCGTGCCTCCGTGCAGGTGGTCCAGTTTGCCTATAAATACTGGACCACCCCTCCTCATTTCCTACGGAGTTCGAGACTTAGAGATTGTTCGAGCTCTCGTCGCGCAGGTGGTTGAGCCGCGCAGGTGGTAGTTTGGTCGCGCAAGTAGAGCTTGCGCGCCGGTTGTCTACTGAGCGCCCAAGGCGGTTTGGAAGAGAAAGGAAGTGGTCCGCTCAAGTTTGTTATCGGGGAAGGAAGTGTCGCGCAGGTGTGTTGGTGAAACTTGCGCGCCAGTCTGGACTTGCGCGCTGTATTGGGACTTGCGCGTCCAACTTGGAGAAGCGCGCCGGTTTTTGCTGAAGCCCGCCGGCCTGTTTGAAGCTACACAAAAGCCAAGAGACTACCTGATACATTCGAGGAAAAGTGATATTCTTCTTCTTGTGAGAATCAGACTTCAATAGAGCATCTACATACAACAAAGGATGCATTCTTATGCAAATGATGAAGAGACCTTCACGTCTATAAACTGAGTGAGACTTCACCAACGGCAGTGAGCTAGGGGGAGTCAATGGGAGTGACCCGAGGGACGCAGTGGGCTATCCCTGAACCTTTGTAAAGGCAGTGAGCCTGGGACAGAGTAACTGTACCCGAACTTTTGTAATCTACCGCTAGTGAAGCATAGTGGATTTTGGTACGACCGACAACCTGTCGGCGTATGCTCCTTGGACGTAGCCCTTAGTGGTGAACCAAGTAAAAAGGGTTGTGTCTTCTCTGTGTTTGTGAATGTTTGCTTTCTGATCATAATCATCATACAGGTTCAACAAGTTCCTACCAACGTGGGAACAAGATCCTACATATTAAAAGAAAAAGTGGTCACCCTGATTCACCCCTCCCCTCTCAGGGTGTCCTGGGGTCCTTCAAACCCTCCCACAACTCCCACTTTAATGTTGACAACTTGTTTACTTAATGAGGTGAGTTATGTGTGGTTTAATTGAATTTCAAACTTTTGAAATTCTTGCTAACACTTTGCATTTAATTAATTAAACCAACTTAATTAATTATTTTGGGTGCTTGATTTCTTTTGAAAACATTTTTTCCAACATTAAAATGAGAGATTCTATTCTTCTCTTTGGGTTGGCATAACTTTGTGGGGAGAACTAAGGAGAGGAGAAGAACTTTTGGAAGACCTTCAACCTTTTGAAGAAGAACGTTCCCCATCTCCGAAGAACGTGAAGCAACATCTTCTTCATCGTTCTTCAAACAAGGTAAGGAAAGGGAAGCGATGCCCGCGACATCTCCAACGACCTTCATCCACGTCAAAGGAGAAAACATCGCCTGTGAAGAACGTCGACAATGACGACGTCACCTCCGAACGCTCGTCCACCAACGACGAGTATTCTTCTTCCTTTCCGACGCATGAGCGTGAGAATTGGGAGTGTGTGACGAACACGAAAATTACGAGGTAGGGGATTGTTGTTGTTTTATTTAATTATTTCCATTCTTGATTCTAGAATGTTGAACTTCGAGGATAACGAATAAATGTTATCGTTTAACGAGAGGGGGGCCGAACCGCACAAACACGGCCGAACCTCCCTCCTATGTTCATATTTGTTTCCTTGCGGATGGAACGGGATGGCGTGGTGTCGTCGCACCATGCGGGAATCGCACGGAAATTATTGCACGGCGCCGCGGCCAGAGCGGGGCCGCGACAGAGGGGCGCGGTGCCATCGCACCGCGCCGGACGATGAAGGCCGCGGCCGGTTCCGGGCCACGGCGGAACAAGATGACCGGCGGCCAGCCGGGCCGCCGATGTCGGAAGCCGGAAGGGGACCGACCTTTGCCGATCCCGTTGAGAAAGAACCGGCCGACCAGGTCGGGCTGGCCAGAAGTGAGAAGAACCGGGGGAATTTAATTCCCCCGACCAGCAAACCGGCCCCCCATAATGAGGGGTGGGGCCGCGGGTTCACAAGGGGGGGGGGGGGGGGGCTTTGCCCCCCGCACGTGGCGCACACGCAGCGCCCAGGCCGCGCCGGACCGCGCTGCCGCGCCGCCGGCCGGGCCGGATTTTCCAAGCCGGGTCGGGTCGTCGGGCCAGGGCGCCGCCTGGGCCGGGTCGACCCGGTTCGGCCGACCCAGGGGGGGGGGGGGGGGGGTCGGCCCGGGCCCAAACCCCCCAGTTTCGGACCACTTTCGGTCAAATGCCCGTAACTTGGGCTACGGGCCTCCAAACGACTCGCCGTCAGCGACAACGCGATCCTTGGATCGAGACGGTCGTTTCGGTATATCGCACTGAAGGTTTCGGATTACTTTGAGTTCGGCCAGGTTGGTTCGTACACAAAACCAACTGGGCCCTCGGAGCGGAAACACTCATATCTTGAGCTACGGACGTCCGAATGATGTGTCGTCAGCTTTGTTGAGTTCCTCTTGGTGAGACGGATCTTTTGGCATACTCTGCCCGAGGTTTGGACGCAGGTGGAGTATGGTCGGGTTGGTTTTGCCTTAAAAACCAACCGGGCCCCTGGAACGAAAAAGCCAATAACTCTCAGACCGGGCGTCTGATTGATGCGCCGTCTGTTGCGTTGAGTTCCGGTTAACGATACGGAACTTTTGGCATCCTCCGCCCGAGATTTGGATGCATATGGATAGTGGCCGGGTTGGATCGCACTGAAATCCAACCGGGCCCCTGGAACGGAAAAGCTGATATCTTTTAGACCGGACGTCCGTTTGACGAACCGTCAGCGGCGTTGGTGATCACGTTGGGAAACAGTTCCTATGAGTATACCTTATGAGAGTTTGGGTGCAGTTGAGATACGGTCAGGTTGGTTCGTACACGAAACCAACCGGGCCCCTGGGACGAAAAGGCTAATAACTCACAGACAGGGCGTCCGATTGACGCGTCGTTTGTTGCATTGAGATCCCTATGACGAGGCGGTCCTTTGAGATACTTCTTCGTGGGACTTTGAGATACTTGGAGTATCGACCTGTAGCTCGTGAAGCGGACCCTCCCAGTGACGAGCGTGCGGAGTATGGAGACCATGTAGCTGGCTGAGACCCGACGACTACTGATCGAACGACTCGGTGTGTTACAGAGGTGCGCTTGGTTGTAGCGGCACATGGGAGCGCTTGGTTCTAGCGGCAGACCCACGACAGTGGTGCGCTTGGTTGTAGCGGCACATGGGAGCGCTTGGTTGTAGCGGCATACCCACGACAGAGGTGCGCTTGGTTGTAGCGGCACATGGGAGCGCTTGGTTGTAGCAGATAGCCCGCAGTACTCGATGGGTGGAGTTCTTCAGCAGTCTTTGTTTAGTGAGCAGTACCTCAGAGTCGTGACAGGACCACTGTACACTCCAGAGACGGAGCTCTTCAGCAGTTACGGTTTCGATAATGAAAATGCTTGTTTGAGTTGAGACTTTTGACCTTTGTGTATACCTCATGATTGAGATGGGTCACTTGATAACTTAGGTATATGTATGGGCATATACCTGGGTAGTGGTTATCCGTTGATTTCATGATCCTTGTGTTTCCTCATGGTTGAGATGGGTTACTTGATAACTTAGGTATATGTATGGGCATATACCTAAGTAGAGGTTATCTGTTGAGATCTTCTTTGTGGTTATCCTTGTTGGTTTTAGAGATACCTTGAGGGTCTCGGGGTCCCTACTGAGTATCGTTATACTCACCCCTGCACGGGCTATGCCCGCACCTCGTTGTGTTGGTTGCAGACGACAGGCAGTGCTGACTGAGGATGAGTGTTCGAGGACTGGACGGTACTCGGAGGTGGACTACACGACGAGTCAGTACCCGGAGGTGGACTACACGACGAGACGACATACGGAGGAGGTTGGCGGACGAGAGCGTTGAGGAGGCTATCTGTACCTACCATTCAGGTAGGATCTGTGGCAGACGATCTAGGAGCTGCGCTATCTGTACCTACCCTTCAGGTAGGATCCGAGGAGGACGACCCAGGAGCTGCTTCCTTCCTCCAGTTGTTTGTCTTTTTCTGTTGTACTTTCGTTCAGTTGTAGTTGTACTTTCTTTTGGGTTTGTATTCTGGCCCATTTACTTTTCAGCACTTTCCTTTGTACTTCGTGTTTTGCTTCCGCTTGTACTCTGTGGTGCTTGTTTTCTTTTATAAAGGTAATGCCTTCCCAGTTATCGGGATTTTACACCTTTGGTGCTAGTCGCCAGCCCCTGGCCTATGGAAGGCGGGCTTGGGGTAGTCACAGCATGGGCCCCGAGTACGGGTCGTGACAAATTGGTATCAGAGGAGTTCAGTTCTACCGCAAAACTTATGAATCTGACTTTTTCTTTCTGTGAAGCAATAGTGTTAAGAGTACCGAGTGTGGATTTCAGTTCAGGGAGTCCAGTGTTGGTGCGGGCGGCCGACGTATCCATACACCAGGACCCTGACAACTGATTTCTGACTTTGTGCATGAAAACACTGATTGCGTGTGTGTTTTCAAAGGTTTTCCCTTAAAACAGCTCAAACTAGGTCAGCTCAACAGGTATAAACGTTTGACCGTGTCACGATGTTTCTTTCAGGATGCCTTTTCTCGGACGACCAGCTAGAGCCCAGAGGGATGTGCGTGCTGACAGCCTGTCGACCGACGAGGCGTCGGTACAGGGCCCTCTAGCAGTTGAGGCACCAGTGGAGGCACCAGCGGTACTACTACCCGTTGGGCCACCGATGCCACCAGCCCCAGCAGTAGGCGATGAACGACGCTTGAGCACGCTGCACGAGTTCCATTGCCAGAGGCCACCCAGGTTCCGGGGAGAGACGGACCCGCAGGCGGCTGAGGTTTGGCTGGAGGCTGTGGTGAGAGTCTTCAGGCTAGTGGGGATGCCGGCAGACTTCATGGTGATCTTTGCTACCAGCCTCTTTCAGGAAGCAGCAGGCAGGTGGTGGAGCCACTTGTTTCAGTTTTGCGACGGGATGACCTTCGCATGGGAAGACTTCGAGACCTTCTTCAGGGTGGAGTTTGTGCCAGTAGCTCTACACCCCGAGCGTGTATAGGAGCTTCTGCCTTTGCCGCGTGTTTTTCGATCAGTAGCCGAGTCAACTGTGGGTAGTAGACAGATGATGCAGAGGTCCAGGAGGACCAGACCAGCAGTTGGACGATCTTGGGTTTTAGGACCGGTGGTGCGGGGCACCTGGGGTGGAAACAGAGCTAGGCGTGCCAGAAGCAGGCTGTGTTACCCATGCGGCAGAAAGGGTCACCTGGCACGTGATTGTCCGACTCCTCATACAGTTGATCCGCATGCTTTGGAGGAGCCACCAAGGCAGTAGAGCTCTGAGAGTAGGTGGACAGGAGCGGAACTAGTGGATACGTCCCTTATACTTCTAGTTCCATGATGCTGTTGTATTCGTGTCTTTATACTATGAGCTGCAATAATAAAAAGACACTTATCTTTGTTTGATTTCATTTCCTTTTTTTTGGTTGATGCTGAGTGGTCCCGGTTAAAACTGTTGAATTGACCCTCACTTTCGAGATTTCTACTGGAGGAGACCCAGTGACCTCACACTGATGCTGACAGTGTGACTCGACCCTTGGAGGCGAGAGTGACAGTTGGATCTCTTAGTAGTTACGTCGAGGCCTTACGACGTCATCCATGGCATGAATGCGTCATTCATGTCAGGATTGACTGTATTAGGAAATGGGCGTGGTTCATCCAGGAGATGAGACCGAGTTTCTCTTTTTGGAAAAAGAGAAATTTTAGCAGCTCTTTCAGATCATAGGCAAAGCAGGTGCAGTTCATCCAGGAGCGGATGAAGACTGCACATTGCTGTAAGAAACAGGAAACTGGTGCCAGTCTTAGAGACTCGGGAGTGTTAAATGTTTCAAGAAGAGGAAGCTTTAAATAGAGATGAGTCTGCGAAGCGGAAGACATGGAGGCAGAGCTAGGAGAGCAGCATGAGGTGGTGTACATCTTAACATGCTACAACCACCCGCCTTAGTTATCCCCGCCAAGCTCAGGGAGCTGGAAGGTGGTGGAAGAATGCAGCTGCATGCGGTCAAGGAGTGTGACCCAATGGCTCTAGAAATGATTCAAGGGACAACATGTGTCCACTACTAGTTGCTGTAGTAACGGACGTCGATATGAATCATTCCTTACTTTCACAAATCTTGTTCCAGACCTAGAGTTTCCGGTAAGTCGTGGACTTGACCCTCACGTCTGGAGATGCCTTGGGAGGAGACTCGATAATCACACTTATGCCGACAGTGTGGTCAGACCCTCATGGTGAGAGTTCTGGTTGGAATCTCTTGGTGGCAGCGTCGAGGCCTTACGATGTTAGTTTGAGTATGGAATGGGCAATAACTGTTCATACTCAAATTGACGGTTTTAGGCAAACGTCGAGATGAGTTTTCCTTGGTCGGTGAAAAGGAAACCCCAGGTAGCACATGATAAACTCTTTCACAGGAGGGTGTGACCGATCACTCTTGATTCGGTCAACCTTACGCTCGTAGCGGAAGTCGTTTTGAGTTTCAGTTCTAACAGAAAATGGAGACCTCTGGAGTTTGAGGATGACGATCACGTCCTTATACAGGTCTCACCTCGACGAGGTTTACATAGAAGTGGCCAAGGCGGAAAGTTATCTCCGAGGTTCAGCGGACCTTCTTAGGTCCTCAGCTGGGTAGACGGGATGGTTTACCGCTTGACCATTCACCGCAGTTGCACCAGGTGCACGATGACTTCCACGTATCTCAACGGAGGAGATACATGCTCGACCCTCTGCATATCATCGACCATGAGGAGCTGGACGATGGCGATGGGGTGTCTTTCACGTAGGTTCTAGTGGGGATCAAGGATCGACAGGAGTGGATCCTACGAGGACGATCGATTCCTCGGGTGAGCTTTCTTTGGCAGTACGAGAACCTCCAGGTGAGCACATGGGAGCAGAAGGCTCAGATGCATGCTCAGTATCACCTTTGTTTCCCTATGTTTGTGGTGAAGCTTTACGGGGACGTAAAGCCCTATGGTTGGAGTAATGTAAAGACCCGGAAATTTCAAGGAAATTTTTTTCTTAATTTTCTTTGGAATTTTACAAAAACGCAGTTTCTGACGGTGCCTGATTCCGAGGCCCGATGTGCCCGGAATTAATTTCCGAAGTTTGAATCGGGTACGTTCAGTGAACGAACGAGCGGGAATTTCTAAATGTTGAACCGGTGCCCGGAATCGAATTCCGAGGGCACCGCTGAACTCACAGCGCCGATATTCGCTTAAGGAGACCTTTTCCGAGGTTGCGTTTTATGCAGGTTGAGAGTTAGTTTTGGGGGAATTAAAAAGAAGTTAAATAAAAAGTGGAAACACATTTTATTTTTATCCATGTTGGTTATATCCTCCCAAAGGGAGTTAGAGGTGGGACCCACATACACTTAACCTCCCTTGAGGGGATTAAGTGTGGTGGGGCCCACATGAACCCTAACTCCTCAACTCCCCTCTAAACCCCCCACAACTCCCACTTTAATGTTGGCAACTTGTTTACTTAATGAGGTGAGTTAAGTGTGGTTTAATTGAATTTCAAACTTTTGAAATTCTTGCCAACACTTTGCATTTAATTAATTAAACCAACTTAATTAATTATTTTGGGTGTTTGATTTCTTTTGAAAACATTTTTGCCAACATTTAAATGAGAGATTCTATTCTTCTGTTTGGGTTGGCATAACTTTGTGGGGAGAACTAAGGAGAGGAGAAGAACTTTTGGAAGACCTTCAACCTCTCGAAGAAGAACGTTCCCCATCTCCGAAGAACGTGAAGCAACATATTCTTCATCATTCTTCAAACGAGGTAAGGAAAGGGAAGCGACGCCCGCGACATTTCCAATGACCTTCATCCACGTCAAAGGAGAAAACGTCGCCTGCGAAGAACGTCGACAACGACGAAGTCACCTTCAAATGCTCGTCCACCAACGACGAGTATTCTTCTTCCTTTCCGACGTATGAGCGGGAGAATTGGGAGTGTGTGACGAACACGACAATTACGAGGTAGGGGATTGTTGTTGTTTTATTTAATTATTTCCATTCTTGATTCTAGAATGTCGAACGTCGAGGATAATGAATAAATGTTATCGTTTAACGAGAGGGGGGCCGGACCGCACAAACACGGCCGAACCCCCCTCCTATGTTCATATTTGTTTCCTTGCGGATGGAACGGGATGGCGTGGTGCCGTCGCACCACGCGAGAATCTCACGACAATTATTGCGCGGCGCCGTCACGCCTCGCCGAGGAATGAAATTCAAGAACGCGACGCCATCGAGCCGCGTCAAAAGAAATCAAAGGCGGCGCGGCGCGGTTCCATCACACCACGCCGGATGACGAAGGCCGCAGCCGGTTCCGGGCCGCGGCGGAACAAGATGACCGGCGGCCAGCCGGGCCGCCGGTGTAGGAAGCCGGAAGGGGACCGGCATTTGCTGGTCCCGTTGAGGAAGAACCGGCCGGCCAGGTCGGGCCGGCCAGAAGGGAGAAGAACTGGGGGAATTTAATTCCCCCGGACAGCAAACCGACCCCCCATAATGAGGGGTGGGGCCGCGAGTTCACAAGGGGGAGGGGGGGGGGCTTTGCCCCCCGCGCGTGGCGCACACGCGGCGCCCAGGCCACGCCGCCGCGCTGGACCGCGCCGCCGCGCCGGACCGCGTCGCCGCCCCGTCGCTCCGTCGGCCGGGCCGGGTCGTCGGGCCGGGTCGCCGCTTGGGCCGGGTCGCCGCCTGGGCCGGGTCGTCGGGCCGGGTCGCCGCCCTTCCCGGGTCGACCCGGTTTGGCCGACCCATGGGGGGGGGGGGGGTCGGCCCGGGCCCAGACCCCCCAGTTTCGGACCACTTTCGGTCAAATGCACGTAGCATGGGCTAAGGGCCTCCAAACGACTCGCCGTCAGCGGCAACGCGATCCTTGGATCGAGACGGTCGTTTTAGTATATCGCACTCAAGGTTTCAGATTACTTTTAGTTCGGCCAGGTTGGTTCGTACACGAAACCAACTGGGCCCTCGGAGCAGAAACGCTCATATCTTGAGCTACGGACGTCCGAATGACGTGTCATCAGCTTTGTTGAGTTCCTCTTCGTGAGACGGATCTTTTGGCATACTCCGCCTGAGGTTTGGACGCAGGTGGAGTTCGGTCGGGTTGGTTTTGCCTTAAAAACCAACCGGGCCTCTGGAACAAAAAAGCCAATAACTCTCAGACCGGGCGTCCGATTGACGCGCCGTCTGTTGCGTTGAGTTACGGTTGACGATACGGAACTTTTGGCATCCTCTACCCAAGATTTGGATGCAGATGGATAGTGGCCGGGTTGGATCGCACCGAAATCCAACCGGGCCCCTGGAACGGAAAAGCTGATATCTTTTAGACCGGACGTCCGTTTGACGAACCGTCAGCGGCGTTGGTGATCACGTTGAGAAACGGTCCCTATGAGTATACCCTATGAGAGTTTGGGTTGCAGTTGAGATACGGCTGGGTTGGTTCGCACACGAAACCAACCGGGCCCCTGGGACGAAAAGGCTAATAACTCATAGACAGGGCGTCCGATTGACGCGCCGTTTGTTGCGTTGAGACCCCTATGACGAGGCGGTCCTTTGAGATACTTCTTCGTGGGACTTTGAGATACTTGGAGTATCGACCTGTAGCTCGTGGAGCGGACCCTCCCAGTGATGAGCGTGCGTAGTACGGAGACCGTGTAGCTGACTGAGACCCGACGACTGCTGATCGAACGACTCGGTGTGTTACAGAGGTGTGATTGGTTGTAGCGGCACATGGGAGCGCTTGGTTGTAGCGGCAGACCCACGACAGAGGTGCGCTTGGTTGTAGCGGCACATGGGAGCGCTTGGTTGTAGCGGCAGACCCACGACAGAGGTGCGCTTGGTTGTAGCAGCACATGGGAGCTCTTGGTTGTAGCAGCTGGCCCGCAATACTCGATGGGTGGAGTTTTTCAGCAGTCTTAGGTTAGTGAGAAATATCTCGGAGTCGTGACAGGACCACTGTACACTCCAGAGACGGAGCTCTTCAGCAGTTACGGTTTCGATAATGAAAATCCTGGTTTGAGCTGAGACTTTTGACCTTTGTGTATACCTCATGATTGAGATGGGTCACTTGATAACTTAGGTATATGTATGGGCATATACCTGGGTAGTGGTTATCCGTTGATTTCATGATCCTTGTGTTTCCTCATGGTTGAGATGGGTTACTTGATAACTTAGGTATATGTATGGGCATATACCTAAGTAGAGTTTATCTGTTGAGATCTTCTTTGTGGTTATCTTTTTTGGTTTTAGAGAGACCTTGAGGGTCTCAGGGTCCCTACTGAGTATCGTTATACTCACCCCTGCACGGGCTATGCCCGCACCTCGTTGTGTTGGTTGCAGACGACAGGAAGTGCTGACGGAGGCCGACTGTTCGAGGACTGGACGGTACCTAGAGGTGGACTACACGACGAGTCAGTACCCGAAGGTGGACTACACGACGAGACGACACACGGAGGAGGTTGGCGGACGAGACCGTTGAGGAGGCTATCTGTACCTACCATTCATGTAGGATCTGTGGCGGACGATCCAGGAGCTGCGCTATCTGTACCTACCCTTCAGGTAGGATCTGAGGAGGACGACCTAGGAGCTGCTTCCTTCCTCCAGTTGTTTGTATTTTTCTGTTGTAATTTCGTTCATTTGTAGTTGTACTTTTTTGGGTTTGTATTCTGGCCCATTAACTTTTCAGCACTTTCCTTTGTACTTAGTGTTTTTCTTCCTCTTGTACTCTGTGGTGCTTGTTTTCTTTTATAAAGGTAATGCCTTCCCAGTTGTCAGGATTTTACGCCTTTGGTGCTAGTCGCCAGCCCCTGGCCTATGGAAGGCGGGCTTGGGGTAGTCATAGCACAGGCCCCGATGACGGGTCGTGACACCTTCTACTGGGCGCCTTTTTTAAAAAATGGCATACACTAGGTCTGTTTATGAATCACAATTCATAATTCCAAACATGTAAAATACATAACATAAACTAAAAAGTTTATGGATATAATATATAATCACAAAAATGTTTTCTTAAGGGGATATATACTCATAAACCCCCTTCATAGTGGTTTGTAAAAAAAATGAGAATTATCCTAAGCATATCCCCCAGTAGTGTTGTAACCAAGAGTGCAGCAAGACCCATTTTCGTGCACCAGTTCCCGTTCGAGTATAGCTCAAAATAGTGTTTTCGGGATTTACCCCTAGGTACATCTGTGCCAGAACCGCCTCTACCTGCTCGTATCTAGACAGGGATATAGTTGCTTGAAAAACTCACAAAATCTGTACATTACCAATATTCTAGGAAGTTATTCTATACTAATCATAAAAGTCTATCTTAGGATAATGTGATCTAATAAGAGTTTATCTAAATATAGTTTCCAAGGTTATTTCTAATCTTCCTCTGATAACAACTGTAATGCCCTGACCCCAGTTACCCAGATTCGGTGCATTATTTTAATACATTGGCATGATTACAAGGAATCATGTCCTGGAGGACCAATCAGTTTTGCAGTCTTGGAAAATAGGTTACATACATGAATGTTACATTAAACTTTATAACGTACAAAACAACATTACTAATTCTTTATGAAAGCCATTATTCCCTTGGATTAACCCTGCATATCAATCAAAATACAGTTCTTGGAATCCTGGGAAAAATAAAACATAGAAAGGGGTGAGCTCCGATGCTTAGTAAGGATAATAATACAAAGGAAACTTTAATAAATAAGCAAAAACATTTAAGACAATGTATAGCTAAAATAAAAGCCTTTTAAACTTGAACTTTAGCATAATATGGAAAAAATTAAAATGAAGTAATGCCATTTACTTATTCACATGGATATTCTACTAGTCGAATAATCACATGAAATATCATTAAACACTTTCATAATGATGGAAAGCATAATGCCATACTATCATAACCACATAGTCAAGGCCTTGTGCTAAGATGACAAATAAGATTTTGTCAAGGCCTTGTGCCAAGACACTAGTTTGTATCATGAGACCTACTGATGCCTCGAGGAGCAATAGGGGGCTCCACCCATCACTTATTAAGTCTAATTCATTCCTCATATGAATAGGTTTAAACATAACATAAAAATTCGTATTAAAACTAGCATACGAAATGTCAATACTTTCTCCCTAAACCATGAATCGTATAAAAATAACACATCCAAAGTCAATCATATCCCAAAACCATCAATAGAATATTGATGTTTTGTATCATAATAAATCAACACCCAATAAACTTAAAATCCATCAAAGGATGCTGGCATAGATGAAAATAAAAACTATTTAATAGAAATATCTCTTTTTTTGAAATCATTTAAAACTCACATAAATAAAAAGAAAACCTTTTTTGAAAATATTCTTATAAGATTGTAAGGGAAGCTACAAAGGTGTAATAATGGCAGAGAATAACCACACCCGCCGTACAAGTTAAAAAAACATTCTTACCTTAATTCTGTCGAAATGGTAAAAAAGGACCTTGTTTGGAAAACGACGGAAAGATTCCTTTATAAAATTCTTATAAAAAGTAAACAAGGGTATAAGTAACTTTAACCCATAGTCTATAAAATAGTAAGAATGATTTGATATACATTTTTAAGAAACATGGACTTGGATGATAAAGAGGTACCAGTACATAATTACATATAAACAACCTCGGATAATGAAATGATTATGAAATAAACCCTTACCAATTTGGTAACTTATGAAACATACACCCCATGAAAGAGGTATCATACAATGAATATGTAAATACACATAATTTAAAGTTTATTACAAAAAGAATACAATTATGGTCAGTACATAAACCACACAAAAAGTAGTAGTGGCGATATTGCATGAATCTCACGGGAATAAGGAGTGACATGAAAACCCCTTACCTTACATTTTCCTTTAGTCGAGTGTAATTTTAACCTCCTGTATGAAGACTGTAGTTTTTTATTAAATTAGAAAAGAACCATATTAATATTTATGATATCATAAATTATTCATTTATGACTTTATACTACCGATTTAATAATAATTTCCATATTAAATTAACATTTCGGGTAATAATCACTTTCTTTATCGTACAAGTTTTAACTTGTTACTCTTGATTGTATCACTAAGATCATGATTTAAATACTTCAAAAATATAAAAACATGATTTATATATCATATATATTTATAATATAAATATGTATAATATACATATATATGAAATGGAAAACACCGTTTATGGAGACGGTAGTCCGTACGTACGCATAAACGTTGTTTCCATTTTCATAATGTATTAAACGAAACTAAGGGAATAAAATATATGTATGTACATATATATATATAAATTAGAATTATTATTTCATATATTATATAATTATTAGTAAGATATATATATATTTATAATCGCCGATGAATGGTGAACATGGAAATGAATCACATCGCGTCGTGGAGACGGTAATCCATACGTACGCACGAGAGACAATATAATTTCCTTAATGTTGTGGAATTGGATGGTATATTAATTTTAAAGAGATATTATAATGCTATTTTCAACATTTATATATATATTACTCATCATTATATCCATCCAAATAACATATTGTTGAATAACAAATTACACCACGGTGTGGAGACGGTAAGCCGTACGTACGCACGCATGGTGACATTATCATTCATAAGATGGATAGGATAATGAATATATTTGTTCCATATTTATAATAACATCACAGTATTTAGAAGATACTGGAGTTATTATTTTATTATTTAATAAACAAATAAAGAGTAAGTTGAAGAATAAGAGAACATGAAAGAGGGTGGTGAAATCATTACCTCTTCTTCGTGTTCTTCATTTTGATTTAATCAAATGGAATCCTTAATCTAGCTTTCTAACCAAAGGATGGCCACTAGGATGAAGTGAAGGAAATTAAAAGGATATTTGGGCAGGGTTTGGCCAAGCCAAATGGCTTAGAAGGTGTGAAATAGAGTTATAGAGGAGTTCCCTTTTATAAGAGAGGTGATGGGCACCTTTGGAAAAACATAAAATATTATTTTATAATAAATTCATATTCCATTTTTAATGGATAAAAAATGATTAATTTAAATTATATGGTGGGGATGAGTCGAAAACCTCTAAACCAATAGGTTTTAGATAGTTTTAGGTCACCATATTAACCTTAACATTTAGATTTAACTCTTAGTTAAATAGTTTAACTTTTACCGTGTCTTCTTGTATTCTTACACTATATGATTAATAAAATTACTCTTAACATCCAAGAGAACCTCAAGTGGATCATTAATGACATATATAATATTATTTAAGCCCTATTTAAAAACCTTAAATTTTTAGAAATACAATATAAACCAATAATATATTATTTGTTTTAAATATCAATTTTTTTTCAATTTTGGAACTATTTGGTATTTTGTTTTTGTGCATGTCATCACAACTTGATTACTTCGAACAAGATACATTGAATAATCCCTATCATGTCATATTCACCTATAAAATTCTGATATGTCATAAAAACGTTTAAATTATATTTATTTTAATATTTATAATACAATTTATTTGATTCTTTCATGAATAAGGTAATTACCACATCATCATTGTGCCATAAATAAATTTATTTTTTTAATGTATAAATTTTTTAAATAAAATACCATTATGTATGAAATATTTTTAGATTTCTAATGAATAATTATAATAGAATTTATCTTATGTATCACCCTATATTAGAAATGTTTTATTTATTATACATTGATTTTATCTATTTTTACTCTTCTTTGAATTAAATAATAATAAATGTACTAATCTAATCCAAGTGGACCAAAATGTTAATATTTTATTCCTAAGGTTTTTTTTGGTCGAGATACAATTTTACAATAGAATTAGGACATGTGTTAGGGTAATATTAATATCATTTTTACCCTTTATTAACCTATTTACTTTTAACCGTGGTAAATAAAAGTAAAAAGTTATTATTCACCAAAAAATATTTTCATCTCATAGAACCAAATTTTACTTAATAATATCAACCGTGTCTCTCGGATTTTTGAAATTCCACTCACAGAAGAAGTAAAATTAAGTTTTATGAAAATTTGCAAAAGCTCCTAGGAGATGGGTAGAAGACGGTAAAAAGTTCAATAAAATTTTGTATATAAAAAATTAAAATAAAATTACTCCAATGAATTACATTGAACTTATATATGTATTCTGTATCTATTTTGACCTAAAATAAATTTAAATAAAATAAATAATTATTTAAATAGAATGTTGGTTTTAATCAATAACTCAGTGTTTTCACTATTCATCAAAAATTGAATGTTTTCAAAAAAATACCAAAATTTCACCCTAAGCTAATTTTGATATTCCAAATAAAAAAATGATTTATATTTTAACAAATTAAAAACATAGAAGTTGCATTTATTAATTTAAATTAATTCTCGTTGTCAAAACCAAAAAAGTGGGTTTTTAAGAAATAATAACTATCAAAAGATTGACATTTGTTTATATGCAATTTCAAAGTGTAATTACTCCCAATAAACAATATTTAATTAAATGGTAAAAATATATTCTAATTATTCTTTAAAACCACTCAAATTTATAATTTAAAAATATAAATTATTTTTATTCAAAAAGATGTTTTTAGTTAAAATTTAGTATTTTTCACTATTCACCAAAATATGAAAGTTATTAGAAAAACATCAAAAATTCATCGAAACTAAATTTTAATGCCCTAATTATAAATAAGAAGTTTAATTTGTCAAATTGAATTTATAAAAGTTTCAAATATTGGATTTAAAAAGGGTTCTCTAATAAAAGGTGATAAAATAGCATTTTTTGAATAATACTTATTTTATCTGAAAAAATGTATTTGTTCTTACATTATGTCTATGAAACTCATTATATGGATTCCAAAATTATAAGGAATCTATAATGTTTAAAATTCAGTTAAAAATATTCATAACCGCTATTGAAAGACTAGATTGGAAAGTCATGGTGCGCTTGAACTCAGTGTTGCATGTAGTGCAAGTTATTGAATTACTTTGAAAAAATAATTTACTATAAAGTCTTTGGGTGTTACAAAAATATCTTGGTATGGATGTTTTTGATGTGAATACAATTGTTTTTCCTGCCATTGAGATTGTTACATCTATGACCTTTTCTAACAAAATAAATATTTATGTATATATAAAAGCTTTAGATTCTACATATATATATCTATCAAAAAAATTTAAATGTTGTTGATGGATCCCAAAAAAATTAAAGATTATATGGGAAAATTTGGATTTATTTTCAAATTGAATACCAATGTGAAGGAATAAAATTAAAAAATATGGTGATGTAAGTTTTAAAGACATATAAAAGAGATATGAAGAATCTGTTAATTAGTATTTCACATGATTAAATTAATTTGATTTCAATATCCTAGGTTATGGATATGTACAGTAATATTCTACATTTTTTTAAAAACTAATGATTATTTTTTTATAGTTTTGGTTACATAATGTATGAATTAAATGATAAATATGATTTATCTCTAGATAAACTGCATGAAATTCTTATTGAAAATGGAATGAGAATTCATCTAATGTGAAAAAATAAGATGAAATATGATATTAATTTTGGAACAATGGGAAAGAAGGAAATTCAATATATTAAAGATGTTTATTATTTTGATTCTATGGATAATGTGTAAAATTATTTGAATAAATAAAAAAGACTCATATCTCTGATAATTAACAATGATGATGATGATGAATGTTTAGAGTAAAACATCATATTAAATGAGTCGAGTAAATTGGAATGAGGTGCTTAATATTGAATTTTCAAAAGAAGACTATCAAAAAATATATTTATTACTTTAATAAAAATGTCATGTTAAATGTGGGAAGAATATTCTATAAAAGGACATTCATTTATAATGTATAAGAAGATGTTCCCTAGATAGAAAAGAAGTATTCTTAGTATGAAATCTGAATAAGGATCAACTACAAACAATTATATAGATGATGATACATCAGAAAAGTATTAAATAGTAAGTGATTTTTTTTAAAAATATTCCCGAGATAGGGAAAATGAATGATTTAAAGATTATTACCTACAGTATTAGTACAGATTAGAAATTGTTTCATATATTTAAAGAAATGGATCACTAAAGAAAGATATTGGAATTATCAAAAAATCTAGTGAAAATTTTATTGAATATGGAAATGATGTTGCAATGAAAGAAGATTAACATATCTAGGATAGTTTAGGTTAGAAATTGATAATTTTTTAATAGAGAATAGTGATTTAATATCTAAATAAGATGTTGGAAGATGAAGTTAACAAGTCCCAGTCAAAAAAATTTTAGGATAAAAAAACATTAATAATATTTAATCAAAAAAGTTTTGAATTATTAAAAAGTATAATATAAATCACATAAAGGTAAAATACACTATACTAGAAGGATTAACTGAATTATTCACCCACTAATCTAAAAATATCTGCTGATTATTGTAGAATTTTTTGTCAAATGAAAAGTGATGGGAATTATTTAGTCAATAAGGGATGTGTGAAACCTATCAAATCTACAATAGTTGTAAATTACATTCTAATGAAATGTTTTCACATCTAGATAATGAATAATCATAAGAATGTTTTTAAACTAATAAATATTTATCCATTTTATGATCATACATAAATAAAAAATAAAAAATTATGATGTTTGTACGTGCTATGAAATTTTTGGTCACATATCTTAAAACTTCTATTATAAATATTCACATATCGAATGTTATTTGGAATGGCTGAGAAGAAATAGTTGATGGTAAATGTGTATTTTATTAAACCATATAAATATTTAATGATAAAATATCACGATTCCAGATAACATACAATTAAAAAACTTAAGTATTAATATTAATTATGTAGAATATATGATTAGGTCATGGATCATATAAAATAATGTATGAAAACTGTTCCAAGAAAAATTTGTTATATTAGAAATGAAAATGATTCTATAATGAAGAGTATTTATGAGTGATCTTCTATTGTAGTAGAAAAATTCCATGATATTAAAAAGTAAAAAACATGGATCCTTGAGAGTGATTTTCCACCATGCATGACATGTGGTGTAATAATCTTGAAAGCTGTTTCATATCATGAGAGAGGTTATGTTACCACGTAGAATGATAATTCAATAGAAATCAATAGAATTGGAATGGTTATATATGAATAAAAAATTCAAATCTATTGAAAATATATTTTTTGATTGTATAAACATTACATACATTTTTTAAATCATCATTGTGATGATCAAAATTAATTAATTTTGAGAAAAGATTTATTTCCCATGAGAAGTGTGGAATAAGAAAAATATGTTAATATAGTATTAAAAACTAGTTGAAATATTTTTCTTATTTTAGAACATTATAACACATGTCATTTATGTTTTGAAAATGAGAATATGTTGTGGAAGAAAATACTCTTCCATCATGGGTATAAAACTATAAAAAACTCTCTAAATTTTATGTTTTGCAAAAATTTATTCAATTGAAACTAATTGAAAAGGATGTTTAAATATATTTTTAGAAAGTGTAAATGACTAATAAAATACATAAGATACATGATATTCATAATAATATACATTTCAATCCAAATCATTATATTTATATTGGTTGAAGATACATAAATAAACAAATTATTATATTAACATTATAACTTTTTTGATGATTTCACTCAAATGATTAACAAAATATTTTTGAAACAAAAATAATAGGCTGTAGTGATTATTGAATTCTTTAAAAAATATTTTGAAATAAAAAAAGCTGTTAATATAAAAAAAATTAGAATAGATTGTGGTATATAATTTACATGGAAATATTTTGAATCATATATATGAAAACATGAAATCCAACATCATTATAGTTGTACCTACAATAAAAAATAAAATGGAGTGGGAAAATGGTAAAATATATGTTTGGTGGAAATGGGTTGAATAATTTTATCATAATAGAAACTATCAAGGTTCAAGTAGAGATAATATATTAGTATTACTATATATGAAGTGAATAATTGTTTAAGCTGGAATCCACCATGAAATCCAAAAAAAAATTAATAAAAAAAATCAACATTTATGCACATCAATGATTTTGTAAATCCTCATTTAACAATAAATAAAAAATAACGGTCATGAAAAATTTTATCAATAAGAATCATAATTAATTTTCCATTTATATTCACCCAATGTATAAAGTTAATTAAGGTGAAAAACCATTTCAAATTGTTGGTGGAATCCTATGATGAGAATGTTATTGAAAATAAATATTCTATAATAAAATATGTTGAGAATATTCTGGAAGAAAAATGATGATTTCTAAGTAGATTGAATGTGATTTGAAAAATATATATTAGTACATAGAGGAATCATGGGATGAGGAAAGTGAGGCTGAAATTGATAAATTAAAATTTACTATCTTAAAGAAACTTGTTGAAAAACAATATTTTCTATGGAATTTGAATGCTCCAATATAGACAAGAAGAAAGTTGATATTATAAAGTTAGACTTCTCTGATTTCAAAAATTGAAACGAAATCAATTTAAGAGATGATGAGGAATATGAATGGGTTGTTGAAATGAATTATTTTTTGGATAAGGTTAGGGAAAAAATTATAAACATGTTCAATGGAATGAAAATTAAACATTTATAGGAATAAAATGGTAATATAATAACAAATTGAATGACCATGGATAATCTTGAATTAGAAAATTCTAAGGACATTCACATGTGGATGTTGTGTATTTTGAGGAAATTTATTTTTCAGTTTTTTATTAGAAACTATATAAATATTTCTTGTAGTGGCTGTACATAGAAATTACAATTACTGTCAAATGTTTTTAAAGTCTTCATTCTATAATGGCTATATTGAAAAAGAATTTTTTATCAAAAAACATGTGGGTTTTCAAATTATAATGGTGGATGAAGGGTTTTTTAATATATTAAAGTCATATATGAGTTAAGACAAGCTCCATGTTCCCAATATTACAATCTTGAATGTTTTCAGAAAAATATAAATATTCCTAAAAGAATGGTTGACCATAAATTGTATGTGATAGAATTTAACTCCATAAACTTGGTAATAAGTATTTATGTTGATGATATATTTTTTCTAGATGTGATGAAAATTTTTATTGGAATTTTTGAGGAAATGATGAAGAAATTTTGGATATAAATATTTGAATAATTAACATTATTACATGGATAATAAATTAAAAAAATGGATAATATATGTTCCAATCTCAAGAAAAGTATGTTCGGGAACAACTACCAAAGAATAATGTGACATTATCAAAATAATTTACGACACTTATTTCAGTAGGGGTAAAAATTAGTAAATATGAAGTTAGATAAATTTGATTCAAAATGAACATAAAAAAATGAATGACTATTTGATTTACCATACAAAATAAAGACTTTAAATTGTTTATAAATTAACATTTTGTGGAATATATTTGAGTGATCCAAAGGTATTTCATATGTTTGAGGAAAATATAATTATGAGATATTTCGGTGGAACTATATCACATGGGATATTATATAAAACATGTTTTGATAGGAAATTATTTGGTTATAATGATGTTGATTGGGATGGAGATTGAAATAAAAGATGATCAATATCATACAGAATATTTTCATTGGGATAATTTTGTTTGAGTTTTCAGTCAATGAAACTATGTTTTATAACATTGATAATTGTAGAATTATAATATGTTCACCCTATACACCCATCTACTCAAATGTTGTGGATGAAATATTAGTTCTAATATTTTAGAATTTATATTTACAAACCATGAATGATACTTTGGGGTTACATTATAAAAACTAATCATTCTAAAAATATTCCCATAACTCCATATAAAAAAATATAAATATAATGTTTACTCCATATAATAGAATGTTTATTGTGGAGACGTTGTGAAGAAATATATTTCCAAAAAACCTGCATTTTGGGATATCATGGTAGAATAAAAACCCAAGGAATGTTTTGTGGAATTGAGTTTAAAACATCATGTTCAGGATTCATTAATTACCTCCTGAATATTATAATAATGTCCCTCAGCATTTTTTTGTTTATATAAAAACTGGAATAATTTATATATCATTAACATATAATGTATAAATAATTACTTTTATTACATTAATGAATTTGTTGTTGTACTTATCATATTATGGGTAAGTCAATACTAATGTAAGTGGTAAATTATTATGTAGTGTTTTTTATCATACCATGGACATATATAATTATTTCATCAAAGTTTGTAGTTAATCCAAAAACAATTCTTTAGATACTACTGTGGTGTGAGGAAAATATCTTTTGGGAAAGGATGTTTTTTGTGAATTTTCAAAAGTGTGTTGTGAAAAATGAGGAGTGACTAAAATGATGATATTAAAATCATGTCAATAAGTGTTATTAACATGTCCAAAGAGTGATATTAAGAATATTGTGTGATTTGTTTCTTTCAATTTCTTTTGTTGACAATTAAATTTTACAAAAGAATATTTTTTTAAAATTAATTGATTTATATTTTGATTGATTTTTATAATTTGTTTTATTATTTTGTACTAAAAACCAGATAAATAATGTGTTTTATATTAAAGGTGATCCAAAACTCTATTACATGATCTATATGACATCATATTTCAATGTGATATTTTGATGTGAAATCAGGCATTTTTTTAAAAATGTAATATTGAATGTGGTTGATGGGACGTTAGAGAAAATTTAAAAATGAGTTATAATATTCTTTTATATTATTTAATTTTTCAAAAACATCATTAATAAGTCATGATATATGTTTTAGTATGTATAATGAAAAATAAGTTGAAATTTTTAATGTTTCATGTTTCTAATGAGATTATGTTTTTGTATAAACCTCAACAAACTCAAAAATAAGAGTCATAGGAGATGTTATATGACTAAATATTTTTGTATAATGATGTTTTATAATTTTATATGTTTTACATCAAATGAGGTGTGGATATTAATCATTTAGATGAGTTATTGGCAATGATCCATCTAAACATTTATTGACAATTATCCATCATAGGAGTTGTTGACATCGATAAGTCATCAGTTTCATAAATACATCATACAATATAAGACATGACTAATGATTATATTGAAAATTAAAATAAAATTTTGAAAAATATAAAAGTTTACATAGAAAAAACTATCTAGGATTATAGTGTCTCAAGAATTTAGAAGAAATTGGTTAACCATTTTCAATTATCTTGAAGAAATAAAGAGAGTTAATTTTTTTCCTTTTTTATGGGTTGAAGAGAAAAATAATAAATTTATTTAAATTAGGTTGAGAGTGTCTAATATAAGATTCATGAATTCGGAATTTGTGATGTTCCTATACTGCATGTTAAATATTTCCATTAGAAAGAATCTTTTTCAAAGGTTGTGCTGAGAAACATTTATCTGACTGATAAATGTTATGTATTTCATGTTGTCCAAGAGGATTAGGAAGATTATTTTTTTCTAGAAAATCAATTTCAAAGTAATTTTTTCTAAATAAGAGGATAATTTTGATTATTCAAAAGTCCTCAAGATATCTCTATAAGATATGAGAAAATTACAATTGGTGAAAATTTCTATTTAATAAATAAGAAAATTAGGGGGTTTGAATTTGGGTGAGTAGGGAAATATTTCCATTTCCCACCTTTACTGTTTATAGAGAATCAATAAATAAAGGTGGAATATAAAAAGGTTCCAGATATTGTTCACCCCAGATTAAAATATGATGCTTGGGATAATTGGGGTCAAAATATATATTTTCTGAAAAATGATGTTTTGAGATGAGGTAGATTTTTTGGATATAGTATTCTGATCAAGAAGATTATACTATGTCATTTTTTAATTACATAACATAGATATTCATACTGGGAGAATCAATTTAAATCATGATAAGTATATTTTATATTATAGATTGAAAATAGGGATATATTTATGGGTTTATCGGTGTAAGATATCTTACATTAGAACACTTGATATAGTCTTATTAGACCCAAGGTTTTAGGAAAACCATTGTCTAGAAGAATGTTTTTGTTATTTTGTTTTGAAAAAACAAATTAAATAATTTTTTTTGAACTAATTCTATTTAGTTTAATAATTCATATCAGGGGATATAAGGTTTCTTATGGGATGTCAAATATGTTGTATGAATATATTCTTATGATTTAATTTCAACAGACCCAAGAGAGTGGATATTCCAGGGAAGTAGGTTCTCACACTGAGGTCAAACCATATCAATCATGTGGTCCTTTTTTAATTTTTAATTTTACTATCCACTTGAGAATTCTGAATGATATTATGGGAGAAACTAAAACTAGTTTCAAAGGATATGTTTGTAAAATTTTAAATTTTAAATTTTTTTAAAAACTATTTCAACCCCAAACCCTCTAATTTTTTTATTGTACTTTGGAACAAAAACAATCCATTTCTTTATTAAACATTAATTAATGATTTATTCTTATTTAAACACTGAATAAAATCCCAAATATTGTAATTCCTTTTTCATTTGGTAATTATAAAATATACCAATAACAAACACATGTACCAAATCATTATAAAAAAACTCCAAAACACATCCTTCCATTCAACTAATTGTAAAATACTGTACTAGATAACCTATTTATTTATATAATTTTATGTGGAAGATATAAATACAAATAAGTGAATAATAAATGAAAAACCCGATGAATGTAATAAGTTTGATTAACCAGGTATATCAAAGTGAATTTTAATGGGTGAGAATACTAAACATGATCATTGAAGAATGATATAAGATGATAATTCCCATGAAACATATGAATATATAAAAAAGGGGAAACATGATATCATAAAAATAAATATAGTTAAACCACATAAAAAACAAGTTATTATTTTGATAATCTATTAGGAAAATTATATATCATATCTCAATAGATATAATTAGTAAAAAAATGTGTTTTATGGGTTTATAATTCAGTAGCACCCATCACATTCATTTAATTTATATTGATTTATGTTCCACAAAGATCATACAACATAAGGTTTGTTTCACTACTTTTTAACCCATTATTCAGGTGTATAGGTGAAATAAATTAAATTAAATTATTAATGAAGGATATATACATCTAGTTGAATAACCGTGAGTGGAAATTCATATGGGTATTCAAGAAAATGGTTATCATCCGAAATTATTTTTTTACCATAATGGTTTTGTAAACTTATTCACGTATGGGTTTAATGATATTGAATAATGGTATCTAATTTAATATAATCATATTTATATTATGGAAAATAATAGAAGGGATTATTTCCCACATAAGTCCAACTGGTAGTTCAACACATTAATGGCCTTTAACGTCCTATTGGACATGGGTTACGTTGAAGACTATTTTACCTGGGGGAATAAAAAGAAAGGGATCTGACATGCATAGTTTCATAAAAAATGGTGTCTTGAAAATATTAATGTCATATCATCATTTATAGATAAAAATGTAACACCATTTGTTTTAATACTTTCTGATCCCTCACCAATATATTTTTTCATGACTCCCAAAAACTAGTGGGTTGATCCTTTCCATTTCAACCATATATAGACCAATTATTTTTGTATTCATTAGTTTTAAAGAGATTCATCGATTAATCAATTACTAGGAATTTCATTGATTGAACTTCAAAAATGTTAAGGTGTCTTAAATGTGATCTACTCACTTGGATTAGCAACCTCTCTCACTTCCAGAACATAGATGCAACCATTTCATAGATGGAGTGGATGGAGTACTCTCTATTAAATTAATAGAATGACACTTTTTTGTGACTGTTCATAGAAAAATTACATTTTAGATGAAATTATTTTCATTCATGAGATTTTGGTGCAAAAGGAATCTATAATCTATTACCTCAAGTAAGGCGATCAAAATATGAAGTTTTCAAGCATGTTTGATATAAATCTGTTGAATCAAAATACCGAACAATATAATGAAAAATAGAACCTACAATGATGATCATGATATGGTGGTAGGTAGGTTTGAGATAAACTTAAAATATATTTTTCTATATTCCAACATGTGAATACAGGGAGGCTTCCCAACTGGATATAGTGATATTTTATATGAAATTCCCCATATGGTATCTCATATCAACAATATATTAATTTATTCTATTCCTAAATAGGACGATATTCATGAACCCTCATGATCTTGAAACCTACATAGTTTCTCAGGCCTAACCACCTTCTGAGGATTCTTTAACATGGCCTCAAGGGGCCTGGTTTGGTGTGATTTGGTTCGTGTAGTGAAATACTTATTTAATGGGGGAAGTATTAATCATGTGTCATGTTCCACTACTCTAATAATCATTAATATGATTAATGAATATACATTAATATAACACAATAGAACTATTAGTATGTATTATTTTCTTTATATTTGGTCTTCTAGTGTAATTAAGAAAATACTCTCAATTAATCTCCTCGCTGGATACTTGAAGAACAGAAAAGGGTATTCAAATGGTGGATGATCGAAGATTCAATAAGTATGTCTCAAGAAGTGATTTGGAAATCAATCAAATGGATCTTTTTAAAATTAATGAGATATAATTACACATGGAAAAATTCCTTTATATACTCAAATGGATGTTTATTATCATGGGGTTTTCTTGAATGGAATTCTCATCAAGGGTCCATATCCTCATGTTTGTGTGTTTCAGTTCCTCATCAATTTATATCTCTTTAATTTTGAAAAATGAGTTTTTTTCAATGTTTTTTTGTGAAATATCAAAGAGACCCATTATACACATCCATATTCATTCTCACTCAATATGTCCTCATCCATTTCATAAACAAGTGAATCCTAATTATATGTATCATTCCTTACCATTATAAGCCTAACATCAATGGAATCTCTCATATCATGTTTATAGATGAGATGGTGATTTTTTTTCCAATTATAGTAAGATATCCATTCATCATTTCAATTGTATCTTAAGTGAAAATTACAAATATATCACTAAACATTTTAACTAATAGAAGAGTATCATTTACCTTTACAACTAATACTCTATCATATGTATAAGATTTTTCGAAAACATTCTATATATACACTGATGAAACGTCCATATCGACTATATTACAACCCCCAAATCCCCAATTAGTCTATTAATCCACCTTGTTGACATTATTTTTTGGATGGATCAATTGATATATCATGAATTTGAAAAGTTACTTCAAATCATTCAAATGTATAATTACATAGTAAATATTGTCATCTCCCCTATTCCAATGCATGTTCTCTCCCCCATCATGTTACTAAAAGGATTCACATATTTCATTTATAAAATAATTTGATCATTAATTTTGGATTCTCATTCATGGGTAAGTCCCTATGAATCATCATGGGATTTTATGGAACATTCTTCGATGGAGGGAGAAATTATTGTTATGAATGTTTGAGGCATGTTGTATTGTCATTATGTGATGCCGAAAGGGGAGTATCTTGAGGGATATACACATTATGTTAGGATTATGGTGAAGAAATATGGGTTCAATTATGGATATATCAATATTGAGTTATTATTTTATATTTCCCTTTCATTAACCAAAATTTTTAACAATTTAATTCCATACTCATTGCATCATTGGGAGAGATGATATTAACTTTTGGATTGACATTTTGGCCATAACCAAGCATGAATATTCCAAATTCCCAAAATTGGACATAAATTTTAGGTAAGAAAATATGATCCTTCATACATTAAATATGTTATAGATAAGAACAACCATGTAATATTTTACATCATTATGATTAACTCTAAACTAGATTAATACATTTTTATAGGATCATAATTTATGTCCTTTATGAAAGACATTAATAGAGTGACGACATGTCATAATGATTTAGAAAAATGTAGTTATGTTATATGGTGTAAGGATATTACTTCCTTATATTGAATTTACTGAACTAAGAAATAACCATATTTGATAATATAAAACATATATGCATGAACTACATTTCCCGGTGAAGATGTTACACTGAGCACTAAGAAGAATCCTCGACTCACATATTATTCTGTGGTGAATGGGAAGGTACATTGTGGAAATCATTTGGGGATTTTATTACTATTAATTTTCATGATATATTTCTCCAATCATTACTCAATAAATAGTTTCAAAAAGTATCAATCTTCTTCCCTATGAAGAGGAAAATATATCTAATCCTCTCAGTGGGTCGATGGGTCTAATGGTATCCTCAAAATTATGGTTTTAATCATAACATGGATGGATCATGCATCATGGGATTCATGTGGGTTATTTGAAATGTTATTGATCCTAGGGGATGATTTATCCTTACATTCAACACATATTTTAGAAGTGATAACTCTATCCATGTTAAAATTAATGTGATATTAATAGTAATATTCACGTGTCGTAAAAGAATATTTTTCTTGCAGTTGTCAAAATAGACTCAATAATAACTCATTATTCTCAATATAGATTAGGTCTAATACATTTTTCAATCTCCTAAAACATCCATATATTCAATGGTCTTTTTAATTGGTATAATAATATCATTAACAAATTTTCATAATGGAAAAAAGTTTCATATTTCCTTGTTTTTATGTCTTCCCCATGATTTTGGATTACTTTCATCTCTAGCTTATTATTTTCCCCATAATTTTTGAACCTTAGGTGCGTAGATTCCATTAAATGTCATCATTTCATACTTTCATAATTTTTTGTGGTCACCTTTTTCCTTTTTTAACATTTATATTAACATTATTTGAATAAAATAAAATAATGATTTAGTCCTAAAACGTATGTGTAAAATACATTTCAATATGAAAAATTACAAATTAAATTATATTATATGACTAATGTTCTTGAATAAATACGAACAGGATAGAATCTCATTATATATACATTTTAACTTCGTAGGTAAATGTTATAATGAGATGAGCTAAATGATCTATAATTCATAGACCATAAATTTTAATGTAAATGGATATTAATAATTACATGAAATCATAATTAATTGAGATTAAAAAGCTAAATATAATGGAACTTGAATGCAAATATAGAGAGTGGTATCCCCTATATTGAGAGGTCACTTCAAAAATCTTGTGAGGACCTTTTTATGTTAATGGGAATAACATGGAAGGTATTTAGAGAGGGATAGTGAGATAAAATTATTGATAAATGGGTTTTAGGAAAGTGGAGTCCGATTTTGGGTGGTTATTTATATCAAATTAAAGTAAAATTCTTTATTAATTAATAAAAATAGTTTTTAGACCATATAAATAACATAATCAACATTAAAAAACAATACATTTTTACCAAAATTTATAAAAAATAAGAGTTGTTTACGCAATATTATATGGATTTGTACATAAAATATTAAAATAAATCAATTAGTAATGGATAATAGAGTAAATATTATAAATAATTAATTTTAAAACATTAAAATATAAAATAGGTTTTGGAGAATTTATTAATGTTTTATAATATTAATCAAATAATGTAAAAAATCCTTTATAAAATTATTCATTTATATTTGTAAGTGGATAAAATTGGTAGAATTTATTATATCACTTTATGGATATTATGATGTCATAAGAAATACCTTATATTTATATTTTATTTAATTATACCTAAGAATTTGACTTTACAACAAAATTATTATTTTTTATTTTTTTTTAAATTATTTTTTATATTAAGAAACCACTTTTGTGGATAAAGTGAGAAACCAAGAAGTTCAACTTACATCCAGAAAACCCCAAAAAAGTTACCAGGACTGACTCACCCAGTAGATACAACATGGATGTCACCTTCATCAATGCCTGAGTACTTGGCAGTCCCATTCATGCATGGTCCTGGTCCCAATGTAAAAGCCATGTCCTCAAAGTCAAACAATTCCAAATATCAATCAAAGGTGAAGGTGTAGTGCTCTGAACCCATCTGAAGTAGATCCAAGAAACATTATAGGTACATGCCTTCACGAAATCCACTCAGAACACAAAACTCAAGGAGCTTAATGACCAGATTAGGACACCCCAAACCAGAAAACATAAACCAATAATTTAACTAGAGAAACACCCCAACCTAGATACGATACATCACCCAATTAACTAGGAGCGTTGTAAATTAAACTAATCTTACCAGATAACATATCCCTAAATAATTTCCAATATATAGAAGAAACCGGAATGTTTGGGGTTTCTGACAAGCACTTTTCAAATTCCGAGGCCAATTGATCCCATCACTGTATGTACTCCTCGATGCTAATCTTCCCATTGTTAAAGCCCTCAACAAGGATTAAATCTTGCTGGTCAATCCAAGCGTATTGTTCCTCATTAAGTGTTTCTCTTAAGGCTCTCCCCATCATTAAAGCTGCTTCCTCCTCCGAAGCATTGAGTAATAACACCTACTCAGTCACTTCCTCCTCACCGCTAAGCAGTAACTCCAAAGGTTTCCCACCCTAAACCCCTGCTATCTGAGGCCTCACTTCCTCCAAGGTCTCATTTTTTCCATTTTCCCTCCTAGCCGATCTGGTCTCCAAAGGAGGAGGCAAGGATGAATAGTCCCTCCTCCTCCACCTCCTTGGTCTACTTATATTCTCTTATGTTGGAGTTCCACATGACAAGTGAAAAAGTTCAACCCCATTACATTCATTCCCATACCCTTCCTTTGAGTTTAGTGGCATAACATTCATAGTACCTGAGTCATCCTCATGAAATCTTTCAAATGTGTTGCTTAGGGGTAGAGAGGCATGTCCCTGGATGTCCTGAAAACCCATAACTGAACCTTGAACTTGTCTCCCTCTCTTGGCCCAATTCCTAGATGGGGACACTGAGACACCAGCTTGACTACCTTCCTTCATACCAATCAGCAGCTCCTATGACTACATCTAACCATCCTGAGGTGTGCAGTTGACATCAAGGTCGAAAATTTCCACCAATCCATCTTTTCCAGATTGGAAAATGACCTCTTCCTCGTCCATCTTCTCAGCTTCTAGTGATTCTCAACTGTCCATCCTTGAAAAAACATCCACAACTATATTGTCACAGGAAGGGATGACCTATGGAATCAACACAGGTATCTTTGACCCCCCAGGATTAGCATCATCATGACTCAGATCTTCAGACTGACCATTTCCCCTATTAAGAATCTCAGAAACAGCTGATGTATTTGCCGCACCATCTTCAAACAATGACTCCTTCCTCTGAGCCTCATCTAGTCCTCCTATACTCCCAAAACAGCTGTACTCAATGTGTCAGTTTTCTGCCGCAGGTCTTCCATTACAGCATGAGTAGTTGGATTAGATGCAATATGAGATCCTTTCCTCACCTCCCCTAAAGTCACCCCCGCACTAGATTTGATGTATTCTCAACATTAACATTGATTGGGGAGCCTGTTAATGGGGCCTAGTCACACCTTTTCCCATCACTTGGGGCAGCCACACCACCTGTCAATGGGACAAAATTTTCCACACCTGGGAGGTCAACAGGTCGGACACCCCCAGCCTTCTTGCGACAACCAGATTCATCATGTCCCTGTTTGTGATAACAAGAATATAAGGGAATCCAAGATTAATAAACAATAGACTGAGCATACCTGTATTCATTTTCAACAGCAATCCGGACAATCTCCAGTGGAATTATTGAAAGATCCATTTCAATACAGATTCTTGCAGTCATCAGATGCATCATCGATGTCATCCATTGATCACTACATATGAACTGTCCAATAGAATTGCCAATTGATATCTGCAACCCAAGGTTCTAGAACGGAAGTGGAAGACCAGGAAGTTGGATCCATATCACTATATTGGGTGAGTCATGATTCATATGAGCATCAAAAGACTATCGAAGAAGATGGAAAGAGTAACCAGAGAATGATTTCTTATTTCAAGACCATTCCCTACCCAAGTGTTCTTCATCAGCAATGATAATAATAAATTGTTGCGGCCCCAGAATACCTACCAGCACACGACGCTTCAAACCCCATTCTACATTGAAAGCCTTGTCAAAATCCTCCACAAGTGGTCACCACCACACGAATATCACAATCAGAGCCGTGGAGAGTAATGACGATGCTTCATAGAACTCTTGCAATGTAACCGGAACAACAGGCTGACCTGAGGTGCAACCAGGGACCTTCAGAGCAACATCGATTTCATAAAAGAAGAAACCCGCATCAGATGAGGATTGAAAGAATTAACGATTACTCGGTTTCACAAATCCAGAATCATGATTAAGAGGCAGATACCCCCCTCCTTCATGAAAGGAGGGGTCGCGGTGGTCGTCATCACCGTAGGGTTAGAGAATCACCATCGGGAGCCTACACGAGCTTCCCAGTCAAGATTCCCTGAACTAAAACTAATTAATTTTTTTTTGAAAAAATCAAAAATGAATAATTTTTAAATGATGATTTAAAAAAATTAGACAAATATTTTTATAAATATGAGAACATACTATTTAAAAAAATACCTTTTAGAAAATATAAATTTTTACACAACTAACCACTTTTGGTACATTATTAAATTTATAGTGTTATTTCATAAATTATTTTATCATTAATATTCAAATAAATATCATTTAATAATATTATTTTTAAACTAAAATTTATCAAAATGAATTTTAATGGAAAATTTATATTTACCACAAATAAAACATTATTTTCGTCATATAAAAATTTAATTTTTATATTACTCATATCCAATCATCAAAAAATTAAAATTATAAAAATTTATATATATAAATACTATTATATGGAAATTTTAATTTTTAAATTCCCACTACACTGTTTTAGATAAATAACCTCTTATCACAATTTTGAACACCTTAAGGGTATGTTTTGCGGTGGTGGAACTTTCTTGGGTTGGTTTACAAAAGATGGGTTGTTTAATGATCTCGATAAGCTCATTGTTTTCAATAAATGTTTTCTTTCATGTTTCAGTTGATTAATTTTGAACTTACTTGATAAAGGAAAAATAACCATGATCCATTATCCCTTAAAAGCACTAATTATTTTTCTACATTGTTCATGATCCAACTGGTTAATTTCATTACATCACCTGTAAGCGTCAATTAGACTTTATCATAATCATTTTTTTGTACTAATAATGAAAGTCACTATATAATGGAAATATTATCAAATTATAAGATTCTTAATAGTCTTTTAAATCATACATGATATATATTATAATTTCGTAAAATAACTACATGATTTCATATGTTCTCATTATGTTTATTAATTAATATATAATTTTTTATTCAAAGAAATAATTTCATTAATAAAATATAATGTAATTTCAATGATCACTCATTATATATGATTCCATAAAAATAACAATTAATACTCTAAAATTGATAAGTTCCCTTCTATTTATTAACTCTATCTAGTACCCATGATGATTCATATCAAAACCCATATCTCTAATAATCCATATTTCATGATTCATTACATAATTAAACACATAATATAATCCAAAAAAAATCAAAATGCCTATTGAATATAGTTTATTATATTAATCAAATAAAATCATGAAACAAGGGTACAAAATTATTAATTAAAGTTACATAACATTATATTCATATTTCATCACTCTTCTAAAACTACTTCGAATAATCATAGTATGTAAATAAAAAATGGGGTGAAATTTGAATCTATGTAAGGGAATATACAATTTATAACCTGATGAATGTAATATATGTGAGTGAATAATTATGTCACAGTGACCTAAAGGGATGAAAATCAACAATATGAACATGGAATCATGATATAAAATGATAACATCAATGAAATGTAGGAATGTGTAAACCACCTAAATCATGGCATTATAATCATAAGCCAAGGATAAAATCCAACGCATCATAACATGGTATACTATGGATATCCTCCTATGAACTGTGTATGGAATCTCATGAGGTAAATATAATTCCCAAATCATTATATGGATATATATTTTTGGGCCATCCTAACACATATTTATCATGTTCATGAATTTGTGTTCATCATTATTCACATGAAATAAGAATGTATTTAATCACATTTAATCAGAATATTTACGATTTTTTGCAACAAGCATGGAAGTATCAAATCAACGAAGGATGTTTTCATCAATTTTGATACCACTAAGTTGAAATGTATATGGTTATTCAAAATAAATATTATTCACATGGAAAATTCATTGGATAATTTAAATAGTATAATGAGTGTACATAATGATTTATGGAAGGTATTTATAAGATATAAAGGTGTTATATCATTACATGGACATTATAATGGTAATAAAAAGTACATAAAAATATGAAAACATGAAAAATTATAAATAAAAAATTCTTAGAATATTAACATCACGTATATTGAAAAGGAATAGGAGTAGATCACTTACATTCAGTGGGTACTTCTAAAATATTTACAAGTCCTTCTTGAGATCCTGGAATCACTATGCGAGGTAATTAGTTAGGTATATAGAGAAAAAATTCATGATAAATGGTTTTCTTATTAAGATGAGTTGGATTATTAAAGGGTATGTATTTGAAAGGAGATGGTATTTCTTCATTAATTTATTAACATAGTTTTTAGACTCCAAATGATAAAATAATATGTACTAGAAACCTTATCATGGTTATTTCACATGGTTACAACCAAAAATATGTATTATTCAATATTTCATAAATATATGTACATAAAGTACTAAAATAATACAATAATTGATATAGAAGTGATTCCTTTTCATAAATTATTGATTTTAAAACATAAATAAATAATATATGTTTTGGAATATTTAGTATAAGATTATTGAATTAATCTAATAACGTCAAAACACATTATTTTAAAGGTAAATTAATAATTATTTCATGAATATGGCTTATTAAATTTATTTCATAACATTATACCTAGTACTATGTCATTGTATATAACTTATAAATATAGAGTATTTAATTTTTACCCAAAAATAGTATTTTATCAGAACTTTTTTTAAAAATAACTAATGCATAATTTAGATGATCATATTTCATATACTATTTATTTTAACTAAATATTGGTATAAATATGGTAATTTTCAATCTTAAAAAAACTTTTATTAATTAGTGTTAATTATTTTACTATACTAATAAGTTGTTGAACATGATAAAAATTATATTGAACATAATTAAACTATATTATCATTTATATTCAAATAAATATCATGTAGTTAGATTATTTTATTAAAATATATTTTCTTTGAAAAATTATTAAAATTATCAAAAATCTATCTTAATTAAGAGTATATATTTCCAAAAATTACAATTTTGATTTGATCATATCAAAATCTAATTTTTATCAAACTCATTTAATTATTACTTGTAATTTATTAATAAAAAAGGGAAAATATAAGAATTATTTACAAAATACAGTATTATAAAAATAATATTACTATGGTCTTGATACCTAACCACATATTACTCCAATGTAAACCCAAGGTGTATGGATTGTGATATTGGTTATTTTTTGAGGGGTTTCAATGAAAATTATATGAGTCATGATATCAATATGAATGAACTTCTGACATAGAATTAGTTTTTGGATCACAACTTGATATTAGTCAAGGGTGAATCCCAGTAATCCATATCCTTTAGATACTCTGATAAATAGGTTCTTTGGTATAATCCAATTGGTCAAGGTCATTGATTATTTCGTCTGTTTCAATTGGGTTTTATCTTAGAACATAATATATAATATACATATCGATAACTGTACATATTCTATATTATCAATGATTATGATGATTAATGTTTTTTGAATTTGACTAGATATATTTCAAAAGAGTCCAAAATAGCCAAAGTAGTACAAATATATTCTTATGTAGTATATTTAATAGGTAATTTATTATTTTAATATGGACATTAATTTATAAATTTTCTGGTCATTACATTCACTCCCTTTCATATATTTATAGCATTAAATTTTATTTGATATACTAAATAATATGAATTAACTTCTGTTTCATCACATCTTCTTATTCTCATTTATTCTCCTTAAACATAATGTTTCTCCACAGTTAATTATAAAGGTTACTTGTATGGATTAATAAAAAATATTCTCTAGGATCTATGAGCTTCACCGGCTATTCCATGTATGATTTCTCATTCTCCAATGGTTCCACCTCTTTATTCATTACTTGTGACATGTCTGATCTATACTTCATTATATGGGATACATGAAATACCTCATGTATGTGATATATATAGGCTGTGACTTGAAGTTATTATGCCAAATTATTAATACAATAAAATATCTCACTGGAGTAATTATAAAATGAACTAATATTTACCTTTTTCCTGAAACTCCTGACATTCATCTATGTGTATACATGAAGGAATGGCCTATATTCATTCTTAAATAAAAGGTCTTGTAACTTTTTTATTTATATATTTTCTATTAGCATTGTGTGGATCTCATAGGTTGATGAATAGTTTCATAAATCTCCATAATTACTTAGATATGATTAGGTAACAAAATATATATCCCTCTATAATCAACTTATGAAATTGGTTTCTAAATCCTTTTCCCTTATAATGCCTAATAATGTTCTACTTGGATTCTAGAATGGAATCTTTTGTTATATGAGAACACCATTATGGGTAGGTTTTTATGATGAAATATTTTTAAATTTATTTAACATGTCCTCATAATATCCTTAAAATTTTTAATATGTCATTCAAAATTATCATCCATATAATTGTGAAAAGAAGTGATCATATAGAGTAATATATTAAATGACTGTTTATGGATTCCCAAAAACCATGACGTAATCATAATATATCAATCATATACAATAGAGGGTTTAAATACCAGAATTATAACAACTTTATTTATGCAGATATTCATGAGTTGTTAAATACATAAATATTTCATTATATAGATGAAAGGAGATAATTTATTAAGATGATCGACTACATCACATATGTCATTATTTCCATTATATTCATTAGGGTGTCATATGATGAAATCACATTTTTTGTTCATTATTTCCATACTAGTGTGGGAAATGTCTAAAAAAGTATGATTATAATTCTATTATATAGTCTTTAATTTTTATCATAACAAGTATTGATATACGAATAAATCAATATCCCTCATTGGTTTGTCCCACTAGAATGTTTTTTCAGATAATTTTGCATCTTAGTACATAAAATATGAATAGAGAAGGATGATCTATTCTCATAATCTTGATGTTTAAACTTCATTTATTATTTTTATGGGATATATATCATAGGTCAAAACCTTATTACTCTATATTTAGAAAAACAAAACATTATAATATTCAATTCCAATTTTTATAGCCCCACGTTATAGTTTAGGCCTTGTAGATCACCTTATGATTAGATGGTTGGGTAGTTATTTATGAAAGGTAAGATGAAGATACATTTATAATTCATATTTCAACCCTTACATGCATATGAATATTCGATTCGTTTAAATCCTAATCGTGGGTAGTATTGTATAATCCATTCTACATATATAATATTTTACATTGTTATCATTCCAAGGATTATAATGGATTGAAAAATTATAATACTACATCATATATTACAACCATCATTGTAACACATCATGTTTCATCTTTGAGAATATATATTATGATTTTAAGACTGTAAATTTTTTCATACATATCCCAATAGAGAAATTTTATCAATATCACTAATGCAAAGATCACTATAGCCAAATCCAAATGAGAATTTAAATATTTTTCATCATGGAACATTAATTTCTGGGGGGAATTGGGTATAACTATTTCAAATGAATAGTTAAAGAATATATTATATTCTTAAATGAAATATGGTAGACCACAAACTCTTCACCATTTGGGGTAATTTGAGAACACAAATTTTTATTAGACTCATATTTAACTATTTAATGCCCTCCTAAAAACAATATTACTAGAAAAAATCACTAAAATTATAGTTATCATAGTCAGTGGGATTGAAAATCACGAGATATTTCTTAAAAATCAATGATATTACCCATATAATAAAACTAATCATAATATCTACATTAAATATATTGTTCTGGTCAAACCCTTAATATTCTCATTTTTCAAGTGATCCATAGATATAAATTTTTGGTGATAATATTCCCCTGGAATGTTACTTCCTCCATTAAAAATGAAATGTTAATGTTCATAACATGAAACATTTAATTTTTCACGTTCTTAAGTAAAAAACTCAAAATCACCTCCTGTTTATCCTTGATTTTGTAGTAACTATGAGAATCATCTTTAAATACTACACCAATTTCCAGGATAATCCATAAAGACTCTATTAATTAATTCTAGACTAATTAATATAGAACAATTCAGTCCAATTGTAATTAATATAAACTAATAGTGGTGTCCTTTGTAATAAGTGAATTCTTAGTGACATTGTACTTTTTATCTTTTTCATGAAAATATCTGGACCAGAGATCCAACATTGATAAGTGATAGGCTCAACATAGATTATGAATAAAGTCATTAGTCTAAAAAATATGTTACTTTTTCATTACCATGATCTTCTTTTGCTCATGATAATCGACAGATTGGTGCTTTAACTCATAATTAATCTTGACATAGAGGTACAGAACACACTATGTGGAATCAAATGGGCATACAAACCATGTGTCTATATTCCTCTACAATTTAATCTTCATCCCATTAAGATATTTTTTTTTTCATTATTTATTGATTTTGGATATTTTAAATGCTCTATCTATAATCTTTATTGGGAAATCAACATCATGGAGTGGTGGAGGACCGATAAATATTTTTAGAAATAAAACCTCAAATTCCATTCAGTACGGGAAAAAACGATTACTGCGACGGGTTATTTCTGACGGGCCTTATTATCGTCACAAAAACTCCGATGAAAAGAGTATTTGTGACGGGAATATATTCCCGTCGCAAATGGTCAGTTATTTGCGACGGAAATACAGCTCCCGTCACAATTGCAATGACGCAGTTTGCGCGCCAAAACATGGGAAGCCTATTTGCGACGGGTAGAAGGATACCCGTTGCAAGTACCCGACGGTGGTAAATATTATTTTCGACGGGGCAATTTTCCTGTCGCAAAAAAATATTCACCAGGTGTTATTTGTGACGGGCCCCATCGCCAATACCGGCCGCTGTAAAGCCTATTTTCAACAGTCACCTTCAACCCATCGCAACTACCCGACGGTGGTAAATACTTTTTTGTGACGGGACTATTTACCCATCGCAAAAAATAATCCAACAGGTGGTATTTGCGATGGGGCACGTCGCAAATACCGGTGGCGGTAAATAGGAATTTATGATGGGGATATCCACCCGTCGCAAATACCGACAGTGGTAAATAGTAATTTGCGACTAGGATATCTGCCCATCGCTAATGGTGTGTCATTTGCGACGGGCCCATCACAATAAACCTTTTACCTGCCGCCCGTAATTAATGTGGGTGAAGGTATTTGGGACGGGCCCCATCACCATTACCGGCGGCAGTAAATAGAAATTTGCGACGGGGATATCCGCCCGTCGCTAATGGTGGATATTTGGGATGAGCCCATCACAAAATTCCTTTTACCCGCCGCTCGTATTTAATGCAGGCGAAGGCTTTTGTGACGGTATCTCGTCGCAAATACTAGGTATTGCGATAGGATACCATTGCAAATATGACCGTTGCAAATAATCAAACCTATATATACACCTCATCCGTTTTTTTCCATAACATTCAGATCTCTATTCTTCTCTCTCTCTAATTTTTAGTTCTGAGTAGATTTTTTTTGTTTTAATTTTCTATTTCAAGAAGAGTAATGAAGGAGTTAGAAGGCACATATTACTTTCAAAGGTATTTATATTTTTTTAATTGTTAAATTATTTTTAATTGTTATTTTTATTTTTAATTGTTAATCTTATTTTTTTAATAGAATGTTTAGCTATATAGTATAATTAGTTTATGTGGTTGTACCAAATAATCCTTGTCTGGATACGAACAAGTAAAGGAGGCTCTGGCACAGATGTACCTAGGAGTGAAAACTCTGACAAGGTGTTTCGAGCTTGACTCGGGGTAACCTGGTACACGACAACAGGCTTTGCTGCACTATTGGTTCGACACTCCCGGGGGATGTTTTGGTAATAATTAGAAATAAATATATAATTATCAAATAATTAAGAAATAATTATATTTAATTAGATTCATTTAAAATAATTATCATATAATTAGGAAATAATTTGATTTAATTGATTAGAAATAATTAGGAAACAATTGAAATAATTAGGATATAATTAAAATAATTTGGAAAAAATTAGATTTAATTAGGAAACAATTATAATAATTAGAAAAAAATTATAATAATTAGGAAACAATTATAATAATTAGGAAACAATTATAATAATTAGGAAACAATTATAATAATTAGGAAATAATTATAATAATTAGGAAACAATTATAATAATTAGGAAAAAATTATAATAATTAGGAAACAATTATAATAATTAAAAAACAATTATAATAATTAGGAAATACATAATTAGGAAATACATAATTAGGAAATACATAATTAGGAAATACATAATTAAAAAATACATAATTAAGAAATACATAATTAAGAAATACATAATTAGGAAATACATAATTAGGAATTACATAATTAAGAAACAATTGCATAATTAGGAAACAATTACATAATTAGGAAACAATTACATAATTAGGAAACAATTACATAATTAGAAAGCATGATTGACCGCTAATATACCTCAATTTTCTTTTCATTTTTGTGTTGAGGCTTGACAGGAAACTTCTGCCTCCACATGTAATATCTATTTTTACTGTCAATATTATCAACCTCCTCGCCAATATAGAGGTGAGAAGGTTTATAATTTTGACAGTAAAAGCACATATTAAATGTGGAGGTAGAAGTTTCCTATCAACCTCAACACACAAATGAAAAGAAAATTGAGGTAGATGAGCGGTCAATTACGTTTGTTTTTCTATTCATTGATTGATTAACCACCCGACCTATATGCATATCTTCGCATTTCTAATTAGTAACATAATTAGTAATATAATTAGTAACACAAATAATAACATAAATAGTAACATAATATAAAATCTTATATTACTCTAATATTAATATTTAAATAATACTAATAATAAAATTATTTTATTATTATATGTTTAATATTTATAAGAAAATATTAATATTATTAAATTTATAAAAAATTTATAAAATATTAAAATTATCAATATTTTCAACGTGTTTTTCTTTATTCTTAACAGTTCAAATCTTAAAGGGTCTCCAATTTTCAGGTTATGCCCAATAAAAAGTTTGCGTCAACCGTGTCCAATGTAAACTCTATAATTGTTCTTGCTTGGTCGATCACCTCGCAAGTAGCATTGCAATATGACAACCCAAGTCATGTCTCTCTCATTACTTGTGTCGTCTTATTGCAACACTACTTGCGAGGTGATCAACCATTTAAGGACGATTAGAGAGTTTAAATTGGACAAGGTTGATGCATACTTTTTATTGGGCATGACCTGAAAATTGACGACTCTTTAAGATTTGAACATGTTAAGAATAGAGAAAAATCTGTTGGAAATATTGAGATTTGTAATAATTAGTAATAATTACTAATAATTAATCAAAAATAAAATAAATTCAAGTACATGGTTATAAATTGGCACAATTTCCAGCGGATTGACAGCTACCTTTTGTTCAACGTCTCATATCTTTGCTACTTTCTCCCACTGAAATCAGTATGAAAAATGTGCTCTTACGTATGTCAGAGCAAGTTTTTCATACTGATTTCAGTTGGGAGAAAGTTAAAAAGAGATGAGCCGTCGGAAAAATCTGAATAATTAGTAATATAATCTCCATAATGATGATTATAAAATTTTATTTCATTATTCAAGCATATTTCATTTTTCCAAGTATTGATAAGTATTTATAAATTAATAATAATTAGTGGGGATGATTACAAACTAACTGTGTCACCTATAATTATTGGTAATTACTAATAAATAACTATAATTATGTATCTTCTTATTTTAGGATATTGTTTTTCTTATATCAAATTATTTAACAACAGTAATGGTTTTAAATTTTGTAGAAACATATATATGAATATGGAACAAGGAAATAAACATCAATCATTATTAGATGATCATGCTTGGATAAATCAGTGCAAAAATCCAAACAGTTCTAGCTTAATTCCTGTATATGTTGATGGTGTTGAAGCTTTCTTATCATTTGCATCATCAAACCTGGAATTTGTTTCAGAAGGGACAATTAAGTGTCCTTGTAAAAAATGTCCTCTCAGAACGTTTGAGACATTTGACATCGTTGGGAAACATCTCTTGCGTAATGGTTTTCAATCAGATTATATTTTTTGGTATCAACATGGTGAACGCAGTTCCAGAGAAGATACTAATAATTTTATTTCAGATCCATCACAGTTTCAGAATTTAGTACATGATGTTGCAGGGTTATCCATTCAACAAACAGAAATAGAGGATGATGTAGATTTACCTCCTGAGTTGGAACCATCTTAATTTGCTGAGTTGTTTAGGTGTGCTGAGGATACATTATATCCTGGTTGCAAGATAAGAAAATTAGAAGCAGGTGAAAAATTTATGGCTATTAAATCAGATAATGGAATGTCAAATAATTGTTTTGATCAGATATTTTCTTTGGTTAAAGCACTGTTACCTGAAGAAAATGTGCTGCCTGCTAATTATTATGAGAGCAAGAGACACGTTCGTAATCTGGGCCTTAGTTATCAGAAGATCCATGCATGTTCAAACGATTGAATCTTATATTCTGGTGAAAATGAGTCTTTGGATAGTTGTCCCACATGTGGACAATCGAGGTCTAAAGATGCTTAATCAGGGAAGTCTGGATTGATTCCTGTAAAATAGTTGAGATATTTCCTGCTTACACCCAGGTTTCAGCGTTTATTTTTGTCTCAGAACACAGCGACTATGATGTCATGGCACAAAACCAACATTTCAAATTGTAAAATCTTGATTCATCCATCTGATGGTGATTCATGGAAACATTTTGATCAAGTGCATCCTTCTTTTTATTTAGAATCCTGGAACGTGCGATTGGGTTTTTCTTCTGGCGGTTTTTGTCCATTTGGATATTTTGGTAGTCAGTATTCCTGTTGGCCTATCATTATAAATCCGTATAATTTTTCTCCATGGATGTTGATGAAAGATCCTTATATCATTTTGACATTATTAATCCCAGGACATCCGAAAAAGAATATTGATGTTTATTTGAAACCATTGATTGATGAGTTAAATTTATTGCGGAGTCATGGTGTTGGTACATATGATGCTGCTACAAAATAGAATTTTGTAATAAAAGCTACTTTGATGTGGACAATTAGTGACTTCCCGACATATGGTATGTTATCTAGCTGGAGTACACATGGTCCAAAATCATGTCCTTACTGTATGGGAGACAACAAAGAATTTATTCTCGTGAATGGAAAAAAACCTTTCTATTTTGACTGTCATCGTAGATTTCTTCCAATCGATAATCCTTTTCAGATGAATAAATATCATTTCAAAAAAGGCTAAATTGAAAGAGATAAACCTACAAAAATGATCTCAGGTACATAGTTACAATCAGTTGTATTTTCATTACCTTCCATCACTTTTGGACCGGCAATAAACCAACAAAAAATTCATGGTTTTGGGAAAGAACACAATTGGACAAAATGGAACATTTTTTGGAATCTGCCATATTGGTCTGGTTTGTTGGTCTGACACATGTTGGATGTCATGCATATTGAGAAGAACTGTTTTGATAATTTATTTCATACAGTTTTGGATACACCAGGTAAAAACAAAGATAATGTAAAGTCACGATTAAATCATGCCCAAATTTGCAGGCGACCAGAACATGAATTGTTTGAAAATGTCAGATCATAGAGATTAATGAAGCCAAAAGCAGCTTATACACTGACCAAAGAGAGTCAGTTATTAATTTGTCAGTGGATTGCAAATTTGAGACTTCCAGATGGCTATTCTTCTAACTTGGGCAGATGTCTTAAAAATGGTCATATTACCAGATTAAAAAGTCATTACTGTCATGTTATAATGGAAAGAATTCTGCCTATTTGATTAAGAGGTTTGTTGAATTCTATGATTTGGGATTCGATAACAGATATATCATATTTTTTTCGAGACATGTGTGCAGCGACAACAGACTATGATACACTAAGCAAACTGGAAGAAGATGTTGTTGTAATTATATGCAAATTGGAAAAAATCTTTCTGCCGGCTTTCTTTGACTCGATGGAACATTTGATATTACATTTTCCACACGAAGCAAAATGTGGAGGTCCAGTTCAGTTTCGATGGATGTTCCCATTTGAGAGATGCATGCAGAAATTGAAGAAAAAAGTTCGTAACAAAGCATCAGTTGAAGGCTCAATTGCTCAAGATTATTTACAAGAAGAAATTGCTTTATTATGCTCTCATTATTTTGAATCTGAATATCCCTCAAAATTTAACCGCATGGGCCGGAATGAGGGGAATTTTGATGATGATATGAACAATCAATTATCAGTTGTCAATCAACCCGAACTTGGATTTGGTGGAGTTCATGATAGATGGATTTCAGATGATGAACATCATAGAGCTCATACATATGTTCTACTCAACTGTGAAGAAATGTCACCAATTGTACAGTGAGTGCTCTTATCCCTTATTCTATAGATTCTGTTATAGTAAATTAATCATATTGTATTTATAGGTTATATGATGATCATATCAAGAAACGATTTCCACAAATTATAGCAGTTGGCTTAGAAGAACGTCGGCAAAAAAAAATTTCCTACTGGTTTCAAAAACTAGTAACATACATTCTTTTTTGGTTATACATATAAAATCAATTTATTAATTATAATAGTGATAAATGTTTTACAAATTTTCAGGTATCTATACATGCTGATAAGATTGATAGTCGATTGCGTATATTGAGTATCCCACCATCCAAAATGGTTAAATCTTATAATGCATATGTGGTGAATGGTTATCACTTTCATACACGTGCATATGGGGAATCAAAGAAAAAAAAAATGAATAATGGTGTTTTTTTGAAGGGATCACATCATAGAGATATTGAAGTTGACTTTTACGGCATGCTTGAAGAAATTATTGAACTGTGTTATTTGGGACAGAATTATGTAACAATGTTTAAATGTCGATGGTTGGATACTAAGAGAGGCTTGTGTATTCATCCAACTCATGGAATTGTTGATATTAAACATAAAACTATTCTTGCGGTAAATGAACCATTTTTATTGGCTCATCAGGCACATAAAATTTATTATGCAAAATACTGTGCTACTGCAAAAGAGTTAGATGATTGGTGGAGTATAATAAAAGATAAATCTCGAGAAAATCAGTTTACTCAAACTGAATGTGGTTCCACTAATGTGCAAGGAAATGAAATTTTTCAAGACACTCCTCAAAACACATCTTTTTCACAAAGGGACATGAATATCGAGGATAAAACCCCATAGTTAAGGGTCGATGGTGAGGATGTTGTCAATGATGTTACTACTGAATTTGAAATGACAAGAGATGATGAAAGTGAAACTAATATGGAAATTTATGTTGTTGATGAGGAAGATGGAGACATTGACATTGACAACTATGAAGATGAACATTGACACAGTAAAATGATGGTTAGAATTATAACAAATATATATCTATACATAATAGTTATTTTCAACTGTTTGCTAACAACAATCATTTAATGTTTCAGATGGACTTGGAAACATATCGTCAGTTGCTGGAGGCTGATCTACCTATGGATGATGAGGTTTTTGAGTCATCTGACCCTCAGGCTGTTGGCACTATAGGGAGCACTCGGAGGGGGCGTGGTCTTGCCAGACTGATGATTCTAGATCCTATCCTCGAGTGGCATCCACCTCTTGGATTCGATGCGCACACGCGGTGGTATGGTAACCTATATATTTTATTTATCATTCATTATAATTTATTAATATTCTAATTGTTTGATTATTTGTTCTTTTTCCACAGTTTTACGCATATAACTATTGGACAGGGGATCACTATCTTGCGTAATTATTTTTCTCAGCCCTGGCTCACATGGAATCAGATTCCCGCAGATGTGCAGGCCGCTATGTTCGATCATTGGATGGTACGTAATTAAATATTATTTATTTTGAAATTTAATTCATTAATAACATTATATTAGGGTTTATGGTATCCCATTTAAGAGAGCATGTGTGACACTGTCCACGCGGCATGGGTGGTGTCTATATGTGACCGTTTCCGTTAGTTTTTTCATATTTTGAGAAAGACGGTTGTGAAGAAAGCTGGAGTGACAGAATTTGACGAGTCTTGTAGAGCCCACCGACCAGAGTACATTTCATCTCACGTTTGGGATGGATTATGTACACACTGGTTGGGTGGTGGGTTTCATAGGAGATCTGTATTGGGTCGACAGAATCGGGGGAGACAAGAGGTGACGCATCGAGCCGGTAGTCGTACATTCAGTGCGCATAGAGAGCATCTGGTAAGTACTTTTTTTTAATATTTTATACAACATTAAATATAAACATTTTATTTTATATTCATATAGGAAGCCGAGCAGCCTGGTATTTCGGCGTACGACGTTTATCGGAGGATGTACACTGACCCGACTACTGGAGAGATTAGAGGTGACCACCAGTGTCAGATTGTGGTCAGTATTATTTTCATTTCAGTTTGAAAATTAAATTCATATAATCTTTTCATTATTTTAATTTCTAATTGAAACTTAAGGAGTCATATGAGGTCATGACCTCTTAGACACAGGCTGAGAGTAAAGACGAGACGGGTGATCAGACTAGTGCCCACCATTTTGATGAGACGACATGGATGCAGGCGACCCAATATGGCTTCGAAAAGGGCCGAGTAGTTGGTATCAGCTCTCATTTGACTCCTCGAACTTATTATGGTACTGCTGTGATTTCGGCGTCCAGCTCGAGAGGAGATCGTGGAGAGACATCATCTTCTGCCTCACAGTATCAGGAGCAACTGCGTGCTCAGAGTCAGCTTATAGAGGATTTGCGTCAGGGGTAGGAGCCGATGCGTCAGCAGCACGATGAGGAGATGTGTCGATGGTAGGAGCAGATGCGTCAGCAGTAGGATGAGGAGAGACGTCGATATGAGGAGCAACATTAGGAGTATATGGAGTATATGTGTCGTTTGACTCATAGTTTAGGGATGGAGTTTCCTCCACCACCTCCTCCAGGTCCTCTAGGTCCTCCAGATTATCCACCCCCAGTGATTTTTTTAGATGTAATAAACATTTGAGTTCGTAGTTTATTTTCATATTAACTATTTACAATTTCTCTTTCATATTGGTACAAATATTATGTGATTTAATTTGTTTTTATTTTTTTTAATATTTTATTACTTATTAGTATTATTTTTAATGTCTGCTTATTTTAGTAATATTAATTTTAATATTTTATATATATTATTAATATTGAGAAGTTTATAAGTTTATAATTTCATTAATATTAATATTAATAATATTATTTTTTCATAAATATGTATGTTTATTTTAATAATAATATTATTATATTAATTTTTTATATTAATAATATTAGTACTATTATTATTATTTTTTGATATTAATTTTTCATAATATATAATATTATATTATTTATGTTCATATTATTATTATTTTTTGATATTAATATTTCATAATTATATTATATATAATTTTTATTATTAATATTATAATAATATAATTTATTTATATTATCAATATTAATATTATTATTATATAGATAGTTCAATAATAATAATATTATATTAATTTTTTATATTATTAATATTAGTATTATTATATTATATTATATTATTTATATTCATATTATTATTATTTTATATTAATATTTCATAATTATATTTTATATATTTTTTTATTTATATTATAATAATATAATTTTTTAATATTATTAATATTATTATTATTTTTATATAATATTATATGATTTGTATTAATTATTATTTTTTTAATATTTGCGACGGGAACATTTGTGACAGGATTTCCCGTCGTAAATATTTTTTTACTGTACCATTTTCTACGGGACGAATACCTGTCGGGAAAACCTTTCTGCGATGGTCCGTCGCAAATACCTTCGTCGCAAGTATTTTTTAAATTGCGCATTTGCGACGGGATTCTGACCTGTCACAACTAATATATCTACGACGACCCGTCGCAAATACCTTTTTTATATATCAACGAAAACTCATTTGCGACAGGGGAAAAATACTGTCGCAAATACTCTTTTTGCGACAGGACCGCCGCAAAAACACCTATTTTTGACGCCGTTTTCGGCAACGGACGATTTGCGACAGAGCCCAGTCGCAAAAGACCTTTTGCGATGGGATCCCGTCGCAAATCGCCTGTCGCAAATTTTTAGTTTTCATGTAGTGATTAAAATATGAATTTCATCAATTATTTATTTTTCTTAAACCTAAATATTTGATATATATAATATTTATCATAATGAAATAATATCAATTTTTTGATATAGTTATATAAAAGTGTGTTCATCCTACAAAATGAACGTATAATTATTTTTAGGGTGATTCATTATATGAATAGTTATTTCCTTCGTCAAAAAAATTATGTATCATCTATATAATAAATTCCGATGCTTGCATATAATTTCATCCAATTCCATTAATGTGAGTATCATAAATATAACTGGTATGTTCATCATAAAAATATTTATAATGGAGAAGATATATACTTTGGATTGAATAATTTCCTATCACGAACTAGCCCGAGTCTACCATGAACCGGTCACCTAGGCCAGCACGCGACAAGTCCCGAGAGGCATTCTCGATCCTCCTGGGATGGTGACAAGAACTAAAGGAAGCAATAGAGTACATAAGGGAATGATTTCACCCAAATATAAATAATCAAACAAATATCAGAAATAAATGGACTACCCAAAATACATTTACATAAAAATTGAACTAAAGAGTATTAGTACAATAAAATGAAAGAATAACTAATCCAACAACTCTACTGACTAAATATGACATCCAACTAACTCCATGTGACCTTCTATAAACTCTCCAACATAATGATCACACGTTTACCAAGGCGATCAAACTCAAGATGAAACATGCACAATGGATAAAAACATAAGAAGACTATAAGTGCGAGTATTACAACCTAGTAGGTAAACCCGATATTCTATTCCCAATGCACATCCTTTAAAATAAAAGAAAAATAAATTTCAAGTTTTCAGTACAAATATAAAGGCACGTTTTCAAATGATGTCCCTTGCTATAAAAAATGCATGACAAAAAATTTCATTTTTTATAAACAGTAATGATAGTAACAATTTTCAAACAGGTGAAACTTCAAATTAAAAATAGTTTTAAAGAGGGCCCTATTAAAGAATTTACTCTTTTAAATAAATCACACACACAAATGAATTTACCAACAAAACACACCTTTTTTCGACAGAAAGGTCAAAATAGCCAATGAGAATAAGTCACGGGAACACCCCTAGGCACTAGTTAGTTGTGAGCTCCAGGTACCTCATATCTCGGTGAAAGTAACCATAATAAATAACCATTCTCGTGCACACGGGACACTAGTAGGGATCATACCAATAACCTCATGGTCCCCCAACAACATCATCATTCTATTTTAGTTAGTGTTTTCATCATCAAACATGCTACATGAATCAAAGGCGAAACACCATTGAATCACTAGCATACTAGTACACGTCCTGCCACCTAGATACCCGAGATTTCCTTTAGTGCTCCACCAAGATACACATATTATGAAATACACATTCCAAATAAAAATTCCACTACCAAAACATAATCACACAAACATCCCACAAACATGCTTCACATTTCTTTCACAAATCCATAAACCACATAAAAGATTCATAAAACAATTTCACGGAGTATAACGAGGCCTTGCACATAAAATCCATTAAAAGTTGATCTTTTAAGGCCAAAACCCCATCAATAACATAACAAAATAGATTATTCCACCTAAAAACCAATTAATAAATTATATTAATGGACAATAATACTTCCCCAAAATATAGAACATTAAATACACATGGAATCCATTTTTTACAAAAAAACAAATGCCAAACGGGCATTTAAGCATTACTCAAAAATATCCTTTGACCAAGGTATGAATTTCAATTTTATAAAGGAGGTGTATACACACCATTTAATGTTGAAAAAATCATTAATAAATCCCTTAAAAATTCTGGTTACATATTCAAAACACATCCATTTTCATAAGGATGTGAAAGGGTCCATTTTCTGACAACTCGAGCCAAAACATGTTTAAACCAAAACCCATTTGTTTTTAAAACCTAATCCAAATTGGAATGAAATATAAGGACCCAAAAATACCATTTATTATTCTTCCAATTCATTTATAAATCCAAACATATAATTTTTAAATCACACTTCACACATAAAAGCCTACCGGACAATTTATCGAACACATGACATGCCCTTTTTAAACAAAACAATTTATTTTAAAAACATTACAAGGAATAAAACACCAATATCATTCAATATACTATTATATCTACTGTAACATTTTCAGAATACCATAAACCTGATTTTAAACCTCAAAAAATTGTTATGAAAGATAGTAGACCATTTAAACAAACACATGGTGTGCACTTTTATGAAAAAACAACACGACTTTTCACAAAACAAGGATTAAACAACCATAGTTCACACCAATAAATTATCCAAATGATGAAAAATAATAATAACATATATATCAGATGAAAAATTAAGTAAAATAGTGAATCTTAAGAGATAAAGGCACGTGCAAGGAATATCCTACCTCAAATCCTTGGTGTAGTGGAAACGCACACCCAATATCACCATCTGAGGGTTTATAAACCATAAACCTATGTCGAACTTCCAGAAAAACCTCATTAAAAATAATGGGATAACAGAACCCAAGGGCTAACATGACTAGGGGAAAATAGAAAACATAGAAATAATTAAAGGAGGAGCAAGATGGGGGAGAAAGGAGAAGGAATCACACCTTGACACCAAAAAAACTCTTTGTATTACATTAGATCTTCACCCATTGAGAAAAGGGAATGGCATGGAACATCATTGAGAGTCTCCTAATGTCAGGAAGAACACTAGAAAGAATATTTTTTTTGAAAAAGTGTAAGAATTTAATGATATATGGATGAAACAATTTACCTTCTCAATTCTGGATTTTTTGAGGAAACCAGAGCACTTTCGACCTAATAAGAAATTCCATTGAGCTCCAATGTCACGAACCGACCCTACCAATATCGAGACACAACTACACCAAGCCTACATCTATAGGTCAGGGGCTGGCGACAAGTGCTGAAGGCGTAACAATCTCGGGGAGGCCTTTGCCTAAGTATCTGTACACACTAACATAGCCCACTCAATGCATAAGTGCAGAGTAAAAAGGAAACCAAAGGAAAACAACAATAACCCAACCACAGTCATGCATCAACCTATAAATAGGAAAAGTAATGTGATGAAATGTACTGACTGATACTGAACTGGAAAAGAGGAAAAACACATGCCCAACTAGAAAAGTTCCACAACCCGACAACATGTAACAAAAGTTAAAGCTGGAGAGTCTCAAACCTTATAGACCTACAACGATCACCGAATCCATCCCAAGATCCTGTGTCTTCTACTATCCTTCATAGTCTCGATCGACCTATCCGTCGTCTGTAAGGGCACACCAAGTGTGGGAAAATCCTAACCAGGGGTGAGTTTAAGGATACTCAGTAGGATGCTGTGAAAGATCGAGGGAGCAACAAAGGAGGTACTAAAAAGTAAAGGATATAATGGAAAAAAGTAAGGTTACAATAGAGAGAGTATTGCTCAACCCAAAAAAAATAAAGGCAGTGGACTTGTCCCAACCATGGGAGGCTAGAAACAGAAAGCACGTGGCATACCCCACATGTCTTTGCCCCTCCTACAAGGAGAGTAACTAGAACCATTGAGTGGGAAAAAAGTAGGGTTTATAAAAATATGTTCTCAACAAGAATCCCAAAGGAGTGCATAAGGGGACCTCCATCTTCAAGCTCAGCCCAGGAATAAGTTGCGAACAGTTCTAAGGATTTCCACCACTGATGCCCAAGAGTCCCGCACGTCAAAACCGCCTCATCGCTAAACTGTACCACCAAAAAGTCATGCTCTGGTAACCACAGAGAAAAAACACTGAATAGCCTCGTCAAAATGTGCGGAGTCTAAAAGAAGTCAATGGGAAACCCACTTCCCAGCCTAGCTGGAGGATAAACCCCAAAAGGTCATTGGGTGACCCACTGCCCTACCCTACTGGAGGGTAAACCCTAAAAGTCAATGGGTAACCCACTGCTCGGCCCACCCGAATGGTAAACCCTTTGGCCAATGGTTAGCCCACTGCCCCCAGAGGGTAAACCATAAAATTCAATGGGTAACCAACTGTCTGGCCCACCCGGAGGTTAAATCCTAAGGTCAATGAGTAACCCACTGCCCTGCCCACCTGGAAGTTAAACCCTAAAAGTCAATGGCTAACCCACTGCCCGGCCAACCAGGAGGGTAAACCCTAAGGTCAATGGTTAACCAACTGCCTGGCCCACCTGGAGGGTAAACCCTAAGGTCATTGGGTAACCCACTGCCCAGCCCACCTAGTGTGTAACCCCTGATACGGGTCCGACAACTCCATGTAGCCCGCGCCATCACTAGGTGTCACTAACATCGCGACCCTGCGTTGGGTCGGAGTGCATCATAGAAACCTCCGACCAATTTCATTTCATACATAAACATTTAATAAGATCATGTAAGAGGCTTCTCTCACCCGAAGAGATTACACCGTTGAAATCCTAGCAGAAAAACACGTGAGATAGACAACTTACTCACTAGAAACAGACTCCCGACGAAAAAGTTACTCAACCCCACTTTACGCCCATACGAAGACCTGTGGGTCCCACACCTCAGTCTTGAAAAAGGTCGGGCGAACTGTGCCATTGTGACACCCTCGAAAAAACACACCAAAATGACTACTCATTCACCCCGAATGGACGTCTGATGAAAAAGTCACAAAATGCTACTCACTGCTAAAAAGACGGCCCATGGGGCCCACTCCGCAACTCTGGAATCAATGCATAAAACCACCATGGACCACTTCACCTCAACTTCAGGGTTACAATGCTATTGACGGTGCCTTAAACAGACTCCGGATGTGTCCGCGCCATCCGAAAGAAGAAACTCTGTGTTGTACTTAATGAGCAGGACGCGCCACCGAGCACCCATTTTTGGAATTAACATTTCCCAAAACCATATCAAAAGAATTTTCTCGAGCCTAGGATTGAACTTCCACAGATGGAACAAAAAATAGAAACCCATAGTGAAATTTATGTGTGTACGAAGTCGAGGGGACGAACCCCTTGGGCTGGACTGGCCTGGTCCGGCCGGTCCGCCCGGCTTGGGCTGGCATGCGCCAGTTGGGCCGACTCGCAGCGTCAGCCTATGACCCGACCATGGACCCTTGATCCACCCTCATACTAACTGGCCCTCGTGGTCGGTCATGTCATCACGCATAGATCCACCGAAGGCGGGTCTTTTTCCCTGCACTGTGTCGCGCACCGCGACCCTGCTCCATCATGCCCGCCGCCTGGAGCCGCCGCCGAGAACCACGCCACCACACCGCCTGGGTCTACCGCCATGTCGTCGTCCCGAAACCATGCATCTGCCCCCTGAAATTCCCTATGCAACCCCCGTCCCCCGCCGGACCTCCCTAGAACCACCGAAAAAAGAGGAAAACAGCTGTGAAACTTCCCTGGGCCGCCCCGGACACCCCGTGGCTTGTAATATCAATATGAAAGGCCCTTTGGGAAGCTAAAATTGGGATCTACAAAAATATGGGCTTCGCTAAATTATAGGAGAGCATTTTAAAGCAATGAATTGTATTTAAAGGGGGTTGCGGGAATTAAAATGATAAAAACACATGCCTACCTCGTTGGGTGTAGCTAGTAGCTTCGTCGACGATCCACCGGAGTCGCTGCGCCTTAACAGAGAGGTGGACGAGAGAGGAGGTGTTCATTGAGATGAAACCACCAAATAGATAAGCAAGGGGGAGAAGTGGGTGGGGGTGGTGTTTAAATAGAAAAACACTTAAACCCCCTGCCCGTAGACCCCATACCCAAACTTTCAGCGGGGTCGGGGTTAAGTCACCCCTAGGGTAAAAACCACATTCTGAGCACAACTTCGGTCTTAGAATTTTAATTTGAGCCTCCGTTCAAAACATGTAAAGCCCATGTTCGAGGCCGCTAAATTAAGAAATCACCCCTGGTGGTGTTTTTCATAGGAGGGTCACGCCCACGAAAGTTATACCCCTCCTAGGGTAAATGGCACGTTTCGGACTCAACGATGCCCTCAGTTTTTCTATCCAAGCAACCGTTTAAGAGTTATTCTATTTATTTTTTTGTGTCTAGTTTGAACACACTTAAAATTTAATTACGTCCACACTGGGGCTCAGAATCACACGCCGTCTGAATGCCATGCTCTGGAATAATATTAAGAAAATTTCAAAGTCATACAAGATCAAAATTAAAGTTACTACATCATTATCTCCTTCAAGATTTTCATACCCAAAAAACAAAACAAAAAAACAACTTAGGATACTGAACTCACATCCGGATCTCCCATTCCCAGGTTCTCTCCTTCACCATCCCGTGCTGCCACAGCACACAAACCAAAGGGATGGTCCGTCCACACAGTGCCCGCTCCTGTCAGCCCTCAATCGCCACCGGGTGATCTATGTAGGTGGCCACACCCTCAATGTCTAGATCTCCCCAGTCGATAACATGCGTGGGGTCATGCACGTATTTCTTCAACTGCGAAATGTGGAAGACATCATGCACCCTCTCCAGCTGTGGGGGTAGAGTAAGATGGTAGGCCACCTCACCGACTATGCGCACGATCTCAGAGGGCCTGATGATCCTCGGGGACAGATTACCTCCCCTGCCAAACCTCCAATACCACGTTGTGGGGAGACCCTAAAAAAGACATGGCCCCCATTCTAGAACTCCAAAGGCCTACGAAGATGATCTGCGTAGGACTTCTGTCTGCTATGAGCCGTCCTCATCCGCTCACGGATGACCGGCACCTTCTCCGTCATCGCCTGCACCAACTCTGGGCCCACGAGGGAGGTCTCCCCAACCTTCTCCCAACACACGATGACCATAAGGGTCCCCCGTAGAGGGCCTAAAAAGGTTTCATGCTAATAGTAGAGTGGTAACTGTTGTTGTACGCGAACTCCACCATGGGTAGGTGATCCTCCCAACTTAGGCCAAAGTATAACACGCACGCCCTAAGAATATCCTGCAACACATAGATTGTGTTCTCAGTCTTCCCATCCTTCTGGGGTTGAAAAGTTGTACACATCCGTAGCTGGGTCCCGGATCCCTATTATAGGCCTCTCCACAATCGTGAAGGAAACCGCGCGTCCCGGTTAGAGAAGATTGTCAAGTGTACTCCATGAAGGCGGACAATCTCCCGAACGTACAGCTGCCCCAGACTCTCCACCGTGCTTGGATCCCTAATGGCAAGGAAGTGAACTGACTTCAGGAGTTCGTCCGCTATCAGCCAAATGGAATCTTGGCCCTTAGATATGCACGAGAGCCCTATGTCGAAGTCCATAGATATGCCATCCCACTTCCACTATTGAATATCAAGGGGCTGCAACTACCCTTCGAAAACCTGATGCACTTCCTTTACCTACTTACAGGTAAGACACTAAGAAACAAACTCAGCCATGCTCTACTTCATGCCAGACCACCAAAACTGCCGCTAAAGGTATTTTTCCATCTAACCCACACCGGGATGTATAACCAAGGGAGAAGTGTGGAACTCCCACATCACCTCCTCCCGCATCTCCACTAGTACTACACCCCACCCTTGGAATAGGTTATCGTGATTCCCTCCATTAGAATACCCATTGGGTGCATCGCCCATGGATATCTAATCATGCAGTACCTCGCTGTCAACATCCCCCTAGCTGCGACTCTCTCACACGCACATGGAGCGAAGTAGTCAACACCATCGACTGTAGAAAAGTTGTGCCCTCCTACTCCACCAAGGTCAGCATTAGAGAAGACAACTGCTTTTAAGCTTACCACACTAACCGAGCATGGGACTTCCGGCTAAGAGTATCTGCTACAACATTGCCCTTCCCTAGGGTGTAGACTCTCTCGAAATCATAGTTCAACATAAACTTAATCTAGTGCCTCTGCCACAGATTCAAATTCCTCTGAATGAAGATATACTTGAGGCTCTGGTGGACTGAGTAGACATCAAAACTCTCATCCATATGGTAGTGTCTCCATAGACTCAAGGTGAATACCACCGCTTCCAGCTCCAAATAATGAGTCGCATAATTCTGCTCATGGGACCTCAACTGCCTCGACCCATATGCAATCACTACTCGCTACTGCAACATCACACACTTGTGCCCATCTCCTGATGTGTCACAGTATACTATGGCCTCAACGCCCTCCTCTGGTAGCCTCAACACTTGAGCACTAGTTAGCCTTTTTCTAAACTCCTCGAAGGCCTTCTGGCACTAATCCGTCTAGGTGAATAGTCGTCCCTTTCGCGTCAATGCGGTCAAAGGGGAGGCAATCCTGCTGAAATATTCCAAAAATATCCTATATTACCCTGCCAAACCAAGGAAGCTCCGCACCTCTAACACATTCTTGGGTGGCTCCCAAGAAAGCATTGCCTCTATCTTTGTGGGATCTATGGCCAATCCCTACTCCGTAATGACATGCCATAGAATGTGACCATCATGAATCCTGAAATGACACTTAGAGAGCTTCCCATACTGCTGGTGCTCTCGGATTATGTCTAGGACTATCCTAAAATACTCCACGTGGTCCTCCCGTATCGCAGAGTCGAAGAGTATGTCATCAATAAAGACAACCACAAACCAGTCCAAGTATGGATGGAAGATCTGGTTCATCAAAGCCATGATAATGGCGGGGCATTCATCATGCCAAAGGGCATCAATAGATACTTGTAATGCCCATATCAACAAAGGAAAGCCAGCTTCTGGATGTCGGCCTCACGAACTCGCAACTAGTGGTAGCCGGATCGAAGATCAATCTTGTAGAACCACTTTGCACCTCTCAACTGATCGAAGAGGTCATCAAACATTGGAAAAGGGTACTTATTCTTTATAGTGGCCTGATTAAGGAGATATTAGTCGACACAAAGCCGCAGAATCCCATATTCCATTTTCACAAACAAAACTGGAGCTTCCCAGGGGGACACACTGGGCCTGATGAATCCCTTCTCACGATGGTCATCCAGCTGAAGTCGTAGCTCTCAAAGCACTGGGGTTGCCATCTGATAAGCCACACATGATATCGGGGATGTCCCCGGCTTCAAGTCAATGCAGAACTCCATCTATCACCTCATAGGTAGTCCCATAACATCCTCGTGAAAGACGTCTATATAGTGCTCTACAATTGTATAAACCCAGGTGCATGTAGCATCCTCTACTCTGAGTTCCATGCTTTCCAACTGGTGAAAAAGAGTTCAAGGTCTCCTACTTATATTACACATCTACTCTTCCACGAGGTCTCATTCACAAAGGAGGGTGAACCTCATCCCATCAAAAAATAGGCCTCTGACTCGTCTATACCGACAGTCGATCTAGGCGTGAACCATAGAAAGCCAATCCATGCCCAGAATGACATCATAAGGTTCCATCGCGATGACGAGCAGGTACCACGTGAAAATCCCTCTTCTGAATGACAGTTCGGACTGTCTGTAGACAAAGGTCACTAATGAGGCACGTCCCCTAGGAAACTCGAGGCTAAGTGCAGGTGTCAGCGCCTCTACTGGAAGATCCAAATCTCATACCAAAAACAACAATATAAAGGAGTGGTTGGAACCGGTGTCTACTAATACTGAAGCAAGCGTAGAGTAAACACAAAGCATACCTCGAAAAATCTTGTGTGCTGGGTGGGGGGGGGGGGTCACAGACACCCATAGCATGCAGCTGCTCGTGGCCCCCTCCGCCAGCTCCCTGAGCCTGGTGAGCGCCACCCAGTGGTGGCAGTGGAAGGACCTCAAAATAAAATCTCAGACCTCTAGGTCATGCCGCTCTACCTCTGCCTCCTCCCTAAGGACCACCCTGTCCTCACCTGGGGGATCCCTGGTCACGGAGCTGCCTCTGCCGCTACGGTGTGCCCCCTGCTTGCCAGAGCTGCTCGGTACGCCCGGTCGGGTAGTACCATGATAGGAAGCCACGCCTGTCACAAGAAAAGAACTGGCTCTCTCTTGCCTGCCTCGGTGCTCCACGGCGCCACTGTGGTGTATGACCCTGCCCTTGTGAATGCTCACGAAAGGGCCTCCTTGACCGAGGTTCTGCTCTCTTCCACATGCCTGTCACTAATGACTCTCCTCTGAAGCGGCCACTGCTAGGCCTTGTCAGCTGGAATCCCTCAGCTAGGAATCCCTCAGTCACGAGCACCCGCTCTAGAAAAACGACATAATTAGGGATGCATAGGGGTATTACACTAGCAAGAATCTCCCTGCGAAGACCCTGCTCAAACTTTCGCGCCCGAATGTAACTGTCACAGATCATATTTTCCAAGTAGCATGTCAGATCGGTAAACCGGGCTGAGTACTACGCCATGGTCATCCCCCCTGCTTCAGCTCCAAATGCTCCAGAATATGAAGAGAACATAAGCAAGAGGGGGAGTACTCCTCTCGGAAGAGCTTCTAGAAGTTATCCCACGTGAGAGATGACTCGACGTGGGTCTATGTAACCAACCCCCACCAACGCCCGACCATCCCATGGAAAAGGATGGTAGCTAGGGCTACCATCTGATCTGTTGGAGTCTATACTAGCCTGAAAAGTCGGTCCATGGACTTTAGAAAGTCGTCCGCTGCGTGGGGATCTGGGTCCCTGTGGAACTTCTGAGGTCGCTGACGCTAAAAGTCTTGGAGCACACTCTACCTGCGCTCAACCTCGTCCTGTGATGCCGGTAACAACTGCCGCTTCTCAGGTGGGGGGGGGGGGATACGACTGAAGCAGTAGGCGAAAGGGGATCACCTGAGGGTCCCTGAACTGACAACTCGTTGCTCGCTGGGTCGTCATAATGAACTAGAGAGGTTAACCTGACTGGCTGCTGTCGAGGGTGAATCTTGAAAATTATCAAGGATTACCGTGATCATATGAGTAGATATATATATATATATATATATATATATATATATATATAAGAGTAATAACAAAGGGGAGCTGACCCAAAAAGGCCAGTCAAAGACTCAATCCTACTAGATGCATGTTCCAAAGTTCCCTACAACAAATGTCTCAGCGTGCCTAGTTGATAAGCAGGTTATCAGGGTCCTAGTGAATGGATTTGGTGGTCATATGTACCATCACATGACTCCCTGGCATGAGAGCCGCTCTCGAGACACATCGACACTATTTCCCTAAATCTCAAACAATACCTTTTTAGGGACATCCGAACAAAACCCCAAGGAAAGAACCACCTCTGATACCACATTTTCACAACCCGACCCAACCAGTCTCGAGCCGTAACTACCCCAAGCCTGCCCTTATAGGACAGGTACTGGTGACAAGCGCCGAAGGCATAACAATCTCGGGGAGGCCTTTGTCTAAGTACTTGTACACACACAGAGAAAACTCAATGCAGATGTGTAGGGTAAAAAAGAAAACCAAAGGACAAACAACTATAACCCAACCACAGTCTTGCATCAACCTCTAAATAGGAAATGTAAAGTGCTGAAATGTACTGACAAATAATGAACAAGAAAAGAGGAAAAACATGCGCCCAACTAGAAAAGTGCCACAACCGACAACAAGTAACAAAATTAACATCTAGCGAGTCTCACACCTGAAGGAACTATTATGATCACCGAACGTAGTCCATGATCATGTGTATTCTACGCTCCTCTGTAGTCTCGATTGAACTGTCTGTTATCAGCACAAGCACACCAAGTGTGGGCAAAGCCCAAACAAGGGTGAGTATAAAGATACTCAATAGGATTCTTCGAAAACTCTAGGTCAAAAAAGGAGGTACTAAACGGTAAACTATAGACAAAGCAATGTAAGAGTACAATAGAGAGATTACAACTCATCCCAACAAAAGAAAGTAGACTTGTCCCAACTAAGAGGTGATAGTCACGAAAAGCTCATGGCATACCCTGCGTGTGTTTGGCCCTGCTAGAAGGAGAGTAACTGGACCCAAGGAGTGGGAAAAAAATGTAGGGTGTATAAATATATATGCTCAACAAGAATCCTGAACGAGTGTATAAGGGGAACTCTATCTCCATGCTCAACCCAGGAAAATGTTTCCATTAGTTCTATGGATGTCCACAACTGATTACAAAAAGTCCCACACGTCAAAACCGCCACATCGCTAAACCGTAACACCAAACAATCCCTCTCTGGTAACCACAGAGAAAAACCACTGACTAGCCTCATCAAAAGGGGTGGAGTCTAAAAGAAGTCGACAGGTAACCCACTGCCTAGCCCAACTGGAGGGTAAACCCCAAAAGGTCATCGGGTGACCCACTGCCCAGCCCCACTGGTGGGTAAACCCTAAAAGTAAATGGGTAACCCACTGTCCAGCCCAAACAGAAGGTAAATCCTAAGGTCAACGGGTAACCCACTGTCGGCCCACCTGAAGGGTAAACCCTAAATGTTAATGGGTAACCCACTGCCTGACACACTCGAAGGGTAAACCCTAAGGTCAACGGTTAACCCACCGCCCAGCCCACCATGAGGGTAAACACTAAAACCCAAAGGATAATCCACTTCCCGTCCCACCCAGAGGGTAAACCCTAAGGTCAATGGGTATCCCACTTCTTGAACCACCCGGTGGGTAAACCATAAGGTCAACAGGTACCCAACTGCCCGACGCACCTGGAGGATAAACCATGATATGGGTCTGATAACTCTGCGATGCCCGTTCCATCACTGGGTGTCGCTAATATCATGACCCTGTGTTGGGTTGGAGTGCGTCAAAGAAACCTTCGAACAACTTCCGTTTACACTTCCACATTTAATAAGATCATGTAAGAGGCTACTCTCACCCAAACAGATTACCCTATTGTAATCCTTGTGGAAAAACATGTCATATAGACTAATTACTCACTAGAAAGAGACTCCTGGTAAAAAAGTTACTCAACACCTCTTTACGCCCATACGACAACTCGTGGGGCCCACACCTCGGTCCCGAAAGTAGTCGGGAGAATGGAGCCATTGCGATGCCCACATAAAAACACTCCAAAATGACTACCCATTCTCCCATAATGGACGTCTGATGAAAAAGTCGCAAAACTCTGCTCACAGCTAAAATGACGGCCCATGGGGCCCATGCCGCAACTCTGGATTCAATGCCTAGAACTACATTGGACCACTTCATCTTGACGCTAGGTTCACAATGCCATTGACGACGCCTTAAATGGACTCTGGATGTGTTTACGCAATTCAAAAGAAGAAACCTGGTGTAGTACATAACGAGCGTGACGCGCCACCGAGCCCCTGTCTCAGGAATTAAAATTTCCCAAGACCATCTCAAAAGCTTAGTCTCGAGCTGAGGATTGCACTGCCACAGACATAAAAAAAAAGAGACCAATTGTTAAATTTACGTGTTTCTGAAGTCATGGGGATGAACCCCTTGGGCCGGCCCGACTCGCAGCGCCAGCCCGTGGCTCAGCCACGCGGCCTGGCCATGGACCCTCGCTCCACCCTCGTGCCGACCGGCCCTCGTGGCCAAAGGTGGTCTCACATGGAGACCCGACAAAGGCGGATCTTTCTCCCTACATGGGATTGCACGATGCAACCCTGCTTCGTCGCACCCCGGCTGTAACACCCCAAGCCTTCAATAATGCAATAGCTAGCATTGTACGCAAGTTCGAGATTCTAACACACCGCGACCAATCAAAGTAGCAGTTATGAATAGTAATACACACGTTTTGAAATTATATAAATTTTATATTTCAAAATGGGCTTCATTTTTGTATTCGGAATATCGAAATTATCCTATGTTGATTTTTTTGTAATTTTCTGAGAACTTCCAATTTTCTATGAATAGAGAAAATACTTAAAAACAACTTTTTTAATAAAAATAATTTATAGTGATAAATTATACTATTGAGTGGTTTTAAAGTATAATTAGAATATATTTTTACCATTTTATCCAATGGCGTTCATTAGAATTAATTTCACTTTGAAATAGGACATAAATAATTGTCAATCTTTTGATATATATTGCTTCTTAAAAACACGCTACTTGTTGTGACAGTAGAATTAATTATTAAATTAATTAAACCAACTTATATGTTTGGAATTTTTTAAAATAGAAATAATTTTTTAATTAGGAATATCAAATATAGCTTAGGGTGAATTTTAGGTATTTTTCTGAAAATCTTCAATTTTTGATGAATAGTGAAACCCCTAAGTGGTAGTTTAAAAACTAATTTTTCATGTAAATGAAACATTACCACTTTTGTGATTTGACTTTAAAAAATCCGACATACATGGTTTTCATTAGGAAGAAAAATTTTGTTAAATGAGATTAAAATAATTTTTTGGTGAATAGTAACTTTTAAGTTTTATTAAACCCGATTAAAGGCAATTAGTGAAATTTAAGGTAAAAATGATATTATAAAAATATAAAAATATCTTGAAACATGTACTACACTTATTGGATGAGTCATGGACGATCAAGAAAATCCATGGGTCAACTTGGGGACCCCATGGAGCCACCTGGGTAAGAAAATGACATTAATAATTTTTTATTTAAAGTAAAAAATTAAATTGTCACAAACATCTGTGGTTTTAATAAACAATTATTACATGAGGTTATATAAGTTAAATTTTTTACTATAAATATTCATTGGAAAGATAAAACGATTTCCTACATCATGGAATTTTTTTTATAATTTTTAGACATTAAATAAATTAAATTTTTTATGACACAATGTTGATTCAGCGATTACCTCATTAATTAACGATTTAAATAAAATGAAAAGATAATGTAAAATCTAAGACATAAACTTGTCAAAAACCTATTGGATGAGTCTATTTCGAACCCTTATCACCTTGAACTCGAAATATATCATTGTGGGGCCTTTAAAATCCGAAAACAATTTCATAATAATGTAACATTTCATGACTTTCCAAGAGTGCCCCTCCTCCCCTCTTATAAAAGGCCCCCACCTCTACCACCTTATACACACCATAAAATCCATTTGTCTCGGCCAAAATCTGCCCAAATAATCTCTAATCTTCCCTATATTACTCCTAGAATCCTCAATTTGGGAAGAAGTCTTCATAAGGAAGCCTTTGGCTCAAATCAAAAAGAGTTACCCAATTTTAAGGTAATGTCTTCTCTTGTGTTCTTTTGTTTTATTTTGCTTCTCCAACCCCCTAAAATCTTTTTATTACATTATTTTTGTAAAAAAACTAGTATCTTCAATATAATAGGATGTTTTTATGGGAATTATTTTATTTACACTTACACACACCTTCGTCTAATGGTTAATGAACATACTGTTTTTGTGGGTGGCGAAATACTGCCTCACGAAACGATGATTGTTAAATCTTCTTTTAACACCTCTCATGGTGGCCATTAAGATGTCACTATATTTATATATGATATATATTATGTTTATGTTTTCTTTATGCTTCAATATTTATCATTTATGGAATACCTTTAGGATTTCCATTATGGGTAAACACGATAATTTCATTTTAGGAAGGGCGGACTACCGCCCCCTCAAAGTGATTTGAATCGTTAATGCCATATGTGGGATGTATAAATGATAGAGTAAATGATATTATATATGATATTATACTTGAATTATAATATACCTTTATATCATTGTGATTTCATTCCATTAAATATGAAATAGAAATGAAAGTAGTGTTCATGCGTACGTACGACTTACCGTCTCCATGAACTGTGCATTTTATTTCTTACATATAAATGTTATGTAATATTATAAATGAATGTATATAATGGATATATATGATATATATTATATCTACATCATGAAAACAATTCTGGATATAATTGATTTTTTACCACATGAACAACGTGTAATTATAAGAAATTTATTTTTGACTCAAATACCTAAGATCGACAAAAGGACCGTTATTAACATAAATAATTACATAATGTTCATAACATGGTAATAAGTGATATAAAAGGAATAATGAACATGAAAAAGGTACTTAAGAAATTATAAATTAACTCTAGTTTAATATTCAGGAGGTTAAAGAGCGTTCGAGTCAAGTCGGACACGAGGTAAGGGAACTTCTTAACCCAATTTCCGTTCTTTGGGTTAATCTCCTACTTTCAAATTATGTCATGATATTATTATGTTCTATCTTGTATTTTTACTTCATTTTTGTGTATTATAGTGAATACACATAATACATCTATTTTATTTAAAAAGTTATCATTGTAAGGGACTTCGTCTCAATCTCCTTTCATTGAGGCATATTTTTTTATATACACAAATTTCTTTTATACGCTGTATAAACCCCTTTGACTTTTACGTTTATTCAAAAGGAATCTTTTTATACGAAGCGTTTTACTAGATGACAAAAAGGAATGTCTTTTTTTGTCGTACGTATGTGGCGACAACGACTTCTCCACAAGCGTGACCATTATTTGAGTTTCATCTTCCTCTACAAGCCATAACTATTTTGAAATAAAAAATAAATACAAAGTTTTAATTTTCTTTAATTTTGGTATTGAAAATGGTTTTGAAAGTGTTTTTTATTATATCAATGTGTTGTATTGGTATCTTGTGATTGAAATGTGGAAATGTTATGTTTCCTTTATGCATGTTTTATGTGATAATATTATGTTATGGTTTATGATATGTTTAAACCTATTCATATGAGGAATGCATTGGACTTAATAAGTGACGGGTGGAGCCCATTATAGCTCCTCGATGCATCGGAAGGTCTAATGAGACAAACTAGTGTCTTGGCATGAGGCCTTGACAAAATCTTATTTGGATTCTTGGCACGAGGCCCTGGCTACGTGGTTATGATAGTCTGGCATTATGCATTCCATCATTATGAAAGTGGTTATTGATATTGCATGTGATTATTCGACTAGTAGAATATCCATGTGAATAAGTAAATGAAATTATTTAATTTTATTTTTTACATATTATGTATAAGTTTAAGTTTATAAGGCTTTTGTTTTAGTTATACATTGCCATAAATGTTAATGGTTATTTATGAAAGCTTCTGTTATATTGTTATCCTTACTGAGCATCTGAGCTCACCCCTTACAATGTTTTAATTTTTCCAGGATGTGAAGAAGTATATTATGAATGACTTTAAGGGATAGTATGACGGGATATGAAGAGAAGATGTTTTTGTAGTTTGGTTTTACTTTATGATTTAATGTAAGACTTATGAATGTATCTAGTGTTTCCAAGGCTACTAAACTAATCGGTCTTTTGAGACTTGATCCATTGTGATCATGCCAATGTTACGCAATAATGCACCAACTCTGGGTAACTGGGGTCGGGGCGTAACAGTTTGTATCAGAGGGAGGTTAGTACTAACCTTGGAAGCTAGATTTAGAAAAACTCTGATTAGAGCACATAGCCATAAGATAGACTTTGAGGATTAGTATAGAAGAACTTCCTTGAATTTTGTTGTTGTAGAGATTTTATGAGTTTTCCGAGCAATACATCCGGGTCTGGATATGAGCAGGTAGAGGTGGCTCTGGCACAGATGTACCTAGGGGTAAAACCCGAAAACACCGCTTTGAGCTACACTTGAACGGGAACTGGTGCACGACAATGGGCCTTGCTGCACTCTTGGTTACGAAACTCCCGGGGGATATGCTTAGGATAATTCTCATTTTCTTTACAAACCATTATTAAGGGTTTATGAGTATATACTTCCTCAAAGAAAACATTTTTATGATTATGGATTATATCCATAAATTGTTCAATTTATGTTAAGTGTTTTAAAAGTATGGAATTATGTATTTCAATTCATAAACTAATCTAGTTTATGAAATTGTTTAGAAATGGCATCTAGTGGGAGGAATAGACCCCGTATCAATGCACACACTCCTTGTAGGGATTTCCCTCCTGTTCAAGATAATTATAGTGGAGCTGGAGATAAAATTGGTGCTGATCAACTTATCACCATACTGGGAAAACTCACTCAGGTTATGAATAATAGCCTTACTCATATGAAGCACCCTAATCCACAATGTGGATGATCAATGTTAGATATTTTCATGAGGAAACAACCTCCAACATTTAATGGGGGTACAAATCCATTAGTAGCTTAGAAATGGATAAAATCTTTAGAGAAAATATTCCATGCCTTGGGGAGTAGCGAAAGAGAGAAGGTTGTCATGGAAGTTTACCGCCTCACTGGAGATGCCGATCAATGGTGGTCGCTGATTCAAAACATGAAGGAAGATGATGAAGTATCAAATATGGAATGGAGGGAGTTCAAATATCTTTTCTTAGAAAAATACTACCCCTGTGACCATCAAGCAGATATGGAAAGCCAATTTCTGAGTCTGAGACAAAAGGAGGATGAGAATGTCGCAAAGTATGAGGCTAAATTTACAAGGTTAGCAAGGAATATAACCAATTATATATGTAACCCAAGAAGTAAGATTGATCGTTTTTTGATGGGTTAAAACCGTTTCTCCATCGAGCCTTAGTCTCACAATCTTTCTCATTATACGAAGATATTGTCTCATGTGCTATCAAGACAGAAAAAGAATTCTCTAAATCTTATGACAATAAAGTAAAGCAAGAGAAGAAGAGAATGGTGCAACAAGAGAGGGATAAAGGGAAAAAAGTAAAGAAGGATTTTCCATTATGCGATAATTTTGGGAAGAATCACCCCGATACTTGCCTAAAAGGAATGAGAGTTTGTTATAAATGTGGAGAAAATGGTCACCATGCTCGTGATTACAAGGGAAAGAAAGAGGCTATCAATGTTGAATGCTAAAATTGTAGGGAAATGGGGCATTATGCAAATGAATGTCCTAAGCATCAGGGAAAATTACCTCACAAAAGGACAAGGGATCAAGGAAAATATTATGATGTTACTATATTTGAAGTGGAATAATTAATGTATTGGTGCTTTTGGACTCAAGGATTATATTCTGGTTATTAGAATAATGTGATATATATAAGGACTGTACTGCAGTACTTGTTGTTTTAATTAAGGTTTTAATATGATTAAGGTAATCATATTTTTGTTTGTGACAATAAGAGATACTTTACTTTGTTTGGGGAATCTGATGATACAATTGATTTTGGAATTTAGGGACCTTTTAGAGAAAGTCTGGACAGAGGTATTTTGGATAACTATAAAGGTTAGAATGAATTAAGTTGAACTTTGGATAATATTGTTTAAGGTTAAAAAATTTTTGAAGATTATTTTTGGAATATTATAATACTATAGTTTTAGGAAAAGGACAACCTACAGGTCGGGGGATAAACCGTCGCGTCGGACAAAGCTGCAGGAATCGAACCCACAACCATAGTGTGACAAGACATTATTACCTACCACTAGCCTACAGGAAGTCCCTAGTTTTTAAAAAATAGTTTTCCTAATCTAAATTGTATGTGTTAATATTTGGAACGTTGTACAATTAGGATAAATATAATATTTTTGAGTTCTATTATCTTTTTGAGTGAAAGATGGGTTTGTAGTAAAAATTTATTAAAGAATGAAAGTCTGCATGACAAGTATGTATATTCCCTTACGTTCTTAGTAAATCTCCTAAATAAATTCCTCAACTTTATAAAAGGTAACTTAAAACAAAAATGTTGTCGGTTAAATTTTCCTATGGGGGAATCAATGATCATTTAACCAATCACAAGTTTGTGATTTTCTTATAGTTAACTTTGTCCTAACCCTGTTTTCTACAACTCTCCATCAGACCTTGATGGTCTGTTTTTCCCCCATATCTATATTTTCATAGAATCCTAGTATGGGCTCTCTTGGGAGACCTTTGTACTTCTCTTTATTTATTTTAATGTTATATTTTTATCAACCCTATTTCAGATGTGGGTTTTCGACAAAGGTATTTTCTATTTTCAACCTTTTATTTTCGAAGAACATTTTCAAATTGTGAGGATGCAATTTATTGCAGGAGGGGAGAATGTAACACCCCAAGCCTTCAATAATGCAATAGCTTGCATTGTACGCTATTTCGAGATTCTAACACACCGCTACCAATCAAAGTAGCAGTTATGAATAATAATACACACTTTTTGAAATTATATAAATTTAATATTTTAAAATGGACTCCATTTTTGTATGAGGAATATCGAAATTATCCTAAGTTGAATTTTTTGTAATTTTCTGAGAACTTCCAATTTTCTATGAATAGAGAAAATACTAAAAAACAAATTTTTTAAACAAAATAATTTATAGTGATAATTTATACTATTTAGTTATTTTAAAGTATAATTAGAATATATTTTTACCATTTTATCCAATGGTTGTCATTATAATTAATTTCACTTTGAAATTGGACACAAACAATTGTCAATCTTTTGATATATACTGCTTCTTAAAAACACACTATTTGTTGTGATAGTGGGAATTAATTATTAAATTAATTAAACCAAATTATATATTTTGAATTTTTTAAAATAGACATCATTTTTGAATTAGGAATATGAAATATAGCTTAGGGTGAATTTTAGGTATTTTTCTGAAAAACATCAATTTTTGATGAATAGTGAAACCACTAAGTGGTAGTTTAAAAACTAATTTTTCATGTAAATGCAACATTACCACTTCTGTGATTTGATTTTCAAAAATCTGACATACATGGTTGTCATAAGGATGAAAAATGTGGTTAAATGGGATTAAAATAAATTTTTTTGGTGAATAGTAACTTTTAAGTTTTATTAAACCTGATTAAAGGTAATTAGTGAAATTTAAGGTAAAAATGATATTATAAAAATATAAAAATATATTGACACTTGTCCTACACTTATTGGATGATTCATTACTGACCAAGACAATCCATGGGTCAACTTGGGGACCCCATGGATCCACCAGGTTAAGAAGATGACATTAATAACTTTTTATTTAAAGTAAAAATAAAATTGTCACAAACATGTGTTGTTTTACTAAAACAATTATTGCATGGGGTTATATAAGTTAACTTTTTTACTATAAATATTCATTGGAAATATAAAATTATTTCCTACATCATGGAATTTTTTTTATAATTTTTAGACATTAAATAAATTAATTTTTTTATGACACAATGATGATTCACTGATTACCTCATTAATTAATGATTTAAATAAAATGAAAAGATAATGTAAAATATAAGACTTAAACTTTTCAAAAACCTATTGGATGAGTCTATTTAGAAACCTTATCACCTTATCCTAGAAATATGTCATTGTGGAGCCTTTAAAATCCAAAAATCATTTCATAATAATGTAACATTTCATGACTATCCAAGAGTGCCCCTCCTCTCCTCTTATAAAAGGCCCCCACCTCTACCACCTTATTCACACCATCAAAGCCATTTGTCTTGGACAAACATTGCCCAAATACTCTTTAATCTTCACTCTCTTACTCCTAGAAGCCTCACTTTGGGAAGAAGTCTTCCCAAGGAAGCCTTTGTCTCAAATAAAAAAGAGTTACCCGATTTTAAGATAATGTCTTCTCTTGTGTTCTTTTGTTTTATTTTGCTTCTCCAACCCCTAAAATCTTTTTATTACTTTATTTTGTAACAATACCAGTATATTAAATATACTAGGCTGTTTTTATGAGAATTATTTGATTTACACTTACACACACCTTCGTTTAATGGTTAATGAACATACTGTTTCTGTGGGTGGCGAAACACTGCCTCATGAAACGATGATTGTTCAATATTCTTTTAACACCTCTCATGGTTACCATTAAGATGTCACTATATTTATATATGATATATATTATTTTTATGTTTTCCTTATGGTTCTGTATTTTTCATTTATGGCATACCTCTATGATTTCTATTGTGGGTAAATGCGATAATTTCATTTTAGGAAGTGCGGACTACCGCCCCCTCAAAGTGATTTGAATCATTAATGCCATATGTGGGACGTATAAAGGATGGAGTAAATGTTATTATATATGATATTATACTGTAATTATAATATACCTTTATATAATTTTTATTTCATTCCATTAAATATGAAATAGAAATGAACGTAGCGTTCATGCGTACGTACGGCTTACCGTCTCCATGAACGGTGCATTTCATTTCTTACCTCTAAATGTTATGTAATATTATAAATGAATGTATATACTGGATATATATGATATATATGATATCTACATCATGAATATAATTATGGATATAATTGATATTTTACCACATAAACAATGTGTAATTATAAGAAATTTATTTTTGACTCAAGTACCTAAGAGCGACAAAAGGACCGTTATTAACTTACATAATTACATAATGTTCATAACATGGTAATAAGTGATATAAAAGGAATAATGAACTTCAAAAATGTTCTTATGCATGTAGAAATTAACTCTAGTTTTTTTATTCAGGAGGTTAAAGAACGTTCGAGTCAAGTCAGACACGAGGTAAGGGAACTTCTTAACCCAATTTACGTTCTTTGGGTTAATCTCCTACATTCAAATTATGTCATGATATTATTATGTTATATCTTGTATTTGTACTTACTTTTTGTGCATTATAGTGAATACACATAATAGGTCTATTTTATTTAAAAAATGATCTTTTTAAGGGACTTCGTCTCAATTTCCATTCATTGAGGCATATTTTGTTATATACACAAATTTCTTTTATACGCTGTATAAACCCCTTTGAATTTTACGTTTATTCAAAAGGAATCTTTTTATATGAAGCATTTTACTAAACGACAAAAAGGAATGTCTTTTTTTGTCATACGTATGTGACGACAATGACTTCTCCACCGTCGTGATCATTATTTGAGTTTCAGCTTCCTCTACAAGCCATAACATTTTTTAAATGAAAAATAAATACAAAGTTATAATTTTCTTTTATTTTGGTATTGAAAATGGTTTTGAAAGTGTTTTTTATTATATCAATGCGTTGTATTGGTATCTTGTGATTGAAATGTGGAAATGTTATGTTTCCTTTATGCATGTTTTATGTGATACGATTATGTTATGGTTTATGATATGTTTAAACATGTTCATATGAGTAATGAATTGGACTTAATAAGTGGCAGGTGGAGCCCGTTACAGCTCCTTGATGCATCAACATGTCTCATGAGAAAAACTAGTGTCTTGGCACGAGGCTTTGACAAATTCTTATTTGTAGACTTGGCACGAGGCCTTGGATACGTGGTTATGATAGTTTGGCATTATGCATTCCATCATTAAGAAAGTGGTTATTGATATTGCATGTGATTATTCGACTAGTAGAATATCAATGTGAATAAGTAAATGACATTATTTAATTTGATTTTTTCCATACTATGCAGAAGTTCAAGTTTAAAAGGCTTTTGTTTTAGTTATACATTTCCATAAATGTTAATGTTTATTTATGAAATCTTCTGCTATATTGTTATCCTTACTGAGCCTTTGAGCTCACCCCTTCCAATGTTTTAAATTTTCCAGGATGTGAAGAAGTATATTATGAATGACCTACAGGGATAGTATTAGGGGATATGAAGAAAAGATGTTGTTCTAGTTTTGTTTTACTTTATGATGTAATGTAAGACTTATGAATGTATCTAGTGTTTCCAAGGCTACTAAACTAATCGGTCTTTCGAGACTTGATCCATTGTGATCATGCCAATGTTACGCAATAATGCACCAACTCTGGGCAAATGGGGTCGGGGCGTTACACCGGCGCCGTCACCCGTGCCCACCGCCTAGAGACGCCACCTAGAATCGTGCAACCACACCACCTGGGTCCGCCACCACACCGACATCCAGGAACTACACCGCCGCCACCAGGAACGCCCTGCGCCAACTTCATCGCCCACCAGACATCCCTGGAACATCCAGAAAAAGAGGAAAACGACCGAGAATCTTCCTGGGGCCACCTAGATGCCCTGGGGATCGAAATTTTGATCCGAAAGGACCGTTGGGAAGCTCAAATCGGGATCTACACAAATATGGGCTTCACTTGATGATCGTACAGAATTTCAATGTGATGAATTAAATTTAAAGGTGGTTTCAGGAATTAAAACAATAAAAACACAAGCCAACGTGGCTGGACATAGCCCATAGCTTCATCGACGATCCGCCGGAGTCACCGCACCTTGCCGGAGAGGTGGAGGATAGGGTAGGAGTTAGTTCAGAGGAAACCACTAAATAGAGAATAAATGGGGGAGAAGAGGGTGGGGGTGGTGTTTAAATTGAAAAACACGTAAACCCCCCAATCATAGACCTCGTACCCAAAATTTTGGTGAGGTCAGGGTTAAGACGCCCCAAGGGTAAAAACCATGTTCTGAGCGCAATGGAAGTCTCAAAATTTTAATCTAAGCCTCCATTCAAAATTGGTATTGTTCAGGCCCGAGGCCGCCAAATTTCGGAAATGCCCATGGTGGCATTTTTCACAGAAGGGTCGCGCCCAAGAAAGGTATAACTCTCCTAGGGTAAGCGGCACGTTCTGGATTCAACAGTGTCCTCAATTTTCCCATTAGAGCAATAGTTTAGGAGTTATTCTGTTTATTTGGAGTGTCTAGTGTGTACGCGCTAAAAATTTAATTCCGGCCACACCGGGGCTCAAAATCACACGCTGTCTGAACGCCCTACTCTGAAATAATATTAAGAAAATTTAAAAGTCTTACAGGCTCAAAACCTGGGTTCTTACATCCAAATAGGTAAAATTGAAAATGGGGGTGAGGATAGGTATTTTGGATTCGAGTGGGAGGTGAAATCACCAAAACACATTAATAATTGAAAATGATATAAAACAAACAATGTTTTTTAAAATAAAATATGCCCATGGGCTAGCCCATTACATAAATAAGTAACCCAAATTCATCATTTTTATGAATTTATAAGGGGTCCAAAAGGATGTGGTAGTATTACTATATCTGTGGAAACCAAATGGAAAGTGTAATGAATGAAAAATGTTGAAAATCAGAGGAGTTATTAATGAAACAAATTGGGATTTTAAAACTACAAATGGGCTCACAGTTGGCCCGAATAATTAAGTAACCACCCTTTCCCCAAAAACGCATAAAAAAAAATGGAGAACCCAAATTAGAGTGATTAGACATATATGGGAGCTCAAAAATAAAAATTAACCTCACCCAAAACCCTAGAAAAGGATCAGGATTTTCAATGAACTAGATCAAAACCGTGACATGAAAAGAAGAAAAATCGGTGTGACATTTCCTAATTTTAATTTTTCATATATCGACTAACATACATGATTTAATGTCTGTTTTGAATTGTTCTACTAATAATGGGTTATATGAACGAATTATTAGGACTATAATTAGTTGGTATTTTTATTAATTTATAATTAATAACTAGTTTTTTCATCATAACATTAGCACTAGGATCCACTTTATCAGTTTTTATGGAATAATCTATCCCATGTTAAATTTGACATGGAGGCTTCCCCGTATATTATCCTCTAATACCATTAAATTAGATCATTGATTCACATTGTCCGTGTTTTTTACACAGAATCAATCGATAGAGGTTGAGGGTTGACTAGAAAATTCCATTCATCCATCAAATTAGTGGGTTACTTCCATAAGATGTGGATAAGTAGTTTCTCTTCCTACCCAAAAATAATTTCCATTTCACCTTCATTAAAAGTCAAGTAATATTCATCCCACACTTCTAACATGTGGGGAGTCAGCATTTTTTCTACCATGAAATTTCTAAAATTAAATCCATTCTATACATACAATCTCAAGACCCATGAGATGCATGACATGAAAAAATACATCTTTTGGACATTGATGTCACGTCATACAATTTTATCATTCATTTTAAAGTCTTTATTAACCCAAAGATTTCATGGAATCATATTTATCCAACTAAAAAATATTTTAACTTTATATTTTGTATCAATAACCTTGATAGAGATTTAATTTTTATGTCTTAGGAGGTTCTCCTCATAGACCCTGATGGATTCATCAATGTGTTGTTTGATTCAAGGTAATACTCCATCAATTATTTAGTCAGGGTTTGTGAAAAATATATAAAATGAAAAACTGTTGAGAAATTATTTACACACTGTACCTCCAATAACCTATTCAGGGTTAGTATTTTTTACTACCATCAACCATAAATAAGATTTCCATCCATATGATAAAAAACCATAAGGGACATTTACTTATATGAGAGAATAAGTATCAAGGGAATATTTTCAATGGAGTTATTTTTCAATGCTTAATGGATAAGAATATCTATTAAATGTATGAGCTAATTTCCTTATAAAGGATTAAAATCAAACAAGATTTTTATTATGGGGGATTTTGTGTTTCCTATAAATTCAAAATTCATTTCTAAAACATTAGTTTTTTGAGAATATAATGTCATTATCTCCCTCATACATTATTTTAGAGTTCTAAGAATATCATTATTGAAGTCATCACATAACCCCAATCAGTGGTTATTGACCCAGTTCCTCCAATTTCCTTACATTGACAAAAATAAATGGAATATTAGGAATTAGAAATTTGATTATTAATCATATAATTAGGAAACTAGGAATATTAATGGAATCTCATGTAAATTACATACATTTTTTAAATAAATAATTTATAGGTTGTAATCTAATTAATCTGTCAATATCTTAACAAAAAATAATTTGGCCATTTTCTACCATCAATATGGTTAGAAATGTGATTTGGAATTTAAAATATCATATCCCCATAGATTATCAAAATTGGTGTAAAACATGGATATATTTATACACCATCTGATGTTTTAGTTATTACCCACTACACACTTTTTGGAGTTATTTCTCCTAGGTACAATTATTCTAGATCTACATCCACTGGTAGAATCTAAATTGAGATATTATTCTAGGAAACCACATACTATATATATTAAAATATATTAAAAATGTTATCATATGCATAATATTATCCTTAAGGCTTTGACAATGTTTATCTAATCCTAATCACCAAAACAAAATGACCATTCACAACTAATGTTTCTATTTTTTGAGATGGATCATATGGGATGGAATCCCATCACAAAAGGCATTTGGGACTGCAGTCCTTCACTACTACACTATTGAAATAAACCATGTCACAATTTTAATTCTTTGAGATAGACCTTCACAAATAGTAATAATATCATTGAATAAAATATCCATTTCAAATTTTTAATAAAAATATAAAATATGAAAATATAATTTATACTAGAATATAATAATATTAACATCAATAATTTTTTAATAAAAACATAAAATGTAAGAAACTGATCAATATTAGAATATAATGATTACATGTAAATAAATAAATTAATATAGTAAATCAATCATCATTTTTTTAATAATTCTTATTGAGAACACTATACACATCCTCATCTTAAGAATCTTCATCTTCTATGTCACGACCACCTCCCCCCAAACATGACCCTCATGAGCTGGCAATAGTGAAGTGGAGATAATGACCCCCAAGACCCCCTTCGATAGGTCCCGGAGTGGTGACAAGCACCAAGGGTATAGAATCACACACAAGATGGAAGGAATTACCCTTTTTCTTTAATAGGATCGGGAGATAAGGTAGTAAATCCCAACAAAACCAAAAGTGGAATTATAGGTAAATCCAAAAAAAATAATTCTCATATGCATGTTCCAAAATTAAATGATACAAAAGTAAAAGAAAACCCCATAAATAAGTACCAAAAGAAAAAAAAACAGCAACAACAACTGTCCCAAATTCTGAAGTAGTACGATCCTGCATGATCCCTGAAGTCCTCCTAGAGACCTAAAAACAGTTTTATATACGTAGGGTGAGCATACATTTATACTCAATAGGGAAAACCAAAGACTCTCATGCACAAGTGGGGAGGTATTCTAATGCCCTGTGGAAAAAGATATAACCAAATCACCTACCAAGTAAAACTATCCACCCAAGCATCACCAAGGCACACTCCTCAAATAATGTAAGTCAAGTAATGTATAGTAAAATCTCATCGATATTTGGGTACCCTGTGCCACTTTCCCACTGGTTATTGAAGACATCCTACGCATCGAACCTCTCCCGCCATTCTCACTATAGTCCCACTGCCACTCCATGCCCGCACAAACATGGGCTATCACTACCACACATCCCGCCTGCAAACACCTAGGCCACAACAACCACCTGTAACCATGCCTGCAAACACCTAGGCCAGAACAACTACTGCCACACCCAAAGACACATGGGCCTCATCCCAAAGACTCTTGCGAAACAAACTGCCCACGCACACCTGGGCCAACCACCACAACTACCCTACCCAAATAATCTTGGGATATAATGGTCCTCAGGCCATCAAAACATTCCTAAAGAGTCTAGGGCTATTTGGGAAAGGGATCAAAAAATGAGTTAATAACTAGCCACTCATAGGAGTGTTGAGAAAAACACCCTCCCCCGCGAAATGTGGGTGTTCGACACTAAGTGATCAACTAGGGTGGGGTGAGAATAAGAAACATAAGAACTAAAATTATATGTATAGGTAACAAGCACTCATCCCATTCTTGGGTTTCCAAATCCATCCTAAGCACAAACACCATCATTACTATTCATTCATAAAATAGGCACAACAATCACGGCCAAGTCACAACTCATTCCCAAAAACAACACCCCATTTAACACATTCCTAGTTTCATGTTCATGTGATCCCATTTAAGTAAATTCCACACTAATGGGAAACTAATAGGAATTACTACAAGCCAGAGAAAGAGAAGCACCCAAACATCAATTTAAGCATTCACACTAAGTTCTCTTGTAAAGTCACAACAAAAAAGGGATCAGTGAGATCCCTCAATGCACTGGAACCAAACCAAGCCTCGAGATACAGCCCCACACAACTTCAGATTCACGACCAACAACCATGCCACAACAGAGGATCACATCCCCATCCACATCACCCCATAAGCATCAAGCAGAACAACACACCTACTAAAAAACAGAGTAGAGAAACTTCCAGGTTCTAGCACATCATTCATTAGGTTCTTTTATCTGTTGGTTAACTGGGGTGACCACACAAGGATGATGCTCACTGGGCATCCATTTAACCAACGAGGTTTAGGTGATTAACCAATTTCCATGATATTGTTATTTAATCATCATAGAAGACAGGGTTTCATTAGTGCACAAGGAAATACCACCAACGACCATGATCTTCAGAGAGAATAAGCCCATACAGTTCACAACATATATCAATTGTAAAAGAGTACAACTGAATTGTCAAATGCACCCCATCGTTCATTAAATTTTTGTTTATTATCTTTGTTAAGGTTTGGTTTCATCCATTCCCACGAAAACAGTAGCGTACCCACCCAACAAGATACATAGTAAGGAGAGACGTAGGAAAATCCATACTTGGTTGATTAAGGATCGAAGTTCTTATTCAATGTGCCAAGAACTGGGGATGCGTGACTTGTAGGGGAGGTATATTGGGGACTCCAAGGTTGAGCAGAAAGGCTCCGGTAAGGGCGCACCACGTGGCTTGGGAAGGGGAACTCCCAACACACCAGGAATAAAAGGAGACCGGCCAAGAGAAATAAGTAGAAGGAATTACCGTGCGATATAAGGATGAGATCACGTTGTTATGGGATATAGAAATTTGAACAGATTTAAAGTCGGACCATGGTTCTCCATGTGGTTGGGTAGTTATGCAAGACAGGATTAATTGTCATTTAACAATTCTCCTCAGAGAGGTGGTCATAACAACTATGCGTTAAACAGTTTTCCTTAATAATAAGGATATGTATACAAGGGAGGAACTGGAAGGCACAACGAAGGGTGTGACACTAAGGAAAAACCACATGTTTTGGTAAGTTAAGGGTTACCCGACTCTTGGGGGATTTTAGAGATTATTTATGGACCTTAAATGGTTTTGAAAGAGGGTATTAAATCAACTTTACATCAAAAGATATGTTATGGGAGTGGAAAAGTCGGGAACTGGGAAAGAACAAAGTCTGCTCGGTGAGGACACAGTGCCCCGATCACGGTGTCACCCAGAATGTGCCACCATCACGGTGTCACCTCACTGTTCCACCCGGTGCCTGCGTCACGGTGCCACCCTCACGGTGCCACCGTCACGGTACCACCCTCATGGTGGATCCGTGTTTCGGCAAAGTAATGGACTAGTGGGCCAGGGCCATTACATCAGATACCTCTCATACTATTCTCTCCCTTGAGAATCAAAACTAGACCCGAAGAAAAGAGGGGTTCCGAACAACCACCTCGAAAGATACATCTCAAGAGTAAACCTCATCTACATCTATGAACACTTCCCTTTCCCCCCCTCAAGTAACAAGGAAATACTCAAGGGCCAACCTATCCAGTCATATGGGTTAGGGAGTTTCTTCCTCCATGTCAAGATAATATACACTTTTGGTGGCACTGACTCACCCGCAAGGTTTTAATCACATACACCTTAATGTATATTGATTAGGGATCAGGTCCTCCCCTCCCCATAGTCAGGACTCTACACACACATCAACATATCAAAGAAAACCACATGTTCTATAGTTAGAAATTTAAAGTGTTCCATAAAAAACATGTAAAAACAAAACAGAACAAAACTCAAAACTGCTCTGGGTACTGGGCGTGCATCTGTGTATCCTATTCCCAGGTATTTTCCTCGAGCCCGCCATGCCACCAAAACACACAAACCAAGGGAATGCTCCATCCACGGAGCACCTTATCCCCATGATCCTCGATCCTCACAGGTCATTCCACAAAAGTCATGTTGTCCTCGATATCCAGCTTTCCCCTGTCGAGGACGTGTGAATCGTCGTGTAGATATCATCTGAGCTGAGACACATGGAAAAAAACATGCAGTATCAGTAGTGGTTGTGGTAGAACTAGCTGATAAGACACTTCAACGACCCACCATAGCACTTTGAATAGCCTGAAGAACCTATGAGAAAGCTTACTCCCCCTGTCGAACCTCCGCTGTCCACACCAGGGGGAGGCCTTCCGGAATACGTGGTCCCTGACCTCGAACTCCAAGGGTCTCCTCCTATTATCGACATATGAATTTTTCTGGTCTTGGGCCGCCTTCATCCTCTCCTGTATTAGATCAACCTTCTCCGTCGTGCTCTACACCACTTTCAGGCTGGGAACACTTGCTTCCCCATCCTCAGACCAGCACATGGGTGGGCGACATAGCCTTCCATACAAAGCGTAGAACGCAACCATGCCAATGGTAGAGTGATAGCTATTATTGTGGGAAAACTCTACCAGAGGCAATTGTCTCACCCATGATCCCCAAAAATCCAACACACATTCTTGTAGCATATCCTCCACTGTTTGGATGGTGCGCTTTGTCTTCCCATCTGTCTGGGGGTGGAAGGCAGGGCTAAGATGTAGCTAGGTGCCAAAAGCCTGTTGCAGTCCCCTGCAGACTTGTGAGGTAAACGGTGAATCCCTATCCGAGACTATGGACCTCAGAACTCCATGAAAACTCACCACCTCATCCACGTACCTCTGTGCTAAGGCATCCACTTCACTCGACTCCTTGACCGCCTAAAAGTGAGCTGATTTTGTCAAACAGTCCACCACTACCCAGATAGCATCACACCCCCCTTGGACCTCGTGTATCCCTGTGACGAAATCAATCGAGATGTCATCCAACTTCCTCTCGGGGATGTCTAAAGGCTGAAACAAACCGCATGGAACACGGTGTTCAGCCTTCACCTGCTAACACACCAGTCACCTGGCCACAAACACTGCCACAACCCGCTTTACCCCGTGCCCCCAAACCTGACTCCTCACACCCTGGTACATCTTGGAAACTCCCAGGTGAACTACTAGGGGTGAGTTGTGGAACTCACCAAGAACCCTCTCGTGCATCACCTTTGGAACAAACAACTTCCCTCATAAAAGCATCTGATTTTGACCATCCTCTGTCCACCCTTCCGGAGCATCACCTTGGTTAACCTGGTCACACATCACTTCACTTTCTGAGTCTCCCAATTAAGACTCCTCTACCGGCCGCAACAGAGAAGACAACACTTTTATTTGATATAGGCAACCTCTACCACCATCCATCCTCACATCCAGGTGCAGGGTAGCCATCTCCTCTATCGCCTTCCAAGAATCAGCCGACTCTCAAACTGCATCCTTCTGCGACTTCTTGCACAAGGTATCGGCCACCACATTTACTTTTCATGAGGTGTAGGAAATATCGAAGATGTATTCCTGAAGTAAATACATCCACCTTCACTACCATAAGTTTAGGTCCCGCTGGGAGAAGATATACTTCAAGATTTTGTGATCTGTGAAGGCCACAAAGCGCTCCCTGATGAGGTAATTCCACCACAACATTAGTGAGAACATGACCGTTGCAAGTTCCAGATCGAGGGTGGAATAATTACAGTCATGAGGAAGTAACTATGTAGACCCATAAAAGTTCACCCCTTGACATTGCATCAGCACACACCCGAGGCCTTGTACTGAATCATCGTAGAACACCTCATATGCCTCCCCTTTTTCTGGAAACCTCAGCACTGGGGCACTTACCAACTTCTCCTTCAGATAGCTAAAGGCTGGTGCCCACTGCCCATCCCATATGAAAGGCTGGCCCTTATTGGTCAATGCTATCAAAGGTGCTACAACTCGAGAGAAGATGGGCATGAACCTCATGTAGTAACCTACTAGTCCAAGGAAACTACAAACTTTTTCCACGTTCTTGGGCACTTCCCAAGAAACAACCGCCTCGACCTTCAATGGGTCCACTGCTATTCATTGCTCAGACATCACGTGCCCATGGAAGTGCACTTCTCGCATCCAGAACATGAACTTGTATGATTTACCATAGATTTGGTGTTGTCAGAGGACCTACAAAACTTTTCTCAGGTGTTCATATTGATCTTCCTATGAACTTGAGTAGATCAGGATGTCATCAATATACAAGACTACGAACTGATATAGGTATTCCTGGAAGATGGAGTTCATGAGCCCCATGAACATAGTTGAAGCGTTCGTAATGCTGAACGACATGACCACAATCTCAGAGTGCCCATATATGCACTTGAATGCAGTCTTCGAGATGTCACCCTCTTTCAGCCTCAACTGGTGATATCTCAATCACATGTCAATCTTGGATAACCACCCTGCCCCTTTCAACTAGTCGAAAAGGTTGTATATCCTCAAGAGAGTGTAATGGTTCTTGACTGTTACTTGATTCAGTCTCTGGTAGTCTATGAACAACCTGAGACCACCATCTTCCTTCTTTGCGAATAAGACTGGAGCACCCCATTGTGATGCACTTAGTCAAACAAAACCCTTCTTCATTAGATCATCAATCTGAATATGCAATTCCCACAACTCAAAAGGTTCCATCTGATAGGGAGCCATCAAAATCAGATGAGCACCAAGTTGCAAGTCTATCCCGAACTCAACATCACACCTAGGGGGTAGTGTTGCCACCTATTCTGGGAAGATGTCCATAAAATCATTGCCAATCCCTGGGACTTCTACCATATCTGCATCCACCGACTCCACTGATTGTTCAGCTAACACGGAAAGAAGGGTATCTTCTCACCCTTCACTTTTCTAGAAACCCCGTTTGCCGATGAAATTTATACGTTGGCCATCCAAATATGAAAACATGATCCTTCTTTAGAATCAGTCTATAACGGCACATATAGAGAAAATCTAGTCAATGACTAGGATGACATTGTCTGGTTGTATCTGCAATAGTAGAAGATCCCTAATAGACTGATGTGTCCATATAACCAGTCTATACCCTCGACAAACATAAAACATGTCGGTCTGACCTCCGACTGTTGTACTCAACACAAGGGGTACTGGAAGTCTCTCAGCATCTAGACCCAGAGCATGAGGCAGACTGGGTGCAACAAAGGAGTGTGAAGCTCCTGTATCGAACATGGAATAGGCAAGAGTACTAAACAAGCTGATCGTACTTTGAACGACTTCTGGCCCATATGGAACTACTGCCTCTGCGGCGTGCAACTGCCCACACCCAACTCCTCTACCTCTTTTCTATCGGCCACCTCCCCAACCATGACCTTGTCGAGGACCTTGAGGTGCGCCCTAAGGCCAGCCTCCTCCTGCAATGCCTTCCCACGGAGGAGCGGGAGCATGCTTCCCCTACTGCTGTGGCTGAAAGAGACTAGCTGGAAACTACTGCTGCAAAGGTGGGAATTGAACCTACCCACCCCCGATGTACTGCACTCTGTTCGGGCACTGATTCCGAAGGTGCCCATGGCTTCCACAGACGAAGCATCTTGGTCCTGGGCCCGAAAGGAAAGGGCGAGGGCTGGGAGATCGGAACTGGAACTACTGAGGCCTGCTTCCTACTAGTCAAAACCTAGAGGGCCCTGATGCTGGAGGCCTGCTACTAACGACCTTCCCCTTCGATGAGCCAAACTGGATTCCCTCTTGTGGTACACCTCCCAACATTTTCATCCTCTCTACAACTTCAACCTTCTTCTGGACCTCCATGTATGTCGGTAAGGTGAAGGGAGTAACATCATACATGAGAGAAGGTCGAAGTGCCTCTTCCAAACGTCTTGCCTGAGACTCCTCATCTGGAAAGAGGTCCAGAGCAAAGTGAAGGAGATCCTTGAACTTAATCCCCAACCCCCTCACTGACATTCTACCTTGCTGGAGGTAGAGTAACTCCTTCCTCTTCTCATCCTTCATCATGGAAGAGTGGAATTCTACCCAGAACTCCTTCTCGAAGTCATCCCACGTAACCTAGGCCTCCCTCTTCTCCACAAGGTAGAACGTCCACCACTGCCTCACTTCTCCTCGCATCTGGCTTACAGCTAGAAGAACCCAATACTCCATCGAAGCCCAGATCAAGCTGAAAGCTATCACAAGCTTCTATAGCCACCATTCTATCCCCATTTCTAAGATTCTACCCTCGTACTTCTGGAGGTTCTACCGCTAAAAGGAACGAAGCATCCTCTACCATTGATCATCCTCTTCCACTTGATCAGTACTCTACCGATCGACCATGTCAACCTCCTGGTCCTCAATCGCCCACACTACTTCTGGTCATCTCTCAGGTGCCATAGCTACAAGGTAAACAAGGAATTCCTAATCCCGACTAGTGTAGAATATTGTTCTTAAATTTTCATAGACTTCTTATTCATTGGAAATCTCCAAATACACATGAAACACAAGAACACAAGTCATTATGTTGCATGTACCTTCCCTAGGGTATCTACCCTGTAATCAGTGTAACCTTACTTGGTCGTTCAGCAGGTCCAGAGTCCTTGCATCGGATCATGGGGGGCCCTAAAATCTTGTGTCCTAGCCGGTCTTCCCTGGCCTATTTCATTCACCAAGATTGTCCAACATAGTTTCCCTACCATCCCATGAAATACTCACTATTCCTAACTTGGAACTCCATCCAATATCTCAACCTTCTCGTTTGATACCTTTCTGTCACGACCCCCTCCCACCAAAGATTCCCCTCCTGAGCTGGAAATGGTGAAAGGGAGATAATGACCCCCCGAGACCTGCCTTCAATAGGTAAAAAAGTGGCATCTAGAACCAAGGGTATAGAATCACACAAAATATGGAAGGAATTACCCTTTTTATTTAATAGGATTAGGAGATAAGGCAGTATATCCAAACAACACCAAAATTGGAAGTACAGGTAAAGCCCAAACCACCATTCTCATATGCATGTTCCAAAAGTAAATGATACAAAAGTAAAAGAAAACCCCAAAAAAAGGTACCAAAAGAATGAAAATCAGCAACAAAAACTATCCCAATGTCTGAACTAGTATGACCCTACACGATCCTCGAAGTCCTCCTGGAATCCATAAAAAAATTTATATACGTAGGGTCAGCATACAAGTATACTCAGTAGGGAAAACCAAAGACTCTCATGCCTAAGTGGGGAGACATTCTAATGCCCCGTGGAAAAAGTGATTACCAAAGCACCTAGCAAAGAAAAACTATCCTCACAAGCCTCACCATGCCACACTCCCAAAATAATGCAAGTCAAGTATTTTACAGTAGTAGCACATCGATATGTAGGTACCCTGTGCCACTTTCCCACTGGTTATTGAAGACATCCGATGCATTCAACCTCTCCCACAATTCTCACTGCAGTCCCACTGCCACTCCCCACACGCATAGACATGGTCCATCACTGCCACACATCCCGCCCGCAAACACTTAGGCCACAACAACCACCCGTAACCATGCCAGCAAACACATGGTCCAGAACAACTATTTCCATGCCCGAAGACACCTGGGCCTCATCTCGAAGACTCTGGGGAAACAACCTGCCCACGCACACCTGTGCCAACCAACACAACTACCCTGCCCAAAGAATCTTGGGATATAATGGACCTCAGGCCATCACAACCTACCCAAAGATACTTGGGCTATTCGGGAAAGCGAATAGAAAAGTAGCTAATAACCAGCCACTCATAGGAGTGTTGAGAAAAACACCCTCCCCCATGAAATGGGGGTGTTCAGCATTAAGTTCTCAACTTGGGTGGGGCATGAATAAGAAACATAAGAACTAAAATTATATGTATAGGTAAAAAGCAGTCATCCCAACCTATGGCTTCCAAATCCAACCATAGCACAAAACCCTTGTTACTATTTATTCATAAAATAAAGGCACATCACTCACAACCAAGACACAACTCATTCCCAAAACCAACTCCCCATTTTACCCATTATTGGTTTCATTTATGTGATCCCAATTAAGTAAATTATGCATTACTGGACAACTAACAAGAATAACCACAAGCCAGATAAATAGAAACACCCAAACATAAATTTAAGCATTCACATCCGATTCTCTTGTAAAGCCACAACAACAAAGGGATCAGTGAGATCCCTCAAAGTACTGGAACCAAACCAAGCCACGCGATACATCCCCACATAGCTTCAGATTCATGACCAACAACCATGCCACAATAGAGGATCTCATCCCCATTTACATCACCCTATGAGCATCAATCAGAATAACACACCTACTACCAAAAAAGAGTAGAGAAACATCCAGGTTCTAGAACATCATTCATTATGTTCTTCTTTCTGTTGGTTAACTGGGGTTACCACACAAGGTTGATGATCACTGGGCATCGATTTAACCAACTGGGTTTAGGTGATTAACCAATTTCCATGTTACAGTTAATTAATCATCATATAAGACAAGGGTTCATTAGTGCACAAGGAATTACCACCAATGACCATGATTTTCAGGGAGAATAATCCCATAAAATTCACAACATATAGCAATTATAAATGAGTACAACAGAATTTTCAAATGCACCCCATCGTTCTTTAGTAGTCTATTTATTATTTTTTTAAGGTTCAATTTCATCCTTTCCCACAGAAACAGCTGCGTACCCATCCCACATGATACACAGTAAGGAGAGATGAAGGAAAATCCCCACTTGGTTGATCAATGATTGGTGTTCTTCTTCCATGCACCAAGAACTGGGGTTGCGCGACTTATAGGGGAGGTACGTCGGGGACTCAACGGGTGAGAAGAAAGGCTCTGGCACAAGAACAACACTTGCCTCAGGATGGGGAACTCCAAACGCACAAGTAAGAAAAGGAGACCAATCTATAGAAAGAAGAAGAAGTAATTCCCATGCGATATAAGGATGAGATCCTGTTGTTACGGGATATGGAAATTCGAACGGCTTTAAAGTCGAATCGTGGTTCTCTACACGGTTGGGTAGTTACACGTGATGGGATTAATTTTCAATTAAAAATTCTCCTCAGAGAGGTGGTCATAGTGGCTATGTGTTATACTATTTTCTTTAATAATAAGGAAACACGTACATGGGTGGAACTAGAAGGCATGGGGAAGGGTGTGACGCCGAGGAAAAACCACACGTTTTGGTATGTTATGGGTCGCCCGACTCTTGGGGGATTTTAGATATTATTTATGGCCTTTAAATGGTTTTGAAAGATGGTATGAAATCATATTTACATCAAAAGATACGTTGTGGGAGACGAAATGTCGGGAACTAGGATAGAACGAAGACCGCTCAGTGAGGAAACGGTACCACCGTCACGGTGCCACCCTCACAAGGGAGTCACGTTTCGGCAATGTAATGGACCAGTCGGTCCGAGACATTACATTCTACATCACATTCAGTTTCATCATCCGTTTTTATTTCATAAATATTATCTATATCATCAGCTATTAACTAGGGGTTACATCATTTATAAATATCTCTCTTCATGTGAGAGATATATTTTTGTATGCCTATTGGAAAATTAAAATATATTGCACTCCCAAAGAACCATATTCATTTTCAACAACCTAATTTCCATGAGATTTCATTATTATCACACTCTACCAATCTTTCAAATCTCATGAAATATTAGATTAAGTGTCCTAATAAACATTATGTGGTTGATGTTCCAACATAAATTGTTTTGTTGATGCAAGAAGAACATTATATTTAATGCCAACATCTCCATGTCATGGAGGAACTCACAACCCTCAATCAGTATCAAACGAATGACATTTTTACATTGTTACATAATTTTTTATCCATATAACCTAACTCAATTATTTCACATTGAATACCATAAATTGCAAAGTCAATTTTTTATGATGAAATCCATTCAAAAAAAACTATAAGGAACCAACTTTAAAAAATTACATAATCATGAATTTAATGAATAATTCACATAGAGGATCATTCCAGGTTAAGAGTTTTAGAGAATAAGGACATAACTATTACGTCTCAAAAGATTACAAAGTAGACACATCTACTCAGTTTCCATTTTTTCACAAAATATAAACTCTTGAATAAAAGAGTCATGTCTAGTTCCATGTTTTAGACATCATGAAATTTCATTGATCCTATCATTGACCGTATTCTACTTTAAGTCCTGTGGAAAACATTTCAAAAACTTGGGATGAGCATAAGAATCTCAGTAAGGGAGATAAAAAACAGAAAGAAAACATTAGTCCATGTATACATAAGAATAAATGAAATAATACTTTACTCATAAAACATAATCACTTTAATATACCTCATGAAATCATAAGATTTATGAATAACTTTATAGAAATAATTAGACATTAAGGTATCATGAGGAATTCATAACATTCTTTAGTAGGGAGCACCCCTCATAGTTACGTTTGGAATACCCATCAAAGTATATTCCCTAAATCTCTTCAGAGAAACCATAGAGTTTAACTCCTTCGCGTTACCCAATGCATTGGAGAGCTATCACGGGCTCACCCTCCCTTAGATTATCACGGAACCACCCGTCTTCATAAAAAATTCCCAAGAACCATAACATAATCGTATCACATAAAACATACATAAGGAAACATAACATTTCCACATTTCAATCACAAGATATAAAGAACACATTGATATAATAAAAACATTATCAAAACCATTTTCAATACCAAAAGAAAATAAAAGTAAAATTTGGTATTTTTTTCATTAAATAAAATGTTATGTCTTGTAGAGGAAGCCGATACTAAAATACTGGTCACAACGGCGGAGAAGTCGTTGTCGCCACATACCTAAGACAAAAACATTTGCTTTTTATCATTTAGTAAAATGATTCATATAAAAATATTCCTTTTGAATAAAATTAAATGTCAAAGGGGTTTATACACCGTATAAAATAAATTTGGGTATAAAAAAAATGCCTTAATGAATGGAGATTGAGACGATGTCCATTATAAAGTAGGTATCCTTAGATTAAGGATAAATCAATTACATGATTATGTGTGGAAAATATAAATAAACATAACATAAGATGATATTAAGTGTAAATCAATCAGAGGTCATCCACACATATTCATAGTACAACATATTCAAGAAGTAGAGGTTTGACCCAAACAATTGAAATTGTGTTAAGAAGTTCCCTTACAGAAATTAGACAGCCTAATGATGTCACTTTAAAATTCATAAAATGAGTTGATGAGAGAGAAAAGGATATCTAATCACTTGGACATAATATTTATAGAAATAAGGTTATATAAGAACATATTCCAACATTACAAGATGTAAATTATAAGAAATAACAAAAATAAGTCTTTTAAAAAAGTGGAGGGTGAAAGAATCCCTTACCGATTTGGGTAACTTTCGAAACATACACCCCATAAAAGAAGGACCAAAAAATTATGATGTAAATAACCATAAATGAGAGTATATTACACAAATAGTAGAATCATGGTAGGTACATACACCACTCAATGAAGATAGTGAAAAATATATCCTGAATCCCACAAGAATAAAAAGTCAGATGAAAACCCCATACCTCATTGTAATCAATTGAGTCATATGTTCAAAAGATAATAAAAACAATATGGGTCACATAATACCATTAATATAAATATAATCATGATAATATATATCAAATGGAATAACACAATAAACCACATGCAATAAATAAGTGGAAAACAATGGAAATATCACGGAATTAAAAGTGAGATACGATATCCCCTTATGAAAATTCAGCAGCTTAACGGTGCCACTTAAAACATCGAAAAATGGATTAAAGAGATCAAATAGGGTCTCTCATCATATGAACATAAAATTTATAGTAATAGGAATATAAAATAACATCCCCAAAAATAATAAATAGGAGCTGAAAATATGTGACATAAAAGAGAGAACTTAAAAAGAAAGAGAGAGGTTGGATCCCTTACCTCAAGTCTGACTTGTCTTGTTAGTTTCTTTATATTCCTGAATAATAAACTTTTTTCAATTTATAATTTCTTAAGGACCTCCTTTGAAGATTATTATTCAGTTAATATAAAATATTATAATGTTATAATAATTTGTTAATAATGTGAGTCCATATGAGACGTTTTTGTCGATGTTCGGTACATGAGTCAAAATTGAACTTGTTGGAAAAGAATTTTCCATGTAGTTATAGGTAAATCATCTAAATAATAGTATTAATGATTTAAATATCATATATATCCAGTATATATTAATTTTATACAATTCCATAACATTTGGAGATATAAAAATGAAATCCACCATTCATGGAGACGGTAGGCCGCCCGTACGCATGAACGCTACTTTCATTTCTTTGTCATATTAATGGAAATAAAACTAAATGAGATATATATATATTATAATTCCAGAATTATATCCATCATATATATTTAATATATGAAATATATATCTATTATATATATGTACTTATAATTGTACATAACATATAGAGATAAGAAATGAAATGTACCGTTCATGGAGAAGGTAAGCCATACGTACGCATGAAAGATACTTTCATTTCTATTTCATACTTTAATGGAATTAAAAAATAATTATACATAGTTATATTATAATTACAGTATAATATCATACATAATATCATTAACCCCAACCTTTATACGTCCCACATATGGCATTAACGATTCAAATCACTTTCAGGGGGCAGTAGTCCGCACTTCCTAAAATGAAATTATCGTGTTTACCCATTATGGAAATCATATTGGTATGGAATAAATGATAAATAAATAATAATAAGGAATACATAAACAGAATGTATATATCATATATAAATATAGTGACATCTTAATGGCCACCATGAATGTTGTTAGAAGAATATTGAACAATCATCGTTTCGTGAGGCAGAAATTCGCCATCCACAGAAACAGTATGTTCTTTAACCATTAGACGGAGGTGCGTATGAGTGTAGCTCGAATACATCCCAAAAAAACATCCTAGTGTATTTAATATACTGGGTTTTTTACAAAATAATGGAATAAAAAGAGTATAGGGGGTTGGAGAAGCAAAATAAAACAAAAGAACATAAGAGAAGACATTACCTTCAAATCGGATAACTCTTTTTGACTTCAGACCAAAGGCTTCCTTGGAAGGGATTCATCCCAAAGTGAGGTTTATAAGAGTAAGATAGGGATTTATAAAGACAATATTAGTAGAGTTTGGATGATACAATGGCTTGAGAGGTGTGGGTGAGGGGGTAGAGGTGGGGGCCTTTTATAAGAGTGATGAGGGGCACTCTTGGAATGTCTTGAAACGATACATTATTATAAAATGATTTTCTTATATTAAAGGTACCAAAATTATATATTTCTAGGATAAGGTGATAAGGGTTCGAAATAAACCCATCCAATATGTTTTAGACAAGTGTAAGTCTTAGATTTTACCTTATCGTTTCATTTTATTTAAATCGTTCATTAATGAGGTAATCACTACATCATCATGTTGTCATAAATAAATTTATTTCTTTAATATATAAAAATTATAAAAAAACTATAATGATTTAGGAAATACTTTTATATTTACAATGAATATTTATAGTAAAAAATATGACTTTTATAACCCCAGGTAAAAATTATTTTAGTAAAACAATACATGTTTGCGACATTTTTATTTTAACTTTAAATAAAAAGTTATTAATGTCATTTTCTTACCCAAGTGGCTCCATGGGGTTCCCAAGTTGATCCATGGATTGTATTGGTCGGCCATGACTCAAACAATAAGGGTAGGACATGTGTCAAGGTCATTTCATATTATTATAACATTATCTTTACCTTAAATTACACAAATTACCTTTAATCGTGATTAATAAAATATAAAAGTTAATATTTACCAAAAATTATTTTCATCCCACTGAACCACATTTTACTTACTAATGAAAACCATATATGTCAGATTTATGAAATTCAATTCACAAAAGTTGTAGAGATTCATTTAAATGAAAAATAGGTTTTTAACTACCACTTAGTGGTTTCACTATTTATCAAAAATTGAAATTTTTCAGAAAAATACCAAAAATTCACCCTAAGATATATTTTATATTTCGAATTAAAAAATAATGTATATTTTAAATTATTCAAAACATATAAGTTTCATTATTAAATTTAATAATTAATTCCTGTCGTCAAAACAAATAGAATGTTTTTATGAAACAAAATATATCAAAAGATTGACACTAGTTTAAGTCCAATTTCAAAGTGGAATTAATTCCAATGACCACCATTGGATTAAAGGGTAAAAATATATTATAATTGAACTTTAAAAATAATTCAAAAGATAATCTAATCATATAAATAAATTAGATTAAAATGAGGTTTTGAATTAAAATACAACATTTTTTACTTATTCATTAAACATGAACTTTATTGGAAAAATAACAAAAACATACACAAAGTAAATTTTGATGTCCTGATTCTAAATAAAGATTTTATTTGGTCCAATAGAATGTATAATAGTGACCAAAACTATTTTTAAAGAGGGTTCCCCATCAAAAGGCGATAAATCAACCTTTTAGTGAATATTAGGGTATTTATGATTAAAATTGAATTCTTTTCTTATTCTAAGCCTTTATATTTTATTGGATAAATGTAAAAACGTTTAACAAACTTATATAATCATATTTTAGTTATTTATATTCATTACCTCCAATACAACTTCTATGTGTTAACTACCATTTAAAATAATAATATTATATTATTAGTGTGCAATGTAAGATTTCAAAGAAACATGTTGTTGCGTATCAGGTACGCTATCAAACATAGCATCCCTTTTGAAATAAAATTAATATTTAATTCAAAAATTTTAATAAATATGAAAATGTATTATTCTTTATTTACCTGGGATGTTATATCATTCCCCCCTTTTGGGAATTGCATCCTTTCAATTTTTAAAATTGGACTTTGAAACTTCCTTGAAAGCCCCACATCAGAAAAGGAGTCAATTAAACTATCACTTTAAAAGAAAGAAAGAGAAGTACAAGGGTCACCCGAGTTAACCCATACTAGGATTCCATGTAGGAAAACATGGATATGGAAGAAAAAACAAAGGGTCATGTTTTGATGGAGAGTGATAGAAAACATGTTTAGGAGAGAGTTAACCACCCGAAAATCACAAACTTGTGATGGGATAAATGGTATTTGATTCACAAGTATGAAAAATTAACAGACAACATTTTTGTTTTATGTTTCTATTCATTGAGGAATTTATTTATGAGCATAACTAAAACATAAGGAAACATACTTACTTGAAATGTAGACTTTCAACTATTACTATATTTCTAACACAAACTCATATTTTATCCAAACGATGAGTATTTCAGGATGACATGTTCACATTAAGAGAAATATAATCAACTTCGAGAGAATCACATAATCCACAAAAGATGAACTATATATTTACCATATCTTAATACCTTAACCAGAACCTATAAAAAGTTAGTACAATATCAGATAATCCCCAAAAAGGATAATCCTTTATAAAAAGACAATCTATTCTTAATCTCCAAAATTTTTCCAACAAAACCCAAAGTTCAAAAAAGACCATTCGATAAAAAATTTGTCCATAAAATTCTTCAAAGTAATACAAACTAATATTGAAACCTAAATCCACAAAGGATTTAATCACATAGTCTTCCAAGGTAAAGCTTAGAATTTATCTCCAAATAACATCAGTTGCTCTTAATTTCTTATATTGAAAAGTAATTAACCTAATCATATATCCTCAGTGATAGGTCCATAATTTCCTAGATAACCCAAAATCAACTTATTATTGATTCATAAAATCATCTAACCAAAAATAATTTCTCATACTAACCAGGGACTTCACGTAGTCCAGTGGTAGGTGATAAATACCAGTCACACTTTGGTTGTGGGTTCGATTCTCCCAGCTTTGTCCGATGCGATGGGTTGTCACATGGTCTGCGTGTTGCCCTTTTTCAAAAACAATATAATTTTTAAAACATTCCAAAAAAAGAGATAAAATCATCAAAAATAACCATAACATAATTTAACCTCAAGTTTATCTCATGCCTATCATTTTCCATCATAACATATAGTAATCCATAATTACCTCAAAAGTAAGGATTATATAAACCCTAATGGTTACCTTTATAATTATTACCGGAACTTCCACATCGAGTTGGTCATCTCATACATGATTCATTAGAGAACTCACCACGGTTCAATTGGTTAATCATGCCTCCTGATAGTTGGTTTAGAATAACCACAAGATTTCTGATTGAATCCCCCATTTCATCCAGTCTCTTAATCAGAGAACCACAACAGTTTCCTTTAAACCCATTGTCACTTTGGTGCCTGCTAGATCCATTCATTTACTAAAACAAAAAGGTCAATGTGAGTATATATTTAAAATCATCATACAATACTAAGATATAATTATTCATGTTATGTTAAACTCCTTCACTTTATCTAAAACTATGAACCTTTCTGAAATCCTAACCATTATGGTAATGTCACTTGTGCTTAAAGGATACCCTAACCTCTAAAGTAATCTACACCTACCTTTGATACCAACTATAAGGACCTGGACATAAAAAGTTACATAATAACGAATTAAATGAATAATTCACATAGGGTATCTTTCCATGTTTAGTGTTTTATAGAATTAGGACATAACTATAACACCTCAAAAGATTACAAAGTAGACACATCTACTCGCTTTCCATTTCATCACAAAATATAAACTGTTGAACAAAAGAGTCATGTCTAGTTCCATGTTTTAGACATCATAACATTTCCTTGTCCCATCCTTGACGATATTCCACTTTAAGTCCTGTGGAAAACATTTCAAAAACATGGGATGAGCATAAGAATCTCAGTAAGGGATATAAAAATATGGAATGAAAACATTAGTCCATGTATACATAAGAATCAATGAAATCATACTTTACTCATAAAACATAAGCACTTTAAATTACCTCATGAAATCATAATATTTATGCATAACACAATAGAAATCATAATACATAAAGGTAACTTGAGGCATTCATAACATTATTTCGCAAGGAGCAACCCTCAGGGTTACGTTTGGAATACCCATCACAGTATATTCCCTAAATATCTTCGGAGAAACATTAGCGTTTAACTCATTCATGTTACCCAATGCATTAAAGAGCTATCACAGGATCGCCCACCCTTATTTTATCACTGAACCACCCATCTTCATAAACAATTCCCAAGAACCATAACATAATCGTATCACATAAAACATGCATAAGGAAAAATAACATTTCCATATTTCCATCACAAGATATCAAAAACTCATTGATATAATAAAAACATTATCAAAACAATTTTCAATACCAAAGTAAAAAAAAAGTAAAACATGGTATTTATTTTTCATTTAATAAAAATTTATGGCTTGTAGAGGAATCCGAAACTCAAATAATGGTCACGGTGATAGAGAAGTCGTTGTCGCCGCATACGTAAGACAAAAACATTTTATTTTTGTCATTTAGTAAAATGATTCATTTAAAAATATTCCTTTTGAATAAAAGAAAAAGTCAAAGGGGTTTATACACCGTATAAAAGAAATTTGTGTATAAAACAAAATATACCTCAATGAAATGAGATTGAGATGAAGTCCCTTACAAAGTTGGTATCCTTAGATTAAGGATAAATCAAATACATGATTATGTGTGGAAAATATAAATACACCTAATATAGGATGATATTAAGTGTAAAAAAATCGGTGGTCATCCACACATAATCATAGTACAACATATTCTAGAAGTAGAGGTTTGACCCAAACAATTGAAATTGGGTTAAGAAGTTCCCTTAAAGAAATTCGACAGCCTAACAACTTCACTTTAAAATTCATAAAATGAGTTGATGAGAGATAAAATGGTATCTCATCACTTTTAAATAATATTTATAGAAATAGGGAAATAGAAGAACATATACCAACAAAAAATATGTAAATTAAAAGACATAACAAAAAAGAAGTCTTTTAAAAAAGAGGAGGGTGAAAGAATCCCTTACCAATTTGGGTAACATTCGAAACGTACACCCCATGAAAGAAGGACAAAAAATAATGATGTAAATACCCATAAATGAGATTATATTACACAAAGAGTATAATCATGGTCGGTACATACACCACTCAATGGATATAGCGACAAATATAGCCTGAATCTCACGAGAATAAAAAGTGAGATAAAAACCCCATACCTCATTGTAATCAATCGAGTCGTATGTCCAAAAGATAATAAACACAATATGGGTCACATAATACCATGAATATAAATTGAATCATGATAATATATATCAAATGGAAGAACACAATAAACCACATGCAATAAATAAGTGGCAAACAAAGGAATCTCATAGAATTAAAAGTGAGATAAGATATCCCGTTACGAAAATTCGGCAGCCTAACGGTGCCACTTAAAACATCCAAAAATGGATTGAAGAGATAAAATAGGGTCTCTCATAATATGAAAATAAAATTTACAGTAATAAGGGTATAAAAGAACATCCCCAAACATAAGAAAGAAGAGCTTAAAATAAGTTACATAAAAGAGAGTACATAAAAAGAAAGAGGGAGGTTGGATCCCTTACCTCAAGTCCGACTTGTCTTGTTCGTTTTGTTATATTCTTAAATAGTAAACTATTTTAAATTTATAATTTCTTAAGGAACTCATTTAAATATTATTATTTAGGTCATATAACAAATTATAATTTTATAATAATTAGTTAAAATGTGAGTTCATATAAGACGTTTTTGTCGATATTCGGTACATGAGTCAAAATTGAACTTCTTGGAAAAGCATTTTCCATGTAGTTATAGGTAAATCATCTCCAGAATAGTATTAATGATTTAAATATAACATATATCCAGTATATATTAATTTTATACTATTCCATAACATTTGGAGATAAAAAATGAAATGCACCGTTCATGGAGACGGTAGGCCGTACGTACGCATGAACACTACTTTCATTTCTTTGTCATATTAATGGAATTAAAACTAAATGAGATATATATATATATTATAAATACAGAATTATATCCATAATTTAGATTTAATATATGACATATATATCCATTATATATATGTACTTATAATAGTACATAACATTTGGAGATAAGAAATGAAATGTATCGTTCATGGATACGGTAAGGCGTACGTACGCATGAACGCTACTTTAATTTATATTTCATACTTTAATGGAATGGAAACATAATCATACATAGATATATTATATATACAGTATAATATCATATATAATATCATTAACCCCATCCTTTATACCTCCCACATATGGCATTAACGATTCAAATCACTTTGAGGGGGCAGTAGTCCGCACTTCCTAAAATTAAATTATCGTGTTTACCCATATGGAAACCATAATGGTATGGCATAAATGAAAATACATAAGAATAAAGAGTACATAAAAATAATTTATATATCATATATAAATATAGTGAAATCTTAATGGCCACCATGAAAGGTGTTAGAAGAATATTGAACAATCATCGTTTCGTGATGCAGAAATTCACCATCCACAGAAACAGTATGTTCTTTAAGCATTAGACGGAGGTGTGTATGAGTGTATCTCGAATCCTTCCCCTAACAGCATAATAGTATATTGAATTCACTGGTGATGTTACAAAATAATGTAATAAAAATAGTTTAGTGGGTTGGAGAAGCAAAATAAAACAAATGATCATAAGTGAAGACATTACCTTCAAATCGGATAACTCTTTTTGACTTGAGCCCAAAGGATTTTTTGGAAGGACTTCTGCCCAAAGTGAGGCTTCTAAGAGTAAGAAAGGGATGTGTAGAGACAATATGAGTAGAGTTTTTATGAGACAAGGGCTTGATAGGTGTGGGTGAGGGGTAGAGGTGGAGGCCTTTTATAAGAGGGAGGAGGGGCACTCTTGGAAATTCTTGAAAAGTTACTTTATTATAAAATAATTTTCGGATATTAAAGGTCCCAAAATTATATATTTATAGGATAAGGTGATAAGGGTTCTAAATAAACCCATATAATAGGTTTTATAAAATTTTAAGGCCTAGAGTTTACCTTATATTTTCAATTTATTTAAATCGTTCATTAATGAGGTAATCGCTACATCATCATGTTGTCTTAATAAATTTATTTATTTAATGTCTAAAAATTAAAAAAAATCATCATGTAGGAAATCTTTTTATATTTCTAATGAATATTTATAGTAAAAAATATGAATTGTATAACCCCATGTAAAAAGTGTTTTAGTAAAACAATACATGTTTTTGAAAGTTTTATTTTAACTTTAAATAAAAAGTTATTAATGTCATTTTCTTACCCAAGCGGCTCCATGGGGTCCCCAAGTTGACCCATGGATTGTCTTGGTCGGCCATGACTCATAAAATAAGGTTAGGACATGTGTCAGGATCATTTCATATTATTATAACATTACCTTTACCTTAAATTACACTAATTACCTTTAATCGTGATTAATAAAACTTAAAAGTTACTATTCACAAAAAATTATTTTCATCCCACTGAACCACATTTTACATAAAAATGACAACCATGCATGTCAGATTTTTCAAATTCAATTCACAGAAGTGGTAAAGTTTCATTTAAATGAAAAATCAGTTTTCAACTACCAGTTAGTGGTTTCACTATTCATCAAAAATTGAAGTTTTTCAGAACAATACCAAAAATTCACCCAAAGCTATATTTGATATTCCGAATTAAAAAGAGATATATATATTAAAAAATTCAAAACATATAAGTTGCATTAATAAATTTAATAATTAATTCCCGTTTTCAAAAAAATATCATGTTTTTAAGAATGAAAATAAATCAAAATATTGACACTAATTTAAGTCTAATTTCAAAGTTAAAATAATTCCAATGACCACTGTTGGATTAAATGGTAAAAATATATTCTAATTCCACTTTAAAACTAATTCAAAATATAATCTAATCATATAAATATGTTATATTAAAATGAGGTTTTGAATTAAAATACAACATTTTTAACTTATTCATTAAAAATTAACTTTATCAGAAAAATAACAAAAACAGACACAAAATAAATTTTGATGTCCTGATTATAAAGAAGGATTTTATTTGGTCCAATAGAATGTATAAGATTGACCAAAACTATTTTTAATGAGGGTTCGCCATCAAAAGGAGATAAATCGTCCTTTTAGTGAATATTAGAGTATTTATGCTTAAAATTGAATTCTTTTCTTATTTTAAGAATTTATCTTTTATTGGATAATTGTAAAAACATCTAAAAAACATATATAATCATATTTTAGTTATTTATATTCATTCCCTCCAATACAATGGAAACGTGTTAACTACCATATAAAATAATATTTTAATATTCTTAGTGTGCAACGTAAGATTTCAAAGAAACTCGTTGTTGCGTATCGGGTATGCTATCAAACATAGCAACCCTTTTAAAGTAAAATTAATACTTAATTAACAAATATTAATAAATATGAAAATGTATTATTCTTTATTTACCTGGGATGTTACAAAAACTATAAATTTATTTAATTTTGTCGCCATATATTAATGTAGGGAATCTAAATTCACTAACCATATAAGAATTATAATATTCTACTAATTTAGATGGAGGTTCTTTACCTCAAAAAATAAACTATAAATTATATTATCATGTTGTTTTACAAGGAAAAAATATAATTATAATTAATATATATCATAGAAAAATTTATTTATTTTTCCATATAATGAAACATAGATTAGAATCCTTTGAAACCAATATTCAAAATTATATTCTTGACAATCTCTAAGAGAAACAAATGAAAATTTTATAAATTATTTTCTTATAGGGTAAACATATAGTTTATAAAAAATATAATGTAAATAAATATATCTTGAATAAATATTTAACAAAATTGTACAAAATAATACTTACTCCACAAATTTTTCCCTTTTATTCCAAATTCTGAAAAACATTTGTATGATCTTTGTGGGATTCTTCATATGGAAGCCATTATTAATGATTCCCACCAAAACCAAGAACTATATGATTGAAAACTGGTAATTAATGGTCTATAATTTCAAAAATATATGTATCATAGTGACCCATCAAATTATTGTTCGAAGGATATTCAAATTGATAATAATAAAAGCATAAATTTAAAATTTACTTATGCATTTACACTTTTATATTAACCCCTCTACTAGTGATTTGTGAACTACATTAGTCATTATGTTTTTTTCAAATCAATCAAATGGGTACATCCATAAGAATTTTATTAGTACTAAACATTAATATTTATACAGAAAATAAAATGTTAATTATTCAATCAATTATGAGATACAGAAATGAAATATTTTCTCCAATTTACATAAAATTAAAACAAATTAATTTTCAAGAATACTCAATGAATCATGATCCATTTTTTCATACAAAATATCTTAGAATAACATAGATATTTTTGTTATCACATTCCATATTAATGAATTCAACAGACCTCTAAGACCAACTGGTAGTAATATTTCCATCATAACATCACATTCATGACATTTTAACCTAGTAATATGCCCATTTATTACAAAATACGAAAAATTAAAAACATAGCCATCTTGTAAACTAAATTAACAAATTCCTTTTCAAAATAATAGAGTATTTTATTTAGTTATTAATCTGATTTTGGATTCATTAATATGTGTGGTTCTTTGTCATCAAATAATTGACAATCGAGACATCTGTAAATCATGGAATGATCTAACTGTTCCTTTAAATTATATTTGGTCTTACCAGGTGTTCCCAACATGGTATAATGTGTGATATAAAAAACTTCTTCCCAAATACATTATGTCTAACATGTAATATACCAAAAAATCAGACCAATAGGGAAGATCCAAAAAAATTCTTTTTATCCAATTGTGTTATATCCAAAACCCATTTATTTTTATATTGTTTATGGTTGGACCAAATGTAACATGAGATATTGAAGATACAATATATTTTTACAGATTACTTGATAGTATTTTGGGAGGTTCTTCTATTCAAATTCGTCTTTTTTGTAAAATTATATATTTTATTTCGAAAGCAGTGACTGTTGGAAAAAATATGATATGAAAGTAAAAATTAAAAATTGTTCTCCTATTAAAAATCATAAATAATTTGTTACTCTCCATTAAATACATACATGTTATTTGACCTTGTGTGATCTTTCCAAATTATATACCATATTCCAAAAAGTCTCTGACCATCCATTTTAATTAACGCTTCATTATATAATTCATATCTTCTACTATATCAAAATCAATCACACCATTATTCCATTATAAAAGTAACACGTTAATTTATTGCATCAAATAAACATCAATATTCTTATTTAAATTTCTATGACTTAATTTTGTAGATATATATATATATATATCCTTCAAAAAAACTATGGAGGTTAGATATTAGGGGTAATGAAAGTAGGACTAAAATAATTTTGTCTTCCGTAAGAACAAAATAAATAAGACTATAAGAATAATGGGCCAGCTATAAGTTATAATTTTATGATTCAATTGAATGATACTTCACATTCATGTGTTTCCATGAATCACCATCACATGTATGATTTATAATTTTACTAGTAGAAATATTTAATTTATTCCATGGAATCATTCTATCTATGTTACATGAAATACATAAATGATTTAAATGAGGTGGAATTGGAGAATATATGAATTATTTCTCAAAAACACTGAATATTCCTTTTTTTCCATATTTAAATCTCATTTATCCACATGCCTTACATTTAAGCGATGATTCACAATCAAAAAAATATAATATGTCTTCATTTGAATATTGATGTATTTGCTGATATATAAGACCCAAATTATGAAGCAACCAAATAATTTAATTTAACATGTAGTTAATATATTTCTGTTAAGAAAAATGATTAAAAAATGTTAAACTATGGTTGATATAACAATTTGATATTCCAAAATATGATTTAATAGCCATTAATTTAGTAACAACATAATTGTTTCTCATCTGCGATCCAGGATATAAGGACTCCTCAACTGATTTCAAAAAATGGTAAAACTAAAAAGGTTATAATTCAGGATTAGGAATATCAATTGTTGTTATTTATTTATGAATAGATAGACCAATACTCTTATGTAAAAAAATATAAATGATGGATTTGGAACCAAAAAATTGGTATTTTCATCCATATTCCATTCAACAAGTTGATACCAAAAAATATATCCTTTGAGAAAACATAAATCCAAATGATGAAGTACAACATTTTCAAACATTTAAAATCTCATAAGATCACATTTAAGATTGGTTCTATTAATGGTTTCATTGCAAGTAAATCTTAATTATATAATGAAAATAATATAATGTTCTCAACACCGTCAATGTATATAATATTTATATGAGAAGAATTTTTATTTTCGTGATGATTTATCCAATAATCATCACATAATTGAAACTGGTGTCTACTTCATGAGCACATACACATATAAAAACAAAGATAATATGATTAAATGATGCTAATCATTTTGAGTAATTTTAAATTATTATTATATTTTAACACGTTGAAATATTCGGTGGAATATGGTCAAAGTGAGGCACTGGGTTAACACTAGACTATGTGATCCATTGAGGTTCATCATATATAGAATATAAATATTAATAGTATTATATATGACACATGCTGTGTTTTTAAAAGAATAGAATATCTCTTGATCAATTTCTCATATAAGATATTTGATACCACCATTAGGTCCACGGTGTAGGTTTATCCTCTTTGTGTATTACCTTTATTCACATTAAAAGTTTAGTAACATCATAGTCAATGGTCATTCCATTTAATATATTTATTTACATTTTTTAAATCGTTTATTCATCTTTATAATGGTGTATTGTATCAGAAATAGAAGAACACCATTAGATCAAGGATTCTAGTTTTAAACTAGGAGAAACATTACAATTCTATGTGATGGTTGTTCATTTACAGGAAATTTGAGGGTAATTCATATTAATTTTTTTATTATAATTGTTTATAAAAAATTATTTTACCTCACAAAGAGTCTATCATATGAAAAATCATTGGACACATTTTTTTTGGGTGTGGGGTTTACCATATGCATGACATGACATCTATGATCATTGGGTGTTTAGTTACATTGCACTTGAGGGTAATTCGTTTATATTTTTATCATAATTTCTTATTAAGGTTTAGCATATCATTGAATCTATGTACTTTAAGAAAAATCATACAACTCCATTAGGTCCGGGATATAGGGATTACCCTAGGCATGGAATAACATTTGTGAGCATCAGGTGATTGGTAACATCACACGTGCTCGTATCATTTTTAATATTTCATTAATATTATATATATATATATATATTATATATATATATATTTAAATTTGTATAAAAACTATTACAATGAATTATTCTAATTAACTAATGATCTATATGAAATATTGTGAATTTCTATAAGTTTTAAATATTTATATATTTTTTGCAAGGATTGATATAAAATTTATCATTTTATTAGATATATTTTTAGTATTTTTAGTAGTTAATAAAATTATTTCTTAGGCAGTACTTATTATTTATAATTTATATATAAATAAATAATAAATATTTATAATCATTAACACATACAAAAAAAATTTATTTTATAAATGATTACATTTTTAGATAATCTCTTCAAATTTTCAAATTATTTATAATTACTTGTTACTAACACTAAAATTTATAATTTTTTAAATATAATTACTATTTAATTATTAATTATTTTAAATTTTATAATGAATTTTATGAATTTTTTAATTTATTATTAATTTTTTTAATAATTACTATATGTGTCATTACTTCGTAATTTATATAAATACATGAAATATATTCTAACTCTATTTAAAAAATAATAATATTAATATATATATATATATATATATATTAGGAATAAGTTTATTTATAGTTAATTTTTATTATATGTAAATTTGATTTACCAGAATTTATAATTTATCAATATAATTTATAAATAATTTTGAGTTCTTATATTTTAATATATAATTATTTAGAATTGATGTTTATTTTGAATTAATAATTTTTACCCTAGACTAACTAAAATTATTTTACGAATCACGTGTTTTTACAACATTTATATGAATTATTAAAACTTATTATTTTAATGAATAGAACATTTATATGATTTTTTGTAAATTTCTAACAGTTTTTATATTTTTTGATTTTTTACAAATTATTATTATAATTTATAATTATAAATATTTTTTTTTAAATCTTATAAAAATAAATAATCATTATTTATTAAGTATTATAAATAATTTAATTTTTTTACTAATTATTAATATTTATAATATATTTTTAATAATTAATATTTTCTTACTTATTTTGTATAATTCTATTTATTTGAAATAATTTCTTAAAATTAATTACAAAAAATTAAACTGATTATCATATAAATTTTTTTTAATAAGTACACCATATTTTTTATATTAATTGTCTAATAATTAAAAAAAATTATTCTATTTTATAAAAATATCGTATAAATAATGTTTTGATAAAGCAATTTATTTTAATTAATTATATCATCATTATTAAAAACCACTCATTTCTATTTATTTCATATATTATATATATTTTTATGTTACATAATTTATTAATAAAATTTATTAACATCAATTTTATTATTACAAACATTATAAAAAATTTACATATCAAATATATATACATATAAACACAAGAACATACAGACACATATTTATATTAATATATATATATATATATATGACCAAAAAATTACAATCTTCTAGAATATTTCAATACACATCATATTTCAAATAATAATATAAAATAATAAACTTCCATCAACCATAAACACCAAAAAAATATTCTATTAAATCTAATGATCGAAACAATGTTGAAAATATATCACATCCAATTAATGAATGTTGTGGAGAATTAGGGCACCAATGTATGGAATAATAAATTTAGATTAACCATAAATATAAAAATAAATTATACAAATATGTAAAATTTATAATGTTACATTTTAACTAAACCTGTATTAAAATAATTGATCCAAATATAAATAATTATGATGGAGTAGAGAAGTAAATCTTATTTCTATAAGATCTGAGTCAAAATCACTAAAAAATAAGAAGCAATTGGTATTTTTAGATCTGCACAATGTGGGCCCCATGGATTGGGTTCGTCATGTCGATTCAAGAGAGGGGATAAGAAAGGATATGAAGAATAATATAGGAGTTCACACTACTAAATCAAAAGATTTATTTAAGACGGAATATTTATGATGTAATTAATTCCACCACAAAATTTATCACTGTAAAAAGTATTCGGACTAGCATAAATACCCAGTTCAAATAGTCCCGAGTCAACAGACATTTTCCACATACATATAAATTTTTTTCAAATAACCACTGAGAAAATATTTTGTTCTGGGTGGTGGGAAATCTAGCCAAAAATATTTTTGATAGAGGTAATATTCCATTGAAAATTAATTACTATTTGTGAAATAATACTATATTGGTCTCAAATAGATCACTTCTGATGACTATATTTGATGGGGAATTTGTCCATCAAAAAATCCCATCACAAATGCTTGAATTTTTTTAGTGTTTTATTGATCACATCTATGAAAATACAAATCAATAATAAAACATAATGAAAGATTTATTATAAAAATACACATAGAATACTATCCAAAATGATCAAAAAGTGTAGAATAATTAGGTTAATAGATACATCATCTATGAACTAGAAATAGATACACAACAAGATTATTTAAAATTTCTGAACATTCTCTAAAAATTCCATCACTCATCCTAAACTGCACAATATAACAAGGGGATGTACAAAATAATGGGGTGAGATATAAATCTGAGTAAGGGAATAATAAAATAATCACAAGATGAAATTAATAAATTTTATTCAAGGTGCTAATAAATTGGACATAATGGATTGATAATCATAAACCTGAACATCTAACCATGGTATATGATGATAAAATCAAGGAAAACAGGGAAGGTGGAAAAAATATAAAAATAACATCAAAAGAATAAGTCATTTATAAAAAGAGTGACATCAAAACTTGGTGTGATTATGATTACTTCAATTTCAACATAAATGGAATTTAATGAGAAAGAAATTACCCAATTCCATAAAATAGTATATAATTGGGATACCAATCAAAATATTCATGTCAGGTACATTCATTTATGTTCAACATAGGTAATACAACACAATCATGTATTTAAGGATCCATGGAAATTTGATGGATGTGGAAAAGATGCATGTGGAATGTTACTATTTTAAAAAAAAACAAACATTTACAATACATCACTTTTTTCTTTTACATGTGAATTTTCATTAGTAAATATTTTAAAAATTAAACATGCAACTCCTTAATTTTTAAGAAAATAAAAATTTTATCTTTAATTAAAACAAAATTTTTTGATGTATAATACATAAAGACTAAATTTTTTAATTCTGTGAATATATTTGGAACAAATATCAACTCCAGAGGACATCACTAAAAACTAATAGTTTTTATAAATATTATCAAAATTATTCCTTGGGATATCTTCTTTATTAACATTGACATTATAATATCCTAACTAAATATCCACTTTGGTAATAAACGGGGTTCCATGTAGCTGGGTGAACAAGTCATCAATCTATAACAGAGGTTACTGGTTCTTTATCATGATATTTTTAAGATCATGATAATAAATGCAATGTGATATTGACCCATACATCTTTTTTACAAAGGGGACAATCATACACTGAGGTAATTATCCTGGGAATTAAAAACCTTTATTTATATTTTCCAAAAGTTCATTTTTATACTATTTAAGTTAAATGGTTTACATTATATACACAATATTGGATATTTTTTGTGTTATGACTGAATGCCCCGAAGGCCTTAATTTTTTTTATTTTGATAATACATAATTAAATAGGGGAGGAGGAAGATTTACTAGGCTTGACGGCTTAGTGAAAATTACATGAACCGTAGGTCTTAAAAGAAATTACCCTGAAAAGGAGACATGGAATTGTTCCTCCCAAAACATGTCACGATATCAACAGTCTACCTTCACAAGGCTGGTCGGCTAGTTGTCTTATGCAAAGCTGCATAGGCATAGTAACAATAAAAATGAAATATCCTTCATTCTTTGAATTCCAGTTTTCTCTATTCTGGGGAACACACTTGTTCTGAATCCACATCTGGATCCTTGTAATTTGTAGTCTGACTGATACATCAGCATATTCATGTGGCCTGAATGCCTTGGGGTGCCATGAAGGCCTTGAGGTGGACTGAAGGCCGTATGAGACAAGTATATCAAAGGTCTTGGGTGGCTAGATATTCTTTCAGGACCCATTGACCATATTGGTGGCCCAAAGGCCTAGATGGTTGAATAGTTCTTGCTGCTATAGTATCGAATAATATCCAATATTGTACCTAATGCAGTTCCCCGAGAATATTTCCCAACCCATATTTGATCTAAGATCTCTTGGATGCACTTTATTAGTCATCACAAACTAGGATTAGGATCATGTGATTATATGTTTACTGAGTATAACATTGATATGGAACTAAATCTATCAATTATAAGGAAGATGTGGCAATTAATATGGAAACAGAAGGATATATTCTCTCACAATATGCATTCCATCAAGGATAATCTTTTTTATAATGTCAAGTATTTGATATATATATATGGTTTATAATAAGGAACAATATCCATGATTGAGATGTTGATTGAGAATGTGATTCACCCTCCTCCATTAAATTAAATATTTTTAGAGTGCAAGTCATTATATGTTGGTGATTTCTACATTTAAATCATCTATGACTTATTTATATATTGAATGATAATCTATTCCTTGAATTACATTATATATAATTATAGGTCTTACCAAGAGGATCACATTAAATTTCATACTTCAAATATGGGGAGGAGAGGTGTTATATATTTGGGTTCCAATAATTTAACAATTTTATATTTTCACTAATAACACAACATCCATATTTTGAGGAGATGTTTTAAAAGTTCAAAAAAGCATGACTGATATAAAATATTATGTATAACTAGAATAAATAAAATTTTCTATACACATGAATTAATTTATAACATACCCTTCACCAAATCATTTTGAATATCCCTTTATCATGTTGCGATGGAATAATCTATCCCTTTCTCTCTTGGATGTGGAAGTTCTTTTCATAGGTTATCTTCAACAACCATTGTGTTAGTTCATTTTATATCATAGTTTCCTAGATTCATGAAGTTGAAACATTGGATAGATTTTTGAGAGGTTATTAGATCATTAAATTATTAAATTATACTATTCATTTTCTCCCATAACTATTTTCTATCTTACTTCCCTTCCTTCTGATTCCTAATGCATTTCTATTTCACCTTTAGTAAAATTTCCTGACTCTTATTCCAAATCTTTGGTAAAGTTTATTTTTGACCATTTTTACATCACAGTATTTCTACATCACTCCTGAAGAATTAATAAGAATTATCTATATCCTATCACCAAACCCATGAGACTCATGAGATTACCTAATCATCATTTCACCTTCAAGAGAATAATGATGAATTTCTTGAATACATTTACAATGAAGATTTAAATATGATTTAATAGAATTAATATTATCCCACAGACCATTTTTTCAAAAAAAATTATTTGGTCAATATTAAATCTAGAGGTGGATAAGGTATATATATTGATGATTTTCATATATTTCCTGATGGATTCATCATCCATTTTCATTAGGCAAGGTGAATCCATGTCAAATTTTATTCAGATAGTGTGAGGAATATATTTCACATAAAATATTTTTCATAATTCAATCCACTCAACCAAATTGATCGACTCCTCAAGATTTTTATTTTTTATGAACATAAACCATTATTAATATGATCTACCAATATGATCAATATATATAACGACCATCTCTTTTCATAAAAACCCTGAATGGAAAAAAATATTTCAATGGATTTGATACAATATTCCATGATCAAAGGATCATAAGATCCAATGAGTTTTCATGGACGTTTTAACATTATGGTCATAATTGCAACTTGATAATTATTAATAAGATGTGATTTTTTCACTAGTTTAACTTCTTATTCATCAAATTGTTTAATTATTAAGGTATTCTCATGATGTTCTTGACTCCTATTCCCATTGAGTTGAGCATCTCATTTGGATTGTCATTATGTTACCCTTCACATTGGATGTTTACTTGTTTCCACATATTTCCATCAATATAGAAATATAAAGAAAATAATATGGATGAAAATTTCCATACATTTAATCATATAAAATGTATAATATGAACATTTAATGGACAAATAAAAATTTAAATAAATTCCTTAATCTAGGAAATTTAAGACTTTCCTATAATCTATCCATGGACTATTTCAAAACATAATATTTATTTGAATTTTTATTCCCTCCAAGATGGTTCATAATGATCCAATTAATATACAAAGGAATATCCCATATATGATTCAAAATATGTTTTTAGAAAGACCTATTCCTCAAACAGTGGGTGATAATTGAACTTATACTCAACACACCCTGATCGGTGTAATAACACCTTGATATAACAATTCCTGATATAAACTAGATTGTCGTACCAAGAATGTTATTTTATTTTTTGAAACCATTTGTTATATACATTTCCATAATATTTGGATATTTTCCAAAATTAAACAAATCCTCATGGTTGTTATTATTTTTTTTCTAATCCAATTCAAAAAAAATAACAATAATTTTCTCAAATACCAATGGTGACCACAAAAATAATTAATAAAATATATTTAATGATTTATTATATAAATATAAACTTAATACAATCTTGAATGATTGTGATTCCTAGTGTATTCGTGAAATTAGATTCATAGTAAAAATCCCAGAACCGTGTGGACAACAACATTATTTAAAAATTTCAAAACATTATCTCTATCAATCATTTAATACATCACTAGATGACATGGGACATACATAAATTTGGGATGATCTATAAATACCATTAAGGTAACAATTATAGCATAACATGATGAATACAAAAAATGTGATTGAAGTTTAATGTAAAGGTGACATTAAGTGGGATAGAATCATAAACATTAACATTTATGTATGATATAACATTATAAGACCATGTAATATTATTAATGTGGAAGAAACATAATACATGATGTAACACCCCAAGCTTCAACGATGTGTTTCCCTTAGAATAATACAATAGCATGTGTTGTACGCAACTTCGAGTTTTAACACACCACAACCAATCAAACTAGCTATTATGAATTGTAATACCCACTTTTTGAAATTTTATAAATTTTAAAATTAAAAATTAACTTCATTTTTCGATTTTTAATATCGAAATTAGATTAGGGTGAATTTTTGGTATTTTTCTAAAAACATTCAATTTTTTTGATGAATAGTGAAAAACATTAAGTTATAGTTTAAAACTGAATTTTTATTTAAATAATTATTTATTTTATTTAAATTTATTTTAGGTCCAAATAGATACAAAAGACCTATATAAGTTAAATTTAAATCATTGAAGTCAATTTATAATAATTATATATATATATAAATTTTATTGAACTTTTTACCGTGTTTCACCCACCTCCTAGGAGAATTTCTAAATTTGCAGAAAACTTAATTTTACTGCTTCTGTGAGTTAAATTTCGAAAATCTGAGAGACACGGTTGATAATAGTAAGTAAAATTTGGTTCAATGAGATGGAAATAATTTTTGGTGAATAGTATCTTTTGACTTTTATTTACCACGGTTAAAAGTAAATAGGGTAGTTAAAGGTAAAAATGTTATTATTATTACCCTAAAAAATGTCCTAATTCTATTAGATAAGTGTAATTCGACCAAAAATTAACTTAGGAATAAAATATTATCCTTTAGGTCCCCTTGGATTAGATTAGATCATTTATTATTATTTAATTCAATAAAAGATTACAAGTATTAAATTAAAGGTTTAATAACTAAACCATTTTTAATATAGGGTTACACATAAGATAAACTCCACTATAAATATTCATTATAAGTCTAGAAATCTTTCATTTATAATGGTTTTTTATTTATATTTTTTAGACATTAAATAATTTAATTTATTAATGACACAATGATGATGCAGTAATTACCTATTTAATGATATATTAAAATATTTGATATTATAAATATCAAAATAAATGAAATTTGAGACTTTTTATGAAATACACTAATTTTCAAGGTTAATATGAAATGTTAGGGTTGGTTAGATGATTTTTTTTGAACTAATAATGCAGTTATGAATTTAACAATAACAATGTACCAAACAGTGTCAAAATTGACATAAAAGAGTTTTTTAAAACAAATATTATATTATTAATTGATATTATATTCCTAAAAATCTAAGGTTCATCAAAATGACTTATATAATTATATTTTTATCATTAATAAACCACATGGGGTTATCTTGTAAGTATATATTATGTTTATTAACCATATAATATAAAAAATACAAAGAGACATGGTAAGGTCAAACTATTTAACTAAGAGTTGAATCTAAATGATAATGTTAATATAGTGAGCCAAACCTGTCTAAACCCTATTGGTTGAGTGTTTTTCGATCCATCCCCACCTTAGGATTTAATTAATCCATTTTGGATCCATTATATACCGAAAATAATTTTATTATAAACTAAAATTTTTATCTTTTCCTAAGGTGCCCCTCACCCCTCTTATAAAATGGCACTCCCCCTTCTCTCAAAATACCACCATAAAATCCATTTGGATCAGAAAATATCCACCCAAATTCCCTTTAAACTATCCTACCTTCATCCTAGTAGATTTACTTTAGTCATAAAGCCATCTTAAATAGCCTTTGTGATCAAATTAAAAGGGAGAACCCGAAGAAGAGGTAAATATTTCATCACCTCTTTCAAGTTCCTTTCTTCTTCCACTTCCTCTTACTTTGTTGTTTCCATTATAAAATAATAAATCCATTATCTTATATATAATGTTATTTTATTATAAATATGGTACAAGAGTTTTCATTATTCTATCCATCCTTTCAATGACATGTCACCATACGAACTTATGTACGGATTACCGCCTCCACGTCATGGTGTAATTGTTATTCAATACATTATTATTTGGATGGTTATAATAATGATGTGTAATTTATGTAAATAATGAATATAACATGATAATGAATCACTATATATTATATACCATGAAATTATATATTATTTTTATATCAGAAGAATGATATTGTCACTCGTGCATACGTACAGATTACCGTCTCCATGAACGCGATGAGACTCATTCCTCATTGTATTCATTCAAGAATAATTTTCATTTGATGATTAAAAATAATGTTTAAAGACTTAATATAATTCTAAAAATTAATAAGATACATCATATCTAGCACAAACATAACATATGTAACAACTTATATAAAGGAAAACGAATCAGTTAACACCTGTAACAATGATACTACTGAAATATCATTAACAAAGAAATATTAGAAGATAATATATGATATCATATTAATGTATATGGTTCTTTTATAATTTAATAAGAATGATTTCACAATTATACAGGAGGTTAACCTACCCTCGACCAAGGAAATGTACAAGGTAAGGGTTAATATCACAATCTCTTCATTATCCGAGGTTGTTTATAAATAATTATCTACTAGGATCTCTTTATCATCCACATACATGTTTCTTAAAATATATTTCAAAACATGTTAACTATTTATTAGAAAATGGATTAAAGTCATTTACACCCTTATTTGATCTTATATTTATTGAAAGGAATATTACCTTCGTTTTCCAAACTGGGTACCTTATGCCCTTTTCGACAAGTTTAAGGTAAGAATATTTTTTAACTTATATGGAGGGTGCCGATATTTTCTATCATTATAACGTCATGAAATAAAACCTTACAAGCTTATAAGACTATTTTAAAAATAAATATTTTCTTTATAATTATGTGACTCTTAAATGATTTCAAAATATAAAGAGATATTTCTCTAAAAAAAGTTTTTGATTTCATCTATGTCAACATCCTTTGATGTATTGTAATCTTATTTGAAGTTGATTTGTTATGACAATAAAATTCCATATTGTATTGAAGGTTTTGTGATATGTTTGAATGTGGATGTTTTATTTTTACACCATTCATGGTTTATGGATAAATTATTGACATTTTGTATGCTAGTTTTAATATTAATGTTTATGTTATGTTTAATCCTTTTCATATGAGGATTGCATTGGACTTAGTAAGTGATGGGTGGAGCCCGCTATAGCTCCTCGATGCATCAGTAGGTCTAATGAGACAAAATAATGTCTTGGCACAAGGACTTTACAAAATATTAATTGTAGTCTTGGCACAAGGCTTGACTATGTGGTTACGAATGTATGACATTATGCATTCCATCATTATGAAAGTGGCTATTAATATTTCATGTGATTATTCAACTAGTAGAATATCCATGTGAGTAAGTAAATAGAATTATTTGATTTTATCTTTTGTATATTATGCTAAAGATCAATTTTAAAAGGTTTTTTAGTCTTATACATTTCCATTAATGTTTATAATTATTTATGAAAGTTTTTTCTATATTGTTATCCTTACTGACCATCTATGATCCCCCTTTCTATGTATTATTTTTCCCAGGATGCGATGAAATATTTTATGACTGACCTGTAGGGATAGTCTGAGGGGATATGATTTTGGTCTATAAAAATAATGTTGTTGTTTTTTTTTTCATTTTATGATGTAATATAAACCTTATGAAAGTATCTAGTACTTCCAAGGCTACTAAACTTATCGGTCTATCGAGAATTGATCTTTTAAGAACATGCCAATGTTATGTAATAATGCATCGACTCAGGGTAACTAGGGTCAAAGCATTACAGTTGGTATCAGAGGGAGGTTTAGTACAAACCTTGGAATCTAGATTTAGGAAAACTCTAATTAGAGCACATTACCCTAATATAAACTTTGAGGATTAGTATAGAAGAACATCTTGAATTTTGCTATTATAGATATTTTGTGAGTTTTCCGAGCAACACATCCCTGTTTGGATATGAGTAGGTAGAGGCAGCTCTAGTAGATATGTATCTAGTTGTAAAACCCAAAAACACTACTTTGAGATAGACTAGAATGAGAACTGGTGCACGACAATGGGCCTTACTGTCCTCTTGCATATGACACTCCAAAGGGATATGATTAGGATAATTCTCATTTTCTTTTCAAAAAATTATGAAGGGTTTATGATTATATACATTCTCAAGGAAAACATTTTTTATAATTATGGATTATATCTATAAACTATTGAATTGATGTTAAGTATTTTTCACGCTTGGAATTATGTATTTTGATTCATAAACTAATGTCGTTTATGCTATTGTTTAGAAATGGAACCTAGTGGAAGGAATGGAAACAGTATGAATGCACGCACTCCATGTATGGATTTCCCTCCTACTCAAGATAATTATAGTAGAGTTGGTGATAAAACTACTGCTGATTAGCTTATCAATATATTGGAACAACTCACTAAGATTATTAATAATAACCTTACCCATATGGTGCACCCTGATCCACAGTGTGGAGGATCAATTTTAGATCACTTCATGTAAAAACAAACACCATCGTTCAATGGGGGTACAAATCCACTAGTAGCTGAGCAATGGATAAATTCCTTAGAGAAGATGTTTAATGTATTGGGGAGTAGCGAAAGAGAAAAAGTTGTCATGAAATTTTACCACCTCACTGGAGATACTGATCAATGGTGGACATTGATTCAAAACACAAAGGAAGATGATGATGTATCAAATATAGAATGGAGTGAGTTTAATGAAATTTACTTTGAAAAATAATTTCCTCATGACCATTGAGAGGATATAGAAAGGAAATTTCTGAGTCTAAGGAAAAAGGAGGATGAGAATATCGCAAAGTATCAAGCTAACATTACAAGGTTAGAGAGGCATGCTATAGATTATATACATAACCTGAGAAGTAATATTGATCATGTATTTTAAGGGGTAAAACCATTTCTCCATCGAGCATTAGTCTCACAATCCTTCTCATCGTACAAAGATATTGTCTCATTTTATATCAAGAAAGAAAAAGAATTATCTATGTATTACAACTTTAAAGTAAAGAAAGAGAAGAATATATCTATTGAACACTCTAGAAATGCAAATATGGGGAAGAATGGAAAAGATGAATATACATACTATAGTAAATTTGGGGAGAAACATCCTGGAACTTTCTTAAAGGTAATGGAAGTCTGTTATAAGTGGGGTGATAAAGGCCACCAAGCTTGTGATTGTATGGGGAAGAAAGAGGTTGTAAATGTTTAGTGATACAATTTTATTGAAATGGGGAATTATGAGAATGATTTCCCTAAGCATTAGGGAAAGTTAACTCAGAAAAGTCCAAGGGATCAAGGTCGAGCATATGTTATCACTACTGCTGAGGTTGATGTTCTGAATAACGTAGTGGTAGGTAATTTAATGGTTTCCTCAAGTTTAGAAAAAGCATTATTTGATTATGGATCATCTCATTGATTCATATCTTCACAGTTTTCTATGAAAATTAGATATTTCCAATTTGATTTATCAAGGGAGTTGTCAATAAAAACTCATAAGGGAAGTATCATTTCAACAACGTTTTGTGAATCATCCCCCATTAGGGAATATAAATGTTCTTTATTTGAGGGTCTCATTTCCATACCCATGATTGAATTTGATATAATCCTCAGTATGGAATGGATTTCAGACCATGATTCAAGAATTTATTTTAAGAAGAAGGAGGTTACTATTTTTGATGATGGTGATAACGAACACCATATCATTAGAGAAGAATCGTCAACACCTGATTATTTTCTAGATCCATCCACAATAGCTCAACTAAATTCAATTATTGTGGAGGAAGATAATGAAATAACTTTGGGTGAGGAAAGGAATGTTCAAATCGAGGATGTACTTATTGTGATAAAATATGTTGATGTGTTTCCTGGAGATTTACCTTGACATCATCTAGAATGAGAAATTGAGTTTTCCATTGATTTAATTCCTGGTTCAAGGCCAGTATTGAAGACCCCTTAGAGAATGGACACTATAGAATTAGTGGAAATAAAGATAAAACTAGAGGCATTGAGTAATAAGGGATTTATTCTCCCTAGTGTTTCTCCATGGCGAGCCCCTATCCTTTTTGTTAAGAAGAAAGATGGATCTATGAGGTTGTGCATTGACTATAGGGAGATCCATGCTATAACAATAAAGAAAAAATATCACCGACCTCACATTGATGATTTATTTGATCAACTACATGGAGCTCAATACTTTTCAAAGAATGGAATTCGATCTGGATACCATCAGTTGTGCGTCAAGAAGAGATACATTCTGAAGACATCTTTTCTAACCAGGTACGGGCATTACAAGTTTACAGTAATGCCTTTTGGATTGACAAATGAACCCTCTGTCTTCATGGATCTAATGAATATAGTTTTCAAAGAATATCTTGATGATTTTTTAGTGGTATTTATTAATGATAGCTTGGTATACTCCAAAATCTATGAAAATCATGAAAATCAGTTGCGCATTATCCTCAAGACTCTTAGAAGACATGAATTATTTGTGAAGTTTAGAAAGTTTGAATTCTGGCTTTAGGAGATTTCTTTTCTTGGCCACATTTTCTCTAAGGATGTAATCTCTGTTTTTCCTTCTAAGACCAAGGAAATCCAAGAATGGCTAGCACTAACAAGTAAAACTGAGGTATGCAGTTTTATTGGTTTAGTTGGATATTATCGATGTTTCGTCTAGAATGGTTCCCGATTTGGCTAACCCATTAACCAAGCTCACACGTAAAGGGGTGGAATTTGTTTGGAATAAAGAATATGAATAATGTTTTGAATAAATGAAGAGAAAATTAGTCAATGATCCTATATTGACTCTACCATCAGGGAATGATGGGTTTGTTATTTATAGTGATGCTTCAAGGAAAGGACATGGTTGTATCATTATGAAGAATGATAGGGTTATTGCCTACACATCACGACAACTAAAAAATAATGAGAAAAATTATCCTAGTCATGATGTTGAGTTAGCAGCTGTATTCTTTCCCTTAATGATATAGAGACACTATCTATATGGTGAAAATGTGAGATTTATACGGATCACAAGAGTTTGAAGTATATTTTCTCATAGAAAGAACTCAACATGAGGCAAAGGAGACAGCTTTAACTACTCAAGGATTATGATTGCACAATACACTACCACCTGGAGAAGGAAAATAAGGTGGTTGATGCTTTTAGTAGAAAAGATCATGGAGTTTTGAACAAGATGGGAGTTGAAATGGATCCTATATACATAGAAATAGTAAATATGGATATGGGAGCACCATGGAAGGTGAAACATAAATAATTTTTCAAATGGTTTCCAAACCATCTTTACTAGACAAGATAAAGAGTACTCAGACCGATGATGATGAGTTTCAAAAAGAAGATTAAAGCTATGAATTATGGGAGATTGAGTGACTTTGTGTTTGAAGATTGAATTTTGAAATTTGGGAAGAGACTTTGTGTTCCTGATGTACCTGATCTAAAAAGGGAATTGTTCGATGATGATCATAGTTCCAATTTCTAAATAAACCGTGGTAGCACAAAAATGTATAGTGATTTGAAGGAAAATTTTTGGTGGGAGAACATGAAGAGGGGGATTGCTGATTTTGTGTCAAGATGTATGGTTTGTCAACAAGTGAAAGCTGGAAGGAAACACCCTGGAGGAGTCATGCGACCTCTTCACATACTTGAGTGGAAACAGAATAATATTATAATGGACATTTTCATGGGACTATCAAAGTCACCTAGAAAGAACAATGCAATATGGGTCATTGTTGATCTTCTTAGCAAGTCAGTACATTTTCTTGCTATAAGAGAAGATTTTCCACTTGAACGATTGACAATACTATATATTAATGATGTTTTAAGACTTCATGGAGTACCAATATTTATTTTTTATGATCATGATCCATGTTTTACATCAAGATTCTAGAAAAGTCTTTAGAAATCCCTAGATACTGATCTTCGTTTGAGCACTGCCTACCACCACCAAATAGATGGAAAATTAGAATGGACAATTAGAACCTTATAATTCATGTTAAGATCATGCTCACTTGACTTTCAAGGTATGTGGGATCAATATTGACCTATGGTATAATTTTCCTATAATAATATCTTCCATTCAAGCATTTAGATGGAACCATATGAATTTTTATATGGAAAGAGATGTCGCACACCAACCTGTTTGGATGATTTTGGTGAAAGAAAACTCATAGCACCAGAACTGGTAGAGGAAATGATGGAAAAGCTGAAGGTAATCCAAAACCATATCAAAGCAGCTCAAACTAGACAGAAGAGCTATGCTGATAAACAATGAAAGGATTTGGAATTTCAGGTAGGAGATCATGTTTTCATTAAGTTATCTCCATGGAAGGGTGTTATGCATTTTGGTAATAAGGGTAAATTGAGTCCCATGTACATATAACCTTTCGAAATTATAGAATGAATTGGGGTTTTAGCTTACTGTTTGGCACTGTCACGAAGTATCTTCAAAGTTCATGATGTATTCCATGTATCACTGTTGAGAAAATACATGCCTGACCCAATGCATGTACTCACCTATGAGGAATTAGAAATGGAACCCAATCTGTCTTATTTTGAAGAGTATTTCATGGTTCTTGATACAAGAAAGCAATTGCTAAGAAACCATACGACTCATCTTGTAAAAGAACTATGGAGAAACCATAAGATGGAAGAGGCAATGTGGGAACCTGAGAAACGTGTGATGAAGAACCACACAAAACATTTTATGCAGTAATATTCTAGAAATTTTGAGGACATAATTATATGAAGGAGAGGAGAATGTTACACCCCAAGATTCAATGGTACGTTTCCCTTTGAATAATACAATAGCGTGTTTTGTACGCAACATCAAGTTCTAACACTCCACAACCAATCAAACTAGATGTTATGAATAGATATACCCACTTTTTAAAATTTAATAAATTTAATCTTTCAAAATGGACTCCATTTTTGGATTCGGAATATCAAAATTATCTTAGGTTGATTTTTGGTATTTTTCTGAAAACATTCGATATTTTTATGAATAGTGAGAATCACTGAGTTATAGTTTAAATTCAAATTTTTATTTAAATAATTATTTATTTTTTTTAAATTTATTTTAGGCCAAAATAGATACATAATACCTAAATAAGTTCATTTTAATTCATCAGAATCAGTTTATAATAATTTTAGATGAAAAACATTTATTGAACTTTTTACTGTCTTTTACCCACCTTCTAGGAGCATTTGAAAATTTAAATGAAACATAATTTTACCGCTTATGTGAGTTGAATTTCAAAAATCTGAAAGGCACGGTTGATATCAGTAAGAAAAATGTGGTTCAATGAGATGAAAATAATTTTTGGTGAATAGTAACTTTTGACTTTTATTTTCCACGGTTAAATGTAAATAGGGTAATTAAAGGTAGAAATTATATTCCTATCACCCTAACACATGTCCTAATTCTTTTAGATAAGTTTAATTTGACCAAAAACAAACTTAGTAATAAAATATTATCCTTTAGGTCCACTTGGATTAGATTATGACATTTATTATTATATAATTCAAAGAAAAGTTACAATAGTTAAATTTAAAGTTTAATAACTAAATCATGTTTAATATAGAGTTATACATAAGATAAATTCGACTAAAAATATTAATTAGAAATAAAGAAAAATTTCCTACAAAATGGAATTTTATTTATATTTTTTAGTCATTAAAAAATTACATTTATTTATGACAAAATGATGATGTAATAATTACCAAATTAATGAAAAATTAAAATATTTGAAATTATAAACATCCAAATAAATGTAATTTGACAATTTTTATGAAATATAATTATTTTCTAGGTTAATATGACATCTTATGGTTGTTTGGATGATTTTTTTGAAGTAATAATTCTGTTACGAATTAAAAAAAATACCAAATAGTGTCAAAATTGACATAAAAGAGTTTTTTGAAACAAATATTATATTATCAATTCATATTCTATTCTTAAAAATATACGGCTTCGCCAAAGGACTTATATATTGATAGGTGTATAATTAATGAACCACTTGGGGTTGGATTGGACATATATAGTATCTTTATCAACCATATTATATAAAAATACAAAGAGACATGGTAAATGTCCAACTATTAAACTAAGAGTTAAATCTAAACGATAAAGTTAATAAAGTGATCCAAACCTATCTAAAACCTATTGGTATAGTGTTTATCGACCCATACCCTCATTATAATTTAAATAATCTATTTTAGAGCAATTTTAAATCGAAAATATTTTTATTATAATATAATATTTCTAGCTTTTCCTAAGGTTCCCCTCACCCCTCTTATAAAAGGGAACTCCACCTTCTATCCAATTCACTCCAAGAAAGCCTTAGGCTCGGCCAAACTCTACCCAAATACCCTTTAAACTATCCTAACTTCATTCTAGAGGCCTTATTTTAGTCAGAAAGCCAACCTCTAGATCTCTTTGGATCAAATCAAAAGGAAGAACCTGAAAAAGAGGTAAATAATTCATCACCTCTTTCATGTTCCTTTCTTCTTCCACTTCCTCTTTCTTTGTTATATCCAATCTAAAATAATAAAGATTGAATATTCTATATAATATGATTTTATTATAAATATGGTATAACCATATTCATTATTCTATCCATCCTTTGAATGACATGTCACCATACATGCGTACGTACGACTTACCATATCCACGTCATGGTGTAATTGTTAGTCAATACATTATTATTTGGATGGTTATAATAATTATGTTTAATTGATGTAAATAATAAATATAACATTATAATGATTCTCTATATAATATATACCATGAAATTATATATTATTTTAATATCAAAAGAATGAAATTGTCACTCGTGCGTAGGTACAGATTATCATCTCGACGAACGCAATGAGATTCAGTCCCCATCGTATCCATTCAAGACTAATTTTCATTTAATGATTACAAATAATGTTTAATAACTTAATATAATTCTAAATATGAAAAATATACATCATATACACAACAAACCTTACTTATGTAACAAATCATATAAAGGAAAACGAATCAGTTAACACCTGAAATGATGATACTATTGAAATATCATTAACAAAGCAGTATTAGAAGAACATATATGATATCATATTAATGTACATGGTTCTTTTATAATTTAATAACAATTATTTCTCCATTATACATGAGTTTAACCTACCCTCTATCAAATAAAATTACAAGGTAAGGGTAAATTTTACAATCTCTTCATTATCTGAGGTTGTTTATACGTAATTATCTATTGGTATCTCTTTTTCATCCACATCCATGTTTCTTGAAATGTATTCAAAAACATTTTTAATATTTACTATACAATGTGATAAATTCATTTATACCCTTATATGACCTTATATTTTTTGAAGGGAATCTTTCCGTCATTTTCTAAATAAGGTGCCTTATGACCTTTTCTACAAGATTAAGGAAAGAATGTTTTTTAACTTATACGGCAGGTGCAGCTATTTTCCGCTATTATAAAATCATCAAAGCTCTCTTACAAGATTATAGGAATATTTTCAAAGTAAATTTTTTCTTTATAATTATGTGACTCATAAATGATTTCAAAATAGAAATAGAAATTTCTCTAAAAAAGTGATGATTTCATCTATGTCAACATCCTTTGATGGATTTTAAGCTTATTGGATGTTTATTTATTATGTTACAAAACATCCATATTGTATTGAAGGTTTGTGATATTTTTGAATATGGATTTGTTATTTTAAAACCATTCATTGTTTTTGGATATTGTATTGACATTTCATATGCTAGTTTTAATATGAATATTTATGTTATGTTTAAGCTTTTTCATTTGAGAAATGCTTTGGACTTAGTAAGTGATGGGTGGATCCCTCTATAGCTCCTCAATGCATCGGTAGGTCTAATGAGGCAAACTAGTGTCTTGGCACTAGGCCTTTCCAAATCTTATTTTTAGTCCTGGCATAAGGGCTTGACTATGTGGTTATGAATGTTTGGAATTACGCATTCCATCATTATGAATGTAGATATTGATACTACATGTGATTATTAAACTAGTAGAATATCCATTTGAGTAAGTAAATTGAATTATTTGATTTTATCTTTTCCATATTATGCTTACGTCCAAGTTTAAAATTATTTTGTTTTAGTCTTATACATTGCCTTAAATGTTTATGCTTATTTATGGAAATTTATGCTATATTGTTATCCTTACAGAGCATCTGAGCTCACCCCTTTCTATGTTTTATTTTTTTCAGGATGCAAAGAAGTATTTTATGACTGACATATAGGGATAGTCTGAGGGGATATGAGTGTGGTCTGTAGAAACAATATTATTGTAGTTTTTTTAATTTTATGAAGTAATATAAACCTTATGAATATATCTAGTACTTCCAAGGCTACTAAACTAATCGGTCATTCGAGACATGATCTTTTGTGATCGTGCTAATGTTATGTAATAATTAACTAACTCGGGGTAACTAGGGTCGGGGCATTACACATGACATCATTTTCATATGTCAATGATTTCTTCTCAGACACCCAAAGAATAGTGTTCTTAAAATTTGTTCTCATGCACCATAGATGTTATCCTATGAGATAAATGTGTTATCCAATGCATTGTATGGTATATAATTCTTTTTCCACCTATCACATTCATATTATGTTAGAACATTTTTGTGACACATACATCATTCAACATTATGGTTTCCATTATCGTGTTTAATCGCATAAATAATAAGTATGGTTTAAATTCATTGAAATATGTAATAAATGATGTATTAGAAAACCTTGGGGAATGCACATGACTAAAAATTTGGATGGTTATTCAATATAAATATTTTTTTTCATGTAAAATCATAGGATAATTTAATTATCACAACTGGTGTAAATAATGATTCATGGACTGGTTTCATGGGAGTGAATGGTGGTATATAATTATAAAAGCATCACCTTGAGAGTAAAATAAATGGGTGAAAACACATTCTAATTTGAAAAATTGGGAAGTGAATTATATTATATTAATAAATTTCATTAATGAAGAGGTGGAGGAGAGAATCCCCACACTACGACATAGTAATGACCTAATTAATGGTTACAATGGGAGGTAATTAACGATCAATCATTTATTTAAAATAATATGTTTAATAAATGGATATTTATAAATACTTGATAAAATAAATAATTTTTATTTAAAAATATGAATACATTAAAATTTCTTGAATGGAATATTGGATGGATAAACCCCATACATTGATTGGATGCTTCTAAAATCATGGGGGGTATTCTAATGTTCTTAAGAACAACAAGGAATAGTCTGAGAGTGAAATATGGAGAGTAAATTAATTCTTAATTGGGATATACTGAGGAAATGTGGCAGATTTTCTGGTCATTTATTGAAATATATAGGTTAATTCATTATTAATTTCAAAACATTTCTTTTGGGACCCATATAAGCAAATAATCAAAATCCCAAACCATTAAATTTGGTTTTTATGTCGTCTTTAAAAATCTAATTAAATATCAGTATTTTATTTGTATAAAAATAGAACATATTTATCCATTGATTATGTGGAAGGGGTTCATGTTCATAAATAATTAATTTTTATATAAAAAAATATTATATAGTATTTGATGGATTTTAAAAGTTTTTAAAAACTTAACTAATTATATAAAATTTTTATTTTAGAGTGTAGATATATATATGTGGTGATGTATTTAATTTATTGGATTTATTATACCATGTTTATAATTAAATGCTTTCGTAATATATATTTTATATTTATACCATAATTAATTAATACCGAAAATTTGATTGTCTCCAAAAATAATTAAAATTTTAAAAATGTATAATTTTAATGTGATAAATTAATATGAAAATTATTTCTGAATTTAATTTTCTAAATATGATACTACAAAATTTTAAATATTTTTTTTTTAAATTTTATGTTTAAAACCCAAACCTTTTTCCAACCAATTTAAAAATTAAATTGGACATCGTTACATTATATTATAATCCATAATAAAATTTATAACAATTTATAAAAATATTTAGTGAAAAAACGTTTTGTTAATGCTGAATTTATCTGAATTTATTTTAATCAAATTTATATAATTCGTAAACATAAAATTTTGGTTTTTTGTATCAAAATAAAAATTTTATCAGAATAATTATTAAAATATCTATATATACCATCAATTAGAAGGAGTATATATAATTATTATTTTAAAAAATATATATATAACCCATACTACTATTGTCTAAATGTGTATCCCATTACTACACCCACATACTCTATTAGGATTTTTTGTCCAATGGATGAAGTTTCCTATGGTGGTTAGAAAAAAAATGATTGGTTTGATCCCTTTATTATCATAAAATTATCTTATAAATGGTTTCACTCATTTTAAATTTTTTGAATCATAACATGGTCTTAGTTAAGGGATAATCCTTGTAATTCAATTCCACAAGGTTGTTTTATAATTAGGCCTATATATTACAATCCTACATGTCAATTAAATATATTATTAAATAATTTTCAATTATACCATATTATAACACTTAATATATAGAGACATTATTTATCACTTCACACCAACAACATTTTCAAAACATATGGTGCTTAACATTGTTTTATGTCAAAATTGGTATTTCATTTATAATGGTCCAACATAACCAATGATGTGCAAATGTTTTTAATGACTACCTTAATTAAAAAGAAATACATTCATTCAAAAAGATATTTTCGTCTATAAACTATTGGGATATTAAATTCATTAAATAGATTATGAAGAAAATTATTAATAATGTAGTATTAGATGGAGTATCAACTCCAAGATAATTTTGTAACCCTTTATAATGATAATTTTTTTATTGGTTATTTGGTTTCTATTTCATTAGGAGATGTATATCACTCTCAAACACTATGAAACATGATGTTGGTGGAGGGGGGGGGGGGTGAACTGTCAAATTACTGTAGATATAGATTTACCAAATTAATGACAAGTTCATGACATAATAATATAATAATATATCACATATATACATTCATTTAATTTTATTCTAGTAAAAACTCATTACTTTATATCTATATGATTGGAAGGAATATTGACATATCACATGTATTATACAATGTTTAATGAAGAATGAAGATGATGATTAATATTTTAGGTTAGTGGAATATCTTGAGATGATATTGTAGAATCATAACTATGATTAGGGAACATTATGTATGTTTCCATAGAATAAAACATAAGTGATGTATTATACAAGATGAACATACTGTGTTAGATAATATATTGGTTCAATGGATACCCCTATGCGGTGATTATTTGATCAAGAAAAAGAATTCATCCAGGAATAGTTGTATCAAATTTCATATTTACTGAATGTACAAAAAAATAATTAATAATATGATTAAGTGTTTCCAAGGATTTTGGAATAATGTATTGTAATACAATAACCACACAATTAAAAAACTGAGTTATTTTTATATAGAAAGTAGTTTATATAGAATGGTGAGAATCATAATAATACTATATATAATTACCCTTTTGTGGTCATATGAGTATTGAATGTTAAGTTTAATATGGTGTGAATTCCACTTAGGTAATATATATTCAATGATTTTTTATTTTCCATGTGGTATTGACCTATAGTGAAATAGTTTATGATTAATTGTATATTAAACTAAATTAGAACACATATTACTATATGAATATATGATATAATAAAATTTTATTGGGTTAATGATTTTGAATGTATCAAAAATTTCACACAGTATCATTATGAACTATATTCTAATATTTTATGGAAATTTAATTTAAAGAATTTTTTGTTCTAGAATTCATTTTTTCCCCATGCCGTGGATATCCAGCTACACTATAGTATGATGCAACCAATATGATGATATATAAATAAAATATTAAATGATACATGATCACACTATAATTAAATGGTTTATTTATCAAATGTAATGATAGTTTTGAATATATATTTTAGTAAATATTATTGGATGTAGATTTAGATTAAAACCATCACCGTAAAAGAATATACCATAAGAAAACATCATGCATTGTGTTAGTACTTTTACTATCCCATTACATTATGGTTATTTACATATTATAACTAGACCATTTTCCTTTATATTTAAGGAAAAAATAACGAAATATATGAAACTATAGAAGTTAAGAAAAAAACATTGACTCAATGTTTAATATACATATCTTAAAAAATGATTCAAAACATACAAGACTAGGGATTGACCATAATTTCTATTAAATATGTAATCATATAAAATATCTCAATAAAATTATTATACATGTTTTTTAAATACAATATAATCAAATACTTATAGTATCCAATTGGTAAAACTCATAATCAGTCCACCCATCCCAATATAGCTTGATTAAAGAACCTGGGTGAAAAAAATGAAAATTGAAATGCATGTAACAGGTTTAGGGGAGAGATTTCATATTCTGTATAGATTTATTATTATAGATATATTTTATTAATAAGGTTATTTTACATTATTGTACATGTTAGAGGATATTCCCTCACACCATCCAGCAAGTCATTCACTATTAATAATATGTTAGTAATGTGGTAAATGTGATAATATCTAGTGAATCCAAAAGATCTCAAACACCAAATTAAAAGAGTGTTGGGAACCTTGAAAGCCATTATTATTGTTTATTTTATAAATCTTATATTTGATCATTAATATCCAAATATTTTGGGAATCCTCATGTGATCTATGAAAAAACATACAATTTGGAAATCTATTATAGAAAATAGAAAACATGGAATGTTTTTATTTGACTCTAGGAAAAAACTTCATACACAATTAGGGTAAGTCCTATCCTTCTATGGCCTATCAAATTTTAATCTTGTTAAACCAAAATAACATTATAAAAAAACATACCTATGATGATTTAATATATAATAAGATTCCTTTATTGTATATTAGAGTTCTTGTACATAGTGTGAGCATAATGATTCAAAAGGCCACCTCAAACGGTGTATCAACTCATACAATGAATGCATAGGTCTATTCAAGTTACATATATGAAAAATTATTCATTAAAAGAATATTATTGTACAAAAATCAATAAAATATTAATATAATCAACTACATTAATGATATATATATATTTATATACAATTTAATTCATTATACTATGAGTGTGTAAACTTGTACAAACCTACTATGATCATAGATTTGAATAAAAATAGGTGAAATAAATATGACAAGGATCTAAAATGCAATGCCATGAGAAATATATTAGGGAATACAAATTACAAGAAATCTTGAAACCCATCCCATGTGAAAAAAAAGAATGTGTATATCAAATCATGGAAATCATACAAAGTATACCATTTATGCCACCTGTACATGACCAGTCTGCAATCCTACTCAAGTACTCCATAAAAATACTATATTAAAATTTCAATATACTAAATATATAAAATAAATTTTAATAATCATGTATTAATAATTTTATATCATATCATCTAAATTTCATTAAATTCAATAAGTGAACATGACATATTTGGAATTTTAATAAATTGAAAATTGTAAATCATAGTTGTATCATGTCAAATGGATTAAAAAAAATATGGATTAAATTATATTTAAAATGTATCAGTGGTAAGTAATAAAATTTAATACACATATAAAAATTAAAAAAATTTCTGAAAACAATATGGATTTAAAAAAACTACTAAAGGAGTATGATTTTAAAATTACCAATTGATGATATTAAAACATCTCCAAAAACCTATTTTATATCCATGAAGTTTTTAATCTCTATGTATATATATATATATATATATTATGAATTGAATGATTTAAAAAATAATTTGAAATATAAACTATTACAAAAATAATTTAGGACACATATTATAGATGTCATTAGAATAGATTTTATCAGAATTAAAAAAATTATTATTAAAAAATATTATCGATATATATAAAAGTAATGTTTGCAATGAGGGAATGAGTTTCTAAAAAAACTGAAATAAAATATTAAATATGAATAAATTTACATAAAAAAACATATATTTGATATTTATTTGCATAAAACTAATTGCTTATTCAATATTTTATGAGAATGAATTCAATTATGTATACAAAACATTATGATGAATTTTAAAACCAAAAAATATTTAAAACCCTGTAATTTATTCCCACTTTTTGAAACCTATTTTTTATATTTTAAGTGATATACTTATTATCCAATAATAGGTATTATTTATTGGATTATATTCATTCCAGTTTTAGTGTAACAAGACAATTTACTTTATGGAACATAACTGTAATATCAAAACGATGCTTTGACAATGATAAAATAATATCATTCAATTTACTTTGAAAACTCTATTCATGTTAATTAAAATAACTCAAGATAGTAAAACCCAGATATTATCCAAAAATTCATTTCCATTCAGGCCCCATGGCCTATATAAGATAATAAAATGAATAATTTCATTAAAGTAATGTCACATTATATAACATGAACAAAGAAAAATAAATATTACCATTATGAATTTCAATATCATTTGGAACATTATAATAATTTATGAAATGAGACTACATAGATAAATTACATTGATAATTTAAAGAATTAAGGGTTTCATTTATTATTCAAAGAACATTGTAACTGAAAATGTTAAATAATAATAATAAATGTCATATTTGAAATTGAGAACAAAATATCTCCCCCCAAAAAAATTTGATGTATAATCTAGAGAAAAATATTTTCTAAATTTAATATGATGACTAACAAGGTTATAGAATGTAAAAAATACAAGTAAATCAGTTTTAATTCTTAACTATACTAATTCAAATTCTTCATTAACAATAATAAAATTCATTATTTGGGAAATTAAAAATAATCATGGATGGTAAATAATTTTTTAGAACAAAATATACATATTAAAATGTTTCATGGATTTATAATAAAATAGATATACCAAAATAATTTCATAATTTCATATGAAATCCACTATAAATAATTATATTTCACAATAAAAAATCAATTAATCCCACTCATTTATATTTATAAAATATATTTTTCAAATTAATTATTATTTATGAAAAATTTGGGCAATCACATCATAAGAATAAAATATAATGAACATAGAGGGTGAGGCCACATACCCTTATAAATACTTAATATTTCTAGGGAACCCAATTGACTACCAAACCACACCTAAAAATTATTAAATCAAAATTCATACTCAAATGATCCAATTAGTCTGTCATTATATTTAAATAATAATAATACCAAAATAAATAAATAAAAATAACAACAAAATTGTATCCAATAAAATATCCAACAAAATTATAAATTATTTCAACTTAAAATAATTTATTTATCATATAACTGAATAAATTATTTTAATAATTCATAAAAAATTAAATTTATATAAAAAAATCCACAAAATGAAGAAAAATTACATTTAAAATATTTATTTTTTCAATAGAAGTGGAATACAAAATAAATGATGTAATTTTACAATGAATTCATGAAATTATAATCAAATTCACCTACCTCATTGTTAAGAAAAATTAAATTTATAGAGATATGAATGAATATGATATTGTTGGTGGATTTTTTCCATTACTCTAATAACCCAATTCACAATGAAGAAATCACGAATCAATAAGAATGAATGTTTTAAAAATTAGTAATGGAAAATTTTATTTAGGTTTTTTATTGGTATATGATAGTGCAGGGTGAAGGATACATCAATTTGGGATAAAATTTTTTCACAGAAAATGAAAAAAAAATCACTCAATATAAATTATTAAATAATTTGAACTAGGTTCCACCATGTTTCGAGTATTCCAAAGATTTCTACCCAATGGTACTCCAATAGAAACACCCCCTTTATATTATTTATGGGGTACATAGTTATAAAATCTTATATCCCAATAGGAATCATAAAAAACATTCAAGAAAAAATACTTTTAAAAAAATATGCATTGTCTAATAATTTTTTCTAATATCAACATAGAAAATTTATATTATAAACTATAAAAAATAAAATCAATAATCAGTCTCTCAATTTATTTCCCAAAATTGAAATAGTAAAACATTTTCATCAATTAAATTTTCATTATCAATAAAAATTCATCTTTTATTATGTTCTAATATGATACTACCAATTAAATCCTAAATGTTTATTGAAATTAATAGTGACCCTCCATATCCAACCTTAAATTCACCATGGGTGGAATAAAAGTGCCATGGGTATATTAAATTTAATATAGGAATAATTTCCTTATTTAATCATTGAAACAAAATAAATCCAAAGATTATTTCCAAACTAAAATATGAAAAAAATACCAACAATCAATAAATTTGAAAATGAACATATAAATTAATACACCAAAAAACAACCAAAATCAATAATAAGATAATATAATTACTCCTTGGGAATATATTACAGGATTAAACAAACATCCACCCATCCCTAAGTCATATTCTTATATGGTTTAGATTTTTCTGCAACAGAATCTGAAGAATAATAAAAAAAGAATTTAAATGTGTTGTCTTGAATATTAATATGATCAGTTGGATGCTCCTCAAAAACTCTAATATCATGTTCTAAGAGGAATATTAAATATTGGTTAAATAAATAGAAATTTATGACATTATCCCATCTTATGTCAAACTATGAACCAATCTCAAAATAATTACACTATGAATTAAGTATTGATATAATATATTAAATACATAAAAACATATACCATAATAGGAACCCCTCATCCACTACCCCACTAATATAGTATCCCTCACATCCAAAAGACATTCATATTGGTCCCTCTTCCCATCCTATTTCAATATACCAAATAATATACCATTGAATCATTAATGAAAACTCATTATACTACAGCTATATCAAATACACTTTATACCACTACCATTTCAATGAATTTATTGACCAATAGTAAATCAAATTCCACTACTAAAAGGGAATGACAAATGGATGTCATAGTCTGTAATATATTTATATGTCATATTATATACTATGGGATCACCTAGAACCTAAATATATATATATATATATATATATATATTTGATTCTACTAGTTTATCAAAATTAAGTGGTGGTATATTAAAATAACAAAACATAAAGTGATTTTAGAGCTCATATATCATATCATATGTTGTCACTCATATCATGGCCGCAATTATCCACTCAATCACTAATGTTTCCACTAGCATAATACCACCACAAACTCATGTAAGAAAAATTATAATTTCATAAATTCATTGATTAAAATTTGTTTTACCATTTACCTAATTATTTATTCCAATATATTAACATTTTTATTTAAATAAAATTATATATTACAATATTAAATACTCATGTGTATGAATTAATTATTCATTAATTTTAGTGAATTCATTAATCCAATCATTGAGATATGTGAAATTCTTTTTCCAATAATTTAAATCATCCCTTCACTCATCCCATATCAATATAACTATATAAGATCATATATTCACTAACTACCAAAATAATAAAAAACTAAATTAACTGATGCATCACTATAATTTAGCACATATTATATATTACCACATATATGTTGTACCACTATATATCACACTGACATGATATGAATAATAAGATAATATAAATTCAAATTTTTTAATGAGCCTCCAATGATTCAATAACAATATATTTGTAATTAAATCTCATTAATACACTATGGTATCTTAAAACATTGAAATTTCACATGGAAATATATATAAGAAACCATAGTTTCAAAATTACATTCCACTAATTGGTACCCAAATCAATACACTATCAAATAATGAAACATGACATAAAAAACTCTCATAATGATGTTTTATTGAATTTATATTCATGTTGATTTTGAATCAGGAATGAATATGATCAATATACATCAACAGAGATATATATATATATATATATATATATATATATTCTTTCGAACCAAACAATATAACCAAATGTCGAACAATACAAAATTATTTAAATGGAATTGTTTATATCCATTTAATATATAAATAATCATTGAAGTAAAAAAAATTATGGAATAATGCATTTTGTTATGTTGTAATCAGAGGAATTAGAACAAAGATCTAAAATTCATAGACCAAATATCCTTGCTACTTCAAAAATATCACTAGACGCTGTCTATTAAATATAATGGGAATATAATTTTACAATATAATAGAATTAATTTTCCAATTTACTTAATTGTAAAAGGTTTCATAAAATATATATTGTGTAAAATATTTCATCACAAATATATATTCACTTTCCATCTAAAATTTTCACTAACACATAAATAATTAAATAACAATTAATAATAATATTTATGGGGTCACAAATTCCATGAAAATCATATCCCAAAACAACTTTTTATAATACATTCCTAAAATTTCTACCTTTACCAATAAATTACCCTCTATATTTCATTTTTTATTTATTTTAAACCATCATTTCATAATTAAAAAACCATATAGAAATATATAAATAGTAATTGGCAGTGGTGAAAACTTTTTGTACTACAAAAATAGGGTATAATCATCTATCACAAGATTAATTCAATGATTAATGTAACATATTTTGTGATGATTTTTTTTGTATAACATAAATTTACCATAAACATAAAACATCACCTTTATTCATCATCCTTGCCAAACATAAACACAAATTAATGTATTCAATAAAATTATAATATTTTACAATTGTAGTGTTTGTGGATGGAATCAAATTATAGGAGAGGGTTATCCAATTATTTGCTATATTAACATGGAAAGATAAGTATATTATGATTTAAAATTATTTAATTTATTATTTACCACTTTAAAATTTTTTGAGGATTGGAGAAGAAATTTAATATCTTATAATGTTTTTTTTCACTTTTTGGTTTTTTTATTTCGATTTACTCATTTCTCTTGTGGTTTTATTCTCAGGATGAATATTTATCGTGAGATGACACTACTAATGATATTATACATAAGTGCATGGCATTGTTTCCCATCCACATCTCCATGTATAGGGTTATGTTACAACAAAGGTGTTAGTGAGAAATGACACTAGTGATTTTTCATTTAGTTTAATATCATATTATTTTATTGTATAGTATGTTTGGATTATTATACATTTATTTCGATATATCGTCAGTGTATTATTACTATATATCATTATCATTGCTTTTGTGTCAGACCACTGTGAATATTCTATGTTTCTGGGATAATACCCATATAAATGGTTTATTGAGTTTAAATAACAATTCATGTGATATGTACTATTTCACATTAATAAGATAAATATTTCATAGGATCTTATACACATCACATGGTAATGAAGAATGTGATTAAGGAAATAGAAAAGAGCATAGGTGTAGCAATCCCCAAGTATAATGATCATTATGAAGTCCATTTTATTTTTATTATTATATATAAATTGGTAATATATATATATATATATACTATATAAATGTTTTGGGCTTGAAATTTGTGTTATATGATTACAAATAATATTTTTGGTTACTTTTAAATATATAAGACAACATAGAGTTTTTTATTTTTGTGATGATCTGTACTTACTTTTGATATATTATATAATCATACGATAGATTTTTTCTTCTTATTATAATTGAACCCATATTACCCTTATGTGGAATAATGATATGTGGGAAACATTTTTTATTATATTTATATATTGATAATTATTTTGAATACCCTAATATTTGAATGTATTATTTTTTTTTATTTTCAAAATAAATTTTTATTTTGGTGTTCATTTGATTGGTGGTTCAGTTGGTCGAGACATTGGGGCCCATTTCATGAATTTATCCATTATTTCAAGGAATTTTCAAGGAGTAATGATAGAACTTGTTAAATTAGAGGCTGAGAATAAGTTACATGTATGTATGATGAAATGGGATTTACTTTCCAGAGGTTCATTGGGTGAGGGGGGAACCTGAGGATGATACTCTGTATGGCACTGGGTACCTGTTTAATAGGGACCAAGTAACTAGTTTACATCTATGAAAAAAGAAAAAAAATCAAATCTATAAATTTATAAAGGGTATAATTTTAGTTAATAGGCGTTTTCTTCATTTCACTATGGAAATTTGTCCCATTTAATCTCTCTATAGATACTTCTTCCTATCATTCTTGATTCTATCCTATTTATTATTGTATTTTAGTTTTATCGGTCCTACTAAATCACAAATGTTATATATAGACCCCATTATTAATATATTATAAATTTCATTATTTTTTTACTATTTTTATTAAATAATTACATAACATTTGGGTTTATAAAAGACTATATAATTACATATTTTTTTGGTTGAACCATCCAGAAAAATATAATTGGATGTCGCTTATGATTCTGATATAGGTGGCCCATTAATTCTACTAATGAATTATTCATGATTCCATATTACATGTGATATTTTTTCTCAAGTACAATGTATAATTGAACAATAAATATTATAACATCATTACATTTACATCATATAGGTATGGTAAGGAAATTATGTCTCATAATAGACATTCTAATGTTTCTACCTTTCAGCCATGGATGATGTTGGTTTTGGGCATGATGTAAGAAAATTTGTTCCTTAAAATTCATACCCTATGATGGGAACCCAAAGTCATTTTTGACATAGTAAAACTTATCAGCTGAAACATTCCATTTTGGATATAGGATATATTCTAACCTAAAAATATAAAAATTGTTATGATTTTAGTTATCATATATATTATTATACACATTTTGGGATTATGTGACATGTATACAGTGTGTCTGGCATGCTTGTTTTAAAAAAATGGTTCATGGGAGACTATAACCAATGAATGGATTAGATAGGTATCAGTTTATGAGAATCAAAAGATCATGGATTAATGTGGTATGAATGTTATTACAAATATTATACTCTTTACAAATCATTCTCATATTGTGTACAAACAAGGGTTAATATGATGGGTTGTGCAACTTATGTGATGTGATAAATAAAACCATGTTATACCATATGTAATATATATATATACTATTTTGAGGTTGATTGAGATACTAATAATATGAGATCATTACCAAAAATGCATTTACTTTCTCCAAATTATTCATACTAATTTGTTATAGAGTAGAGATAAAAAAAGGAAAGTTTGATTCTAGGCCAAGGACACCATTTCTATTGGTCTTTATATTCACTAAATTAGGGTTCATGATACACCAAGAAATACATTATATATATCGGTTGCAAATCATATTTTAATAGATAATAATTTTTTGATAAATTAGGAAGTCCCACCCTCCACCAAGATTGACGCAATCTCATCCTCCCTCCACTTAATTCCATATCACAACATTTTTAGTGTATCATCTCCATTATGGATATGAAAATTATGTACTAAGACAATTCATTTAAATGAGAAATATAGAACCCATTTAGTATCATTTTGCGGCCCAGATTCTAATCTATATGGATGTAATGTAACCTCAATATGAGCATCATGGTAATCTTCCACAAGTTTAGTTAAATCAACCACATCTACAAGACCTTCCAAATAATATTGAAAAATTCTTAACAATCAATGATTTTATATTTATATATCTTCATAAATGAATCTATTATAATGTATTGGAATCTATATAATTTATCATAACCTTATTATTTTTACATCTTACATCCACTTTATATTGAAATCATATTATACATGCAAAACAATCACCTTCAATATATGCTACTCCATACTCTGGAATATGGTCACTCCTCAAATCAATAAATGAGATAATCCACATTTCATATTCCTAAACATGAGATGTTTTTTTATCTTTTATACTACCTATTGATAATATTTCTTTAATATGGATAATTTTTCATCGATAAATATATTAAATTTCTTACTCTATCATGAATATAAACGTCCATGGTGACAATGTATTATCCCCATGTGGTTTCACCACATACTTCTTCGAGAGACACATCTTATATAAATCATAAAACCTACCATAAAATTTATTCACAAAGACAATCCTAAAAATACCCTACATGAAATTTGTATTCATTGGTTAATAAAAAAATATTCCATTAGAATAAAATTCCCATGAATATACAATATTCGCATTTGTAGACTTCCATTCTATATCCCTTTATAAGTCCTCCATGGTTCCTCACCATGGTAGTGATATTCCATGCTGAACTAAGATAAAAATAAGTCTGTCTGAAGGAATATAATCACTATTATTGTTAAATAAATGGTACCCTATAAATTCCTTTAAGGAATTGTTACCAATTAAAATTGGGTGAGAATCCACTAATATATTGGGAAATCCCATAAACAAGTAATTTCATTATATGGAGTCAATTTTATTTTTTTATTTTATAAAAATGATCCAACCAACCTAACACTAATCCATTATAACATTTTATAGTTGAATTATATATTGAAATATATTTATATGAATCTGAATGAACACCATCAATTTTTTGTTTTCATCAATTAATAGAATAATCAACCAGATGGGATCCCACTAAAACATCCATGCACTTTATGATCACAATTACTTATTAAAACAATTGTATGTATGGTTTCTTTTCTCCCACTACATTTTAGACCAATCTAATACAATAATTTATCAACCCCATTATAATGTTTCTTCCAATATTCTGATGAACTTCTGAAATTCATTTCCATATATTGTAGAAATAAATTATTCTTTAATGCAACTCATTTCGAATAAAAATATAAATAAGACCTGGTTTTTCCTTCTTTCATATGCAACATGGTCATGGATGACAACCCGAATACATTGTGTATAATAGAAAATAATTCATATAACTTGTGTATTATGACTATTTTTAGAATACTATTCACTAAATTAAGTTGTCATCAACTTTTCAAAAAAATTATTATTCTAGGTTCATTCTCATTGAACTATAGTATCCTCTACTGACATAATCACCAAAAATCCCATGTATCCCAATACCTTATATCATTTGGATTCCAATTATAATGAAATTACTATATATTTTATAAACAAAAACATATTATTTGTTCTTAATTAGGGTTCCATAACATCTTATAATTATTATTCACATAATAAATCACACACTCTCATTCCATATTTGTAAATAATTTTATAATATAAAAAGTAACAATAAGAACAATTGTAAATGAAAATTATTATGATTCACTAGTTACTATCATTTTAGTATTATAAAACCACCACATCTCACACTAGTGTAACAAAATTCCTAAAAATAGCTTCTATGATCCAAATAATTGATTCCATATATACAATGAACTTTATGAAATTTGTCTTCCAAAAACAATGACCCACATATCGAACATTTCAACCTCCAAGATCCATATCCAAAAAATTTCATCCATCACTCCATGTGAGGATCAAAATAATATTCAAATTTTCGATGACCATTCCACACACACATTCTACCCATTCAATTAAAAATACATCCCATCAGTTCTTTTATAATCATGAGGTCTGCTTAAATGCAGTTTATAGAAAAAAATGATCCCATTTTACATAGAATTTTAGAGAAATGAGAATTCTATAGTCAATTTCCATACTCAATGTGGGATGGAAATAACATTGATCTATGATAAACACAACGACTCAGCTTATGAAATCATGGAGCCTATATAAGATATACTTATAGAATGTATTAATCCAAATATCACTCTTACATTATAACTTTTCATTCTATTTTTAATGATGTGAAATTTTAGAACTAGTCGCCTTACATCGACTCTAACTTCATCAATATAATTCAGATTATGGTCTATTCCATTGATTTCACCACACAAACCCTCTACATTTTGGATCATTTTGCACATATATTTTCTATATGTTTGAAATCAACATTTTATTTTTTAGAATAATGATTTCATATATTTTTTAAAACATTTCTTATAGAATACTAACAAATAATAAAGAATATTAAATCTATAGAATTTTTTAAAATCCATGATACATAATATTTGGTTTCAACCATCAATCATTAAATTCTAAAATGTACTTTACAAAACTATTATCAAAAAATAATTACGCTTGTTGAATTCGAAACAAGTAATGTATTGGTCCTATCTTATAGAATTATATTACAAGGATATGGATGGAATAATAACATTTACAAAAACAATGTAATGGTCACCTAAACACCACCACCATGATCTATGGAAAAACACTCCAACGAAGCTCTTGGATTTAAATGTTAAATCCATAAAATATGTACATAATAGAAATAATTACAAAAGTTAAATAATAATAAAAAACACATTTATTCGATGTACCATATCATTGAAATAGAAAAAAATTATGATAATAAAATATATCACATCCAGAATAAAAAAAATAATGTTAATAGAAATGGAATAGGGTAGCATCAACCATTCTACATAAATGGAAAAATAAAAACACCAGAATATTATTTTGCTTCAAAGTTATTCCGTTTCCATTAAGAAACACACATGATCATTCCATTTAGTAAAAAATGAGTTGTAAAGAAATTATATCTTATAGTGACCCTACCCAAATGAATAAAAATGGAATCCAATTTTTTGGACGCTCTAATTAAAGAGATATAACAACACCTTTAAATAAATAACTCTATCCGTATATGAAAATTAGGGAAGTTCCCCCACCATATGTATATATTTTATCCTATACACCCTCTAAAATATACTTTGTCACCAAATACTTATTCATTCAACATCATAATAAATTTTTAACTTATATTCCAAACCCATTAATTTATACATTCTTCATATGATCTTGTCGGTAACGTCTTGTTTGAAAAACTCCCAATCTTTACAAAAACAATTGAAACATTATTCAATCATTATGGAAATACTTCCATTTTATTTTATTTAATCACTAACTCAAGAGGTCCTTATATTTAGATGTGTATTATTCCATAATCACTATGATTTTAACATTACATAACTTGAGTATTTACTATTATGCAATGCACTTTTCACTAACTAGTTTCTCCTCATCCAATCGTGGTTCCTGATGACAGTCAATTTCTTCATAACTCAATTTTTGTATTCAAAATAAATGTTTATCCACATAATTCAATCATATATAATGTTATTAATCTGTATATTATTTCATGGAATGATCTTCTTTCCTCGTTCCTGTGGTTGAATACCATCGATACCACTATTGATACATTTTTCTGAGATAATTTAAAATATGTTACTTCCACTCAACTGAATCCACTCAGTAGTTTGTGTTATTATGAATCCTGACATTTATGTTAATGGTTGTATTATAACCTTCTTTTTTTAAATTTTTTTATATTTGATAAATCAAATTTTTAAATAAAAATACATAACTAAGACAATTCTCACAGAAAAATAAATAAATTGTAACTTGGGGAAATTTATCATCTAAATTTAATACATTATACATTGTATCCAAGATTCCCTATGGTACGATATCATTATGAATATGTTAATTTATGTCCTAAATTTCCTTATATTTTATTATGATATGTTCAGAGTCACCAAGGCACTAGATGATGTACGATTGGTCACACCCTAAGAGGCTGGTTGAGAAATTATTTTACTATCATTATTTGAAGATATTTTTTTTATTTATTATTTTATAATATAACATAATATGTGAATAAATATATTATAGATCACCATAGGGATGTTGTTGATGGAGGAATATTATATTTTACTTCCACCCTATTTTGGCACCTCAGTACTTGATAATATTTCGTGATTCGTCAAACAAGTATGGACAAGGGTGTTGTTATAGATGGATAAGCTATACAACATAGTTTGATTACGGAGGAAGGACCAAGAATGAACTTAGAATTGATTTTGTGGATGATCATTTTAATTTTTTTTAAATTTTGTTCTATATTTTTATAACCATCCTATGAGTGATTTTGTTTTTATCCATATAATTTTAAACATTATTATACATATTGTATTATAGTAACCAGTTTTTTAATTTATTTACTTTGAGTTAGATCTGTAATGTTGAAATGTTATTTTATATTACGATGACAATTTATTTTCATTATTTTGTTTTTTTCAGTTACTATAATCACCAATGATTATAGTTTCCCAAGGATATCCTCCAACAAATTCCATTGGTATGAAGAATTTAGCTTCTGGGAATGCACAGTTAAGACAAATGGAATTTAGATTCAGTTAAAGTGTATATATTCCAATCTCTATATAATAAAAAGGCATATAAAATACTTTTTCCCCTTTTATATTAGTATTTATGATATTTTTATTCTTATGGTAATATAACTTCACAATTTGAAATGGTAATTTTTCCTAATAGCAGATAAACCACATATCAACAAATTCAAGGATACCCAGCACAACATAATTATATTTGGGTTTTCATTTTTCAATTTCATGATTTTCATGAAAATTATATGTGATTTCTTGATTCATTATTTTACTCCTGAAATATGTTGAAAGAGGTGTGTGTACATGATCCATTCATTATATATAGCATTCTCATGACATTTTCATACTTATTTTTGGTCGATCACCTAGATTATAACATAGTTTTATGTTATATAATTTTTTCTAAGAAACCAATATAGTGTTTTCGTCAATAAATTTAAGGTTTCATTACAAATAACACAGAATTTATTTCATTTATATTAATATTATATCATAATTTGTATCATTAATTTTTTATGAATTAGTATTATTTCCCTTAAATTGGGTAGTATGGAAAATATAGAGAAAAAATATTTTAGGACACCCTTCTATATATGGTATACATAGAGAGTAATTTGGTTATATACATATTATAAGTAATCATATTTTTTATATATGAAATTTTTATAGATGTGATAGGATGATTTTTTTAGGAATTGTAATTATATTCTATTGTGATAAACTTATGTTGAGTGATAGTAGGGAAGGGATGAGTTGGCATCAATGGTTGTCATGTAGAAGACCCTAATTATGAAAGTAGTATATATTGATCAATATCTTAAAAGTTATTTTATGTATATTAATTAGTTTTTAGGTTATAGAGATCCAAGTGTAGTACTGTATATATTTGATTTCATAAGGTTTCATTTCTGATAGTATGCAGCTCTATTTTATGAATAGAGTAGTCATGATACTTTAGATATCTGGGTTGAGTTCACTCTTAGTATCCTTAAACATTGCGAGACACCCCCTGAGAGGTTGGTGGTTCATTTTTTATATATACTTTGAGAAATCGTGCAACATTAGATTGATGACGAAGTTCTGAAATATATGAACATGTGGAAATCGTGAATAGAAATTCTAAATATTTTTCCTGTTATTTTCTTAAATTTTTAATATATATATGGTGTGGAGTTTTATGAACACATTTCAAGGAATCCTATTTTTTATGAATTTCAGAGGTTATTTTGTCTTGTTTATTTTATTTTGACACTCATTGGAATGTGATGCGTTGTCATTGTTCACCAATTTGTGGTTGAGATGAAAAATTTAATGTACACTCATGTGAATAATTATCAACTCGTATTTGTTTCACATTGTATGGATAATTCATCACATGATAGAAGGATCCTAGAAATAAATAGACATTCTAGTTAGTCTTGTTTTCATGATGAGTTTTAGATTAGAAAATTTTATAACCAAAAGTTGACATATAATGATTTTTATTAGAGTAGTGAAAGATATTATAGTAAGGGTAATGGATCATCATCCATTCATCATATAATAACTCAGAATACATTTAATAATTATTTTTTATTAGGGAATAATTGACTATAGATCCATCAAGTGACTATGGAGTGTGGAACATATATATAGAAAGGGAATATAAGAATATTTTGGTATAAATGATCTAATAATGTAAGTGGTTATAGAATTTTCTAGTATTAGTGATTGGATATTTTAATTTTTGATTTATTATATGGTTTTAGTTATTTCTCTTCTAGAGGGTCCAATTTTGATTGTCGAAATGTTTTTCATAGACTAAAATGGTATTATATGGGTACCTGTTGGGTAATTTTGGATATATTTGAAAGATAACAGGATCAAAGGAAAGAGATTTTCACATTATCGTTCTATTTCATAATGATTATAGTAATGCATCATTTTTTATTTTAGATATGGTCATAAAATAATCTATCTTGAATTTTGTGGGTAAAGGTATGTCCCATTAATTTATGTATTCATAATTTATCAAGGATCTATGGCTCATTCTAGTGCCTTTATTTGGGGTGATTTCCATTAATAAACACACAAATGGTGTCATCTATGATTATATAGATATATCTATAGTGTGAATATTGTTTAGTTGTTATAGGTTTCTATTGGATTTCATATGATAGTAATTTAGAGGATTGATGTGATAGTCTGGATAGACTAGTTAACTCAGCCTGTAATGGACAAAAAATGTAATCATTGATGAATGTCATCTACATTTATTGAGAGTGACCTAAATATTCTTGTAAAAAATATTTATTCCTATAAAATATTTTAGGGATAAGACTATATGAAATTAAATAAAATTTCACCCTCGGTTGAAATGGTTTTATTATAGATGAGAACTTATAAAAGATCACCTTTTCTACTATTATTTACCAGTTCAAGGATGCCTTTTCAATATAGGTCATTGTATTTCCACCAAACATAGATATTAGGATCACTATCATTCTATAAAAAATAATGAAAAAAATTTAAATTACTCATTCTAGGATATATCATATAGACCATTGATTCGTATGAGTTAATATATTTTACCTTTTAGAAAAGGATTCAATAATCCATGACTAAAACCTTCAGGTATCCACATATAAGTTTCCAAAAAGTTGTATTGATTATTAGGCTCAACATGGTTGTAATTATTTTAAAAAAATTAATTGTTAGAACCTGTAACAAATTTCTTGAATAAATTAATTATTTGATCATATTGGGGGAGCCATGTTATTAAATAAAATCCACATAAGAATGATAAATTATTAGGGGTGTTTGATGATTTAGAATATTTTATTCATATATTATAGGATAATGTATGTCTTGTCTATGTACACAATTATATCATTTGGGTTTATAGAAATCATGGATATTATGAATGACTAGATGAATTAGATATTCCTTATATATTTAAATATCATTACATTTAAGTAAATCATTTTTATATCTCTATATTTCTAGTATTATGATTATTTTTCTGTACATTTAGAGATATTACTATGAATACTAAGATATCAACATATTTTAAAAAAAAAATCAATATGTTATTTTATGATTTATAAGTTTTTCATCTTGTCTACTATGATGTTATGGTTGGAATATCAGATGACCCTATGAATATTGAGTTCATGATTTTTCATGAGATGTCCATTGAAAAATTTTATATCACATATTTAGAGATTTTATTGGGTATGAGAGAAGATATCATCCATACTTATCTTAGCTAGAAGTGTCAATAACAATTGTAACCAATAAGGGGGTGAGGTTTGAGTACAATTATCATCAATTAAATCATTTTAGTTGATAAATAACATTTTTAAATTTTATTTAATCATGAAATTTCTAGATATGAGAAACATGTATACAATATATTTTGATCCATTCTAGGTTGTCCACGAAGACATACTGATATAGGATAGGTATGTAGTTTCTTATGAACAATGTAGGATGAGGATTCAATATTCGAATTATCAATATCGTGATATAGATCTAGTAGAAGTGGTACACAAATTATGTAATTAGAATATAATAACCTTGGATTTTTAATTGATAATTTTTTTATTTATGATCATTTCATGTAATAATGTTTTTTATTTTTAATGAAGATGTAGATATAAGATATGGATGATTTTTTATAAATGTAATATCTATGGGTGATCATAATATACGATGAGAAACTAAAAATGACCATCAATTTGATTGTTCATTCATAGAAGATAATATATATATATATATATATATAGTTTTTGATATAATGATGAAGAGTTATGTGTAGATATTTTCATCATACAAATAATTAATGATGATGGAAGTCTAATTTGGAATGTATTTGGGTGAGGAGGACATAATGAGTAATGATGGATAGAATCTATTGGAATAACTGATAAAAATGCAGTGATGAATTTAGGAGAAATAGAAACATATTTAGATAAATAATAAGGAACACAATAGTCCATTTTTTTCTAAATGTGATGAGTTTCGGTATCATAATATTATTCTACAAGAATATTATTTATGTATATAGTGTTATAATGCAATAAAAAATTAAAACATTTATGGACGTTAGGAGAATCATACTATAAAAATTTGTATGAAATTAAATAATTTCCTAAAATATTGTATCTTTAAAAAATAAAAATATATATAATTTAACAAAATTTTATGATACCACTTTATTTTATTTAAAAAATCCAACAATGGATTTTTATGTTATGTACAATTATGTGTCTAAACAAAGATGATATAGATAGAGTAGGCCATCATATTTTATGACATTCTATGTTGATGATTATTATGAGTTAAATGTAAGCTATTCATATTCTCTAATAATTGAATAAACCAATAATTTTAGTTTTATTAATTCCTTAATATTTATCATGACTTAAAATCAATTTGATGTTTATAAATTTTTCAAATTTAAGACAGTTAAAAATATTGAATCTTGAGAATGTATATGTTATTTTAATTAAGAATATAACAATGATAAAAAATGATGATAATTCGAAAAATAGATTTTATTTTTATAAAGATATATGTTTATATAGATTTTTGGAGTAGTGGAATGACAAAACTTGTTGCTCAGAAAATCAATTGAGTTTTTTTTTAAATTTTAAATTGGGTGGTCAATAGAGTTATCCTAAGTTAGAGGATTAATTTGGATGACTATAATTAGTTAATCTCATTGAAGAAAAATAATTAGAAGACATAAAAATTTAAAACAATAAGATATATTTTGATGATAAAATTGGCATGATGGAAGATTTATTATTTTAGTAAATATCGGCAACATCCATGAATATTAATCAATCCATGATTTAAGTGGGATTTAATGTATATGTTCCCCAATATCCTATGAAGTACCCAATGGATGTTGATAACTATTTAAAGAATATATATAACATATATCTCAATGAATGATGTTATTAGAGACTATATGGTTATATAATTTCCATTTTAATTAAATGAATATTAATTCAAATAATTTTAGATAATGATATAATACATTTCTTGACGCGAATGTTCTGGTGAATTAATAATCTAGATAAAATTAATGATTTCAAGAAATTTTATATCAATATAGGAAGATCATATTATATATAAGATCACCTTATTGAGGATAATAGATACAGGATCTCATGAAACTAAATGTTATAGATGAAACAATTTGTAAATTTAGGTAGAGAGTAGGTGTTGGTTTCATTCAACATAAACACTCATGGTTTGGTCAATTATTTATTATACGAGAATAATATATTGATAATTAATAAACGTTTATATGTTAAAGTTACCTACTAAAAATATACTTAGACTGGATAAAGAACCTATCAAGATAAAAAACAATTTTTTTTAAGATAGGTCAGTGGAATTCAATTCCACTATATATTTAATACCTAACGATGTGGGAAATAACTTGATATAATAAGAAATATGGTCCAAAATTCTATCTCAACACATTAAAAATATATATTTCTTAAATTAAATTTCCTTATTTTAATAAATGGTTGTGGGAGAGGTAATAGTTGATATGATTTAAAATTTAACAATTTTTATATGTTTCATTTATGATTAATAGAAATTTTAAAACAAAACCATTGATTCCACCTAAGAGGATCATATATTATTGGAAAATTAATTTGGTATTAGAGCACTCAAGTTCCCACTATATGATATTTATTATATTGATAAAAAATTCAAACATTGTAAAATAAATAGGTATAATTACCATTTATGAATGAATTAATCTGGTATGGAAGCGTAAGATTATAACTTATCATCATTAATTAACCATTTAGTAATATAACTACTATGGGATTTCCACCGATAGAAGAATACTATCATAATAACAATTCAAAAAATATGAGGTTGATAGAAATTATATAAATACTATTATAATTTATTTTTTTGTTAATGTTTATATGAATGTGATTTGTCACCAAACTCTTTTAGATGAGTGAGAAAATATGAAAATATACTTTGAGGGAAATGTGAATATAATGGAATAGAAATATAATATTTGTAGAAGAATGTTATAATAAATTTTAATAGATGAAAACAAAAATATTATAGACTACATACAAAATTGAATTAAATAGAAAACTATATAATATGATCGAGATATGTCATGTAATATACATCAATTGTTTTAAATTTGTTGATCCAAAAATTTTCCAACATTCCTGATAATTAATTTTTTAAACTGGAGTTTATATACTAGATTTATCTTAATAATGTTTATAATATAATTTCATCATATTATAAAGGATATTGACTTCTTTCCATAATTTGATCACTGAGGATATTCTATTAATAAATTTAAAAAAACACAAGATTAAAGTATTCAAATATTTATACTCAATGTGATTAGAAGATAAGGAATACGATGATGATGTGTGTTAGATAAGTATATCTCTTTTCTCAAGGTACTTATGGGAAGGAAATTTTATTTATAGTGCTAATAAAATAGTAAATACATTTTTCGATGGGTAATTTGATAAATTATAATAAAAAAAGAGTAAAAATTTAGAGCATACCATAATAATAAATTAGAATAAAATTTTCTCAATTAATAGTTAGTAACATTCTATGTTAGAAAACCTAAGAAGAAAAAAATTATTTTCTAAAAGTATGTGAAATTGTTTAACAACCCTAATTTTTTTATTATGTTCATACAAGATTTAAGGAAATAAAATTACACATAATACAACTTGAAAGATATATAATACTAGTGTATTTGAAAATTAGGAACATTACAGAACAATTTAAATCATTAAATAAAACACCATTGCAGAAAACTTCCATTACATGACCACAACATTCGTTCATATTTAGCATTGAATGGGATAACCTGAGGACATAGATAATAAATGGGTGAACTATAAATCCTAATAAGGGAATAAACAACGAATAACATGAGGAATACCACACATGTTAGACAATAGGAATATTAGTAGAGAATAAAATAAATATGAACATAAATACATGATCTAGAATCACAATCATATCATGGAAATGTGGAAACAACAAAAAACATTATGTCATTTTTAAAGGATAAAATTTTAAGAAATCATAGTGAACCAAGTCTCATACAAGAATCTGGAGATACCCTATCCCACCATGTCGTATCGTGATACTAAACATTACATAATGCATTAGAGAACTATATAATTCAGGGCACACCCATCACATTCATTTCATTATTTTTTTATGTGTTCCATATAAATAAAAAAGTGTGGATTTATTCATCATCATAATTTATTCAATGATCAAGGGGTGATGAATAAATACATTTAATTCTTTAATAAAATGGTATATGTGTATACAAATTAACACCCTTGATAAGGAATTAGTACAATATTCACTAGCACAATTGTTTTGGAATGGGGAATCATGGCGCAATTTCAACATCCTAAAAGTTTGACATAAAAATGTGTAAAAAGTGTTGATGAGAGAGAAATAGATATCTCATATTATATACATGAAATAGATATTAATATGTACATATAAATAAATTTCCCAACATAAGTGATTTTGAAATATAAGGTGTAACATAATAATGAAACATGATAAATTTATAGAAATGGAATAACTCTTATGACATTTCGGCATGACAACAGATGTTTGTGGTAGTGATTAATTAGAGATAATGTGTTATATAATCATTGAAATAGAATAACTTCCATATGTGGCATGTCTTAATACATACCACATCATTTCTAAATGAAAATAAAATGATGTAAAAATTTAATGAAACTTGGATAAATACGAGAAAAGAAGGAACCATTACCTGAGTGCGTGACATCAGAAGCTTGAAGAGGGTCTTATTGAGAGCTTGGGGTAACTTGGTAGGTATCTAGAGTGGGGAGGAAATACTAATGACATGATAAAAGTAATTTTAATGAAGATAAGTGCGATCTTCAATGGGTTTATTTAGGAAATGATAGGGGAATTCATTAATATTTCACAAACATATTTTTTGGAATCTATATTATTAATTTTTTATAACCACCTTACATACCATGGATATTTACACATTTATAAAAATTTAATTTTATAAAAAATTATTTTATAAGTCTATTATTGTAAATGATTAATATATTATCTTTTCTTGTGTGGACATGAGTCACATTAATAAAGAAACGAGTGTAAAATCATAAAATATAAAATATATTATAGTGGATTCCCTAAGGCTTTATAAAAAAGTAAAAAAATTCATAAATAAAGTTATTTTAATGGAAAAAACCTATATATTTTTTAATATCCCTCTTATAGTGTTTGGTACATCACTATTTGGCCTTTATGATGTCAGAAAACACACTATATATTTAAATGGTATTTAATTTTTATCCAATAATTTTATTTACTCATAAAATTATGAAAAGTTGACCTTTGGATAATTTTGACATCATAATTACAAAAATAATATTATTTTTTCCATACAATTTTATAAATATTTCAAATTACAATTTTAAAGCAAAAATGTACATTTATTGAAAACTGACAGGTTTTGACAAAAAATAATTAAATTATTAAAAATTACATTTTTTCATAAATATTATATGATGATTTTTATTTAATAAAATTAATTTAATATTATTATTATTTGAAAATATTATTAATTAATTAATCAAAATTGATTTCTTAATTGAATTTCAATATTTACCAAAAATACTAATTGTGCTTTTGATATAATAATAAAATAAAAGACTAGTAATTATTCTATACAAAACTAATGTACATAAACATAATTTTATGGTCATGATTCATATTTCTTTCTTATAACAACATATTCCCTATGAGTAAGGTGTTATATGGTGTTGATTTCATGGTGACATTCGGTAAACATTTTTTAGGCCATGATCTCGATTATTTTAACAACTCACATAAATAATTTCGCTCATGATTATGTTTTTGGATACTGTCTTCGAAATGGTCTAGAAAAAAGACCAGAAAACCAATCTCTTTATGAAACACGGATAAATTTTCTTCATAGAGAAAAATCCCATATGTTGAGTCCATTACCTCATTGGTCTATGTCGAACGAATTTTTTAAAATGCAATATATATACTATTCTTGAAATCAATGTTCAATGGATATATCATAAACAATAATGATACCTAATGGCAATTTAAATCCAATTGAATATTAAAAAACTAATGTAGTTCTTTCTTTATATCCATTTTAAAAAATAATACATTTAATGAAATCATAAGAGAAATTTCACATACAATATTTCTAGTAATTAAAATATTCCCCATTAAGAAATTTCTCCATTGAAATTTTTATTTCCCACATTAAAACATATATGGGTAACTTTGTTTCATATCCTTCTTCGATTCCCACCTTACATCTTCAATAATGAGGTTTCTCCACAACACTTTGACCAGGTGAATTGTCTTATTACATAGAATAGTTTCTCTACAATCTAAGATATTTACTGGATTCTCCTCGTAAGAGAGTTCATTATCCAGTGGTACCTCATCAAGATTTATGACATGATAGGGGTCCCGAATGTATGTTCACCAGAGGGATGCCTAGAATACATAATGTACATGAGATATGTTAGGTGGGGGTTCTAGTCAGTTAGCCACTACTCTAATGTGATCAAGTATATTAAAATGGCCATTACACCTTGGATTCGGCTTTACATTCTTCCAAAATATCATTACACTCATCTTTGGAAATATTCAGAGTAATACACTATCTCCAACTAAAAAATATATGTATTGTCCTTGATTTTCAGCGTAACATTTCTGTCGACTCTGAGTAGCTTTGGTGTTCTTCTAGATGGACATAAATTTCTCCACCATTTCCTTGACCGATTCAGGACCTATTAGTTTTCTTTCCCAAAATTCAAACCAACATGCAGGTGTTCTGCACCTCTTCCCATAATGGTGTTCATAGGGAGACATTTGGATGCTTGTGTGGAAATTATTGTTTTAAATGAGAAAAAAAAGAATATGTTCATATCATACTCTATTGATGTCCATGGAGAATGGTCTCAAAATATTCTCAAGTGTATATATAGTCCCCTTATATTGTACATCATATTGAGGGTGAAAGGAAATTTTAATGTCTTTCTCAGTATTCAGAGCATTTCGAAGACTCTTCATTAACACATAGGTGAATCTCGGATCACAATAGGATACAATTGATAGTTCTACACCATGAAACCTCATTAGTTCTTTGATGTATATCTCTATAAGATAATCCAATGAAAAATAATCTCGAATCACACTGAAGTGTGCAGTCTTTGTATGATGATCCACCAAAACCTAGATAGCATTGTTTTCTGTTGATGTCATAAGAAGGTCGGTGAACAAGTCTATGGTGATGTTTTCCCCTTTCCATGTATATATAGGTAATGGTTTCAATATCCCATTTAGTTTTTTTTCTTTCCCCCTTATCTTTCTAACATATCAGACATCATGATGTATATTTTATGATATGCTTCTTCATGTTATCCCACCAACAGTGTTCCGGGAGATCTCAATACTTCAATGTTCTTTTTGGTTGGATATATAAGGTTGAGAAATGTGCATAATCCAACAACTCCTTCATTAACTCATTATTTGATGGTATACAGAGTCTTGAACCAAATCATTAAACACATTCTTCATTGAAATTGAACTCTTCAGATTTCCCATTTCTAATTGTTTCAATTTTCTTTTGAATTCTAACATCATCTCATAGAGCATCCTTTAACCTCCACGGAAGAGATGGTTGAGAAATTATTTCTGAAAGGATTGTTGATGTTCCTTCCATTATGATTCCCATTTCCATCCAATTCTAGTCTATGAAGACCAGTTCCATCTAAATTGTCATCAAAAGAGAGTTGATATATCCTTTCTATATAAATAATCTTCCACTTTATTCACATTCATCTAATGGTAGGGAATTTAGAGTTCACGGTCTTTGACCAAATCTATCATTATTCATTGATGAATATTCAACTCTTTCTGTGTGAATATATACATGAGGATTTTTTGATCTCTATATAATTCACACTTCTCCCCAAAAAGGTAATGTCACCAAATTTTCATCGCAAAGATAACTGAAGACAACTCCAGAACATCTGTAGGATAGTTATGCTGATTAAATTTTAACTTCCGTGATGAATTAGCCATGAATTTTTCATTTTTCATCAACAAACATACCATTCCCTTCTCCGAAGAATCATTGAATACCAAAAAAAACTCTCCACTTGTGGGAAGTTTGATAGCAGGTGTAGTGATAAAACTCATTTTCAACTCCTTTAATATCTCTTGTAATTCATCATTCCATGAATTCATGACTCCCTTCCGATTTATCTTGGTTAGAGGGTCTGACCACTGCATCAAATTTCTCACAAATTTTCTATAAAGCTTAGATAATCCAAGGAATGTATAGATATATATCATATATGTTGTCCTCAACCATCCATCAATTTCCAATGTCCTTGAAGGGTCCACATATATCCCATTTATTGAGGTAGTATTCCTTAAGAAAGAGAGTTCCTTCAACCTGAACACACATTTTCTGTACATGGAAAAATATTTTTCCATTTTCTAGGTCTTTAGTAAAGTACTTTAATGCTCCTCATTATACTTCTTAATTTTAGTGTATATTATAATATCATAAATAAATATAAAAAACAATTGTCGAGGTAATCATTAATGACTCCATTATTCATGTCCTTGAAAATTTATGGAGCATTAGTGAGTCTGAATGGAATCACAAGGAAGTCATAATACCCATAAAATATATGAAAAGTATTCTTAGGGATATTCCCTTTATTCAACCTAACATTGTAACATCCCAACTATAGATCAATCTTGGTGAGGTATTATGATTCAAATAGATGATCAATCAAGTCATCAATTCGGGGAAAAGGGTACTTTTTCTCTATCATGATTTTTTTAACCTATGATATTCAATGGAAAGGTGCACTGACCAATCCTTATTCATGATGAAGAGGACAGGTGAAACCCACAGTGAAACACTTGAGAATATAAACTCTTCATCTAGATTCTATAACAGTATTCTCTTAAGATCATCATGTTCCAAAACATCCATTATATATGGATTCCTGGATATTGGAAATTCCCCAGGAATAACATCAATTAAAATTTCAGCATCTCAGCAAGGGGGAAGACCAGACAATTTCTCAGGAAACAGATTTGTGAATTCCCTCACAATAAGCAGGTTATTGAGGATGGTTTCTTCCATATGCTTGATCATCTATGAAAGATATTCATTCTCATTGGTATCCTTATTTATCCCTAGAATTATCTCTAACTTTCTATCAATATCATTAAGCCCGAAGGATCTATATATGCATCTTGGCGACCCTCAACTCTCGATTTCACTGCTGGAGTTTTCTCAGGATTCGAGTTTCCTAAACATGAAACTAGTGGCTGGATTCAATCATCAAAGGAATTCTGTTATTGAATTTGACTAATTTGTGTTTAGTAAATGGAACCTAAAAGACAAAAATGTGGTTGTCTTAATTTATAAGCAACATATGATGATACACTTTTCCTCGAAGGATGAATTTTTCTACACTTGGTCTAGAGCTCCTCACCGATGTAGTGGATGTAGGTTCATTTTTTCACATGTGGACATTTGATCTTTGTATCAATCAGGACTGAACCTCTATCTCAACTTGGGTTAGTCATCCTCGCCTTCCTTTTCCATTTCAGAATAAATCTATAATTTGTATGTTAGAGAATTTGGCGGAGGGATATCTCTGTTCTAATTCCCTCACTTTTTCGGTAAGTCATCATATTAATCCACGACTCTGTGTTGAGGTGGATGATTTAAAGCTGCCGGTTGAATGGATTTGGATTATAGTTAGTGAGGAGTTCTGCTGGAATCTAGAATTTTTCTTGGAATCATGGTTTGACTATTGTTTGTAGTGCCATTGTCTCGGTCACCGGGCCGATCAATGCCACAGTGGAGCCCCTTCAGTTCTGGTGAATAGAACAGGTAAGGCCCCTAGCCGGGGGCAGAATCTTTCTAATGTTGTTATGTATGGAAATGGTTTGGGTGGCTTGGACTTGGGAAATTATGTCTATATAGTAGTCGCGGTGTTTTAGTGGCTGAAGCAGGACCTTGCCTTGGGGGCTGGTGTGAATCATACTAATATTGATGCTGCTAATCCTGTAGGCGGCGTTGGGCATTGATGAAATTCTAAAGTGGTAGATCCTATAGTGGTTTCAATGAACCATGGGGATAGTAGACTTGAGCGATGTTTTGCTAGTTCTATATATGATGATGATGATCCAAATGAGGGTGGGATGCTTTTGAATTCAGTTGGTGGTGGACAAATAAAAGATGCAACTCCTTGCCTAGTTATTAAGGGGCCTGATATGCTACTGCAACCTTTTTGTTTAAAGAGTGAAATTGATACTTGAAATAGGTTTCATGTGCCAGAGCCTGAAGAGGTATATCAAGTGGATAATAGTTCTTAAATGAAATAATGAAACACTATGTAGCTAGTTTTAGTAGGTGCAGTGAGGGAGGTGAATTCTGGCCAAGAGTTTGCAAAGCAGCTGCAATGTTTGTCCATTATTGACTGTAATAGGCAATATGTGTAGGTCCAAAAGGTGATATATGGTTCCCATTATGTCTCTAGAAATTGGGGGGACATCATGGATAATGTCAAAGAAAACCAAAGTTATATGGTTAGGAATTCTTGCAGTAATATTGTCAAGGATTGGAAGAAGATGTCTAGAAATGAGGTTTGCACCACAATAACATTATGGTCAAAGAAAGACTACTATAATTTGCTAAAGCCAATGTCCACAAGATCATCTTTTATGAAATTTATATAGGATTTGATATAATTGGATAAATTTAACCATTGAAGGATGTACAACAAGATCCTAAAACACCATGATAGATCAAAATGTGAGTCAACAACTACAGAGTAAGACTATCATGGGGGGGTGGTGATGGGTATGCCATTTATGATATGTAAAATGTTTTTTGGTTTGTTGTGCGTGCATGATGTACTTTTCTTTAATCATAAAAAATGGTCAAAGGTGTACCTTTGACTTACTTTCCTGTTATATAGGTAAATCCAATACATTCCAATAATTTCATCAAATTTTACCAAAGTATGTTTGATAAGTTTCATAGGGATGTTCAATCCATAATTTGTGACAAGGGATGAGTTATATACAAGGGATGCTATAATTTCCCCATTTTCTATTTTCACTTCCATATAAACTTTCATGATTTTTGGTGGTGTTTGGATTTTTCTATTTATATTTTAGATAATATAGAATGCATAGAACCAGAATCAAATAGTATGTTCTCTTTTATTTTATAAATAACTAGAGTACCTATCACCACTTCATTGTCGTGAATCACATTGGTGGAAAAAATGGAAAATGCTTTCCCTTTCTACCCTGGATGATTTGGTTTCATTTGAAAACCCTTGTATTATTGAATTGGATTGAAAAATTCCCTAGTTACTTACAGTTTTAGCAATGGACAATGCACTGACAGTTTATTGCAGAATTACTTTCCTCCATCGCAGTAGTGGGTGATTCTTGCCAACAATCACTGGAAAGGTTCCCTTCCTTACCACTACTAATTAATTTACTAATCCACTTTAGGAAATTTCCAAGGGGTTTATTTCATCACTTTTTTATGAGGGGTGTTGAAATTTCATCGCCTCATTAGATATATATATCAGACTGCCAGATTTTGACTCCACAATCCGCTTCATATCACTATTATAACCCTAAAATTCACAGACATCCATTTCGACTTTGAGGGAACATCAGATAATTTACTCATAGATATCGATGTAATAGATCACCAAGGCTTTCTGTAGGATAGGTTTTATCCTACTAAAGAAGTAGTCAGCATTTCGTTCGGGGGTAACAAAAAACATTGAGGTGTATCAGGCAACCATTGTGATCTTTAACCTGTATTCAACTATTAAATATTTGTCATTTTGATTGGAGGAAGGAAAGCATATTTCCATATTAAGTAGGTGGTTGTGGGGAAAATATTTATCCAAAAACATTTTTTGAAAATCCTCCCATCCCATCACTTCAATATCTTCTTTAGGTTTTTAGTTTTTTTATCAATGTCCAAAATTGATCAACTTCACCCTCCATATTATAATAAGACATAAGAGACTTCTTCTAATGATAAAATTGAAGGATAGATATGATCTTATCAATAATGTTGAACCATTGTTCAGAGAATGATCTATCATATAATACATTGAAAGTAGGAGGCCTTTGTCTCATAAATCTCTCAATTGTGACTCATTTTTTCTTTGGGGGTTATGGGGTTCCACTTTCTTCATGGTATAATTTTATTATAAAAATATTAGATAACTGATAGATTAATGTTGCAATATTTTTGATTCCCAATCCCATTGGATTTTTCATGTCATTAGTGTCGTCATTACATTGATTTTCACATCGGTTACTAGCGTGAATATTCCTATTATCGACCATTGGATAGAATAATAAGATAATTGGGGGAAAGTATTTTAAAATATTATAAAAATAATGGAGAATAAAATGAAATTAAAGGGGTGACATATAAATTACATAGACATCCTTAACATATGAATTTTGAAGCTTCAATCTATGTAATCAATGATCTATTTCCTAACATATATTCTTTTGGCCCTATTTTTTCCCTCAATCATGGGTTATAATGTGTATATGAATTTATCAAAGCATATACCCCATGAGTGTTAGACCCAAAGTGCAGCATGGCCCATTTTCGTGCACCAATTCCCTCAAGATCCTATATCAAAGTGTATTTTTTGGTTTTACCCCTAGATACATCTATTCAAGAGCCTCAACCACATGTTTGTATCTTGAAATGGATGTATTTTCTTGATAAACCATATAATCAATACACCTAAATATTTAGTGTTGTTTTTCATATACATTGTCTTATCCTTATGGCTTTTACTATAGTTCATTAATCCTAATCAAAAAAATAACTACACATTCCTCTGATACCAACTATAAAAACAATATTCTTTTAACTACATTCATACATGATTTATTGACATAAAATTATACATAATTCAACCAGAATGATCAATATGTCTAGTTTAATGGAAAATTCATAACATTACATAACATCATAAAACATGAAATACAACATTGTTGAAAACATTCTTTATATGACCACAACATTCATTCATACATAGCCTTACATGGGATAAGTTGTGGACATACATAAGAAAGGTGTGTGTTATTAAGCCTATTAAGGGAATAAACCTGGAATAACATGAGGAAGACAACACATGTTATACAATAGGCTTATAAATGTAGCATAAATGGAACATGAACATAAAATAATGATATAGAATGATAATCATAACATGGAAATATAGCAACAAAATAAATTACTGCATCATAGGTCAAGGCTAAAATACCATGATATCATAGAGGAAAAATTAATTTAAAGGAATAAGATGCACCTCAGTCCCAACATTTAGTATCTTGATACTAATCATTACCCAATAAATTGTGGTGCTATATAATTCTGGGCGCACCCATCACATATATTTTATTATCATGATTAAATGTTTCCCATAGATCATAATAAATGGATTCATTCATCGTCATAATTTATTCCATGATCAATGGTTATTGAATACATACATTTATTTTCTCAATAAAATGTCTATATGTGTATAATATTGAACACACTTGGTTGGGAATGGGTACGGTACTCAATTACAACATTGTTTTGGAATGAAGATTCACAGTGCAATTTCGACGGCCTGACTACGAGACACAAATTTATTTTAAAAGGGTTGATGATAAATAAAGAGGTATCTAATCTTACATACATGAAATATAAAATAATATCTTCACATAAAAATGTGCCAATATAAGGAATTTTGAAATATAAGGAGTAATATAATAAAGAATTTTGATGAAAGAGGATAAACAAAATAACTCTTATAAATTTTTTGAATGGTAATAAGTGTATGTGGGAGGTTTTAATGAGAGAGAGAAAGGGGTATCTCATCAATCAAATATAATAAGGGAATTATTTTTGAGGGGGGTGAAACATACAACATAATTTTTAAATTTCTTTTAAAAAAAGTTCGAATCAATATAATTAAATGTGGAAAAAAATGAATAGAATGAACACTTATGTTATTTTGTAACTTCAAAATATTACAGAGGGGATTCTTAATGGGTTGGACACATTAGGAGGATTCTAGAATGGGGAGGACAGATTAAGGATGTGATACATGTTTTTTTTATATTGATAAGTGGTATCTTGGGTGGGTTTATATAGGAATTGGGAGGGGAATTCCTTAATATTTCCCAAACATAGGTTTTGGAATCAATATAATTAAATATTCCAAACCACAAACCTTACCATGGTTATTTCGCATGGGTTTTTCTAAATAAGAGTGGAAAAAATTATTTTATATAGCCATGGGTCAAAGATAATAAAATATTAGGCTTTCTTATGTGGAGGTTAGTCACATTATTTATAAAATGTACTTAAAATCATAAACTCTATTATAAATTTTTGAGTATTCACTATGACTTTATAAAATAAAGAAAAAAATTACATTATTTTAAAGATAAAACATATAATTCATTGAATATTCTTTTTCTAGTGTTTATTACATCACTAGTTCGACATTATGATGTCGTAAATCAAACAATATATTTATATGGTTTTTAGTTTTTCCACAAAAATTCAATTATCTCCGAAAACTATGAAAAACTACCTATTGGATAATTTTTATTTCTTGAGTTGAAAAATAATATTTATTGTATCCAAATTTTATTTAATATGTCAACATTCAATTTTAAAATAAAAACCTACATTTATTGATAATTGTTGGGTTTTGATAAAAATAGTTTTTAAACACTAATAAAAATTACATTTGGCCTCATGAAAATTATATGATAATTTATATTTTATAAATTTAATTTAATAACAAAATTAAGTTAAAATATTATTTATTAATTTGTTAAAATATATTTTTTATTTCAATTTAAATTTTAACCAAAAATAAAATTTGTTAAATATGAAAATAAATTTTCATTATTCTGTACAAAAACAATGTACATAATCATAATGTTAGGGTCTTGATACATATCAATTTATTACAACATCACACAACCTAAGAATATGGTGTGTGATGGTAGGGAAATCATGGGGTCATTTGGTGAACATGGTTTGTGTCGGGATCTCAATGAGCTTGAAAATCTCTTCCAAACTATATTTCTCATTCATAAAAAGTTGTATCTCATCTTGGTCTTAGTCTATGGAAAATAAAATAAATGATATCTCCCTCATAAGCTACTAAAAATGGGCATCATAGGGAATGATCTAACTAGTAGGGTCCATTACCTTCTTTTTCTATTTCAAAGTTATTTTTTAAAACACTTATTTATACCAGTCAAGTGATTACTATTCAAAGACTATATTATCAATGGTAATTAAACATAATAGTAATTGAAATCTAATTGGATATAATAACACAAATAGAGTGCATTTTTTTCTATATCCATTTTCTAAAATAACACAATTTATTAAATCAAAATAGGAATTTCACATATAACAGTTTGGGACGACACGATAATCTTCTTGACTATTCATGAATATATCTACTCTACCAAAAATATATCATCTAGTGATATACTTTTATAGAATCTCATACACCTCATCTATTTTGTTCAAATATGTGAAGATGCATTAAATAGTTGACAATATTTTAGTGAAAGAACATACATGGACTATATATTGTGATACAAAGTTTTGGCTTGACTCGAGAAAAGAACTAAATTCATGAAAAAAGTAAGGATGATGAAATGGAAGGTAAAAAAGGACTTTGGATGAAATAATGGTTTTTAAAAATATAATATTCTAATATTATAGAAACTAAAAAACAAATGATAATTTCTATGAAATAAGGAAAAATGGTGCAATAAAATGATAAAAATATATTGGTAAGGAAAGTGAGTTGATCCAAAAAAATATTATTATATTAATATTGAAAACTCATAAAGGAAATTGTTTGATGAACTTAATATGGATATAAATTTTATGGTTAAATAAACATATAAGATAATAGAAATAATGTTATTGGAAAATTGAAAATTTGAGAATGATATGTAAAAGGTTAATAATGTTGTATTGACATAAAAATAGTTCTAAAAACAAATGAGTAACTAATTTGGAACAAGAATGATTCATATAAATCTTCTTTACATACAAGATGATTTGGAAAAACCATAAATAGTACTAATTATCCTTTTATCAAACAAAATGATAGAAGTATATCATCTAGAATAATATTGTTCTACGATAAGGGATATAAAATTTATATCATCAATTAATGATAAACTATCTTATTAAGAAAAGTAAAATTAGTACATATGATTAAATTTTAATGGATATTATGATTTATGTGGGATCCCTAGAAACACTAAAAACTACTACAAGAACAAAAAATCACTCCTTCTGAATGGGTTTAATTGAGGTGTACACAAACTATAATTAATGTAAGAGAATAAATTATTGATATAAGACTATATAATTAATAATTAATATGTCAAAATACCTTCATATAAGAATAAATATTACTTCATGGAGGAGACATTAAGATTATTTTAGGGACAAGGTCTCTAAGAATACTGGTACATAAAAACACATCAAAGGAAACTTACTTGGGCAAAAATATATATGGATGTTGGGAAATAAAACATATAAGAATTATCTATTATTATTGGGGATTCATAGAAATATTTTTTGAAATTTATGAAAATGTTACTTGATAGTGGCATTTCTTCACATATATTAGGTAATGTAAAAATCACGGATAACATTTAAGATAATAATATAGAAGTTATTATCTTTATAAAAGATAGTTCATTGAATGAAATAGTTGTATGTTTGAATTCCATAGATTCAAAAATTGTAACTTCCAATTCTTCTCAATTTTTCAATTGACATAAAAACAATCTTTTATAAATATTTTTGTTTATGGGAGTTAATTTATCATTTATGATGATTTTTAAAAATATGATGATTAAAATATGGAATTAATAGTACCAATGGTGATATAAGAAATAATTAGTTATTAATAATTAAAATACCTAATAACTCTCACAATTTGAATATTGGGGACAAAATTTTGTGGTTGAAAAGGATTTTCCTTCAAGGTAAGAAAAATTTGAGAAGAATTTAAATGTAATATAGTGCAAGAAAATTACCCCAACTAAAGTGGAAATAAGATATTATTTGAGGGACATGTATAATGGTTTGAGAATATAATAGAAGTCAAAATAAGTACAAACATTAGTCCATATAACCAATTTTAATTTTAAATGAAAATTTATATTTATGAATGATACAAAAATCCTGAAAATTTTATATTTACTTTATCAATTTTATTAATGACATCAACAAAATGAAAATGTCTCGTTTTTGAAATATTAATTCCATGTTTGGGATATATTGAAAATATTTAGAATGAATATTTAGAATTAATTATGTGTATATATTTTTTAGTTTGTAAAAATTAATTGGAATGTTTATAGAATTAATTTCACTAACACATAAATGAATATAAATGAAAATAAACATGTGTATAGTACTCACCAAACTAGTAATAAAAATGGGTTTAGGGAAATGAAAAATATAATTATATATGATGTGTAGGAAACAATGCTCAACAGATAATTACATATTAATATTTTATGGAGAGAAAATCTATAAGTAAAATATTCAAATTTAGAATTCATGTTTGGTGCATCCAATATTTAAATTTGATCCTTAGGATATGTTAAAAAAGAAAAAAACAAGAGAGATATACATTATTTTTTGGGAAGATAATTCCTAATGATGACCAAAATTTTCCACATAGTGATTTTTTTGAAAAAGTGGAATAATGTGTCCGTAAGGGATATTAATTAATGACAAGAAGAAACACGTGTTGGAAAAATGGGTGGACATCTTAGTCGATTCCTATTTTGTCAAATTAAATGAGAATTATTACACATTAATATAATATAATGAAGTCGATGTAGATGGATTCATAGAAGCAAATGTGATTAAATTCAACGTCTTTAATGAACTGGAGGACTCTTATTAACCCAAACATATCTAAAGTTATTTTTATCAAAAAAATTATTAGAAAAATAATTCCCCATGAAAAATTCGGATGTATCAAAATTTTAAAAAATTGGTTGTATTTGAGAAATATCATCATAAATTATTATTCATTAGTTATATATATGTGCATATTGATTATTTAATATCAAATAAAACATATAATATAGGTGGATCGTTAAACCCTTTCAAAGGAAGTGGAACACAAAAAGTTGATAAAAATTATGAATGACTATTTTGATTATACTAATAAAAATTACCCATGGGATCATGTTCAATGAAATGAAGGAAATAATGTTTTATAAACTATGTGGGTATATAAAAATAGTTGACATGAAATGTGTAATATTTTTTGGAATAAATCTATGATACTCTAAAACGGGTATTCACTGGTGGAAGGTGTTGATTTTTAGATAATTTCACCCTCATTAAATTAATTGAAACTATTGAAATAATTGTGTATCATTCTTCCCAAAAAAATATAGTTAATTAAATGGATGTAATCTCATCATTCATGAATTCTATTTTTTAATAATGAATTTTATATTAATAGATATTGTGGTTTCATACATTATAATAATTGAACCAACTGTGAATTCATAAAAAAAATATATGGGTTAAACATGTAACATCATTTATTATATTCTAAACATATATGGTGCTAGAAATTTTACGTCTTATTCCAATGAAATTTTGATAAAAAATTTCTATGTGAATTTAATGATCATAAGTACTGGGATATTTATTTTCTATATTGATTAAAAAATATTTGTTAGGAAACAAGTAAACTAGTCCCCATAATTTTTTGAATACATGATTAAGAAGTTTGAGTAATAAATTCATGGGATGTTAAATATCATTTAGGACTAAAAGTTACATATAATGTAAGATTCACCGTCATCTTATAGTACAATTTTACTTCAATATTATAAAAGATTTTATTATTGGAAGATTTAAATGAGGTGTCCGTGACTTGAGTGGTTTTATCCACGATGAGAAAATGTAAATATGGAAGATCAATTACTCAAAAATCCATATAGAAATTAATCAGTTTATGAATTTAAGTAATGGAAATAAGAAAAGAAATATAATTTATATTGTAACTTTATAATGTAGATATCAGAGTGATATTTAAAAAGCACACAAATTAGTTACCAAAATAATTATTCAGTATAGAAAATGTACATAAAATTATGTATTGAATTAAATATGGAGTAGTGGGTTGTACATACTTTGTTTCATTATTGAAAATTGGATTTTATATTTTTATGACCAAAAACATATCAAGAGGAACTATTCTTGGTGAATGTTATGTATGATTTTTGATTAAGAATATGAAACCTATAACATTAAGTACAGTGGAAGAAAATCTTGTTGCATGCCGGTAAGAATGCACTTAAATGATTTTGATGACATTTTTCATAAAAAATGTAGAATTTAATATTTAGAATCCATTGGGAATCCCTTTTAATAATTATAGAAAAATTGATATTTTTAGTGACATAGTGAAAATTCCTAAAAACAAAAAATGACATTAAATATCATTTCTCATGCAAGGTAATTCATGAGGAAATTTTTAGTTGGAATATATATCAATTGAACATCAAATTTATGACATGTTGACTACTATAATACAATGTTAATGGTATGATGAATTAAATCTAAAACATAATATTCCACTTTCCCTATAATATAAAGATGTAATGTGAATTCTACAACTATGTAGTGGAAATGATTTTCAAAGGGGGGAAATTTAAAAACTGTATAAATTATCTTATGAAACTAGATAACTAGGATTATAACTAAATATATGGGTGATTGTATATACCAAATGTGAAAATGCGGAATATGATGTCTAAGAATTATAAAATTTAGTCTTGATGTTTCTTCTTGAGAGGGATGGAATAAATATAATGGAAAAAACATCTTACCAATGAAGGATGTAAATATAAAAATATATTTCTATCGCAATTTTTATTGTCTCATAGCACATCTATATGAGATTTTTTTAATTCAAATTTATAAATAAAAATATTTGGATTTTTTTATAATAATGTTGTTTCTTACAATGAATATTAATGGGGATATTGATGAACAAAAAATTTTGAATTATTAATGTTATTTTATTTTTAAAAATTTTGTTTAATACATGTATTTGAGATAAGGTGATGATGTTTTTGTATGAATAATTTGAGTAATTTTGGAACATATAACATGATGTGATCTGTATTTATGACTAGAAATTACAAATTAAAATTTAGGAGATCATATATTCATAGAATATAAAAACAATATAGTTTCTATGTTATTATTGATGATATTTTATTAGACATTTCCCTGATCTAGATAGTTAATGAATATTCAATTGAGGGGGATATATATTGAGGATATATTATTGAGAAGGATTTTATCTAGGTGACATGGGGTTGATGAGTATAAATAAACATAAGTTATGTGGTACAAAAGATAAAAAATGAGGCCAGTTTTCATAGAAATGGAAATTTATGATAGATTCACGAAGAACCAAAATTTTATTTCCATTTTTAAATTTTGTTGATGTTGGTTTCATTAGTTTTTTCACTAGATGATGATGCATGTATATAGGGTCTGAATACTATCAAAAAATGAATAATCAATAAAAATCATAAATATCATTATATCAAAATAATATTTACACTAAATCCGAATATTATTTTCAAATAAATAATGAAATAAAAAATTCAATAAATATAGAGAACTGATGAATTAATTTGAGGTTATTTAAATAATCCAATGATTAGGTCACGTAATATGGAAATGAGACAGTGCAGTAGAACGTGACTATCAATCATTTGAAAATGGTTGTTATGTCAGTGTGTTATGATTATGTTTATGATATTATTCAATGGTAGTTGTATTCTACAATTATCAATTTTTTGGGGGAGATTATTAATTTTATAACCCATATAATTATTTACTTTGGAATAAAAAACGCATTCTAAAAAAACAATATAATATATGTTTTTTATTTAAGTTGTTTTTTTATGTTAAATGAATTTCCATTAACTGAAATACTAGGTCAAAAAAACTACTTAATAGTTACATGGTGATTCGATAATAAAATTTCATATTATTTCCTTAAAATATAAAATAAATGAAGAGGTTATAATCTAAATAATCAGGTGATGAAAAAACATTTTATATTCATTTATAGGAAAAATATTTACTATTGATGTTGTTATATATGATATCATGTCTTTTTAATTTGGAAATACATTATTTTATAAACTTTTTCTGTATATTCTGTATAACATCAAGAATCAAAAGAAGTGATATTAAAGAATCATGTACTAAAAAATTATCTTTTTATGGTTTTTTAGTTTTTAGATGTATTAAGTAGATTGTAATTATTATTTCTATGTTAACCTACTATTATTTACCATCTGGTGGATTTTTACTAGTTAATAGATTGGTATTAATATTTTTATTATTTTACTAATTATCTTATGTGATAGATAAATTCTACCGAGAAAAAGAAACAAAATTGTGTCATATGATATCATGGAAGATACAACTCAAGTAATTTTGATATATGAATTCAGGTGGTACAAATTTTTGTTTGATGGATTATAAGGATAATAGTAAAACCATTACATTTTTATATAATAAGGGATACCTTATGAAAGGTTTGAAGTTGGGGATTCCTTATCTAAGGTATAAAAATTTACATTTCACATTATATTAATATATGGGTTTTAATAAATATCCATTTTAAAAGATTATTTTGTTAATTATCCATCACTGCTTGTTTTATTTTTAATGACTAGTTATACTCAATCGGAATTGTTGATTCATTGTTTCCATCTTAAGTTTTTATAAATCAATTTGAAAAATCACTTGGATTGATTCATTTATTAGTAGTTTAAAATTTCAAACATGCAATTTTCATTGGGTAAACCGATTTTATATAAAATATATAACATAATTACTTTCATCATTGGTTTCCCTAGTAATTAAATTTATGGATTAATATTTGACATCCTTAATATTTTGATAAAATAATATAAAATATGAAGCATATGAATTTTTTTTGTTTATTTTTAAACTAAAATTATCTCTTTCCACTGGTATTTTATTCTCTATCATATAATAAGACAATATTTGGTTTCAAAATATTTATTTGTCCCGATTATTAGATTATATTACATATTTTTAATATCCATTTGTTTATCATAATTTCAACATACATTATTTATATTAAATATGTTTGAAGATAAATATATATTTTTTAATGGTTGGAGTACTAGTTGGTACACTCATAAAATAATATTTGATCATACAAACAACTTTAATGTGAAGGATTATTATTTCTTTCATGATCACATAAAATAATATATACTTAATACTGGATCCAAAATATATGTATCATACTTGTAAGAAATTAAAATGTTTCGGAGAAGGAAATTATATATTATATCATGAATGAAATATAGATTATATAGTATACCATAAAGTTTATTATACTTCATTATGCTATATTACCATTGAAATCTATATATAGATAACATCATGTGAAACTGAGAATTGAATATGGATGAATTTGGATATAACAATGTTTGTAACTTCCCAATCATTGAAACTCATATAACAATCCTTGGAGCTAGAAATATAGAAATTGTAAATCATTCTTGATAATCTATAGCATAAATAAATCAATGAGTTAAGAAAATAGTAAATAATTTACAATACCTAGGGGTGGTTTATTAGAATATCATCTCATTGAATATATTATCAATATTATTAAAAAAAGGAGTCTATAAGGACTATAATTAATTGTAATAAATTTTAAAAAACATTAAAAATGAATGAGTTGATTCATAAATTAGTGATTTATCATATTATTTTTAAGATTAGATGGTACAAAAAAATAAAAAATGGAGTAGTATTAATTTTTACATTAAGTAAAACTATATATTTTAATTTAAGAAAAACATTTACCACTTATAAATATCTTGTTTAGTTTAGAAAATCTACGAATATATATCAATTTTATTTAGAATAAAACAATAAATAATTTTTCCATTCTATAGGAAAAATTATTTAGATTGTATATAATTTGAATTTATGAAATTTACATTAAAATAAAAATAGTTATATAAAATAAATAAAGGAATCATTAGAATTAATATGTTATTATTTTTAAAGGTAATGTCACCTTATACATGATTTCCCTAATATTTTGAATATTAATTTAATGGAGAGATGAAATTCTAAGAGAAATGGAAAGTAAATATTGGGTAATTTAAATATTTACACAACTATGTAATGTTTCACATCTTCAAAATGATCATCATAAATTATTGTTACAGAATGATAAAAAATCATTGAAATCTACTAAAATATTGAATGGAATAAAAATTACTCCCTAGAAAAGGTAACGGTAGAATCAAGTAAAAATCAATATTTTTATAATTAAAATACAATACTGAATATTACAATTAATATTATTCAAATGATGAGAATGATGATCTGTTAGAAGTAGAAAATTAAATACATCTGAATATGAATAAATATTACCTATAATAGTTGAAATTTTTAGATATATAACCCTTTATTAACCTAGAAAATAATAAAATAAAAATTAATGGTGAATTAACTAAATAAAATTTTATTAAAGATAATAGAGGATTATTGAAATCAAATTCATAAATTTCAAAATATTGATCATAATTATATACCAAAACTATTTTTAGTATACTTTTCTAGATTGGAATTTTCAGGATCTGAATATTGTTAATTAGAAGTATTTTTATAATATTTCAATTTATATGAAATAATATTAACACAATTGAAATTTAATTATATAAATTAAATCTAAATGTTTTTTATTGATTTTTTTTATCCATTTTGAGACTCAGTAATATATTTTTTGGGAAATTTATAATCAAATATGGGCCTCTGGAACATCATTTGGAATTTTTTTTAGATCATCTAAACCATATATTCAATAAATATAGATACAGAAAAGTAAATTTTTTTACAAAATGAAAAATATTATGTTGTGAGTGAAAATATTTTCCTCAAAAAAATGTTTACCATATTGGGTTTTTAAAATATTTTTTTGGAGAACCAATAGATAAACTGTAGATAAGAGTTGAGCTTGTGTGGGTTTGTAAAAATTAATTTGTTAATGTAGTTCGACCCAAATGTGTGTGGGTACAAAAAAAATATTTTATCAATTTCATGAATGATTCAGAGTGAAAATAATAATATCAATAGAAAATGAAATATTGATTTTCATGATATATAATTGGATACCATTGAAACTATTAATATCTATATAAGTTAAATAGAGGGATAATTTCATTTTAAAATATTAATTGGGTTGAGTAATCATAATAAGTGTACTTTTTATTCTTAATAAACTCTTATTTCAATTTTTTATATATCTTAGTATATAAATAAAACCTTATCAGAAATATTCACTAATGTGGTGAAATATATATTTTGAGCTTCAAGAATTAAACTTCTATTGTAAAATGTTCAAAAGGAAATTGAATTTTATCATCCAATATGAATGAAAATATTTTTAGAAATTACATATAATAATTATTCCATCCAAATTATATCAATTCATGTGAAACCGAAGAATTATCTGAATTATCAAATAGGTGACTACGACACTATAACATAAAAAATATAACAAAAAATTATAATAATAAATTGTTTAATCATCCATTTAATCAAATTTTTAATTGTAATGGAATATGTGATCATTTTTAAATTGGTAAGTAACATATGTCATGTATTAAATAAAAAAGAAAAGTATCTAATTCCAAATCATTACAGTTAGTGACCGTACCTCTATATTGACCAACCAAAACATTAATTATTGGAGTAAAATACAATGTCCATGTTTTAGATTATGATTAAACTAGATTCTTTTGGGGTTGTTTTCTTACATTAAAATCATTAGTTTTAAATTATTTATTATAATTTCATCACACTATTCATATTGAGAAAATATAATTTTTTTTGTATTATCATGAGTTTTATATAACATCCTGAACTAGAAGCCACTACATGGTGTCCATTGTTAGGGGTCATGTGGTCTCAATACGACCAAAAATTATAATAGATGCTACTGACTATCATAGAGTGGACAAGGGGATATAGTGGTGAGACTGTACCCTCTTGTCATAGAAACATATCTACACAATAGATGAAAAAATAATATGAATAATTATATGAATCAAAGCCTTATGATAAAATCTAGATTATTATAATAATAAATATAAAAAATGTAGTGTAATATGGAATGTGACGATCCTTTCATCTTTCAATGAAAAATTCAAAGAAATACATGTAAATATGAATCCAATACAATACATGTATGAAAAGTGTAAATATACCACAAATGACTATATCTATCTAGAATAGTGATCATATCTAGGTAATGAGATCCCATAATTCTAGGAAAATATAAATTAAAGTATCATACATTGGGTTATTGGTGATGTCCCTAATGGATTACATGAAGTATGTCTAGGTCACCAACAGAGGCCCAAATATAGTGTAATATAACACTCAGTAGGTCACCATAATATGTGTCTATATCATTTCCAATCACTATAAAAACAATGATGTAGTGTGTGTTATATCAGATTTATAACATTATAAAAATTAATGTTTCGAAATGAGGTTTGATCATATTCATACAGACATGTATCCTTGTGTACAACAATAAAGTACTCGTAAACATGGGGAAATTTAAGGCATAAATAATGTGTGAAACTAGACAGCTTAACAACTATAATAAAAAACCAATACTAGATCTATCTATAATTCATGAGAACAAAAAATATACACATCAGTCACTCCAAGAGATAAAGTGTCCACATCTAAAAATGATTATTTCATTAAATCATGATTCAAACCATGATGTGTTGGATCCAAGGTATATAAGACCAATGAATCATTTTGGATTCCATGGAGAATCTTGATGGAATCTAATTTATGAATTTGGTAGATAATAATGAGAATTTCTATAGAGAATGTGAAATATAAGTCCAAGAACGATGTATACAATGGGTATCAACTCCCAAATAATTTTATAGAATTCGGATCCACTGAGTAAAAATATCCCAAGAATCTACAACAATAATAAATTTGGATCGATGGTTAGAAATCTCCTTTGAATCAAATTGAATCAGTAACCGAGGTGTAGAAATTTACAAGGAATGCACTACTATAATCAATATCCAATGAGTATTAATATCCATGGAATCTATTGGAATTAGCATCCATGGAGTATAAATGTCCAAGGAATTCAGTTAAATTATCATTTCATCATACTTTATCATTCACAAAATAATATGCTCCTCCAACCCAATCCATATTTTCTAAATCAACCATTTAGTCAATTTAAATTATATTTACCACATATATAATCACATGTCTATGAAGAAACGACCTTTTCCTATAAATTTATATAATTCCTAGTCAATTTAACAAGTATACTAAAATAGGAAGTGGGCTCACACTCAACCAACTAGGTTTTATAACATAGGTAAGATACAATTAAACATCCCATGGGTGGTCTAATTTTTGGGAAAAAAACCTACAAAAAATAAAATTAAAAATGTGTACACCACAATAGGGTTCTATAACTTAAAAAAGGCATTCAATTAAATTTTGAGGAAAATTAAGGATGTTTTGATGTGTGTAACAATGGAAACAAGACATATAAAACCCCAAACCTTGATTGAATGGTATAGAACACATACTATATGCCCGTGGTTTAATACTTGTCCATTATCAAATCCTAACTTTTTATGGGTTGGAAGAAATCAAAATAGTGGATGATTACCTAAGAATTAAGGCATATGTTATGAAAAACTCCATAAATATTATGAAAAATGAAAAATAAAGAAATCAAAATGTAGAAAATTCTAGTGTGTATCCAATAAGATAATCAGATTATGAATCATATTTCACATGTAGTATTTGGATCAAATCTTATACGATGGCTTCAAGGATTTCTCCAAATGGTGGAAAAGGATGTCTACAAGAAAGAGGGGGAAAATTAATATAGGATTTAATGAATTTTAATGGTGAAATAGTAAATTATACTCATATTCATGTTTCACATGGTTTGGTCGCATTGTTTTCCAAATCGTGCACCAATCGTGTTCCCCTCACTACCTCTTGAGGGACCCCCATAGATCTTGTTCATGATATAAAAAACAACTGAAACTATTACCTAATATACTATCCATTTCAAATCCCCCATGGTCAAGGTCCCTGGATAAACACACTATGCACCAATTGTTCATTTTATATCTATTGAATATTATAGGAGGTTATGAATGTTCATGTGTACATAGGCACATAGTTTGGGAGAACTGTGTGATATCTACTACTCTTTATCCAACCTAGCATGGTTACTCTTAACTGTAAGGCCTAGGTATCAAAATTTATACTATCCATGCATCAAATCTTCCTTTTCCAAAAATTTGGTTGTCGATCACTGAATAATCCAAGGACCCACATAAAACTATAGTGATTTATTAAGCTCTCATATTTGGATAAAAATATAATTCAAAAAAATTAAAATATCATCACCACATAGGAAAATTCACAATATTAAAATATTTCACAAAAAAATGATATTTTCACCAAATTTTCCTTCAATGTTTTTTCATGAATTTCTGATAATAACTCATTCCATGGAGAACATAAAATTTCCTCCCACTCCCAAGTCTCATCATGTAAATGTATATGCTACTATATCACCCATATTAGAGGAATAGAATATAATTAGTAATCCTTCTTGCTTAGATGAAAAATTCTAGTATGATTCTCCTTGAATGATGCATCCCACTACAACTAAACATTATCCTAATAATGTTTATGAGATTGGTATAAGTGATAACACTGTAGATGAGGTATATTGAATACATTGTTCATGTCTTGTTAACTGAGAGTTAACTGCAACTGATAGGATACCGACCCAACTCTCTACATAATCTATAAACATTGAACATATATTGGTCAATGCTTACCCTATCTCTTGATTTTTCCATTTCTTAGCCAATATCAAATACATCAAAAATACCAGATATGACTTATCAATGTCTAGAGGTCATCGTTTATAATCAAAAAAATATTTTTTTCCCAATTTTGTAATGGACATATTATTTCAGATCAATTGGACATACATTGATGTCCCATTCACAAGATGTATTCTAAGAAGTGTTTCTTCTCATGCCTCAAACAAATACAGATGTGATAGAAAGACCTACTATAAAAATCCTCTTAATTTTCATCATTATAGCCTCCTAATAGATATTATTATTGGTGAAATCAACTATTGGTAACTACCTCTTCGAAGATCCCCTAAAATCAAGGAATTATTATTTATGTATGTCCTCCAGAACATTTATTTTTCTCTATTACTAGGCATCAATATGAGGATGTTATTTTATACCTAGAATAAAAATTATACCAAAACCCTCTAAAATATTTTCTAGAATCGATATTTAAATTGAGTGTCCCTATTTGATAATTGGTATGATTAAACTCGTAATGGAGGAAATTCTCAGGTATAAACAATCTCTGAATCACATCTACTATGATAGTCTCCTTGATCTGCATATATTAGTAGGCCTTCCTAGGAATGTCCACAATAATCCAAAAAACATGACTATATTGAGGTGAACATTGTAATATGGTCACAAATCCTGTGCAAGATCATTTAATTTCCACTCTGTAATAAGAAGATTTTTGACAAATATCTTACTGTTTCTTGTGTACTTCATTCACCTATTGATTGGTGGAACACATCCTGGAAAACATATCTAATTACAATTTTCCCTAGCCACTAGTACTGACATACAAGTCATGATACAATATGGTAACAAAGGGATATACTAACCAATATGAGGCATAAAAATATGGCATCATCTCCATGCTTAAGTCTACTGGAATCCAAACATGACCATGAACCCATATAATTTCAACCTATTTAAAGGTATAAAAATTAGGTTGATACTTACCATCTACACTATCCCGTAGGGCTAGGCCTTCAAAAACTGATATTTTCCTCACTTTCACCCTATTCAGGATAGTAAATCTCACAAGAAAAGTAAAAATTCGAAATTATTTCTTTAGTCATCTTGCACCTACAAGTTCATCTGGGAATGTAATACTACAATCTTCCATGTGCACTGGCCTAAAAAAAAATAGAATTTCTTTACTCTATATCTAGCAATGGAGATCTCCATTTCCCTATTCGACTGCATAGGCATGGTTGAAGACAAATTAATGTATGTATTCAACCCACCATTTTTAAGGTAAAAATCATAATATGAAAAAATATAATATAATGTCTTGTGGTATGTATATACCAATAAAATATTTCCCAGTAATTAATGCATCCAATAGTTCAAGGTATGTACAATAACATCTATTTCATGATTGTGACACATGTAGTTATTCGAATGTGGCTTTAATTGGCAGGACTTGTACACCACAATTCTACCCCTTTCATCTATATTGTACATCTCCAAATTCCTTATGTACAATAGTATATTGTATATCATCTACTTATATCTAGTAGAATATATATTGGTTTTGAAGTCAGTCTCCCATTCATCTCTCCAAAGTATGCATGTAACATCCAAGGTAAATAAAGAATATTATTTTTTCATATTTATTAATATTTTTGAATAAAATATTAATATTACTTTAAAAGGGATGCTATGTTTTATGGAGTTCCCAATACGCAACAACGAGTTTCTTTTAAATCTTACGATGCAGACTAATAATATAATAATTTTATTTTAAATGGTAGTAAACTCCTAGCCGATGTAATGGAGGGAATGAACAGAACTAACTAAAAAGTGATTATATATTCTTGTCAAATATTTTTACATTTATTCAATAAATGTTATATGCTTAACATTCCAATGAATCCAATTTTAAGCGTAAATATTCTAATATTTTTATAAGGTAGATTAACCACCTTTTGATGGTGAACCCTTTTTAAATCCAATTTTTGACATTTTTATATGTTATATTTGACAAAATAAAATTCTATTTTAGAATCGGGACATCAAAATTTACTTGGTATAAATTTTTGGTATTTTCCCGATAAAGTTCATTTTTTTAATGAATAGTGTAAAATGCTGTATTTTAATTCAAAACCTCCTTGTAGTCTTATTTATTTATATGGTCCTATTATATTTTTAATTGTTTTTAAAGTGTAATCAAAATAGGTTTTTACCATTTAATCCAATTGTGGTCATTTTAATTAATTCCACTTATAAAATGGACATAAACAAGTGTCAATCTTCTAATAGATATTGTTTCTTAAAAACACGCTATTTATTTTTACAGTGGGAATTGATTATAAAATTAATTAATTAAACTTATATGTTTTTAATTTGGTAAAATTGATATAATTATTGAATTTGGAATATCAAATATAGCTTAGGGTGATTTTTTGGTATATTTCTAACAAATGTACATTTTCAATGAATAGTGAAAAATACTGCATTTTAATTCAAAACCGCCTTTTCATCCAAATTATTTATATAGTTATATTGTCATTTTAATTGGGTTTAAGGTGTAATTTAATTATGTTTTTATCATTAAATACAATTTTGTTCATTGGATGTAATTTCACTTTAAAATTGTATGTAAAAAAAATCAATCTTTTGATAGATTTTATTTCTTAAAAACCCGTCTTCGGTTTTGACAACGGGAATTATTTTAAATTAATTACTATAATTTCTATGTTTGGAATTTGATAAAATTGATTCTATTTTTGGAATCAGAAGGTCCAAATTATGTAATTAAGACTGATTTTTTGTACATTACGAATAGTAACGACGATAATTATCTTTAATTATCGTGTTTAATTAGTAAGAGGGTAGTTAAGGGTAATAAAATAATATCATAAAAATATAAACTGACCCCAACATGTGTAATAATGCTACTCGTGGTGTCATGGCCGACCATGGGATTCCTTGAGCAAACCTTGGGACCCCATGGAATCACTTTAGTGTGATGGTGACCTTTTATCATTTTTTTAATGAAAGGAAAATGTAACCAAAGTATGTAACCCCTAAGTAAAACAATTTTAATTTTGTCTAAATAAATGATATATTAGACTATAAATAGTAATTGGAAAGATAAAAATATTTCCTACATCATAGTATTTTTTTTATAAATTTTAGACATTAAATAAATTAATTTATTTATGACACCATGATGTTGCAGCGATTATCCCATTAATGAATGATTTAAATAAACTAAAAAGATAAGGTGAAATCAAAGACATACACTTTTCTAAAACCCACTGGATTGGTGGATTTATAATTCTTATCACCTTATCCTCAAAATAATTTTTTAATGACCTTTTAAATCCGAAACTCATTTTAAAATAATGTAACATTTCATGACATTCCAAGAGTGCCACTCCTCCCTATTATAAAAGGCCCCCACCTCTACAACCGTACCCACACCACTAAAGACATCGGCTCAGCCAAACTCTGATCATTTAATCTCTCAACATCCCTCTCTTTATAATAGAATCATTACCTTAGGCATAAATCTCTCCAAGAAACCCTTCTGGTTCAAAGTAAGAGGAGTTACCCAATTTAAAGGTAATGTCTTCTCTTATGTTCTTTTGTTTTATTTTGCTTCTCCAACCCCCTAAACTCATTTTATTTATTTATTTTGTAATTAAAAAAGTATATCAAATATACTAGGACTTTTTTATTAGAAGTATTCTAGCTACACTTACCCACACCTCCGTCTAATGGTTAAAGAACATACTGTTTTTGTGGATGGCGAATTTCTGCCTCACAAAACGATGATTGTTCAATATTCTTCTAACACCTTTCATGGTGTCCATTAGGATGTCACTATATTATATATGATATATATTATGTTTATGGTTTCCATATGCTTCTGTATTTTCCATTTATGGCATACCTTTATGGTTTCCATTATAGGTAAACGCGATGTCTTCATTTTAGGAAGTGCGCACTACCGCCCCCTCAAAGTGATTTGATTCCTTAATGCCATATGTGGGACATACAATGGATGGGGTTAATGATATTATATATATGATATTACACTAGAATTATAATATAACTTTATATCATTATGATTTCATTCCATAAAATAGGAAATAGAAATGAAAGCAGTGTTCATGCGTACGTACGGCTTACCGTCTCCATGAACAGTGCATTTCATTTTTTACCTCTAAATATTAGGTAATATTATAAATGAATTTATATAATGGATATATATGATATATATGATATCGACTACATGAATATAATTCTGGATATAATGTATATTTTACCACATGAACAACATGTAATTATAAGAAGTTTATTTTTGACTCAAGTAACAATGATCGACAAAACGACCGTTATTAACTTAAATAATTACATAATGTTAATAAAATAGTAATAAATGATATAAAAGGAATAATGAACATAAAAAGGCTCTTAATCAAGTATAAATTAACTCTAGTTTATTATTTAGGAGATTAACGAGTGATCAAGTCAAGTCAGACACGAGGTAAGGGATCCAACCTCTCTCTTTCTTTTTAAGTACTCTCTTTTATGTCACTTACTTTAAGCTCCTATTTCTTATGTTATGGGATGTTATTTTACATTCCTCATGCTGTAATTTTTATGTTAATATGATGAGATACCCTATTTTATCTCATCAATCCATATTTGGATGTTTTAAGTGGAGCCGTTAGGCTGCCAAATTTTCATAAGGGGATTTTTCATCTCACTTTTATTCCCATGAGATTCATGCAACATTTTCCACTATTTCCTTTTTTGTGGTGTATGTACTGCCCATGATTGTATTATTTGTGTAATATAATCTAATTTATGGGTCTTTACAACTTCATTGTATAACCCTTATTTCATGGGGTGTATGTTTTGAAAGTTAACCAAATCGGTAAGGGAACCATTCACCCTCCTCATTTTATAAGACTTCTTCTGTTAGGTCTTTTAATTTACATCTTATTATATGGGGATATGTTCTTATATATCCTTATTGATGTAAATTTTACGTCCAAGTGATGAGATACCATTTTCTCTCTCATCAACTAATTATATGAATTTTAAATAGACATCGTTAGGCTGTCGAATTTTTGCAAAGGAACTTCTTAACTCAATTCCAATTCTTCGTGTTAAACTTGTACTCCTTGAATATGTCATTATATGAATATGTGTGAATTAATCTGATTGTTTTACACTAAATATCCAATTATATTGGCTGTATTTATATTTGTCACACATAATTATGTAATTGATTTATCCTTAATCTAAGGATACTGTCTTTGTACGAGACTTTGTCTCAATCTCCTTTCATTGAGGCATATTTTGTTTTATACATAACTTTATTTTATACGGTGTATAAACACCTTTGACTTTTACTTTTATTCAAAAGGAATATTTTTATACAAATCATTTTACTAAATGAAAAAAGGAAATGTTTTTGTCTTATGAATGTGATGACAACGACTTCTCCGCCGCTGTGACCATTATTTGAGTTTCGGCTTCCTCTACAGGACATAAATTTTTTTAAGTGAAAAATAAATACCATGTTTTAATTTTATTTTATTTTGGTATTGAAAATGGTTTTGATAATTTTTTTATTATATCAATGTGTTTTTTATATCTTGTGATTGAAATGTGGAAATGTTATGCTTCCTTTATGCATGTTTTATGTGATACGATTATGTTATAGATCTTGGGCTTTACTTATGAAGACAGATGGTTCCATGATAAAATAAGGGAAGGTGAGCCCGTGATAGCTCTCCAATGCATTGGGTTACGCGAAGTTGTTAAACTCTATGATTTCTCCAAATAGATTTAGGGAATATTCTGTGATGAGTATTTCAAACGTAACCATGAGGGTTACTCTATACATAATAATGTTATAAATGCCTCATGTTACCTTTATGTATTATTATTTCTATGTGTTATTCATAAATCTTATGATTTAGTGAGGTATGTTAAAGTGCTTATGTTTTATGAGTAAATTATGATTTCATTTATTCTTATGTATACATGTACTGATGTTTTCTTTCCATATTTTTATAACCCTTACTGAGATTTTTATGCTCATCCCATGTTTTTGAAATGTAATTCACAAGAAATAAAGTGGAATAGGGTCAAGGATGGGATCAAGGAAATGTCAGGCTGTCTAAAACAAGGAACTAGACATGACACTTTTGTTCAAGAGTTTTTATTTTGTGAAAAAATGGAAACTGAGTAGATGTGTCTACTTTGAAATCATTGAGATGTAATAGTTATGTCCTAATTCTATAAAACTCTATACCTGAAAATATCATCAATGTGAATTATTTAATTCAATTCAATATTAAGTAATGTTTTCAGTCCGGGTCCTTATAGTTGGTATCAGAGGTCGGTTTAGATAACTTTAAATGTTAGGGTATTCTTTAAGCACAAGTGACATTGTAATAATGTTTAGGATTTTAGAAAGAGTCATAGTTTTAGATAAAGTGAATGAGTTTAAGATAATATGAATAATGATATCTTATTTTTAACCTCCTCATAAGATATTATATGATGATTCTAATGGTATACTCACACTGAACATTTTGGATTTAGTAAATGGATGGATCTAGTAGGGACCAAAGTAATAGTGGATGTGAAGAAAACTGTGACGATTTTCTGAAATAACCACTGAATGATATGGGAGCTACAATGATAACTATTGTGGTTATTCTCAACCAACTATCAGGAGTCATGATTAACCTCTTGAACCTTGGGGAGTTCTCTAATGCATCATGTACATGAGAAGCAACTCGATGTGGAAGATCATGTAACAAAGGTAACCATTAGGGTTTATATGATCCTTACTTTTGAGGTAATTATGGGTTACTATATGTTATGATAGAAAATGAAAGTATTTAGATAAACTTGAAGTTAAATTATGTTATGGTTATTTTTTAAGATTTTATCTCTTTTTGGGGAATGTTTTACGAATTATATAGTTTTGGAAAAAGGACAACATGCAGACCGTGTGACAACCCGTCGCATCGGACGAAGCGGCCGAAATTGAACCCACAACCAAAGTGAAACATGTATTTATCGCCTACCACTCGACTATGTGGAGTCCCTGGTTAGTATGAAAAATTCTTTTTAGTTACATGATTTTATAAATCAATAGTAAGTTGATTTTGGGTTATCTATGGAAATTATTAGCCTATTTTGGAGGATATGTGATTAGGATAAATACTTTTCAATACGAGACTTTAAGAGACGTTGATGTTATTTAGAGATAAATTTTAAGATTTATCTTGGAAGGATATGTTTTTCAATATTAGTTTTGATTAATTTGAAGAATTTTATGGATAGATGTTTATTGAATGGTCTTTGTTGAAATTTGGGTATTGTTTGAAATTTTTTGGAGATTAAGAATAGATTTTTTTAATGGATTATCCATTTTGAGGATTATTTGATCTCGTACTAACAATTTTGGTTTTGGTTTTGGTCTAAAGACATGGGAAATATATATTTCACTTTTTTGTATTTGGTGATTCTCTAGAAGATGATTATAGTACTCTTAATATGAACAAGTGTTCCTAAATACTCATCTTTTGGAGAAAACAATAGTTTGTGTAAGAAATCTAGTAAAAGTTGAAAGTCAACATGACAAGTATTTATGTTTCCTTATGTTTTAGTTAAGCTCATAAATAAATTCCTCATTGAAAAGTAACTTAAACCAAAAATTTTGTCTGTTAATTTTCCCTAATGGGGAATCAAATTCCGTTTAACCCATCACAAGTTTGTGATTTTATTGTGGTTAAATTTCTCCTAAACATGTTTATATCACTCTCCATCAGAACATAACCCTTTTTTTCTTCCATATTCATGTTTTCATGGAATCCTAGTACCTGTTGTCTTGGGTGACCTTGGTACTTTTCTTTCTTTCTTTTAAAGTGATAGTTTAAATTACTCCTTTTCCGATGTGGGGCTTTCAATGAAGTTTCCAAGCCTATTTTTAAAATTTCAAGGATGCAATTCCAAAAGGGGGGAAGGATGTAACATTCCAGGTAAATAAAGAATATATATTTTTCGTATTTATTAATATTTGTGAATAAAATTTTAATATTACATTAAATGGAATGCTATGTTCGATGGTGTACCCAATACGCAACAACGAGTTTCATTGAAATCTTACGATGCACACTAATAATATAATAATATTATTATAAATGGTAGTAAAATCCTAGACGATGTAATGGCAGGAATGAATAGAACTAACTAAAAAGTGATTATATATGCTTGTAAAATATTTTTACATTTATTCAATAAATTCTAGATGCTTAAAATGAAAATAAATCCAATTTTAAGCGTAAATATTCTAATATTCTTTAAAAGGTCGATTAACCACCTTTTGATGGAGAACCCTTTTTAAATCCACTTTTTGAAAATTTCATATGTTATATTTGAAAAAATAAAATTATTTTTTAGAATTAGGACATCAAAATTTACATTGTATAAATATTTGTTATTTTTCTGATAAAGTTCATTTTTTAATGAATAGTGTAAAATGCTGTATTTTAATTCAAAACCTCCTTTTAGAATTATTTATTTATATGGTATGATTATCTTTTTAATTGGATTTAAAGTGTAATAAAAATATATTTTTTCCATTTAATCCAATTGTGGTCATTTTAATTAATTTAACTTTGAAATTGGGCATAAACAAATGTCAATCTTTTAATAGATATTGTTACTTAAAAACACGCAATTTGTTTTGACAGTGGGAATTGATTATAAAATTAATTAATGCAACTTATATGTTTTGAATTTGGTAAAATTGATATAATTTTTTAATTTGTAATATCAAATATATCCTAGGGTGAATTTTTGGTATATTTCTGACAAATGTTCATTTTCAATGAATACTGAAAAATACTGCATTTTAATTCAAAACTTCCTTTTAATCTAAATTATTTATATAGTTATATTTTCCATTTAACTAGTTTTAAGGTGTAATTTAATTATGTTTTTATAATTTGATACAATCTTTGTCATTGGATGTAATTTGACTTTCAAATTCGATGTAAAAACAAATCAATCTTTTGATAGATTTTACTTCTTAAAAAATCATCTTTAGTTTTGACAACGAGATTTTATTTTAAATTAATTACTAGAATTACTGTGTTTAGAATTTGATAAAATTGATTCCATATTTGTAATCATAAGGTAAAAATTATGTAATCAAGACTCTTTTTTTATTGTACATTATGAATATTAATGACGGTAATTATCTTTAATTATCGTGTTTAATTAGTAACTCGGTAGTTAAGGGTAATAAAATAATATCATAAAAATATAAAATTTCCCCAACATGTGTCTTAATGCTACTGGTGGTGTCATGGCCGACCATGGGATGCCTTGTTCCAACCTTGGGACCCCATGGAATCACTTTAGTGTGATAATGACCTTTTATCATTTTTTTAAAGAAAAGAAAATGTAACCAAAGTATATAACACCTAAGTAAAACAAATTTAATTTTGTCTACATAAAAGATATCTTAGAATATAAATAGTCCTTGGAATGCTAAAAATATTTCCTACATCATAGTATGTTTTTATAATATTTATACATTAAATAAATTAATTTATTTATGAAACCATAATGATGCAGCTATTATCTCATTAATGAACGATTTAAATAAAATGAAATGATAAGGTGAAATAAAAAACTTAAACATTTATAAAACCTATTGGATGGGTGTATTTAGAACCTTTATTACCATATCCTCAAAATATATCTTTGTGAGACCTTTTAAATCCGAAACTCATTTTAAAATAAAGTAACATTTCATGACATTCCAAGAGTGCCCCTCCTCCCTCTTCTAAAAGGCCCCCACCTCTACAACTTTACCCACATATCTCAAGCCATTGGCTTCGCTAAACTCTGCTCATTTCATATCTCCACATAAATATCTTCATCATATAAGCCTTACCTTAGGCAGAAAGCTTTTCAAGAAACCCTTTTGGTTCAAACCAAGAGGAGTTACCCGATTTAAAGGTAATGTCTTCACTTATGTTATTTTGTTTTATTTTTCTTCTCCAACCCCCTAAAATCTTTTTATTACTTTATTTTGTAATGAAACCAGTATCTTAAATATACTAGGATGTTTTTATTTGAAGGATTCTAGCAACAATTACACACACATCCGTCTAATGGTTAAAGAACATACTGTTTCTGTGGATGGCGAATTTCTGCCCCATGAAACGATGATTGTTCAATATTTTTCTAACACCATTCATGGTGTCCATTAATATGTAAATATATTTATATATGATATATATTATTTTTATTTTTTCCATATTCTTCTGTATTTTTCATTTATGGCATACCTTTATGGTTTCCATTATGGGAAACACGATGTCTTCATTTTAGGAAGTGCGGACTACCGCCCCCTCAAAGTTATTTGATTCGTTAATGCCATATGTGGGAAGTATAAAGGATAGGGTTAATGATATTATATATATGATATTATACTGGAATTATAATATACTTTTATATCATTATGATTAAATTCCATTAAATACGAAATAGAAATGAAAGTAGTGTTCATGCGTACGTATGGCTTACCGTCTCCATGAACGGTGCATTTCATTTCTTACCTCTAAATGTTTTGTAATATTATAAATGAATTGTTATACTGGATATATATTATATATATGATATCTACATCATGAATATAATTCTGGATATTATGGATATTTTACGACATGAATAACTTGTAATTATAAGAAGTTTATTTTTGACTCAAGTACCAATGATCGACAAAACGACTGTTATTAACTTAAATAATTACATAATGTTCATAAAATAGTAATAAATGATATAAAAGGAATAATGAACATAAAAAAGGTTCTTAAGAAATTATAAATTAACTCTACTTTATTATTCAGGATATTAAAGAACGATCAAGTCAAGTCGGACCCGAGGTAAGGGATCCAACCTCTCTCTTGCTTTTTAAGTACTCTCTTTTATGTCACTTACTTTAAGCTCCTATTTCTTATGTTGGGGGATGTTATTTTATATTCATATTGTGTTACCTTTTATGTTTATATGACGAGATACCCTATTTTATCTCATCAATCCATTTTTGGTTGTTTTAAGTGGCGCCGTTAGGCTGCTGAATTTTCATAAGAGGATTTTTCATCTCACTTTTATTCTTGTGAGATTCATGCTACATTTTCCACTATTTCTTTTTGTGTGATTCATGTAATGCCCATGATTGTATTATTTGTGTAAAATAATATAATTTATGGTTATTTACAACTTCATTGTATGACCCTTATTTCATGGGGTGTACATTTTGAAAGTTAACCAAATTGGTAAGGGAACCTTTCACCCTTCTCTTTTTAAAAGACTTATTTTGATATGTCTTTTAATTTACATCTTATTATGTGGGGATATGTTATTAAATATCCTTATTGATGTAAAATTTTCATTCAAGTGATGAGATACCATTTTCTCTCTCATCATCTAATTTTATGAATTTTAAAGTGACGTCGTTAGGCTGTCGAATTTTTGAAAAGGAACTTGTTAACTCAATTTCAATTATTTGGGTTAAACTTGTACTCCTTGAATATGTCATTATATGAATATGTGTGAATGACTCTGATTGTTTTACACTTAGTATCCAATTATATTGGGTGTATTTATATTTTTCACACATAATTATGTAATTGATTTATCCTTAATCTAAGGATGATATCTTTGTACGGGAATTCATCTCAATATCCTTTAATTGAGGCATATTTTGTTTTATACACAACTTTCTTTTATATGGTGTATAAACACCTTTGAATTTTAATTTTATTCAAAAGGAATCCTTTTATATGAATCGTTTTACTAAACATCAAAAGGGAATGTTTTTGTTTTATGAATGCGGCGACAACGAATTCTCCACCGTCTTGACCATTATTTGAGTTTCGGCTTCCTCTACAAGCCACAACTTTTTTTAAGTGAAAAATAAATACCATGTTTTACTTTTATTTTATTTTTTGTATTAAAAATGTTTTTGATAATGTTTTGATTATATCAATGTGTTTTTTATATCTTGTAATTGAAATGGGGAAATGTTATGCATCTATTATGCATGTTGTATGTGATACGATTAGGTTATGGTTCATGGGAATTATTTATAAAGACGGATGGTTTTGTGATATACTAAGGGTGGGTGAGCCCGTGATAGCTCTCTAATGCATTGTGTAATGTGAAGGGGTTAAATAATAATGTTTCTTTGAAGAGATTTAGTGAATATACTTTGATGAGTATTCCATATGTAACCATGAGGGTTACTCCCTACGTAAGTATGTTATGAATGCCTCAAGTTACCTTTATGTCTTATGATTTCTATGAGTTATTCATAAATATTATGATTTAGTGAGGTATGTTTAAGTGCATATGTTTTATGAGTAAAGTATGATTTCATTGATTCTTATGTATACATGGATTGATGTTTTCTTTCCGTATTTTTATAACCCTTACTAAGATTTTTATGCTCATTCCAAGTTTTTGAAATGTTTTTTATAGGAAATAAAGTGGAATAGGGTCAAGGATGTCACGAACTAGGCCGAGTCGCCATCCGACCCGGTCTGCGACAAGGACCGAAGGGCGTTCCCGATCCCCACGGGCTAGCACAAGTGCCTGGGTATCAAGAGTAACCTGTGGGAAAGTTTTACCCGAAATAGTATACACAAACACTAACAAGAAAATAAAATGAAACTAGTAATTGACAACCCAACAGACCATTAAACTGAAATCAAATTTAAAGGGTTATAACTAGAACCAACGTCGAAAAATAAACGACAACAAAAGAGACTAAAACTCTAAATCAAACCTCTAAGCGACAAGAGTGGTGTAGCATCTGCACGCCCCAACACCAAACTGCACGAGAAGACCATCAACGACAAAAACCACCATCGCTGAGCTCAACGCTTCGACCAAAAATACAAAAGAAACAGAATATACATACACCCAAATGTGTATGTAGGGTTTGATCCAAAAGGCCTTGTAGGACGTCACCCAATAAAAAGGTTCCACACAAAAATTATTAAATGACAAATACATTTGAAATTTTAAATCAAATAAAAGAAGTAAATGATAGAACAGTTTTAATGAAATTGGGATTAAGGGAAATAGTTTCAAATGGAACAACTTAAATTCAAACGCACACACCCTTACATTTAAAAATAACCGATGTGTCACACCGATGAGCGTAAAGTAAGCAATGAGCAATAACAAGGGAGAGGCCGCATGGGAATTAGCTAGCTTGGGTCCCTAGATCTTCGTGTCTCGGTGAAACATGGCTTAGAAGGTCACGACCCTCAGAAAACATGGATTAGAAGGCCATAACCCTCAGAAAATGTGGCGTAGAAGGCCACGACCCTCAGAAAAGAATATGTTTAGTTAGTGTTGCAATCGTCAGTCCTTCCAGTGAAACCGGGTCGAGTCATCTCCAGAACACTAGGTCACTAGTCTAGTCTACCCTCCTAGCTACCCGGGATTCCCGGTTTGTTCTCAAACAAGTTTCAAGTTCCTATCAGATGTCACACTAGTGCATAAAATCCAAATAGGGTACTTACACACGCAGAATCACAATCTGCATACCCAAACCCAATTTTAAAACCACACGCACAACAAAATATTTTTAAAACTTAATCTTCACTACTTACACATTAAATTAAACTAGATGCATAATTTGACAAACACAATTTGATGATTAGGAAAACCCCAAAAAGTGTTTAGTAAACAGTTTTCAAACATGTCGAAAAACTCTTACAGGAAAAAAAGACATTCAAAACCCTTTTCAAAATAAAACATATTCTGACACATGCCAAAATATAAACCACTTCATCCACACTCCCAAACCCACGCCCTACATAAATTACAAAACAATAATAAACAATCCAAAAGTAAAATCTTACAAAACAATTTAAAATAAATCAGTTGAAGTTACCCACTAAACCCACGCCAACCCCTTTTTTACAACATAAGACACCCGACGTCATGACACAAATACAATTTGCATCACTTGCACAAGTTAAAAAGCTAACCGCATAATTCAAAATCACTAACATAGTTCTTAGCAGAAAAATACACTCCTAATATAACCAACCTACTAAATAATTTCCAATGCAAATCAAAAATCAAATAAATCCAACTTCGCACAACAAAAATTAATTGAATAATATGGAAAAGAAATTAAGAATTGATAATCAATTCATCAAATAATAACATGAACGTGGAACCACCTACCTTTGATGCGAAGACATCCAAACTTGGGTGCGAAACTCCAATCGCAACCAATTCGCATCACAACCAACTCAAATTATACCATAAAAACAAAATCAGACCAAATATAACATCTAAACCAAACCAAAAACCACATAAACTCTTATCAATCCCACTAAATTGAATGAAAGCAACTAGAACAATGAAGGGGGGTTTACCCAATGTGTTGGTCTGGGGTAGGGGTGCGGTACGAATCCGATTCCAAGGGGAAAATGGTGCGACAGAAGGGCAGCATGTTCTTGAAGGGTAGAGGGGGATGCCGACGATTCGTAATAGATGGTCGACCAGAGCATGGGGCGTGTGTAGGGGTCCGAGCGACTGTGAAAGTATGCTGGCCAGGAGAAGCGGTGCGGCGCAGAGTCTTCGAGGGGGATCGCGCGACGGTGCGAGCCAGGCAAGCCGGCGGACAACACGGGCGAGGGGACCAGTAGACGGTGCGGAGAGCATGCCGGCATGGGGGTGTCACGCGATCCTTGAGAGGCGACAGAGGGTTTCGACGAGAGAAAAAAAGAAGAAGAAGAAAAGGAGAAACGAGGGAGGAAGTGGGTGCGGCCTTCAGCGCGCAGGCATGGGGTCCGAACCCTAGAATGAAATAATAATAATAATAATAATAATAATAATAATAATAATAGATATAATTTAATAGTAAAATAATAAAATAATAATAATAGTTCTAATAATGATAATGGTTATTATTTTTATGAGGTTAATAATAACAATAACTTAATGGAATTCATTTCCTTAACACTTATAATAATAATAACATTAATGATATTGATAATTTTATGACAACAATAATAATAAAAGCGATAATAACTTGATAAAGTATTAACCATAATAATAATAATATTCTTAAATAAAAACAATATCGTTATTATTATTAAAACCATTCTTACTTCATTTTATTTATTAATTGATTGATTAATTAATCGTGCACCAGGTAGATCACAAGGTGAGTTAGCGAAGCCGTGCAGCTCCACTCATGTCCTGCCCATGCGTTGATTGATGAAAAACACCAAAACCATCATTTACCAGCAAAAAAACAAGATATCAATCAAACTCTTCCCACACCTCATCAAAATATATGAATCCAAATAAAATAAAATACATTGAATTTTTGATACTAACAATAATTATTATTATTAAAATATTAATAACTTAATTAATTATATATATATATATATATATATCCTCAACACTGTTAATAATAATAATAATATTCTCAAGTGACATTAATATTATTATTGTTATTAAAACCATTCTTAATACATCTTGTTTCATTAGTTGACCATCAGGCAGGGCGATCAGTGAACCGGGTGAGGTCGCGCGACGACTCAGGTGAGGCTGCGTGGCTTCAACTGCAATGCGCTGAACGCAATCAAGGCCAAAACACACGTTTTTTTTAAAAAACTCATTAATTTTTAAGTCAATCATCAACCCCGAATACCCGATACCCAGAAAATTAATAAAGTAAATGAATTAGAAATGACGGGTGTGACAATTCTCCCCACCATAAAGCTTTCTGTCCCTAGAAAGCCAAAACTAGGATCCAAACCCAAAGAAGAAAACCACACTCCCTTAAGATTCAAAGGGTATCCTTACAAACATCAAGAAAAGAGAGGCAAAAACTTCATACTCAGAGAGAGTGACTCAATGACGACTTCATGAAATGCATAAGAATACATTCTAACATGTGTCGCCCACCCCATTGAGCTTGAACGCCTCAAGTTGATAGATCAAAGAAAGGAGCTCTTGCACCCATGGAAACTAACTTCACAAGCCAATACACCTCGAGAACCATTGCATCAAAACAACGTCATTTGACTGAAACAAACAAACAAGACCAACCACATCCAAAGAATACTCTTATTAACTACCACCGTGTCATCTCTGGAAATATAAATAAAATACGTCATGGGAAATCCCGAAGGGGGGCTCCCCACCATTAGAAACTTACCGACGCCCGAGACGAGATTAGAAAAATAATCATCCCGGGGAGGCTCGAGTGGACTCCCCACCATTATGAAAAAGACCAACACCGACTCATTCCAGAGACAATTGAGCAAGACCCGTTGTAGGTATCCCCACCATTAGAAATGACCGAAGGTACAAAACTTTGAAAAAAAAATCGACGGTGAACAAACACCCCACCGCAAGGGGCGGGGAGGGTGGGGTCCGAATACCGGGGCGTCAAAAGCATGACCCAAGACAAACCAACATCTCCACATTCCTGGATGAGAATTATTCAAATTTGAGACAGATTTACCCAATAGACTCCCATAAGGACCACTAAAGCGATTACATCCAGTGGGGCGCAACCCCCCCCCCCCCCAAAGACTTTAAGGTAACGAGACGAACACGCCTCCACATGGTCACGAAAACCTTATGCAACCAGACGGTTCATTAGGAAAATAACAAACATAGAAAACAATTTAATCAGCTTTACTTTCAGCACTGATGACCGAAATAAAGTTGGGGTCCCATACACTCCCGGGGTTCCTGACCACGCACCAGATTCACTCTGAAGCCTATGGCTGGTGCTCTGATGTTTGAAGCATCCCCTGCCTCGCAGTCAGGCATTGAAGACTCCTGAACAAAGCTTCTCCTTTTGGTGTCACACACAACTACACCGCAACCGAGACAACACCAGAAAACACAACCCATCATGACATCCAAATTATACATGTTACATTCACCAATGAAAGAGCTGAAATGGTGCATGCACATCACCCTTCATCACACTGAAAGAGAACACGACACTACAAACATCACCCGAACATGAACATTACTATTGAGAGGAACATTATACGGAGAGGGACTTCAAACTGAGTCTTTAACAACACATGATTCCTTCAATCAACCATAGAATACCCATGTGACTAGGTCTGTCACACTAGTGGCCTAACGTAGACCCTTTCTTAAACGAAACCAACGAAGGACCAAATGTAATTTAGAATAGTGGCCCGCACTGACCATTCTAGCTTGCCTCCACCTTTTCCCCATTGGAATCTACTTCACCATTTCCAAACAGAACATTAAAATTATTGAGGTCAAACTTCACCCTTGAAAATCCAAGGGAACTCACACTGCCAGACGTCACCAAGCATGACCCTTGCAACCGATGGAAATACTACAAAGCACTTCAAGACACTAGTCAAAACTGATAATTCTAAATTGCCTTCACCCATTCCCACTAGAATTTCCTTTCACCATTTCCAAGGGAACCTTCTAACATGACAGTGTCAAACATCACACCCGACAAGTCAGACACTAAAAAGACCAAAACTCCCTTCAACTCCCCCCGCGTCTGTCATCCCACTGCGAGAGGATTCACTTAGTTGTAAAAATGATAGGAGGGTTCAATTGTAGAATTCAATAAGAGATTCCTCTAATCAACTAGAGGGTCGGACAACAATGAATTACTTGTAGCCACACTTCAATCACATGTCAACGCTTCATGGGGGGCATACACTAGTCAAGAAAGAAAACCATGGACCCAACCAAACTGGTCCAACGGTCAATACATACCACAAGAGAACACCGAACATCTAGGGGGAACCACTGCAAGGGATCCCCGATGTACTTTATAAAAGAATTAACTAACTACACACTTTCATACCAACTTACAAATAATAATTCAAACTTGGGACACAAACCAGTCAAAAGTATTCTCGGATCAAAATTCCTCACATCCAACCTTTCAAAAAAAAAAACAAGGACACACCACAATCACCAGTTATTTAAAAAAACACCAAATTTTCTTTTAACGAAACATTTTGAAAATAAGAAAAGTCAGTGGGTTGCAAAAACACTAATGGTGTCACATGGGCCTCAAACATGAATGTTCCCGTGCCACACCAGCACCCACCTCATATCCATCCCGGAACTCATCTGCTCATGCCATTAACCCTTTCTCTTCCCATATACACTCATGCATGTGGTTTCCCATGATAACACCAACGATCAAAACCAAACCTTTCCATTTTTCAAAACAAAAACATCCAACCCACACTTTTCAAACATCATACCTCATTTCCTTTTTCAAGTGCTCTATTTCAAAACATTTTACAAAACATTTTCCAAGACCAAATCATTTTTACTTAAACACAAAATGTCCACAATTCCAAAACAATGAAATGAGAAACGGTTCAAGAGAAAACTAGTGTCAATGGGTGACTGGAACATATGGTTGGCGGCTATACGCCAATCATGCCACTAGCATGGAGGGTATTCTAGGATAGCTTCCCTGGCTCCACAAGGCTTGCCAGACCCTGCGAGATCACTAAGACCACAGACCCTACTCCCTTCTCATTTCCCCTAGACAAGATTAACCACAAGGACCAAAAACTCAGACAAACTGCAACATACTTTGGTAACTTGAGTCCCGCTACGAGGTGTGTGGGCCAGGCACCTTACTTGCAGCCAGGACGTTGAGTCCCGAAAACCATAACTCAAGTCTATTGTGACTCTATCCTGAAAGAACACGACCCAAGAGAGAAAACTTGTTCCTCTAATTCCATTTTGTCATGAACCAGGCCGGGTTGCCATCCAACCCGGTCCGCGACAAGGACCAAAGGGCGTTGCATATCCCCACGGGCTGGCACAAGTGCCTGGGTATCAAGAGTAACCTGTGGGAACGGTTTACCTGAAATAGTATACACAAAAACTAACAAGATAATAAAATGAAACTAGGAATTGACAACCTAACAGACCATTAAACTGAAATAAAATTTAATTTTTTACAAATAGAACCAATGTCCAAAAATAAACTACAACAAAAGATACTAAAACTCTAACTCAAACCTCCAAGCGACAAGAGTGGTGTAGCATCTTCACGCCACAACACCAACCTGCACGAGAAGACCATCAACGACAAAAACCACCATCGCTGAGCTCAACGCTTTGACCTGAAATACAAAAGAAACAGAATATACATACAACCAAAGGTGTATGTAGGGTTTGAGCCAAAAGTCCCAGTAGGACGTCACCCAATAAAAAGGTTCCACACAAAAATTATTAAAAGACAAATAAATTTTCAATTTTAAATCAAAGAAAAGAAGTAAATGCTGGAACAGTTTTAAAGAAAATGGGATTAAGGGGAATAGTTTCAAATGGAAAAATTTAAATTAAAATGCACACACCCTTACTTTAAAAAATAACCTAAGTGTCACACCGATGAGCGTAATGTAACCAATGAGCACTAACAAGGGAGAGGCCGCATGGGCATTAGCTAGCTTGGGTCCCTAGATCTTCGTGTCTTGGTGAAACGTTGCTTAGAAGTCCACGACACTCAGAAAATGTTCCTTAGAAGGCCATAACCCTCAGAAAACGTGGCATAAAAGGCCACGACCCTCAGAAAAGCATATTTTTAGTTAGTGTTTCAATCGTCAGTCATGCCAGTGAAACCGGGTTGAGTCATCTCCGGAACACTACGTCACTAGTCTAGTCTACCCTCCTAGCAACCCGGGCTTCCCAGTTTGAGCTCAAAAAAATTTCAAGTTCCAATCACCTGTCACAATAATTCATAAAAGCCAAACAGGGTACTTACACACGCAAAATCACAATTTGCATACCCAAACCCGATTTTAAAACCACACGCACAACAAAATATTTTTAAAACTTAATCTGAACTGCTAACACATTAAATAAAACTAGATGCATAATTTAACAAAACACTTTGATGATTAAGAAAACCCATAAAAGTGTTTATTAAACAGTTTTCAAACATGTCGCAAAACTATTACAGGAAAAAAAGACATCCAAAACCCCTTTTTAAAATAAAACATATTATGACACATACCAAAATATAAACCACGTCATCCTCACTCCCTAACTCACACACTGAACAAATTACAAAACAATAATAAACAATCCAATAGTAAAAGCTTAAAAAACAATTTAAAATAAACCACTTGAAGTTACCCACTAAACCCACAAAAACCCCTCTTATATGACTTAACACACCCGACGTCATGACACATATACAATTTGCATCACTTGCACAAGTTAATAAGATAACTGCATAATTAAAAATCACTAACAGAGTTCTTAGCAGAAAAACACACTCCTAATATAACCAACCTACTAAATAATTTCCATGAAAATAAAACTTCAAATAAATCCAACTTCACACAACAAAAATAAATTGAATAATATGTCAAATAAATTAAGCATTGAAAATTAATTCATCAAATAATAACTTGGACATGGAACCACCAACCTTTGACGCCAATACTTCCAAACTTGGGTGAGAAACTCCAATCGCAACCAATTCGCATCACAACCAACTCAAATTATACCCTAAAAACAAAATTAGACCAAAGATAACATATAAACCAAACCAAAAACCACCTAAAGTATAATCGAGCCCCACTAAATTGAAATAAAGCAACTAGAACAATGAAGGGGGGTTTACCTAAGGTGTTAGTCGGGGGTAGGGGTGCAGCGCGAATCCGATTCCAAGGGGAAAATGGTGCGACGGCAGGGCGGCGGGTTCTTGAAGGGGAGAGGGGGACGCCTAAAATCCGTGATGGAGGGTCGACCAGAGCATGGGGTGTGCGCAGGGGTCCGAGCGACTGTGAAATTATGCTGGCTGGGAGCAGCGGTGCGGTGCAGAGTCTTCGGGGGGGATCATGTGACGGCGCGAGCCAGGCAAGCCGGCGGACAGCGTGGGCAAGGGGACCAGTAGACGGCGCAGAGAGTATGCCGAAAGTGGTGTGTCGTGCGATCCATGAGAGGCGAGAGATGGTTTTGACGGGAGAAAAAGAATAAGAAGAAGTAAAGGAGAAATAGGGGAGGAAGGGGGCGCGACCTTCAGTGCGCAGGCATGGGGTCCGAACCCTAGAAATAAATAATAGTAATAATAATAGATATAAGTTAATAAAAAATAATAATAATAGTTATAATAATGATAATGGATATTATTTTTATGAATTTAATAATAAGAATAACTTAATGGAATTCATTTCCTTAACACTTATAATAATAATAACATTAATGATATTGATAATTTTATAATAACAATAATAATAAAAGAGATAATAACTTGATAAAATATTAACCATAATAATAATAATACTCTTAAATAATAACAATATCGTTATTATTATTAAAACCATTATTACTTAATTTTATTTATTTATTAATTGATTAATTAATCATGCACCAGGAAGATCACAAGGTGAGTTAGCGAAGCCGCGCAGCTCCACTCGTGTCCTGCCCATGCGTTGAGCGATGACAAACACCAAAACCATCATTTACAAGCAAAAACACAAGATATCAATCAAACTCTACCCGCACCTCATCAAAATATTCGAAGCCAAATAAAATAAAATACATTGAATTTTTGATACTAACAATAATTATTATTATTACAATATAAATAACTTAATTAATTAATTATATATATATATCCTCAACACTATTAATAATAATAATAATATTCTAAAGTGACTTTAATATTATTACTATTATTAAAACCATTTTTAATACATCTTGTTTCATTAGTTGACCATCAGGCTGGGCATGCAGTGAACCGGGTGAGGTCGCACGACAACTCAGGTGAGGCCACATGGCTTCAACTATGGTGCGTTGAACGCAATAAAGGCCAAAACATGCGTTTTTTGAAAAAACTCAGAAATTTTTAAGTTGATCCTCAACCCGGAATACCCGATACCCAAAAAATTAATAAAGTAAACAAATTAGAAATGATGGGTGTGACAATTCTCCCCACCAGAAAGCTTTCCGTCCCAGGAATGCCACAACTAGGATCCAACCCCAAAGAAGAAAACCACACTCCCTTAAGATTCAAAGGGGATCCCCACAAACATCAAGCAAAGAGAGGCAAAAACACCATACTCGGAGAGAGTGCCCCAAAGACAACTTCAAGAAACGCGTAAAAAGACATTCTAACACATGTTTCCCACCCCAAAGAGCTTGAACGCCTCCAGTTGACAGATCAAAGAAAGGAACTCTTGCACCCACGGAAACCAACTTCACAAGCCAAAACACCTCGAGCACCATTGCATGAAAACCACGTCATTTGAATATAACAAACAAACAAGACCAACCACTTACAAAGAATAATCTTATCAAATACAACCAAGTCATCTATGGAAATATAAATAAAATCCAGCAGGGGAAAGCCTGATGGGGGGATCCCCACCATTAGAAACTTACTGACGCCCGAGACGAGACTAGAAAAAAAATCATCCCGGGGAGGCTCGAGTGGACTCACCACCATTATGAAAAAAACCAACACAGACTCATTCCAGAGACAATTGAGCAAGACCCGCCGTAGGTCCCCCCACCATTAGAACTGACAGAAGGAACAAATCATTGAAAAAAAAAATCGACGGTGACCAGACACCCCACTAAAAGGGGAGGGGAGGGTGGGGTTCGACTACTGGGGCGTCAAAAGCAAGACCCAAGACAAACCAACATCTCCACATTCCTAGATGAGCGTTATTCGAATTTGAGACAGATTTACCCAATAGACTCCCATAAGGACCACTAAATCGGTTACATCCAGTGGGACGCACCCCCCCTAAGACTTTAAGGCAACGAGATGAACATGCCTCTACATGGTTACGAAAACATTATGCAACCAGACGGTTCATTTGGAACAGAACAAACATAGAAAAAAATTTAAGTAACTTTACTTTCCACAATGATAACAGAAATAATGTTGGGGTCCCATACACTCCCGGGGTTCCTGACCACACGCCAGCTTCACTCCGATGCCTATGGATGGAGCTCTGATGTTTGAAGAATCCCCTACCTCGCAGTCAGGCATTGAAGACTCCCGAACAAAGCTTCTCCTTTTGGTGTCACACACAACCACAACACAACTGAGACAACACCAGAAAACACAACACATCATGACATTCAACTCTTACATGGAACATTCACCAACTCAAGAGCTCAAATGGTGCATTCACATCACCCTTCGTCACACTGAAAGAGAACACGACACCACAAACTTCACCCAAACATGAACATTACTGTTTAGAGGAACATTATACAGAGAGGGACTTCAAACTGAGTCTTTAACAACACATGAATCCTTCAATCGACTGTAGCATCACTATGTGACTGGGTCTGTCACACTAGTGGCCTAACGTAGAACCTATCTTAAACATAACCAACAAAGGACCAATGGTAATTTAGAATAGTGGCCCATACCGACCATTCTAGGTTGCCTCCACCTTTTCCCCACTAAAATATCCTTAACTGTTTCCAAACAGAACATTCAAATTATTGAGTTCAAACCTCACCCTTGACAATCAAAGGGAACTCACACAGCAAGACGTCGCCAAACATGACCCTCGGAACCGATGAAAATACTACAAATCCCTTCAAGACACTAGTCAACACGGATAATTCTGAATTTCCGTCACCCATTCCCACTAGAATTTCTTTTCACTATTTCCAAGGGGAGCGTTCAAACACGAATGTGTCAAACTTCATACCCGACGAGTCAGACACTCAAAAGACCAAAACTCCCTTCAAATCCCCTCACGTATGTCATCCTGCTGCGAGAGATTCACTTAGTTGTAAAAATGATAGGTGGGTTCAATTCTATAATTCAAGAAGAGATTCCTCTGACCAACTGGAGGGTCGGACAATGGCGAATTACCCATAGCCACACTTCAATCACATGTCAACACTTTATGGGGGGGCATACACTAGCCAAGAATGAAAACCATGGACCCAACCAAACTAGTCCAACGGTCAAGACATACCACAAGAGAACACCAAACGTGTAGGGGGAACCACTGCAAGGGCTCCCTGATGTACTTTTCAAAAGTATTAACTAACTAAACACTTGCATACCAACTTACAAATAAGAATTCAAAATCGGGACACAAAGCAGTCAAAAGGATTCTTGGCTTGAAACGCCTCGCATCCAACCTTAAAAAAAACAAGGACACACCACAATCATCGGTTATTTAAAAAAACACCAATTTTTCTTTTAACGAAACATTTTGAAAATAAGAAAAGCCAGTGGGTTGCACAAACACAAATGGTGTCCCATGGGCCTCACACATGCATGTTCCCGTGCCACACCAACACCCACCTCATATCCATCCAGGCACTCATCTACTCGTGACATTAACCCTTTCTCTTCCCATATACACTCATTCATGTGGTTTCCCACGAGAACACCAGCGATCAAAACCAAACCATTCCATTTTTCAAAACCAAAACATCCAACCCACACTTTTCAAACATCATACATCATTTCCTTTTTCAAGTGATCTATTTCGAAACATTTTCCAAAACATTTTCCAAGACAAAATCACTTTTTCTTAAACACCAAATGTCCACAATTCCAAAACAATGAAACGAAAAATGGTTCAAGAGAAAACTAGTGTCAACAGGTGACTGGAACATATGGTTGGCGGCCATATGCCAATCATTCCACTAGCACGGAGGGTATTATAGGACAGCGTCCCTGGCTCCACAAGGCTTGAAAGACCCTGCGAGATCACTAAGACCACTAACCCTACTCCCTTTTCATTTCCCCTAGACAAGATTAACCACACGGACCAAAAACAAAGAAAAACCGCAACATACTTTGGTAACCTGACTCCCGCCACGAGGTGTGCTGGCTAGGCACCTTACTCGCAGCTTGGACGTCGAGTCCCGACAACCTTAAATCAAGTCTACCGTGACTCTATCCTGAAAGAACATGACCCAAGAGAGCAAACTTGTTCCTCTGATACCATTTTGTCATGAACCGGGCCGGGTCGCCATCCAACCTGGTCCGCGACAAGGCCCGAAGGGCGTTCCCGATCCCCACGGGCTGGCACAAGTGCCTGGGTATCAAGAGTAACCTGTGGGAACGGTTTACCTGAAATAGTATACACAAAGAAAAACAAGATAATAAAATGAAACTAGGAATTGACAACCTAAAAAACCATTAAAATAAAATCAAATTAAAAGGTTTACAACTAGAACCAACATCCAAAAATAAAGTACAACAAAAGAGACTAAAAATCAAACTCAAAACTCCAAGTGAAAAGTGTGGTGTAGAATCTCCATCCCAAAACACCAACCTGCACGAGAAGACCATAAACGACAACAACCACCATCACTGAGCTCAAATCTTCGACCTGAAATAAAAAAGAAACAGAATCTACATACACCCAAAGGTGTATGTAGGGTTTGAGCCAAAAGGCCCAGTAGGACGTCACCCAATAAAAAGGTTCCACGTAAAAATTATTAAAAGACAAATACACTTGAAATTTTAAATCAAATAAATTAAGTAAATTCTGGAACAATTTTGAAGAAAATGGGATTAATGGAAACAGTTTCAAATGGAACAACTTAAATTAAAATGCACACACCCGTACATTTAAAAATAACTGAAATGTCACACCGATGAGCATAAAGTAACCAATGAGCACTAACATGGGAGAGGCCTCATGGGCATTAGCTAGCTTGGGTCCCTAGATATTCGTGTCTTGGTGAAAAGTGGCATAAAAGGCCACTACGCTCAAAAAATGTGGCTTAGAAGGCCACGACCCTCAGAAAAGCATATGTTTAGTTAGTGTTGCAATCGTCAGTCCTGCCAGTGAAACCGGGCCGAGTCACCTCTGGAACACTCGCTCACCAGTCTAGTCTACCCTCCTAGCTACCCGGGCTTCCTGGTTTGTGCTCAAACAAGTTTCAAGTTCCTGTCACCTGTCACAATAATGCATAAAATCCAAACAAGGTACTTACACACGCAAAATCACAATTTTCATACCCAAACCTGATTTAAAAACCACACGCACACAAAAATCTTTTTAAAACATAATCTGCACTTCTTACACATTAAATTAAACTAGATGCATTTTTTAACAAAACACATTGATGATTAAGAAAACACCTAAATATGTTTAGTAAATAGTTTTCAAACATGTCTCAGAACTCTTAGAGGAAAAAAAAGACATTCAAAACCCCTTTTCAAAATAAAACATATTCTGACACATGCCAAAATATAAACCACGTCATCCTCACTCCCTAACTCACACCCTGCACAATTTAAAAAACAATAATAAACAATCCAAAAGTAAAATCTTATAAAACAATTTAAAATAAATCACTTGAAGTTACCCACTAAGCCCACATCAACCCCTCTTTTATGACTTAACACACCCGACGTCATGACACAAATACAATTTGAATCACTTGCACAAGTTAATAAGCTAACCACATAATTCAAAATTACTAACAGAGTTCTTAGCAGAGAAACACACTCCTAATATAACCAACCTACTAAATAATTTCCAATGCAAATAAATCTTCAAATAAATCCATATTCTCAAAAAAAAGTGAATAATATGTCAACGAAATTAAGCATTGAAAATTAATTCATCATATAATAACTTGTACGTGGAACCACCTACCCTTGACATCGAGTCTTCCAATCGTGGGTGAAAAACTCCAATCGCAACCAATTCGCATCACAACCAACTCAAATTATACCCTAAAAACCAAATAGGACCAAAGATAACATCTAAAACAAACCAAAAACCACATAAACTCTAATCAATCCCCACTAAATTGAAAGAAAGCAACTAGAACAATGAAGGGGGGTTTACCCAAGGTGTTGGTCAGGGGTAGGGGTGCGGCACGAATCCAATTCCAAGGGGAAAATGGTGCGATGAGAGGACAGCAGTTTCTTGAATGGGAGAGGGGGACCCCCGCGGTCCGTGATGGAGGGTAGATCAGAGCATGAGGCATGCACAGGGGTCCGAGAAACTGTAAAAGTCTGCTGGCCAAGAGCTGCGGTGCGGCGCAGAGTCTTCGAGGGGGATCACACGACGACATGAGCCAGGAAAGCCGGCGGACAGCGCGAGCAAGGGGACCAGTAGATAGCGAGGCGAGCATGCCGGCAGGGGGGTGTCGCGCGATCCATGACAGGAGAGAGAGGGTTTTGACGGGATAAGAAAAAAGAAGAAGAAGAAAATGAGAAATGGGGGAGGAAGGGGGCACGGCCTTCAGCGCGCAGGCATGGGGTCCGAACACTAGAATGAAAATAATAATAATAATAATAATAATAATAATAGATATAAGTTAATAATAAAAAATAATAATAATAGTTATAATAATGACAATGGTTATTATTTTGATGAGGTTAATAATAACAATAACTTAATGGAATTTATTTCCTTAACACTTATAAGAACAATAGCATTAATGATATTGATAATTTTATAATAACAATAATAATAAAAGTGATAATAACTTGACAAAATATTAACCATAACAATAATAGTATTCTTAAATAATAACAATATCGTTATTATTATAAAAACCATTCTTACTTCATTTTATTTATTAAATAATTGATTAATTAATCGTCAACCAGGAAGATCACAAGGTGAGTTAGCAAAGCCGCGCAGCTCCACTCATGTCCTGCCCGTGAGTTGAGCGATGAAAAACCCCAAAACCATCATTTACCAGCAAAATCACAAGATATCAATCAAAATCTGCCTGCACCTCATCAAAATATTCGAAGCCAAATAAAATAAAATACATTGACATTTTGATACTAACAATAATAATAATTATTACAATATTAATAACTTAATTATTTATATATATATATATCCTCAACACTGTTAATAATAATAATAATATTCTCAAGTGAAATTAATATTATTACTATTATTTAAACCTTTCTGAATACATCAGTTTTCATTAGTTGACCATTGGGCAGGGCGTGCGGTGAACTGGGCGAGGTCGCGCAACGACTCAGGTGAGGCCGCAAGGCTTCAACTATGGTGTGCGGAATGCAATCAAGGCCAAAACATGCGTTTTTTTAAAAAAACTTAGAAAAGTTTAAGTCGGTCCTCAACCCGGAATACACGATACCCAAAAAATTAATAAACTAAACAATTTAGAAATGACGGGTGTGACAAAGGATGGGATCAAGGAAATGTCAGGCTGTCTAAAACAAGGAACTAGACATGACACTTTTGTTCAAGAGTTTTATTTTTTGAAAAAAATGGAAGCTATGTAGATGTGTCTAATTTGTAATCATTGAGATGTAATAGTTATGTCCTAATTCTATAAAATTCTAAACTTGAAAAGATCCTCAATGTGAATTATTCAATTTAATTCAATATTAAGTAATGTTTTAAGGTTGGGTCCTTATAGTTGGTATCAGAGGTCGGTTTAGATAACTTTAGAGGTTAAGGTATTCTTTAAGCACAAGTGATATTATAATAATGGTTAGGATTTCAGAAAGAGTCATAGTTTTAGATATAGTGAATGAGTTTAAGATAACATTAATAAATATATCTTATATTTACCCTCCTCATAAGATATTATATGATGATTCTAATGATATAATCACACTGACCTTTTTGGTTTTAGTAAATGGCTTGATCTAGCAGGAACCAAAGTAATAGTGGATGTGAAGAAAATTGTAAAAGTTTTCTAAAAGAACAACTGAATGATATGAGAGCTGCAATGAGAAATCTTGTGGTTATTCTCCACAATATATCAGGAGTCTTGATTAACCACTTGAACCTTGGTGAGTTCTCTAATGCATCATGTACGAGAGAACCAACTCGATATGGAAGATCATGTAATAAAGGTAACCATTAGGGTTTATATGATCCTTAATTTTGAGGTAATTATGGGTTACTATATGTTATGATGGAAAATGAAAGTCATGAGATAAACTTGAGGTTAAATTATGTTATGATTATTTTTGAAGATTTTATCTCTTTTTAGGGAATGTTTTAAGAATTATATAGTTTTGGAAAAAGGACAACACACAGACCGTGTGATAACCCGTCGCATCGGACAAAGCTGCGGGAATCAAACCGACAACCAAAGTGCAACTGGTATTTATCGCCTACCACTGGACAACATAAAGTCCCTGGTTAGTATGAAAAATTCTTTTTAGTTAGATGATTTTATGAATCATGAGTAAGTTGATTTTGGGTAATCTATGGAAATGATTAACCTATCATTGAGGATATGTGATTTGGCTAATTACTTTTCAATACGAGACTATAAGAGAAGATGATGTTATTTAGAGATAAATGTTAAGATTTATCTTAGAAGTCTATGTTTTTCAATCTTAGTTTTGATTACTTTGAATAATTTTATGGATATATGTTTATTGAATGGTCTTTATTGAACTTTGGGTACTATTTGACAAATTTGGAAGATTAAGAATAGATTTTGTTATAAAGGATTATCAGTTTTGGGGATTATCTAATCTCGTACTAACAATTTTGGTTTTGGTTTTGGTCTAAAGACATGGGAAATATATAGTTCTCTTTTGTGGATTAGGTGATTCTCTAGAAGTTTATTATTGTACTCTTAATATGAACAAGTATTCCTAAATACTCTTCCTTTGGAGAAAATATGAGTTTGTGTAAGAAATCTATTAAAAGTTGAAAGTCAACATGACAAGTAAATATGATTCCTTATGTTTTAGTTAAGCTCATAAATAAATTCCTCAATGAATAGTAACTTAAAACAAAAATGTTGTCTGTTAATTTTTCCTAATGTGGAATCAAATACCGTTTAACCCATCACAAGTTTGTTATTTTCTCGTGGTTAACTTTCTCCTAAAAATGTTTCTATCAATCTCCATCAGAACATAACCCTCTATTTTTTTCTTCCATATCCATGTTTTTATGGAATCCTAGTACCTTTTGTCTCGGGTGACATTGGTACTTTTATTTCTTTCTTTTAAAGTGATAGTTTAAATTAATCCTTTTCCGATGGGGGGCTTTCAATTAAGTTTCCAAGCCCAATTTTAAAATGGCGAGGACACAATTCCCAAAAGGGTGGAAGGTTGTAACATCCAAGGTAACTAAAAAATATTACTTATTCATATTTATTAATATTTCGGAATTAAATATTAATATTACTTTAAAGGGGATTCTATGTTCTATGGCATACCCAATACGCTATAATGAGTTTTTTGAAATCATACGATGCACACTAATAATATAAAAATATTATTGTAAATGGTAGTAAACTCCTAGCTGATGTAATGGTAGAAATGAACAGAACTAACTAAAATTTGATTATATAATCTTTTCAAATATTTTTACATTTATTCAATAAATTTTAGATGCATAAAATGCGAATGAATCCAATTTTAAGCGTAAATATTCTAATATTCTTTAAATGGTCGATTAAACACCTTTTGATGGTGAACCCTTTTTAAATACAATTTTGACAATTTTATATGTTATATTTTAAAAAATAAAATTATTTTTTAGTATTGGGACATCAAAATTTACTTTGTATAAATTTTAGGTATTTTTCCGATAAAGGTCATTTTTAATGAATAGTGTAAAATGCTGTATTTTAATTCAAAACCTCTTTTTTGTCTAATTTATTTATATGGTCCGATTATCTTTTTTATTGGTTTTAAAGTGTAATAAAAAAATTTTACCATTTAATTCAATTTTGGTCATTTGAATTAATTTCACTTTGAAATTGGACATAAACAAATGTCAATCTTTTAATAGATTTTGTTTCTTAAAAACACGCTATTTGTTTTGACAGTGGGAATTGATTATAAAATTAATTAATGAAACTTCAATGTTTTAAATTTGGAAAAATTGATATAATTTTTGAATTTTTAATATCAAATATAGCTTAGGGTGAATATTTGGTATATTTATAACAAATGGTCATATTCAATGAATAGTGAAAAATACTGCATTTTAATTCAAAACTGCCTGTTCATCCAAATTAGTTATATATTTAGATTGTAATTTAAATTGGATTTAAAGTTTTATTTAATTATTTTTTTATCATTTAATGCAATTTTGGTAATTGGATGTAATTTCACTTTTAAATTGGATGTAAAAATGAATCTTTCTTTTGATAGATTTTACTTCTTAAAAACCCGTCTTTGGTTTTGACAATGGGAATTATTTTAAATTAATTACTAAAATTTCGGTGATTGTAATTTGATAAAATGGATTTCATATTTGGAATCAGAAGGTCAACATTATGTAATTAAGACTCTTTTTTTTGACATTACGAATAGTAACGACAGTAATTATCTTTAATTATCCTGTTTAATTAGTAACCGGGTAGTCAAGGGTAATAAAATAATATCATAAAAATATAAAATGACAAAAAAATGTGTCCTAATTCCATTGATGGTGTAATTTCCAACCATGGGATTCCTTGTGCCAACCTTGGGACCCTATGGTATCACTTTAGTGTGATAGCGACCTTTTATCATTTTTTTAAAGAAAGGAAAATGTAACCAAAGTATGTAACACCTAAGTAAAACGATTTTAATTTTGTCTAAATAAACAATCTATTAGACTATAAATAGTCATTAGAAAGATAAAAAGATTTCCTAAATCATAGTATTTTTTTATAATTTTTAAACATTAAATAAAATAATTTATTTATGACACCATGATGATGGAGTGATTATATCATTAATGAACGATTTAAATAAAATGAAATGATAGGGTGAAATCGAAGACTTACACTTGTCTAAAACCTATTGGATGGGTGTATTTATAACCCTTGTCACCTTATCCTCGAAATATATCTTTGCGGGACCTTTCAAATCTGAATCTCGTTTTAAAATAAAGTAACATTTCATCACTTTCCAAGAGTGCCCCTCCTCCCTCTTATAAAAGGCCCCCACCTCTACCACCTTACCCACACCTCTCAAGAAATTGGCTCAGACAAACTCTTCTCATTTCATCTCTCCACTTCCTTCTATTCATCATATAAGCCTTACCTTAGGCAGAAAGCTCATCAAGAAACCCTTTTGGTTCAAACCAAGAGGAGTTACCCGATTTAAGGGTAATGTCTTCCCTTATGTTGTTTTGTTTTATTTTGCTTCTCCAACCACATAAACACTTTTTATTCCTTTCTTTTGTAATGAAAATAGTATCTTAAATATACTAGGATGTTTTTATTATAAGTATTCGAGCTAAACTTACACACACCTCTGTCTAATAGTTAAAGAACATACTGTTTCTGTGGATGGCGAATTTCTGCCTCACGAAACGTTGATTGTTCAATATTATTCTAACACCTTTCATTGTGTCCATTAAGATGTCACTATATTTATATATGATATATACTATGTTTATTTTTTCCATAAGATTATGTATTTTTCATTTTTGGCATACCTTTATGGTTTCCATTATGGGTAAACGCGATATCTTCATTTTAGGAAGTGCGGACTACCGCCCCCTCAAAGTGATTTGATTAATTAATGTCATATGTGGGACGTATAAAGGATGGGGTTAATGATATTATATATATATATATATGATATTATACTAGAATTATAATATACCTTTTTATCATTATGATTAAATTCCATTAAATACGAAATAGAAATGAAAGTAGCGTTCATGCGTACGTACGGCTTACCGTCTCCATGAAGGGTGCATTTCATTTCTTACCTCTAAATGTTTTATAATATTATAAATGAATTTATATACTGGATATATATTATATATATGATATCAAAATCATGAATATAATTCTGGATATGATGGATATTTTACAAGATGAACAACTTGTAATTATAAAAAGTTTATTTTTGACTCATGTACCAACGATCGACAAAACGACTGTTATTAACTTAAATTATTACATAATGTTCATAAAATGGTAATAAATGATATAAAAGGAATAATGAACATAAAAAAGGTTCTTAATCAATTAAAAATTAACTTTAGTTTATTATTCAAGATATTAAGGAATGATCATGTCAAGTCGGACACGAGGTAAGGGATCCAACCTCTCTCTTTCTTTTTATGTACTCTCTTTTATGTCACTTACTTTAAGCTCTTATTTCTTATGTTGGTGGATTTTAATTTATATCTGTCTTGTGGTAATTTTTTTGTTAATATGATGATAGACGCTATTTGATCTCATCAATCCATTTTTAGAAGTTTTAAGTGGTGTCGTTAGGCTGCCGAATTTTCATAAGGGGACATTTCATCTCACTTTTATTCCCATGAGATTCATGCTACATTTTCCAATATTTCCTTTTGTGTGGTGTATGTACTACCAATTATTGTATTATTTGTGTAATATAATCTAATTTATGGTTATTTACATCTTCATTTTATGACACTTATTTTATGGGGTGTATGTTTTGAAAGATAACCAAATCAGTAAGGGAACCTTTCCCCCTCCTCTTTTTAGAAGACTTCTTTTGTTATGTCCTTTAATTTACATCTTATTATGTGGGGATATGTTCTTATATATCCTTATTGATGTCAATTTTATATCCAAGTGATGAGATACCATTTTCCATCTCATTAACTATTTTTATGAATTTTAATGTGACGTCGTTAGGTTGTCGAATTTTTACAAGGGAACTTCTTAACTCGATTTAAATTATTTGGGTTAAACTTGTAATCCTTTAATATGTCATTATATAAATATGTGTGAATGAATCTTATTTTTTTACACTTAATATCCAATTATATTGGGTTTATTTATATTTGTCACACATAATTATGTAATTGATTTATCCTAAATCTAAGGAAACTATCTTTGTACGGGACTTCGTCTCAATCTCCTTTCATTGAGGAATATTTTGATTTTTACACAGCTTTCTTTTATACGGTGAATAAAAACAATTTATTTTTACTTTTATTCAAAAGGAATAATTTTTTACAAAGCGTTTTACTAAAAGAAAAAGGGAATGTTTTTGTCTTACGTATGCGGCGACAACGAATTTTCTACCATCGTGACCATTATTTGAGTTTCAGCTTCCTCTACAAGTCATAACTTTTTTTAAGTGAAAAATAAATACCATTTTTTACTTTTAGTTTATTTTGGTATTGAAAATTGTTTTGATAATGTTTTTATTATATAAATATGTTTTTGATATCTTCTGATTTAAATGTGGAAATGTTATGCTTCCTCTATGCTTGTTTTATGTGATACAATTATGTTATGGTTCTTGGAAATTGTTGATAAAGATGGTTGTTTATGTGATAAACTAAGGGGGGGTGAGCCTGTGATAGCTCTCTAATGCATTGGGTAACACGAAGGGGTTAAACGCTAAGGTTTCTCAGAAATGATTTAGGGAATATATTGTGATGAGTATTCCAAACGTAACCATGATGGTTACTCCCTACGTAAGAATGTTATGAATGCCTCAAGTTACCTTTATGTCTTATGATTTCTATGAGTTATTCATAAATCTTATGATTTAGTGAGGTATGTTAAAGTGCTTATGTTTTATGAGTAAAGTATGATTTCATTAATTCTTATGTATACATTGAATAATGTTTTCTTTCCATATTGTTATAACCCTTACTGAGCTTTTTATTCTCATACCATGTTTTTGAAATGTTTTTTATAGGACATAAAGTGGAATAGGGTCAAGGATGGGATCAAGGAAATGTCAGGCTATCTAAAACAAGGAACTAGACATGACTCATTTGTTCACGATTTTTTATTTTGTGAAAAAATGGAAACTAAGTAGATGTGTCTACTTTGTAATCTTTGAGATGTAATAGTTATGTCCTAATTCTCTAAAAATCTAGACCTGAAAAGATCCTCAATATGAATTATTCAATTTAATTCAAAATAAAGTAATGTTTTAAGGCTGAGTCCTTATAATTCCTCATAGGTAGCTGACCATAAATTATTTACACAATTATTATTCAAGATCAAAATAGGAGATTCTATATAGGAGAAGTAATTTATGATGTGAAGGTAATTACTTTATATCCCTATGAAATAGTGTATGTTAATGGATTTCTAAGGCTATTCCCATGAAACTATAGTTGTCACCTTCACTGGGTCAATTGATAATTTTGTATCTGAGATAATATGACTTTTTATGTGAATCTTATCCATCAAAAAGTGTAAAATTGTGGGCTTATAAAATTAAAAACTACCTCTCAATGTATAAAAAATGATCTTATGGTTAATTTCATGGTCATGTAGACTGTGGGAATACACCAAGATATCAATCATTAATACCACCAAAAATTAAATAAGATAATGATGGAAAACTCATATCATTAGTTCCATGAAATCTATTACAAAATTCGAGACACTGAACAACATAACCAGATACTCATATAATCTATATCTACTACAAAATATTTCATTATGCATGTTTAAAGGTCGAACACACACTAGGAGAAAACCAAATTTCAAATATAGCTATGAGAAAACCCTTGTTCCTCATAGCTGGTTGAACATATCATCATACTATGGAATCAAAAATCATCTCATAAATACTAATGGTTTGAATTTTTGGAAATCCAAACATAGCATAATATTTAAGTCTAACATTTTACAAAAAAGGAATGGTGAACCTCACAGAGATGTAGAGGGTCATATGAACCCCTTCACCGTTATGTACTCAATATGTCTCATGAGTTCCTACAAATTGGTTTTATCCATCCTATTAAGAGTAATGTAGACCATTGAAGCTCTTCACATTAGAAAAATATAGATTTCCACCTATCACTCTAGTAGTTAGCCATGAAACATGACTAATAAAACATCCCTAAAATGATCAACTAGTAGGAGGAGACCAAGCTATAACATTACATGGTCACCCAAAGGTAAACATTCAATCAAGGATTTCATTCCACCCATCCCAACATGCTCAAATCCAGAACTACCTACTTATACATCCCTTTAAACCTTGTGAATAAATTATCTACCCCTGGTGAATTTATGGTCACCATTTGGCAATAGTAATATACCTAGTAAAGATAATTATCTAGAAAATTTATCCCAATTAAGGCATCCTACTCTATTATTTTATTGAGAAAATGATCCCATTTGAAGTAAAACCCAAAAATCTCAATGGGTAACTATCTACACATGCATAAATACTTTTTCCCCAACAGAGATTCAAGTGTCATTATTCCATCATAAAACTAAAAAAATAGTCCAAGAATCTTGAAATATTATAAAAATATAATGCAATTAGAATAAATAATGTAAAAAAGATTAAATAATATTTTATTGGGTAATAATATTAAACCTCCCAAAATAGGTGGACCTATTATCTAATATGTAGGAATAGTCTATAAAAAATATATATAGCCCAAACCACATCCTTACAGAACAACATGACTAGCCAAAGAAGTTACATTCAACTGTCTATGTACAACTACTATATGGCTCCCTCAACAAGAACCACCAACTCATTCAGAGCGACTAGAAATACCCCAACTCCCTTCCTGATGTAGAGTTGAGAATCCCACTTCAAATCCTAGATTCATATTCAAATACCTTCTACTAAATATTTTGTGGAATTTCATGTACAATTATTGTATGTGGACCATCAAGTCATATTCTTAGTAGTAAACTAGGTATCAATCACATTGATTCCCCTATGTCCCCATATCCAACAATGCTGACAGAAGACATCATTACCAGTACAAATATCCTATATACTACTACCATCATGATTAGCCTCAAAATGGATCTTCCTACTAGTAGATGTTTAACCACAACATCAAGACGTTGAACTGCCCCACATTGTGCCACCAGTTTCCTTAAGGATCCATTCTATAATATTCACATGATTTGATTTTTTTAATTTTATTCACCTAAAACACATTAACCTATGATCGAATGATTTCTTGAGGAATTCCTGGTATAATATATGCCTCAATGGCTCATTAGTAAGATAAATTTTTCTAAAACTCTAATGCTCTATGATGCATGATGAATAATCCATAATGATATTCGCTCCCTACACAATATTCATAAACTCTCTCGCGTTTCAGCTCTCAAGGTATTAGGAAATAAGTAATCATAAAACTAGAATTTTAAATCCTTCTAACCCATATCTGGATTTGTATCATATATGTTCAAAATATGCCATAAGTATTAGGAACATCCTCAAATAAAATATTTCACAAGATTCAATATCATCTCATGAATTGTATCTTGATGATAATTGATCGATAGAAGAGTATCCATTTATAGACCCACAACATGTATAACACCATCCAAAAAAAAACCATCTCAGATGCATCTTTTGGAACACATGTATTGTCTCTTCCATTGATGAGTAAGGTTTTGATGCTCTGTGAATGATCTATAAGAAAACTGCAAACCATATCAGAACTATGAATAATCACCCATATATGGTACAACTAATAGAGCCACAAAAGGAACAAATGTATGTTCTACCAATATCCTAGGGACCACTGCTGATATATCATGGTCATCACCATCCTCCTAGCATAAAAATTGGGGTAATTGTGGTGGAATGTATCCACAATGCTAAAAAATCATATTAAAAGGTTCATGTATTGTCCATGTAACAGATCAAAGAATATGAAAAGTCAAATCCTTCCCAAAATTAATCTAAAACCATCTACCTACTTCTTAATCTAATTCTGGTAAAAATGAACTACTATAATGTGCACTATAGACACTACCTATTACCCACTATAATGTTGATTCATCTTCATGTTATTTTTTTTCATAAATTAAATTTCATTTCAATTCCCTTATCATACAATTCTATTTTAATGATTTTACTAAATTCACCTCCAATACTGGTACATAATTTCCCATGAACCACCTGAACTGAAGTCTGGTATCCATGTTATCAAAACTACAGCATCTTAAAATCTATATAACCAATGTTCAGAGTTTTAATATTCCATTTCTAACTTTTTTGGGTGCTCATTATCTCCAATATAGGATACAACATTTTAGTTTATAGAAGGAGCACTATGGAGTAATCATGTTAACTCAATTTCCTACACAAAACGTTCACCATGTGTCAATTATCATGCAATTCAAAAAAAATTTCTGATAATGAAGAAATTAATCCTATATGGAAAGGTATATAAATTTATTGTATGTATTATTAGGTTCATAATTGTTTTTATATTTCAAACCATCTTCTCATTATGAAACACTAAAATCAAAAAACACAAAGAACACCAAACATTAAGTACATCACCCGGTGATGGAATCAAAAAAAATAATATGAAAAATATTGAAATCAACACCCATTCAATGAAATTTATATTTTATATTTTATATGGGAAAAATTCTCTCATGAATAACACATTACCAAATTTTAATTTGATCATATACTTGTATATAGTTTCTTAAAATTGTAGTGAAAGAAAAAACATCTTTGATACTAGTTGGTAATGTCCTAACCCAGAATCCACTAAATGTGGTCTTATATTTGAGGGTAACATGGACTCAAGTCCGCCTCCCCTTATTCTTGAGGCTACCAACTAGCAAAGAGAATCTATCGTGACATAGTTATAAGACTATACCCTTATGTCAGAGTAACAAAGATGTATAACATATCAAAAAAATATGAAAAATATATAAATCAATGATATCGGATAACACCCATAAGACTATAATAAAAAAAATCAAAATGATGTGTCATATAAAATATAATGATCATGTCATGTTTCATACAAAATGGAAAGGAATTCGTGGAAAAAAAGAATCTAGTACAAAATACCTATAAAAAGTACAACAATATAAAAAATAACTATCTCCAGCTTGCTTTATGATCATATATTGTTTCTTTTATCTCATACATCTCTGTAATGATCCAATTAAGAATCAAACCCAGCACCTTCCTACATCCATGATGCATGTCTTGGTACCAAATGGAAGGTCAAACACGGTGGGAGATAAATTTCATTATGAAACCAAAAATCGTGTCTATGACATATCGATTATGTGAACCATCAATGAAGTAGTGTGCAGTGTATCACAGATATAACAATTGTAAAAGTAACGAGCTAAAAGAAGATGTGATCATGTCATGCCAAACAAGGTTCCCCTGGAATAATAATAAACCACACATAAATATGACATATGGTACGTCATGAATAATTATATGTGACATAATCAATTATATCTACTATCATCATAAACCCACACCAGACTTATTTTTAATGAAAATAAAAATCAAAATTTCCCTGTATTAAAATTAGTTGTCAGAATCCACAATTCCCAAAGTCATTTAATTTTGTGTTAGATCACAAATGGCCATATACATGGTATAAAAGACCAAGGAATACTCATCTACTACATAGTTAATCTCAATATAAACTCGTTAGTGGCTTGGTTGGATTCTGAGAAGCATGTTTCCAAGGCATGTCATGTGCGAGTTCGAGAACAATGAATCCAATGAGTAGAAATTACCTTAAAATCCCTTGTAATAAAGATACCAGGAGACTTAATTTCACAAGAATCAACTACATTTATCAAAACTTATCCATGGATTATAATTTTTCATAATATAGTAATGAAGTATGATTTAATGAGTATAAATGTCCAAGTCCACTGGTACTATTAAAAATATCAAAGGAGTATACCATTCCATGGAATCAAGTGGAATAAGGATCAAAGGAATATAAATTTCAAATTTATTGATTTCTATTTTCTATTAATCGATCTTTACCATTCACAAACAATGAGTTCTCCCAACACATTCAAAATTTTCCAAATAATCCATTTAATAAATTAATTACATATTTAAAAATCAATTCATCACATGTAAATGAGGAAATTACCATTTAAAATCAATTCAACTAATTCCCATTCAATTCAACACAGATTCCAAAATAGGTCATGATCTCACTTTCAACCAACTCGGTTGTATAGAGTAGGTAAGATATAATGACACACCCCATGGGTGTATATGTTTGGGGATAAAAACGTCCAGATAATAAGAAAACCAATGTGTGAAACCTAATTAGGTTCTATTAATTTATTTAAGGTATTAAATTAATTTTTTTGGGGAATACCGGATGGTCTGGAAAGAGGAAAAAAGTAACATGTAGTATAAAACACCAATCCTTAAGGGAAAGGAATATACCACCTATCATATGAATGAGATATAAAACCCATCCATTATCAAATCATAAAGTGATTTAAATTGGATGAAATCATAAAAACATAACATTACACTAGAGATAAGAAATATTATCTTACCCATAAATAACTACAATTATAAGATGAAAAATAAATAATAACACAAGTGTACAATTTTTTACCATCACAGATCTAACGAGACAACCAACAATTGAATCGAACATTACATGAAGGATTTATACAAAATCATATTTGGTGGCTTCAAGGAAACCTCCAAATATGAGGGAGGTTAAAGATTATAATTTAGAAGAAAAATAATTTCATTTTTATGAAATTTTATCGGTGTAATGGTAAATTAACCTCAAATTATTTGATTTCCCTATTCAACCGCATAATTTGCCAAGCTGTAAGACAATTGTGTGCCCCTCACCGCCTCTTTAGAGAACTCAAATGGTTTATGCTTGTGGTTTAGGAAACCATGATAAAAATTATTCCATATTCCACTATCACATGTCACTCATCACACAATCACTATGCATGGTAGAAAAAATCTTGGGTCAGCTATGTTTTTGGAAACTAGTAAAAATTACATGAGGCTAAACATGATATTACAACACTGGTAGAATGGTTAGGGTAAACCATGCACCCTCTTTTATTCTCTATCAACCTCCTCAGATTTTTTTATTAACAATTTTTCCTAGGATTCACTATATCTACTAAACAAATTTCCCACTTCCATTTCTAAGAAACGGGCCTCTAGGCTCCAAAAAAATACCCATACACCAATGAAACTCATGTGATCTTATTAAGCACTCATATTAGGTAAAAAACCAAGTAGTTAAACTAAGATTAAAAAGATCAAGGACTTATAAAAAAATCATGATATTACACTTTAAGTCGTCAATTTTTTATAATATATTTTATTTAAAATAATTTTCATCTTTTGAAGAGCTTCTCCTACATTAATCACGTTTCTAAAATGTAATATTTTTTATAATATAATTATAACCTAGCCATAAAATTCATAGTTGTGAATAGGAATAAATTAAATTTTAAATTTATATATCTTAAACACGTATAATATAATTGTATTAGATATTAATTGATTATTAAAAAAATAAAAAATAACTGAAATTATATGTAATGTTTTTCTTAAATAGTGTTTTAGGTGTGAAATGTGTTTTAAAATTAATAAATTAAATTAATTATTATTGGTAAATTTTATTGTTGAAATTTATAAATAATAATTTTCCATAAAATGCTTTACCATTACTCGTGTATTTTATAATGGATTTGGATATAAATAAACCCAAATTTCCTTTAAAAAAAGACTTTTCTAAATATTAGTTTTATAAAATATTTTTCACTTATATTAAAATTAATTTTTTTCACATAAAAAAAATAAATTGTTTTAAAAATTCAATTTTGAACTGTTATTATAATTTATTTATTTGATTCTTTTGTAATGATTATTTTTTAATGAATACTAATAAATAAAGATTTCTATTAAGTAATGTTTTTCAATAGAAACATTAATGAGATAATTTTTTATTTAAAGTAATTTTTAAAGTAAAATTAGATAAATTATATTATTATTACAAAAATTTAGGTTATTTGAATCAATTTTCTGTCTAATTTAGATATAGAAACCTTTTATACTAAAGAAATAATTTTCATTAGGAAATCATTTTTTCATCCAGATTATGAAAATAGATTTATTATAAATGCATCTTTTTCTGTGCAGTGAATTAGAAAAAATGGATAACATATTATAAACCAATATAATTAATATTAGTTAATAATTTCATCATAATTGTTTCATAATAAATATTAAAAATATAAATGATATGTTTCTGAGGTTAGAGTAAAAATATGTTTACCAAGAGTTTAATCTTAAAATATAAAAATAGGTGAAATTAACACTTATTAGAGTTATATTTAAAGGAAACATTTCAATATTTTCATATATAAGGTTCTATAATGGTCCTTTTTATAAAAACTTATATTGAAATGTTAGTTGATTTTTTTTCAAAAATATTGCAAAATAACATTTCTTCAATAAACATCAATTATAATAGAGACCCACATTCTCTCAATTATTAAAACCATGTAATCCATATATATAGTAAAACACATAAAAAATACTTCAAAATATCGTTAAAAAATCATAGCTTCTCTTATTACAATAATAAAAACTCTAAGGTGTTTAGTAATATATATAGGCTATTTATCTGAGAGAAGATAATTGTCTTAAATAAGCTATTTGATTTTCAATTATTATTTTATAACATTTTATTTCATAATTATAAATATAATATGATAAAATAATATTTTAAATATAGTGATATGTGATTATTATTATTTATTAATCCATATCCTTCCAGTATTCCATAAAATGGAAAAAATTGTTGATCATATAGACAACAGTCAATTGCCACGCAAACTGAGGTAATTTGTTTTCTATAACCATTTCTCACAATTTGATATAATGATGTATTTAATAAATATATCTATATATATTATTTAAAAAATTACACTTATAAAATTATTTTATCAAATCACCATTCTATGGTTCATGTATTTTGGAAAATGATAATGCCACCTGTGTATTTGTGTAGACTGTAGCCTCCGTGAAGCAATGCGATTAATTATTCATTTATACATTACATGGATGGTAAAAAGGATAAATTTAATGAATATGTATCAAATATATGATAAAATATTATATATTTAATTGGGAATATTGGAATACCATTCTTTTTTCAATCCAGATAAAAATGACAACAGTATTCAAGCCTGCATACGACCTACTATCTCAAAGAACCGTGTAATTGATTTTCCTATCATATATATTTTTATATTATTGTAAATAAATACATAATGATAATATCAGATGTTTATAAAATTATTTTAATTATATAGATGATATAAATGGAACAATTTATAAGGGTAAAAACTATTGAACCTAGACATACATGAAAAATAAAGTAGTTATTATCCGTAATAATGATTTTAAAAAATTATTTTTTTAATTATTTCGATTTAAAATATAATAATTAATTAACATATATTTAAATTTTGGTGTGTAATTTTGTAGATTAAAATTTTAAGAAATATATCATTATTATATAGGAGGTAGAAAAAAATAAAATCAAATTAAATTCTAAAGGGTCATTGTCACACTCTTCTCATTATTTAAGATTATTTATGTTAAGGTATCTAATAAGGTTATAATTTGATCTTTGTATTTGGAACCAAATTTATTTTATTTTAACATACCTATTTTTGAAAATTAAAATTTTTAATTTAATTTTCTATTCATTATATGAAAAATATAACAAAAAATCATTTTTATGGAAAGCTAACATTATTTTTATTCTAGGGTGAAAATATTTTTCATTTTTAACCCTATTTTTTATAAAAAATATAATACTGTTTTACTATTTATTAATTATATATCACTAAAATATTCACTACCGACATTTTATTTTTAAAAAATGGGTAAAAAGAAATCATTCTGTCAATTTCCAAATTATGTACATGTTGTCTTTTTATAGAATTATGAGTGGAATTTTTCTTTTTTACTTATATTTATTTTACTAAATTTTATACCATCATCAATGAAAAATAATTTAATTTCTTCTCTACAAAATTCAACATATCCATTGAATGAAAAAAATCATTAATATTTGGTAAAATATTTTAAAATTAAACATATATTTTATATGAAAAAATCTTTTAGAAAACATATCAAAGTATATAGATTCTTATAAATATTATTTGAATAATATTTTTATTATTCGTGAATTAATATTGTTATAAAATTCTACTAAATGCTCTGGATGGTTTATTATTCGGGATATTTATTTGGGGTGTTATTAAAATTTCATTGGAATGTTTTTTATTTGAATCTATATGTTGATTATGACTACAAAAACATTTAAATTTATGAATGTTTTTAGCAACATTGTTTTTTTAAAATAATCCAAATTTTCGAATTTTTTGAAGTTTTCTATTCAACGTTGTAAATAAGCTATTTGTTTAGACAATATTTCTTAAATAGAAACTTTTTAGAAAACAAATATCTAATTGAACACTGTTTTTGGAAAATGTTGATAATTTATCCACATTTTCATTTAAAATCACTATTTAAGTGACATTTTTTATAAAAAATGTCTCACATAGAAATATTTTTGAAAAATATTTATTGAATTTGTGATATTTTTGGGAAAATTTTCGGAATTTTAAAATATTAGTGTTTTCAACATGGGTAAATTAAAAATGTTTTTACTGATTTTTTAAAATATTTTCAATTATATTTAAGTTTAATTATATTAATATAAGTATGTATATGATGAAAAGTTTATAATTATATTTTTATATAATTATATATATATATATCAATGTGTAATAATATAGTAACATATATTTAAATATTAATATATATAAAAACACAAAAACAAAAACAAATATACAGATATATGTCCCTCTTAGTGCAGTTCAACGGTATCTACCCCTATTGGCTTAGGTATGGTCTCATTAAAAAGGATCATCGAGTTCTTCTCTACTATTTTGCCTTGAATTATTTTATTTTTAATATAGGCAATTTCCCCACATCAATGTAAATATGAATTTCTATATATATACATTATTACACAAACACACACACACAAATAAATAAATATTTATATATTCGAAAAATTATATAATTTAAAATTTTCAATATCATTATGAAAACATGGTTATTTTTAGAAATTTTTAATGATGTTTTAAGACATGGTTTTATATATATTTAATTATAATTTTATTAATTTATATACTTATAAATAAATAAATATTTCAATTATATATATATTTATGTAACAACACACATGAATAAATATATTTAAAAATTGAAATTTTGTTAATATATATAAATATATATTTAATTAAATAACAATAGACATATATATAGAATTCCAATAATTCTAATATATATAAATTTTTAGATATATTAATATAAAATAAAAAAAAAACACACACACACACACATATATATATAATAGAAACATATATCTATAAATATACATACTATCATAAATATTAATATAAACACATATATATAAATATATATATCTTTTTATTTCTACCTAGATACAAATATGTAAACATATATTTAAATATAATAATTCTTATATATATATATATAATTAGACAAACACATATATAATTTTTATATACAATACAAACACATATATATTATATATATAAAAATATGTATATTATTATTTAAACATATATATAAATATATATATTAATTTGTTAATATTGAAATTTATTAATATATATATAGTAATATCAATATAAAAATATAAATTAGTGTACTTGGGTGTTCATTTCATTAGCTTGGTGTGCCTAGGGACACTATTCATATAATGTTGGGGTTTAAATTATTTATATATGAGGATTAGGAGTTCATGTGAGTAATGGAGGGGTAATGGAGATCCATTAAGCATGTGAGGAAAGGAGAAGGAAGTTGTGTTGTGTGTGTGAGGTTGGGATAGTGAGGCTAGAGTCCCTCGACAGGGAGAGGGAGGGAACCGCATTGAGGAGCGACAAGGGAGGGAGGTAATAGTTCATTGAGAGATGAAGGGAGAAATGATAGGTTGATGATATGGGGGTTGGAATCTATACTAGGAAAGGACAATGGCAGTACTGGGGAAGGAGGGACAGGGAGCCCCACTGATGGGTGGGGGGGGGGGGTTGGGGCAGTTTCGGGAGATGGGGGACATTGAGAGTGGGATATGGGAAATGTTGGGAGTGGGGAGTGAGGTGGAGAAATTCTATTTGAGGGGAAGCACAAAGATATTGGTTGACGAGGGTTAAAAAATTTGAATTAAAAATAAGGAAATTAATTTAAAATAATTATTAATTTCAAAAAGTACACATGTTTTTTAAAAAATTCATTAAATGATGTGAAATTAAGAAAAGTTTATACACTCTATGATAAATTAATTTTCTTAAAATTACAATGTTTATAAACATATTTAAAATAGGGATATCTCATTTTGAATAATTTTATTTTAAAAATACTTTCAGGTAAGTGAATTATATATGTTTTGTAAGTGTTCCTAATGTAATAAAACATCATGAATTTTTTTGTCAATTTTATTTTTCATCATATTCATATGAGAAATTACTTAGTCTTAATAAGTAATTAAAGGGGCCCCATAGAGTCTATTGAAAAATTTTATGTTCTAAAGAGATAAAATTTTATGGGAACCCAAATAAGGCTATAAGTATTTAATATATAATATCTTGGAATAAGTCATTCCTGGTATGTTTATGATGTTCGATGTTTTTCATTTCATTATCTTGATTTTAGTTATTGATTTCCATGTTATTATTTTATTAGTTATAATATCAATTGATATATTTCAATTTCATGAGATTATTTTTATTGAAATATTTTAGACAGATTTATTACATTCATACTAGTCATCAAGCTCATGTTTTTGATTAAATTGAATTTTTTAAAGATTTATACCTTTCTAAATAGATTATTACTAATTTATTTGTAATAGATTCTATTGTACACATACACTTACAGAGAATACTGTCTCGCACATTCATTATATATCCCATTACTAGGATGCTAAGATGTGTATTGTGATTAATATACTAAGTTATGATAATGTGATTAATGGAATTGTAATAAAAAATCGTATGTTCTAATTTAAAAATTTACATGTAATGTCATATTAGTGTAAGAATATAGTATTAAAAGTATAATAATCTATTTTATCCATTGGGATGAAATCAAATTTATCTAGAACCAATGTTATATAATAACCACTGAATCTAGTTTACTTGGTTGTGGGTATTTATCGTTGCTATCAAATCATGATTAGTAAAATCATTATCAACTAGATTGGTTAAAACATAGAATATGGAATATATCCCTATGAATAAAATTTAGTATAAGTCTAATAACATGATAACTTATTATTTTTATATTCTGTAGGATATTATTTGGTTTTCTTATTAATACATTCATGACAACATGTTATAAGTGGATGTGCCTTCTAGAACAGAAGCTTCCAGGGGCGACAACATGTAAAAGATTTAGACTGAGTATATCTCAACTTTAATTCATATAAACGGTGAGTGAGACATTATGGTGAAATGGGATTGAAATTCTTAGGTTATGTTGTTGGGATTATTATTAATTTCATTAAAAATACCTATGATTTATTTTAAATTTTTTTATGATCCTTGAATATTCTAAAATAAATAATTTTTCAAATTATGATATTAGTAATCTGGATATTTTTCATTTTAAGTTATGTGTTTCAATATTTTAAATGCTAAAAGTTATGATTAATAATGTAATGATCTAATATAGTGAGTTATATAGTTTAAAAATTGTTTCATGTATAAAAATAAAGACTGTATTAATATATAAATTCATGTAGGGATTTCTTTGTTTTTATAGATAATGATATTAGAATAAGAGATAAACAAAAAGTAACCATATTTTGATAGCTGAAAAAGGTAATCAGAAATAAACATACCCTTATGGAGTATCATACTCATAAATAATGTGATGTCTCAATTCCAAACCAATTTATGAAATTTCAACCACCATCTTCTAAATTGGACTTTAAAATCAATTTGAAAATGAAAAAAGTATATGATCCATTTAGGAGGTATGTCTATTAAATAGAAAATTTTAAAGGGAGAAGGTTTTCATAGGATTTTATCATCACTCTAGAAATGTTGATTAACGTGGTTAATTAATTAAAAATTAAATGTTTAAGGAGGAAATAATGATCATTTATTTGAACAAAATTTTTAAAGGATGAATATTTTACCAATAAACATGAAGCTGATATGGAGATGAAATTCTTGATTCTAAGTGAAAAAGAAAGAGTAAAATGATTCAATGTATAAATTGAACAATATATTTTTATGATGAAATGTTATAGACGATGTACATAATTGTGATAGTATTATTTTCTATTTATATAAAGGGATAATTCCAATCAATAAATGGTAACTCGTCTCCCAATCCATTTGATCTTAGGAGTACATAGTATCATGTACTATAAATATAGAGAAATACTCCTCTATGATTAATAAATTTGAAGTAATTAATGATAAAAAATGTTTATTTATCTCATGTGGGAAGGATTTACTGTAAAAGGCATGAATGAAGGGTGTAATTTCTAAGTTGTAATAAATTATGAATGAAACACTATAGAACATGCTTTCTGGGAAGGTCTATTTTCTTATTGTTAGGAGTTATATCACACAAGCATCATAATTAAAATGGAATGATAGAATATACATATTATACCTAAATCTTTTATGAAATATTTATCTTCCAAATAGATTTAATTAAAATAGATTAAATTATATGTAACCCAAACTTTTAACAAAAAATTGTATAGTATTGATAGTATTATTTTAAAATTACCATTGTTACCTAGTCATTGATATATGATGTATTAATTAGAATAATAACATTTTTGGGAATTATTTATAATTTTCTTTTAAAAAAATATTTGTATTAAAAGAACATGATTTTCAAAGCAATAATATTCATCAAAAATACATATTTCCCAAAACATTACTCATTTATTTTTATGATAAAATTTTAAAATTAATTTATTCAAAACTCAAAAAACTTTTATATGAAAAAATATATTTTATTGAATAAAATTTCCAAATCATTATAGGGTTATATTAGTTTTATTTTTTGAAAGGATTAATTTTCATGCAATACTAAAAAATACTAATTTATATTGAAAACTACCTTTTCATATAATGTATATACAAATTTAAATTATAATTTAAAATGGATTAAAATTTAAATTTAGTTCATTAATAAACAAATAAAACAATTTAGGTAATTTGAATTAATTAGATATTAAATTTTTATATATATATATTTTTTTTACATATGAAATTATTTTTGTGGAAAGCATGTTTTTGTCTTATCTTGGAGTTTAATTTTATATATATTTATTCCACTTATGAAAGTCAAATTGGGTAGATTTTTTTATTATTTGGATTAATTATAGTTATTAGTATTTAATATGTAAAAATAATTTATTGCCATTATTTTTATTAAATATAGTAATAATTAATTACCATATTTATGGTTACAATATTGTTTTGAGTATTACATGCACTTGTGTTAGTATTTTGTTTCCACGAAAAAAGTTATTTAATTAATAAAAATAATTTAATATTAAAAAAACTCGTTCTAGAGTAACTAATCAAAACCATTTTATTTTTTTACCTAAAGTGTAAATTAACTAGTAAAATAATAAGATACTACTTATAATGGTGAAAACAAAAATTGGAAAGTGAGGAAACATAGAAGCTAAGAGAATGAAATGTTTGAAACTTGTTTTTTGATTTTTTATGTGTTTCCTGAACATATAATTACTAAAATACTATATTAATCAAATTTTTATGCACATGGGATTAGAGTGGCCTCCAATAATTGAGTAGTTTTGGGTATTTTCAAAAATGAAACTCCACATAAATTATAAAGGGCCACACCTTTCTTATATTCTTCACACTTACAAATATTTTTTTAGGAAAATAAATTCCTATATTATAAAAATTACTTCCTAAAAAATGTCTAATAAGACTTATTGTTTTCAATAAACCTTCAAAATAAGGATTATGGGGCTAACCTATGAAGGTTTTTTGATAAAGATATATCATTATTTACAATACACCTTTATTTTTACTATTTTTATGTCCTTAAAATAGTTTTAAACTATGATATTATAATATAAAATTTTTCTTCTATACAGATAGGTGTTATTATTATTTTGTATGACCTACGTCTATATCCTCTCCTATCAATTTGGAAGTGAACCCATCGATCATGTGTATGTCAGACTACTACCTCCCAAACCAATGCAATTTGTTTCCCAAGACCACATTTCAAAAATTGATATAATATTGTATTTAAAATATATATATATGATATTTATGAGCATATTATAATTCTAAAATTATATATTCATATATATATATATATATATATATATATATATATTACATTCCAATCCTTTGGATATGGTCAATGTCACTTGCCCATGTGTGTGGAAAACCTCCTCTATGAAGCAATGTGATATGATTTTCATTTCAATTTATCATAAATGATAATAAAAATTGAATTAATAATTATATATGATATATATTATATACATTTGTGTATATAAAGGTGTTATATTATTTACCTTCTATTTCATCGATCCTTCTAGAAATTGGAAACATCATTCATGTATACATATAACCAAAACTCCCCATGAATGGTGTAAGACATTTTCAATCTCTATATTTATATATATCACTAAATACATATATAATTAATATATATGAATTTTATATCATGGATAATATTATGGTTATTATGTTATGCTTCAAAATTTTAAAGGACCACAACTTCCCAACAAAATTGTCATGAAAAATGAATTCGTCATTAACCAAAAATATTTGTTATTAAGAATTGTTATTAAATAGTTAATAAAAGATAATTTTTAATCAGGTAAAGAATTATATATATGAATATTATTATATAGTGGTTTTAAGAAAAAAATATAACTATTATACTTGATTATTTGATTTGTATGAAGAATGTACATCCTTGAGATAATGCATTCTTTTCTCATTATTTCATTTTGTGGAATATGTCAAATTAAAAATATTTTCTTTTGTGGGTGTTATAGTTGTACAACTAGAAATATTATATAAGAGATTATATATTTTTATAAATATTAATGCATCATTTAATGTTACTATATTATGGGTCTTATATTATAAATTATACCAATGTGGTAAGGGTTTATCATCTCAAATTGTATTTATTGGGACATATATTATGATTTTCAGTAATGTAATTAGATAGGGTATATTTAAAAACCATATGAAATATTTTATCCATATTATTATTATGTAAATGATATTTAATATTTATTTTGGTTTTATTCTTTACTAGGGATATTATTCAATCATTAAAAATGTTGTAAATGTTTTATGTAATATTCTAATAGTTTATCAGGGTTTTTTATGATTAAGATTGTGATAAGGAAATCAAATAATCTACCTATAAATAATTATAAATAATATTATTATCCTATACTTTTTTCATTATAATAAAATTTTCCAATATTATTTTATACTATTTAAGGACTAGGGAGACAAAAATAATGTTTTGACGAAAATTTTAGGTTATTTATTACTTCTTTCAGAAATGATTTACCTTACATGACTATGTTTGTTAAAAAATGTTTTAATGAAAGGTTATAATATTCTATAATTATTTTTAATGAAAATTTTAACCTTGTTTAAATTTTTATACTATTTGTTTAGATAAATCTTCTTTTTGATTTTATAAATATTTTTATTTGAAATTTTAACAAAAAAAATTCAATGGAATATTTGTTTATGCATACATAGAAAGGGAGGTATTTCCGCCATCCATAAATCCCAAATGATTTATTGCATAAATTACATGTATCCATAGTAAATTTTAAATAATTGTTTTCATTAATATATGGTAAATGATATATTTTTTTAAACTTTTAATCCAATGTAAAAAAAGATATGTTCCTCATGAAATGTTGAATTTGATATTTAAAAACCATTTCAAAAATAAGATTCAAAAAAATTATATTAAATATGATTCCATAGGATATAATCTAATGATACCACTCTTATTATTTCTTTAGATAGTTTATGATTATGATGAAGATATTTTTGTTAAATTTATTTATTTTCCATGTGTTATTTTCTGATGAAATGTTTAACAAACCCATTTCTTTTCCAAGGGAAATGTTATGATAATATTTTTATGAAACCAGGTTCCTTTTCTTGGGTTATGATATAGTTATATGAATAAATTTTTACGATCTGGAGGAATATATTTGTATGGTTCTCATTCTATCTAGGATGGTTCTATTATAAACCATGGATGGTGGCTATATTATAACCCTAGATGGGGGTTACATTATAACAGAGGATGGATTCTGTGTCAAAATGAATGATATGATATTACGTTAAAAACATTTACTGGTGGTATCAATATGTTCCTCAGTTACATTGGATTCATATTGGTATCTTATGCGATAAATATTAATAGATGGGCAGTGATCCGAGTTCATTAAGGGACATTGTCTTGAATTATATTTTTGGGAGTGAACAATTATTAAATATTGGTATGGGGAGAAAAATCATTACAATAATATTTTATTATAAATAATAAGATAATATATAGTATATGATTTTATATTCTTATATGTATGAAAAAATTCATGTCTTATACAGATTTTGTATTATAATGGATCATGTTTTTTTCAATCTTTTATTATTCATGTCATGTGAACATATGAGATTTATTCCATGCCTTAGTATTTTAATTTTTGTTATGTAGATAATGGTTGTAAAATGTTATTCTCATGATCCCATACTAGTACACCCATGATATGATTATATTATAATTTATACATCCATTATTTATCTACCAATGAATCTGAGCTCACCATTTATTATGTTTCTATTCATTATATTATAAAGGAACATATTATGTTAAATATTTCAATAAAGGGTTATTATTTTTAATAATATTGTTGGAGGTGTGGTAGTTCAATTTAATCCATTCATTCTATGTATCAATTATTCAATATATTCAAAATATTTGTGGTCCTCATGTGTGTTTGTGACATCATGAATTGTATAAATATTAAATATCATTCTTGAATGATCACTAAAAGGACACAAGCATGAAATCCCATATACCAAAGGATGCTGACTAGTATTGATATTCAATGGAGGTGGTAGTAGGGATACTGTGCACTCATGAAATATGTATCACAATGGTGTATCAGAAAATAAATAAAAAACATAATTGGAAGATTTAATAAATCAATGATAGGGCATCAGATGAATGAAGTGAAATGAATATAAAAGTTAGTCAATGTCAATATAAAAAAATTCATGAATGTCCTAATGATGATTTAGATTTAAAATTATATCCATAAATAAGTCATCATGATTCAAGGTAGAACATAAAAAAATTAATGTAAGAAATTCTTTGAGGGGGAACCCTATGACCATATTTAGATTCATATGAGTCCTTTTCTTTTAACAACTTGTTATAAGAATAAGAGGGAATGAAATGATATATGGTCCTTCAAGAATGGGGTCTACTTAGGTACCACATTAAAATATTGTCCCAACTTGGGTGTGGGAAAAAATTCAGTGGACCCCCACCCATAATTTCTATAGTTAAATGTATTCCATAAATATAATGTAAAGTAGTGTTTAGATAAATCAAATAATAATCAATTCTAAATAAATAATTACTTCATCTCATGTTACAAAAAGACAGATTCCCAACTCTACTTTCTTATACATAATCTATAAAGAGTTTCTGACTAATAACAATATATATACTATTAACAGAAATATATATATTATAGATATATATTCCATCCACCTATATAAACTATGTTCGTGGGGATGTAGGTGGCCATATACATGGATTACTATGTTATTTCTGTATTGGGACATAACATAGACATCAAAGAAATTCATACATGATCATATAAGCACAAATAATGGCTACATGCACTATATCTCATAATTAGTGGATGCATTCATGCTCATCACTAGATATGGTGAGTGTTCTATAATGCCAACACTCGATGCTATGAGTGAGTCGTCATGTAATAATTCATTGTATGGGACATGTTCCATCATTCCCATGATCCAAATAGTTTCAATTGTGTGAGATGTCATGATCAACACCTGATATAAGTAACCGTCAAACTTCCATGCTCAAAAGAACCCTTACCATCACTCCACAACCCATATCAAGGAGTAAACGTATTATAATAATAGACATAAAACATTACATATCATGATTTAAATCTACCAAGACCTTATAATAAGGTCATAATTTTTCAATTTAGGCATTAAAAACTAATGAAACTATTTGTCCATGCCTACATCTTGAATGACCAAAATAATATTCTATGTTTATATCTAATTTCCATCTTCTTTGGTGATTTTCAGTATTAAAACCATTGAATATCAATGTTTCAATTAAATGTGGTAATTTATAATGATAACAACCATAATGATGTCATGAATTGTATGTAGATGATGGTTTTATATTTTTATTTTATTTAATATCTTGATTTTGGTTTGAATTTTTCCAAAATACCTTAAATATTTTTGAGTAATAAATAATCCAATATGATACCCACCAACCAATGCATGTGATTTCTCTTTCTTCCTCCTTATGCAATTAATACTACATGAGTGCATATACGGTATTCATACATCCCCAACAACACCTAAACATTTCATCATTGGACACCAATTTTCCCTCACCCATCCACTCTCTGCATCACTCGAGCACTACTACATTCATGTAGTCACCGCTACCCAAAAATTATCTACATCTTGGACACATTAATTGATTCCACCTTCCTAGTGTAACATCCCACAATGATCATCATTCTCTTCCATATATCAAGATCAAAAAGAAATTCCTACTTTCCCACTGCCCGCCTGCTCACTATTGCCACCTCACAGAGGATTCCTATTTAAATTTGTCAACACTGAAGAATGATTAACCCTTTTTCATAATGTGATTTAATTATACATTCATTCCATGAAAATGTTTCAATAATCAATGGTCTGGGGTTATTTAAATTCCAGAATATCTGTTCCAAAATTAGAGGAATTTTTTAATTCCAATAAATTCGAGCCACTCTTCCTTACCTATATAGAGGGTCCTTGCATCCTTTCCAAACCATCAGTCAACCACTGAGTATGAGTTATCCACCAAGGAGATGTGCCACACCATATTCTTTTTCTTTATTTTTTTTTAATTTTGTTGAATTTATTTTTAATTTAAATTATAATTTCTATTTTCATTTAATTTTATGTTAATTAAATAAGGGATTTTTTAAAATTGTTCCACCATCAAATTTATTCTTCTTTTAACATTCTTAATCTAAATATTATTATTATTATTATTATTAATCAATTTTTCATAAAAAATTTTATATCATTTTAACATTTTTATTTTAAAAGTTATTTTTATTTCTTATTTTATGTCCCCTATTCGTATTAAAAAATTCAACCTTTAATAATAATAATAATAAGTATTATTATTATTAAAAAATTATTTATAATTTATATAAATTTATTAATTGTTTTAAATTTCATATTTTTCATTTATTTTCTTTTGAACATCTCTCTATCATTCCAATTATTTTTTATAGTAAGCTTTTATTTTCTTATCACTATTATTTTTAAATTTTATTTTTTAAATTTTATTCTATTTCATATTATTATATTCTATTTCATATTATTATATTCCACCCACTGCACCATGTGATATCTTACTCTTAGAAATGAGTGGCTAACTCTAAATAATTGCCTAGTGAGAGTTGAGGTGTTCATGAATTTTATTTAATGATTGAATTTTGGTTTATAGATATAATTTTGTATGCGGCATGGGTTATGTGAATATCCATGATATGATTACTACCCCTAATGAAATGAAACTCAGACCCTCTCTATTCATTTATTTAATAAATTTTCTCTGTATCCATTGTATGGTAGTTAAAACTTTTGAGTTGAGCTAATCAGTGGATGAAAACACATCAATAAAGGTGGGTCTTGGATGATGGAAAACCCTAGACCAACATATGTCGTAGACCATGATTATAGGTGGAGGTCAAAATAAGATTTCATTAGCTCAGAAATATTCCACATATTCAAAATAAATAGTAGTAATTCAAACATGAGATTAAATTTTTGTATTATCAATAAAAAACCTATAAATTAATAGAGAATAATGATTAAACATTACTCTAAACCCAAAATCCAAGTCCATTCATCCTTAACAAATCAATTTTATATTTTTATGTAAGAATAAATTTCTATATTCATATCATTATAAATGTACTCAAAAAACCCAAAACAATTATATTTTTTTTTATATAGTTAACAAAACTAAAAACTTAAGTAGTTTAGGTTATATAGAAGAAGTGGGTGGACCAATCTAAAGGGCTCCACAAGTCATATTACCCTAGTCAGCCACTGTTTTTCATTAGTAAAATATAATTTCTTTTACTTATTCCTCATGATAGGTGTGCATAAAAACTGATGTGGTTCTCATGGACCCAATATGTAGTTCATTTATTTTTTATAATTTTATATTTTATAAAGATTATATTTTTTCATAAAAAATAAGAAACAAAAAAATATTATATGATGTTTTCATATGAAATTTAGTTCAAATCAATGAACAAAAAATAATATCACGTGAAAGAACTAGAAGCTAATAAACATTTGTTTGTAGATGATAGTGTTTCATTATGGGCTAATGAAATCAGCATAATAGGTTAAAATTTTCAAAGAGGTGTAATTCAAAGATCTCATACATGATGTTAATGATACCTTAGAGAAACTAATGGTTGAAGGATTTTGTAGAGATCTAGCTGAATTTTAGTAGTACATTTTGGTTTTTTATAATGAAATGGATGAGACACAAGAAGTGTAGTCCTAGATTCCGCCCAAAACATTTTATGGTGTCTCAAAATAATATTTCCTGGAGAATGTAGAAAACAATAATGAGAAAATAAGATATTCATGATTTTGAAGAAACATTACAAGATCTAAAAAATGGATTGGATAATTTCATATTTCCAAGAAACATCAGAGAAATCTGAGCCTGAACCAGAAGATAGGCCACTTTTCCTAACTGATGAGGTAAAGGAGGAAGAATTTCCTAAAAAGATACATATGGGAGAACATCAATAATTGGATGAAAACTCAAATGAATGTGAGGAAATTATCGATCTACCCATACCATATAAAGAATAAGTCCAATAATAATTAAATGAAGACACCACCAATGTGGTATAATTTGATGTGAATATTGAGGAGAATAACTACCTGCCTCCATCATATAATAACATACCCAAAGATTCACATAACGTTATGTAATTAATTAAATCTTCAGAAATATAAAGAGTTGATCATTTCTCATATTGTAACTATTTTAATCTTATTTAAACTGAATTTTGGATCACTCCCTATTGTTTTTAATATTCAAATTCATACAATATTTTTAATGACTTAGAGAAATAAAAATAATCTAGGCTTTCACCTATGTAGGAACTCATTGACCTCTTTGATTTCAAGGAATATAAATTTGAGGATCCCCATCAAGAGCTCCAAGTAGATAATCCTGGGGAAATTAGACAAGAGGAATATCATTCTGAAATAGAGAAATTTCATTTTGAAAATTCATATTAAAATTTTATACAGATAGAATTACCAGAATATTCTCCATTGGGTCATTAAATAATTACATCCCATTTGAATCCATCACTGGAAAAGAATAAGTATATTGCACAAGTAGATACTAATAATGAGGTTCATTAATATTTAATCCTACCCCACCATGAAAGCTACATCTTATTTTGAAGGAGGAGGATCTAGTGTAAACTACTCATCATTCATTCCTATAGATCAAGGATGAAGTAGAAAATTGGAAAATCCACATGCGTTTGTACAAATTAATATAGATGCTAGAACCATATGATTTTGGATAACATATGATTCTTCCCTTTAGAGACCGAAAATATTCTTGGCCAACTTGGGTGATCCTACCAAGACATATCCCCATACATCGTTTTGAGGAAATTATATTTCAATTCCTTTCATTGTATTAGTCTAGCATGCTACCCACTCCCTCCTATCTTTTTTATCCTTAATTACATGATCCATGTGCTTAATTTTCTGATGTTATTTTATAGTTCCATTTATGGAAGAAGGTAGCCTCAACAAGTGAATGAGAAGGACTAAGATTCTTTAAAAATGGTGATCACATTATATTGATATATTTTGAACCATCAATATTTTTTATCCTGATCATATTTTGAATGTTAAATTTCATTCCTATACATGAATTATGAATTACATGACTAATCTATAAGACATGAGTTTATTAGGAATTGTATGAATCAATATTTCAGATTTTAATTTTAATTAAATTTAATGAATAAATTGGATAATTGAATAATTAATGTTAATTATGGATATTAAAATGGGGACTCACGATTTGAGGGAATTTATTAATTCATGTAAATTAATTTCCCTCACTATTTATATTAATTTGAATTTAATAAATTCGTGTGAATTTAATTTTAATTAGTAATAACACATTTTTTAATTTTCCCTAATCATATGAACCCTTTCTAAGAGAATTTATAGCCTATGTATTTCTTCTTTTATCTAGATCAAATTTCTTTTTTGATATAGGGATGTTCCACCCTCTAGAACATGAATTTGATCATTTCTATGCTATGAATATTAAAAAACACAATTAAAATTATTTTGGAATGTTTTGATAAACCAAATATCCTTGAAATAAAACCATTACATCAATCCTTATTTATACCTAAAGGAAATGAATTACCTTTTCAGGAATTACCCATGTTTCAATCCATTTTATCCATTCTTACCCTTCGTTTAGTATTATCATGATATTTTTATTTTTATGTTTGGTTTGGAGAAAATCTTGGTAAATGGGATGATTTACATTATAATGAAGAATTGTGGTGGTGATGATTATGGGAACTATAAAAGGTTTTGAAATCATTCATTGTAATATTTTTTTAACCATCATTAATAATGGAAAATTTAACATCACCAAAAGAACTAGAAAATCAGAAAATTTGGTTTTGATTTGGGAAACCCATAAATCACTATTACTAAACCAATGATTCTTATCATATATGTTTAGGTGCTGGATGTGAGGTTTATTATAATGATAAAATTCTAAAATTAATGAAATTAAAATACTTTTTGAAATGTAAAAAAAATTATAAAAATTCTAAAAATATTTTTTAGGGGGAAAATCATTCATTATACTAAAACTGGTATTGATATTTTCTTTGAATCTTGGGGAATATTTTGAGTTGTTACAATTTCAAGGGAAGAAACCCATTATAAATTTTAAATTGAATATAATTTTTTAGGATTTATTAATTAACCATCATCATTGTGTTTTATTTTTAAACCTCAACACCAACTAACCATAAGCCTTAGAATAATTAGAACCTTTATTGCAAGTCCTCATGATATTATGTTCCATTTTTCTTTTAAAAGGAGAGATATCTATTATTTTATAATCATTTGGGAAAGGATCGTATTCTCGTGATGTAAGCATAAATATAGTTGAATTCTATCATATGTGTTGAGTGAAAATATTTTGTTGAGGTAAATCATGATTTTGAATTTTTATAATAACGAATAATTGATGTGAATAAATTAAAGGAGAAGTTCCATTATTTTTCAAATAGAAATGGTAAAATATATGAATATATTGTTCCTTTAAAAAAATTTAAATTTAATTGATCAGTTATGGTAATTTTATGATGTGATTTAAAATTGATAATCATTTTATTTTATTACATTGAAATTTGAATATGGATAATTATGTCTTCCCTCTTTAATTTCTTGTTGACATTTTAGTCTTTCGGTTAAGAATGGTTTTTGTGTGGGGTATTTTTCATCCAAAATTAATATATAGTTTTTTATTAAAATTTAAATGATTTTTTGTTTCATTTTAATTATAAAACCCTTAAATTTAAATGATTTAATTAAATGTGTGAATTTATGATGATAGGAATAAAAATTATTTTATGTAATGAAAAAAGATGTTGGTTTTATTTTTGAAATTATTTCAACATCCTGATTATCATTTTGAACCATTAAAAATAATTTATTATTTTATGGGAAATATAGGCTAGTATGCTCACCACAAACCCATGGATGCACCACTTCTTTCTACCACCTAATGCCTGCACCACCAATCCCAGCTCGTTACCACACTATGAATGCACTACCACTTGCCGATCACTGACAAAGAATTCATACACCATAGCTCGCTACACATCACCAACCCATGCATGAACCTCCTCTCAACACACACCACTAGACTATGCATACAACACCATTTGTTTCCCTCTTCCTCTACTTTCATGCATAGACACACACTATTCTCCACGTCCCTTTTCATGCATTTCCACTCATCACTCTCCACTAGCCCATTCATGCACTACTGCCCACAGCTCATCTCCACCCCATGCAAGCACCAATGCTCGCCTCTCAACGCCACCCAATGAATACACCACTACATGTGTTCATCCACTGCATGTATTCATTACCCACATCAACTCCATATAGAGTCACTGGAAACCACTTTTAACATTCCCCTATACTCTTTTCCATTATCAATCGCGATGACATGCATGCTGATGAATGATTAACACTATTTTATTAAGTTATTTAATTATTCTCCCATTGTGCATGGAATCATCATTCATCCCTGATCTTGGTGAAATTTTTACACTCCAATATCTCCTACCTTATGTGATGGATCATTGAATTATATTATAATTAATCCACTCCCCTTTGCCTAAATAAATGATCATATCTTCCATTACAAACAACCAGTCGACTACAGAGGAGGAGATATCCATCAAGGTGACGTGCTGCATAATCTTATTATTATTTATTTTTTAGTTTTTATTTTTATTTTAAATTGTAATACAAATTTTCATTTATTTTTAAACAACTAATTTCATTCATTTTTTAAATTGTTCTACTATCTATTTTATTCCTCCAATTATTATTATTGTTTATATTATTATCATGATTTATTTCATTTTGACATTCTTATTTAATAATTTATTTTCATTCCTTATGTTCTTTCTCCCGATTCATTTTTAAAAAACAATCTTTTAAAAATAATAACAAAAATTATTATTATTATTATTATTATCATTATAATATAATTTATAATTTATATAAATTTATTAATTGGATTTAATTTCTTTTTCATTCTCTCTCCCTCATCCCAATTTTATTATACTTTATTCTATTAATTTTACAACAACATTATTTTAAATTTTAATTTATTTTATTTTATTCTATTTCTTCATCTTCTCTTCCACCCACTCCATAATGTGATCTCTTAAACTCTGAAATTAGAGGCAGACCCCAAGGCTGGGTCTTTGGGGTGGTTGAGATATTCAATAATTTTATTGAATGTTTAATTTTATAATTTAAAATATATTTAACTAGCATTAATGGGTGAGGACTGATGTGGTGACCTTCCTAATGACATTAAACTCAATATATCACTGTTATTTTATTTAATCTGTTTCCCTTTCCCCATTGGTTAGTTCATCAAACAATGGATTTGACAGAATCAATGGATTAAGCATCATCAATAGAGCTAGTTCCTAGAAGATGTAATTCCCTTGAAAAAGGTGTGTCATCATCATTGATTATAGGAGGAGGTGTAATTATGAGTGCTTAGGATCTAAAAGATTAAAAAAATTTGGAATAAAGAACATTTCAAAAATGACATTACATGTTTGGGTTTTCAATCCAAAACTAATTGATTTTCGAAGAATAATGAATGAACATAAAAACAAAACCCAATCTCAATCCCATTATTCCTTAAAACATCAATTTTATAATATCATGATAGAATAAATTTACATATTTCATGTCATTATAAAAGTACTCAAAACCCAATAACAATTTGATGGTTTTAAAAAATTAATCCATAAAACAAAAAATATGTTGATTAAGTTATTTATAAGAATTAGTTCAACTCAACTGGAAGGATCCTCAAGTGAGACAACCCTGGTCTGCCATTGTGATGTATTAGGAAAATATACTTCCTTTTTCTCATACCCCACGATAAGCATGTGTCAACTCGCATAATTCATTTCAAATAAATAATTTTTTCCCTTCATTGATGTATTACATCATGAACTATTTCATCCATTAAATAGATTCTATTTTATAAATCTACACATGGAAATTAATTTTTCAAGGATCGATTTGGAATTTAGTTCATACTATAGTCATGATTGGAAATTACCTACATGGGAAATCCCATTTAATAAGAATGATAATCCCTTAGTTGTATTTTTGATCAATAGTAATCTTGTCAGGAATGGACCATGTCGTGCACATATAATGCATGTTTTCTAAAAAAAATTTATATATATAATATGGTAAATCAATATAACAATATTATTTGATTCCATTCTCAAGTAATTCCATATATTGAAAAAAAACAAATGGAAAATGTAATCACCAATGCAATAAGGACAAATTAAATTTAACACACTAATGACCGCATTGTAATTTATAAGAAAGAACACTTCATACAAGGGGTTTTACTATAAAAACATGACATTGTATAATGAAAAAATCATTTCACACAATTTAAGGATCAAATTCAATAATCTAAACTCAATCCACCAAATATGCATTCTAAAAAACAATACAAAGTCTAAAAATTGTATTTAATAAGATAAATTTTCATTTAAAAAATTCCACTCAAGGGGAATAACCATTTTTAACCCCAGATTAATGAAAATAATGAATTATATTATTTTAATCATTTAATTTTTATGCATAAATTTAGGTCGTCATACTGAATTGTTGTTTGTTCTCGAGGTTGACGTCATAATATCACTAAAAAAATGAAAAATTGTTGTGTATAAATTTGTTGATACAAATTTACAATGAAGAAATACATTTTACTATGGAATGCAAAGAATTATGGAGCATGACACAATTGGTATATCTATAAGTCAACATAAATTTAGTTACAGATTTATATACTACCAACCTTATGCGTAGTCTACCTGACTCGTCTAATATCATTGATTGAATTTATTTTTATTGCGAGAAACTGACAAAATAAAAATACTCAATGAAAATAAAGAATTTGAGATCACACCAAAATAGTGAAATTTAGGTGAGGGGAAAAGTATAAATGAAGCCATAAGATAAGAGATATTACCAATGTGGATCCAACCAGACTAATAAGGTTCGATCCAGACATTGGATGGGGGATATCAATAAAATCCTAGTATATGGACTAGAAGGAACCCATGATTCATGACAGGAGGATCACACGACTGGATGAGAAGTACGAAATAAATAAAAATTGGTTTTAATATTTAATTAATGGAAAAATTGCAATCTTACCCTCAAATTCTCAATGCATATATTGGAAACATGGTTTTCAAAATTGTATAACAGTCGTGCAGTTCCTACTGCTAATGTGGCTCACCTACCATGGGTGTGTTGTGTGGTTTTCCTAAAATATGTGCCAACTTTGTGATGAATTTTTCTCACACAATGACTATATTTCATGATTCAAATGGGATGGGAATAAAATTTGGTAAACCATGTTTATCCTGTATACACCACATTTTCTCATCTACTGCAACATTACGATTTGAACGAGTGGTTTGTATAGTTTAAAAAAACTATTCACCATAACTAGTCCTTTCTATTTTTATAGTTTTCAGAGACCTTGTCATGACCCCCTCCCACCGAAGATGCCCCTCCTGAGCTGGAAATGGTGAAAGGGAGATAATGACCGCTGAGTACCGCCTCCAGTAGGCCCCGGGGTGGCGACTAACACCAAGGGTATGAGTTTTCACAAATATAGGAGGCATTACCCTTTTTTATTATTTAAGATCTGGAAATAGGACAAGTCAACCACCAAAAAGGAAAAGAATAAGTGTATATAAATAAACCCAAACCAATCCCACATGCATGTTTAAATAGTTCTGAAACAAGGTATAAGTACTAGAAAGCTCAAAAGTACAATAACAAAAGAAACAAGAGCACAAAAACTGCAACAACTGCAACTGTCCTGACTAGTAGGGTCACGTACGGCCCTGGTAGTCCTCCTGGAAACCTGAAAGTAGACGTAGGGTGAGCATACAAGTATACTCATTAGGGAAACCTAAAGCTCTCGTGCACAAGTAGAGAGACATCCTAATGTTCTGTGAGAACAATAGAAGAAACCTAGCAAGGAATTCTATCCACCCAACCTCACCAGCCACACTCACCAAAAACACAATCACAATAGGTAGTAGTATATAAGAACATGAGTATTGGGTACCCCACACCATTTCCCATTAGTTAGCTGCTCTTCCTAATGGTGAACATCCTGACTCTACCACACTCTTCCCGCCCACACACACCTGGGCCTTAAGAACCACATATCCCGCCCGCACACTCCTGGGCCTCACAACCATGCATCCCTCCCACACACACCTGGACCTCACAACCACGTATCCCGCCAGCACACACTTGTCCCTCGTCCCGAAGGTTCTTTGGGAAATAGTAAAACCTTCCCGAAGAGTCTTGGGATAAACCACCCCAATCGAAACCTACCCGAAGTGTCTTGGGTGTAAGGTAACCTCAATCCATCATAGCCTATGGAAAAAGGATAAGGAAGGAGCTAGTAACTATGGGAAAAACACCCTTTCCCATGAAATGGGAGTATTCGGCACTAAGTGCTCAACATGGGTGAGGTGCGACAAAACACAAAGATACAGATATATATATATATATACCAAACACTCAGCCCAAACTATGGCTTCTAAACAGAGAACTGAGCATGTGCCTCAGCACTGCTAATACGAAGCATGCATACAACAAACAACCCCAACCCCATATAGGTTTTCATGTTTCAACAGAGTCAGTTTATTAGTTCCTTAACTACTGGAAAAACAACCACAACCAACCATATCAATCGTTCGTAAAACATATCCCTGCCATCCAAAAATCAAGTTAGGAAAACACAAGAAACACAACAAGTCCCTTCTTATTGACCAACCAACCCCATTGATTATTATTTCCGTTCCATTTCCAAGCCCCACCATTCATTAACTCTTTTTTATTTATTATTCACAACCCATAGTTCGTTCACATTCAAGCCCATCCCTGCAGCCCCGCTTCCAACAACCATAACCATAACCACACTGTACATCATCACCCCTTGATACCATTTATCACATCCCCAATGCCCACCTGATCCACAACAACCCACAAAACACCCCCATCACATGCCACGTATCCAAGAAAACACCCACTTGTTCATTATTCCATTTTGTTCAACCGAGGTGATCACACACGGGTTCCAAATTTTAAATCATCCAACTTTACGTGATTAACCAAATTCCACATTCAACAATGTTCCATTCACAAAAACGGTCTATGAAGATAGGGAAACATTTAATTTCACAAGCAAATGGCCCCAACGACCATGATTTTCAGTAGGCATAAGCCTATTCAATTCACAACATAATATCACAGGATTTAAATATAAACACAACAACTTCCCCATCCCTGTTCTTTAACCAATTATTATCTTTGTTTAATGGTTAAATAGTTTCTCATGAAAACAAGAGGATACCCACCCTGAATGATGCACAATTCAGAGAGACGAAGGTAAGATCCCCACCTCAACAGGTTATGATCACAATGCTCCCCCTGATCAACTTAGAAGACGTCCGTCGGCGTCCGTCACTTCTATCAAATCCTGGCAAAACGTCATCGGGTGGAAGCTAGGAAGGAAAGGCTGAAAGGAGAGCAACAAACTCATGTTCAGAAGTTCTGCCTCGTTGTTATGATCCCGTGGTTGCTAAAGGATCATAAATTGGAGCTCGGATGAAGAAGTTATGGAAGAAAAGGAGCCTTCGAGTCTCTTGGGAGAGCTCTGCTTAGAGGAATGGGGAGGAGATGGTTGAGTTGAAAAGGAGAAGGGGACCACTCCTTTTATAGGCATGAAATACAAAAGTACATGGCGTGTACTTTATGGTACACAGCGTGTACTCAGCCATTTCACATGGTCACCACGCGGCTTCCGAAACGGCCTTCAATGCGGCACGCAGCCGTTGACTGGTCAACACATGGTTTGAAGGTAACGCATACACTGGGAGGGACTACACGGCGTATAGTATTGGCTACACACCATGTAATCATTTATTTCACAAGGTAAGGGCACGGCTCCAACATGGCACATGACCATTGACTAGTCAACACACAGTTTGAGGGTAACGCGTATGCAGGGAGGGACTACACGACATGTAGTATTGGGGTACACGGTGTGTACCCATTTATTTCACACGACAAGGAAACAACCTTAAACACGGGTTATACCCGAAGAGGGGGTATATGATGTGTACTCACACTACATGGCGTATAGTTTCAAAATTTTGAAAAGTGCTGGAAAAGTCCATTTTACCCTCTAGAACACTTTGCAACCTGCTTTTTGACAATGGAATTGGCCGGAGAGGTCCGAGCCATTACATCAGATACCTCTTAAAACATTCTCGCCCCCGAGAATTCAAAATCCAACCCATAACAACCGAACAAGAGACCTCTTAGGTCCCTCATAATAACAGGAACTCGTTCAACAACCCTAATCATATGTGTTAGGAATTCCTTCTCCTATATCGAGATATTATCTGTTTTAGGTGGCAGTGACTCGCCTGCAAGGGTTTAATCGCATCCTCATTAATGCGTCTCGATTAAGAATCTGGTCTTCCTACTTTCATACATTAGGATTTTTCAACTTGCACTACCCCCAACACCACACAACCAACACACTGCCCGAACATGTGGTTTAAGGAAATTGCTTCTCCTTTGTCGAGATATTATCCACTTTAAGCGGCACTGACTCGCCTGCACGGTTTCAATCGCATCTGCATTAATGCGTCTCAATTATGGATCAGGTTATTCCCTTTTCCCCCACATATGGACATGATACACACTTCTAGAGAACAAGGAAAAAAAGGTCTCTTAACTGACAAGCCAAGCATTCCATATATCAAAGGTACATAGTATAACATCAAAACAAAGCTTAGAGGAACAAAGAAAACACAAGTCAAAAAAACTACGGGTACTGAGCGTGCATATAAGCCTCTCACTCCCAAGTTCTCTCCTAGAGACCACCATTCCTCCACAATACACGAACCAAGGGAATGGTTCGTCCATGGAGCACCTTCTCTTTACGATCCTCGATTCTGACTGGTCGTTCCTCGAAGGTCTCATCGTCTCCCATATCTAACTCTCCCCAGTCGATAACGTGAGAGTCGTCGTGTAAGTATTGACATAGCAGGGAGACATGGAAGACTTCATGAACCTTCTCTAACTGAGGTGGCCGGGCCTGCTGATATGCCACCTCACCGACTTGCCTCAGCACCTCAAAAGGTCCGACAAACCTAAGTGAGAGCTTTCTCCCTTTCCCAAACCTCTGCTACCCCTGTCAAGGGGAAACCCTCAAGAACACATGATCTCCCACCTCGAACTCCAAGGGCCTCCTCCAACGATCATCATAAGACTTATGTCGGTCCTGAGCCACTTTCATCCTCTCATGTACAAGCTTGACTTTCTCTGTGGTTCTCTACACTACCTCTGGCCCAAGAGCACCAGTCTCACCAACCCCTACCCAGTAAATGGGTGAACGACATGGTCTTCCATACAAAGCCTCAAACGACGCCATGCCAATAGTAGAGTGGAAGCTATTGTTGTAGGAAAACTCTACTAAAGGCAAGTGTCATACCCATGATCCTCCGAAATCTAGAACACATTCTCACAGAATGTCCTCCAATGTCTGGATAGTCCGCTCTGTCTGCCCATCGGTCTAGGGGTGGAAAGCAGTGCTAAGGTGTAGCTGGGTGCCAAAATCATGATATAACCCCCTCCAGACTTGTGAGATAAACCGAGTATCCCAATCAGAGATGATAGTCTATGGAAATACATGTAAATGCACCACCTCGTCTATGTACCTCTGTGTTGAGGTACTCACCAGGCCCGACTCCTTAATTTATAAGAAGTGAGCTGATTTTGTCAGATGATCCACCACTACCCAGATAGCATCATAACCACCCTGAGCTCTGGGTAGTCCTGTGAAGAAGTCCATCGAGATGTCATCCCACTTTTACTTGGGGACATATAATGGATGCAACAAACCACTGGGAACATGGTGTTCAACCTTTACTTGCTGGCACACTAGGCACTTAGCCACAAACTCCGCCACTTCCCATTTCACCTCGGGCCACCAAAACTGTTCCCTCAGGCCTCAGTACATTTTTGAAACTCCTGGATGTACCGCCAAGGCTGAGCTATGGAACTCATGGAGAACTCCCTTATGCATCGCCTCCGGAACAAACAACCTTCCATGGAAAAGCATTCGATGTCGGCTATCCTCCGACCATCCTTCTGGAGCGTTCCCCTGATCGATATGATCTTGCATCACTTCCGCCTCGAAGTCCCCCCACTGAGACTCTTCCACTTGCAGCAACAAGGAGGACTGCACCGTCATCTGAAACAAACATCCTCTAACACCTTCTACCCTTGCATCCAAGTTCAAGGCGGCCAACTCTCCCATTGCTTTCCAAGCATCAATGGATTCCTGAACCACTTCCTTATGTGACTTCCTGCTCAGGTCATTAGCAACAACATTGACCTTACCTTCAGTGTAAGAGATCTTGAAGTCATAGTCTTGGAGTAACTCGACCCATCTCCACTTCCGTAATTTCAGGTCACGTTGGGAGAAGATATAATGTATGCTCTTGTGATCTGAGAAGACCACAAAGCGCTCCCCAAAGAGGTAATGTCGCAACAACTTCAGTGAGAACACTACTGCTGCACGATCCAGGTCATGGGTGGCATAGTTACTCTTGGGAGGGTGAAACTACCTAGACCCATAACAGATCACACCCTTCTTCTGCATCAGCGCGCACACCAAACCAAGGCCAGAAGCATCAAAAAACACCTCATACAACAACCCTTCCTCTGGAAACCAGAGTACGAGAGCACTAACCAACTTCTTTTTCAGGTAGTCGAAATCTTTCTGGAAATTACCGCTCCATAGGAGCACTTGGTTCTTCTTAGTCAAAGCTATCAATGGAGAAACAACTCGAGAGAAGTCCGAAACAAACCTCCGATAGTAACCTGCTAACCCCAGGAAACTACAAACTTCTGCCACTCTCTTGGGTGCTACCCCAGAAACAACTACCTCCACCTTCGATGGGTCCACTGACACTACATGAAGAGACACTACATTCCCAAGGAAGTGTACTTCTTGTGTCAAGAAATTACACTTCAAAAATTTCCCATAATGCCGGTGGTGTTGAAGGACTTCCAAGACTACCCTGAGATGCTCAACATTCTCTTCCTTTGATCTTGAGTAGATCAAGATTTCATTGATAAACACAACGATGAACCGGTCCATAAACTCTCGGAATACAAAGTTCATAAGTCCCATGAACACAGCTGGTGCATTCATAACTCCAAACGGCATCACTAAAAACTCGAAGTGCCCATACCTGCACCTGAAAGCCGTCTTCGAGATGTCACTGTCATTCACCCTCAGCTGATGATATCTAGATCATAGATGAATCTTAGAAAACCAACCTGCTCCCCTCAGCTGATCAAAGAGAACATCTATCCTTGGAAGGGGGTAACGGTTCTTGACCGTTACCTGATTCAACCTTCGGTAGTCTATACATAACCTGAGACCACCATCTACCTTCTTCACGAACAAAACTAGAGCACCCCATGGCGACACGCTGGGCTGAACAAAATCCTTCTCCATCAGATCATCAATCTGAATCAGCAACTACAGCAACTCTGATGGTGCCATCTGATAATGAGCCATAGAAATCGAATGGTCACCAGGCTGTAAATCTATCACGAACTCAACGTCACGTTGGGGGGGTAGAGTCACAACCTCCTCGAGAAAAACATCGAGGAACTCCCCAACAACTTCTGGGACATCCACCGTCTCTGTATCAGCTGAAACCACTGATAACCCGCCAAACAAGGGAAGGAGAGGCTTCACATGTTGGCTTCCCACTTGATATATCCTCTCGCCAAAAAAAGATACACGAAGCCCGTCCACGTCGGAGAACATGACTCTTCTTTGGAAGAAGTCAATAAAGGCACTAACAGAAAACAACCAGTAGATGCCTTGGATGACATCGTACATGTGAATCTATAGAAAAATAAGATCCCCACTAGATTGATGCGGTCCCAATGTCAGCCCACACCCCCGGAAAACACAAGATACGCTGGTTTGGCCTCCAACTGGTGTACTCATCACCAGGGGTACAGAAATTCTCTCTACGTCTAGACCCAAGGAATGGGCTAGATCGGGTGAAACAAAGGAGTGTGAAGCTCCTGAATCGAACAAAGTAGAAACGAGACTGCTGAACAAATAAATCATACCTCGCACCACCTCTGGTCCTGCTGGAGCTGCCAAATCTGCTGCGTGCAACTGTCCATGCCCAGCTCCTCTACCTCTCTGATTTCGTCCACCTCCCCGACCACGCCCTGGTCGAGGTCCCTGAGGGGCACCCTGAGGCCAAACTCCTCCTGCAAAGTCTGCCCTCAGAGGAGCAGGGACCCGCTGCTGTAGGAAGGGCCTCGTCAGCAACTGGTGCTGCTGAGGTGGGTGCTGAACCTACCCACCTCCACCGTACTGAGCTCGGGTCGGGCATCGACTCTGAACGTGCCCAAAACCTCCACAAGAAAAAGACTTCGGCCTTGGGCTCATGAAAAGGGACGAGGACCTGAAGATCTGAACTGGAACTGCTGGGGACTTCTCCCCACTGGCCTGAACCTAGAAGGTCCCATCGTAAGAAACCTGCTACTGGCTACCTTCCCCTTCGACGAACCTGGCTAGATCCCCTCACATGGTGCACCTCCCTATGAGTTCATACTCTCTACAACCTCTGCCTTCTTCTGTAATGTGATTTACATTGGAAGGGTGAAGGGGGTGACAACATACTGGAGAGAAGGACGAAGCGCCTCCTCCAAACCTCTCGCCTGAGACTCCTCATCGAGAAAGCGATCTGGAGAAAAGCATAGGAGATCTTTGAACTTGATCCCCAACTCTCGTACTGACATACTTCCCTGCTGGAGGAAGAGTAACTCCTGCTGCTTCTCCGCCTTGATCATGGATGAAAGGAATTCCTCTCGGAATTCTTTCTCAAAGTCAGCCCACAGAACCTCTGCCTCTATCCTCTCTCCAAGGTAGAGCGTCCACCACTAACGTGTCGCTCCTCTCAGCTGACTAACTTCTAGGGGAACCCAGTACTCCCTCGGAGCATGGATTAAAGTAAAAGCGATCCCTTGCTCCTAAATCCACCCCTCCTTCTCCGTATTTTAAGTACTACCCTTATACTTCTTGAGGGTCTATCACTGGAAAGAACGGAGAGTCCTCTTCCACTGGTCATCTTCCTCTGCTCAGTCAATCCTCAATTGATCGACCTCCTGAATCTATTGGTCCTCGGCCGTCTGAGTCACCCAGGGATGACGTCCAGGTACCATAGCTATATGGTAAACAAGGATCGCCTAAGCCCAAGTAGAAAGGAATTTCTCAATGCTTCATTTTATCATTTTATTCAATTTCTTTCCCAGAACACCCAAATCAAGTAAAAAACAATAATGATGATGCATTTACATTCCCTAGGGTCTCTACCCTAAAATAAATGTAGTCTCATTTGGTCGTTCGGTAGGCTCAGAGTCCTTGCATCAGATCATGGGGGGCCCTAAAATCCCATGTCCTAGTAGGTCTTCCCTGGCCTATGTCATGCACCAAGATCAGCCAACACTATTTCCCAACAATCCCATGTAATCCTCACTGTGCCTTACTCCAGACTCCATCTTATCTCTCAACCATCATCTCTAATACCATTCTGTCACGACCCCCTCCCACCAATGATTCCTCTCCTGAGCTGGCAATGGTGAAAGGGAGATAATGACCCCCGAGTCCCACCTCCAGTAGGCCCCTGGGTGGCGACTAGCGCCAAGGGTATGAGTTTTCACAAATATGGGAGGCATTACCCTTTTTTATTATTTAAGATAGAGAAATAGGACAAGTCAACCACCAAAAAGGAAAAGAACAAGTGTATTGAAATAAACCCAAACCAATCCCACATGCATGTTTAAATAGTTCTGAAACAAGGTACAAGTACAAGAAAGCTCAAAAGTACAATAACAAAAGAAACAAGAGTACAAAAACAGCAACAACTCCAACTCTCCCGACTAGTAGGGTCCCGTACGGCCCTGGTAGTCCTCCTGGAAACCTGAAAGTAAATACAGGGTGAGCATACAAGTATACTCAGTAAGGAAACTTAAAGCTCTCGTGCACAAGTGGAGAGACATCCTAATGTCCCATGAGAACAAAAGAAGAAACCTAGCATGGAATTATATCCACCCAACCTCACCGGCCACACTTACCAAAAACACAATCACAATAGGTAGTCGTATATAAGAACAAGAGTATTGGGTACCCCGCACCATTTCCCATTAGTTAACTGCTCTTCCTAATGGTGAACGTCCAGACGCTACCACACTCTTCCCGCCCGCACACACCTGGTCCTCAAGAACCACATATCCCTCCCGCACAAACCTGGGCCTCACAACCACGCATCCTGCCCGCACACACCTGGGCCTCACAACCACGTATCCCGCCCACACACACCTGGGCCTCATCCCGAAGGTTCTTGAGAAATAGTAAAACCTACCCGAAGTGCCTTGGGCTAAACCACCTCAATCGAAACCGACCCGAAGAGTCTTGGGAGTAAGGTCACCTCAAGCCATCACAGCCTATGGAAGAAGGAGCAGGAAGGAGCTAGTAACTATGGGAAAAACACCGTCTCCCATGAAATGGGAGTGTTCGGCACTAAGTGCTCAACATGGGTGAGGTGCGACAAAACACAAAGATATATATATATATATATATATATATATATATATATATATATATACCAAACACTCAGCCCAACCTATGGATTCTAAACAGAGAACTAATCATGTGCCTCGACACTGCTACTATGAAGCATGCATATAATAAACAACCCCAACCCCATTTTGGTTTTCATGTTTCGACAGAGTCAGTTTATTAGTTCCTTAACTAATGGGCAATCAACCACAACCAGCCATATCAATCATTCGTAAAACATATCCCTGCCATCCACAAATCAAGTTAGGAAAAAACAAGAAACACAACAAGTCCCTTCTTGTTGACCAACCAACCCCATTGATTATTATTTCTGTTCCATTTCCAAGCCCCACCATTCATTAACTCTTCCACTTTTTATTTATTATTCACAACCCATAGTTCGTTCACATTCAAGCCCATCCCTGCAGCCCTGCAACCATCCACCATAACCACAACCACATCGTACATCATCACCCCTTGATACCATTTATCGCAGCCCCGCTGCGCACCCGATCCACAACAACCCACAAAACACCCCCATCACATTCCATGTATCCAAGACAACACCCACATATTCATTATTCCATTTTGTTCAATCGGGGTGATCACACAAGGGTTCCAGATTTTAAATCAGCCAACTTTACATGATTAACCAAATTCCACATTCAACAAAGTTCCATTCACAAAAATAGTCTAGAAAGATAGGGAAACATTTAATTGTGCATGAAAAGGCCCCCAACGACTGTGATTTTCAGTAGGCATAAGCCTATTCAATTCAAAACATAATATCACAGGATATAAAGATAAAAATAACAACTTCCCCATCCCTGTTCTTTAACCAGTTATTATCTTCATTTAATGGTTCAACTATTTCCCATGAAAACAAGGGGATACCCACCTCGCATGATTCAGAATTCAGAGAGAATAAGGTAGGATCCCTACCTCATCTGGTTCTGATCACAACACTTCCCCAGATCAACTTTAGAAGACGTCTGTCGAGTCTGTCACTTCTGTCAAATCCCGGAAAAACCTCCTCGGGTGGAAGCTGGGAAGGAAAGACCAAAAGGAAAGCATCAAATCCATGTTCAGAAGTTTCGCCTCGTCGTTACGATCCCGTGGCCGCTAACGGATCATAAATCGGAGCTTGGACGAAGAAGTTATGGAAGAAAATGAGCCTTGGAGTCTCTTGGGAGAGCTCTGCTCAAAGAAATGGGGAGGAGAGGGGTGAGTTGAAAAGGAGGTGGGGACCCCTAATTTTATAGGCGCGAAAAACAAAAGTACACGACATGTACATTATGGTACATAGCATGTACTCGGCCATTTCACACTGTCACCACACGGCTTCCAACATGGCCTTCAATGCGGCGCACATCCATTGACTGGTCAACACAAGGTTTGAAGGTAACGCATACATGGGGAGGGACTACACAGCATGTAGTATTGGCTACATGGCATGTACTAATTTATTTCACACGGTATGGACACACCTCCAACACGACACATGGTTGTTGACTGGTCAACACATGGTTTGAGGGTAACGCGTATGCGGGGAGGGACTACACAGCGTGTAGTATTGGGGTACACGGCGTGTACCCATTTATTTCACACGGCAAGGACACGACCTTCAATACGGGGTATACCCAGCGAGGGGGTACACGACATGTACCCACACTACACTGCGTGTAGTTTTAAAATACTGAAAAGTGTGGGAAAAGTCCATTTTACCCACCAGAAAACATCGCGACCCTCTTTTTGACAAATGAATGGGCCGGAGAGGTCCGAGCCATTACAGACCTATACTAGATAAACTCTACGAATCACATGAGGAACCCCCTTAAGCATCTACCAATGACTAAAAAATAAATTGAATTGTTCCAAATCTCTAAATTACATATTAAGGAACTATTTTCAGAATTTCCCATCCTTTTATGAAAAAAATTAAAATATCCATGAAAGACTATCGAGTATAAAAAAAGGTCGTTAAATCCTCCCACTATTGAAAATATCATCTCCAATAATGATTGGAGAAAAATTTAAAAATCACTTATCCTAGAATAGTCTTTAATTCTAAAAAAATGACCATGTTATGTCTCCAAACACCCAACACAACTCTGAGACATAATTAGGAGTACGTCACATGATCCATCGTAAGCATAGAAAACACTCTTTCCCAACTAATAATCTTAAATGGTTCTTAGAAAATCCTATTTATCTAGAGACTTTTTTAACTCATCTTCTGATTAAACATATGGTCGATGGTGTTCCCCACTATAGGATTTATAAAAAGGGGTCCAATTTCGAGCCACGATACTGCCAAATTATGAATTAACATATAGATCACATCTCCTGGTGTTCTAGATATTCCACATGTTATGAATTCTCCAACTAGGCGAGCCTAATTACTTTAGAGGTCGTATTTGGGACCACTCAGTAATGAAATGGATTAATCCTAATATACTTAACTAAAATGGGAGTTGCACAATTTATTTGATGAAACAAATGACTTTTAAACCAAACCCTCTTTAACCATACATTGTTGATATAATAATTTATTTCCACCTTATATATAAAATAGGAAGGATAACAAGTTCATCCACCTTTGATTGACCCTTCCAAAAAATTATTAGGTCCATTAAACTTGATAAAAAATAAATAAATAATGATAGAGAATAATCTATGTTTACATGTGAGATTTCAATTGAAGTCCAAGACATCCAAACCAGATCATTAATTTGGCACAGATTTGCATCTTCATCTTGGTCAGGTCATAGGAAAATGGATGGTTCCCAACAGTCCATTCGAGGAGTTCCTACAAATTAACTTAGGAATCACATAATAATAATAATGCATTGAGAAAAACCATATGTTCCACACAAAAATATGATAAATCTTCTTATTAAATAAAAAATAGAACCATTAACTCTGTTTATAACTAATTCTAACCTAGTACATCAAGGATTAGATCAAAATATGTGACATGCACTCCACAGTTAAAGTACACAACAAGAGGGTACCAATAATTTGAAAAATTATTAGAGACACATCTATATTATCCATGTTTAAAGTCCTGGTTTGATTTCAAACCAAACAGCCAAAAATAATGGAAAGAGGCACAATTGAACCTATATGGGTCATATTCATAGAAGAAGGTGCTCAACATCCCCTTGCATCATATCATCATTAACCCATCATGATCCCTTACCACCTGATTCATTATGTGATCATTCTTGCTTCCTTGAACATAGTTTATGAGTGACCAAAAATGTTTCTTAAGGTGTGTCTTCATGTCCATCCTCATCAATGTCATGCTATCAAGAAACCACCTCCTGGACTAAAAACATCCAATACTCAAGGATATTAAAGAAAGGATGACCATTTCTAAAAGTCATCCTTTATTGAGTTCCTCATACATGGAAGGACGTGTATTTCCCCTAATTGTAAAGTCACTTCTCACCTAAGGAGTGTACTAATAAAAAAAAGGAGAGATATACCAATTACTCATAATCTCATTAGGTTAGAGTAACCTTAATCACACAAGTGAAACCTCTATGAGTAGTGATCAAAAGAATCACTTCATTTGGCATGAAATTCAAACCAACCTGGCCAGCGTATCAAAACAAATCATCCTCACGGAACATTATCCCGAGTTTTACAATGGTGTATCATATAATAAATAATATATAATTCGAGAAAAATAATAATTTATAAGTGGTTTATCATATTAATAACCAAATTTTTTATAAGATAGGAATAGTGCTAATATATAACCATTCATGTATGTTAAGAAGATATTGTATATCTAAAATAGTAGACATGAAAAATTCAATAAAATATATGGGATAAATTTGATAAATTTAATAAATTTAATTTTTCATTACAAATATATTTATCATGTAAAATTAATTTATCTTTAGTTGATTTAATATCATGAAAATGAAAATGATAAACTATAAGTGGATAAATTCTCCAACATAAACATTATAGTCCCATTTATTTTAAATATTTTGTACATATCATGAAATTTTCATTCATGTTTCTCACTTCCCCAAAAAGATGATACTGTTGGGGATATTTTTTTGTTAAAAAATATTTTCATTATTTCTTTTGTAAATCACAATGCACATCATATGAAAATAATCTAACATATGTTTGTATGATATTAAGGTTATTGAAAATAAATATCTGGTAACTATAATAAATAATCTCTAATCTTTATTATAAATATTTGGTTATCTAAAGATAAAATATTAGATTATTTAAATTTTATTTATAATATTTTTATTTATTTTTATATTAAAAATTATTTTATAATGTAACATACTTCGATCATAAGTAAATAAAAATTTTATTATCGATGTGATTAAAACTGATCCTGATTTTTGTTAAATTAGACCACTGAATATTTTCACTAGGATTCCTATAATTTAAGTTGTATCACTAACATTTTAATAATCAATACATGATAATCAATCACTGTAAATGTTTTCATTAATTTTTAATAATTACTTGTTCATTTTTTTGAGAGTTCTTATGGTGAATTTTTTTTCATATTGATTGTTTTTGTTATGAGCTACCATTGGGTGTAGTTTCCAATCAAATACTATTATTATTTCCTTTTTAACTATTTTTTAATAATATTATGTGATTTAGGACATCCATTGATTTTAAGATAGAAAATTTTATCATCACATCAAGGGTATTTGGGGATATATATATTTTTCTCATGTAATTCTAGTATGTCAAGTGATATATTACCAATATGTATAGTAATTGTATTCTAGGGATATGAAGAGAGAAAATATGTTAATTATAAAATTGGGGAAAAATTATGATAGTTTTAGATTCATGGATACCTTAGAAAATTTATATATATATATATCATACACATTTTTCAAAAAGTCAGATTTTAATAAATATCTATTTAATTTAATTTTTTTCCATCCATTACATTGGGTTTCAATTTTCAACATCAATTAAATTTTTTTCTGAATTATACTTTAGTTATTTCTATTTTCATGTATTTTATATTTGTTAATATAATGCTATGTTTTATTAAATATTTTCTCTATATCATAAAATACCAATCACCATATTTTAAATGTGAAAAAAAAATATTTCAATACAATATATAATATCATTACATTATTCTTTGAATTCACTACTAAATCAAAAAACCATTTAATATTTGCAATACATTATATTTCAAAAAAATATCTACTAAATTAATATTCAAATGTGATAAAAAAAATTAAGGGTATAATTTAACTATAATTTGACCTATTATGTATTTTATTTTATATCATTCCTTGGGACCAAAAGACAGACCCATATTTTTTAGAGTTGTGAAAAATGGATCATAATTAGAACCTGTAATTTTAATAAATATGATAAATACTTCTAAATAAATTATGGATGAAATTATCAATATTATGTATATAAATGTACTATAAATCAAAATATAATTAATATTATATGTTATTATATTTAAAAGTTGAGAACCATAGTTATTTGAAGAGAGAAGTTTGGTTACATTGTTTGTGTACATGACGCATAATTTTATATTCAATGGTAGATAATCTTGTTAGTTAAAAATCGAAAAGGTTTCAATTTATGTAGTTTTGATTTGGACTACAATATTACTATTAAATGAATTTTATTGAAAGTCATTGAAAAAAGTATCACTAGACATAAAAGTGAAGTTGTTGAAATGGACATCAAGGATACAAAATTCATGATGTAAAATTTATTATTATTAACAAAATTTGTACTAAAAAAAGATTACTGGTGAAAATATTTTCATGTTCCATGATTTATGATTATTATGATATCTTCTTATGTATTTTATTTTAGGTGATTGATATTTGATGTTGGAGGATGATATGAATATGTGGGATTGGTTTTATCAATATAGGGAGGGTCATATAATGGTTGAGGTCATTTTGAGAATGTTATAAATTAGAATATATGGGAAAGGTATAATAATGTTTTTGTCCAATATTTTATAGATGATTTATGTCGTAAAATAAAATTAATAATTCTTTGAATCGTTCTATGTTTTATTGGAATCACTTGTTGAATAGAATTTCACAGAGTTTAGAAGGTCGAATGTTGGAGCTCTAAATATTAGATGTTTTGGATATCAATGACTAGAATTTAATATATAGATTAGTATCTTATTCTATACATAGTAACATATTTTTTTGAGGGAATTATATTAGGTGTAAAAGCCACCTATAGTGAAAAACATATCATCTTGGTTATTTTTTTTGTTACCTTTGTAAATAGGATTGAGGTAGTATAATGAACCCACTAAGAGATCATATGATATATTATATTAATTTATTTATTTTCTTCCATTATTTCATAAAATTAATATCTATATCATAGAATATTAACTAAACTTGTTGGGTAGTAGGTACCCACTTTAGTAATAATCTATGAAAAAATAATATTTTCATATGATTACTTTTATTATTAAGGGATACGGTTAAGGGTGAGATAAATGGTTAGAGTATCCAAATATTAACATTTTATAAATATTTATTTCATAGCTAATGAATATTGTAAAATAAGTCAACTGGTCCAACCATGCTCCCTCTCAGCGATTCATATATTTCCGGGAACATAAACATTCCTACTAATTAATAATGGGTTCTTTGGGTATACCAACTATAAAATAATCTTGAATAAATTTTCACTGGATAAAAATAACCATAGTTCTAAATGGGGTTCGGTTATATTAACACCCTCAACTTTATGATCCCATATTCCCACAGGAAAGTGATTTTTTAGTAAAATATTTGAGTTGAATGTTATAAGGGTTGGAATTGCATTATGATGATAGAATGTTTCTCTTGATAATCCTCTATGAATAGATACCTCATGATATTCATGAGTGTCAAAGAAATGGGACTCCATTGTCATTTATTTTAACCCAACACTCTATAAGATATTAAATGTGAGTATGTTGTCTTGTGTGGAATACTAAATAACGAGGGAATGTATATATAGTTGGGATTGACCACAAGATATATGTCTAGATGATTATCATATCTATTATGGTGGAGTCATGTTATGGTCCCTATAATTATTAATTATGAGATTTTATGAGATTAATATAAATCAATATGGTTTTCCCACATATGGATTAATAATATTTAATTTTTCATATGTTGGTTTTATTAGTGTACTTGGATAATTTGGGATTTTGGAGAGATTTAAGCATGATGATACAAGTATTAGTTGGTGGAGGATATGAGTTAGAGACAAAAAAATACATCCTTAGACATATTATAATTAGGAATAAAAATTGGGTGATGTGATAATGTATTTTTTATGGGACATTTGAGTTCAATCAAGAATTCAATGTCATATGGGATTTTATTAAGTAATTAATGAAGGATTCAAATTTCTAACTAATCTGGGAGACCCAATATTTTATTAAGATAGCTTGGATGTATATCTAGGAGATAATACATCTTCATTATGTTCTTAAGAGTATTATATCTGGTTAATAAGGAAAATTCACATCTCAGTTATATGAGACACTACAGAATTAAATTAATTCTCAGGTGTATTTGAGCATAACATACCATACTCATACCAATAACAAATATTAATTAATTATATAGATCATATAGGTAATTTTATGATTACATTTCCTCAATTATGGTATTCCATGGAAAGGTCATCTCATATTATCCTATTTATCATAAAAATTTAGGCATTGACTCATATCGAAAAATTTTACTGTGTGAATGGTGGGTAGTAAAAATCACCATTATTCTGGTCATTGGAAGAGGGTATTGTATCACCATGTAGGTGATATCAGTGAATATAAAGGTGATACATAATGGATGAGGAAATTCGTATAGTGTGTAGAATTCAGGTGAATACAGAATATATTTTCACCTCTTGTTTGAGTAATGAAGTTGTTGAAAATCCACTAAAGTTAACTTGGTTCTAAAAACAATAATATATAACCATGTTTAAATCCCCCATGTATCAATGGTTTTCTATTTAATATATATGTAAGTGGGACAAAAAATGGTATATTAAAAAATTTTCTTCAACAATGTAATATGATAGTATAAATGTGTCTAGTTTAATGGGCATCACTAACTATAGTTGTATTGTTTCCTAGATATATATAAGAAATTTTCTCATAATCAATGGGCGTGGAAAATTCCCAATATAAAAAATCTGTAATGGAAATATATTATCACATATATATATATAGTGTGTGTGTGTGTGTTATGCATAATAGTGTAGTGTTTATATAATTAATCATACTACAAGGTTGATGCAACATCGAATCCAGCCCCCCAGAATATTGTTTTCCTATTTCCATAGGGACAAATCAATTTGTTATAGGGTATCATTTTTAGGGCATATATTCATTGGCACTAACCTTTGAAATATGTTCAAACTTTAATATCCATGGGGAAATCCCATTTCAATATGTAATTATAATTGTGGAAGTATCCTTATAGTGTATTACTAATGAAATATCCTCTAAGGATTCTCTAACCATGAATGTTACCAGCAACCATGGTTAGGAAGCCTATTGACATTGTAATTGATAGTGTCAATTAAAAAATAACCTATTAGTGAGGAGATTGGTATTTATGACCAGTTTGACCCATGTTATGGAACCTTCATATTCATAGTCAGGGTATGATAGTTCCCTGTTATGAGGGTATTTATTTGGTTACCAGGAGTTTTAGTTTCATAGATTAGTGATACATGAATCCTATATGATTTTGATTATTACATTATGTATTATTTGTCCACCGGTATAGGAGATACATCTTCAACAATATTAATTTGATAAGTATCGATGAATTTTAGTAAGAAGATCATACATAATTTGATGTGTAATTTTTCATATTGTGTACTTGAGTGAAATTTTCATTCACTATAATATAGTACCTAGGGATAATGTACAATATGATAATGAGAATATTCAATAATATTTTTTGAATAATGAATATGATATTCATGTCAAGTGGCTATATTAGTTTTCTAGTGAAGATTGATGAGACATTTTGAAGAAAGGAGTATATGTACAAGGGTGGTATTAGTGCCCCACCTATTTCATTATGAAATTCATTTGAATTCTCCCCAAAACATATTTATTTTTGTGTTTTATTACTATTATAGGATATAAAGGGGGCCTAAGAGTATCTATGATGAAGGAAGTTATGGTGTTTGATAGTATTACCAAATAAAAGATCATAATGAGTACCAAGTGGTCTAGTAACATTTATATGTTGGAATAATACAAGTCTAGTATCATTAAGATGACCACTTGGTGGTTGATCAACCGATTGGTTGTTTGTGATAGGGATCTATGAACCTAGTGATAGTTAAAATGTAACTAGTCATCAATATGAATTTCTTTTATAAAAAATAGATATTTTAATATAATTAGTTAAATATATCTTTAAATTGGGACTTACTTATTTAGTTAATCAAACAACAGATAACCCTACTAGTTTATTATCAAAATTCTCTACTTTTTTAGCTTAATTATACCATATATTTTGTCAGATTTCAAAATTTATAGTACAAGAATATCTCATATCGTGGGTCTCTCACCAATAATTCCCCTATTATTTCTTCACAATAATGTTTTGGTGTCTTCCATGAATTATTAAATTATTATTTTTGTTAATGTAAAATTAATATATTTATTTTGGGAAAGGGATAATTTTTAAGTGTAATCACCTTGGATGTATCCTATAGTTATGATGAATATATTCCACAATGATTACTGGTGTTTTATAAATGTTTTCAGGTGACGTTTTTCATGTTTTCATAGTTCTTGTCTATGAGAGGCCTAAAATAATAATAACATGTTTTCAATGACCTCGTATGAGTTTTGTATGGTTGTATAGGTTCATTATTGATAATATAACTGATATACATTTGTGTGTTGTTTCATGATGAATTCCTTTAATGAATGATGTATAATAATATTTTTATTAATGTGAAATTAATGTGTTATATAACATATATTTTGATAATGTGGACATTATTGAGTAAAAAAATTAACCTTCTTAAATAGTGTATTTGAACTCACATTATGATTTAGTCATGTAATACCATTATGTTAGAGAATATATTATTTTCTACTAATGATTTCCTTCCATTAATGCTATAATGATTGTGTTTCCTCCCCTATTAAACTAAATGGTTTGTATGGGTTCATATCTTGTGTAATGCATAGATAGGGATTAGTTTTTTCTTAATAGATTGAGTATGTATTTTAGTGGTGTGAATGTTATCTTCGAATTATATGATTTATTGAATTGTATTATGTTTTAATCCATAATGTTTAAATATTCTAGGTTGAGAACCCTATGGGTTGATACCACAATAGATTGATACACATTCTCAATGGTCTCCTTACTATTATGAGACATACATATATGCTAATTTAACGAGATAATTAGAGACAAAGGGGGGAACATCCCCAGAAGCCTTATATTGTTATGAGTCCTTCTGAATTTTATCTTTGAGTTGTTTTTCATTTGGTTTCAATATTTTTTTTGATCATGTGATGATATTCTATATTTAGTGAGAACATATTTTTATTTCAAAATTTTTTTTATTGATTTTAACAATTATTAATCATGATACCATGGGTCGATATCATTATAATCATGGTCCATTTTCCCATTCTCCTTATATTTTATTGAATTTAGGTCATGAATCCAAATATATTTCACTATATAGTATGTGGAACCTTTTTAACTTGACCATATATCATAATATTATGGTCAATATTCATTTGAACTGAGGCCAATAATATTATGGATCCTCGTGTCCAATTATCATGGAATTTTTATAAGATGTGGTGATGATAATTGGGTACCGAAATTATAAATGTATTGATCCACCTCTCCCATTATTATCCTTTTTTTATGATATATGGTAAATAAATATTGGTATTCAGATAACTATAATCCTGGGGTAACATATACATTATTTTATTCATTATTATACATTAGTATAAAGACACCCTTTGGGAGGTGATGATTACATACAAGGGAATGTATTGTGCCATTTTGATTGTAGTTTATTATGATACATTAAAATTAAATTAATTAAATTTCATTAAACCTATAAATACATTTTTTACATTATATTATTTTACATTAATATATTTCTGAGATACAATTGTTTTTGGGTTTTATAGGGTTGGGAAAAAATAGTTACATAAAAAATGATCATTTCAACAGAGTGTTTATTTTCCCACAAAAAAAAGTTCATTATAAATATACAAATTATTTTTAAAATGTTAGTCAATGATTTATTAATCAAAATATATTAACATTTTTTCACACTTAAAACCTATGAAAATTCATTTGAATATTTTGGGTGAAAAAATTTCATTAAATGATACAATAGTTAATCATCCTTTTAGTCCACATATAAACCATAAAATACACTTGAAATTTTAAATTTCATAAAAAATATTGGAACTAAAATTACATTTATAATAAATGAAACTAAATTTTTAAAAAATTTATGAACTATGTTGAGGTTCCATTAAACCTGACATCCCAAAATATTAATGGAATTTTCTGAACAACATTCCCAATCCCCATGGCCACAAAACTAGTGCCTGGGTATCAACCATACACATTGGGAACAATTTCACCCATATATATAATAAAATTTTCCATCAATAATAAGAACAAAAAAACAAATAACCATAAACAAACTTGGTACAAAAATTATTACATTCAAACATTTACAACATTAAAAAATTAGTATAATTAAATGGGAAAAAAACAATACCAAAACCTAAATGAAACAAGAGGAATATCTCCCATAAGGCCCCACCATAAATACCTTCTTTATGAGGAACACTAGATACTAGATCCACCATGACACCCATATGGAATCATGTGTCTACCTATGTTATACATAACAAAGTCTACATACACCAAAAATTATATATAGGGTGTGAGAAAAATAACATAACGATTCCACCAAATATAATGGTTAAATGTTATAATATTAGATAGAAAATCCGAATTCACATTTTTATGATAATATTTGAAATATTTCTATGAAAAAATATTAAGGAAAACCATCCCAATAAAACAATTTTAAGGAAACCCATTATTCAAAAATACGTTTTCATAATAAAAAAATGTATATAAGGTCTACTATATACTGATGATTAACATGACATCACATAGAAATCATTCCATAACAGATAACCATGGTCAAATACCTATAGGTAAATATGATTAGTGGGACCCGATGAACATCATACCTCTATGATCAATATACCCAAACTAAATGACCAACATCTACCTCATAAATGTGCCACTAGAGTGGAATTCATTCCATGGTCTAGTGGTGTCAATATCTGAAGCCAATACCAATAGTGTTCCCATGAACGAGATACTAAATGGTATCACATCCAAAGGACTAGTGTCCTCTGATCATATCACGAATTTTATAAGGTTTTTAATCGTAAATCCTTCCAAAAGAATCTAGGCCTTGGCCACTTCTGAATCAACTAGAGTACTAGTTCTTGGTTGACCACCTAGATATCAATGACTCCTTTTTATCTCTTATTCCATTTCACATTTCACATACATCATCACTTTTATATAAACATTCCATGAATCATAAACACCCAAGGAAATCACCATTTTTCAAATTTCACCTTGATCAAACAATCAATATCACATGCAAACCACTATTTTCCATAATCAAAACCACATTCCAATTCCCAAACACACCAAAACCATTTAAAAAAAATTAATACGCCTACATCATTCATGAATCAAATTTGAAAAAACATCAAGAATGGAACGTATGTAATTAACCCATTTCTGTGGGTAAATCCCATTTAAAATTCATTCTCATATCAAACCAATTTTATAAAATTCCTCACATAAATTTCACAATTCAAGGATACATTTAATGTTAAAAAATAATCCAACAAGCCCAAAAAAGAATTTCTATTTAAAAATACACATTTAACACATTATAAACATTTAATATATTTTAGAAAACGTTTTTCACCATTCACACATGGAATTAATCATATTCAAGATACACCATAATGATGAACACATGAAGCATTGTTATCTTCCTTTTGTAAATCCATTTTCAGAACATCGGAATCTCAATCCTTTTAAAAAATATAATTTGAAAGACAAAAATATTCCTAAAAAACTTTTCAACACCCAGTAAAATAATAAAAACTCATCTAATAATATAAAACCATGGAACCAACTACCTCACACTGAAAAACCTTTAGAATATTGTGAAAAAACAAAACCACAAAACAATAAACCATTTTAGGGATTGATAAATACCAACCATCATGATTTCACCTAAACACTCAAGATCAAACCCACATTATGAAAACATCACTGTGGAAAATAATTACAAAATAAGGACGTAATAATAAATCTAAAAAGATGGATATATTATGAGCAAAGTGACTCACTCAATTATTTTTTCAAAGAAAATGGATAAAAATACAACCATAGTTTAATTCTAAAATGCTCAAATAAATCATGGAGGAAGATATCATGGATTAAAATACCATATGAGGTGGTGTGGAAATTATTTATAGTTAAAATAAAAGAATTCACAAGATTAATTTTAGAAATATTATTATCCTGGATTGGTCACATGGTTAACACTTCAGGTTTCAAAAACTGTGTGGTGTTCATGCATTTCTATCTAACTAATATGTAGAATCATCATGGTTCGGTTTCATAGTTTTATATACCATGTTCCAACCGTGTGGTATCCACTATTAAAAATAAATAATTTATACTTGGTTTCTGGGGCAAGGGTCTAGGGATTCATAAAATTGCACCCCAATCATGAGCCACCTACTATTATGCCCAAAATATTCATTTTTATTAAAGACACAAGGTGATACACAAGGATAAATTAAAGTCCAAAAATAAAAATAGTATTCCTCAAAAAATCATGGATGTGAAAATTCTCCCCACCACTAAAACTTTCCACACATGTATAATCAACTGAAAACATGATCAGAAAAAAATAGATACTCCACCTAAACCCAGGGATTTTTCTCCCTTGTCTCATTTTAATAGCTTAAAATATTCCAATGAACATGGACCATCATAATATACATCCCAAATAAATATTATCTTATGAATCAACAATCTGTACTAGGCAGTCAAACACAAAAAAAGATTCTCCAATTCCAAAAATTCGAAATTCGTTAAATGAGATGAATTTGGGTTATACTTTTTCAACTGTGAGATATTCATCATATTATAAATCTAAATAACCTAATATGGTATATCTAACCTATATTACACCTTTACAATACACTAAGTGAAAAAAAGGTTCAACATACCTCATCAATAACTTCCCATACATATCTATAGGACAATAACCCATGTGAGGAGCCATATTTTGGAACACACCGTAACCTACAGAAAACTAAAAATCTCATCGCCTATTTTCGAAATAAGGCCTATAGATGCTCTAAAACATCAAGAAAAAAACTTTATCAACTTGAATTTATCTGATGTTTCCTTTACATGGCTCGATTCTGATAATGATTTCTCACTCTCCTCATCCAAACACAAATATGACAGACATAGCAAGACAGAATTCTCGATTTCTCGAGAAATCAAGAATTGTGGGATAATAATTCTTTTTTAATATGACCCTAAAGTCCATCATGAACATCTACTAGATCTTTCTAGCATCCACCATTGAGTCCCACCACTACCTTCTTGGACCTCCGTACAAATAAATAAGCACACTTCACTCTAACTACCTCAGGAGTATCAAGGAAAAAAAACATTCTATCTATTACCTCATAAAAATCCTTTAATTCTTGGGGTTCCATAGTACCCTAGAGATAAAAAGGCTTATTATTGGGGAAATCATACAACTTTTCATTTTTATACCGGGTTCGGATTTCATACAAGAGCAGGCACACATCTCGCTCCTTAACCCATATATTGGATAGCCTGAACCACGACTTCCATTAATCACTGATATATTGGAAATGGAGAAAACTTTCCATCCAGTTCCTGAGGTTTCTTCAGATTTATCTAGGGACGAAACATTCTATAACAATAAATATTGAAATGGAAACCCATGAATACATGAATTATGAAAATTTCAACTAATAATAACAGATCACAAACAATCCTATAAATAATAACATAAACAAACAAATTAACTCACAATATTGTTAAAATCACCCAACAACTCTAATTTTCCATATACTCTCTACATCCTATTCATCTCAACATGAGTACAATTCAATGAAAATCCCAAGATCCCATGGATACACATGTCTTGTCACGGGGTGTGTTAGCTAGACACCCAACTCACAACCAAAACATCAAGCACCAACAATCACAGCTTCAGACTATCCAGACTCTTCCCATGTATCTAGTCCCAAAATATTGAAACCTGGTTTAATACAAATGTTTTATGAAGTAATTTTGGGTTCCAACCAAACCAAAACCCTTCCTGATTCATGTAATTCCCCGAATGGAATTCTTGATCCCCATGGGTTGGAAAAAATTACCAAGGTGTAGACAATGATCTTTTGGAATGACATAACCAATTTATATAATCACAAATAACCTGAAATAATAATAATCCTAGTAACTGACAACCATAACCAAATTAGGTACCACAATTCTAAATTTCAATGTTTTACAACATTAAAAAAAACCAGAAGTAGTACAATGAAATGGTAACAAAAAAAAACTATCTATAAAACCTCCACACAATAATATGGACATAACCCTAAATTCACCACCATCAACACATTTAAGAAGTAAAACTCTATCAAATGGATCCACAGTCACTACTATAATAGATATTACCTTTTCCAAGGCCAAATATAAAAAATTCTACACACACCCAATGAAGTATAAAATTGTGATTCAATGATCAATAAAATGCCACCCAAAATTACAATTCCTTGGATTAACACTATAAAAAATCTATAATACTAATCAACAAAAAAATTTACATGAGAATATTTTATAAATTTATATGAAAATTTTTTAAGGGAAACATTTCCAAGAATCACTATTTAGGGAAATACTTTTTGGAAAATAATCATTATTGAAATAATAATAAACACAATGTTTACCATATAAAGACAATTAGCTCCACATCACATAATCCTCATTTGATAGGAGAGAACCATGAGAAAATCCCTATACACTGCGAGCACTAGTTGAAACCTATAATCCGTATACCTCATTGATCAAAATCTTCCATCTAAACTACCAAAAATATCTTTGTGCATAAGACATTATAGGGGAGAATAACCCAATGTCTAGTGGTCTCTAAATCATAATAAAAACCTAATGATGTTCCCATGAATGATCAACTGTTGTGGATCTAATCCCATGGCCTATTATTACCTAATCATATCAAATGTTTTGTTAGTTTTATATTCACGATTACAACTAGATTAATCCAACCCTCAGACACTTCTGAATCAACTATCATATTAGTTCTACATTTTCCACCTAGATATCCTACATTCCCATTGTTCCCAAATTATATTAAAATTTTCTATGAAATCTTATCTTTCACTTACATATGACATTACTCATGAAAATACAATAATAACAAAAAAAAATTACATTTAACATTGATCCAACAAACAATCTCGTATGGAAACCAACGTCTTCCTTAATCAAAACAATGTTCAATTTCCCACTCAACACAATCCTATTTAGAAAAAAATTTATTCCCACTTTTAAATTTCATTAAACCCATTTTGACTCACAAAATGTAGGGAATATATGAAAATTAAAAATCTCCATGGGAATAGAACCTTTAAAATTAATACCAAAATCAAACCATTTTATAACATGCTTCACCTAACATTCAAAATTGAAAGACACATTTAAGATGAAAAAGAAAGAATAAAACATGAAATAAAACACATTTCTCTTATAAAATAAATTTTAAATAAAAATCACTAATAAATATCTTTGAAAAAACATTTTACACCATTAACACATGGAATAAAAACATATTCTATAAACACCACAATAATGACTAGATGAAACATTTCCACTTTAATTTAAAAAAACCCGTTTTTATCCCATGTGCATCTCAATTATTTCAAAAAATGTTTCTTACCAAAAAATAATAATATATATAACACATTTACTCAATAATGAATGAAAAAAACTCATATTACTGTTAAAAACCATGGAACCAATAACCTCAAACTTTTAATAATCGGGAATGCGGTGTAAAACCACAGATGAAACGCCAAAAGACCCTGTAATGGAATTATCGATAAAAAATCATTATTTTTTCAACAAAAAACAAACATTCAATGCCAATTTTTGATAAAAACCCTTCGTAATAAAAAGAAAACAATAATAAAGGAAGAATAAATCTTGAAACAGGGAGAAATCATGAGAATAGATACTCACATGATGATTTTTTGATTAAATATTCCTAAATACACCCTAATGATGATTCTAAAAAGGATCAAAGAATGATTGAAGGAATATATCATTGCAAAAAATCTAGTATGGGGTGGATGGAAGGTTATTTTTTGTTGTAATCAAAAATAGAACAAGATTAATTTTTTAATTTTTAATGACCTGGATGGGTTTCATGGTTAGCTCGCATGGTTTTCCAAACAACGAGTGACCATTCATCCAAAATTTTCCAAGAGTAATACGTTTCATGGTTATCCTACATGGTATTTCAAACCCTGCAACAATAGTGTGGTTTCCACTATCAATAATGAAATTTTTTGTTTATTGTTTCCATTTCTAGGGTAAATAGATTTGATAAACATTTTCCCCAAAATTCACCACATGTTGTCAATCCCAAAAAATAAATTTCTGACTAATGACTCAATGGGAAGACCAATGATATTGTCAAGAAAAAATTCAAAAAATAATACCTCATAATAAAAAATATTGTGACATAATATGATTTATCAAACATTTCATACACCATAATAATAGAAATTCCTAACCCTAATGGTTTATTGGATACCAGGAAAATTGATTAATTCCATTATATAAAAAATAGTTTATTTTTTATTTTCAAAACAAATTTCGAAAACATTGCATTAAAACATAATCTCCTTTTCAAACAATCTGAACAATTAAAGATTCATTTATAATCTAATTCTAAATTATCATTTTTTTTACATGGGGAATCATCAAAATATGAATCTTTATGAGAATACTAACAATGTAATCACCATATAAGGATAGGTTTTATATATCTTAGTTGTATCATATCACAAAAAAAGTATTGTCCCATTATCTAATGTATTAGAGATCTATAGCAGGGTATCCCATCATCAGTTATATTTTATTCTCAGCCATAATTAATATAATTTTTTAAAATTATATAATAAAATAAACAATTATATCATTTAAATAAATCATTAAATCCTTTGGAATTGGTATACAACACCATAAGTAAACATACCATTTCCCATTACGAGGAGAATGTTTTTTATAATTTTATGATTTTTTTTCAAAAACTAAAAATTACCATAATTTGAGAGAAAATTTACATTGAATATAACCATTGAATCTTATATATGAAAATTATGATTGAACTGAATTTAATAAGTCAATGGGAATCAATCATGACATATACATTAGAAAAAAGAAATTTTGGATAATCGAACATCTAAAAGACCCATATGTTATATATTATAATGATTCCATTTTAAAACTCTAAAATGAAAGATAAATTTAACTAAAAATGATATTTAACTGTCAATATTATATGAATTATTAAATTAATGGGACATTATTAGAAACAAGTATATTGAGGATAATTATTTGTATAAAATAATTCCAAAAAATATAATTACTTATTTTATCATTAAATATATTCTATGATTATATTATCTCTAAATGAAGAATGATAGAATTATATTAGCTTATGAATTATTAATAAAAAATTTCATTTATTTTTAATTATCATTAATAATTGTATAAAATTTATTTTTTTGGCTTATTTAGTGACAAAAATGGTTATGTTTGTGTTGGATGTTTCATTGCCTTATGGTTTACAATCTGCAAAACAATCATCTGTGTATTTACCATGGTAAGAGGTGTTATAGTTCCATTATATTGAGAATCTAAAACATGTAATAATTCTAATATTTTTTCATTAAATACACATCTAAATCAACCCATGTGTGGTGGTCATGAAAAATGAATCACATTGTTTTATGTAGACAATAGTCTGTATAGAATAATGACCAATGTATTGAATTTTATAAAAGGTGGAATATAATTTATTTGATAATATAATTATTTATAACAATAGTAATTATTTCATATGAGTCATATTATGTAATTAATTACATAATTAATACTATTCTATTAATATGTAGATGAAAATGAATCACGTCTCTTCATGTTGGTGGTCTTCCACAAGTACGCATTAATGACCTTATCACTTTTCAATTAACCGAAAGGGTATCATCTTAAGTAACAAATTATACTTCCTTAGTATTAATAATTTCAAAATAATAATATATATTCATTACATATAAATTTAAACTATCTATCATAAGATGTAATATAAAATAGAAAACATATCATTGTAGAGGTGATATTTCCAATGTAGACACAAGTGATGTAATCATTTATCATAGGATGGAAAATAGATTTCAAAGATATATTCCATGGACATCATATAATTTTAGAATAAGTAATATACATATAGATTTATGTTATAGTGGTGATTAAATATTTTATGTAGGTATAATACAAAAATAGTGTGAAATAGATCGGTTTGGATATATACCTTGTCCTAAGATATCTCCTTATGAGATTATCGGCAATCCTTTTTTGATTAGACATTTATGAATAACAGGACCAATAGATTGTGGGTATAAATTTTGGGGATATATTTGGGGCATAGAACTCATTATAGTTCAGAAAAGGTGTGATGATGGAGTGACTAGATGTGACCTTCCAAATATCAGGTGAAGGGAACGCATAAAATTTTTCTAATTTTTTTAATATAATTTTTTTTATTAATCTTCATAACATGGACCAGGAACTATAATTTGTTCTTATTTTAAATTTAAATGCGAAAAATAAAATCATTCAAGGGGATCTAATATAATTTTTTTTACTTATCCCATAGGTTTTTCTTTAATTATCTTTATTTACCCATAAACAATGTGACACATTCTTAAAATGGTTACTATTCATTATAACTGAAAATTAAATTAACCCCTTTAGTAAATGTTATCCTCAAAATTGGAAATTCATAATAAAATTTTAAAAATTAAATATGTAAAACTAGGTGAAATTTATTTTAATAAAAGTGTTTAAAAACCTTGTACGACATGATTTATAGTTATTTTGATTTTAACAATAAGAATGAACTCATATAGAAATCAATGATAATATATAGTCCTAATGAATATTTTATATTATTTTAGATAAAATCGATATTATATTACTGTGAAAAACATAAAAAATAAAATGAGACTTTTCCATTTTTTATTTAGTGAAAATATATATTTTTTAATAACTTTTTTTAAAGGTTGGGGTTGAAACCTCATTTTGTAATTTAAAACAAAAACCTCTTTAGACTGGGTAGAGGGAGACCCAATATATATCCCGAAGGCCTAAGGCCAAGTGGCCTGAATACTAGGCTTCAAAGCCCATTTTTTCCCAAGGGCCCCATGGTGAATAGTATTGCTACAGTACCCGGATGCTATAGTAATAGCTATAATATCGTCGCCGCTACAGTTCTTGCTACAGTGCCTCCACTGCTATAGTTCCTCCACCACTATAGTTTCACCACCTCTATTGTATCCTAAAAATTAGTCCCCTCTAGGATTTGATCCTATGAATTTTGGATGCCAAGTAGGAGCCTATAAAATATATCATATTCAACATATAATATCATAAAATTTTTGTTTTAAATTCGAACATTTATATATTGAAAAACTATTCAATTAAATAAACCTATTTTATTTATATTTGGATTTTATAGAAAGTAATTTTAAAAACAATGGATAATTAAGTAATTAATTAATATAAATTATAATATTGATTTAATTTTGGGATTAGCTGGATTTCAAAATTTTCCCCATTTAAAAAATTATTTCTATAGAATTTTCTTCATTACATAAACAAGTTCGAGTATTATCCTCATTAAAGTTTCTGATCCCATGATTCTTCCTCAATCATGTGATTATTACATAAAATATTAACCTAATGTATCTGATTAGTTCAAATTTATTAAATCCTATAATCAAAAAATAAACTATATATTCATTATGAGATATATTAACCTATAACATGATGACGTTAGGGATAAAGACAATATTTGAATCAATTACTCACTTACATCACAATAAATCATAAAACACATCATGTTCATGAGATAAACAAAGATGTATTTCAACCTAATCAAAAAAATATTCCATATTTTCTTTAATTTAATAGGACCCAATGAATCATGGGACCAATTTTCATTTTTTTACAAAAATTTATTACACCCATCTTGGGAGATATTTAAAGAAATACATAAGCACATACCTCAAAAGAAATATTATTTATCTATTTTTATACATAACTCATTTTCCTATACTATGTTTTCCAAATTTTATTCCCAACTGTCATTAATTTCATTACTATATCATATTGAAATTATGGTCCCATCAATATCAACTAACCAACTTAATCCCAAAATACTTGAGTCTGACAATATTTTATATATAATACATCAATGTGTGTCATCTGTATACATGTATGAAAACATTTATTATAAGTAAATTGATCTAAATATGTATTAAGATCTCAACATTCCAGATCATATAATGATATTTCTCAAAATATATATTCAAATTTATAAATTTTATTCTAAAATGTTCGAAAAAATAATGGATGCGAGTTTGTACTAAAATTTAATTCAATACTCGCCATATTTTTAGGTCATTTAAAAAAATTTCTATATACATGTTATCACAAACACACAAAAATAAGGAGATAGATCCCATTTAATAGAGATACCAAATTGTGATAAAACCTTCCCATTTTATCTAAATATATTTAATCTCGATTAGAAATAAAACACATAGATTTAGTTAATCAGTCAATAATAATCATTATAATTTTATTGACTCAATATATATTTGATAACCCCAATATGATATTCTGGTATATGATCACCCATTTTCATTCTAGAACCAATTACAGTTGATTTATGTAGATAAATATTGCCCAATCAGCATTAGCATGCTTAAAATTAATTCGTTTCTTATTAAAATCAGTTATGTCCTTCTTCATACCTTACAACAACAATAAATCCCAAGGGTCTTTGTACATGGCCCCATCCTTAAACATTACATTATAATGAGTTTTAGTCATTAATTTTATTTCTTTCAATTTTTTAATATTTACAATTTTAATGTTTTACAGAAATATGACATAATTTATATATATATAAAATTAAATATAATGTGGACACATCTGATCAGTATCCATTTTTTCCAAAATATATAACATTTAATGTAAATCATGAATTATTTTCCAGGAAAATTTCAATAACCACAAAAATTAATCCTTTATTTCCCTTACCCATCCTTAAACCATGTTTACAAATATTAATAATCAGAGATAGGAAAAATTCATAATAAGAAATATAAAAAATAAAGGACACCATTAAATTGGTAAAAAAAATGTAAACACATGTAACATTTAATTTTATATTAAATATTATATGAGAATATGAAATAAATATTTTTTAAATGAAAAAAAACAAAAAATTGTCTCAAAGAAAATCAATAAATCCCATATCATGAAATTAAACCGCTTTTTTGATTAAGAGAATCTTATACATAAACCCTTTCAAAACCCTTTTAATTAGAATAACAATAAGGCCGAACTCCAACACTATAATTAAATAATTCATTGTATATTTGTAATGGGGATCAATATTTTATAAGCTATATTGTGATCATTCGTGTACTATGATGGGGCTCAACCCTTCATATAGAAAAGATTAGGATCACCCATTTCACATAATCTATAATGATGATCAACCCTTCATATAAGCAATATCAAGCACACCTGTGTGCTATAACACAGCTCAATCATTTGTATAAAGTGTATTAGAGTCACCAATTACATATAATGATCATATAAAATATCTATAATAATATACAATCACTATATATCAATTTTAATACTTTTTGTAATCCCATATGAAAAATTCTTTCGAAAAAACTACCATTTTGTTTTAAGAGACAATTTCCACTTCAAAAACACAATTTTCATAAACCATTTTAAATATCAATTTAAAATATTTATAACAATTGTTTTTCATTTAAGTAAATATAAAATATTAAAATTTATTCAAAAAATAAATAAATTTCAACGATGGCAGAAAAGTCATTGTCAGTCTAGTTGTTAATAATGGTACATTCCTTTTTTCATTCTTCAATATGTTCTCTATAAAATATGTAGAAATATTATTTATTTAATCCTTCTACAAAAACTAAAAATAGTCATTATATTTCATTTATTACCCTTTTATACGAATATACATAAATATGTAATATAATATCACGAATATTGACATAGTGAATTGATTTTTAAGATAAACCCTTATACATTCGATGTCTACAATACCAGTTTAATCATTTAAATCTCAATCACCATTATAGAATAAAATTTAAGAAAATTTTAAATATAATGAGAATATATAAAATATTGATATTTAATTTCAAGGTTATTTATATAATCAATGTAAAATAATAAAGTTGTATATCATCAAGAAATGTCTCAATGAAATAAGATTTAGATAAAATCCCTTAACTTGATTCTAAATTGCCACATGTGCCATTATCATACCCAATAATAAATTTATGTTTTTTATTCACATTCATCAAATACATTTTAACATTTATTATTACTTTTATTTCACATATTATTGTTTTTTATACAACAACATAAACAATTAATTCTATGTCTATTGATTTGACAATAAATAGTTTAGGTGACATAACGACTATGGTTGGTTGACTATGGCCAAAGAGGTAATTATATATACATACCTTGAATAAGAATACATAAATAATTATCATAATTATTCATAAATTATGATTTTTAAAAAAATAATAAAATATTTTTTTTGGAAAAATGAACAAACGTTACAATCATATAGATGGTATGTCATAGTTATGCATCATTAATGTTCCTTCTTTTCAATGATCATTATAAAAAAATTTAGTTAATAATCATCCTTCCATAATAATAATTATATATTATATATCATATTATTTAACCATATATACTTATAAATATAATTATTATTATATAAAATTAATCACTTCTTTTTGAGGATATGGTAGTCCACACATCCAAAAAAGAAGGTTATCACCATTTCAATCCCTAAAATGGAAACAATGATATTATATATTATATTTAGAAAATGTAATAATATAATAAATTTAATATTAATTTCATTTATATCAATTATTTTTATTAAAACCATCTTTAATAGATTCCATGTAATGTGTGAATATATCACATCCCAGTGAAGAGGTAGTAGTCCACACGTGCACCAATAATGATACCATATTTCAAAAAATGCAAAGACTGAATATTTTTGTTATATAAAAATTAAAAAAGAATAGACACAACATAAATATCACATATATATATATATATATTAAATAATAAAAGTACTTACATCATAATTCCATCCTATAAGAGTTAGTAATGCAAAAAAAATGACATCCTTTCATTAGGCGGTAGTTCGTTGTACATAATGGAACTATCATTACCCATTTGATGGAAGTGTGTGTAGGTATAGGTATACCCATTACAAATAACATATCAATATATTGATAATACTTATTTTATCATATAATCAGTGAATAATTATTGAAAAATGTGTGTATAATAAAATGAATCATAAATTTGTGTTAAATAATGTTATGTCATTTTCAGGTAACTATTTTTGTTCTTCACTAAAGGAAATAATAGGTTGTATTTATGAAAAACATTAGAACTCTAGGTTGATTTTAAGTATTTTGGGATATTATTTTATTAGGGTTTGGATGATTTAAAGTGAGTAGATTGATGTGATGTTGTTAGGGGTGTGAGTGCCTTTTAGTGGGGGTTGAATTCTTGTAAATATCCAAATGAAAACACTATTGGGAGGTATATATTACATCATGTGCTTTGAAAATGAAAAATAATGGATTATATTAGACTTATGGTTGATCCAAGTTCACATTGAACAAAAGAACATTTTTATCAGTTTTCCTTTGTATTAATGTTTACTTATTTTTTATATTTGTTTTTCATTTTGGTAGATAGTTTTCTAACATATGTAACTCATAAATTAATTTGAATTTAAATTGATTACTATTTTAAAATTTATATTCCCTTAATATGAAACATTATCTATATTTATAATATAAAAATATAATTGGTTTTAGAAATTGACTTTAACAAAAACACATGTCACACGTAGAAACACAACTATAACCCTAACTACAGTAACAATGTTTTTAATTTTTATTGGTCAATAGTTTAGTTATAAAAGATTAATCAGACAATGAATAGATAATATTGGATATATAATAAAATTAAAAATCAATGGGCTTAATATAATATTTTGAGTAATTCTAAATATTAAATATCATTTATTTAATTTAATTATTTACTAAATAACACATGATTTTTCATTTATTTATAATTTAATGTATTTACATAATATAGAAAAATTTAATATATAATATTAGGATGTCAATAAGTCTTTTATGTTGAAAAATAATATTTTAACCAATCTTATGTATCTTCTCTTATACTCCAAATCTTTGTATGTGTTAACGGAAAGGGCAGTTCATTTTTTCCATTTTGTTTACTTTTCTTATTATACTAGTTATACTAATTTAATAGTACCCATATTACTCATAAAATTGATATTAAGTTGGGTAGTGTCAAAATATTACCATATAATGGGTTTTTTTACAAGTTTTGGGATATTTATACACCTTATTTTTTACGTTAAATGATAATGTATAATTATTTTTACCGTAATAACTACAATAAATTTTAATTAGTTTCACATCATTTTTGTAAAAAAACATTAATTTTATATAATATAAATTATAAATTATTCTTTATAAAATAACTGAATCCATTATAACAAATTTTAAATAAAAAATTGGGAGAAATTAATTTTACATTAATCATGAAGACAATATGAGACATCAGGTTTTTACGGGAAAAATTACAAATGATTGACATGTTTTTATATCCAATTTCAATGTGAAATTGATTTAGATAATGAAAATTAGACTGATTTTTATAAAATTGAAATTATTATACATTAATACCATGTAAAATAATATATCTATATAAATATAATCGATGAAAAGGTAGTTTTTATTTAAATTTTTTTTTAATCAGTATGCATCAAAACATGAATCTTCTGGAAAATCAACCAAAAATAAACCCAGAGTAAATTTTATATTCATATTTCAGAAAATTGTTTTATTTTTTAATATATAAATTATAAATGTGTCAAAATTTACTTTTAAAATAGGTTCTCCATTAAAAGGATATACTACTTATTTTTGGAAAAACTTTGTTTTTATGTATAAAACTGAATTTATTCTTATCTTATGAATATGAAATCTATTGGATTAATGTAGAATTTTTTTATAAAAATTTGTATACATATTAATGTACCCAATATTCACACCCTCCTATATAACATACAGGTGATAACATCCACATTAAATAATCATATCAATAGTATATTATTGTTTATTAAGACTCGACCTTCCGGTAAAAGAACTTATCGAATAAATTCTATGTTATAATAAATGAAATATAAAATTGGTGATTCTTATAAGGAAATATTAAATATGAATTTCATGTTTCTCAAAATATCAACAAAATTTAAAAAATGAAACAATGTACTTCATAAAATATCAGGATGTTACACACTACCCCCCCTTAAAATGAATTTTTGACATGAAATTCGCATTGGATATAAAATGATTATGATTCTTAGATTTTATTTATTACAAGAAATATCTAAAATTGAATAACAAGAAATCCTCTTAAAAATTTAAACTAGAAACAAAGGTCCCCAGAAGTTCTGCATAACTAGGAACCCATATGAGGTAAAAATGGTGGGAAATTAAAACTTGGATTGGGAATGGGAAACTCATTCACATTGGATAGATGATAGTGATATAGAATATGGTAAACATTAAGTAAATGAAGAAAAAACCAAAATAAAAATAGGGGTTGAAAAAATTCATTGATATCATAAGACAATTGGTAATAGTATATCATTTTTTAATATACATTTCCTATAGTTAAATGATTCCTTCACTATCTATATTATGACTACACGGAAATTTATATACTTGATGAGTAAAGATTAAACCATTTCTCAAATTACTCTATAAACAAATATTTTTCTCCAAAAAATGTATATTAAGGATGAATTTTCATTCCTAAATCACAAGAAACCACTTATATCATATCACATAATCCATAAGAGGATAAAATGACATTCCTCCTAACAATATATATTAACAGAAACAAACTTAGTTAGCACATATTATGATAACTCATACATATATGTTATGAGATGAATAATTAATATCTAATTATTTAAACTAATAAGCAACGTTAAAACTAAATAATTACATATATATATATAACCCTAATGGTAACCAATATAATTAAATATACATCCATGCTACTAGTGGTATTATTACTCAAATAAATTAAAAAAAAATACCTCAAACATTTATTAAAACTCAATAAATATAATTAAAGATAAATCCATTATTTAATAACATAAGAAAGTGTTTCAATGAAATTTGGAATATAAATGACATTTGAAAAATATATAACTTCTAGGATCTTATATTAATTCACCTGATGAACAAGGATCAAATATATAAGTTGAAAATTATTTTTCATTTAATAAGAATATTTCAACACTGAGTAAGACTCATCAGTCATGAATTTTTATAATGTCCGAACTCATTACAAATAATTCATTTTTCTATTTAATATCTCTCTATAATATCATTGTTGTATTGTTTATGGCTCATTTTCTTATAGTCACAAACCTTGTGACTAAATATACCACACCACTAAGACATTCCATATAGTTATATATATTCCCCCAAATAAATTTTAACGAACTTCAAAAACTTATTATTTTTTACTGTAGAATTAATATTTTGTTGCATCACTATTTCCTACCACATTTATTATTTCCTACTCATATCATCTCATGGTATGTAAGTGTCGTAAAACCCAATATCAATATATTATGTAAAAAACACAATTTTTCATATCATTTAAATTATTTATGGGATAATTCTCTTCATAAATATGGTTTAGTACCGATTTTATTCTATTAATTATACGTTCAATATCTTGTATAAATTCAGACAAATACATGACCAATCTGCTGAATTTTTTTTCATATACATCCACCAAATACATATAATTTTGCATCTACTCTTTGAGTTGTTTTGACATCATGTGATGAGAAACCTTTGGGAAATATTTTTCCTGGATAATATATATGAATGTTTACTATTCCAACGGATCAATATCGAATTTCTCTCAAGTACTCTAACCAATGAACACCATCGAAAATATTATCCTTTAAAAAAATAGATGTAAAGAGCTACATATTGACATCCTAAATATCTTAGGACTACAAATATCATATCCATGGCATTGAAAATCCTTCAACAACCGGTGGATCACATTATCAACTAAATGATGAGGGATTATTTAACGTTATGTACTCAATTATATAAATTTTCCTGAATGGTAGATAAGTTTACTCTATATTATGAATACCACTACCTTTAATATCTTGTTTCAACTAAGCCGCCAATGAAAAAAAATTGTTTTATTTTGATTCCAACTGTATTGGGATACTATTTTGTAAGGATATATTCATCTCAATTCCTTCCCACCAGATCTCTCGGTCCTCTATGGATTACCATTATTAATAAACATATTTTAGATGAATCAACATGGAAATATTAAAATGAATCATCATTTCTATTAACCATAACATAAAAACTTCTATAGTAATTTTATTAATACTATCCTAAAAACTATAGTTGTATGAAACATTAATTTATTAAAAACTATATGGCCCTTTCCGTAAACATTATATTATCATGATTTTTATTCTTGAATTTAAATTCTTCTAATTTTACTACCATTTCATGATTACATAGTTATAGAATAAGGTAATAAGTCATACATAAAAGCCCATAAAATAAAAAAGTGGAAACTTTTTATCTGTATTCATTTTTCTCATAATATAAGGCATTTAAAATTAATAATGATTTATTTTAATGGATATTTTCCAAGACATCAATAATGACTTATTCATTTCCCTTATACATCATTAAACCCTATGAAATCATTTAAACAATATGGTATGAGTGGAAACTATATGTCAATGATATAAAATAAAAGTCATCATTAATATGATAAAACATGAAATGTCAAATAACATTTACCTTTATCTTAAATATTATATTATAATGGGAAATAAAAACGTTTCACATGTTTAAAAACATAAATTATTCTCAAATAAAATCATTATAAACCCTAGCATAATATTAAACAACTTTTGTTTACTAAGAGCATCACATATATAATCCCTTTAGTAACCCTTTTAAATTGAATAAATACAAGGATTACTTCTAAAATTATAATTTACTAAAGAATTGGAGACCTATAATGTGGATAAAACTTGTAAAAACAATATTTATCCCAACCGTGGTCTATGATGGGCCTCAACCTCTCATATAATCTATATCAAGATCATTCATTTCACATGAGTTGTAATGTGGTTCAACCCTTCGTATAAGATAAATAGAGATCACTCATGAAATATAATGTAGATAATCCCATATTATTGGATGTATTGGGATCACCCATAACTTATAATTCACAATTAACAAATCTATTGTAAAAATATTCTGATCATAAAACATTTTTAAAATATATTTTAAAACACCCATGAAAAACACATACCATTTTCTTTTAAGAAACCTTTTTAAATACCAATACAATCATTTATTTGAAAACCCATTTTCAATACCAAAATTCCAAAAATATTAGGATGGATTTTAATTTATCAAATCATGAAATCATTAATATTATTCCAAAAATAAAATAATTTCCTGGCTGGTGGAAAATTTACTGTCGTTGTGATTGTTAAAAATGGATCATTAATTTTTTCATTTTCCTAAATGTTTTCTATAAAACATGTAACAATATTGATTTTTAAAACCAATTAATGAATTTATAAATATAAATTGAATATCATTTAAAACAGTTTTATATAAATATAAATAATTACTAAAAATAATTTCATGAATTTTAACATAGAGAAAATATTTTGAAATTAAATATTTAAACATTCAAAGTGTCACATAGCACTTTAGACATTTAAATCACGACCCCCATGAAATTAAAATGTGTAAAAAACAATAAATAACATGTTAGTAGATAATTTATGAATATATAATGTCAAAGTGGATGTATATACACATTAAAAAATAATAAAGGTGCATATCATGAAAAATGCATCAATAAAATGTGATTAAGACAAATTCTCTTACCTTGAGTCCTACTTGTCATTTGTGTTTTTATCACCATGAATATTAATTTTATAAAATTTATTTATATTATTAATAACAATTATACATTTTATAAAAACATTTATTTCACTTATTTCAATGATTTATAAAACATCTTAAACAATTAAATATAAATCGGGTGGTTTGACCATATTCAGTTTAGTTGTCAAAACAACAATGGTTTGTTGACTATTGTAAAAGAGTTCATTATATAAACATAACAATAATAATAATAATAATAACATAATTATAATATATATTAATTAATTATACTTTTATAACTAATCATAAATGATGGTTATGAAAAATGAACGAACAACACAATAATAAAGGCGGTAGGTCGTACGTACGCATGGGTAACGTTCCCATTTATCAATGATCATTATGGAAAGATGGTTAGTAAGATTAATTTTTAAACAATTATTCTTATAACATATATAAAATATTATTTAATAATATAATCTTATAAATAAATTTATTTTTAATTAAAAGGAATTGCATTTGATCAATGAGTTAGTAGTCTACACGTCCATGACAGACATTATCAATGTATTATTCAGTGAAAAGCTAAAAATTAAAATGATATTATATATATATAAACATAATTATGTAATTAATATCATAGGGATTTAATTATATAACTTATTTTTTTAAACCATCCTTAATAGAATCCAGTTAATGTGTAAACACATCACATCGCTCTGGGGAGGTAGTAATCCACCTACCCACAAATGATTTTATTATATTCCAATAAAATTTAAACAATGAAGTTATTGGTTTTTATAATATTATATAAGTATAATGTAAACATAAATATCATATATTTCATATAAAAATTGAATTTCCATCATAATTTCCAACCTTGAGAGGTGGTAAATGATAAAATAATGAAATTCTTTTGCGAGGGAGTCGTTCATCGCAAACAAATAGAAAATTCATTACTCATTTGATAGAAGTGTTTCTAAGAGTAGGTTTAACCATTAAGATAGAATCATATTATTATATTTATGATACTGTATTTATAATATAATCATGTAAAATTAACATTGAATTTGTTGAGAACGAAATTAAATACAAATGGTTGTTGAATTGTGTTACCTAGTTTTCGGTTAACTCCTTTTGGTTTGCAATAAAGGGATCTCTTGGTTGAATTTTATAAATAATTGTGTAAAATTGTTTGAGTTTATGTGTGTTGGGAGATTGTTGTTACAATGGTAGGATGGTTCATGTGGTCTTTAGATGTGTAAATAAGTGATGGGTTAGTTACAATTTATAGTTAAGGGGGATTGGAATTCTTTTAAATATAAAAAGGTAAGAATTAATTGGAGGTCTTCATTTCCTTATATTCATAAAAATAGAGAGATAATGGATTAAATATAAGATATGGTCTAGATAAAATCCCAAACCCAAAAAATTAACATCAATTTTGTTATTTTTTCATAATCATTATGCTTCCATAATGTTTTTTATTTTTTATTTTAATTTAGGTAAGTAGTTTTCTTATATATGTAATTCATCTAGAAAAAAAACTAGAGTGAGAAATATTAAAAAATTTATAGAAACATATTTCAAAATATTATTTCAAATTAATATTATAAAAACCCTATATGTGTTGGATATTAGTTTTAACCAACACCCATGTTTCGCTTGAAAACACTTCTTTAACTCAAATTCCACTATTAATGTTTTAACAATTTATGGGTCAATATATTTCTTATAAAAGTTAAATTGTCACATTAATGGAACATAATTTATATTTATTAACACTTAATAATGACTATGTATAATTTAATATTTTTGGTGATTTGTAATTATTTAATAAAATATCATTTATTTTAGTAAAATATTTACTAAATAGAAACTGAATTTTCATTTGTTAATAGTTTAATGTAATTATATCATTTTAAAAAAATATAAATTATTATGATAAATATATCTGATTAATATTACATAATTTAATTTATAACCAAACCTATGTAGCTTCTTCTATTCTCCAAAGATTTATATGTGTTAATGGAAAAGAATGTTAATTTTTTGTTCTTTTTATTATATAAAATAATATATAAGTCACATTCATGGAATAATATACCAATAACTCAAAAAATGATAATAATATGGTGAGGGTTGAATGTATATATACATTTTGTGTTGGAAAAGTTTTGGCATATTTATACTCCTTTTATTCTATGATTAATCATTATGTAAAAATGTTTTTTCTTAATCACTATAATTTATTTTAATTAAATTCAATAATATTTTTGGTCAATTTTTTTACACAGTTAGAAATTATAAATATGATACTCAAAAAAAATGAAATATTGTTTACAAATTCTACCCATAAAAGTAGAAAAAATTAATTTACAATTAATCATATAGATGGGATGAGACAATAAGGTTTTATAGAAAATAGTTCAAAAGTATGACATTTTTTATATCCAATTTCGATTATAATTTGATTACAATTGAATAAATTAGATTTATTAATGGAAAATTCAACTAATTATATATTTAACCATTTTAAAACATTATTTTACTATCAAAATAAATTACCCAAAAAATAAATTTTCAATTAAAATTTATTATATTCACTATTCATTAAAACATGAAACTTCTTAGAAAAATAAAAAATTTAAAAAAAAGTAATTTTTAAATTCCAATTAAAAAAATAAAGTTTATTTTTCCTTATAAAAATTATAAATGTGTGAAAATTTATTTTTAAAATTTGCGTGTCACTGGAAAGTGATAAAACTGCTTTATAAAATACAATTTTTAATTGTAAAACGATATTTAGTCTAATATTATACCAATAAAATATATTGGATGAATGTAAGAAAATTAATAATGTTTTGTTAATAAAATATATTTATTTATATTCACACCATACAATATATAATCCAAGATATAACATCCATATCAAATAATCATATCAACAATATATTATTTCTTAGAAAGACTCGGCATTGCGTGTAACACAAGATATTGATGAAACACAATGATATGTGAAATTAATGAAAATTGTAGTTATTATAATAATGAAATATAAATATTTCATTTCATATATCCCAACCTATCAAATAATTTAAATAATTTTCAATGAATATATTTTATATAACTTCACGATGTTACCATCTGTATATTATAGTGCTACCAAGATGAATAAAAAATAGGGAGCAATGAGTTTTGATTAATAATAGCTTATTAAAATAAGAATCACTCAGAACATGTAAATAATTTTATAATTATTATGGATACTTTTTTAAACACATTAACCTCTAGTAACATACACTTTTTGAACAACTATACACTTTCTTGAAAACCATGATTTTCCTTCTAATATGGATTAATTATTTTTGACACAGATAACTATAATGTAACTCAGTCAACAAGAATGATGATTCTAGATACAAATTTTCCATTCCAAAAGTTATTAGTTAAGGAAATAAATGATTATATTATAGATGTAACAATGTTAATAATGCATTATATTTTTTAATATGGTTATTAGATTCCTTATTTTCATACCAATATAATGCTTAATTGAAAAATAAAAAAAAAACCGACATAATATTTACCCATATTAAATGCCTCACAGTTACTCTTTTTTAGAGAATATATACATTAAAACATTCATGCTCAGTATATAAATCACATTTCTAAAAATATAGATTATTTTTTTCATTTATTTAAAGAAAACCTAATGCTACCAGCTCGAGGAAAATTTATGAATATTTCTAATCATAGGGTTTTGATTAAGGAGATTTATACATGATAACCCAATAAATATACAACGAGACTCAAACTAATCCCATAAAATAAAAATAAAATTATTTAAAAAAAATTCATTTAGTATCATGATTGATAAATCTATAAATTTATTCAATATTCTACTTGATACATAGAAACATTCACTACACCTCTATTCCCAAATGAATTTTACACTTTTTTATATTAACATAGTTAGTGGTCTACATAACCCAGGAATGTATCCAATAAACCATTAGAAGTAACCCTCTAATCTATGGAAAATTCTATTATTATAGAAATTTTGTAACTTATAACCTCTCACATACCTTTTGATTTAGGGGGGTTAAGATTTATGACATATATTGAAATAATAGTGGAAAATAATTAAATTTTCTATAAATAATTAAAATTTACTAAATGACCCATATAACATCTTTTTATTTAATTAATTAAAAATAATCCTTTGTTGTTTCTTGTGATATTCATATATTTTATAATATATAATATTTTTTTTGATAAAAAGAACCCAAAATTAATCCCAACACTTCATAAATTCCTTATTCATTATATACTTTAATATTATGGGAGAATTTTGTAAACAAAAGGAGATAATAAGAAACTTAAAAAACACCTTGTACAGAACACCATCCATAGAATTTCATCCTCCATATCCTTTAAAAGAGTATACACAGGCCTGATATCAATGATTAAAAAATAACGACGAACTTAAATTTAATCAATTAATTCGATGATATAAGTATTATCATACATGTTCATAGAAATTCTCTTATTGATTCCTCTATAATTATTGTTATGTATCAAGGAACAATTTTTATTTTAACCAAAAGATCATGGTAAACCAAATAAAACTCAATATGGAAGATGTAACCCATATCACAAAATCTATGTAACTACCTTTTCATTTCTAACTAATCAATTGTATCTATTTCATACTGAAAATTTTAAATTGGGGTAGCATCAGGAACTATGTTAATATTAAAATCGTTTTCTTGTTCAGTAATTATAATATGAAAATAATTAAGATGTATAACGTAATATTCATATACTACCATCACATAATTAATTTGATCAATTCCATTATAATCATCAATATGTTCCACAGGAAAATAAACATTTATGTTTCATTAGCTTTCCATACTCTTGATATGTTATCAAGGTTATAAATTCTTTATTATATACAAACAAAAACACATTATTTAATTTTTTTTCTCTACCTACAAAATATTTCAAATTAGGGAAAAAATCCAACACATCCCTATAATAAAATAATATAATATTATAGGAAATACAATAAATATTTTATAAAAACCCATTTCAAATATAACAATATAATAATTTATATAAATTATTATTACCATTGAATAACCCCATAAGCTTTTAACTAATTTCCTCACATCATTTCATGAAGTGGTATTTCTATTTTATTTGAAAATTAATCTAATATAAACAAATATGCAAATCCATAATCAAATAATTCAATTGTATATTCTAATTAAAAAAGTAATATACTATACCCATATTAATTTGGGGTTATCCATATACCATTTTAGTAGAAAAATGATTTTATGGACACTTCAACATATGATAATAATGATTCCCACTATGGTTGACTAAATTTAGACATGTATTTCCATAATTCCCCAACATAATGAAATTAAAACATTTCACCATAATATTTTCATAATTGATCTCTCCATAACCATCTCTATTTTAATTATTTTCATGAACCATGTGTATAGAATTTTTACATTGGTTACACATGAATGATATTATTATACATTATCCTAAATGTTACATTCCACCCGTATTACTGGATGAAAAATAAATTTTTCTACCATATGGGCCCATCAATGAATGATTCCCCAATTCCTTGCACGAGGATCATTTTTTATCTTTATTATTGTAAAATTATACAAACATCCTCTGAACATTGTCACAAAACCATATAACTTTATCATATCCTCCAAACTCATAAGTATTATGAGCCCTTCATAGGCAATAATTCAATAGTTGGTAAAATATTCCGATTTTAATCTCACGGTCCAAAAATAGTCATGGATGATAACTACAATTTCTATAAAATTACATCATAGGTAGATTCAGAGTTAACATTTTTTTATGATCTCTATAAATAATTAATAGACTTCATGGAAAATATCATCCACTTCAAGGAATCTATATCTTCCATTTCATTATATTTATTATTAAATGGACACCAATGATTGAATTCACATTTAAAATCATAAATTTGAATGGTTTCCTTCATAATTACTAATCGTAATAGAAAAAAATATTATCTAAATAATTAATCCATACTTCAGAATTCACTAGGTCTACGAACTCAGAAAAAGATATTGGGTTTTAATTCATGAAATTATATACAATACTCATTTTACACTATCAATAATTATGTCACACTATTACATTGGTTCATTTATTGATCGGTTGTGTCAAATGAATTAACAAACCTACAATCTACAACATTCCAATAACATCAATTCTAGTTTTCTGGTTCATTTTGATATTGTCCTCCTAATGAATTTTACCTTAGATTCTTTGTCTACACTTGGAAATACCATTCTAAGATGATAGTGATAAAATCAGGAAACATGATATCCTTAAAAATATATTTAATGATAAAAATTACAAAAAATATTAGGTTCTATTTATAGATTCCTTAAACATCATGATTTCCACTAAGGTTATTTAAAAATTTACTCTAATACCATATATAAAAAATATTACCTTATTTAACCCATAAATACATTACTAATAAAAAGTTTTTAACATTCATATAATTCATGGATCATTTTGGTTTGTTATTATTGATTATTTGTTAAAATATTTCATAATAATGTTTAAATTTCAACATAGTTTCCATTTTATTCCAAAATTTTATTCATTTATAAATACAAACTTTCGTCATTTAATGACACTACTATATTGAGTACATGTATATTTTTAACATCACTAATCATTACTGAACCATAAATTAAATCATTTTTAAAATCTATAAGAGAAAAAAAGAACAATAAGCGAAATAAAGGTAAATAAAACTATTATTCCATTAGTAAACCTAAAAAATTTAAAATTGTGTATCTTTTATCTCTAGAAGAAAATAAAATAAACCTAAATTTTAAATTTAATTTACCATGGAAACAAATATAATTTTTAATAGATTTCATGAATAATTGAATATAAAATAATAATTAAATAACAATAATCCTAACAGTTTCTTTAGTTGTATAAAATATTTGGAATAAGGTTCAATGAAAAAATAATCATTCACCATTATTTTAATAAGATAGAAATAAACATTCCATTAATGGATAATCGCATTTTATTATGTTTTTAGATAATGATATTTACATTATAAATTGTTGTAAATATATAAAATTAGTACCTTGGGTCATTATCCTTATATCAACCCATACAAGAACCCCTATAATGGAATTACTAAATTTGATGATTCTCAAATCTTTTTTGGAGTAACCTACCATTGGTAAACATTTTAACCTCACCTAATTCATTAGAGATATATATCGATCTAGAAATTCATCAAATTTATTTCAATAATATCCAACATCATGTAAAACATCCATGAATCATATTATTAATAAAAAACATATATATTACACTTTCATCTAAAATCAAAGTTGAATTTTTAGTCGAGTCACCATGCTATAAAAATTTTAGTTATCTTAATAATTTTATAAAGATGATATATTTCCTTAAAATTTATTTTATTAGAATTAAATATTATAATAATATTTAGGTTAATATTTTCATTAAAAATAACAGTGGAAACATGTAGTGTAATCATGATAAACTGTAACATCTATGAAAACATGAAAAATTGGTCTATATATTTAATTAAATATATCCCATTTCACTTCGGTAAAAATATTAAAAAAGACAATATTTTAAATGTTCAAAATAATTATTTCAATTCTATGAAATAAATGAAAATTTGTTTAAAATAAATTTAACAATATATTTTTGTTAAATAGTTACACTCTTTGATATTTTTGATGTATATGGACATGGAGGAGAAACATTTTTTAATGAAAACATTAAAACATTATTGAAATTACCTCTTTGTAAGACATTTATTGAATTTTATGTTCCCTGACTCAAAAATATAAACATTATATAATATATTTAATTCCATTATAATATTTTTCATGTAATTATTATTACTATTCATTTTATTCTATTTTTTATCATGATATATTTGGTTACAAATATAGTTAATTTTTGTATTTTTTATGGTTATTCTTTTCAAAACGTAAAAAAATTATTTATCAACTATTTAAGTTGTTTTGCATGTGTTTTTGAATTATAATAATAATTTATAAATTGTCACATATAAAAATTAAATAATCATTTTAGTTCCTTCTTTTAAGGTGGTCATGATAAATTAATCCCATAATTTCATGGAGATGGTAGTCTATATATGCAGATTAATGAAATTAACTTTTATCTAATTGGTTAAAAAAATAAGGTAGATAATATTTTACATTTTCATAATTTTAATTTTTTAAATAAATATCATAATTATTCATTAATTACATCTTACTACCCAAACATTTTTTTGGATATGAAAAATGAATCATATCATTTCATTGAGGTGTTATTCCACACACACAGGTAATTATATAAATATACAATAGATTAATGGGTATGAAGATATGTAAATATTTATATTTAAATAAAAGTAAAAAAATCATTAATATCTTATTTTTAATTAATTTCATATTTACGACCATATTTGAGAGGGGTTTATGGATAAGGAATTAAATCTCTTTGTGGTGGGTTTGTTTCACACATAAGTGCTATAGATTTTCTCATTATATATAAGTTACAAAATAGATACAAAATCATTCGTACATAAAAAATAACATTTAAGCATATATAAAATAATAACTTTATTATATAATAGGGGTTCAAATATATTCTAAGGAGTCATAATAATATATAAACATGAAATATGTTGGTTGAGACATTTACCTCCTTTTCAGATGTCTCCCTTTAGATATAATAATAATCCTTATAGGATTGGTATTTTCATAATAAATTTACATATATGATGATTAAAAAGTTATTTGGGATAAAATTTTGTTGGTCTTTTATGCTAACTAGTTCTTAAAATGCTTGTGGATGAGAGGATACGAGATGCTCTTTATAATTATAGGGAGAGGAAAATATGTATTTATTCAAAAATAATTATAAATTTCATACTATTTACTAACTATATCAAGAACTATCAAAAAATTATATATTGAAAAGGTTATAACTTCTATTATCCAATCTGGATTAATGTACTATTTTGTGCCAATATAACATAGTTTTGTTTATTAATTAACCTGATTAAAGCATTACTATGGAGACAAATTTTTACCATGGATACTCTTAAAAATATAATAAATATAATTTGATATAATTATTAAATTTTATAATAATAATTCTAAATAGGTAACCATATTTATATATTAATTTATTAAAAGGACCAAACCATTCAATTAATAACAGTTCACCAAACAAAATGAAAAAATATTTCTCTGAATATTGTGGTTTGGAGCTTAAAAATGATTTTGTAAAAAAATAATGTTGATTAATATAAAACTATATAAATTATAATTAATAAATGATATCATATTATACATTAATACAAAATATTGTAATGGGAAATTATATTAATGTTTTATAATGAAATGAAATCCCATTTTTGCAAATGTTAATCATTTTCACTAATCATTGAAAAATAAATCTATTCAAAAAATTCATAAAAACTCACTATAATATATATATATTATATGATGATTCAAAAAATAATAATTCCACTTTATCTAATTCAATTTCTAAAAATATATATATATCTTTTAAGTAAAACCAAATAATAAGTGAAAAAAGAACATAATTAAATAAAGATGTATCTTTTTCAATTGAAAATTTATATAAAGTCATTTATAAAATGATAGTGAATATTAATCCATAAAATGAAAAATTATATGACATAATAATTATTTATTTCTAGGATTAAATAATATTTTTCAAATAGTAACTCCCACACCGTTCGAAGTCAGTATGATCAAACTTTGAGTGGAAAATAGAATTCCTTATTTTGTTGAATTATTTATGGTAACTATTTTTTTTACTATTAATGAACATAATCATTCATGAACCAATATATCTTGAATGTATTCAAGGACAATATAGGTGGTATCCTACTTTTTTTACACACTCTATTTTTGGGATCCTTTTCACTCGAGTGGATTTCCCGAAACAAGATACTAGTAATGCAAATGGATTTATTATAGGTGGTTGACCACTGAACCACAGTAGGATGTTGGATATGATAATAGGATATGACTATTGATATATTATTAAGAATATCTAGTCCTTTTTTATTTTTTGACCACATTTTAAAGAATTAGACTATGGTTGGACCTGTTGGTACCTATGTTGCTTTTATAGATTTAGCATAGATGTTTTATTATAGAATAGTATATAATATTTATTTACAGTTTTCTCATTGTTTTTGTCTTTATATATAATTTGATATTATGATTTTTGTTGATTATATGTTCTCACACAACTATTTATGGTTATATATACCAAATTCAATAGTCTCCCGATCACATCCTCTAAAATTTTTCATTGGACTGTAGGCATTGGTGTATTTGGGGGAAGGATTAAGGAATGTGGAACTAGGGTTTTATCAAGGTTATTATTAACTAGATCTATGGTGATATAATTATATTTAATATATGATGATGGTTTTCTATTTTAGAGAACATAATTTATCAAACTATGTCACTTAATCAAAACAAAAAGGATTATTCTAAAGGGACATACTTTATGATATACGGTCATGTTAAATTTTGATGTAGTCCATAGAGGTTGTGAAGTTAGGGGTATTTTTTATATAGTTTGTCTGAGTGATAATTTCCAAATATGTATTAGTTTTAGGTTATATTTCTATTCATTATCCTCTAACATTGTTATTACATTTATGGATTGGCATATTATAAGGCCCCATTATTAGACTTTAATAAATCAGGAGTAAAGTAAATAATTTGACATTAATTCGCATAGAGGATCTTCTCATGTTTTGATATTTAGAGGATTAGTTCATAAAATATATAAGAATAGAAATATTACAAAGTAGAAAAATTCTACTCACTATCCAGTTTGTTCATAAAATAAAATTTTTTAAAAATAATTATGGATTCACTTGATGTTTAAAAAACATAACCTTTTCATTAGTTAATAATTCACATTGAGGATCTTTTCAAGTTTAGAGAATTATAGAATTAGGTCATAACATATATATAAAAATTTGAGTATTATATGTAGACACTTTTATTCAGTATCCATTTTTTATAAAATAGAAACTCTTGAAAAAAAGAGTCATATCTTGTTCCATATTTTAGACATCATGACATTTCCTTGGTCTAATCCATGACCCTATTCATCTTTATGTCCTATGAAAAACATTTCAATGTAACTTGGGATTAGCATAAAAACCTCAGTATGGGATATACAAAGAAGGAAAACTGCTAGTTTTTCAAAACAACATGTAAACCTTGAATACTTTATCATAAGTAATAATTTTCACATTTATGAAGTATTAAATACTCTTAACTGAATAAAAGATCATTTCTAACCCTTTTATAACCTAAAGATTACCATAATACCCATAGAAAGAACACATAACATATATAGGTAAATTGGGGCATAAAGATACTTAAATGGAATAACCATACGGTTGACTTCCACACATATCACTAAATGGAATTTCCATTCGGCCGACTTCCTTACCCAATGCATTGGAGGTTATAATGTAACCACCCATCCTGGTTTATCACGACACCACCCATCATTTTTTTCAACACATAACCAACGGTCCATTGTCCAAGTACCATTATAACATCATAACACATAAAATATAGAAAATATAAACATTTCACTAATAATATTACATTTTCAATCATAAGAACTCATTTCCAGATATTGAAATAATCGATCCATTTCAAAAACCATTTTCAACACCCTAACACCCAAAAAAATAATAAGGGGCTTCCTTTTTCATTATAAATACATTAAGTCTTATAGCAGAACCCAAATAACTATTACGACAGTGGAGAGGCCATTATCGCCGAAAAAGTTAAAAACAATCCTTTTGTTGTATAGTACAAAAACATTATAAAAATATTCCAATTGAATGAAATTAAAAGTCAATGGGGTTTAATATATAATGTATAAATTAAGGAGTTGTATATTAACAAAACATGACTTAATGAATGGAGATTGAGAAGAAGTCCCTTACCTCATGTTTGATTTGACCCATTAATTCTTTAATTCCTAGAATAATAAACTTAAGATAATTTATACATTATTAAGAAACTTTTTAAAATTTATTTTTCCTTTTATATCATTTATTACCTTTCTATAACATTAATTTAACTATTTGATTTTATATCGGACATTTTGTCGATGTTTGGAACATGGCTTAAAAATGATCATTTTATATTTATAAATTGTCCTTGGGGTCGAAATTACATTATCTCCAGAATTATATTAATGATTTATATATCATATATATATCTTATATATCACATATATATGTATTTATAATAATTCATATCATTTGGATATATGAAAATGAAATGCACCGTTCATGGAGATAGTAAGTCGTACGTACGCAAGAAAGCTACTTCCATTTCAATTTTTTCATTTTAAAAGGAATGAAATCCAAATGATACATTGGTATATTATTATTCTAGTATAATAATATCATATTTTATATATGTTATATAAGTTCATTAACAGCTTCCTTTATACGTTCAATGTATGTTATGAATGATTTATATCACTTTGAGGGGGCGGTAGTCCACGTTTCCTCAAATGAATTATTTTATATATACAATATGAAAAGAATTAAGGTATGTTATAAAATAGAATTAATGAAGCATAGAGATAAAATAAATATCATAAATATCATATATAACTAAATTTCTATCATAATGGCCATGATAAGTGGTGGTAGGGGAATATTGAACAATCCTTCTTTCGTGAGGCAGTAGTTCGTCGTCCACAGAAACATTATGTTATATACCCATTAGATGGTGGTGTGTGTAAGTTTTGTCCCAATAATTCTCATAAAACAACCTAGGATGTATAGGAAACTGGTGTTGTGGAGTAAAAAATGAATAAGAACAACATAGGGAGTGATGAAGTAAAATAAAATAAGAGAACATGACTGAAGATGTTATCTTTAAATCTGATATCTCTCGTTGGTTTGAACAAAAAGGATTAATTGAAGTTCTTTATTCATATGTTAATTATTCTTGGAGGAAGAGAGGGATCTTGTGAGATTATTTGGGTTGATGTTGGATGATCCAAGAGGGTTTCAGAGGTGTGAGTAAGGGTTTTATTTGATAGGTTTTTATAAGGGGGATGAGGGGCTCTTTAAATAAGTGTGAAAGTATAATTTTATTATAAAATTATTTTCTGTTTTTAATTGTCCAAAACAAATTTAATTAGAATATAAGGTGAATATATGTCTAAATAATATCATTAAATAAAAATTTGATAGGTTTGGAATATTTTTTAATCCTTATCATTTTTTATTTAACAACTTGTTAACTTATATAACTTTTACCATGTCCTCTTATATATTCACAATACATGATTAAAATATTTACAATAAAATTTCAAGTGACCTCAAAATGGATCATTAATTAAAATTTTAACATCATTTATGTCAGTTTTTTAAATATTTTATATTTAGGATAGTTTTATCTTTTGATAAAATATTAATGTTTTTAAAACAACATTTATGTAATTTTATAAACAATTCACATCAAGACTTTTAAAAAAAATCTATAACAACATTTTTATTTTAAAAAAACTTCTTTAATCCAATTATAACAACTAATTATTATCTAAAAGTATTTCTGAAATAAAATGTTTCAAAATAAATTTATTTTAATATTTATAATATAATTTACTGAAATCTATTATTAATGAAGCAATTTCTACATCACCATTGTGTCAAAATTAATTTTATTTATATAATGTCTAAAAATTATAAATAAACTTCCATGATGTAGGAAATCATCGTATATTTTGAATGAATAACTATTGTAAAAGGGATAACTTATTTTAGCCCATAAAAATTTTGTTTTACTGAATGATATATGATTATATCATTTTTGAATTTACTTAAAATTAATTAATATAAAGTGTCATTATCACTCCCAAGTGGCTCAATAAGGTCCAAAAATCGCCCCAAGTATGCCCATTGTTGTCCATGTATCAACCAATAGGATTAGAACAAATTTTAGGGTAATTTAATATTTTTATAATAATATTTGATTACCAGATTTACCCTTTAACCATGGTAAATAAAATATTTAATGATGTAAATATTCATAATGTCTAAAAATAAATGATTCCTATGTACAAAATTTGGGCCACCTTATTTCAAATATGGAATCCAGTTTTTCAAAATTCAAAAAACATAGAAGTGGTAGAAATTAATTTAAAATTAATTTCCATTGTCAAAATAAAAAAGCGTGTTTTTAAGAAATAATAACTATCAAAATATTGACACTTGTTTATATCCAATTTTAATGTTAAACTTCTTCCAATGGAAAAAGTTGGATTAAATGTTAAAAATATAATCGAATTATTCTTTAAAACCAATTGAAAATATAATTTACCATATAAATAAATTATATTAAAAGGCAGTTTTGAATTAAAATAGAGTATATTTCACTATTCATTTAAAAAATGAACATTATCAGAAAAACACAAAAACATCATCTGAACTAAATTTTGATGTCCCGATAAAAAATAATAATAATATTTTGTCAAATAGGACATATAAAAGTGACAAAAACTAAATTTAAAAACAGTTCTCCATTAAAAGGTAGTAAATCGACCCTATAATGAATATTAGGGTATCTATGCTTAAAATTGGAATAATTATTATTTTAAGACCCTAAAATTTATTGGATTATTTTAAAAACATTTAAAAAAAGTGTAATAAAAATGGTTAGTTCTATTCATTCCTACCAATACAAAAACTATGTGTTAACTACTTTTTAAAATAATAATATTATATTATTATTTTCTAGTATAACTCACCGTTGTAAGGAATGTAAGATTTAAAGAAACCTATTGTTCTGTATCAGGTACTCCATCAAACCTAGAATAATCTTTAAAGTAAAATTAATATTTAATTCACAAGTATTAATAAATATGAAAATGTATTACTCTTTATTTACCCGGGCTCTTACATCCTTCAACCTTTTAGAAATATCATCTTTGCAATTTTATTCACTTATCAAATAAATTGGGGTATTTATCCCCCATATCATTTTCAGATTCCTATATTTCCTCTTAAAACATAAGGGTTTTCCACAAAACCAATGCCTAATAAATCACATTATTTCACAACACTTTCTCTCTTCGGTCAATAATTTGGACTGGTTCTTCCTAATAAGATTGATTATCTTCCAACTGAACTACCTCTAGACTCAAAACATGATATGAATATAGAATATAAGTTCTCTAAATTGAAACATAAAAACCATTATGTACCTGGGATAAACATAGAGGTAATGCAACTCTGTACATAACTGATCCAACATTCTCTAAGATTTCATAGGGTCTAATGATCCTCAGACTGAAATTTCACTTCTTTCCAAAAGGAATCACATGTTTCCATGAAGAATCATTTAGAAAGACATGATCACCTACCTAAAAAGAAATATCCTTTTTCTAGTTATCTGCATAACGTTTCTGCGTGCTCTAAGTTATTCCCATGTGCCACTGAATCAATTGAACATGTTCTACCTTTGCCTCTATAATTTTTGGCCCCATTAGTTTTCATTCAACTACTTCATACCAAAAAGTAGGAGTTCGGCATAACTTTCCATATAATGCCTCAAACAAAGACATATGTATACTATAATGAATACTTTTATTATAAAAAAATTAAATGCAGAAAATATGTTGGTCCCTACTTCCCTGGTAATCTACTGAGCAAGCACGTGGCATATCATTCAATGTATGAATTGTTTGTTCTGACTACCCATATGATTGATGAAGAAAAGTTGTACTAAAATTTAATTCAGTACCCAATGACTTCTAAAGGCCATTCCAAAAGTTAAAAGTAAACTTGGGATCATGATGAGATACACTGGAGAGTGGAAATACATGAAATATAACAATATCTTTAACATACAAATGAGAAATTTGATCTACTGAAAAATTATCTCTAATATGAAGGAAATGAGTATATTTAGTCTATTAGTCAACAATAACCCAGATTGCATTGTTACCTCTAGAAGTCGTTGGTAACCCCATAAGGAAGTCCTTGGATACATTTTCCCATTTTTACTCTGGCATCGATAAAGCCTGAATCATCCATTTCAGAAACATCCACTCTACTTTAACCTGTTGACAAGTCAAACACTTTAATATAAAGTCTACAATATCTCTTTTCATTCCATCCCACATGTAATAATCTTGAAAATATCTATACACCTTAGTATATCTAGGATGAACTGAAAATAGAGAACTATGATATTCACATAATAATACTTTCTTCAACTATGATTCATACAGAAAAATAATCTCTTCCCAAACCTCAAAACACAGTCATTATCAATGTTAAATTCTAGTAACATACCCTTCTGAACCAACTCTACCTTTTTTGCAACTTATTGTCTTCCTTCTGTGCTAGTTTAATTTTGTCTGAATGAGATGATTTCTCTAACACCTGAAACAAACAAGAGGAATTTACTACACCAAAAACTTCTTTTCCAAAGTACCACAAATATTTAATCAAAAGATCTTCTTCCAAACAAAAAATTGTTAATGTAGAATTACTCTTTCGACTCAAAGCATTATCCACTTTATTTTATTTTCATGGATGGTAATGAATCTTTCAATCATATTCCTTAATTTATTCTAGCCATATCTTCTATCTCAAGTTAAATTATTTTTTAGTAATATATACTTAAAATGTCTGTGGTTAGTATATATTTTTGATTTCACTCAATAAATATGATCCCTCTAAATATTTAAATCAAAAAACAAAAGTAGCTAATTACAAATCAAGTTTAGCATAATTTAAATCATGAGGATTCAACTGAAGTGAAGCATAAGTAATTACCTGATCATTCTGCATTATGACAAAACCATGTCCTTTAAATGAAGCGTCACTATAGATAACAAATTCACCATCTCTAGAAGGTAATGATGAAACTGGAGCATTCAACAATCTTCTTTTCAATTCCTGAAAACGATCATCACATTCTTTTTTCCATTTAACTTAACACCTTTTCAAGTTAACTTAGTCATTGGGCAACATAACCATGAAAACATTTCCACAACCATTCAATAATAACATAATTAACCAAGAAAACTATAGATCTCTTTGATATTGGTAGGTCATGTACTTTAATCAACAAATTTTGTTTTAGAAGGATCTGCAGTTATACAATCTTGTTTTGAAACAATGTGACCAACGAAAAAATTTGTTGTAACCAAAACTCACACTTGATGAATTTCCCATATAGTTTCTTTTTTTTATGGTTTAAAAAACAACACTTAAATTTCTTTCATGTTCCTATTTAATTTTGGAATAAGATGATATATCATCAATAAACACAACCACCATTTTTCAACATATTCAACTGATCTATCTCCGAAACAAACTATTTAGTTTTGATTCTGACAATATCATGATACTAATTTTGAAGATCCTTTCCCTCTGTATGACTTCTTAGCATAGCTACTCTATTTCCTCAATGGAAAACACTTCTGAACACAAAAATATCTTATGTAATGCAACATGGTAATCTCTAAATGCAGTATCATTTCAATTTTATCATAAATTAATTTATGGAAATTAATTTAACAATATTATAACTCTTAAAGTTGTATAAATCACAATTTGATACCAAATCTAAGGACCCGAGTTTAAACATAACATAATATTTAATTAAGTAAATCATTCCCATTGATGATAATTTGTAACACCCCATGATTTCATAGTACATTATTTCTTTAAATTAATGCAATAACTTGCACTACACGCAACACTGAGTTCAAGTGCATCATGACTTACCAAACTAGCCGTTCAAAAGTGGTTATTAATAGTATTAAATGATTTTTGAAAATTATATAATCCTTATAATTTTAGAATCCATATTATAAGTTTCTTAGACATAATGTAAGAACAAATTCATTTTTTTTAGATAAAAGAATTATTTTTCAAAAAATGAAAATTTACAGAATTTTAATGGTGAACCCTTTTAAAATCCAATATTTGAAACTTTTATATATTAAATTTATCAAAATAAACTTCTTATATAGAATCAGGATATAAGAATTTAGTTTTAATAAATTTTTGGTGTTTTCGAAAAACTTTCATATTTGGTTGAATAATGAAAAATACTATATTTTAACTGAAAACAACATTTTTAATCAAAATAATTTATATTGTTAAATTATAAATTTTAATGGTTTGGAAGTATAAATAGATTATATTTTTACCATTTAATCCAATTCTGATCATTCTAAGTAATTTCACTTTGAGATTAGACATAAACTACTTTAAATCTTTTGATAGTTATTATTTCTTAAAAATACATCTTTTGGTTTTGACAACAAGAATTAATTTTAAATTAATAAATGAAAATTTTATTTTTTGAATTTGGTAAAATATACTTCATTTTGGAATTTGGAATATCAAAATTAGCTTAGGGTAATGTTTTGGTATTTTTCTAAAAACTTTCGATTTTTAATGAATAGTGGAAAACACTAAGGTATAGTTTAAAAGAGAATTTTTATTAGAATAATTATTTATTTTGTTTATATTTATTTTAAGTCAAAATAGATATATAATTCCTATATAAGTTCAATTTAATTCATTGGTGTCAGTTTATAATAATTTTATATGTATAAAAATTTTATTGTCCTTTTCACCGCCTTTTACCCACCTTCAAGGAGAATTTGCAAATTCCCATAAAACATAATTTTACTGCTTTTGGGAGTGGAATTTCAGTAATCTGAGAGACAGAGCTAATATCATTAAGAAAAATGTGGTTCAATGAAATGAAAATAATTTTTGTTGAATAGTAACTTTTTACTTTTATTTACCGCGGTTAAAAGTAAATAGGGTAATTAAGGGTAAAAATGATATTATTCTTACCCTAACACATGTCTTAATTCTTTTGGTTTAGTGTAATTCGACCCCAAACATCCTTAGGAATCATATATGAACCTCTTTGGTCTACTTGTATGGGATTAGGAAATTTATTATTATTTAATTCAAAGAAGAGTTTAAAGTGTTTAATTCCGTGTTTAATAAATAAAACATTTTTAATATAGGGTTACACATCAGATAAATTTTACTATAAATATTCATTAGAAATATAAAAAAAATTCCTACATAATTCTATTTTATTTATAATTTTTAGTGTAACTCCCCAAGCATCCATGGAACGCTCCTCTTTGAATAATAGAGCAGCGTGTGTTGTACGCAACCTCGAGTTCTAACATACTACGACCAATAAAAGTAGCAGTTATGAATAGTAATACCCACATTTTGAAATTATATAAATTTTATATTTCAAAATGGACTTCATTTTTAGATTCGGAATATCGAAAATAGCCTCTGTTGAAGTTTTTGTATTTTTCTGAGAACTTCCAATTTTTTTATGAATAGTAAAAAATACTTAAAAACAAATTTTTTAATCAAAATAATTTATAGTGATAAATTATACTATTGAGTGGTTTTAAAGTATAACTGAATATATTTTAACCATTTTATCCAATGGTGTTAATTATAATTAATTTCACTTTGAAATGAAACATAAACAATTGTCAATCTTTTGATATATATTGTTTCTTAAAAACACGATATTTGTTGTGAAGGCGGGAATTAATTATAAAATTAATTAATGCAATATATATGTTTGTAATTTTGTAAAATAGGCATCATTTTTGAATTCTGAATATCAGTTATAGCTTAAGGTGAAATTTTGGCATTGTTCTGAAAAACTTCAATTTTTTATGAATAGTGAAACCACTAAGTGGTAGTTAAAAAACTAATTTTTCATTTAAATGAAACATTACCACTTCTGTGATTTTATTTTCAAAAATCTGACATACGTGGTTGTCATTCGGAAGTAAAATGTGGTTCAATGAGATTAAAATAATTTTTTCGTGAATAGTAACTTTTAAGTTTAATTAATCGTGATTAAAGGTAATAAGTGAAATTTAAGGTAAAAATGATTTTATAAAAATATGAAAATACCTTTACACTTGTCCTACCTTTATTTTATGAGTCATGGCCGACCAAGACAATCTATGGGTCAACTTGGGGACCCCATGGAGCCACTTGGGTAAGAAAATGACATTAATAACTTTTTATTTAACGTAAAAATAAAATTGTCACAAACATGTGTTGTCTTACTAAAACAATTATTAAATGGGGTTATATAAGTTTAATTTTCAACTATAAATATTTATTGGAAAGCTAAAAATATTTCCGACATCATTATATTTTTTGTATAATTTTTAGACATTAAATAAATTAAATTTTTTTGTCAGCATGATGATGCATCGATTACCTCATTAATTAACAATTTAAATAAAATGAAACGATAATGTAAAATATAAGAATTACACTTGTTAAAAACCTATTGGATGGGTATATTTCGAAACCTTATCACCTTAGACTCTAAATATATAATTTTGGGTCCATTGAAATTTGAAAATCACTTAATAATAATGTAACATTTCATTACTTTCCAAGAGGCCCCTCCTCTCCTCTTATAAAAGCCCCCCACCTCTACCACCTTATTCACACCATCAAAGCCATTGGCTCGGCCAAACTTTGCCCAAATACTCTCTAAAAGTTCCACTCTTACTCCATGAAGCCTCACTTTGGGCAGAAGTCTTCCCAAGGAAGCCTTTTACTCAAAACAAAAATAGTTACCCGATTTTAAGGTAATGTATTCTCTTATGTTCTTTTGTATTATTTTGCTCTCCAACCCCTTAAATTATTTTTATTCATTTATTTTGTAACAAAACCAGTATCTTCAATATACTATGATGTTTTTATGAGAAGGATTTGATTTACACTTACACACACCTTCGTCGAATGGTTAAAGAACATACTGTTTCTGTGGGTGGTGAATTACTGCCTCCCGAAACGATGATTGTTCAATCTTCTTTTAACACCACTCATGGTGGCCGTTATGATGACACTATTTCTATATATGATATATATATATTATGTTTATTTTTTCATTATGTTTATTTATTTTTCATTTATGTAAAACCTTTATGATTTCCATTAGGGATAAACGCGATAATTTCATTTTAGGAAGTGCGGACTACCACCCCCTCAAAGTGATTTGAATCATTAATTCCATATGTGGGATGTATAAAGGATGGAGTAAATGACATTATATATGATATTATACTGTAATTATAATATACCTTTATATAATTATTATTTCATTCCACTAAATACTAAATAGAAATGAATGTAGCGTTCATGCGTACGTACGACTTACCGTCTCCATGAACAGTGCATTTCATTTTTACCTCTAAATGTTACGTAATATTATGAATGAATTTATATACTGGATATATATGATATATGTGATATCTAAATCATGAATATAATTCTGTATATAATGGATATTTTTTAGCGGCCCGAAGATTGACGTACATGGACATTACATTACGTTTTCGGAATACTTAATACATAACAAAAACAGACACACAAGGACCGTAATAGTTTAGTGTCTTTGGTAACTCGGAATAAAATCTTCTAATCACGGTGAAAGATATTAAAAATCTCCCAATAAAGATCTTCCCCTTTTTTCTTACCTAAAACCTTTCTTCATATCTTGGGGAAAAGAAAACATAAAAGGGGTGAGCTCAAATGTCCAGTAAGGGTAAACATAGAGAACATACAACAATTCATAAACATTTGAATGCAAAAACTTGAACATAAAATCTAAATATAAAAATCCTGAGCAAAGACTTAAATATTGGAAGTATGTAAGGAATATATCATAAGGGAACATCAATCATGATAAAATAGCATTGGAATAAAACATGTAATTATGGCAACCGTTAAGCACATGATATGATTTCCATAGCAGGCAAGGCATTGCTTCCAAGACCATCTTAGTGGAAAAAGTCCCTTTCTGAATTGAGTTCACTCCTCGTTCTAGTCCTGTATTACTGAACTGGTTTAACATTCTGTTCCATCCATGTCTACCTCCTGAGATATAAATCTTTACCCAATGCATTGGAGGGAGATATAGGTCCCACCCATCTCATAATTAAATCATTCTTACTTGTGCCACAAAATAAACATACATCATTCATAATAACCCAATAAATAAAATGGGTTTCATAAACATCATCCCATCATCAAATAATACATATAAAAGAAATGGATATCATATCATTATAAGAAAAGTGAAACCATGTATATCATAGAGACATGTTACTTGAAACATACACATATGAAATAATGTCATCTTAGATAAAAAATGGTTTTGATAAAACACTTGAAATGAACTCTTGAGGAAAATTTCCTTTCTTCTTCAAAATAATTTTCTTTCCACAAAATGTCATGAAATTTTAAAAGAATATTATTTTTTTGAAAATAGTCATGAAATCTTTTGGAGGAAGCCTCATGAAAATAAGGCTTTATAAAACCGTAAATTCCTTTCATGACGTATACTTTTGCCGGAAAAATCAAAAAACGTACCTCGTAATGTAAACAAAAGAAATATTCCTTACATACCACGCAGTAAAAGTCAAAAATGGGTAAAAAGGACTTTAAAAATACATGAAAACACTTTTATAAAACATGGACATGGATTATAGAAACAACCCCAGTAAATACTTACGAATAAACAATCTCGGATAAAAACGAGATTGGAAAAGTTATCCCTTACCTTAGGTCTGATATGCTTCGTATGGATCCTAACATCGTGTATAATGATTTAAATAAAGTCATTGACTTATTAAATAATCACATTCATTGTTATTATATCATATATGTTTCACTTATGACTTTATATTACCCGTTCTTTTGTAAATTCCAGGTTAAAGTAACATTTTGGGTTAAATCATTTCATTTATCGTATGTGTTTCGACTTGTAGTTTCTTGATATTATTACTTATATCCTGATTTACATAATTAAATAATGTAAACCATGATTTATATATAATATATATTCATCATATACATATATAATATAGATCGATAAAAGGAATGAAATACACCGTTCATGGAGAAGGTAGGCCGTACGTACGCATGAACGTTGTTTTCGTTTCCTTATTGAATTGAATGAAATTAAGTAGATGACATACATATATATACACATAAATCCAGTATAATTATTATTTCATATATTTCATAATTAATTATTATATATACTTTATAATCATTCATGAATGGTTAGCATGGAGAATGAATCTCATCGTGTCGTGGAGACGGTAGTCCGTACATACGCACGAGCGATGATATCATTCCCATGATCGTGTAATTCCATTGAAGTGTATATATAATATTTTCTAATCAATATCAATTTTCAATAATCATATATAGTTATTTATTTACACCATTATACCCATCCAAGTAAGGTGGTGGTCGAAAACAGATTACACCACGGCGTGGAGACGGTATTCCGTACGTACACACGCGCGGTGATTTCATTTTCCGTAGGATGGATAGAAGGTGAAATGGGGTTGTTTCATATTTATAATAAAATATCAGTATATGAGGGATAATTATGTTATTACTTCATAATGAAACAACTAAATAAGAAGAAGTTGAAGAAGAAAGAAAATTGAAAGAATCGGTAACGGATATTACCTCTTCTTTGACACGCCTCTTTGAATCCTCCTCTTAGGGTAATAAAATTGGTCTTTGAAGAAGAACATTACCTCTAGGATGTTTCTAGGGAAGTTTAGGTGGGAAATGTGAAGGTTTTTTCCGAGCTTAAATGCTCAAATTGGTGTGAGAAAGAGAGGGAGGAGGTGCACTTTTATAAGGGAGGAGAGGGGCACCTTTGGAAATATTAAAAATATTAATTTATAATAAATCTAAACCCACTTAAAAACTTCCAAAAATGACTCATATTAGAATATTAGATGAGATAGGGTTTTAATCTCATCAACCAATAAAATTTAGACATGTTAGGAATTTATTTTAAACATTATCAACTTGATTTGTCCCTATTTAATTAATTTAATTTTATTTGTGGTAATAACATTCTAATTTTTAAATTATAACAAATAATTACTTATTTGTTGTGAATTTTCCATAATTGGATAATTAATAACATTTTATACCATATAAATTTAAATTTATAATTTGTAAATATTTTTTGTGATTTTTAAATAATTTTATATCATGTTATTTTTATAAAATAACAATAGTGTAAATTTTGAAACTATTCATTTATTTGAATTTAAATAAAATATATACAGAAGATAAGTTCGAACTAAAAGATTTAATAGATTAATAAAATGTCATATGTATCTAGAAAATTAGTGGATAACATTAACTAGTTCATATAATATTTATTTTATTATTTGTAAAACCATTTATTTGGTTGATCTCTTAATAAAATAATTACTACATCATTTTTGTATAATTATTTAATATACTTATTTTTGCATAAATATTAAAAATAAAATCCTATGATGAATATAAATATATTAAATTTCACAATAATTATTTTACTCTAATTTATCATCTTAAAATCACAATATTTAAATTGTTATATTTATTAAATTATTAAGGTGACAACTTTGGCATCATTTAAAATAAAATAATATAAGTGTCATAATCACTTTTATAAGGCTCAAAATGGTCAAATATTCTACCATTGTATGATTATGGTTTACATTTACATTACTAATAAGTTTTTTTCATGTTTGTCTGCCTTTTATGGTCACTATTAGTTTAATAAAAACTATGTTCTTGATTTTTCACTAGATAAACTATTTCTGCATCACTATTGTATCAAAATTAATGATAATTATTTAATCCCTAAAATTCATAAATAAATTCATATGATGTATATAATTTATTTAGAATTATGTATACTATTCATGTTCGAAGTTTCATGACGTTTATCACCAAATTAAAATTAATATACTTATAATATTTAAGAGAGTGACATGTTGTCACTTTCTTTGGTTTTAATAATAATTAAGTTATTTTCATGGAAACAAGTCCCATAAATAATTATAATCTGACCCTTATGTGATATGGGTATATTTTTAGTCATACAATATGATTTTGGTAGGTGTTAGGGTAATTTTATAATCTTATATTTACCCTTAATTACTCGATTTATCTTTAACTATGGTAAATAAAATTTACCGTAGTTACTATTCAGAATGCCCAAAAATAAAAATTAGTCTATTAATATAATTTGTACCCACTGATTCCAAATATGAAATCCATTTTTCCAAATTCAATACATAGAAGATGCATAAATTAAATTAAAATTAATCCCGTTGTCGAAAGAAAACGGTTTTTTGTTTAAAACATTACAAAAGATTGAATTGATTTAACCTACGAATTCAAGGTAAAATCAATGCTAATGACATAAATTATATTAAATGGTAAAAATATATTCTATTTATACATTAATACCATTTAATATTATAATTTAACCACAAAAATTATTACGATGAAAAAAGTTGTTTTTAATTAAAATATAGCGTGTTTTTACTATTCATTAAAATATGAAAGTTATCAGAATAACATGAAAATTTTATCCAAGGTAAAATTTAATATCCTTATTCCAAAGAATAATTTTATTTTGTAAAATTTAATATATAAAATTGTCAAAAACTAGATTTAATGTGGGTGCGCCATCAAAAGGCGGCAAAACTGCATTTTTGGAAAAATACTTATTTTACCCGAAAAATTTATTTTGTTCGCATAAAATGTTTTAGAAAATTTATAAGATGAATAATAATGTTATAAAATTAAAAATTTGGTTAATTATATTCATAATGGATATTTCTTGATAATATTATAATCATAGATCGTTGTTTAGTGAACCCCGATATTGCGTACAACACACGCTATCGAGGAAGGTCGCGATTGCGTGTAATGAAAGCCAAGTTAGGGTTGCGTGTAGTGAAAGACTCCTTTGTTGTTTTGTATAACAAAATAAAACCATATTCAATTTATAAATTGAATATATATATATAAACACTCAATGTTGTGTAGAATAACTTCTATCAAATGAACTTGAAATTGTGTGTAACACGATCCAAGAATTGTGTTGCGTATACTGCAAGCTAATACGGTGTTGCGTATAGAACAAGATAATATTGTTGTAGCATAAACCACTTGAAATCAATTAAATTAAAAAGAATACTTATCATAAAATCTCGGGGTGTTATATATTTCACCACATGAACAACTTGTAATTATAAGAAGTTTATTTTTGACTCAAGTACCAAAGATCGACAAAATGACCGTTATTAACTTAAATAATTACATGATGTTCATAACATGGTAATAAGTGATATAAAGGAATAATGAACATGAAAATGGTTCTTAAGAAAATAGACACTAACTGTAGTTTATTATTCAGGATATTAAAGAACGATCGAGTGAAGTCGGACACGAGGTAAGGGAACTTCTTAACCAAATTTCCATTCTTTGGGTTAATCTCCTACTTTCAAATTATGTCATGATATTATTATGTCCTATCATGTATTTGTACTTTATTTATGTGTACCTATAGTGAATACACATAATAGATCTATTTTATTTTAAAAAATGATCTTTTTAAGGAATTCGTCTCAATCTCCATTCACTGAGACATATTTTGTTTTATACACAAATTTCTTTTATACAGTGTATAAAACCCTTTGACTTTTATGCTTATTAAAAAGGAATCTTTTTATATGAATAATTTTACTAAATGACAAAAAGTAATGTTTTTCTTGTCGTACGTATGTGGTGACAACGACTTCTCCGCCGCCATGACCATTATTTGAGTTTCGGCTTCCTCAACAAGCTATAACTTTTTTCAAATGAAAAATAAATACCAAGTTTTAATTTTCTTTTATTTTGGTATTTAAAATGGTTTTGATAGTTTTTTTATTATATAAATGTGTAGTATTGATATCTTGTGATTGAAATGTGGAAATGTTATGTTTCATTTATGCATGTTTTATGTGATACAATTATGTTATGGTTTATGATATGTTTAAACCTGTTCATATGAGGAATGCATTGGACTTAATAAATGACGGGTGGAGCCCGCTATAGCTCTTCTACGCATCGGTAGGTCTCATGAGACAAACTAGTGTCTTGGCATGAGGCTTTCACAAAATCTTATTTGTATTCTTTTCACGAGGCCTTGGATACGTGGTTATGATAGTCTGGAATTATGCATTCCATCATTATGAAAGTGGTTATTGATATTGCATGTGATTATTCAACTAGTAGATTATACATGTGAATAAGTAAATGGTATTATTTCATTTTATTTTTTCCATATTATTCAGAAGTTCAAGTTTAAAAGGCTTTTGTTTTAGTTATACATTGCCTTAAATGTTAATGTTTATTTATGAATGCTTCCACTATATTGTTATCCTTACTGAGCATCTGAGCTCACCCCATCAAATGTTTTAATTTTTCCAGGTTGTGAAGAAGTATATTATGAATGACCTACAGGGATAGTATGAGGGGATATGAAGACAAGATGTAGTTTTAGTTCTGTTATACTTTATGATGTAATGTAAGACTTATGAATGAATCTAGTGTTTCCAAGGCTACTAAATTAATCGGTCTTTCGAGAATTGATCTTTTGTGATCATGCTATTGTTACGCAATAATGCACCGACTTTGGGTAACTGGGGATGGGGAGTTACAGTTGGTATCATAGGTAGTTTAGTACTAACCTTGGAAGCTAGATTTAGATAAACTATGATTAGAGAACATAGTCCTAAGATAGACTTTGAGGATTAGTATAGATGAACTTCCTAGAATTTTGGTATTATAGAGATTTTGTGAGTTTTCCAAGCAATACATCTCTGTCTGGATACGAGCAGGAAGAGGTGGCTCTGGCACAGATGTACCTAGGGGTAAAACCCGAAAACACCACTTTGAGCTAGACTCGAACGGGAACCGGTGCACGACAACAGGCCTTGCTTCACTCTTGGTTACGACACTCCCAGAGGATATGCTTAGGATAATTATCATTTTATTTACAAACCATTATGAAGGGTTTATGAGTATATACTTCCTCAAAGAAAACATTTTTATGATTATAGATTATATCCATAAATAGTTCAATTTATGTAAGTGTTTTACAAGTATGGAATTATGTATTTTTATTCATAAACTAATCTAGGTTATGCCATTGTTTAGAAATGGTGCCTATTGGGAGGAATGGAAATCGTATCAATGCATGCACTCCGTGTAGAGATTTCTCTCCTGCTCAAGATAATTATTGTGGAGCTGGAGATACAAATGGTGCTGATCAACTTATTACCATACTGTGAAAACTCACTCAGGTTATGAATAATAACCTTACTCATATGGAGCAACCTGATCCGCAATGTGGAGGATCAATGTTAGGCCGCTTCATGAGGCAACAACCACCAACATTTAATGGGGGTACAAATCCATTAGTAGCTGAGCAATGGATAAAATCCTTAGAGAAAATATTCCACGCACTGGGGAGTAGCGAAAGGGAGAAGGTTGTCATGGAAGTTTACCACCTCACTGGAGATGTTGATCAATGGTGGTAGTTGATTCAAAATAAAAAAGAAGAGGACGAAGTATTTAATATGGAATAGAGGGAGTTCAAAGAGCTTTTCTTAGAAAAATACTTTCCTCATTACCATCGAGCAGATATTGAAAGGTAATTTCTGAGTCTGAGACAAAAAGAGGATGAGAATGTCGCAATGTATGAGGCCAACTTTACAAGGTTAGCAAGACATGCTGCAAATTATATACGTAACCGAAGAAGTACGATTGATTATTTCTTTGATGGGTTAAAACCATTTCTCCATTGAGCATTAGTCTCACAAACCTTCTCTCGTACGAAGATATTATCTCATGTGCTATCAAGACAGAAAATGAATTCTATAAATCGTATGACAATAAAGTAAAGAAAGAGAAGAAGAGAATGGTGGAACAAGAGACAGATAAAGGGAAAAAGGTAAATAAGGAATTTCCATTATGCGATAATTGTGGGAACAATCACCCCTGTACATGCCTAAAAGGAATGGGAGTTTGTTATAAATGTGGAGAAAAAGGTCACCAGGCTCGTGATTGCAAGGGGAAAGAAAGAGGATATCAATATTGAATGCTATAATTGTAGGGAAATGGGGAATTATGAAAATGAATGTCATAAGCGTCAGGGAAACTTACCTCAGAAACAGACAAGGGATCAAGGACAATTTTATACTGTTACTACAGTTGAAGTGGATTAATTAATGTATTGGTGCTTTTTGACTCAAGTGTTATATTTTGGTTATAAGAATAATGTGATATATATAAGGATTGTACTGCAGTACTTGTTTTTTTCATTAAAGTTTTAATATGAAGAAGGTAATCATATTTCTGTATGTAACAATAAGAGAAACATTACTTTTTTGAGGAATCTGATGATACAATTGATTTTGGAATTTAGAGACCTTTTAGAAAAAGTCAGGATAGCGATATTTTGGATAACTATAAAGGTTGGAATGGATTAAGTTGAACTTGGGGTATTATTGTTTAAGGTTGAACCATTTATAAATATTATTTTTAGAATATTATAATACTATAGTTTTAGGAAAAGGACAACCTACTGGTTGGGGGATAACCCGTCACGTCGGAAAAAGCTGTAGGAATCGAACGCACAAACATAGTGCGACGGGCCTTTATTACCTACCACTAGCCTACAGGGAGTCCTTGGTTATTACAAAATAGTTTTCCTAATCTAAATGGTATGTGGTAATATTTGGACCCTTATAAAATTAGGATAAATAGAATATTTTTGAGTTCTGTTACCATTTGGAGTGAAATATGGGTTTGTGGTAAAAATTTATTAAAGAATGAAAGTATAGATGACAAGTAAGTATATTTCCTTACGTTCTTAGTAAATCTCTTAAATAAATTCCTCAACTTTATGAAAGGTTTCTTAAAATAAAAATGTTTTCGGTTAACTTTTCATACTAGGGAATCACTGATTGTTTAACCAATCACAAGTTTGTGATTTTCATGTAAAAAATTTATCCTAATCCTATTTTATACAACTCTCCATCAGACCTTGATGGTTTTTTTTTCATCCATATCCATGTTTTCATAGAATCCTAGTATTGGCTATCTCGAGTGACCTGTTTACTTCTATTTCTTTCTTTTAAAGTTATATTTTTATTAACCTTATTTTTTATGTGGGTTTTCCACAAAGGTGTTTTCTATTTTCAACCTTTTATTTTTAAAGAAAAATTTTAAATTGCGAGGACACAATTTATTGAAGGAGGGGAGAATGTAACACCCCAAGATTCCATGGTACGCTCCTCTTTGAATAATAGAGCAGCGTGTGTTGTACGCAACCTCGAGTTCTAACACACTACGACCAAAAAAGTTGCAGTTATGAATAGTAATACCCACTTTTTGAAATTATATATATTATATTTCAAAATGGAGTTAGTTTTTGGATTTGGAATATTGGAATTAGCCTCTGTTGAATTTTTGGTATGTTTCTGAGAACTTCAAATTTTTTTATGAATAGTGAAAAATACTTAAAAACATCTTTTTTTATCAAAATAATTTATAGTGATAAATTATACTATTGAGTGGTTTTAAAGTATAATTAGAACATATTTTAGCATTTTATCCAATGGTGTTCATTAGAATTAATTTCACTTTGAAATTGGACATAAACAATTGTCAATTTTTTGATATATATTGTTTCTTAAAAACACGCTATTTGTTGTGTCAGAGGGAATTAATTATAAAATTAATTAATGAAACTTATATGTTTGGATTTTTGTAAAATAGAAATCATTTTTTAATTCGGAATATCAATTATAGCTTAGGGTGAAATTTTGGCATTGTTCTGAAAAACATCAATTTTTGATGAATAGTGAAACCACTAACTGGTAGTTAAAAAACTAATTTTTCGTTTAAATTAAACATTACAACTTCTGTGATTTTATTTTCAAAAATCTAACATACATGGTTGTCATTAGGAATTAAAATGTGGTTCAATTGGATTAAAATTATTTTTTGGTGAATAGTAACTTTTAAGATTAATTAATTTTGATTAAAGGTAATTAGTGAAATTTAAGGTAAAAATGATATTATAAAAATATGAAAATAGCTTTACACTTGTCCAACCCTTATTGGATGAGTCATGGACTACCAAGAAAATCCATGGGTCAACTTGGGGACCCCATGGAGCCACTTGGGTAAGAAAATGACATTAATAAATTTTTAATTAAAGTAAAAATAAAATTGTCACAAACATGTGTTGTCTTACTAAAACAATTATTACATGGGTTTATATAAGTTAAAATTTAGACTATAAATATTTATTGGAAATAAAAAAATATTTCCTACATCATGAGATTTTTTTTTATAATTTTTATACATTATATAAATTAAATTTTTTATGACACCATGATGATGCAGCGATTACCTCATTAATTAACGATTTAAATAAAATGAAACGATAATGTAAAATATAAGACATAAAATTGTCAAAAACCTATTGGATGGGTATATTTCTAACCCTTATCAAATTAACCTCTAAATATTTAATTGTGGGACCTTTGAAATCGGAAAAGCACTTCATAATAATGTAACATTTCATTACATTCCAAGAGTGCCCCTCCTCTCCTCTTATAAAAGGTCCCCACCTCTACCACCTTATTCACACCATCAAAGCCATAGTCTCGGACAAAATCTGCCCAAATACTCTCTAAAATTCCCTCTCTTACTCCAAGAATCCTAACTTTGGTCAGAAGTCTTCCCAAGGAATCCTTTGGCTCAAAACAAAAAGAGTTACCCGATTTTAAGGTAATGTATTCTCTTATGTTCTTTTGTATTATTTTGCTTCTACAACACCTTAAAATATTTTTATTCCTTTATTTTGTAACAAAAACAGTATCTTAAATATACTAAGATGTTGTTTTGGGAATTATTTTATTTACACTTACACACACCTTCGTCGAATGGTTAAAGAACTTACTGTTTCTGTGGGTGGCAAATTACTGCCTCCCGAAACGATGATTATTCAATCTTCTTTTAACACCTCTCATGGTGGCCATTATAATGAAACTATTTCAATATATGGTATATATATTATTTTTATGTTTTCTTTATGTTTCTTTATTTTTCATTTATAACATACCTTTAGGATTTCCATTATGGTTAAACGCGATAATTTCATTTTAGGAAGTGCAGACTACCGCCCCACAAAGTGATTTTAATCATTAATTACATATGTTGGATGTATAAAGGATGGAGTAAATGATATTATATATTATATTATACTGGAATTATAATATACCTTTATATCATTATGATTTCATTCCATTAAATAAAAAATAGAAATGAAAGTAGTGTTCATGCGTACGTATGGCTTACCATCTCCATGAATGGTGCATTTCATTTCCTACCTCTAATTGTTACGTAATATTATGAATGAATGTATATACTTGATATATATTATATACATTATATCTAAATCATGTATATAATTCTGGATATAATGGATATTTCACCACATGAACAACTTGAAATTATAAGAAGTTTATTTTTGACTCAAGTACCAAAGATCGACAAAATAACCGTTATTAACTTAAATAATAACATGATGTTCTTAACATGGTAATAAGTGATATAAAATGAACAATGAACATGAAAAAGGTTCTTAAGAAAATATAAATTAACTCTAGATTATTATTCAGGAGATTAAAGAACGGTCGAGTGAAGTTAGACACGAGGTAAGGGAACTTCTTAACCCAATTTCCATTCTTTGGGTTCATCTCCTACTTTAAAATTATGTCATGATATTATTATGTCCTCTCATGTATTTGTACTTACATTATGTGTAATTATAGTGAATACACATAATAGATCTATTTTATTTTAAAAAATGATCATTGTAAGGACTTCGTCTCAATCTCCATTCACTGAGGCATATTTTGTTTTATACACAAATTTCTTTTATACAGTGTATAAACCCCTTTGACTTTTACATTTATTCAAAATGAATCTTTTTATATGAATAATTTTACTAAATGACAAAAAGGAATGTTATTATTTTCGTATGTATGTGGTGACAATGACTTCTCCTCCACTGTGACCATTATTTGAGTTTCGGCTTCCTCAACAAGCTATAAATTTTTTTAAATAAAAATAAATACCAAGTTTTAATTTCCTTTTATTTTGGTATTCAAAATGGTTTTCATAATGTTTTTATTATATCAATGTGTTCTATTGATATCTTGTGATTGAAATGTGGAAATTTTATGTTTCCTTTATGCATGTTTTATGTGATACGATTAAGTTATGGTTTATGATATGTTTAAACATATTCATATGAGGAATGCATTGGACTTATTAAGTGACGGGTGGAGCCCGCTATAGATCCTTGATGCATCGGTAGGTCTCATGAGACAAACTAGTGTCTTGGCATGAGGCCTTGGTAAAATCTTATTTGTAGTCTTTGAACGAGGCCTTGGATATGTGGTTATGATAGTCTGGCATTATGCATTCCATCATTATGAAAGTGGTTACTGATATTGCATGTGATTATTCGACTAGTAGATTATCCATGTGAATAAGTAAATGGAATTATTTAATTTTAGTTTTTGCCATATTATGCTGAACTTCAAGTTTAAAAGGCTTTTGTTTTAGTTATACATTTCCTTAAATGTCAATGTTTATTTATGAAAGCTTCCACTATATTGTTAACCTTACTAAGCATCTGAGATCACCCCTTCCAATGGTTTAATTTTTCCAGGATGTGAAGAAGTATATTATGAATGACCTACAGGGATAGTATGAGGGGATATGATGACAAGATGTTGTTGTAGTTTTTTTTACTTTATGATGTAATGTAAGACTTAAGAATGTATCTAGTTTTTCCAAGGCTTCTAAACTAATCGGTATTTCGAGACTTGATCTTTTGTGATCATGCCATTATTACGCAATAATGCACCGACTTTGGGTAACTGGGGTCGGGGCGTTACAGTTGGTATCAGAGAAAGTTTAGTACTAACCTTGGAAGCTAGATTTAGATAAACTCTTATTTTATAACATAGCCATAAGATAGACTTCGAGGATTAGTATAGAAGAACTTCCTAGAATTTTGGTATTATAGAGATTTTGTGAGTTTTCCAAGAAATACATCCCTGTCTGGATATGAGCAGGTAGAGGCGGCTCTGGAATAGATGTACCTAGGGGTAAAACCCGAAAACACTGCTTTGAGCTAGACTCGAATGGGAACTAGTGCACGACAACGGGCCATGCTGCACTCTTGGTAACGACACTCCCGGGGGATATGCATAGGATAATTATCATTTTCATTACAAACCATTATGAAGGGTTTATGAGTATATACTTCCTCAACGAAAACATTTTTATGATTATGGATTATATCCATAAATAGTTCAATTTATGTAAGTATTTTACAAGTATGTAATTATCTATTTTGATTCATAAACTAATCTAGTTTATTCCATTGTTTAGAAATGGTGCCTAGTAGGAGGAATGGAAACTATATCAATGCACGCACTCCGTGTAGGGATTTCCCTCCTGCTCAAGATGGTTATTGTAGAGTTAGAGATACAACTAGTGCTGATCAAATTATTACCATAATGGGACAACTCACTCAGGTTATGAATAATAACCTTACTTGTATAGAGCACCCTGATCCACAATGTGGAAGATCAATGTTAGATCGCTTCATGAGGCACCAACCACCAACATTTAATGGGGTTACAAATCCATTAGTAGCTGAGCAATGGATAAACTCCTTAGAAAAATATTCCACACCTTGGGGAGTAGCGAAAGGGAGAAGGTTGTCATGGCAGTTTACCACCTCACTGGAGATGTTGATCAATGGTGGTCATTGATTCAAAATATAAAGGAAGGTGATGAAGTATCGAATATGGAATGGAGGGAGTTCAAATATATTTTCTTAGAAAAATACTTTCCTCATGACCATCGAGCAGATATGGAAAGGCAATTTCTGAGTCTGAGACAAAAGGAGGACGAGAATGTCGCAATGTATGAGTCCAACTTTACAAGGTTAGCAAGACATGCTGCAGATTATATACGTAACCCAAGATATAAGATTGATCGTTTCTTTGATGGGTTATAACCATTTCTCCGTAGAGAATTAGTCTCACAAAACTTCTCTCATACGAAGATATCGTCTCATGTGCTATCAAGAAAGAAAAGGAATTCTCTAAATCTTATGACAATAAAGTAAAGCAAGAGAAGAAGAGAACGGTGGAACAAGAGACGGATAAACGGAAAAAGGGAAAGAAAGATTTTCCATTATGCGATAATTGTGGGAAGAATCACCCCGGTACATGCCTAAAAGGAAAGGGAGTTTGTTATAAATGTGGAGAAAAAGGTCACCAGGCTCGTGATTGTAAGGGAAAGAAAGCGTCTATCAATGTTGAATGCTACAATTGAAAGGAAATGGGGCATTCTACAAATGAATGTACTAAGCGTCAGGGAAACATACCTCAGAAAAGGCCAAGGGATCGGGGAAAATCTTATGATGTTACTATAGTTGAAGTGGAATAATTAATGTATTGGTGATTTTGGACTCAAGGATTATATTCTGGTTATAAGAATAATGTAATATATATAAGGATTGTACTGCAATACTTTTTTTTTACATTAATGTTTTAATATTATTAAGGTAATCATATTTTCGTATTTAACAATAAGAGAAACTTTACTTTGTTTGTGGAATATGATGATACAATTGATTTTGGGATTTAGAGACCTTTTAGAAAAAGTCTGGACAGAGGTATTTTGGATAACTATAAAGGTTTGAATGGATTAAGTTGAACTTTGGGTAGTATTGTTTAAGGTTAAAACATTTATGAGGATTATTTTTGGAATATTATAATACTATTGTTTTAGGAAAAGGACAACCTGCAGGTCAGGGGATAACCCGTCGCGTCGTAAAAAGCTGTAGGAATCGAACCCACAAACATAGTGCGATGAGCCTTTATTACCTACCACTAGCCTACAGGAAGTCCCTGGTTATTAAAAAATAGTTTTCCTAATCTAAATGGTATGTGGTAATATTTGGAACCTTATAAAATTAGGATAAATAGAATATTTTTGATTTATATTACCATTTGGAGTGAAAGATGGGTTTGTGGTAAAAATTTATTAAAGAATGAAAGTCTACATGACAAGAAAGTATATTTCCTTAAATTCTTAGCAAATCTCTTAAATAAATTCCTCAACTTTATGAACGGTAACTTAAAACAAAAATGTTGTCGGTTAACATTTCCTACTGGGGAATCAATGATCGTTTAACCAATCACATGTTTTTGATTTTCTTGTAGTTAAACATTATCCTAATACTGTTTTATACAACTCTCCATCAGACCTTGATGGTTTTTTTCCTCCATATCCATGTTTTCATAGAATCCTAGTATTGGTTATCTCGGGTGACCTTTGTACTTCTCTTTCTTTCTTTTAAAGTTATATTTTTATTATCGTTATTTCCGATGTGGGTTTTCCACAATGGTATTTTCTATTTTCAACCTTTTATTTTTAAAGAAAAATTTTAAATTGCGAGGACGCAATTTATTGAAAGAGGTGAGAATGTAACACCTCAAGCTTCCATGGTACGCTCCTCTTTGAATAATAGAGCAGCGTGTGTTGTACGCATCCTCGAGTTCTAACACACTACGACCAATAAAAGTAGCAGTTATGAATAGTAATACCCACTTTTTGAAATTATATAAATTTTATATTTCAAAATGGACTTCATTTTTGGATGCAGAATTTCGAAATTAGCCTCTGTTGATTTTTTGGTATTTTTCTGAGAACTTCCAATTTTTTTATGAATTGTGAAAAATACTTCAAAACAACTTTTTTAATCAAAATAATTTATAGTGATAAGTTATACTATTGAGTGGTTTTAAAGTATAATTAGAATATATTTTTACCATTTTATCCAATGGTGATCATTAGAATTAATTTCACATTGAAATTGGGCATAAACCATTGTCAATATTTTGATATATATTGTTTCTTAAAAACACGATATTTGTTGTGACAACGGGAATTAATTATAAAATTAATTAGTGCAACTTATATTTTTGGAATTTTGTAAAATAGGCATCATTTTTGAATTCAGAATATGAATTATAGCTTAGGGTGAAATTTTGGAATTGTTCTAAAAAACTTCAATTTTTGATGAATAGTGAAACCACAAAGTGGTAATTAAAAAACTAATTTTTCATTTAAATGAAACATTACCAGTTCTGTGATTTGATTTTCAAAAATCTGACATACATGGTTGTCATTTGGAAGTAAAATTTGGTTCAATGGGATTAAATTAATTTTTTGGTGAATAGTAACTTTTAAGTTTAATTAATTGTGATTAAAGGTAATTAGTGAAATTTAAGGTAAAAATGATATTATAAAAATATGAAAATACCTTTACACTTGTCCTACCCTTATTGGATGAGTCATTTCCGACCAATACAATCCATGGGTCAACTTGGGGACCCCATGGAGCCACTTGGGTAAGAAAATGACAACAATAACTTTTTATTTAAAGTAAAAATAAAATTGTCACAAACATGTGTTGTCTTACTAAAAAAATTATTACATGGGGTTATATAAGTTAAAATTAAACTATAAATATTCATTGGAAATATAAAAATATTTCTTACATCATGATATTTTTTTTATAATTTTTAGACATTAAATAAATTAAATTTTTTATGACACCATGATGATGCACCGATTACCTCATTAATTAACGATTTAAATAAAATGAAATGATAATGTAAAATCTAAGACATACACTTGTCAAAACCCTATTGTATTGGTATATTTTGAACCCTTATCACCTTATCCTCTAAATATATAATTGTGGGACCTTTGAAATTCGAAAATCACTTCATAATAATGTATCATTTCATTACTTTCCATGAGTGACCCTCCTCTCCTCTTATAAAAGGCCCCCACCTCTACCACCTTATTCACACCATCAAAGCCATTGGCTAGTCCAAACTCATCCCAAATACTCTATCAACTTCACTCTCTTACTCCTAGAAGCCTCACTTTGGGTAGAAGTCTTCCCAAGGAATCCTTTGGCTCAAAACAAAAAGAGTTACCCGATTTTAAGGTAATGCATTCTCTTATGTTCTTTTGTATTATTTTGCTTCTACAACCCCTTAAACTCATTTTATTCCTTTATTTCTTAACAAACAAAGTATCTTCAATATAATAGGATTTTTTTTATGAGAAGAAGTTTATTTAAACTTACACACACCATCGTCTAGTGGTTAAAGAACATACTGTTTCTGTGGGTGGCGAATTACTGCCTCCCGAAATGATGATTGTTCAATCTTCATTTAACACCTCTCATGGTGGCCATTATGATGACAATATTTCTATATATGATATATATATTATTTTTATGTTTTATTTTGTTTCATTATTTTTAATTTATGGCATACCTTTATGATTTCCATTATGGGTAAACGCGATAATTTCATTTTAGGAAGTGCGGCCTACCGCCCCCTCAAAGTGATTTGAATTGTTAATTCCATTTGTGGGATGTATAAAGGTTGGAGTAAATGATATTATATATGATATTATACTGGAATTATAATATACTTTATATAAGTATTATTTCATTCCATTTAATACGAAATAGAAACGAAAGTAGCGTTCATGCGTACGTACGGCTTACCGTCTCCATTAACGGTGCATTTCATTTCATACCTATAAATGTTACGTAATATTATGAATGAATGTATATACTAGATATATATGATATATATGATATCTAAATCAAGAATATAATGCTGGATATAATTGATATTTCACCACGTGAACAACTTGTAATTGTAAGAAGTTTATTTTTGACTCAAGTATAAAAGATTGACAAAATGACCGTTATTAACTTAAATAATTACATGATGTTCATAACATGGTAATACGTGATATAAATGGAATAATTAAAATGAAAATGGTTCTTAAGAAAATAGAAATTAACTCTAGTTTCTTATTCAGGAGATTAAAGAACGGTCGAGTGAAGTCGGACACGAGGTAAGGGAACTTCTTAACCCAATTTCCATTCTCTGGGTTAATATCCTACTTTCAAATTATGTCATGATATTATTATGTCCTATCATGTATTTGTACTTTATTTATGTGTACTTATAGTGAATACACATAATATATCTATTTTATTTTAAAAAATGATCTTTGTAAGGACTTCGTCTCAATCTCCATTCACTGAGGCATATTTTCTTTTATACACAAATTTATTTTATACAGTGTATAAACCCCTTTGACTTTTACGTTTATTCAAAAGGAATCATTTTATACGAATAATTTTACTAAAATAAAAAAAAGGAATGTTTTCCTTGTCTTACGAATGCGGCGACAACGACTTCTCCGCCACCGTGTCCATTATTTGAGTTTCGGATTCCTCAACAAGCTATAACTTTTTTTAAATGAAAAATAAATAACAAGTTTTAATTTTCTTTTATTTTGGTATTGAAAATGGTTTTGATAATGTTTTTATTATATCAATGTGTTTTATTGATATCTTTTGATTGAAATGTGGAAATTTTATGTTTCCTTTATGCATGTTTTATGTGATATGATTATGTTATGGTTTATAATACATTTAAACCGGTTCATATGAGGAATGCATTGGACTTAATAAGTGACGGGTGGAGCCCGCTACATCTCCTCGATGCATCGGTAGGTCTCATGAGACAAACTAGTGTCTTGGCACGAGGCCTTGACAAAATCTTATTTTGTAGTCTTTGCACGAGGCCTTGGATACATGGTTATGATAGTCTGGCATTATGCATTCCATCATTATGAAAGTGGTTATTGATATTTCATGTGATTATTCGACTAGTAGATTATCCATGTGAATAATTAAATGGAATTATTTAATTTTATTTTTTCCATATTATGCTGAACTTAATGTTTAAAAGGATTTTGTTTTAGTTATACATTGCCTTAAATGTTAATGTTTATTTATGAAAGCTTCCACTCTATTGTTATCCTAACTGATAATCTGAGCTCACCCCTTCCAATGTTTTAATTTTTCTAGTATGTGAAGAAGTATATTATGAATTAACTACAGGGATAATATTAGGGGATATAAATACAACATGTTTTCGTAGTTTTGTTTTACTTTATGATGTAATGTTAGACTTATGAATGTATCTAGTGTTTCTAAGGCAACTAAACTAATCGGTCTTTCGAGACATGATCTTTTGTGATCATGCCATTGTTACGCAATAATGCACCGACTCTGGGTTACTGGGGTTGGGGCGTTACAGTTGGTATCAGAGGCAGTTTAGTATTAACCTTGGAAGCTATATTTAGATAAACTCTGATTAGAGCACATATCCCTATGATAGACTTTGAGGATTATTATAGAAGAACATACTAGAATTTTGGTATTATAGATATTTTTTGAGTTTTCTAAGAAATACATCCCTGTATAGATACGAGAATGTAGAGGCGGCTCTGACACAGATGTAGCTAGGGGTAAAACCCGAAAACACTGCTTTGAGTTAGACTCGAATGGGAACTAGTGCATGACAACGGGCCTTGCTGCACTCTTGGTTACGACACTCCCGGGGGACATGCTTAGGATAATTATCCTTTTCTTTACAAACTATTATCAAGGGATTATGAGTATATACTTCATCAAAGGAAACATTTTTATGATTATGGATTATATCCATAAATATTTCAATTTATGTAATTAGTTTACGAGTATGGAATTATGTATTTTGATTCACAAACTAATCTAGTTTATGCCATTTTTTAGAAATGGCGCCTAGTCGGAGGAATGGAAACCGTATCAATGCCCGCACTCCATGTAGGGATTTACCTCCTTCTCCAGATAATAATTGTGGAGCTGGAAATACAACTGGTGCTGATCAACTTATTACCTTACTGGGACAACTCACTCAGGATATGAATAATAACCTTAATCGTATGCAGCACCCCGATCCACAACGTGGAAGATAAATGTTAGACCGCTTCATGATGCAAAAACCGCCAAAATTTAATGGGGGTACAAATCCATTAGTAGTTGAGCAATGGATAAACTCTTTAGAGAAAATATTCCATGCCTTGGGGAGTAGTGAAAGGGAGAAGGTTGTCATGGAAGTTTACCGCCTAACTGGAGATGCCGATCAATGGTGGTCGCTGATTCAAAACATGAAGGAAGATGATGGAGTATCAAATATGGAATAGAGGGAGTTCAAAGAGATTTTCATAGAAAAATACTTCCGTCGTGACCATTGAGCAGATTTGGAAAGGAAATTTCTGAGTCTGAGACAAAAGGAGGATGAAAATGTCGCAATGTATGAGGCCAACTTTACAAGGTTAGCAAGACATGCTGCAGATTATACACGTAACCCAAGAAGTAAGATTTATCGTTTCTCTGATGGGTTAAAAGCATTTCTCTATCGAGCATTGGTCTCACAAACCTTCTCTCGTACGAAGATATTGTCTCTTGTGCTATCAAGACAGAAAAGGAATTCTCTAAATATTATGACAATAAAGTAAATCAGGAGAAGAAGAGAACGGTGGAACAAGAGACAGAAAAAGGGAAAAAGGGAAAGAAGGATTTTCCATTATGCGATAATTGTGGGAAGAATCACCTCGGTACTTGCCTAAAAGGAATGGGAGTATGTTATAAATGTGGAGAAAAAGGTCACCAGGCTCGTGATTGCAAGGGAAAGAAAGAGGCTATCAATGTTGAATGCTACAATTGTAGGGAAATTGGGCATTACGCAAATAAATGTCCTAAGTGTCAGGGAAACTTACCTCAGAAAAGGCCAAGGGACCAAGGAAAATCTTATGATGTTACTATAGTTGAAGTGGAATAATTAATGTATTGGTGCTTTTGGACTCAAGGATTATATTCTGGTTATAAGAATAATGTGATATATATAAGGATTGTACTACAGTACTTGTTTTTTTTCATTAAAGTTTTAATATGATGAAGGTAAACATATTTTTGTATGTAATAATAAGTGAAACTTTACTTTATTTGAGGAATCTGATGATACAATTGATTTTGGAATTTAGAGACCTTTTAGAAAAAGTATGGACAGAGTTATTTTGGATAACTGTAAAGGTTGGAATGGATTAAGTTGAATTTGGGTAGTATTGTTTAAGGTTAAAACATTTATGAAGATTATTTTAGGAATATTATAATACTATAGTTTTAAGAAAAGGACAACCTGCAGGTCGGGGGATAACCCGTCGCGTTGGAAAAAGCAGTAGGAATCGAACCCAAAAACATAGTGCGACAGACCTTTATTACCTACGACTATCCTACAGGAAGTCCCTGGTTATTACAAAATAGTTTTCCTAATCTAAATGGTATGTGGTAATATTTGGAACCCTATAAAATTTGGATAAATAGAATATTTTTGAGTTTTGTTACCATTTGGAGTGAAAGATAGGTTTGTGGTAAATATTTATTAAAGAATGAAATTCTACATGACAAGTAGGTATATTTCTATACATTCTTAGTAATTCTCTTAAATAAATTCCTCAACTTTATGAAAGGTAACTTAAAACAAAAACGTTTTCGGTTAACTTTTCCTACTGGGGAATCAATGATCGTTTAACCAATCACAAGCTTGTGATTTTCTTGTAGTTAAACTTTATCTGAATCCTGTTTTATACAACTCTCCATCAGACCTTGAGGGTTTGTTTTTCCTCCATATCCATGTTTTGATGTAATCCTAGTATTGGCTATCTCGGGTGAACGTTGTACTTCTCTTTCTTTCTTCTAAAGTTATATTTTTATTAACCTTATTTTCGATGTGGGTTTTCCACAAAGGTATTTTCTATTTTCAACCTTTTATTTTCAAAGAAATATTTTAAATTGCAAGGATGTAATTTATTGAAGGAGGGGAGAATGTAACACTCCAAGCTTCCATGGTACGCTCCTCTTTGAATAATAGAGTAGCGTGTGTTGTACGCAACCTCGAGGTCTAACACACTACGACCAATAAAAGTGGCAGTAATGAATAGTAATACCCACCTTTTGAAATTATATAAATTTTATATTTCAAAATGGACTTCATTTTTGGATTCGAAATATCGAAATTAGCCTCTGTTGATTTTTTGGTATTTTTCTGAGAACTTCCAATTTTTTTTTGAATAGTGAAAAATACTTAAAAAACAACTTTTTTAATAAAAATAATTTATAGTGATAAATTATACTATTGAGTGGTTTTAAAGTATAATTAGAATATATTTTTACCATTTTATCCAATGGTGTTCATTAGAGTTAATTTCACTTTGAAATTGGACATAAACAATTGTCAATCTTTTGATATATATTGTTTCTCAAAAACAAGCTATTTGTTGTGACAGTGGGAATTAAATATAAAATTAATTAATGAAACTTATATGTTTGGAATTTTGTAAAATAGGAATCATTTTTTAATTCAGAATATCAATTATAGCTTAGGGTGAAATTTTGGCATTGTTCGGAAAAACTTCAATTTTTGATGAATAGTGAAACCACTAAGTGGTAGTTAAAAAACTAATTTTTCATTTAAATGGAACATTACCAGTTATGTGATTTGATTTTAAAAAATATGTCATACATGGTTGTCATTACGATTTAAAATGTGGTTCAATGGGATTAAAATAATTTTTTGGTGAATAGTAACTTTTATGTTTAATTAATCGTGATTAAAGGTAATTAGTGAAATTTAAGGTAAAAATGATATTATAAAAATATGAAAATACCTTTACACTTGTCCTAAACTTATGGGATGAGTCATTTACGACCAAGAAAATCCATGGGTCAACTTGGGGACCCCATGGAGCCACTTGGGTATGAAAATGACAATAATAACTTTTTATTTAAAGTAAAAATAAAATTGTCACAAACATGTGTTATCTAACTAAACAAATTATTACATGGGGTTATATAAGTTAACTTTTCAACTATAAATATTCATTGGAAAGATAAAAATATTTCCTACATAATGATATTTTTTTTATAATTTTTAGACATTAAATAAATAAAATTTTTTATGACACCATGATGATGCAGCGATTACCTAATTAATTAACGATTTAAATAAAATGAAATGATAATGTAAAATCTAAGACATAAACTTGTCAAAACCCTATTGGATGGGTATATTTCGAACCATTATCACCTTATCCTCTAAATATATAATTTTGGGACCTTTGAAATCCGAAAATCACTTCATAATAATGTGACATTTCATTACTTTCCAAGAGTGCCCCTGCTCTCCTCTTATAAAAGGCCCCCACCTCTACCACCTTATTCACACCATCAAAGCCATTGGCTCTGCCAAAATCTTCCCAAATACTCTCTCAACTTCCCTATATTACTCATAGAAGCCTCACTTTGGGCATAAATCTTCCCAAGGAAGCCTTTGGATCAAAACAAAACGAGTTACCCGATTTTAAGGTAATGTATTCTCTTTTGTTCTTTTGTTTTATTTTGCTTCTCCAACCCATGAATCTCTTTTTATTACTTTATTTTGTAAAAAAACATTATCTTAAATATACTATGATGTTTTTATGAGAATGATTTGATTTACACTTAAACACACCCTCGTCTAATGGTTAAAGAACATATTGTTTCTGTGGGTGGCGAATTACTGCCTCCCGAAACGATGATTGTTCAATATTCTTTTAACACCTCTCATGGTGGACATTATGATGACACTATTTCTATATATGATATATATATTATGTTTATGTTTTCTTTTTTTTTCTTTATTTTTCATTTATTTCATACCTTTATGATTTCCATTATGGGTAAACGCAATAATTTCATTTTAGGAGGTGGGGACTACCGCCCCCTCAAAGTGATTTGAATCGTTAATTCCATATGTGGGATGTATAAAGGATGGAGTAAATGATATTATATGTGATATTATACTGGAATTATAATATACCTTTATATCATTTTGATTTCATTCCACTAAATACAAAATAGAAATGAAAGTAGCGTTCATGTGTACGTACGGTTTACCGTCTCCATGAACGGTGCATTTCATTTCTTACCTCTAAATGCTACGTAATATTATGAATGAATTTATATACTGTATATATATGATATATATGATATCTAAATCATGAATATAATTCTGTATAAAATAGATATTTTGTAGAGGCCCGAAGATTGACGTACATAGACATTACTTTACTTTTTTGGAATTCTTAATACATAACAAAAACAGACACACAAGGACCGTAATAGTTTAGTGTCTTTGGAAACTCAGAATAAAATCTTCTAATCATGGTGAAAGATCTTAAAAATATCCCAATAAATATCTTCCCCTTTTTTCTTACCTAAAACCTTTCTTTATATCATGGGGAAATTCAAACATAAAAGGGGTGAGCTCAAATGCCCAATAAAGGTAAACATAGATAACATAAAACAATCCATAAACATTTGAATGCAAAAACATGAACATAAAATCTAAACATAAAACTCTTGAGCAAAGACATGAATCTTGGAAGTACGTAAGGAATATATCATAAGGGAAAATCAATCATGATAAAATAGAATGGGAATAAAACATGTAATTGTGGGAACCATTAAGCACATGATATGATTTCCATAGCAGCCAAGGCATTGCTTCCAAGACCATCTTAGTGGACAAAGTCCCTTTCTGAATCGAGTTCACTCCTCGTTCCAGGCCTATATTACTTAACCAGATTAACTTTCCATTCCATCCATGTCTATATCCTGAGATATAAATCTTTACCCAATGCATTGGAGGGAGATATAGGTCCCACCCATCTCATAATGAAATCATTCTTACTTGTGCCACAAAATAAACATACATCATTCATAATAACCCAACAAATAAAATGGGTTTCATAAACATCATCCCATCATCACATAATCCATATAAAAGAAATGGATATCATTTCATAATAAGAAAAGTGAAACCATGTAAATCATAGAGACATGTTACTTGAAACATTCACATATGAAATAAGGTCATCTTAGATGAAAAATGGTTTTGATAAAACACTTGAAATGAACTCTTGAGGAAAATATCATTTCTTCTTCAAAATCATTCTCCTTTCACAAAATTTCATGAAATTTTAAAAGAAAAGGATTTTTTTGAAAATAGTAATGAAATATTTTTCAGGAAGCTTCATGAAAATATGGCTTTATAAAACTGTAAAAATCCTTTCATAACGTATACTTTTTCCAGAAAAATCAAAAAACGTACCTCATAACGTAAACAAAAGAAATATTCCTTACATACCATGTAGTAAAAGTCAAAAATGGGTAAAAATGAATTTAATAATACATAAAAACACTTTAATAAAACATGTACATGGATGATAGAAATAACCCCAGTAAATACTTACGAATAAACAATCTCGGATAAAAACAAGATTGGAAAAGTTATCCCTTACCTTAGGTCTGATATGCTTCATATGCATCAGAACCTCTTTTATAATGATTTAAATAATGTCATTGAATTATTAAATAATCATATTCCTTGTTGTTATATCATATATGTTTCACTTATGACTTTATATTACCCGTTCTTTTGTAAATTCCTTGTTAAAGTAGCGTTTTGGGTAAAATCATTTCATTTATCTTATGTGTTTCGACTTGTCGTTTCTTGATATTATTAATTATATCCTGATTTACATAATTCCAGAATGTAAAACATGATTTATATATAATATATATTCATCATATACATATATATTATAGATCGATAAAAGGAATGAAATACACCGTTCATGGAGACGGTAGGTCGTACGCATGCATGAACGTTGTTTTCGTTTCCTTATTGAATTGAATGAAATTAAGTAGATGACATACATATATATACACATAAATCCAGTATCATTATTATGTCATATATTTCATGATTACTTATTATATATACTTTATAATAATTCATGAATGGTTAGCATGGAGAATGAATCTCATCGCGTCGTGGAGACGGTAGTCCGTACATATGCACGAGCGATGATATCATTCCCATGATCGTGGAATTGCATTGAAGTGTATGTATAATATTTCGGAATCAACATCACTTTGAAATAATCATATATAGTTATTTATTTACACCATTATACCCATCCAAGTAAGGTGGTGGTCGAAAATAGATTACACCAAGGCATTGAGACGGTATTCTGTACGTACACACGCGCAATGATTTCATTTTCCGTAGGATGGATAGAAGGTGAAATGGGGTTGTTTCATATTTATAATAAAATATCATTATATGAGGTATAATTATCTTATTAATTCATAATGAAACAACTAAAGAAGAAGAAGTTGAAGAAGAAAGAAAATTGAAAGAATCGGTAACATATATTACCTCTTCTTTGACACGCCTCTTTGAATCCTCCTCTTAGGGTACTAAAATTGGTCTTTGAAGAATACTAGGACCTCTAGGATGTTTCTAGGAATGTTTCTAAGGGAAATGGTCAGGGTTTGGCCGAGCTTAAAGGCTAAAATTGGTGTGAGGAAGAGAGGGAGTAGGTGCCCTTTTATAAGGGAGGAGAGGGGCACCTTTGGAAATCTAAAAAATATTAATTAATAATAAATCTAATCCCACTTAAAAACTTCCAAAAACGACTAATATTCGAATATTAGATGATATAGGGTTGTAATCTCATCAACCAATAAAATTTAGACATGTTAGGAATTTATTTTAAACATTATCAACTTGATTTATCATTATTTAATCAATTTAATTTTATTTGTGGTAATAACATTCTAAATTTTAAATTATAAAAATTAATTACTTATTTGTTGTGAAATGTCCATAATTGGATAATTTATAACATTTTATACCATATAAATTTAAATTTATAACTTGTAAATATTTTTGTGATTTTTAAACAATTTTATAATATCTTATTTTTATAAAATAACAATAGTGTCAATTTTGACACTATTCATTTATTTGAATTTAAATAAATATATACCGAAGATAAGTTCGAAATAAAAGATTTAATAGATTCATAAAAGGTCATATGTATATAGAAAATTAGTGGATCACATTAAATAGTTCATATAATATTTATTTTATTATTTTTAAAACCATTTATTTGGTTGATCTCTTAATAAAATAATTACTACATCATTTTTGTATAACTATTTAATATACTTATTTTTGCATAAAAATTAAAACTAAAATCCTATGATGAATATAAATCTATTAACTTTCACAAAAATACTTTTAATCTAATTTATCATCTTAAAATCACAATATTTAAATTTTTATATATATTAAATAATGAAGGTGACAACTTTGGAATCATTTAAAATAAAATAATATAAGTGTCATAATCGCTTTTATAAGGCTCCAAATGGTCAAATATGCGACAATTGGATGTTTATGGTTTACATTTACATGACTAATAAGTTTTTGTCAGGGTTTTGTGCCTTTTATGGTCACTATTAGTTTAATAAAAACTATGTTCTTGATTTTTCACTAGATAAACTATTTCTGCATCACTATTGTGTCAAAATTAATGATATTTATTTAATACCTAAAAATTATAAATAAATTCATATGATGTAGATAATTTAATTAGATTTCTGGAGACTATTCATGTTCGAAGTTTCATGAAGTTTATCACTAAATTAAAATTAATATACTTATAAGATTTAAGAGAGTGACATGTTGTAACTTTCTTTGGTTTTAAAAATAATTAAGTTATTTTCATGGAAAAAAGTCCTTTAAATGATTCTAATCTGACCCTTAGGTGATATGGGTCTACTTTTAGTCATCCAATAGGATTTTGGTAGGTGTTAGGGTAATTTTATAATCTTATATTTACCCTTAATTACCTGATTTACCTTTAACTATGGTAAATAAAATTTACCGTAGTTACTATTCATAATGCCCAAAAATAAAAAGTAGTCTATTAATATAATTTGGACCCACTGATTCCAAATATGAAATCCATTTTCCAAATTCAATACACAGAAGATGCAGAAATTAAATTAAAATTAATCACGTTGTCGAAAGAAAACGGGTTTTTGTTTAAAACATTACAAAAGATTGAATTGATTTAACCTACGAATTAAAGGTAAAATCAATGATAATGACATAAATTATATTAAATGGTAAAAATATATTCTATTTATACTTTAAGACCATTAAATATTATAATTTAGCCACAGAAATTATTACGATGAAAAAAGATGTTTTTAATTAAAATATAGCGTGTTTTTACTATTCATTAAAATATGAAAGTTATTAGAACAACATGAAAATTTTATCCAAGGAAAAATTTTATATCCTTTTTCCAAAGAATAATTTTATTTTGTAAAATTGTACTTATAAACATGTAAAAAGCTAGATTTAATGTGTCTACACGATCAGAAGGTGGCAAAACTGCATTTTTTTAAAAATACTTATTTTACCCGAAAACTTTATTTTGTTCACATAAAATGTTTTAGAAAATTTATAAGATGAATAATAATGTTATAAAATTAAAAATGTGGTTAATTATATTCATAACAGCTAGTTTGTGATAATATTATAACCATAGATCGTTGTTTAGTGAAACCCGGTATTGCGTACAACACACGCTATCGAGGAAGGTCGCGATTGCGTGTAATGAAAGCCAAGTTAGGGTTGCGTTTAGTGAAAGACTCATTTTTTGTTGCATATAAGAAAATCCAAACATATTCCATTTATACATTGAATATATATATATATACACTCAATGTTGTGTAGAATAACTTCTATCAAATGAACATGAAATTATGTGTAACACGATCCAAGAATTGTGTTGCGTATACTGCAAGCTAATACGGTGTTGCGTATAACACAAGATAATATTGTTGTAGCATAAAACACTTGAAATAAAATAAATTAAAATGAATACTTATCATAAAATCTCGGGGTGTTACATATTTCACCACATGAACAACTTGTAATTATAAGAAGTTTATTTTTGAATCAAGTACCAAAGATCGAAAAAATGACCGTTATTAACATAAATAATTACGTGATGTTCATAACATGGTATTAAGTGATATAAAAGGAATAATGAACATGAAAATGGTTCTTAAGAAAATAGAAAATAACTCTAGTTTATTATTCAGGAGATTAAAGAACGGTCAAGTGATGTCGGACATGAGGTAAGGGAACTTCTTAACCCAATTTCCATTCTTTGGGTTAATCTCCTACTTTCAAATTATGTCATGATATTATTATGTCCTATCATGTATTTGTATTTTCTTTATGTTTACTTATAGTGAATACACATAATAGATCTATTTTATTTTAAAAAATGATCTTTGTATGGACTTCGTCTCAATCTCCATTCACTGAGGCATATTTTGTTTTATACACAAATTGTTTTTATACAGTGTATAAAACCCTTTGAATTTTAAGTTTATTAAAAAGGAATCTTTTTATATGAAGAGTATTACTAAACGAAAAAAGGAATGTTTTTCTTGTCGTACGTATGCGGTGACAACGACTTCTCCGCCGCCGTGACCATTATTTGAGTTTCGGCTTCTCAACAAGCTATAACTTTTTTTAAATGAAAAATAAATACCAAGTTTTAATTTTCTTTTATTTTGGTATTGAAAATGGTTATGATAATGTTTTTGTTATATCAATGTGTTGTATTGATATCTTGTGATTGAAATGTGGAAATGTTATGTTTCCTTTATGCATGTTTTATGTGGTACGATTATGTTATGGTTTATGATATGTTTAAACCTGTTCATATGAGGAATGCATTGGACTTAATAAGTGATGGGTGGAGCCTACTATAGATCTTCGATGCATCGGTAGGTCTCATGAGACAAACTAGTGTCTTGGCACGAGGCTTTGACAAAATCTTATTTGTAGTCTTTGCATGAGGCCTTGGATACATGGTTATGATAGTCCAGCATTATGCATTCCATCATTATGAAAGTGGTTATTGATATTTCATTTGATTATTCGACTAGTAGATTATCCATGTGAATAAGTAAATGGAATTATTTCATTTTATTTTTTCCATATTATGCATAAGTTCAAGTTTAAAAGGCTTTTGTTTTAGTTATACATTGTCTTAAATGTAAATGTTTATTTATGAAAGCTTCCACTATATTGTTATCTTTTCTGAGCATCTGAGCTCACCCCTTCCAATGTTTTAATTTTTCCAGGATGTAAAGAAGTATATTATGAATGACCTGCAGGGATAGTATGAGGGGATATGAAAACAAGTTGTTGTAGTAGTTCGGTTTTACTTTATGATGTAATGTAAGACTTATGAATGTATCTAGTGTTTCCAAGGCTACTAAACTAATCGGTCTTTAGAGAATTGATCTTTTGTGATCATGCCATTGTTACGCAATAATGCACCGACTCTGGGTAACTGGGGACGGGGTGTTATAGTTGGTATCAGAGGTTGTTTAGTACTAACCTTGGAAGCCTGATTTAGATAAACAATGATTAGAGAACATAGCCCTAAGATAGACTTTGAGGATTAGTATAGAATAACTTCCTAGAATTTTGGTATTATAGAGATTTCATGAGTTTTCCAAGAAATACATCACTGTTTGGATACGAGCAGGTAGAGGTGGCTCTGGAACAGATGTACCTATGGGTAAAACCCGAAAACACCGCTTTGAACTAGACTCGAATGGGAACTAGTGCACAACAACGGGCCTTGCTGCACTCTTGGTTACGACACTCCCGGGGGATATGCTTAGGATAATTATCATTTTATTTACAAACCATTATGAAGGGTTTATGAGTATATACATCCTCAAAGAAAACATTTTTATGATTATGTATTATATCCATAAATATTTCAATTTGTATAAGTGTTTTACAAGTATGGAATTATGTATTTTGATTCATAATCTAATCTAGTTTATGCCATTGTTTTGAAATGGCGCCTAGTGGGAGGAATGGAAACCGTATCAATGCACGCACTCCGTGTAGGGATTTTGCCTCCTGTTCAAGATAATTATTGCGGAGATGGAGATACAACTGGTGCTGATCAACTTATTACCATACTGGGAAAACTCACTTAGGTTATGAATAATAACCTTACTCATATGGAGCACCCTGATCCGCAACATGGAGGATCAATGTTAGACCGCTTCATGAGGTAAAAACCGCCAACATTTAATGGGGGTACAAATCCATTAGTAGATGAGCAATGGATAAACTCCTTAGAGAAAATATTCCATGCCTTGGGGAGTAGGGAAAGGGAGAAGGTTGTCATGGCTGTTTACCACCTCACTGGAGATGCTGATCAATGGTGGTCGTTGATTAAAAATAAAAAGGAAGATGATGAAGTATCGAATATGGAATGGAGGGAGTTCAAAGAGATTTTCATTGAAATATACTTTCCTCATTACCATCGAGCAGATATGGAAAGGCAATTTCTGAGTCTGAGACAAAAAGAGGATGAGAATGTTGCAATGTATGAGGCCAACTTTACAAGGTTAGCAAGACATGCTGCAGATTATATACGTAACCTAAGAAGTACGATTGATCGTTTCTTTGATGGGTTGAAACCATTTCTACGTCGAGCATTAGTCTCAAAAACCTTCTCTCGTATGAAGGTATTGTCTCATGTTCTATCAAGACAGAAAAGGAATTATCTAAATCTTATGACAATAAAGTAAAGTAAGAGAAGAAGAGAATAGTGAAATAAGAGACAGATAAATGGAATAAGGGAAAGAATGATTTTCTATTATGTGATAATTGTGGGAAGAATCACCCCGGTACTTGCCTAAAAGGAATGAGAGTTTGTTATAAATGTGGAGAAAAAGGTCACCAGGCTCGTGATTGCAAGGGTAAGAAAGAGGCTATCAATGTCGAATGCTACAATTGTAGGGAAATGGGGCATTATGCAAATGAATGTCCTAAGCGTTAGGGAAACTTACCTCAAAAATGGACAAGGGATCAAGGACAATCTTATGTTGTTACTACAGTTGAAGTGGAATAATTAATGTATTGGTGCTTTTGGACTCAAGTATTATATTTTGGTTATAAGAATAATGTGATATATATATGGATTGTACTACAGTACTTGTTTTTTTTCATTAAATATTTAATATGATGAAGGTAATCATATTTTTGTACGTAACAATAAGATAAACATTACTTTGTTTGAGGAATCTGATGATACAATTTGTTTTGGAATTTAGAGACCTTTTAGAAAAAGTCTGGATAGAGGTATTTTGGATAACTATAAAGGCTGGAATGGATTAAGTTGGACTTTGGGTAGTATTGTTTAAGGTTAAAAAATTTATAAATATTATTTTTGGAATATTATAATACTATAGTTTCAGGAAAAGGACAACATGCTGGTCGGGGGATAACCCGTCGCGTCGGAAAAAGCTGTAGGAATCGAACCCACAAACATAGTGTGACAGACCTTTATTACCTACCACTAGCCTACAGGAAGTCCCTGGTTATTACAAAATAGTTTTCCTAATCTAAATGGTATGTGGTAATATTTGGAACCTTATAAAATTAGGATAAATAGAATATTTTTGAGTTCTGTTACCATTTGGAGTGAAAGATGGGTTTGTGGTAAAAAATTATTAAAGAATGAAAGTCTATATGAAAAGTAAGTATATTTCCTTAGGTTCTTATTAAATCTCTTAAATAAATTCCTCAGCTTTATGAAAGGTAACTTCAAACAAAAACGTTTTCGGTTATCTTTTCCTACTGGGGAATCAGTGATCGTTTAACCAATCACAAGATTGTGGTTTTCTTGTAGTTAAATTTATCCTAATCCTGTTTTATACAACTCTCCATCAGACCTTGATGGTTTTTTTTTCATCCATATCCATGTTTTCATAGAATCCTAGTATTGGCTATCTCGGGTGACCTTTGTACTTCTCTTTTCTTTCTTTTAAAGTTATATTTTTAATAACCTTATTTTTTATGTGGGTTTTCCACAAAAGTGTTTTCTATTTTTAACCTTTTATTTTCAAAGAAAAATTTTAAATTTTGAGGATGCAATTTATTGAAGGAGGTGAGAATGTAACACCCCAAGCTTCCATGGTACGCTCCTCTTTGAATAATAGAGTAGCGTGTGTTGTACGCAACCTCGAGTTCTAACACACTAAGACCAATAAAAGTTGCAGTTATGAATAGTAATACCCACTTTTTGAAATTATATAAATTTTATATTTCAAAATGGACTTCATTTTTGGATTCTGAATATCGGAATTAGACTCTGTTGAATTTTTGGTATGTTTTTGAGAACTTCCAATTTTTTTATGAATAGTGAAAAATACTTAAAAAAAACTTTTTTAATAAAAATAATTTATAGTGATAAGTTATAATATTGAGTGGTTTTAAAGTATAATTAGAATATATTTTACCATTTTATCCAATGGTGTTCATTATAATTAATTTCACTTTGAAATTGGACATAAACAATTGTCAATCTTTTGATATATATTGTTTCTTAAAAACACGCTATTTGTTGTGACAACGGGAATTAATTATAAAATTAATTAATGCAACTTATATGTTTGGAATTTTTTAAAATATAAATCATTTTTGAATTCAGAATATCAATTATAGCTTAGGGTGAAATTTTGGCATTGTTCTAAAATACTTCAATTTTTGATGAATAGTGAAACCACTTAGTGGTAGTTAAAAAACTAATTTTTCGTTTAAATGAAAATTTACCACTACTGTGATTTTATTTTCAAAAATCTAACATACATGGTTTCCATTAGGAAGTAAAATGTGGTTCAATGGGAATAAAACTATTTTTTGGTGAATAGTAACTTTTAAGTTTAATTAATTGTGATTAAAGGTAATTAGTTAAATTTAAGGTAAAAATGATATTATAAAAATATTAAAATACCGTTACACTTGTCCTAACCTTATTGGATGAGTCATGGTCGACCAAGAAAATCCATGGGTCAAATTGGGGACCCCATGGAGCCACTTGGGTAAGAAAATGACATTAATAAATTTTTATTTAAAGTAAAAATAAAATTGTCACAAACATGTGTTGTCTTACTAAAACAATTATTACATGGGGTTATGTAAGTTAACTTTTTGACTATAAATATTTATTAGAAATATAAAAATATTTCCTACATCATGATATTTTTTTTATAATTTTTATACATTATATAAATTAAATTTTTTATGACACCATGATGATGCAGTGATTACCTCATTAATTAACAATTTAAATAAAATGAAACGATAATATAAAATCTAATATTTACACTTGTCAAAAACCTATTGGATGGGTATAATTAGAACCCTTATCACCTTATCCTCTAAATATATAATTTTGGGACCCTTGAAATCCAAAAAACACTTCATAATAATGTAACATTTCATTACATTCCAAGAGTGCCCCTCCTCTCCTCTTATACAGGCCCCACCTCTACCACCATATTCACACCATCAAAGCCATTGGCTCATTCAAACTCTGCCCAAATACTCTCTAAAATTCCATCTCTTACTCCTGGAAGCCTAACTTTGGTCAGAAGTATACCCAAGGAAGCCTTTTGCTCAAAACAAAAAGAGTTACCTGATTTTAAGGTAATGTATTCTCTTATGTTCTTTTGTATTATTTTGCTTCTCCAACACCTTAAACTCTTTTTATTCCGTTATTTTGTAACAAAAACAGTATCGTAAATATACTAGGATTTTTTTATGAGAAATTTTTGTTTTACACTTACACACACCTTCTTCGAATGGTTAATGAACATACTGTTTCTGTGGGTGGCGAATTACTGTCTCCCGAAACGATGATTGTTCAATCTTATTTTAACACCTCTCATGGTGGCCATTATAATGAAACTATTTCTATATATGGTATATATATTATGTTTATTATGTTTCATTATTTTTCATTTATGGCATACCTTTAGGATTTCCATTATGGTTAAACGCGATAATTTCATTTTAGGAAATGCGGACTACCACCCCTCAAAGTGATTTGAATCGTTAATTTCATATCTGGGATGTATAAAGGATGGAGTAAATGATATTATATATGATATTATAACGGAATTATAATATACCTTTATATCATTATGATTTCATTCCATTAAATACAAAATATAAATGAAAGTAGTGTTCATGCGTACGTACGGCTTACCATCTCCATGAACGGTGAATTTCATTTCTTACCTCTAAATGTTATGTAATATTATGAATGAATGTATATACTGGATATATATGATATAAATGATATCTAAATCATGAATATAATGATGGATATAATGGATATTTCACCACATGAACAACTTGTAATTATAAGAAGTTTATTTTTGATTCAAGTACCAAAGATCGAAAAAATGACCGTTATTAACATAAATAATTACGTGATGTTCATAACATGGTATTAAGTGATATAAAAGGAATAATGAACATGAAAATGGTTCTTATGCAAACAGAAACTAACTCTAGTTTATTATTCAGGAGATTAAAGAACGGTCGAGTGAAGTCGGACATGAGGTAAGGGAACTTCTTAACCCAATTTCCATTCTTTCGGTTAATCTCCTACTTTCAAATTATGTCATGATATTATTATGTCCTATCATGTATTTGTATTTTCTTTATTTGTACTTATAGTGAATACACATAATAGATCTATTTTATTTTAAAAAATGATCTTTGTAAGGACTTCGTCTCAATCTCCATTCACTGAGTCATATTTTGTTTTATACACAATTTTTTTTATACAGTGTATAAAACCCTTTGACTTTTAAGTTTATTAAAAAGGAATCTTTTTATACGAATAATTTTACTAAACGAAAAAAGGATTGTTTTTCTTGTCGTACGTATGCGGTGACAACGACTTCTCCGCCGCCGTGACCATTATTTGAGTTTCGGCTTCCTCAACAAGCTATAACTTTTTTTTAAATGAAAAATAAATACCAAGTATTAATTTTCTTTTATTTTGGTATTGAAAATGGTTTTGATAATGTTTTTATTATATCAATGTGTTATATTGATATCTTGTGATTGAAATGTGGAAATGTTATGTTTCCTTTATGCATGTTTTATGTGATACAATTATTTTATGGTTTATGATATGTTTAAACCTGTTCATATGAGGAATGCATTGGACTTAATAAGTGACGGGTGGAGCCCGCTATATCTCCTCGATGCATCGGTAGGTCTCATGAGATAAACTAGTGTCTAGGAACGAGGCCTTGAGAAAATCTTATTTGTAGTCTTTGCACGAGGCCTTGGATACGTGGTTATGATAGTCTGGAATTATGCATTCCATCATTATGAAAGTGGTTATTGATATTGCATTTGATTATTCAACAATTAGATTATCCATGTGAATAAGTAAATGGAATTATTTTATTTTATTTTTTCTGTATTATTCTGAACATCAAGTTTAAAAGGCATATGTTTTAGTTATACATTGTCTTAAATGTTAATGTTTATTTATGAAAGCTTCCACTGTATTGTTATCCTTACTAATCATCTGAGCTCACCCCTTCCAATGTTTTAATTTTTCCAGGATGTTAAGAAGTATATTATGAATGACCTATAGGGATAGTATGAGTGGATATGAAGACAAGATGTTGTTGTAGTTTTGTTTTACTTTATGATGTAATGTAAGACTTATGAATGTATCTAGTGTTTCCAAGGCTACTAAACTAATCGGTCTTTCGAGACTTGATCTTTTGTGATCATGACATTGTTACGCAATAATGAACCGACTTTGGGTAACTGGGGTCGGGGCGTTACAGTTGGTATCAGAGGCAGTTTAGTACTAGCGTTGGAAGCTAGATTTAGATAAACTCTGATTAGAGCACATATCCATAAGATAGACTTTGAGGATTAGTATAGAATAACTTCCTAGAATTTTGGTATTATAGAGATTTTGTATGTTTTCCAAGAAATACATCCTTATCTAGATACGAGCGTCTAGAGGCGGCTCTGGCATAGATGTACCTAGGGGTAAAACCCGAAAACACCGCTTTGAGCTAGACTCGAACGGGAACTAGTGCGCGACAATGGGCCTTGCTGCACTCTTGGTTACGACACTCCCGGGGGATATCCTTAGGATAATTATCATTTTCTTTACAAACCATTATGAAGGGTTTATGAGTATATACTTCCTCAAAGAATTTTTTTTTATGATTATGGATTATATCTATAAATAGTTCGATTTATGTTAGTATTTTATGAGTATGTAATTATGTATTTTGATTCATAAACTAATCTAGTTTATTCCATTGTTTATAAATGGTGCCTAGTAGGAGGAATGGAAACCGTATCAATGCAGACACTCCGTGTAGGGATTTCCCTCCTGCTCAAGATAATTATTGTGGAGCTAGAGATACAACTGGTGCTGATCAACTTATTACCATACTGGGTCAGCTCACTCAGGTTATGAATAATAATCTTACTCGTATGGAGCACCCTGATCCACAATGTGGATGATCAATGTTAGACTGCTTCATGAGGCAACAACCGCCAACATTTAATGGGGGTAAAATCCATTAGTAGCTGAGCAATGGATAAACTCCTTAGAGAAAATATTCCACTCCTTGGGGAGTAGCGAAAGAGAGAAGGTTGTCATGGTAGTTTATCACCTCACTGGAGATGTTGATCAATGGTGGTCGTTGATTGAAAATAAAAAGGAAGATGGTGAAGTATCGAATATGGAATGAAGGGAGTTCAAAGAGATTTTCTTAGAAAAATACTTTCCTCATGACCATCAAGAAGACATGGAAATGCAATTTCTGAGTCTAAGACAAAAGGAGGATGAGAATATCGCAATGTATGATGCCAACTTTACAAGGTTAGCAAGACATGCTGCAGATTATATACATAACCCAAGAAGTAAGATTGATCGTTTCTTTGATGGGCTAAAACCATTTCTCCGTCGAGCATTATTCTCACAAACCTTCTCCCATACGAAGATATTGTCTCAAGTGCTATCAAGACAAAAAAGGTATTCTCTAAATCTTATGACAATAAAGGGAATGAAGTATTTTCCATTATGTGATAATTGTGGGAAGAATCACCCTGGTACTTGCCTAAAAGGAATGTGAGTTTGTTATAAATTTAGAGAAAAAGGTCACCAGGCTCGTGATTGCAAGGGAAAGAAAGCATCTATCAATGTTGAATGATACATCTGAAGGGAAATGGGGCATTATGAAAATGAATTTCCTAATCTCCAGGGAAAATTACCTCAGAAAAGGCCAAGGTATCATGGAAAATCTTATGTTGTTACTACAGTTGAAGTGGAATAATTAATTTATTGGTGATTTTGGACTCAAGGATTATATTCTGGTTATAAGAATAATGTGATATATATAAGGATTGTTATGCATTACTTGTTTTTTACATTAATGTTTTAATATTATGAAGGTAATCATATTTTTGTATGTAACAATAAGAGAAACTTTACTTTGTTTGAGAAATATGATGATACAATTGATTTTGGAATTTAGACACCTTTTAGAAAAAGTCCAGACATAGGTATTTTGGATAACTATAAAGGTTGGAATAGATTAAGTTGAACTTTGGGTAGTATTGTTTAAGGTTAAAACATTTATGAATATTATTTTTGAAATATTTTAATACTATAGTTTCAGGAAAAGGACAACCTGCTGGTCGGGGGATAACCCGTCGCGTCGGAAAAAGCTGTAGGAATCGAACCCACAAACATAGTGCGACGAGCCTTTATTACCTACCACAAGCCTACAGGAAGTCCCTGGTTATTAGAAAATAGTTTTCCTAATCTAAATGGTATGTGGTAATATTTGGAACCTTATAAAATTAGGATAAATAGAATATTTTTGAGTTCTGTTACCATTTGGAGTGAAAGAGGGGTTTGTGGTAAAAAATTATTAATGAATGAAAGTCTACATGACAAGTAAGTGTATTTCCTTAAATTCGTATTAAATCTCTTAAATAAATTCCTAAACTTTATGAAAGGCAACTTAAAACAAAAACGTTGTCGGTTAACGTTTCCTACTGGGGAATCAATGATCATTTAACCAATCACAAGTTTGTGATTTTCTTTTAGTTAAACTTTATCCTAATACTGTTTTATAAAACTCTCCATCAGACCTTGATGGTTTTTTTTCCTCCATATCCATGTTTTCATAGAATCCTAGTATTGGCTATCTCGGGTGACCTTTGTACTTCTCTTTCTTTCTTTTAAAGTTATATTTTTATTAACCTTATTTCCGATGTGGGATTTCCACAAAGGTATTTTCTATTTTCAAAATTTTATTTTCAATGAAAAATTTTAATTTGTGAGGACGCAATTTATTGAAAGAGGGGAGAATGTAACACCTCAATCTTCCATGGTACGCTCCTCTTTGAATAATAGAGTAGTGTGTGTTGTACGCAACCTCGAGTTCTAACACACTACGACCAATAAAAGTTGTAGTTATGTTTAGTAATACCCACATTTTGAAATTATATAAATTATATATTTCAAAATGGACTTCATTTTTGGATTAGTAATTTCGAAATTAGCCTCTGTTGAATTTTTGGTATTTTTCTGGGAACTTCCAATTTTTTTATGAATAGTGAAAAATACTTAAAAACAACTTTTTTAATCAAAATCATTTATAGTGATAAATTATACTATTGAGTGGTTTTAAAGTATAATTATACTATATTTTTACCATTTTATCCAATGGTGTTCATTAGAATTAATTTCACTTTGAAATTGGACATAAACAATTGTCAATCTTTTGATATATATGGTTTTTTTAAACACGCTATTTGATGTGACAACGGGAATTAATTATAAAATTAATTAATAAAACTTATATGTTTGGAATTTCGTAAAATAGAAATCATTTTTGAATTCAGAATATCAATTATAGCTTAGGGTGAAATTTTGGCATTGTTCTAAAATACATCAATTTTTGATGAATAGTGAAACCACTTAGTGGTAGTTAAAAAACTAATTTTTCGTTTAAATGAAAAATTACCACTACTGTGATTTTATTTTCAAAAATCTAACATACGTGGTTTTCATTAGGAAGTAAAATGTGGTTCAATGGGAATAAAACTATTTTTTGGTGAATTGTAACTTTTAAGTTTAATTAATTGTGATTAAAGGTAATTAGTTAAATTTAAGGTAAAAATGATATTATAAAAATATTAAAATACCGTTACACTTGTCCTAAACTTATTGGATGAGTCATGGTCGACCAACAAAATCCATGGGTCAAATTGGGGACCCCATGGAGCCACTTGGGTAAGAAAATGACATTAATAAATTTTTATTTAAAGTAAAAATAAAATTGTCACAAACATGTGTTGTCTTACTAAAACAATTATTACATGGGGTTATGTAAGTTAACTTTTTGACTATAAATATTTATTAGAAATATAAAAATATTTCCTACATCATGATATCTTTTTTATAATTTTTATACATTATATAAATTAAATTTTTTATGACACCATGATGATGCAGTGATTACCTCATTAATTAACAATTTAAATAAAATGAAACGATAATATAAAATCTAAGATTTACACTTGTCAAAAACCTATTGGATGGGTATAATTAGAACCCTTATCACCTTATCCTCTAAATATATAATTTGGGGACCCTTGAAATCCAAAAAACACTTCATAATAATGTAACATTTCATTACATTCCAAGAGTGCCCCTCCTCTCCTCTTATACAGGCCCCCACCTCTACCACCTTATTCACACCATCAAAGCCATTGGATCATTGAAACTCTGCCCAAATACTCTCTCAAATTCCATCTCTTACTACTGGAAGCCTAACATTGGTCAGAAGTATACCCAAGGAAGCCTTTGGCTCAAAACAAAAAGAGTTACCGGATTTTAAGGTAATGTATTCTCTTATGTTCTTTTGTATTATTTTGCTTCTCCAACACCTTAAACTCTTTTTATTCCGTTATTTTGTAACAAAAACAGTATCGTAAATATACTAGGATGTTGTTATGAGAAATTTTTGTTTTACACTTACACACACCTTCATCGAATGGTTAAAGAACATACTGTTTCTGTGGGTGGCGAATTACTGTCTCCCGAAACGATGATTGTTCAATCTTATTTTAACACCTCTCATAGTGGCCATTATAATGACACTATTTCTATATATGGTATATATATTATGTTTATGTTTTCTTTATGTTTCATTATTTTTCATTTATGGCATACCTTTAGGATTTCCATTATGGTTAAACGCGATAATTTCATTTTAGGAAATGCGGACTACCACCCCTCAAAGTGATTTGAATCGTTAATTTCATATCTGGGATGTATAAAGGATGGAGTAAATGATATTATATATGATATTATAATGGAATTATAATATACCTTTATATCATTATGATTTCATTCCATTAAATACAAAATATAAATGAAAGTAGTGTTCATGCGTACGTACGGCTTACCATCTCCATGAACGGTGAATTTCATTTCTTACCTCTAAATGTTATGTAATATTATGAATGAATGTATATACTGGATATATATGATATAAATGATATCTAAATCATGAATATAATGATGGATATAATGGATATTTCACCACATGAACAACTTGTAATTATAAGAATTTTATTTTTGATTCAAGTACCAAAGATCGAAAAAATGACCGTTATTAACATAAATAATTACGTGATGTTCATAACATGGTATTAAGTGATATAAAAGGAATAATGAACATGAAAATGGTTCTTAAGAAAACAGAAACTAACTCTAGTTTATTATTCAGGAGATTAAAGAACGGTCGAGTGAAGTCGGACATGAGGTAAGGGAACTTCTTAACCCAATTTCCATTCTTTGGGTTAATCTCCTACTTTCAAATTATGTCATGATATTATTATGTCCTATCATGTATTTGTATTTTCTTTATGTGTACTTATAGTGAATACACCTAATAGATCTATTTTATTTTAAAAAATGATCTTTGTAAGGACTTCGTCTCAATCTCCATTCACTGAGTCATATTTTTTTTATACACAATTTTTTTATACAGTATATAAAACCCTTTGACTTTTAAGTTTATTAAAAAGGAATCTTTTTATACGAAGAATTTTACTAAACGAAAAAAGGAATGTTTTTCTTGTCGTATGTATGCGGTGACAACGACTTCTCCGCCGCCGTGACCATTATTTGAGTTTCGGCTTCCTCAACAAGCTATAACTTTTTTTTAAATGAAAAATAAATACCAAGTATTAATTTTCTTTTATTTTGGTATTGAAAATGGTTTTGATAATGTTTTTATTATATCAATGTGTTATATTGATATCTTGTGATTGAAATGTGGAAATGTTATGTTTCCTTTATGCATGTTTTATGTGATACAATTATTTTATGGTTTATGATATGTTTAAACCTGTTCATATGAGGAATGCATTGGACTTAATAAGTGACGGGTGGAGCCCGCTATATCTCCTCGATGCATCAGTAGGTCTCATGAGATAAACTAGTGTCTAGGAACGAGGCCTTGACAAAATATTATTTGTAGTCTTTTCACGAGGCCTTGGATACGTGGTTATGATAGTCTGGAATTATGCATTCCATCATTATGAAAGTGGTTATTGATATTGCATTTGATTATTCAACAATTATATTATCCATGTGAATAAGTAAATGGCATTATTTTATTTTATTTTTTCCGTATTATTCTGAACATCAAGTTTAAAAGGCTTTTGTTTTAGTTATACATTGTCTTAAATGTTAATGTTTATTTATGAAAGCTTCCACTGTATTGTTATCCTTACTAATCATCTGAGCTCACCCCTTCCAATGTTTTAATTTTTACAAGATGTGAAGAAGTATATTATGAATGACCTATAGGGATAGTATGAGGGGATATGAAGACAAGATGTTGTTGTAGTTTTGTTTTACTTTATGATGTAATGTAAGACTTATGAATGTATCTAGTGTTTCCAAGGTTACTAAACTAATCGGTCTTTCGAGACTTGATCTTTTGTGATCATGACATTGTTACGCAATAATGAACCGACTTTGGGTAACTTGGGTCGGGGCGTTACAGTTGGTATCAGAGGCAGTTTAGTACTAACCATGGAAGCTAGATTTAGATAAACTCTGATTAGAGCACATATCCATAAGATAGACTTTGAGGATTAGTATAGAAGAACTTCCTAGAATTTTGGTATTATAGAGATTTTTTATGTTTTCCAAGAAATACATCCTTGTCTAGATACGAGCGGGTAGAGGTGGCTCTGGCATAGATGTACCTAGGGGTAAAACCCGAAAACACCGCTTTGAGCTAGACTCGAACGGGAACTGGTGCACGACAACGGGCCTTGCTGCACTCTTGGTTACGACACTCCCGGGGGATATCCTTAGGATAATTATCATTTTCTTTACAAACCATTATGAAGGGTTTATGAGTATATACTTCCTCAAAGAATTTTTTTTATGATTATGGATTATATCTATAAATAGTTCGATTTATGTTAGTATTTTACGAGTATGTAATTATGTATTTTGATTCATAAACTAATCTAGTTTATTCCATTGTTTATAAATGGTGCCTAGTAGGAGGAATGGAAACCGTATCAATGCAGACACTCCGTGTAGGGATTGCCCTCCTGCTCAAGATAATTATTGTGGAGCTAGAGATACAACTGGTGCTGATCAACTTATTACCATACTGGGTCAACTCACTCAGGTTATGAATAATAATCTTACTCGTTTGGAGCACCCTAATCCACAATGTGGATGATCAATGTTAGACCGCTTCATGAGGCAACAACCGCCAACATTTAATGGGGGTAAAATCCATTAGTAGCTGAGCAATGGATAAACTCCTTAGAGAAAATATTCCACACCTTGGGGAGTAGCGAAAGAGAGAAGGTTGTCATGGCAGTTTATCACCTCACTGGAGATGTTGATCAATGGTGGTCGTTGATTGAAAATAAAAAGGAAGATGGTGAAGTATCGAATATGGAATGGAGGGAGTTCAAAGAGATTTTCTTAGAAAAATACTTTCCTCATGACCATCAAAAAGATATGGAAAGGCAATTTCTGAGTCTAAGACAAAAGGAGGATGAGAATGTCGCAATGTATGATGCCAACTTTACAAGGTTAGCAAGACATGCTGCAGATTATATACGTAACCCAAGTAGTAAGATTGATCGTTTCTTTGATGGGTTAAAACCATTTCTCCGTCGAGCATTATTCTCACAAACCTTCTCCCATACGAAGATATTGTCTCAAGTGCTATCAAGACAAAAAAGGTATTCTCTAAATCTTATGACAATAAAGTAAAGCAAGAGAAGAAGAGAATGGTGGAACAAGATACAAATAAAGGGGAAAAGGGAATGAAGTATTTTCCATTATGTGATAATTGTGGGAAGAATCACCCTGGTACTTTCCTAAAAGGAATGTGAGTTTGTTATAAATTTAGAGAAAAAGGTCACCAGGCTCGTGATTGCAAGGGAAAGAAAGCATCTGGCAATGTTGAATGCTACATCTGAAGGGAAATGGGGAATTATGAAAATGAATGTCCTAAGCGTCAGGGAAAATTACCTCAGAAAAGGCCAAGGGATCATGGAAAATCTTATGTTGTTACTACAGTTGAAGTGGAATAATTAATGTATTGGTGATTTTGGACTCAAGGATTATATTCTGGTTATAAGAATAATGTGATATATATAAGGATTGTAATGCAGTACTTGTTTTTTACATTAATGTTTTAATATTATGAAGGTAATCATATTTTTGTATGTAACAATAAGAGAAACTTTACTTTGTTTGAGAATTCTGATGATACAATTGATTTTGGAATTTAGAGACCTTTTAGAAAAAGTCCGGACATAGGTATTTTGGATAACTATAAAGGTTGGAATAGATTAAGTTGAACTTTGGGTAGTATTGTTTAAGGTTAAAACATTTATGAATATTATTTTTGGAATATTTTAATACAATAGTTTCAGGAAAAGGACAACCTGCTGGTCGGGGGATAACCCGTCGCGTCGGAAAAAGCTGTAGGAATCGAACCCACAAACATAGTGCGACGAGCCTTTATTACCTACCACTAGCCTACAGGAAGTCCCTGGTTATTAGAAAATAGTTTTCCTAATCTAAATGGTATGTGGTAATATTTGGAACCTTATAAAATTAGGATAAATAGAATATTTTTGAGTTCTGTTACCATTTGGAGTGAAAGAGGGGTTTGTGGTAAAAATTTATTAAAGAATGAAAGTCTACATGACAAGTAAGTGTATTTCCTTACATTCTTATTAAATCTCTTAAATAAATTCCTAAACGTTATGAAAGGCAACTTAAAACAAAAACGTTGTCGGTTAACGTTTCCTACTGGGGAATCAATGATCGTTTAACCAATCACAAGTTTGTGATTTTCTTTTAGTTAAACTTTATCCTAATACTGTTTTATAAAACTCTCCATCATACCTTGATGGTTTTTTTCCTCCATATCCATGTTTTCATAGAATCCTCGTATTGGCTATCTCGGGTGACCTTTGTACTTCTCTTTCTTTCTTTTAAAGTTATATTTTTATTAACCTTATTTCCTATGTGGGATTTCCACAAAGGTATTTTCTATTTTCAAAATTTTATTTTCAATGAAAAATTTTAATTTGTGAGGACGCAATTTATTGAAAGAGGGGAGAATGTAACACCTCAAGCTTCCATGGTACGCTCCTCTTTGAATAATAGAGTAGTGTGTGTTGTACGCAACCTCGAGTTCTAACACACTACGACCAATAAAATTTGTAGTTATGTTTAGTAATACCCACATTTTGAAATTATATAAATTATATATTTCAAAATGGACTTCATTTTTGGATTAGTAATTTCGAAATTAGCCTCTATTGAATTTTTGGTATTTTTCTGGGAACATCCAATTTTTTTATGAATTGTGAAAAATACTTAAAAACAACTTTTTTAATCAAAATAATTTATAGTTATAAATTATACTATTGAGTGGTTTTAAAGTATAATTAGAATATATTTGTACCATTTTATCCAATTTTGTTCATTAGAATTAATTTCACATTGAAATTGGACATAAACAATTGTCAATCTTTTGATATATATTGTTTCTTAAAAACACGCTATTTGTTGTGACAACGGGAATTAACTATAAAATTAATTAATGCAACATATATTTTTGGAATTTTGTAAAATAGACAGCATTTTTGAATTTGGAATATCAATTATAGCATAGGGTGAAATTTTGGCATTGTTCTGAAAAACTTCAATTTTTTATGAACAGTGAAACCACTAAGTGGTAGTTAAAAAACTAATTTTTTGTTTAAAAGAAACATTACCAGTTCTGTGATTTGATTTTCAAAGATCTGACATACATGGTTGTCATTTGGAAGTAAAATGTGTTTCAATGGGATTAAAATAATTTTTTGGTGAATAGTAACTTTTAAGTTTAATTAATCGTGATTAAAGGTAATTAGTGAAATTTAAGGAAAAAATGATATTATAAAAATATGAAAATACCTTTACACTTGTCCTACCCTTATTGGATGAGTCATGTCCGACCAAGAGAATCCATGGGTCAACTTGGGTACCCCATGGAGCCACTTGGGTAAGAAAATGACAATAATAAATTTTTATTTAAAGTAAAAATAAAATTGTCACAAACAAGTGTTGTCTTACTAAAAAAAATATTACATGGGGTTATATAAGTTAACTTTTCCACTATAAATATTCATTGGAAATATAAAAATATTTACTACATCATGATATTTTTTTATAATTTTTAAAAATTAAAAAAATTAATTTTTTATGACACCATGATGATGCACCGATTACCTCATTAATTAACGATTTAAATAAAATGAAACGATAATCTAAAATCTAAGACTTACACTTGTCAAAACCCTATTGGATGTGTAGATTTCGAACCATTATCACCTTATCCTCTAAATATATAATTTCAGGACCTTTGAAATACGAAAATCACTTCATAATAATGTAACATTTCATTACTTTCCAAGAGTGACCCTCCTCTCCTCTTATAAAAGGCCCCCACATCTACCACCTTATTCACACCATAAAAGCCATTGGCTCGGCCAAACTCTTCCCAAATACTCTCTCAACCTCCCTCTCTTACTCCTAGATGCCTTAAATTGGGCAGAAGTCTTCCCAAGGAATCCTTTGGCTCAAAACAAAAAGGTTTACCCGATTTTATGGTAATGTATTCTCTTATGTTATTTTGTATTATTTTCCTTCTCCAACCCCTTAAACTCTTTTTATTACTTTATTTTGTAACAACAAAAGTATCTTCAATATACTAGGACTTTTTTTAGAAGGATTTTATTTAAACTTACACACACCTTTGTCTAATGGTTAAAGAACATACAGTTTCTATGGGTGGCAAATTACCGCCACCCGAAACGAGGATTGTTCGATATTCTTTTAACACCTCTCATGGTGGACATTACGATGACAATATTTCTATATATGATATATATATTATGTTTATGTTTTCTTTTGTTTCTTTATTTTTCATTTATGGCATACCATTATGATTTCCATTATGGGTAAACGCGATAATTTTATTTTAGGAAGTGAGGCCTACTGCCCCCTCAAAGTGATTTGAATCGTTAATTCCATATGTGGGATGTATAAAGGATGGATAAAATGATATTATATATGATATTATACTGGAATTATAATATACCTTTATATAATTATGATTTCATCCCATTAAATACGAAATAGAAATGAAAGTAGCGTTCATGCGTACGTACAACTTACCGTCTCCATGAACGGTGCATTTCATTTCTTACCTCTAAATGTTACGTAATATTATGAATGAATGTATATACTGGATATATATTATATATATGATATCTAAATAAATAATATAATTCTGGATATAATGGATATTCCACCACATGAACAACTTGTAATTATAAGATGTTTATTTTTGACTCAAGTACAAAAGATTGAAAAAATGACCGTTATTAACATAAATAATTGCATGATGTTCAAAACATGGTAATAAGTGATATAAAAGGAATAATTAACATGAAAATGGTTCTTAACCAAATAGAAATTAACTCTAGTTTATTATTCAGGAGATTAAAGAATGGTAGAGTGAAGTCGGACACGAGGTAAGGGAACTTCTTAACCCGATTTCCATTCTCTGGGTTAATCTCCTACTTTCAAATTATGTCATGATATTATTATGTCCTATCACGTATTTGTAATTTCTTTATGTGTAATTATAGTGAATACACATAATATATCTATTTAATTTTAAAAAATGATCTATTTAAGGACTTCGTCTTAATCTCCATTCACTGAGGCATATTTTGTTTTATACACAAATTTCTTTTATACGGTGTATAAACCCCTTTGACTTTTACGTTTATTCAAAAGGAAGCTTTTTATACGAATAATTTTACTAAATGACAAAAAGGAATGTTTTCCTTGTCGTACGTATGCGGTGATAAAGACTTCTACACCGCCGTGACCATTATTTGAGTTTCGGCTTCCTCAACAAGCTATAACTTTTTTTAAATGAAAAATAAATACCAAGTTTTAATTTTCTTATATTTTGGTATTGAAAATGGTTTTTATAATGTTTTTATTATATCAATGTGTTGTATTAATATCTTGTGATTTAAATGTGGAAATGTTATGTTTACTTTATGCATGTTTTATGTGATACGATTATGTTATGGTTTATAATATATTTAAACCTGTTCATATGAGGAATGCATTGGACTTAAAAAGTGACGGGTGGAGCCTGCTATAGCTCCTCGATGCATCGGTAGGTCTCATGAGACAAACTAGTATCATGGGACGAGGCCTTGACAAAATATTATTTGTAGTCTTTGCACGAGGCCTTGGATACATGGTTATGATAGTCTGGCATTATGCATTCCATCATTATGAAAGTGGTTATTGATATTTCATGTGATTATTCGACTAGTAGATTATCTATATAAATAAGTAAATGGAATTATTTCAATTTATTTTTGCCATATTATGCTGAAAATCATGTTTAAAATGATTTTTTTAGTTATACATTGCCTTAAATGTTAATGTTTATTTAAGAAAGATTCCACTATATTGTTATCCTTACTGAGCATCTGAGCTCACCCCTTCCAATGTTTTAATTTTTCTAGGATGTGAAGAAGTATATTATGAATGAACTACAGGGATAGTATGAGGGTATATAAATACAAGATGTTTTTGTAGTTTTGTTTTACTTTATGATGTAATGTAAGACTTATGAATGCATCTAGTGTTTCCAAGGCTACTAAACTAATCGGCCTTTCAAGACATGATCTTTTGTGATCATGGCATTGTTATGCAATAATGAACTGACTCTGGCTAACTGGGGCTAGGGCGTTACAGTTGGTATCAGAGGAAGTTTAGTACTAACCTTGGAAGCTAGATTTAGATAAACTCTGATTAGAGCACATAGCCCTAAGATAGACTTTGAGGATTGGTATAGAAGAACTTCCTAGAATTTTGGTATTATGGAGATTTTGTGAGTTTTCTAAGCAATACATCCCTGTCTAGATACGAGCAGGTAGAGGCGGATCTGGCAGAGATGTAGCTAGGGGTAAAACCCGAAAACACCGCTTTGAGCTAGACTTGAACGGGAACTGGTGCACGACAACGGGCCTTGCTGCACTCTTGGTTACGACACTCCCGGGGGATATGCTTAGGATAATTATCATTTTCTTTACAAACAATTATGAAGGGTTTATGAGTATATACTTCATCAAAGGAAACATTTTTATGATTATGGATTATATCCATAAATAGATCAATTTATGTAAGTATTTTACGAGTATGGAATTATGTATTTTGATTCATAAACTAATCTAGTTTATGCCATTCAGTACTAGAAAAACAGGTATTTGCGACGGGTCATTTGCGACGGGATCCCGTCGCAAATGCGTTGTTGCGACGGGGGCCCGTCGCAAATGGCCCGTTGCTGAAAACGGCGTCGCAACAACACTTATTTGCGACGGGCCCGACGCTAAAACCCTTTTTTGTGATGGGTATTCTTCCCATCGCAAATAGTGCTCCGTATATTTGTAAAAAACTTTTAAAATAGTTTTTGCGACGGGTCCCGTCGCAAATACCTGTTGCGACGGGCCCGTCGCAAAAACTATTTTAAAAAAAATAAAAACTATTAATAAATATAATAATAAAACAATTTGCGACGGGACCCGTCGCAATACTATTTGCGACGGGCATAGCATCCCGTCGCAAATAATATAAAAAAAATAAAAAAAATAAATTATTAATAAATTATTTTAATTAATATAATAATAATCCAATTATAATTCAAAAATAAAAAATAATAAAATATTAATAAATGATTTTAATTAATATAATAATAGAATTATAATTCACAAATAAAAATAATAAATTATTTTAATTAATATAATAATAATTGAATTATAATTCAAAAATAAAAAATAATAGAATATTAATAAATGATTTAATTAATATAATAATATTAGAATTATAATTCTTAAATAAAAAATTAATATTAATAAGTTATTTTAATTAATATAAAAATAATAGAATTATTTTACATTCAAATATTAAAATAATTCAAGTAAAAAAAATATAATTAAATTATAATATTATAAAATTTTAATATATATATAAAATTTAATATTATAAAATATAAATAATAATATTATTCATATTAATATTTTTATTTAAAAATATAATATTATTAATATTTTATAATGATACCGAAACTACGAATAGAAAAAAGTCATATTTTGATTTCACAAATTTTATAACATAAATACAAACTCTAATCTGAAGGAGGGGGAGGGGGGGATCTGCAGATGGTGGTGGAGGAAACTCCATCCCTAAAGCATGAGTGAGTCGGCGCGTGTACTCCATCTGCTCCTGATGCTGCTGTTGCCACCGACTCGTCTCCTCCTCGTACAGCTGCTGCTGGCGTCGACGCTCCTCCTCATGCTGCTGACGCATCAACTCCTGCTCCTGTCGGAGACTCTCTATCAGTGCAGTCTGAGATCGCAACTGATCCTCATACTGTGTAGTAGAAGATGATGCACGAGCTCCTCTCGAGCTGGACGCCGACATCGCAGCACTGTCATAATAATCTCCGGGAGTCAGTCGAGAGCCGATACCAACTACCCGACCCTTCTCAAAGGCATACTGGGTGGCCTGCATCCATGTCGCCTCATCAAACTGATGGCCAGTGGTCTGATCTGATGACTCGGCCTGACTCTCAGGTCGGGCCTGTGACGCTGCGGCCTCATATGACTCCTGTAGTTGCAATTTAAAATTAAAATTGTGAATATATTATATGCAGTTAATTGTTAAACATGAAAACAAATAATACTGACCACGATATGATGCTGACGATCACCTCTGAGCTTCCCAGTAGCAGGATCACTATACATCCTCCGATATACGTCGTACTCCATAATATCGGGGTGCTCGACAGCCTATAAGAATAAAAAATAAACTGTTATTATTTATAGTTATATAAAATATTTATAAATAATGTACATACCAGATGCTGTCTATGAGTACTGAAAGAACGACTCCCAGCTCGATGAGTCACCTCCTGTCTCCCCCGATTCTGCCTCCCCACCGATGATCTCCTTTGAAAGGCACCACTCAACCAGTGCGCACAGAATCCATCCCATACATGGGATGAAATGTACTCTGGTCGGTGTGATCTACATGACTCGTCAAAATCTGACACTCCTGATTTCTTCATGGCATCTTTTCTTAAATTGTGCAAAAACTGACGAAGGCGATCACGCATGGCCACCTCCCAAGCCTCGTGGATGGCGTCACGCATGGTATCCTCGATCGGATACCATAAACCCTACAAATAAATAAAAATATCAAGTTTGAAATGAAATAATTTTCAAAATAAAAAATATTTATTTACGTACGTACCAACCAATGGCCGAACATGGCCTGCTGCACATCAATGGGAATATGCTCCCATGTGGTCCACGGCTGAGAGAAATAGTTGCGCAAAATAGTGATGCCCTGTCCGACTGCTATATGCGAAAAACTGTAAAAATAATAAACATTTATTATGTGAATAGATTAATGAAATCTTAGTCAAATCCACAGGTTATCACACAGGTTACCACACCTCCGTGTGCGTGGATCAAAGCCAAGATGCAGACGTCGCTCGGGGACGGGGTCAGGAATCATCAATCGTGCAAGACCGCACCCCCTCCGCGTACTCCCTGGAGCGCCTGCAGGCTGAGGGTCATCTGCCAGCAACTCATCCGCATCGAAAGGCAGGTCAGCATCCGTCAACTCACGAAATGCGGCATCGTCCATCTGAAATAGAAAATGTTAATGTTAGCAAATAATTGATAATTACTATTATATATACATATATACATATTATGAGTGTATATAAATACCATAGAATTCTATCAGTGTTCATCTTCATCATCATCTTCATATATGTCAATGTCATCTTCATATTTCTCCTCAACATCATCGATATCCATTCAAGATACAGTTGCTTCATCTCTTACCATTTCAAATTCATATGTGACATCATTAACATCATCATCATCACCGACTCTTAAATGTGGGGTTTCGTCATCGATACTCATGTCTCTTTGTAAAATATATTGATTTTGAGTACTTTCTTGAAAAACTTCAATTATTTTCACATCAGTGAAAGCACATTCACTTTGACTAAACTGATTGTCTCGAATTTTGATTTTTATTACACTCCACCAATCAGTCAAGTCTCTTGATGTAGCACAGTACTTTGCGTAATAAACTTGATATGCCTGTTGAGCCAATAAGAATGGTTCATTTACTGCGAGAACACTTTTACATTTAATATCGATGATTCCATGAGTCGGATGAACACGCACGCCTCTCTCTGTATCCAACCACCGACATTTGAACATGTTTATGTAATTTTGTCCAAGATAACAGAGTTCAATGATTTCATCAAGTATGCCATAAAAGTCAACTTCATTTTCTCGATGATGAGATCCTCTCAAGCTAACTCCATTGTTCATTGTTTTTTTCGATTCCCCATATGCATGTGTGTGGAATCGAAATCCATTCACCACATATGCATTATATGTTTTAACAAGTTTGGAAGGTGGGTTACTCAATACACACATCCGTTTGTCAATTTTATCAGGATGTCGAGACACCTGAAAATTTGTGTAATAATTATCAATATAGTAAAGTATACATTGAATGAGTTGCTAAAAGATAAAGAATTTATGTTACCAGTTTTTGAAACCACTGAGAGAAATTTTTCAGTCGACGTTCTTTGAGAGCAGCTGCTGTAATTTGTGGAATTTGTTTCTTGATATGATTATCATACAACCTATAAAAACCAAAGTTATTTATTGTAACATAAATGATAGAATAAGTGATATAAACACTTACAGTACAACTGATGTCATCTCTTCACAGTTGAGCAGAACATACGTATGAGCTCTATGATGTTCATCATCTGAAAGCCATCATTCATAAACTCCACCAAAACCAAGCTCTGACTGGTTGAAAACAGATAATTGATTGTCGATTTCATCAATATTCCTCTCGTTCCGTCCCATTTGGTTGTGTTTTGAAGGATACTCAGATTCAAAATAATGGGAGCATAAAAAAGATATTTCCTCTTACAAATAATCTTCTGCAATAGATCCTTCAACAGATGCTTCGTTACGTACTTTTCTTTTCAATTTTTGCATACATCTTTCAAATGGGAACATCCATCGAAACTGTACTGGACCTCCACATTTGGCCTCATATGGAAAATGTAACATCAAATGTTCCATTGAGTCGAAGAAAGACGGCGGAAATATTTTTTCCAGTTAACATATAATTACAACAACATCTTTTTCATGTTTTCATAGAGCATCATAATCTTCCGTAGCCGCACAAATTTACCAAAAAAAATGAGACATGTCTATTATGGAATCCCAAATCACAGAATTCAACAGACCTCTTAATCCAATGGGTAGAAGTCTCTCCATTATAACATGACAATCATGACTTTTTAATCCAGTAATATGACCATTCTTTACACATCTACCCAAATTGGAAGCACAACCATCTGGAAGTCTCAAATCTTCAATCCACTGACAAAATAATAAACGGTTTTCTTTAGACAGTGTATAAGCTGCTTTTGGTTTCAGTAACCTTTCTGTTCTGACATTCTCAAATAGTTCCAATTCTGGATGCCTGCAAATTTGGGCAAGATCTAAACGTTCATTTACATTGTCTTTGATCTTTCCTGGCGTATCCAAAACTATATGAAACAAATTATCAAAACAGTTATTCTCAATATGCATGACATCTAACATGTGTCGGACCAACAAATCAGACCAATATGGAAAATCCCAAAATATGCTACGTTTAATCCAATTGTGTTCTTTCCCAAAACCAGAAATTTTCTGTTGGTTTATTGTGGGACCAAAAGTGATGGGAGGTAATGAAAATACAACTGATTTTAACTCCGAACCTGATAGCATTTTTGGAGGTTCATCCCTTTCAACTGTTCCTTTTCTGAAATGAGATCTGTTTCTGCGAAAAGGATGATCAACTGGAAGAAATATGCGATGACAGTCAAAATAACAAGGTTTCATTCCATGAATGAACTTAAATGCTTTGTTCTCTCCCATACAGTAAGGACATGATTTCTGACCATGTGTACTCCAGCCAGATAACATCCCATAAGCCAGGAAGTCACTTATTGTCCACATCAATGCTGCTCTCAGTATAAAATTCTGTTTCGTTGCAACATCATATGTACTGACACCATTACTCCATAATAAATTTAATTCATCAATCAATGGTTTCAAATAAACATCAATATTTTTCTTCGGATGTCCTGGAATTAGTAAAGTCACAAAGATATATGGCTCCTTCATCAACATCCATGGAGGTAAATTGTACGGAGTTAAAAAATAGGCCAACATGAATATTGACTACCATAAGATCCAAACGGACAGAAACCATCAGTGGAAAGGCCCAGTCGAACATTTCTAGCTTCTAAAGCAAAGGATGGATGCACTCTATCAAAATGTTTCCATGAATCACCATCGGCTGGATGATTCAAGCTTTTATCGGTTGAAATATTCTCTTTATGCCATGACATCATTGTCGCTGTATTCTTAGAAATGAATAAACGCTGAAGTCTGGATGTAAGCGGAAAATATCTCAACTGTTTTACAGGAATCAAACCAGACTTCCCATGTTTTCCTTCTTTATATCTCAGTTGCCCACATGTGGGACAACTATCCAACGACTCATTTTCCCCAGAATATAAAATGCAGTCATTTGAACATGCATGAATCTTCTGACAAGTAAGTCCCAAATTTCGAACCAGCCTCTTACTCTCATAGTAATTTGCAGGTAAAACATTTCCTTCGGGTAACAGTGTTTTAAGCAAAGAAAATATCTGGTCAAAACAGGTGTTTGACATTCCGTTATCTGATTTGATAGCCATAAATTTTTCAACTGCTTCTAATTTGCTCATCTTGTAGCCAGGATATAATGCATCCTCAACAGACTTCAACAACTCAGAAAATGCAGACGGTGCCAACTCAGGATTTGAAGCTACATCAGCCAGAGTTTCTGTATGTTGAACAGATGAACCTGCAACATCATGTACTAAATCTTGAAATTGGGATGGATCCGAAATCAAGTTGGTATCACCTGCTCTGGAACTGCGTTCACCGTGTTGATACCAAAAAACATAATCTGGTTGAAAACCAAAACGCAAGAGATGTTCTCCCACTTTGTCAAACGTGTCAAACGTTCTCAATGCACATTTTCTGCAAGGGCAATTTATTTTGCCTTCTGAAACAAATTATGGATTTGATGCCGCAAATGATAAAAAAGTCTCCACACCCTCTACATATACTGGATTTAAACCCGAACCGTTTGGATTTCTATGTTGATTTATCCATATGCGGTCACCTAATAATGATTGTTGACGACCTCATTGTTCCATATATCTCTATAAAATATAAAATCATTACTGGTTTTGAATAATTTGTTAGAAAAACACTAAAGCTAGGATAATTATAGAGTTTAGATCATACACGACTGACGCAAACTTTTTATTGAGATAGACCTAAAAATTGACCCTTTGAGAATTAAATATGTTGAGAATAAAGCAAAACATGTTACAAATATTGATAATTTTAATATTTTATAAATTTTTTATTATTTTCATAGTACTAATATTATTGGTAATTAATACTAATTATTGATAATTATTACTAATTATTGGTAATTATTGGTAATTATTGGTAATTATTGGTAATTATTACTAATTATTGGTAATTATTACTAATTATTGGAAATTATTACTAATTATAGGTAATTATTACTAATTATTGATAATTATTACTAATTATTGGAAATTATTACTAATTATTACTAATTATTCCTAATTATTGTTAATTATTACTAATTATTGGTAATTAGTACTAATTATTACTAATTATTACTAATTATTACTAATTATTTGTAATTATTACTAATTATTACTAATTATTACTAATTATTACCAATTATTGGTAATTATTGGTAATTATTGGTAATTATTGGTAATTATTACTAATTATTGATAATTATTACTAATTATTGGTAATTATTATTAATTATTACTAATTATTACTAATTATTACTAATTATTGTTAATTATTACTAATTATTACTAATTATTACTAATTATTGTTAATTATTACTAATTATTACTAATTATTACTTATTATTACTAATTATTACTAATTATTGGTAATTATTACTAATTATTACCAATTATTGGTAATTATTGGTAATTAATACTAATTATTGGTAATTATTACTAATTATTGGTAATTATTGTTAATTATTACTAATTATTGTTAATTATTACGAATTACTGGTAATTATTGGTAATTATTACTAATTATTACTAATTATTACTAATTATTGGTAATTATTACTAATTATTCGTAATTATTCGTAATTATTCCTAATTATTGTTATTTATTCCTAATTATTGTTAATTATTACTAATTATTGTTAATTATTACTAATTAATACTAATTATTACTAATTATTACTAATTATTAGTACTTATTACTAATTATTACTAATTATTACTAATTATTGGTAATTATTGGTAATTATTTCTAATTATTGGTAATTATTACTAATTATTGGTAATTATTGATAATTATTACTAATTATTGGTAATTATTGGTAATTATTGGTAATTATTGGTAATTATTACTAATTAATTCTAATTATTGGTAATTATTGATAATTATTACTAAATATTGATAATTATTACTAATTATTGGTAATTATTACTAATTATTACTAATTATTACTAATTATTGGTAATTATTACTAATTATTACCAATTATTACTAATTATTACCAATTATTGGTAATTATTACTATTTATTACAAATTATTACCAATTATTGGTAATTATAAGGAATTATTACCAATTATTGGTAATTATTGGTAATTATTGGTAATTAATACTAATTATTGGTAATTAATACTAATTATTGGTAATTATTACTAATTATAGGTAATTATTGGTAATTATTGGTAATTATTACTAATTATTGGTAATTATTGGTAATTATTGGTAAGTATTGGTAATTATTACTAAGTATTGTTAATTATTACTAATTATTGTTAATTATTACTAATTATTGGTAATTATTACTAATTATTGGTAATTATTACTAATTATTGGTAATTATTACGAATTATTGGTAATTATTACGAATTATTGGTATTTATTACGAATTATTGGTAATTATTACGAATTATTAGTAATTATTACTAGTTATTGGTAATTATTACGAGTTATTGGTAATTAATACTAGTTATTGGTAATTAGTACTAATTATTGGTAATTATTACTAATTATTAATAATTATTGGTAGTTATTACTAATTATTGGTAGTTATTACTAATTATTGGTAGTTATTACTAATTATTGGTAGTTATTACTAATTATTGGTACTTATTACTAATTATTGGTACTTATTACTAATTATTGGTAATTATTACTAATTATTCCTAATTATTACTAATTATTGGTAATTATTACAAATTATTGGTAATTATTACTAATTATTGGTAATTATTTCTAATTATTGGTAATTATTACTAATTATTGGTAATTATTACTAATACTTGGTAATTATTACTAATTATTGGTAATTATTACTAATTATTGGTAATTATTAGTAATTATTTGCAATTATTGGTAATTATTACTAATTATTGGTAATTATTACTAATTATTGGTAATTATTACGAATTATTACTAATTATTACCAATTATTACTAATTATTACCAATTATTACTAATTATTACCAATTATTACTAATTATTACCAATTATTACTAATTATAACCAATTATTGGTAATTATTGGTAAATAATACTAATTATTGTTAATTATTACTAATTATTGGTAATTATTGGTAATTATTACAAATTATTGGTAATTATTACTAATTATTACGAATTATTACTAATTATTATGAATTATTACTAATTATGGGTAATTATTACTAATTATTGGAAATTATTACTAATTATTACTAATTATTTGTAATTATTACTAATTATTGGTAATTATTACTAATTAATACTAATTAATGATAATTATTACTAATTATTGTTATTTATTATTAATTATTGGTAGTTATTACTAATTATTGGTAGTTATTACTAATTAGTAGTAATTAAATGAATAATTACCAATAATTAGGAATAATTACCAATAATTAGGAATAATTACCAATAGTTACGAACAATAACATTATTAGTCTATTTTATTATTAATATTAAAATAATATAATTTTATAATTTATATACAATTCTCCTTTCATCTGTGTGTTTTCTATCTCCACATACAAATAATACATGTGGAGACAGCAAACACACAGATGAAAAGAGAATTGTATATATATAAAAAATTATATTATTTTAATATTAATAATAAAATATAGTAATAATTTAATAATGTTATTATTCCTAATTATTAATATTTATTACTAATTATTAATATTTATTCTTAATTATTAAAAATTATTACTAATTATTCCTAATTAGTATTAAGTATGAACAATACTAATAATTTAAATTTATTAAGTAACAAAACAATGTAAACATAATTAAATTACAACTAATTAAGAATAATTAAAACTAATAAAAAATTAAAAATAAATATTAAATTAAAATGAACATAAATACCTTGAAAATTGATCTGCTCTGATCGTTCTTCAAAACTTTAATATCGACTCTGAAAAAAAAAATCAAACTTGAGAAAAACTGAACTTTAGAAATAAAACTTCGGGAGAAGAAGAAGATGGAATTTGAGAATGATTTGAAAAAAACGGATGGGGGTATTTATAGGTTAGAGTATTTGCGACGGGTCCATTTGCGACGGGTATCCCGTCACAAATAATACTATTTTCGACGGTACCCGTCGCAAATACCTTAGCCATCATTTATTACGGTCAACTGTTAAATAGTTATTTGCGACGGGATCCGTCAGAAATAACCACCTGCCGACACACTAGTTGCGACGGGGGAATATTTCCGTCGCAAATACCTTTTACCGCCGCCGGTTATTTGCGACGGGAATATTCCCCCGTCGCAAATAGGTTTCCCGCGATTTGGCGCGCAAACCGTGCCAGTCCTTTTGCGACGGGGAAAGCTATCCCGTCGCAAAAGGCTACTTATTTGCGACGGGCAAATATTCCCGTCGCAAATAAGTTTTTAACAGGACTATTTGCGACGAGAATAAATCCCGTCGCAAATAACCCGTCGCAAATACCCCTTTTTCCCGTAGTGATTGTTTTGATATGGCACCTAGTAAGAGGAATTAAACCGTATCAATGCACGCACTCCATGTATGGATTTCCCTCCTGCTCAAGATAATTATTGTGGAGCAGGAGATACAACTGGTGCTGATCAACTTATTACCATACTGGGACAAATCACTCAGGTTATGAATAATAACCTTAATCGTATGGAGTACCCTGATCCACAACGTGGAAGATCAATGTTATACCACTTCATGAGGCAACAACCGCCAACATTTAATCGGGGTACAAATCCCTTAGTAGCTGAGCAATGGATAAACTCTTTAGAGAAAATATTCCACGCCTTGGGGAGTAGCGAAAGGGAGAAGGTTGTCAAGGAAGTTTACTGCCACATTGGAGATGCCGATCAATGGTGGTCGCTGATTCAAAACATGAAGGAAGATGATGAAGTATCAAATGTGGAATGGAGGGAGTTCAAAGAGATTTTCATAGAAAAATACTTCCCTCGTGACCATCGAGCAGATTTGGAAAGACAATTTCTGAGTCTAAGACAAAAGGAGTATGGGAATGTCGCAATGTATGAGGGGAACATTACAAGGTTAGAAAGACATGTTGCAGATTATATTCGTAACCCAAGAAGTATGATTGACCATTTCTTTGATGGGTTAAAACCATTTCTGCATTGAGCATTAGTCTCACAAACCTTCTCTCGTACGAAGATATTGTCTCATGTGCTATCAGGACAGAAATGGAATTCTCAAAATCTTATGACAATAAAGTAAATCAGGAGAAGAAGAGAACGGTAGAACAAGAGACATATAAAGGGAAAAAGGGAAAGAAAGATTTTCCATTATGCGATTATTGTGCGAAGAATCACCCCGGTACTTGCCTAAAAGGAATGAGAGTTTGTTATAAATGTGGAGAAAAAGGTCACCAGGATCATGATTGCAAAGGAAAGAAAGAGTCTAGCAATGTTGAATGCTACAATTGTAGAGAAATGGGGTCATTATGTAAATGAATGTCCTAAGCGTCAGGGAAACTTACCTCAGAAAAGGCCAAGGGATCAAGGACAATCTTATGCTGTTTCTACAGTTGAAGTGGAATAATTAATCTATTGGTGCTTTTGGACCCAAGGATTATATTCTGGTTATAAGAATAATGTGATATATATAATGATTGTACTAAAGTACTTGTTTTATTCATTAAAGTTTTAATATGATGATGGTAATCATATTGTTGTATGTAATAATAAGAGAAACTTTACTTTGTTTGAGGAATCTGATGATACAATGGATTTTGGAATTTAGAGACCTTTTAGAAAAAGTCTGGACAGAGGTATTTTGGATAACTATAAAGGTTGTAATGGATTAAGTTGACCTTTGGGTAGTATTGTTTAATGTTAAAACATTTATGATGATTATTTTTGGAATATTATAATACTATAGTTTTAGGAAAAGGACAACCTGCAGGTCGGGGGATAACCCATCGCATCAGAAAAAGCAGTAGGAATCGAACCCACAAACATAGTGTGACGGGCCTTTATTACCTACCACTATCCTACAGGAAATCCCTGGTTATTAAAAAATAGTTTTCCTAATCTAAATGGTATGTGGTAATATTTGAAACCTTATAAAATTAGGATAAATAGAATATTTTTGAGTTCTGTTACCATTTGGAGTGAAAGATGGGGTTGTGGTAAATATTTATTAAATAATGAAAGTCTACATGACAAGTAAGTATATTTCCTTACGTTCTTAGTAAATCTCTTAAATAAATTCCTCAACTTTATGAAAGGTAACTTATAACAAAAACATTTTTGGTTAACTTTTCCTACTGGGGAATCAATGATCGTTTAACCAATCACAAGTTTGGAATTTTCTTGTAGTTAAACTTTATCCTAATCCTGTTTTATACCACTCTCCATCAGACCTTGATGGTTTGTTTTTCCTCCATATCCATGTTTTCATAGAATCCTGGTATTGGCTATCTCGGGTGACCTTTGTACTTCTCTTTCTTTCTTTTAATGTTATATTTTTATTAACCTTATTTTTGATGTGGGTTTTCCAAAAAGGTATTTTCTATTTTCAACCTTTTATTTTCAAAGAAAAATTATAAATTGCGAGGATGCAATTTATTGAAGGAGGGGAGAATGTAACACCCCAAGATTCCATGGTATGTTCCTCTTTGAATAATAGAGCAGCGTGTATTGTACGCAACCTCGAGTTGTAACACACTGTGACCAAAAAAAGTATAAGTAATGAATAGTAATACCCACCTTTTGAAATTATATAAATTTTATATTTCAAAATGGACTTCATTTTTGGATTCGGAATATCGAAATTAGCCTCTGTTGAATTTTTGGTATTTTTCAGAGAACTTCCAATTTTTTTTATGAATAGTGAAAAATACTTAAAAACAACTTTTTTAATCAAAATCATTTATAGTGATAAATTATACTATTGAGTGGTTTTAAAGTATAATTATACTATATTTTTACCATTTTATCCAATGGTGTTCATTAGAATTAATTTCACTTTGAAATTGGACATAAACAATTGTCAATCTTTTGATATATATGGTTTTTTTTAAACACGCTATTTGATGTGACAACGGGAATTAATTATAAAATTAATTAATAAAACTTATATGTTTGGAATTTCGTAAAATAGAAATCATTTTTGAATTCAGAATATCAATTATAGCTTAGGGTGAAATTTTGGCATTGTTCTGAAAAACTTGAATTTTTGATGAATAGTGAAACCACTAAGTGGTAGTTAAAAAACTAATTTATTGTTTAAATGAAACATTACCAGTTATGTGATTTTATTTTAAAAAATATGACATACACTTTTTTCATTAGGATGTAAAATGTGGTTCAATGGGATTAAAATAATTTTTTTGGTGAATAGTAACTTTTAAGTTTAATTAATCGTGATTAAAGGTAATTAGTGAAATTTAATGTAAAAATGATATTATAAAAATATGAAAATACCTTTACACTTTTCCTACCCTTATTTTATGAGTCATGTCTGACCAAGACAATCCATGGGTCAACTTGGGGACCCCATGGAGCCACTTGGGTAAGAAAATGACAATAATAACTTTTTATTTAAAATAAAAATAAAATTGTCACAAACATGTGTTGTCTTACTAAAACAATTATTAAATGGGGTTATATAATTTAAATTTTCAACTATAAATATTAATTGGAAATATAAAAATATTTCGTACATCATGATATTTTTTTATAACTTTTAGACATTAAATAAATTAAATATTTTATGACACCATGATGATGCAGCGATTACCTCATTAATTAATGATTTAAATAAAATGAAATGATAATGTAAAATCTAAGAATTACACTTGTCAAAACCATATTGTATGGGTATATTTTGAACCCTTATCACCTTATCCTCTAAATATATAATTTTGGGTCCTTTGAAATCCGAAAATAACTTCATAATAATGTAACATTTCATTACTTTCCAAGAGTGCCCCTCCTCTACTCTTATAAAAGTCCCCCACCTCTACCACATTATTCACACGATCAAAGCCATTGTCTCGGAAAAACTCTTCCCAAATACTCTCTCAACTTCCCTCTATTACTCCTAGAAGCCTCACTTTGGGCATAAGTCTTCCCAAGGAAGCCTTTGGCTAAAAAAAACGAGTTACCCGATTTTAAGGTAATGTATTCTCTTATGTTCTTTTGTATTATTTTTCTTCTCCAACCCCTTAAACTCTTTTTATTACTTTACTTTGTAACAAAACAAGTATCTTATATATACTAGGTTGTTGTTATGAGAAGGTTTTGATTTACACTTAAACACACCTTCGTCTAATGGTTAAAGAACATACTGTTTCTGTGGGTGGCGAAATACTGCATCCCGAAACGATGATTGTTCAATCTTCTTTTAACACCTCTCATGGTGGCCATTATAATGAAACTATTTCTTTATATGATATATATATTATGTTTATATTATCTTTTGTTTCTTTATTTTTCATTTATGGCATACCTTTATGATTTCCATTATGGGTAAACGCGATAATTTCATTTTAGGAAGTGCAGACTAACGCCCCCTCAAAGTGATTTGAATCGTTAATTCCATATGTGGGATGTATAAAGGATGGAGTAAATGATATTATATATGATATTATACTGGAAATGTAATAAACATTTATATCATTATGATTTCATTCCATTAAATATGAAATAGAAATGAAAGTAGAGTTCATGCGTACTTACGGCTTACCGTCTCCATGAACAGTTCATTTCATTTCTTACCTCTAAATGTTACGTAATATTATGAATGAATTTATATACTGTATATATATTATATATATGATATCTAAATCATGAATATAATGCTGGATATAATGGATATTTCACCACATGAACAACTTGTAATTATAAGAAGTTTATTTTTGACTCAAGCACCAAAGATCGACAAAATGACCGTTATTAACTTAAATAATTACATGATGTTCACAACATAGTAATAAGTGATATAAAAGGAATAATTAACATGAAAAAGGTTCTTAAGCAAATAGAAATTAACTCTAGTTTATTATTCAGGAGATTAAAGAACGATCGAGTGAATTCGGACACGAGGTAGGGGAACTTCTTAACCCAATTTCCATTCATTGGGTTAATCTCCTACTTTCAAATTATGTCATGATATTATTATGTCCTGTCATGTATTTGTACTATATTTATGTGTACATATAGTGAATAGACATAATAGATATATTTTATTTTAAAAAATGATCTTTGTAAGGACTTCGTCTCAATCTCCATTCACTGAGGCATATTTTGTTGTATACACAAATTTATTTTATACAGTGTATAAACCCCATTGACTTTTACGTTTATTAAAAAGGAATATTTTTATATGAAGAATTTTACTAAACGAAAAAAAGGAATGTTTTTCTTCTCGTACGTATGCGGCGACAACGACTTCTCCACCGCCGTGACCATTATTTGAGTTTCGGCTTCCTCAACAAGCTATAACTTTTTTTAAATGAAAAATAAATACAAAGTTTTAATTTTCTTTTATTTTGGTATTGAAAATGGTTTTGATAATGTTTTTATTATATCAATGTGTTGTATTGATATCTTGTGATTGAAATTTGGAAATGTTATATTTCCTTTATGCATGTTTTATGTGATACGATTATGTTATGGTTTATGCTATATTTAAACCTGTTCATATGAGGAATGCATTGGACTTAATAAGTGACGGGTGGAGCCTGCTATAGATCCACGATGCATCAGTAGGTCTCATGAGACAAACTAGTGTCTTGGCACGAGGCCTTGACAAAATCTTATTTGTAGTCTTTGCACGAGGCCTTGGATACGTGGTTATGATAGTCTAGCATTATGCATTCCATCATTATGAAAGTGGTTATTGATATTGCATGCGATTATTAGACTAGTAGATTATCCATGTGAATAATTAAATGGCATTATTTCATTTTATTGTTTCTATATTATGATGAACTTCAAGTTTAAAAGGCTTTTGTTTTAGTTATACATTGACTTAAATGTTAATGTTTATTTATGAAATCTTCCACTATAGTGTTATCCTTACTGAGCATCTGAGTAGACCACTTCCATTGTTTTAATTTTTCCATAATGTGATGATGTATATTATTAATTACCTAAAGGGATAGTATGAGGGGATATGAAGACAAGATGTTGTTGTAGTTTTGTTTTACTTTATGATGTAATGTAAGACTTATGAATGTATGTAGTGTTTCCAAGGCTACTAAAATAATCGGTCTTTCGAGACTTGACCTTTTGTGATCATGCCATTGTTACACAATAATGCACCGACTCTGGGTAACTGGGGTCGGGGCGTTACATTTAGAGATTAAATAATTAAATTTATTAATGACATAATGATGATGCAGTAATTACCTTATTAATGAAAGAATCCAATAAATTGTATTATAAATATTAAAATAAATATAATTTCGATGTTTTTATGACATCAAATAATTTTCTAGGTGAATATGACATGTTATTATTGATTGAATGTATTTTTTAAGTAATCATGTTTTTATTATTTTAACAAAAAACAAATACCAAATAGTGTCAAAATTGACATAAAATAGTTTTTAAAACAATGTTTATATTATTAATTGATATAATGGTCCTAAAATTCTAAAGTTCGGCCAAAAGACTTACATAATAATATATATTACATTAAAGAACAAATTGGGGTTCTATTGGTAGTATATAGTAAGTTTAGTAACCATATAATGTAAGAATACAAGAAGACACGGTAAAAGTTAAATTATTTAACTTAGAGTTAAATCTAAATTATAAGGTTAAAATGGTAACCTAAACTTGTCTAAAACATATTGGTTTAGAATATTTCGACCCATACCCACCATATCTTCGAAATAATTCACTTTGGAGCTATTACATACCGAAAATTAATTTATTATATAACAATATTTTATGTTTTTTCAAAGGTGCCCCTCACCCCTCTAATAAAAGGGCACTTCCCCCTCATTTCAAATTCACACCCCCAAAGCCATTTGGCTCAGACAAAACCTTCCCAAATATCCTCTCAACTATCCTCCCTTAATCCTATAGGACTTAATTTAGTCATAAATCCATCCTATGGAGCCCTTTTGTTCAAATCAAAAGGAAGAACCCGAAGAAGAGGTAATGATTTCACCACCCTCTTTCAAGTTCTCTTATCCTTCCACTTACTCTTTCTTTGTTTTTTCCATTATAAAATAATAACTCTAGTATATACTATATACTATTATGTTATTATAAATATATAACAACTATATTCATTAATTTATTCATATTATGAATGATAATGTCACCAAGTGTGCGTACATACGACTTACCGTCTCCACGTCGTGGTATAATTTGTTATTTAACACTATGTTATTTTGATGGATATAATGATGTGTAATTGATTTAAATAATATATATATAATTATAATTATTCTATATATATGATATAACATCCAATTACACACCTTTAAGGGAATGATATTGTCACTCGTGCATACGTACGGATTACCGTCTCCACGACGCGATGAGATTCATTTCCAAGTCCACCATTCATCGACGATTATAAAAATATATTATTAATAAGTATGTAATATATGACATTATAATTCTACTATATATATATATATGTACTTACATATATCTTATTCACTTACTTACGTTCAATACGATATGAAAATGTAAACAATGTTTATGTGTACGTACGGACTACCATCTCCATAAACGGTGTTTTCCATTTTATATAAATGTCTATTATAAATATTTATATTCTAAATATATATGATATATAAATCAGGTTTTATATTCTGGGAATATTTAAGTCATTATCTAAGTGATACAATCAAGAGTAAAAAGTTAAAACACGTACGATTAATAAAGCAATTATTACTCAAAATGTTAATTTAACATGGAAATTATTATTAAATGGCTAGTATAAAGTCATAAATGAATAATGTATCATATCATAAAAATTAATATGGTTATGGTATAATTTAATAACATACTAGAGTATTCATACAAGAGGTTAAACGTACCCTTGACTAAAAGAAAGTGCAAGGTAAGGGTTAAATTCACAATCTCTTTATCATCTGAGGTTGTTTTTACGTAACTATCTATAGGGACATATTTATTATCCATTTCCAAGTTTCATTAAAGAGTTTTCAAACGGATTATTTTAAAGGAATTTTTTTTACTAAAACATCATTTAAAATGTTTTAAATATTTTCTCTTCTAAATCATTTTCAATAATTTCCATATTTTCAAAATGGTTTTTAAGTGTTTATTTATAGAGACATAAATGTTTTTAAAATGTAAATTCTTTTCAAAAGATTCACAGTGGTATGGGACACTTTGATCCAAAATTGTCTTTAAATGATTTCCTTTCTAAATTTTGTAACTTTTATATGTTTTAAAGAAAAATGGATATTTCTCTCAAAGTGTTTTACAAATCCTTTTCATCTATGTCGACATCCTTTGTTGGATTTTAAAGTTATTTGAAGATGATTTATTATAATGAAAATATTCCATATTGTATTGAAGGTTTTGTGATACGATTGACTATAGATGTGTTATTTTTATACCATTCATGGTTTAGGTATAATGTATTGACATTTCGTATGCTAGTTGTAATACGAATGTTTATGTTATGTTTAAACCTTTTCATATGAGGAATGTATTGGACTTAGTATGTGATGACTGGAGCCCGCTATAGCTCCTCGATGCATCGGTAGGTCTCATGATACAAGCTAGTGTCTTGGCACAAGGCCTTGACAAAATATTATTTTTATTCTTGGAACAAGGGCTTGAGTATGTGATTATGATAGTCTTGCATTATGTATTCTATCATTATGAAAGTAGATATTGATATTGCATGTGATTATTCGACTAGTAGAATATCCATGTGAGTAAGTAAATGGAATTATTTGATTTTATCTTTGCAATATTATGTTTAAGATAATGTTTAAAATGATCTTGTTTTAGTCTTATAAAATTCCATTAATTTTTATGCTTATTTATGAAAGATTCCGCTATATTGTTACCCTTAATGAGCGTTTGAGCTCAACCCTTCCTTTGTCTCATTTTTCCTAGGATTCCAAGAAGTGTATTGTGATTGATTTGTAGGGTTAATCCAAGGGAATAATAGCATTTATAAATGATTATTGATGTTGTTTTGTATGTTATAAAGTGTATTGTAACATTCATGTATTTAATCTATTTTCCAAAACTACTAAAAAGATCGGTACTTTAGGACTTGGTTCCTTGTAATAATGCCAATGTATTAAAATAATGCACCGACTCTAAGTAACTGGGGTCAGGGCGTTACATCATTTCATGTATATATCTTTATAGAATTAGGTCATAACATATATATAACAATTTGAATATTACATGTAGATGCTTCTACTCAGAATCCATTTTTCTAAATAATAAAGACTCATGGAAAAAATCCAAGTCTAGTTCCATATTTTAGACATAATGACTTTTACATGATATAATCCTTGACCCTATTCATCATTAAGTACAAAGAAAAAAATTTCAAAAATAACTTGGTATGAGAATAAAAAAGCTCATTAAGGGATGCATAGAAAAAGAAAACTGTTAGTTTTTCAATACAACAAGTAAACAACGAATACTTTATCATATGTAATATTTTCAACATTTACGAAGTATTAAATACTATTCACTGAATAGAATATAATTTCTAACCAATTGGTAACAAAAATATTACCATAAAACCCATAGAACGCACACATAACATATAAAGGTTACTTGGGACATAAATATACTTAAATGAAATAACCATACAGTCGACTTCCACACATATCACTGAATGGAATAGCCATATGGTTGACATCCAAACCCAATGCGTTAAAGGTTATTGTGTAACCACCCATCATCATTTATCAAGGCACCACCCTTTATTTGGTTCGTCACATAACCACTCGTCAAATGTCCAAATACCATTATAAAATTTTAACACATAAAATATTGCAAATATAAACATTTCACTAATTACATATTATTTTCAATCACAAGAATTAATTTCAAGATATTGAAATAATGAATCCATTAACAAAAAATCATTTCAAAACCAAAACACCCAAAATTAGAATAAGTGGTTTCCTTTTTCATTTAAAAAACATTATGCCTGATAGAGGAAGCATAATAATGATTATGGCGGGGGAGAGGTCATTGTTGTCGCAAATGTTAAAAACATTCCTTTTTTCAATTAGTAAAATTCTTCATAAAAAAATATTCCATTTGGATGAAATTAAAATTCAAAGGGGTTTATTATATACTATATAAAAGAAGGAGATTTATATTATCCAAACATTCCTCAATGAAAGGCTACTGAGACGAAGTCCCTTACATCATGTTCGACTTGATCCATTCGTCCTTTAATTTAATTAATAATAAAATTAAGTTAATTTCATATTTCTTAAGAAACTTTTTAATGTTCATTATTCTTTTTTATACCACTTATTACCTTGCTATACCAATTAGTTAATTTTTTGAGTTCATATAAAACATTTTGTTGATGTTCAGAACATGAGTTAAAAATGAAATTGTAATAATTTTAAATTTTCATTGTGGTCAAAGTAAAATTACCTCCAGAATTATATTAGTCATTTATATATCATATATATCCTCTATATCAAGTATATATGTATTTATAATAGTCAATATAATTTGGATATAAAAAATGAAAGGCATCGTTTCTGGAGACGGTAAGTCGTACGTACGCATGAATGCTAATTACATTTCATTTTTTTCATTTTAAAAGGATTTAAAACCAAATGATAATAGGTATATTATTATTCAACTATTATAATATCATATTTTATATATGTTACATATGTTCACTAACACCATCCTTTATAAGTTCCATGTTTGTTCTGATCGAGTCATATCACATTGAGGGGGCGGTAGTTCGCACTTCCTCAAATTAAATTATAGTATATATAAAACATGAAAACCATAGAGGTATGTTATAAAAGGGAATTAAAAAATAATATATATATAATAAATATATTATATAATTACAGTTACATCATAAATTCCACCATAAGAGGTGGTAGAAAAATACTGAAAAATCATCATTTCGTGGGCAGTAGTTCGCCGTCCACAAAATCCTTTTTTTATATACCCATTAGATGGAGGTGTGTGTAAGTGTATTTAGAATAATTATCCTAAAAAAACCTTGTATATATATGATACTGGTGTTTTTATGAAAAAAAAGAATATAAAATGAATGAGGAGTGAATAAGTAAAATAAAAGAAGATAACTTGAGGGAAGGCATTACCTTTAAATCGGGTAACTCCATTTGGTTTGATCCAGAAAGAATTCATGAAGAGTTTTATTCATATGGCAAGGAATATAGTTGGAATATAGGGATCTTGACAGCTTATTTGAGTAGTGTTTGGATGATCCAAGGGGGATTGAGAGGTGGTAGTAAGGGTTTTAGGTGATGGATTTTTATAAGGGGAAAAGGGGCACTTTAATAAAGTTTGAAAGTAATATTTTGTTATAAAATTATTTTCACTTTAAAAAAATCAAAAAAATATTTAATTCAAATATAAAGTGCATATAAGTCGAAATAAAATCATCCAATAAGAATTGGCTAGGTTTTGGAAATTTTTTAATCATTGTCAATTTTTATTTAACCCTCTGTTGACTTAATTATCTTTTACCATGTCCTCTTATATATTCATAAAATATGATAAATTTTTTACTATAAAATGCCATGAGAACCAAAATGGGTCATTAGTGAAATTTTTAACATCATATATATCAGTTGTCTGAATCTTAGTTTTTAGGATTATATTATCATTTAATAAAATATTAATTGTTTTAAAAACTATTCACATGAATTTATAAGCTATTCATATCAAGAAATTTAAACAAAATCTACAACAACATGATTATTTCGAACAAACATTAATAATTTAATGATAAAATGTAATTATCACCTCTAAAAATTATGGATTCAATAAAAAGTTTGAAAATAAATTTATTTTAATATTTATAATATAATTTACTTGAATCCTTTATTAATGAAGCTATTGCTGCATCACCATTAGGTAACAATTTAATTTATTTATTTAATGTCTAAATACTATAAATAAAATACTATGATGTAGTAAATTGTTTTATCATTAAAATTAATATTAATAGTCAAAGATATAACTTATATAACCCCAAATAAAAATTGTTTTACTAAAATATATATGTTTATGTAATTTTTTACTTTACTTTAAATTAATTAATATAATGTATTATTTTCTCTCCCAGGTGGCTCCATGAGGTCCCAAAATCGACATAAGGATTCCATGGTTGGAAATGTATGATCCAATAGGATTAAGACACATTTTATGGTTATTTAATATTATAATAATAATATTTTTTCCAAGATTTACCCTTTAACTATGGTAAATAAAATATTTACTAAAGTAAATATTCATAATATCTATAAATAAAAGTTACCTATTTACAGAACTTGGACCTCCTTATTCCAAATATAAAATCCATTTTTTTAAAATTCAAATGATATAAGTGTAGAAATTAATTTAAAATTAATTCCCATTGTCAAAACAAAAAACAGTGTTTTAAGAAATAATAACTATCAAAATATTGACAATTTTTTATGTCCAATTTTAATTTAAAATTACTTCCAAAGATCAAAAATGGATTAAATTGGAAAAATATAATCTAATTAAACTTTAAAAACCATTAAAAATATAATTTAACCATATAAATAAATTTGATTAAAAGGCAGTTATGAATTAAAATATAGAATTTTCACTATTTATTAAAAAAATGAACATTATCCGAATAATACCAAAATTTCTTACAAAGTAAATTTTGATGCCCTAACTGTAAAAAATATTATTTTTTCAAATAAAACATATAAAAGTGACAAAAACCATATTTAAAAATGGTTCTCCATCAAAAGGTGCTAAACCGACCCATTGAGGAATTTTAGAGTATCTATGCTTAAAATTGGATTGTTTATTATTTTAATCATCTAAAATTTATTTTCTTAATGTAAAAACATTTACCAAACATCTGTAATAATAATATGGTTAGTTCTATTAAATCCTCCTAATAAAACATCTACGTATTAACAACCATTTAAAATAATAATATTATATTGTTATTTTTCAGTAAAACTCAACCTTGTGTGCAACATAAAATTTCAAAGAAACCCATTGTTGCTTATTGGGTACACCATCAGACATAGTATCCCATTTAAATTATAATTAATATATAATTCAAAAATATTAATAAATTCAAAAATCTCTTACCCTTTATTTACCTAGGATGTTACAAAAGGTATTTTGGGACATAAACATACATAAATGGAATAACCATATTGTCAACATCCATATATATCATTAAATGGAATAGCCATACGTCTAGATTACATACACAATTAAATGGAGGATATAATGTAACCAATCATCCTTCATTTATCACGATACCACACGTATATGGATTTTCTCATAACCACTCCTCATGGGTTTATCATGTAACCACCCACCAAATGTCATATTACCATTATATTAACATAACACATAAAATATTTAAATTTTAAATATTTCAATCATAAAATTTAATTTTAAATCACAAGAAATAATTTAATTATATTGAAATATTCAATCCATTTCTGAAACCATTTAATACATTTAATAAAGAGACATTGGAATCAAATTTCCCCATACAACTTTGAAACTATTAATATTAATTAAAAATTTAAAACAATAATTTTCATATAAATAAATTCATAAAAAACCATTATGATGTCATGGACACAAAATATATTGTTTTAGAAGACTAAATCGTTGAAACAATTAAAATGTTGTTTTAGGTAAAGATTCCTTTATTACTAAAGAAACACATTATTAACAATCATTAGGGAATAATAGTAATTAAAACATTAAATATCACAAGAATAAACTAATTCATGATATAACATGTCAAAAGGATTGTATATACACCATATAGGCTAATAAAGGAGGAAACATCAAGATATGATTCAATGAATAGAGATTAAGACAAAATACATTACAAAGATCATATCATTATATTAAAGATAAATCAATGAAATAATTATATGTGAAAAATATAAATACTCTAAATTTAAGTAGATATTCAATGTAAAATAATCAGAGGAAATTAACTCATATTCTATGAAAAATAAATCTAATGACATGGATATTTAACTCAATGAATGAAAATTGAGTTAAGATTTCCCTTACCACGAGTGTGACATGTATCGTTCATTCTTTATATTCCAGAATAATAAAGGTCAATTTATACTTACATTAGAACATTTGTAATGATTACTATTCATTATATAATACTTATTATCATGTTATGGAAATTATATTATTTTTTTATTTCATATCAAATGTTTTTTTTATGTTCGATACATTTGTCTAAAATGAACATGCTATGTTTACAAATTGTCAATGTGGTCAAAATTCATTTATCTACCTAATAGTTTTCATGATTTAAATATCATATTTATCCAGTATATATATATATATATATATATATATATTTATAAAAATACACAATATTTGAAAATAATAAATGAAATGCATTGTTCATGGAGACAGTAGGTCGTACGTACACATGAATGCTACAATTAATTTTTTGTCAAATTAAAGGAATGAAAACTAAATGATACATAGGTATACTATAATTCCAATATAATTTTGATGTTATATATATTAATTATGTTAATTAACTCCATGCATTATATGTTCCATGTATGTAATTAACGATTCGAATCACATTAAGTGGGCAGTAGTCTAAACTTCCTCAAATGAAATTATCGTATTTACACATTCTGAGATATAATAAAATTTATAGAATCATATTGATAGTAAAAATATATTATATATCATATATAAATATAGTTCCAACATACTTTCCACCATGATAGGTGTTAGGATAAAATTTAACAACCATCATTTCGTGATGCAGTAGTTCTCCACACATAGAAAAAATATGTTCTATGTCTATTAGAAGGATTTTTTTGTGATTGTAGTTCAAATAAAACTATAAAAACAGAATAGAATATTGAGGATACTGTTTTACATGTGTAATCAGATAATAAAAAGTGTATATGGAGTAGAGAATAAAAATAAAGAAAATGATATTGAGGGAAGTCGTTACCTCTAAATCGGGTAACTCTTTAGGGATCACATTTGAGAAGATTTGGGGTGATACAATGGGATTGATAGGTGTGAGGAAGTGGGTATAAGTGCTTTTCATTTATAAGAGGGTGGAGGAGAAATTTATGAAATTATTAAAATATTATTTAATTATAAATTTATTTTCAATTGATAATAGCACTAATGTGATCTATTTCTATGATAGTATGGGTATATGTTGAAATCATATCATCCAATAGGTTATAGATTTGTTTATGTCCCATATTTTACCATATCTTTTGGCATTAAACCTTAGTTAAATCAATTATCTCTTACCATGTCTTATTTTATTTTTACTCCATATGGTTTATATAGTTTCTATAAAATGAAAATAAAACCTCAAGTGGATCATTACTAAATTATTAACATTATCTTAGTCAGTTGGCCGAATCATTGATTTATAACTATTATATCATTTAATAAATTAGTATTTCTTTTAAAAACTCATTATTGCAAAAATTGACACTATTTACTAATTTGTTATTGTAAAATTCATAACAACTTTATTCATTCAAAAAAACTAAATTAAATCAAATATAACATGTCTTAATCATCCATGAATTTACCACCCCAGTTTGAGGTATCTAGCCTTTTTTATTAGTTTTTATGTGTTTAATGTTAATGGGATGAGTTTGGAAGAGGTTGTGAGAGTTTGGGATGGGTTTTGAAGACTTTTTAAGGTTGCATGGTTTGAGTACGGTTAGGGGAAACTATATGAGATGAAATCATGCGAGTAGAGGGGATACAAATGTCTTGCACATAGTTTTCTAACTATGTGAGGATGCTATGCAAGATTATAAATGAGAAATGGGCAGGCTGGGGTGGGGTAGTCCAAGCTCGCACGGGTTTGAGCCCGCACAGTTTTGTCTGCAAAATCCCATATATAATGCGAAAAAAAATTCAAGTCCGCCCTGCCCTGAATAAACCCACAGGTTTCCTGCATGATCCCCATGGGATTACCCACATTTACAGAAAAAATACTATTAACAATCATTTAAATACCGCATTTTTTTATCATTCTGAAAGGTATTTGTGGGGAGAAGTATGAATTAACAATAACTAGAGTTTTAAAGGATGTGATGTAACATTTTTTGTGGGTTAATTGTGCCATGCGGTGACACCGATGTGGTGGTGAACTATTGTGATAAAAAGTAGCTGAGTGATCGGTGATGGGTGATGAATGATAATGTTGGTTGTGTGGTGATGTGAACAACTAAACTTGTGATTGAATGAAGTCTCTCTAGGTAACGATCAGTTTCATAAGAATCTATATATAGTTTTTTCATGAGGTTCTATCTCATTCTCTTTAAAATAAAATTAAATAATAACAAAATTAAATCGACCCAATTTTTTTATTATAATAACACTTATAGAATTGAAACCATGCACAGGGGCGATGAGTTCCATTTTTTGAGAGATGGGTTGACACAACTTGTGAATATGGTTAATAATTACTATATAAATAATATTATATCATATTAAAACAATAAATATAATCCTATTTAAAATCCACATGTGAATAAATGGTGAATTAATATGACCATTACGGTGAGAAATCATATGTCACCTTTTAACAATGATTTTTTATTAAATAACTAAAATGTTAAAGAGAAATATATTGTAAAAATAATATATATATATTTTTTAAATCAGGCATGTGGGAAAGCCCACACCCACGCGGGCTCAACCCATATTATCCTGCTCCAACGTGTGCCCAAACCGCATTTGTCAGCACCCTAAACGGTCAAACTTTTTAGGCCTACCCCACCCCACATCCACCCCATACCCTTAAAGCCCACAGGTAGTGGGCCCACTTTGCATCGCTATGCAAGATTCCCCTTTGAGGGAGATTTAGATGCACAGTAAGCGCATGATTTGTCTAACCGTGAGATCTAACCATGCGGACCATAAAAATGGGGTTTTGAAAATATGGTATTAGTCAGGATTTCCCAAAAGACACCCAAACTTTCTCCCACTCGAGTTTCACTCAAGATTTTCTATTCAAAATTGTTAGAGGGGTTATCCTATCCCACTTCTTTTGGAAGGTATTTAAAGGGTTTTCATGTTTTTTTGAAAAAGATTCATCTCAAGTAAGTCTTCTCTCATGGATGTTTTGTGGTTTTCTCTAGATCTTCTCTTACCTCTCTCTAAAAATTCAGGAACTACATCTGTTACATGTAGATATTTTGTTTTTTCCTTGGATATTTATATGAAGGCTTTTTGATGGTATGGAAGGATATCTAGAGTGTTTTTGGTGGAGAATTTTCCAAGATTTTTTGGTGTGGTTCCTTGTGGGTGAATTTCGTCGGAACCCTAAAGGTAAGTGACTTCTCTCTCGACTCCACTTGATTAGAACTAGTGGTTTTGGATAAAAAAAGTATATTGAAATTAATTTTTCTAATGATGTGATAATGTTGTTGTAATTCCATTTGGTGAGGATTTTTGGGATTTTGGAGGAAATGGTTTATTATTGAAAAAATGAGATTGGTTGTGTGATTTTCAATTGTTGATTTAAAAATCGTTATTGGTTGATTATGAAAAAAAATTCTGAATATTTTTTTCAATAAAGATATTGTTTTTTAATTTTATTTTGGGCATGGAATGTTGGTTAAAGGGTGTTTCCAATAAATGGTTGACTTATTGAATTGAATTGTAATGTGTTAGAAATGATGGTGTGCTTATTGTGTGGCCTTGGTTCTTTGTGCTTGTTGGATGATTAAGTGTTATGGTTTGTGTGTATTGTGTGGAGGTGGGTGGGAAGTAACACAATAAGAGTTGATGGATAGTGGACATAAGATCCACCATTATAGGTAGTGGTCATGAAACACCACTAGTTAGAAATGTGGGGAATGGGTTGGAAGAAAGCTCCACCGTTTTGGTTTCTATGTTTTGAATTGCCTTGAAAGTTTTAATTTTTTGGGATAATGTGAAATGGAGAAATGGATTGTGTCATGGTTATCTAGATTTCCAATGTGTTGTGGGAATTTCCCTAAAAATGTCGTGGTAGTGTAGTTTTTTTTTCTAGATGTAAGTTTTGCGCTCTGTAATGTTTTAAATAAACAATTTTAAACAAATGTGATAATGGTTCATTCTTATTGGCATGTGTAGGGAAGTAATTTGGGGAAAACCTACTAATTATTATTACTCACACCCTACATTGTCACATTGGTGCTTTTATAGATGTTGTCTCACATGACGCATGTAATGGTAAAGCATGTCATTTTATTGTGGCTCGACAAGAGTCTTCGATGATGTTGTGGTTCTTGGAGCAAGGATCTTGGTGTGGATATATGGATGGTGTCCTAGTTCTTTGGGGTTTTGTTCTATAGTCTTTTCCTAGGTACTCAGATATTTGATTGGGATCTGTAGTAATTTGTGAATTTTTATGGATGAAATTGGTTTTATTTTGGAAATGTGTGGTTTGGGTTGTTATGTCTACATTCATCATGTAGTTTTGATAGAAAAGGCTTGTTTGGTTGGTTGTTCAGTTCGAAAGTGAATATTGTTCAACAATTATTCTTGATGCCCCTAGAATTTATCGTGAGCCTTTGGAATCATAGATCATCACTTAAGTCCAAGAAGCATTCCTTCTCCCTCTAAATCTAATAGGAAGGGGTAGGATGTTACAAGTTGTATCATTTTGTTCAGTGCATCGCTTTCAAGTGAGAGAAAGAGTATGCTCCTTTGGCATTGATTGTTGGTCTTGTTTTTTACCTTTGATCATGGTCTATTATTTGAGTCGTGATGGTATAAAGGCATAGAATTATGAGGAATTGGAATGTATAGAATAAAAGTATGTAGCTAACCATTTTATATTGAACTCAAAGTTACTAGATAGTTGGGTACATAAGAGTTTCAAGAAATGTATTGGAATTAGAAATCTCATTTTCGTGGGTGTAGCCAATGATATTTTCAGGACATACATGGTTGAAATGAATTCCCTATAAGTTACATATTTCATTGGGGTATAATGATTTAGGGCATGGTTTTAATGTGTGGATTTTGGAATATATGAATTGAAATTCAAAAAAATTATTTGAAACATTGAAACTCATGGTATTTAGCAAATGGGTTGATTCTGAAAAGATGTTGGATTTGTTTTAGAAAAATTCAATATGGGAAATGTGAACTTGTGGAAATTTAGGTCGTAATAGTTATTATGTAATTCAATTTGAAAAATAGTATACACATTCTTTTTAAGGGACTGGGACTTATGGTTATTTTTTGTTGATATAAATAGCACTATTTAGACATTATAGAGACCAACTAGAGGAAACTGCAAAAAATGTGGTTGCACCTGACCTTTGGTGAACTAGCAGCTAGTGAAGAGTATTGTTCATGCTTTCCAGGATATGGAATGTTGGAATACAGTGGATGAACCAATGCATATAGATTATGAAGTTTAATTTCAAATGGAGAATCCACCAATGTATATGCGTGATTTGAATCGAGAAAGGTCTGAAGTGTGGATGAACCAAATGAATATGATATTTGACTTTTTGGGAACACCCGCAGAGCTAAAAGTGAAATTTTCCACATTCATTATGGTAGATCGTGCCTTTTAGCTGTGTGAGATAGTGGTGCAAGCTTGGATAGACCAAGTTCTGACATAGGAGGGTTTTGAGGAATTTTTTAATAAACAATTCTACCCTTATACGTTTAGAATTCAGTTTACAATGGAATTCATCTATTTGAGGCAAGGGAACATGGTGGTAATAGAATATGAATCTATATTTATGAACATAGTGTGGTATTCACTCAAGGTGGTGTATAGTACATTTTTTATGGAATTAATTTTTGAAGTTAGGTTGTACCATGAAATTCATTCCAAGATATCAGTGTTGTGTATAAATGATTACACTGAAATGGTGAGTAGAGAAATAGTGGTTGAGTGAGATATTTTGGGGGATACAGGTGTGGGAAGTATATTGGTTCCCATGAGGAATAGTTTGAACACAAATCCTGGGATTAATTATAAGAATGAAACTTATTTCCAGGGTTGGAGTATGGCCCAAAATTTTACGGTAAGATTGGTAAATCCTCATCTAAATCCTCCAAGTATGTGAGTATTTTTTAGTGTGGATTTATACGGAACATAAATAGGGATTGTACGGAACAGCCTTGAGCATGTTATAAGTGAAAGAAGATGGGAAGTAGTCATTGGTATTGTTGGAATGATATGAGGCTGGGTGTTCATGACACTCCTCAGGGGTCGTAGTGGACTTATGCATCGATGGGATGGGGGCATCACAATACCCTTCAACGGTAGAGTAATGTTAGTCATGGTGATTCTAGGAACACCACGACTCCTCCATAGTGAATCAATGGGTAGAGTGTGGCATGTAAAAAGTTGTTTGGATATGAACAAACTATGATGGATGATCCATAAAGACCATATACAGAGTGAGGTATGGTTCTTTTAAAATCAATTTTCATGCATGATTTATTTGATATGAGTTATTCTTATCCTTTATTTCTTCTTGCATAATTGATTTGTTGGGTTTCCATGTGGAAATTATGTCTTCTGTTTTGATACTAAAATCTCCTCTAGGTCAAATAGAGTGTCAATCCTTCATATATCGAGCGTGTTGTTTATTTTTGGGCAACATTGAATTTATGTTCTAATTCTTAGTGCTTTAAATAGATGCTAGTGAAATAATCCTATGGACGGATTGGTTTGCGATGTTTAAGGCCCACATTTATTTCTATGATGGAATTGTTTGTTCTATGATGGAGGATGTGTTTGAAATCTCTTTAGGGTGATAAGAGCGAGAAGCATGGTGCAACAAGATTTTTAGCACCATCGGTTAGCACACTCTCATATTTTTTAGCAGATTTGTTATAAAAATCAGTGGAATATGTTGGGTAGAGTGTTCTTTCAGTAGTTTTGGATCTATTTATGCATATATTTCTCGAATAATTCTTAGGGTTTCTACCTATGAGGGTAGTGGAGTTTAAAATTTATCTCCTTCCAAGGATCTTTCATATCTCACTTTTGTATTACTATATGGAACCAATATAATTCCAAGAAATAAAGGTGGAGTTAGAGTAGTAAAAGAATAAATCGTTCAACTGGACTAGCACATCTCCATGGGAAGCATTAGTTTTTCTTATTATAAAGTTCGTTTGATGTTTTCTACACTATGTGGATTATTTTAGAGATGATGAAATTATGATAAAGAACCAAGATCCATGTTTATGACTTGATGATGTGTTTGTCTAGTTGAGAGGAGCTCAGTTGTTCTACAAGATTTACATGAGGTTAGTATATCATCAATTTTAGGTAAGGAAGGAGGATATCTCAAAAATAACTTTCTAAAGTAGATATGGACATAAATTGTATGTGGTTATTGCCTATTCTCTAATGAATTCCCCTGCGGTGTTTATAGAATATATTATTTAGATATTTTAGAAATATTTGGATTCTTTTATGGTGGTATTTTTTGATGATATATTGGTGTATTCGAGGAAAACGTTTGAGCATTAGTAGCACTTGGAGATAGTGTTGGGGATCTTGAGGGATCATCAGTTGTATTCCAAATTAACAAAGTGTGACTTTTGGATATATAAGGATCGCTTCCAAGGCCATGCTATTTTTGAGAGGGGTGTTTTAGTTGATTAGGAAAATATAGAGGCTACTATCTCAGGGAAACTACCAAAGAATGATTTCTAGATATTGAGAATCCTTGGTCAAGATGGGTATTATCGACATTTTTTTCATGATTTCTCAGGATTTTCTTCTCCGATGAGAGATTTGATAGGGAAGAATACACCATTTCATTGGGAAGAGTAGTGTCAGAAATTATTTAAAGAGCTAAAGGGTTTCCTTACATCAACACCATTCTTGGATTTACATGAACGTGGGAAAAGATACGTAGTGTACTGTGATGCATCATTATTATGGTTAGGAAGTGCAGTCATGAAGGAGTATCATGTGGGTTTATATGTCTCATGACATTTATGGATTCATGAGAATAACTACCCAACACATGACATGGATTTGGCGGGAGTGGTAAATGCATTACAAATATGTCATCATTATCATTTCCATAATAAATTCACATTGTTTACCGATCATAATATTTTAATGAATATATTCTTAGAGAGAGAATTGAACTGGATGCAAAGGATATAGATTTAATATATACATAGGTTTTATTTTTACTCAGTGTACACACAGGGTAATGGAAATTCGGTGGCAGATGCATGATGTAGAAAATTATATGCTAATGTGGTGAAACATGCATCAGATCAGTATAATTTGCGGATAGTCATAGCCTAAATGTGGTTGGAATATAATGAATATGGTGACATAGCAGTCTTATTTCTGTTATTGTTGGTTCCTAAATTTGTTGGTTTGGTTAAAGAGACACAAACATCTAATTCTGAATGTGTGGCGATGAGGTTGAAACATAATTGTGTGGAGTCCTATGAGGGATGGGAACTGAATGGGAATCCATCCTCGTGTTTTTCCATCAGGTTGATAGTAAAAGTTGAAAATTAGGATGAAATTATCTAGGATTATACACATTCCATGTGGGTATTCCATCCAAGAATTCAGAATATGTATATGGAGTTTAATGTGTAGTTTTTTGGGCTGGTAGGAAAATGATAGTTGTAGATGAGAACAGTGTATCATCCTCAAATGGATGGCCAATCCAAGAGGATGATAATAACATTAGAGGTTATGTTAAGGGATTATGTGATGGATTTTGGCCTTTCATGGGAGGATCACATACTGTTGGGAGAGTTATCATATAATTACATTTATCAGGATTCAATACATATGTATCTGTTTGAGTCATTGTAAGGAAGCTTGTGTCGTTCTCTAATATGTTTTTGTAGAAAACGGGTGAGCCATCAATGATTGGACTGAGCCTTTTCCATGTGACTACATAGAAAAAAATGTTGATCAGAAAGAGGGTTGAGATGGCTCAAAATTGTTAGAAATCATATGTTGACCATTGTCGATGACTGTTTTTGTTTGACAAAGGGTGATCATGTGTTTCTTATAATCTCCCCTAGGATGGGACATCATCATTTTTGGAAGGTGGTATGTTTTCTTTAAGGGATATTGGGCCTTTTGAAATAATTGAGTAGATTGGAGATATGGATTATCAGTTGACTTTTCCACTATAGTTTAGTGTAGTGCACAATGCATTTCTTGTTTCGCAGTTGAAGAAGTATCAGTCGGATTATGACCATTTCATTCGTTGGGATCATGTTGAGTTAGAACCAAATTATTCATTGGGGAACGTGCTAGTGTAGATTGTGGATAGGTAGGAGAAATTCTCGTCTGGTAAATAATGATTTATTTTAGGTTTTGTGGCAGTATAGTCAGATTCAGGAGGAGACATGGGAGAGGGATAATGATATGGTCAGGCAATGACATGAGATCCTTCGAAAATGATATGGTTCATTACTTTCTGAGGATAGAAATTCCAATTGTTGAGAGAATATAGGACCCTTGGTTTGTGGTATATAGAATTTTTATTCCATTTTATGTGTATAATGTTCTTGGGATGTTTTGGGAATAGTATGGGAGAGTTTGGTGGGGTTCTGGAGTGTTTTGGAATCCTTTTTATGGTTGCACGGTTTGATCACGGTTCGAGGAAGATGTGTGAGATGAAACTATGTGGGAAGTGGGCTTACACATTCATTGATCATGTTTTTTATAACCCTGTGAGGAGGCTGTGAAGGATTTCTCATTTGAGGCAGTGGTAGGAGCATGTTCAACACTCTATTTGTCTAACCAAGTGATCTAGCATTGTGGCCCATAAAAATGGTTTTTTAACAATTCAAGATTAGTCAGGATTTCCCTATTGATACACGAACATTCTAAAATTTTATCCTCACATAGTATTTTCTCTTCTTATTGTTTAGGGGTTCTCCCGCCCATATTTTAAGTTATTTGAAAGTTTTTTAAGGTGTTTTATGGTCATTCATCTCTTTTAAGTATTTTCCCTTGGATGTTTTGTGGATTTCTCTAGATCTACTCTTCCCTATCTCTCGGTTTTCTATATCTACATCTGTCACATATAGATATAGGGGTTTTTTTGCTTGGATGTTGATATTAAGACATGTTGATGGTTTGTAAAGATATATATAGTGGTTTTGGGGGAATTGTTTCTTGGATTTGTGGTGTGTACGCTTGTTAGTTGATTTCACCAGAACCCTAAAGTTAGACAGCTTCTCTCACGACTCCACTTGTTTAGAACTAGTTTTTTTGGTGACAATTAATTTTTTTATTGAAATTAATTTTTATAATGATTTGATAGTATTGTCTTAAATATATTTGGTGGTTATTTGGGAGATTTTGAGGGAAATGGGTTATTGTTGCAAAAAGGGGCTTTGTTGTGTGATTTTAAATTGTTGATTTCAAAATTGTTAGTGGTTGATTATGAAATATGTTTTGTGAAATATGGTTTTCAATAAAGCTGTTGCTTATTGAAATTTGGTTGGGCATGGAATATTGGTTAAAGGGTGTTTCCAATAAATGGGTGATTTATTGATGTGAATTGGCATGTGTTAGAAATGTTGGTGTGCTAATTATGTAGCCTTGGTGCTTGGTTATTGTTGGTTGATTAAGTGTTATATTTTTTTTGGATTGTGTGGAAGTGGGTTTTAATTAACTCTATAAAAGGTGATGAATAATGGATGGAAGAGCCATCATTATGTATAGTGGTTGGGAAACACCACTACTTGGAAATTTGGTAAGGGAGTTTTTGGGTTGTTGTAAGTTGTTGAACTTTTTAATGTATTATATAAATAATATATATAAATGTGATAGTTGTTATTTACTATTGGCATGTGTAGGTGTCACGAACCGGATCTGGTCGCCACCATTAATTGCACCAAACCCGGCCCGTGGCAAGACCCGAAGGGCATTCCCTATCCCCACGGGCTGGCACAAGTGCCCGGGTATAAAACAATATGATTTGGGAACGATTTACCCGAGTATGAAAGCATAAAACAAATAAAACAATCAATAATAAGAATCTGAAATTTCCATACTAAACCATTCTTAACAAAACCAGATCTGAATACATATGTTTAAAGACACTACAAGTGGTCCAAATACAAATAATGACAACATCAAGACATCCCCAATCACTTCACGCAACAAGGGTGTCATCACCCGCAAGCCTTCTCCACAACTCTGCCCCAACGATGGGGACTAACACCCTGAAGCGCCATCACCCTTAGCCTTCCCTTTACCTGAGTCAAGCATAAGAAGTTCTACTTACACCCAAGGGGTGTAAGTAGGGTGTGAGCCTAAGCCCAATAGGATACCACCAGAAGATTCCAAAGAGGATGCAATACAATGGGAACAAAACTAGCAATTTTAACACACAAGGTGAAACAATGTTAAAAATTTCAAGAAAAGAAACTTTCAAATGAGAACAGTTTTCAATCCAAGAATTTCAGAATGATAACAAATTAAATAAACATGTGAGCTACTGTAAATTACTGCCAAAAGATCCCACAACAAGGGTAAATACTACAATTCTAATGAGCACAAAAATTGGGAACACCCCTAGGCAACTAGATAGTCTCGGGCCTTATGTACCTCGTACCTCGGTGTAAAGTATCCAAGTCACAATCCTTTCCCGTGCACGAGCCACTAGTAGGGAACAATCCCATAACCTAGTGGTCCCCAAATAACATCCACATAGTTCAATTAGTGTTGTCGTTATCCATTTGCTCAGTGAAACAGGGACACAACCCATCCGGTCCACTAGCCGTACTAGTACATATCCGCCCACCTAAGTACCCGGGATTCCCCCTTTTGTGCTCAAACAATTTCAGCAATCAACACACATACTTTTTCATGTAAAGTATCTCTACTGGTCACAAACAAATAGTACAGTAGCTACACACATTTTATATCATTTGAAACAGTCAATAAAATATTTTGATCTTCAATAAAACAACCTCTCAAAACATCACATTGTTTTGCACCCAAAACTCTTTAAAATATCCACTTTTCACAGTATGTGAACACTTGTAAGTCATCAAAACAAAATTTCAGTTCAACACAATTTAATAAAACCAAAAATTCAGTTATGGGGCAGCCCAATGTGAACCAAGAAATTATATATTTTAAAAACCACCATTTTCACACCAACATGGCACTTAATGCCCATTTGCTTCTCAAACACAATTTAAACAAACTTTTGCAGCCACAACCAAAAAGAATAAATATTTAAAACATTATTTTAATTCCTAATACAGTTCAATAAAATCAACTATGTAATTAGAGTTCATCCCAAAATGAACCAATAAAAGACTTGCATGAAAAACCCTCAATTTCAACAAAAATTGTAACATAAAATTCATTTGCATTGTAAATGAAACTAAAACAAATTTTTACAGAATCATTAAAATGAAATAAGAATTAATTCACCCTCAACACAGCAAGCAAATTCCCAAAGAATTGCACACACAATGGAACACCTACCAAAAGATTCAAGAACCGCAAATCCTAGTGCGGAACTTCAACCGCACGACCACCGCGCCACAAGGAAGTGATATCAAACCTAAAACCAGAGGATTGAACCATGAAATCCAAAATTAAACCCTAGGCACGAAGCCCTAGCTTCTGGAAATTTGGGGATTCAAGAAAAAAAAGGATAAATCTCAAGGAAAAGGAGAGAACTAGAAGGATAGTCACTTACTTGAGAAAACTGGACGTTTTTAGAAACCAGAGAAGTTAGGCCCTAATTCGCGCCAGATGCGATCTCCAAAGAGGGGGAAACGAAGCTGGGGGTGCGGCCAGGTACAGTGGGAGAAGGTGAGAGGTGGAATCACCGAAAAAGAATAAAAATTGAATATTTTATGAAATAATTACAAAACAATATTAAAACTGGAAATGGGCTTTCGGGTTGGCCCAATACCTAACTTGATCACCCAAATCCAAGATGAAAATGAATTTTTAAGGGGGCCAAAATTCATTGGTGGTTTTAATAGTTAAATTAAGGTCATTTTGGAAGTTGAATGAGTTAAAAATGTTGAAAAACGAGGGAGTTATTAAACAAACAACATTTATTGTCAAAACTAGAAATGGGCTCTCGAGTTGACCCAAATTATGGAAACCCACCATTTCCTTCAAAAATGCATTGAAAACCCCCAAAAAAGCAATAATGTAAATTAAATACAAAAATACCTTTAAAATATGTCATGTATGTGACAGTAGGGACGCCATTAAGGGAAATCATATTGAGTATTTGTACTCTCCCCCTACTTTGGCACTTTTTTGATTTTTCAAATTTTGTGTTTCGGGACACAGGTAAGGGTAAATCATCTCATTTTGATAGAGGTTCGACATGAGGCTTTGGTGATCTTGTGGTACATATATCAAGGAGAATTGTGTGGAGATATTGATGGTTTCCTGGTTCATTGGGGTCTTGTGGAGTATTCTTCCACTTGGTACTCGGATATTTGGTTGGGTTGTGTTGGTATTTTGGAATTGTTATGGAACAAATTCGTTATATTTTTGGCAATGTATGGTTTGGGGTTCTATGTCAGCAGGCATCATGTAGTTTTTTTAGCAATGGAGTTTTTGGTTGTTTTGTTCAATTAGAAAGGTAAAATCATTCCACAAGTATTCTTGAAGCCCTCTGCATTTATTGCCTACCTTTGGCACCCTAAGAACGTCGCTTGAGGGCAAGTAGAATTCATTCTCCCTCTCAAACCAATGGTATGGAGATGGATGTTACAATGAAATTCATGTATGTAATCAAAATATTAAGAGTATATTCATTTTCATAATTATAAAATCATTGATTCAAATCTTTCATTTATATGGTAATCATTGAATCATCATTGTGTCGTCAATAAATTTATTAATTTAATGTCTAAAAAATAAAAATAAAATACCATTATGTGAAATATATATATATATATCTAATGAAATTTTTTCATCAAATACATTATTTATATAACCATATATTAATATTATTTTACTAAAAATATTCAAGTCTCTATTATATTTCACTTTACCGTAAATTAATTATTAATGTAATTATCACACCCAAGTGGGACCCAAATGCAAACAATTTCTGATTACTGATTTTTCTATTACCCATGATTCAGGAAATAAGACTATGACACGTTATAGGGTGGTTTCATATTATTGTAATATTATTTATACCCAAATTTACTTAATTTACCTTTTAACCATGTTAAAATAAATTACTAAAGCTACGATTCATAATGTTCCAAAATTAAAGGTACATACTTAAATAATCTGAAACTTTTTATTACAAATATGGTATCAATTTTTAAAAATTCAAAACAAATAATTTTCATTAATTAATTTAAAATTAATTCCAATTGTCAAAAAATAAAGCAAGTTTTTAAGAGATAAAACGTATCAAAAGGTTGACATGGGTTTATGTCCAATTTAAATGTGAAATTACATCCAATGACCTACATTATATTAAATGATAAAAAAATAATCATGTTAAACTTTAAAATCATTTATATGGACAACATAACTATTTTGATAAATTATATGAAAAGGTAGTTTTGAATTAATATGAAGAAATTTTCACTATTTATCAAAAATGAATATTATCAAAATGAAATAAAATACAACAGAAATAAATTTGACATCGCACTTCTAAAGAAGAAGTTTATTCTGTCAAATATAAATTATAAAATTGTCAAAAACTATATTTAATAAATTTTTTCAATCAAAATGATGTAAAAATACCTTTTAAAAATAATAGAGTATGTAATGCTTAAAATTTTATATATTTTCATTTTGAGCCTTTAAAATTCATTGCATAAATGTATAATAATTTAAAATGATGTGTCATAATATTATATTTAGTTCTATTAATTCTCACCAAATAAAACATTAGTACATTAACTAAAAATTAAAATAATAATAAAATTATTCTATTCTTTATTTGTATAACTCAGTGTTATATGCAACGTAGGATTTCGGAGAAACCCGTTGTTACGTATCAAGTACGCTATTAGGGATTTCTTCACTGTTAAGGTAAAGCCACTATATAATTCATAAATATTAATATATTTTAAAATTTATTATTCAATAATAAACTGGGATGATACAACCTTCCTCTCTTTGGGAAATTGCATCCACACAGTCTTAAAATTTGAGCTCGGTAACTAAGTTTTCATATTACATATTTGAAATCCAACATCAAAAACATTCATTAGAACCTCCACGTTAAAATAATGAAAGTGAATTAAAATGGTTACATGAGATAATAAATACTAAGGTTCTATGTTGGAAAGCATGGTTATGTAAGAAAAACCGATGATGATGTTCTAACAGAGTGTGATAGAAAGCATTGTCAGGAAAACGTTAACAATTACAAAACCATATATTTTTTATTTGTTAAATGATATTTGACATATTAAGAGGAAATGTTAACATAATTTTTTTTATAATATCATATTAATAAATGTGAGGAATTATTTTACTACAAAGAATAAGAACATAAGAAAAATATAGATACTTGAAAAGTAGAGTTTAATCGATTAAAAGAATTACACCAAAAACACATCTTTTCTTACACATAATGAGCATTTAAGATGATTTTTTTCACTCATTAATAACTACAATCAACTTATAAAGACACACATGAACCACAAGAGTTTAACTATATTTTTCACCTACCATTAATCATTAATCAAAACTAAAATGGTTCGTAAAATATCAGATAATTCCACTAAAAAGAATAATCATTTTTAAAACAGAATACAACTTTTAATCTGTAAAATTCAATAGAAATTACAAACGTTAAACATAGACCATTAAAAAAATAATGGTCCTTAAAATTCCTCAAAATAAACCAACAAACATTGAATCCCAAGATTCATAAGTATTTGATCACATAGTCTTCCATGATAAATTTTAACATTTATCATCAAATAGAATCAACCACTCTTAAATTCTCAAACCAAAAAATAATTAACTTAATAACATATTCTCTAAGATAGGTTATAAATATCCATAAATACTCTAACACTCCATAAGTAAATAATGAAAATAAAATATTATTCTCAAAATTTTAGATAAACTATTATTCCTCAATTAAAATACCATAGTATTCTATTTACCTTAATCATATAATGTTCCCAAAATATTGAACATCTTCCGAAATAAAATTTATCTCTTAACCCCCAAATAATTTTCCAATACCAAGGATATCTATTTGATAAATAATAATTACTAGAAATCAACTTCTTATTCCACAAAACTAGTTTAATCTAAAAGAAAAAGTTTTACTCACCAGGGACTTCACGTAGACCAATGGTAGGTGATGTTTCCTTTTCAACCTTCAGTTGCGGGTTCAATTTCTACAGACATGCAGGACGCGTTGGGTTGTAATGTATCCTATGGTTTTTCCTTTATGTAAAACTATATAATTTGTATATCATTCCCTTAATGAGATAAAATATAAATAAATAACCATAACAAATTTTAATCACGTGTTTAGCTTATGCCTTGCAGATTGTATCCAAAAATGTAATAACCCATAATTATATCAACATGAAGGATCATATAAAACCTAATGGTTCTTTATAATTTTTTCCAAAAAAGAAAAGAAAATTATTATTTAAATAACATTTTAACATAAAATATTAATGATTTCAAGTACTACGATAATAATTCCAAACTAATCCGCTCATCAAAAGAGTATTAATACTCATAAATATTTAAGATTCCTACAACCTATCATAACTCTTGAATTCCCTTATAATTATTCATTGTCTTTATAAACCATTAACCATTCTTTTCCATATTATTACATTTAACATATTTCTTAAAAAAATCATGAATCATGTTCTATGCTTAAATAATGTTAAATCATAATCTAAGAAATAATCCATAAAATTTCTAGACCATTTTCAGCTTCCTCATAATCAATTGGATTAGAATTAAGTATTAGGAAACATATATGTGTACAATCCTATTGATCCAAGTCATTTACCTTTTTCATAGAACATCTTTATTTCATAATGACCAAGCTACCCAATTCTAAAACATTCAATTGATAACATTGAATGAACTTATTTTCATTACAATGAGTCAACTAAATGATTCCATTTTCCTTGGAAGGATATTTCTTTATAACCATCATTTATAAAAATGAAACAGCTTATTGTACCATTAAAATATTTTCCAAGGTATTTCATTTCTCTTCCTTGAAAAATATATCATTGAATATACTTACCTTAATGATTATTAGCTGAACGTGCATATCGAATAATTTCTCACATATATGATGCCATAGAAAAATCACCATAATCCAAATGGTCAATCATGACTCCAAATATATGGTTTACAATAACCAGAAGAATTGTCATTTCATATCCCATTTCATTGGGTTACTTATTCATAAAACTAACACAATTTTATTCAAATCAATTGTTTCTTTGGTTCCTTCTAAATCCAACCATTAACTAAAACAAAAAAGGTCAGTGAGAGTATATTAGTAAAAAAAAAATTTAATATGAAGAAGATAAACACTAAGCAGTTATTAACCATGTAATCTTAAACTCATTTAATTTATCAAATATAACTATGACTCTTTCTAATATTCTATCCATTGTGGTTATATAAAACTTGTCACTTATGATCAATTAACACCCTAACCTCATATATTATCCAACCCAACCATGGATACAACTATAAGGACCGAACCCTATATATTACATAATATTGAGTTAAGACAGTAATTTGGCTTGCATTCACATAGAATATCTTTTTATGTTTAGAGCCTTATAGAATTGGGCTACAAATTATACATAACAACTTAAATATTACAATGTAGAAACTTCAACTTACAATCTATTTTTATTCAAAAAAACATTTAAAAATGTGGTTTTGTTTCAAGTTTAAACATCATAACCTTTCCATGATCCCATCCTTGACACTATTATACCTTAAAACCCTATGAAAAACATTTCAAACCATGGGATGGGCATAAAAATCTCTGTAATGGATACAAATGAAGCAAAACTATTAGTCATTTAGAAACATGTAAACCCTGAATACATTTCCATAAAGTAATAAATTACACCTATATGAAGTAGTAAATACTCTTCACTAATTATTATATCATTTCTCATAGTTTTTTAACCAAATTATTAACATAAAACCCATAGAAAGAAACATATAACATTTAATGGTAACATTGGAGATAAAAATACATAAATTGAATAACTGTATGGTCTGCTTCCACACATATAACTAAATGGAATAGTTATACAACCAACTTCCATACCCAATTCATTAAATGTTATAATGTAACCACCCATCCTTGGTCTATCACAGAACCACATGTCTTTGGTTTATCATGTAACCACTCGTCTTTGGTTTATCAAATTGCTACCTTTGAAATGTCCATGTACCATTATATAATCATAACACCTATAATATTTCAATTTTCAATATTTCACACATAAAATTTAATTTTTAATCACATGAAATATTTTCAAGATATTTAAATCATCAATACACTTACAAAAAAGCTTTAAACATTTAATGAAGTGATTTTCTATCAAAGTTTCACATACCACTTTGAAACATATGAAATAAATTGAAAATTTAAAACAATAATGTCCATATAAATAAAATAATAAAAACCATTTTGAAAAAAATTACAAGAAATAGATTTTTTTAGAAGAAGTAATCCATGAAACATTTAAAATGATGTTTAGTTAAAGAATCCATTACCACCATAGAATCACTTGACTAAACATAATTATGAAATAATCATAAATAAAACATTAAATATAATATAAATATAATAATATATCATATAACAGCTCAATAAGGTTATATATAAAACTTATCGGATAATAAAGGTGTAAAATATCAAGATATGCCTCAATGAAAAGAGATTGAGATGAAATCCATTACAAAGATCTTATCATTAGATTAAAGATTAATCAATGAAATAATTTGTATGACTAATATAAATACACCTATTACAAGTAGATATTTAGTGTAAAAAATTAGTGTAAACTCAAACATTTTTTCCCAAAAAGAAAACCAACATGGATATTAAACTCAATGAATGGAAATTAAGTTAATAGTTATCATACCTTTAGTCTGACTTATCACTTTCATTATTTATATTCATGAATTATAAACATTGGTTAAATTATACATGATTAGGAATAATTTTAATTTTTTATTATTCATTTTATAATACTTATTACCATGTTATATAATTTACTAAATTATTTAAATTCATGTCGTATATTTTGTTGATATTTGGTACCTGAGTCAAAAATGAACCTGTTGTGATTGAAAAATATCCATGTGGAAAAAAGTCAATTATATGTAGAAAATTATATATGATTTAGATATCTTATATATCCATTATATATTTATTTTTAAAAATCCATTATATTTTCAGAAATAAAATTAAATGAACCTTTCATGGAGATGGTAGGTCATACGTACACTTGAACAATAATTTTATTTAATTGTCATATTAATGGATTGAAAAATAAATGATAAATAGGTAAATTATAATTCCATTATAATATCAATGTAACATATTTTACATATTTTCATTAAAATCATTTTTTATATGTTCCATGTATGGCATGAACGAGTCATATCACTTTGAGGGGGCGGTAGTCCACACTTCCTCAAATGAAATTATCGTATTTACGCATTATGGAAAGAATAAATACAATTTATAATAAACATTACAGAATCATATAGATAGTATAAATATAAAATATATCATATATAAATATAGTCCAATCATAATGGCAACAATGATAGGTGGTAAGAGAAATTTTAACAATGATTGTTTTGTGAAGTATTAGTTCATCATACATAGAAACAATTTTTTCTATATCCATTAGATGTAGTTGTGTGTGAGTGAAGGTCTAATAGTGAGAATAAAAAAAATCCCAGTATTTTGGGTATATTGGTATTTTTATGTAATCATAGAATAATAAGATAATTGGGATATGAGAAAGAAAATAAAGGAATGGAGCTTGAGAGAATTTGTTAACTCTAAATCTGTTACCTCCTTTCGGTTTGCAATAAAAGGATTCCTTGAGTTTCCTTATACCAATGTTAGGGCTTATAGGTGTAATGGATTGATTTGTGGAGTTTATTTGAGTATATTGGTGTGAGATAAGGTGCTAGAAAGGTTTGAGGAAGTGGGTAGATGTGTTGGGATTTTGTAAGAGGGAGGAGGGGTACTATAAGAAATACATAAAATATTATTTTATTTCAAATTTATTTTAGAAATATAATATCTCCAAAGTCATATATTTATTGTATAAGATGTTTATGGGTATTACCACTCTCAAATAATAGGATTTATTAATGTTTAGTTCACAAAATTAACCTTATCTTTTTAATTTAACCCATAGTAAAATAAATTTACTTTGACCAAGTTTTCGTGTATTTTAAAAAGTATACAGTAAATATATTTAATATTCAAATAAAATAGATCATAATGTGGATAATTGGATACATTTGGAACACTATCTGAGTCATTATTCCATATTATATATTTTTATGACTATTAAATCATTTAACAAAATAGTATTTGTTTTACAAACTAATTTTTGTCAATTTTAACACTATTTGTTAATTTATTTTCATTAAAGTCAAAAAAAACTGATTGATTAAAAAAACATTATATAAAATATAACATTTCATAACAATCCATATAATTTTTGGTTGATATAAAAATTTCCCAATTACATTTATTATAATATATATAATATCATTTTTTTGAATCTTTAATTATTATTGTAATAACTACACTATCATTGTGTCAAAAATAAATTTATTTATTTAATGTATAAAAATTATAAATAAATCCCCATGATATAGTAATTGTTTTTTTCTTTCTAATGATAATTTACAGTCAAATTGATCAGTTATATAACTCTATATTGAAAATTTTTTACTAAAAAGATTCATGTTTATGTAATAATTCTCTTCACATTAAATTAATTATTATAACATGTAAATATCACATCCATGTGTATCCCAAATGACAACAGTTCATCCAAATGGTTATTTAGGTATCCCATGAGTCATCCAATATAATTAGGATATGTGTTAGTGTAATTTTATATTGTTATAATATTACTTTTAACCCTATTTTCATAATTTACCATCTAACCATGGTAAATAAAAATAATTACTGAGCTTACTATACAAAATGTCAAAAAATAAACTGTATAAATTTAAATAATTTAATCCTTATAATTCCCAATATGGAATCCATTTTTTCAAATTCAATGTATAGAAGTTCAATTAATTAATTTAAAATAAATTTCCATTTTAAAAATGATAATGCATGTTTTTAAGAGGTAAAAAATATCATAAGATTGACATTTGTTTGTGTACAATTTAAATGGGAAATTAAATAAAATGAACAAAATTGGATTAAATTAATAAAATTAATCCAATTACACATTAAAAAAATTTTAAATGATGATATAAATATAGAAAAATTAGACAAAAATCCAGTTTTGAATTAAAATGAAGCATTTTTCACTATTGATTAAAATATAAATATTATCATAAAAATACCAAAAATTCAAAAAAAAAAAATATGTGATGTACCACTTATAAATAAGAAGATTATTATGTCACATAAAACTTCTAAAATTGGAAAAAATATATTTAAAAACTGTTCACTATCAAACGTAGATAAAACTACCTTTTAAAAATATTAGAGCATTTAATACAAAAAATTAGATTTACTCTCATTTTATGCCTCCAAAATTCATTGTATAAATGTAAAAAAATATCACAAACCTGTGTAATGAAATTATATTTAGTTCTCTTCATTCCCACCAATACTACAGCTAGGCTTTAACAACCATTTAAAATAATAATAATATTATTATATTATTTTTTGGTTCAACTCAATGTTGTGTATAATGTTTGATTTCAATGAAACTCATTGTTGTGTATTGAGTACGCTATCAGATATATCACCCAACATAAGGTAAACCTACTATCTAATTCAAAAATATTAAGAGATATGAAGAGGTTTATTCTATAATTAACTTGGATGTTACATTTATGACATGTCTCGAGTATAGAATTATTAAAAATATTATAGATCATTAATCAAATATTATGGTATGATTATTTAATAACATGTCATATATTTGTAATTTCATTCATTTTAGATTATTTTTGGAATCTCATTGAATATTATTCTTTTTCATGGGTTTTTGTGACATTCATTATAGGAGTCATGGGTTGAATGCCTCATATTTACTTATAAACCCACTTGATTATAGAAATCAAACATAGTTATATTATAGGATTGTTTAGGGAGTCCATTTATTTACATCATTTACTCCCAAGGGAGGGATATGATGAGGTCAGGATGTTGCATGTTTTTAGTATTGTGGGAACTTATTATATAGGGATTTGGGATTTGGGTACATGTATGTTTTTAATGGAAATCTACTGAAACAATCATAATTGAATTTAATTATAGTTAGTGAGACTAAGGAACCCATCAATAATGTATAACATCTAACACTATCTTATATAAGGTCTCTCATTCTGTTTTTATATTTTGAATATTAGATCCTTTTTTATTGGATACAATTATATTATTACATGAATCATATAGTTGTTTTGAAATTATTTACACAAAATTCTCCTTATGATAGTGAGGATTCTCAAGGATGAACACATACTAAATTTATAATATATCTTGTGAACATATCTTATATTTCTGTTTCAAAAAACATTTTAATTAGGAAATATTTATTAACAACATGTATTATAATATTGTATATTATTTTTTGAATTCATGAGTGGAAGTGATCCATTCGTGACTAGTCATACTCTCGCATATGCCTGATCATGTGGTTGATGATGAATTTTTTGAGGGACTTGAGTATGAGGGACATATTCCTTCATTCATACGAATTATTTTTCTAACTTTTAAACTCATTCAAATAATATTTATAAGACACTATATATGTTTTACCACTTAATTTTAATCATGAATTGAGGTGTCCCAAATACCTAGGGTTGGATCCTATGTTGAATGATATTTTTATTATAATTTTCTAAATGATGAAATTACATATATGATAATTATTTTAATAATGATATTCTTCTATAATTTGAAATAAGATGGTAGTTGATGAAAATTTGTGTTTAGTATATTATTTGTTTTAAATAGCGAAAAATCATTACATTATTTTTATAGGATTTAGACCTTGGTTATAGTAACTAATAGATTATTTGTGTTTCATGATAATCGGGTCATTTTTTAAATGATAAGAATCAATTATATTACAACAGGTGATATTTTTATTTTCCTTAGATAATTAGTAATAATGAAATGAGGATATATTAGTATGAATATGTATTGATGTATTTTGATTGAAAATATGATATGACTTTATATTTTGATAAATTTATAAGTAAATAATTCGGTAAAATTTGTTTTAGTTATCCTCATTATTATAGAATCCTATGGAGTGACACTCTGGTGGTATGTAATGGAATAATAATAGTTTATGAATTAGAAAAAGAGGTTATGGATTGAGATCCCCATAATATCTCTATAAATATATGGATTGGGGTAATATAAAATTTTTAAATATGGGAAATAAAATTTTTATTGTAAATTATTAAAAAAACGTTTTATTATTTAAGAATCCAATTTTTATTATTAATTACTATTTGAAGTGATTATAATTGGGCGATTTACTATGAATATGACTATTTGTTTGAAAAATGTTTCCTAGGTTATGAGGAATATTATTATGGGAATTTCATTTTGACTATGGCCATCAATGTTAGAAATGGAGGAATGTGACAACATAATTTATTTGTAGTTTTTTTATTATTAGATGAGGTATATGCATATTTTCAATTGGGGATATCACTTCAGGATTGTTTCATTTCTGCTTCAATAGTATCATCCCTTATAATAGTGATAATGATCATTTTTAATGACATTAATATATTTTTAACCTAAATACTGGCCATGGTTAGTTATTTGAGAATTTCATATCTTATTTATTTATAATTAATTACATGTAGTTTATAATGACAAACAATATTTGTAATGAATATGCAGTTGACATTGTGAGTGGGTGATTTGTTTTCTCATAGAGTGAATCAGATCGTTTAGTATAGTCTTTGTGACCAGTGACGATGAATTTCTATAATGTTATCTAAAATTTAATTATATTATATCATTTAATTTAATAGTGTTACTAGACTTTGATAATTTTTTATGATGGATATTCATGAATAATTATGATTAGTGGGTATAAATAATTATGGCACTCATGCATATGCTTCAAATTATCTATTGACATGTGAATATTTCTTGATTTTTCCATTAGGTCAAGGGAATAATAAAAATTATGATATTTTATCCATTTTTTAAAAAACAACATGTTAATGAAAATATCATTTTCATTTATTTACTTGGTTATGGGAAATAATTAATATTTTTAGTGTTTGATCATTTTGTTGTTGACATTTGTACATAATAATTAGGAATATTTTACTCAATTGGAAGACAATGATAGAAAGGCCCAATATGAGTAGATGTTTTATTTCCAAATTCTATTGTTCCTCATTACCAATGAGTAGTATGTTGTTTTCTAATTAATTTTAAGGAATAAATTATTTAATCCATTGAATAAATGTGTTAGGTGTCTTTCAATCATTTCTGTTATAAGTGTAATTGAATGTTCAAAGGTAATACAACGTCTAATTAGGCAATTACATTGTTAAATAGAAAATATATCATCATATTTATAGTTGAGGACGACCTTATTAAAGATTCATCCATAATGATTCACTAACAGAGATGTGGAATCTAAGAATGAAAATCTATACAAATTCATTTATCAAATTTTGATCAACCTCCATTTATTTATTATATTACCTAGATATTATAGTAAATTTATTAAAAAAATGTGAAAAAAATAGATACTAAATAATTAATATATAATAATTTATAATTTTATTGGATAAATACGAATACTTTTATTTATAAAATCACTCAGAGAACCCATATAAATATTATACATCGGTTAAATATAGTGAATACAACTGAGAAAAAGTATATTATTATACTATTTATTTATGAAATCTATAAACTAAAATTGTAATTATGTACATTTATAAATGTTATATGAAAAATAATAATATATACTATATTTATAAAACTCTCTATATTCACACTAAAACTATGTTCTCTTAATGATACTTAAATTCTCAACAATATACCTAAACATTAATTTTTTATACAAAAAACTATGCTTTATATAGAAATAACTAACTATAAAAATTGTAATAAAATTTCAACCGATATCACATTCTTCAATGTATAATGAAAATAAGAAAAAAATATAATTATTTTAAATATAATAAAATTATATTCATCCTTTAGGTATCATCATCTCTCAATTCTCTTCTCATTTATTTTGTCCCGACACACTCATCTCTTCCACTTCAAATTCTTTTCACACACTATTGATTTCAAACATTACAAAATTATGGAATAACATGATATATATATATATATATATATATATATTACATTATGACATATAATTTGTTTTCCTTCAATATTAATGTCTTGAAATCCAATTATATTATTTCTTCAAATATCTCTAACAACATCACTGAACTACCAATTACATGGATGTTTTTACTTAAAATTTGAAATAATGCCTAAAAACCCCAACATGATAACAGTATCATGCCAATCAAGTATAAAGTCATTATTAATTATGAAATATTAATTTTTTCATTATATGGATTCCATAAAAAACAAATTGAAACTCTTGAATAACATACATGGCATATTTGAAAAGTAGTTTTGACATGGAAACGACATGAAAGATTATGTAGTGGAGTCATAACTTGTTTTCATTCCTATATTACCATGTTTAAGCATAATTAGAGGTAATAAGAAACAATTATTTATAATAATGATACATTGAGATGATAATAAGTTTCTAAAAAATCACTTAAAACCATTATGAGTGCAAATTCCATAATGATGTTTTTCCACTAAAACACATAAAATTCAATTTTTTGTTCTTTATTCAGTTCATAAATAATAATTTATATGGAATATTTAATATTTTTATGATTCATTTTAATGAATTATTGATCATATACTTATTTCCCACATTTGATGAATAAAAATCGACTTGAGTTGATGAAGAAATCATGATATGGATACATAATAGAATATATCTTTCATCTCATCCTTGTAGAGAAGTTCAAACATAGTCTCCATAAGCATATACAATCCTACATGAAATACAAGGTCTAAAATATTTTCACCGTTATTTTTTGGAAACTAATGAATCAATCATGAACCATAAATGGGAATCTATTAAACATCAACACTCTTAATGGTACTATAATAATTAAAAATAAACTCATTGAAGTATACATGAATCTTTTAATGAATAAACAGTAATTCAAATCACAAAAAATTAAAATTCTAATAAATATTGATATAACATTGCATTTCATTAATTCATACTTATGAAATTTTGATATTTTGATTTTAGGACAACTTGATAGAACTCAGAATATGAAGTAAAAATGAAAAAATGAAACTCACAAATATATCTACAAATAAAATCCCACCATTCTATATTATTATATAAATATTTTTAAAAATTTAATTTCTGTAAACATCTATGTCTTGTTCTCATCAAATATATTGATTACACAATCATATTTAATAATTTTTTCCATTACCAAAACATAAAATAAATTTTGAAACTATTTATTTTATAAAACACATTCACATTGAATTCATAGTTTCATTCACACACACTATGTATATACATTAAATTCACATATATTACCAATTTTATCTCCCCTTAAAGATATTTTATCAAGTCAAATTTCCTTATATTCATGTTATAACAATCTCTAATGAAGATAAAAATCTGTAGAGTATGAATAGAGGTGATACATTAAAAAATTACACATCTATATTCTCCCCCAAAATATATTATCCACCTTTTACAAAATTCATAGTTCAAGGGTGTCATATTATAATCTACATGTCTAAAAAAATCATTATGAGATATGGGGGTTGAATCACACATCATCCTTGTGGGACATGAGTTTAAACTACAATTATCTAACTAAATATTGAGAATATGTATTTTGTTAATTATTGGAAAAATATATCATCCACCTTATCATTCATTGGAATGAAAACCAACACTAAAATTTATTTATACAAATATAGTATTTTATTAAATGCATCATTATATATATATATATGATATTATATGTAGTATTGAAATTATTCGTTGATAAGTTAATCAAACAATAATTATTGATGTCTAATAATGAATGAATATTTAGTTCCATAGTAATATCTTCCCATAAATAAAAAAATAATCATTATTGATTATTAACCACAAAATTCAAATCCTCAATACTAAGATTTACTTTATTATTCTTCATTATGTTTCACGAAATAATCGTTTTTGTTATTACAAATAGTCAACTACCTATGGACTTACAGTCATAAAACTTCTCAATATATGTATCATAAAATACGAAAATTTCAATATTTACTCTTTTTAATGAATTAAACCATAATAAATTCATCATTTAATATTACAAAGGATTCTATATCCAATAATGAAGTGATATTATACCATTATATGATTTTTTTATAATATTAAAAAATAATATATTTGATTCATGGTTTTGGTGTAATCAATTAAAGTAAACACTCAGTTATTTTCATTTGTTTTTTCGGTTTATTTCATTGCCTTTATAATAATTACCAAATATGAAAAATTAATTACATAATAAAATTTCTCTATAGTAGGTTGGGTTATATAAACAGTAGTAGATATAGTATCATTAGACCATTGATATATCCCCCTGATAACCATTCTAAGCTAAAACCATATCTATAACAAATATAACCATAACATATAGTGATGTATTCCACTAACCACATATATTTTCCTAAAAAATGAACTCTATAACCATGATCAAATGATGAATATGGATATATGTTCATTTATGTGTGGTTATCATGTATAAAAAATTACCAACAGCACCACTAGTAAAGATATATCTATGGTCAATATCAAACCATTTATATAGTTCCATTATTGTAGCCAAATTAGTTTAGTGTTTCAAATATTACTTCACTAGAATCAGTGAAGAACCATCCAATCAATTTCCAAATAATTTTTTTTAATGGTTATCAAGAATATTAATTTATAAAAAATTTATACATTTTCAATATGTTAATTTAATACCCATTATATTTATCAACAATAAAATCACTAACAACTATAAAAAATTGGTATCAATCTTCCTGTCCTTAACAAATTTATTATCCTTTCTATAATCAACCTGAGAAAACCATTCCTAAATAATCCATCATTTTAAAATAATATTCCATACATTTAACAATAATATAAACAAGTGTGCCATAAATTTTTACTAACATTGGTGAAGATATGTATATAATAAACCAATTTACTAATGGATATTCAATATCTCCCACAATTTTATTCACTTTTAGTAATCTAAATATACATATCCAATATAAAAACATTATTCATAACTGAGAAATAATTCAATCATACAAATGGGTGAGCATAGATGCTCGAGAAGGTTAATTGTGGTAGGTTTAAATCAATGATCATATGCACGTATAATATCATCATATGGGTATGAATGATTGACTATAACTAATGAAGTAACTAGCCAATTATTAATAGATCTTAAATCCTGATTCATTACATAATGGTCTAATATTGAAAATAGATGAATTATAATAGTAAATAATCCTCATTAATCAACCATGAGTCAAGAGGAGAAGTATATTGAATCCCACTACAATAAAATTTCCATGAAAAATAAATAATAATACGCATAAAAAAATATGATTTTAGTGTAGTGAAATTTTGAAAAAAAATAACAAAATATATGAGACTGCGTGGAATTTTTTGTCTCATGGGATTGGGTTATGTGATCATGTTATGCTTAACGCATCACACATAACCCCGATGATACATGATCATTTAATATATAACACTAAATTCACACTACAACAATGAGTTTTTTTCAATGATGAGGCATTCTCACGGTCTTTAATTTTATTGTGATTCGCCAATGATTCACATTCACCAATTCTTTTTTGAATTTTGTAATGTAATTTTTTATGATTATTTCTATGGAGGAAAATTCTCAAAGTTTACATTCATTATGTGATTCCACAATTAGATAAAAGAGTTTTAATTTTTTTTATTCTTCATTAGACCCACGTTGATGGTGGATGATGATGATATAGACTTATAATAGTCGCTCATAAATATACAAGTCACCGTAAACACACTATCACATAATCATGGTCCGAATTTTCGACCACAATTTTGAATGTTTTCAGGATGGACCCATTTTGTATTAATATTCATTATAAAAACGTGGTAGTGGACTTCATATATATATGTGGCCATATTCACATATACTAAATGATATAATTCCAATATACATATAATTCTTTCACTACATCAAACATTTTTATATGGCACTCAATAATTATAAAGTTCTATTGAAATATTATTAACCCAGTGTATATAGATATATATAGAAATATTTCCTTCAAAATATATACATGTGTCCTAAAATTTAGTATATGTGATAATAACTAATATCAAAATATCATTAATTCAAAACATATTATTTTTATAATTTTACTATTGGAAAAAATATATCTCAGGGAATAGTAATGGTATTAATATATTTAATTTATCTAAAATCCACTTTAAAAAATGTTCTTATATCAATTATACCTAAATTTATCATTTTCTCTTATATATGTTAAATATAATAAATCATAATTTATTTCAGAATTCACTATGTGAAAATCATATTACCAATAGTTTTTGGGATATTTTAAAAGTAAAATATTTTAGAAGAATAGGGAGAAATACTGATTTAACAATACATTAAAATTATTTAAACTATTAAATGAATTTTTTTGAAGCGCGTTTTACAAATAAAAATATTTTTTATAATGGAAAAATATATAATTAAAAATATTTTTTGATATATAAAACCCACACTTCTGATAAAAAATTTATAAAATTTATGAACAAAAATATTTATCATTTATTTCATATCATATTATTTTAAAATGGTCCAATTTGTTTTGGTCAAAATAATTTAATGTTAATTAATTATTTTTTTATTACTTATAATCATTAAATTAATTCAAATATAATAGTTTTAATTTATATTTTATTTCTAAACATAAAATATTATTTTAAAATATACCTTTTCAAGAAAATTCATTTTTACTTATTATATATGTTAAAAATAAAATTAATTTCAATATAATATTTTCAATTTTACATAAAAATGTTTTTCAATTTAAAATTATTATGTTAAAATTTTTAATTAATGAAATTATAAATATTTTTCCATTGAATTTTTTTCCACGGATCATAGTTGAGTTACCACACTTGGGGTAAAATAGGGTAAAAGTGGTTTAATCCCCATTCATGATGATTGAGCAATTGTTAAGCCAGTATAATATTGAATTATTGAGGAGTTAAAAGATTTATATCTATTACCACACCATTATGTATCATTTTGGGATCCATTTTCCATTAATAAAATAGTGATAACAATGATAAATAATCATTTTTTAAATTTTATATTTTCTTCACAAATAAAAGTGACCACATCTTCCCCATTTATCCAAAAATTATCAATACTGGGGTCTTAGAAAATTATTCCAAAGTCTCTCCAAAACACCTTACCCATGAAATTTAATCCATGATCTTAATAAAATTATAAGGAGTTGCCTAAGAGAGATCATCCACGTGAAGGGTAATTATCTCATCCCAATTTTCTACATTATTTTATTATTTTACACCCATTATGTAACCTATGTCTATGAAGTTATGATACAAATATTTTTTTTTCTTTGATTAAATTTTATTATACCAATGGATTTTTAATTTTATACATTGGTCCAAATTCCCTAAGAAAAATGAAATTGTCAGCATACATGTAGGGATTATCTCCCCCATGGACATAATGTTTTATTATCTGTGACGACCTAATATATATGAAATAAAAATTCAACATAGCATGTGAAAATGATATTTCTAAAATTATTAATATTTATAAATTAAAATAAAATAAAAAATATATTTAATAAAAAAGAATCATTTATTTTAACTTTTTCCACATGAAATGGGATTATTTTGGTATCATTCATAATTGGGATCATTTTGTAATACAATTTGAAATTGAATAACTTTTTCCTAATAGAATAATAAAGGAAATAAAACTACAATGCTACAGAGAAAATGATGTTAGTTTACAATAGCTTTTACTATGGAAAAAAAACCGAATGTGTAATAACAAAATTAAATGAAAGACTCTTAGTATCCAATATAATAAAAAACTAAAATAAAAATATACCAAAAAATAATTAAGGGATATTAAAAAATTATATATAGGTGAATATTGTTCTATGGTATATATTTGATGAACTGAATTTAATTATATAATATGGTAAATGAAACATCATAGTTTATTCAAATAGGATCCTCTAAAAACTCTAATTAACTTTTTGTTTCATGTTCTCAATATTTTTCCTTGTTTTCCATTATACTATTATCAAGTTTATCACATATATTATATTTATATGTGATAATTACATATATTATCATTTTATATTAACATTATATATTCTGGATAATACCTTATTATCTTCCCTCATATTTTTTCTCCTTCATGTTATAATTTTTTTAATAGAACCTCTATTAGTCAACACTGACGAAAATTATCACTCCCATAAAATAATGAAAAAGTGAGTGTTTTTCAGAAATCCTAATTAATTTAATGAGACTGTTGTTTAGATCTATTATAGTTTTAAATAAAAAACTCATTCTTAAATATTATTTATAAAAATTATCATCGCTCAATTTTAGAGCATCACCTAAGAGGTTATGGTTTTACTCATACATCATTGGAATATTTTAGGATTTATTTTTTAGAAGGACTACAATGGTTGCAAACCTTTGACTATTTTTATTCAATAATGAATATGAAAAATTATTTTATTCCATCATCTCCTTGTATTCCATATACCCTTCATTAATTCATTATGACTAGACTGTGAAACCCACTTTTCTATCATGGGTTTATCCATTATACACATTATGAATGGTTCATTCTTCCAATTTTGGAATAGATATTATAATAAATAATATAATGAAGGTTATCCTAGGTTGTGATAGTCAAGTCTTTTATCAACCTCCAATGCATTATGAAATGTTAATATTCTTATATATTACATATATGGTGCATGGGAAGTTATCATTGTCACATTATTTATGGTTCTGGAGTGGTCAACCTTATCACACTATATTTTGGTGGGGGTTATCTAGAGAAAACAACAACTATAATGTATATTAGACCATATTATGTTGTCATAGTGATAATATGATAAATATTATTATAATATCATTCTTCTTTCCCTTTCCCCACTGTTATGATTCAATGATATTATAGTTCCATTTCAATATACCTTGCATTCAAAAATATGATCAATCACTTTATGATATCATGTAGTGACTCTTCACCAACATGTTTTTATTTAGGTCCTTATTTTTTAAATTTAATGGAATTTTTCCGCACACATCCCTATAGGAATGTTTTCTAATAATGTCCCCTAAAAATATGGAGAAAATCTAGAGGTGGGACCATAATTTTGTTTTTTAATTAAATATTGTATGTATATGTTTAGTATGATCTATTTATGTATCTGTAGTTATGTTGAAACTATATGTTCTCATTTATGTTGTGTATTTATATGAATAAAATGATATTAATATGATCTAATATGTGTGTAATTACTTTCTTGTTATTAGTATAATGATTTTATGGCTATTTAAACCATGTAACAACCAAACAAGGGTAAATTGATACACAATCAAATTAATGAAATACGATGGATTAATATAGTTTTGCTTCCTCAAAGACTCCTATAATTAAATTTAGTGTGTAAAAACTAATGGAACTTTAAAAATTGGAAGAATCATACGAAAATTCATAAAACATATATATAATAAATTTTCACATGATCATCTATGGAAGAACTGAACTCAGGATGACCTCTCATAAAAGTGATTTCATGATGAATAATAATTATTGTGATATCATGATAACCCCTAAATCATGAAATCACTTGATGATCTCTCAATAACACAATTTCATGATGAAGGCCTAGTTATCAGATCAACTAACTAGATAACCTCATAAAACATCAGTTATAAGATGTCATGACACTTTTTCCATCATGCAATCACATGATCCCCTTTCGTAATGTGATCTCATGACTCTAACTCTATGTGATGTAATGACCTCATGGTCATCATGTTGTCCCCCAACACTCAAATGTTTTTCTTCATCCTCATATGTATATATTGGATTACTCCCCAATAGGTCAATATTCTTTCAAAAGGTTATATCCCTTATGGGAACCCACCATGGTGAAAGCCCCAAATATTTTCTAACTCATAGTCACAAAATCCCTCCAAATCCATTTTGTGTTTATTTATGGAATCCTCACTATAGTGAAGTGGGAAGATCACAATCAACTATTTTAACCAAAAACACCCATAAATATGAAATTTTAATTTAAATATATTAAAAAATAAAATAAAATTTTTAAATTCAAAAAAGAAAAATATAGAGAATTAGAAAATAAAATTCCTCAACTCATGAAATCTGGATCATCGAGCCACCTCAAACCGTGACCCTAATAGAAAAATTCAACTTCTTGATGTATACTATTGGGAATGAAACCCACTAGAAATCTCCCCACTAAATCATCAAACCACATCAACTAAAGTCACCCCTAACTAAACCATCTTCATTTTACATCAAATAGATCCAAAATACATAAAATGATTCCATTGTAATCAACAATATATAACAAAAATACATTTCCAAAAATGAATCAAACTAGAACAATCGATGTGAACTCTTCACATATCACAAACCTCATATCATCTACATTGTTTACAATATAATTGAAGGATCAATGTCATTTCCATGGGAGACCAAAATTGAACAACATACAACAACTAATCCATATGAAAAACCACATAAAAATACATTTGAACAAAACCATAATAATCAAAAAGGAATAAAAATGTTAATATAAACATATATATCTAGAAAAGAACACTGAATAAAGAAAATTTGGATACGGATCCAAAAAGATGATAAAAACTAACACTATTGAGATATGGCACTAAGAACACTACTATCTTTCCTGCAACACCATTCTATAATGTCCCAATACCCCCATATATCTTGAACAAATGGGGCTTATATTTATAGGATGGACACAAATTATATTGGTGAAGAAGAACATTGAAATCCACCACTATCACAGACCCAAAACATCTAAAGCACCATCATGTAGAACCAAAATATAGGTATGATCCATAGGGTTAAGAAGAAATAAGGGTGGTTAGATGTTAGAAATATCCACCTACTATGAAGCCCTAGGAAATCATGAAAATGATAATAGTTGTAGGGAAGTGAAAATAATGAAAATTGAAGAGAGGTTCTCCATCACTACTAAAAGGAAAAGCGATGAAATATGTTCAAAAAATCCCTAGAAGTAAAATTATAATTCCATTAATACTATTCAGATAGCAAAATATTAATTATGAGGCATATGATGGAAATTATAAATAATATAACTATTACTCTCATTAGTGTCTTGAGCTCCATATCTATTATATTTCCAAATTCCATATTGGAAAATTTTCATATTTCACAAAAATATATATAATATTTTCATCAAATTAATTCCCACATATGACTATAACATTTAGTATTCCTTGTAAAATATCATTCCATATCTCCAAAATCCATATTTATCATAGGAATCAAAACAGTATTCCTCTCAAGGAATCCATAGTTTTTATACCTCATTGAAATCAAATCAATTAATCATATATAAAGTATCTAATCACGATTTGAACCAATTCTTCCACTACATAATGTTTCTGCAACCTGCCCCCAAATGTGACAACCAATACCTCCATTCTCATTGGATGTTGCATCATTGAATTGACCATGGATTCATTCTTATTAGAGAGTAACAATGGAGGGATCATTCAAAAAAATTACAATATAATCATGAAACCACCTAATCTTATCCACCTAGTTAGAGCACTTCTAAGTAGGTTTTCTCCCTAAACAACTATGTTTGTGAATGTAAAAGATATTTCAATGAATAAGAGATAAAATTCAAAAAATGGGGGACCAAATCCAGTCTTCCATTGTTATATATTTACAATATACAATAACAGAAACATGTGAGGAGAACCATATCAATACCCACATATAGTAAGTCTTATAGTATATTCAAGAATAATGTAAGGAGACGGTGAATATTCCATTCCTTGAGAAAAAAATTCAATCAGCATATCCTTATGGGAAATTGCGGACATGATTCTGAACATATTCACATATCAATTGAATATTTCATTCACTATAACATGGTGTAGGAATATGTGATGTCCCATATTCATACTCAAACCCTTTTTAACTACTAAAATATTCTAGTGGAAATAATGTATATTCATCAATGTATTCAAAAAAATCTTATAAGAACCAGAACATACTCTTGTTCCAACCTCCAAAGCACCATATCAGCATAGACATATGTATTTGGTATCTTCTCATGAAAACATGATTGTTCCTAATCCAATCTAGTATGAATAGAAACATATCTTGATAATGTATGAGGCAATAGGGTTAGATAAAATCATTATTCAAAATGGGGTCCATCAACATAATTTTCCAATCACATCATGATAATAACATGTTATTATCAAATAAGGTAAATAGTATATTCAATACGAAAACCAATATCACACCCATATCCCTATTCAAATTGAGGTTCATCAACATATGATATACATAACCTGAAGGTAGTCTAATATCTCTTCCTGAAATAGAAAACACTCAGAACATATTTTGATATCCTATATGAGACATTTTTATATTCTAACAATCTCTAATGAAAGACTATATTATAATCCCTCCAAGTCCATAATAGAGTAGGAATATATTCATTATCCCATTCTATTAGTCAATATGTATATTCTAGTAGGGAATTAATATATGAATAATGACCATAACCATGAAACAGTCATAGATAGTGGTCTGTATATTCCATAAATAGATATGTTGTATGTTATATTATTGCACCACATCAAAATGTAGGTTACATTATTTGAACTCAAACATATATGATAACAAAATTTTAACTGTGATATATTATAACATCCATGAGGATATATTGTTCATATCTATCTTATTAAATAGATTCAGTGATTCTTTATATATAGTGGAAGACCGCATACAATGAATTTCCTCATCGGGGAAACATAGAGATTGATTATGGAGATCATACCCCTGAAATACATAGTTAAAAACCTCCCAAATGTGATATCTCACACAAGAATAGATTTACACACCGTTTTAAGGATCCTTATTATATATATTTGAGGTAAATAATAGTGTTTATTGTATATAGTAACCCATAAATCTCTAGAAACACCTCACAATGATCATCATGTGAACAGACGGGAAAACCACCATACTATTATTTTAAAGGATCTGAGTCACTATAAATAGAAAGAGGAAATATATTTCATGACCATGTAGAGTAAATTAATGTACCATAGAAGAGTATATAAAATATATGTTGAGGGAATTAGTCAAAAACAACATTATTTCTATGATATTTCCTATCACCACTTTCATTTATGAGATCTTAGATGAGATAAATGAGGACTACATGTCTTGATAATGAAAATATTAATATGAAACTTATCATCAATGTGAAATTACCTGACTACATTTTCCCAATGCTACTATATTAATTATAAAATTAGAAAAATTACAGAGAGGTAATATCATGAAGGAACAAATTATTTTAGTTTTTTTTGGAAAACCAGAGACATACATCAGTTCAAAATTACAACATTAAATTAAATACAATATGAGATTTCCATTTAAAACATTCATAAAACCTAGGTCGCCCTCATAAGTCATTCATAAATTATATATTTACATCATGGTAAAATAAAAATAAGATGAATATGAGCTCCAATGATCAATTAGGGTATGAAATACAGTCAAAGATATCATAATCATAAACATTTGACATGGCTACTAACTAAAAACACCTACCTTTTAAAATGAACATGAACATAATATGGCAGGAATAATGGCTGATGTAAGAAACCAATTATTATTCTTGAGGTATGGGTTTCTACTTTTCCGTTTTCCTTAAGTATTTTTGAAAAAACAATAAAAATGGGGAAAAATACAAAATTTTGTGGGTACACGTCATGTACTTTTCCACAGGCCACGTACTTTGGCCGTGTCGGATGAGTAGACAAGGCATGTAGGTCTGCTGGGGATGAAGGGTGTAAAAAGTCACTACAGGTCATGTAATTAGTATATACATGCCATGTAATCTGTTGGTAGGTGAATAGTAAGGCTGTGGGAGAATACGCCAGTGGAGCTACAGTACATGTCGTGTATTTAGTAATAAACACTGTGTACTCATGTCGACATATGAATCGTTTGGCGGTGAAAAGTAGCCACCAGAGGAACATTAAAAAATGAAAAGTACACGCCAGGTGCCTGAGAGTACACACCATGTAGTTTGATTTTATTCTCATAAAATGGGAAATAGCCTCCTCATTCAGTAGAGGATGCAACAGATGCTTTTGGAGAACCAAGAGAAAAGGCCGGAGCTTGGAGGAGCTTCCGACTACACACCGAAACTCGGATTTCTTTGCTGACAGTCTTGATTGAGCCGTGTGGGTTAGTTCTTCACTCTTCTTAAACCCTTCATTCCAATTCTTTCTCAAGCGGATGTTATTTGGTTTTGAGCATTTATTAATTTACCCTAGATCTACGTCTTTCCGGGATGTTTCTTAAGGCTCCATTCACATATATTGATTAGAGGAGATCAAGTTAGGTGGTCTGATTTTTAATTCCAACTTTCACATTGTTTTTGTGTACTCTTATGCTATGCACACATGTTTGGGGTGTCGTATGGCTGAGGCTCTAACTAATTAAATGCCTATAATTTCATAGATAATCTAATGATAATTATAAACTATTTTCTGGGATCATTGCTTGGATCTGGGGCCACCCTGTGGGTGCATTCCATTGTTTAGCCATTTGGCTTGGTTACCCGAGGGTAAGATGTGATTGTAGCATTCTTTGAGTTTTCTTGAGATAAAATGTATATAATTACTTGATATGTGTTGGGCTTGGCTCGGTTACTTTCTTATTCCTGAGGGCATTGTTTTTATTAGCCTGGGGAAGCATTTTTTTAGCCAGATAGAAAGTATTTTTTAGCTTGAGGGAAATGTTTTATATGCCTGAGGGCAGTTGCTTCTCTGCCTGAGGGTATTATCTTCTACGCCTGAGGGAAATATTCATTCTGCCTCTAGGAAGTCACCTGAGGGTTTCGATTCTGATTACCTGAGGGTAATGTTTTTCATGTCTAAGGACTCTGTTTACATTGCATATTCACTGTGGTGATTTTACATGTTATATCCTCCAAGATAAAGAATAGGCTTGGTATTGTTTTAAGTTGTACTTGTTAGATATCTTGTTGTAGTTTTGTTGCGGTACTTTTTAAGATATTTTCAGCTGAGGCTAATCCTCGAGAAATTATAATTCAATTATCTTGAATTGTGAAATAATAATTAATTGGAAATGGAATTTGTAGGAGTACGGATTTTGAGTACTTCCAAGTTTATTGTATGTTCATTAATGTACAGTATTGTTGCACAAATACACTAAATGTTGGGAATAGGCCTTTGGTGGTTTCCTACTAGGATTTAATTCTCACACCCTATTTGGGTCATGTCTTGGGCCCAAACAGATTATATTTTTGTATGTATGTATAAGGGAAAGGGTCCCTATAAAGGTATTTGATTGTTGGAGAGGAGTAGGAGAGAATGTGATCGAGCATAGACTTGCGAAAATGATGAGTTCTTACTGCATTGATTTATTTTTCTTTGTTGTTTCTTTCTGTTGAATTGTATTGATTCAAGTTGCATTCTATCATTTTTTGGAAGATTTTCTAGACTTAGGGACATAATTCATCATTATTTATAATTATTTTTCTATTCTATACTTCATTACTATGTCCATTCTTGCAATGGTATTGTTTTTTGCTTCCGCGTTTGTATACTTGTAATTGTTCTACTGTGTTAAAATTTGACAAATGAGGGCATAGTTTCCCCACTATCAGTCCTAGGCCCATGCTTCTAGTCGGGAACCTCTGTCATTTAGAGAAATTCACTTGAAGTCATGTGACCAATCGGGTTTGGGGCACCTGTTGAGTGGCACCCAGATCCGAGACGTTACAATGTGGTATCAGAGGATTTTTTTCTCTAAGTTATTTTATTATTTGGCGATGATAGAAAGAGATGGATTACTAAGGGATTTGTCAATAACTATGCCCGGGATTAGCTACCCCATATACAGGTAAATTCCGGATTTGATCAAATTAAATTTTGATTTTCTGTTTATGATTATTACAATTGATTTTATTTTCACCGTTAGGTGAATCACTTGTTGTGTGCTGTTTATATTTTTATACCTGGATTCTATTTAGTTGCATCTTGATGATATGAGGGTGTTCCATCTCATGCATCATTGAGGTACATGTCAGAATCACATTCCGTGTATATGATCCATGCCATGTAGGTGCATTAGAAATTTCATGTTGTTGTGATAGATTTTGTGCTAGAAAATGCATTCAGTTGTGATAGATTACTGGATAAAATAACTTCTATTTGATAGGGTATTGTTCGGAAACAGTTTTTGAATGAACTCAAAACTTAGGTTCTTGAGGAGTATGGGCCCTCATCAACCGTAATTTGGCGTATCATTGACCTGTCTACCTTGTTATAACATGTATAAGATTCCAAGATTTGGTTCTCGAGGATTATGGTCCCTCATGGATTGGAATTTGGAACTTTGGTGTTGGTTTCAATGTTTTTATGGGATCTAGAGTAGTTTCTAAGGTTTACTGTCCAGAAAACCTAGAATACACGCCGTTTAATCTTCTATTCGGTATGAAGTGGGAAAAATTAAGTACACACCATGTACCATATGTACACACCATGTAGTCTAAAACTATGTCCCATGCCATGTAGGAAGAATCATGGGGTTAGAAAAAACACTATGGGTACACGTCGTGTACCGGTTGTACATGTCGGGCATGTTGACCCTGTGTCTGGCCATGTAACTAACAACCTAGATGGAGGAATCTTCATTTATACACACTCTATCAATGATGAACACACCATGTAGTTTAACATGTGAATTTGGTTATGTAACTAACAACACAGGTTGGTGTTATCCTTTCAATTACACGCCGTGTACCTATGGGACAAGCTGTGTAGTCCTGACCGGTGAGAGATTGTGTTGACTTGGCCATGTTTCATGGGAAATGGGGTGGTGTACATGCCATGTGCGGGTGTAACACACCGTGTAGTGTCATCCAAGTATCTAGCTACGTCTCTAACAACATGGGAAGTTGGAATTTAAGTTGTACGCGTCGTGTCTATCTGGAACATGTGGTGTAGTTTAAGCTGTGTAACTATCTGTGTCGCGGACAACACTGGTCGGTGAAGCTCATCCAGTACACACCATGTACACCTTATACACATCATGTAGTCTCATTTAATGGAGAGATGTGTAGCTAATCTATGTAGAAAAACTCGAGATGGGGAATAAAATTCAAGTACATGCCGTGTGTGAGGACAACACGCCGTGTGTTTGAGGAATTACAAGACCAGTATTGGAAAAAGTATACTCCCATGTGAAAGACATGAGGGAATATGTCGTGTAGTTATTATACACACCAGGTAGTCTTGTTTTGTAAAACATAAATGTTTTATTTCTCACGTTCCCTTCTTACACTACTTTTTTTCAGTCCATAATGATCTTAATCAATGGAATCTATTTGACCATGTAGAGTTATGCCCGTTAGAAAACCTTGAGTTGTTCACCAAGAGAGTGGCAACAATTATACTCCAAAGATGGTAAGACATAATCTACCGATGGATCCTCCAGCAGAGCCAGATGCGGATCCAGCCCTTATACTAGACACAGGTGTGGAGGCGCAGTTCAATGAAGGCTTCGTGCGGTTCATGCAGACCTTTTATAGTGCACTGCCAGCTTCCACATCTATGGCGGTGCTGGCTCAAATATTCCAGCATCATCATCCGCCTATGTTTTTAGGGGATGTCAGACCACATGCTGTGGATTCTTGGTTGGGTTCACATGTAGACTATTTTTGTGCATCTGGAGATGCCTACTGGGCAGAGGGTCAAGCTCACTATATACATGCTGCGTGATTTTTCCAAGAGATGGTGGGATGTTACCACCCAGACAGAGCATCACCAATACATAGCATGGGAAGAATTTCAGGCGGTCTTCTATGAATTTTACTTTATAGATACTTTGAGAGTAGATCAAGCTTGAGATTTCATGAATCTGTAGTATGGCGCTATGTCAGTGATGGACTTTTCTGCCCGCTTCACAGAGCTACAACACATTGCACATGTTCTGGTGGGTGATGAGATGTTTAGGGCTTGCTATCGTGAAGATGTTATTCGATATGACATCCGAGCACTATTGAATGTTTTCAGGATGCCTACAGTGCATGCTATTGTGAACAAGGTATGGATTACTGAGTGGAACGTACGGGAAACTAGTGGTGAAGGCCAGGGCGGTGCAGAGCCAGTTCCTAGTACTATTTCTACCATTATGTGGTAGATCTAGATGAATTTATCTCATGGTGGAAATACTATCCAAAATAACTCTTCAGGTGGCCAGTTGAGGTGCTACTAATGCGGTAAAGAGGGGCACAAGAGACCTCAGTGTCCACGTGACCCACTGAAGTGTCTAGCTTACAACAAGATGGGTCATCCCCAGTTCTTTTACAGGGATTTTCCACCAGTGGCTATTGAGAGGGGTTTTTTGCAGACTCCACATGAAGGAGCAGGGCTAGCAGCTTCTTACCAGTTAGGGAAATGGAATACGTCAGGACATCCAGGTTGAGGTGGTGGTCGTGGCCATGGTAGCCAGACACCAGGATCTTAGAGACAATAGGGCGGGTCAGCTCAAGGTATCTATTCTATGTCATAGGACCGCGACACTGGGTAGGCATATGCAGCGCAACAAACCCAACAAGAGCAGGATCCCAGAACTTCCACTGTTAGAGGTACTATTCTAGTCACTTCTGTCTTATCTTCAGTACTTTTTTGATACTGGTTCTACACATAGCTTTATATATGTGACCATTGGGGAGAGCATTGCGCTCTGTGTTTCTTCTTCTTATAAGGTTATGATGCTAGATACTATGTTGGGAATTTGAATGGCATGTGTGCGTTAGTGTAGGGAGTTCCCCCTTGGGGTTGGTGTGCCTCACTTTATATGGGACCTCTATGTCTTAGAGACGATGATATATGACTTCATTCTCGGGATGGACTTGTTGGTACCCTTTCAAGCCTTTGTAGATTGCTACCGTCGGATGGTGAGTTTCATGTCACTAGAGGGATGTGAGTTTCTATACAAGGGCGAATGGGATGTCTAGGCGAGCCGAGCTGGACTCGATCATCGTGGGCGAGGTGGAGGGATAGTCTATATTGAGAGTTTATATCTAGATGATCAGGGAACTTGTTAGCAGGATTTCCCTCCAGTGGTTGATCGTTATAGGGATGTCTTCCCAGAAGAATTTTTAGGTCTTCATATGGAGCGAGTGGTGGATTTCTCTGTTGATCTAGTGCCTGGAGTTGCACATGTGTCAATTTCTCCTTATAGGATGGCTACACCAGTGTTGCAGGAGCTCAATAGGCTATTGGAGGAGTTTCAGGCAAAGGGTTTCATCCGACCCAGTACTTCTCAATGAGGTTCACTAGTCCTATTTTCTATGAAGGCGGAAGGTACCCTCAGACATTGCGTGGATTATTGGAAGCTTAACTAGTTGACATTACAGAACCGATATCCCTTTCCAAGTATTGATGATATTTTTGATCAACATTAGGGAACATGAGTTTTCTTCAAGATTGATTGGAGATCCAAATATCATCAGTTACACATTAGACCATTGTACATACCAATTACAACTTTTCGGAGAAGATATGGTCTATATGAGTAATTGGTCATGCTGTACGAACTCACAAACACTCCATCAGTTTTTATGGCTCTGATGAATCATGTGTTCCATCCATATCTAGATTCGTTTGTGTTAGTCTTCATGGATGATATCTTGGTGTACTCTTACACTCGACACGGCCATGTTACCCATCTTGAGATCGTTCTGAGTACACTAAGAGAGCATCAACTATATCCTACGCTCTCAAAGTTCCAGTTTGGGATGGATCCGATACACTTCTGGAGTCATATTATCTCAGAGGTTGGAGTTATGGTAGACCCATAGAAAGTTAGAGAATTAGTTTACTAGGAGTATCCTAAGAACGTGTTTGATATAGGGAGTTTCTTGGGACTGGTTGGTTGCTACAAGTGCTTTATACATGAATTCTCCTTCTTAGAAGTTCCATTGATGGTTTTGACTAAGAAGGGTGTGAAAGTTTTTTGGACAGAAGCTTGATAGAAAGCCTTTCAGGAGATGAAGTGAAGGTTGACATCAACACCAGTCATGATACTTCTAGAGCAAGGGAAGAGATATATAGTTTACTATGATGCATCATGTATTGGGCTGGTAGAAGTGTTGATGCAGGGCGATCGAGTACTTTTGTATAGGTCTCGGTAGTTGTGGCCACATGAGAGGAATTACTTGGCACATGATCTCGTGTTGGTTGCAGTTGTTCATGCGTTATTCTGTTGAAGAAATTATCTCTTGTGAGAACATTTTGTTGTGTTTACGGACCAAAAAAGTCTCAAGTTAATATTTACCCAGTGTGACCTGAATCTGAGATTGCGAAGTTTGGTTGAATACCTTCAGTCCTTTGACTTCAAGCTTGCCTATACACCTGATAAGGGTAACACAGTTGCTGATTAACTGAGCAGGAGGACTCAGTTACAAGCAGTATAGGAGTCCAACGATGAGTGGCACCTCATGGGTTTGTTCCCTAAGATGAATTTAAAGGAGCATGATAGTAAGGGGTGAGCCTATCATTTTTCCTTAGTTGTGACTTCTACCGTCCTGGATAGAGTGAGGATGAGACCACTATCTGATTCGGAAGGACTAGTTCTACTAGATTCAGTGGCAAGTGAGGAACCTCCTCCTGGTTGGACGATAGGCGATGATGAGGTATTTCGTGTCCATTGAGAAGTGTGGGTTCTAGGGGATATATGTAAGGAGCTGATGTTGGAGTTTCATGCTTCAGATCGGGTAGTGCATCCTAGTTTTGACAAAATGTACCATGACTTGAGACGTCAGTATTGGTGGCTGGGTATGAAATGGGAAGTAGCTGGTTTGATTGTGATATGTTCCACCTGTCATCAGGTGAATTCAGAGCATCAGAGTTGAGCCAGACTGTTACAACAATTACCCATTCCGGAGAGGAAATGGGATGATGTCGCGATGGACTTCGTGACCGGGTTCCCGAGGTCACCTCAAGGAAGTAATGTCGTGTGGGTTTTTGTGGACATACTTACATATATATCTCACTTTTTTCAAATCAAGGAGACCTTCGGTGCAGATGAGCTTGATAAGTTGTATATCCGAGAGGCGGTACGTCTCCATTGGGTCCCTTGTTTTATCATTATAGATTGGGATGCTTGTTTTATGTCTCATTTCTGGAAGAGTTTTCAGAGGGAACTGGGTACACAAGATCTTCTGAGCACAACATACCACCATCAGACCAATGTCTAGTTATAGGGTATGATATAGGTTCTTGAGGACATGTTGTGTGCTTGCATCCTAGACTTTGGGGGATCTTGGGAGAGACACATACCCATAGTCGAGTTCTCCTACAAAAATAGTTTTCAGGAAACAATTGAGATGACAACTTATGAGGCTTTATATGGTTGGACATGCCGATCACCTATGTGCAGGTTGGATGCAAGTGAGGCAGCTTTACTTGGACCACATCACATGCATGAGACTTTAGAGAAGGTCCAGTTGATTCAGAAGTGGATGCCTACCACATAGTCTCATCAGAAATCTTATGCTAATCGCTGCATATGACCCTTGGAGTTTGTGGTCGGGGATATGGTTTTCTTGTGTGTTTTACTGAGGTTGGGATGCAGGTGGATCAGGAGACAGTGTAAAATTTCACCAAGGTATGTGGGTCCATTTGAGAATCTGGACAGTGTCGGGCCGGTTTCCTATCAGTTGCAGTTACCACAGAGGTACTGGGCCATGCACGACGTCTTCCGTGTATCTCAGCTACGCTGTTATCACTCAGAATCATCTCACTTTTTTCATCTTGAGGAGGTTGAGCTTCAGGTCGATGCGTCCTTTGAGAATTATCTGATTCGTATTGTTGATAGGAGCATGAAGGTTCTCCAAGGCTAGTCAGTTCCTCTTGTATGGGTGATATGAAAGCATGGCCAAGTGCAGGACAAGACCTGGGAGTGGGAGACCAACGTATGTGCTCAGTGGCCAGAGTTTCTCTAAGCATTATCTTCAACACCCTGGGAAGGGAAATTCGTGGACAAGTTACTTTAAGGGGGGATATTTTTATGAACCTGGTTCTTATTCTTGAGGTATGAGTTTCTTCTTTTTCTTTTTCCTTAAGTGTTTTTCAGAAAATAAGGAAAATACGGAAAATCACATATTCTGTGGGTACACACCATGTACTATTCCGCATGCCATGTACTTTGGCTGGGTGGGATGAGTACACAAGGCTTGTAGGCCTGTCTGCGATGAATGGTGTAATAATCGACTACATGCCGTGTAATTAGTATATATATGCCATGCAATCAGTCGGTAGGTGAGCAGTAAGGTAGTGGGAGTAGCCTCTAGCAGAGCGCTAGTATACACCTAGTATTCAAAAATGCACATCGTGTAGTCATGTCGACAGATGAATGGTGTGGTAGTTAAAAGTAATCACCAGATGAACAGTTAAAACTGAAAAGTAAAAGTCGTGTACTTGAGAGTACACGCCGTGTAGTTTTTTTATTTCATATAAAATGGGAAGTAGCCTATTCATTTAGAAGAGGAGGTAGGGGACACATTTGGAGCACCGAGAGAGACGGTCGTAGCTTAGAGGAGCTTCCAACCACACACCGATACTCAAATTCCTTCGCAGATGGTCTCGAATGAACTATACATGTTACTTGTTCTCTCGTCGTGAACCATTCTTTGCAATTATTTCCCGAGGGGATGATATTTTTGTTTGAACGTTTTTTCATTTACCCATGATCTACGTCATTCCCGGACATTTCGGAAGGTACTATTCACATTTATTGATCAAAGCAAATCAAGGTAGGTGGTCTGATGTTAAATTCCATCTATCACGTTGTTTTTGTGTACCGTTGTGCTACGCGCCCAAATTTGGGGTGTTGTATGGCTGAGGGCTTGATTGATTAAATTCCAAGAATTTCATAGAAAATCTAGTGATAATTATAAACTACTTTCTGGGATCATTTCATGGATCTAGGGCCACCCTGTGGGTGCCTTCCCTTATTTAGCTATTTGGCCAGGTTACCCGAGGTTATGCCATTATTGTATCATGCTTTGATTTTTCTTGAGAGAAAATGTATATAATTGCTTGTTGTGCATTGGGAATGGCCCAGTTACTTGATTATGCCTGATGGAAGTGTTTTTTTAACCTGTGGGAAACATTTTGGTTTAGCCTGAGGGAAAGTGTAGTTTAGCCTGAGGGAAATGTTTCATATGCTTGAGGGAATTTGCTTTCGTCCTGAGGGCATTATCTCATATGCCTGAGGGAAATATTAGTTATGCATGTGGGAAATCACTAAAGGGTTTCAATTCTGATTACCAGAGGGTATGTTTTTTCATGTCTGAGGACTCTGTTTACTTTGCATATTCACTGTGGTGGGTTCACATGTTATATATTCCAAGCTAAAGCACGGTCTTGGTATTGTTTTACCATGTACTTGTTAGATAGCGTGTTGTAGTTTTGTTGTGGCACTGTATATGTGATTGTCAGCTAAGGCTATGACTCAAGAACATATAATTCAATTATCTTGAATTGTTACATAATAATTAAATAAAAATGGAAGGGGTATGAGTAGCTGCTTTTGAGTACTTCGTAGTTTAATGCATGTTCATTAAATCACACTGTTGTTGCACAAATACACTAATAGTGGGAACATGCCTTTGGTTGTTGCCTAATGGGATTTATTTCTCACGCCCTATTTGGGTCATGTCTTGGGCCCAAACAGATTATATTTTTGCAGGTTTGGATAAGGGAAAGGGATCCTATTAAGGTACTTCATTGTTGTCAAGGAGTATAAGATCGTGGGACCGAGCTTAGGCTTCGATGCTGCTGAGTTCTGGCTACACTATTTTTTTTATTTGTTGTATCTGTCCCTTGGATTGTATTGATTCATATTGCAGTCTATCCTGTTGTGACTGCATTCTTATACATAGGGACATATTTCATCATTATATTTAACTATTTATTTTTTCGTTACTTCAGTACTACGTCCATTTCATCATTGGTATTGTTTACGGATTCTGCTTTTGTTTTCTTGTAATGGTTCCACTGTGTTACACTTTGAAAAATGAGGGCATAGTTTCCCCACTGTCATACCTAGGACCTTGATACTAGTCAGTAGCCTCTGGAATTTTTAGAAATGCGCTTGAGGACATGTGACCAACTAGGTTTGGGGAACCCATTGAGTGGCACCCATATCTGGGACATTACATCGGAATTAATAATTACATAATAAAGAAAAATCAGGGGTATTCAACTAGATGAATAACCTATTGAACCATCAATTACTAGTTTCATAGTGAGGGAAATTCATAATTCTGAACATTCTAAAATATATCATCAAGGCCTCATCCAAGACATCTAAAAATTATTAAGTCCATAGCCATAACCATATTGAAAAATTGGAAAGGCCTCAGCCATATCCATATCTGTTTTGTCTCTTGAGACATGTCGATGCATCGAGGGTCTATAGTAGGCTACACCCATCACTTTATGAGTCCAATTAATTAGTCATATTAAGTGTGATAAACAATATATACATTCATGTTGAAACATACATATGAAATGTAAATAACATTCCCCAAACATAAACACTAACCATTCGGAGTAATATGGTGAATGGTTTCATGATAGAACATCCATAGTCCAAATATTCATAAACCATTAAATAAAATATGGTAGATGATATCATATAATTTTATTCCAAATTATTTATAAGATTCAACGCTATTGAAATAGGTAAAATAACTCTTATAAAATCATCCTGTAATTCTTGTGATAAATACTCTTTTACTTTGAAAAGAAGAGTTATTTTGGAAAAAAAATTGTTTAAAACAGGAATTTAAAAAATATACTTTTATTCTAATAAAATGGGGTTTTTATATAAATAATGGTTTATAAAAATATATTATTGAGTGTACTTGAACATAGGTAAGAATTCAAAAAGTTCCCTTGAAATGGGATTCTATTCCGAGATGAAATTTCAAAAGATACTTTTAAAGCATGTAACTCCAAATAAAATAAAAAAGGATTACAGTTGGTACATATATATATAATTCTCAAAGAATTTATGAGGAGTAAATAAGAATAAATAATAATTTTATTGATACATGTAGAGGATAATAATAGCCAAAATGAAAATGGAGGTTCAAGTAGAAAATAATTACCTTAGGTTTGAATTTATTATTCAAATGACCAGAATGTCATGGAAAATGAAATTAAATCCATTAATTAACTAATTAATAGCCTTAAATACATATATTTTATTATTAAACTTTTTATTATGTTAATTTAGGTCCTTATAGATATGTTTTAAGATTTAATTCCATTATTTTGGATTGTTAGTTTCCTTCACTTCATGCTCAGTTCGCTTGATTATTAGAGTATGGATGTTCATGTTAAATGGGAATTTATGTCCAAAATTGATTCTATAAGTTGTTAATGATCATACAGTTGTCTAAATTATCAAATAAATCATTTTAATTTTTTTGAGGATGAATCATTAGATAAAACTGTAATAATAACCATTTGGATAATTTTTAGTGGTTTCACTCACGAAGAGATTGTTTTGAATTATTATTTCACATAAACTATGTATGATTATTCAGAAAACTAAATAAGATAAAATATATATATATTGAACTTCTTCAACTATTAAAATTGTTTCATGACCAACAATGAATATTGTAATATAAATTGAAATCTAGTCGTCTTGGAATATGGTAAATAAACACATCTCGAACAATGTTTTCATTTATTTTATAAATAGTGGAGAAATGAGATATGGAGATGAATTATTAAATTATAATAAAGATATTTGAATATATTTAAGTTATAGAGTTTTCATACATTATGTATGATGAGAGTTGAGGTGGGAAAAATAAAACAAAGTAACTTAAAATAATAAAAGAAAAGTTGAGAAATCCCTTATAAAAATTCGACAACCTAACGGCATCACTAAAAATAAATAAAACATGAAACTGAGAGAAATAGGTGTTTATAATAATAAATAAATAATATATAGTATAATAGAGATATGTAATTACATATCCCAATATAATCCAATGGAAATTAAAAAAGAACACCATAATTGGAGTTCATTAAAAAGTGAAAGATTGTTGATTCGATTACATTGTTGACTAACTCCTAAAACATGAAGGTTGTGAATTTGGGGGCATTAGGACTCCTTGGGTGGAATAATTGGGAGGTAAAACCACAATTTATGCAATTATGGTGAATTTGGAATGAATTTAATTGAATAAATGTGCAGGTATTTATAGATAAAGAGAGGGAATTTGTTATTAATTTTTTTGGAAACCATAGTAGTGGTATATTAAAATATAAGGGGTTTCCCATGATATTGGCCACCTGGGATACCTCATATAATATTTTAATATAAAAGGGTAGATGATAATTTTATTTTAATAATTATATCATTATGATTTCATTAAGCATACCTAAAACTCAAAATTGTATTTTTACTATTCACCAAAATTTGATGTATTTCATAAAATTATCATAAATTCAGCATACCTAATATCGATCTTCTCAATTCAGAAATGAAATTTCTTTTAATATAATAATTCACTAAATATAAAAATATTAACATTTATATATGAAAATACTTATTTATTAAAAATAATACCCGACATAAAATGCTTAGTAAAATGCACAATAAAATTTTCAACATTGAAAAAATAAATATATTTTATCATTTTTAAATAAAGATGTGGGTTTTAATTAAAATATTTCATTTTAATAATCATTAATAATTCCATAGTCTTATATAATAATTTTAATCTCTCTAAAATTTATAATTCATAAAAAAATCAATCTTTCAAATTCGTTATATTATTAGGAAAATGTAAACACCAAACAGAAATGACGGAAAAATATTTTATTTACAGTTTATTAGGTGAGGTTAATATTCTATTGGACATATTTCAATTCTTAAAGATAACATTTATATTCCAAAGGGTCAATTTACTATTCACAAAAAAATTATCTTGATCCTATCATACCCAAAATATCTTACTAGTCACAACAGTATATGTCTTTTTTTAATTCAAAACACAATGAAGTTAAAATTATATTTAACTGCTAGGTTATAAATGTCTCCTATAAATAAAAAAGTGACGGTTTCATAAATAATTAGTGTTTCATGAATTTGAAATTAAATTTATTTTTAAAACCATCAGGTGTTACATTCTCCCCCTTACAAAACTTCCATCATCGAAATTACTAAAATGGCACCTTATAAAAAGATTTGGGTAGTTCATCACCATAATATCCTCAGGCACACTCATTAACTCCTCAATTTTATAAATTTTCCAAATCAATTTTACCAATTGATTCATTTTATTCCTCAACACCTTGTCAAGAATAAAGATAGTCTCTTCATATTTAGATAAGTCGGGTTCCAATTCTATACCTTCTGAGGTGATGACATGCATTGGTTCTAGCATGTACTTTCTCAATAATGGGATATGGAACACATTGTGTTCCATAGAAAGGCCAGTTGGCACTAATAAATGATAATCCACACCTCCAATTCTCCTATGAATTTCAAAGTCAACTATGCACATGGGTATTAGTTTCCCTCTCTTTCTAAATCATATAAGGCCCATCCATGGAGATACTTTCCAGAATACGTGATCTCCCTCTTGAAATTCCAAATCATTCCTTAAATTATCATCATAGATCTTTTTACTACATTGAGATACGTTGATATTTTTTTGAATAGTCATTACCATTATTGTTGTTTCCTATTCATGTTGTGGGCCCACAAGCTTCATTACACCAACTTCATCCCAACATGTTGGTGTATGAAATTACATTCCTTAAAATGCTTCATATGGGGAAATTTTATTACTGGAATGGAATCTATTATTGTAAAAATAATCCAACAAGTGTAAATACTGATCCCACATACCTTGAAATTTGAGCATGCATGATCTCATCATGTATTTTAATTTTTGGATCATCCTTTATAATTACCCATCAGTTTGGGGTGATAAGAAGTACTCAAATGAAGCTTTGTGTCTAAATATTTCTGAAGAGATATCCATAATTTAGATGTTAATCAAGGATAACTATAAGAAACAATTGAAATAATTCCTCCATAAAGTATTACAAATTAATCTATATAGAGTCATGGAAGGCATTCCAATGGAAAATCCTCCTGGTAATGAATACACAACCTCGTAGATCCATTATTCTTCTTAACAAAAGGAATATGGGCTCCCAATTGTGAAAAACTAGGGAAAATAAATCCTTTATTACTTAATTCCTCAAAATTCTTCTTCATTTATACTAATTCCATATTTTTCATTCTATAAGGAGTCTTTGATATAGAACATAAACAAGTAATTAAATAAATAAGAACTCAACTTCCAGCTCTGGGGGGTCTTTAGGTAAATCCATTGTGAAATATCAATATATTTTTACAGAACATGTAAATTCTAAATTTGAAGATTCCTTTACTAACCCTCTAATATTTTGGTCTCTCCTGACCAATAATTTCATTAAGTAGAGATACTAGGGGTGGATCTTGGATTGAATTAGATGATGACATTACATCCCAAAAGACAAGGGATTCCACATAATTCTCAAAAATTGTTACTTCCTTATTCTTGTAACTTATTTTCGCATCACAGTATAAAATCCAATCTATAACCAGGATTGTATAAATTTTGATCATGGGTATGCTGATATGTTTAGAAACAAACAGAAGTTTATTTTTCATAATGGGGAATGATGGACATATAATTGTTGCATTGATAATTCCCTAAGGTGTTTTGACTGACAACTACTTTATTAAATCAAATTGGAAATATGTAATTTTCATGGAAAACTTGGAAGATATAAAATAATGAGGTTATTCATAGTCAAATAAATCATTGTCTAAGTTTGAGTAAATGATTAAATTACATGTCACTAAATCATTAGTAATTTCATTCTCCATAGTTATGATGGTATATGATTGGCCTTGCTCTATTGGCCATTTCTGAGACTCGTTTCCTAGAAGGTTTGTAAAATAATTAGCATAGTTTCCCATCTTCATAAAATTATATTTTTAAACATTTATAACTTCTTTCTTTTCATGTAATCACCAGTATTATGGTCTTTCTTTCCACACTTATAGCGCCCACCTTTTATTTTTATGAATTCACTTGGGTGTTTCCTTCCACAAGTATCACATGTTGGAAGATTAATAGTTTTATTCCTCCTAGAATCCAATACATCATCTAAAACCCTATTCTTATCATTTTTTCCATTAATTTAGTAGGATATATAAAATTATTTCTATTTCTTTATATCACATGGGAAAATTTCTTTGTATGATGAGAAACATTGGGAGACTGGTTCCCTTCAAAGGAATGGTTTTGAACCATCAATGAATTGATCTATCTTTCTCCTTGGATTATGAATATTGTATTAAACATGAATTTTGAGCCGTTTAAAGTAACATTAAAACATTTGAAACATTTTCATCTTCTTTATGACTAAGACTCATGAAATGCCTCACTAAATCCACTCATTGTCCATAAGGAGTATATTTTTTCTAGGTAAGGTTCTTTAAAATCCCTCCATTCCATTTATTATATTTTTCCTCCTCCGATGTGTTTTGAAATAATGACCACCACTAATCTGAATCTCCCAATTCCCAATAAATCTCACTAATGACCTTATGTCCTTTATTATATCCCAATGTGAAAAATATCTTCTCTAAACAACTTATCCACTACTCTATTGCGAATGGGATTATAGTCCCATTGAATGATGGAGGATGTCGTAACATAAATAATTTTAACATTTCTCCACCACAAAATGAATCATGAATCTCCATAGGGGTAAGGTTATTTTTTTTAACCTCATACTGTTGTCCGAGTATAGTTATAAGTTTCTCATCATTAGTCATAGCTCCATTGCCAATATAATTATCTTTCATTAGATGGAAATCCATACAATGGATACATGCATAGATACGGTTTACATTCATTACAATAGGTTCAATTTCTAAATAAACGGATGCAACATAATAGGTTACGATTCATAATGTGTAGTCTTAACTTGAAAAATAATTAATAAAATTTAAATCATATTCATAGATAATCTCACAATCATAAACATCATTTCTTTGAGGAAAAAATTACTTTTAAATACTTTATAATGGCATGTAATGAAAATAAAAATTATCCTAAGAATATCCCTCAGGAGATTCAAACTAGGATCGCAGTAAGGATAGTTATCATGTACCAGGTTACCCCTGGTCAAGCATGAAACACCTTGTCAGAGTTGTTACTCCTAGGTAAAACTATACCAGAACCATGTCCACTTGTAGTATCCATTCAAGGATAAATATTCTATAAAGATACAAATATTCTATTATTTACCAAAATTTGGGGAAGTTCATGTATATTTATCCTAAAATTATATCTTAGGTTTTTATTCCCTCATCTACATTTTATAACTCTAGTTTCCATGTTTTCTAATAAACTTTAGATTATACCTATTGTAACTCCCCAACACTAGTTTCCTAGAGTCGGTGCATAAATTATAACATTGGAAAAATTATAACAAGTTCATATTCCAACCAAAATAAATAGATAAGTAGTTTTTGAAAAATATACACATACAGAAGTTCAAAATTACATCTTCAAATGAAATAAAATACAGAAATTATTTTCAAAACATCTATAAATCCTAGGTTACCCTAAAGTTAATTCATATTTTATATCTTCACATAATGGAAAATATAAAAAAATAAAGGGGTGGCCTCAGATGCTCAAAAAGGGTAAGCAATATTGTAGACGATATCATAAACATAAATTTTAGACATGGTGAATAACAAAAATGAATGCCTTTAAAAATAAACATGAACATAATATTGTAGGAATAAGGGAAGAATAAATAATTCCACAATAAATAATAATCATATTTATTCTACTAGTCGAATAATTTAATGAAATATGAATTACATGTTTCATAATGATGGAAATTAATAATTCCATACATTCTGAAATATACCATCAAGGCCGCATCCAAGACATCAGAAAATGATTATGACCTTGGCCAAAATGATATTATAAAATCGAGATGGCCTCATCCAAGTCCATATATTTTTGTCCCATGAGACCTACCGATGAATCTAGGGGCTATAGTGGGACCCACATATCTACTTAAAAAGTAAAATTCATTCCACATATGAATGGGGATAAACAATATATACATTCATATTGAAACTAACATATGAAATGTAAATAACTATCCCCAAACAAAACACTAAACATTTCGAGTGATATGGTGATTGGATTAATGATAGGACACCCATAGTCAAATTAATCATAAATCATTAAATAATATATGATATACCAAATGATAAATGATTATTCCCAATTATTGAAAAGATTCTAAAATAGTGTCTAAATAGATAAAATTACTCATAAAAAATCATTAAATAATTCTTCATATAAATCCTCTTTTACTTTGAAAAGAAGTGTTCTTTTGGGAACATATTTTAATAAAACCAGAAGTAAAATAATATAATTTTCTCATCAAAAATTATGATTTTAGAAAAATAACCATGTTTAAAAAATATAATAGACTGTACTTGAAGAAAGTTAAGAATTCAAGAGGTTCCCCAGAAACAAGACTGCATTTCTGAATGAATTTTTTAAAATCCTTTTAAATCATGTAACTCCCAAAAAAGTGAAAATGGTTTCTTGTTGGTACACATATATATAAAATTCACTCATAATTTTTGATAAGTATATAAGAATAAATAATAATTTCATTTAGGTATGTGTAGGATAATAGAAACCTTAATGAAAATGGTGGTTTAAGTAGAAAATCATTACCTTACGTATGAATGTGTTATGAACTTGACTTTAATGTCCGAGATAATTAAATTAAATCCACTAATTAACTAATTAATAACCTTATATAAATACATTTCATTCATTAATGTTTATTACATTAATTTTTTTTCTTATTGATATGTTATCAGATTGAATTCTTCTGTTTCAAAGTGTTCATTTCCTTGATTTCATGATCGGTTTTCTTGATTATAAGAGTATATAAGTTCTACTGAAACAGAAAATAAAGTAAATAATTGAAGTTATATATTATTAATTAACATAAATATGGTTAAATTATCACATTAATGTTTTATATTTTTGGTTAGGTTGAATAATTTTATAAAACATTAATTATAATAAATTGAATTATTTTGAGCAGTTCCGCTCGAAACTAGATTTTTTTACATATTATTTCACATCATGTGTGTAAAATGATTTAATAACATTAAATATTATAAAATACATATAATATAATCGGTTTCTTCTATAAAATCCATATCATGACCATCCTTGAATAAGGTAATAGAAATTGAAAACCATTCGTCCTTAAATGTGATAAATTAACACATCTCAGATGGTGTTTTCATTTTGTATATAAAAGGATGGGAAATGAGAGATTATGATGAATTGTTCATTTAAGATAAAACAATTCATTATATTCATACAATTATATTTATCATACATTTTTTATAAAAGGATTTTATGATACAAATAGAAAATAACGGAACTTGAAAAAAATGTTGAGAAATCCCTTAAGAAAATTCTTCAGCCAAATAACGTCATATAAAAATTCATAAAACATGTTTTTGATAAAAAATTGGGTATCTTATAATTTTTAAATAATATGTAATGTAAGGGGGATATTTAATGACTTATCCAAACATAATACAAGGGAAATTAAAAATGAATGACATAAAAGGAGTTCTTGAAAAAGAGAAGTGTGGTAGATTCCATTACCATGTAGAGTAACTCCTAAAACGCGATGGTTTTGTCCATGAGGGATAGAGGGAACATTGGGGGGACTCCAAGGGAGGTAAAACAACTAGACCTTCTAGGATGATTAATTTAGAGTGAATTTAATTGAATTAATGGGTAGGTATTTATAGGTAAAATGAGGGATATTTTTTTCATTTCTGAGGACACCTCAATAGTGGTATATAAAAGACCATGTGCATGCCAATGGTATTGGCTACATGGGAGACCAGATAGAATATTTTAATGTATACATGTTGCCCAAATTTTTTTATTAATTATTAAATCATTATGATGTCAATAAACATACTGCAAGCTCAAAAATGTATGTTAACTATTCATAAAAAACTATAGTATAATATAAAATTCTCATTGCATAATAACCTAATATTGTAATTTTAAATCCAATAATGAAATTTATTATAACATAATATTTATATTAAAATGAAAATTTTATCTTTTGTCTATGAAAATACATAACTATTCAAAATAATAACAGAAATTAAATGCATAGTAAAGTTTTCAACACTAAAAAAATAAAATTATTTTTTCATTTGTAATTAAAGTAGAGTTTTTTGATAAGACTATTTAATTTGAATAAACATTAATAAAAGCTTTTTTTGATCTAATAATTTAAATCTCTTTTAAATGTAAAATTTTGACCTAAAAATTCAATTTATCGAATTTGTCATATTTTTATGAAAAACTAAACTCAAAACAAAAATGATGGAAGAAAAAACTTATTTTACAGATTCATAGGTGAGGTTAATATTTCATTGGTCATATTACTCTTTATAAAGATAAAATTACTATTTCAAAAGTTCATGTTAATAATAACCAAAAAAATATGTTGATCCTATCAGACCCCAAGTATCTTACTGATTGCCAACGTGTATGTCCATTTTTTTGAAATTCCAAACACGAAAGATGAAAAATTAAGTTTATCATCTAGGTTATTACTATGTTATATAAATAAAAAATTTGTTTATTTAATAATGACTCAGTGTTTCAGGCATTCTATATTAAATTTAATGGTAAAAATAAATGGTGTTACATCAGGTATAGTCTAAGTATATCACGATCAAGGATATAATGACTATTTATTGGATGTGAACATGGTATACTATCTAATAGAACACAATGTTTTTAAAGGTCTTAATGAGTAAGATCCATAATACACTACATGATCCTATGATATAGTTATACACACAACCTGGTAGACCTTTAGAAGATGATCTCTAATTTATTTTCAGATATAATCATCTAAAAATGGAATGAGTTTTTAGTTTTTCACTTTTATTTTCCCCCTATATAAAAAATTACCTTGAATTTGGAATCTTAAAATGTTTTTTTAGTAGGAGGTGTTGTAGGTCAGAATAATGTGTTTAATTGTAAGAAATTCCAACAAATCCACTTATATATTGGCAAATAAACTACCATGAGTGGAGAGACTAATACATTTATATTGACCTGAGCTAGACCATTTTAGAGGTCAATAAGACACTATAGATTAGATATCCAAACCCGCAAGCAACAATTTTTGTCCAATGGAATGATGCTCACATTCTGAGAAAGCGATGCACTATGAGAATGTATGAGAGAAAATGTTCCAAATTTGGATGATTTAATTGATTTTAATCATGAAATAAATTATATAGAATCTTCATTCCATAGGACTTTGAAATTTTTTAAAACCACCTTTACCCATTGAGTAATAAAATATTTATAAAACCTAGATGATATTGTTTGGAATATCAAATACAACCTCATGACATTGGTATGTGGCCATTTTTTAAATTATTACATCCTAAAAAATCATTTTATCCTCATATGATATATGAATTATCTAGGAATATCTACATTTAGTATCATCACTTAGTGCTGGGTTATACCCTCCCCAATTTTAGGTTATTCTTTGTATTACAATTTGATGCATCTTAAATGGTGTAATAAAATTAGTTGTTGTATGATTCTGGTGTTTATGGGAGGATATGAATCAAAATATGATACAATTTTAACAAGTGTTAGACTATATATTTATTTTTTTATTCATGATGTGTATTTATTCATAGATGAAGCCATTTGTTCTGGGTTTAGAATGTGAATATTATTGACAAAGTGAGATTCTATTCATTGATTAACTATAATTTCATGATTTTGAGTTGTTGTTATAGTTTTTTATATGATAAAATTTAATGTTAATGATTTATATCCAAAATTCAAATAATAAAAAATTTTGGATTTAAAATAATATTTTTTAGAATTCAAATAGGTTATAATTCTCATTCCTCCTCAAATACCCAGTCCCTAGATATTTGCTTGTAGTTTTGGATGATCTAGCTACATAGATACTCCTTTTCATGGAATTTGTTATGTTTATCAATTATTTTTAATCAGAGTGGATAATTTAATAAATTATATCACATACATTAAAAATCAATTGTTTTTGTACTAGTTATAGGTTTCGTTTTTAGGAACGATTCATCATGTAATGATCCTTACCCAATCACTTCATGATCCCTTGTGTGATTGTCTTGTAGAGGTTGATTCTCATTTTGTATTTTGTGTGTGGTTCTTTTTTCATGTTATCTGTGATTATGTATCATATTCACTCACCATTTTACATTTGGACACTTGATTATATGTCAATATAATCACATATTGGGACTCCCCTCACATTATCATAATTTCCCTTAGTTTCTAATGTGTAGATGTCATTATAGTTGATGTGTAACCGAAACATGACATGGGTTGTTCCAATGTATCCTTTTAACTATGAATTGTGTGTGGATGTTATTTAATAAATGGATTTATATATTAATTTGTTTGAGTAAATATTTAAATTATTTTAGGTTTAGAATGTTTTATCAAACAAATTGGGGTTTCCAACATTTGGGTGAAAGAAATGTATTTTTAATTCCTTGTGAAATAGATTGTGCAATTAGTTTTAAAATAATTACTTAAAATGTTTCCTAGATATGTGGAACATATTTATCATATGGGTGTTTAAAATTGTTCTATATAATTTACTATTTTCTATTTTAGATAATGTGACACACTCTTCCATATATTCCAATGCTTTTTTAATTTTCTGTTGAAAAAATATTACATGGATATATTTTAGAACAATGTAAACTACCGAATTATTAGAATGATATTGATATAAAACTATGTAAATTTTTATCATTACATTTTTGTTGAATAGATCATGTTAGGATTTTTTTACAAAGATAACATATAGAACACCTTAGGGGGATCTAAGTGTGTATGTTAATCTGACATAGTGTAAACACTCTCTAGGAAGTGTAGAACACATTTTATCTGATGTTGGAAAGGTAAAGGAACTATTGTGAGGTGGAGATATTTTTTAGCTGGGAATGGGTATCTAGTGGTGAGATGGTGGGGTATCTCCCATGAGTCACATGGTGTCTCAATTTTATATTAGTATGTCATTTCTTTTGGTTATTTAAGGACATGTACCATGGTTTTTACCATGATTCCATTTATATTATGATTATTTTTTTTACTCTATTTTGATTATGAAATATTTATATTATGGTTTGTTTCTATATATACTCTATTAATATTGATTTGGTATGGAAAAATCAAACGATGTAGTTTTTGTCGGATGTCTAGGCCCTTGTCACCAGCCATTAGGGATCAAGAATTGCTTCAAGTACTGCTATGAGAATTCAATAATCCCACTTGTAATGGTATTCTATGATGGTTAATGAGAATTTGGTATGAAAGTAGGAATATCCTCTTGTATACACATCATCAGATATCTTGTATATATATGATATGATTTTCTAGACATGGTAATGAAGAAATGGTGTGTGTCTGGCCAACACATACTGGGACAAGCCTGAGGTCACAAGGGGATATTAGGAAATGTTTCAACAAATTTTGATATATACCATCATCCCAATTTCTCCTTATGTAATATTTGATTAAAATAATATTTTATTTATTATTCAATCGTTCAATTCTAATTTTGATCTGTTGAAACAATCCTCTGAAACATAATCCATCAGTTCCCTAAAAGGTTCAATTGACAGATTATCATCAGGAGAATACTGATGATGATCAGATTATTTTAAATGAAATATAATGAGAACTTCATTCCATGGTCATGAATGTACCAAATGCACATATCAATACTTATGATGAACAACCAATAGCTATAGGAGACATCAACCTATGTATAGAATTATTATATAAAAAAAACAAATCCATTAATGGTATTAATACACCCTAATTGTTGGAGGAATCACATGAAAATATTAATATAGTCTTATAATTCTTGGTGACACTTGATCCTATCAAGGTAGAACCCTTAATTTTCTTGCTTTTGGGTCTTAATAAAAAGTGGTCAAATTATACAGTTTTGGAAAACATACATGCCTTCATTGAGTGGAAGATAATTAAAACCATGTTATATCAGTTCTTAATCCCATAATAAATAATTCTTGTTATGTTGTTAGTGTTACTCTCTTTATATAGAGGATTACATTTCCTTCATAGTAAAAAACCATTATATTGGGATGGTTTATTTTTCTATAGATGTGGTTTTGTATCATTTGGTTAAATCTCAGAAATAGCAACAATTTTCTTACCCTACATATGACTACACATATATATTTTGAAACAAACCTCCAATGAAATGATAATTGATAGGATGATTGTAGAGAAAATTCCTATAACAAAAAATATTGTCTTCTCTAGATCTTCTCTTCTAAATAGTGGTAGTCACAAATGTAAAAAAATTTACAATTAGAAGTGGAATGATAAAAGTAAGGTTTATGGAAGTAATTATCAGAAGTGAGACTCTATTTAACCATCAAATGTATTAATTTGTGTTCCCTAAACATTCCATCAGTGTTTCATGTCAGGGAACATCAAATAGTAGTATTCACCAAATGAAAATATTTTCAGGTCTTATGGACATCGAGGGACCCTAAAATGTTCTAACATTCTTTTTCTACACACTGTAATAGTCATGGATCCTTATCTCAAAATTCTATTTTGGTTTATTTTGAGGACATAATTTCTATAAGGTTTTAATGATTTTCAAAGTCTCTTAGTTTTTTGCGGAGTATTTTGTCATCCCAAATATATATAGAAGTACTATTTTTATTCCATATTATATTGAACCTATTTAATTTGAAATACAATCGTGATAGTAATTTATATCTACTAATTTTTTTAATTTATTAAAACCACTTATGGAGTTTAGGTACCCTATTATGTTGTTACTGATTACACTTGGATAACTCAATGTTGTTCATTTCTATATTATTCTTTTTATTGCTGATAAAGAGTTGGTGTTTGAATTCCTGGTAAACAATTTAATTTTTTTATATCAGGATCCATATAAACTAGATAATACCTCATTGAGGTGAGATATATAATCATAAATTGTGCGGTTATATTTTTATTTTGGATGGGGGGGTGTCTTAAGTGTTACACAGAGAGTGGGATATGAGGAATATCCACGTGGTGCATTCATACCAAGAGATTAGGATTCAACTATCTTCTATTTTAGTTAATCCTAAGGATGATTGCAATTATTTAAATTATATTTTGGTGGTTTCGAATTTTTATAATATTTCTTTGTATGAATTTTCTAGTCCCAAAACATAAAGGTGGGTGGGGTTATAGTTTATATCAACCTAGAATGAGGTATAAATGTGGTTTATTTACCCCCTTATTGTATAAATCCTATTAAACTAAAAGGGATAAAGATTATAATGGATGATCTTCTTGAGAAAGTATTATTTACATGTTTTTACCATATGTATCCCTCACATGCTTTTCTAAGAAGTATTTTTGTTATATTCAACTTTGTGTGAACTACCAAAAGGTGAACTTGGTGACTATTAAGAATATATACTATTTTTTCTATGTGGATGCTCTATTTGATCAGTTAAAGGTGGTGAATTGGTTTTTTAAAAACATTCGATGAACAGGGTGTCATAATCTCATGGTTTGGGAGTATGATATATCGATGAATTCTTTTAGTAGTTGGTATAACTTATATAAATTTCCAATAATTCCTTTCTCCCTAAAAAATGATCCTATACAACTAATGGAATTGATAAAGTGGATATTCCATATTAATATGAATACCTTTTTCATGGTATATGAAGATAATATTCTAATTTATTCATGATATGTTGAAAATAATGAAAACAATATGATTTTGGATTTATAAATCATAACGTGTCTCTATATCTACAGAAAACTATTGAAATAAAATTTCTAGATTCAATAATAGAATCTATTGGAGAATTTTATGTTAGAACCAATCCTTTCCATTAATCCCCAGAAGGTGATGTATTTCAGGTCAGGGGATGAACCATTGATGAACTTCCAGATATAGATCTTCCATGGGATATCAAGATATTATCATTGGTTTATCAAGTATTTATCTATTTTTACATCAAATTTGATAGCTCTTATAAAGAATGTGTTGAAATTGTTTTAGGATGAAAAGTGTTTGACATCCTCTAAGGATTTGATACCAAATCTGACATCATCTCCTATTATGATCATTCAAAAACATGGTCAGGGCTATTTGTATTATTGAAATTATTTTAGTAATAGTGTTGGTTTTATTATTAAGATGTATTTTCATACTATGTCATCGAGTTTAATTAAAATCATCTTAATTTGAAGACTTACCCAACTAATTAATTGAATCTCATATCTATTATGCATGTTCTTATGTGATGGACAACTATCTCATTGGGGATCATTTAAAAATATTAAATGATCACAAAATTTAAAGTTTTATATTATTTTATAATGAAATAAACATCTGATAATGAATATCAGAAGATTACATCCATTTTTTTATTGTAATTATCCTAAACATTATAGAAAAGTAATTTCATCATGGACTCTATCAATAAGATATTACACCTTAGTCTATCTTGGAATCAAGAGGGTAGTGAATACGTTTAGATAATTTTTGAAAATTTCATCTGTATATGTAAGAGGATGATTCATGAATCAGTCTCACATTCCTGGTAATAACATATTTTCTCCTTGATATTATTATACCAAAATAATATCATGATGATAATTATTGATTAATTATGGAATAACTATATAATTGGTATACCGTTCATTATAAGTCTCTCCCCTTTGATGGAAATATTTTCTTTAGGAATCTGATTTCCCCATATTGTCTATCTATAATTTTTTGTTACATTATTTTAATAACTCATAATGAGACAATAATACTAAAATGATGGAAATTTATTATGAAAAGACATTGAGTTTATTTTGGTTTATTATAAAGCTTTAAATCTCTGATAATGTAACACATTATTATAGCTTCAACAAATAATAACAAAATGCTTGATCACTTCTAGTCTAATCCCACCTCTATAAGCTCCATAATGGAATTGGGTTATGGTTTCCATGTAAAATATAGTTTTATTATCTTGGACTCCCTATGGGAAAGATACTATCGAGAAGTTTATAGATCATTTTAAAAAATCATAGAATTTTATTTCTATCAGTGACATCTCTAATGTTAAATATCATTGTTTTAAAATTTTGAAATAGATTATGAGGTTCCATGGATTCCCCATTTGTGTTTTCTATAAATGGTTTCTTAGTGTTACCTCTTAGTTCTAGAAGATTCTACAAGAAGTGGTGGGGTCTCGGGTCAGGATGATTACATATTACTATTGACATATGCATTGGAAGGTGATGTGAATCATTCAGATGTTCAAGCATATTTTTTATTCCTTCATATTGGATGTCTTTATATCATAGGGTAACCATCTAGGAATGGAATAGATTTCAAATAGTAATAGTTAATAGTCATTTATTAGATTTTCAAAATTATTTGATTTTTATGGTTTCCCATGGAGGTCGCCTCATTTTATTGAAGAGGTGGGTAATGTCACTATTGTGGCACCAAGTCTTATTTATGATATGTAATGAAGGAACTAGGATATATTCTTAATCTAATTTATACATCATTATTATATTAAATCATTATAAGGTCATTGATTTTATCCTTCTATTTTTTTATGGTTGGGTCTTCATTGATGTACCTCCGTTTTTTAGGTCATCATTTTTTTGGAAATTGGGGGATTTATCTCTGAGAAATGTTTGACATTATTATGTAACTAATAAACATGGAAATTTTGCTTATCAGTACTCATTACATGTTCATTTTAGAAGTATTAATTTTTTTCCACATATCTCACCACAAGGATTATCACCCTGGTCATTCCCATGTACTAATTTGGACAGAGAATGAGTTTGAGCTCGATGTTTTGGTTAAGGATTAACAAGATAAGATAATGGATTCTAACAGGAAAGAACTATGTATGAGGTATATTAAATTCATCAAATTGTTATAGAAGACTCAATTATATTATCATGGGAAATTATTGTATGAATCTTTGGGAAGGGACCAATGTCCTCACCTCATTCCTGGGATTTCCTCTTAAGAGTGACTTCTCAAGGATGGAATATGCAATGGTGAATAGAATTTCAACAACCAAAATTTCAAAGAATAACTCGGTTTAATATTTGAAACAGTTGTAAGTGTTTATTTAAATTATTTGTTGTGTAATTTGATAATTTAAAGAATGATATAGCTTTAAAGTAAGGAATAGCGTTATACAATTAGGATAACCCGGAGAATATGTATTCATGACAATAATGTATTTTTGGGAAAATTCATCTTTCAATGTTCAGGATTTGAAAAATATTCACAATGAGTTATATAATTCATGTTACAAATGTAAATTTTATGGAATTAAGCTTGGGTGATGTGACTTTTGAGATATCAACCACTCCAAAATTCCATTAAATGAGTCCATAATTCATAACATGAATAGTTTCCAAAGATTTATATTAATTATTTTTAGGGACCAACATCATTCTCATTCTCCTTTATCCTCCATTCTACAAATCTCATTCCTTCCCTATGTATTTTTGGGATATCTGAATCTCCCCACACTCTATCAAGTTGTTTTTCAATCTCGGATCAATTATTTAACATCTAAGTGGAAATTTTTTATCTAATCTCACACATTTCATCCTAGAGTCTATGTATAATAATTGTTCTAAGATTTTTATAATTTGTTTTTTATATTATGACACATATTTAGTCAATCATAGATACCATTTGTGATTGTATTCTATAGGATGTATCTATTTTTAGATTTTGTGGTCATGTGTGGTTCATGAGAAATGAGATGATATATTATATATCTTACACCTTTTTCTTTTCCAAACCTGACTATATTATTTTGAAATCATTGATATAGTAAAAATATATCTTTATTTTTATTTTAATTTATTTCTTTGGTGTGTATTTTGTTATGGGTGGTGTGAAACCTAAGGATGAGGTAGGCAGTTCTGCCTCTAGATAATGTTCTATGAATAGTTATTTCTATTGGTTTTAAAGATGATATTAAAAATAAATTTCAATGATTATTTAATTTATTGATTTACATGTGAAAAAGGTTTTTTATATAATAGATTGATTATACCATTTTTTTTTGAAATAAAAGGTATTTTCAAAGCATTGTGAAATGAATTTTGATAATGGTAATCAAATCTTATTTTTGATGAAAATATTTTTTTCAAATCTAGTTGTGAGATTTGATAATACCATTTTAAATTTATTAGAACTATTCCACAAACAGAAAACTAGAATACATATCTAAATGATTTAGTATATTTCCTTTTCAATTTAAATTATTATGAGGATTTCATTTTATAGTGATCCCCTGAACCAATATCACTGATACAACAATTATACAAAATTTTATCATTAAATTTTAGGGGTTTTCTTTAATTAATAATCATATATCCTAATATTATATATTAATTAAATCAAATTACTTTAGTGTGAACTGATATTTGTTTTTTACTGTGGTATAAGTGACCCTTCTAGAAATACAATCATTATACTACAGGTATATACCATTTTTCATTGAAATAATTATTTTGGATATGATATGTTTTGATAGATTCTTTGTTATTTGTAAATGGTTTAATAAAAAAATTATTTGAAACTATTTGATATGGATTTTTATTATAACAATAGTATAAGGTGTATTTTTACCATGATTTAAATATAAAAATATTTATATGACTTTAATTATATGTTTTCTTTTAGAAGTATCATGTTGGGATTATTGACCAATGATTTGTTATGGAATGCCTATGTGGGATCCTTGTGATTATTTGATCTCACACCCAGTATGCTAAAATATGGGTGTATAGAACATGTTTTAAATGATTTAGGAAAGGGAATGGTGTTTTAGTGAGGTAGAGAGGTTTTTAGTTAGTGGGTTAGGGGGAGCTTGTGCTGAGATGGTTGGGTGTCTCCAATATATCCCATGAAGTAGAGGTAGTTATATAGGTATGTCCTTCCTTCAGATTAGTTTTGTGGTTTCAACTTGGGTTTATCTTGATTCCTTGGTTATATCATTAATTTTATGTCTCTCCATTGGATATGGGATAAATATACATTGGTTTTTTATATATGTTACATGTATATTATTTTAGGTGCACATAAGCCTTAGCCTGGTTGGTAAGGACTCCGTAAGTGCATCCAACTGACCCAGGATAAAATCCAGGTAGAGGCATAATTTCTGGGGGTACTGTAGTAGTACTGTAGTAGGTACTATAGCGAGAACAGTATCAGGTACTATTTGGCACTATAGCAGCTGGGAATATGCCCCTGTTTGGGACGTCGGACCACCGATTTGTTCCTTGAGTCCTTTAAGGCCTTCGGTCCACCCCGACCTTCCAGTCAATAACACCTTCGAGCCACCTAAAGGTCTTCGGGCCACCTGAAGTATAGGTTCAAACCTGACAACCTACAAGGAACAAGTTTTATAAGTAGGATGAGCAGAGGATCTTTCACCATAGGAGAAGCAAAACGGATTGCAAGAATGTGACGGTATGACACCTTCCTTCGGGACAAGCCTGTGTTTGCATGGGAATGCCTAGCCGAACAACCATGTGAAGGTGGAGAGCTGATTTCATGATTAAGATTCTAGGGAGGAGCAGTTCCAAGTAGTTAGTCTGGGTTGTATGTAATTTTTGAAGGCCTACAGGCATTAAATTCCTCTAGGGCCTACGGGCCATGTAATACTCACACCTATGGGCCTTGTAAGGGTTCCACCTCACCCTTTGAAAGGTGGATTACCAAAAATAAATAAAAAATTAAGGCCTTTGGGCCATTGGATTTATATTATTTTAGGTTAGGACAATTGATCTATCTTGTTATTATTGGATTCAGGGATGCTATTCATTATCCTATGGGGGTGATGAATTCATAATAAATCTTTCTATGGTCCATTTTTGTTTCTATTAAATGTGTTATCTGGGACAGGTTATTCCATGGAATAATTTAAACCATCTCCTCTAAGGATACTAGTATTCTCTAGGTTGTGAAATGGATGCCAATGACTGGAACACTAGTCTTTCCTACCACCATGATATGATCCCCTATCATTTATGGAATTTTTGGCTATTTTAGTATGATATTCAATCATGTTCATTATCCTTTGATATAATTCATGTTAATACATGATGATTATGTTCAAACCCATTAATGTTCATAAAATAATATAAAACATTCAGGGAATCTGTTGGTGAAAAAACATGATTTAATAGTTTAAAGTGTTTCAATTAGGGAATATTCCCTCTATTAGTTTCTAGATGGTGAAAAAATTAATGAAACAAAGTATAAATCATTGAACATAATCACTATCTATCTGTTATATAATTCATATCAAGATATAGAAAATGATGGATGTAAATAAGATATAAAAATAAGAGAAAAAGGTTTAACTGACACATAGGTTGAGGATAAAAACAGTTGGAATTAGAGGAGGAAGTTATGTCATTCCTCTATAACTATGGATTTTCTACTACTTCGATTCCCATAAACTGTATATGAAGGGAATATTTTTTCTATAACTGACACATGACTAGGAAATGATGTAGTCTGTCATATGGAATAGATGTTTTCATAAAATGATACTTTTACATTCAATTCTTAATGAAACAATTTGTAATTCATATGGATAATATTTCCACTGCATATAAAGTCAATTTTGAGGAATATGTTTACCGTACTTCAAAGCAGTATAAGGCTCAATTTCCCACTTGTGTGGAATTTGAACATTAGTTATTCAAATGATCTTGATTGTTTTTTAACTGAATATGGAAAATTATGACAATCCGGATTTCCATCCATTTTTTGAGGAATCATCCCTTAAATTGGTTTAATCATCCTATACCAATGTGAACAAGTAACCAATAAACAATGAATTTTGGGAAATAGGGTTCAGATTCTCTATCTTCCTTTACTCAATTGGTGCATCAGATACATTAATGTGTATAATTCCTCAACACCACTAATTATTTTTCGAAATTATTAGAATCCAATAACATATGGGATAAAAAACATAAAAATTAAAATGAATTTTTATCTAAAAATGGTGGATTTTACACTACCTCCTCCAAATTTTGGGAGTAAAATTATCTGAACCTTTTATTTTGAATGAGAACAGATGCATCATTTCTCACATTTTATATATGAGTGAGGCCCCATGTTTTGAAGATGTGAAAAATATTAGGTCCCCAAAATATTATGATTTGTGATGAATCTGGTGGGGTTTTATTTTACTAGTTATGTTGCATCACTATATGTAATATCATAAACATGGAATAACATTTCTGTGAATTCCATAATCAATTCATATCCAAAATAAGGAAGTGGTAAAACATTAACCTAAAAATATAAATAATACTTAACGTAATTTGTTAATAAAATTTTCACTTGTTGGAAAATCGTAAAAACATCCCTCATCCTTCCCCTTCAATAGGAACTACTATGTGGACCTTGTGTAGAGAACCACTATGATGAACTTGAACAATAATAATAATGTTCTAATATCCAAAATGATTTCAAGAGTTCACAAACATAAAAAATATTTTGGTTATTTTGATTTTGTTTTCCTTGACCAATTCTTATCCCACATCCATATAAAAAGTTAATAGTTAGGATACTGTAGAATTATAAAAAATTATACAAAAAATTTATATTGACTATCGCAGTAACAAATAAATTTATAAATTTCATAGTTCCTCCCACTGAGTGACAACATAAAAAAACAACATCAAATGGTGGGATTTAATGACCATGGAATCCCATGTTTGGATGAATAATAAAAATAAATATATTACATTGTAAATTAATAAGTTTAGGGTTATTTTAGTATATTAATGAAAAAAGTCATTTTATGATTCATAAATATTAGGAAACTATTAATGTTGGCCTTAATGAACATTCTAAATATTGTTCTTTTTATCCAATGTCTTGTTCTCCCCAGGAATGACTTATTCTCAATTAATGATTTTTTCCAAGACATGACTGACATAGGAGATGAAATACTAAGAAACTTACTATTGTAGGAGTCTCATGTATTCCCCATCAAACTAAAATAAAAATGTTATTAGTATGAATTATTTGATAATAATATTAAAAGTTTGTTGACTAGATGTCCAAAAATATGTTGGATTGGGAACACACATTTTTTTGGGTATAACTCTGTCAGTTGATTATAGTCTTGGAATATCCTATATCATCACAATAGGGGCATTCATGCTCAGTCGTGGCTGATAGGTGAAATTTTAAAAAACAGAATAGGGTCCAATAACCATAGCCATTCCCAATACCCCAAATATACATTAAAATTGTGGATTTATTTCCCTCATAAAATGTGGGATGAGAAAAACTCTTAAAAATGTAATCCTTAATTAGATGAGAATAATTCCACTTCTATAATGATGAATATTCATATTAAAACTTCTTTCTCACACATATTCTGGGATTAGGAGGCAATGGCTATAAAAGATGAGGGACCATGGGAAGATTCTATTGGGGCCGAAAAATATTGTCCCACTAGTGTAGTAATAATTAGGAGATAATATTAATTAAAAGATTCAAAAATAAATGACACCATATATATCATGGAAAACAATAAAAAATAAATTGGTAAAATAACAATGGTAATCTAAAAGGGTAACTCTAGGAAAAAGTGGGAACACACTCCCATCCTATTACAATGAAAAACCCCTCAAATTATATCTCATGAATAAGGGGGGAAATATCCTTACAAAATATGACACACGAGAAGATAGAAAGGTGATTCCTAAGTTCCCATGAGTTGATAAAATGGAGGGAGGATTTTTTTCCTTTTATTGGAAAACACCACCAATGATGCTCCTCTCTATTGGAGGGTTTGGTGGGGTTGTACACCAACCACACTCCACCTTCCTACCTCCCTTAACAAATGATAGGGGATGCCACTGTCCATCAAATGAATTAATTCTGAAAAATATCACACTTGGATATTTGATTGAGAACAAATCACACTTACACGCATTAATTTGATTTTCTAAACATGTATCTTACATCTATGTGAGGCCACTTAAGGGTCTACACCATTATATCTTATTAGTGTCAATCACCTACATTAATAAATCCTCTAGATTTTCTTTAGAGTTTATTTTTTATATGTCTATAAATTATTCCTCCACCACATCTTATACAATGTGATATTTTATTACAATGGTCTTTTCCTTGGAATGAAAATATATATTCCTTGAAATTAGAAAGGTACTCTAACTTCCAAAAAATAGTGGAATATTCTCATGTATGTGTCTAATCTTCTCCAACAACATTCTCATTCAAATTGACTCTTTAAAATCATGTGTAGATTTGACACACTCGGCCTCTATCATTGATAAAGTCCCAAAAAAATGTAACATTGAAATATAAATCATAAATCCTCTTTTTTGAGTAAACACAAAACTAGTAGATGATTTCCTCTAGTCAGAATCACCTACAGTATGTGAATCAATATAACCTCAAATAGTAAAATCCACTCCTTTATAAAATAATGTTGAATTTGAGATCACTATAATGTATGTTAGGATCCTCATCACTATGATATTGTTCTCACATCAATGATTTTCGATGTACTAAGGAACTGATCCCACTTCATGTAGGATTTCTGGTTTATTACCTTCAATAAAAATTATTAGAATCCCCACTAATGATGAATACGGTACACTAGACTTCTCCATTATATTTTCTTCACATATATGAGTCATCGTAGATGATAAATTAATATTAATATGAAGTGGGGTGGATATTGGAATACACTGATTCAGGTTGATCAATTTTGAGACTATCTATAAATAATTCTCAAGTGATAGCCAAATCAACCAATTATTTTTATCGCTATAAATATACATCCCAAGAATCTTGTTTACTTGTTCCAAGACCTCCATATTATACTCCCATTTCAATTGTGCCTTAATCTCTTGGATAATATAATTTAATGGTCCTACAACAGGCATGTCTTCCACATACACTAGAATAATGACGAAATCCCCACCATCCAATCCACTAAAAAAAACACAATGATATGAAATATGTCTATTTTATCCAAGGCTCACGATATCATAAATAATTCTATTTTACCAACACATACATTCCATTTTGATACAATACAAATACTTTTTAATAATTTAATCCATGTTTTATTTCCTTCTTTATAAAGTTCTTATGGTTAGAGAATATAGATCTCTTCTGGAATATCACCATGAACTAAGTTTTTCTCCACATGTATCTATTCAAGATGTAAATTATATATAGAACACATTGCCAAAAAATTCATAAAATTCATCATTCTTAGAAGAAGAGAAATCATTTCATTAAAATCAATACCTTCCTTATGATAATATCGTTTGACCACCAGTTGTTCATTATATCCTTCCACCTGGAATATTCTATCCTGATTGATCTTAATGATCCATTTTTTCTAATATCCTTCCTTAAAAAAGGTAATGGAACAATATCCCATTTATTTTTGATAAGTAGGGATTCATGTTCCTCCCATATTTCTATCATCCATTAGGATATAAATAGACTCTTGGGCCCCTCCACTGATGAAAAGTGCTCCCCATCCTCCCTCAAAAAGTTGTATGCAATATTTCTCCTAGTAACATATTTTGAGTTCTATATAGGTGCTATATTTTCTTGAGTTGATTTTCATATTCTATTCTCAACAAAAAAATCATTTATATTCTTAGGTAATTCCTCTGAAGAAAATAGTTATTCCATTTACTTTTCCTTTATATTGATTTCTTATGTTTCCATATTCTTATTTTCCCCAGCTCTCAATCAATATTCATTTTCACATTACCATCATAAAAATTGAAATTTTTATCGATGATATGGTTTTAGGAAGTTTGGTCCCACTATCATTACCCCTTCACAACCCTAGAAAACCACGAGATGATGGTTTTTTTCTAGATATAGAATCCAACTTCGATCCTTCCTGGTAACTGAAAAATGAATATATAGGACTTAAAAAAGTATAATATTAATATAGTTAGAGTTCTTACCAGTACAAATGTCCAATAGAGTATTCAGATTAGTCACTATCGAAATAGATTGGTTGATCACATTATAGAAGGTATTTACATCTTCAACCCATAATGTTTTTGTAGTTCATGTAGTCTTTAACATCTCCCTTTTTATATTCAATAGGGTTTTATTCATCATATTTTCCACTAGATTTTTCTAAGCAGTTTATTCCCTCATGGATTGTCTCAATATTCCATCCAGATGAAAAAAAGTATCAAACACCTCCTTTGTATATTCTCCACCATTTTGAGTCCTCAAACAATCGATCTTCGTTCTAGATACAAAGACCTTCGAATCTTATTATTTTTTTGCGACATCATAAACATATTTCTTCCTATTTATTTAATATAAGCAATATCTCTTGGAATAATCCGGAATGATTGATAGAATATATCTTTATCCAAATAGGGATATAACCTATGCTTTCCAAACATTGGAATGGATCAACAATGAGATCACATTTCTTCATGTTGTTGGAATTACTAAACATTATCATGTGATGATTTCTCATTGTACAATGATCACAAAATGGTAATGATAGTCTATAAACCCTGGAAAGAACTTATAATACAGAAGAATATTCAAGTCTCATTATAACATATGGATAGGTTTTTGATACTATAACATTTTCAATCCTTCCATTGAGTTATTTTATGAAACAACTATCACATCAAACTTTTACGTATCACCCATATGAATGTACAACATCTTTGAGATCTTATATGACTTCATCACCTCAATTGACCTATTCATAGTTATAATCACTCCATTCATTGTACCACTATTGCATCTGATGACATCATAATTTCCCAAAAGAAAAATTTTCTTACTCCAGAACTTCAAATGGTTTATACATTGGAAGGTTCCAACAATACGATCATGAATCATCAATTTGATAGTCCCAATTCCAATAGACTTCAAGGTGTGATCATTACCCATGTATAAAATTCATTCTAGTATAGATTAATTAAAGTTATACCATTCCCATCTATACTTCATGTGAATTTTTACTCTAAAGTCGATTTTCCTTACATCTTTGAGATTCTTTCTAATTCCTAAAGTCATTGCCGGCTCTCTAACAATTATTTCATCATTTCCAAAAGTACTCACCACATTACCATGATAAGGATTTTCACAACTAATATTATTAATCCAATCCATTTAGAAGTGCCCATTCTTTCAATAATAAAAACTTGTGACATTATACATCTTACTCATTCATTTGGAACTATAATAATTTTGGATTTATCTAGAACCACGCTCTATCATCCTTCCTCTCATAATTGAAAAATCATTTGATTATTTCTACATATCATATACTTCCTCCCGATTCTTGAACCAACTTACATATTCAAAAACTTCATATACAACATCATTGAAGGTTTTTCTATCAGTTAATAATCTCTTAAGCCTACGAGCCTTGTAATATCTGAGCCTGCGGGCCTTGTAAGGGTTCCCCCTCATCCGTTGAAAGGGGGGTTAACAAAATTCAATAAAAATGAATGCCTTCGGGCCATTCAGAGTATATTTCTCTCTTATATGATCAATAAGACCATAACTTCCAAAGTAAAATAGATGCTGGAAATCACATTCATGTCTATTTTGTTCCACTTCTCCACTATCACACCCCCTGAATTTTTCCCAATTATTTGTAAGAAATTATACTTTTGTATCACAACATGTATCTTTGATTTGAGAAATGAAAAATTATATCCATTTAATTTCTAGATCTCAAATTTCTTCGACCGTCTAGACACATCATTAGTCCAAAAAACACTATTTCACAATAGTGTAATTAATATGCTCAAAATAATTTCGTATATGAATTATGAGCATAATTCACAATAAAATAGTAGACTAAAAATTATGATAATTCATAATACCCAAACACATGAAGAACACAAGATAATAAACTACTTTTGACACCACATTTTGTGATCGAATATGATTTTACCACTAGTGTAGTGATAATCATGATATAAATAATGTAATTTTTTTAAATAAATGACACCATATGTAACATTGAAAACCCCACAAAATGAAACGAGTTAAAACCCATGGGAAAATAGAAGGATCAAAATTAGTAAAACTGGGTAGAAACTTAATCAAAATTTAGAAGATAAAATCCTCATATTATTTATCTTCAACTAATGGAAAAATGCCAAAAAAATAGCACAAATGGTTGATATATGTCTGATTTTTGAGTTCCAATGTGATTATAAAATGGGTGGAGGATCTATCCTTTTTTGGGAAAAACCCCACGCACTAGTGCTCCTCTCTATTGGAGGGTCTGGTGGTGTTGGCCACCATCAGGCACCACCCACCTACCTCCCTTGACAAATGAAGGGGGTGACCACCTTCTACCAAAAGAAAGACAACCAACATATACGATCATGGTCAAACATAATATCATTATCACATCCTTATATAATCTATATATATATATGAAAAAATACCAAAGGGCTAGAATATCTGAAATCCCAAAAATAATTTGATGAGATATTAAAATATATGAAGATCCCTCAAGACCTAAATTCTTTGGATGACAAAAAAGTGGAGGAGATATATTCTAAAAATCTCATAAGAGTGGTATGACCATCTCAAATCAATTTTCTAGTGATATGAATTAAATTATCATTTATTTATGTCCCAATCTATCTAACTCAATTTCTTTAACTCTTATAACACTTTTAATAGAGAAACCCGACATTATTATGTGGAGAAAATTATTATAGAAGTATTATATTTTGATACAATTGGTAGATTATCCAACAAATATCTCAATATTGGACATAATCCAACTCAGGAAAGAGATTAGGGAGTCTCATATGAAGTCCCTCTATAACCGTCAAGAGTTTGACACATACTTCCCCACATAAGAGTTTTATCGATTGTAAACTACGTTAGAATGTGTTATACTACTATCAAATTCATAATGAAATATTTAGTAGAATCCATTAATTTCCCATAAGACCTCTATATATTACACGAAAATTTTAAAATATAAATATCATATGGTATTTTATAATTAAAATATCTTGGATAAATTTTATCATTGTCTAGAATCTATTACGTTTTAATTTATGTGAGGATTATTTTTCTCAATCGATGTTTGACCATTCAAGGGTTTTATGGGATAAAGAAAAATCCACATGGGATGTTCAAACTCAAGGTCTAGTGTGAAGACCTGGTGAATAATGTTGACTACATTTTTTTAGTAATAGGAAAATTATAATGTTCTACTCAAAAGACTTCAAATTAAAAGACACAAGGAAGTATCATCAACTTACCATCAATTATCTATATATTATATCAACTGATGTTTTTTACATTCTAGGTGTAAATATCGTTCCCTTGGAATCATGTGAATCCCAGTATATAGATTTGGGTTTCTATAAGAGAGAGGGTATGAAATTGATTAAAGAGGGTATCATGTGGGTTTCTACGAACAATAAATTGGGAATTGTCATTATAATACCTCATATATTTATAATTAACTATTATGAAATACTTGTAAACTAAAACATGGGAGCATGTTTAGGTCTAATAATACACTATAACCCAAATTATTTACAGTACCATGTCTGTATAATTGAATTAATTCTAATTGAATAAAGAACATATATTGTTTCATACATCAATTTTGTAAATGATATTTATAATCTTAAATTGTTATCTAGATCATATGTATTCTCTATAATGGTGATGTAAATTTGAATTTACCCCATTAAAACTCTTATGAATCATGAAATTAATATTTTTTCCGCCCTCAATTTTAGCATAGTGTGAATTCTATGTCTTTGGGATTCCTGATACCATTTCTATGTCATGAGGATACTTATATCAATAATGATGTGGAAGAATGTGTGGTTGAACATATATATTCCACTCAATAACTTAAGGAAGGTTTCATGTAAGACATTTTTTATCTTATAAATGTAAATCTATGAAAATAATAGAATCAATATCTCATATTGAAGAATTATTCCATCTATTTAGTTGATATGTTGATTCGCATCTCCCTATCAAATTTACATATTATTTTTTCACCTTGAATATATATAAGATTCATGGATTGGACCCTGATACCTGCCACATGGGATTTCCAAACCAGTATTAAGGTGTGATACATTTTCTAGGAAAATTATCTCCTCGCATTTATCCATGGGGGTGTGATGTTAATATGTTTATCTATCGTAGTTTCATCCAAGAGGTTTAATTACCGAAATAACTTTCCTATATCATATGTGTTAAGAAAAAAAATGCAAACATTAGATTTGACATTTTTATAGGGATTTAAATTTAAATTTTCTGAGGGATCATTTACCAATTATGATTATAAACCTCATGATCCTTGAAACTACATGATTCCATGAAAGTATTATAAAGGATGGGTACTCAGGGTATAATTAGATAAATATGGATCCTGATGATGATGATGGAAGTAATTTTAGAAAAAAATCAAGGGATGTTATGCTACATGGCCACTCCCTTTGGTTTTATGAATTTAAGTGATAATTTCAATGTTACTAATAATATATTTTCAAAACCACTATTTGAATAAAGATGAAATTATTTGTTAAATATATATTGGTTAAGTCTTAGCAGTTATATAATCACCTCATTGATCATAAAATAGTATTAGGAATGTTACAGCAACACATATTGGAGAGAATCCATATAATGATTTATTTTAGGGTAACTCTATATAAATTTATATGTTTTATCATAAACCATTATCTCAGAGAGGTCATCCCCTGTGTTTCATGTGAAATACTCAAAATTCCACCTCCTGGGAAACTTATATAATTAGTAAAACATCGAGGAACCATTCTTGTATTAGCATTTTCATAGAAATTATATCTATAAAATGACTTCCCATTTTGAGTTTGATGAAGAAGGTAGTCTTTTACCAGTTGGGAAAAAAATTTATATAAAACATCTCAATCCAAAAGTGATATATTTTAGACCCACTAGTAATAATACCACCATAAAAAGTTAAATCCATACATTTTATGTGTAGAAAAAAATAGATTGATCATCCAGTTCCCTCTACAGTTAGAAGAAATATCATTGAATGAAAAATTATATAATTCCTCAATATTTCAATTATATATATTTAGGCATGATATTATAATATCATTAAAAACATCAATGAACTTGTATGTCTGGAAAACAAATTAAGAGACAACATAAAGCATAGTGAAGTGCACATGGTCTCTTTTATTGGCCTATTTTATTTAATTATAGGCCACAAAATGGTGTGGACGCTTTTTTATTGATAAGTTATTATCATAAAATAACATGATATCAAATTTTTTATCATATATGTGAGTCAAAATAAATGTTCTATTCAATTTCCTCACAGAACATCTTACCTCTGAATTAATATAAGTAAACACTGAGAATCCATATGAACTGATTTTTTCATCTAATGACACAAGAAAATCATGGGTGATATATTTTGATGGGGACTATTGAGTTCCATAAAAGAGGAGAATAGAGAGAATAAATCATAAACAGTTTGGTCTAGGAATAGTCTTCATATCCAAATCAATGTAAATTAATGATTATTCTAGATTATTATATGTAGGTTATACGAAATTTTTTCTAGAATATAAATTTACTGTCTAAGTCCTGTAACTCTCCATTTAGATAGTGATATCCCATAAAAATTTTTATGAGTGGAATAGAACATGTGATTAAATAGATTAATGTTGAGATATCTATCCAGAAGGAAGAGCTAACCCAACACAATTCCTATGAGAGTGAGTTGATGGTCGAATTCACATTCAAACCGTTATAGAATCAACTCCTCAAATCGTAGAATGTGTTTTTTGATGAATTGGAAAATAAAAACACAAACTGGATAACCTTACCTAGGATGAGACACTATACCACAACACACACATATTTTTATTCTCTTTGGATATCATCATTGCAATGGAATATGTTAATAAAATTAAAAATATCCTAATTCATGTTGAGTAGAAATATGATGTGGGATGGATGAGACTCATAATGAACTACCACCAAAATTGGACCCCCCATTTGTCAGAGTTTAGAATTAATATATCTAATTTTGTGTTGTCTAATTCACCATTTTTTCTAGAAGACAGAAAAAATGTTCTCTATAAATAAAGATTTTATTTAATCATTACCAAATGTATCAAATATGTATAGACACTCTAATTAAAGGAATAAATCCATGTAGGAAATTTTTTCCCACCTTTAATGAACTGGGATCTACTAAAAAATATTATGTAATTTATTTACTATAGAAAATGTTTCAAAGAAATGTTAAATTCACCATGATGTATCATAACTATAAAGCATATGAAAACAACATTCATCATCCCTTAGATTTGTTACATACTTCAATATAAGCCTTGAATTTATTCACATGTTTAATAGATTTCATGGGGATATATACAACAACTACAACCATTAATATTATGTACATTCTTGATTCCAATGACTTCATTTATAAAATGGATAAGTTCAACCAACACAAATAAGTAATGAATTATAAAATCATCATCTTCATGATTTCAGACATCATTTTGAAATTTAGTATCACTAAAACTATATTGATAGAATAAAATTTGTTGAGAAGGGTGTTTTAGTAGTACATCATCGATTCCAACAATTTATGATGGTATTGTGCAATTGAAAATGTGAAGATATGATATTTTAATAAGTTTATATCAAATATGCTATATATTATGCTGGATAATGGTAATAAATAATAGCCATTAAAAATCATGCATTACACGTGTTCCTATAATTCATGGATCATAATACCATATATGTGACCCCATTTTATTTATTATATTGAACTTCAGTGGTTCATCAGATCGATTTCTAAGCACCATCACATAAAACCATTATATTTTTTTATATATCATAATATGATCCATCACATAATCAAATTTAAGGGTTAGAATGACTTGATTTTAAGAGGTGGTGTACATTGTGAAAACTATAGCTCTATCAAAATTTGATTTTACGGTATTTCAAAGTGATGTTCCACCTATACGCATTCCATCTTGGAGAGTCGGTGTGGGATCATTAAACCTCAATGATACCATTGATGAAAACAACAATGTTTAAAAAGTATGGTTGACCTTATGTAATTCTTAATGTTTATTCCCATGGATAATACATCATAGACACAATTCATGGGGAAATAATCACCCTTACCAATGTATGGTTTCTAGATAAAATCATTACACAATCCCAATGTGATCATCCGGGCCCTGGTAGACACACTCTAAAATGAAAAACATTTTACCCCTTATAATGTTAGTTTATATTTTATAACACATACATCCATATTGAATGAAATTAAACAACATTTTTACTATCCCTCTCACTTTATTTCATGATATGTGGGGAAAGTACAACTTTCAAAAATCTTATCTAAAAAGAGTGTTCCTCTCCTTTTGGACACTTTCAACACTACATGAGAGCTCAATATATTCTAATATCAATGGAACACAACTAACCCATTTCGGATAGAATTAGTTGAATCCCCATTAAATGAGATCGATATGTATAGGGGACCTACTCTAAACTAACTATATGTGTAATTATTCTTATCATTATAGAATACAAAGTTACACCCCTATCCCATATCTAGGTCCCACCTACAATGTCTCAAAAAATTTCCTCCCCAACATATGAGTCAGATATATAAAGGGGTATTCTTATCAAGAAGTCATGCAGAATGATTCTTATTATTGAACGATATGTAATCATTACAAGATTATTTATCCTAGTAATCAATTTTTTTAAATGAATTATATATAACACCTTTATTGTCCCTAATGTTGAGAAATTTCTATATGGTGGGTATTTCATAAGAAATATGTGTGGCATTATTTATATCATTAGGGAGTACATATTTATACATAGACCTCCTCCCTTAGGATGAGATGTAAATTTAAAAATTATATAATATTTTTTCCACAGAATTCAATCACTTCCAGAAATATTTCTTTTCTCTAATTTAACTACACTATGGTGATGATAAATTATGATTCCTTAAATGTGACTCTTTTCTAAATTGATGAGTCCGCAAAAATCAAAAAAGAAATTTACCAAAATGAATCTCTCCAAACATATCATTTATATCTATATAGGGATCCATATCAGAATGACATCTAGATTTATACTTGTCATCAAATAATTAATATAAATTCATGGATTCCTTATTCAACAACCACGAATGAATTAAAAAATGAAACACTTCCCTAGAATATGAACAAAATATATGGTGCAGACCTCTCATACCGTTGACCCACACTCCTAAATACTTTCCAATAAATCTTTCCATTACATAATAGCTTTGATACAAGTAAAAAATTTTCAAACATAAATATAATATAATTTTATATCAAAAAATAAAATATTTCATCACTTTTATTTTTATGAACATATATGTATAAAATTGTAGAGAGATTTAACAAGAAATAAGTTTATGAAAATAATTTTTTTCCTCAACTATGTTAATTTTTTTCTACAAAATAAGAAACTATTAAATATATATTAATACATAAAAATTTAGAGTAAAATTATCCACGCATTTTATCTTGCTATTAATATCATGTATAATAATTTTCCTCATAATATTGTGAAATAAAAACAATTGGTGGGGTTATATGAAATGATCAATAAGGGATAATATACAATATAGGTAATAAGGGAATAAACCTGGAATAAATATTATGTAAATAATAAGTATAAAAATTGAATAAATAATCAAATGAAACTAAGAATATGATATATTAGTGTTAATAAATGAAAACATTTAAATTAATAATATTGATCTCATACAGACAAAATTCATTATATTGGACATCAAAAACATTCTGTAAAGGCCCTAGTAAAAGTCAGTATCCTCTTTTGGGAAGAGGTATAAACCAAATACTAATTTTATCTATCTCATAAGACTAACCAATGCATTGATGTTGTAGGAACCTTTTTGAAATATTTGTTTTCATAATCACAAATCATTATAATTTATACAAGATATTAATTTATATATTATTTTATAACTCCATTTAATTGTGTCAATGAATATTTATAAGTGAATAAATTATGTCACACAATATAATACATTTCAATAAGTCAATTAACTATGAATATTTATTCTTAAATATGTTTACAGGTGTATATTTACTTATATTAATAAATATCACTTAATCTTGTAGTGTTCAGTGTAAGAAGGGAACTTTATATGTCTTTCAGAGTACCTGGCATCGATATTTCCAAAACAGTCACTATTGGGAAACTCATTGATGATGAATCACTGGTAAAAGAAGACCCTAGTCTAAGAAGACACTTATGTAGTACTCAGTGAAAGAACAAACGACTCACTGATGAATGAGTCACCAATAAACAAGTCAATGATGGATGACTCATTGATGGACGACTCACCAATTGAAGATACAATGATGAACGAGTCAGTGATGGGTGACACATTGATAGTTCAAAATGAGTTACCAATGATGACTCGCCGATGCTCGGATAGACCGATATCACAAACGACTCACTGATCCACTAATTCAATTATATTGATGAAGAGGACTCACCAATATACGGAGTCACTGATGCTGACATATTGAGGATGACAGACCGATGCCAAGGAGTCCTAGACACTTATGACTAACATATAGTCATTAAAAATCATTAATTTATTAATTTAAATTTGTATCTAACGTTCAAATTTAGACAAAATAATTTTTATACATTAATTAATGTGGTATTTAGGACTATTAGTAGACAGTATGAGGTATACACACATGGGGATATATACATGCCTACTTCACCATGAAATATAAAAGAATTACAAACTGGATCACTCAAAAAATATGAGGAGTGTTCTAAAATCTAAAAATTATTGATGAACTTCCAACTCCTGCAACTCTCGAGCTTACTTAAATACCCTATAATTAAAAGCAAGAACATACGAGGATATAAAAAAGACAATAAAAACTTGTTGATCTATAATAATCATCCTAACATCATGGAGTGGAATCTTTCACACATCTGGAATCCAGATCATTGAAGCTATGATACGTTGTTTCGAAGCCAACATCAAAAAGTGGACCCAATCATCATTTCCACTATATTAAAGATGTCCATATATTCATTTCATGACAAATGGAGATTTTTAAACCTCCCTCCACATCTTTACTCTATTTTTTATATTTTATTGCACTTTTTGAGTTATGTGTGAATCTTTCTCTAACACAAACATAGTATCATGTGGATAACTAGAGGATACTTAATATCCTCAAACTCACTCTCTATTTATCTCTTGTATCACATATAGAACTTTAGAAGAGGTCAAGCGTGACTTGTTTTTTATTTTTACAACGAATAACTATGGTAGAGGATTATTTAGACCTGGAAAACCTTTTGTGCAATTGTGAACCCCGATCCATGTTGTGGATCAAAATATTTATTAAATTAAACTGCTTGGTGGAACTTGATCAACAAGTTGAGAGGACTAAGTCTCAGCTAGAGATTTATCCTCTTGTTTATATCCCATGTGCCTTTTCCTTTCAGTTTTAAGTTGTGTTTATTATTATTTAATATAAAACTAAATTGAACTTTGAAAGTTAGTTTAGCGTGTGTTTAAAACTAGGTTGAACCGGTATGTTAGATTCAAAAGTTAAATTTATCTTTGGATTAGTATAGTTTAGATGTAATCAATATTATGAGAAATTAATTGAACATTCAGGTATTTTATAAATTCAAAACCAACTGGTATTGATTATATTTTTATATTGAGGTATATTTTCAAAGAACCAATTTTAACAGTAATTTTTATAGATACTCAATTCAACCCCCTCCCCCTCACATGAGTCATCTACTACTTCCAACATTTGGTATCAATGGATTTGGAATTTTTTCAGTTTTCAAAGCATTCAAAACTAATTTAAAACTAGGATTGTAGTTGTATTTTAAGGACATAAAATTTCTATTATTTGAAAAAAATTATCTCTTTGAAATCATTTCATACTTCATATCATGGAAAATAGACTAGAGGGATCTTCTACTAGTATACCTCCTTTTTTGAATGGAATAACCTATGCTCATTGGAATCTTAAAATTAAAATACATCTAGAAAGCATAAGATTTGAAATCTGGAATAAAATTAAAAGTAAATATGAAATTCCTAAAAATGATAGAAACAGATGGGATGAACCTAATAAGACTTCCTCAAACAAAAATGGTAAAGCTATGAATTCTATATTATGTGCCCTAAGAGATTAAGAGTTTAATAGTATTTCTAACTGTAAAACAACACATCAAATTTGGGACACATTGTCTGTTTCTCATGAGCTGACATCTAATGTGAATAATATGAGATTAAATAGCTATACTATTTAATATGATAATTTTAAAATTAATCCTGATAAATATATTTCTGATATGTATCACTAGTTCAATGAAATAGTGATCACCATGATTTTTTAGGAAAAGTTTTCACAAAAATTGAGCTGATCATGAAGTTTTTGTGATGCTTACCTGAGAGATAGTGAGGGGCATCTGTATCCATAAGAGAATCATGCAACATTTATAACATTCCAATGAAGGAATTTATTGGAAAATTAATGGTGTATGAAGAGGAAATGAGGGTAACCCAAGAGAAGGATGAAACAAAACAAAAATCTATAGGCTTTAATCCTTCCACTTCTATGATAAAAGACAAATAGAAAGTTCAAGATGCTATTGAGAGCACAAATACAGAAAAATTAGCATAAGACAATGATGAAGAAATGGCCCAACTAGGTTAGAGACTTAGAAACTTTTATAGGAAAAAGATGTTTTTTAGAAATCCCAATTACAAAGGAATGTGTGATAACAAAGGAATTTAGAGAAAGGATTGGAAGATAAATGATAAATCAGAAGAGATAGTATGATAAAAATGTAAAAGGAATGTACATGTCAATGTTTAATGTCCAACATTGAAATTAAAAAAGAAGTATGAAAATAAGGACAAGAGATATATGAAAGAAATGATGGCCACCTTGAGTACCACCGAGGATAGCTCCAGTGAATATTCTTCTTCTCATGAAGAGAAAGATGATATTGAAAATACTAGTTTTATGAAAAACACTTCTGAGGTAACAATAGACTGTCCTGCACACAATTCTTATTATTCTAATAATGAAAGTGTGTCTAATATATGACAACTGGTGAATTATTTGAATATTGTAACATGTTAGACGAAACATGTAGTGATCTAAAAGATAAATATAAATCTTTAAAGAAACATAATGCTTTTTTTGTAACTGTTAAATATAATCATACAACTAAAAAGGAGAAAAATTCTAAATTTCTCAAAAAAAACAATGAGTTAAAAATTACTAATGAGAAATTAAAGGACATTGAAATTTTAACCAGTGGTAAAAAAACATTTATTCAAATTATTGATAAACATATATCTCTCAAGTACACTTATGGAATATGACATCAACCAGGAAGAAAGAATTTATCAAAAACACATTTTATGACCAAAACTAGAGAATCAGCTTCATTCTGAAAAAACTAGAATTGTACTACAAGTTCTAGTTCTAAAAACTCTTTTACAGCATCTAGTTCTTGAGGACCAAATAGATTATATTTTTCAAATACTCTATTTTATACCTATTGGAAACCCATATGACAAGTGTGTGCTTATAAATATTTTAATAATAATGTTTTTGGACCCCAAAAAATATGGGTACCAAAATCATATCATGGATAAACTGTTTTGCAGGTAAACTGTCTAAGGAGTTCCTGTAGAAATTTGTGGTACATGGACATTGGATGTTCAAGAAACATGTCAAGGGACTACTCATGCATCAATATTCTCGTCAATATCGATGGATGACATGTCACATTTTATGAAAGTGGTAAAGGAAAAATCATCGGCCTAGGCTATATTGGAAACCCTAAATCTATTTCAATTTACATACTACATAATATTAATGGACAACAATACAACCTACATATCATATCACAATTGTGTGATGATGGATTAAATGTCAAATTAAAAAATGATTCATGCCATGTTTTTTATTCCAAGAATAACATTTTATTTACTCCTCTTAGAAATGATAATGTGTATCTTATAGATTTAGACACACCAGCCTCACAGAATGATTATTGTCTAAGTACCATTCACAAAGAGTCATGTCTCTACCACCGAAGACTATAACCCGACAATATACACTCCCTTGTAAAATTTAACAAAAAAGGTTTAGTTAAAGACTTGACCAAATTAGAGTTTCCAGAAAATAAGGTGTCTAATCCTTTTCAAAAAGGAAAGTAACATAAAATATCTTTCTATCCAATGAAATAAGTAACAACTTTTCAACCTCTCATGTTTTTTATATGGATTTTTTTGGACCATCTAGAGTTTTGAGTCCTTATGGGAAGCAATATGTTTATGTTCTAGTATATGAAATTTCTAGGTATACTTAGACCCTTTTCTTAACTCAAAAAATTAAATCTTAATCTCGTTTTACCAGGTATGATAGGACTGATGAAAATTTTAGTGAACATAAAATAAAATCCTTAAGAAGTGAAAATGGTTGTGAGTTTGAAAATGAAGTCCCTAAAACGTTTTTCTCAAAAAATGGATATAGGAATAACTTATGTGCTCCAAGGACACCACAATATAATGGTGTAGTAGAAAGAAGAAATAGAACCGTATATAAATTTACCTGAACTATGCTTAATGAATATGACATACTGATTTATTTCATGGCTAAAGGTATTAAAACAGCTTATTATATAATAATTATAGTCTTAATTTGACCCATACTTAAGAAAAAAACTTATGAATTGAGGTATAATAAGAAACCGAAGGTAAATTATTTTACAAGTGTTTGAATGTAATGTATATATACTAAACACGAGAGACGATCTAGAAAAATTTTCCTCCAAAAGTGAGGAAGGAATATTCCTTGGATATTCAACATCAAGAAAAGCTTTTAGAGTATTTAATAAGAATACCATATGTGGGGAAGAATCTGTGTATGTCACATTTGATGAAATAGATCCACATGAAACTAAAACCTCTTTAGCAAATCATTCAGAAGATATATCAAATATTGACATTAATTCAACACCCTCAAACCATCCTTTACCAAATCATGGAAAACATCATGTTGTAGAAATTCTGCAGAATCTTTCTATATTGAACCAAAAACAAATGATGAACCTGAAATAACTAGCTTAACATTTACTAGACTTACTAGGACCCTTAAAATCCACCATGATGCTGTTGTTTTTGGAGATTTAGAAAAAGGAACAAAAACAAGAGATTATTTGAGAAATCAGGTTGAACATCAAGCAGTGTTGTCACAACTTGAACCTAAAAATATCAATGATTCAATCAATGAAAAATTTTGGGTGATTTCTATGCAAGGGTGCTTAACCATTTTGAGATGAATAAATATGTTTGGAAGCTTTTTGATAGACAAAAAGATACCTAGACTATTTGAACAAAATTGGTGTTTAGAAATAATGTAGATGAAGCTAGTAAAATAATTAGAAATAAGTCTAGTTTGGTTACACAAGGATATAATCCAGAAGAAGGAATTGATTATGAATAGAAATTTTCACCAGTATCTAGACATGAATCCATTATATTCTTACTTTCCTTTGTATCACACTTGGATTTCAAACATTATCAAATGGATGTCAAAAGTGATTTTTTAAATGGTTATATAATTGATGTTTTTTATTGAAAAAACCCCTAGTTTTACAAATACACATTTTCCAAATCAAGTTTTCAAATTATCAAATGGTTTATATGGTTTAGAATAATCTCCAAGAGCTTGGTATGAAAGGCTATGTAACTTTCTTATTTCTAATGGTTTTACAAAAGGAGTTGCAGATCCGAATTTATTTTTAATATACTTTCTAAACAAGTTTTAATATCTCAAATATATGTAGATGATATTATATTTGGATCTTATAAAAAATAAATATGTAATGATCTTTTAAAATGGTTCAAAATGTATTTGAAATGATTTTTATGGGTGAATGTAAATGTTTTCTTGGATTTTTAATATTTCAAAACAAATAATGTATTATATAAAATCGAAGTAAAAACACAAAAGTTGTTTTTAATAGTTATGTCTATGAAAGAAATTAAGAGTAGTGAAACACATTTGAGTCCTATACGTTAGTCGGATCTTGATTAAAATAGATAATCCATTTATCGAAATTTTTATAGGGGAATGGTTGGGAGTTTTCTTTACCTAACTTCTAGTAGGATAGATATTTTTTTAGAGTGTTTATGAGTGTAATATTTCAATAAAACCCAAAAGGGTATCATTTAAATTCTATTAAAAGTGTTATCAAATACCTCAAGTATACAACTAATTTAGGATTGTTTTATCCTAGAGGATAACCTTTTTATTCGGTTAGTTATTCATATGATGATATTGGTGTGTGTAATATAGATAGAAAGAGTACCTATGGAACATGTTCTTCTTTGGGAAGGTTCGTAATATCGTGTTGTAGAAAAAAAGAAAAACTATGTTGCATTATTAACAACTAAAGAAGATTACATTGCTGATGGTAGTTGTAGTGGACAAATTTTGGGGATGAAACAGACTTTCGTAGACTATGGATATCAATTCAGACATATCCTCATAAATTGTGACAAAAAAGTGCTATTATTATCTATAAAAATACAATTTCTCAATCCAGAACAAAACATTTTGATATAAGCCATCACTTTTTGAGAGATCATTATCAAAAAGTTGATATAACTCTTGATTTTATTGCGACTGAGAATCAACTTGCTGGAATATTCACCAAACCCTTTAAAATAGAGAGACTGAGATACATTAAACATTAACATGGAATGATATATCTCTAATTTATATCCAAAATTTTCCCTTTTGAAAAATATTTTTATATGTGAAACCGGTCAGCTAAAACTGATCTGTCAAACCAATCAGTAAAACTGATCAGCTGAAATGGATCTGTCAAACTGATCAGGTGAAACCGATATGTCAAACTGATCAAGTTAAATGGATCCGGTGAAACTGATCGGGTGAAACCGATCATGTGAAACTGATTGTGTGAAACTAATTGTGTGAATCCGATCATGTGAAGTCGATAACATGATGCTAATTGTGTAATACCATTACTGTGAAAATGATTCCTATATGGACCATTTTGAAAATCTGTTTGTTTTACATAAAATGACACGATTTTTTTCTTCAATTCAATTTTATGTTTTACGAAGTAAAATCGATAAATGATAATAAAAATCAATCCCCTCTTCAACCTTTCACCTCCCATACAACCGTTAAACCTCACTCAACCTCTCTACCCATGAACATTCGACTACCTTCAAACTTAAACCTTCAGAAATGGTATTGAAGAAGCATGTGATAGAATTACCAAGTGAGTTACTATTATCTAAGAGTCATAATGGTTAGTATAGTGGTACATAAATCTCTGGGAATCTAGGATGGGGAAGTCGTGTTGTTATTTCTGAGAAGGAAGTGTCTTCTAAATGAATTTTTCCATAAAATCCACTTTTGTTGACAGTACTAGAATCTCAATGTTGGCTTAGTTTGTTTTCATATAAAGAGAGTCCATTCTATACCCATCTAGTACACAAATTCTATATCAACATAATTATATCTTTGGAAAGTGATGAGAAATAAAGGATGGCATCAGTAGTGAAGAGAAAAGATATTTCTTTTTCTTCAAAGGAATGGGAAGAATATTTGGAAATGCCTCATGAGGGAATCTATGTTAACTACCAAGGAAACATTACTCCAACCTCAGACTTATTTTCATATGAGGATTCATTAAATTAATTTAATAGGAATGATGAATCTAGGGGAGCTACTTCCATTGAGTTGGATGGAGAGGCGAAATTTCTATTTATGTTCATTCAACATCAAATCTTCCCAAGGAAGGGAGAATTTGATGCTGTGAAATTTCTGGATGTATTTTTTATTTATCTATTGAAGAATGGAGAAATGGTGAACTTATGTAGGTACATGATGATACAAATTTAAGATATCATAAAACCCTCCATGAATTCAACGTCTTTGTACTATCCATGAATGATCTATGTAATGCTTATGAAGCTGAGTTGTATGGAAGATGGAGATGAAGTGATCAATGCTTGTAGTAGAATCTGCATTGAAAAATAAATTTTCTAGAGGATTAATATTTTTGGAACCCTTGGGATAAATTTTTGGCTGGATATGAGGAAAGATTATATAAGGATTATAGTCTTATTGACCATCCCACCAGACCAATAGATCATGTTGATCTAGGACATAAACCTAAATAGGAAGTGGTTTATTCAGACGATGAAGTTGAATATGTACTACCAAGGGAGAATGGTCTCTTATAGATGATAAGGATGACCAAGTTATTATTGAGACCTCAAAGGAAATGTCTTATGGACCTGCAAGTCCTCCATTGTAGTTTGCCTCTTGAGATCCTTTATTAGGTGATTAATAATACAAAGATACATAGGCCACTAGAGAGGAAGGTTATGTAAGTATGTCTAATGGTGAGGATGATGACGATGATGATGTTGATGAGGAAGACAATGGTGATCATGTTAGTGACTTGTTAAATGTAGGACTACAATTTGTAGACATTCCAAGTGAGGAATCTATTCATGGAGCTGATACAGAGGCTAATGAGCTTGTAGATGCTGCTGATCCTATTGTAGAAGATATTGATAGAGATAGTTCTAGAGTTGTTGGTGATGAGGATATGCATCGCCATCCTAATGTTTAAGATCATGGTATTATTTAAGTGAAAAATGATATTATGTCTTGAGGCGAAGAGGAAGAGGATGAGGATATGATTGAACCAATAAAGAGGATTCTGAACTTCCTAGAGTTTCTGAAGTGGATAGAGTGAAATAAGAGCATCAAGATCAATTAGTAATAGTGCCTAGAAATATTATTTTTTCTAGAGCATAGGAAACAGATGAAGATGAAGCTGATATTATACTTGACCCACAGGGAAGAAGTGTATGGATTAACAAAATAGATCCCAGAGTCTGGACATGTACTAGTGAATAGAATATGAATCCCGGACTCATTTTTTTTTCATGAATTATGACTCAGATTAGGGGATGGATCCTCTTCCTCCTCCTCCACAAGCACAAGCTGATGTATAACCTATTGAACCTGTTTCAACAATAGTACCTCATGTAGATGAGTTAGTTGTACAACTAGTTCCTAATGACTATGTAACTAAGGATGATGTATATTAATTCAAAGATGATATCTTTGAGTTATTGAGAGCCTCAGTTGGATCTTGAACTGAAGATTATACTTACATGAGCATTTCATAAGATGATTCTGCTAAAATTTTAAAGATTTTGATTCATTATATTCAACCTAATCTCATTAATATAGATGAGAAAACCATTATAAACAATACTATTCTGAGAGAAGAAGTCAAGAGGATTAGTAATGAGTTGAAATCATTGGTTATTGATTTCAAGAACTCTTTTTTTAATGTGAAATAGGTTCTCTGGAAGACATTTAAATATCTAAAATGTGTAGATTTGAAGAAATTGTATATTGAACATGGAAAGATGATATATGTTCCATATTTCTCTAATGGTAGCTGTGAAACTTTTATTTATATGTAGTCTCTTAGAGAAATTATGAGGGAAGAACTCAAGATTCTTTAAATTTATTATGATATGGAAACACTTTTGAAGGTGATCAGGAATACTAATCTCATTTACAACAGGGTATGGAAGTGCACTAATGAATCCTATACTACTCATAATTAAATCCATGAAAAAGTGGATAAGTACTTCTCCAAAATCTATACAACGAATGATTTGATCAACAGCATCAATTACATGGCCGAAAATATCAAGATCCCATTAGTGAAAGAATATTTCAAAAGGTATGTGAATCATTTAAAGGAGGTTATTCCTTTATTAGATAAATTCATGGAGAATAGGGATGAATTCGAGAAGGTTGTGTAATGTGGGGGTGAAATCATTAATGATTTCATCAATATTTTAAAGCCATACATTCATGTCTAGGCTGAAGTCATAGTGGTTCCACCTGCCGCATCCATTGGACCTAGTTCGCTCCCTTCAACTCAGATGAATATATATGAGGCCCTTTCTCAAATTTGACCAATGATTCAAGAGCAACCTCATAGTTGTGTTTTTTTAGAAAGGATACCCAGTATTGTAGCTAATGTTCCTACAAGTGTTTCCTTTCCTGGTATTTTCATTATACCATATCTACCTACAACCAAAAAAATAACTTCTAAACCTAATATTGATCCTTCAGAAAAAGGAGAATCCCCTAAAAAGACAAACCCTTAGCCGTGGATTGTTTCTTTGATAGGTTATTGTACTTTGTAATTTCCTTTTCATGGGTATACTATTTTGAACCTTAATGAAAGTCCTTTTTTCTTCATTTTATTTCTAATATTATTTATGTTATTTTTTTCTCATTCTTTCTATTATCCGTCTGTTAACATTATTATAATCCCAAAAGGGGGTTAATGTTCTAGTAAAATATTCTTCATCTAAGGGGGGGGGGGAACTGTGTAATAAGAAACAAGGAATGTAATCAACTTAATATATATCTATATATATCACCTATGATACAAACTGATCTAATACCAATGATCATTCACTACTATAAATTCAACTTTTATAGATATATATTTTTCTATTACAAATTTTAGTGTGAGATTAAAAGGAAGGCCTTAGTCATAATGAGAATTTAAATTCCCTACTGGTATGCTAGGTCAGGTAATTTTTATTCCTTATCATTTTTCCTAACTCATTAATGCCGTAATTTTCTTATTATCAAAAAGGGGGAGATTGTTGGACAATTTATGAAATAGTTTTTCTCATAATCACAAATCGTGCTTATTTATAAAAGCTATTAATTTATATATTCTGTTATAACACCACTTAGTATTTTCAATGGATATTTATAAGTGAATAAATTATATCACACTGTATAATAAATTTAAATACATCAATAAACTATGAAAATTAATGCTTCAATATGTTTTTAAGTGTATATTTTCATGTATTTATGAATTTAACATAATCTGGTAGTGTTCTGTGTATGAAAGACACTTTATTAGTCTTTCAGAGTCCTTGCCACTGATTGTTCAAAACAATCCACCATTAGTCGACTCGCCAACGAGTACTCACTGATCAAAGAAGTCACCGATCGAAGAAGATACTGATGCATGACTCACCAATAGAACAAATGACTCACTGATGAACTATTCTCCAATGAACAAGTCCCCGATGAATGAATCATTGATTGATGATTCCACTATGGATGATACACTGATGAAGGAGTCGATGAAGGAAGACTCACCGATAGTTAAAAATGAGTCGATGATGATGAATCACCGATTCCCGGACAGACAGATAACACGAATGACTCACCAATACACCGATCCACTAATAACAATGATGAGTACTCACTGATACGCAGAGTCACAAATTCTGATAGATCTAATATGACACACTGATCCCAATGATTCACAAATACTTATAACTCACTGATAGTCATAAAAATAGTCTTTAATTAATTAATTAAAATTTATATCTAATGGTTATATTTAAACAAATTAATGTTGTCTGTCAGACTATCAGTAGACAATATGAGGCACACACACATGGGGAGATCTTCATGTCTGTTTCACCTTGAATTCTAAAAGAATTACAAACTGGATCATCCAAAAAATAGGAGGAATTTGTGAAAAAGTAGAAAGAACGGAAGAACATGAAATTCCTACAACTCTCAAGCTTACATCAATACCCCATAACTCAAAGCATGAATATATGGGGATATCAACAAGATAATAAACCCCTCCTAAGATACACAGAACATCCAATCATCAAGGAGCTAAACTTTTCACAGGTCTGGAAGCCAGAGCACAAAGGCAACGATACTCTATTTTGAAGTGAACTTCTAAAAGATGAATCAAACATCATTTCCTCTAGATTAAAATAGTCTGGAGCCTCACTTCATAACACACATTTATTTCTAAACATCTCTCTTCATCTGATCTCTATAGTGTTTATTTTCTTACACTTTTGGAGTAGTGTGTGTATCTGTCTCAAACACGCAAATTGTCTCTTATGTATAACTGTAGGATACCTTATATCATAAATATCACTCTCTATTTATCTATTGTATCCCATGTAGAACTTTGGAATAGGTCAAGTGTGGAATATTTGTTGTTTTTTCATGGAATAACTATTGTAGAAGTCCAGTGTGACCTAGAGAGCCTTGTGTGCTATTGTGAACCCTGATCGAGGGTGTGGATAAAACTATTTATTAAAATAAACTACATGGTGGCAATTGATCACCAAGTGGAGAGTAATAAGTCTCAGCATGAGACTGAACCTCTGGTTTAAATCTTTTGTTCCTTTTCCTTTTAGTTTTAAGCAGTGTTTGTTTTTTTATATAAAACTAAATTTACCTTTGATAGTTAGTTTAGCTAGTGTTTATAACTATGTTGGACCAGTATGTTAGTTTAAAAAGTTATATTAATCAATATATTTTTATAGAAGAGAACTAATAAATCGTCTTAGGAATTAATTGAAAATTAAGTAATTTTATAAAATCACTACAAACTGAATATGATAATATTTTTTAATTGGGAGAATATTTTCAAAGAACAAATTTTAACCAATTGTTTTATAGATACTAATTTAACCCCCCCCTTTGAGTAATCTACTCCAACAAAAATATGTGATATATAATTCAACCCATCGTCTATTAAATCATTAATTTTAGTACATTTCTTACAAGAATCCATAGGACCTTTCAAAATATTCTATAAGAATAATATTTCCAAAAATATGGAAATCTATATAATAAGGAATAGTAAATGTAAATATTTCATCATTCATTATTATGATCCATAAATCATCATGAATTTAAATACATTGCCCATGTCAACAAAATACATAACATATTCATAACCCATCTTTATAAAGAGAGATGATGATCAAATAATTTAAAGTAATCATTCCAATAATTATTCGTATCCCAATATAAAAATATTCAATGAAAGTATGATTATTAATTTCAATAAAATAATTACACAATCATAACCTATTCATGAAAAAACATGGTTGGTTAATATAATATATAATATTAATTTTTATACCAATTTTCAAATTCCGGTGTATGAAATCTTTGTAAATTTGAACTAATTTCATAAAAAAATGTTGGAATGATTTTTTTTTTAAAAATTAAATAATTATTAGATAATATTATTAAATATAAGGTAAATTATATGATATTTTATACATATATAATTTCATTAAATGGATTTTTTTTTGTTTCAATCTATGATGATGGGATCCACGAAGAGAATTTTAATGATATTCTTAATCTACAATGGTTGATTCACCAAATAATGATTTAAATATAGATATAATATTATCATTAAAAATGAATTATTTAGATATTTAAATAATATTTTGACACAAAAAAGTTATAAAATGCATACATTTTATAAATAAAAATCATTTTTCAAAATGGTTGCTAAACTGACCCAAACATATACTTACCATGAGTAATATATGATTATGATATTGTACAGTTTTTATATCATTAAACCGGAAGTATAATGATATGATTTAGTTATTAGTGGTGTTACATATATAAATTAAGAAACATTATTAAGATAAAACAAATTACATAAATTTATTAGTTTGAAATAAGATATCATTTTCTCCTTTGTTTCGTCAAATTAAATAATTGAATTAATGATAATAATTTGTTTATCATATCATTATAGTTTATATAATTTTACACACCAAAAAAATATAAATAATATATTATTTTTACTATTATCCCATCATAATGACCATCCATGTAAGGTGGTAATGAAAATAAAATGGGAAATTGATCGTTCATTGTAGGTGGTAGTTCAATGATACTCATGGATATCGATTTAAACTTCCCAATAACGCGATGAAGCATTAATATGGTTTATTTTTTATGAATCAGAAAAATAATTTAAATATAATAATGATTTATTATATTTCTATTTTATAACATAATTTTATGTTGGATAAGTAAAATGAAACAATTCGCCCTGTGGTGGTGGTAATCATCACAATGTATGATTCACTTAATTAATTTTCTTAATTGAAATTAGAAGAGGTGATTAATCAGTATTCACATAGCATAGTAAAATTGAGTATATATCCAATAATTGTTTTTACTAAATAGTTATTTTAAGGTAATAATGTTAATATAAAAAAAGGTGTCAAGTTAAAAATTATTACTCACGTTTAACACAATGAATTTTCCATGGAAAATCCCTTATGGGTTGATGGAATATGATAATCCATTTTTTACTAGTATATCAATAGACTAAAAGAGGGTTATAGTGAAAGTAAAAAAGGTATATTTTTATTGTTAATCATGATTGTTTGGAGTTCCTTTAAGGGTTGGTGAGTATACCCTTTTATAAGTGGTGAGAATTTCATTTTTTTTAATATTAAATCTAAATAAAATGGGCGAACTTGTTAAATGTTTCATGTGCCTCCATAATTGAGGAAACACTAAGTGGAAAGATATAAGTTCATTTAAACCCTAATTTACTTAATTCATCTCATTTTTGTTTCTTATTTGATGATCTAGACCATTTGAATTATTATTTTTAAAATTTTCTATTTTTCTATGATAATTATTTTTTTCCATATTTGTCTCAATATTTATTCATAAAAATAAATTCATCCATATTATAATATTTTAATCTATTAATTTTAAATTTTATTTATATTTCATTTAATTCAATTTATTATATTGATAAAAATTAATTCTAAAATAGGAATATAAAGTTAAAAAAACTATTTTAGATAAAATTTATCTTTTGATCTAAAATTTAAAAATTTGGATTTAGATTTTAATTTTTTAAAAAAAATTAAAATTCCTATAAAAATACATATTTATCTTGAGAAATTTATTTCGTCATTTTTAAATTATTATTTATATAATTGTAATATCATGGATATCTTATTATTAGTCAAAATAGTATTTTCCCCTAAAATATTTCCTTTTTGGAAAATTTCATAAATTCATTTTAAGATTATATCATTATTTAAATAAAATCCCAAAATATACTAGAAAATAGTACACAATTGAAAATATAATTTCCAAATTTTTATTAATTTTTATTTTTTTATGATAAATAAATAATAAATTAAATAATAATATCATTATAATATACAAACTTTCCTCTAATAAAACATGAATTTAATAAAAAAATATTTTTACAGTTAAATTGATTTTCCATTTTTTATAATCAATACTAATAAAAATTATTTTATAAAAAAATTAGAAAATATTTTCATTGAATAAGTTAATAATTTCGTGTTATGTAATATTAATTCCCATTTAATAAATTTCTATCTTTTAACGATCAATATCAATATTTTTATTTTTATTACAATTAATCATGTTTTTATTTTTTTCAGTGTTTCTTGTCGAGCATGATACGAGAAAAATTCTCAAATTTAATTTTAATAATATTTTAATACTTTTTGTGTTATATTCTCACCCCAAAAAAATGAATAATCATGATTTTACTCATTATATGATAGTAATTTCTATGGGGAACTCATAATCAACCGCACTCTAGCACATGATCATGGTTTTACATATGGGGAGGAATTTGATTTATATATCAAAAAACATTTTATAATCACTTTTTAAGGATATTTAAACAATTTAAAATTTCACATAGAATTTTAATATGTGATGAATATAAGGATCCGTAATGAATAGCTTCACTCAAATATTAAAAATAATTTTTATGATATTCTTGCCTCTGTGGGTTTTTCTAAACTCAATATCTCATAGATGGTGAAAAAATAATTGTAATAGGTCGCTAAAAATATATTCATAAAGCTCAGTATATAATACATTTGAATTATTTTCATCAGCTTGACCTTGTTCATAGGGTTAATGGAGACTATTTCCTTTATTATGCCATGGATTGGCGTATTATATCACATCGTTCAAAACTCTCTTACAATTGAAGAATAAAATTTTTGTAGCTTCTCTAATTCCCTAAAACGTATGAGTTTGATTACCTTAATCTCCAAACATATTGAATTTTCTTGTACTGTTGTGGTAATTGACCCCAAGCTTGCCACACATTTTTTCATATTGGAAATTAGATCTTTCATCCTTAATCATTATCAACACTCTATCTTTCATGAGACTCCATGTATATCTTCATTGGAATGTTTGATGTTTAAACTATGTCCCCGTTTTTATCATATTTCAAGATATATGTTTTGGAATAATAATAATTTTTTCAAACTCCATTTATAATTTTATGGTGTATATCCTGAGTAATTATTTCTATTTTCCCTTACACCAATGGTTCCTTATAGTTCCATCCACTACTAAAACAATAGTGGTTATATAAGTGTCAATAAGTATAAGATTTTTATCAATAAAAAAAACAAGAATCCAAAAGAATATTACTTTTACTACTCTGATCTATATCACTTCATTCCCAAATAATCATTCCCCAACAGAAACTATTACAAAATCCTCAATATTTTTAAATAAAATAATTTAATTCAATGACTATAAAATAATACCGTGTAGACCCCACCACCATCCTTTTGCGTGTAAATTGAATCAATATAATAAATTATCTATAAACTATATATATATATATATTAATCTGTTAATATAATAAAATGTGTAATAGAATATTCTACAACACTATTAAACATACATCACACTATATACTCCACTAAATCTATGTACCAATATTAATGTCACCTCAACTATAAGAACTTTTTATAAACACACAAAAATAATGATATAACTAAAAAAAAGGTCCATATGTCACTAAAATAAGGTCCAATTAGTACAAATATTTATAAATATATAGTAATTCTACTATAAATACAATAACTAGTTGTTATGGTTATATCATATCCATCCACTACAATAACATCAAGTAATGTTTCGTCCCTCCAAAATCTAGAAAAAAATAATGAAAAAAATATAAAAACAATATTATATATTTCAACACCATATAAAAAAATCATATCATTTTAAGACATTAGGAAAAAAACATAAATAATAGTTAACATGTAAAAACTAATTGAAGCTAACATTATAATCAAATATATCTTCTCTATGTCCCCTCTAAACTATCCATAAAAATTATCAATTAAAGTATACTCCAATACTACTATTTCACAAACTAATATCCATGTTCCACCCCTTACCTTAACTACTAATTTTAATTCACTAAATAACACATACAACAACACCTATATCAAATGAAACCATAAAATTTAATAATAAAATAAACAAACATTATATTTTTTATATAAATTAGTCAATTTATACTATTTCCAAACGTTTTTAAACTCAATTACACTATTCTCCTTCACATAATAAGTATAATCCAAATTTACCCCCTTGATTACCCTAATTACCATCTTTAAAAAGTAATTAAATAATTAGTAGTTTTTAATATCCAATTATTATAATTTCACACATATTATTTCTTTATATATTATGTTCCATGTGATTTATAAAAATTTACCATCATGTCATCAAGGAAATTATTAAAATTCACTAAACATATATAAAATTTAATTTATATAATATTCCTTATTATAATCATATTCCTTCAATGACCATTCATCAATTTTTCCTACAAACCCTTGTTTATTTATCTATGATAAGAAACCTAATTATTAATCCACCCATAGATTCATTTCCATTGTAAAACTAAAAACCACATTATGTCACCATAATGATAAATACTTTCATTCTAACATTTAATATATCCCTGATTCAATTCAATAATCCAATGATGAATTCACAAGAAAATAAAAAATAACCTTCATGTATCTCTCAGATCCATTTTGTTGTAATATTGAAGTTATATGTGAAAATAATTGGTTTCAATTGGGATTTAAATTTTTTTTAATATATCAACTCAAAATCTATGATTTATTATTATAATCTATAATGGGTATCAACTAGTTAATATGAAATCCAAAAACGATATCTTTTTTCATATCAACACAAAATTAAAAACCACTTACTAAATAAAATATTCATCAATATTAGTTCCAAAATATCATTTATAATTAAACCATGATTAGGTAAATAATAATTTTAAATTTTTATTAACTGTCGCATGTTTCTAATAGAAAAAATTTATTTCATCCTCCGAGATTTCCATCAGCCACATCAAAATATTCTTAAAACATTTCTCAATAATAAGGATATCTTTACTATACAACAACCATGTTCGCTAAACAATGATTTATTCATAAGATTATACTGAAAAACATCCTCCACAACCCTCACATAGACAAATCCCTGAACACATTATAGAAAATTTCATACCATTGGAACTATTCATTGAATGTTTTATTCTAGAATTGTGTGATTAGAAATATTGGAGTAATTTTTCTCCAAAATCACAAATGACAATATATAGAAGATACAATCCACTATATTTGATACCTATCAAATTATTTTCATTATTTATAATAAAAAATTTATAATGAATAAAAAATATATACCATTATATTAGATACTAGTTATATGATTTTACTCCATTAAAAACAAAAAATATAAAATAATGGGTTGTTAAAGAACAACTATATTTAAATTCATATTCTAACTCCCACTTTATATTACAAGGAAACATCTTCAAAATCAACATGGATAGTTAAAATTCAATAATGATTCATGCCACTGGGAACTTTACTATAGTGCGTATTACCATAGTCGAATACACACGAAGATAAAGATCCATCCACTCAATACATTATCCATAAATTTTAAAATTTTCAAAATTTTTTCTGTATATTTTGAAACATATTGAATATAATACTCACCATAATCAATAATATGTGAGTCATTTCCATTTTAAGATGACTCTATACTTATGGTATATTCTAACTAATAGACCACTTTACACATACATATCATCTCCTCAAAGGGCCTAATAAATCACAAATTAATATTACCTCTATATTAAAATATATAAAATCAATGACTATAAAAAACATTTAAATACATATTTTTATGGATACTAATCCCAAAAAGCCTCTTTAACATATAAGTACATTAAGACTAATGATATTTTCGACCACAATAAGCTTCAAAAATACATTTTACCCTATTTAAATACTAATATATCAGTAACAATATCACCAATTTCATCGCAATATAAGGGTTTTCTACAATTAGAAAAATAATGCACTTCAAATATTAAAATAATTATTCTCATTAACGGTGAAATTTACCAATGTGGAATTATTATCCAATAATCCACCATAGACTATAATTCATTTCACCATCATATGCTCTAATTTTTTTTAAAAATCAGTAAATTTAAATATTCTGTTATGGGTAAAATATATTGTAGAGGCATCATTGGGTACCATAGGTAAATTATAGTATAATACACATTCATGATGAAAAATTACTGGTATGGTCAAATATAATAATTCATTGTACAATATTAAGATCTATTACCCCCTCTATATATATTCTCACAAAGTGTAACACCTGAGAAGAAATTATAGTATGCCTTCCCTTCTAGAGAAATAATAGCCCAGTACATGTGGTTTTATTCAAAAATTTCAAGAAAAAAACATTATCAAATTTTATAGTATTTTTAATGAAATTAATTTCCTATTTTAATTAAAAATGAACAAATTATTTTATTTTAATTGATTACTATTTTTTAAAATATTTGTATTTGTCAATAGAAGAAATTGTAATTTTTGAAAACTCTTTTTTATTTTCATTTAAAATGTCCAAAAATTATTTTAATTCCATTGTAATTTAGTTATATTCTCATTTTTTTATAAATTATATAATAATTTATATAATAATAACCTTTGTAATTTATTTTTAAAATGTACAATTCTGATCTTAAAGAAGTTTTTTTTCTAAAAACTATTTTTCATTGAATTTTATGAATTTTTATTAAAATATATTTCTACAACATATAGAAATTTAATATTGTAAAATGGATTCCTCATATTTATAATAATAATTTATATAATTTGATATTTTAAACTTATTTTATTTTCCTTGTGAATTTTAACCATGATAAAAGTTATTTACCCTAGTAAATTTTTAAAAACTAATTTAAAACATTGAGCTAATAATTTAAAAAATCTACAATACCATACTTTATCTTACTCTATGAGTGTGTTTTTACCATTAATATGTATAATAATATTAAAATTTTATTTTTTGTTAGTAGTTTTTAATTGGGAACCTGATTGAATTTCATGAATAGATGTTTAATTTTATTCAACATTAAAAAAATCCATCTCTGTATTTTATTAAATTTTTGGGAGTTGAAATTTGTTTATGGATTTATAAAAAATCCTAAAAATTTATTTTTTAAAATTATTTATCTAAAAAGTTATAGAAACCAATTTAATAATTAATTTCTCTATAATCTTTATAGAGGAAAAAGTACCAACGGTATTGGGTTATACTTTGATGGATTTGACTTTTCTTATGAGGCCTTGATTCTGAATTGATAGGAACTGGTTTCTCTGAGTGCCTAAAAAGTGATTTTATTAGTAAAAAGTTAATTTTCTATCACTAATAAATGATAGTTTTTCTCATTTGTATATGTGTACTTCCACCTCCACAAATAAATAAAATTCATTTTTAATATTTTATATTAAATGAATATTATAAATATTTTTATAATAATTATATATGAAATAAATATCCTGATCAACATTATATGGATGTTGTATCCATGAAAATGATTCTAGCACTAAAACTACCAAAATGGAATCTACATGAAAAATGATTTTAAAAATGTGTTATTATTAAAAGGGTTCCTAAATGTTATAAGTTTACCTTTTATGATACTATAATAATTTATAGGGTTCTTATATATAATAATAATAAATTTATCTTGTTATAGATTAGTCAAAAATAACAAACAAAGATTGTTATAACTGAGGTAAGGTATTATTTCACAATCCCATCCTTATTTGAGATTATTTATTTTTTAAGATTTTTTTGGAGGCATTATATAATTTTTTTTATATTAAACCATGTATATTTTCTTCTAGTCATATTATTTATTGTTTTTAATCTATTAGTTCTATGTTTCACATTAATTATTTTAACACTCCTAAATTCTAAAATAATAACATTGCTTCCAATTATGTAAATGATTTAATTATTTTTAAATAAATTTATTATTTTAAATATCTTAAATAATAAATAGTTCTTAGTTTATATTTTTTTAAAAGAAACATTATTTTTATCTTGTATAACATGCAACACTATGTTTATGTTTCATTACTTATAATACTGATTTTAAATGAATTTTGAACTAATATTATATTATTAAAATAATAGTTATCACTTAGGAGTTATAATGGGAGAAATATTGATTATTAAGTAATTTATTAATATAATGGTTACATATTTACTAAACATAAAATAAAAATCATTTAAAATAATAATATAATTTTTTTTCTGAAAAGTGGTATCATTTTTCAAAAATGGGTTAGTCGCACTTTATACACATAAAACAAAGTAAATATTTATGAATTTTAGAAATTTTATTTTATAAAATGAAATTAATTTCATAAAATAGAATATCAATTTTGACTTAGGGTGAACTTTTGGGAATTCCCTAAAATCATAAATTTGTTAATTAATAGTGAATATTAATAAATTTTAATTGAAAATTGTCTTTTAAATTAAATTCTTACGGTATATTTATTATGATAAATTGTGTTAATGAACCAATATTTCAATTATATATCTACTAATCATATATAGGTAAATAAAATAATTTTTATGTTTAATTTTTACATAAAAGAAGAGTAAACTTTTCAGTATTTTCCCTGTGAAAACCCCTTTCCTTATCGCATCTCCTAGATTAATTTTAAATATAAATTTTATCTTTTGTGAATTTAATTATGAATAATAGATTATATATTTTTAATATGAATAATTTATATTTTATAATAATGTAAAATAAATTTTTGACTAATATCTATAGTGAAAATAATAAAAATTTGCTATCGCATTTAATAGAAAAATTGATATATTGTGGGGGTAAATTAAGAAGATAAGGTTTAAAAGTTCTTTTTTTTAAAATCCTATTTTCTATCTAAATATCCTTACTAACCTTCAAAATTATAAATATATTTCCATTGTTATTTATTTATCTTGTTATCAACTTCAACATTTTGTATTATTTTTGAGAAATTACCATGTAATTTCCCAAAGGGTTCCCTTTTTCCACTAATAATATATCACTCCCGAACATCACTTATTAATACTTAAAAATACCTATATCATGGCTAAAACCTTCTAAATACTCTTGGAAATATCTGTAGTAACATTCTAGATCTTATGGTCATCCCAAAATACCATCCCCAGGGTCCTTAAGGGGAGATCCCAAAGGGGTTTCTCTTAGTGATTGTAATTATCATCAAAAATATATTTCATTTTATTTATTCTATTTCCACATAGAATTATGAAATAAAACATCCAATTTAATAACACCATTATATCCCATTTATGATATTTTTTAATTTTTATGGAATAATAATTATCTATCTCCACTTCTATCAAATGGGTTGTAAAATCATCTTTCTTTTGTACAATAGCCTAATACCTAATGAACCACTGTCATTCATTTTTCCATTACCACCTCTCATATTAGGAAATATTGATGTATTTTCCAAAATAATAAGATATTTATGATATTATTAAACTTAATTGACTTTAATATAACATATATCTTTTAATGTTCTATGTAATTTAAAATACGATAATGTTGCTCTTCTCTATAGCGGAATACTTCATTATGAAGTAATGTGATGTATTTTCACCTACACATTGATGGGATTATGATAAGTTTATAATTAATGAATATATATGATATATATGATATTTTATTTATTATTTAAATTTAAATTAATTCCAACTTTTTTACTCGTTCACTCATTAAGGGAATGATATAGTCACATGTGCGCATTCACAACCTACCACATCCATTAAGTTATGTGATTCATTTTCCACGTTCGACATTAAAAAATTGTTATAATGATATATATACAATGTGTAAATACGATATATATAAAATAATTTAATTACAAAGATTTTGGATATATATTATATTCATGTGAACTAGGGAATTCAATACAAAACATGCTTGAGATAATAAAATGAAATTAACACATTGAATAATGAAAATAATTAATTGTTCTTAAAAAATTAGAGAAAAATGTAATAAAATGATAATATTTTATATTATATCAATTAATATGAATATTTTATAAATAAAAAACATTCTTAGAACCAAAATAATTTATTTGAATGTATGTTCAACCAAATGGAATCGTAAGGTAAGTGATATGGGCTCCATTAACATTCCATTGAGACTTATTGGTTATTATACATCCGTTTACCTTACTATGGTGTATGAATTGTACTATTTTCATTTAACACCATTATGAATTCATAATTCAGGTTATTTTATGTTTTTTTTGAATACTTCATTCATGGGTGTTTGACCTCAAAATGACCAAGTGGTTAAATTAATGTACAATCCCACTTTCTTTTGTGATTGTTAATATTCTCTAGAAACAATATATTTTTATCATTTTTTATTAGAAATTAATTTTTTTCTCATGTTAAAATCACCTCCCACAATGTGTGCATCTCCTGGTATTGCATTGGGAGGAGAGAAATAGTGACCCCAGAGTCCCACCTCTAGTAGGTCCTGGGTTGGTGACTTTCATCGAGGGTATAATGAACATGAATATAAGAGGAATTAACCTCTAATAGAAACACATGCATAATAGATATAAGATTGAAACCATCTAAATAATAATCAGTCTACAATACATAAGAAAATCCATGTAATCAAATGTAATTTCTTTCAAGAACTACTAAAACTGAAATGTATATGTGAAAATTCCAAATGAACGTAATGACCAAAGAGACCATGAATCCCAAAGAGTTATTGCAACCCACAATATAGTTGTGACATGATGGATCTCCAACCTACTCCAAATAACTTCCAAAATAGTTTATATATATGAAGGTTGAGTTTAAGAATATACTCAGTAGGATCTTACCAGGTGCCTCTCTTGAAAATGCCATAAAATAAAGCTAAATCACGGTAAAAAACAAGTGAAACTAACTCATCACCTACATTGGTATACTATGATACCAGCCTCACTATGTAATCTCTCACCAAGTATCCCATAACGAGATTATAAAATAAAAAAATAACATCAATGGTACCCTGCTACTGCTTCCCCACTGGTTTTCCGCTCTGCCCCAATGTCATAGTTCTTGAGAATATCCCTGCCAAAGGATAACCTAACAAAAAAATGGGTGAATTACTACAATATTAACCTCAGGAAACACACAACCACATCCACATTACCAAAAGTAGCTAGATATTTTCTCGGAACCCCCACATCTCTCATAGTGTGTATCATATTTTGAGTATTATACCTCAATTCATCACAACTTATACACCATGTAATGATCCTCAAGTCGTCACATAATATACATGTTATACCTATAGTAGTCCTTCAGATTCTATATACAGAACACATGTGTGTAAAATAACTTCAATTAATAATACCCTTACACACATATATATTAGGAAAATTAGCCATTGTTCATAATAGCACAGGTATATAACAAGATAATATAGTGAGACAAAAGGGGGTAGTAATCTATTCATCCTCCTCTTTGAGATGTTGGGGAAACCCCCCTCCCCCCCCCACCCCTTGGGATTAGAATCCTCGGTGTGAAAGTTTCACCTACCAATATAGTGGAGTATGATATTGAAACAAAAAAAATTGAGAATATAATATAGCTCACAACCACACTATTTCCATAACCTACTCTCAGAATCAACTACAGCTAAAATCTCTTAGACTCCTTATTGACACTACTAAGACTATATATCATATAAAAACATAACCATTAAAAGGGATATATTAAATTAATTTATCTCTTTATATTGTATTTAATTTATGATAAATAATTATTTAACAAGTATCATTTCTATGTTACATCACATTACCATTTCTACAAATACGCATTCCCTTCAGGCATATGTATACTGATTCCATAGATTATCATAATTTCAACCTCATTACTGCATCCCATAAAGATCCAACCTATTGGGATAAATGTTTATTTCTTTATATAATGTCATTACATTCCAAATCACTAGCTTTTATTGGAAAACATTCAATTCTACCCAAAAACAATGGGGAATCACGCTATGTAGATGAACTAACATACCATTCTTTGACACATCTAGTATGAGAGTAAACTCATCCAGACACAAGGATAAAAACAACAAATGTATGTGGTGTACCCCAAACATAATCACCTCCCATGGAAGGAGAGTAACAAAACAAAGTCACTTAACTCAAGCAGTGGGAAATAGAATGAATATAAACAAACATCCAAGATACAGTCTGGACAACTGATTCAATCAATAATATTGCATTAATAACAATGATTAAGTCAATTTTTAAAACATTTTTTCTTCAATAATTTCCTCTCTAACAGCCAAATTCATAAAATGATGCATCTCACTACTCTTTGCGTCAACTGTTTCCATAACAACTGTGCCTCCGGGCCCCATGTACCCCAACATCCCATTTGAAGAAGCCTTCCTTGACTCATGTCTCATCCATGACCTCTCATAGAAACCATATTTCCCGTCTAGGATATTCCATTCCAATATCATGTCACAACATTAGAAGTAGTAAAAAAACATAGAAACCTAGATTTTGGCCCTAAAGCAAGGTATTCACCCTTTAGAGACAGTGAAATCATTTTTCACCAATGTATAAGGTACATCACCTTTATAATCAAGAGGGAAACATAGGCCCTAAAGAGTCAATATCTTTATCACACAACTAGATCTTATTTTATATTAAACTAACTGATTCATTATTCATAGGTTCCAACTACATGACTCCTAAGAAACAAGTTATTATAATCTATCAAAAATTAATTAAAAAATTAGTTTAACATACCTTTAATTATTTTATCAACAAGAATAAATATAATTAATGTTCATTAACCAATTTACATAATAATTAATACATGAATCAATTTGGTTAAAATAATATTGAAAAAATAATTGGATTCATTATACATGCCTCATTCTCTTTTAAAAAAATTAATTTTAAATTAATTCTTACACTACGTTCGTTACAAATTTATATCAGGAATAATATACTAAAAAAATAACTTTTTAGATATTACACTATCTAGAAAATTAAGACGCAACCCATTATCATGGTATAAAGAAACAACATCAGCATGTGATCACCATAAATTCTTTAATCATGTATAAATAATTATTTGCTCAATTTCACTACAATGTAATAGGAAAATTCATTCTAAATATATACTTTCACATAAATAAATAGAGAATCAATGAATCTATAACCTCCGAAGGTTTTTAATGTTATTTAAATTAGAACATACCATGAAATTGATCTTCGATTATCTCTCCCACAAGAACTTCATCCAACCAATTACATTAAGGCACCACCGCACCAACAGAAACCAATATATACCTTATTATAACCATGGATAATCAATTTATTTAACATTGTGATAATATATGAGAGGAAACAATATCATTAACTAGACTAACTTCTAGAAAATGGAGTAAAACACACATTGTATCAGGCCAGTTCATAACAGATCGAATATGGAAGCCCAATATCTATTCCCATGGAAGGGATATCCAAAACGTCGAATAGGGGTTTGTTTGGTCACATGGAGTTGAGAGAGATATATTGTATCTATAGTGTTTGAGAACTCATATGACTGTAAAATGTTTCTAAACACTCTGAAGTGTGTAATTAAGTGATGTGTAATCCCCTTTCACATCGTGTAACGCCTTGATGTCAGTTTTTGTCGAAAAACATTACAGCTTTTCAGTTTTATTTTATTTTTCATCCCCAAAATTTTACAAATTTTGAAACCCTTATTCACAGTGTCTAACACATCGTGATGTTAAATACTTCCCTAATTCCATTTTCAATATACTTAAATACTATATACATTCTATGGGCCTCTTCCATGCTCTACAAGACTCAATAACAAGTGAAGGGTTTATCCATGCAGCTCTAGTATGTTACATCAAATACCACTCAAAACATTCTCTTCCTTTAGAATCCAAAACCAGTCTAGGGAAATAATATAAATGGGGTCTTCTGAACAGCCACCCTATGAGAACACACTCAAGGTTCTCATCACCATAACAAATTATCACCTCAAAAGAGGAACACTCACTAACCATGCAACAAAAACCATCTATTAAACAATCTCTTGCGGGATATACATTTCAAAAGAGAGCATGCCCCAAACAGAAAAAAAAAGAAATCCATATCACAATCAAGAATAGTCTATAACCAAAAAATGAACAACAATACAGGAGAATATCTAAACATCAAATATCATGGAGAAATGATTGAATATCTACAAATCATATTCCTTATAAATATCTTACACAACACCATTCGACAACATGACAAGAACTGTTGGGATATCATTCCCTCACAACACATTTTACTAGTTTTAATGGATCTTTATAGGCTACTTCTCTATGTTCGCATCATTTTCACAATCAATATCTCCAAAATTTATTATTTGAGAGTCATCATGAAGATAATTACGGTGCTGTGAAATATGAAAAACATTGTGTATCTGGATCATCTGTGGGGGATGCACTATCTGATACTTTAGGGATCCAATATTATCCAACTCCACAAAAGGCCCCAAAACATGAGAGAAATCTTAATCCTTTGAAAAAATCATTTCTTCCCATGATTTGGAGTCCCCATTAGAAACACATGATCCCCAACTCCAAACTCCAGATGTCTCCTCCTATGATTTGCATATGATTTCTAACAATCTGACACTGCTTGCATCATCTTGTGAATATTTTGAATCATCTCTATCAAATTTTTTACCAATTATGGCCTATGAATAAATTATTCTCTAACCCGAGTCCAGAACAACAGCGAAAAACAAGGTGGCTATACAAGGATTCAATTATAACCATTAGGATGATTGTGTGAAAGACACTCTTATAAGCTAACTCTACCAAGGGAAGGTTCCTCATCCAGGAATCTCTAAAATCTTGGATACAAGAGAACAATATTTCATTAATATTTTGGATGATCTTCTCCATATGACCATCCATCTATAGATGAATATTAGAGTTACAACATATGTGAAAACCAAAATCATCTTGGAGACATCTACAAACAATGGAGGTAAAAAAGTATCTTGATCAAAAGTGATATTCTTCTGGGCCTCGTGGTGTTTCACCACCTACTCAGATACAACCTCAATAAAACCTCCAATGATATCAAATACATGATCGTCAAAAAGTGGGATAATTTCATCAAACAATCCACTACCACCCATATTGTGTCACAAGCTCCCAATGATCATGGTAAATGGGAAACAATGTCCATTGAGATTTCCTCCCACTCCCACTAAGAAATATCATATAGCTACATCAAACCATTGAGAACATGGTTCTTATAATTCTCCATCTATAAAACGAAACATCTAGAATAATACTATGTCATTCCACACATCATACCAAGCCACCAAAACTCACATATCAATGGTTGATAAATATTATTCATCCTAGGATGTATTTCCAATTGTAAAATATGGAATTCTATGAAAACCATCTCATGCATCACAAAGGAAATGAAAATAATTCCCTAATACATCCCTCTGTACTTTTATCTTCTAAAAAAACATATGGGGACTTTCTACAAAGATTACGTCTTTCCATACCACCACCTCAAGATGCCTTAACTAAGACTCCTCCCCATGATGCACCTGAGATGACTACATCGTAATCTGAAAAAGAAAACTTCTTCCCCCGACTACTCCCATATCTATATTCCATGTTGAATGTTCATCCATCACTCACCCAGCTCTAGGTTCATGCAATGAAACACTAAGCGACTTCCAGCTCAGTGAATCAACTACAACATTTCCCTTCCAGGTGTATTTGAAACATTGATGTCATAACATTATACGAAATACATCCACTATCATTGTAACATGTTCAAGTCACATTGGGACAATACATACCTTAAGCATATATGATCGGTGAAGACCAAAAAACACTATCCTATGATGTAATGTCTCAATAATGAAGGAAAAACACCACTGCCGCCATCTCAGAATTATGGGTGGAATGGTTATGCTCATGGTGACATAACAGTAGAGAGTCATATGAAATATTGGATCAATAATACATTATAATAAAACCCAACCCAAGATAAAGTGTTTCATTGGAAACATCAAAATAAACTCTTACAGATGGAAGAAAAAGATATTGATCATTGAATAGAAACTCCTTCAGATACTCCATTGATTTCTGACACTAATTATTCCATATAAACGCCTGATCCATTTTAAAAAAGGTTGTTAGGGGAGTGTCTACCAAAGAGAAATCAATTATGATCCTCCTGTAATATCCTACAAGACCAAGGAAAATTCCCATATCTACAAATGTCTTAGGGGATTTCCAAGACACATATTTTTCTCCCTTTTATGGATACATAGATACTCCCTAATGGGATATAGAAAGCCCCAAGAAACAAAATTCTAATTCCCAAAACTCACACATCTAAAACTTTCAAAACATCTATTCCAGATGAAAAAAATCCTAAAATTGTACATAGATTATCTACATTTCCCTCCTTAAACATGAGTTATAAACATATTTCATCAATTAAAACCACCAAAGACATATCGAAGAACCCATGGAACATATCATTCATTAACCCCATGAACAAAGATGAATCATTCTTCACACATAACAACATCACAAGAATCTCGTAATTCCCACAAGGAAATAGAAATAAATATTTAGGAAATATTCATCCTTTACAAAAATATGATGATATCCTGACCACATAAAGATCTTATAGAACCAATTTTCACCATTTAGTTAATCAAATAAGTCATCACAGCAAGGAAGATGATAGTATTTTTTACTATGCCTTAGTTTAAGACATTATAATCAATACACAACTATAATCGGTCATCAACATTATTTATGAACAAAACTAGTTCATCCCACGGTGACACACTCTGCCAAAAAAACCCACACCTCTATAGACCATCGAGCTATATATGCATCTCTCACAACTCACAAGGTTCCATCCAAAATAGAGACATCTTGACAGAAGACAAGAATATCTATAGATCAATCCTAATATCGATATATCATCGAGGGGGTAATGAAAAAACCTACTATTAAAATAAATTAGGGTAATCTTCTACAACCCTAGGAAACACAATCTTATGAACCACTAGAAAACTCTTTATCAACTCATCCACCAAGGATGACAAGGTTGGAACACACCTCTGATCCATCTGAGGGTCTCACTCACCAACAAACACCATAGTCTCACCATCAGCATCGAAGAACACCACTGTCCTCCTAATGAAATCTATGACATCCTACGATGAATACAACTAATATACTCCAATTATAATGTCAAATGGTTTTTTATATAAATATAGGAAATCATCCCATGAGTTGTGCTACCCTATAACTAGATCACATTTTCTACCTAATTCAATGATGTCATCTTGACCTCCAACTGGTGTATTCAATGACAAGGGAATTAGAATCCACTCCACCTCAATTCTAAAATCCCAGAAATGATAAGGTTATATGAAGAAGCTTATCTATCCATGAAAAAATAGTGCACGCATGTATAAAACAAGAAAAGGGTACCTGAATAACGGTTGTGTCACCTGGCGCTAGCAACACTAAAGGATGAAGTTGACCATGACTGGTTACATTACTTCTACGACCCTACTGACTACCACATTCATTGGCGAACAATTGTATTTTAGGGAGGGGAGAATCCTAGGTATGTCCTATACTAACCCCATTTACTCTTTACTAATCCCAATATGGAGAAACCTTCTCCTATTATCTCAGATGGAATTTCCTAAACATAGGAACCTAAAACGGAACAACTATCACATGATGACATCTCAAAAACGCCAGTCACTATCACATCAGATGATTGTAGCCTCTATTACAAATATGTGCTTGACCCCTTTGCATATGCTTCAAAGCTATTATCCATGGATAAATGAGGATTTTCAGGCCTGGGACCTACCCTAATAGATCATAATTTATTTTTTCCAAAAAAATGGGAACCCTATACCACATCTCTACATCGAGATGAATCCTAAAGACCCCCCTCTCGTGTTGATCCAATTCTGTAAATCATCCTCTTGATCACCACTGCTTTAACTATAATCTCATGATATGTATCCAACATAAATGAGGTGAATTAATGTCGTATCTCTAGTTTAAAATCCTTATAAACATGCCTCACACTAGCCTCCTTGTCTGGAAACTGGTCTGAAGCATATCCCAAAAGGTTCCTGAAATGAATTCGAAACTCTCACACAATGGATCTCCCATTATAAAATGTAAGAAACTCCTAGAGAATGGATTCCATCACATTTGAAGAATAAAATTTCCCTCCAAGATTGTATCAAAACTCCTCCCATGAGACTACCGACTCCTTAGGATCCCCATGGAATAAGAACCACCACTAAATCATTTCCCCACACAGTATCCTCAAATCCAATGAAACCTAATCCTATTTCTGAGAACGGATCGAACTAATAACTATCTAAACCTCCTCCAACTATACTACTATGATTTATATAAAACTAAGCCCTCATACATCTTCACACTATGTTGCGAAAACTATATGTTCTTCCTCCTCCATGTTTGGTTGTCGTCAACCTCTACCATGAGGAGATCTACTAGTGCAAACTAAAAAAGATATTCTACATGAAACTAAATAGAATGTCAAGATGGAGTCATACCTATAAAATAATAAATAGTGGGTTCTTCTAAACTATATAATCACATGGCATACCCCATGATTCTTTCACTCCCATAGAGAAAGATTAATCGAACACTACCATCTTCCTCGAGATACAGGGAAAGGAATGAAGAAAAACAATCAATCTAACCACCAACCAAACTACAGATTCACACAATCATCCAGCATTGATAAAAATTGTTAATCCCAGCATTAACCCATTATGTCACCTCTAGGGTACTCCACAACACCCATATGCTTAAAGGTATTCATTGTGCCACTCCATGTGTCAAATTCTACCACAAAAACATTGCATCCCTATCCCACATACCAAAACAGCCATCCCGGCCTAGCCATCCCAGGTATACATCTCATATGGGTCCTCCTACCCCCAAAAACCACCCAATCCCCTTATACTCTGCCAACCTAGGCACATGTCACATAATTTAGCAGCACAAAAAAACAAAGAAATCGACCTCTTAACCTCAAATCAAGGCATTTAGTCATCTCACACAATGAGATCTCACTACTCAAAAGCATATAAAACATAGCCATTACACGAAATAGAACATCACAAGCCCTATAAAAGAATTATACTTATCACACAACCAGTTCTTATTCAATCGTGAAATAATCAATTCCTTATTAAAGGTTTCAAACTATGATAATCCAATGAATCAAATTATCCAAAGCTATAAAAAATTAAATAAATAATTAATTTAACATTCCATTGATAATTTTATCAGTAATATTCATCATGATTAATTTTCATTACAAATTTTAATTATAAATTAATACTAAAATCAATTTTATTAACATCGTATTAAAACAATAATTAATCTCAATAACCATTCATATTTATCATTTACCCAATTAATTATAAATTAATTTTGGCTTTATGTTCCTTAACAATTTATATCAAGATCAACATGCTAAACCACAAAAGGCATTGATATCACATTATCTAGAATATAAGAAGCCAAACTATTATAATGATATAATGAAAAAAATTATATGTTATCATTTTAAATTCTTCAATATGTTTCAAATAATTATTTTTTCAATTTTATTACAATCTAAGGGAATAAATCATGCTAACCGTATGATTGCATGTAAATGTATTGAGAAGCAATAGATTTTCCACCTCAAAGGTTCTTTGAGATTCTTTACATGAGAATAGACCATGAAATGGATCTATAATCACCACTCTTGAAATAACTACATCCAAGAGAGTATTTTAATGCACCACCACACCAACACCAACCGAGAGAAACCCCATAAGAGCCTTGGGTAAGCAACCACCTAAGCACTGATAGAAGATATGAAAGGAAACGAGAAAAAACATGTATTAATCACTAAAAAATGAAAAAAAAAACCATGGATCAATATAGGTCACCACAAATAAATGATGGAAGCCTAGGATCGATTCTCATTGAAGGGATCTCTAATAGTCCAAAGAGGGGGTCACTAGTATAACAACCTTTTTTTATTACATTCATACCTTATTTAATGACACAAAATTACACTTAATATAACCCAAATGATTGATATGTATAGTGTGATGGGAAATTAGAGACATTACCTAACTTTTAAAAACATGAAATACAACATCATTATTGAAAACATCATTTACATGACCTCAACATTCCTTCGTACCTAAAATTTCAAGGGATAAACTGAGGACAAACATAAGAAAGTGTTGACATATAAAGACTAGTATGGGAATAAACATGGAATAACATGAGTAAGGCAACACATTTTTGAAGTTAGGCATATCAATGGTGCATAAAAGTAATATGAACATAAAGGTTATATATAACATGATAATCATAACATAGAAATGTGTCAACAATATAAAACATTTCATCATAGGTCAAGGTTAAAAGTCCATGACATCATAGTAGAAATATTACCATAAATGAATTAGGTAAAAACTTATTCCAACATGTTATATCATGATACTAAACATTAACCAATTCATTAAAATACTATATAATTCAGGGAGAACCCATCATGTTTATTTAATTCCCATTCTTATATATGCAACATAGATCATGAATCATGAATTAATTCATCATCATAATTTTTTACCTAATCAAGTGGTTTGGAATAAATACATATAATTCTTGAATAAACTTTTATATGTTTATAAAATTGAACAGACTTGATAAGGAATGGATACAGTATTCACTTGACCAATGTTTTTGGAATAGAGATTGAATGTGAATTTTCGGCAGCCTAATGGCATGGCATAAAAATTCATAAAAATGGTTGATGAGAGGGAAAGAGATATCCCATCATATATACATGAAATTTATAGTAAAAGGGTCAAATAAATACATGACATAGCATAAGTAATTTGAAATTAGAAAGAATAATATACTAACGAATCTTGATGAAATATGAGAAATGGAATAACTATTATGAAATTTTTGTAAGGTAACTGGGGTATGTGGGAGTGATTGATGAGAGAGATAGGGGTCTCTCATTATTAAAACCTAATAATAAAAGTATGTGGGAGGTGTGAAAATATACCCCATTTTTTAATTTAAAATAAATGGATGTTACAATATAAGGAATCTGGGATAAAAATGAGAATACATGGAATCATTACTTGAGTGTGTGACTTCAAAAGCATGAAGAGGGGATTTTTGAGATCTTGTAGAGTGTTGGGTGGATTATAGAGAGTGTAGAACAGAATAAGGATGTGATCTAAGTGTTTTTAGAGAAGATAAGTGGGAGCTTGGGTGGGTTTATATAGGAAATGAGAGATGAATTCTTTAATATTTCACAAACATAGGTTTTGGAATCTATATGAGTAAATATTCAAAAAAAAACCAAAAAATGTTTTTGGCACTTTATTTCTTCCAATTTAGAGTGGAAAAAATTATTCTATATGGCATTGGGCTAAGGATATTATAATATTTGCCTTTCTAATGCGGAGTTGAGTCACATTATTTATGAAATGAACACAAAATCATAGAATATATTATACATTTTTGGGGATTCACTAAGGAATTATAAAACATTAAAATAAAATACATAATCAAATTATTTTAAAGGTAAAACATAGATTTGGCCAGTGTTATATTTTATATTGTTTATTACATAACTAGTGGGCCATTATGATTTCATAAAAAACACAATATATTTATATGGTATGTAATTTTTACCCAAATATTTCGATTGCCTCAAAAAATTAAAAAAAATCACTGTTTGATAATTTAGAGGACCTAATTGCTAAAATAATATTCATTTTATAAAAATTATTTTCTAAATATGTCAAATTTTAATTTTAAAATAAAAACTGACTTTTATTGAATGTTGAAAAGTATTGGAAAAAATAGTTTTTAAATAATAATAAAAATTACATATAGCCTCAAAAAAATTATATGATAATTTATATTTAATAAAAAAATAATAATAAAATTTTATTAAAAAAATATTTATTAATTAATCATAATATATTTCTTAATTCAAATTAAATATTAATCAAAAAATACTATTTTTCCTTAAAAATTAATAAAAAATTAAAGTATATTCATTATTATGTACAAAAAATAATGTATATAATCATAATGTTAGGGTCTTGATACATATCCGGTAATTACCCCCAGCATACGCCATAAGACTAAGGTATGTGATGTAGGAGCTTTCAAGGGGTCGTTCAGTGAACATGTTTTGGGTTGTGATCTTGATGAGCTTGAATTTCTCCTATAAATGGTTTCAATCATAGTTAAGTTATTGGATATTTTATTGGGCTTGGTCTAGGAAAAATCCCATAAATTCTATCTCTCTTGGAAGCACAAATAAATGAGCTTCATAGGGAATGCTCCAACAGGTTGAGTCCATCAACTCCTTTTTCTATATCAGAAGGATTTATTAAAACCCTATATTTCTAATAGTCATGTGATCACTGTTCAATGTCTATATTATCAATGGTAATGATATATATCGGTACATTAAATCCAAATAGATTTAATAAAAAATAGAGGGCATGTGTTTTGTATATTTATTTTACAATATAATACATTTAATTAAATAAAAGGTTTAATTTCACATATAATTGTTTTGGTCATTACAATCATCCCCCCTTAAAAAATTTCACCAATGAAATTTTCTATTCCCAAATCAAAATAGATGAGGGTAACTTTGTTTCATCACCTCCTCTAGTTCCCACATTGCTTCTTCAAACTTATGGTTTATCTACAATACTTGGATATGCTGGATTGTCTTATTCTATTGAACATTGTCTCTACAATATATGATCATCATTGTCTTATACACATAAGAGAATTCATTCTGCAATTGTAAAACCTAAAAATCAACTACATGTGTTGGGTCATAAATGTCCTTTCTCAACAAGGATACATGGAATGCCTAATGTACTAGATATAGGCTATGTGGTAGTTCTAGTCAGTATGAAACCTCTCTAATGTAATCAAGGATCTCAAAATGGCCAATGTACCTAGGTATAAGATTTTCCATAGTCTCATATATCATTACTCTCTTCCATGGAGATATGAAATGGAATAACGTGTCTCTAAACATCAAACTCAAGGAGTTGTCGATGATTGTTAGCATAAATTTTTAGTCAACACTAACCCACCCTAATGTGCTGCAGAATAGTTTTAACCTTCTGCTCTATTTCCTCGAACATTTTAGGACATAATAGTTTTTCCCCAATTTAATCATAAAAAGAATTTGTTCTCAACTCTTCCCATAATGGAATTCATAGGGAGACATTTTTTCTCTTTAGAGGAAACATATTTTTGTAAGAGAAATAAACAAGATGAAGATTTGGATCCCATCCTCCATTCATGTCCAATGATTTTTCTCTCTACATATCTTCATGTGTGTACATAGTATGCTTATAGTGGACATTAGATTAAGGGTGATTGGTCATGCTATTGTTAATCTGAGAATTTATAGAATATTAGATAATAATCTAGAATATTGAGTTGAATCTTTGATCTCGATCTAATAAAATCGATAGTTGTACACCATATAGCCTCACCACTTCTATGATTTATATTTGTGAAATTTATTCTAATGAGAAATCATCATGAAATGAAATTATATGTGTAGTCTTTGTATAAAAATCCACCATAACCCAGATAAATTGTTTTTCCTATTGAGTTCTTAGGAATCCAGCTGAAATGGACTATGGTGATGTTTTCCCATTTCCATGTAGTTATGGGTAATGGTTTCATCATCACCTCATAATTTTTTCATTTCCACCTACACTTTTTTATATAAACAAAATCATGATATATATTTTGTGATCTCTTTCTTCATAATGTCCAACCAATAGTGTTCTAGGACATCTTGATACATCTTTTTTCTTCCAGGGTGGATAGAGAAGGTTGGGATATCTAAATTAGCCAAATAACCTTATTTAAATATGTATTTGATTGTATATAAATCTTAAAAAACCTTCTTCATTAACATTGAACTCTGAGGATTTCCTTTTTCAAACAGTTTCCACTTTCTATTGAATTCCAACATCATCTCATTGATAATCCCTTAAAATCCATAGAAGAGATTGTTGAGAAATCATTTTCAAAAGGATTGATGGTACTCTTTCATTTATGACTCCCTTTTACATCTGATTCATGTCTATGAAGATCATATACATCTCAATTTACATCAATTTATTTGCTACTAGATCCTTTCTACTAAGATATTATTCCACTTTATTTTCTTTCCCCGTATTGTAGTGAATTGAGTAGTCATAGTATTTTATCATCTCTAACCATCTTAGTTGGAACATATTCAACTATTTCTATGTGAATATATACATTAGGATTTTTTGATCCATGTATATTTCACACTTCCCCACAAAGGGGTAATGTGTCCAAATATTCAAAGTAGTGATCACCGCAACCAACATTAGATCATGAGTTTGATATTTCTACCCATGAAAATTCAACAACCTTGAAGCATAGGCAATGAATTTTTCATTTTCATAAACAGATAGCCCATTCCCTACTTTTAAGCATAATTGAATACCAAGAAAATATCTCCACTTGTGGGTAGTGTGAACACATGCCCAGTGATAAACCTCCTTTATAACACCTTGAATCTCTCTTCACATTCATCATTCCTAAAAAAAGCATGACTCCATTCTGAGTTAACATGGTTGTATAGTTTTATATTCATGAGAAATTTCTCATAAATCGATAAAAATACACTGATAATCCATGTAATGTAGGGATATCTATTAAATATATTGTATATAGACATCATTCAATTTCTTCAATATATGAAGAGTCCATTGATATCATATTGCTGGTGATGATATTCCCCATGAATTATAATTATTCTAAAGAGAACATGCATTTTCTATACTTGGACTAAAGCTTTTCCTTTTTCAATGTCTTTCATAGAATACATAAATGATTGTCATGATCCTTATTATTTTTTTGAGTATATTAGAATGTCATCAATAAAAGTATATAAAATTTTGTCGAGGTAATATCTACTTACTCTATTCATCATGTCTAATAATATTACTAGAGAATTAGTAATCTGAATGGAATCACTATGAACTCATAATTCCCTAACCATTAATGAAAAGCTGTCTTTGGGATATCCTCCTTCTTCACTATAACTTGGTAATATCCCAATCGTAGATCCATCGTGAAGATTTATTGTGCTACACGTAACTAATCAAAAAAGGAATCAATTTGTGGAAAAGGATAGTTTTTAATAATAATTATTTTTTTTAGATTGTGATAGTCAATGAAAAAGTGCATTGACCAATTCATCAACAAAAAAATAGTACTGGTTCACCCCATTGTGATGCACATGGGTGTATAATCCCTTTATCCAAATTCCCATGTGGTTGTTTCATTAGATCTCAATGTTCTACAACAACCATTATATATGGATTCTTGGATATTAGAACTTCCCCAGGTATACTATCAATCAAGAATTCAATATCTCTACTAGGAGGAAGGCTAGGAAATTTCTCAGGAAATTCATTAGTTAATTCCCTCACAATAGGCATGTATTTACGGATGGTTACTTCCTTAGACTTGATCATCTGAGCAAGATACTCATGCTCATATCATATTAAATTCCATGCATGGGATGATGGTGATAAAGAATATTAATCCTCCTCCTTTCACTTGTATAGAATCGGGGTTTGATTTCCTATATGGAGAGTGATTCTCCTATAATGAATTTTTTTTTAAGATCTATATAGGGAAATCCAATCCATGCCAACAATTTCCTAAAATTATTCCAAGGGATTTATGGGAAGGTTCTCCATGAAGTTCAATCCAAAAATTGTGACACGGGAGGTGTTATATACATGAGATGCTATAATTTCCCAATTTTCCATTTTCACAGACATCTCTACACTCATGAATTGTAGTGGTGTTTGGATTCATCTAATAAACATTGGGGATATAAAAGACTGTGTAGAACCATAATAAAAAAGTGTGGGCTCTATGATTGTATTAATAACTATAATACCTATCACCACATTATTTTATGGATTCACATTGGTAGTAGTGATGGTAAAATCTCTCCCTTTCTCCCTTGTGGGCTGTTAGTTTCCTCACAAAACCCTTTTCATAGTTCCTTTTTTTGAGTAATTATTTGGTTCCTTGTAGTTGTGGCGTTGAACAATGCTTGAAGTGTTTATTGGAGCATTCCAAACCTTTATCAAAGTAGTTGATATTTCATTCTAGAAATCTTTGGATACGTTCCCATCCTTCCCACACCTAAAACATTTCCTTGTCCCCTTCAATAAATTACTAGGGTGCTTCTTTCTGTAACTTTGGAAAGTGGGGTGTTGAAATTTTAAAGAACCACTATATCTCTATATCTAACTGCCATAATTTAAATTCACCTTATGCTTCGTGCCCCATGATACCTATAAAATTTGTTGATATCTCTTTATACATTGAAGGAAAACAAAAAAAATTCTTTGTAGCTACCAAATTCATTGATCTCTAAAGATTTTTGTAGAAGGGGATTATCCCACCAAATAAGTGGTCAACCATACATTCTGGGGTAATGAAAAATCTAGAGACCTATCGTGCAAGCCTTGTGATTTCTTCTTTATAGTCTCTGATTGATTATTCATATTTTTTCTTTATGGAAAGGAAGTTCATTTCCATCTTAAATCAAAGGATGTGAGAAGATTATTTATATAAAAACATTTTCTAGAAATCCTTTCATACCATCGCTTCTATATCTTCCTCAAGATTCTTATATTTTATCTATGTTCACCATTTATCAACTTAACCCACCATATGATAATCACCTTGAAAAATATTCTCTTGTCTGGTGAATTGAATGATGGATAGGATTTTCTCAATGGAGTTGAACCATTGTTCGACGATTGAGTGATCAGATGATTCGCTGAAAGGAAAAGGCCTTTGTCCCATTAATCACTCGATTGTGACTTCTTCTGGGGGGGGGGATTTCCTATTGATCCTTGTTTCAATTAAAAACATTTTTTTAACTAACAGGGTATTGTGACAAACTTTTTGATTCACACTCCCATCATATTGTGAATCTTATTAGGGCAGTCATTGCATTGATCTCTACATCAGTTGTTAGCCCGATTCCCCCTATTACCAACCATTGGATAGAATAAAAGAAAAAAATGGGGTATTTATTTTAAACTATTCAACAAATATATGGGGATCCAATGACATTAAATGGATAACTAATAAATTAATTTTTTTTTAACATATGAATATACGGGCATCAATCTTTGTTATACATGATCTATATCCAAAAGTATATTCTTAAGGGATTTTTTGTTCCCTTAATAATGGTTCATATTTTTATTATGAATTTATCCAAGAATATCACATGAGTGTAACATCCCCAAATGATAAAGGGTTAAATGGCTAAATGATATGACTCATGTCAACAAGGTGCACCTTCCTTTTCGGGAGCCTGTCTGATTAGAACTCCACAGTTAAGCATGCTTGGCCTGGAGTAGTAATCAGGATGGGTGACCCTCTGGGAGGTTTCCCAGGGTGTGTGTGAGTGAGGACAAAGCACACTGAAAGGACATGTGTTGGCCTGTGGGGACTATCATTAGTCTGATGACCCGTTCGGGCATGTGGGTGGACCCTGGGGTGGGCCCCACATGTCTGCGGGGGCAACTGGTGGTAGCTGGTGAGCCAGGACCCGACGGTCGTGTTAAGGTGGGGTGGCTGTGCTGTCACCGGGACCCGGTTGTCACATTTGGTATCAGAGGAGGAACCCAGCCTTAAGTGCGGTGCACTGCCTGGGTTGAGATGTAGGGCCCACAACGAGGGCGTTGTGCTCTAAAGGGGGGGGGGGTGATTGTAACATCCCCAAACGATAATGGGTTAAATGGCTAAATGATATGACTCATGTCAACAAGGTGCACCTTCCTTTTCGAGAGCCTGTCTGATTAGAACTCCACAGTTAAGCGTGCTTGGCCTGGAGTAGTAATCAGGATGGGTGACCCTCTGGGAAGTTTCCTAGGGTGTGTGTGAGTGAGGACAAAGCACACTGAAAGGATATGTGTTGGCCTGTGGGGACTATCATTAGTCATATGACCCGTTCGGGCATGTGGGTGGACCCTGGGGTGGGCCCCACATGTCTGCGGGGGAAACTGGTGGTACCTGGTGAGCCAGGACCTGACGGTCGTGTTATGGTGGGGTGGCTGTGCTGTCACCGGGACCCGGTTGTCACATTTGGTATCAGAGGAGGAACCCAGCCTTAAGTGCGGTGCACTGCCTGGGTTGAGATGTAGGGCCCACAACGAGGGCGTTGTGCTCTAAAGGGGGGGGGGGGTGATTGTAACATCCCCAAATGATAAAGGGTTAAATGGCTAAATGATATTACTCATGTAAACAAGGTTCACCTTCCTTTTCGGGAGCCTGTCTGATTAGAACTCCACAGTTAAGTGTGCTTGGCCTGGAGTAGTAATCAGGATGGGTGACCCTCTGGGAAGTTTCCCAGGGTGTGTGTGAGTGAGGACAAAGCACACTGAAAGGATATGTGTTGGCCTGTGGGGACTATCATTAGTCAGATGACCCATTCGGGCATGTGGGTGGACCCTGGGGTGGGCCCCCACATGTCTGCGGGGGCAACTGGTGGTACCTGGTGAGCCAGGACCCGACGGTCGTGTTAAGGCGGGGTGGATGTGCTGTCACCGGGACCCGGTTGTCACAATGAGAGTGTCAAACTAGGAGTGCAGAAAGGCCTATTTGCATGCACCAGTTCCCATTCAAGTGTAGATCAAATAAGTGTTTTTACATTTTACCTGTAGATAAATCAATGTCACACCAACATCATTGTTTATATTTAGATCGGGATGTATTTTCCTGATAAAATATGTACTCCATACTCATCGTGATTTTTGGATGTTTTTCTTATACTTAATCTTATACCAATGTATTTCACTACTATTTTCTAAACCTGATAAAAAATAACTACAGATTCCTATAATGCCTACTATGAAAAACCTATTCTTTTTATTACACTCATACATGATTTAATGACATAAAATTACACGTAATACAAAACAAATTATCGAGACATATAGTGTCGTGGGAAATTAAGAACATTACATAACTACATAAAACATGAAATAAAACATCATTATTTAAACCATCCTTTAAATGACCACAACATTGTATTCTACGTAACATTTCACTGGATAACCTGATGAAATACATATGAAAGGGGTGAGTTATAAATCCCAATAATAGAATAAACATGGATTAACATGAGGAATAAAACACCTGTTAGATAAAAATCATATTAATGGAGCATAAAAGAAACAAGAACAAAAAAGTATGATATATCATGATAATCATTACCTGGAAATGTGGCTAGAACTAAAATCATTGCATCATAGGTCAAGTCTAAACAGCCAATACATCATAATTTACAAAGTACCGTAATGAAATTTGGTAAACCCCTATCTCATCATGTCATATCATGATTATATTCATTACCCAAGGAATTTTAGTGCTATATAAATCCAGGTTCACCTGACACTTTCATTTAATTATCATGCTTATGTGTTCCACATAGATCAGGAATCATTGATACATTCATCATTATATTTTATTACCAAATCATGGGGTGCTAAATAAATATATTTATGTCCTATATAAATATTTATATGTGTATAAATGTGAACACCCTTGGTAGAGAATGGTTATGGTATTCACATACATAATTGTTTTGGAATGTAGATCCATGGTGCAATTTTAGAAGCCTAACGATGTGACATAAAAATTCATAAAACTTTTTGATGAGAGATAAATTGGTCTCTAATAATATATAAATGAAATTTAAACTAAGAGGGTCATATAAATTCATTTCCCAAAATATATAGTCTTGAAATATAAGGCAAAACATAATAAATAAACTTAATGAAAGGGGAGAAATGGAATGACTCTTATAAAATTTGGGCATCATAAATAGTGTATGTGAGAGGTATTAATGATAAAGAAAATGAAATCTAATAATTAAAACATAATAAAGTATGGGTAGGTTTTAATACATACCACATATTTTTTAAATAAAAATAAAATGATGTAACAAATATAAGGAAACTTGGAAAAATTATAATAAAAGGAAATCATACCTGAGTGTGTGACATCAAAAGCTTGAAGAGGGAATCCGTGAGAGATTGGGGTTCCTTGAGAGGATTCTAGAGAGGGGATTACAAAGTAAGGACATTATCCCTGTATTTTGAGGGGAGATAAGTGGGATCTTGGGTGTCTTTATATAGGAAATGTTATGGTAATTAATTAATATTTCACAAACATAGGTTTTGGAATCTATATAATTATATATTCATATCTACAAACCTTCCAATGGGGTTTTCCAATATTTATCGACAAATAAGAGTTGAAAAATTATTTTATAAGTCCATTGGATTAATATATTAATATATTACCCTTACTTATGTGGATGTGAGTAACATTATTAACAAAATGAACTTCAAATCATAAAATATATTATACATTTTGGTGGATTCACTAAGGATATATAAAATAAGTAAAAATATCTAAAATCACCTTATATTAAAGGTAAAACATATATTTGGAATAATATCCCTTTTATAATTTATATTACAACACTATTGGTCCATTATGATGTCATAAAATAGAATATATATTTATATGGTTTTTAATTTTTACAAAACAATTCTTATATCTCAAAAATTATGAAAGACTCAACGATGGATAATTTTGAAATAATAGATCATAAAATAAAATTCTTTTATCCAAAAATTTTTCTAAATATGTCAATTTTATCTTTATAAATAAAAACCAACATTTTTTAAAAATTGATGTATTTTGACAAAATAAGTTTTTAAACATTAATAAAAATTACATTTGGCCTTATAAAAATAATGTGATAATTTTTATTTAATATGACTTATTTAATAATAATATTTTATTAAAATATTATTCAATTCATCAAAAAAATCTTATTTTAAATTGAATATTAACTAAAAATACTATTTTTATTTCAAAAACCGTTCATAAAATAAAAGTATATGCAATATTATATTCAAAAATAATATACATAGTAATAATGCTAGGGTCTTGATACATATCATTTTTTTCACCGGCAATCGCCCTATGAGTAAGGTGTATGATTGTGGTGCTTTAACGTGGCCATTCAGTGAACATGGTTTGGTTCGCGATTTCAATGAGCATGAAATTATCCTATTAATTATTCCTATCATTCTTAAGTTATTGGATATGAGCATGGGATTGGTTTATGGAAAATCCAATAAGTGATATCTCCCAAAGATTCTCCAATTAGTGGGCTACAAAGGGAACATCCATATTAGTTGAGGGAATCACCTTCTCTGTTTTTGTAGAAAGTATTTGTTAAAACCGTAGATTTATACTAGTCATTTGATCACATTTCAATGGCTATATTATCAATTGTATTGATATTTAATGGTCATTTAAATCCAATATTATATAATAAAATAGATGGAGTGAATGTGTTTTTTATATAGATTTTACAAAATAATACTTTCAATTAAATCAATGGGGAATTATCATTTATAATAGTTCAAGTCATTATAGTTGAATCTCTTAGAGTCAAGAGAGAGACACTATAGTGATAGTGTTTGAAAAAATGAGTGGTTGGAAAAACATTTAAAGCATACAATAGTGGGTAATTATATGCCGTGAAATCCCATTTCACATTGTGTAATTCCTTGAGGTCAGTTTTCACTAAAAAAAATCTTCACCTCTTTATTTTATTTCATTATTCAAAACAAAAAATATTTAAGGTTAGTAAACCATAATTCATATTGTGTAATAATTAGTGATTTGAAATCCTTCCCTATATCCTGCCTCTAGAAACCTAACTACTCTATTCTTCCTCCAATCCCCCTCTAAGTTGAGAAATCCTCGAGAACATGAAAATGGTTGATTTAGGCGGATACAAACAAATACATTTTAAATATCCATATTCTTGTATAATAGGTATTATTATTACATAAACCATATAAAATAATTACATATGGTGCTTACTTTGAAGGTTATTTCATTAAGTGGAAAAATACTTTACAATTTTTTTCCATAACTCAATACCGATTTTTGATTTTATTGATTGTTCGGTGATGATTTAAATTGATTATTAGATATATATTGAATTATTTTAAACTTAATTGATTAGTGGGTCCCAAAATTATATAATCCCTCAATGGATCATAAGTTATCATGAGAAGAATTAGTTTTAAAATTAAACTAGTTTCTACCTATTGTACTAACTGTTTGAGGAATGTTCCTGGTGGTAGAGGTATTCTATTCAGGAGACCTGAAATATAATAATTATGAATTACCTTCATTTTAATTATTCTTATTATCTATGATATTTTCATAGTGATATTATCTTTGGGTAAATTTAATTATTCGATTATTTTTTAATGGAATGTGTGTACCATTTTTTTACCTTTCCATATTGATTATTACATATTTTTTTTAATTGATATAAATTGCATGCATGTTCATTAATTTATCATATCATATTGATTATTTTTTAGTGATTCATGATATATTATTATCATTTTTACCTTTAGTAATTGATCTCATCCTTGTTCTCTATCATTTATCCATGAAATGAAGAAGATGTAATTGAATGAGCTTTCAAGGATTCGGTTCATTTGGTATTTTATATATTTTTTCCTTTTACCAATATATAACGGATATGATGTATGTATATTGTTCCCCAAAAGTGATATTCTAATCAGTCCTTCATGATTTGATTCCACTAACTTTTAAAATTAATTAATATAAGGTAATGACAACGGGATATTGTGGTGAGGTTCTTTACAGTTGGTTTAAGAGGATGTTTAGTAGAAACATTTGGTATAATATTTTTGGAAAACATTGATTAGGAAATAAATCTCAATGATCTACTGTGTGGATATATATTTAATAAAATCGTAATGTTTTGGTATGGAATAAATTATGTGGGTTTTTATATAAATATAAAAGTGTATAGATACTAAAAGTGGTCATGGTTATAGAGCAATTGTAGTTAGGGGTAACAATTATTAAATGGTAACATTGAGATGGACCCAATCATCACCTATTTCCTGATAACATGACATAAAATGGTCCTAATTTTACTCTATTGAGAAATATGGATAAGGTAATTCACATTTTCATTACACACCATTATGAAGGATTTGAAAATAGATATATCCCAAAATAATCCATATTTTTATTTATTATATTATCTATGCATAAATTTTCGATGTTATTTTATGAATTTTACTACTTTTGGGATTATATATTACTTTTTAGAATAATATTTTATATTCTAGTTTATAATAGAATTTTAAAATAGGGAATATTAGAAGTAATGTGAACTATGTACATATAAGTAATCCAAATATTGAAAATTATCATTTCATTAATGGTCATGAGGAAATATGTTAAAGTAAAGTAGTCTCCCAACTATCATTATAATAGGAGGACATAGATTCATGTTATATCAATACATAGAAGGAATTATACAATTAGTATTGCTTTGAAGTTAGAGAATAATATGATTTAAGAGAAAAAACATGTGTGTGACAAGGTAAATAAGTGATTTTCTATATGTTATAATTGTGGAATGAAAAATACTTGGACTTGATTTAAGGGAATGAGTGTTATCTACAAGTGTGGAGAGAAAATCCATCATTATCATGATCAGCGAGTACTGCGGCAGGGCACTGTAGCGGCGGCGGCACTGTGTGGGAACTATAACAGCCAGGTTACTATTCATAGAATGGGATTTTGGCCAAAAATTTGGGCCTACGGGCTATGTAATGGGATAAAATCCCATTGGGCCTTTGGGCTATGTAATTGGTCTCCCTCTACACAGTTAAAAGAGGTCTTTGATTTGGATTATTAATAAAAATGAGGCTTCGACCCCAACCTTTTAAAAAAATTATTTAATTTATGTATTTTATCAACTATATCCATGTTATAATAATTATCAAATGTACAAGTATTTTAATAAAACACTATTTCCAAATGTATTTGGGGAAATGTATTAAATTGTAACAGGGAAAGAGATTCAGTCAAAAGTTTAACTTCGAACACATGACTGATGGAAATGTTACTCTTAATATGTTCCAAATGTTGAGATAGTGATAATGGGATAAATATATGATTGATATGGAAATTTAAATTGGATAATAGTTAATATGTTGGATAAGTAATTATTTTTGACCTGTTGGATTATTCAATAATAGAATGAGTTTACAATTTTTTTTATTTATAGAAAATGTCCAATAATACATGTTTTAACTAATAAATAAGGAATCATTCATTTCTCAATATTGTTTTATTGTAATTCAATTTATTACAATGTATCATGTGAATGCATGGACAAGATAGTAACATATATGGAAGTCTCAATTAAAAGTCCAATTGTATTTTATATTCCATATATTATGGATTTAGGGACCTCCCATTAAATATGATGGATATTTAATTTTGATCGAAATATTTTGGAATATTAGTAAGGTAAAATATATATGTAATGGATTTAGTTTAACATTGGATGTCATTTGATATCTTTCTCAAAAAATAATTGTTTTAGTAAAGGGTGGAGGATTATATATTTAGTATTCTTTGGATCATATAATCGGTTTAAGGATGATTGTTTTCCATTACGAAATAAAATAACACTTTAGATATTCATTTCATGAAGTTAGGGATAAATTTGAAATTTAATGAAGCACAACCAATGGATGAAATTTTGATTATGAAATAAAAAAGTATTAGGTTAATATATTTTATTATATTCATAGATAGTAAAAAAATTCCTCAACAATATGAAAATGATTTGAAATAAAATATTTCAATATTATCATCATTTTAGATGATATTATTGGCCTTTCACATTCCACTTTAGTTTATCCGGTTCTGAATGGCCCGAAGGCCTTATTTTTTATTTTATTATGGATAATCCCCCTTTTAAGGGTTGAAGGGAAACCTGTACATAACCCATAGACCCGAGGCACAAGGCTCGACTAACTTACAATACATGAATGTGCTCTTCCACTATCTATCAATGTATTGGTGATATCTTTCTCTTTAGTGTCAATTTTTTCACATCCCATTGATGTTATCTAATTATTTGACCAAGTATGTGGTATTCCATGTAAGTTTTTTTAACTTCCCATTATCTATTATTGGATGGTGTTTTATTAATATTTTATTATGTGGGTTTAAAAAAATATTTCAAAATTAAAAACCCTAGATTACCAAGATAATGATTAAATTGTGTGGATGTAATTTATTTAATGTAGGGATAATGTAACACCCTAATGTTCTTAAATACTAACATTTCTTCTAATATCATATACTTTATGTGAGACAATGTATTCATGAAAATATAACACCTTGAGAATTTTCAACATATTTATATTAAAATAAATATAATCAATTAAATATTTTTCATTATGAAAACCTTTCTGTTTATCATGATTTACATGAAACACAATTGCTAGCTTGTGGTAAATGATACACTATTTTTAGGTTTTATTACACACAATTTCAAGTCTAAACGAAATGTAAAATATTATAAAAATATTATTTTAATATATATGACATTACCATTTTAATGATGGGTATTAATTTTACTAACTAAATTATGAAAATTATTGTTACGTATTTTTACCAATAAAATAGGAATCATTTAAAATGAATGGTAACATTTTTTAAAAAAAAGTATCATTCCTAAAATATAGTTTAGTAACACTTTACAAAAATAAATAGAAATTAATTTTTACCAAATTTATAAATTTTATTTGAAAAAATTAACATAATTTATGAAATAAAAAAAACAAAACTATCTTATAGTTAATTTTTTAAATTTTATAAATTGTTTCATTTTTTTAAGAACAATGATAAATAAACAATTTTAATCTAAAGATGAATTTTTAATTAATAATTAATAAATATTAAATATAATTTCAATTGGGTGTGACATAAAATTAGTGGAATTTTATATCTATTATTATCATTTAGGACATTTGAATCATTTTCTTATTGAAATATGATATAAAAACATTAAAAATATATTGTTCATTTTAAATTTCAAATCCCTCTTTCTCATCATGTATGCAGTATTAACTATTAATTAAATGTTTAATATTAGTTGAATTGAATTTGAAAAACATCAATATATATTTAAAATAAAAATAATTTATAATTTATGATAATTTATAATTATTTTTTTACAAAAATGAATTTACAATATAGTAAATTTTAATTATAATGGTTAAGTTAAAAATGGATTTACGGTGGGGTTAAATATTGATGATAAGGGTAAAAATGAAGTACTAAAATCAAAAAACAATTTATGGAAAAATTTCAATCATAAACTTTACAAAATAAAATAAATGGAAATTTTAAATAATTTTTCATTTATATGACTTTTACTTTTTTATTTTTTGGGGGATATTTCCTAGTAGTTTCCATGAGGGTTCCCTTTCCAAACTTATGAAAGGGAACTCCCTCCCCTAATATATTAACACATCCCAAACACTTTGAATTGAAATAAAACTTCCAAATTATGTCACCAAAATCCTTATTTACATTATAGATATTATTTTCCTCCCAAAAGACCATCCATAGTGTCCTTGATAGGATATCCAAATGATGTTTCTCCCTTAGAACATTATTATCTTAACCAAATCTATTAATTTATATTTATTTGTATTATATATAAAATTATGTATTAACACATAGAATATAATAACAAAATTATTTACAATATAAACTTATTTTATTGTTTTTATGGAAAAATAATTATTCTTCTCCACTACCATCAATTGGGATTTGAAATCATCAATCATGTGCATGGCAGGCTACCGTCTCACGAACAAATGTCATTCATTTTTCAATTACTGCCTATCAAGGTTTAATATAACAATGATTTATAATTTTTTTGGATATTAATGATATTATTATACTTCCATAATTTTAGTATCACATAAACCTTTTTACATTCCTTGTTATATGAAATATGATAATTTCACTCGTGTGTACTGTAGAGTACTACCTCGGGAAGTGATGTGATTCATTTTCATAGACACTTTACAAGGAATATAACAATGATACAATTTATTAATATATATGATATATATGTGATTATATTGATTCATGAAATTTAATATGTCACATAATTATTTAGGATTTCACTCATTAATGGAATCATATTATTGATCATGCGTATGTAAGGCCTAATGTCTCCACAAAATATTGTGAGACATTTTAAATGTTTAAATATAATAAATGGATCTATTAATGTATATTATGTTTAGATATGATATTAATATCATTAATTTTGTCATTTAAATTAAGTATATATATTATAATCATTTTTATCATAATATTCCTGACAAAACATGCATGATAAAATAAATAAATTAATACCCTAAGTTGCGAAATTATTAAATATTATTATAAAATAGGTGTTAAAAAACAAAAGTATCATATATGATATTATAAGTATCATAGGGTTCAGTTATGAATTAATAACCTGACATAAACCATTATATTAAATGATAGAACATGTTCATTCAAAACGATGTGAGAGTTAACAGATTTATTCACAATTTACATTACATTAATATTTATTTGTTATTGTCTACCAATTCAATTTTATGTGGTTTATACAATATCCCCTTGAAATGTAATATCATTATTTATTCATAATAAATGGTATTTCATATTTTATATATAAATTATTCCATCCATGGGGGTTTATCATGAAAATCATTCTTTGTTAAATGTTAATGTTCAATATCACTCTATTTTGAGATTGTTAACATTATCTTCAAACAATCAGAATCTTGTGATAATATTTAAAAGGTCCATAAATTTATCTTAAATATCCAAATTATTGTATCAATGATATGACTATTTCTTAAAAAATATTACACATTTTCATGTGGTGCATAGATTAAAAATTATATTATTAAGTGGGGGAATATTGAAAAATATATATCTGTTATTCTATAAAGATATTTTATGATAATGAATATTGATTCATAAATGAAATACATTTTTTTATGTAAGGAATTATTTTAAAATATAGCTATGGGTAAGCACCAAAATTATATTTCCCATGAATCCATCTATATGTCTCATTAGAAAAATCAGTTCCCTAAATTAAATGGGTTTTTATGTTTAGTTTAAACAATCTTGTGAAGGTTCTTAAGGATTCATGTATCACATTCCTAAGACAATACATATAATAATTAATATTTTCATTCTTTTGAATTATTATTAAAATAAATAACATTTTCAAAATTATTTCAACTATGGATACATTTAATCTAGATATTATTTATAGAATGACATGTGTGATCAATTATTTTCCTTTTCATATTTATTATTCCATATCTATTCATGCACTCAAGTTATATAAATTGAGTGTTTCAGTTATTCATATACCCATATTGATTATTATCTATTTATTCGTGATATATTCCTATGAACTTATCACTAACTGATCATTTTAACACGTCATTATTTAGTTACCAATCTATATTATATGAAGAATAGATCTATGAATGAGCATTCAATGATGTAGTGTATTTATTTTTGTTATGTATTGTATTTTTATTTGATTTTCCCAATGTAAATGGGTATCATTTAAGTATCTTGTTCTCCTAGACTACTAAAATTCTTGGTCCTTTATGATTTTATTCCGTGTATATATTCCAATTTAGTAAATAACACACCATATTTGAGATACTAGGGTCTAATCTATTATATTGTTCAATAAAAACGTTCAAAATAATGGTTCTAAGGAAAACCAAATATGTTTTTCAATTTGTTCATCAATATTTTCTTCCATTTTTTTATATGTTATCTTGAATGTATTTTAAATTGTAAAATTATTTATTAATGATTTGTTTACTTGTGAATGACATTTGACAAAATGGTTTAGAAGGATTCCAGTTGATATTTCCTTAATGGGTCACGTTTTATCCAATTTGTCAAAAAAATATTTAATTTCACATACACTATATAAATTTATTCTCATAATTTTATGATGAAAATTTTTGATGAAACTTCATTTAAAATTTTAAATTATTCCGATCAAAGTAATTTTTCCCCTAATATTCAGGAATGTTTTTAACTTTTAAAATATGTTAATTAAAAATGAAACACGTAGTTTCGAAATGAAATATTCTAGTTTTTTTATAAATATTTTCACCTATTTAATTCTTATTTAATGAATAATATTTTTTAATATGGATATAATGTATTCAAACAACATGCCATATTAATCTAGAAACATTACCATTCTGTTGTATTTATTTATTGGGTAAAATATTAACATTTTATATGTTATTTTTTGAATATGAATTTTAATTTTGATTGTATTTTGAATTTTTATTAACCCATTACATATGAGGAATTTATTAGACTTAGTAGGAGATGGTAATTGACTATTATAACCCCTATATGCATCAATAGGGGTCATGATACAAACTTTTTTGACTATTTTTCGTACGCCTTACCAATGTTTTATGATTTAATAGTAGAACACCTTGACTATAATATTATATGGTCTCATATTTTTCATTATATCAGCAAAAATATTATTATTCATTTGAATTTGGCTATTTATAATGTTATTAAATACATGGATGCAATCCCCTTTTTTATAGTAGTTATATATAATATATGATTTTTATTTATGTCTTCCAAATTATTTATTCATGATTTAATTTATGAAATATGTTTTTTATATTTCCCAATTATGAAGATCTAAGATCATCATTTTTTATTTTACCATTTCCACATGTTTCTAAGATGGAGTCTGTGAATGAATTGACATATTTAATATAAAAAATAAATAAATTTCACAAAATATTTTTTTTGAATTATGTATTTTAGGATATAATTTAATAATAATGTATGTATCTTGTTTCCCAAGACAATTAAACAACTTGACTATTCAGAATGTGAGCCTTTGTATTTAAGATGCATATAGTAAAATATCCACCGACACTTGGTTACTAGATATAGGGTGTTATTTATAGAATAAAACTATTTTTAATAGAATTATTTAGAAATAGATTTTGAATATCATATATATTATGGATCATAATTCTATGATTAAACATGAGGATATGTCAAATTTTTGGATAATATAATCATCAATTATATAAGTTGTTGATAATGTGGTTTTTCTAGAAATACATCCATTTCAATATACTACATGTTGATGTGGTTTTGGAATAGATTAAACCTAGTATGATTTCCCCAAAATGAAATGGTATCATATATCATGTCCATAAATCTAGTTACTGGTGAAATGGACCATGGTACACACCTAGTTTGACACATAAAGGGGATACTCATGGTTTTATCCACCAATTACTTATAAAATATTATAAAATATTTGAAAATAAATTATTAATTTAAAATGTTCCTAAGGATACCAATATTATGATTTTTAGATTATTTATACAGAACTTTTCAATTTATGTGATCTATTTCACAAGTTTAATAATTATATGATATTATTTATTATGTTATGATATAATATAGTGTATTGCATTATTTATAAATGGTTCCTATTAGATGAAAATCAATCTGTATCAGTTCACATAATTTATATAACAAGTTCCCTTATAGCCACATCAATGATAATTGAGATGCAGGTTGAACATGACAAATTATTTTATTATAGAAAACAACCAAAACCATATAAATTACTATAGTGATGTTAAATGTAGTGTAATAATGTTAGATTGTTTAATGCGGTAATATTATTATTCATTAAAATGAACCCAAAAAATCCAATAATAACTGAGAAATGGATATGTTACAAAGAGAATATATTTCACTCATCATGAAGTAATGAATAGAGGAAATTTTCCTCACATGTTTTCACCACACAATGGATATGAACCAATAGTGGACTAAGATTAAAAATACTATATGTGTGGAAGAAATACTAGGCACGAAGTGGATAGATTTTATGATACATTTACCTAAAACATATTTTCCTCATTAATAATTATTATATATGGACAGACAATTCATAAGTCTTATGAATGAAACAGGAAAATATTTCTATGTATGAAGGAAACATTATGATTATAGAAAGGCATGTTTCAAACTACGAACATAATTCAAAGAGTAATATTGATCATTTCATTGAATGGATGTAGAAAATCCTTGTAAGGAAACTAAAATTAACAACATTGTCATTTTAAAATAACATATTATAATTTATTATCAGTAAATATAATTAATTCTACATGTATTATTATTTAGATGAAAAGAAAGATAAGAAGAGGAAATATGAGAACTATTGAAAAAGAAATATAAAAAAATTGAATAAGAGAAGAGGAATTTCAATTATGTAATAAATTTTGAATAAAACACTATGGATCATTCCTTATAGAAATGGGATTTTAAATTTTTTTAGAGATAATGTCTATCTGGTTAATGATTACAAGGATATAAAATAAGATACCATGTTTAAATATTCAACACTAACATGAAGGAAAGCTGTGAGAATTAATGAACTAGGTGAAAAGTGAATTTTCATCAAACATGGATCAGGGAGAATATCCAATATTATGTGAACTCAATAGATGAGGTTGACGTTCAAATAGATTTATTATCTTTTATGTTAACTATGGCCTAAAATTTAGAAAATTATTGAATTTATTCTTTATTTTTTGACCATAATATATCATCCATTTCTCCATGAAAATATGTTATTCCCTTAGAATGTTAAAAATATAATTTTACAACAATAAATTAGTCACCTTCGATTATGACTCATAAATTTACCATATTTTCAATGTTTATCAATATACTAATGGATAACCTTGACAGAATCATTGTTATGGATTTTATTATGTTTTATATTATGAAAATTTATAATCTATATAAGAAGATACCAATTTTGATCCTGATATATAATCCATCTTCATTATAGTGGACATTACATAGTCAAAATAATATATTCATCCACCTCAAGTTTATCTCCTTAATTAAATTCCAGGAGAAGAAGAGAAAACATAGCATATGAAAGTGTTAAGAAACCATATATATATGGTTTTAAAATTGTGGATTAATATATTAATGTGTTTCAAAAAGTACAAGATATAAGTTCTCTTGAATATAATGTTGGGTTCCCTGTATAACTCATCTATAATTTAAAACATATATTCAAGATTCCATAGATACAGTCAAGCATAAAGCTAATTGTTTTAAAGAAATAAATGTAAGATTTGTGTGATATACGATTTATACACCAAGGTGTTCCCATTTTGGATCTCAAATTCTATTTGTGAAAAAAGGAGAAAGGGTCTCTCAGGTTGTGTCTCGATTATAGGGAAATGAATTCAATTTCCATTTATAATAAAAATCATCTTCCTTGTATTGAGGACCTATCTGATCTACTTGTGGGTGTAGAATGTTTTTCAAAGATTGATCGTCATTCTATGTATCATAAATTGTTGTTTACGAATAAAAATATTACAAATGCATTATTGTTAATCAGATATAAAAATTATGAATTTTATGTAATGACCTTTGGATTGAAAAATTGACCATTTGTTTGTATGAATCTTTTGATTACATTGGCCAAGGAACAAATTAATAATTTTACTCTATTATTTATTTATGAAATCATTGTAAACTATGAATGTTATAAATAGGATTAGAGTCTTATAAAATTCATACTTAAGACTATTAATTAAAATGATTTATATTGTTAATTTATAAAGGTTAAATTCAAGTTTTAATATGATTATTTTCATTTCAATATTTTCTATAAATATAGAATATCAGTTGATCCATCGCATGAAATTCTATTCAAATAATTTCTATCATTAAAAAAATTGTACTACACACTTTATATAGATTATAATGTTAATGTAGAACATTTTTTACAATTATTCATTATGAGAATAGTGGTTATCCTTATTGAAATGTGAAGTGGATAAGTTCATATGGGTAGTGGAATACTAATATTGTTTTAAAAAAATTACTATGATGTTTGATAAATTTTTCAATATTGACATTACAATTGGTAGGGGATGATTGATGATTTATCATGACTCATCATTGAAGGGCTGTGGTTTTTTCTATTTTTATAATGATGATGTTATTGAAAATTTATTAATTTATTTAATGATAAATGAGAAAAACTATAAAATATATTATATTGAGTTGGTAATAATAATTTTTCTCTTCAAGATATGAAGTATTTTTCAATATAGTGAAAAATTTGAGAAATGCACAGATCATAAGTTCATGAAATAAATATTTCACCTGAATGAGATCAAAATGAGGAAGGTTATATTTCAATAAACACTAAAGGAATATGATTTAAAGATACAAAACCACCATGTCTTGGATTATATAGAAGTTGATTTCTTAATTATGTAATATAATTTTGTTCTGACTAAGATGAGTTGTAAAAATAATTCATTATTTATGGATCTAGTAATATTGGATATGGGAATTATTATGGAATATAAATAATAAATCCATTGCAAAATAATTTCCGATCAATATTTATTATAAATGATAAATTTTTCTTAGCCTCATGATGAAATTTTTTAAAATTAAATTAAAGTTAGGATTGATTGAATGTAGAAAGCCATTATTTTTAATGATGGTTTTATGATATTTGGAAAGAGGTTATGTGTTCTATCTATGACTAATTTGAAGAGAGAAGTATTAAATGAATTTGATAACTCTAATTTACATATATACCCTTATAGAAACAAATATATAAGGATTTGAAGGATAATTTTTTTATTGAAAATTATAAACTAGAAATTGTAAAATATGTATTATGGTGTTTTATTTTCTATTGATTAATTGATTAAGATAATATCAATTGGAGTAATTCAATATCTAACTATACCTATGTTGAGATGGGATGATATTACTACATAATTTTTCTCTATATTTCTACATAGTTCTTGACTCAATTATGTTTTATGGGTTATTATTGATCATCTCACATTATCTAGAAAATAACCTGATATTTGAATGGATTTACCAATTGGGAATCTTGTATGACTATATATTAATAAATTTTTATCACTTAATGGAACACCATATTAAATTTCATCTTATCTTGACCCCCTATTTACATAAAAAATTTCATACATTATTCAAATGACTTTTGATACCAACATTCAATTGAGCACTGTCATTCATCCCTAAAAGAATCGATTTTTTAAATTACTATTGAAACACCAGAAGACATATTTATGTCTTTCACACATGAAGTTCATGTTATTTTAGATTAATATTTTATTTTGGAGTAGTTTTCCAATAAAAATAGATTTCATTGAAGTATTCAAATGGATATATATGATCATTCTTTGTAATTCTATGTTGTACTTCAACATATGTCAATGGTGTTGGTGAAAGGATTAAATTTGACCAAGAACATCATTTAGATACAAAAATGAAGTTAACAAATATTTAAGTGAATATTAAAATTTCTAAAATAATAAAAAAGAGGTATATTGATGAAAGAATAAATTATTTTTGAATTTTATGTGGGAGCTCAATTTTTCATTAAATTTTCTACATTATTAGGTGTTATAGGGTTTTCTATGAACATAAGAATATCCACATTTTCATCAACCATATTAATATTCAAGAAGGAAATCATGTTTTGGTTTACCATTTATTTTTGTTTCCATGTATCCCAAATAAACATAACCTCTTCCAAATAACTTTATTAAGTAACATGATTTTATACCTAATGTATGTTTTCACCTGTGAAGTAATAGAATTGAACATGAAATTTTTTATTATTAAGAGAATATCCATATTATTTTCTCTAGAGAAAAAGTATTATGGAATCAGATGACTCTACTATTAAAGGTAATTTGGAGAAATCAATAGATAATAGAGGTCATGTGGGAATATAAAAAATTAATGATGTTGAACCACCCAAATTTTTTCATGCGGTTAATATTCATAAATTAAAGGAAGAAATTTTTGATGAACAGATGAGTGAAACATTCAGTCATCAAGTTTTTTAAGATTTTCTTTCTAGAGAAGAAGCAACATAATACACATAAATTCATTCAATTAGAATTATAAAACATAAATTATAAAATATTTTAAATTTATTTTGATTAAAATAATTTCAATTTTAAATTTATAATGTTAAAATTACATCAAGGTTATATTTTGATATTTTTTCCAATATATTTGATTTTTGGTTGAATAGATGGAAATTTATTATTTTAGAAAAACTATCCATTCATTTATTTGGAAAAGTCCAATAATAATTTTAATTTTATAAATAAATAAAATAATAATCTTTATTTAAAAATATTTAAATCAATTACACATATATCAATTCTATTATTGATTTTGGAAAAAGTTCATTTTTTTACTTATATATTATTTATTCTAAAAAGTTTTTTTTCATTTCATTTTATAGATTTATATTAAAGTGACATTATTCCTCATAGATAAATTGAATCCACTAAAATTGATTCCATATTGTCAATCAATATTTTTAATATAATTTAATATAGTAAACATAATTTTGGTTCATTTTGAATGATAACCTAGGTAAATAATTTTGAACTCCCTAAAATTAGTAAAATTTGGTAAGAACAACGGTATAAAGAATTAAAATATCTATATCAAATTTCCTTATCCTATTAGATGAATTTTTTACAAAAAATATTATTTTATAGTTTTATTTAAATTATTTAAAAAATTATTATGAAATTTGGAACCCATGTTTGATTTTTTATGATAATTAATATTGTATTCAATTTAAATATTATAGTTTGGTGTTTTAATTAAATGGAATTTTTGTGAGATTCTAATAGATTTTGGATTAAAATATAAAAAAAATTAACTTTTTAATTTTTAAATAAAATTTTTTGGAAGATAATTTTTTTCCAACGTAATATGGTTTTAGAGATTAAATATTCTATGTTCACAAAAAACATTCCTGAGTTTTATGTTATATTTATAGAATTAATTTATTTTAATTTTTATATGAAATATTAATCGTTTTTCAAAAATTTAAAATAATCATTAAAAAAATTTATTATAATTTCACTATTATTTTTCCACATATAATTTTTTCATCATGGATAAAATATATCACGGTTAAGGTTAAAATGGGTTTAATGTTGCTTAAATAAGAGATATGAATATAAATGTATTGAAAAATATCAATATATGTATTTATTAGTTTATTTATACCCAATAACACCACATATTCATTTATGGGTTTCCTTAGTTATACATTAATATAATATGATACATACCAATTTAGTCTTTCAGGTAATTTATAATGTTTCATTTCCTTTACATATAAAAGGGAACCTCCTCTATTCCCTTATTTTATATGTTTGAAAAATATATCATATAAAATAACAACCATAATACATTTATGGAATTATTTCCTATATCATGTATCCCTATGTATTATTTATTGTAAAATCATTCATTGCTTAATGTGTAAAAAAGGAGGTATCTCAACGAATAGTAAATCATCTTTACCAAATCTTTCAAGTTTATTTCTTCTTATACTAAATAGAAATATATTTTATTCATTCAAAAATAATTAATTCAGTATCATAAATATTGAAATATATTATTTTGAATATGGTAGATAATGTTTCAACCTCTTTTCAATCTAATAGGAAGAAAAAACACCACTTTCACATATATATGACTTATTGACCTGATATAGCGAAATTATTTTTTCTTAATAATTCAAAAAGGATTTTTATAATTATGTAAAAAATGTTTAATTATTATTTTTATAATATAATTTTTGATCTTTAAATATAATATATTATTTATCATTTTACCATTCAAGATGTTAAAAAATTATAATGTCGCATGCACATATGTGTGGATTACAACATCCAAGATGGGATTTGATTGATTTTCATGTATATTAATCCTAGATAAAAATATGTATATATATATATTAAATTTTTTATCTTGATTATCATTATTTATATGATATAATAATTATCAATATTAAGGGCAGATACTACCAAACTAAAAATTACATGAAAAAAGGAATTATCAGCACTCTTACAAGATTGTTTTAATAAATAATAATTTATAAACAGGTATTTAAAAGATAATGGTAAATAATTTATAATAATATAATAATTTATATGTTTTATATTATACTATTAAAACATTTAAATTATTCTACTATATGCCCAAATCACTTATGATGTTAGTTGAACATGAGGGAAGGGATTATTTTATAATCCCATTCTTTTTTAAAATTGATTATTTTTATGCTTCTATTGGAACAATTATATGATATTTATATATTAAACACAACATATCTTCTATTCATATGTCCAATTTATGGGATTTTTTATTAGTTTGATTTTTACATTATTTTATACTCAAAATTCACCAAATGTATGTTATAAGAAAAACTATTATAGTTTTTATATTAAGTCCGGTATCTCTTACTCAATGACTATATATTCCATAGACTATTTTTTTATAATTTTTTTACTATTATTAAATTTTATCCTTAATAAATTTTTAACTGTTTTTTATATTTTAAAAAAAAGTAATGTAATCTTCATGTCATTTTTTGGAAAGAGGAAATTTTTACCATTTTTGTGAAAAGTATTTTTTTAACATACACCACTTAATGGGATTTTATTTCAATAATAGATAATATTTCATTTGAATATTTCTTTCTATGTTTCCATGATTATTTTTGGAGCATAATTATTTTCCTAATATTCATATATTTTTTTATTTTAATTTAAGTTATTTCAAATCATAATTGGTATTTTCCTCATGAAATTTCCAGGGATTTTTTTAATGTATTTTCATCCATGTCAACATTATTCGCTAAATCTTTTGAGTTAATATGGATTTTAACTTTTGATTACATCCACCATATTTCACTCAATGACTTTTGAACATATTATATTAATTTATTAGGGATGATATGAATATTCAATATTATTGTTTTCCAATAAGAATATTTATGTTTATTAAATATTAAACTACATTTCACTGCTTTTATATGATCTATGAATTGGACATATTAATGGATGGTTAGGTGCAGTTATATCTCCTTGATTCATTGGTAGCACTAAGTAGATAAACATGTCTTGGAAATTGGTATACAAATTTCATATTTTCATATGATATCATTGAATAATTACTCAATAGTAGTATTATGGTGATTGATATTTTCAATTGTATCCTTACGAAAAAAGTAATTTGTAATGATATGATTATTTATGTTTCTAGGTCATCTAAGGATTTAGTTCCCCTCTGTGATATTATCTATATAGAATATTTTATTTCAATTTAATTCCACGATATTATTAATTTTTTATTACTTGATTGTATATGTTATACATCTTCCATTATTGATCATATGATCTCATAATTTTTATTTTTTCCTTTCCATAGGATAAAAATGGATATATAGATGTTTTCTGGGTTTTAATTTATGAAATAACATATCTCTCAAAATAATTTTATGTTGTATTATATGTTTTTATATATAATGTGGGAATAATATATATGTGTATTATACATAGACTAAAAAAATTATTCCTTTTGGATATGATCTATTTTATTTGGAACTAATTTATTAAAATAACACTTTAACATAGTATGTCGAGTTGGGGTGTTACACCAACACATCCACCATGAATGATTCTACTATTAGAAAAAAATGGTACGATTTCATTAACATGCCATTGATTTCCCACATGGAAGAAATTCCCTTTAAATCATGAGGAATGATCCCAAAAATCCATAGATATATCCTCTCAGATAAATTGAAAAGAAATAAGGTTTATAAAAATCTTATCCAGACAAAACTCTAAACTATTTCATGTGGACACATATGAAATTAGAATACACACATTTCCAATAATTTATTCATACAAAAAAACATAACTTGAAAATAATTATACATATTACCAAAAACCAAATGTATAGAAATATTTAAGGTATGAAACTATCATCCAATTTACTCCCATATACTTTGAGAGACACACATCATCAATTGAATTAACACTTCATGTTCATGTTATTCTATCGAACCATAATGAGAATATTCATTAACTATTTTATCATTACAAACATATACCCAATTGTATCTAAGATGATACATCGCCACATATTAAAACAATGGAATATTTATTGGTATATGATATAGAAAACCCCTACAATCATCATCATCCAAATTAAAATATATATTTATAAGATTTCTTATCATGTTATATTTAAGCATTTTTTCCCAAGAAACATTAATATAGAGCATATAGATTAATAAATAACATAAATAATTACCTTTTATTAGAGTATATGAGATCCTAAAATAATAATTTAAGACAAATTATAACAATTTTTATTAAAGAATATTCAAATCATTCTATGATAAAATATAAACAAAATTAATATTTTAGTAATGGAAAACCACAAAGAGTTTTCATAGAATGATATGTATTCATTATTTAAAATAAATTTCCATCAATTCAACATTAAGAAAATGGTTTTTGTAATTTCATTATAAAGGAAAAAATTATTGGACCGATTGAATACGACAACCATTTCATTTCTCAACACACACCCTCAGTCAGGCTGCCAAAAACCAAAATGAACATATGTTAGAATTTATTCCATATATGACAAAAATGTTAAAGAGATAATAAATTTGTATTCTAAGAACTCAAATATATTATGATATTTATTTTTTAAATAATGGATGGATCATTCTTAGTCAATACTAATTATTGATATAAAATATTACAGAAATTTAAAACTATTCATTAATAATTTATAACTATCCCGAGAAAGAATCACACCATTAATAAAATTTTAAAAACATCATATAAAAAAATTAATTTTATCATATATTATTCTATATTTACTCAATGATGAGCAAAAAATTCCTAGAAAAATGAGTATCCCTATTTTAAAACATACACATTAATATTTTTGGTTGAAACCTAGCTTAACAAAAGAGCATGAAAACCATGAAAAAATGATTATTACAATTCTACAAAGTCCTCAATATACTATTATATCATATATAAATAGTATAAAATTATTCATATAAGGATAAAACAATCAATTCCAAAATCCCATAAACACTGCTAATTAATTTAAATGTCAAATGGGAATCACTATAAAATTAAAATTTTAATAAGGTCATAAAAATTATTTTTCTAGATTGCCACTGAAAACATAATATAATAATAAATTTTCAATAGTTTTATCATTTATTATTTAAATGATTCTTTTAATTTATCAAACCAATCATCAATCTTTCTTATAACATATAAATTCTTCACTATCACTTGGTTCAACATCTAGTAAGTAATATTCAACCTCAAAATATCATAATTCATATTATAATTACATGAAAAGAAACTCCGCAAAAAATTACGAATATGAGACTCTTATTTTACATATAATCAGTATATAAAAAATTATAATGAAGAAAAAATTTCCTCCAATATACATTCATCAAAATAAAAATTTTACAAAATATTGCCTTATCCCAAACGTAGTTTAACATGTTACCCTAAAAATTGTAATATCATATGAGAAAAACACATTTAAATCCATTGAATATATGTGAATATATTTCACCTCAACTTATACTATATAATGGGGGTATATCTTAAGGATTTTTCTGTATGGTTTTATCTGGTGTTTTATATTTATATTGATTCTTTGTGGTCCACCTGTCATGTTTGAACTCATTTTTTTTATATGATCTCATTTTTTGGGTTTCTAATTCATCTCATCATGGTTTTAGTTTATTTTTTATTAATCATTTGGTGGATGATATAGTTCAATTTTAGGGAGGTGACGATTGAGTTCTCGATATGAATGGATTTGGTTCCATTCAAGAAAACATTATTAGGTCTGGTGTTGGTTTTTGGATAATGGTATATTATCTATATTTAATTTACTAAATTAATGGTTTTTTATGTGATTCTTCAATGATGTAATGAATAATTTCCTAGTGTAATTAACATAGTGGTGATTCCAATGGAAGGGTTTTAGGGTCATGTAGATAGTCATAACTCACGATTGTGGCCTTTTTCTCCTCTGTAATCTTCCCTAGCAACATGAATCACCCACTCGTACCATAATTTGTATTCCGATATATTCTTCAAGGTGTTTTGGGATGTGTTGTTCAAATAGTTGATTGTTTTATAGGAAGAATCTCTCATGGTGTATTCCTAGGTATATTTGGATCCCCATTGGGAATGTCCTTCATAGTGATTATGAAGATAATTTGACTAGTGGTCCTCATGGTTCTGATGTTATGTGGTGTGTGTTTTTTTTGTATTTTTGATAGTGGTGATGTATTCTTATAGGTTGTTATTTTCGTAGAACTAGTGTTGATAATGGGTTTGATTTGTATCAGTGTGCCGACGTGAGGTGGTGTGTAGCCCGAGGTGGTGATGATTGATAGAGTTTGAGTTTTGAATTTTGAATTTTTATAATTGTTTATGTGGGGGTATGTGTGACTCAATATAGGGGTGATAAATTTTATGTGGGGATCCCACATAAACAAAAAATTATTTTCGGAAAATGTAAAAATGGATTATGGTGAATCAATTTATTATGGTTCAATATACCATAAACAATTCCTCATATTTAATTATCTAAAAAAACACATGATTTAATCATAGTTATGACTAACTTCTTTACCTTTTTGTAGTAAATATTATCCCCCACATAATTTAACCAACCCATGTTGAGTATTACATCATATGGTTTCCTATCCAAAAATTATAGGTATCATGTTGTATATTTACCTTATATGATTAAATCACGCCCATACACCACCTAAACTAATAATGAATAATATCAAAATAAAGTTGATAATTAAATAAGGTTATCAAGATTATATATGGTTAATCTATTTATCTTATAAATCATGTTGTAACATTATATTGTGATTCATTTAAATAAAATAAAATATAACCAAGGATTACAAAGGTACATATTGTATATCACCCCAACTCAATTATTATAGAAAATTCAACATACACCATATAAAATTTCCAACATCAAAATACACTAAATTATTTCTAAATATACTCACGTCATACTCATATATTATTATTATTTTATCCTCAAGTATAATGAATATTCTAAGGCTGACCTATACCACCAATATATTATATCGATGGACCATTATATCTCTGATAATACAGTGGAAGAAATGATTGGGTTGATAATATGGTTGTTGGGGAAGTCATTACACAATCATAATATAGTCTAGTCCTTATTAACATACATTAAATAAATAACAACTAAAATAATAATATCCACCCCAAATATATGAGTATAATGATACATCACTACCAAAACCTAAGGAATGTAAACATCACAATCTGATAAATCATGGATAAAGGGGTCTATAATGTTAACCCAAATTAATTAAAAATTTATTGCTTTTCTACTAAAGTCCCCATCATTACAATTACTACCACTATTCCTCATGTGTTACACTAATCTTCACCATGGTACTCTCCAAGACATTTTCATTTGTTTTATCAAAGATACCCAAACACACTATAAGAAAGTGTGATACAGGGAGTGATTTTTATGGTGAATCATTTGATATATTTCATACAATAGATATAATTCCATAAATATTTCAAAATAAGTTTTATTTTCACTAAAATCACAAATATAGAAACTAAAAAATGTAATTTCATTTTTACATCATCATTCACAAGGTATAATCATAATGGTAACACACCAATGAAGTGTTTATGTTCATAAATCTACATAACATCACTATTCAGATTTATATATCAATTCAAACATTTTCACACCATGAAAATTTCATTTCATTAATAATTAAATTCAAGGATTTCTACACTACATCCCTCAGGATAACTATGTTGTCTCAACAAACATTAAAATCATTAGGTGGTTGTACTCTGAATTTATCTGTATTAATTTTTATTCCATATGATCATCAATGAGTATTGTCATTTGAAACAACAAAAGTAGAATATAATTCTCCCACGAAATCCACAATCATAAGTAATAATCTACAAAAATATTCCAGAACACTATATGCATGTATATTGTAGCTTTCACTCAAATCATGATTTACACATATAATTTATATTTTATATTTTCCATTATTTAATTTATATATTATTTTTTTACCACATAAGTTCAATATGGTGGTATATTTACTTATATTATTTTTAGTGGTCAATTTCATGAAGAAGACAAATTTTTTATGTCTTATCACATAAAATCATATGTAGAATGATTCTCAATTTTAGTACCTCATCACACGATTTTACAAAAACAAATGATCCTGAACACTATAAAGTCATAGAACTTAGTGATTTATAGATGCCACACAACTAATCGATTTTTACCCTATAGTCATTTCTTACAACACCCCCATTAGTGAAATATGTCCATTTATCCCTTATTGAATCTTCCTCAAACATTTATGATGTCTCTAAATTTCTTTCATCATGTCTTTGGTTTATCATAAGAAAATTTAAACACTTAAAATAATTTTTCTATGAAAAAAACTTCTTCATTGAACCATTTTTTGTGAAGAACACCTTTGAGTGACACCTGTGCATAAAAAATGGAATTTCACTCATGAAACTCCAAACTTATGAGAGATCTTATTTCATTAAATATGAATTATTATTTTTCTCTTTTTTTAATAAATCCTAGTTTAACACCTCTCTAACCACTATTTCATGATTGTGGGAAGGCATTCGTTGTCCTTAATATTTTCTTAGGTCATTACATAATGAATCTCAGTCCTAAAACTCTCATATATTTGATAAATCTTCACCAGCTACTGGTAACTATATCCATAACACAAGATAAGACATAGTATTTTTAACTCTTCAAAAAATCATTTACCTATACATAAAACCAAAAAAATGAAAAATAAATAAAAAAAATACCCAACATATTTATCAGTCATGGAATTTAATTATCAACATTCTACCCTTATTATGAGTAAGACCATAATTAAATCAATCATTATCATTAAAGACATTGATTATATAATTCTACCAACTCATGATTTCTATAAATAAAAAATTAAAATCAATACCACAAAATTATTTTACTACTTTTAGATGTAATTAGACAAACTTACCTATCATTCTATCTCTATCAAAGAAACGTTAATTTAAAAAGGGTTGAAGAGTATATTCCATGAATTGTGAAACACCTTATTCAATCCTATTCATTATAGAATTTTCCAAAACCAGCCATATTCATATGATCATACACATTTTTTTCAACTTGGTATTTATATCCCATTCATATACATAACATGCACCCCCACATCTCCCATTATGACTAAGTTCATAACAAAACCCTCTTGATTTAAAAAGAAGAAATGTCTCTCATTTTTACTAAATGTCAGCTCTCTCACAATTTTCATTTCATTCCACCAATATCACTCTCCCAATTAAAAACAAATGAAGTTAAATAAGTTTCTGAAAACGAAAAATCAATGTAAATAAATGGTTTAAAATGTTGAGAATTTAATATTTGCAACTCCTCACACCATGGTAAGTGGCTAAGGACAATGATTAAATTAATTCTTATCAAATGTTGTAGTGGAAAAAGGCCTGGTGATGATATATTCTAATATTTTTATCCCCAAAAACTAATTTTTTATCACTCCTTACCCATATTATCTTTGATAAAGAGATATCTTAGCTGAAGGTGTTTGGAATGAGAATGTTATAATATATTTTTCTAGAGTTAAATTACCCTATTGTTATCTCAAAATATCATTGTTTGTGGTTTTAAATCATCAAAAATATTATTAAATTTTTGGGTTTATCTATAAATGATGGGTGAATTAATTGGTCATTGAGATAAATTATTGTTATATTAAGATAAGATGTGATTCATTGTTTTTTAATAATCTGGAATTTATATATATATTAAATAATTGACTCACAATTATTTTTCTTTTTTATCAACCACAACATGATCATAGAACATAATAGTAAAAGATAATAATTCATGATATGTTCCCACATAAAATAGCATAAAAATGTTAGGTGTTAATTTTATATAATTCATTTTATGTTTAAATATTGTGAGAGAATTTGTTTTTTATAAATAGGTAAATAATCCTCAGAAAACATTTTGTAAAAATTATCTAGGTGAGATTCTATCAAATAAAAAAATATTTCAATTATTGCTATATAAAAGGAATGGTCTATATATTTCTCATTCTCATGTTTCACGTGTTTAGTTTTTACCATAATCTGGGTTTAAAATTGTTTTTATGGAATGATATTCATCTTCTTCAGTATATATCTCATATATAAAAATTTATTATAAATGTTTATTTTTCTTTTTTAAATCACAAACATACATGTAATGTATATGAGTTCACCAATTATTGAAATTTCAAATTATAAAATTTTGATATTAGAAAAATCCTCCACATAACACTATTTTCTACTACTAAACATTATATCATCCAAATAAGTTGTCAATATGAATTTTTCTTCCTTGGATGTCTTCTCATAGTAGTTATGGTCAATTCTGCACTTCTGGATTCCAATATATTTAAATTTGAACATAGATAATAATATTATAAATAATATTACTTTTTTAGAAAATATATGGCCTTCTTTAACCTTCCAACTATTTATTCATTATTTCCAATTAAGAATGACACTTGATTCTCAATATAAACATTCACATTGAGTAAATATTTCAAGAATATTTTTATCATTAATTTGAAAAATATAACATCCTCTTTGAATCAAAAACACAATGAAGAGTTATATCAACTAAATTTGTAATACTATTAAAATTTATATTAAGAAAACCATCAATTTTTTAATAGACTTTACACAATAGAAATTTCTTATTTAAGATCACATTATCAGTATCATAAATTGTTTTCTTATAGAAAAACATTATTATGATTGAATTAGATATTTTTAAGGCTTTACATAAGATAAAAAACATTAATATAATCAATTTGAAATTAATTAGCATTCATCGAATATATACATCAACTTAATGCACACGGATTTTAAAAAAATCTTCATTCAATAGTTGATAATAGTGTTTTGTGATCTAAATTCTTCAACATTAATTCTTATGATGGTATTGATTTATCAATAATTATATTGAATAAATAAATTTCCATTTTCCAATTTCTCTAATATGACGTAGATTCAATCACTTTAGTAATTTTTTGATCCTCTAATTTAGCCTCCTAATATTCATCAATTTAGTAATTTTTTACAACTTTAAAATTTTTACTAGAACTACTATATCCTTTAAGTAATTGAACAATTTTTGTGCATTTAGAATTATTTTTATGTTTCACCTCAATGGATATATTATCACTACTCTATATAATATAATTTTGAATTTTTTGGTATCATTTTCAGGCCTCAATGATTTTTTAATAGAGTAAAAATATATTATTAATTATAGAGTGAGAATTATTTATATTTCAACCATAGTGATCAGAGATAGATTTTTTTTGGGGTTTCATTTTCGTTTTTAATCGTTTTTGTGTTGAAAATATTATTATTACACTATGGAATAAATATTGCAGATGATAGAAGCCCAAAAATGATTTTTTTATTATGTTATCTTCCATTTTTTATAAATTTTTTAGTTTTGAATATAACACACCATGATTTTAAAAGTAATATTATATCTAACATCATGGAAAACATGAAACATTAATCTCAAACACCTAGAAATATTATTATTATTTAAATATGATTGTTTTATCCTAGTTATTAAACTAGACTGTATGATTAGTAATATCAATATTTTTATATTTGAATTTATATATAAGTTATCTTAATAATATAAATTTAATGATCTATTTTTATAAAATAAGAAATGAATTTTTTTATTGTAAATTAATATTTCAAAAGTATATTTTCTTCAAAAATAGTTTTTTAATTTTTTTGTAAATCTATTATAGTTAATTTCATACATTTTATAAAAAATTGATAAAAATGATATAATTTAATATGTTATAAACTAAGTAATAACTTAAACATATTTTTTCATATTTCTAGAAAGATATTTATGATTTAGTGAAGAGTGAAATATAATATTTTTATAGAAAAATGCAATTTAATTTCATGTATTTTCAAAGACTAATATTTGTTTTTATAAAATTAATTAGATCCATATCATTTAATATAATAAAATAAATATCCTTATAATTGATATAATTCATTATTTTGATATCAAACATTTAAAATTGTAATAAAACATTTTTTAGAAACCATTATATATTTAATTTTATGAGTTTCTTTTAAAATATATACTTTCTAAAAATAAATATTAAATTTGATAAAATGTATTTCAAATTTGGAATCATTAGATATAAATTTTCTAAATATCTCAATATTTCTTTGGTTATTATGAATATCAACTTTATAAAAAATGTTATCCCAATGATAAGATATAAACGGGGAAAAAGTTAAAACTGTTAAAAATGGATTCAAAATCATCTAAAAAACACACCTATATGTCATTAGATTATTTTAATTCAACTAGAAAATTAATATTTTCAATAATATATCATTTTGTGATTTTTCCTTTTACAATTACAGTTATGTTATTTTAATTAAGGAAAATTGAAAAATATATCTTTATTGTTTTTAATATCTATATATGAATTGAGAAGGAAACAATCAAGACATTAACGGTTATAAAAGACAATTTTGAATATCAATGATTTTTTATATTAAATTAATTTTAATTTTGTAGTGAGGAAATAATTACCCTAAACCATACAAAAGGTCAATGTTTTCATGGGTAATAAGTGGAATAATCAAGATGTTGATTTAAAAAAATATAATAAAATATTTCTTGGGTGAGTTATGTTGTAAGAAAAATGTGTAGACAAAAATAATTTATTATTAACATGTTAAATGATTATATATTAGTTACATTATTTTTTACAATTTTTAAATTCAATTATGTGAATAGTCTAACAATATCTTCAATGGTATTTTATGTCAAATAATGTTTTATTTAATGTATTAAAATTAATTGAAAAATTATATTTGCAATAGTGAATATGATATAGTAGATCATTTTACCAATTGCGTAGTTATGATTCACTATTAATTTTACATTATATTTGTTGATAAGTAATATATAAAATAAATTTTATAATGGTAATCATTAAATAATGTCAACAAAGTGTCAACACTAAGGGATAACAGTTATAACATCGCCTAAATGGTTCAAAATGTTAATGAATGCAATTATTTTGGACCAATAATCACCCTCAATTAAAAATTAAAATTTTTGGTTCCACTAGATCAGTAATGTTAAATTATATTAATTTTATACATTATATAATTCTAATGGTGCCACTGTCATCTCTTATCAAAGGACATTGATTCTCATCTATTCCTCACACATAATAAGCCATGTATCTTAACCAAACACTAACTAAATAACATAAAAATTTTCTCCAAACATTTTAGAGTAATTTTTCTTCAAATAAAGTCCACCCATATGTTCTTAAATAAGTGTTCCAAAGTAGGTTTCTCAAATTTAATTAATTATCTTAACTGATTATTTTCATTTTACAATATATTTAAAGTCATTCAATTAATTAATAACAATAGAAATATAGTAAAACTAGTAAATCCAATATAAAAATATATTGTTATCTTAATTATATAAACTTGTTCACATACGTTTTCTAACAAATGGGAAATTAAAAACTAATTTTTATGTATTTTTGGACCACTTCCTTATGAATGGACTTATTTTTGTCATTATTATAATTTATTTTCAATTATTATGACGGATTTAATATATATATATATATATCATAATAATTATATAATTGGGATTCTATAAATAAAATAGATTAGCTTTATTTATGATAATATAATCATTAAAAAATGGAAATATCACGTATTCATAGGTATGGACTTCCATCTCCACATAGCGATATACATTATTTTCAAAACAACCTCCTATGGATGATAATGGAAATTGATTTAATGAAGGAAATTAATTTTTATATAATTATAATGATACAAAAAAATATTATATCATCTATTTTATTACTATAACATCTATTTAAACATGATAATTTCATTTGTCTATAAATATGGATTAACACCTCTATGAAGCGATGTGGATCATTTTTCATCTATGATTCTAAGAACCTAGTTTTCCCCCAGGTATATATCATTTAAAATTTGATCTAAAGATTTATTTTGGACCTAATATGTCTTTTTATGTAGTTATCAAAAGTATAAAGGGTTTCAAGGATTGGTTGGAGCCAAGAAAAAATCTTTTGGGGAAAGATGGGCCAGACTCAAAGTTAGAGAAAATCATACAAGTACGTTGCATGGTTAGATCTAATCGTGCAGATGGTCTGTATTTTTAGGTAGATCCATGTCGCATAGTTGGTTCATTTTATACATAAACATGTTTATTAACCAATAAAGTTCCATTTTTTCCTTTTACTCATGCATGGTATGTGCATATTTTCTCAAATTGTGCGGACAAATAGTGCACACGCTAAATTTTCGATAATTATACCTTTTCCCCTTAATGATATAATTTAGATCCTCATTCCTTCCTAATATGATTTCATGTGAGATTATCATCTTTTTCTCTCATTTTGGATCATTTTTATGTCCTTTGATAGGGACAAATAGATCTTCTTCATCCAAGATTTGGTCGAGCTTCTCTTTATCACGTTGGATGCGCAACATTTCGTACTCAAGTCCCTTTGAGTTGTTCTTCTTCTATCTTTCTCTAGTCCTCGTTATAAAGGTGTGAAAATTTTACCTTTTCATAGATCTACTCTGATATATGACAAATTAGATGTGCATATCTAAGGATAAGGATCCTCTGAGACTATGTTGTGTGTTCCATTACTCATCCCTCAAGTTCATTGATTTTCATTCTACATAGACATTTCAAACTAATGAAAGGAAATACAAGAACCTAATAAAATATTATATGACTTCTTGATCAACTTTGAGTGGAATTCCTTGTGGTACCCTTGGATTCTTATCTAGGAATTCCATGAGCACTCAAGAACCACATTCTTATTCACTGATATGGCCTACTTTGGTAGAGACCCTCCTAGATCCTGATCCTCATCTATTCATGGTTTCCTGAATGATTCTAAAAGATCCCTCAAATAGTGTTACAAAATTCCATGGATACACTCCTTGGATATAGCATTGAAAATTAGGTTCCATGGTTACAGCCCATAGGACCCAGTCACTTTTTATCCTTGGTTTACCATGGATGATCACCTGGGATTTGTTAGGCATCATATTTCGGAATGACTTGGAATGTGCTCCTTGGATTAATATATTACCCTTGTCTATGAAAAATTTATTACAGAGTTGGTGACCCTTGAGGTCTATGTTTCCTTGTTTATTACTTTCAAAATTCATTATTAAATATCATTAAAGGTTTCCTCATTACAGATCAAAACTATCACTATGGCTTTAATGTGACTTTTTGGTAAATTGGTAGTAATCGTTTATGGAACTGGTTACATGTTCAGACACCAGTCGAGGGTTGAAGTTGGTACATGGTTATTTAGTAACATTGTACTACATTACTTTATATATGAATACTTGTGCACTATTAAATTTCCATTATACAGGCCATATGTTGTAGACACTATGGTGGGGTCCCACTAAGATTTACCTCACACCATCTATAATATCCATTTTTACTCAGGATAGACAACATGATTACAGGTAATGATAAAGGTTAGCATATAGTTTTAAACATTTGATTGCTTATTGTTTAGGATGGAGATAATAGTATATTACAAAGTTAAAACTCATGAATCGTGGGATAATTTTTTTTTCCTTTTATACTTTTGTCACTACAAAATATTTTACTTTTTTCAACCGGGACATATCTATTGGTAAAAGTGTAATATCTATTGGTAAAACGTTTTACCAACATATATGTCCCTGTTACTAAACTGTTGGTAAAAACTCTATCGCTAAATGTTTTTACAACAGATAAAACAGTTCTGTTGCAAGTATAATAATACTAACAGATAATATATATGTTGGTTAAAGTGTTTAGCAACAGGTTTTGGTGACAAAATTATTTGTTGGTAATAATATTACCAATATATAATATTTTATTATAAATTACATTTAAATAAAAATTATAATTTTTTATTACTAGAAAAATTTCATATTACATTTAATAATTTATCATATATAATACATATGATTTAATTATTAAACCAAAGAGGATTTTAACATGTTCAAAATGAGACCAGTTCTAATTATATTAATAATGAAATTCATTACAAACATAACCTATTGGATCCCCACCCTTCCACAATTATGCCCCCCCCATTTTGTCGCTGGACAACCCTACCCCCCTCCACACTGGATCAACCACCCCTGCAGCTCCAGCCCATCATCTCCAACAACTCTAGCACCAGTATCACTAACCCATACATGCAAGCTCCACCCCTAGAAGATTCGTCCATCCATGTCATCTCTAGATCCATCACATTCATGCCAGCTCCAGCCCCATTCATGTCAGCTCCAGTATATGTCACCTTCAGCTCCAGCCCATCCATTCTAGCGGTAGTCTATGCCAGCTCCAGCTCCAACCCCATCCATGTCAGCTCCAGCCTCATCCATGTTAGCTCGATCCTATAAACAAATAAATGAGAAAACATATGAGCAAAGACCTCATATGTAATTGAGGGATGCACACAAAAAAGTGACAGCAATACACTTACACTATACGGAATTGAGGGAGGTACATAGACACGTAACATCGCATCATACCTATTCAAAATATTGAATTAAAACTCATAAGTCTGAATCCACGAGCCTCAAGAAGATAGATAAATAGAAAATATGAAGACCATCAACTTCCTTGATTGCAAAATCCATGTGAAAGATGTTGAGTCTTAATCTCAAAAAGAATTGTCTTGAGAGTTCAAAAACACATCAGAAAATGTAGAACCTCTATTATGTCGCATTCATGTATGCTCAGACTATGATTTATGAAGCCCATCTGATCTCATGACCACCAAATCCAGAAGAAATTAAATGCATCAATTGAAATATTCATGAAGCCAATCCAATCCCGTGACCACAAAATCCATAAGAAATTGAAACGCATTGATTGAAATATGCTGTATTGGACAGAAAAAAACACCCATCATACATGACACAAAAATCAAAAAAGCCACACATCAATGAAAACTTAGAAGAGAATATAACTGAAACCCAAGACTACAAAACAGGCTAATACTAGTGGAAATACATGTAAAAAATATTTTCAAATGAATCCTTCACGGAATTATAGCCTCAAATACAAGACCCATACAATTAACATTATATAAAATGAGAAATTTATTTTCTACTATTGAATAATGTAAAAAACAGATCAAACATCTCTAAGAATGACATCAAGACTATCAAATGTATTCCTTCAAGAGCTTCCAGCCTCAAAAAAATGTTCCTCACATAAACAGATGAGAAAAAACCTCATATCTTATTTTTAGAAGCTAATGATATGAGTTGGATTCCCATCCCAGATCCTGAAAAATTTATTAAAGAAAAATAAGGATAAAGTGTACACATGATGTGTAAATATCTTACACCATCTCAAAATAAAATGAAATCAAAACATCAATGCATAAAGATCAAAACTAAAAATCATAAATCCAACCTCAAGATGTGTGTATTATACTTAGCTGAAATCTTGAAGAAGTTATCTTCTTGCCATCCACCCCATAAACAATTGGATGTATCCTCCATAGCAAGCCTTTCCACCCACAATAAACAACCTTCAAATTCACCTTTCAGTGGACCTTTAAAACCCTAATCAATATCATCAGCTCAATGCCATGGGAAATAAGACAAAGTGTGAAGGAGAAAACCCCTACAGACAGTTAGCTAGAATCTGATCACACACACAGTCTGAAATATTAACCCAATAAAACCATCCCAATGTTCATAAAGCAGAAAAAAGATAAGAGAAGGCCATCAAATGAAATCCTTAAAAGTAAATCATCTCACATTCCCATTATAAGTGAACAACAGACTTTATAAAATGAAGGATACACCTTTGAATTAGAAAGATAATGCTGATAATCCAATGAACCAATCACCAGATGCAGGTGATGAGGTACTGACCAAGCCAGCTTAAGCAAGGAACTCTCAATCATCAGAGTGCATAAAGAGACTGCATTCACAAAGTTCAGCAACTAAAAAATGTGTGTTCAAGAATCACATCAACACTTTTAGCATTTGTACCCAGTCATAAAAATATAAACGACACAAAACAGAGAGTTCTAGAGGCTAGAACCAACAACTAAAGAGTTCAATTTGAAAATTTTGAACCAATGATTCTTCTGAAAACTCTGAGAAGGTCCTCTCAAAATCACATCGAGTTAATATGCATCTTCCCATAAAGGTGATCCAAATAACATGATATATATCAAAATATAGTATACTGTATATTCAAATCATCAACCAACACCCAAAAAACATGTCGAAACACACTAAAATTCAAAGCAGTCAACTCAACTGAGTAGTCTGGTAACCAACTTCATACTTGTTAAACAACAAATCTACATGACAATGCTTCAATGTAAATATTTAACATTTTACAGTTGTTCAATGTCTTGGTAAGGTTTTCTTGATGATCATATTTAATTTTAAACTATTTTTTAAAAAATGGTGGTAATATGTGCTATATTTTCTGAAATCTACTCAAAAGGGGTGGTTATTTGTTATTGAAAGTAACATGATTCCTATTTTGAAAAAAAAATTGTTAAATATTTAAACTTTTACATGTGTTTAAATACTATGTTAGAATTGTTAGAAGCCTTGGTAATGATTTCTTGATGATCATATTTAATTTTAAAACATTTTAAGAAAATAATTGGTTGTAATAAGTGTTAGAATTTTTGAAAACTAAATAGAAGGGGTTGTTTGATTAAAAAATTAGAGTGTTTGGTTTATTAAATGTTAAGGTGATATTTTCATGAGTTTAAGGTGGATTAATGGGAATGTTTGTCTTTCCTCTTTAATTAATAGAAATGGAATAGAACATTCTATTTCATAAAAAAGTAAATGAAAATTTGTATAAAACATTCTATTTCTCAAAAAGACATAATATTTAAACATTTTAAATTAATTTAAAGAAATAAAATATACCTTAATTTCATTATACAACATCATCTTGTGCTTATTTGTATTCCCATGTCTCCAGTGAACATCTTATCAAATATATCTCAGTAATTTCCATGAAGAAACCCTATTTGGATTCAACAAAAAACAAGTCATCCACATGTATCTTGAATGAGTTTTTGAGTTGAATGATTATTAAAATGGATTCATATTGTTCATGAATATGAGGTGAAATTGATATATTTTATTTTTTGGTTTCAAGAAGAGTCCCATTGAGACAACTATTATTTTTACTTGATACATTCAAATTATTTGGGTTTTTTTATTTAATCCCATTTAGGATCTCCATCCATCCAAGGGAATTGATAAAGAAGTATTTAGAGGGTGCAACTTTAGGAGTGGGGTCGCCCATAGAGGACCCCTACATTGAATGCAGCTCAAATAGTTAGTGCCGAGACAGACCAAAAGAACTCAAAAAATGCATGTAATTTACCAAAACCCTAATTCATATAAATCAAATCCATGATTTGACACAATATATGGTTGTTTCCAAATGAATGAAAACATACCGGTAGTGTCATGCAATCACATCACCATTACCAATGTTAAGTAAATTTGAATATAATAAACCTACAGCCCATGGAATATCATAATTTAAAATTTTCTAGGGTACTCACAAGAATGAACACCTATATGGAAAGTGATCAAAACACATACCACAAAGAAATTTGATCTTGGTAAGCAAAGAAGGATGATAGTTTGTGCACTATTAATGTGTGAATTTAATGATCAAAGAACGATGATAGTTAACATTTAGATAGAAAATACATAAAAAATAATACAATTAAAAATTTAAGAAAAATTTTATGGTTAGTATACAACTAAAACAATGATATAGAAAAACATGAAGATATAACAATCAAATGAGGTGTAGGGATTTGGGGGAAGTATGTGGGCTTAAGGGATTTAATGAAATTTAGGCAATGAAGGTAACTATGGTGAGATAGTGTGGGTTCATTTGATGATCTAAACAACATGAAGCCTTCAATTGAAAATCCATGCATGTAAAACCCTAATGTGTGTGTATGTCGTGCAACACGAACTAGTGAAAATGAATTTTCCAAGCTTGGAATGGGTGTAAAGGTAAACTGTGTGTAACCTTAACTTAGATATGGGTCATGGAATTGGCTGGTCAGAACACCGTGTCCTTATTAGCATCCCTTCCCGTGTCTTTTTGGATGTGGATCGATGAGGAGGACATCTCAAATTATACAGAAAGCCTGAAAAACATTTATTTGGATCTACATCGGCAAACAGTAAACCATCAGCTAAAAACATATCAGGTATTTTGAGGGGTTCGAGGGAGTTGGTACTAACTAGAAGAGGAAAGTGTGAGAGGGAAATCTTGTCAAGGTAAAGGGATATATTTTCAATCAACCTCGCCTTACTGGAAGTTAATTAGGGGAAGCCATTTGATTATGGTTTCAAACTGTTCGATACGATGGGTTGGATACACTAGGAGAATGCTAATTTAAAGATTGTTCATGGAATAGGTGAGGATAAGATGAAAGATCAGGGTTCCAGATAGACTATGGGAGTGGGGAGGATGAACTCATGGGAATCATAAGAAGATTTCGGTGCCACTCTCGGGGAAATGAAGTGGAATAAATAGGGTTTCATGTGTACATATTGGAGGAGATGAAAGGGAGTTAGTGCCACTCACCAGGGCGTGGATGGGGCTGGAAGAAGATGATTTTGGTGCCTCTCCTGGATGGATTGAAGCGGAAGAAACCTCCGCGGTGGAAATCAGGTTAAAGTGTAATAGGAAGGGAAAAAACAAATAAACCATGTATAATAACTATCTTCGTTGTTCTTATTCTTTCAATTGCCTTAAAATAGTGTGATCTTCCAGCTTGGAATGCAGGATAAAATGCAAGAAGTTGAATAAGGGGAAGGAAAAAATAGTCCATCAAAGAACTAATAAATGGTTGTCTTCCAGATAGTATCCATTAAATGTGAAGAAGTTGTTGCCCCATTATATGTGAATTCATCCCTTTCCTTCTCCTATGATGTAACTTGTGATGCCAAAGAATCAACCATGACTTTTCCTAAGTAAAAAACCCATAAATTATTAGTCTATGTTTTTCATAAGAAATCCTTTTCAATAGAAGTGGAAAAAACAAACAGTAAATAATTTTCAATAGTTTACTTGGTATGAATGGAAAATTTGTGGTGAAATATTTTAAAAAGATGCATATTAAAGGAAATAATACATAAAATCATAGATAAGGAAAAATAAAATGATGAAAATATCACCGTATAGAAGGCTCAGAATATTCAAGTTACATTTATACCAAACACAACCTTAATTAAAGAGTCACTATATTTATGGACGAATTATTATTTATGGTTCAAGATAATTTGATGTAAAAAAAGAAAATTCAAGAAGCAAAAAACCTAATTCACCCCAAAAATTTGTAAAAATCTAATGTCCTCTTCCTGAATTTGGGTACATACAGTGCTTAAGAAAAAAGGAAAAAGAGAGTACCCCCACATGCACCAAAGTCGCACCATACTGGAATTTGAAAGGTAGGTCGCACAGTTCTTAAGTGACCCAATCATAAACACCATTTTTGTAGAAATCCAGATAAAAAGAACCATTTGAAGTTATGTATATAACCATGGACCCTCAGTCAAAACCTAACACTTGTTGTTGACAAAGGTTTAATTTGAAAACACTTTCTCAAAACTATTTAACACATAACTTATGATGGAATACATTTAACTTGGCTTTTAGTAACCATATAGTTATATTTCTTAGCTCGTTTGAGATAATGATGATTTCCTCTTCTATCATTATATCTATTTTCATCCAAATATAAAATTAAAAAAGTGACAAAAGAGTGCCAAGTCATGAAAAACCACGAAAACGAAAGCAGAATGAACCATTACCGAAAACAAACCAATCAAAAGAAACAGAACAAAACAATGTGTTCTGTATTTTCAATGATACAAGGATGGTTCAAATTTTATATAGATACAAAAAATTCCCAAAGTCCTTCACGAGAACCTACATAAAAAAATAACACAAGCATAAAAAAATTCAAAAAATAAACTCACACTAAGTGTTCGGAAGTGGCTGATCATCCCCAATTCAGCCACAATTGGCACTCACACTAGTGACGATGTCATCCCCAATCAAGTAAGCGGGTCCTCTATCTTGAATGTGATCATGGAACCAGTTCATCACCAATCTCACTCTAGTAGCAAAAAAATGATATGTGTAAAATAAATTTGTAGGATGATATATGCCTATAAAATAAAACACATCAAACCTCTGGGCAATTGGTCCTCCCTCATGGCAAGGGATATAGATTCAACTTGGATCTATTGTACTATGGTTTTCATTATCAAGTCATGTTCCCCTTGATTTTATAATGGGAGAAAAAGGCCCAACCATCGATGGAAGTATATCAACATCATTTAAACAGGAAAGAGAAGATATACCATATTATATTGTTTTTTTAGCATTTAGTACAACGTTTCAGTATTCACAAAATTTCAATATTTCATCCTTGGACAAATTTTAACATTCAGATTAAAAAAACATTCATCAATTTTATCAAAATTCATAAAAACCAATTTTTTAAACAATATTGGTGTAAATTTCAGTTAATTTAATAACCCCTACATGAATCAAAACAACCAATTCCAAATGCAAATATGCATGAAAAATCTAAAATTACTCAATGAAGGTCTTACCAAAGTGTAATAAATAAAAAAAAGGATGGAAATGACTACACAAAACAACAACATTCATTAATAAATAAATAAAGGGTGTTTGAATCAAGCCCCAGTAACAAGGCATACAAACACCATGCCATTCTCCAAGATAGCTTCCTATAAACCCCAGAAAATGTATCTCACTTTACCCAGTCTCATTCGGGGACTTAGGATCCAACAAAACCTATCCAGTTTAATAAACAAAAAATCTTCAGATTTCACATGAAAATTCAAGAAAAACAATTCAGTCTAAAGAACATCTCCAACATTTTAGACCCATAAATCCAATACATGATGAAAAATCACTAATGACCAAGGGAAATACAATGTCACAGCCTGAGTTGAAATTCAAATACATGTATTCTATGGTAATAAGGACATCAATGATCAATGATCAAAGTTGTGGCATCCTTATGGAAACACGTATTGCAACTTCAAGAGCTTTGTAGAGACACTGTATTGGATACATCCTTTAAAGAAATGGATTGACCAATATGGTGAACTTCCCACTTTCAACAAAGGTAGTTCTATCACAATATGGAAATGAACCTTAAAAGACAACTTTGTTTTATAAAAAATGTTGACTTCGAAATAATAACTTACAGGATTTGAAAGTAGAGGTTCCTCACGGATCAAATCTTGGCTTTGAATGAAGACTCGTCCTTTCCCAATTCATAACATTTCATCAGTGAGGAACTGCTACTTTTCAGGGGACGGTGTGGTTCATGCGATGAAGGAAGGTGGTAGGGGTTGAATGAGGATGGTGGGGGTATTTCGATGGCGATGAAATGGACGGTGCAATAACCGCTGAAAGAGGACGGCAGACCACGGTCAAGGGGGCCAGTGGAAAAGGAAAAGGGTTGTGAAAGAGGTGGAGGGGGTCGTAGAGGAGGTGGGTGGCATCAGATAAGGGTGGTGGATGGAAGCGGTGGTCTCCGAGGGCGGCGGTGGTCACCGAGGGTAGCGGTGGTCGCCGAGAGAGGCGGTGGTCGCCGGGGAACCAGGGGGTCGCAGGGGAACCAGGGGGTCATAGGGGAAGAGATGGAAGCGGTGGGATCGCATGGTGGAGGGGGTGGGGGTAACTAGGGATCAGATAGGGTATATATTTTTTAAAATAAAATCAAATTTATAAAATTAAAAATATAATTCATTTTTTTAAAATAAAAATATATTACATAAATGAATATATGGTATAAATTTTTATAAAAAAAATAATTTTTTATTTATAATATGAAATAAAAATTCAAAATGTGGATATCAATTATAAATAAAATAATATGACTCAATTAATTGTTATGTTTCTCAATTATTAAATTTAAATAAATATGTTTTTGAAATTATTTTTGTTAGATTTGATTATGTTTATTATATTTAAACATAAAAATTAAATTATCATGTATATATATATTATCAAACATATATCTAAATATATCAAATATCATAATTATTTTAATGTTTATTAAATGAACAACATTAAAAAATATAAGCACGGTTGATATTTAAAGAAAATTACAAATTGAAATAAATGAATCAGATATTTTTAATAAGACTTCAAAAAATTGATACTGACTTTGGTAATAAAAAAAATAATATATAAAAAGCTGGTTTCAATTAATTGGTTACTGATAAAATCTTGTTGGTTATTGTTGTAACATATTTTTTATTGATGGTAAGTGGTTTTTTGGTAAATATTATTAATACTAACAAATTAATGTGTGGGTAAAAAAATTATGGTATTAGTATGAGAAAGCAATAGATTTAACTATTGATAAAAGATGTGTTGGTATTGAATGATCAATATCAACAGATATATATGTTGGTAAAAATAAGTGTTGGTGCTTAAAATTAATACCAATAAAAGTTAATATCAGTTGGAATTAACCGTTTTTACCAACATATATATTATCTGTCAATAAATTTCTGTCGGTATAAATCATTTTTCTTGCAGTGTGTGGACCATATTACGCCTTTTGCCTTATAACATTGTTTTTCATCATTCTAGTGGCATGACACATCATCAACAATTATTCAAGTTGGTTCAGTTATTTTTATCCTTTATTATTTATTACTTTTGTTTTCTTTTGTTGTCTACATAAATTACATACCTGATTGACCACTATTTATAATTATATGTTGTGGTAAACATTGTTAATGATGGAATAGTCTCCACATAGACACGCCCTATGCCCTTGTTGTAAGATGTTAGCCTTTTGCATTTGGGGAGATGCTATTGAGGTAATGTGTCCATTGGGCTTAGGGAACCTATTAAGTGGCATCCGGGTCTAGGACTTCCCAAATTTTTTTCTGAGGGGTTTTTATTTTCTATCATTACTATTTGGAAGCAACAGTCATGATATTAGAAGTACATGGTACATTTTCATAATTCATTCTTGTGGATCAAAAACCCATGTTTAGGGTAAAATCCATGTTACTGTTAATATACTTTTATCTATTTTCTCTATTAAAGTCGACATTGTTTAACTATTTGGTGACACGCATGATATGTGTTCTGGTTGATTATTATTTGGAGTTAGATTCTATTTTATCCAGGTCCTGATGACAAGAGGGAATTGATCATTATTCCATGCATCATAAAGGAACATAATATTCACATTTCATGTATATTTCCTTGATATATAAGATAATTTTAATTCATTTTATGTCTTGATATTACCATGATTGTTGTGGGATGATGTTATAGTTATCTTCCTTTTGTATTACTCTCATTTGAGATTTAGTGATTTCTTATCTCAATTCATAATGTCTGTCGGGCCCCATGGGTTGGAAATACTAATTTACTCAGTCAAGATATTATGATATAACTAAATGGGTGTTTTTTATTAATAAGGTGCATGGTATATGATTCAATAGGAAGGACTATCCATTATAATGTGAATAAAGAAATCAAAAAATGAAAGGGTTTCTCATATTTATCTTTCCTTTTAATTCTCTAAACTATTAGTTAAATATAAAATGAATTAAACATATATTAGATAACATGACAGTACCTAGCAATCTAAGTGGGTAGATGGGGTAGTATACCTTGGGATTTGAACCCTTTCATGTTTTTATTTTGTAAGTGTTTCTATATATCTTCTTAAGGACTATTCTGATGCAAGTACATTGCCTTTGAAAACCAATGCCACCACGATGTCCTGGTATCATTTTCTAGTATGGTGATGATGATCATGCCCCAAATGTGTTGGGACTAGATCTACTAGTCTTTCCCCTAGATGTTCCACTTGAGGAACCACCTATTGTAACTAAATTGGGAATTAATTCCCATGTTCATGATAGTTTCCTATGTTTAATGCATTCCATGCAAGGTGTCCATGGATTGAACCTATGATGGATGATTTGTATTGTGAGAAACAACATCAGCATCCTCAAACATTATCAGAGGTTGGAGGTCTATACACTACTGATCCTTGGATAGTGTTCATCATTTCTATCCTTGGACCTCTTGAAACTCCTCGCGAGTAAAGGGTCAAACATGATACATACATGCTTTGTGATTCACCAAGTGTTCGTGGGATATGGTTTCCTAGGATGATCATCATCAAGAAATGATGTTGGATGAATTCATGGATGTTATCTGTGTTTAGTTATTTCCTCATATGTTGAGAGTTGACAGAGATAGAGTGTTAATGAATGTAGAGAAGGGTTATACATTAGTTATAGTGTATTCAATGTGATTTTCTGAGTTATAGTGGTTTGCACTACTTTTAGATGGTGATGAGATTTCTCATGCTCGAGGCATCTAGGCTGGGCTCCAGTATTCCATCCATATGAAGGTGAATTTCTTTCACATACCTAGTTTTTCTAAGATAGTGAAACAAGATCTTATCACTGAGCGTAACATGAGGGAAGAAAAAAGTACAGGGCATACGGGATCAGTGGAACTATAATGCCCCAGCATTAAACCTTACTTAATATTGAATTAAATGAATAATTCACATTGAGGATCTTTTCAGGTTTAGAGTTTTATAGAATTAGAACATAACTATTACATCTCAAAATATTACAAAGTAGACACTACTACTAAGTTTCCATAGAAAAAAACTCTTAAAAAGAAACATGTCTAGTTCCATGTTTAATATAGCATGACTTTCCCTTGATCCCATCCTTTACCCTATTCCACGTTATGTCCTGTGAAAAACATTTCAAAAACCTGGGAAATCTCAGTAAGGGATACACAAAGAATGAAAATTGTTAGTTTTTCAAAACAACAAGTAAACCATGTATACTTTATCAAAGTAATGCTTTTCACCTTTTCGAAGTAGTAAAAACTCTTCACTGAATAAAAGTTCATTACTTACCCTTTTGCAACCAAAATATTACCATAAACCCCATATAAAGATCACATAACATATAAAGGTAACTTGGTACATAAACATACTTAAGTGGAATAACCATACGGTCCACTTCCACACATATCACTTAATGGAATAGCCATATGGCCAACTTCCATACATACTTAATGGAATAGCCATACGGCCGACTTCCATACCCAGTGCATTAGAGGTTATAATGTAACCACCCGTCCTGGTATTCACGGCACCACCCATCATATGGTTTATCTCCGTAACCACCCTTCAAATTTCCAAGTACCATTATAAAAATCATAAGACATAAAACAAATATAATGGAAAGAAAACATTTCCACACTTTGATCACAATATATCACTTAAATATATTAACATAACACATCCATTATAAAAACCATTTTCAATACCAAAATACATAAAAGAGTATACTGTATTTATTTAATTTTAAAAAACATTACGTCTTGTTCATGAAGCCAAAGACAAAAGAATACTCGCGGCGGTGGAAAAGTTCGTTGTCACTGCGTACGTTAAAAGAAACTTTCCTTTTTGTCTTTTTGTAAAATGCTTCGTAGAAAAAGATTCCTTTTGTATAAAATTAAAAGTCAAAGGGGTTTATACACCGTATAAAAGAAAGTTGTGTATAAAATGAAATATTCCTCAATGAAAGGAGATTGAGATGAAGTCCCTTACAAAGTCGGTATCCTTAGATTAAGGATAAATCAATTATATGATTATGTGTGAAAAATACGAATACACAAAATATAAGTGGATATTAAGTGTAAAACAATGAGAGGTCATTCACACATAATCATGGAAAAACAAAACCAATGACATAGATATTTAACTCAAAGAAATGATATTGAGTTATGATTTCCGATACAAGTCCGTCTAAATGACATAAGAATTTATCAATGAGCTGATTATGTGTACAAATAGTATATCCACACAAACATTTGTGGAAACTACAACATAGATATTCCACACATAATCGTGGCATAATAAAATCAAGATTTATAGGTTTAACCCAAAGAATTGAAAGTGGGTTAAGAAGTTCCCTTACAGAAATTCGACAGCCTAACGAGGTCACTTCAAAACTTATAAAATGAGTTGATGAGAGATAAAAAGGGTATCTCATAACGTGGACATAAAATTTACATTAATAAGGATATAGAAGAACGTATCCCAACATAATAGTATGTGAATTAAAAATCATAACAAAATAAGTCCTTTAAAAAGAGGAGAGTGAAAGGTTCCCTTACCGACTTGGGTAACTTTCGAAACGTACACCCCATTGATGAAGGGTCATACAATGAATATATAAGTACCCATAAAGGAAATTATATTACATAAAGAGTATAATAATGGGTAGTACATACACCACTCAAAGGAAATTGTGGCAAATGTATCATAAATCTCACGGGAATAAAAGTGAGATGAAAAATCCCTTACGAAAACTCAGCAGCCTAACGGCGCCACTTAAAACTTCCAAAATGGATTGATGAGTGGAAATTGGGTCTCTCATCATATCAACATAAAGTTTACAGAAAGAGTAATACAAAAGAACATCCCCAAACATAACAAAGAGGAGCTTAAAATAAGTGACATAAAGGAGAGTACTTAAAAAGAAAGAGAGAGTGTTGATCTCTTACGAAAATTCGGCAGCATAACGACGCCACTCAAAACATCCAAAATGGATTGATGAGAGAGAATAGGGTCTCTCATCATATGAAAATAAAACTTACAGTAAGAGTAATATAAAATAATATCCCAATAACAAGAAATATGAGCTTTAAAAGGAATGAAATAAAAGAGTGTACTTTAAATGAAAGAGAGGTGTCAGATCCCTTACCTCAAGTCCAACTTGTCTTGTTCGTTTCATTATATTCCTTTAAATCGGGTAACTCTCTTAGATTTGAGCTCAAAGGCTTCCTTGGGAAGACTTCTGCCCAATTTGAGGATTCAAGGAGTAAGAGAGGGATGTGGAGAGAAAGAATGGGCAGGGGTTGGCCGAGCCAAAAGCTTTGCAAGTGTGGGTAAGGTGGTAGAGGTGGGGGCCTTTTATAAGAGGCGAGGAGGGGCGCTCTTGGAAAGTAAGGAAATGTTACTTTATTATAGAATGAGTATTGGATTTTAATGGTCCCACATTGATGTGTTTCTAGGATAAGGTGATAAGGGTTTGAAATCCACCCATCCAATAGGTTTTGGACATCTGTAGATCTTATATTTTACATTATCATTCCATTTTATTTAAATCGTTAAATAATGAGGTCATCGCTGCATCATCATGATGTCATAAATAATTTAATTTATTTAATGTCTAAAAACTATAAAAAAAATACTATGATGTAGGAAATATTTTTATCTTTCCAATGAATATTTATAGTCCAAACGATCATTTATGTAGACAAAATTAAAAATATTTTACTTAGGTGATACATTCTTTGTTACATTTAACAATCTTTAAAAATAAAAAGATAAAAAGTCACTTTATCACAAAAGTGATTCAATGGGCCCCCCAAGTTTGGCACAAGGCATCCCATGGTCGGCCATGAGACAACCAGTAGACTTAGGACATATTTTGTGGACATTTTTTATTATTATGATATTAGCTTATTATCTTTAACTACCCGATTACTCATTAATCAAGATAATTAAAGATAATTACCGTCGTTACAATTCATAATGTCCAAAAACAAAAGAGTCTTAATTACATAATTTGGACCTTCTGATTCCAAATATGTAATTCATTTTACCAAATTCCAAAGACATAAATTTCAATAATTAATTTAAAAAAACTTCCCGTTGTCAAAACAAATAGCGGGTTTTTTAGAAACAATATTCATGAAACGTTTGGCACTTGTTTATGCGTAATTCCAAAGTGAAATTAATCCCAATGACCATCATTGAATTACATGGTAAAAATATATTCTAATTACACTTTAAAACAAATTTAAAATATAATATTACCATATAATTAAATTATATGAAAAAGCAGTTTTGATGTAAAATGCAGTATTTTTCACTATTCATTGAAAAATGAACATTGTCATAAAAATACCAAAAATTAACCCAAGGTAAATTTCAATGTCCCAATCATAAATAATATGTTTAATTTGAAAAATAGAGCTTATAAAATTTTCAAAAAGTGGATTTAAAAGGGGTTCTCTGTCAAAAGGCGGTTAATCGACCTTTTAAATAATATTAGAATGTTTACGCTTAAAAACTAGATTCATTTGCATTTTTAATCCTCTAACATTTATTGTAAAGAGTAAAAATATTTGAAAAAAATATATAATCATTTTGAAGTTATTTCTGTTCATTCCCGCCATTACAACGGCTAGGAATTAACTACCATTTAAAATAATACTATTTTATTATTAGAGTGCAACGTAAGATTCCCAAGAAACTCATTGTTGCGTATTGGGTACTCCATCAAGCATAGCATCCCCTTTAAAGTAATATTAAAATTTTATTCAAAAATATGGATAAATATAAAGATTTAATATTCTTTATTTACCTGGGGTGTTACATCCTTCCCCCCTTTTGGGAATTGCATCCTCGCAATTTTAAAATTGGGCTTGGAAACATGCTTGAAAGTCCCACATCGGAACAAGAGTCAGTAAAACAGTCACTTTAAAATAAAGAAAGATAAGTACAAAGGTCACCCAAGTTAATCCATAATAGGATTCCAAGTATGTAAATATGGACATGGAGCAAAAAAACAAAGGGTCATGTTCTGATGGAGAGTGATAGAAAACATGTTTAGGAGAAAGTTAACCACAAGAAAATCACAAACTTGTGATGGGTTAAACGGTATTTGATTCCCCAGTAGGAAAAGTTAATAGACAAATTTTTTGTTTTAAGTTAATTTTTATTGAGGAATTTATTCATAAGGAAACAAAATCACTTATCATGTTTACTTTCAACTTTTATTATATTCCTTACACAAACTCATATTTTCTCGAAAAGACGAGTATTTAGGAAGACTTGTTCACATTAATAGTACTATAATCAACTTCTAGATAATCACCTAATCCACAAAAGAGAACTATATACTTCCCATGTCTTTAGACTTTAACCAAATCCAAAACCAAAAAGGTTACTAGAAGATCAGATAATCCAGAAAAGGATAACCCTTTATAAAAAGAAAATCTATTCTTAATCTCCAAAATTTGTCCAACAAAACCCAAAGTTCAACGAGGACCATTCGATAAACAATTTGTCCATAAAATTATTCAATGTATACCAAACTAATATTTAAAACCAAATATTTGAAGGATTTAGTCACATAGTCTTCTAAGTTAAATCATATAATTTATCTCCAAACAACATCAGTTGCTCTTAATGTCTCATATTGAAAAGTAATTAACCTAATCACATATCCTCCATGATAGGTTAATAATTTTCATAAATAACCCAAAATAAACTTACTCTTAATTTATAAAGTAACCTAACTAAAAAGAATCAGTCAAACTATCTAGGGACTTCATGTAGTCCAGTGGTAGGCGATAAATACCAGTTGCACTTTGGTTGTGGGTTCGATTCCCGCAGCTTTGTCCGACGCGACGGGTTTTCACACGGTCTGCGTGTTGTCCTTTTTCCAAAACTATATAATTCTTAAAACATTACCCAAAATGAGATAAAATCTTCAAAAATGATCATAACATATTTTAACCTCAAGTTTATCTCATTCCTTTCATTTTCCATCATATCATAGAGTAACCCATAATTACCTAAAAAGTAAGGATCATATAAACCCTAATGGTTACCTTAATAATTATTACCTGAACATCCACATCGATTGGTCATCTCATAGATGATCCATTACAGAACATACCAAGGTTCAAGTGGATGATCATGACTCCTTGATAGTTGGTTTAGAACAACCATGAGTTTCCTCATTGAAAACCCCATTTCATCCAGTCTCTTAATTAGAGAACCACCACAGTTTCCTTCAAACCTATTGTCACTTTGGTGCCTGCTAGATCCATCCATTCACTAAAAACAGAAATGTCAGTGTGAGTATATCAAGAAAACCATCATGTACTAATGAGTAAGATAACCACTAAGATATAATTACTCATTCACTTTATCTAAAACTAGGACTCTTTCTGAAATCCTAACCATTATGGTAATGTCACTTATGCTTAGAGAATACCCTAACCTCTAAAGTTATCTAAACCGATCTTTGATACCAACTATAAGGCCCCGTCCTTAAACCTTACTTAATATTGAATTAAATGAATAATTCACATTGAGGATCTTTTCAGGTTTAGAGTTTTAGAGATTTAGAACATAACTATTACATCTCAAAATATTACAAAGTAGACACTTCTACTAAGATTCCATAGAAAAAAAACTCTTAAAAAGAAACATGTCTAGTTCTATGTTTTATATAGCATGACTTTACCTTGATCCCATCCTTTACCCTATTCCACGTTATGTCCTGTGAAAAACATTTCAAAAACCTGGGATTAGCATAAAAAATCTCAGTAAGGGATACACAAAGAATGAAAACTTTTAGTTTTTCAAAACAACAAGTAAACCATGTATACATTATCAAAGTAATACTTTTCACCTTTTCGAATTAGTTAAAACTCTTCACTGAATAAAATTTCATTACTTACCCTTCTGCAACCAAAAGATTACCATAAAACCCATATAAATATCACATAACATATAAAGGTAACTTGGGACATAAACATACTTAAGTGTAATAACCATACGGTCGACTTCCACACATATCACTTAATGGAATAGCCATACGGCCAACTTCCATACATAATTAATGGAATAGCCATACGACCGACTTCCATACCCAATGCATTGGAGGTTATAATGTAACCACCCATCCTGGTATTCATGGCACTACCCGTCATATGGTTTATCACGTAACCACCCGTCAAATGTCCAAGTACCATTATAAAAATCATAAGACATAAAACAAATATAATGGAAAGAAAACATTTACACACTTTGATCACAATATATCACTTAAATATATTGACATAACACATCCATTATAAAAACCATTTTCAATACCAAAATACATAAAAGAGTATATTGTATTTATTTCATTTTAAAAAACATTACAGCTTGTTCAGGAATCCAAAGACCAAATAATACTCACAGCAGTAGAAAAGGTCGTTGTCACCGCATACGTTAAAAGAAACATTCCTTTTTGTCTTTTTGAAAAGTTATTCGTAGAAAAAGATTCCTTTTGTATAAAAGTAAAAGTAAATGGGGTTTATACACCGTATAAAAGAAGTTGTGTATAAAACGAAATATTCCTCAATGAAAAGAGATTGAGACCAAGTCCCTTACAAAGTCGGTATCGTTAGATTGAGGATAAATCAATTATATGATTCTGTGTGACAAATACGAATACACAAAATATAAGTGGATATTAAGTTTAAAACAATCAGAGGTCATTCACACATAATCATGGAAAAAAACCAATGAAATAGATATTTAACACAATGAAATGAGATTGAGTTATGATTTCTGATACCAGTCCGTCTAAATGATATAAGAATTTAACAATGAGCTGATTATGCGTAGAAATAGTATATCCACACAAACGTTTGTGGAAACTACAACATAGAGATTCCACACATAATCTTGGAATAATAAAATCAAGAATTAGAGGTTTAACCCAAAGAATTGAAAGTGGGTTAAGAAGTTCCCTTACATAAATTCGACAGCCTAACGACGTCACTTCAAAACTTATAAAATGAGTTGATGAGAGATAAAAAGGGTATCTCATAACTTGGACATAAACTTTACATTAATAAGGATATAGAAGAACATATCCCAACATAATATTATGTGAATTAAAAGACATAACAAAATAAGTCCTTTAAAAAGAGGAGGGTGAAAGGTTCCCTTACCGACTTGGGTAACTTTTGAAACGTACACCCCATTGAAGAACGGTCATACAATGAATATGTAAGTACCCATAAATGAAATTATATTACACAAAGAGTATAATAATGGGAAGTACATACACCACTCAAAGGAAATTGTGGAAAATGTAGCATAAATCTCACGGGAATAAAAGTGAGATGAAAATCCCTTACGAAAACTCGACAGCCTAACAGCGCCACTTAAACTTCCAAAATTGATTGATGAGAGGAAATAGGGTCTCTCATCATATCAACATAAATTTTAAAGAAAGAGGAATACAAAAGAACATCCCCCAACATAACAAAGAGGAGCTTGAAAGAAGTGAAATAAAGGAGATTACTTAAAAAGAAAGAGAGAGTTTGGATCTCTTACGAAAATTCGGCAGCGTAACGGTGCCACTCAAAACTTCCAAAATGGATTGATGAGAGAGAATAGGGTCTCTCATAATATGAACATAAAAATTAAACTAAGAGTAATATAAAAGAGTATCCCAATAACAATAAATACGATCTTTAAAAGGAATGACATAAAAGAGTGTACTTTAAAAGAAAGAGAGGAGTCGGATCCCTTACCTCAAGTCCAACTTGTCTTGTTCGTTTCTTTATATTCCTTTAAATCGGGTAACTCTCTTAGATTTGAGCTCAAAGGCTTCCTTGGGAAGACTTCTTCCCAAAGTGAGTATTCAAGGAGTAAGAGAGCGATGTGGAGAGACAAAATGGGCAGGGGTTGGCTGAGCCAAAGGCTTTGGAAATGTGGGTAAGGTGGTAGAGGTGAGGGCCTTTTATAAGAGGAGAGGAGGGGCACTCTTGGAAAGTAAGGAAATGTTACTTTATTATAGAATGAGTTTCGGATTTTGATGGTCCCACATTGATGTGTTTTGAGGATAAGGTGATAAGGGTTCAAAATCCACCCATCCAATAGGTTTTGGACATGTGTAGGTCTTAGATATTACATTATCATTCCATTTTATTTAAATCGTTAAATAATGAGGTCATCGCTGCATCATCATGATGTCATAAATAATTTAATTTATTTAATGTATAAAAATTATAAAAAAAATACTATGATGTAGGAAATCGTTTTAGCTTTCCAATGAATATTTATAGTCCAAAATATCATTTATTTATAAAAAATAAAAAATATTTTACTTAGGTGATACATTCTTTGTTACATTTAACATTCTTTAAAAATAAAAAGATAAAAAGTCACTTTATCACAAACGTGATTCCATGGGGCCCCCAAGTTTTGCACAAGGAATCAAATGGTCTTCCATGAGACAACCAGTAGACTTAGGACATATTTTGTGGTCATTTTTTGTTATTATGATATTATCTTATTGTCTTTAACTACCCGATTACTCATCAATCAAGATAATTAAAGATAATTACCGTCGTTACTATTCATAATGTCCAAAAAAAGAGTCTTAATTACATAATATGGAACTTCTGATTCCAAATATGTAATTCATTTTACCAAATTCCAAACACATAAATTTCAATAATTAATTTAAAAAAACATCCCGTTGTCAAAACAAATAGCGGGTTTTTTAGAAACAATATTTATGAAACGTTTGGCACTTGTTTATGCCTAATTACAAAGTGAAATTAATCCCAATGACCATCATTGAATTACATGGTAAAAATATATTCTAATTACACATTAAAACAAATTAAAATGATAATATAACCTATAATTAAATTATATGAAAAAGAAGTTTTGATGTAAAATGCAGTATTTTTCACTATTCATTGAAAAATGAACATTGTCTTAAAAATACCAAAAATTAACCCAAGGTAAATTTCAATGTCCCAATCATAAATAATATGATTATTTTGAAAAATAGAGCTTATAAAATTTTCAAAAAGTGTGTTTAAAAGGGGTTCGCCATCAAAAGGCGGTTAATCGACCTTTTAAAGAATATTAGAATGTTTACGCTTAAAAACTGGATTCATTTGCATTTTTAATCCTGAAACATTTATTGTAAAGAGTAAAAATATTTTAAAAACATATATAATCATTTTTTAGTTAGTTCTGTTCATTCCTGCCACTACAACGGCTAGGAGTTAACTACCATTTAGAATAATATTATTTTATTATTAGAGTGCAACGTAAGATTCCCAAGAAACTCGTTGTTGCGTATTGGGTACGCCATCGAGCATAGCATCCCCTTTAAAGTAATATTAATATTTTATTCACAAATATATATAAATATAAAGATGTCATATTATTTATTTACCTGGGGTGTTACATCCTTCCCCCCTTTTGGGAATTACGTCCTCGCAATTTTAAAATTGGGTTTGGAAACATCCTTGAAAGTCCCACATCGGAACAAGAGTCGGTAAAACAATCACTTTAAAATAAAGAAAGATAAGTACAAAGGTCACCCGAGTTAATCCATACTAGGATTCCAAGTATGAAAATATGGACATGGAGGAAAAAAAGGGTCATGTTCTGATGGAGAGTGATAGAAAACATGTTTAGGAGAAAGTTAACCACAAGAAAATCACAAACTTGTGATGGGTTCAACGGTATTCGATTCCCCAGTAGGAAAAGTTAATAGACAACATTTTTGTTTTAACTTACTATTTATTGAGGAATTTATTCATAAGGAAACATAATCACTTATCATGTTTAGTTTCAACTTTTATTATATTCCTTACAGAAACTCATAGTTTCTCCAAAAGACGAGTACTTAGGAAGACTTGTTCACATTAAGAGTACTATAATCAACTTCTAGAGAATCACCTAATCCACAAAAGAGAACTATATACTTCCCATGTATTTAGACTTTATCCAAAACCAAAACCAAAAATGTTAGTATAAGATCAGATAATCCAGAAATGGATAACCCTTTATAAAAAGAAAATATATTCTTAATCTCCAAAATTTGTCCAACAAAACCCAAAGTTCAACAAGGACCATTCGATAAACAATTTTTCCATAAAATTATTCAATGTAAACCAAACTAAGATTGAAACCCAAATATTTGAAGGATTTATTCACATAGTCTTCCAAGTTAAATCGTAACATTTATCTCCTAACAACATCAGTTGCTCTTAATGTCTCGTATTGAAAAGTAATTAACCTAATCACATATCCTCCATGATAGGTTAATCATTTTCATAAATAACCCAAAATAAACTTATTCTTAATTCATAAAGTCACCTAACTAAAAAGAATCAGTCAAACTAACCAGGGACTTCACGTAGTCTAGCGGTAGGTGATAAATACCTGTTGCAATTTGGTTGTGGGTTCGATTCCGGCAGCTTTGTCCGATGCGACGGGTTGTCACACGGTCTGTGTGTTGTCCTTTTTCCAAAACTATATAATTCTTAAAACATTCCCCAAAACGAGATAAAATCTTCAAAAATGATCATAACATATTTTAACCTCAAGTTTATCTCATTCCTTTCATTTTCCATCATATCATAGAGTAACCCATAATTACCTAAAAATTAAGGATCATATAAACCCTAATTGTTACGTTAATAATTATTTCCTGAACATCCACATTGATTGGTCATCTCGTACATGATGCATTACAGAACATACCAATGTTCAAGTGGATTATCATGACTCCTTGATAGTTGGTTTAGAAAAACAATGAGTTTCCACATTGAAAACCCCATTTCGTCCAGTCTCTTAATCAGAGAACCACCACAGTTTCCTTCAAACCTATTGTCACTTTGGTGCCTGCTAGATCCATCCATTCACTAAAAACAGAAATGTCAGTGTGAGTATATCAACAAAACCATCATGTACTAATGAGGAAGATACCCACTAAGATATACTTACTCATTCACTTTATCTAAAAATAGGACTCTTTCTGAAATCCTAACCATTATGGTAATGTCACTTATGCTTAGAGAATACCCTAACCTCTAAAGTTTTATAAACCGACCTTTGATACCAACTATAAGGCCCCGACCTTAAACCTTACTTAATATTGAATTAAATGAATAATTCACATTGAGGATCTTTTCAGGTTCAGAGTTTTAGAGAATTAGAACATAACTATTACATCTCAAAAGATTACAAAGTAGACACTTCTACTAAGTTTCCATAGAAAAAAAACTCGTAAAAGAAACATGTCTAGTTCCATGTTTTATATAGCATGACTTTCCCTTGATCCAATCCTTTACCCTATTCCACATTATGTCCTGTGAAAAACATTTCAAAAACCTGGGATGAGCATAAAAAATCTCAGTAAGGGATACACAAAGAATAAAAACTGTTAGTTTTTCAAAACAACAAGTAAACCATGTATACTTTCTCAAAGTAATACTTTTCAAATTTTCGAAGTAGTAAAAACTCTTCACTGAATAAAAGTTCATTACTTACCCTTATGCAACCAAACGATTACCATAAAACCCATATAAAGATCACATAACATATAAAGGTAACTTGGGACATAAACATACTTAAGTGGAATAACCATACGATATACTTCCACACATATCACTTAATGGAAAAGCCATACGGCCAACTTCCATACATACTTAATGGAATAGCCATACGGCCGACTTCCATACCCCATGCATTGGAGGTTATAATGTAACCACCCATCCTGGTATTCACAGCACCACCCATCCTATGGTTTATCACGTAACCACCCATCAAATGTCCAAGTACCATTATAAAAATCATAAGACATAAAACAAATATAATGGAAAGAAAAAATTTCCACACTTTGATCACAATATATCACTTAAATATATTGACATAACACATCCATTATAAAAACCATTTTCAATACCAAAATACATAAAAGAGTATATTGTATTTATTTCATTTTAAAAAACATTACGGCTTGTTCAGGAAGCCAAAGACCAAATAATACTCGCGATGGTGGAAATGGTCGTTCTCACCGCGTACGTTAAAAGAAACATTCCTTTTTGACGTTTTGTAAAATGCTTCGTAGAAAAAGATTCCTTTTGTATAAAAGTAAAAGTCAAAGGGGTTTATACACCATATAAAATAAAGTTGTGTATAAAACTAAATATTCCTCAATGAAAGGAGATTGAGACGAAGTCCCTTACAAAGTTGGTATCCTTAGATTAAGGATAAATCAATTATATGATTATGTGTGACAAATAAGAATACACAAAATATAAGTGGATATTAAGTGTAAAACAATCAGAGGTCATTCACATATAATCATGGAAAAACAAAACCAATGACATAGATATTTAACTCAATGAAATGAGATTGAGTTATGATTTCTGATACAAGTCCGTCTAAATGACATAAGAATTTATCAATGAGCTGATTATGTGTACAAATAGTATATGCACACAAAATTTTGTGGAAACTACAACATAGAGATTCCACAAATAATCTTGGCATAATAAAATCCAGAATTATCGGTTTAACCCAAAGAATTGAAAGTGGGTTAAGAAGTTCCCTTACAGAAATTCGATAGCCCAACGACGTCACTTCAAAACTTATAAAATGAGTTGATGAGAGATAAAAAGGGTATCTTATAACTTGGACATAAACTTTACATTAATAAGGATATAAAATAACATATCCCAACATAATATTATGTGAATTAAAAGACATAACAAAATAAGTCCTTTTAAAATTGGAGGGTGGGATGTTCCCTTACCGACTTGGGTAACTTTCGAAACGTACACCCCATTGAAGAAGGGTCATACAATGAATATGTAAGTACCCATAAATGAAATTTTATTACACAAAGAGTAAAATAATGGGCATTACATAAACCACTCAAAGGAAATTGTGGAAAACGTAGCATAAATCTCACGGGAATAAAAGTGAGATGAAAAACCCCTTACGAAAACTCGGCAGCCTAACGACGCCACTTAAAACTTCCAAAATGGATTGATGAGAGGAAATAGGGTCTCTCATCATATCAACATAAAGTATACAGAAAGAGGAATACAAAAGAACATCCCCCAACAGAACAAATAGGAGGTTAAAAGAAGTGACATAAAGGAGAGTAATTAAAAATAAAGAGAGAGTTTGGATCTCTTATGAAAATTCGGTAGCCTAACGGCACCACTCAAAACTTCCAAAATGGATTGATGAGCGAGAATATGGTCTCTCATCATGTGAACATAAAAAGTACACTATGAGTAATATGAAAGAATATCCCAATAACAAGAAAGACGAGCTTTAAAAGGAATGACATAAAATAGTGTACTTTAAAAGATAGAGAGGAGTCGGATCCCTTACCTCAAGTCCAACTTGTCTTGTTCGTTTCTTTATATTCCTTTAAATCGGGTAACTCTCTTAGACTTGAGCTCAAAGGCTACCTTGGGAAGACTTCTACACAAAGTGAGGATTCAAGGAGTAAAAGATGGATGTGGAGAGACAAAATGGGCAGGGGTTGGCCGAGCCAAAGGCATTGGAAGTGTGGGTAAGGTGGTAGAGGTGGGGGCCTTTTATAAGAGGAGTGGAGGGGCACTCTTGGAAAGTAAGGAAATGTTACTTTATTAGAGAATGAGTTTCGGATTTTAATGGTCCCACATTGATGTGTTTCTAGGATAAGGTGATAAGGGTTCGAAATCCACCCATCCAATAGGTTTTAGACATGTGTAGGTCTTAGATTTTATATCATCGTTACATTTTATTTAAATCATTAAATAATGAGGTCATCGCTGCATCATCATGATGTTATAAATAATTTAATTTATTGAATGTCTAAAAATTATAAAAAAAATACTATGATGTAGGAAATATTTTTCTCTTAACAATGAATATTTATAGTCCAAAGATCATTTATGTAGACAAAATTAAAAATATTTTACTTAGGTGATACATTTTTTGTTACATTTAACATTCTTTAAAAATAAAAAGATAAAAAGTCACTTTATCACAAAAGTGATTACATGGGGACCCCAAGATTGGAACAAGGCATCCCATGGTCGGCCATGAGATAACCATTAGACTTAGGACATATTTTGTGGTCATTTTTTATTATTATGATATTATCTTATTATCTTTAACTACCTGATTACTCATTAATCAATATAATTAAAGATAATTACCGTCGTTACTATTCATAATATCCAAAAACAAAAGAGTCTTAATTACATAATTTGGACCTTATGATTCCAAATATGTAATTCATTTTACCAAATTCCAAACACATAAATTGCAATAATTAATTTAAAAAAACTTCCCGTTGTCAAAAAAAATAGCGGGTTTTTTAGAAACAATATTTATGAAACGTTTTACACTTGTTTATGCCTAATTACAAAGTGAAATTAATCTCAATGACCATCATTGAATTACATGGTAAAAATATATTCTAATTACTCTTTAAAACAAATTAAAAATATAATATAACCATATAATTAAATTATATGAAAAAGAAGTTTTGATGTAAAATGCAGTATTTTTCCCTATTCATTGAAAAATGAACATTGTCATAAAAATACCAAAAATTAACCCAAGGTAAATTTCAATGTCCCAATCATAAATGATGTGTTTATTTTGAAGAATAGAGCTCAATAAAGTTTCATAAAGTGGATTTAAAAGGGGTTCACCATCAAAAGGCGGTTAATCGACCTTTTAAAGAATATTAGAATGTTTACGCTTAAAAACTGGATTCATTTGCATTTTTAATCCTCTAACATTTATTGTAAAGAGTAAAAATATTTGAAAAACATATATAATTATTTTTTAGTTAGTTCTGTTCATTCTCGCCATTACAACGGCTAGGCGTTAACTACCATTTAAAATAATATTATTTTATTATTAGAGTGCAACGTAAGATTCCCAAGAAACTCGTTGTTGCGTATTGGGTACGCCATCGAGCATAGAATCCCCTTTAAAGTAATATTGATATTTTATTCACAAATATGGATAAATATAAAGATATCATATTCTTTATTTACCTGGGGTGTTACATCCTTCCCCCCTTTTGGGAATTGCATCCTCACAATTTTATAATTGGGCTTGGAACCATCCTTGAAAGTCACACATCGGAACAAGAGTCGGTAAAACAATCACTTTAAAATAAAGAAAGATAAGTACCAAGGTCACCCGAGTTAATCCATACTAGGATTCAAAGTATGAAAATATGGACATGGAGGAAAAAGACAAAGGGTCATGTTCTGATGGAGAGTGATAGAAAACATGTTTAGGAGAAAGTTAACCACAAGAAAATCACAAACTTGTGATGGGTTAAACGGTATTCGATTCCCCAGTACGAAAAGTTAATAGACAAAATTTTTGTTTTAAGTTACTTTTTATTGAGGAATTTATTCATAAGGAAACAAAATCACTTATCATGATTACTTTCAACTTTTATTATATTCCTTACACAAACTCATATTTTCTCCAAAAGACGAGTATTTAGGAAGACTTGTTCACATTAAGAGTACTATAATCAACTTCTAGAGAATAACCTAATCCACAAAAGAGAACTATATAATTCCCATGTCTTTAGACTTTAACCAAAACCAAAACCAAAAATGTTAGTACAAGATCAGATAATCCAGAAAAGGATAACCCTTTATAAAAAGAAAATCTATTCTTAATCTCCAAAATTTGTCCAACAAAACCCAAAGTTCAATGAGGACCATTCGATAAACAATTTTTCCATAAAATTATTCAATGTAAACCAAACTAAGATTGAAACCCAAATATTTGAAGGATTTAGTCACATAGTCTCCCATGTTAAATCGTAACATTTATCTCCAAACAACATTAGTTGCTCTTAATGTCTTGTATTGAAAAGTAATTAACCTAATCACATATCCTCCATGATAGGTTAATCATTTTCATAAATAACCCAAAATCAACTTACTCTTAATTCATAAAGTCACCTAACTAAAAAGAATCAGTCAAAATAACCAGGGACTTCACGTAGTCCAGTGGTAGGCGATAAATACCAGTTGCACTTTGGTTGTGGGTTCGATTCCCGCAGCTTTGTCCGACGCGACGGGTTGTCACACGGTCTGTGTGTTGTCCTTTTTCCAAAACTATATAATTCTTAAAACATTCCCCAAAACGAGATAAAATCTTCAAAAATGATCAGAACATATTTTAACCTCAAGTTTATCTCATTCCTTTCATTTTCCATCATATCATAGAGTAACCCATAATTACCTAAAAAGTAAGGATCATATAAACCCTAATGGTTACCTTAATAATTATTACCTGAACTTCCACATCGATTGGTCATCTCGTACATGATGCATTATAGAACATACCAAGGTTCAAGTGGATGATCATGACTCCTTGATAGTTGGTTTAGAACAACCATGAGTTTCCTCATTGAAAACCCCATTTCATCCAGTCTCTTAATCAGAGAACGACCACAGTTTCCTTCAAACCTATTCTCACTTTGGTGCCTGCTGGATCCATCCATTCACTAAAAACAGAAATTTCAGTGTGAGTATATCAACAAAACCATCATGTTCTAATGAGGAAGATAACCACTAAGGTATACTTACTCATTCACATTATCTAAAACTAGGACTCTTTCTGAAATCCTAACCATTATGGTAATGTCACTTATTATTAGAGAATACCCTAACCTCTAAAGTTATCTAAACCGACCTTTGATACCAACTATAAGGCCCCGACCTTAAACCTTACATAATATTGAATTAAATGAATAATTCACATTGAGGATATTTTCAGGTTTAGAGTTTTTGAGAATTAGAACATAACTATTACATCTCAAAATATTACAAAGTAGACACTTCTACTAAGTTTCCATAGAAAAAAACTCTTAAAAAGAAACATGTCTAGTTCCATGTTTTATACAGCATGACTCTCCCTTGATCCCAACCTTTACCCTATTCCACGTTATGTCCTATGAAAAACATTTCAAAAACCTAGTATGAGCATAAAAAAGCTCAGTAATGGATACACAAAGAATGAAAACAATTAGTTTTTCAAAACAACAAGTAAACCATGTATACTTTATCAAAGTAATACTTTTCACCTGTTCGAAGTAGTAAAAACTCTTCACTGAATAAAAGTTCATTACTTACCCTTCTGCAACCAAAAGATTACCATAAAACCTATATAAAGATCACATAACATATAAAGGTAACTTGGGACATAAACATACTTTAGTGGAATAACCATACGGTTGACTTCCACACATATCACTTAATGGAATAGCCATACGACCAACTTCCATAAATACTTAATGGAATAGCCATACGGCCGACTTCCATACCCAATGCATTGGAGGTTATAATGTAACCACCCGTCCTGGTATTCAAGGCACCACCCGTCATATAGTTTATCACGTAACCACCCGTCAAATGTCCAAGTACCATTATAAAAATCATAAGACACAAAAGAAATATAATGGAAAGAAAAAATTTCCACACTTTGATCACAATATATCACTTAAATATATTGAAATAACACATCCATTATGAAAACCAATTTCAATACCAAAATACATAAAGATTATATTGTATTTATTTCATTTTAAAAAACATTACGGCTTGTTCAGGAAGCCAAAGACCAAATAATACTCGCGGTAGTGGGAAAGGTCGTTGTCACCACGTACGTTAAAAGAAACATTCCTTTTTGTCATTTTGTAAAATGCTTCGTAGAAAAAGATTTCTTTTGTATAAAAGTAAAAGTCAAAGGGGTTTATACACCGTATAAAAGAATGTTGTGTATAAAACGAAATATTCCTCAATGAAAGGAGATTGAGACGAAGTCCCTTACAAAGTCGGTATCCTTAGATTAAGGATAAATAAATTATATGATTATGTGTGACAAATACGAATACACAAAATATAAGTGGATATTAAGTGTAAAACAATCAGAGGTCATTCACACATAATCATGGAAAATAAAAACCAATGACATATATATTTAACTCAATGAAATGAGATTGAGTTATGATTTCCGATACAAGTCCGTCTAAATGGCATAAGAATTTATCAATGAGCTGATCATGTGTAGAAATAGTATATCCACACAAATGTTTGTGGAAACTACAACATAGATATTCCACACATAATCTTGGCATAATAAAATCAAGAATTATAGGTTTAACCCAAAGAATTGAAAGTGGGTTAAGAAGTTCCCTTACAGAAACTCAACAGCCTAACGACGTCACTTAAAAACTTATAAAATGAGTTGATGAGAGATAAAAAGGATATCTCATAACTTGGACATAAACTTTACATTAATAAGGATATAGAAGAAAATATCCCAACATAATAGTATGTGAATTAAAAGACATAACAAAATAAGTCCTTTAAAAAGAGGAGGGTGAAAGGTTCCCTTACCGACTTGGGTAACTTTCGAAATGTACACCCCATTGAAGAAGGGTCACACAATGAATATGTAAGTACCCATAAATAAAATTATGTTACACAAAGAGTATAATAATGTCCAGTACATACACCACTCAAAGGAAAATGTGTCAAATGTAGCATAAATATCAGGGGAATAAAAGTGAGATGAAAAATCCCTTATGAAAACTCGGCAGCCTAACGTCGCCACTTAAAACTTCCAAAATGGATTGATAAGAGGAAATAGGGTCTCTAATCATATCAACATAATGTTTATAGAAAGAGTAATACAAAAGAACATCCCCCAACATAACAAAGAGGATATTAAAAGAAGTGACATAAAGGAGAGTACTTAAAAATAAAGAGAGAGTTTGGATCTCTTACGAAAATTCGGCAGCCTAATGGCGCCTCTCAAAACTTCCAAAATGGATTTATGAGAGAGAATATGGTCTCTCATCATATGAACATAAAAATTACAGTAAGAGTAAGATAAACACATATCCCAATAACGAGAAAGACGAGCTTTAAAAGGAATGACATAAAAGAGTGTACATTAAAAGAAAGAGAGGATTCAGATCCCTTACCTCAAGTCCAACTTGTCTTGTTCGTTTAATTATATTCCTTTAAATCCGATAACTCTCTTATATTTGAGCTCAAAGGATTCCTTGGGAAGACTTCTGCCCAATGTGAGGATTCAAGGAGTAAGAAAGGGATGTGGAGAGACAAAATGGACATGGGTTGGCCAAGCCAAAGGCTTTGGAAGTGTGGGTAAGGTGGTAGAGGTGGGGGCCTTTTATAAGAGTAGAGGAGGGGCACTCTTGGTGTCACGAACCATCCTCGGGGCCCGTGCCGTGTCTACCCCAAGCCCGCCTTCCATAGGCCAGGGGTTGGCGACTAGAACCAAAGGCGTAAATCCTGATAACTGGGAAGGCATTGCCTTTATAAAAGTAAACAAACACCATAGAGTACAAGCAGAAGTAAAACACTAAGTACAAAGAGAAGTGTTGAAAGGTAAGTGGGCCAGAATAAAAATCCAAATGAAAGTACAACTACAACAGAACAAAGTACAACAAAAAAAGACACCAACTTGAAGAAAGGAAGCAGCTCCTGGGTCGTCCTCCTCAGATCCTACCTGAAGGGTAGGTACAGATGGCACAACTCCTGGATCGCCCACCACGGATCCTACTAGAAGGGTAGGTACATATAGCCTTCTCAACGCTCTCGCCCGTCAACCTCCTCCGTGTGTCGTCTCGTCGGGTAGTCCACCTCCGGGTACTGACTCGTCGTGTAGTCCACCTCCGGGTACCGTCTAGTCCTTGAACACTCGGCCTTCGTCAGCACTGCCCGTCATTTGCAACCAACACAACGATGTGCGGGCATAGCCCGTGCAGGGGTGAGTATAATGATACTCAGTAGGGACCCCGAGACCATCAAGGTCTCAATAAAACCAACAAGGATAACCACGAAGAAGATCCCAACAGATAACCTCTACTTAGATATATGCCCATACATATATCTAAGTTATCAAGTAACCCATCTCAATCATGAGGAAACACAAAGATCATGAAATCAACGGATAACCACTACCCAAGTATATGCCCATACATATACCTAAGTTATCAAGTGACCCATCTCAATCAAGAGGTAAACACAAAGGTCAAAAGTCTCAGCTCAAACCATGATTTTCATTATCGAAACCGTAATTGCTAAAGAGCCCCGTCTCTGGAGTGTACAGTGGTCCTGTCACGTCTCCGAGGTACTGCTCACTAACCTAAGACTGTTGAGGCACTCCTCCTGTCGAGTACCGCGGGTCATCCACCCAAACACAGTAGTGCTTCCCGCCGGGGTATGCCACCCAGACATAGTAGTGCACACCCCCTAGTAGCCTGCTGAGGTACTCTCCGGACGAGTACCGCAGGTCTGCACTGTCATACAGGTAGTGCTCCGTCCGCCATGGTTCTGCACCTCACAAAGTAGTTCTCTGTCCACTGGGCTAGTCGACTCACTCCAAGTCGAGTCGGTCAAGCAGTCGTCAGGTCTCAGTCGGCTACACGGTCTTCATACTCCGCACGCTTGTCTCTGGGAGGGTCTGCTCCATGAGCTACAGGTCGATACTCTAAGTATCTCAAAGTCCCACGAAGAAGTATCTCAAGGGACCTCCTTGTCATAGGGGTCTCAACACAACAGACGGCGTGTCAATCGGACGCCCGGTCTGTGAGTTACTAGCCTTTTCGTCCCCGGGGCCCGGTTGGTTTCATGTGCGAACCAATCCGGCCATAACTCAACTATACCCCGAACTCTCATAGGGTATACTCATAGGTACCGTTTCTCAACGTGATCACCAACACCGCTGACGGTTCGTCAAACGGACATCTGGTCTGAAAGATATCAGCTTTTCCGTTCCAGGGGCCCGGTTGGATTTCGGGTACAATCCAACCCGGCCACTATCCAACAGCAACCAAAACTCGGGCGAAATATGCCAAAAGTTCCATCTCATCAAGAGAAAAACAACGAGACAGACGGCGTGTCAATCGGACGCCCGGTCTGTGAGTTATTGCCTTTTTTCGTTCTAGGGGCCCGGTTGGTTTCGTGAGTGAACCAACCCGACCGCACTCTAACAGCATCCAAACCTCGAGTGGAGTAAGCCAAATGATCCATCTCACTTATAGGAATCCAACAAAGTTTACGACATGTCTTTTGGACGTCCGGAGCTCAAGATATAAGCGTTTCCGCTCCGAGGGCCCGGTTGGTTTCGTATCCGAACCAACCCGGACGAACCCAAATTATTCCGAAACCTTCAATGCGATATACCAAAACGACCGTCTCGTTCCAAGGATCACTACACAACTGATGGTGCGTTGATCAGAGGTCTTTAGCCCATGATATGGGCAAAAGACCAAAGAGGGTCTCAAAACGGGGGGTCTGGTCCCGGACCGACCCGACCCTACCCCCCTGGGTCGGCCCGAACCGGGTAGACCCGACCCGGGTCCGACCCGGCTGGGCCTGGCCCGGCCTGCTCGGTCTGGCTCGACCGGCCAGCCGCGGCTCGGCCAGCGCGGCCGAGCGGAAGACGCGGGCGGGGTGTGCGGCTCTCCCACCCTCGCTGCTAATTGAGGCCGGTGGCAACCGCCGCCGCCAGCCCTCAGGCGGCGCGCCGCCACCGCCTTCCGCGGACCACCAGACACGCTCTGGTGGTCCGTTTCTCCTGTCGTCTTCACCAAAGGTCCTCCCGGGACCCGACCATCACTGTGAAGGGATTCAAAAGCCGTAGCAGCCTGGTTCATAGTCGTCCGTCGATCCGCACATTGATAAACAAGCTGTGGAGGGTTGTCGGGCCGTGTTTGTTCTGCCTGCGCCTTCCGCGTTAGGTGTTAACAATTGGTAAACAATAACACATGATTTTAATCATTGACTAGGGTATAATTTATCCAAAATAAATTATACGAACACCTTGCAATCAAAAATACCCACACACGAGGGTTTAAAATTTTGAATGCGCGGCGTGACGACGTCGCACATTCTTGCCGCTCGATCCCGCGCGGCGTGACGATGTCGCACAAACTTGACGTTCTTTCCCACGTGGTGTGACGGCACTGCGTCACTTTCTTTCGGACGTCACGTTTTTCTTGTCGTTCTTTCCCATGCGGTGTGACGGCACCGCGTCACTTTCTTTCGAACCGCAATGACAAGAATGAATAAAAAAGGGAGGAGGATCGGTCGTGTTCATGCGGTCCAGTCTCCTCCCGTTAAACGATAACAAGGGGTTCTCATTACTCGTAGAATGTCAAATATAGAATCAAGAACAAAATGAAACGAACCCCTACATTTGATTCGTCGATTGACGTTAATCGTTCATTGACGGTGTTGTAGAAAGAAGGCGATGAAGTTCGTCTTTCACCGTGTTCGTCACACACTCCCAATCCCGAGCTACGTCGGCTGTGGAAGACACTACACATTGGTAGTATCTGAGGGAGAAAGTCAAAGAAGGTTGTTGATGTTCCTCTCTTTTGTCGTTGAAGAGGTGTCGTTCTTCGTTGAAGATGAAGTTCTTCGTTGAAGATGAAGTTCTTCAAAAGAGGGAAGAGCTCTCTTCCAAATTCTCTCACACAACCCAAACTCCCAAAATAAAATAAGGCCTCTTATTATTTTATTATTTTTCCATGCATTAAAACTTACAAAAATTCAAAACCTAATTCACTTAATCAATTAAACAATGTGTTGTCTAATTAATTAAGTGATAGGTTGGCAAGAATTTAAGAGGGAGAGAGGGGAGAGGAAGAGTTACACAACTTAAGTGGGGGGTTTAGAGGAGTTAGGGAGTTATGGGGAATTTGAAAAGGTGGGGGATCATGTGGGCCCCACCACACATTATCCTCTCATTTATCCTCACATGGGTAGTTAGGTGCCACCCCAACTTCCCCATGTAGGATAAAACTACCTTAGACTTAAGAAATAAAATTGTTTCACAATTTTATTCATTCCTCAATTAATCCACAAATTTTAACAACTCCACCCGGGAAAACGCAACTCCGGAATAGGCATTCCTAAGAAAATATCGGTGATGCGGTTCCATCGGTGCCCTCAGAATTTGATTCCGAGCATCTGTTTCAAAGTTAGAAATTCCTGCTCGTTCGTTCACTGAACGTACCCAAGCTAAACTTCGGAAATTGATTCCGGGCACACCGGGCCCCGGAATCTGGTGCCGTCAGAAACTCCATTCTTGTAAAATCCCAAAGAAAATTAAGAAAAAAAATATACTTTAATTTTATGGGTCTTTACATTACTCCCACCTCGGGGATTTACATTCCCGTAAAGCTATAACACAAACTAGGGGAACAAAAGTGGTACTGGACACACACCTGAGCCTTCCTCCCCCATGTGCTTACCTGGAGGTTCCGTACTGCAAAAGAAAGAATACCCGAGGAATCGATCGTCCACGTAGGATCCGCTCCTGTCGATCCTCGATCCCCACTGGAACCTCCGTGAAAAACACCTCATCGCCATCGTCCAGCTCGTCATGGTCGATGATATGCGAAGGGTCGAGCACGTATCTCTTCATTTGAGATATGTGGAAGTTGTCGTACACCTAGTTCAATTGAGGTGGATGGGTCAAGCGGTAAACCACCTTGCCTACCCAGCTGTGGACCTAGAAAGGTCCGTTGAACCTCAGAGTTAACTTTCCGCCTTGGACACATCTCCGTAAACCTCGTCGAGGTTAGACCCGTATAAGGACGTGATCATCATCATCGAACTCTAGAGGTCTCCAATTCCTGTTAGAACTGGAACTCAAAACAACTGCTGCCACGAGGGTAAGGTTGACCGACTCAAGAGTGATCGGTCGCACCCTCCTATGAAAGACTTTTTCCTGTGCTTCCTGGGGTTTCCTTTTCTCCGACCAAGGAAAACCCTTCCCGACATTTGCCTAAAACCGTCAATTTGAGTATGAACAGTTATATCTCATTCCATACTCAATCTAACGTCGTAAGGCCTCGATGCTGCCACCAAGAGATTCCAACCGAAACTCTTGCCTCGAGGGTCTGACCACACCGTCGGCGTAAGTGTGATTATCGAGTCTCCTCCCAAGGTATCTCCAGACGTGAGTGTCAAGTCCACGGCTTACCGGAAACTCTAGGTCTGGGACAAGATTTGTGAAAGCGAGGAATGATTCATATCGACTTCTGTTACTACAACAGCTAGTAGTGGACACAGACAATCCCTTGAATCATTTTTAGAGCAATTGGGTCACACTCCTTGACCGCATGAAACTGTACTCTTCCTCCGCTATCCAGCTCCCTGAGCCTGGCGGGGATAACTAAGGCGGGTGGTTGTAGCATGTTAAGATGTACACCACCTCACGCTGTTCTCCTAGCTCTTCCTCCACGTCTGCTGCTTCGCAGACTCATATCTCCTTTAAGCTTCCTCTTCTTTAACATTTAACACGGTCGAGTCTCTAAGACTGGAGCCGGTTTCCTGTTTCTTACTGCACTGTGCAGTCTTCATCCGCTCCTGGATGATTTGTACCTTCTTTGCATAAGATCTGAAAGAGCTACTAAAATTTCTTCTTTGCCGAAAAGAGAAACTCAGTCTCATCCCCTGGATGAACCACGCCCATTGCCTAATACATTCAATCCTGACATGAATAATGCATTCCTGCCATGGATGGCGTTGTAAGGACTCGACATAACTACTAAGAGATCCAACTGTCACTCTCGCCTCCAAGGGTCGAGTCACACTGTCGGCATCAATGTGAGGTCACTGGGTCTCCTCCAGTAGAAATATAGAAAGTGAGGGTCAAGTCAACAGTTTAACCGGGACCACCAAGTATCAACCAAACAAAAGGAAAGGAAATCAAACAAAGATAAGTGTCTTTTTATTATTGCAACTCATAGTAAAAAAGACACGAATACACCAGCAACATGGAACTAGAAGTACAAGTGATGTATCCACTAGTTCCGCTCATGTCCACCTTCTCCCGGAGCTCTAGTGCCTTGTCCACTGCTCTGTTGTTACTCAATCATCCGCCGCTACTTCTGCCTCGGTGGCTCCTCAAAAGCCTGAGGATCAACTGTACGAGGAGTCAAACAGTCACGTTCCAGGTGACCCTTTCCGCCGCATGAGTAACACTGTCTGTTTCTGGCATGCCTGGCTCTGACCCCACCCCGGGTGCCCCGCACCACCGGTCCTAAAACCCGAGATTATCCAACTACTGGTCTGGTCCTCCTGGACCTCTGCATCATCTGTCTACTTCCCACATATGACTCGGCTACTGATCGAAAAACATGCGGCAAAGGCAGCAGCTCCTGAACACGCTCGGGGTGTAGAGCTAATGGCACAAACTCCACCCTGAATAAGGTCTCGAAGTCTTCCCATGCAAAGGTCACCCCGTCGTAAACCTGTTTCAAGTGGCTCAACCACCTGCCTGCTGCTTCCTGAAGGAGGATGGCAGCAAATATGACCATGAAGTCTGTCGGCATCCCCACTAGCCTGAAGACTCTCACCATAGCCTCCAGCCAAACCTCAGTCGCCTGCGAGTCCGTCTCTCCCCAGAACATGGGTGGCCTCTGGCGCTGGAACTCGTGCAGCGCACTCAAGTGGCGTGCATCGCCTACTGCTGGGGCTGGTGGCATCGGTGGCCCATCGTATGGTAGTACCGCTGGTGCATCCACTGGTTCTTCAACTGCAAGAGGGACCTGTACAGAAGCCTCGTTGCTCGACAGGCTGTCAGCACGCACATCCCTCTGGGCTCTAGCTGGTCGTCTGAGAAAAGGCATCCTGAAAGAAACAACATGACACGGTCAAATGATTATACCTGGTGAGCTGACCTGGTTTGAGATGATATTTAAATAGAACTTATGGAAAACACACATGCAATCATTGTTTTCATGCACAAAGTCGGAATTCAGTTGTTAGGGTCCTGGTGTATGGATACGTCGGCCGCCCGCACTAACACTGGACTCCCTAAACTGAAGACCACACTCGGTACCCTTAACACTATTGCTTCACAGAAAGAAAATATCAGAGTTATAAGTTCTACGGTAGAACCGACTCCTCTGATACCAATTTGTCACGACCCGTCCTCGGGGCCCGTGCCGTGACTACCCCAAGCCCGCCTTCCATAGGCCAGGGGTTGGCGACTAGCACCAAAGGCATAAATCCTGATAACTGAGAAGGCATTGCCTTTATAAAAGTAAACAAACACCACAGAGTACAAGCGGAAGTAAAACACTAAGTACAAATAGAAGTGCTGAAAGCTAAATCGGCCAGAATAAAAATCCAAAAGAAAGTACAACTAGAACTAAACAAAGTACAACAGAAAAAGACAACAACTGGAAGAAAGTAAGCAGCTCCTGGGTCGTCCTCCTCGGATCCTACCTGAAGGGTAGGTACAGATGGCGCAGCTCCTGGATCACCCACCACGGATCCTACCTAAAGGGTAGGTACAGATAGCCTCCTCAACGCTCTCGCCCGTCAACCTCCTCTGTGTGTCATCTCGTCGTGTAGTCCACCTCCGGGTACTGACTCATCGTGTAGTCCACCTCTGGGTACCGTCCAGTCCTCGAACACTCAGCCTCCATCAGCACTACCCATCGTCCGCAACCAACACAATGATGTGCGGGCATAACCCATGCAGGGGTGAGTATAACGATACTCAGTATGGACCCCGAGACCCTCAAGGTCTCACTAAAACCAACAAGTACAACCACGAAGAAGATCTCAACAGATAACCTCTACTTAGATATATTCTGATACATATATCTAAGTTATCAAGTGACCCATCTGAATCATGAGGAAACACAAAGATCATGAAATCAACAGATAACCACTACCCAAGTATATGCCCACACATATACCTAAGTTATCAAGTGACCCATCTCAATCAAGAGGTAAACACAAAGGTCAAAAGTCTCAGATCAAACCAGGATTTTCATTATCGAAACCGTAACTGCTGAAGAGCCCCATCTCTGGAGTGTACAGTGGTCCTGTCATGACTCCGAGGTACTGCTCACTAACCTAAGACTGCTGAGGTACTCCTCATGTCGAGTACCACGGGTCAGCCACCCAAACACAGTAGTGCCTCGCGCCGGGGTATGCCACCCAGACACAGTAGTGCACACCCCCCTAGTAGCCTCATGAGGTACTCTCCGGACGAGTACCGTGGGTCTGCACTGTCACATAGGTAGTGCCCCGTCCTCCATGGGTCAGCATCTCACAACGTAGTGCTCCATCCACTGGGCTAGTCGACTCACTCCAAGTCGAGTCGGTCAAGCAGTCGTCAGGTCTCAGTCGGCTACACGGTCTCCGTACTCCGCATGCTCATCTCTGGGAGGGTCCGCTCCACGAGCTACAGGTCGATACTCCAAGTATCTCAAAGTCCCACGAAGAAGTATCTCAAGGGACCGCCTCGTCATAGGGGTCTCAAGGCAACAGACGGTGCGTCAATCGAACACTCGGTCTGTGAGTTACTAGCCTTTTCGTCCCCGGGGCCCGGTTGGTTTTGTATGTGAACCAATCAGGCCATAACTCAACTATACCCCGAACTCTCGTAGTTTATACTCATAGGGACCGTTTCTCAACGTGATCACCAAGGCCACTGACGGTTCGTCAAACGGACATCTGGTCTGAAAGATATCAGCTTTTCCGTTCCAGGGGCCCAATTGGATTTCGGGTACAATCCAACCCGGCCACTATCCAACAAAAACCAAAACTCGGGCGAAGTATGCCAAAAGTTCCGTCTCATCAAGAGGAAAACAACGAGACAGACGACGCGTCAATCGGGCGCCCGGTCTGTGAGTTATTGGCTTTTTTTGTTCCAGGGGCCTGGTTGGTTTCGTGAGCGAACCAACCCGACTGCACTACGACGGCATCCAAACCTCTAGCGGAGTAAGCCAAATGATCCGTCTCACTTATAGGAATCCAACAAAGTTGATGAAACGTCTTTCGAACGTCCGGAGCTCAAGATATAAGCGTTTCTGCTCCGAGGGCCCGGTTGGTTTCGTATCCGAACCAACCCGGCCGAACCCAAATTATTACTAAACCTTGAGTGCGATATACCGAAACGACCGTCTCGTTCCAAGGATTACTACGCAACTGACGGTGCGTCAATCGGAGGTCCGTAGCCCATGATATGGGAAAAATACCAAAGAGGGTCTGAAAACGGGGGGTCTGGGCCCGGACCGACCCAGCCCGACCCCCCCTGGATCGGCCCGAACCAGGTCAACCCGACCCGGGTCCGACCTGGCTGGGCCCGGCCCGGCCGGCTCGATCTGGCTCGACCGGCCAGCCGCGGCTCGGCCAGCGCGGCCGAGCGGATGCCGCGGGCGGGGTGCGCGGCTCCCCCACCCTCGCCGCTAATTGAGGTCGGCGGCAACCGCCACTGCCAGCCCTCCGGTGGCGCGCCGCCACCGCCTTCCTCGTACCACCAGACGCGCTCCGGTGGTCCGTTTCTCCTGTCGTCTTCACCAAAGGTCCTCCCGGGACCCGACCTTCACTGCGAAGGGATTCGAACGCCGTAGCGGCCTGGTTCATCGTCGTCCGTCGATCCGCACATTGATAAACAAGCTGCGGAGGGTTGTCGGGCCGTGTTTGTTCGGTCGGCGCCTTCCGCGTTAGGTGTTAACAATTGGAAAACAATAACACATGATTTTAATCATTGACGAGGGTATAATTTAACCAAGATAAATTATACGAAAACCTTGCAATCAAAAATACCCACGCACGAGGGTTTAAAATTTTGAATGCGCGGCGTGACGACGTCACGCATTCTTGCCGCTCGATCCCGCACGGCATGACGATGTCGCACATCCTTGTCGTTCTTTCCCACGCAGTGCGACGACACCACGTCACTTTCTTTCGGACGTCACGTTTTTCTTGCTGTTCTTTCCCAGGCGGTGTGACGGCACCGCGTCACTTTCTTTCGAACCACAATGACAAGAAAGAATAAAAAAGGGAGGAGGATCGGCCGTGTTCGTGCAGTCCGGCCTCCTCCCGTTAAATGAAAACAAGGGGTTCTCATTACTCGAATAACGTCAAAGATAGAATCAAGAAAAAAATAAAACGAACCCCTACGTTTGATTCGTCGATTGACGTTCGTTATTCGTTGACGGTGTTGTGGAAAGAAGACGATGAAGTTCGTCTTTCACCGCGTTCGTCACACACTACCAATCCCGAGCTACGTTGGCTGTGGAAGACACTACACGTCGGTAGGATACGAGGGAGGAAGTCGAAGAATGTTTTTGACGTTCCTCTCTTCCGTCGTTGAAGAGGTGTCGTTCTTCGTTGAAGATGAAGTTCTTCAAAAGAGGGAAGAGCTCTCTTCCAAATTCTCTCACACAACCCAAACTCCCAAAATAAAATAAGGCCTATCCTTATTTTATTATTTTTCCATGCATTCAAACTTAAAAAAAAATTCAAAAGTTATTTTAAGCATAAAATTTCACACATAGACCGATGGACAGTTGAAAAATACAATATAAGTTTTAGAGGATATACACATAGAATGTTTCATTGATTTCCGTGGATCTTCAGAGAAGCATATCCCTCTAGTGGATTTATCTTATAATAATATATTAAAAATAATGATTCAGATGTCTGTTTTTTAGGCCTTATATGGTTGGACATGTTGTTCAACCCTGTGATGGTTGTAGATAGGAGAGGTATCCCTAATGGGTCCTCATCTCATTCAGGAGTCTTCAGAGAAGGATCGTATGATCCAAAAGCAAATGTCTATTGGAGAGTCTACACAATTTTTTTTTTCCAATTTTCATCAACATCCTTTGGATTTGGTGGTCAAGGATCTTTTTTTTACTTCGGTATCACCCAGTCTAGGACATAGACAGTTACTAAAGCAAGGGAATCCATCCCTTCATTATATACGGTTGTTTGAGATTTTGGAGCGAATCGGGCCAGTAGTTGATCAGTTGCTATTACCTTAGAGGTATCGTGCCACACATGACATCTTCTTTGTTTCAAAAATTCCTCAATATCATGCCAACCCATCTCATAACATTGATCCCAATGAAGTTGAGTTATATGTCGATGATACCTTTGTTTAGTATCATGTACAGATCCTTGACTAGATTACAAGGGCTCTCTGAGGCCGATCTGTCTCACTCGTATGGGTGATATGGCATCACATCCATGTGTAAGATGAGACATGGGATTATGAGGTTGAAATATATTACTAGTGTCATGAGTTATTCCCAGATAGTGTGTCACCACCCTTGTAAGGTGAACTCGTGGAAAAGTACTTTTAAGGGGACAAGACTGTAAGAACCCTATTTTTCACTCAGGTATGGATGCTTTAAATTTTTGTATAATATTTTATTTTCGAACTAATGCTGATTTATAATGAGTTAGAAAATGTATCATGAGTGTCTATGGATTTTTTATAGACCAAAACCCATCTTTTCGGAAATACAGTTCGTGTCGCATGGTTAAAGAAAACCATGCATGTAGGTCGCACAGTTTGATTTAGATGTGCTAATGGTTTCTATTTTTTATGTGGGGCCATCTCACATAGATGGTTCATGTTTTACCTATCCATGAATCCTAACCATGTGATTCCCCATTTTTACCATGTACTAATGTGAGTATTGTGCATGTGTTTTCAAAACATATGGACAAACTACACAATGGCTAAATCATTGTTAATTTCACTTTTTCCCCTTAACGATCTAATTAAGCTCCTCCTTCCTCCTTAATCCTATTTATAGTAGGATTGGCCTCATTTCATATCAATTTGGATCATTTTGAATGCCTATTATATGGATCAAGATATATCCTTCATCTGATATCCATTTGATCTTCTGTTTATCATGATGGATGCACATCAGAAATTACCCAAGTATCTTTGATAAATTCAGGGTATTAAATTGAACATTGATAGTACTTGTGCCAATGGTTTTATGGGGGGGGGGGGATGGGGTCATACGTGATAGTCATGGCTCAATCATCATGGCCTTTTCTATATTGTTGGGCTAGGGTGTGTCTCTTTTACTGGAGGTGAAGTCCATGCTGACAGGTCTAAATGATTGTAGACAGAGGAGGTTGGATCTCATGGAAGTGGAAACCAACTCTATGATATTTTAAAACTCACTTCATTGGTTTTTTTAATTTCATGGTCTATTCAATACATTATCCGCAAATGTCGTGGCTTCATGGGAAACATCACTAAAGTGTCTCACACATGGCTGGATGGGAATGGGCAGCGGGCTACCTGTCCTCTCTTAACACTCTAGGTTCCGAGTGCTTAGTTTTCCATAACCTTCATAATTTGATGCCAATGGGGATTAACATCATTAGTGGGGATTCCCTTAGTCTCGGCAATTTTTGACACACTAGATGTGATTCCCCTTTATTAGAACCTCGTGTGTACTATTTTCATACATTTTAATAATAATTTACATGATGATTACCATGATACTCTATTTTATGCCAAATAAAAGGCTGATATTTGTGGATAAAGAGTGTATGAGCCTAATTTGGGTGGTATAGAAGTCATCCCTCTTGTTTTTTGATTTTGGAATTGTCGTGTGGGGCCCAATGATTTCATCGGGTGTCATTTATCGAATCTCTATGTTATTTCTATAATCATTATAACTATATGGTTATTCTCATTCAAAATATGGGATTGGTTTTTAGTGGTTACACCCACAACTCCATCAATCCCATGTTGGATGTTATTTCGTAATTGTTGTTTTAGTGCTTTAACAATATTGAGAAATCATTTGGATGTGCTCGAGCATGACCACTCCAATTTTATGCCTCATAATAATAAATATATTTTGTACCATGTAATGGTGAATGGAAAGTTCAATGTAACTACCAATTTTCCCACCGAAGGTATGTGATTTAATTAGATAATTAGTTTTCAATTAGAAATTGGAAATTATACAAAGTATATGACTTGACTAGATTAAATTTTGATTAACTTATAGGTTTCGTTTCTATAGCACCCTATTCCATGATATTGGAATGTAGAATATTTAATCTTTATTTTTGAATATTTGTTAAATGGATTTAATAAAGGCTGCATGCTACATGGCTATGTCACACTAATGAAAGGAAATGCTTCAACCAAATGGAATTATTGATAAATTATGAGTTGATTAAATGTTTCCACGCTACTTTTTCATATTAGGTTAATAAAGGGAAGGGTTAAAACTAATGAAATATTATATGAATTCGATGTCAAATATGAGTTTCATGACCCTATCTCGTATTGGATTCTTATCAGGGAATGCCTTGAGAATTCGAGAACCCCATTCCGATTCAATGATGTGTCTTTCCTAGATTGAGACCCACATCGATCCTGACCCTTGTCTATTATTGGATTCTTGATATGATACTTTTGGATCCATCACATAGTATTATATGATGCCTTGGATAATGTTTGTAGATCCAACATTGACAAGTATGATCCTTGGTTACATCCCACAGGTCCTGGCCACAACTTATCCATGTTTTACAAAGGTTGTTTCCCTTTGATTCAGGAATAATATTATTACTAAATGACTTGGAATATTCTCTTTGGGTTACTATCTTACACTTATCCTAGATGCAATTATTACTGAGATGGAAACCCTTGAGTTCTATGTTGCCTTTGATATTACCTTCTAATTTTATTATTAAATGTCATTACAGGTTGCCTCATTACAACATAGGACCATCACTATTGATATCATGTGAATTATTTGAAAACTGGTGATAATTAATTAATTAATAGGTTACAGTTTCAAATTATAGTCGAGGTATGAAGAATATCCTTGTGTGTTTAGATACATTTTACTGCATCACTTTATATAAGCATGCTTCCACACTTTTACATGTCCAATACATGGGCCAGATGTTATAGACATCATTGGTGGTGGACCACTATGATTTATCTCACACCCTATCTAGGTGTAGTTTGGTACCTTGGGAAAGCTAAATGATTTTGGGTAATGATAATGGGAAGTATATGTCTTCGAACACATGATCGGTTACTGTTTTGAATGGAGCGGGTTTTAGATGGTCAAGTTGAAACTCAGGATGATTGGGATAGTATTTTGTTTTCTTTTATATATTTTTGGAATTTTACATTCATGTTGTCTTTTAACCATGTATTTCAACATTATAGTTACATGACATATAATCATCATTCAGTCTATTTTTTAGTTATTTTTTTCCTTGTTTGTTTATTACATTTATTTTCTTCCACTTTTTACTTATATTACTTTCACTATTAACCTATGTTTATATTTATTTTTTGCATGAAAATATTATAATGAGGGTATATTCTCCACATAGACACACCCTATTTACTCAATTCTAGTCAGATGCCTCTGGTATTTGGAGAGATATGCTTTAAGCCATGTGGCTCACTGGTCTTGAGGCACCTATTTTGTGGCATCACGGTCTGGGACATCATATTTACAAACATTGATTGTTATAAACTTATATTTATCATATAAAATGTATATTTTGTCTTGAATAACAATAAAATATATTATTTTACTGTTATCTATTAGAAAAATGTCACTATTAAAATCATTTCTCAATTTCAAATCATATATCCTCAAAAAAAAACTGATGCTAACATAACTAATTCAGAAATTAAATATGAAATTATTATTAAATAAATGGATTAATGATATTATAATAAACATAGATATTTTTCTTACATTGGTAATAAATTAATTTATATTTATTATATATGATTTAATGATTGTATGTAGCGATTTGGGACTTCAGTTAAGGGGTTTCATAACTCAATTTATCTTTATTAGGTTTTGTTTCTTCTTAATTCTATATATTATAAAAATATTATGTGTGTAATAATCGGTAATTATTTTATATTATGTTTCCAATTTATTTTTTGTATTTAAATTTTTTTCACATAATTATATGAGTAATTAATTATCACAGAAATGTTATGATTTTCATTAGGGTTTCCCATGTCCCTAATGTTTCTGTTAGACATATTCTATATTCACTGCTTTTTTCCTTCATTTTGTGTATATATTTCCCATTTCATATGATATATCATGAATTAAATTATATTTTTTCTATTTAATGCTTCATTTTATAATATTTATTTTATTGCGGTTATGGTCAAATTACGCAAAAGTTGTTAGGGTATATTTCACAATATCATCCTTATTTAGTATTGTTTATGTTTATTTTTATTAAAGAAATAATTCCATAATTTTTTAAAAATTAATTATATTAACTTATTGTTCAGTGATTTATATACAGAACAATTTTACCTTCCATTTTCCTCCCTCTATGCACTTATACTTTTGATGGAATGGTTTTATGGAAAACTAACCATTCTTCTGTTGAGTTAGAAATATTTTTCTTCCACTTAGATATTTTAATTAAAAGATTTCTAAAAACGTTTTTACTATTATATAATGATGAATTAATTTTTTTTACCATATTTTTAAATTTTTAATCATGTTTTCATGAATCTTCTTATCAATTTATGAATGGGTATCTTTATAACAAAGGTGGGAATATAATTTATCTTTTAAAAATTTAATAAAAATAGATTTTACCACCATCATGAATGTTATATGATTTGTGGATTCAATTAAATTTTAACGTGATTATTTATGAAAAAATCTTTTGTATTAATATTTTTAGGGATATATATTTTCAAAGGATGTGAAAAAAACATTTATTTCCAATATTTTTTAAAATATTTTTTAAATATTCTTCTAATGGTATTTTCTTCCATGTTAATATCCTTTAATGATTTCTCTACATAAATTAAAATATGATCTTATGATACCATACATATTCCTTCACTAGATTATGATAATTATTTTTAAATATATTATCAAGAAGCTCATTTCTTTTCCAAAGGTAAATAATGTTATAATGGAATACAAGTTGTTGATAAATAATTGATAATAAAAATAAAATTGTCCATGGATTATTGTAATGCCCCAAGATTTTAAAAATAAATTAAAATGCATGAGTCATTTTTTATGAACATATTTATGACTAGCCTTTAATCATAATTATTCTGCTTCTATGTTTTGAATTTCAAAAAATTTTCATTTACGGTTCTAATTAGTATGTTATTTTGAGTCTGATAGAACAAACGTGGTTTAATAGTGAATAGTAACATACCCTTATGAATAGTAATAATAATAGTATTATGACCCTAATGGATAGTAAATCTTATTTTTATTTTATTTTCTAAAGGCTTTAATATAATGTCATCTTGATTTAGTTTTTCAATGTCATATAAAAGTTATTATAGTTTTAAAATTTTTATTTTTTGAACAAAGTATGATTTTATTTAAAAATTAAATTATTCATATTTAAAAAATTATTTTCAAAAAATTGAAATCATTTTTCAATTCTACTATTCAAAAAAAATTATGGTGAATTTTTGGTATTTTTATGAAATTAAGGAATTTTTTATGAATAGTGAAATACAGTAAAATAACATATATTGAAATTATCAATTAAAAACACTATTTTTGACATCATGGATGATGTAATACAGCTTGGTTTGAAATAACATTCACTTATTAATATTTATATTCACATGAATTAAGACTATTCATAGTCTTGATAAAAATTATTATAATACTAATTAAAATAATGTAAAACCCCTCCTCTCTTCCACTATAAATACAACCCTCATTCCAATATTCCTCTCACACCTCTCAAGCCATGACCGTTATCTTAGTTTTACCATATACCCTCCCCAAGGATATTCCTATATTCCAGGACCTTTTATTCTCACTCAAAGTCCAAAACCAAAGGCCTTAATGAGAAACTCAATGAGAAGAGATCAAGAGGAAAGAATCATCTTCCTTTCTCATGTGTTTTCATTTCAATTCCTTCATTTTCTTATACTTTATTCCCATAAACTTCTCTATGATGTATGAAATATCTAGAATATTATATATTATATATTTTATCATGTTCATGTAAAAGAATTAATCATCCTTCTTCTTCTCCTCTCCCTCTTATTCAAAAAATAAAAACACTCCCTGTGATGTGCCGATTTACCATAATCGTTGACGATATGTTTCCAATTTCCATTACTTACATCAAATATGATAATAAAATACTTTCAATGGCTGAACATGAATTTAGGGTGTATTTAGTAACCTATTTTATGTTCTAGAATGATCTTATAATCATGAAATTAAATTATATAATGAAACAAGTTCATGATTATTGAGGAACCACAAAAAATGATCTAAAGAGACATCATTAATGTTTTATCTAAGGATCCATTTTCATATATGATAAAAAATGAATTTTGGTATAATTATATATTCTGGAATCGTATGAGTAAAATTTCATTCCACTCCTAGAATTTCATATCCACACAATAATAAAATGAAATACACATTGGCCATGGAAATCATGTAAAGAACACAACCAAAATAAGAGAAGGAACTAAATTAATTCAATTAAAGGGTAAAATGATATAATGAAATGATCATATAAGTTTTTTTAAATGTGAATATATTTCTTACATATATTTATAACACTTTTTAACCATTATACATGATTGTTAAACATGTTTTAAGTAAGACAAACCCGAGGTATGGGAATTCTTAACCTGATTTCCATTCTTTGGGTTAACCTTCTACTTCATTATTTATGTGGTATTAAAATTGTTTTTGTATGGAATACTATTTATATTATGTTTAATTATTTGTATTTATTTATTATATACATATTCCATAGATTATATTTAGTCATACTTCAATTATATGATATTTTTTGGGTCTCTTCTTTTAAAATCATCTTAAAATTTTATGTTTTAAAAAATTTAGAAGAAATATTTTATTGAAATTATTCATGTTTTATTATATTTTTCTTGTTCATGGAAATAGTTTATGATTATTTTTTTCTCTTATATTTCCCTCTAACGCATTGGGTATTTCTATATTGGAGGTCTCTTGTATGGTTACTCCAAATATAACCGTGATGGTGGCACAATAAGGTAGTCATGAGGGTTAAAAAATTTAAGGTATTTGAGAAGGTAACAAAATTATATAATTAATTCCCCAAGATAAATTTATGGTTATTTTTTAGTTCAATATGTTTTTTGGAATCTCATGTCTCTAAAATTAAGTATATATGTTTGACAAAAATATATTTTTGAAAATTATTTCATTAATTTATAATTATTAATAGACTAATGTTTTCATTTCTTCATATTAGATCCCTTACTAAACTTTTTGTGCTCATCCCATGTTTTAAAATTATATTTAATTTTTATAAGGATTTGAAATAGAAAGAACTAATCTATGTTAAATTTTATGAAGCTATGTTAAATAAACAATGTTTTATATGAAAAGTTTTATATTTTGGAAGGAATGGATGTTATTTTGTGGTATCTACTCGATATGAATATTTAATTTTATGTTTGTATTATATCCCAATTCTCTAAAAATATATACTCAAAAGATCCCCAATATGAAATGAAGTGAGTAATTGACTAAAAATCAAGATTATGTAACATAATAAGGTATTGTCCTTACGGTTGGTATCTTAGGATGGTTTAAATAACATTAGGAGTTAGGATGATATTAATATAATATCATAAATTATTTCTACTCTTTGGTTAATTTGAAATGATATATAATTTAAATATTTCCATGTTTCTTAAACTAAAATATATTTTTAGAATTTTTTTTTCACAAAATTAATAGGGAAGCTGAAGAAGAGAGGAACTGATCGAATGATATCCTTCTGAATCTGCAACCCAAAATGGTAGGGATTGGAAACCATGGTTTTTTGATAGTAATGGATCAGCTAGAATAGAAAATAATTTGAGGTGGAATCCATGAAATAGAACAAAAGGAAGAACCACAACACAACAATTTAAGATTGTAACATTTTATGAGACAACACCCTCCTTTATTTTGTGTATCCTTGAACCCGATAGTGGATAAAGGATTGATTAAATAAAATGAAATAATATTTGATGTTATGGGATGTTAAGATAATAAAAAGTTAGGTCATTCCATTTAAAATTTTAAAGGTGAAGTTGATTAGTGGTAATCAGTGGTCAAAAATATTAGGGATATAGAAGAGGTTGATGCCTTATATTGGGATGAATTTAAAAGTATTTTACAAGAAAAATATATTCATCATGTGGTGAGAGATAGGATAGAGAATAAATACCTTGAATTAAGAAAATGGAGGAATAATCAGTGCCTATGTATGAATAAAAATTCACCTGACTGGTCATGTATGTTCCAAATCTTATTTTGTATCTTAATAGAAAAATAAACTGATTTTACTGTGGATTAAAGAAAAGTTAAAGAAGGGAATTGGCCTCCTATGAAGAAAAAAGTATTGAGAAACTTGTATGATGTTCTGAGAGGGTAGAGATGGTGTTTTATAATGATCATGTGCACTTTGACAATAAGGAAAATAAGAGGTCCAGATTGAAAGTGATGTGTAAGAATCAACCAAAGCAATCTAATGTTAAGAAATTACAGTTTCCAATTTGTGAAAAGTTTATCAAAAAACACCCTGGGGAATCCCTTACCAATGCTATGAAGTGTTTTTTATGTGGTAAGTTTGGATATAGGGCCTGAGATTGTAATTAAAATGATCCTAGGACTAATCCTGATAAGAAATATGTAATGTGTTTCAAATTTGGAGAGTTGGGTCATTATTAAAATTCCTTCCCAAAGAAAGATCTGAATGATGCAAAGATTCCATAATATTACCAAAAGGTGTAGTGAGATCCTATGTGACTACATCAGTTTATAGAATTCCATCCAAAGAAGTTTTATTATGTTCCTTGTTTTTTTACAAATATTTTTCTAATGATTGGTTTGATAATGTGTTTACACATTCCTTTATTTATGAGGAACTTTCTGATAAATTTAAAGTATCACCTCAAAAAATGAGACTGAAACATATTATTAAATTATAATGGGATATATTATAGCAATGAGAAATTATAAGAATAATTATATTATGTTATTTGGAAGGACTTTACATGAATACCAAGTTTTTTATTCTTAGTAGACTTTGATGACATTCTAAGAATGGATTGGTTTTCTATTAATCATGCTATGATTGACTGTGGCTCTAAAGAAGTTGTTTTTTCAGATGGATTTTAGTTTGTATAGAAAAACAAACCCATATAATTGATAGCATATCAGGAAGCTGAGAAACTCTTGAACGATGTAAATAATATCAATCGTTCTCATATTGCTGAAAATAATGGAACTGTTCATATCAATGAATATATTGTTGTTATACCTAATTTTTAAGTTGAATTCACAATTTTCATAGTTCCTGATGCTAAGAAAATTTTAAAACACCCATATTTAATGGGTCAAATGGAACTTATTGAACTAAAAAAATCAGTTTCTGGATATTCTTAATAATGGATTCATTTATCCTAGCACTTCACCATGGGGTGTTCCTATTTTTTTCATTAAAAAGAAAGCTGGTTCAATGAGACTTTTCATTTATTATAGAGCCTTGAAAACATCACTATTAAAAACAAGATTCCTTTTCCTCATATCGATTATTTGTTTGATCATCTCTAGGGAGATCAGTACTTTTCCAAGATTGACTAGAGATTTGGGTATCATCAGCTGAAGGTGAATGAGGATGACATCTCAAAAATATATTTTCATACTAGATATAGGCATTATGAATTTTATATTCCGTTTTTGGTAAATAATGCTCATGTTTTATTCATGAAAATTATTAAAAGAATATTTTATAAGTTCTGTTAAAATTTTTCTTTGTGATTATTGTTACAATTATGGTATTTTCTAAGAGAAAGGAGGAGTATGATAAACATCTATGGGTTGTTTTGAAAACCATAAAGCAATATAAACTATAGGGAAAATAATGAAAGTCTTATTTTTGGTTGCAACCAATTTTTTTGGGAACATTGTAAGTAAGGGTGGAATAACAATTGATCATGTTGAAACAAAAGTGGTTGATGAGTGGACGAGGCCTAAAAATGATATAAAGATTACTAGTTTTTTTGGATTTGAACATTATAACCAGAGGTTTATTAAAAACAGTTATCTTTGTCACTAAATAAGTTAACACAAAAAGTGGTTAAATTTATTTGGATAAAAGAATGGGATGTTTGTTTTTTAGAAATGAAGAACAGAATGGTGAATGTTGTAGTTTTGGCCTTTACATCCCAAAATGGTGAGTTTGACATCTATAGTGATGCTTCATTGAAGGGACTTGGTTTTCTTCTATTGTAGAATGGTCAAGTAAATTCTTATTCATCAAGACAACTATATGCTTATAAGTTACATTATACCACACATGATTTGGAAATGGAAGGTGTTGTTTTTTTATTGAAAATTTGGAGGCATCATTTATACAGAGCCAAATGGAAGAAATATATTAAATATAGAAGTGTAATGTATAAATTAACTCATAATGAATTAAATGTGAGGTAGAAAATATTTCATGAACAAATAAAGGATTATGATTGCACGATGAATTACCATCTGAGAAAGGAAAAAACTATTAGATCCCTTTAGTAGAAAAAATCATGCATTATTAACCATGTTATATTTGTAACATGATCAGTTGATTAACAATTTGATGAATTTTGGGATAGAAGTTATTGGAGTAAGAAATAACTCTATTTTGTTTCAGGTTTTAGCACAGACAATATTATCAGACAGAATTAAGAAAGTGCAGAAGGGTGACTGGGAGCTACAGAAAGTTGCAGAATTGGTTAAAATGGGTGTGTTTACAGAAATTAACATTGATATCTATTATGTTTTATGATTTGGTATAAGGTTTTTTGTTCCTTGTGATTTTCTATGGAAGAAATAATTTTTTGGTAAAGATCATAGTTCTCCATTTTTACTTTATTCGGGTAGTACAAAGACGTATAAAGACCTTCCTGACTATTAATAGTGGGGTGCAATGAAACGGGATATTGCAGAATTAATTGGGACATGATTGACATGTCATTAGGTTAAAGCATAGTGGTAGTTATAGAAAGGAAATTTTTAGCCTTTTCCTATTCCATAGTGGAAATGGGAGAATATATCCATGGACTTTATTGTTGGACTACCAAAGACTTCTTAAAGTAAAACTGCAATATGGTTTCGTATTGACTGAGTGACGAAATATTCACAGTTTCTCCCTATTTGAGATATAATTTCATTAGATCAGCATTCTCGATTGTACCTCATAGATATTTTTTTGGTTACATGGAGTGCCTCTTTCCATTGTATCTGACTGCGGTCCTATGTTCACTTCTATCTTTTAGAAGGGCCTTCAGAGGTCGTTGTGGATAGAAATAAGCTTTAGTATATCTTTTCATCCTCAATCAGATAGGAATTCTGAATGAACAATTCAATCCTTGTAGGATATAATTTGATCTAGTTCAGCTACTGGGTATGTTGGGATCAACATCATTATTAAGTGTAGTTTTCTTTTAAAAAATGTTTTCATTCGAGTATACCAATGACACCATTTGAGAAATTTTATGGGAAGTAGTGTCGAACTCCATATTTTCATAATGATTTTACGGAAAGGAAGTTTATGAGACCATAATTAGTATAGGGAGTGGATGAGAATGTAAATTTGATCCAGAAACACATGAGGAAAGATGATAGTTGGACGAAAGTTTATGCAGACAACAGGATGAATGACTTTTCTTTTGAGGTAGGTGATCATGTTTCTCTTTCAATCTCACCATGGAAAAGTGTTATTCGATTTGGTAAGAAAGAAATTCTAAGTCCATGGTTTGTTGGACCTTGTGAAATTTTGGAGAATGTTGTACTAGTTTCTTAATATGTATCTTTTTTTCCGAGATTATATCGGGTACATAATTTTTTAATGTTTTGAGGTTCAGAAATTATGTGCCAGATCCATATCATGTCTTGATTCTATAAGTAGTTCAGATGGAAGAGAGAAGTTTTAATAAGAAGAAATTAGTTCAGATCAATGTGAAAAACTATTGAGGAATAAGGTATTCTGCCAAGTAAAGGTTTTGTAGAGAAACAACATGGTTGAAGAAGAAACGTGGGATTCTAAAAATGTTATGAGATAAAGGTACCTTAACTTGTTAAATAACAACATAAAATTGAGAGGATGAAATTTAAATATGGTGGGGATAATGTAACACCCCATGGATTTAAAGATAAATTGAAACCAATGAAATATTTTTTGTAGATATTTATATCTATCCTTTCAAAATAATTTTTCCACTTCTAGGTTTTGAATTTCAAAAAAATAGTCATCTATGGTTGTGATCAATAAGTTATTTTGAGACTGAAAGAATCAACTTTATTTTTTGTCAATAGTAACATACCCTTATGAATAGTAAAATTAATAGTAATAATATTATAATTAATCGTAAATTTTATTTTTATTTTATGTTTATTTTATTTTATTAAGGCTTTAATTTACTGATATCTTGATTAATTTTTCCAATGGGATATAAAAGTAGTTAATGTTTTAAAAATGTTAATTTTTTTAATAAATAATGATTTTATTTAAAATATAAATTAATCATCTTTAAAAAAAAATAAAAAATTGGAATTCATTTTTGAATTCTACGCATTGAAATATTGTTAAGGTGACTTTTTTTATTTTTCAGAAATTCTGGAATTTTTTATGAATAGTGAAATAGAGAAAAATACCGTATATAAAAATTATCAGTTTAGAACACTATTTTTGACATCATGGATGATGTAGGACAACCTGTTTCAAAATCACATTCACTTATTCCTATTTATGTTCACATGAATCAAGACTATTGAATTTCTTGAACAAAAATATTATAATAACGATCAAAATAATATAAAATCCATTTTGTCCTCTACTATAAATATCACCATCATTTACTTCTACCTCTCACACCTCTCATGCCTTGATTGTAACACCCGAGACTTTTATTTTATATAAATCATCAAAGGAATCTTTTTCTACACAACACTTGCTTGGCTTTCTTTACACGCAATCGCGACCTTCCTCGATAGCTTGCGTCGTACGCAATACCGAGTTTCACTAAACAACAATATGCTATTAAAACTAGCCATTATGAATAGTAATAAACACCTTTTGAAATTTTATAAATTTTATTTTTCAAAATGGACTTCATTTTTGGACTCAGAATATCGAAATTAGCCTAGGGTGAAATTTTGGTATTTTTCTGAAAACTTTCAATTTTTGATGAATAGTGAAACCACTAAGTGGTAGGTTAAAAACTGAATTTTGCATAAAACTTAATTTTACCGCTTCTGTGAATGGAATTTCAAAAATCCGATAGACACGGTTGATATCAGTAAGTAAAATGTGGTTCAATGAGATAAAAATAATTTTTTGGTGAATAGTAACTTTTTACTATTTTTATCGCGGTTAATAGTAAATAGGGTAACTAAGGGTAAATATGATATTAATATTACCCTAACACATGTCCTAATTCTATTGGACAAGTGTAATTCGACCAAAAACAAACTTAGGAATAAAATAAGACCATTTAGGCCCACCTGGATTAGATTAGGACATTTATTATTAATTTATTTAAAGAAGGGTTAAAATAGTTAAAATCAAAGTTTAATAAGTAAATCATTTTTAATATGGGGTTATACATAAGATAAATTCGATTGTAAATATTCATTAGAAAGCTAAAAGTATTTCCTACATGATGGTAGTTTATTTGTAATTTTTAGACATCAAATTATTTAATTTATTTATGACACGAAGATGATGCAGTAATTATCTTATTAATGAAATATTGACAAAATTGATAATATAAATACCAAAATAAATGTAATTTAAGACTTTTTATGAATTCCACTAATTTTATATGTTACTATAATATATTAATGTTGATTTAATCAACTTGGTTCGAACATATAATTCTGTTATGACTTTCACAAAAATCATATATCAAATAGTGTCAAAATTGACACAAAATAGTTTTTAAATCAAATATTATATTATTAATTGTTATTTTATTCCTAAAAATCTAAGGTTCGGCCGAATGACTTAGATAAGGATATATATATTAATAATAAACAATTTGGGGTTCGTTTGGCATGTTATAGTAAGTGTATTAACCATATAGTGAAAGAAAACAAAAAGACACAGTAAAAGTTAAATTAATTAACTTAGAGTTAAATCTAATTGATAAGGTTAAAATAATACCCTAAACTTGTTTAAATCCTATTGGTTGATAGGATTTCGACCCATCCCCACTTTATCTTCGAAATAAGACCCTTTGGAACCATTATAAACCGATTTTGACTTTAATATAAAATACTATTTTGAGATATTCCTAAGGTGCCCCTCTCCTCCCTTATAAAAGGGCACCTCCTCCCCCTCCTCCTCACACCAATTTGAGCACTCAAGCTCGGACAACCCCTGCCATTTTCTCCTCTCCACTTCTCTAGAATAATCCTAGAGGTCCTGGTCTTCTCCAAAGACCAATCTTAGTTCCTTAAGTGGAGGATTCAAAGAGGCGTTCCAAAGAAGAGGTAATATCCATTACCGATCTTTTCAATTTCTTTCTTCTTCAACTTCTTCTTATTTAGTTGTTTCATGATAAAGTAATAACATCAGTATTACTTACATACTGATATGTTATTATAAATATGAAACAACCCTAATTCACCTTCTATCCATCCTACGGAAAAATGAAATCACCGCGCGTGCGTACGTACGGAATACCGTCTCCACGCCGTGGTGTAATCTATTTTCCACCATCACCTTACAAGGATGGGTATAATGGTGTAATGAGTAACTATATATGATTATTATGAAGTAATATTGATACTGAAATAATATATATATATACTCCAATACAATTCCACGATCATAGGAATGATATCATCACTCGTGCGTACGTACGAAATACCGTCTCCACGATGTGATGTGACTCGTTCTACATGATCTTCATTTAATAATGATTATATAAATGAATTGAATGAATGAATATGGTATATAATACACTAATACCATTCTGGAAATGAATTATCTATAACCTAAAGATAAGAATAAGAATTTATTCAACAAAACACGCATAAGAACAAAAAGTTATAAAGACCCGAGTAACAAGTAACAATGAAATATTACTAACAAGAAGCTAATAATATGACCATATATGATATCATATCAATATGTATGATTCTGGAATAAGTCAATAACATTATTTAAACCATTATACAGGAGCTTCGGACACGAACAAAACAAATCGGACCTAAGGTAAGGGGAAATATCACAATCTCATTTTTATCCGAGATTGTTTATTCGTAAGTATTTACTGGGGTGTATTTTATCATCCACATCCATGTTTCTTAAATATGTAATATTATTTCCACCCACCTACAATTGTTTAAATCCAATTTTACCCTTCGGTGAGTTTTTAGTAAAAGATATGAAAGGAATCTTTTGTCGTTTTTTTATACGAGGTACTTTTTGACTTTTCCGACAAAAGTACAAGAAGAATGTTTTTTTAACTTATACGGCACGAATGGATTTTTATGGTTTTATAAAGCCTTATTTTCATGAACCTTCCTCCAAAATATTTCATGACTATTTTTAATAAAATCTCTTTCTTTTAAAATTGTATGATGTTTTGTGAAAAGAAATTTATTTTGAAGAAGAAAGGATATTTTCCTCAAGAATTCATTTCAAGTGTTTTATCAAAATTATATTCAATCTAAGATAATAAAGGGTTCTGTTTCTATCCATATTTTTACATTTATTTGACTATGTTGTGATGGAATTATGTTTATGAATTCCTTTATCTTATATGAATGGTTTAATGATGTCATGTTGTTTAAGAATCCCATTTTTATTACATGGGTTATGCAATGATGTATGATTTATGATTTTGTGGCACACATAAGAATGGTATCATTATGAGATGGGTGGGACCTATATCTCCCTCCAATGCATTGGGTAAAGATTTTATATCTCATGAGATAGACATGGCTGGAACGGAAGGTTATTTCGGTTCAGTGATACAGGACTGAAACGAGGAGTGAACTCGGTTCAGAAAGGGACTTTGTCCACTAAGATAGTCTTGGCAATGAGTCATGACTAACAAGAAATGATTTTCCATGATTATGTGTGCATGCCACAAAGTTTCAAGTTTTATGTTATGATTATGGGGATCTCATTTTCACTTCTATGATTTATTCCATGTTAAGATATTATGATCTCTTTTGCAGGTTTTGATTTTCATAAAGATATGATATGATTTTTATTTCCTTTATTTGCCCTTGCTGAGCATTTGAGCTCACCCTTTTATGTTTTCTTTTCCCCAGGTCAGGAAGATGGATATTAAGTAGAATATGCTAAAAGGGACCCTAGATATGATGAAATAAATGGGAGACACTGTAGAAGATTTATGAACCAGTTGTTTATGTTTCCCAGTTTCTAAAGACACTATACCTATACGGTCCTTTGTGGTTTTGTCATATGTTGTAATAAGTGTACTTCAATTTTGAAGTATTAACAATGTATGTAAAGTATGGGTCGTTATAGTTGGTATCAGAGGAAAGGTATAGTCAACCTTTGGAAACTAGGATGTGAAAGCCTTAGTAAGAACCCTAAGGATAAGTCTAAGCATAGAACACAATCTTAGAAATGGCCATGAATAACCTAGGATAAGACCATAAGCATGAAATTTTTTTTTTCTTGAATTATGTGGTTTCCTATTATAATTAGTGTTGCTCACACTATTCTTCTTGGTTTTAGTCAATGGCTGGAACCCGAAGGAACCGTGTTAATGTGGAATGCGATGGGCAATGCAATGATTGTCCCCCTGAGCAACCAAACGATATGGGAGCTGGAATGCAAAATCTTGTAGCCATGCTCACACAACTTTCTCAAGCTATGAATCATGCAGGATTTCCAAACGAACAAAGGAGGGAGCAACATTCTATTGAATCCTTCATGAGGCAGCGTCCACCTTCTTTCAGTGGATCTACTGATCCATTAGTTGCTGAACAATGGATTAGTACTACTGAAAAGATATTTTCAGTTCTTCAATGTTCTGAGCATGATAAAGTCATCCTAGCAGTGTATCGTTTGGAAGGAGATGCGGATCAATGGTGGAATCTTGTTAAGAATACGAGGCAAAGGGATGAAATTGAGTCTATGGAATGGGACGAGTTCAAGAACTTATTTTTCAATAAGTACTTCCCTCGTATTCTCCGAACAAAGATGGAGAAAGAGTTCCTTGAACTGAAGCAAAGGGATGATGAATCTGTTGGTACCTATGAAGCAAATTTTACCAAACTTGCAAGGTACGCTTCTGGTATTATTATCCAACCTGAGAGTAAGATCGATCGATTCTTTAGTGGCTTAAAACCAAGTCTTCGAAGGGCGTTAGCCATAAGGGACTTCAATAGCTACGAGGAAATCGTTCGATGTGCTCTCAAAGTCGAGATGGAGATTGGAGTAACCCATCAGTCACATGGGTTTGATAAGAAGAGGAAGATGGAATTCAAAGAAAAATCTAAAGAGCACACAGAAAAGAAGATGAGCTTTTCCTTATGCTCAAAGTGTGGAAAGAAACATGGAGGGAGTTGTCTTAAAGGGACAAGTAAATGTTTTAAATGTGGAAAAGAAGGTCATCGGGCATTTGAATGCCGTGATAATGGGAAGAAGATGTCTAATGACGCAAACAAAGGAAGGGATACACAGAATGAACCTACTACACTTCAATGTTTCAAGTGCAAGGAGATGGGGCATTATGCCAATCAATTCCCAAATCCAAGGGTTGATGATGATGGTCTACGTCAACAAAATCCTAAGGCTAAAGACAAAGGAAAGTCACATGCAATTTCTATCAGCGATGTGGAGTACGATAACGAAGTGGTGAAAGGTACACTTACCGTCCACTCTAAAGTAGCAAATGTTTTATTTGATTCTGGATCCACCAACTCTTTTATTTCTAAATAATTTTCTAAGGGTATCACCATATTACCTAAACAATTAGATGTTGAGTTAGCTGTGACAACACCTAATGGCACATCAATCGCATCAAAAGTTTATAATTCTTCTCCGATCGAAGTTTGTGGGAAAGTGCTTCCTGCAAATCTTGCGATCCTTCCTTTAGTGGAATTTGATGTGATTCTTGGCATGGATTGGCTTTCTCTACATGGAGCTCATATCAATTGCCAAAGAAGGGAAGTCACATTTCATATTCCAGATTAATCTACGATCGTCTATCAATGCAAGGATGAACATAACCTTCCAGTGGAAATTTTTTCCATCTTATGGGTATTGATTCCACTAAATGAAGGTTATTTATCTCAAATGTTTGGTGAGAAACTCACGATTAAGAATATGCCTATTGTACGGGAGTTTGATGATGTCTTTCCGGAGGAATTTCCGGGTCTTCCACCAAATCTTGAAGTTGAGTTTTAAATAGAACTCGTACCGGGTGCTTTGCCTATTTCAAAGACACCTTATAGAATGGCCCCAATTGAGTTGCAGGAATTGAAGAAGCAACTCCAAGAGAATCTTGATAAGGGATTCATACGCCCTAGTGCGTCACCTTGGGGAGCACCTGTTCTATTTGTAAAGAAGAAAGATGGATCAATGAGACTCTGCATTGATTATCGAGAACTTAACAAGATCACTATCAAGAACAAATATCCTCTCCCACGCATTGATGAATTATTTGACCAACTACGCGGAGCTCAATACTTTTCCAAGATTGATCTCCATTCAGGGTATCATCAATTAAGGGTCAAAATGGAGGATATACCAAAGACGGCTTTCCGTACAAGGTATGGACACTATGAATTTATAGTGATGCCATTTGGTCTTACTAATGCCCCTGCTATCTTCATGGATCTAATGAATAGAGTCTTTAGAGACTATCTTGATCAATTTGTGGTAGTCTTTATAGACGATATTCTTGTCTATTCAAAGAGCAAGGAAGAGCATGAAGATCACTTGAGAATTATATTGAAGACCCTGAGAAAGGAGAAGCTTTATGCCAAATTTACCATGTGTGAATTTTGGCTTTAAAAAGTTGCATTTTTGGGTCACATAATCTCAAAAGAGGGGATATCTGTGGATCCAGCAAAAACAGAGGTTATCGAAAGATGGTCAAGACCAACAACAGTAACTGAGATCCGAAGTTTTCTTGGTTTGGCTAGATATTATCGACATTTTGTAAAAGATTTTTCACGATTATCTAATCCAATCACCAAGTTGACTCGGAAAGGAGTTAAGTTTGTCTGGACAGAGGAATGTGGAGAGAATTTCAAGGAGTTGAAAAGAAGGTTATCCAGTGCACCTGTGCTCACACTGCCTTGTAGTGGAGAAAGGTTTGTGATCTACAGTGATGCATCCAAGAAGGGATTGGGGTGTGTACTTATGCAAAATGATATGGTGATAGCTTATGCCTCACGACAGTTGAAAATCCATGAGCAAAATTACCCAACACATGATTTAGAGTTGGCTGCGGTAATCTTTGCATTAAATATTTGGAGGCATTACCTTTATGGTGAAAGGTGTGATATTTATACTGATCATAAAAGTTTAAAGTATATTTTCACACAAAAGGAGCTGAATATGCGCCAAAGAAGATGGTTGGAGTTGATTAAGGATTATGACTGCTCAATCCATTACCACCCTGGGAAAGCAAACAAGGTGGCAGATGCATTAAGTCGACAAGACCATGCTAGTTTATCCATGATGAGGATCACAAAAGATCCAATATTTATGGATTTACAAAGGATGGATCTTGGAATTATAATGGAAGGGGAAAAATCTTATCTTTCTCAAATGAATGTTCAACCATCTATACATGTGAAGATTAAAGAGGCACAGAATGAAGATGTTGAGTTACAAAAGAAGGTGAGAAATGTTCTTGAATTCAACCTTGATTGTCATGGGATAATAAAGTTCAGGAATCGGGTTTGTGTTCCTCCCATCCCCGAATTAAAGAAAGAGCTGCTGGATGAGGCTCATAGTTCTTCATTCTCTATTCATCCTGGAAGCACGAAGATGTATAGGGACCTGAAAGAGTACTTCTGGTGGGATGGCATGAAAAGAGATGTTGCTGAATATGTCTCTCGATGGTTGGTTTGTCAACAAGTTAATGCTGAGAGACAGAAGTCTAAGGGGATGTTACAACCATTACCCATACCCGAATGGAAATGGGAAAACATCACTATGGACTTTGTCACAGGACTTCCTAAAACATCCAAAGGCAATAATGCTATCTGGGTCATAGTTGATCGTCTTACAAAGTCTGCACACTTCATTGCTATTAGAGAGGATTTCACTCTAGATCAGCTTGCTAGGATATATGTAAAGGAAGTGGTAAGATTGCATGGAGTACCACTTTCTATTATATCTGATCGGGATCCGAGATTTACCTCGAAGTTCTGGCGAAGTCTTCAGCATACTCTGGATACAGAGTTGAGTTTCAGCACTGCTTATCATCCCCAGACAGACGGTCAGTCTGAGATAACAATTCAAACCCTAGAAGATATGTTGAGAGCTTGCTCTATGGATTTCAAAGGAGGTTGGGATCAACACCTACCTTTGGTAGAATTTTCTTATAATAATAGCTTTCACTCCAGTATTCAGATGGCTCCTTATGAAGCTCTCTATGGAAAGAAATGCATGACTCCAACTTGCTGGGATGAAGTTGGGGAAAGAAAGCTATTAGGACCTGATCTCGTTGATGAAATGGCAGAAAAAGTCAGATCTATTCAACAACACATAAGAGCAGCTCAGAGTCGACAGAAAAGTTATGCCGACAACCGAAGAAAAGACCTAGAGTTTGAAGTGGGTGATAAAGTGTTCTTACGAATATCTCCCTGGAAGAGGGTTATGAGATTTGGAAAGAAGGGGAAGTTGAGCCCTAGATATATCGGTCCTTTCGAAATACTGGATCGTGTTGGGAAGGTAGCTTACCGATTGGCGCTTCCACCGAATCTCTCTCAAGTTCACGATGCGTTCCATGTATCTCTCCTGAGAAAGTACATACCAGATCCTTCACATGTACTCAGCTCAGAAGTTGTACCGCTGGAGCAAGATCTTTCTTATGAAGAACAACCGATAGAGATTCTAGATCGTAGCGAAAAAAGTCCTACGAAACAAGACCACTCGCTTAGTGAAGGTTTTATGGAGGAACCACCAACTTGAAGAAGCTACATGGGAGCTTGAGGATATGATGAGGGAGAAGTATCCTCATCTGTTTGTTACAAAGTGACGAATTTCAAGGGCGAAATTCTTTTAAGGGGGGTAGAATGTAACACCCGAGACTTTTATTTTATATAAATCATCAAAGGAATCTTTTTCTACACAACACTTGCTTGGCTTTCTTTACACGCAATCGCGACCTTCCTCGATAGCTTGCGTCGTACGCAATACCGAGTTTCACTAAACAACAATATGCTATTAAAACTAGCCGTTATGAATAGTAATAACCACTTTTTGAAATTTTATAAATTTTATTTTTCAAAATGGACTTCATTTTTGGACTCAGAATATCGAAATTAGCCTAGGGTGAAATTTTGGTATTTTTCTGAAAACTTTCAATTTTTGATGAATAGTGAAACCACTAAGTGGTAGGTTAAAAACTGAATTTTGCATAAAACTTAATTTTACCGCTTCTGTGAATGGAATTTCAAAAATCCGACAGACATGGCTGATATCAGTAAGTAAAATGTGGTTCAATGAGATAAAAATAATTTTTTGGTGAATAGTAACTTTTTACTATTTTTACCGCGGTTAATAGTAAATAGGGTAACTAAGGGTAAATATGATATTAATATTACCCTAACACATGTCCTAATTCTATTGGACAAGTGTAATTCAACCAAAAACAAACTTAGGAATAAAATAAGACCATTTAGGCCCACCTGGATTAGATTAGGACATTTATTATTAATTTATTTAAAGAAGGGTTAAAATAGTTAAAATCAAAGTTTAATAAGTAAATCATTTTTAATATGGGGTTATACATAAGATAAATTCGATTGTAAATATTCATTAGAAATCTAAAAAGATTTCCTACATGATGGTAATTTATTTGTAATTTTTAGACATCAAATAATTTAATTTATTTATGACACAAAGATGATGCAGTAATTATCTTATTAATGAAATATTGACAAAATTGATAATATAAATACCAAAATAAATGTAATTTAAGACTTTTTATGAATTCCACTAATTTTCTAGGTTACTATGATATATTAATGTTGATTTAATCAACTTGGTTCGAACATATAATTCTGTTATGACTTTCACAAAAATCATATATCAAATAGTGTCAAAATTGACACAAAATAGTTTTTAAATCAAATATTATATTATTAATTGTTATTTTATTCCTAAAAATCTAAGGTTCGGCCAAATGACTTAGATAAGGATATATATATTAATAATAAACAATTTGGGGTTCGTTTGGCATGTTATAGTTAGTGTATTAACCATATAGTGAAAGAAAACAAAAAGACATGGTAAAAGTTAAATTAATTAACTTATAGTTAAATCTAATTGATAAGGTTAAAATAATACCCTAAACTTGTTTAAATCCTATTGGTTGATTGGATTTCGACCCATCCCCACTTTATCTTCGAAATAAGGCCCTTTGGAACCATTATAAACCGATTTTGACTTTAATATAAAATAATATTTTGAGATATTCCTATGGTGCCCCTCTCCTCCCTTATAAAAGGGCACCTCCTCCCCCTCCTCCTCACACCAATTTGAGCACTCAAGCTCGGCCAACCCCTGCCATTTTCTCCTCTCCACTTCCCTAGAATAATCCTAGAGGTCCTGGTCTTCTCCAAAGACCAATCTTAGTTCCTTAAGTGGAGGATTCAAAGAGGCGTTCCAAAGAAGAGGTAATATCCATTACCGATCTTTTCAATTTCTTTCTTCTTCAACTTCTTCTTCTTTAGTTGTTTCATGATAAAGTAATAACATCAGTATTACTTACATACTGATATGTTATTATAAATATGAAACAACCCTAATTCACCTTCTATCCATCCTACGGAAAAATGAAATCACCGCGCGTGCGTACGTACGGAATACCGTCTCCACGCCGTGGTGTAATCTATTTTCCACCATCACCTTACAAGGATGGGTATAATGGTGTAATGAGTAACTATATATGATTATTATGAAGTAATATTGATACTGAAATAATATATATATATACTCCAATACAATTCCATGATCATAGGAACGATATCATCACTCGTGCGTACGTACGGAATACCGTCTCCACGATGTGATGCGACTCGTTCTACATGATCTTCATTTCATAATGATTATATAAATGAATTGAATGAATGAATATGGTATATACTACACTAATACCATTCTGGAAATGAATTATCTATAACCTAAAGATAAGAATAAGAATTTATTCAACAAAACACGCATAAGAACAAAAAGTTATAAAGACCCGAGTAACAAGTAACAATGAAATATTACTAACAAGAAGCTAATAATATGACCATATATGATATCATATCAACATGTATGATTCTGGAATAAGTCAATAACATTATTTAAACCATTATACAGGAGCTTCGGACACGAACAAAACAAATCGGACCTAAGGTAAGGGGAAATATCACAATCTCATTTTTATCCGAGATTGTTTATTCGTAAGTATTTACTGGGGTGTATTTTATCATCCACATCCATGTTTCTTCAATATGTAATATTATTTCCACCCACCTACAATTGTTTAAATCCAATTTTACCCTTCGGTGAGTTTTTAGTAAAAGATATGAAAGAATCTTTTGTCGTTTTTTTATACGAGGTACTTTTTGACTTTTCCGACAAAAGTACGAGAAGAATGTTTTTTTAACTTATACGGCACGAACGGATTTTTACGGTTTTATAAAGCCTTATTTTCATGAACCTTCCTCCAAAATATTTCATGACTATTTTTAATAAAATCTATTTCTTTTAAAATTGTATGATGTTTTGTGAAAAGAAATTTATTTTGAAGAAGAAAGGATATTTTCCTCAAGAATTCATTTCAAGTGTTTTATCAAAATTATATTCCATCTAAGATAATAAAGGGTTCTGTTTCTATCCATATTTTTACATTGATTTGACTATGTTGTGATGGAATTATGTTTATGAATTCCTTTATCTTATATGAATGGTTTTATGATGTCATGTTGTTTAAGAATCCCATTTTTATTACATGGGTTATGCAATGATGTATGATTTATGATTTTGTGGCACACATAAGAATGGTATCATTATGAGATGGGTGGGACCTATATCTCCCTCCAATGCATTGGGTAAAGATTTTATATCTCATGAGATAGACATGGCTGGAACGGAAGGTTATTTCGGTTCAGTGATACAGGACTGAAACGAGGAGTGAACTCGGTTCAGAAAGGGACTTTGTCCACTAAGATAGTCTTGGCAATGAGTCATGACTAACAAGAAATGATTTTCCATGATTATGTGTGCATGCCACAAAGTTTCAAGTTTTATGTTATGATTATGGGGATCTCATTTTCACTTCTATGATTTATTCCATGTTAAGATATTATGATCTCTTTTGCAGGTTTTGATTTTCATAAAGATATGATATGATTTTTATTTCCTTTATTTGCCCTTGCTGAGCATTTGAGCTCACACTTTTATGTTTTCTTTTCCCCAGGTCAGGAAGATGGATATTAAGTAGAATATGCTAAAAGGGACCCTAGATATGATGAAATAAATGGGAGACACTGTAGAAGATTTATGAACCAGTTGTTTATGTTTCCCAGTTTCTAAAGACACTATACCTATACGGTCCTTTGTGGTTTTGTCATATGTTGTAATAAGTGTACTTCAATTTTGAAGTATTAACAATGTATGTAAAGTATGGGTCGTTATAGTTGGTATCAGAGGAAAGGTATAGTCAACCTTTGGAAACTAGGATGTGAAAGCCTTAGTAAGAACCCTAAGGATAAGTCTAAGCATAGAACACAATCTTAGAAATGGCCATGAATAACCTAGGATAAGACCATAAGCATGAAATTTTTTTTTTCTTGAATTATGTGGTTTCCTATTATAATTAGTGTTGCTCACACTATTCTTCTTGGTTTTAGTCAATGGCTGGAACCCGAAGGAACCGTGTTAATGTGGAATGCGATGGGCAATGCAATGATTGTCCCCCTGAGCAACCAAACGATATGGGAGCTGGAATGCAAAATCTTGTAGCCATGCTCACACAACTTTCTCAAGCTATGAATCATGCAGGATTTCCAAACGAACAAAGGAGGGAGCAACATTCTATTGAATCCTTCATGAGGCAGCGTCCACCTTCTTTCAGTGGATCTACTGATCCATTAGTTGCTGAACAATGGATTAGTACTACTGAAAAGATATTTTCAGTTCTTCAATGTTCTGAGCATGATAAAGTCATCCTAGCAGTGTATCGTTTGGAAGGAGATGCGGATCAATGGTGGAATCTTGTTAAGAATACGAGGCAAAGGGATGAAATTGAGTCTATGGAATGGGACGAGTTCAAGAACTTATTTTTCAATAAGTACTTCCCTCGTATTCTCCGAACAAAGATGGAGAAAGAGTTCCTTGAACTGAGGAAAAGGGATGATGAATCTGTTGGTACCTATGAAGCAAATTTTACCAAACTTGCAAGGTACGCTTCTGGTATTATTATCCAACCTGAGAGTAAGATCGATCGATTCTTTAGTGGCTTAAAACCAAGTCTTCGAAGGGCGTTAGCCATAAGGGACTTCAATAGCTACGAGGAAATCGTTCGATGTGCTCTCAAAGTCGAGATGGAGATTGGAGTAACCCATCAGTCACATGGGTTTGATAAGAAGAGGAAGATGGAATTCAAAGAAAAATCTAAAGAGCACACAGAAAAGAAGATGAGCTTTTCCTTATGCTCAAAGTGTGGAAAGAAACATGGAGGGAGTTGTCTTAAAGGGACAAGTAAATGTTTTAAATGTGGAAAAGAAGGTCATCGGGCATTTGAATGCCGTGATAATGGGAAGAAGATGTCTAATGACGCAAACAAAGGAAGGGATACACAGAATGAACCTACTACACTTCAATGTTTCAAGTGCAAGGAGATGGGGCATTATGCCAATCAATTCCCAAATCCAAGGGTTGATGATGATGGTCTACGTCAACAAAATCCTAAGGCTAAAGACAAAGGAAAGTCACATGCAATTTCTATCAGCGATGTGGAGTACGATAACGAAGTGGTGAAAGGTACACTTACCGTCCACTCTAAAGTAGCAAATGTTTTATTTGATTCTGGATCCACCAACTCTTTTATTTCTAAATAATTTTCTAAGGGTATCACCATATTACCTCAACAATTAGATGTTGAGTTAGCTGTGACAACACCTAATGGCACATCAATCGCATCAAAAGTTTATAATTCTTCTCCGATCGAAGTTTGTGGGAAAGTGCTTCCTGAAAATCTTGCGATCCTTCCTTTAGTGGAATTTGATGTGATTCTTGGCATGGATTGGCTTTCTCTACATGGAGCTCATATCAATTGCCAAAGAAGGGAAGTCACATTTCATATTCCAGATCAATCTACGATCGTCTATCAATGCAAGGATGAACATAACCTTCCAGTGGAAATTTTTTCCATCTTATGGGTATTGATTCCACTAAATGAAGGTTATTTATCTCAAATGTTTGGTGAGAAACTCACGATTAAGAATATGCCTATTGTACGGGAGTTTGATGATGTCTTTCCGGAGGAATTTCCGGGTCTTCCACCAAATCTTGAAGTTGAGTTTTAAATAGAACTCGTACCGGGTGCTTTGCCTATTTCAAAGACACCTTATAGAATGGCCCCAATTGAGTTGCAGGAATTGAAGAAGCAACTCCAATAGAATCTTGATAAGGGATTCATACGCCCTAGTGCGTCACCTTGGGGAGCACCTGTTCTATTTGTAAAGAAGAAAGATGGATCAATGAGACTCTGCATTGATTATCGAGAACTTAACAAGATCACTATCAAGAACAAATATCCTCTCCCACGCATTGATGAATTATTTGACCAACTACGCGGAGCTCAATACTTTTCCAAGATTGATCTCCATTCAGGGTATCATCAATTAAGGGTCAAAATGGAGGATATACCAAAGACGTCTTTCCGTACAAGGTATGGACACTATGAATTTATAGTGATGCCATTTGGTCTTACTAATGCCCCTGCTATCTTCATGGATCTAATGAATAGAGTCTTTAGAGACTATCTTGATCAATTTGTGGTAGTCTTTATAGACGATATTCTTGTCTATTCAAAGAGCAAGGAAGAGCATGAAGATCACTTGAGAATTATATTGAAGACCCTGAGAAAGGAGAAGCTTTATGCCAAATTTACCATGTGTGAATTTTGGCTTTAAAAAGTTGCATTTTTGGGTCACATAATCTCAAAAGAGGGGATATCTGTGGATCCAGCAAAAACAGAGGTTATCGAAAGATGGTCAAGACCAACAACAGTAACTGAGATCCGAAGTTTTCTTGGTTTGGCTGGATATTATCGACATTTTGTAAAAGATTTTTCACGATTATCTAATCCAATCACCAAGTTGACTCGGAAAGGAGTTAAGTTTGTCTGGACAGAGGAATGTGGAGAGAATTTCAAGGAGTTGAAAAGAAGGTTATCCAGTGCACCTGTGCTCACACTGCCTTGTAGTGGAGAAAGGTTTGTGATCTACAGTGATGCATCCAAGAAGGGATTGGGGTGTGTTCTTATGCAAAATGATATGGTGATAGCTTATGCCTCACGACAGTTGAAAATCCATGAGCAAAATTACCCAACACATGATTTGGAGTTGGCTGCGGTAATCTTTGCATTAAAGATTTGGAGGCATTACCTTTATGGTGAAAGGTGTGATATTTATACTGATCATAAAAGTTTAAAGTATATTTTCACACAAAAGGAGCTGAATATGCGCCAAAGAAGATGGTTGGAGCTGATTAAGGATTATGACTGCTCAATCCATTACCACCCTGGGAAAGCAAACAAGGTGGCAGATGCATTAAGTCGACAAGACCATGCTAGTTTATCCATGATGAGGATCACAAAAGATCCAATATTTATGGATTTACAAAGGATGGATCTTGGAATTATAATGGAAGGGGAAAAATCTTATCTTTCTCAAATGAATGTTCAACCATCTATACATGTGAAGATTAAAGAGGCACAGAAAGAAGATGTTGAGTTACAAAAGAAGGTGAGAAATGTTCTTGAATTCAACCTTGATTGTCATGGGATAATAAAGTTCAGGAATCGGGTTTGTGTTCCTCCCATCCCCGAATTAAAGAAAGAGCTGCTGGATGAGGCTCATAGTTCTTCATTCTCTATTCATCCTGGAAGCACGAAGATGTATAGGGACCTGAAAGAGTACTTCTGGTGGGATGGCATGAAAAGAGATGTTGCTGAATATGTCTCTCGATGGTTGGTTTGTCAACAAGTTAATGCTGAGAGACAGAAGTCTAAGGGGATGTTACAACCATTACCCATACCCGAATGGAAATGGGAAAACATCACTATGGACTTTGTCACAGGACTTCCTAAAACATCCAAAGGCAATAATGCTATCTGTGTCATAGTTGATCGTCTTACAAAGTCTGCACACTTCATTGCTATTAGAGAGGATTTCACTCTAGATCAGCTTGCTAGGATATATGTAAAGGAAGTGGTAAGATTGCATGGAGTACCACTTTCTATTATATCTGATCGGGATCCGAGATTTACCTCGAAGTTCTGGCGAAGTCTTCAGCATACTCTGGATACAGAGTTGAGTTTCAGCACTGCTTATCATCCCCAGACAGACGGTCAGTCTGAGATAACAATTCAAACCCTAGAAGATATGTTGAGAGCTTGCTCTATGGATTTCAAAGGAGGTTGGGATCAACACCTACCTTTGGTAGAATTTTCTTATAATAATAGCTTTCACTCCAGTATTCAGATGGCTCCTTATGAAGCTCTCTATGGAAAGAAATGCATGACTCCAACTTGCTGGGATGAAGTTGGGGAAAGAAAGCTATTAGGACCTGATCTCGTTGATGAAATGGCAGAAAAAGTCAGATCTATTCAACAACACATAAGAGCAGCTCAGAGTCGACAGAAAAGTTATGCCGACAACCGAAGAAAAGACCTAGAGTTTGAAGTGGGTGATAAAGTGTTCTTACGAATATCTCCCTGGAAGAGGGTTATGAGATTTGGAAAGAAGGGGAAGTTGAGCCCTAGATATATCGGTCCTTTCGAAATACTGGATCGTGTTGGGAAGGTAGCTTACCGATTGGCGCTTCCACCGAATCTCTCTCAAGTTCACGATGCGTTCCATGTATCTCTCCTGAGAAAGTACATACCAGATCCTTCACATGTACTCAGCTCAGAAGTTGTACCGCTGGAGCAAGATCTTTCTTATGAAGAACAACCGATAGAGATTCTGGATCGTAGCGAAAAAAGTCCTACGAAACAAGACCACTCGCTTAGTGAAGGTTTTATGGAGGAACCACCAACTTGAAGAAGCTACATGGGAGCTTGAGGATATGATGAGGGAGAAGTATCCTCATCTGTTTGTTACAAAGTGACGAATTTCGAGGGCGAAATTCTTTTAAGGGGGGTAGAATGTAACACCCGAGACTTTTATTTTATATAAATCATCAAAGGAATCTTTTTCTACACAACACTTGCCTGGCTTTCTTTACACGCAATCGCGACCTTCCTCGATAGCTTGCGTCGTACGCAATACCGAGTTTCACTAAACAACAATATGCTATTAAAACTAGCCGTTATGAATAGTAATAACCACTTTTTGAAATTTTATAAATTTTATTTTTCAAAATGGACTTCATTTTTGGACTCAGAATATCGAAATTAGCCTAGGGTGAAATTTTGGTATTTTTCTGAAAACTTTCAATTTTTGATGAATAGTGAAACCACTAAGTGGTAGGTTAAAAACTGAATTTTGCATAAAACTTAATTTTACCGCTTCTGTGAATGGAATTTCAAAAATCCGACAGACATGGTTGATATCAGTAAGTAAAATGTGGTTCAATGAGATAAAAATAATTTTTTGGTGAATAGTAACTTTTTACTATTTTTACCGCGGTTAATAGTAAATAGGGTAACTAAGGGTAAATATGATATTAATATTACCCTAACACATGTCCTAATTCTATTGGACAAGTGTAATTCAACCAAAAACAAACTTAGGAATAAAATAAGACCATTTAGGCCCACTTGGATTAGATTAGGACATTTATTATTAATTTATTTAAAGAAGGGTTAAAATAGTTAAAATCAAAGTTTAATAAGTAAATCATTTTTAATATGGGGTTATACATAAGATAAATTCGATTGTAAATATTCATTAGAAAGCTAAAAAGATTTCCTACATGATGGTAATTTATTTGTAATTTTTAGACATCAAATAATTTAATTTATTTATGACACAAAGATGATGCAGTAATTATCTTATTAATGAAATATTGACAAAATTGATAATATAAATACCAAAATAAATGTAATTTAAGACTTTTTATGAATTCCACTAATTTTCTAGGTTACTATGATATATTAATGTTGATTTAATCAACTTGGTTTGAACATATAATTCTGTTATGACTTTCACAAAAATCATATATCAAATAGTGTCAAAATTGACACAAAATAGTTTTTAAATCAAATATTATATTATTAATTGTTATTTTATTCCTAAAAATCTAAGGTTCGGCCAAATGACTTAGATAAGGATATATATATTAATAATAAACAATTTGGGGTTCGTTTGGCATGTTATAGTAAGTGTATTAACCATATAGTGAAAGAAAACAAAAAGACATGGTAAAAGTTAAATTAATTAACTTATAGTTAAATCTAATTGATAAGGTTAAAATAATACCCTAAACTTGTTTAAATCCTATTGGTTGATTGGATTTCGACCCATCCCCACTTTATCTTCGAAATAAGGCCCTTTGGAACCATTATAAACCGATTTTGACTTTAATATAAAATAATATTTTGAGATATTCCTAAGGTGCCCCTCTCCTCCCTTATAAAAGGGCACCTCCTCCCCCTCCTCCTCACACCAATTTGAGCACTCAAGCTCGGCCAACCCCTGCCATTTTCTCCTCTCCACTTCCCTAGAATAATCCTAGAGGTCCTGGTCTTCTCCAAAGACCAATCTTAGTTCCTTAAGTGGAGGATTCAAAGAGGCGTTCCAAAGAAGAGGTAATATCCATTACCGATCTTTTCAATTTCTTTCTTCTTCAACTTCTTCTTCTTTAGTTGTTTCATGATAAAGTAATAACATCAGTATTACTTACATACTGATATGTTATTATAAATATGAAACAACCCTAATTAACCTTCTATCCATCCTACGGAAAAATGAAATCACCGCGCGTGCGTACGTACGGAATACCGTCTCCACGCCGTGGTGTAATCTATTTTCCACCATCACCTTACAAGGATGGGTATAATGGTGTAATGAGTAACTATATATGATTATTATGAAGTAATATTGATACTGAAATAATATATATATATACTCCAATACAATTCCATGATCATAGGAACGATATCATCACTCGTGCGTACGTACGGAATACCGTCTCCACGATGTGATGCGACTCGTTCTACATGATCTTCATTTCATAATGATTATATAAATGAATTGAATGAATGAATATGGTATATACTACACTAATACCATTCTGGAAATGAATTATCTATAACCTAAAGATAAGAATAAGAATTTATTCAACAAAACACGCATAAGAACAAAAAGTTATAAAGACCCGAGTAACAAGTAACAATGAAATATTACTAACAAGAAGCTAATAATATGACCATATATGATATCATATCAACATGTATGATTCTGGAATAAGTCAATAACATTATTTAAACCATTATACAGGAGCTTCGGACACGAACAAAACAAATCGGACCTAAGGTAAGGGGAAATATCACAATCTCATTTTTATCCGAGATTGTTTATTCGTAAGTATTTACTGGGGTGTATTTTATCATCCACATCCATGTTTCTTCAATATGTAATATTATTTCCACCCACCTACAATTGTTTAAATCCAATTTTACCCTTCGGTGAGTTTTTAGTAAAAGATATGAAAGAATCTTTTGTCGTTTTTTTATACGAGGTACTTTTTGACTTTTCCGACAAAAGTACGAGAAGAATGTTTTTTTAACTTATACGGCACGAACGGATTTTTACGGTTTTATAAAGCCTTATTTTCATGATCCTTCCTCCAAAATATTTCATGACTATTTTTAATAAAATCTCTTTCTTTTAAAATTGTATGATGTTTTGTGAAAAGAAATTTATTTTGAAGAAGAAAGGATATTTTCCTCAAGAATTCATTTCAAGTGTTTTATCAAAATTATATTCCATCTAAGATAATAAAGGGTTCTGTTTCTATCCATATTTTTACATTGATTTGACTATGTTGTGATGGAATTATGTTTATGAATTCCTTTATCTTATATGAATGGTTTTATGATGTCATGTTGTTTAAGAATCCCATTTTTATTACATGGGTTATGCAATGATGTATGATTTATGATTTTGTGGCACACATAAGAATGGTATCATTATGAGATGGGTGGGACCTATATCTCCCTCCAATGCATTGGGTAAAGATTTTATATCTCATGAGATAGACATGGCTGGAACGGAAGGTTATTTCGGTTCAGTGATACAGGACTGAAACGAGGAGTGAACTCGGTTCAGAAAGGGACTTTGTCCACTAAGATAGTCTTGGCAATGAGTCATGACTAACAAGAAATGATTTTCCATGATTATGTGTGCATGCCACAAAGTTTCAAGTTTTATGTTATGATTATGGGGATCTCATTTTCACTTCTATGATTTATTCCATGTTAAGATATTATGATCTCTTTTGCAGGTTTTGATTTTCATAAAGATATGATATGATTTTTATTTCCTTTATTTGCCCTTGCTGAGCATTTGAGCTCACCCTTTTATGTTTTCTTTTCCCCAGGTCAGGAAGATGGATATTAAGTAGAATATGCTAAAAGGGACCCTAGATATGATGAAATAAATGGGAGACACTGTAGAAGATTTATGAACCAGTTGTTTATGTTTCCCAGTTTCTAAAGACACTATACCTATACGGTCCTTTGTGGTTTTGTCATATGTTGTAATAAGTGTACTTCAATTTTGAAGTATTAACAATGTATGTAAAGTATGGGTCGTTATATTGATCATAGTCTATGTTTTGAAAAATACCCTCCCCAAGGATGTTACCCACTTCCAAGACCTACTGGAATCACCCAAAGACTAAACCCAAATCCCTTAAGGAGGATCTCAAGGAGAAGAGATCAAGAGGTAAGAATCATCTTCAATTTTCATGTGTTTTCCTTTCAATTCCATCAGTTTCCTTTACTATCTTACCCTCTACTTACCCAGGAGTTATGAAATATCTAAAATATTATATATTATTTATTTTATCATGTTCATATTAAATAATTCATCATATTTCTTCCTCTTTACTTCCTCTTATTCTAAAAAAACACCTTCTGCGATGGGCCGATTTACCAAATTCGTGGATGATGTGTTTCCAATTTCCATAAATTCAATCGAATAAGATCATAAAACCCTTCTAATGGTTGAATATTAATTTCAATTTTATTTTTTTGCCTATTATATGTTTCCAAATGAGCCTATATGCACGAAATTATGTTATATAATGAAATAATTTTATTATTATCGAGGTACCTCCAAAAATGATCTAAACAAACATCATTAATGTTTTGTCTAATGATCCATCATAATATATGATAACAAAATGATATATGGTATATTTATATATTCTGGAATCATATGAATACCATTTCAATCAACTTTTGGAATTTCATTTACAAATGACAAGAAAATAAAATATGAACTAGCCATGGAAATCATGTAATAAACTCACCCAAAACAAGGGAAGGAATAAAATATTAATAATTAAATGGTAAAATTATGTAAATAAATGATACTATAAGGATTTATAAACATTAATATGTTTGTATAAGACTTTACTAACACTATTTTAACCATTATACAAGTGGTTTAAACCTTGTTTTTGTAATAAAACCCCGAGGTAGGGGAGTTTTAACCCGATTTTCATTCCTTGGGTTACCATTCAACTTCATTTTTTTTGTATTAAAAATGTTTGTTTGATTCATTTTTTGGTATTTCTAATTATATGAATTTATAATTTATATACATATTCCATCGACACTATTAAGTCTCACTCCAATTATATGATATTTTTAAGGGGCTTTTCTTATAAAATCTTCTATTAAAATGTTGTTCTACAAATTTCAAAAGAAATTATTTTAGGAAATTATTTATCTTGTACGATTAAGTTATAGTTATTTGTAATATTTTATGATGAATTGTGGGACCTATATCTCCCTCCAATGCTTTGGGTATGTGTATGTTGTAGTTTGGTCGTATTGTTACTCCAAGTGTAACTACGATGGTTACACAATACAGTATTTGTGCGGGTTACAAATTATAAGGTAATTGAGTGGGTTACAACATTAAATAAGTAATGTCCCAAGATACCTTTATGGTTATCCTTATGTTCATTATGGTTTGTGGTAATCAATTTTTTCACAAATAAAATACATATGGTTCACAAGAATGTATTTTTGAAAATAATATCATGCGTTTACAAGTATTCGTGGACTAATGTTTTCTTTCTACTTTTTATATCCCATAGTAAGATTTTTTTTCTCATGCAAAGTTTTTAAATGATTTTCATAGTTTACTAAGATATGCAAGAAAAATATGGAATCCAGGTTAATTTTTAAAAACAAATTTAATGAAAACATGTTTATATGAATTTTTTTACATTTTGGATGAAATGGATAATGTTTTTATAGTATCGTCTCTATATGAATGTGAAATGTTATGTATCTATTATATCCAAATTCTCTAAAACTTTCAACCTAAATAGATCCTCAATATGAAAGGAAGTTATTTCTTGACTAAAATTCTTGTCTATCAAATTTAATAAGGCCAGTTCCTTACAGTTATATTCCTATATGATACATTGATATTAATGATGATTATGGTTAATAAATTTGTATCGCATGAGGTTTGTTTATCCATATATTGACTTTGTGATGGGTGATCCCATAGTGGTCTTAAATGAATTTATTAATGTTCCTCATTTTTAATTGAATTATAGACATAAAAAACCAAGGATTTTTCTCATATGAATCTAATTGGTCCAAAGATATTTTTGTCATGAGTGAACATGGGTGATGATTATAATTATTAAATATACCAATGTGTTTTCTCTCTAATTTCTATAAAACATTTATGTATACTTTGATCAAGATTGACCTCACATGGCTCAGGAATATTGATTCTTATAACTACTTCTTTTTTGAATGCTTTATTCCATGTAACATGTTTATAGGTCATTGTGTAAGTCATTATGAATTATCTTATATAATTAGAATGCACCATTAATATATTATTATACCCTTATGTTCATATTATGACAAATAGATCTATTTATATGAATTTTTAAATGTTTCCCTTATGGTTAATTTAATATCACTATTATTATGTTTTCTATTCTAATGGTTTAAAAGAAAAATTTTGTGTATGATATGTCTAGATGTGTTACATGTTGGGGGAAATGAAGACATAATATAGAATTACAAATTTTTGGTATAGTTGGATAATTTATCACTTAATGTCATTTGTATTATAATATAAGAGTTGTTTTTATTCATCTTAATCTATAATCCAAAAATACCCTTTCATATGTAAATGATTTAATATTGATATTTCATATTTTATGATTTTTGTGGAATTAATTCATTCATGTTTATCGGTATCAATGCCACAATTTTAATGATTATGTTTTTAGGACTCAATCTAGGATCGTGGGATTATAAATATTATAGTTTTTTTCTGATTATACACTGGAAAAACTTAAGTAATATGATGATTTAATGTGAGGATAAGGAAATAGTTTTTTATACCATCAAGTGTTTATAATTTTAATGTTGATCATAATTTAAATGAAATTGACATCCCATGGGGTTTTAAGTGATAGAGTTTTAAGGTAGTTAATTATATTTTGGAAAATTTTTTGTTTGGTTAGGGTATACATAACCCTTAGGTAGAATGTTTTATATTATTTAAGGTTAATTTTATTAAATTTATTGTGTTTTAAAATTAATGCAAAAAAATTAAATTTTATATCAATAAATTATAATTTATTTTATTGGGAATATTAGGTTAATTATTCATAAAATCATTTAATTTTCTCTTTTTCTATTAATTTTTAATTATGGAAATTATTGTATTATTTATTTATAGTAATATCTATTAATTTTCAGTATTGTCATTATTTTTAATAATATTATTTTTATAAATGGTATTTATAGTTGATTTTCCTACTATTATAGCTATCATTATCTATTAGAGATAAATATTGATACAAATATATATTTTAGAAATTAATTATATATAATATATTGTGATATAATGGTGGAAATATTTGCAAACTTGAAATAGAATAATGAAATTTCATTTATGGATTTTAAGAAATAACATATGTGGAATTTCACATTTTCTCTTACTTAATGGTAATAGCATACCTCACTTTTTGATAAAGTATCTTAAAAATGTTAATTTTCCCTTTCATTGAAATTATTTTCTAATGTTTGATGGTATTTTTCACACATCAGTTATTTAGGGATTTTTTATCATCAGCTTTATCTTTATCATTACGTTTTATATGATCAATTTTTTCTATCATTCTCTAACATTATTTGGACATTATATTTCTCTTCAATTCATATATTTTTAATTCCCTCTAATTTTATACTATGCAGTTACCAAAATATTTGTTATTCTTAATAACCATCATATTTACCATTCCTGATTTTTAAAATGGTATATTATTAATCCTTTTATAATGTGAGTTTTTGATAATGTTAATATAATAACCCAAAAATTATAACCATATTTTTCATTTTTAATATTTTTTATAAAAATATTTCATTAATAATTAACACCAACAAAAATTTATTGTAAAGAAAATATCATTTTCGAAATGATTTCCTATAAAATAAATATGTTTTGATTTTAAATTATGTTAAAATATCTAAATTATAAAACAAATAATTTTTTTATTACTTTCCAAGAAATGATATTTTTATTAAAAAATAAATAAATTATATTTAATGAAAATATTACATATATATATATATATATTTATATTTATTTATTTATTTATTCTATAAAATATTGCGTATTTCTTAAACAAACTAAAATTTATTTTTACAAAGACTATTCAAAAATATTTGATTTATTAAACACTTTTAAAATTAACTTTTAAATTATATTATTTAGTTTATAAAATTTTATATGAAAATAAAAAATATTATAAATTTTAGAAATATATTTTATTTTATTTTTCAAATATTATTATGTTTATAGTATTACTGTTATTGAACAAAATAATATTTTTAACTAATAAAAATTATCAAAATTAATTAAATATAATTTTTTTCAATTGAAAAATATGATATTATTACCATATGATAAAATTTTATAATACTAATTTGAATTAAAAACTTATTGATAGATATTTATAAAATAATGGAATTTTTATTAAAATGATAATTTCGTTTTTAACATTATCATGCTAAAAAATATATTAAAAAACTTATGGTTAATGAAATAACGTTATAAAAATGTTAATTTCAAAATATGTAATGTAATAAATATATTTATAAAATTGAAAATGAATATATATATATATATATATATATATATATGTGTGTGTATATCGATAAAGTTCATTTTAGATCATATTAATATATATATTATTTTTTTAAAATACCACCGTGCAACTGACAAGGGCCAGCCCTACAACCATGTTGTGGGGATAATGATCAACCAAAATGGGAGGGCCTAATGAAGTTGTGTCACAGTGAAAGTGGAGGTGTAGATCACCTCACAAGGTGATCAGGTTCTATAGTTGGGGCACTGATCCTATATGGTGTGCCTCTAAGCATTCATGTGGTCAGATAGATCAACCTATCCCTAGTTGTGTCTGTGTGTCTAGGTTCTGACCCCAGTGCCTCAACTAGTGCAACTATTATAATTTATTAATATATTAATAGGTCAATGAATTATCGAATAATCTATATGGGATTCACGATTTAATTCATTGTTGAACCATTATAAAATCACCAGTTCATTACATGGTTGTTTTATTAAGTTGATGTCTTTCATCCAATCATTTCACCCATCATCTTCCCTGTCCGACCATTATTCCTTTGCCTTCCTCCAAACACTAAACTCAGGCCATCATTTCCATCATCATCATATTACTTGTTTTTGATGTAGTACATCTCTATAGGTATGAAAATTTAACAGTCCATCAAGATAATACCCAACCACCATTATCAAATTCTATCAATAATAATTTTGAAACCCCCAAGGTAACTGATAAGAAATTGGACCCATCTATTGGTTTACATTCCCCCAAAAAAACTAACCCCCTAGTTAAGTAAGAATCCTCATTTTAAGGAAGATTGGCAAGGCCGGATTAAATATTAGGGAAATTACCACTTTGTTTATATCATCCTTGATGATATGTATATAAGTCTCCAATTATTTTTTTCATTCTACCATATTTCCCTATAACACACTAAATAAAACACTACATCATTCAAAGCATCTAAATAGGCATCTCTATATCATGAAATGTTTTAATACTCTATGTATTTTTAATAATCCTAATTATCATCTTAAAACATACCCAAAATCTTGTGTGTGTGTGTGAGTGTGATTGTTTAATAACTCCCTCTTAACATGTTGAAAACCCCCTTACAAAATTTATTTCCTCTTTCTTTATTTCATACCTTTATTTCCTTGTTATATAGTGAAGATAAGATTTAGAAATCTTATTTTTGATTTCAATTTATGGTAGTTGAAAATTATTTTAAATATCTTATCCATGTTTAAAAAAAAATTATTATTTATTATATCCAATTATAAATCTATAATTATATATATAAATGATCTTTTACATGAGATTGACATTTAAAAGAAATCACATTTTATAAAAAAGGTTAACACTTTCTATAAATTATGATTTTGAAAGGGTTTATATTTCTAAAATTATATTTTGAAAAGAATATTACATTTTTCAAAGTCATTTTTATTCTTAATTTTAAATAAATCCACTTTTAATGGTAATTTATATCAATTCTTCTAGTTTGGGGATTTCCAAAAACCCATTTTTGTGTCGGTGAAGTTCTAACATTTATTTAGAGACTATGTTTCTGTTCTAATGTTTACTTATGGGAACAAAAATTTACTATTATTATTTAATGTATATAAGAGATATTTTTTAATTATTTATTATATATGGTAAAAGTTTCTTCCCAACACCTTATTTTCAAGTTAACTAATTCCATTTGGAATTAACATTTTATTGTCATTATTCAATTGTGAAACTAAAATGATAATGTTTCTCATTTTATATTCTCATATTTCAATTAAATTATTTAATAGTTAAAATGGATTATATATTAATAATTTTGTGCATGAATGTTAATGTAAAACATATAAATGTTAATCCTGATTGTATGTGTGTCCATGCTCTATTAATAACATGATTATTCCATAATTTGTTTTCTAAAATGAATCTACAACATTTTTATTCATTTTTTATGTATAATTGTATCATAGATTATGAATGATGTATTTATACTAAGAATTTTAAATTTTATTAAATTTAAATATTTCTAAACATAGTGTATTGTTAAACTATTTTCACTAGACATTTTTTTCCTTATATTGGGAAAGGTTGTTTTAGAAAAAATTAATTGAGAAATATAGCCCTATCAATAATGTTACTATAATAATCGACACTAGGGTATCAAATGTGATTATGTGGAATGGATTATTAACCCTTATATTCAAGTGAATGTTTTCAAAAAAGTGATACAAAAAGTTCCCAAAAGTATTTCATAATGGTTTCCGAGTGTCATTTCATACCATGAAGACGTATTATTATCAAAAAAATGGGTTTTAAAACATTAAAGAGAAGTCTATGTATTTTCAAAATTCCGCATGGTTAGATATGAAATTGGGTTTTCTGAGTAATATGTATTTTTAATGTTTTTTAAAATTTCATTTCCAAGGTATTTTTTTTTCAAAAACACTAGAATTATATTTTCAAAAAAATAATTTTCAAATATTTTTATAATAAAAAAATGATTTCAAAAATGATTTTAAATAGTATTTATAAAAATAATTTTCACTTATTAGTTGAAATATTTACTAGAAAATCTTATTCTCACCCTTTATTTTAACATTCTTTTCATGGGGTCATTAAAGTTCCAATGTTGTTTTACTTCATTAAGGATCTATCATGATTTATTTCCAATAAATTTTTTTAGATAATTTATTTAAACTCTGATATATGGTAATAGTAATCCATTTCCTATAATACTATGACTAGAAAATATAATCATATGTCTAGTAGACTATATATTTGTTTAGTTATGTTTCAAATAAAAAATATATAGCTCTTTTTTTCACTGAATCTCAGATTTTAATCCTCATATCTCTATTCATGGTATAAATGGAATGGTTTAGAAAAAAATTATTATGAAATTTTCCTTCGAGGATAATTTAAAATTTATGAATTTGTTTTGATGTTTCATATAATAAATTGACACGTTATATTATATAATTTTACTAAATATTGTTTTCCTATTTCTAAAAATGTTAATTTAGAATAGACTTCCGTAATAAAAAAATCTCTCTAGATAAATTCTTTTTCATGGTTGGAGAATATAATGGTCCAGAAACTATAAACATATTATTACTTTTTAAAAAGTGTTTAATAAATAATTATTTTTTTAATGACATCGAAATAAAAAAATTTACTAAAAATATCCTTTTTAAATAGTTTTCTTTTCAAAAAAATGATTTTGTTAAAATTTTGGTTAAATTTTTAAAATTATAGAAAAATAAGTTACTCTTTCATTTATTAACTGAATACTATTTTTATCGGAAAACAAAAAATCAATTTTAATACAAATATATTAATTTATAAATATAATTATATTATCATAGTTAATGTATTTTTATTAAAAAAACAGAAATATCATGTGATTCAATATTCTTAAAGATACATGATTTGTCAAACACATTTTAAAATAATTTTTTAAATTATAATATGTTATTAATAAATGTTTATTTTAAAATTTAACTTCTTATTAATTTATGAACGAATTTTGTTTTATATTTTATAAATATTATATTTATAACACTTCTACTGTAATGTCTCATAAATTTTGGGTAATGTATTTTAACATATGTAAATATTTTTAGACCACATGCTTTGACGATAGGTGATTCAGAGGACTGATGAGCCCAGAATGGAATTTTGAACTTTTTTAAGTACACATAAGTAAATGTGTGAGCTGGTTTTTATAATTTTTGAACCAATGCTCGGATCTAAAATCTAATGGTATCGTTTAATTCAAAATTCTGGGATTTTCCTAGAAAGTACATCACTTTGGTAGCCATGGGCCGACCGGAAAAGTTAATTTTTGGACATTTCAAAAAATAATAAAATAACATTAAAAGTTATTTTTTATTCTTTTCTCATTTTTTAAGTGGAGGACGACGACACGGTGGTGCTATGATGTGGCACATTGAGGAGTCCCATTAAAGTCTCATTATATCACAGTGTAATAAGGCATTAATGACGTGTAATAGCATAATGACGTGACATCACAACGTAACAGAAACACACTAATGTATTTTTCTTTTATTTTGGATGATGCATTGATGGAATGAAAAATTAAACTTTAAGGATTATCTAACGAACTTTTGATGAAATTCCTGTCCAAAAAAGAATGAAAAACACAGATGAACATCAAACATCTTCGAAGAAGATCAAAGAACAGAGATGCAAGTGATGGATGACATCGACATCTTGAAACCTCAACGACATAAAACTACGACAATGACGTCAAAGAAGTAGGTGTTATTTTTTTTAATGTTCTTCCCATTATTTCTTTCTAAAAATGATGAATACAGATCAACCCATAAATAGGTTTATCCACAAATCATTTTTTTATGGGGGAGGGTAACATCTTTGGTATTTTCATTATCTAAGATTGAAAATTATCATTTATTGATTAAACTGAATCACTGATCCTCCCCTTGATTATAAACCTTTTACGTGGAGGGAACGGGCCGACATGAAGAAGGCCCAAGAACCCCCGCCGTGTGAGTTTTTTTGGATGCACCCTCAATGTGGTGGCAAGATGATTCTAGTACATTTGTGGTAAAGAGAATGTTCTCCAAAGATCATAGGAATAGGTGGTGCAATGAATGGACCACTGAAGAACGTTTGGTATTCCACCGAACATGGAAAAGGTGGCGGCTTTTTCATTGGCATGTCGTGGTGGTAAGAGGTTGTGGCTGGATGGCCCAAGAAGTAGTGGGGAGAAGCGGAGCCTGCCTGGGGTCGCGTGGAGGGATAGCCCGGATCTGGGTCGTCTCGATGGATCAGTGAGCCTCGGTCTCTCGAAAATGGTATGAGGGCCCCACACATCCCTAGGGACAGTGGAGTCCGGACTTCGCACCCAGTAGCGGGCCGAACCCGCATCGACAAGCCAGACCCATAGCCCAGTAGGTCAGACCTGCACCAGCAGGCAAGACTCACGCCCATCGTGTCGGGCCAGATGAGACTGGGTTGCGGGGCGACCTAGAGGTATGGACCATTGGCCAATCCAGGTTGGGCTCACTGAAGCCCTAGAGGCCTAACCCACTGGCAAGGAAAGACCTGATTGACCCAGATAAAAACAAGGTCAAGCTGAGTCTTTCGGAACTAAACTAAGGATTGTGGGTGCCTCTGGCCAAGTTGATCGGGTCAGTCCAACCAGGTCGGATCATACAAAAATTCAACAAGACCATGTTTACTAAAATTCTAATAACATGTAAATCGATGATCTGATTGATGAGTCGTACATGGTGTTGGGACGCTCTAGATGAGGCGGAGCCTTTGGAATTTCATAAGGATGCTTTCATGGAAGTTGATATCCAAATAATGGCTTGAGGATTAGTTCTCCTAGGCGCACTATGTACGGAACCCTAATGTTGGCTGAGACATGAGGACTACTAAGTTTTCACACTGTGAGGATAAACTATAGCCCAGTGGAAAGTACATCTATGTGAAATTGTAGGACCATGGTGGGAAGCACTTTTGTTTGACTTTGCAAGCCTATAGTACGTGACGCGGAGTAGTAACTTAGTTTTCCAATATTAGTGGGAAGCACAACTGTGTGACTTTTCTGGCCCATGGTACACAATGAGGAGATGTACCTACATAGTCTATAATTAGTGAGATCACTTCTGTGTGACCTAGTGGGCCCACTATACTTGATAGAAGAGGATTTATCCAATAACTGAGGTTTTTGATGATGTGATTGATGATTCTTCTATAACTACCACAAATGTATACTTGGTGTGAGTTGTCTTGTGATTCATTCTTTTCTTTGTGGATTTTTTTGTGGTATTCCCTTTTTGTTTTGAGATCACAACTGAGTGTTTTTTTACTCTCCCCTAAATGTGCTTCGCCCTCATGTATTGTGTCTGGTGAAGGTGATTGACATTTTGACAGATACATGGGTGGAATATGACCTAGTGGTGCGTAGAGAGACTTGATTTATGGATTCTAAAATGGTGGATGTGGTGACCTAAGACCAGGCATGGCCCAGTAGGATCGGTTGGACAAAATGTTATACTTCGACTTCCAATAGTTACACTACTCTCACGATCTGGTGATGTTTTCTGTGGATGGCCATCAGATTTTCCTTTTTTTACTTTTCTATTTTCAATTATATTTATAGGTTTCAATTATAGCCTAAAAATATTAGTTGTACTTTTACTCGTCTTTTTTTAGTTATACTTATTTCATTTTCAGTGTGTGGGACTTGGTTACATGTGTGTGTGCATACATGTACTGAGGAAAATGCCTCCAACATGAAGTATGACACCTTCAATGCTAGTCTGAAACCCCTAGCCTTCAGGTGGCAGGCTTGGTGTTGTCATGAAATGTGTCCTGTGGGATGGATCGTGACAAAGTGGTATCAAAGGGTGGTCAGTCCAATCATAAAGATCGGGAGTCATTTTTTTGGGAAATAGTGTTTAGTGTTTCGAGTCTGACATCTATATTTGGGCAGTCTAGTGCTGGTGTGGTGGCCGGCATATCCATACACCAGATCATTGAATTATTATTTTTGGCACTATACATGAATATAATGGTGGCATTAGTGTCTCCATAGGTCCCTTTATAAAAATTCTCCTCACCATGTATAAATTTCTAATTGTGGTATATCTTGATCAATCTCATGATGCCTCCACATGGAGAAAAATCCATGATCCTGATACGAGGTCGTGAGAAAAGCACACCTAGTGATGTGGCATCCATTTAGGGACCATTTATAGAGATGGATACACCATGTGGGGCCCCGATGCTACCACCACCAAATGGTCAGCATCTACTGTGGGCAGTTCCGACAGAGGACATGCGCAAACTAAGTTCCCTACATGAGTCTCAATGACCAAGACCTCCTAGGTTCATGGGAGAGATAGATCATCCACTCACTGAGGACTGGCTAGTGGGAATGACGTGGGTCATCCGATTAGTGTGGACACTACCTGAACATATGGAGATCATGGAAGTGATACTTCTATAGGGCTTAGTGGGAAGATGGTGGAGCTTGACCCCCCAGACATACGGTGAGGGGAACCTCACCAGGGCATACTTTGAGCGGCTTTTCTAAGAGGAGTTTTTCCCCAAGACTATGAAATCTATGTAAATTCAGGAGCTTATTAACCAAAAGCAGGGCAGAATGATGGTGGCTGATTACATTGCGAGGTTCACCGATCTTCTTCGATATAAGGTAGACATGGTGTGAGACCCTTTATTCAGGGATCGAGACTTTGAGAGACTGAGGCATGAGATCAAGGCATCAGTTTTGTCTCTCTGGATTCCTACCCTTGTCAGGCTACTAGAGCAATCCCTTGTGGTAGAGATATTCTTGGAAAATAATTCTCTAACAGCTAGAGCCTCCGGCAGACCTAGGGTGGTGGCGTCTTGGACAGGAAAAAAAATAGCAGATACAAGGGCCCTTGGGGGACAGGTCTTTCATAGGATGACCCTAGTACTTGAGGTCAACGGTGTGCAGCTCCTAGACTATAGGGAGTCTTCCAAGAACTAGGATTTTCTTCTCAAGCGGTTGGTAGGGAAATATTGCACGTGTCTACCTGACCCACCTTTCAGATGGCCAGTAGACGGTGGAGGCTCCTCCTCGACAGAGGCAATGTTTTGAGTGAGGAGGTCTACAGGGTGACAGACATGGTAGGGGAGCAGGCCATGTAGCGTGAATTGGGCATAAGATTGAGGTGTAACCACCCCCACCCCTAGGTGGTATACCCTATCATCAGGGATTATGCGGACAAGGGAGAGCACAACATCTGGCAGCAGAGGATTATGACCACAGTGCTCCAAAGATGATATGAGGTATGCACTATGTCTTCTCCACCCTAACATCAGTTCTTATAGAGACATGTTCTAGTCACTCATCTATTTCCATATCCCTTATTCGGATATCAGATATTTCCATGGATATGATGGGTTGATTATTATGGCTAGAGACTCCTATGGGAGGGGATTTTCGATTACACTCTTTTTCCTATAGTGTACGATTACTCAAGAATGTGAGAGCTTCATATGGGATCTCTTAGTGGTGGCGTCGAGACCTTATGATGTCCTCCTTGGTATAGAATGGTTATCCATTGTACATGAATTGATCTACTACTTTCAGTGCACAATGTAGTGTGTCTGCAGAGATGGAACTAGGTTTTCTTTCACTAGAAAGAAGGAAACTCTTACAATGGAAGATGGACTTTCTTAGAGGAGGGTGCATCTGATCACCCACTAGTTGTCCAGCATCACCCTTGGAGTAGTGGATGAGAGGAGTCCATGTTTTCTTGTAGTGGTGGACGAGTACGAGGATATTTTTCCTGATGATGTTTCTAGACTACCTCCTCTTAAAGATAAATACTTATGCATCAATCTGTACCCTAGGATAGCATCGATATCCACACCAGCTTATCTGATGGCTCCCTCAGAGCTTCGCGATATGATGTTACAACTAGAGGACTTGTAGGGGAATGGGTTCATAAGGCCCAACATTACACCATGGGTAGCCACAGTTCTTTTTCCCAATATGTCATATGGGAGTTTGCGGTTGTGTGTGGACTTCTAGCTCATGAACCTGGTGACCATGAAGAACAGGTATTCACTATCAAGAATCGACGATCTCTTCGACCCGCTATAGGGTGAGAAGTGGTGATAAAATATAGGCCTTAGATTAGGCTATCGCCAGCTTCAGGTATGGGATAAGGATATGTCTAAGACAACGTTCAGGTGCCAGTATGGATACTAAGAGTTCCTGATGATGCCTTCCAGCATGACCAATTCCCCAACAGTGTTCATGGAACTCATGAAAAGAATATTCTAGCCTTAATGTGACCATTTTGTTGTGATCATCATTAATGACATCTTGGTGTACTCTTCATCAAAGGAGGATCACATTACATGCCTATGAATAGTCCATGATACACTCCGAGGTCACCATCTTTATGGAAAGATATTGAAGTGTTAGTTTTGGATTTGGGAAGTCCACTTTCTGGGACACGTCATCTCAGAGGCTGGAGTTGCAGGGGATCTATCAAAGATAGAGGACGAACGTGCATGGGAATAACCGAGGAGTGTGACTGAGGTGAGGATATTCTTAAGGTTATTTGGTTACAATAAGAAGATCATGCCTATATTTTATAGAGTAGAATCACCCTTATCGTCTTTGAAACAGATTGGATACTCTTTCATGTAGATAGAGAAATGTTAGTAGAGTTTCCATGAGTTAAGGTGGTGACTGGCTAGTTCCCCCATCTTGAGACTACGTGGAGGAGGGAATTGGGTGTATAGTTTACTGCAATGAATCAGGGATCAAACTATGTTGGGTTTGAATATAGAGTGAGAAATGATCGCCTATGGCTCACGACAGTTGAGACAACATCAGAAGAACTATGAAAACCACATCATGGAGTTAGCAATAATGGTATTTTCCTTGAAGATGTGGCAGAAATACAAGATTAGTGAATGATTTATGGTTTACTCTTACCACTAGAGTCCTAGGTATATCTTCTACCAGATGGAACTAAACTTGAGACAGTGGCGATGGCTAGAGTCTCTCCCATACTATGACTGTGAGACAGTCTACACTACTAGAAAGGGGAACATGGTGGCAGAAGAGCTTAGCAAGAGGATAGATTTGCAGGTGCTCAGTGACGAGATAGAGAATTTGGTTATGATGAAAATATCTTTCATGGTTGATAGTGGAGTATCTCACCTTCAGTCGATAACTGTTACTCCCCACTCTTATTGCGAGTCAGGGAGGAACAACTAGTGGATATTGATAGTGAGGCCTGACATGCTTAGTTATCCTCAGTATGGGATCTGGATTGATTTTCAATTTTTTTGGAAACACATCATCCATTTTTGGGGTCACACTGTAGTGCCAGTGACGATATGGGAGGATTTGTTGTGGGATTCCATACAACCCCTTTAGTAGTACATCCTAGAGTGGCGAAGAGGTGCCAGGACCTTTGATGTCAGTACTGGTGGTCGGGGATAAATAAAGAAAAGATCCGAGTTCATATCAAAATGCCTCGCTTTTCAGTTTGTGAAGGTTGAGTATCAGGTTCCAAAAGGATGGGCCTAGACACTCGAGGTATTGGAGTGGAAATGAGACAGTATCTCCATGGACTTTACGACAAGGTTTCCACGTACATCCATGGGCCATGACTCTATCTGGTTGATCGTTGACCGACTCACCATGTCGGCTCACATCATACCCATATGGGAGCAGGGACTCGTAGAAAGATTGGGACACCTCTATGACCAGAAGATAGTGCGGCTTCATGGGGTGACTTTTAAGATCATCTCAAATCATGATTCTCACGTTACATCCTGGAAATGGAGGGGATTATAGGAGGCATTCAGGATGTAGTTGTGCTTGAGAACAGATTTTCCTACCCAGATGGATGGTCAGATATAGTGGACCGTACAGACCATGGAAGACATGTTATGTGCATGCATAATAGATTCTGGTCATATTTGGGAGGAATACCTGCAAAAGGTGGAGTTTTTATAGAACAAAATATATCACTCCACTATTGGCATGGAATTGTTTGAGGCCTTGTACAGGAGGCCTTTCGGATCACCCTAATGCTCGATAGACCTAGAGGAGTCACCACTAACGGGTCAAGAGTTGGTATGGGCTACCACTGAGAAGGTGAAGATCCTCCAGGAGCAGATGAGGACTTCCCAGAGTAGGAAAAGGTTTTATGCTGAATGGAGACTAATACCCTTAGAGTATGAGGGGAGAAATCATATATTCCTTCAGGTATCACTCTGATGTGGATTACAAAGATTTGGTCAGGGCGACAAGTTATCTCTGAGTTTGACCAGATATTTTAAGATCATAACCAGAGTTGGAGAGGTGGTGTACCTCCTAGATCATCCCCCATAGATGCACTAGGTGCATGATGTTTTCTAGGTGTCGTAGCTGAGGAGGTACATGCATGATCCATTTAACATCATCAACTGGGGCGATCTGGACACTGATGATGGGGAAATATCTGTAGAGTACCTGGTGGAGATAGAGGATTGATAGGATTTGGTGCTACATGGGTATTTTATTATACTAGTATGTGTTCTTTGGAAATATGGGAATATTCGGGAGAGAAAATGGGAGTGGGAGGCTCATATTCATGCTCAGTACCCCCATCTATTTGATCAGTTTTTTGTTTTTCCTTTTATGGACATAAATACCTATGGTGGTGAGAATCTAATATCTCGGAAATTCTGTGAAATTGTTTTTATTATATGGAAATATTATGAGACGACATGCTTTGACTACATGTAATTCTGAGGCTTTGTGAGACCAGAACTAAATTTTGAACTTTTTTTGAAGTATGATTAAGTAAACATCCAAGTGGGTTTTTCTAAATTTTGAACTGGTGCTCGAATCAAAAATATGAGAGCACCATGAATTCAAAATTTTGGGATTTCCCTAAAAAGTAAATAACTTCGGATGGCAAGGGACGAATAGAAATGTTAATTTTCAGACTTTTTGAACAATAATAATATAACCTTTAAAAATTATTCTGTTTTTTTCTCATCTCTTGAGTGGCAGGTAGAGATGCTGTGGTGAAACAACGAGGTGTGTTAATGAGGCTCATTAATGTATTTTTAACTTGCAATGTAACAACACTTTAAAGATCTGTAACAGCGATGTTATTTCATAAATGAAAGAGCATACCGTTGTTATGTCGCAGCATAACAGAAAAATTGTGACATGTTTTCCTTTTATTTTTATTGGTGTGTTGGTTGAACAAGGAATTTAAATGTGAGGATTCTCTGATGAACCTTTGAAAAACTATCTAACTAAGGAAGAAGGATAAATGCTGATGAACATAAATCATCTTCAAAGTACCCTGAAGAATGGATCTGGGAGTGATGAAAAACGTTGACATCTGGAATCTAGGAGGACGTAACATTGTGGAAACAAACATTAAATAGGTAGGGGTTATTTTATTTCACTGTTCTTCCCAAATATTTCTTTCTGAAAATTATGAACTCGGATCAACCCGTGAACGGGTTGATCCGTGAGTTGTGCATTTATGAAGGAGGGTAACTTCATTAGTATTTTCGTTCTCTGGGATATAAAATTATATTTTATTTATTGAACTGAAATCCCTGACCCTCTCCATGATTATAAACCTCTAACGTGGTGGGTGTGCTCCCACATGAACAAGGCCCAAGAACCTACTCTGTGTGTGTTCTTTGTAGTAACACTCTCAGTGTGGGGTAAAGATGATTCCAGGACATTTGTGGGGAAGAAGAATTTCACCGGAGAGCCCAAGCATTAGAGTTGTGAATAATGGACCCCTAGACCATGTTCGGTGGTCCATCAAAAAACATTCGGTTCGTCGGAAAGCTGCGGCAGTAGGAGGTCGCGACTGACTGGACACTATGGTAGCGGGGAGATGGGACACCCGCCTGGTGTCGCGTGGAGGGATATCTTGCATCCGGGAAATCTGGGTGGATCAGTGAGATATAGTCACTCGACAGCTATTGGAGGGCCCTACACATCTACGGGGCCAGTGGAAGTCATACGTGGAAGCCAGTCGCATCCCGGCTGAACAACGCCTCACCAGCCGCTCAGGCGACCGGGCTTCAAGTTGGCGGGCTATGCTCCCTACCAGTGGGCCGAACCAGTGGGCCACCCAGTCGGACCCATCCCTAGAGGTCCGAGCACACACCGGTAGGGTAGACCCACACCCTTGGGGTTGAGCTGGATAATATCTAGTTGTCAGGCAACCTGGTGGGCTGGACCCTCAGCTAAATCGGGCCAAGCCCAACAAATCCATTTGGGCTAGGCCCACTAGAAAGGCCAAACCGGACCGACCCAGACCCAAACCGGGTCATGTCAATTTATTTGGAACTAAATTGGGGTATGTGGGACCCACATGCCAGGTTGGTCGAGTCGGTCCGATGTTTCAGATCGTACCTAGAAGCAACTGGTCCTTGTTTACTGATATACTAATAACTTGAAAATCAGGAGTCTGATTAATGAGTTGTTTTCAGTTTTGGTACCCTCTTGATGAGGTTCTTCTTTTGGAATGACTTGTGGAGCCTTTCATGGAAGTTGGGATGTGATGAATAGCATAAGGATCAGTTCCCCCATGTGTGATATATACGGAACCATGTGGTTTGCAGATACCTGAGAACTACTTACATTCAACTTGGTGAGACTTGACTATGGCCATATAGGAATAAATTGTGTTTGACTTTTTAGGCCCACAGTGGGAATCACTTTTGTGTGACTTTGCAGGCCCAAGATACATGACGAGGAGGAGTACCTCGGTCATCCTGGATTATAGCGAAACACTTCTTTGTGACTTTGTAGGCACACAATATGTGATAAGGAGGTGTATCTGAGATGACCAGGGATAGTGGGAAGCACTTCTATGTGACTTGGAATGCCCACTATACCCGATAAAGGAGGATTTCATAACCAGCTGAGGTGTTTAATGATGTGACTGATGATTCTTCTATCACAACCCCAAATGTATACATGGTGTGAGTTGTCCTGTGATTCATGCTTTACATTATGGATTGATGTGTGGTCTTCCATTTCTATTTTGGGGTCCCTACAGAGTACTTTGTAACCCACACTTGCATAGGCATCGCCTGCATGTTTTGTGTCTACTGCAGATGATCGACTTTTCGACAGAGACATAGGTGGACCAAGACCCATTAGTGATCAGGGAGATGTGACCAACAGACGCTACGATGGTGGAATTGGGGGTCGAGGACCAAGCGAGGCCTAGAAGGATAAGGTGTAACAGAAGTTATACATTGTTTTTATATAGCTTCCATAATCTCACGATCAGGTGGGGTTTTCTGTGGATGGCCATCAAAGTCTCTCGTTTTTTACGTTTTTGTTTTCATTTTTGTTTGGTTTTTATTTTGGACCACCAATATTAATTGTACTTATACTCATATTTGTTTTAGTAATACTTGTTTTCTTTTAATTTTGTGGTACTTGGTTGGGTGTGTGTGTGCTTACTGGTATTCAGGAAAATGCCTCCCACTTGTAGGTTGAAACCTTCAGCGCTAGTCGCTAGCCCCTGGCCTTCGAGAGGTGGGCTTAGGGTAGTCACAGCATGATCCATTAGGGATGGATCATGACAACAAATATTTAACAATATACTATTTTAGACATATAATAATTATATGATTTAATTAATTTGATATTTTTTTTCATTTAAAATATATAATATTATTACTCTAGTGATAAAATTTTATAATGAATATTAGTATAAAACATTAAGATCTAAGTTTATATAAAAAATTAATATGTATTAAAAAACATATATATTATCTTAATATTAAATTTTTAAAAAAATTTAATAAACAGTTACGGTTATTGAAATAAAATTACTAAAATGTAAATTTCCCCTTAATTAATTTAATAAATATAATTTTATTAATAAAAATCAATATATATATATATATATATATGAAATTTAATTTTTAATATATATATATATATATAGTGTAATTAAAAAACTCCACTATGAAAGAAATAATGGATAGCCATACAACCCTTTTGTGGAAATCATACTCAACCCCTATTGGAGGGCCTACCTGAGCAGCCTCCAGACAGTTGCAAAGGGACTAAGTGGCTCAAAAAGAGACTTGGTTGCATAGTGGGAAAATAACACCTTCATAGTGTTCCCATAGGTGCATAAGGGGTGGGTAAAAATAGTTAATCCCCATCTATCTATGTGAATGTGTGTCCATGAGCCAACCTTGGTTCCTTGGGTTGAGCAATGTTCATAACAACATAACTTATTAAGCATCCATTGAATGACTGAATGTTAAATATGGAATGACTAAATATTCTATATATAATGGGGAAGTATGTTCAATGTTCATTTTTAATAACACCCATTTATCACATGATGGTTTTATTAAATGAATCCCATTCATCCATTCATTTTACACACCTTCTTTAACTTACAACTATTCCCCATCATTCATCTACATACAAAACACGAGTGAATGTCTTCATCTCTATCGACTCCCCCTTTCCATGAAAGAAACTTCCATATATATATGCCTATGAATATTATAGATAAAATATTCCCAAAGTAAATTATTTTCTTCCATTAGAAATAATTTAAAATACACCAAGCTTAATGATAAGAAACTATAGCAATTTTTTGGTGTTCAACCACAAAGAAAAACCAACCCCACTGCTAAGATAGCTCATTATTCCAAATGATGATTGGAGAGGAAAAATTAAACAATAAGGTACTTTTTATAACACTAAACATCTTTTATATCATAAATGAATATATATATTTATCATTAATTTAATATAGTGGTTTCTGCATCCCTTATTTCCCTACAGGCCACTGATTACAACACCACAGGCTTTCAAACCTTAAAATAGGCTTATATTAACTGTGAAATATGGTTATACTTTTGGAATTTGAGGTTACTCGATTATCACTTAAAAAAATTAATGAACTAATGTATATGTATATATATATATTCATATTGAATAAACCCCTCTAAACATGTTAGAAAATCCCTATGAAAGTTTCCCTCTACTTTCATAATTCCACAAACTAATTTTGATGTTCAATAACGAATAAAAGTAATTTTCAATCTTGTATTAGATTCCAATTTAACATAAGTGAAAATTATTTTAATACAATTTTCCATGTATTTTATAACAATAAATCTTTCTCTTAAAAAAATCAATATTAAATCTATTATTATATGTATAAAATCATCTATGGTTATTACCAAAAAATCAATTTCAAGAAAAAATTAATCATTTTTTTGCATTATGATTTTAAAGGGGATTATATTTTTAAAATTAATTCTGAAATGAAAATTATATTTTCTAAATCATTATGTTATGCTAAATATTTTTTGGAATCACTTTATAATGGTAAATTTATTTAATAATTTTAATTTATGGATTTCTAAAACCCCATTGTTTATAAGGGATGTTATAAATTCATGTTTATCTATAAAAATATATTATTACTCTAATTTTTATATACAAAGATATAAATTTTAATTTACTATTATTTTATATAATTTATTTATATTTTTAGCCCTTATTTTGTGAATCTGAAATTATAATACGAAACACCTAATGTTCCAAAATAAGTATGTCTTTTCAAACAAGATATTTTATTTTATTTATTCAAATGTTCAATTAAAATGATAAATTTTATCATTTTTTTTATTTTCAATGAAATTTTTTACAAGTTAAAATGAATTTTATAAATCTAATTTTATGCATAAAATTTCATTTCATCCATATAGATATTAATCATTATTTATGACATGCACATACTCTATAAATTACATTGTCATTCAAAAAAATATTTTTAAAAAATAATATGCCTCTTTTTTATTACTACTTATTATGAATAATTATATCATGGATTGTGAAAGACATATATCTCCTAACTCTATTTTTATTTGTGAAATCCAATTATCCTATATATTAAATTTTTTCAAGTTATTCTCTATATAAAGTAATTTATGAATTTTTCAAAATCATATTTTCATGGAAATAAAATTAGAAGTGAAACCCTATCAAATATTTACTTCTAAGGCATGGAACATGAGTGTCAAACCTAAGTACAAGGAATATAGAGTGAAATAATGCCCTCAAGAAAACGTTTTCCATAAAAGGGATATAGTAATTTTCCACACCGCTTTATTAAATACAACATGTATCATTTAATTCCTTTGAACATATTATTTTAAAAAGTGATGTTTATAAAAACTACTATGAGAAATAAAATAATTTTCAAATTATTTTATTTTTAAATGATATTTGGTTTTTAATTTCATATGTATAGTTAACGTGTTTTGAATATTATTTTTGGTGGTTATATATTTTTATTAATCTAGAAATATATTTTTTTGAACGCTTATATATATTGAGTTATATTTGACATAAAATAAATTAGATTCAATAGAGTAAAAAACGTATATAATAAATTACATTTGTTGGTTTTTAAAACTCATAACTTTGAAATTTTATGCTCATCATTGGTTTTAAATTTTTTTAATCGTTCATTAGATCATACAAATGTGTTTTACATTTTTGAGGAGCAATTACGAGTGAATTAAAAAAAATTGTGTATATAATTATTATTAAACACAAAAATATTGAAATTACTTATCCTTTTACTACAATATGTAGAATAGAAGAGGTTATTAAATGTGTAATAGACATTATATTTTTTAGTTAACTCATATTAAAAATTATACATACTTTCGTTGAATTAGATTCAGTAGTTTAGGTCTTAGGCCACTACATGTATTTTCAAATATTAATCCATTGAATAAATGATCTCAAGATAAAATTATGAAAATTAAAATAATATATTTTGGATAATATAATAATATAATATTTTATAAAGAATACTATAGTTGATAACATAACTAAAATGAAACACCAAGCCCAAACAACCACAAAATATTATTTATATTTAAATATGACTTTTATAACCCAGCATTTGAATTGGGGGGTATGAATTGGTATAATTGAGTTTATGTGTGTGTGTGTGTGTGAGTGTGTGTCTGTGTGTAATGTAATTATTTTATATTTATTTATTAATGGTTATGAAATTTATATCTTGGAACAATATATGTTCTTTGAGAGGTGGAGTGGTGAATGGGAAATCCTTTTTCTTTTTATAAATAGTTTATTTGCAATTAAAACTATGTGGATGGTTAAATTGATGATCAATATAGCTTATGTCTCTCAACATAACATTTAATAATACTTTAAATAAAAAACATAGAACATGAGGATTTATAAGGTTCAATACAATGGAATACTCTTTATCATAATGTTTATTCCACCCAACATGAAATCTCCACTATATATGAAGGTGAATACAAAATATAATTGGTTATTATCCAAAATTGAAAATTGGTTTTAACCAAATATTTAATATCCCATTATTATTCAATTTTATTCCCCAATTACACATTCATTTGTTGTGATTTTTTATCCCCCCCAATCACAATCTCCCATGAACAGGTTAGACCCCCAACTACAACCTTCATCTTGAATTTTTATCCATATATATAAAAAACATATCCATATGATGTTCTTCAACCACATGAATGTTACTTCTATTTTAAATATTTATATTTCATCAATTTCATCCATAGTTTATTCGAACAATTTTATTATCCTGAAAATTCATTATAAATCTTCAAAAATCATAATTATCTTCGTTAAATTCATAGAGATATATTATCACAATTTGGCATAATTTTACAGTACTGTGTCCGTAATTCTATGAAAGAACGACATATTGAGATTCCAAAAATTCTATATTACTATGGATTCAAGATCTCTCGCAATTTGATTCAAAAAATTTTCTATCAAATCTACACCATATGCTTATATTCACATAATCATCATGAATATTATTCTAAAAATATTACAATTTATGTTTCTATATTTGAATTGTGGAAGTACCAAGATCATATGAGGAAGGATGTTCTCATTAAAATAAATCTACTAATAATCAATTGATTAATCATAAAATCTCATTTCATTTCCCCTTAAAATCATTATTTAAATCAGATGAATACATGGGCTTCATCTATCACATGATATTTAAATATCTTTGATCCTTTAAATGAATTGTATCTATAATCTTCAAATAAAACTAATTCATTCCTGTCTTCATGAATACTCAGTTGTCACGTAATAGGTTACATTGAAGGTAGCTACATAGTTCTCAATCAGTTAAATAAAAATCTACTATATGACTACAATGGGTGTTGGAAATACTGGCATCACTTTCAACTTCCATAGTAAAATATAATCATTTATTCATCATGTGGAAAATGAATAACTTCATTATAATTAATTATACATGAATAGTATGTAAATATTGAACCTGTATCATGCATTTACATTTATGAAAATTCTTTATTTATTCCAAAATAAACACATTCTTCATGTGTTCCTTCTATATTTACATGTAATTCATATACAAATTGAACATATTGCATGAATGAAACAAAATATACATTATTAATGATAAAAAACTCATATAGAAGGAATAATCTATTTAATATTGTATCATCTCATCAAAAATTAATTCTCAATAATTCATGATAATATCCATGAATGCCTTGATAATATGAACTCACTTTCATTGTTTCTCCATTATTAATTTTGTGATCGAATAGCACAGTAACACAACAATTGAGAAACAACCAATTGTATCATCTCTTGGTAGAAACTCACATTAGAATGATTAGCAGTATGTGGATTGATTTCTGATAATAGCACTTCATTCATATTGGGTGAATAGGATTCATGGTGGTAGTACTTTATGTCTAATGATAGCAACTTGATGTATCTCATTACTCTTATGCATAGTGTATTTTGTCTAAACCTTATATAAGACTTATGTACCACTAAATTAGTGGTGTAATTTACACATTACTCTTCCATACTGCATGTATTACCAATATATAAGAGTGAAATAACCTTTACCCATGTGGTTAACCCTTATAGAAGCTAGGATCAACCATTATGTGGGTTTTTTACACTACTCTAACACTTATTCTTGTCAAATGATAACCTTATGAATGATCCTTTACACCATGAATCCCATTAGGATGGTTCAAAATACCATTATACAGCCATGATTACCCTTATATTGGTTATTAATTACCTTCGGACAACCAAGGATACCCTCACGTAGCAACCTGAGTGCTTTTACACATGTTTCGGAGTACCTTAAAACATCGACCTCAATACCAACATGTATTTCATTTAGTACCACTACAAATGAAATACAATCTCAATTAAACCTTACATTAGTATATAAATTTCATATTAACATTTACATTGGTCCTTAATTTTACTCAACAACATCAAGGGATATATTAAACAGTTAGAATTAATCCCAAGGCCAACCAACATTTATCAAATGTTGTAGACAGTGTCTCTACAGGCCCCAAGACATTAGTTTTGGTTTCAATGATGATAAACACATAAATAATCAAATAAAAATGTGTGATTGATCATGAATGACCTCTAGTGACAATAAATGAATCAATAATAATTCTCTAATCATTATCACTTCATCATAAATCACCAAAACATATTAGATCATAAACAAAAATAGTATGAGTCTAGGTCAAATATATCTCCTTTTTATTTTCTTTTCAATACATTTACAAATTCTTAATGTTAATATTTGTGAAAAAAAATCCCCCCTTATTGAAAAAAATGGAAATGGTAATTCATGGGATTTCTCATATCTTTTTATTCCTTTCATTGAAATCATGATTATAATCATTTTTTGAGTTAAAAGGTTGATACCACATTGTTTTATTAACGTATATTCATCATTTGGTATAATAAATGTCTATGTGTCCTAAATTGATGTATAAAAAAGAGATATATAATAATTTTTTTTTATGATGTCCATGTACTACTATGCATGTGATATTGTGCTCATAAATTCTCAATTATCATTTAGTGGGTTGTGGACATTTACATTTATCAATTAAATATAAAATCATATTCATATTTCAAAAAACATTTATAATGTATTAGGATCACAATAATTAAACCAGATTTTCCTCATATTTTTATCAACCAGTACTCCCAATAAATTATTTTAATGAAATAATTGATGTAGGGGTAGAAATTTGGATTGTCACAACTTGTTCCTATAGTTCTAGAATCAATCCATAATTTCTAGATTCAATTGATTTTTTTATGCTAGATTAATCCCCAAATATATTCCCCCTTAAAGGATGAAAACCACTTCTTATGTTTCCAGGTATTAATATTATCATTGAGGGTCAATACAATCATATTTTTTAGATTTTATATCCATAATAATTCTTCGTTCAATCCCTATTTTTCATCTCAGGACATAAAAAATAATAGGGAAAAGGAAAAGACTAATATTTTGTGATAAATAAAAATCATACAAATACCTTCCTATAAATCTATACATATTATTATTATATTCTACATCAGATTAAATTTAATTAATTGTTTTATTTGAATGTGTGATTGAGTTTTACTCACTTATTGGTACTTCTGATGTGGATGCCTTTTCTTGTTTAGAATAAAAATAATTTTATTATTCTTTCCACATCGTCATAATCATATATTTTTGCGATGGTAGAATTATCATGTAATTTATTTTTTTAATCTATATTTTTTCACACCTTGGAAACATCATAATTTCCAATCCACTATTTGTAGATAAATTCACATGAACATTATCTTTTTGAACTATCATCGGATTTTATCATTTTCCATCAGAAAATTTCTGTTATTTCTCTATTTATATAGACACACATAGCTAGTTAGGACATATAATTATATATTATTTATTAATTTCATTATTTTAATCAAGAATATCACATAACTCATTAGTGAATATTGATTTATTAACTATTTAAAATCACATCCCATTTACAATGTTAATAAAATCACACTATAAGATAACTCATAATTTATCTTTATTTTGAAAATATTGAAAACATGTTCAACAAACATTATTCAATAACTCTGATTTTTTTGTGTTTATTTTTTATTTGATGTATTGGTCATAAGATTCTCTTTCTAAAATCTAATATCATCTTTTCTGTGTAGCTTCTCATAGAATCATTCCACTTACATGTAGTGTCTTGTTATATCATCATGATTGAGATGTTTGAAAAAAATCTAAACAAAATGCGCAATGGAATCGAAACCTAGATCATAAAAACCAATTAATTTATCTATGAATATTATTATAGTTGTCTTTTTATAATATTTTTATGTTAAAACTCTGGGGAAATCCACCATGTTGAATTAGTCCATTCTTCCTTTTTAGAAGAAGTTTTATTATGAATTCCATCTATTTTTTAATTATTATTAATTATAATCATTATTAAATAATTATATATATATATATAAAGTCATTATGAATTAATAGGATTAGAAACAACCTAACTTTGTAAACCCTTCTTATCAATATCTTGTATTGAATCACCTTTTAGATATATTTCCTAGGTGAATTATTCTATACCTTTCATTAAAACATTTTTTTATATATGAAAAGTTTCATAAACCTATGATTATTATTCATTATTAAAAGATTTTTTTAACATAAATTGTTCACTATATTCTCAATTTTAGCTATGTAAATTTTATGTTTATTATCTTCAATATGTTCAAATGATTTCTTGAAAATAATTTCTTTTTAGAAAATATTTCTTCAATAATTTTATTATTTCTATTTAATGAATTCTTTATCATATCATATGATTCTATTTCATTAAGACGTTTCTTCTATTTCATGACATAGTCATTATTATCAAATGTGACGCTATAAATGTTTTAATATATCCTCTCATTTTTAGTATTAGATTAAAAAAATTCATAATAGAGTCTTTAAATATTTATTTTGACATCAATTATAGTTTATTTATCTCATCACACACATCACCTTTGAATGAGACCTCAAAATTATTATCTTTTACCATAAAACACACAATATTCATAGAATTTCTTCCAATATCAGACATAATTTTTTTAATGAAAACTCATACAAATCTTTTGCTCACTATATTTCTCTTATTGGAATTGAACCTCTACTTATGATTCATCTAGTTCCATTTTGAATACATCTTATCTTTTTCATATACATATATCCCAATTAAATTATTCATTGAATATTTTTATGTTAAAAGAATAGTATCTTCAAAATTATTAAATTTTTGTTATTGGTTTACTTTTACATTACACTAAATACATTTAAACAATAATATACAAAAAGGAAATACTTTTAATGAAGGTGTCTTCATATTCATCGTCCTCATATTCCCATGTTTCTTATTATCCATCGGTTGTATATTTACATTTTAACGTTTCCTAAAAGTAAATCTGGTTTTTTCCCTTCCTCTTGAATCCTGGATCATTTATCATTTAAATATATATTTTTAATGTTATGTAGTTCATGAAATGATATATAGTCTTAGACATAATGTGAAAAAAATCTTTGATGAAAATATGTTTTTAATTTTTCTCACCAAATTCGTCTCAATGTTTGAGTCATCCATATTTTCACCAAAATCTTGTATGATACTAAAAATATAATTTACCATTATTATTTACTCATCAATAATCTCATTGTCACCAATTTTGATGTATTTAAATCATATTCTTCAAACTTATTATATATCTTCCTTGATTTTTATATTTCTCTCATAAAGTCTTCAGATTATCCCACAATCACATTTGTAGTTGGGTATCTCGAAATATTATTATATTCCTTCTTAGAAAGTTAAATCAAGAAATAATTATAACATTTTCATTCCATTTCTAGATTTATATAATATAAAAATATAATTGGATTATTACCATCATAGGGTGTAAATCCCACAGTTGTTGTTTCAATCCCTTCAACCCCATGTGATATGAGATAGGGTATCATCCAATTTCTATAACAATGAGAGATCTCAACATTAATAGTAGGAACATGACTAATCATTATTAAATTGAATTTCCACATCCTTAGTTATTTTGTTGATTTTTAAAGGATGCATTTTCTCATATTCCACTAGTAGATCCCAAAATATTATGAGATCATAGAGATGTGGATGGTGTGAATAAATTTTCCAATTTTTTACATATTGTTACTTTTCAATTAATATTCCTTGGATAGTTAAAACTTCATCCAGTCTTCATGTACCAATTAATATCACAATGAATAATGTTGTAAATAAAAGGCATAGAAAATAATTATTTACATGTGTGATAGCCGAGGAATAATATTTTCCATGTTGTTTAGTCCTAACTACATTGTTTTAATTCCATATAATTTGATGATTTAAAAGATTAATTAATAATTTCACTAATTAAAGGATATATATACACCTATATTTAATCCATCTTCAGTAGATTTCTACACCCACAACTGCACTATCTTCTCAACTGACTGGTTATACCACCCAAAAAAAATATTCTAGAAAATTGGTGAACCCCTAGTTGTAATAGTATTCTCCAATGATAATCCAAATATTGAAATATCCCCTTCTACATATGGTCATCCTCCATAAGAATGTTGGATCTCTTTTCCTTGTGTATAATTCATTAAAGCCTTTAATATTTGTTTCAAATAATCTTGTCACATGTGAAACTACTTTTAGATCAGGAATAATTTTAATTATCTTCTTTATATGAATAGTCACACATGATACCATTTTTGTAAAAATTATATCTTTTTAAACAACATTCACTGATTAATATATATACTGATATTGTTATAAATCTCTTTCACATTATCTTAAATAACTCTCACAACATTTTCAACAAAATTTATTTGATACCTTCACCACATATTTATATATATAGGATCATCATGAATATTATTGTAAAAATTTCTTTTTTAGTGTTTCCCTAAAGGAATTATGGAATTACCCTGATATTTTATATAATGATATTCTCATTTAAATCGTTTTAAAACATTATTATTTATTAATCATAAAAAAATATTTTAGTTCTCCTAGAAAGAATCCATTAAATCAGTTGAATACTCATTCTTCATCTCTCATGTGATTTTTAAATATCCTTGAGCTCACAAGTTCTTCATATATCAGTTCATCAAGTATAGTTGATCTTTACAAATTTTTATGCCAATGGTTATGTCAAATAATTATTTATTTGAAAATATTCTTTTTGGATCCCAATATTTTATGTAGAAACTAGCTACATAACTGAAATAGCTATATAAAATAATTGTTTCATAGTTATTCTCCCATGGTGATGTAATCTATTCTCTTATTGATGTGATTAATGAGTAATCATGTTCTAATTATTTATTCATGTATTCAATCATTCATCATATTCATTCCTCGAACCTATATAAAACATTATTTTTTGAGTATGTTCTTTATTGATTGATAAATATTCACATGATTTTTATTTTTCAACATTTTTTAGATAAAATAAAAATGTTCATGGTAAAGGATTCTTGTAAACATCAACCTCCACTTTATCATTAGATTGTAACACATCTTACTAAAATCATCTATTGAATTTAGCATATTTTCACCATAACTCGATTCTATTTCAAGTAAGAGAATCTACTTAAATACCTATCTAATCCCCACTCACTATCTTATTTTCACTATTCATCATTGTGTGATCTTGTCTCATGGTGGAAAACCAATTATAATAGACCAAATTATATCATATCACATTAGAAACTATTGGTATCATGCTTGGATATATCATTCCCGATTCCTAGAAGTGGCACTCAGTACATAACAGTCTCACCTGATTCCAAGATGTAGTACATTATTATTGGAAGTAGTATCCGGTTGTAGATCATTATTCATACACAAATTATATACAGTTTAACAGTTATAAAATCTTCATATACCCTTCCATAGGTAGTGATAGATACACATTACCCATATGTAATTTTTAGGGTATGTATTAGCTCAAAAATAATCTATATTTTTTGATGATTTTGATTTTCACATAAACCCTAGTTTGTTTTCTAATAAGGGTTTTATAAGTGACTTTTATACCAACTTATATTCTATTTTATAGGAATTTATAATTATGAGAATGAATCTGCAAATAATGTTTACATCCCTATGTTGCGCTAAAAAACTAACTTGTGTGTTTGGTATCAACCATACATTATGCTAAAGAGTTTGCATTTGGATTTTCATTGGTATATTCTGAAAATTGAAACTTCTATGGACAAGAATCCCAACATTGGAGTCTGTATTTTCTGTTTTGAAAATCACTGTTTTGGAAAATTGAATGTATTCTTAATCAATGCTACATTTAGGATTTTTTTCTAACAAGGACAAAAAAATGGAAAAGGAACCCTACGCTACACAAAAGAATATGATTCTATGGAAAGGAACTATATGATAAGAAAGGAAACCCTACAATATGGAATGGAACCATACACTATACCTAAGAACCTTATCCTACATTTCTCATCCCTACATTGTGTTTCCAACAGAGAAGTTCTTTAATAAGGGTTTTTAATCTGAGATTACTATAACCGTAAAGATTGTAATGAAGTCCAATTAAAGGATCATAATAACTTTTTCAAACTAATGTGTTCATCATAGGAAATCTCTCCTATTTCTTTAAGAAATTATTACACTTTTAGTTAATTGAAATATGAATTTCTGTGACCAATTAAGTTGCTATTTTGAATCTAAAACAATGAAGAATGTCTTTTAAGATTTATATATTCCATTCAGAATATTTCCACATAACAGTATCTAATAAGTGATTAACAAATATGACTAATTTATTGAAATTATTTTTAAAGTGCTACAAAAAATTAACAACTCTCTTAAAGGGAAACATTTTGGATATATAAATGCTCTATCTTTACCTATAGTAATTATCCGACTTCTCTTTCTTATTGATGCTTTCAAATTAAAGATCAATTTGAAACCAAGATTTCTTCAGACTCATTATCTCTCGAACACAATTATTTATAATGAAGAATAATATTCAAATACTTCTAATTTCATGCTTCTACATTTGTGAAGTTTCCCATGTTTCATCCAATCAATTACTTTTGATTTATTTGAGTTTCAACTTCTCATTGTCATTTTTGGTGGAGTATCAACATCTTGATTTATGATTTGGATAACACTTTCTCTATTATAAAACCATAAGACATTGTATTTTTTCTTTTTGTAAGGTTTCAACTTCCTACACTCTGTTTTGGATTCTCTGTCTTATGATAAGAGGATCTTTCTGGTGAAATTTACCAAGCTCATTGAGAGTGTTTAGTATAGTGGAATATGGAATCTTTGTGCACCGAACCACTATAAAATGTTTTGTTATCCATTTATATTAATCTATGTTTTATTTTCATATGGAAGAATAAAATGAAAATTTTCATAAATTATAGTGGGTGTTAAAAGCTGGAATTCTTGATTATTTTGAAAATAAAAAATTCAATCCCTTCTTATATATAACACTAAATATTCCAACCTAAAAGTCGGTTTTAGAGGAAGGATTTTGGATAAATCTATACAAAAGTATAAGGTGTATATTAAGATAGAAATAGATACTCCTAGAGATGTGATGTCTATGGTTTGAGCTCCATATGTTAATGGTGAATATTATTGGTGATTGAAATAAGAGATTATTAATTATCTTAAAAATCCTTTATTCAGAGTTTACTCAAAGATAATTACCACAAATAAGATTCCTAAGAAACCAGAAACATTGTATATTACAATAGAGGAAGAATATGAAATTAAATCAAAATCAATGAATGCTATTATTTGTGTTCTGGGACTTGATGAGCTCAGTCGTATTTTGAAATATCATACTTCATATTAAATGTGAAAAAAACATTGAAGATGACTACGAATGAAAGAAAATGTAAGATTGGTGAAGTATGCAACATCGAAGTTGAAGTTTTACACCATCAAAATTTTCGATGGGGAAAGAATCTCTCAGATGAATGGAAGGATTATATAAATAATCAATAATATTACAACATTAATATTATCAATTAAATATTATGATCAATCCTTAAAAGTACTGAGATAATTACCTTTTAAATGGAATTGCATATCTCCATCTCTTTGATAATCATCACCTCTCAAAATTATCACAATGAGAAAACTAATTGCATAACTAATGATGTCTGAAGCAGAAATGAATGGTGAAGTTGAAGATCATAATATTATAATAAACAAAGAAAATACATCTCTACAGGTAACATGTCATAAAAATATTAGTTGATCTATATAGGAAGTCAAATAAGAGAAGATTTAAAATTCATATGATATTGAAATAAAACTGGCTTAGCTAACTTTGATGTTCATTATATTTTACAAAAGATAAGATGATTCATGAAATCATTCAGTAAGGATAATAATTGAATAATAGAATTAAGATTTTTCTTATTTAAATAAATTTTATTCATATCATACCTGACTGTCTTCAACTAAGTGATGAATGAAAGGCTCTAGAAAAGAGATATCATAAAAATACTCATTATTAGCATAAATGAAATAGGGAAACAAACACTACATAGATTTTATCTAAAGACTTCAGTTTTCCTTTAAAATATTATTTTGAGATGGAGTAATCAAATAAAATGTCCAACAAGTGTTTTATAGCTATTGAAGAAGAAAAGATACAAATTTATTATTCTTCTGATTCGAATATAAGTAGTTTCTCAAATGATAAACTAGTTCCCTACTATTAAATGTTATAACAAAATTATGATTATTGGATAAATAACCGTAGGTCATTAAAAAATAATAATAATTCTGTTTTAGGTACATGATATCCTTTCATAAAAAACATCAGGAATTTATGGAAAATTAAATTCATCCACAAAAACTTGTGCTGACCATGAAAAAGTAATTAAATAGTTACAAGATGAAGTAGAAACATATAAGATTTATACACTTTTTAAAAAAAAAGGATAAAATATTTTAAATTAAATTCATAGAATGATTGTTATTAAAATGGAAAAAATTATAAGTAGTCAGGGTGAGGGATCTATATTGTACATAAATTATTTTATACCCAATTAAAATAATGAAACCTGTTATTTTTGTGGAAGAAAAGGGTATGTGATAAATAATTATTATTTCAAAAATAATCAAATAAATGGAATTTAAAGGGCCTTTATTTCTATGATTTTATCTAAATCTAGTTATATAAGATATGAAAAACAAATGTCTGGATTCCAAGATCTCTCCTAGTTAACACTGTTGGACCCAAGAAAGTGTGAGTACCCAAAACATTTAATTAAATACTTTTCCTATAAATAGGAAACATGAACAAAAATGAAATATCTTGTTTTTAATGTACATGTTCAAGGAATATGAGTGGATATCCATCAAATTTTCACACACTCGCTCAAATGGATTACGGTTTTCACTTCTGGTGACAATTCTAATGAAAAATTAATTGGAGTTCAAACTATTGAATATCTTATTACTATCTCAATAAAGAATGTAATTTATGAGAAAGGGTTAAATCAAAATTTTATAAGTATTTCACATCATTTTGATGATTTTTTAATAATGATATTTCTAAAAATTCTTCTTATATGTTTAATGATATGTTATTAAAATTTAGAGAACCTAGAAATTAAAATGTTTATACTATGGATTTAAATTCATTGTGTACATAGAAATTGAATATTTTATCTTATAATACAAATGAATCATCAATTTTTCATATAAGACATAAACACTATAATATTTATTCATTATATAAATTATCTAAGAAAGAAATAGTTTCTAATTTTCATATTGTTAAGTTTGACAATGACATATTATGTGATGCATGAAAATTTAAAAAGCATCACAAATCAACTTTCAAATCTATTACCAAAATTGATACATATAATCCCTTAACACATATACATATGTATTTTTTTTGGATAGTCAAGGATAAAATTCTTGTCCAATAAATTATATGTTTATGATTTAGAAGATGATTATACAAGGTTTACTTGGTATTATTTAATAAAAATCAACAGTGGAATTTTACCTGTTATAAATTTTTTTATAAAATGTTTCAAAATAAAAAAGGTTTTAAATATAATTTCATTAAGAAGTGATCATGTTGTAGAATTTGAGAATCAATAATTTAATTATTTTTAATCTAATATATAAATTAAGCACACCTTCTATGCACTAAGAAAACCTCAAAAAAGGGAAATATTGAAAGAAAAAATATAACTATTCAAGAAATAGAAAGACTATACTGAAAGAATATAGTATTCCTACATATTTTTAGGTAAAAGTTGTTTGCACATCCTGCTATATCATGAATAGTGTGTTAATAATGCCTATTTTAAAAAATACACCTTATAAATTTTGCAATAACAAAAAACCAAAAGAAATGTTTTTTAATCTTTTTGGATGCAAGATGAATATTGTGAATACAAATGAAAAATAGGGTAATTTTGATCCAAAAGATAATAAATGAATATTTTTTGGATATTCTACTACCAATAATTCTTATAGATTGTTCTATAAAATTTCAATGATTCTTGAAGAATCAGTTCATGTGAAGTATGATGAAATTGGCCTTTCCATTAAAGAGAAATATCAAACTGATGAAGTAACTGACTATTTTTAAAACATGAGACATAAAACCCTTAAAATGATTTTGAAAATTATTTTGGAAAAAACAATTCCAGTTCATAAGAACATGATACTATAAGAAATAAAATATTATTTCCTAGAATATCTAGTACCCTAAAAAACATCCATTAGAATCTTTGATAGGAGATCTTGACATAGGAATTAGAAATAGTATAAATCTGGTAAACCTAGATGAATTTTATTCCTTTCAATCTCAGTTAGAACCTAATACAATTGAAGAATCAATAGATGATGAGATTTGGTTATTATCCAGGAAAGAAGAGATATGTCTGTTCAGAAGAAATGATGTTTGGGAACTAGTAGAGAGAAAACCCAATTATCCAATTATAGGAACCAAATGGGTCTTTCGAAAAAATAGGATGATCTAGGGATCATAACCGGAAATAAATCTAGATTATTTTCTAAAGGATATAATTAGGAAGAAGTTATATATAATAATGATGATGTTTCCCCTGTATCATGATTGGAAACCATTATAATAATTTTAGCATATGCAACTCATATAAATTTTAAATTATATCAAATGGATGTTAAATCCTACTTTTTTAATGGTTATCTAACAGATGGAGTTTATGTTGAATAGCCCTCTGGTTTTGAAAATCCTCCAAAACTGAATTTTGTTTTTAAAATAATTGATGCCCTCTATGTCCCTAAACAAGCACATAGATCTTGGTATGAATGATTACATTCTTTTCATTTGAAATAATGATTTAATATTGATTTGGTAGATCCAAAAAATTACATGAAAAATATTTGTTCTATATTTTATTTATCCAATTTTATGTTCATGATGTTATTTTTGGTTCAACAAATAAAAAGGTTTATTGTGATTTTTAAAATTTAAAGAAAAAATTCAAATGAGTATGATGGGTGGACTAAATTTCTTTTAAAGATTTCTGATTAACCCAAAAGGATTTGGAAATGTTTTAAAACAAAGTAATTATATTATAGATTTATTGAAAAATTTTAGACATGAGTACAGTAAGCCATATACCACTCTTATGTGTACCAATATAAAACATGGTTAGTATTATGCTAGAAAACTAGTTGACAATAAGTTATATAGAGGTTTGATTGCATGTTTGTTATATCTTACTACTGGAAGACAAGAAATTGTGTCCTCAATATATCTTTAAGCTATATTTCCATCAAATCAAAAATAATCCCATATTACTAATGTTAACATAATTTTTATATATTTAAATGTTACCGTTTTTCAATCTATTATTTACCCTAGAACAACTAATTTTAATTTCATTTCATATTTAGATGCTAAATTTGGAGGTTTTATATTAGATAGAAAAATTAACTCAGGAACTTTTCTATTTTAAAGGAATCATTATTTTCATGGTCTAGTAAGAAACAACACTTAGTTACCTTATCAACCATTGAAGTGGAATATGTCTCTGGTGGCAGTTAGTGTGCACAATTATTGTGGACGGAAAAACACTCTACTAGAATTTGGACTAAACATTAATAGTATTCCTATATTATGGTATAATACTAGTGCTATTAATATTTCGAAAACTCATATATGTCATTCTAGGACTAAGAAAATTTATATATGCATCATTTTCAAAGAGATAATGTCCCTTAAAAAAGGTATTTCTTTATAATTAGTTAATACTAAATATCAATTAACTAGTATTTTTTCTAAACCCCGACCCTGTTCTTGTTTTGATTTTATTAAGGGGGATAGGAATACATGATTTTTTATAAATGTTTGTTAATTTACTTTTAGTTTATCTACTTTTATTTTAAACGGTTTTATTTCATATGTTTTATTAATTTTAAATTTAATTTTTTTTTAAAATAATTTCATTTTGATTTTATTTTAATTCTCTTTTATAAATTTAAAATATAATGATTATATCCTCGATCAGTGAAAGAAAACCCTGTCCCTTTTTCTATTCTCTTACTTATCCCCATTCAACTGACACAGTACCACTCTCTTTTGATTCATGTCTACCAAATACCCTAATCCCTCAGTCCCCTCCATATAGAAACCATCCGAGATAGAAACCTCAATAAGATCTATGGATGCTGATTTGGATAACAATTTCGATTCATCGGGAAAATCTCACAAGGTCTTATGAGGAAATGTAATAGATTTTGGCTATCTAGATTCAAAAAAACTATCATTAAAGGAAGCGATGCATTTTCATGTCACAATTTAGGTTTTTGGAGAAGATAACATTCCAATAGTTTATGAAATATAAGTTAAAGATTTTTGTAAAAACACTTCATTAAATATTGGGTTCTATGGAGACACTATTATCTCATAGATTGATAATAAGGATTTTTCATTACCCTTTATTGAAATGGTTGAGATTCATTGGTGTCCCCATGTGGGAGAGTTTCAATTTGATTTGTAGAATATCAATAATGGAAGATATATGTCTGAGGCTATTAATATTTATTTGTTTTGTACAAGAACTTCCAAATAAGTTTTTATGAATGAACTTTCTCCAAAATGTCATGTGATGATGAAGTTTATTCAATGAAGGATTTTTCCTAGGACCACTGAACTTGATAAGGTTCTCTATCCAGACATTAATATCTTGTTTCTCTTTCTAAAAAATGAAATGTTTAATTTTTCATGGTTTAAGATAACATATTTAAGTGATTATACAATGATTATGTGAAGATGGGAAATTATCCATGTGGTAGGATTCATTCATTATTTCTGCATTGAAAATAAATGATTGTGAATATGTTATTTGGAAGACAATGTCACCACCGCAACAAGGTGAATAATGAAATGGTAAAAAGCTTGTTTTTTAGAGAAACTCATGCATAAACTTGTTTCCAGTTGGTGAAGTGAAATAATAATGATTTGTAGCAATATTTCTAGTGGAGAAAATAGTTATCCCATCAGTTGGATAATTTTGAAAAAGGCCTAATGATGAAGGAACATCAACGCCCGAGGAATCTCATGTTCAAAAAAGAAGAAGAGTTTCATTCAATGACCCATAAGTTGTTATTGAATCTAATGTTGAAGGTGTGGATGTCACTCAACATTGTGTCTGAAGAGAATATATAAGTGTAGATCAAGTGGTTTAGAATGTTGAGCAGGATGGTCAAAATAAAGAACTTCACAGGGAAGATATCCCTTACCCTTGCATTCAATTTGTTTCGGATCCTAGTGTTTTAGGAGGATCTGATTTGGGAAATATATGAGAAAATGATGGTGGGCCAATCGTAGATTTAATTAAAGCTGATCAAGAAGGAGATAATTCTCTTGAATTATCATATTCAGAGGATAAGGCCCATGTTATAAAGTTACAGTTACAGGAGGCTCAGAATTTGTTTTTAAGAGAATAGTTGGATGCTGAAAAGAATTATTTTGAAGAATAAAAGGTTGTTTCCACTCCATGATCAGATTTTGAAATTTGAGAGATTTATTTAAAAAAATAAAAGAAATATCATTTCATTTAGATATTTTAGGAATCTTATGGCTATTATGTCAATAGAATTTTTTTGTTAATGGATGAGTCTGTCTGAATGATAGATTTTGAGCATTTTATGTTAATGATTGGGAGATATTTTTAGTCTCTCTGAGTAAGAAAAAAATCATCTAATTCTTCTCAACATACACCAAAATAATTTCTTAGTATGTTTGAAGCAATTACCTCAGTTTTGGATGATTTTAATCATAGGATACACACTCTTCAGTGTGATATCATACCTTTAAATGATCGGTTGGACAATCAGATACATCTGGTGGGTCAACAAACATCGAATAAATCCTGGTTGGGACCAATGATTAATCAATTTAATGAAAATTTGAAATCATTCATCTAGTATGAATAATATGAGAATGAGTTTGTGAAAATCAATTTGGTTTAACGTCTAAATTTTGTAAATTATTCGATGAAACTACTTCAACACTAGGATGAAGTATTCAACAAATATGTTCTGAGTCTTTTTCTGATGTTACTTGATCTTTGTTGTGTAGTTCAAGCTATTACTCGTCTAATTGAACCCTTTATACCTACTAAAACTGAACATTATCCAATCATTTTTAATGCCCTTATTGATTATGGATTGTTCTATAAACATTAATAACATTTTAAAATCTATTTAACATTAGTTTATTTATCTTCAGATATTTTTTTTCAGTTCTATACTTCACTGCCAATATTGTATATATTTTTCTTATTTCATAATACATAAATATTAATTTTATGTTTTATGATATATTAAACTAAGTTTTATTTCATTTATTCATTCTAACCATAATTTTTAGATCACAAAAAAGGGGGAGAATCTCTATGTTTATGGAATGAAATCTATCACTGGGGGAAATGGGGGGAATATTTTCAACCACAAAATTTTATTTTGATATTTTTCTTTATTGAAATAATTATCTAATATCAAAATTTGGAAAACTTTTATATAGAATAGTGTTTTAAAAATCCTTTGTTATCTTCAGTTTTGTTTAAGGATTATGTTTTGGGTTTTCTGATTTTCAAAATTGAGGAGATCTTTGGGAGTGTATTGTCTCAAAAATAATCTCTATGATATGATTACATTGATATTCACAAAACCCACTGTTTATTTTCTAATAAAAAAATTTAATTAAGTTTTACAGGAATTTATATTATAATTTAATTGAATTTATCACTATGAGAATGATTCTGGAAACCCTATTTTAATCCATACATTAATTTAAAAAACTAACATTTGTCTATGGTAACAACCCTACATTATGATATAGAGTTTTTTTCTTCATCCTTATGTTTAGACAATTGACACACATGTGGATCAGAAACCCTATTTTTGGAGTATGTTTTTACTATTGTCAACCCTACATTCAAGAAAATTGAACATATGGTTAATCAATTCTACCTTCAGGGTTTTTTTGCTGAAAAGGATAAATGTTTGGAAAAAGAACCCTATGATACACAATGGAATGATACAGTAAAAAATGGAACCCTACGATATTCCTAGGAACCCTACCCTATGAAATGGAACCATACACTACACAAAGGAAACCAATACAACAAAAATGAACCCTATTCTATGCAGCTCATCCCTACGTTGTGTTCAAAATGACAATGTTCTACAATCCTCATTTTGAATCTAAGATTACTACAATGGTCAACACAAAAATGAAAAAATATTCAAGGATAATTTTTATTACTTTAAAGAATAGTTTTATTTGGAGAAAAATTATCCAATTTATATGCAAAATTATTACTATCCTATTTAATTGAAATTTGAATTTCTCTGACCAATTTTTCATCTCTTTTGGATCTATTGAAAAGAAGAATGTCTTTTCTATTCTATATATTCCTTTAGAATATATCTTTATAAACATATGTGATAAGTGATTGACATACAAGTATACATTATTGAATTTTTTTATAGTGCAATATAAAATAGAAAACTTTATTAAAGGACTCCATTTTTAAGATATAGATGTTCTTTCTTGATCTACTATAAGTTTGTGACTGCTCTATTTTGTTGATACTTTTTGAATTGATGATCTATTTTCATTCTGGATAGCTTCAGACTCATTATCCCTATAATAAAATTGTTTTTGAAGAAAAATATCCATATACTATAAATTTCATGTTGATGAAATTGGGTTGTTTCACCAGTTTCATCAAATCAATATGTTTTGATTTATTTGAGTTTCAACTACTCATACCCAGTTATGGTGGTGTATAATCTTCCTGATTTATGTTGTAGATAACTAGTTCTCTATTATCAAACCATAAGACTTCTGAAATTTCCGTATTTTTATTGTATCAATTCCATGCACTCAGTTAAGGATTCATGGTCTTTTCATAAGAGGGTCATTCTAGTGAAATTTAACAAGATCGCTGAGAGCGTGATTAGTAGAGTGGACAATAGGATCTGTGTGCCCTGAACCACTATAAAAAGAAATATTATTTATTTTTTCCACTACATGTTTTCATACATAATAATAACACTGTATATTGGCATAAATTATAGTGTGTGTTAAAATATAGAATTATCAAAGATTTTGAAAAGACCCAATTCAACCATCTCTTGTGTATTACATTATATATTCTGACATAACATAATTTATGGTTCTCAATAAAATATTAATATAATAACCTTTATTCTTGTGATCAAACATTTTTTAAAGTCAAATCAAAACATATACGAATTATTTTATATCATTATTACCCTTCTTCAAGTCGCCAAATTCCCTTACTCAGACTTCTTTACACTGTTCATGCCCTTATAACGGTCTCCAACTTCCCACACATAGATTTGGTTACCCTTACATAGTTAATGACCTTGCTTTAAATATCTTAGGATACCCTTATAAAGAGACTAATGTACCATTATTTTTTAACATGAGTACCTTTATGTAATGAATAGAGTGCATTTATGTACAACACTATAAACTATGTTTACCCATACATAGGTAATTATATTCTCAAAATACCTTTATTTATGTATGTAATTAAATATAAAATTAACTAGGGAATTCTAAAACACCTCAGGATAAATCTATTGGATATCAAAAAATTATGAAATTCTGCATACTCTGTCTGTACATCAACATAAACTTGTATTTAGTTTGGTTGAATTGCATCACATAAATCATCATATACACAAGGATAATTAAGCAAGCATAAAATTTGTGTAAAATAAATAAATCCCCAACAATTATTTAAGAATAACTACTAAATAATCACTCACCCACGAATTTTTACAAAATTATAATAAAAAAACACATAGGTATAATAGAAAATAAGTACTAAATTTTTAGTAATGTTATTTTATAATTAAAAAATATATTTTATTGAAAAATTATTTCATTAAATGATAATACATTTAATATATAAAATATTTATAATTTCTATTTGATGTAATTTATATATTTTTTAAATCCTCATTTCATAATTATTAGATACTTAAAATTTTTTATTAAATATTTAGTATTATTTTAATATTTGAAAAAATAATTTAGTAGAAAATAGTAATTTAATTTCACTTATCTAAAATGTACGATTTTGTTTTAAATGGGTTTAAATACATCAATTAAAATTTTTGTGACATAAATAATCCAAATAATTTCAATGTAATCAAAAATATATTCATTTTTGACAAAAACATTTACTAAAAATTCTATTTTTAGAAAATAGTTTTCATTGCGTTATTTGAGTTTATTTTAAATTATGTTTTTCAAACAATTATAGATTTCATTAGATAAAATTTATATATATTCTGAATCATTAATTCCATATATTTTGAATAGGTATGCATTTTTTTATTATGAATGTTTATCTCGGTAAAAAAATATTCAATATGGTAAAGGTAAAATGGGTAGAATAAATTAAATAATAAAATAAGGCATTAAAATTATCTATAATAATTCATAAATTTTATTCCATAATATTAATTAAATCAATTTCATTATATATTCTAAATAATATCATTTTTTCAATTTTTATGGGATAAATGACTTTATATTATTTTCTATAATGAAATATTCCAACATGTCAATTTCTATCTTTTAACAAATGAAATATGTTTTAACAAGGATAAAAACAAGTCAAGAATGGTTATAGAATTCTATTTTTATTATAAATAATTATTTGCTATCATAATTATTGTTTAGTATTTACTATATAAATAATTACCTTAAAAACATAGACAACGCCAATACATTTCTTATTCATGAAGTAAAGACATCAGGTAAATGATTTTAAAAGCATCCAATATAATGTTTGTTGGTGGTTTTAGGTGTTCCAAAAAAGTTAGGTGATTATAATTTATTAGTGATATATAAGAAGTTTATATTTTATCAACACTTCTATCTTTAGTTTTTTAATGTAAATTATGTGAATATACCTAAAAATAAACGTAATCGTATTTGATGTCAAAAAAATATATAATTAAATAATTTAAAGGTATTATTTATCTAATATTTATATAATGTAATGACATATGGTCTGTAAAATCAATAATATCCTTCTTAAGGATCATTTTTTATATTATTGAAACATTTATTTCCCATAATATGTAAAAAAATTATTATCATGAAAATCATTAAATACAGTTAAAGATGGTTAAAACTAAGATATGAAGGGTAAAATAACACCTAAATCTGTCAAATTTTTATAATATTATAGGAAATAGAAGATTCATCATATTAAATTTTAAATATATTATTTTGGTTACACATTAACTTGATAATTATTTTCTGTTGTTTTAATACATTACGTAATGTCAAAAGATACATTCTCTACTTTTATATAAGTACATAGACACTTCTCACTTACATAGACATCATGAAAAAATTACCTAAAACAATATGCAATGAAATGGTACTCAATTTTCCCCCCACATTCCAACATTTCTAGTAATATTTAATTCATATCCTTATGTTCCATAATGAAAGATCAAAAGGACGTTCTTCTAATATAAAGTAATTGTTTTATTTAATAGTTTTCTTTATTCATATTATTACACCTATATAATTTATTGATAACCATTAATATATAATAAAAAAAATTTCTCACACATACTGATATGTTATTATGATAATTTCATAACCTTATTAGTCTCCTATTTCAATTTAATGGGTAATGAAACCATTGTTCAGGTGTGTGTGCAGACTTTAACATTTAAAATTGATGTATTTCATTTCATTTCATGGCCTTCCCAAGATGGTTATAATGATATATTCAATGAATATATATAATATATTAATTTACTAATTATATGTATTGAAATATAATATTCTATCTATCTTCATACCATTACAATTGTTAAAAAAAGAAAATGTCACAGGTGTGTGTGTATGGACTACCAACTTTACATTGAGATATACTATGATTCTCAATAAATCCTATCATCTATGATCACATATATATGGTTAATGATGTTATTTTTTTACAAAATTATAATTATTATATAAAAATAATATATAATACACTATCTTACACTTCCTTTTATTGAAAAATGATCTCACCCTTTGTGCTTGTGCAAGGATTACCACAGCATGAATCAAAGTAATTCATTTTTCATGTTCAAATTTAGTGAATCATTATAAAATTATACTTATCATATAAAAATATAATTCTATCATTAATAATAGTTTTGTGATGATTTAATAATAACCCATTTTACCACATTCAATCTACACAAGTCATTTTGAAATTATGAATTGAATGCCCTCAAAAAAACCAATGTCGGCTTATGTGAAATTGAAATTACAAATTTATTCTAATAAATGAAATAAATTATTCTATTATATTGTAAACAAATTATTAATGTTTCTTAGTCATGGAAAATATTAATATTATTTTATTATACATGAGTTAAATTTATTGTATAGTGGATCAGGACTCAAGGTATGGGGTTTAAAAACATAATATTTTTTCAAGGGTTATATTTCTCGTCGATTATCTATATAATTAAAAATTATATTTTTAGTTTCCAATAAATATTTTATTCTATATTTACACTTATTTATGTTTATTTTAATTATCTAAACCTAATCAATATAATGATTATTTTCACTTCAATGTCATGATCTCTATAAGGGATAGTCATTTCACATTGATATTTTGTGAGACATATACCATATTCATCACATATTTCATTCATGAGGTGTATATAATTCCCATTAAATATAAAAAATCATGATCCAAATTATATTCATATAATTTAAAGTTTCATTTAATGTTATTTCTTTCAATGGATTTATTATTCAAAAATTACAAAAGAGTTAAGGTATTACTTCCTAATTCCATCATTCTCTAGGATTGTTTATGTATATGTTTTTTTTGGGAATTATATTATAATTATATCATAAAACTAGTTTATTCTATTTTCTACTAGTTATTTCTTGATATTACATTTTTTCTTTTCATTTTACCCTATCTAAGTATACAAAATTATAAAACCAAATTTAAGGGAAACTGATTTTTTTCTATTATGTCAAAAATAATTTTTTTTCATATTAATAATTTTTATATGATTTTTACAATAATTTCTATATATATAAAAATTACTTATGAAATTATTGTTTAACCATGTTTAAAATTCTATAAATTTTTAAAATGAATATTATTTTTTCACTAAATGTGGTAATTTTCTCTACAATTGTGAACCAAATATATTTTTTTATATTTATCTTACAAACAATTATTCCATCCATCATAAAATAGATTATGATTGATAATTATTTTGAATCATTCCTTTGATAACTAATTACTCTATTAAAAATGTTTAATTATCAACGATTTTATTTGTGTGAATTTTTTTCCCAATTAACATACACCTTTAATATAATGTTATACCCTTGTGCCCATTGTGTCCATACCATAGATATTAAATTATTCAACATTATCATCACCCATGCTGATAATTTTAGATGAACCATTTTAGGATTATTTAACATTGATTTTCTGGAAAACATATGTGTTGGATATTCTTATAATTGTTTTTTTGTGGGTGACTATGAAGGATTAATGTGCAATTGTAAAATTAGTGTATTCGGGTGGAAATTATAACATCAGGATATGTGTATTATTATTTAATATTTTATCCTATTCCTCTAAAACTATAAATCCATAATTCATTGGGTGTTTAAGGGATGTAATATTTGAATTTAGTATTGATTAATTTGGATTAATAAAATTCATTCAAATCTATCAACATCAATGCTATAAATTTATAAAGTCTATTTTTAGCATTATATAAGAGAGTGTGGGTCCATGGATGTTATAGAGAAAATTGTTTGTAAATATAGTTTTCCATGTTATAGGTATAAAGATAACATGAAAAGTGCACATATCATGAATATAGTGCATGGACCATGTTTTATGTGAATATAAAGAGTTAATGGTGGGGGGCTCACATTAATTGTTTGTAAATCCATGTGGATTCTGAAAATTATATGAGGGTTGGTCATTCAGAAAGTAATGATTTTACAAAACATATAAAGGAAGTATGCAACTAGTTTCCTACAAAGTAGGAAGTAAATAATAGCTAGATCCTTAATGATGTATGTGGATGTTAGAACAATGTTAATAGATTGATAAGAAGGTAAATGAAAGAGGATGGTTTGTGAGGTATTTAAACCCTAATATAGGTTTTATTTGATTAGTGAATGGTTGAATTTTAATGTAAGTGATTAGAAGGTTTTTCAAATTAATTTTCCTAAACATACTCTATTATTCACATAACCAAATTAGCGAGGTGAAAAACATACAATTCAATTAGGAATATTAAGTAGGATGAGATAGATATACTATATAAGTAGTGTGAAATAATCATGGTCTATATAGGATGTGCATATATAATTTATGTCTATGGTAGAGTTTTGGTTCATACATGGAAGGAATAAAATAAGGAAATAAAGTATATAATGTTTGGAAATAAGTTACACATGTGGTATTTTATCAAAATCCACATATACAAGGTAATGTGTGGGAGAGTAATGTGATGAATGTGTGTAGAGGTGAAGTACATGGAGAAATTTTGTATATTTAATACTTTTTTCATAGTTTATCCATCTGTTTCATGCATAATTGTTTCCCATGCAGTAATTTTGGGGAAATTTTATTCACACAGTATATAGGTGCATTATTATTATATGTAGGAATTTATCATAGTGTAATTTAAAGTGGTAATTCTAGATAACTAAGGAGAACATTGGATTATAATCCATGGTATTTATGATGAAAATTAAATCAAACATTATTGATGAACTGACAGAATCCATTAGGTTGATAAATTTAATTTTACATCATCCAGACAACTGAGCATAAAGGTGTCGATAGAAATGATTACAGGGTGTCAGTACACTATCCAAAAATTATTTTTAAAGGAAGTTAACCTCTCATAGAGTAATCAGTGGTTAAAAACTATTATACCAAATAATATATTAAAGCATAGTGGGTTCCAACATAATAGAAGCATCATCATAGTATTCTAGAAGGCCTGGCCCTTATTAATGAACTAATTAAAATATGTGTGTTCTATTTTATTTCTGCATTTTTGTGTTTGGATAATATGCAGTACAATTACAAGGGATTAATTAGTTTCTACAATTGTGGGGATATGATCCACTTTAATCAAGTAAAATTGTTGACACCATAATTTATCCATCCACACTCTTGGATTCTGATGGTACAAAAGTTGGAATTATTTCAGGAGTTACAATTGTTAAATCTATCTACAAAAAACATTAATATAGATAATTCAATATTTTTAAATGAATTAATCTATTTGATGGAAGAAATTTATTTATTTGGATGAACATAATGATGTCACATACATGATATCTCATGTTATATGTTATTTCACCAACATTTCATGGCATTTAATTAAATGATGTGATAGGACATTCCATGATAGAAGTTGATAGTAAATTGATGTATATTGATACCAAAACAAAAAATTCATTATTTGTAGCACTATCAGATCAGATCTTCCTAAATTTGAAGAGTTATACCTGAGATAATTTAATTTTGGATAAATTTTACTACATAAGTGAAGATAATAATAATTTTTAAGAGGATAGGATAAAGGTCCTACAAAAAATATTTAATGAATTTAAAATGATTCAACATGATAATGTTGAATAAATATTTAACAGAATCGATCAATTTGTAAGAACTATTTAATTCCAGGGGTAAAATATTTATATCAATATTTCTGGGAATAATTTATTATGGTTCCCACTATTTTTTTTAAAAAAAAATTCTCTCTAGATATATTAAGTTTTAAATAATCTTTTTAGTTGACCTATGAAGTAGTTTGGTGGCACATAAAATTGAATTTAAGGTAGAAGCATCCTCATGTAATATTTTTAGGGAGATTGAAATAAAATACGTGAATAATATTAACATTACTAAATGTGCAAAAAAATAAGATAAATATAAGAAACTTCTCCCTCATGTGAAAAAAATCTCTTTTTAATATGTAAATTTCATGGATTTATTAACATGGATTATTTTCAATACACTCTAATTTGGAATATTATAGAATGGTGTTCCAAAATATTTTCTTTGATGAATATGAATCTATAGTTACACAAAAATCCCTATTGAACCTTCCCTCATAGAAGATACTCTATAATGTGGAGTTTACATGTTATGAAAATTCAAATAAAAATATCTGTAAGAAAATAAAAAAGTGACCATAAACACTATCTAGATGATTATAAAGTAGAATAAGAAAATCCTATAAAAGATTTATGATATAAAATTTTGATATATATAAACATGAACTAGAAAATATTTATAAAAAATAAAGTGAAATCGATATCATGTTGCAATATGACATATAAATCATCTGTCTTGATAAATAAATAAAAAAAATAAAGGATTAATGGAAATATAAATGAATATTGTGAATATGTTGATCCACATAATGAAGAAATTAGTCTGATGTATGAAAATTTATATAATAAAATAACTATTCATGATAAATCAGCAGAATATTTTAGATTCAAGTTGACTATTGAGGAAAAAAAATATTGTTACTGGTGACATTAAAACAAGCATGAAAGGAAAAACTAATAATTTTAGTATATTAATGAAGGTTTTGTTTCCATAAAAATGAAAATTTGATAACTGTTGAAATAAAGTTTTTCACAGAATAATCCACATATTAATAAGTTAAAACATAGTTAATTAATATAATGTTTTATGATGGGCTCTAATGGTGTTAATAAAATTTTTAATTGAAAGAGATAAAAATTTATAGTTAAAAATGGAAATTGATGTGTTTCAGATAGATCAGAATAAGAAAAAATGATAGGTATAAAAAAGGGAATGAAGTAGCTTCTAGATAATTGCATCAAACCCTTTTACCCAAAATTAAAAATAATGATTAGTTTAAATATAAAAAAAATAGATGGGTGAAAATAAACACATTCCTCAGATACATGTAAACACTAAATGTGATGTCTACAAGCTATGTACATGTGGTGGAATGGTGGAGGGAATATTAATCCTATTATTAAATTTCATTTTTATGGTTACCATTTCCATTCTATTTTATTATACAGGGATATAAGAAGTCAATTTAATAGGGATTCTTTCTGAATTAATAAAAGGAAACCATTGGTCACATCATTCGTAAAATATATTAAACAATTTCTATGGGTATTTTTTCTATTATCCTATCAACAGACATACACCTATTTACTATAGAAAAATATTAATGGTAAATATAGAATAATATGTTACTGAAAAATAAATACAATTGTAATTTGAAAAATACCTATGAAATATCGGTACTCTCTTTTGGAAGAAGATGAAGTGTATGATTTCACTATGAATTGTTAGGAGAATTTAGAGTGGAAAACTTCGAACTCTGCTCAATCAGATTTTTCATGGCTGTAATCAAAGAATACATAGGTATAAAATCTTATATAAATTACTCTCAAATTAATTAATAATAGTAAAAAATTTATTCAACATCGGTTGTCTTCATTATACATGATATAAAGTTTAAATTTCCAAGAAAATATTATATGTTCATTCATGGGAACTATTTGTTTTTAATGTGATGGTTAAATGAAGATGAAGGCTAGTGTAAATACCAATTTAGTAGGTAATATGATAATGAATTGTTAATTTCACTTTATTTATGGGTTTTAAAATAACCATCTATTTGTGATACATCATTTTGGATTAGGTCACATGGTAGAATTTTACCCTTAATAGTGTCTTGGGAAGGGAATATGTGGAATTTTTATAATGACCTAAAGAATAAATATGTTTAATCTATACCTGGTGGATAGTAATTAAAATAAATGTCTCCTTATATTTGATAAAAATAATTATTGCAACAGGGGTTAGGTCTCACACATTGAAAAATCATTGAATACATATCGAAGATATGGGATGAAGTAGAAATAATAATACAAAAGATAGATCATGAAAAGAAATATGAAGCATTTATTTTGGGGAAATGGTTTTAAATCAATATCACCCAAAAAAACCTCATCTGAATTTTTACACATATGTATGAGTTTTATTTAATATATCCGGAACATTTAAAGAATTAAAATTGTTTTTTTATAATGGACTATCATAGAATGGGAATTTTAATTTTTATTAATTATAGTAAATAATTCAAGCAATGCCTAAAGTTGTATCTAAGAGGTGTTGAAAATGATAATGGGTGAAAAATTAAGATATAACTAATTTTTAATGAAAAAGAGTAATCATATATTTTGTTTGAGAACAATATTTAGAATCACGGAATAAATCACAATGTTTCACCATTGTAAACTGGATAATTAAGAAGATTTTTTGAAAAAATAAATCACATTATAAACAACATGGAAAAAATTGTATTTATTAAATATGAAACTTTTCATAACTAGTTGAAAGTGGTATTAAATATGAGGTGTAATCTATGAATCATGTATTTCAAATCCCTGAAGAATAGTGGAAACCATATGAAAAGAGGTATGAAAGTAATCCTTCATTAAATCACATTTGTGTCTTTTTAAGAAAGTTTATCTTCAAAAATAATGAAATAAAAAAATTCAAGTGTAGTGATTTAGTGAATGAAGGATTATTAGTTGGATTTTTAACAATGTGTAAGGACTAAAATGATAAAAAAACATGCTAAATAAATTTTTCGAAATCAGTGACCTTAAATTCACATACAATAATGACGTGAAGAACTTATGTATAAAAATATTCAATTTTTTAAAAAAAAATTATAGAAAGAAAATGAGGTTCTTATAATTCTATATGATGTTCATATTTTTGTAGATAATGATAAATCAGATTCTAAGTATTAAGAGTAATTCATTGTTGATGGAGTTTAATTTGTACCATACCGAAGAAATAAGTTGAAATATGTAGATTTATCAAATATTTTAGGAGATACATTTACACCAAAATTGAGCAATATAATGAGAAATGTTGATCATATAGACAATCTATCAATAGTATAACCAAACATATTTGAAGAATTGATGACATTAAAATCACTGGTTAAATCTGTGACTGAATAATTAGATCATATTAATACAAACCATAATAGGGAACTTATTGAAATAATATAGTATCATAATATTTTCAAAACTAGGCATATCTTCCTGAAAAATTTTAACATTAACAATAATATGATCTAAAAACATATTTCAAGTGTGTAAGGGATATAAAAATTAATGTATTAAAAGTTAATTAATATTTTTTCATAGTTTACCAATTTTATTTAGTAAATCTCTCTTTTTCTAAGTAATATCAAAAGATGATATAATGTTTATCAGATGGAATTAAAAATAGCGTTATGAAATAAAATTATTTTGGAAGAAGATTAAATTCAATCGGAAATTTTATTTCTTATTATAAATAATGAAACAAAATTTTATATATTAATTAATTCCCTATATGGTGTAAATTGGAACCACAAGCATGGTATGATTGGCTAGATTAAAATGCAATTAATTTTTAATTTGAATGGGGTGATATAGACCATAATTCATATATGATGACTAATATGAAAAACTATTTTGTGGTATTTTTTTGTATGGGTGATATCATCTTTATTAAAATAGTGACAAAACTAGTGGAATATTTTATTAATTACATGAAATACTAATTTAAAATGTCCTGGATTTGTGAAATTACTTGTTTTCATGGGCCACAGTGGAAATAAAATAATGAAAAAACATTAATCTATTATGACAAATATTCATGATTGACGATAATGAAGTTAATAATTCATGTTTCAAAAATATCTTATTATGGTTGTACCAATGATTAGGAAGCCCGGGGATAGAAAATCATTGGATCTAACCATTCACAGAAGGATAATTATAAGGATACATTACCTGACTGATGCATGGAAAAATATAACATTCTAAACATGTTTGGATGGTTTTTTTTCCAAATTAATATGAATGGGTGGAATTTGAAATTGGTATCCAAATAATGATTTTCTTTCATGTTAATCACAAATTTTTCTTTCACATTGATGTAGTAATAGACCTTGAATTTTTAGCGTTATCTGATAATGATTTGGATAGTGATTTGTTGGATCAAAAATCCATGGGTTGTCGAAAAGTATTTATTGGTAATAAATATATGGGCTATTTGAGTATGAATAAAAATAACATTAATCATTATTATAGAATAATTTTATGCATTAGTTAATAAGGCATACACTCAGCTATTGCAGATCAAAAACTAGCTGCGTGTTATTTGGGAAGAATCGATGCGGCTAATGGTGATTATCACTGCTACTAAGAGTTTTATTTTTCTGATAAAAAATCTATTGAAATACACACAAACAAATAATATTTACAATTGTAAACAATATTTAAAATAAACATTTTAGTATTAAGTAGTTCAATGAGCTAAATTTTTTTGAATGAAATTCCATTTACAAAGGATAAAATGTCTTATTAGGTAGTGAAGCTATAAAACTCAAATGTAGTATATTGGATATTTTGGAAGATTATATGTTATATCTTGTGGATCTAAAAGACTATTAGTTATCCTAACCACTTATAATAAATAAATTTCATATTAATAATTAATATTAGTATATATTTAGGATTCTTATAATGTGTAATTTTCAAAGATGGTAAAATAGATGGAATCAACCACTATGATCATACCCTATGATCCCATTTATCATAGCATCCAAGAGAGTTAGAATACATGGGATATTCCCTTTTCCAAAACATGAATGAGATCAAACTATTTAAACAAAGGATAATCCTTTTATAGGATAATTTCAAGCATATCAAGTTCACATATGAAACCTTGTTTTTCTAAACACCATAAGAATGTGTAACCATCACATACATTACCATTAATGAGTACATTGTTATAAGTAGGGGTAAAGAATCTTGAATATGGTAATAAAAATATATATATTATTCTGTTAAAATAATAAATATTATATTTATCACTTTTTAGAATTGCATAGTCAGTTATTATATAATGAGATAGATACAAATTAAATTTTGACATGATGAAATACAAATTGTATTTTTTGGAAATATATAATTTTAAATAATTCACACCTAGGGTAAATTAAAGTATTTTTAAATAAATTATATTCTACTAATATATTATATTTTTATAACAATTACTTATATATAAATGATAAAATAATTAAATTAATTCAAATGTAATTTTAATAATGGTTAAGAAGTGGTTAATATTGTAAATACTATTATATTAAGAAAATAAGTTTTTTTACTTAGAACTAAAAAGCCTCATATTAAAAAAATATATTTTTATTAAATGTTCACATTATTAATAGGAAATTGTGAATTTCTCATAATTTAATAAGACTATTGGATTTTTGTGATAAGATTAAATATGGTATAAATATGTGTTCAATATTAGGAAATATTTATGGTCCAAAATTGATGTAATAAATTCCAAAAAAAATAATCCACAAAAATATATATTAATCTTATAAAATAAACAATTTTTAATCTTTCTAGTTAATTTCATAAAATCATAATGATTTCTCCAAAACCCTTATTATATTAGGCACTTTAAAACATGATTCTTTAAAAACAAGATTCACTTCTACATTACCAAAGGTATAATTTTATGGGTTTTGGTTTAGAGGATTAAAAAGTATTGAACAACTCTACTCTATAGTTGGATCCATGGGTAAAACGCATGATAATGTCTATGGTTTTGATTATTTTATCACATAGTGTCCAAAACCGAACTCTAGAAATAAATAAATAATCCCCTATTTTTAATATAAATACCCACCTATCCACCCACTCATATTCTCTCACAACCCATTAAGAATGAATTTAATATCCCTTAACATCATTAAATTTATCAGGTAATCAACTAGAATCAAGTAAAGTAGATTCGGTCTCAACATTATTAAACTTTCTTAAATTAAAATGATCACATCACTAAGGATAGATTAGTTTAGTAGTCTTGCAGAAACAAATATATATACTTGATAACCATTTTACTTTGGGAATAAAAATATTAATATTTCTAATGGAATAAATTAAGTATTATTTGAATTCAATCAATGAATTCATCACTGTAACACCCTGGGTTTTTATGAATTTTTTTTCTAATAAATCAAAATTAATTTAAGGCTTTCATTGCATGCCACACGAATTTATGATTATTTTTTATAAAAAACACAACATAAGGCATATGCTATAAAGAAAACTATGATTTGATTTTGGTACATGAAACACTAATTTTCTCTTATGTCAAATAGAATAATTATTTTCTTCGATAGCATTGGTTACATACTAGATATAGCATTGCAAAAGTAAGATATATAATTAAAATTGTTATATGATATGGTAGTTCTCACCATTCTATTGGAATGAATGGTTTTAATAGGATTTTAAAATATAATAAAATATTGTTTAAACATGTTTATATAATGTATTAGTTTTCAAGAATAAAAATATAAATGAAAATGAATCATTTTAAAAAATAAACCAATCTATAAAAATATATCATTATGCACACAACACTTTTTATATTAATTAATAATAAAAATCTCTTTTGGAGAATTAATTTAATGACATATTATACATTTCATGAAAATTTTAATGTTCATATTATATGTTTTCTAGAAATGAGGTAATAAATAAATCCAATTCTAAAATAAAAATATTATTTTTCATAAAATAAATTTTCATGGCATTTATTAATGATTTTATTATAAAAATAAATTTTATAATTTTTAAAAAATTAATTTTATATAATAAAAAACATTTTTAAAATAATAATATAGAAATTATCTCAAAGTATATTATTGGTATTTTTATGATAAGTTTTATTTTATTAGGAATAGTGAAAATATTGAATTTCAATTTGAAACTGTCTTTTCTAAAATAATTTTTAAAGAAAAACTATATTTATAATGGTTTTTAACTAAAAATATTTAAAAAATATATATATTAATCCAATTTAGGTCATTGTAATATTTTTATTTTGAGTTTTTATATAAATATGTTGTAATATTTTGATCATTTTCACATTAAAACCTCACCATTGATGACACATTTATGGGATTAATTTTAAATAAATTTTTAAAGATTATGTTAACTAAATGTGTAAAAAATGGATATAATATTTTTAATTTCCCAAATTTATAATTATTAATAAATAAAAAATAAATTATTAGTAAATTTATTAGTGAAAAAGTATAGTTAATCACGTTGATTAAGAGAACAACATGTTTACCAATGGACATGTCACAACCGGTTTCCCATGTTTTGGCTTATAATCATATTCATTGGGATTACCTATCTATTTATCGGGTTGTAGGTGTAACACTTGTAGTGTATTGATGTTCCAATTGTCTAATTTTTTCTATTGTTTGGAACTTGGTTCTTTTGGTAGTTTTTTGGGAAATCTGAAAAAATGGCTTGGTAGTAACTTGTACATGATTGGCACACAGTTTGATAGATCGTGTGTCAAACCATAGGTAACCATGTTACAGGTATAGAACCTACCACATGGTAAGAAAAAGGATGTACAGTCGATCCCCAGTAATTGTGAGTTCAATCCATGGAACATAGTATGGTAAATTGTGTGGCCAAACTGTGTTGCTTTCCTATAAAAAATTTTAGGGTCTTCCAAGTTTACCCCTTTCGTGTTATTAGTCCAAATCACTATCCCACTACCCCATGTAGCTATTTTTGTAACGCCCTGACCCCAGTTACCCAAATGCAGTGCATTATTACATAACATTGGCATGATCACATGAAAGATAAAATCTCGAAAGACCGATCAGTTTAGTATTATTGGAAACAAGATTCATACATAAGTTCAACTTTACATATTTAAGAGAAATACAACACAAATATATTTCATTAGAAACATCCAAGCCTCCTAGATTATGCCTACAGGTCACACATAACTAACTTCTTCATATCCTGGGAAAATGAAATACAAGAAAGGGGTCAGCTCAAATGCTCTATAAGGGTAAGTAATACAACGTAAAATAACATAAATATTAGGAATGGTAAATAATTGAAACCACAGGCCTTTACCAAGGGTTCCACCTCACCCCTTGAAAGGTGGATTATCAAAAATCAATAAAAAATGAAGGCCTTCAGGCCATTGTGGACATTCCTTTACCAATAATAAACATTAATACTTTTATGGAAAGATTAAGAGCTATGTAAATAATTCCATAATAAAACATAATCATGGGTATTCTACTAGTCAAATGACCATATGAACCATCAATATTATTTCCATAATTAGGGAATGTATAATGTCGGACATTCTGAAACATTTTTTCAAGGCCTCATCCAAGACATCCAAAAATGATTAAGGCCTCAGCCAAAACCATAAATCAAATTTGGAAAGGTCCTCGGCAAATTCCACATCTAGTTGTCTCATGAGACCTACCGATTCTTCGAGGAGCTATAGCGGGCACCACCCGTCACTTACTAATTCCAATACATTCTTCATATGAAAAGGTTTAAACATATCATAACATTCGTATTAAAACTAGCATATAAAATGTCAATACATTAACCATAAACCATGAATGGTATAAAAATATCACATCCACAGTCAAACATATCACAAATCCTTGAATACAATATTGAAGTTTTGTATCATAATAAATCAACTCCAAATAAACATTAAATCCATTAAAGGAAGTTGACATAAATAAAATCAAAAATCTTTTTAGAGAAATATACCTTTCTATTTTTAAATCATTTAAGAGTCATATAATAATAAAATAAAACATTTACTTTGAAAATATTCTTATGAACTTGTAAAGGAAGCTTCAACGATTTTATAATGGCGGAAAATAGCTGCACTCGCCGTATAAGTTAAAAAATACATTCTTACCTTAATTTTGTCGAAAAGGTTAAAAAGGACCTTGTTTGGAAAACGACAGAAAGATTCATTTATAAACATTTTATAGAAAGTAAACAAGGGTATAAATTACTTTAACCCATAGTAATAATGATTTGAAATACATTTCTAAGAAACATGGATGCAGATGATAATGAGGTCCCAGTAGATAATTACGTATAAACAACCTCGGATAATGAAGAGATTGTGAAATAAACCCTTACCTTGTACCTTTTCTTGGTCGAGGTTAGTCTAACCTCCAATATATTGGTGAAATAATTGTTATTAAATTATACCATAATTATATACATTAATATGAAATCATATATGATCTTTTTAACATTTCTTTGTTAATAATATCTTAGTATTATCGTCGTTTTTTGTGTTAACTTACTCATTTTCTTTCATATGTTTTGTTAAATAATCCATCTTTATTATGGATAGATTTTTTATTATTCATATACAGAATGAGATAAAGTCCTTAAACATTATTTTTAATCATCAAATGAGAATTAGACTTGAATGGATATGATGGAGAATGAATCTCAACGCATTCGTGGAGATGTTAGTCCGTACGTACGCACGAGCGACAATATCATTATTTTGATATTAGAATAATGTATAATTGGATGGTATATAATATATAAAAAATCATTATTATGTTATATTTATTATTTACATGAATTACACATCATTATAATACCCATACAAATAATAATGTATTTAATAACAATTACACCATGATATGGAGACGGTAAGCCGTACGTATGCACATATGGTGACATGTCATTCAATGGATGGATAGAACAATGAATTTGGTTGTAACATAATTATAATAACATAACATTATATAGAAGATAGTGGAGTTATTATTTTATAATGTAAATAACAAAGAAAGAAGAATTTGAAGAAGAATAGAACTTGAAAGATGGTGGTGAAATCATTACCTCTTCTTCGAGTTCTTCCATTTGATTTGATCAAAATGGATCCTTAGGTTGGAAATATGATCAAAATAAGGCCTCTATGTTTATGTGAGGGAAGTTGGAAGTATATTTGGACAGAGTTTGGTCGAACCAAAAGGGTTTTATGGTGTGAATAATTGGTTAGAAGTGGTGTCCTTTTATAAGGGGGAGGAGGGTCTCTTTAGGAAAAACTTAAAGTATAATTTTATAATAAATTCATATTCGGTTTATAATGGATCCAAAGTGGATTATTCAAAGTATAATATGTGTATGGGTTGAAATACTTTCAACTAATAGATTTTATACAGGTTTGGGTCACTATATTAACCTTATCTTTTAGTTTTAACTCTTAGTTAATTAGTTTGACATTTACCATGTCACTTTGTATTTTTATATTATACAGTTAATAAACGTACTATATGCATCCAAGAGACCCCCAAGTGGTCCATTAATTATACAACTATAATTATATAATTCTTTTTGATGAACCTTATATTTTTAAGAATAGAATATCAATTAATAATATATAATTTGTTTTAAAAACTCATTTATGTTAATTTTGATACTATTCAATAATTGATTATTGTTAAAGTCATAAAAACTTTATTAATTCGAATAAAATTCATTTAAGCAATACCAAAATGTAATAATATCCAATAAAATTAGTTTATTGCATCAAAACATTCAAATTATATTTATTTTAACATTTATAATACCAATTATTTGATTCATGCATTAATAAGAAAAATATTGCATCATTATTGTGTCATAAATAAATTTAATTATTCAATGTATAAAAATTATAAATAAAATACCACTATGTAGGAAATATTTGTATATTTAAGATGAATATTTATAGTAAAAAATATCACATATATAGCCCTATGTAAAAATTGTTTTTCTAAAAGATATATGCTTATGTCATTTTTGTATTTACTTTAACTGAATTAATATAAAGTGTCCTTATCACCTTCAAGTGGATCCATAGGGTCCCCAAATCGAAAAAATATTCCCATGGTCAGACATGTATCAAAAAATATGGTTAGGCCATGTTTTAGGATAATTTAGTATTTTTATAATATTATTGTTTACCCTTATTTACCGGATTTACCCTTTAACAATGGTAAATAAAATATTTACCGAAGTAATTATACAAAATGTCAAAAAATAAAAGTTACCTTCTTAAAAAATTTGGACCTCCTGATTTTAAATATGGAATTCATTTTCCTTAATTACAAACACATAAGTGGAAGAAATTTATTTAAAATTAATTCCCATTGTCGAAACAAAAAATGTGTTTTTAACAAATAATTACTATTAAAAGATTGACACTTTCTTATGTTCGATTTAAATATGAAATTATGTCTAATGAACAAAATTGGATTAAATGGTAAAATTATAATATAATTATACTTTAAAATCACTCAAATTCATAATTTATCACTATTAATTATTTCGATTAAAAAATTTGTTTTTAATTAAAATTTAATAATTTTCACTATTCATCGAAATATGAAAGTTATCCGAAAAGTACCAATATTTCACCCGAAGATAATTTAGATATTCCAAATTCAAAAATGAAGTCTATTTTACCAAATTAAAAACATAAAAGTTTCATTTATTAATTTAAAATTAATTCCCGCTCTTAAAACCAAAAGGCCTATTTTTAAGAAATAATAACTGTTAAAAGTTTTACACTTGTTTATCTCCAATTTCAAAGTGAAATTACATACAGTGATCATCATTGGATTAAATGATAAAAATATAATATATTTATACTTATATACCCTTAAAATGTATAATTTAACAGTATACATTTTTTTGATTAAAAAATTTGTTTTCAGTTAAAATATAGAATTTTTCTCTATTCACCCACATATGAAAGTTATCAGAAAACACCAAAAAATTATTTAAACTAAATTATTATGTCCAGATTATAAATAGTAAGTTTATTTTGTCAAACAAAATATATAAAAGTTTCAAATATTGGATTTAAAAAAGCTTCGCCATTAAAAGTCGGTAAAATTTCATTTTTTGAAAAATACTTCTTTTATCTGAAAAAAATGTATTTGTTATTACATTATGTCTAAGAAACTCATAATATGGATTCTAAAATTATAAGGATTATAAAAAGATTAAAATTCAGTAAATACTATTCATAACCTCTTTTTAACAACTTGTTTGGTAAGTCATGGTGTGCTAGAACTCGGTGTTGCGTGTAGTGCAAGTTATTAAATTACATTGAAAAAATAACGTACTATGAAATCATGGGGTGTTACATTGTTTCCTTCTTCAATAAATTGCGTCCTCACAATTTGAAATTATTTTTTGAAAATAAAAGGTTGAAAATAGAAAATACCTTTGATAAAACCCACATCAGAAATTAGGTTAATAAAATTTATTCTTAATAAGAGGAAAAAAGAAATAAAAGGGTCACCAACAAATTATGATCTCGATCAGGTGAACATTGGGGGAAATTAGAGACATATAATTAGAGGAAAATGTAATTATTTATAGGTTGTGATTGAGGTCATCAATCAAAAACAAATGTAAAATTGAGGGCCTTAAATTCATCAATCTATGATGATTTAAAATATCATCGGTTCAACAAAACATATGGTATTAGGATAACACATTTTCTGTTTTAAGATTCCTTAACTAAAGTATAAGAATTAATTTCATCACAGAATAAGAGAAGAAGAAAAATATATACTTGACAAGTAGAGTCCCATCCTTTAACTAATTTCTACCACAACTCATCTTTCACTCTAAAAGATAATAGAACAAAAAAATAATATTCTATTTATCTTATTAATATAGGGTTCAAAAAATGAATTTATAATTCATCTACCATAGCTTTTTTTTAAACTACATTATTCAATCCAGGAGATCGCGTGGGCCAGTGATAGGTGATACACCTTTTTCACCCTTCGGTTGCGGGTTCAAATCTCACGGCCTTGCCAGACATGACAGGTTGTCGCCTGACCTCCAGGTTATCCTTTTATGGAAATTCAAAAATAATGTCAAACTAGAATTATCTAAAATACTCTTATTCAAAATCACAGTCCAAAATTTATAAGCAAGGTAAACACAAATAAGATCCTTTTTGTCGCATAATAACATGTGAACACCTTCATCATGTTTTCATTTAAAACACTGCAACATCTTGAATTACCATAAAACCTTATTGATTACATTCATGATCCCCTATTACATAAAGAATACTGGATATACTCTTCAATCCAAAAATTTTGTAAACTCCAACAATGATGGAATATACAAATCATTTATCAGTTCCATGGTAGTCAAGAATATCCAATATAATTTGTCCAAATCAATCATGTATTATTAAAAAATCACTACCTCAGTATCAGAACCATATTATGGTTTATCTTTCTCTCAACCATATATTTTCCAAAAATTTAACCTGTTATTGAGTCACTTTTCATTGTTCCACACAATCTCAAGTCCTTAATGAAATAGTACTGCAGTACAATCCTTTTATACTCCATAATTATTATAACAATTATATTGTTGATACAACACTCAAATGACATAATTCTCTAATAAAAACATAAGAACTCTAATTATTCCTCTTCATATGTGGTAGTATCATAACTTTATTATTATCCAATAGCATCATTTGGGGCATACTATGATGATTTGGACATTGGTTTGCATAGTGTCCCAACTCCTCGCAGATGAAGCATTGTACATTTGAAAACTTTTTCTTACCCTTGAAGTCACGTACATGGTGTCCTTTTTCTCCACATTTATAACAAACTCTCATTCCTTTCAGGAACGTTCCAGGGTGTTTCTTCCCACAATTATCACATATGGAAAAATTATTCTTTTCCCTTTTCCCCTTATCTGTCTTTCTCTCTTCCATCCTTTTCTTCTCTTGCTTCCCTTCAAAGCCATAGGACTCGTAGAATTCTTTACTTATCTTATTAACACATGATACTATTTCTTCATATGTTGAGAATACATGGGAGACTATTTCCCTTCTAAATGTTGGCATAATACCGTGAAAGATATGATCTCTCTTACTCTTTGGATCATACATATTTATGGGGTTCACATTCCTTCTACTGGGTGCCATTTCTGTAAAATAGCATAAACTAGGTCAGTTTATGAATTGCAATGAATAATTCCAAATTTGTAAAATACCTAACGTAAATTGAATAGTTTATAGATATAATACATAATCATAAAAATGTTTTCATTGAGTAAGTATATACCTATAATCCCTCCATAATGGTCTGTAAAAAAATGAGATTTATCCTAAGAATATCCCCCAGGAGTGTCATAACCAAGAGTGCGGCAAGCCTCGTTGTCGTGCACCAGTTCCTGTTCAAGTCAAGCTCAAAGCGGTGTTTTCGGGTTTTACCCCTAGGTATATCTGTGCCAGAGCTGCCTATACCTTCTCATTTCTAGACAGGGATATATTTCTTGGAAAACTCACAAAATCTCTACAATACCAAAATTCTAGGAAATCATTCAATACTAATCCTCAAAGTCCATCTTTTCTCTATGTGCTCTAATCAGAGTTTATCTAAATCTAGCTTCCAAGGTTTGTAATAAACATCCTCTGATCCCAACTATAATGCCCCGACCCCAGTTACCCAGAGTCATTGCATTATTACATAACATTTTCATGATCACAAGAAAGATCAAATCTCTAAAGATCGATCAGTTTAGTATTATTGGAAACAAGATTCATACATAAGTTCAACATTACATCATGAATAGAAACACAACACAAATATATTTCATTAGAAATATACAAACCTCCTATATTATGCCTAAAAGTCACTCATAACTAACTTCTTCATATCCTGGGAAAATGAAACATAATAAAGGGGTGAGTGAAAACACTCCGTAAGGGTAAGTAATACATTAGAAAATGACATAAATATTAATCATGGTAAATAATTAAAACCAAGTGCCTTTACCAATAATAAACCTGAATACTTTTATGGAAAGAATATGAGCTGAGTAAATAACTCCATAATAAAACATAATCATGGGTATTCTACTAGTCAAATGACCACATGAACCATCAATATTATTTCCATAATTAGGTAATGTATAATGTCAGACATTCTGAAACATTTTGTCAAGGCCTCGACCAAGACGTATAAAAATGATTAAGGCATCAGACAAAACCATAAATCAAATTGGGAAAGGGCCTCAGCCAATTCCACATCTAGTTGTCTCAGGAGACCTACTGATGCATCGAGGAGCTATAGCGAGCTCCACCCGTCACTTACTTAGTCCAATACATTCCTCATAAGAAAAGGCATAAACATATCATAACATTTGTATTAAAAATAGAATATGAAATGTCAATAATTTAACCATAAAACATGAATGGTATAAATGTAGCACAGCCATAGTCAAACATATCACAGAACCTTCAATACAATATGGAAGTTTTGTATCATAATAAATCAACTCCAAATAAACATAAAATCCATTAAAGGATATTGACATAGATGAAATCCAAACTCGTTTTAGAGAAATATCTCTTTCTGTTTTGAAATAATTTAAGAGACATATAATTATAAAATAAAACATTTACTTTGAAAATATTTTTATAAGCTTTTAAGGGATGCTTCGACGATTTTATAACGGCGGAAAATTACTGCCCCCGCAGTTTAAGTTAAAAAAATACATTCTTACCTTAATTCTTTCGAAAAGGTTAAAAATGACCTTGTTTAGAAAATGATGGAAATATTCCTTTATAATAATCTTATAAGAAGCCAAAAAAAGGATAAATGGATTTAACCCATAGTAAGAATGATTTGAATTACATTTTTAAGAAACATGGATGTGGATGATAAAGAGGTCTCAGCAGATAATTACGTATAAACAACCTTGGATAATGAAGAGATTGTGAAATAAACCCTTACCTTGTACCTTTCCTTGATCGAGGGTAGTTTAACCTCCTGTATAATGGTGAAATAATTGTTATTAAATTATACATGAATTATATACATTAATATGATATCATATATGATATTTTTAAAATTGCTTTGTTAATAATATCTTAGTTTTATCGTTATTTCGGGTGTTAAATTACTCGTTTTCTTTTATATGTTTTGTTACATAAGTCATGTTTGTTTTGGATAGGTTGTATATCATTTATATCCAGAATGATATCAAGTCCTTAAACATTATTTTTAATCATCAAATGATAAAAATACTTGAATGGATATGAGGGAGAATGAATCTCATCGCGTTCGTGGAGACGGTAGTCCGTACGTACGCATGAGGGACAATATCATTCTTTTGATATTAGAGTAATATATAATAGGATGTTATATAATATATAAAAAATCATTATCATGTTATATGTATTATTTACATTAATTACACATCATTATTATACCCATCCAAATAATAATGTATTGAATAACAATTACATCATGACGTGGAGACGGTAAGCCGAACGTACGCACGTATGGTGACATGTCCTTCAAGGGATGGATTAAATAATGAATTTGGTTGTACCATATTTATAACAGCATCACAATATATAAAATATAATGGTGTTATTATTTTATAATGGAAATAACAAATAAAGAAGAAGTTGAAGAAGAATAGAACTTGAAAGAGGGTGGTGAAATCATTACCTCTTCATCGGGTTGTTCCTTTTAATTTGATCAAAAGGGCTCCTTAGGTTGGATTTCTGATCCAACTAAGACATCTAGGTTTATGTGAGGGAAGTTTGTAGGATAGTTGGACAGATTTGTGCCGATCCAAAAGGGGATTATGGTGTGAAGAATGGGTTAGAAGTGGTGTCCTTTTATAAGGGGGAGGAGGGGCTCTTTACAAAAAACTTTAAGTACAATTTTATAATAAATTCTTATTAGGTTTATAATAATTAAAAAGTGTATTATTCAAAGTCTAATGTGGGTATGGGTCTAAAGCCTTTCAACCAATATATTTTGGACAGTTATGGGTCACTATATTAACTTTATCTTATAGTTTTAACTCTTAGTTAATTAGTTTGACATTTACCATGTCACTTTGTATTTTTCTATTATATAGTTAATAAACATACTATATACATCCAAGAGACCCCCAAGTGGTCCATTAATGATACACCTATCATAATATAAGTATTTTTTCAGAACCTTATATTTTTAAGAATAGAATATCAATTAATAATATAATATTTGTTTTCAAACCTTATTTATGTGAATTTTGACAGTATTCAATAATTGATTTTTGTTAAAGTCTAAAAAACATTATTAATTATAATAAAATTCATTTAAGAAATAATAACATGTAATATTAACCAATAAAATTCATGTATGGAATAAAAAACTTTAAATTATATTTATTTTCACATTTATAAACCACTTATTTGATTCATGCATTAATAAAGAAAGTACTGTATCATTATTGTGTCATAAATAAAATTAGTTATTTAATGTCTAAAAATTATAAATAAAATTTTATTATGTAGGAAATAATTTTATCTTTCTGATTAATATTTATAGTTGAAAATATAACATATAAAACCCTATGTAAAAATTGTTTTTCTAAAAGATATATGCTTATTTCATTTTTGTATTTACTTTAACTTAATTAATGTAAAGTGTCCTTATCACCTAAAAGTTGCTCCTTGGGGTCCCAAAATCGACCCAAAGATGACCATGGTCGGTCATGTATCAACCAATAGGGTCATGACACGTTTTATGGTAATTTAGTATTTTTAAAATATCATTTTTTACCCTTATTTGCCGGATTTACCCTTTAACCATGGTAAATGAAATATTTACTAAAGTAATTATTCAAAATGTCTAAAAATTAAAGTTACCTATTTAAAAAATATGACCTCCTGATTATAAATATTGAATCCATTTCTCTAAATTCAAAACACAATAGTGGCAGAAATTAATTTAATATTAATTCTCGTTGTCGAAACAAAATGCGTGTTTTTAACAAATAATAACTATCAAAAGATCGACACTTTCTTATGTCCGGTTTAAATATGAAATTATGTCCAATGACCAACATTGGATTAGATGGTAAAATTATAATATAATTATACTTTAAAATCACTCAAATTCATAATTTTTCAGAATTAATTATTTTGATTAAAAAAGTTGTTTTTAAATAAAATTTAGTAATTTTCACCATTCATCAAAATATAAAAGTTATCAGAAAAGTACCAAAATTTCACCCTAAGCTAATTTAGATATTCTGAATTCAAAAATTAAGTCTATTTTACCAAATTCAAAACATTAAATTTGCATTTATTAATTTAAAATTAATTCCCGCTATTAAAACCAAAAGTCGTATTTTTAAGAAATAATAACTATCAAAAGATTGACACTTGTTTGTGTCCAATTTCAAAGTGAAATTACTTAAAATGACCATAATTGGATTAAATGGTACAAATATAGTCTATTTATATTTACATACCATTAAAATCTATAATTTATCAATATAAATTATTTTTATTTAAAAAGTTGTTTTCAGTTAAAATATTGTATTTTTCACTATTCACCCAACTATGAAAGTTATCAGAAAATCACCAAAAGATTATTGAAACTAAATTCTTATGTCCCGATTCTAAATAAGAAGTTTATTTTGTCAAATTTAATATATAAAAGTTTCAAATAATGTATTTAAAAAGGCTTCTCCATTAAAAGGTGGTAAAATTGCATTTTTTGAAAATTGCTTCTTTTATCTGAAAAAATATGTATTTATTCTTACATTATGTATAAGAAACTCATAATATGGATTCTACAATTATAAGGATTATAAAAACATAAAATTTCAGTTAATACTATTCATAACCTCTTTTGAACGGCTTGTTTGGTAAGTCATGGTGTGCTAGAACTCGGTGTTGCGTGTAGTGCAAGTTATGGAATTACATTGAAGAAATATTGTACCATGAAATCTTGGGGTGTTACAATTTCAACCCTGGGATAGCTCTCCCATATTCCTCATGCCTCCCACCACTAATTATGTTGATTTTAAGTGTAAATCATCGAGGTATTGCGTTGATCTCTCAAGGTAAAACCCTCCTCCAATCCCCCTCTTCCTTCCCCTCTCATTACTTATTGTTTTCAAATTACCTCATGGTCATGTTAACATAGGGTGTTTATTTATCTTAGATTATGTTTTAGTTTTATCTTGTTAAGGGATTATCTTTGTAGATCTATGACTTTTGAACCCTCGTGGAGTGTTTTCAGTGGTGCTTCTAACATTGAGCAATTCATCAGAGGAAGGTTTTCGCAAGATCTTATTTTTTTAATAAAATAGTCATTATTTTTATGAAATTAACACCTTATTTTATTATAAATATTTATTTAGAATCCCTGGTATAATTATTTAGTTTGTAAAGTAATGTCTTATGACTTTGATTATGATAAATGGAATTGTTTTTTTCAATAACACACAACAAGTGCTTGATTAAAAGCCCTGTTATATTTTAAGAGTAATTTTTGATGTGATAAGAATGTTTTGGTTTTTTTGAATATATTGGTATTATTATATATGATTTATTAGGTGACTAATATGGGCTTCCTAAGTGCTGTTGGTTTTATTAATGAAATTAGGAAGGATTTTTAGGTAATTTTGGCATGTATTACCGATGAATGGACCATTTGGAAATTTTATATGAAATGGATTACTGTGAAAAATTAGTGATAATGTTTTTATCAGATTTTGTAAATGATTTTGAAATGTAAAATTTCTTTTTACACAAATTTATGAATAGAGTATTTTTCATCATTTATAAACATTGATTTTAGAAATTCTTAATGGCATGTTTGAAAACATTTTGAGAATGATGAAAGTGTATATTATGAAAACCACTATTGGATGTTTCTCATGAAATGTATACATTTAATGGATGGAAATTCCTCAATGGTTAGTCCTTGAAAACCATTATCTGAGTTCCATGGTTAGGACACTTTGTGTTATACTTATTCAAAAGAATGAGATCATCCTTGGGGTTTCACTGGGTGAGGCATATTGTTTTATTATTATATATGAAATTGATTTGATTCTCAATTGGAATAGGTTGTCTCACCCCCTTAATAAATGAGACAAGGGAATGTGGCATAGTGAGATAATTTTTTGAGGATGATTGCAACACATGAAAGATTTTTCAAAAGCTAGTGAACAATAATAGGTGGATATATTTTTTTTTTCTGGGATTTTCTCATCGGTCTGTCCTAGGTTTGGGTGTCCGTTAGTATTTAGGGATATTTGATCTTAAACATTTTAGGCATCCATCCAAGGATAGATCTCCTGTATTAGTATGTTCTAGATTGTTCTTGATCTCTTAAGTCCACCTATGTCTATTGGCTCATAGTTTCCAGCTGTGATGAGTGTGATACATGTATGTTTATTTACAATTCCCTTGTCATATGATCAGTATAGTTCCTTCTCATATGGAATCATTATTAGAAAGTGATGTGTTGGTCACAAAAAAGGGTTTATGAAAAATGATTTCAAATAAAATTATTTTATCCAGTTTTTCAAATATAAAAATATTAACGTCACTTTCCCATTGAAAATTCTAATATCTCACTTATGGAATGTTTTTTGTTTCAAAATGAATGTGTTAAATGGGTAATACATTGTTTTTGAGTAAAGCATATAGAAATGAATACTTTTATACATTGTATTACAAACAATAAAATTGACGATTCATTTATTTTAAAGGGAGTTTATTGGGAAATCGATTATCATGCTATCCTACTGAGTTTTAATACTCACCCATAATGTTCTTTTCTTTTTGTATCCCATGTGCAGTTTCTTCTGGTTTTTAATCACTATCTGTGATGAGTGAACATTGTATTGGAGAGTGACACATGGGATCACATGGTGTTAGTGTGGTCATTTGGTTTGGTTGGATAATTTGGATAGTTTTTGAACCATTCAGTTTCATGTATAAAATATTTTATGTTAAATTCTATTTATATATTGGATTGTTGGTGCATCTTTTGGTTTTTTGGTTGTTTAATTTTTTTTGCATAAATTTTCCCCTTATGTACACTTTTGGTGTCTGACACTAGTTTCCATCCTGTGGAGATCAGGAAATCCATTGATTTTATGACATGGATTGGGTCAGGTGACCAGTTTAGGGTTAACCTTGGTTGATTTGTGACAAAATGGTATTAGAGAAGTTCCGATATTAGATGACCTTGATTTTCAAAGATACATTTTTCATATGGTGAGGTCATGTTTGATGGAATATGATTATTTGGACTCATGGGGTTGGTGAGGGAAGAGCTTCAAGAACTATTTCTTGTTTTGATACTTGGTTTTTTATTATAAGTCTAGTTTTGTTAGTTTTTAGGTCCTTAGGGATAATTTGGTGACTAAGATACTACAAGAGAGTTATGCCAATGGTCACCAATAACAAGAAGGGAATAGAAAGACAAGTAGATCTAGGGGAATGGCTCTAGAAATCTCCCTATGTTGATGGTGTGTGTGGAATATGGCCTCTAACCATAAGTTTAAGGAACTCCCCAACACTGGTTCCCTCTTGTGGGACTCCTTGATTCGTCTTGTGCTCTGAGAAATTTATTTAAAAATTATTGTTTGGGAATTGTGGAAACTAGTTTAAATGAAAAAGTATGATTTTTAAAAGCAGAAAATTCATTTTCATAATTTACATTAAGAAGTTTTTTAGATAGTTGTATTTTTGTTAATAAACAGTTTTGGTAAAGAGGAAATGGTTTAATTTGATTTGGTTTTCCTCTATCTAAGCATGTGGTTAGTTGAAAAAAAATGTTTTCAAATATAGGATTATTTTAATGTGGGAGTTCAAATTATATAAATTTTTCTGAAATTGGTTTTGAATGGATAGTGTTTTTCTAAATAGGTTTTGTGCAATTCAAAATGATTTTTGATCGTTTTGGGTAGTGGACTATGAATATAGGATTTGGTGAATTATTTAAAATTGAAAATGGTTTTTTGATAGGGAATGTTTGATTTCAAATTAATTTTGAATGAAAAATTTAATGTTATTTGATGAAATATTATTGATGAAATGGGATTTGTTTAATTTTTGGAAATTTTTTTTAATGAAATGAAAATTCATATTTATGGAAATATGTGGGATTTAATTATCAAGTATGAAAAAAACAATTGTCTGTGGAATTTTTAAAATGAATTTTTAACTTGGTTTTTAGTAATAATTTGGGAGGATCATGTTTTTTAAAAAATTGTTAAATTGATTAGTTTGGAATATGAGGTTGTTTTGTTTTGGTCTTTGGTGTTCACATGGGTTCTCACATGTGTGGGGGTTTGTACAAATGTGGATGATTCCTGGTATGGAATTTTGAATGGATGTTCAGGTTGTCACAATAATACTCATGTGAGTGAGGCTTGATGGAACACTATTGCTTAGTGTTAAAAATACACAATGTTATTTTATTTTTATAGTATTGTTTTAAGATGAAAATTGTGGGGTGTTTCTAAAACAATGGTTATATGTAAAGTTTTTATGTGTCTTAAAAATGTTGTGTATTTTTTATGCTCTTCCTCATGATCTTGATGTTATACACTTGTCATATGCTGCATTGAGATTCTTCTGGTAACTCATTCTTGAAGTGGTGTCTTAGCAGTGTTTTAGAAATGTTTCTGGGAATTCTTCAATCCAGTTTCCCTATGAGTTGGTGTTTGTTCATTGAGTAATTGTGGGTTAATGTGTTGGTTTTGATAGTACTTGTGGTTTCCTTGTCGCCTTGTTTTCACCCCCATAAAGATATGATGGATGATTTGGTATGGCTATGGATGGTTTTTCCTTCGAAAGATTTTCATTTGATCAACCTATAGATTTTGTTTGTGGGTTTCAAATGTTAAATCCTCTTGTTTTAATGATTCCCTATCCCATTTGATGGAATGGAGAATTTCCTAGGCTTAATATAAAATTAATATTATTATTATAGTTCTCTTGGGTGTATAAATGGTTTTCGGTGATGATTTTTGTGTCTTGTTGTGTTCCTTGATCATTTGTTTCCTCATTCAGATAGAGAGAGAATGTTGATGTGTATCCATAAGTCCCTATTTGGGTAAAGGTGTGTATTTGTAGTAAGTGAGTTTTTTGGTGTATTCTAATCCATTATTTCCTCCTAGGATTGTTATGTGGCTTCATGTGGCACTAAAAGATGGTGTTCTGGTTAGGTATTAGTAGCTCAGGATTATGAGGAAGTAGATTCTTCATAGGTCATAGGTCAATCCATAGGTCCCATAGTGATGATGATATGTAGTTAGGAATCCTGAGGTTTAAATAACTTCTCAATGTTTATGCCTTTACTATTATAGAGAGGTAACTCTAGTGTTTCTATTTTGGTTTCTCATCACTGTTAATTTCCTCTTAGCACAAAGTTTATGGTGGACCTACACATCATTATGTGTCTATGTTTATGACTTCTTGAATGCGAGTTTCCGGACAGTGTTCTTTTGTGGACTGCCCATGTGAGTTTGGAGTACTCTGGGATTTTATCCTTCCAAAGGTTATGAGTGGAGGGTGGTGATTGGATATGGTTTAATGGGATGAATCATTCAGACCCTTACCTTGCCTCCCTATGGGGTGTGAGTTTTTGTTCAATGGATGATATTTTGGCATAGTTCTTTCCCCCTCCATTTTGGAGGGATTAGTTTCAATTATCTTTATGTAATATTCATAACAACTGTCCTTCTTAGTTTGGGTATGTCATGGTGGAAGAGTTATGGTAGGCCTATGTGAGAAAGGACTGGTTCTGGTTCAAGTTTAATTTTCATATGGTCATTCTTAGTTGGTCTATAATGTGGGGGACACCCACTGATGGTCTCAATGAGATTTATCTTAATATTTTATCAGGTGCTAGTTTATTTTTAATTATGGGGAGTCTGTGTGGGCCTCCCCTCTTCTGGAGATTTATTTATGCTTTGGATTAAGTTTTATCTAGTTAATTTGGATTATTTTAAAGCTATAAATTTTTTACTTTCCTATATAGTTTGGTTGAGCATTGGGATTCATCAGAGTAGGCAGAACGATCCATTTATTGGTTTGGTTGTGGATATGGTGTCTTGATCCATCCTTGGTTCTCGGAATAAAAGTTTTGGGTTGTTGTTTTTTTTGAGAAATGGGTTTTAATTATGTTAATGGTGGGTGAAATTTTCTTGGATTAATAGTTTGGATAAATTTGATGTGGAATACGTATGTGTTGTTCAATTAACACTACTACAAATACGACTTTTATCAGCGCTAAAAATGGCCTTTAACAGCGCTATAAAAGCGATATTAATGCTGGCGAAGATAAAGGGGGGGGGGGTCCCCTTTATCAGCACTCCAAAAAGTGCTGATAAAGACCCCTTATATCAGTGCTAAAAAAAGTGCTGATAAAAGGGGTATTTTATCAATGCTAAAACAAAGCGCTGATAAAACGGTCCATTATCAGCGCTTTGTTTTCGCGCTGATAAAAGACACCTTTATTAGCACTTCCATTATCAGTGCTTTCATATTAGAATTGATAAAGGACCCATTTTATCAGCTCTTTTTTAAAAGCGATGATAAAAGGTAAAAAAATAGAAAAAAATACAAAAAATTAAAAAAAAAAATTAAAAAAATTAAAAAAAAATTAAAAAAAACTGCCAATCGGGGGGGCTTTATAGTGCTTGAACCCTCCCTTTTACATAACTTTTTCTCCCCCCTAAAGTGCCCCACGCACCTCCTCCACCCTTTAACAACGCTTTCTCCAATATTCCCACATGCGCGCGTGCCCCTGCCTCCACGAGGATTTGAACTCGAGACCTCCCCCCTGCGCGCCTAAGCCCTTACCCCTCCTCTATTTTGACTTCCCTTCCAATTCATGATATATATATATTTATATTTATATTTATATTTATATATTTAGTTATATTTATTCTTATAGTAATATATATTTATATTAATACATATATATAGTTATATTAATATATATCTCTATTTATATATATATATATAGTTATATTTATTCGTATAGTAATATATATTTATATTAATATATATATATATAGTTATATTAATATATATATATAGTCGTATTAATATATATATTTATTTATTTATTTATATTTATATATATCTCTATTTATATATATATAGTTATATTTATTCGGATAGTATTATATATTTATATTAATATATATATACAGTTATATTAATATATATATATATAGTTATTTTAATAATTATTTGTAGTGATATTAATATATATATTTATAATGATATTAATATAAATATTTATAGTAATATTAATATATATATATATATGTTGTTATATTAATATATATATATAGTTAATTAGATTAATACATTTATATATAGTTAGATTAATATATAGGTACATAAATAGTCATATATTTGTATTTTAAAAAAATGGATATTAGTTATCATTTAGATAAAGCTAATATATTTTATATTTAAATATATTTTATTATTTATATTTATAATTTAATTTTTATGTGTGAATATATAAAAAATATGTATATATTGTAATATATTTGATTATAAATAGAAGTGAATTATAAAAAACTATGAAATTTCAAAGAAATAATATCAATATTAATGTAATAGCTTCGAATAAATTCAGTCCCCACCAAAAAATCCAATAATACCCCGTTAAACGTGGCTGAAAATCCACAAAATGTTAAAAAATTGGGGTAACCCGACTAAAAACTCATTTTTGGAGGCCTTCTAGGAATTTTTGGACTCAAAAAAACCCTAAATTGGTTCTCTCAAATCACAAAGACGTAGTGCTTGTCGCAAGCCTTGATTTGATATATGGTAGAGCTCAAACGGACACCCGGATCAAATGTTATGGCCGTTTGAAATTAGAGTTGTGTTTTCAACATATTTTGGATATTTTTTTAATTTTTTTATTTTTTAATCTTCAAATTGTTATTAAATGACTATTACTCAATAATAATTAGCAAATTGTTAATTAAAAATATTTTTTTAAAATTTTTTATAATCCATTTTCACTAAATATCTTATATATTTAGTATATTATGTGTAAATGTATATTTATACTTATCTAACATGTATTTAAAAATTATATATTATATTTATATCAATATAACAATATTTATATATTTATATATTAATATATTATTTTTAATTAATTTTTTTTTGAAGTCGACCCTTTATCAGTGCTACTAAAAAAGCACTGATAAAGGGGGTCCATTTATCAACGCTAAAAAAAGCACTGATAAAGGGGGTCCCTTTATCAACGCTAAAAAACGATGATAAACGGCTGCCTTAATGACTGCTCTTTTAGTGATGATAAAGGGACCCTTTATCAGTGCTATTTTTAGTGCAGATAAAGGTACCCCCCCTTTATGAGCTCTTTTTCATTAGCGCTGATAAAGGTTTGCACTGGGAAAAACTATTTTTGTGGTAGTGTAACGTGTATTTTTGTGGATTTCAGGGGGGAAAGAATTAATGGTGAGGAGAATTATCATACCCGGTTTTTCATGTTTTGGATTATGATTTGGTTTGATGGGAATTTGAGAAATATTAATCCGGATCTGATTGTGATAGGTGTTTTGTTTTTTAGTGTTTCCAAGTCTATTTTTGTCCCATGTTTGGTCCTTCAGTCATTTCAGTGTTTTTGGATAAATCCCAAAAAATTGGCTTCTCAATACCCTACGTATAGTTGGCGCATGGTTTGATAAATTGTGTGACATGTACATAACATATCAATTGATGGTCCACAGTCATGTGGTTGATCCCTAGTAACTGTGTGGTCGATCCACCCATGGTTAGTGGTTATCTCATTGTTGGAGCATGGTTTGGTAAATCGTGCGGCCTATCGTTGTGACTTACTTAGAGATAAAATTTTAGGGTTTTCCAAATTTACCCCTTTTGGTTTTTAACCCAAATCAATATCTTCCTCCTCCATGTTTCTCATTTGAAACTATGAGGGATCTCCCCACATCCTCAAGCCTCCCGCCTCCTTCTAGGTTTTTTTTCATGTTAAAATCTTCAATGGTTTGGGTGGATAACTGAAGGTAAACCTCTCCTCTACTCTCCTTCTTCCTTATCCTCTCATTCCTTATTGGTTTTCTACTCACCCATGGTCATTTGGACCTAGGATTTTTATTTCCCATCAATTATGTTTGGTTTTTTCTCATTAATGGTTTTCCTTCAGATATATAGGGGTTTTGTCCCCTCATGGAGTGTTTTTCATGGTGTGTTGTTGTTGCACCATGGATCTGAGGTAGTTTTTCCCATGCAATTCCCTTTTTAATTTACAAATAGTTTGTTTCATTCCTTTCACACCTTCATTAATTTTTAAATATTTATGTATGATCCTTGGTTTAATATTTGTGGTGAAAAGTGGTGTTTTAGTCCTTGGTTTTTTTATTGATGGAATTGTTGTGTTAAATAATGCACACCAAATGATTCATTAAATGCCCAGTTAGATTTTTTGAGTAATCTGTCATTTGAGAGTCATATTTAGGATTTATGAATATATTGGTATTATGTGAAATAATTTCTTGGGTACCTTATATGGGATTCCCATGTGGTTTAGGTTTTTATAAATAAATGAGGAATTGATTTTAGGGAGGTTTGGCATGTGTTGCAGATGAATGGCTTGTTTGGAACTTTTATAAGAAATGTGTTGCCATAAAATTTTAGAATATATGATATAAGAATATTATGTAAATGAATTTGAAATGGTTTATGGTTTTTTTACACCCCTCTATGAAAATTGTATTTTTTATCATAGACAAATGTTGGTTTTTTGAAATGCATATAGGCCCATTTTGAAACATTGTGAAAGTGATGAAATTTTTTATTATGAAACACTAGGATTGATGATTATCATGTATTGTCTATGTATAATGGATGTAATTTACTCACTGTGTAATCCACTAGATCCATTTTCATAATTCCTTAATTGGGACTCTTAATGATCAATTGACACTTTGCAATGAGATATGACTATTGGGTGACTTGGGGTGGGCCCTGTTGTTGTATTATTTTTATTATTATATATTAATGTGATTTGATGTGTGGTTGGGATCAGTTATCTCACCAAATATATACATGATACATGGTAGCATGGAATAGTGAGTGAATTTTGAGAGAATTATTGCTGCAATGGATAGATTATGCACTAACCGGTGACCTATATTAGGTAGATATATTAGGATTACTTCCATGGGATTTTCCACTCAATCTATACAGAGGAAGTGTGGTTGTAATTATCTAGGGTACTTTGATCTTCATTGTTTAGGGCATACTTCTAGGTATGGTAAAAATGTATTAGTATGTTCCAGATTGTTCTTGATCTCCTGGGATCACCTATATGTATTGGCTCTTAGTATCTTGCAGTGATGACTGTGATACTTGTATGATTATTTACATTTCCCTTGTTATATAATCATCAAGGTGCCTTTGAATGTGGTAACATTTTTTGAAAGTTATGTGTTTGTTTCAATAAGGGTTTATGAAAAAAAATCAAAGAAAAAAATTTTATCCTCTTTGTACATGTTGAAAATATTAACATTTGTCTCCCCTTGACAACGTAAATATCTCACAAATGGAAAGTTCTTGGTTCTAAAATGGATAAGTGAAATGGGTCATACATTTTTTTGAGTAAAACATGTAGAATAGAAATGTTTTATATATTGTAGTTTAAATATTAAAATTTATGTTTCTTTCAATTTAAAATATGTTCATTGGGAAATAGATTATTGGTATTGCCTACAAAGTTTTAATACTCACTACTATAGTTCTTTTCAGTTTCTACCTTTGTGTAGATTATCCCTTATTTCGATTGACTTGGGAATTGAGTGATTGTTGTGATGGAGATTGAATAACGGGGTAATAATGATTTGGTGTGGTTTTATGGTTTGGTTGGTTTATTTATATATTTCTTGTACCATTCATCTTAATGTATAAAAGATATTCAGTTCAGTTCTATTCTTACATTAGACTATTGGTGAATCTTTCCTATCTTTGGTTGTTTAATTTTTATTGGGATGAATTATCAACATGTGTTGTTTTTTTAAGACTAGAACTATTTATCAGCCCATGGGGATTTGGAATGCCCTTCGGTTCATGCCATAGATTGGCTCGGGTGACTGTTTCAGGGTTGACCTAGGTTGCTTTGTGATAGGACTGAACCATAAACATCAGAAAAAATTAACCTACAAACATATCCAAAACTAATTTTATGGACATATTTCATCCTTATATGTTAATTTATTATTATATTACAATTATTTTATCAACATTACATGGAATTTTATTTTGGAATTCTCTCTTTTCAAAAACTAGAAGAGTGCTACTCACATCTCGTAAACCCCCCCATACCACACATTTCTCACCATAAAAAATTATTTCAAGAAATACCTTAAAAAATAATTTATAATATTCTATCCTTTCATACAATTATCCATAATTGGGGAAGAAACAAAAAATTGTATGACCTTCGTCGTAAAAAAAAGATATACCTGAAGAACATATAGCATTCATTAATGAATGTTTTTGTTTCCATTCATCATCAAACCCATTAAATTATTTTCATATCATTATTATATAACTTACTAAGTATATTCCATATAATATTATTTTATTATGTTATGTTTAATAAATAAAACCTCACAAACATCCATCAAATGGGTTAGGAAATTTTCGTTTGTGTTTACTCCACACTATAGCCTCATGAACTGATGTCAATCATTTTTTCATTACAACATTTAAAAGTTGGGAATAATGATAAAAATATTATTTATATTGTACATATATAATTTTTATTTTTTATTGATTATTATTATTATTATAAAAAACATTCTTTCATGATTACAATTTTTTGGTAATACCATAATATCATTCATGTGTATGGGGGACTAACACCTCATATAACGATGTGATTCTTTAATTATTAACATGAATCTTTTTAAGGACGGGTCTAATAGAAATTTTTGGTCTATATAAAATATAAAATATAATATATTTATAGTATATATATCATTTAATTTTCTTTCTCTCAAAATGAAAATAAAATATGAATCACATTCATGTGTACTTATGACCAACCATCTCCAGGAATAGTCTGTTTCATTTGTTATCACTAAATTTCATGGATTACTATAAATACTCATATACAGAATATATATAACATTTATATAATGTTTTAAAATATTTAAATTATTAAATTATGATATAATAATGAATTCCAAGAATAATAATTTAAAACATGTATAAAAAAATAGGTAATTATTGGAAACCTACCATTAACATAGACTTATTGATAACTGTGTAATATAAAGTCTTAAGAAAATCATATATGATATGATATATATGAATAAATTTAATTAAAATATTTATAATCATATTATATTTTTTATAGGAAATTTTAATGAGAATTAATAGATTCATGACTTAACGTAAGGGGATTTCTAGTTACACTTTTAATTTTCAAGTCTTAGCACATATTCACAACTCATTTATTTTGTGTGATGTATATACAACAATATGACTTATTATATCATGGATTTAATATATTTAATGGTATTATATATTTAAATTTATGTTCTTATTCCATGGATCTCATAATTCAAAGGTAACTCATGTTTTAATGGATTTCTATCTCACTCTTTACATTTTTGAGAAAAATGATATATTCACCACCAATTCATCTATATACTATATGTAATGCCCAAGAATTTATATTATTATTATTATAATATAATTTATTGGTATTTTCATATTCATTTTATTATATCTCTTTCATTGGTATTATGGATTAAATGTTACCAAATAGGTAAAGAAAAGTTTTCTCAATTTTCCTTCATTAAGAGATATATTATGTTTTCCTAATATATTCTTTCATGAGATGTATATATAGTCATATTGAAATAGAATATCATTAATTTAATATTCCTAATGATATTTTGGGTTTTATTTTATATTTTCCCATAATGGGTTTTAGGTTTCATTTGTATCTAAGACGTAATGATTTTATGTTACAATCACATCATTTATCGGGATAGTTTATGATTAAGTCTCAAATGATGAAATATCATGTTCTACCTTTCAATGATTAAAAATAATTTTATTATACTCTCTCTATTCATGATATATTCAAATAATATTACAGTTTTTATCTCTTTTCTACATAAAACAATTAAAAATATGTTATGATAAAAATTTGACTTTACTTCTCACTTTTGTCAGAAATATGTTTTCATGGAAAATACTATTTTCCTAAAACTTTTCAAAAAAAATTCGAAATAATATTTTAATATAATTTTAAATGAGTATTATTAATAAATATATATATTTTTTAAATGAATTTTCAATTAATTTTAAATCATTATCTATAATTTTTATGTTTATATTCATTGAAAATGGTTTTCATAATTTTTAATGTTTTATGAATAATTTATCAATGAATAAATGAAATTTTACTCAATAAATGTTTAAAATGAATTTTAAAATATTTATTTATATTTGTAAAATGTCATTTTTAAATAAAATGATCTAAAAATGAATGATGAATTTGATAATTATAGAAAGGTAATTTTTCTTAAGAAATAATTTGAGTGATCTTTAAAAATACGTCTCTATCTATGATGAAATCCTTTTAACTAGTTTCTAATTTAATTGGGATATAATCACAATATTCAGTTCATATCATATTTTTAAATGGTTTATGTTTAAGGAGATAACCTATTTATGAACCCTATTTCTCTTCTAAGAGTTATAACATGATAAAATTATTATTAAACTTACTTTTTTATATGGTTATAATATGAAGAAATGATTATAAAACAATTATCTTTTACATAGGTTTTGATATGATCAAATTTTATACTAAACATTTAATTTCATTGGTTATGATATGATTAATGTTTATAATCTTTTGTAACACATAAATATGGTTTTCGTTATGATATAGGGAGGACCTATATCTCCCTTTGAGGCATTGAGTAATGATAAGTGTTCTATGATCTAAGATGCTTCACATACGATTATAAAATCCCAAAGATGAGGGTACTTATCTTATTATCCTAGTCCCAATAATGATGGCACATGGGTGATTTTCCCATACCCAAATATGACGATACAACTGTGATTAGATAAACCACAAAGATGAGGGTACATAGGTGATTAGACAAATACCAACGATGAGGGTACATGGGTTATTATCCCAAACCCAAAGATGAGGGTACATGGGCGGTCATCCCAATCCCAAAGATGTGGGTATACAGGTGGATATAAGATTCTTAAAAAGGTGGGTACAGGATTGGAAATCTCAATCCCAGAGCAGGTACCTAGATGGTTATGCTAAGCCTATCATGTTATTAATGTATTGGTGGGTTTCCATGGCATGAAATTTTCTATGCTTATGTGAATTCCAAAAATTACATGTATAATTAAATTTTATGCTCTCACGGATCATGTTAATTTAATATATTCTTAATTATAACAAAAAACTATTAATCATTATTCCATGACTTGTGATTATGATATTTTATATGTAGGGTATGGTTTTGAAATTTTATGTTCTTGTTCTCATAGATTTATATTAATTTTATTCTAGTATATCTATTTTTCTTACCATTAGTGAGTATATAATCTAACCCTTTAATTCATTTCCTTTCCCCATATTATGAAGAATTTTATTATTTAGGAGTACCAAATGGGAAGATCATTATTAGAAATAGTGAAAATCATTCACAATATTAAAATATTGGGTTCCATGTATCAAAATACACTAAACTATTATTTCCCTAATGCAATTTTTTAAGTAATTCATCATATATTAACTAATGAATATGTAATATCCTATTATATTAATCACAGGTCTCTATATTTGTTATCTAAATAATGTTTTCCTTATCCTTTGAAAACGAGGGTTTGAAAATTATAATGGGATCACTAGAAATATTTATAATTATATTTCTAGGGATATATGAGGATAAGTCTTAGGATGACTTAACATATTGTAAAATATCATAGAATTTTAGAGAGACTAGTTTCAAGAAAAAAATCTACGTCGAGATATTACATTTTCATGTGGATCTAGAATAATTATACCTAGGGTTAAAAACCCCAAAACATTATATTGAGCTAGAATCTATCAGTAACTAGATCAAGATAAAAAAAAATTCAAACCCCATTTGACACTCCTAGAAGAGATTCATTAAAAATTCAAAAAAAAACTTACCAAAAAATCATGATAGATTAAAATACATGTTTACTATAGATAAACTATGATAAACATATCATCTCATAAATTAAAAATAATGTGCCTCGTTTTAGATATCCAAAATGATTTTTAAGACTATGTGATTTTCAATTATGATTAGTGATTCTCGTACAATGAATTATTTTCTATGTCAATGGATAGAAGCTAAAGGAACCATGTCAATGAGCCATTCAATTGACAATGAAATGATTTTACTATAGAGAAATAAAATGATATTTGATAAGTAATGAAAAAACTCATTTCAATGATCATACTTCTTTATCAGGCTATGAACTATACTAAGATTACAAACTATTAGTGGGAAATTTTTAGTCCTGAATACTTCATGAGGCAGTGTGAAAAATATTTTAGTGGAAAGACTGGCCCACTAAATGATGAGAAATTAATTTGTACCAATAAATATATATTTTCCATTCATCATTAATCAAAACATTAAAATGTTATTTGGGTTATCCATTTCTTGGAGGGTGAAGGAAATAATTGGTTTAACATTATCCAAAAATTTAAGAAAGAGGATAAAATTTAATCAATTGATTGATATTAGTTGAAGAATTTATTTTTTAGTACATTGCTTCACCTAAATTTTTTTCTAAAAATGTATATTGGAGTTTCCCATCAATATTATTGTTATGATAAAAATAGAATGATTTAATTTAAATGAAACTATAATAAAATATACATTTAATAAGTAGACATTTACATTATTCCCAATGTGTGGAAGGAAACAAGGACGAAATTGTATTATTTGGAATATTAATTTTTGGGCATGTGGAAACAATAGTCATCGAGTAGCTGAATGTGGAAGTAGTGGGAATAAAGATAAATCTCTATATAATTAACATCTCACAATTTAGTGTTTCAAATGTATGGAGTTGGGACTTTAAAAAATAGATGTACTAGGTGGGATGAGAAGTAAGAGAATCGGTAAGGAGGTTTTAGTAATGGTTATACCTTTTTCAAGAAATGAATTTACAAATCACATATTAATTGAATGATTTATTAAAAAATAATTTTAGGAGTCCTAATAAATGTCTTATGAATGTAATGGAATAATTTATGTTTTTATCTATATGGATTCTAGAGTTATGTTATATGGTTCCATAAATATATAAATATTTTTCATTATATGTTTTTTGTTTATATTTTGAAAGAATATGTTGAATTTTTATGATAAAAAATAAATTAATGGGGATGTTTTATTTTATAGAAAACACATTGTTATGGGAATATAACCCTTAATATGTTCTTGATGTTGAGAAAACAGTGTTTAGTTTGGATAAAGAGAAGCTGGATAAAAATAAATTAAATTGGATTTTACTGATTAACTAGGAGAAGAATAATGACATATAGATATAATGGTTTACTCTATTTTGGATGAAGTTTTTATAATTTTTTGATTAATCTAATATATCCAAAAATATATGATCAATTTAAGTAATTATGAATTATTAATGTTTTCAATATGGTTTTTCGGTGATTCATGTTATTAATGTAATCCATGAAATTTGATGATCATGGTATTCACCTGTTTGGAATGAAAAATCGATATCATTATAATTATATATGGTAAATCAATTTTAAGATGATTTTATAGAATTTAGTGACCTTATTTTTAGTGTTCTTTTATTTTCATATTTCAGATGAATCTAATGTGTTAACCATTTTTTAAATGAATTATATTGAGCAATGATTGAGTTTTTAGAGAATAATGTATTCATTCACCAAATGATGTTTTTGTTTATTGTAAGACATAGGTTTAACATTATGTTATAATGATATCTAAAGGTAGATTAAATTACTTATAATTCAATTTATGGGTCTTATGACCCGTTAGTTCTTCAGAAACAAAAAATTCAATATCATTTATCATAGAACGAGATGAAATGTAAATTGTTTAAGGAATAATCACAGTGTGATATTGATTATTTGAAATGGAAATAAATCATGTAAGCATATATCCTTGTTAAAATACCTAAACATTAGGGAAACAATCGTGAAATAAAATATTATCCAATTTCCATCATTTTGTTGATAACGATAAACTATTTCCACCAATTTGGGTTACAGTTTTGTGATTTTTAAGATTCTTTGGGTCACAAAAAATATTATGATAAATGATCTATGAAACTCTCTATAATTATTTATTCTTTTCTTCTATGTCCAAAACTTCACTTCTTATACATATTCTTCTATACGGAATCCAATATAAGAGATAATCAATGAAATAGTTATATTTAATTATTTCATATTTTAGGGGATGTTATGTTTTTGATATTTACTTTTTGGGATTCTATTAAAGTAAAAATAAATTATTAAACCACTAATAAACTATATTAATTTGTATGGAAAATTAATTTTATGGGTGGTATAATGTAACAAATGTTTTTTTAGGAATTAATTATTTAAATAAATGATAATCCTTTAATGGATTACCTTTCACGCTACCCCAAGTTATGATTTATTTATACAAAACCCAAATTTATGATTTAAATACATGAAAAACTAATATTAGATTATTGCACACACAAAAACATGTTTTTATAGTGTTATAAACAATTTCGAGTGTCTTCGATGGCACTCATTACACTCAAGACCTATTTTTACCAAACTAAAACATACTATTAATATTATTAAAAAAATATGAAAGATTTTACCATGATATTGGGATTGTCGGTTATAATAGTATTAACTATATTATGGAAATACATTTTACACTTGTTTATATATTGAATTATTGGGTGAAATATTTATTAGAAATGAAAATAAAACGTTTATTATAAGAAAATGATTCCTTTCTAGGAAAAACATTTTTATGAACACAAAAGTGTTTTATATAAATAAATTAAAAACAATCACTTTTAGCTTATTATTTTAATTAAATTTATATTTTAAAAGTTCAATAAAATTTTTAATATTCATCTAATATGTTTTATAGGAAAAAGATAACAATAAAACCAATTCTATAATTAAAAGAAATGTTTTTCAAAAAAAAAAATTTATGGAATAATTATTTTAAAACTAAAATTTTTAAACATTAGAAAATTATTTTTATAAAATAATAAAAATTATTGAATTTTTAATATCAAAATTATATGAGGGATAATTTTTTATTTATCTAAGTAGTTTAATTTTTGTAATAATATTTAAAATTTATGAATTTTAAATGAAAATTACGTTTTGGTTTAAAAATTCCTTATTTTTAAACTCTATTTTGAATTTTTATAATACATGAGTAGTGTAATTATAAATATATTATTCTAATTTATGTTATTTGAGTTATTTTTAATTTTAAGTTTGATATAAAATCATTACAACATTTTCAAAATTTTCACTTTTAAAATCCAATTTTCTCGACACGTCTTCTCGATTAATTTTAAATTAAACTTTCCACTTGGGTGAATTGAATTTTTAAAAATGTATTTCATATTTTTAAATATAATAATTTATATTTTATAACAAGAAAAAAATAATTTTTTTAATATCATTAGTGAAATAGATAAAATTAATCAGCCTGATTAAGAGAACAATGAGTTTACCCTGGGAGAAAACATTAAGAATAATGGAAATAATGACATAGAAACATTTAAAACACCCATTGGATAGAAATATTTCTTCCATATAAATTATTATAAATATATCTCTCCATTAGTTTATCCACATTACATGAAAAATTGTCGGTGGAATTCTCTCATTTTGAAAATTACAAGAGTGTCACTCACCTCCCCTAGAATAGGCCACCACTCCCCCCACTCTTCACTCCATAAAAACCAATTATTTCAAAAAATACCTAAAAATATATTTTAAAATTTCATATATTCATCCTATAATCCTTACTTTACAAATAAATCCAAATAAGTAAGTCCTTTAGTTCAAACCAAAAGGAGATACCGGAAGAAGAGGTAATGTTCATCAACAATCATTTTTTGATTTATTTCCTCCTCAAACACATTAAATTAATTATATATAATTATTATATAATATCCTAATATTAATAATTATTATTAAAGGTTGTTGTTGGTTTGTTTATGACTCATTATAGTACATATTTCCACCAAAAGGGTTATGAAATCATAGCTCGTGTATACGACAGACTACTATCTAACGAACTGATGTTGTTTTTTTTCTTACCGCCCCTCAAGATTTGAAATATCAATGTAACTATTGTTTATAAATGAAATATTTTTTTTTATTTTTTTCTGTATCAGGGATTATTATATAAAACATACCTTCTTGCTTTCCGATTTTCGGGAATATGTTAACATCATTCTTGTGTACAACAAAATACTGCCTTGCAAAGTTGTATAATTTATTCACAAATTAAATGAAATGTATTAAGGATAGGTTCAATAGATATATGAGATATATATGACATAATAATTTTAATCTAATGATAATATATACATATATCATTTACTTTTTTCTGTATGATAAGAAAATTGAATGGGCATTGAAGAGTATGTATGGCCTACCATCTTAATAATCGGTGTGTTTCATTTCCCATCACTATATTGAAAGGATTAATATAAAAAATATATATCATATATATCATATTTATATAATTGTTTTCAATCTGTAGAATATGAAATCATAGTCTATTTAATAATACCTATAATAACAGTTGAAAATCTAGCTGAAAAACAAAGTTGTTATTACCTGAAACATGATATAAACATTTAATTGTTAATAAATGGACAATCTAATGTCATAATTAAATAATTAACGACATAATATATAATAATTTGGTTCTTTTATATATTTATAATAATCCTATATTTATTATACATGTTTTATGAATGAGAGATATGAGATCCTAATTATTTGGAAAGGGGATTTCAAGTTTTACTATTATTTCTACTAGACCTTTGACATATTCACTATTGACTGACTGATAAATATTTTTTATTAATAAAAACCTTTTGAGGTAAAAGTGAGAAATCGTAAATTCCAACAAACAACAAACATAGTCCCACAGGAAAAACCAGAACCAACCTATTCCAAGTAAAAGCAGCAATCGCTATCTCCACAGAAGGACCACTCGGTGATCCCTTGCAAGCACGGTCCCTCCCGATGGCAAGCCATCACTCTAATCAACCACATCCAAAATGACCTTCAGAGGAAGGAGAAGCGTGCTTTAACCTGCCGGAGCTGATCTGGCCCTCCACCATTTCCACCCACAGCAAGGATAAGAACTCAACAAAATATTAGTTAGGGAAGACATAAACAGAATTATTGAAAACAAATTGAGTTATACCAGAATTCCTATCCCTAAACAGTTTCCTGGATAGATTATCAAACTTTAGAAACGGATCCCCCTTTATCAGATCTTCAAATGAAGAGGTCAGTTGATTCCACAGCTACAAGTACTCCTCAATTCTGATCAACCCCTTGTTGAAGCCTCCAACCAGAATCGTATCCTGTTTGTCAACCCACAAATATTGTTCCTCATTAAGGTCCACTTCAAGGTTCCAACCCATCATTTTGGCTGCCTCCTCCTCCGATGCATTATGAAATAGCACATGTTCTATCACTACATCATCAGAACATAGAACAAAGTCCGAGGAAGTTTTAGGCTGTTCACATGATTTTATTGGGAACCTGACCTTCTTGTCCATTTCCCCAACTATCATCTTCCTTGCTAACCGGGTCCTCAAAGGGGGAGGAAATGAGGAATAATCCTTTCGAGACCTCCTTCTCCTCTTACTCCTGTTGTTTCTTGAACCAGGCTCCTCATTAGAAAACCTCCTACTGACCTCATCAAATTCTATCTCCCCTCCACCGAGAGCACACTCTGGGGGAACATGCCCCTTGTTTTGACCTCCCAGAGTGAGGCCATAAATACTCTCCCTGTAGTCTTTACCTTCCTCAGTCGAGGCAGATGGTTCCACACTCGGAACCACTTCTTTCAATCCTTCAAACCTGTTTCTCAAGATGACTGGGAGCTAGTTTGAAGAAATCACCCCCGACAGCATTTCAGAACCCGAACCCCCTGGAGGATGGCCGCCTAAGGAGGAAGCAGACTTCCCATCCTTTTCCCCTGCATTACATTCTTTATTCACCTCCCCCTTGAGAGAAAGGGACTAGTTCAAGGAGCATGTATCAACACTGACCAATTCAGTGCTGCTTAGAAGGGGCTGCTCCGCATCATTTGGGTTTGATGGAAGGTCGAGACCACGTCCCATGAATTGATGTCCACCACTGTTATCATTATCTTGAGTCTGCAAGGAGGGCTCCACCTCCCTACCAACATTAGACTCAAAGACATTATCCGTGAGATCCTCCTAGAGCCTGCTAAACACACTAGACACTGAGGGGTTGTCACCCTGTTTTGCAGCAGGAGCAGTGTGTTCAGCGACACTGAACCCATTTCCTTTTGGTTCGTTATCCCCTTTCGAAATACCTCCATCCTTCACAGCATCAACTTTTCGAAGACCATTGTGCCGGCAGCAAGCCACGGTGTGACCCAGTTTATGGAAAACCGAACAATAATCTATCCAATGATCGAAGATCACCGGCTGCTTGCATCGGACCTCCTCAGCAGCCTCAATCCAGATCGTCTCCACCGGCATCCTAGAGGTGTCAACCTCCACGCACATTCTTGGGTTAATCGGGTGGCTAACCGAGGCTGTACGGGAATCAATACACAGAAATCGCCCAACCATGTTTCCCAACACACGCATGATCGCAGGATTTTGAAAGGAAAGTGGAAGTAGGGGCAAACTAACCCAGACCGGAACGAGCGGGGAATCACGATTCATATGAAAATCGTAAGACCATCTGCATAAATGAAATTCATACCTACCGCACTTCCTGGGAGAAAGCGATAGTGAACGAACCAAGTCCTCCGATGTAGAGCAACGAACCATCAAACTCCTCTTATCCAGCAAACCAACAACCTGCTACAACTGAAGTCCCCAAGATTTGGCAACGAACCTATCAAAATCATCCACCGAAGGTCGAAACTTCCTGAATCGCACAACCAAGGTTAACTTGAGGAGAGTCTCATCTTCTGAGATCTCCCGACCCGAAAGAAGGACCACGGGGTCACCGTTCTGTAAGCCATGAACCTTTTGGTCGATCTGGATCTCAGGGAATGGAGGGTACAAATCAGGGTCAGAAAATTGGGTGAAACGATTCCGCCTCAGGACCAACTTCTCACCCCTCCCCCTCCGGCTTGCAGCGGATGGGGGAGAACCATCGACCCCATTAGGGTTAGGTGACCATCACCTCAAGCATCACCGCCGAGAGAACCGCCCAAGGGAAAATATACAATGGGATAGGGTCAAATATGACATATTCAATATTCATTTCTTGTTTTTTGTATATATACTGACCTATGACATGTTATATCATGGAGTTAATTTATATAAGGATATAAAATTATTCAATGGATGTAAATTTTTCATGGATCTCATGATTCAAATGTTACTCAAATATGAAGAGATTTCTATCTCACTCTTTACATTTGTTAGACACATGAGGTATTCCACACTTATTTTTTATATGGGGTGGATGTACATCCATGTAATGTATTTTATGATTTATATAATAAAATTTATTGATAGTTTCATATCCATTTAATTATCTACCTTTCATGGATATTACGATTCAAAAGTTATCAAATAAGTAAGGGAAATTTATCACAAATTTATTTCTTTGAGACAAACATTTTTTCATGCATCTATATTTTTCAATAGTTTTATAAATACCCAATTTATTATAATATATTAAATATTCATATACTCATGATATTTTATGTTTCATTTTATTTGGTACATTATGGGGTTTATGGTTCATTGTTTTTAGAGTGTTAATGATTTTATGTTACAGTCTCATTATTTATCAGGTTTGTTTATGATTAACTCTCTAAAGATGAAACATAATGATCCAAGTATAAATAATTTTTATTAATATTCTTCTAATATATTTATACTTGATATATTAACGTAATTGTACTATTTTTTGAATATTTTTTTATATAATACAACTAATAAAATTTTAGGAACACTCGACATGGTTTTCCTCTAAGGTGTGACATCTGTTTCAATTAAAAATAATGATCTCTAAAAAATATTTAATTTTTTTATATTATATTTGTAATTAATTTCTATTGAAAATTATTATAAGGTTTTTTTTGAAAGTTTTTTTAATTTATTTTCAAATATTTATTCATAATTTTGTTGGGTAATTTTATAGTAAAATGTTTTCAAAATGTTTTCTATTTTGAAAATAAATTTTCAAATAAGAAAGAATTTTTTATTCAGGAAAATATTTAATAGAATTTTAAAATATATCCTTATTATTTTCCAACCTTATTTTAAAAATAGGATTTCTATAATGTTTTATCATAGTAATTTTCAAGAAAATTTTATTTCCTTATTGAGTTTTATGAGTGATCTTTCAATACCCTTCTCAATCTAAGAGGAAATTATTTCATATAATTTATTATTTAATCAGTATATTATCCAAAGAGACAATTTTAATTATTTATTTGAATGGTATATATTTAGGATGAATTTTGTTTATGAAACTCATTTTTATTTGACAGGTTATACTATTACAAAACATTATCAAACATGCTTCTGTTCACGAGTAATGCTATAAATAAAAGTTTATCAAACCTATCTATTTACCAAAGATCATGATATGAGGAATTTCTATGATACCCATTTTATTTAATTGTATAAGATATGATGCTGTTTTATGATTTTTTTGTCCTCATAAATATAGTTTTCATTATGAGATGGGTGGGACCTATATCTCTCTAAAATGCATTATATAATGATAAATGTTCTATGATCTCATAGGGTAAACAAGTGATTGTCCCTAAAACAAATATGGTGGTACAATCTTGATTATCCCAAGACTAAATATGAGGATATATAGGTGATTATTCCTAGCCCAATGATAAGGGTAAAAAGATGATCTTCCAAAGCATGAAGATGAGGGTTCATTATTATTCATCCCAATCCTAAAATGTTATGAAATTAATTGTGGGAATCCTTCATAGATGGTTTTATATACTTGTTTATATGCCTAAACTCCATGTATTGTGAAATTTAATGCCCCCATGGATCATGTTATTTGATTATGTTATGAATCATGTCTTACAAAAATCCAATATTTATTCAATAGTGAATGATTATAATCATTGATATGAATGTTGTGGCTTTCAAATGTCATTATCATGTTCCAAAACACTTATGTTTATATTATGATTACATATCTCATTTATTTACCATTTCTAAGAATTTGAGATAATCACTTATTATGTTTCCTTTACCCAGGTTATGAAGAATTATTTTATATGACATTATTAAATGGTATGTAATTGTGGGAATCATAGAATATATTTCACTATATTAAAAAAATTGCATGTTTCTCTAGAAAACAGAAAATTACATTCCTCATGAATGTGTTAATGTAATTCAATTAATATAAAATAAATGAAAATTCAATTTCTATAAATAATGTTTTTCTATAATATTCATATCAAGGGGAAATTAAAAAAAATTCAGTGACGTATGAACTCCACTTTATGAGTTATATATTGTTTAATATATCATTAATCAGAAAACATAATCAATATAGAAAGGAACAAAACTAAAAAACCAATCCATCTAATAAATAACTAGAATATTATGAATAAATAAGTAATAATCAATATGAAATTGTAAATAAATTAGAAAACATTCCATTTAATTATTAATTTTAGTATGAAACAAATATATAGATAATATCATTGTGAAAATCCTATGGATAATAAAAAAATACTTAATGATGAAAATGCCTAACTATTGGATGGCATGATCTTAGGAATCATGATACAACTATTTTCAAGTCCATACAAATGATTGTTTCAAACTATATTTAAAAATTTATTTACTAAAAAATTAATCATTCACCTAATGGGGATGTTTATTCATTGAGGACACATATAATTTGGTACCCCACAAATCAATGCATGTGAAAATCAGTCATGATGTATTGAATAATTTGTTTAATTCATCAATAATTTTCATTATCATCAATTATATGTATTGATTAATGAATAAAAATTTATCAATGTTTCCCCAAATGAAAAATTAACATTAAAATGTGAAAATATATTTATAAATGTTATATATATTAAGAAATAATCATATCAATGATATAAATAATATGTATATTTAGTATAAATTTAATTTATAATGAATATTACCATAATAAAGTTATTGTATCAATAGAATTTTTGTAATAACAATATTAAACTAGTAATGATAGGTTACCATTTATACATCAGGATAATATTTTTTACCAAAAAATCATGAAAAAAATATGTATTCATGGTAAATACATAAAAATTGTTGTACATAAACCACATTAAATTGAATTGGTTTATATTAAAAAATATCTATCAATGAAATGAAAATAAATATGAAATCACTTACTTTATGATTCCATTTGGTTGAACCTAGTTTAACCTCATGTCGAATGAGTTTAATCATGTTATTAATTTATGAATGGACCTCATTAAAATTTATAATATCATATATTTTCTTCTTTATAAATTATTTCACTCGTTTGAAAAAAAATTTAATTATTTTCATTATTTGGGGTGTCAATTTCCTTTTTTTCCCATGCACATTTTATAACAAATGTTTTTATTATTATGAATTAGATATAGATCCATAATCATCATAATGATATTAATGTTATAATTATTATTTTTTTGAATTATATATATTTTTATAATCATTCTAGAAGGATGGATATGGAATGTGAATTTCATAACTTTGTAGAGATGATAGGTCATACATACACACGGGTGAGGATACCATTCCATTAAAACAGGAAATTGTAAGGAAGTAGGTGACCTATTAATTTTAAAAATAAATATAATTTTTTATATATCATATATAATCATTAAATATTTCTGTATTACTGTCCATATAACATGTATGATAAAAATGAATCACAATGATTTGTGAGGGGGTAGTTCACCGTACAGATGAGCATCGTTATTATATTTTGAACAGTATAGAAAGTAAATTGGTAAATATGATATAATAATTCCACAGGAATAATAGTATCGTAAATATTGTATCCATAGATTAATTTATTCATTATATATAATCTTTTTATGTGATCATGGAATGAGATAAATTGGTTCTCGAGGAGGTATTCCTCCACACACGTGATCGATGATTTTTTCCCAATTTTATGGAAGAGGAGTTGGTTAAATATTATTCCATAAACATAAACAAAATATTATATTTTTGATATTTTATTATAATATTGGAATATTTAAGGCATTATTCCTTTTTTAAAATAAAAATGAAAAATAAATAGATTTATTAAGATTATTACCTTCTCATAGAAACATATAAGTTGGATATATTAGTAAGGAAAATAATTGTTGAATTTATTGCGGAATAAAATTTCTAGAATGTCGAAAGGATTTTGGGGACATATTTTTGGTAAGGTTATTAAAGCAATATTGGTTGATAACTGTGAGTGTGTAATGTGAGTGATTTATCTTTTATAAATGTGGAGGATTTGAATTTTTGAAAATAACTACAACTATTAAATATGTATAATTCACTCTCACCTCATGTGCCTCCAAAATTGGAACATAATAGAATATAGATATGATATGGTTGGTACATTCATAATTCATAAAAGAACATGTTTTAGACCCATATTCTATATCTTTCTAGTTTACATAGTCTTAGAAAATTATTTTTTACTAAAATTAAATGTATCTTTCATTCACCTACATTACCAATCTATTAAAAATAAGATCAATTCTTAAATCGTATTATTAACCTTAACTAACATAAGTAATTTATAATTTTCTTTTAATCCTTATGAAAAAAATTATGTTTTCCATATTAAAAAATAATATTTACTCTAATTCTATATATATATATTCAATTTATTAAAAAACCAACTAATAGGAGAAGAAAATTTTAATATGAAATGAAGTTACAATTCATGGTTAAAATGGTTTTAAATAAATTCATTATTCAATAATAATATGATATTATATTAACTATATCTGGGGTAATAATCACTTGATGGATTTAAATTCATATATTCATATATTTAATATATAAATTTAATAAAAATCATTTATCATTACAGATTATTTTAATTATTTTAAATTTATATACATTATGAACATTGAATCAAAAAAAGCTTCCTAGAAAATAATTAGTTTTCTGAAAAATAGTTCTTTTCACCTAAACATATATTTATATCTATTTCAACCAAATCGATATTTAATATATTTTTACATACATGTATTATAATAAAGTATAATAAATTAAATGAATATTATTTATATAAAAATTATTATTCATAAAATTTTATTTCTAAAAAAAATCAAAAATTTATGATAGTATTTTTTTCACCACTTCTGATCAAAATTGATATTCATCATTGAAAATTAATAAATTTGTGAAATTAAATATTAAAATATGAATTTTATTAATGTATAAAAAAAAATAATGTACAGTAAATATATTGAGGTTTGGGTTTGCATTAATTGGTCATATGATTCATGGAAAATGTTATATGGAACACAACATGTACTTTAGTGAGGAATGGTGTAATTTGAAATTAGAAATCCATAGATCCAATCCTTTCCAAAATCTCAATGTGTCTTATGTATCAGAGGCTTAGCTTTCACTTCTTAGAGAAGCATATGACAACCTAATATAGAGATTAATTCAATATAACATGATCTCTCACATGGTATTCTAATCACTTCCTCTTAATTTTTTAATAAATCATTTTCCTACATTAAGCTTCATTACTGTGATCATGAATAGTATTTACCATTTTTTGGTCTCTATATAATATTTTGGTCATGTAACACCTCGAATATTCCAAAACCTTATAAATAGAAATTGTATTTTTAATGCCATTAATGTTTTCTCCTTTTAACCAAAGAGAATATAAAAGATAAAACATGAAACTTCTTATTTAAAAACATAACACCTAAGTGTCTTACAACATTTTGAGTTTACAAGGAAATAAAACTAACCAAAAATTCCTAATAAAAACCCTATTAAGATAACTAAAAGGATACCCAAGATAAAAACAATCCCAGCATCATAATATAGATCATTAGTACCTATCATGAGCATCAGAATAGCTAGCACCACTACGGCCGTGCTGAGTACCAGAGGGATGATGAGAACCATTATCCTTCCTAAAAAACTAATAAACCCTATGTTTTGGATTTATAGGGCACTTATGTGACCGTTGGAAATACTTATAGCCGTTGGAATTCAAATGGAGTGACCTTTAAAGTTTTTTTCTAACGATCATTTGTGTTTAATTAAATGGATATGGTATTAATTTAAAGGCAGTTTCTTGTAAATAAGAATAGAAAATTTATATTGTATACAGTTTAAAATAATTACTTTTTTTTGAATTTATTAATTAATAGAATATTTGTAATAATAAATATACTAAAAAATGAATATATCTAATTTATTACTTGTTGTTCAAATATTGTGTATAAATATAATCATAAGCATATTGTAATACTATAATCATATATATAATGCTTTAATGAATCAAATATATTATTTCTTTTAAAAGAAATGTTCTTTTCATTATGAATAGTATTCATGAATTTAAATTATAAATATTTTGTACCAATTATGATAATTATTATTAATTTGATATATTTTCAAATTAATAATTTAATTTATAACTATTCAATTATATAATATGACATATATATATATAATTCTTTTATAGATAAACTTGAAAATTGAATAAATATATTTTCATAATTAGAATTTTATTATATTTATAAATGTATATGTATATGTTTATGTATATTATGATATGATACATCAATAAATAATTGAAAAAATATTTTTATAATTAATAATACTTTTAAATAACTTAAGTAATAATAAAAATATGTAAATATTTTATAAATAATATCAAGTACATTTTATTTGTTTCAAATTAGTTTAATTATAATGTGTTTTTATTTTGATTTATATATATATATGAAAATAATTTATATATGAGTTTAATAATTAAAGTAATGAAACTTTACTTTGTAATGTATGGATATTTTATTATTCCTTTGACTTATTTATAGGATATAATAATTATTATCATTAAATAGTAAGAATAATGATAAAGTATATTAATATTAACAATATTATAATAATATGGGTTGATTGAGGGAAGGAAATCTTGTATGGGATTTGGGGGGAACCCGGTTAGGGTTAGTGCGGCCAAAAAGAAAACCAGACTTAAAGAAATTAAAAAAATATATAATAAACACATAACAAAATCAAAAGTGGTGTTTCCATGCTCCAGCTATAGGTCGGAAGTCTGGTGCCGCGTGAGTCTGTTTTTTTCTTGTTTTGAGCGTCAAGCATGGGGACCAGCCTTTGAGCGTTTGACGACGTTGGGGATCTCGAACAGTTGAGAGTCCTGTCGCGAGCGTGTCGCACTGGCCAACGTCGTGGAGTCTTCATGTTGTGGTCATCCACTCCATCACACTTCCCCTCGTCATCTTCTTCCTTCGCAAGACTGAAACAGTAGGCCATCGAGATCACCACCTCCCTCCTCCACTGCTCCTCTTCAACCCGTGCTCACCCATCACCTTCCAAGGGTCCTCTTCGGTCTTGCCTTCCCACAGACTTACTCACATTTAAGAACCTCAAGGCATATCCTCTCGAGCTCCTCCTTGGGAGAGGTTATATAATATATATATATATATATATGTGTGTGTGTGTGTGTGTGTGTGTGTGTGTGTGTTTGGTTTATTGTTTTCTCTCCAACTCGTAGCATTGTTTTCACCTCGGTAGTCAATCGTAGGGTCCTCTCTTGTTGTACCCGTGACCTGTGGGCTTTCTTTATGCCCTCTCCCATGCAACCAAACCATATGGGGTTCTTTATCCTCTCCACCTCTCTCGAGATCCCAAGGATCTCTAGCAAGTTTCCCTTCTCTATCAGTCCGTCTCTCCTCCTCAAGCTAATGTAAGGGATTATTCTACCTATTTTTGTTATGAAATTTTATTACACTTGATTTTTTTATAAATTGGTATATTGTATATTTTATATGTATATATATATAGATATATCAACTCCTTCATGTTTTCAAGCCTCTCCAAAAAAAATGTTTATCATAGTTTTAACTAAGGGTTCACTAGAAAGGGATTACTTTACCGTGCAAACCCAGTTTATATAATTGTATATATACGGGTTATATACATATATATTTGTATATTTTTTTATATGTATATAAATATATGTAACCTCTAAAACAATCCATTTTTAGGGTTTCTAAAATGATTGTGTGTGTTTTACCAGAAGTTAAATATTTATAAAGGGTATTTTGAATATGTTAATAATGGCATACCCTTTTTTTCTAAACATTGTATATATAATTTTATAATTATATATATATATGTAGTTAAATACAAAAAAAATTTATTTAAGAAATTAATACCCATATTTCAATAATGTTTTAGATGCGAACTTTGTTTTGGGATTAAATGGAATTATGTTTATAGAACAAAACATTAATTTTTATATATGTATATACATATGGTTATATAGGTAATAAAACTTATATGGATTTATTTTTCAGTCATGTAATTGATTAATGGTTGGTAATATTCAGTTTTTAAGGAATTAATGGACCTTGTTTATGTGGTGTAAAAACCCATATATACACATAGTGTATATATGGTTATGTGTATATATCTATATACATATTTATGTATCACAATTCAAATCCATTTTATAATTTTTAAACGATGATTTCCAAGCCTTAGGAAATCTTTTAGATGAAAAATTTCATTTGGGTTCAATTGAATTTATATTTAGTATGTGAAACCCTAATTTTTACATATGAATATACATTCGGTCACACGAGTTATATACCTAAAATGGTTTGGTTTCCAATCAAGTGATAATGAGGTATTAAAAATATTTTAAAGTATTTATTACTTTAATAAATTAATAAAAATGGTTTATTTATGAGAACCTATACATACACCTTATGTATATACGGTTGTATACATATATATATATATATATATATCATATAGTTTTTAAAACCCTATTTTCAAGTATTGATATTTAAGATTAGCGTTTTAAATGAAACTAATACTTGAAGGGTAATTAATAATTTTAATTTTAGTGTTCGCTAAATCAAAATTTATTTTTGTAAAACATACATTAATTTATAAAGTTTTAGTTATATTAACTTCATATATTTTGAATTCATTAGATTATGATAAAAATGATTTAAAGTAACAGGTCCAAATAGTGATTTACCTAATGTAGTGAATGTTGTTGATAAATCAAGTTATGTTTGATTCTAATTTCATATTCATTGACACATTTATCATTATAATGAATGACATGTATTTCTAGTAAGAATTAATTTCCATGGATAAGGTTCTTTAATTAAGAAGCTATCATTTCATGTGGAAAAACCTAATCACCCATCATTTTATGTGTTATATTATGTACAAATAATGTTTACCATACTAGGTATGACTTTGATTATTTAGTGCCATATTTTCAATGTTATGTCAGGTATTTGCAAACTAAATTCATAATGGTTTCATTGTTCATTTTTTAATTATTATTGTACATAATGCATGCATATGACATACCATTTTAATGAACTAAGAACTAAATTTCCCAAAGTGTTATAGGACACCTTGGGTAATATAAAATAAAAATTAAATATTCATAGTGGTATGGGACACCTTGTATATCAGACCTTATTGACATATGATAAATGTATTGGACTATCGGGTTGGTCTCCAGTTAAAAAAAACCCCTCCTGGTTAGGGACTGGTAAAAGTAAGCCCTCCGGGTTGGAGACTAGTAAAAGTAAGCTCCTCGATGCATCGATAGTTCACAAGACAGTCATATTGGGTTTTGACCCTTAGTTCATGGCATGAGGCCTTGACATTCAGGCATGAGTCAGGCATTGTATGTTTCCTCATTATGTTTTAGTAAATGACCAACCAAGTGATTATTTCAACTGGAGAAATATCCTTGGTTATAGAACAATTACCTATGATAATGAGATTAAAGTGCACATGGAATATGTTGAGACAGTGATGATGCAAGATTAGTTTACCTTTCTTGAATTTTAATGAAAATGTCATCATTACATTAAACATGTCATAATGTGCATTTTTTTATATGTTGTAGTGAAATTGTTTATGCACAACTCTGTTAATGTTCAGGCTTAGTAGTACTTGCATACCTTGCATGTTGTACCTACTTTACTTGTTAGTATTTATGCATTTTTTTAAAAACATTCTTAATATCTTTCAGTTAAATGTTATAATACTTGTGTATGAAATGCTTTAATTGTTTTAAAGAGGCCTTTGAAATGTCATGATGTTTTCTTCAAAGGATTAATTTTGATGTATGTGAAAGTATTTTAAAAGGAAGTTTTCAAAAGATATATTAAGTATATTCAAAACCACTTACTAATTATTTCAATGCTCACCCTATGTTTTTGATTAAAAAATTTCAGGTATTAGTCTCATCTTCAATGAAGTTTTCAGAATGCAGCTGGTTTTCCCAGAACCTGAACCTCACAAGCCTCTGTAATTTTGGGACATGATGTATTATTTATAAATGTTTGTAATGAATTTTTAGTACACCATGTCTCATAGGAACCCGATATCGGGGTCTTTACAGTTGGTATCAGAGGATAGGTTTAGACAATTCTAGAAAAACCAGATAATAGAAATATGTAACTACGACTGAACCTTACTAAGTTATTTTGTTTTCATTTTTAGATGGCAGAGGAAAGATCACTAACAATTCTTTTGTCCCTTCCCACTGAATTCCTTGGGACTATAATTGTTATGTCATGTATGGAAGACTATTAACCCTTTGGGAACCTCTAACTATCATGCAAGATCCTTTACCAAGTGTCAAACAACCCAAATATCCTTCGACTCTTCCGAGGATCGGGTTATGTTTACTATTGTATAACTTATGAACAAGTTTTGTACAATACGCGTAGGGGAAAATATTATGTAGGTATTTTCCTATGTTTTACCCTATCTTCAAACTATCGGGCTTAAAGGGAATTCCATGAAGCTGCACAGGAGGGAAATCTCTGTGGATCCTATCTTTTTCAAGTCTTGAGTTTCAGTTTGTACTAGAGACTCTTTGACATCAAACACCTCAACTTTGAAGTAGTACGACGAATCTTTTGGAACCAAGTTCATTTGGATATCACCAAGATTTACACCACTCATGCCTTTATCTAGAATCCCAATTGATTTATGTGGGAGTTTAACATCACTTTTACAAGGTGTGTTAGGACACGAGAGATCGAGGAACTGGGAACCACCCTAGGAATAGAGTTGAGGACATCCGCGAACTGGTTACAGATATGGGCTCTATAAATTTACAACCTAGTTTCTTTATGTTCTGTTCCTTTTTAGTTGCTAAATACTTGACTGTTTGAGTAAGGACATAACTAAGGATTTCAGGGAGGCTGGGTCAGTGAGTCAGTAGGATTTCGTGTGGTAGACTCAGGCACTGATGTATAAAATTATTTTTTATTGAAATATTATTTGGTTTCCTTTCCTGTCTCTACTTTATCTGAATTGTTAAGTGAATTCCCATGAATGTATTTTCATATGGCTGGAAAAACAAATATCTCATCCCTAACCGGTGAAATTTTGGAAAAAATCTTAATCAAGACGTGTACTGTGGACTATCCTTCTTTCCTCCATCTGCAAGGATCATGTCAACGAATGTTTGATTTATCCAACAGCCATGAAATTCTCTGTCCCTATCAAGAGGTCAACCATGTATTCCACCTCATCACCACTACCCAACTCCCTTATTATAGGTGGAAGGGGAGATATTTCAATGGTATTTTTCAATGTTTCACTTTGGCACAAATTTTTTCTTCCAGAGCATGTTTTCTAGTAGCCGCCCAAGATGGGAACCGCAGAGCAGCCTTAATGTTCCAAATTCTAAACCTCACTCTATCTGATCGCATCGTTCCAATAGAATATCTTGAGCATGATATAGTCCGATGGAGTACCAGAGAATATGCCCATTCAGACATCCCTGATATTATTACCGCTCGAGCCTCCCTATGGAATCCTGTGTGTAGAACACATGAGCAGCAGTTCAAGACATACTACTCAAGATGTATCTGGGAAAGTGAAGCTGAGGAACTGAGTACCAACCTGGGTATTCCATTGACCGAGCCAAATCTCCCATTTTGGTGATGCTGATCGTCTGGGGGTTTTCTTTTTCATTTTATGAATAGAATTGAAAGGATGCATTTATTTGTAGGGGGAATAATGTAACACCCCAAATATTTCAAAACCTTATAAATAGAAATTGTATGTTTAATTCCATTAATGTTTTATCCTTTTATCCAAATAGAATATAAAAGATAAAACACGGAACTTCTTATTTAAGAACATAATGATGAAGTGTCTTACAACATTTTGAGTTTACAAGGAAAGCTCACTAACCAAAAAGGCCTAATAAAAACCCTAGTAAGATCACTGAATGGCTACCCAAGATAAAAACAATCCCAATATCATAATATGGATCATTAGGACCCATCATGAGAATAAAAATAGCTATTTCCACTGTGGATGTGCTGAGTACCAGTGGGATGATGAGAACCATTCTCCTTCCTAAGAAACTAAGAAACCCCATGTTTTGGATTTATAGGGCACTTATGTGACCATTGGAAATACTTATAGCCATTAGAATTAAAATGAATTAACTGTTGGATTTTTTTTCTAATGATCATTAGTGTTTAATTAAATGGATATGGTATTAATTTAAAGACAGTTTCTTATAAACAAGAACAGAAAATTTATATTATGTACAGTTTAAAGTAATTAATTTATTTTATTAATATTTTTTAATTAATAGAATATTTTTAATAATAAATATACTAAAATATGAATATAACTAATTTATTAATTTTTCTTCAAATATGGTGAATATATATAATAATAAGCATATTATAATACTATAATCTTATATATAACGTTTTAATAAATCAAATTTATTATTTCGCTTAAAAGAAATGTTATTTTCATTATGAATAGTATTCATGAATTTTAATTATAAATATTTTGTACCAATTATTTAATTATTATTAAGTTGATATATTTTCAAATTACTAATTTAATTTATAACAATTTAATTATATAATATGATATATATATATATATATTTAATTGTTTTAAAGATAAACTTGAAAATTGAATAAAAATATTTTCATAATTAGAATTTCATTAGATTTATAAATGTATATATATATATATATATGTTTATGTATATTGTGATATGATACATCAATACATAATATAAATTTTTTTATAATTAATAAAACTTTTAAATAACATAAGTAATAATAATAATTTGTAAATATTTTATAAATAATAACAAATACATTTTATTTGTTTCAAATTAGTTTAATTATAATTTTTTTTTATTTTGATTTATATATATATATGAAAAAATATATAAATGAGTTTAATAATTAAAGGAAACTTTACTTTGTAAAGTATTGATATTTTATTATACCTTTGACTTATTTATAGGATATAATAATGATTAACATTAAATAGTAAGAATAAAGATAAATTATTGTAATATTAACAATATTATAATAATATGGGTTGATTGAGGGAATGAAATCATGTATCGGATTTGGGGGGAACCCGGTTAGGGTTAGCGCAGACCAAAAGAAAAGTAGACTTAATGAAATTTAAAATATATATATAATAAACACATAATAAAATCAAAAGTGGTGTTTCTGCGCTCCAGCTGTAGGTCGAATGTCCGGCACCGCGGGAGTCCTTTTTCCTGGTTTTGAGCATCGCGCATGGGGTCCAGCCTTCGAGCATCTGACGACGCTGGGGATCTTGAATATTTCAGAGTCGCATCGCAAGGGCGTCGCATTGGATGATGTCGTGGAGTCTTCATGTTGTGGTATTCCACTCCATCACAGCTCCCCTAATCATCTTCTTCCTCCACAAGACCAAACCAGTAGGCCATCACGATCACCACCTCCCTCCTCCACTGCTCCTCTTCGGCCTGTGCTCACCCATCACCTTCCAAGGGTCCTCTTCGGCCTTGCCTTTCCACGAACTTACTCACCTTTAAGAACCTCAAGGCATATCCTCCCGAGCTCCTCCTCGAGTAAGGTTATATAATATATATATATATATATATATATATATATATATATATATATGTTTTCATTATTGTTTTCTCTCCAACTCGAAGTGTTGTTTGCACCTCGGTAATCAAGTGTAGGGTCCTATCTTGTTGTACCTGAGACTTGTGGGATTTATTTAAGCCCTCTCTCAAGAAACCAAACCTTACGGGGTTCATTATCTTCTCCACCTCTCCCGAGCTCCTCAGGATCTCCAGCAAGTTTCCCCTCTCTACCAGTCTGTCTCTCATCCTCAAGAAAATGTAAGGGATTATTCTACCTATTTTTGTTATGAAAACCGATTACACATGCTTTGTGTATAAACTAGTATATTGTATATTGTATATATATATATAGATATATCAACTCCATCCTGTTTTCAAGCCTCTCCAAAAAAAATGATTATCACATTTTTAATTAAGGGTTCACAAGCAAGGGATTACTTTACCGTGAAAACCATTTTTATATAATTGTATATATATATATATATGTTATATAAATATATATCTATTAATGTTATTTTTATATGTATATAAAAATATATAACCTCTAAACCAATCCATTTTTAGGGTTCCTAAAATGATTTTGTGTGTTTTACCAGAAGTTAAATATTTATAAAGGGTATTTTGAATCTTTTAATAATTACATACCCTTTTTATAAACATTGTATATATAATGTTATAATGATATATATTTATATATTAGTAATTAAATACAAATAAATTTTTATTTTTATGAAATGAATACCCATATTTCAATAATGTTTTAGATGCGAACTATGTTTTGGGCTTAAATGGAATTATGTTTATAGTAAAAAACCTTAATTTTTATATATGTATGTACATATGGTTAGATAGGTAATAAAACTTATATGTATTTATTTTTCCGTCAAGTAAATGATTAATGGTTGGTAATATTCAATTTTTAAGGAATTAATGGACCTTTTTTAAGTGGTGTAAAAACCCATATATACACATAGTGTATATGTGATTATGTGTATATATCGATACACATATTTATGTATCACAATTCAAATCCATTTTATAATTTTAAAATGATTATTTCCAAGCCTTAGGTAATGTTTTAGATGTGAAATTTCATTTGGGTTCAATTGAATTTATATTTAGTATGCGAAGCCCTAATTTTTTACATATGAATATACATCCGGTCACACAAGTTATATATCTAACATGGTTTGGTTTCCAATCAAGTGATAATGAGGTATTAAAAATATTTTAAAGTATTTATTACTTCAATAAATTAATAAACATGGTTTAATTATGAGATCCTATATATACACCTTATGTATATACAGTTGTATATATATATATATTTATTTATTTATTTATATCATGTAGTTTTTAAAACCCTAATTTCAAGTATTTATCTGTAAAATTAGTGTTTTAAATGCAACCAATACTTGAAGGTAATTAATAATTGTTAATTTTTGTGTCCGCTAAATCAAAATGTATTTATGTCAAACATACATTAATTTAAAAAGATTTACTTATATTAACTTCGTATGTTTTGAATTCGTGAGATTAGGTTAAAAATGATTTAAAGTAACATGTCCAAATTGTGCTTTACCTAATGCATGGAATGTTGTTGATAAATCATGTTATGTTTGAATCTAATTTCATATTCATTGACACTTTTATCATTACAATGAATGACTTGTATTTCTAGTAATAATTAATTTCCATGGATAAGGTTCTTTAATTAAGAAGCTATCATTTCATGTGAAAAAACCTAATCACCCGTCATTTTATGTGTTATATTATGTGCAAAGAATGTTTACCATACTATGTTTTCCTTTGAATATTTAGTGCCATATTTTCAATGTTATGTCAAGTATTTGCAAACTAAATGTATAATGGTTTCATTGTTCATTTTTTAATTATTTTTGTACATAATTCATGCATATGACATACCATGTTAATGAACTAAGAACTAAATTACCCAAAGTGGTATGGGGAACCTTGGGTAATATGAAATAAAAATTAAATATTCAAAGTGGTATGGGACACCTTGAATATCAGACCTTATTGACATATGAGAAATGTATTGGACTGCCGGGTTGGGGTCCGGTTAAAAGAAATCCCTCTAGGTTAGGGAATGGTAAAATTAAGCCCTTCGTGTTGGAGACTGGTAAAAGTAAGATCTTCGATGCATCGATAGTTCACGAGATAGTTAGATTGTGTTTTTACCCTTAGTTCATGGCACGAGGCCTTAACATTCATACATGAGTCCGACATTATACATTTTCTCATTATGTTTTAGTATATGACCAACCAAGTTATTATTTCGACTAGAGAAATCTCCTTGGTTATAGAACCATTACCTATGAGTATGAGATTAAAGTGCACATTGAATATGTTGAGATAGTGATGATTCATGATCAGTTTACCTTTCCAAAATTTTAATGAAAATGTCAGCATTACATTAAACATGTCATAATGTCCTTTTTTATAAGTTGTAGTGAAATTGTTTATGGGAAACTCTGTTAATGTTCATGCTTAGTAGTACTTTCATACCTTACATGATATTCCTACTTTACTTGTTAGTATTTATGCATTTTTATAAAAACATGCTTACTAGCATTCAATTAAATGTTCAAATACTTGTGTATGAAATGCTTTAATTGGTTTATAGCGACCTTTGAAATGTCATGATGCTTTCTTCAAAGAATTAATTTTGATGCATGTTAAAGTATTTTCAAAGGAAGTTTTCAAAAGCTATATTAATTGTTTTCAAAACCCCTTACTAAGTATTTCAATGCTCACCCTATGTTTTTGATTAAAAAATTTCAGGTATCAGTCTCATCTTCAATGAAGTTTTCAAAAAGTGGCTTGTTTTCCCAGAACGTGAACCTCACGAGCCTATGTAATTTTGGGACATGATGTATTATTCGAAAATGTTTGTAATGAATTTTTAGTACATCATGTCTCATAGTCACCAGCTCCGAGCATTCGGAGGCCGGGTCCTTACAGGTCATATAGGTTTAATTTCACAACTTCATCCCAACAAAATCCAGTACAACATTTATTTTTATAAAATTATTCATAATGATTTATTTGATAACTTAATTGGAAATTAGTATTATAGAAAGAATCTACCAAAGTGAAATATTTATCCCACATACATTGAAAGATATGTTATGAAGAACTGAACATGTTTTAGGGTGTTTAAGTAGTCCTCTATGATTTTCCCTTAGTTCAAATATAGTAAGGAGTTCCCAAATGAATCTTAGTATCAAGAGACTTCTGGAGACACTTCCATAATTTTGATGTCAAAAGGGCATCGTGATTTGACATAGTTAAAATAATTTCACCATGATTTCTTGAAATATAATTAATATTGATCCTTACAAGACAGTGAAAATATAAATCTTCACTTATATCATGGAAATATGTATATTTTTTTGGGTGATAAATTATTAGTGATGTTGCATCATTCTATCTAGGAGTCATTTATTTTCATGTGAATAAGTACATTGTAGTTACATCCCAATTTCACACAGGAATAGAAAGATGCTTCATAAATCCCATAGGGTGTTCACTCTATACCATCACCAGTTGTAAAAATATGAATATTGAAACATAATCTGAAATAACACACATCATATTATCTAATGAAAATGTTCTTGAATATCCCAATACATCACAGTTCTAAAATGGTGTATAGTGAAATTCAATATGTGAAAATCATCCTACATCACCATTTTTACCACAGGAATATATGGAACACCAAATCTCTTTCCATATTTAAGAACCCCATTATCAAAAATAATGTATAAAAACTTCAATTTATTCACAGTTATAAATTTATTCAGAAAATTTTCATCATTATATTGAGAACGTTTAATCTTTTAAAATAAATTTTGTTTTAAAATCATTGGAAAAATGACTAATATCCCCTTTTTTAAAGAAATCCATATCTATACTTACTAAATCAATGAAAATAATATCCTTATTAATTATCATTTTGGTCATAAAACCATAATTCATCATGATTAATGAAACTGTTGCCTTATATTAATTCATCGAGTTATAATAAATTGAATATTAGTCATCCTGGAGTAACTCTATACATTTTCATATCCTCAAGTGGATCTATTTTTTGGAAATTATTTATTTTATGTCTTTTGGTATATGTATATCTCAAATACTTCACTATAGAGATAATTTCTCCATATATTCAAATAAAATATTACAACTTCCAACTCAAGATCATGAGTTAGATAATTCTACTTTTGAGTCTTCAAGTGCCTTCATTCTTATGAAATAACTTTATCATTTTGTGCAAGGAAACAACCCGACCCTCAATTAGATGCATCAATGTATATCACAAACCCATCATTTCCGAATGGTAGAGTAAATATCATAATATTGATTGGTCTCCTCTTTAATTCATCAAAACATTCTTCCCATTCGACTCACTATATAAAATTAACTACTTTACATGTAATCTTTATTAATGGGTTATCAAATATTCAAATTATCTAAACAAATCACTGATAAATAAATTCCAAACTAAGGAAACTATGTACCTCAGATATTATAATTTTTATAGTCTATTATATGACATTCATTTTCTATGACGTATCAATTAAAATTCCCTCATTAAAGACAATATAGCCTAGAAAAGAAAATTTGTGTAGCCATATATCATACTTTCTAAAATCATTTATAACTACACCATTAAATGAGTCTCAAAAATGATAAAAATTTGATTATCATGGTTATAATAGTTCTTATAATACACAATGATATCATCAATTATTTCTTCAACAAATTCATCAAGATATTCCTTAAATGATTTATTAATCAGATATATAATAATTGGGGAGCAATTAGTTAGTCTAAATGGAATTACTATAAACTCATAATGTCGATACCTCATTCATAATAATGTAATAGGAATGGATTCCTTTCTTTCTCATAATAGATGACACTTATAATGTCATGATCCCTTCCCTTCCAAGTTTCCCCTCCTGAGATTGAAATAGAGAAGGAGATATAATGACCCCATAGTCTACCCTCCAGTAGGCCCCGGGGTGGTGACCAACACCAAGGGTATAAAATGTTCAAAAAATGGGAGGCACAACCCTTTTTATAGAAACAATGATCTAGAGATAATATGAATCAACCACAAATCAACTCCAAGACATATATATTTAAAAGAAATCCAAAGTGTATCCCATGTGCAAGTTTAAAAATATAACTGTTAAAAAATAAGTGTCTCTAATACAAATACCAAAAACAAGGCTATATAGATACATGTCAACAATCCCAAAGTCTGATCTAGTAATTCTCATCAGGGTCTGCAATGTCCTCCTAGAAACCTAAAAATAGTTTTATATATGTAGGGATAGCATATAAGTATACATAGTAGGGAAACCCCAAAGTATGTCATTCACATGTGGAGAATCATATTATTTCCCCCGTGAAAAAATAGTAGAAACCAAAATCACCAAAAACATTCTATAGGCCACCCAAACATCATTAGAGGAATAATCACCAAATAACTCAATTCAAGTAAATTAATATAGAAGACATCAATGATAGGGTACCCTGCACCACATTCCCACTAATTAGCCTCTCCCACACCCTAACAGAAGACTCTCGAGTGATCCCACAACTTTTGAACCTTCCAAACCACATCCTACCCATAGACACCATGGCCTCACAACCACATCTCATCCCCCCCATAGACACCTAGGAAAAAAACCACACCACGTCGCAAAAACACTTGGGAAGCACATAATATCTCATTCTGATGACACCTGGTAAGAAAAACTCACCCGCACACACCTGGGCCTCACAAACCAAAACCTTCCTGAAGGTTCTAGGGATATCTTCACCTAGAAGAGGGGGCAAGGAAGAGTGGGTGGCCATCCATCCATCCTACAGCTAGGGTTTTTTTGAAAAGACACCCTCCCCCATAAAAATGGGGGTGGTCAGCAAAGAATACTAAATAAAGTTGGTTTCTTATCGAAACCACAATGAACCACATTTCTATATATATAAGTATCAACCAATCAACCCAAACTATAGGGTTTGAAATAACAACCATACCACAAAACTATCTTTGTTGCTACCTCTAAATGCATGTATTGGTACAAAAAATAGTCACTTATGATGTTGATAAAAGAAATCATCTTAACACAAAATCATTCCAAAATTATTATGAATATACAAGTTATTCCATCCATTCATGACAAAATAACAACCTGAACCCTCCACCAGCCTCACAAATAAGCCAAACATAGGATGTAAATTAGGATAAAACACCCAACTTCAGACATTCTCTCCACTTAGCACCCATGACAACCACTCCCATTATTATACATCAATGTGATGCCCCCCAACCTATGGAAATAACCCCAAACTTAAAATAGCACCCCCTACATATCACATCACAGCCATACTCAGCAGCCTTGCAACATATCAACACAATTCCTAGCAAAACAAACAAAACACAACCTGGTCGGAGTCCCACTACAGAACACCAGTCACCCATTTCCAGATCTATTATTCTCTCAACTTGAGATTCAATTACACCCTAAAACCATCCACACACATATCCACACTCTCAAAAACTACACCACACAACCCTTAAAAAGTAGAAGATAGAAAATATCCACACACAGATTATGACCACACCAAACAAGTCAAGGTGTATTCAAATTTAACAAATTTTTTCTTTAGTTCCACATTGATAGTTATAGGGTTATAACAGAATAGGTTTGATCCCTGGGAATCCATTTATTTTTCTAGATATAAGTTATTAATAATGTTTTCATATTCATAACCTTTCAATAGAAAATTACAAACAAGTTTTCATGAGTCAGGTGCACAAACAGAGACCACCAATGACCACAATTTTCTACTGTAATACGGAAAAAATAATTCATAGCATAGACCATTGATAATAGATAAGAAAACATCATCATCTTCTTCCTCGCCACTCATTTATTACTTATTTTAAAATAGATCCAACTGTATTCAAAAGAATATATTCATATACCCATCCGTCATGATGCATAATTAAAAGATAGATGATGGAATCCCTACCTGGAATAATAAATGATCATCAACTCCTCATTGTACCAAAAACAGGGGGTGTGTGAGCATTAGGAAAGACTCCATGGAAAAACTAAAACAGAAGGCCATAAAAAAACACCCAAATAAAAGGGTTATAAAGGATTTGGGTACACCAAGAGAAAATGGAAGGGTACAATGAAGGTAGGATCTCATTTATAGAAAAATTTCAAACCCTTTGTCAATGGAAGGGAAATGATTTCAAAGTACTTAAATGATGGGTTGTGTCCAATACTATGAAGCTTGGACATTTCAAATCTTGGGGTGTTTGGATTTAAAATATATAATTAATATCCTTGGATGCTACTTCGAAAATGGTCAAACAATATTTTAAACTCTATTTATGTCAAAAAATAAAAAATATGCAAAAAATGAAAGAAATGGAAATGAGTAGAAATGACACACCATTTGGGGAGTCACTGATGCGACTCACCATTTGGTGTGTCGCTGTCATGGCTCACTAACACCACTCATTTATTCCAATCACTGGTGCCACCTAATGACAACACTCATTGACACCACTTATGGATGAAACCTGTCGACAGCACTCATCATTTCCACTCAATGAAACCACTCACCAATTCCACTCACTAACACCACTCACCGACCGCGAGTCATTGATGCAACCCACTGACGTTACCTATCGATAGCGAGTCACCGAAATCAAGTCACTGATAGAACTCACTGATGTGACCTACCAATAGTGATTCCCTAATATGGGTCACCAATGAGACCAACTGACAAGAATTGCCAATAGAAAGTCATCAACGTGAGTCACTAACAATGTTTCACCGAAGAAAACCACTGATGCGACCTACTATGGGGGAAACTGGAGAACTGAAAACTCTTTAAATGAGTCACCATGACCTCCCAAACACCTCAAAAACTATATTTTCACAGAGGAATGGATGGGAAGGGTTAGGTAAATTAAATAAGATACCTGTCAAACCATTGTAGCCCTATATAATTTAAAACAAAACCAATAAGTAAGAGGGGTTTGAACAACCAACCTATAAGATACCTCTCAAGGATAAGCCACCATGTTGAAGCCAAAGATAAAATGAAACCATTAAATCCAATAACACCTCAACAAACATATTCTTCCCCCAACCAACTAGAATAAACACCACACAAGCACTATAAACACACTATCGGGACACATGAATTAGGGAATTACTTCCTCCATGTTAAGATATAATCTACACTGGGTGGAACTAACTCACCCATGTAGGATTAATCACATCTTAATTAATGTTTCTTAACTATGAATTGGGTCCTCTTCTCCTTATGGTATAGAAATTATCAAACATCATAGAGAAAGGAAACAACTCATCTTATAGAAAACAAGGTTCAAATATTACTTCAAAATGGAAAACACACAAGAAAAACATAAAAAAACTCTGGGTAATGGGCATGAATATATGATTCTCACTCCAATTTCTCTCCTCAAGGACAACATGCCTCCACAATACATCAACCAACGAAATGGTCCATCCACGTATCACCTTCTCCCAAGGATCCTTGATAGACACTACCCGCTCCAGGAATGTTGTTTCGTCCTCGGCATCTAACTCTCCCCAATCAATGACATGGGAGTCTTTGTAAAGATACTAAATACGTTAGGAGACATGAAATATGTAGTAGATCATTTCCAATTATGGTGGTAGTGCCAACCGGTATGACAAATAACCAACTCATCCAAACTCCTCAGAGGGTCTGATGATCCTCAGAGTAAGCTTTCTCTCTTTTCCAAACCTCTGCTTCCCACGTTGAGGGGAAAGCATCAACAAAACATGGTCCTCAAACTCAAACTCCAAGGGCCTCCTCCTACGATTGGATTATGAATTTTTATGGTATTTTTATTCCTTCATCTTCTCATGGATAAGCTAAACCTTCTCTTTCATGGTTTGCACCAACTCAGGACCAAGAACAATTGTATGTCTAACCCCTATCCTTCACAAATTCGAATAAAACACCCTTCTGTACAAATCATCAAATGGATCCATTCCAATGGAAGAGTGATAACTATTGTAATAAGAAAACTCAACCAATAGAAATTATCTCACCCAAGACACAAGAAACACCAAAACACATGCTCACAACATTTCCTACATCATTTGGATAGTCCTCTTTATCTACCAATCTATATGAGGGTGGAAGGCAGTGCTGGGGTGGAAATGGGTGTGGAAGGAATTCTTCAGTCCCGCCAAACTTGTGAGGTAAAATTTGTATCCTGGTCCAATAAAATGGATATATTAAATCCATGCAACTCCACCACCTCATCCCTGTACCACTATGTTAAGAAATCCACCACAAATAACGCTCAGATCGCTAAGAGTAGATCCAACTTCATCACCTTATCCACCACTACCCAGATAGAATCGTAGACTATAAGATCTCTAGTTAATCCATTGATAAAATCCATTGAGATATCATCCCACTTCCATTTGGTTAAATCTATGGGATGAAAAAAAACTATCGGGCACACGGTGCTCAACCATCACATGCTGGCACACTATTCCCTTCACCAAAAACTCCTATACTGACCACTTCATTCCATGCTACCAAAACGACATCCTCAAGCCAAGGTACATCTGGGAAACTCTCAGCTATAATGCTACTAGAATTATTTCAAATCTGTGGATAATTCCATCATCCATTGTACCTTGAACAAATATATTCCTACAAAACAACATCTTATTTCGACTATCCACCAACCATCCTACCAGAGAATCACCATGGAAAATGTGATCATACATCACCTCTTCCACTATGTCTCCCTAGTGAGACTAATCCACATTATATATCATAATAGGCTTCACCATCATATGAAACAAATATCCACCACCACCATTCACTACTTCATCCACTTTCAAGGTAGCTACTTCTTCATTTTATATACAAGCATCCATAGATTCTTAAACTACTTCAATGTACGACTTCCTTCTCAAATAATCAATCACAAAATTTACCTTTCCTTATGTGTAATTGATTTCAAATTCATAGTCCTAGAGAAAAAATATCTACCTTCTAGATAGTATGTTTAGATATCACGGGGAAAAGATATACTTCAACTTATTGTAGTCCATTAAGACCCAAAAGTGCTCCCATATGAGGTAATACTACTAAAAATTTATCCAAAACATGACCGATACTAGCTTTAGATCATGGGTGTAAAAGATACATTCATGAAGATGTAACTTCCTAGACCCATAAGATACAACTCCATCTTTTTGCATCTGTACACACCTTAATCCTAGACAGGAAGAATCACAAAACCCCTTGAACATCTCCCCTTACTCTAACAATAGAGGAACTGGATCACTCACCAACATCCCATTCGGGTAGATAAAAATTTCCTCACAATGTTCACTCTACACGAAGACTTGGTCCCTTCTGGTAAGATCATTTAAAATAGCATCAACTCAAGAGAAATAAGGTTCAAATATCTAGTAATATCCAATTATACCATGGATACTACGAACCTCAACAACATTCTTGGGTGATACCCAAGAAAAACCCTCATACGCCATCAATGGGCCGACTACTACTCCCAACCCAGACACCACATTCCCAAGGAATAGAACCTTTCTCATCCAAAACGAGCACTTGGAAAACTTCCCATAGAGCATGTGGAATTGAAGAACCTCCAAGACAATTCTGTAATGTTCAGTATGGTCCTTCTCTGAAATCGATTATATCATAATTTCATTGATGATTACAACATCGAATCAATTTAGGAACTCTTGAAGGATGGACTTTGTATGTCTAATGAACACATTCGGTGAATTCGTAACACTAAACGACATATCCATGAACTCAAAGTGCCAATACATTCACTTGAATGAATTATTCAAGATGTCACCCTCCATCACCCAGAACTGTTGATACCCAAACTGAAGATCGATCTTTGGAAACAAACATGCTCCCCTCAACTAGCTGAAAATATCATCTATCATCAGGATAGGGAAATGGTTCTTAACCATCACCTAATTCATCCTCTGATAGTCTACGCATCGCCTCATGCAAACATATTCCTTATTTTTGAAAAAGACCACACACCCAATAGTGACACACTAGGCCAGATAAATCCCTTATTCATCTAGTTGTCAAACTGAATCCTCAACTTCCACATCATGGATGGTTTTATCTGATATGGATCCATCTTAATTAGAGAAGCACTGAGCTATATAAGTCTTTCCCATACTCAACATCACATCAAGGGGGTAGTGTTACAACTTACTAAGGGAAGAAATCCAAGAACTCCCCAAAATTGTTAGGAACCTCCTCTATCTCAACATCCTATGATTCCACCAACAGGTCATCCCTAAAAGATTGAAGGGGACCCATATGCTGACTACCCATCTATCAACTCTACTCACCAACAAAAGCCATGTGCTATCCATACACTACCAAACACAAAACTATCTTCTAAAATAATTCTCTAACATCATGCATAGAGTAAAACAAATCGATTAAAAATATGATATCGTATGGTTGCATCCAAAATAAGAAGATATTTGTATGGGACTGATGTGGCCTTATCATCATTCTATATCCCCAGTATACGTCAAGAAAGCAGGACTAACCTTCAACTAGTGTACTCAATATCAGGGGAACAGGAATACTCTCTATGTATAGTCCCTTAGAATGGGTTAGAGTAGGTTAAATGATGGATTTAGAATCACTTAAATCGAGGAATTCACAAGAAAGAGTATTGAGCATGCTAATCATACATCGAATGATATATGTCCCTATTGGTGTTGATACCTCTGTGTAGTGTAATTGATCATGCCCAGCTCCTATTTACCTCAACTGAAGACCACCTCCTCAAACATACTCAGGTTTCAATCCCTACGGAACACCCTATGGTTAGCCTCCACCTTCTCTCTCTCCCCTCAGTGGAGCAGTATCCTACTGTACTGGATGCTGAAACATCCTGGTCAGAAAATTGTACTGAGGCTTGAACTACACCTACCCACATCTACCTTACTGAGCTCAAACAACCATCGGGAAATGACTCTAAAGGGTCCCATGAACCCCACAGATAAAACATACTGACCCCAAGCTTATAGGATAGGCATGAGGACTAGATTTTCAAAATGGAAAATGTTGAAGTTGACTCCCTAAAGGTCAAACCCTCAAAAGCCCTAATTCCTGAGACATATTTCTTATAGAAAATTTCTTTTAAGAACCTCGTAGGCTCCCATCTCAATGTTTAACTCCTCTCTAGTTCATTAGATCAATTAAACCTTCATTCTTATAGACCTCTACATATGTTGGCAAGGATAATGGAGTAACTGGATATAGGAGAGAAGAAAGATGTTACTTATCTAGCATCATGCCTGAGACTCCTCCTCCAGAAAGAGATCCTAAGAGATGTGAAGGAGATCCTTGAGCTTGTTTACCAACTCCAGTAATGACATACTCCCCAACTGGAGGGAGCGTAGCTCATATCACTTCTCGGCCTTAATGGTCGAATAATGGAAATCTTCCTGGAAATAATTCTTGAAATCGACCCATAAAACATTATCCACATTTCTACCCCCCTAGTACAGTTTCCACTACTAATGAACAACTACCTTCATATGACTAACCACCAATGGAACCCAGTACTCTGACAGAGCCTGGATCAGGAAAAAGGTAATCTCATGTTCCTCAAGATAACTCTTTGTCCCCATGTCTAAGACATTTCCCTAATAATTTCACTGGGTATGATATTGTTATTTATGTAACGTTCTTGGACACTTATTTTCCTCTTACTCTGGATCAAACCTCCACAAATCTGCTGAATTGACCTACTGGGCCTCCACTACCTAATCCACTCATGGACGATGACCTGGTGTCATAGATAAAAAGTAAACAAGGAACTTCTAAGCCTGAGTAGTATGAAATTTTTTTTAAGATTCATTTAAACTTTTTATTTATCTAAATTTCCAAAAACACCCAATTACAACAAAAATACAAGTCGTTATGATATATGTACCTTTCCTATTGTCTCTTCTCTATAAACATTATAACCTCACATGGTCCTTTGGTAAGATAAGAGTCCTTGACAATAATCATGGGGGACCTAAAATCTAGTGCCCTAGCCAGTCTTCCCAAGCCAAATGTCACGTACCAAGGTCACCTAACACTATTTCCCTAACAACCCGTTCAATCCTCACTGTACCTAACTCCAAATTCTATCCTATCTCACATCCATTAGCCTATAATTATATTCTATCTCGACCCCCTTCCTCCAATGATGCCCCTACTGGTCTGGAAATAGAGAATGAGAGATAATGACCCCCAAGTCTTGTGTTAAGTAGGATATATGGTGGAAACATGAAAAAGGTTATACAAGTCTCCAAAATTGGAAGGAATTACCCTTTTTATAGTAACCATGATCAGGAGGTAAGATGTATCGATAATAAAAAAACTACATAGCATATATATAAAAGAAATCCAAAATCCATCCCACATTCATGTTTAATAATATAACTATTACCAAACTAGTGTCCCCAAAGTAAATAATGAAAACATGGAAATGAATCAACAAAATAACTATCCCAATGTTCAAGGTAGTAATGCCCATCATGGTCTACGTAGTCTTCCTAGAAACCATAAAGTAGTTTTATATACATTTGGTGAGCATATGAGTATACTCAATATGGAAAACCCAAAGTCTCTCATTATCAAGTGGAGAAGTATACTAATGTTGTTATGAGAAAAAATAGAAATCAAAAGAATATAACAAGTTATACTAGCCACTCCTACCTCACCAAAGGCAGACACACCAAATAACTCAATTCATTTAATGTAATATAGAGCACATCAATTATTGGGTATGCTGCACCACTTTCCCACATATTAGATGCTCTCACACCCTAATAGAAGAGGTCTTCGAGCTCCCACATCTTCTGAACCAATCAAACCACATCCCTCCCATATACACTTGGGCCTCACAATGAAAATTTAATCCCACCCATAGACACATGGGCCACAAACCAAACTATATCCCGAAGACACTGGGAAGCACAACACATCTCGTCATGAAGAAACTTGGGATTCACAACTCACCTGCACACACTTGAGCCTCACAAAACACAACCATCTAGAAGGCTCCTGGGATATCACTACCTTGATGATAGAGCAGGGCATATCAGGTGGCTAGACATCTATCCTCCCACTCTGATGTCTGGGAAAGACACCCTCCCCCATAAATATGGGGGTGTTTGGCCCATAATGCTCAACTTGGGTGGGGTGCACATCGAATTCACAACTAACCACTTGTATATAAATATGTATGTGTTAAACCCTCAACCCAACCTATGGGGTTACAAATAACAACCCATCCATAAAATTACCATTGTTTCTACCTCTAATTGCGCATACCAAGATAAATGAGGATTACTTTAAAATTTGATAAATTAAAGCTTATTAACACCCAATTATTTTGTTTTTATTAACTATTTACTAGTTATTCCATCCCTAATTGGGAAACAAAAAACCCGAAAAAAATCTAGACTCACAACCAAGACAAATAGTGGAAGGAAACTATAACAAAACACCCCAATTCACACTTCATCCCCATTTATCATCCATACCAACCACTTCCATTATTATTTTTCAAAGTAATGACATCCAAACTAGGGAAAAACCCCCTAACTCACAACATCCCCCTAAAAAATATCAAATCAAAACCATACTTGACTGCCCTACTGCATATCCACAACATAACCAAGAAAACAAATAAAACACAACCCGGTTGAGTGCCACTGCACAACAATGCTCACCCAATCCACACTCAAACAATCACTCAACCTAATATTACATAACACCCTCAAACCATGCAAACAAATAAAAAATCTCTGAAAAGAAGTGCCCCATATTTAGTACAATGGACCAGGTAGAAATGATGCACACACAACTCAAAGTCATACCAAACAAGAAAAATGTGTTTCCATATTTAACACACTCATTCTTTAATTACATTATGATAATTCAAGGGTTATCAAAGAAAAATTTTAATAATTGGGAATCCATTTATTTAATTGTAAATAAGTGGTAAATCATGCTTTCATGTTCATATCCATTCAATAGAATATTAACAAAAGGTATTCATTATTTAGGTGCACATAGAGAGACCACCAATAGACATGACATTCAGAAGGCATAAATCCAACACAATTCATATCATGGATCCAATATAATAGATAAAAAATAATAATAAGCATCATCTTCCCTAACAATCATTTATTACTTCTCTTAAAAGGGATCCAACCATATTAACTAGAAGACATCAGTATACCCACCCTCCATGATGCCAAAATAAATGTTAGATGAAGAAATACTTACTCGGATCAACAAGTGATCAGTAAATCCTCCTTGCACAAAGAATAGGTGGTGTGAGAGTAGTAGGAATGAAACCAAAGGTAAATTGGATCTGAAGGCCACAACACAACACACAACTCCATGGGGAAGAAATTCTCTAAGAGAAGAAAGAGAAAATGAAAGGGTTCAAGGAAGAGAGAATCTCAACATTAGAAAAAGGATAGTTCATATATCAATGGAAGGGATATGATTTTAAATTACCTTAAAGTTAGGTCATAGAAATGAACACACGGTGTTTTCATTTCAATGTCTCAGTTGAATTAAGATACTAAGGATATAATTAATATCCTTTAAAACTACTTCAGAAATAGTCAAATGAGGTTTTAAACTCGATTTATGTCAAATTAACTATTAGAGGGGAAAATCTAGAAAAACTAGGAAAGGTTGGAAATGACTCAATGTTAAGTGAGTCACTTACGTGAGTCTCTAACATGACTCACTGATGCCACTCACGGACGCCACTAACAGATACTGATTACTAATTCCACTCACAAACACCACTCATTGACACCACTCACTGATGCCTCCTACCAACGCCACTCATTGTCCCCACTCACCATTCCACTCACCAATACCACTCACTGACAATGATTCACCATCATCAACCACATATGTGACCTACCAAAATCAACTCACTATTGTGTGTCACCGACAGCGGATCACCGACGCAACCCACCAATGTGACCCACCTACAACAAGTCACAAAACAAATGTCACCGATACAACCCACCAACAATACATAATAATAGCGATTCAATGATTGGATTCACCAACGCAACCCACAGATGTGACCTACGGTAAGGAAAAACTAGAAAAATTGGAAAGATCTTAAAATGAATCATTTTCACCTCCTATAAAACCTATAGAACTATATTTTCAGAATGGAATATATGGGAGGTGTATGAGTCATTACATATAATCATGATTAATTGTTATAAAATATAGAGCGTTGTGATTATGATCAAACAATTCATTAATGGAAAGCATATGATACTTGTTCCTTATTTAAATGTCATTAATCTCCCTTTAATCGATGAATATCCTCATGGATCAATATTTCATCTTAACAAATAGAATAGTTGATACCCAAGGTGACACACTCAGGGGGGAGTGAATCACTTATCAAATAACTCATGTATTTGTCTCATTAAATCCACTAATTCCATAGTGGTCATTCTATAGGATGTCATTGATATTGGTCTTGAAAAATAGATTAAATAAATAGAAAATTAAATATCATTCTATGGTGTATGTCCACGTAAATCCTTGGGAAATACATTAATTTATTCCAATAAAATAGGTGCATAATCTATTTGATTATTAAATTCCCCATCAAAGGTTTTTTATTTATCCCCAGGAATCTCATTTGGATGTTTGATTAAGATGGATATATACAAGACTCAGATGATGAAGTCACTGATACAAATATATGGAATTTTACATCTTCATCATGAGTCATAATTTTCTTCTCCTTCAATAAAATCATTTCCATGTATTTTTAAATCTTGTCTATATAAAGGATTTTATCATATTCAACCATGGGTGTCATTATAATGTAATAAAATAGTGCAATATTATGTTTCATATTGGTTACTAAATAACAAATACTTCTTGTAGTGATGATTCCACAAGGAATTTTGACTATCTACTCCCATCATAATCTTCTTGTGAAGTATCTAATTTTCATTGCAAGCATGGATGATAAAAAAGTGTGTAATAATATAAATTGATATAATCCATTATATACATTTGAATATTTGATTAAATTACCTTCCAACACTTTATTTGGTCCATCCACCTTAGTTGTTGTGATTTTATAATAATAGTATTCTACCCTTTTCCTCTTCTATATTCGATTCTATTTATTCTAAGGACATTTGTTTGAATAATTTCCTATTTATTTGCAGTCGAAGCATTGTAAATCAATAACATATTTCTTACCCTATAATTCAGGATCAATAGTTTCCTTATCTATATAGTTATAGAAAAAATAATATTCCATTAAAACATTCCCTATGATGATTCCTTCCTTAGTTTTTACAAGATAGAAATTGATTATTTCTATTTATGTTATATTTCACAATACCTTATTTAGGGTCCTTAATCGACTGATTATTTAATTTATTTCACTTGAACATGCATGATATAAAAATAATAATTTATGTTTTGAGGGTGTTTTTATGAATTTAAATAAATGTTGAAAATTAATTAGTAACCATTATCCTTAAGATATATAGCCTAATCCCTTTAAATAAATTATCAATTTTTCATTCTATGTTGTGAATATAATCCATTTCACACATTTCCAATCGTGTAAAGGAAGTCTCATACCCCAAAATACATTATTTTACATTTTTATTAATTATAAGGATCATTCACTAAAATCCAATTCATTTCTCCAGAGGGAAATATTGGTCTAATAATATCTCCTTAAAATATCATTATTCTATACGTTCTATTTGTAATACCACCCTAGAATTCTAGATCAGTGACCACTGTTTATCACCATTTCCCTAAAGATAGTATATAAATACTATAATCATTTCATTTTCATCACATCACAGTACCTATAATAACTTTTCAGTGGATTTAATCAATTGATAATATACCATTATATTATTTTTCACTATAAATATTAGGGTATCTATCACATAGAGTAATGCAAAATTATATAATGATGATTTATAATATCAGGATTATACATTAAAGTAAGGTTATTTGACAAAACCATATTAAATTACCATAATATATCCATGATTTCCTCAACTCCAATACATGTTGTTTTGAATTTCTCAGTATTGAGATCTCAACATCAGACATGATTATTGATATCATTCATATTTCTTGGATCCATTCCTATGAAACAACATATAATCGATTAACACACAATATTATTTGTTGTATATCATAATTTATAATTATAAATATTATATAACACTTATACACAACTAATGTTTTTTCCATGTTATTCTTTGAAACATAAATGTCATTTCATTAGTGGTGTATTTATTTTATAATCCTTCATAATAGTTTTTAAATAAAATGTGAATAATCCAAGTCATATCCCTCAAGAGTTTCAAAACATGTGAAAAGTAATTAGCTTTGAAATGACCTCAAAAAGGATTGGTTCAATCCCATTGTTCTCTTTTCGGGATATTACTCATAGGTTCCACTATTAATGAACTACATCAAATTTTATTATCCATAGAGTGATTTATTTCTAATAAAACCAGAATAATATCTTTCTCACAAAACATAATGATTGTATTCAATAATAATCCAAAAATTATACTATAGGGGTGTGTTCCCTAGTCCATGCCTTGCTTAATATTGTTCCCAAATATTCAACTAAAATTTCACTGAAACCTATTATAACAACCCTAACTCCAGTAACTCATTGTTGATATCTACATTATTATATTGGTATAAGATATGAAGGATGACCTCACTAAGGATCAATAAATTTAGATGTATTATAAATAAAATAAATTCATGATAAGCATTTTACATTGGGAATAAAAATAAATAACATAGTAATGGGTGAAATATTATAACCTTCAAATAATTCAATGAATTCAAAATCATTTTATCTAATAAATAAACAAAACAAGTGTGAACTCCAAATTTCAATAAGGATTACGTATATTAGAATCTATAATGAATCAATAATACATAATCAATATTTATAGGTAAACAACTGAACAAAAATTCTATTTTATGAGTGACAAGACTATTTTCAATAGATAGTAATAATCAATTTTAAATGGTAAATACATAACTACACATGACTCTTAATCAATAATATGAGAATAAAATGTGTCATCATAAAACATCAAAATGAAAATATAATTGATAATAATAATAATAATTTAATTCTTAGTGAAGGAAATTATTAATTTTTATACATCATGATCTAATGTATCATGATACCTCTACTGTCAAGACCCCTTATATCACAACTTAAAAATATGGTTAAAAACTCATTTAATTCTATCTTATTGATTCTGTGGATGAAACTACTGATTCATCAGGGGGACACATCATTCCAAACCCCACCATTCACTATCTGATTAACTTCATGAGAATATTTATTCATTGAGGAACTATATAATTATAGACCCAACAAATTACTGCAAGTCCAAAGAATTCCTTTTATATCTTAAAATTGATTTAATTCAATAATAATGTTAATTATTATAAAATATAATTATTATGTAAGGAATACATATTTATCGATATTTCCTCAAATAATTAAAAAACTGTCAAAGGAAAACCCATATGTAAAATGGTATATGGTTTAGTAAATAATCACATCAATGAAGTAATGAATATGGATATTTTAGAGAAATATAATTTCCAATGTCAAATGATCACATTAAAGTTATTATTTAAAGAGAAAATCAAAAATCAAAAAATTAAACAAGAAATTAATAGTGGACAGCGATTCATCCGGAATATATATTTTTAAAATAAAATCGACAATAAATAAATATTAATGTTAAATGCATTGATGGGTAATTATATTCACCAAATAAAACTGAATAGTTTCATATTAACATATATGTTTCAATGAAATGAAATTTGGGATGAAATCCCTTAACACATGCTTCGTTTAGGTTTAACATTATTATACTCATAAAAAATATTTTGTATTTATTATTAATTTATAAAATTAGCATATTCTTATTTATAATATCATATATGATCTTATTATAATATTTTACCATGTTTTTGTTTATAAAATATCATTACATTCAGTTTTTTGGTCTTAATTTATATTTTCTCATGCATGTTTTTTTCAGAATGTTTTTATTTTTGTATGTAGGATATAGATCCAAAATCTATTAAACGATATTAATTTAATAAATACCATATTTACATGTTATATATATTTTTATAAAACTTCATTAAGGTCGTATGTGGAAAACAATTTTTATTTCTTCATGGAGATGGCAGGTTGCACACATGCCTGAGTGACAATCTCATTCCATTAATGAGTTAAAGGTTGAGAAAGTGGATGATATATTAATTTTTATAAATCAATTTAATTTAATATAAAAAATATATATATTAAATTCACCCATATTACCTTCCATGTAAATCATATGAAATAAATGAATAATATCTATTTTGAAAGGTTTTAGTCTTCCATACATGAGAGCAACGTTATAGTATTCTAAATTAAATGAAATATAAGATGTAAAGTATAGTATTATAATAAAATAAATACAATGAAATAAATTATATTATATATATATATCAAATCCTTAATTATATATATTTTTGATATGTTTTGATGAAAAAAAGTAGTATCTGTTCGCTAGGAGGCAGTCTGACGTACACCAGCTTGACAATTTTGATTCCCATTTGATCGAAGAGGAGATAGATATATATTAAATTTTCACCATAATGAAATTTTTAATATTTTCTGTACTAGATTTATTATATTATACTTGTTAATTAATAATTTAATCTTTATGGTGATGGAAAAAATTAGGAACAACGTTAACGTGATTACATTATATTTGGAAACCCTTATCTAGATCTCTTCATAAGCACCCTAAGGATGGTCTTTATGGAAGTCAAAAAACTATAAAATGATGATAATGATGTTTTAGAGCTATTTTCATATGTTATTTTTTGTGAAAAGTTATTTATATGTGTGAATAAGGGTGGCCATTGCGTTCTAATTTATAATTAAATAGGTGTTTCATTTTTCTAAATTTCCAAAACCGTTAATTAATGGTAAGTCACTCTCATTAGAACTACCGCCAAAATTGATAAACATTAGAGAGTAGGGATGATATGGTTGATCCATAATTCCATGATAATTTGTTTTTGAAATTGTTTTTTCTTGGCCTTTATTTTTAAATAATTCTACCCCTTTATTTTTTATAATGGGAACCTGTATCTTGCTATTTACCTAAGTAATTTAACCATTAATAAAAACTAAAATATAACTTATTATGAAAGTCTGGATAACTGATTATTAAAATTAAACACAATTAATCAAATAAAAATTACATATTTTTGGGAAACTAATTCTTACAAAAGTGCTTGTAATGATAAAAACATCATTTTGACCATAACTGGATAAATTAAATTTTAATGAATTTTCTAATCATTATAGAAAAAATTGAAATGAAATTATAAAATAATATTAATTATTATGATTAAAAAAATTATTCCATTTTATTGAATTCAGATCACTGGAGTATATAATTTTGACCTAAAATAAACCCATAATTCATGTCGAAAAATGATATCTCAAAAAATTCATTTTTCAAGAATATGATGACATTTTATTAACTATATAAAAAGTATTAATAATTAATAAATTAATATATTTATATATATATTATCTAATTATAATGTAAATCATTCATTATCAAATATTATTTTTATTAATTTTATAATGTTGCCATTACGACTATGGAAAAAATAGTTTCATGAAATATAAACAATTTGTAATATCCTCGTTCTGGAAGCCACCCAGAGGTTCCCCATACCTAGTTGGTCACATGTACTCAAGTGCATTTCCCAAAGGCCAGAGGCCTACCGACTAGCAGCGAGGGCCTTGGGTGTGACAGTGGGGAAACTATGCCCTCATTGGCAGAGTACACAGTGGAAGAAGAATAAACATACAATAGCGGAAGCAGTAATGACCAACAATATAACAGCGGAAGACTAAATCAACAAACTGGAGCACATAGGTATATAAAAAATGATGCATGATACATAACTAGGAAAACATCCAAACAAGTCACAATGCTAGAAAACACAACAGTACCAAAACAAGTACAAAATTAAAGTAAACAACTCCTCAGCATCATGAGCCAAAGCTCGGTTCCATGATCTCCTGCTCCATGAAATCAAGTTCCAGAAGTCAAAGGGTGCTTTCCCTTGTCTATACCTGCAACAATATTATAACGACCCATAATTTACATACATTGTTAATACTTCAAAATTGAAGTACACTTATTACAACATATGACAAAACCACAAAGGACCGTATAGGTATAGTGTCTTTAGAAACTGGGAAACATAAACAACTGGTTCATAAATCTTCTACAGTGTCTCCCATTTATTTCATCATATCTAGGGTCCCTTTTAGCATATTCTACTTAATATCCATCTTCCTGACCTGGGGAAAAGAAAACATAAAAGGGTGAGCTCAAATGCTCAGCAAGGGCAAATAAAGGAAATAAAAATCATATCATATCTTTATGAAAATCAAAACCTGCAAAAGAGATCATAATATCATAACATGGAATAAATCATAGATGTGAAAATGAGATCCCCATAATCATAACATAAAACTTGAATCTTTGTGGCATGCACACATAATCATGGAAAATCATTTCTTGTTAGTCATGACTCATTTCCAAGACTATCTTAGTGGACAAAGTCCCTTTCTGAACCGAGTTCACTCCTCGTTTCAGTCCTGTATCACTGAACCGAAATAACCTTCCGTTCCAGCCATGTCTATCTAATGAGATATAAAATCTTTACCCAATGCATTGGAGGGAGATATAGGTCCCACCCATCTCATAATGATACCATTCTTATGTGTGCCACAAAATCATAAATCATACATCATTGCATAACCCATGTAATAAAAATGGGATTCTTAAACAACATGACATCATAAAACCATTCATATAAGATAAAGGAATTCATAAACATAATTCCATCACAACATAGTCAAATCAATGTAAAAATATGGATAGAAACAGAACCCTTTATTATCTTAGATGGAATATAATTTTGATAAAACACTTGAAATGAATTCTTGAGAAAAATATCCTTTCTTCTTCAAAATAAATTTCTTTTCACAAAACATCATACAATTTTAAAAGGAAGAGATTTTATTAAAAATAGTCATGAAATATTTTGGAGGAAGGTTCATGAAAATAAGGCTTTATAAAACCGTAAAAATCCGTTCGTGCCGTATAAGTTAAAAAAACATTCTTCTCGTACTTTTGTCGGAAAAGTCAAAAAGTACCTTGTATAAAAAAACGACAAAAGATTCCTTTCATATCTTTTACTAAAAACTCACCGAAGGGTAAAATTGGATTTAAACAATTGTAGGTGGGTGGAAATAATATTACATATTGAAGAAACATGGATGTGGATGATAAAATACACCCCAGTAAATACTGACGAATAAACAATCTCGGATAAAAATGAGATTGTGATATTTCCCCTTACCTTAGGTCCGATTTGCTTTGTTCGTGTCCGAAGCTCCTGTATAATGGTTTAAATAATGTTATTGACTTATTCCAGAATCATACATATTGATATGATATCATATATGGTCATATTATTAGCTTCTTGTTAGTAATATTTCATTGTTACTTGTTACTCGGGTCTTTATAACTTTTTGTTCTTATGCGTGTTTTGTTGAATAAATTCTTATTATTATCTTTAGGTTATAGATAATTCATTTCCAGAATGGTATTAGTGTAGTATATACCATATTCATTCATTCAATTCATTTATATAATCATTATGAAATGAAGATCATGTAGAACGAGTCGCATCACATCGTGGAGACGGTATTCCGTACGTACGCACGAGTGATGATATCGTTCCTATGATCGTGGAATTGTATTGGAGTATATATATATATTATTTCAGTATCAATATTACTTCATAATAATAATATATAGTTACTCATTACACCATTATACCCATCCTTGTAAGGTGATGGTGGAAAATAGATTACACCACGTCGTGGAGACGGTATTCCGTACGTACGCACGCGCGGTGATTTCATTTTTCCGTAGGATGGATAGAAGGTTAATTAGGGTTGTTTCATATTTATAATAACATATCAGTATGTAAGTAATACTGATGTTATTACTTTATCATGAAACAACTAAAGAAGAATAAGTTGAAGAAGAAAGAAATTGAAAAGATCGGTAATGGATATTACCTCTTCTTTGGAACGCCTCTTTGAATCCTCCACTTAAGGAACTAAGATTGGTCTTTGGAGAAGACCAGGACCTCTAGGATTATTCTAGGGAAGTGGAGAGGAGAAAATGTCAGGGGTTGGCCGAGCTTGAGTCCTCAAATTGGTGTGAGGAGGAGGGGGAGGAGGTGCCCTTTTATAAGGGAGGAGAGGGGCACCTTAGGAATATCTCAAAATATTATTTTATATTAAAGTCAAAATCGGTTTATAATGGTTCCAAAGGGTCTTATTTCGAAGATAAAGTGGGTATGGGTCTAAATCCTATCAACCAATAGGATTTAAACAAGTTTAGGGTATTATTTTAACCTTATCAATTAGATTTAACTCTAAGTTAATTAATTTAACTTTTACCGTGTCTTTTTGTTTTCTTTCACTATATGTTTAATACAATTACTATAACATGCCAAACGAACCCCAAATTGTTTATTATTAATATATATATCCTTATCTAAGTAATATTGCCGAACCTTAGATTTTTAGGAATAAAATAACAATTAATAATATAATATTTGATTTAAAAACTATTTTGTGTCAATTTTGACACTATTTGATATATGATTTTTGTGAAAGTCATAACAGAATTATATGTTCGAACCAAGTTGATTAAATCAACATTAATATATCATAGTAACCTAGAAAATTAGTGGAATTCATAAAAAGTCTTAAATTACATTTATTTTGGTATTTATATTATCAATTTTCTCAATATTTCATTAATAAGATAATTACTGCATCATCTTTGTGTCATAAATAAATTAAATTATTTGATGTCTAAAAATTACAAATAAAATACCATCATGTAGGAAATCTTTTTAGCTTTCTAATGAATATTTAAAATCGAATTTATCTTATGTATAACCCCATATTAAAAATTATTTACTTATTAAACTTTGATTTTAACTATTTTAACCCTTCTTTAAATAAATTAATAATAAATGTCCTAATCTAATCCAGGTGGGACTAAATGGTCTTATTTTATTCATAAGTTTGTTTTTGGTCGAATTACACTTGTCCAATAGAATTAGGACATGTGTTAGGGTAATATTAATATCATATTTACCCTTAGTTACCCTATTTACTATTAACCGCGGTAAAAATAGTAAAAAGTTACTATTCACCAAAAAATCATTTTTATCTCATTGAACCACATTTTACTTACTGATATCAACCGTGTCTGTCGGATTTTTGAAATTCCATTCACAGAGGCGGTAAAATTAATTTTTATGCAAAATTCAGTTTTTAACCTACCACTTAGTGGTTTCACTATTCATCAAAAATTGAAAGTTTTCAGAAAAATACCAAAATTTCACCCTAGGCTAATTTCGATATTCTGAGTCCAAAAATGAAGTCCATTTTGAAAAATAAAATTTATAAAATTTCAAAAAGTGGTTATTACTATTCATAACGGCTAGTTTTAATAGCATATTGTTGTTTAGTGAAACTCGGTATTACGTACGACGCAAGCTATCGAGGAAGGTCGCGATTGCGTGTAAAGCAAGCCAAGCAAGTGTTGTGTAGAAAAAGATTCCTTTGATGATTTATATAAAATAAAAGTCTCGGGTGTTACATTCTACCCCCCCTTAAAATAATTTCTCCCTCGAAATTCGTCACTTTGTAACAAACAGATGAGGATACTTCTCCCTCATCATATCCTCAAGCTCCCATGTAGCTTCTTCAAGTTGGTGGTTCCTCCATAAAACCTTCACTAAGCGAGTGGTCTTGTTTCGTAGGACTTTTTCGCTACGATCCAGAATCTCTATCGGTTGTTCTTCATAAGAAAGATCTTGCTCCAGCGGTACAACTTCTGAGCTGAGTACATGTGAAGGATCTGGTATGTACTTTCTCAGGAGAGATACATGGAACACATCGTGAACTTGAGAGAGATTCGGTGGAAGCGCCAATCGGTAAGCTACCTTCCCAACACGATCCAGTATTTCGAAAGGACCGATATATCTAGGGCTCAACTTCCCCTTCTTTCCAAATCTCATAACCCTCTTCCAGGGAGATATTCGTAAGAACACTTTATCACCCACTTCAAACTCTAGGTCTTTTCTTCGGTTGTCGGCATAACTTTTCTGTCGACTCTGAGCTGCTCTTATGTGTTGTTGAATAGATCTGACTTTTTCTGCCATTTCATCAACGAGATCAGGTCCTAATAGCTTTCTTTCCCCAACTTCATCCCAGCAAGTTGGAGTCCTGCATTTCTTTCCATAGAGAGCTTCATAAGGAGCCATCTGAATACTGGAGTGAAAGCTATTATTATAAGAAAATTCTACCAAAGGTAGGTGTTGATCCCAACCTCCTTTGAAATCCATAGAGCAAGCTCTCAACATATCTTCTAGGGTTTGAATTGTTCTCTCAGACTGACCGTCTGTCTGGGGATGATAAGCAGTGCTGAAACTCAACTCTATATCCAGAGTATGCTGAAGACTTCGCCAGAACTTCGAGGTAAATCTCGGATCCCGATCAGATATAATAGAAAGTGGTACTCCATGCAATCTTACCACTTCCTTTACATATATCCTGGCAAGCTGATCTAGAGAGAAATCCTCTCTAATAGCAATGAAGTGTGCAGACTTTGTAAGATGATCAACTATGACCCAGATAGTATTATTGCCTTTGGATGTTTTAGGAAGTCCTGTGACAAAGTCCATAGTGATGTTTTCCCATTTCCATTCGGGTATGGGTAATGGTTGTAACATCCCCTTAGACTTCTGTCTCTCAGCTTTAACTTGTTGACAAACCAAGCATCGAGAGACATATTCAGCAACATCTCTTTTCATGCCATCCCACCAGAAGTACTCTTTCAGGTCCCTATACATCTTCGTGCTTCCAGGATGAATAGAGAATGAAGAACTATGAGCCTCATCCAGCAGCTCTTTCTTTAATTCGGGGATGGGAGGAACGCAAACCCGATTCCTGAACTTTATTATCCCATCACAATCAAGGTTGAATTCAAGAACATTTCTCACCTTCTTTTGTAACTCGACATCTTCTTTCTGTGCCTCTTTAATCTTCACATGTATAGATGGTTGAACATTCATTTGAGAAAGATAAGATTTTTCCCCTTCCATTATAATTCCAAGATCCATCCTTTGTAAATCCATAAATATTGGATCTTTTGTGATCCTCATCATGGATAAACTAGCATGGTCTTGTCGACTTAATGCATCTGCCACCTTGTTTTCTTTCCCAGGGTGGTAATGGATTGAGCAGTCATAATCCTTAATCAGCTCCAACCATCTTCTTTGGCGCATATTCAGCTCCTTTTGTGTGAAAATATACTTTAAACTTTTATGATCAGTATAAATATCACACATTTCACCATAAAGGTAATACCTCCAAATCTTTAATGAAAAGATTACCGCAGCCAACTCCAAATCATGTGTTGGGTAATTTTGCTCATGGATTTTCAACTGTCGTGAGGCATAAGCTATCACCATATCATTTTGCATAAGAACACACCCCAATCCCTTCTTGGATGCATCACTGTAGATCACAAACCTTTCTCCACTACAAGGCAGTGTGAGCACAGGTGCACTGGATAACCTTCTTTTCAACTCCTTGAAATTCTCTTCACATTCCTCTGTCCAGACAAACTTAACTCCTTTCCGAGTCAACTTGGTGATTGGATTAGATAATCGTGAAAAATCTTTTACAAAACGTCGATAATATCCAGCCAAACCAAGAAAACTTCGGATCTCAGTTACTGTTGTTGGTCTTGACCATCTTTCGATAACCTCTGTTTTTGCTGGATCCACAGATATCCCCTCTTTTGAGATTATGTGACCCAAAAATGCAACTTTTTGAAGCCAAAATTCACACTTGGTAAATTTGGCATAAAGCTTCTCCTTTCTCAGGGTCTTCAATATAATTCTCAAGTGATCTTCATGCTCTTCCTTGCTCTTTGAATAGACAAGAATATCGTCTATAAAGACTACCACAAATTGATCATGATAGTCTCTAAAGACTGTATTCATTAGATCCATGAAGATAGCAGGGTCATTAGTAAGACCAAATGGCATCACTATAAATTCATAGTGTCCATACCTTGTACGGAAAGCCGTCTTTGGTATATCCTCCCTTTTGACCCTTAATTGATGATACCCTGAACGGAGATCAATCTTGGAAAAGTATTGAGCTCCACGTAGTTGGTCAAATAAGTCATCAATGCGTGGGAGAGGATATTTGTTCTTGATAGTGATCTTGTTAAGTTATCGATAATCAATGCAGAGTCTCATTGATCCATCTTTCTTCTTTACAAATAGAACAGGTTCTCCCCAAGGTGACGCACTAGGGCGTATGAATCCATTATCAAGATTCTCTTGGAGTTGCTTCTTCAATTCCTGCAACTCAATTGGGGCCATTCTATAAGGTGTCTTTGAAATAGGCAAAGCACCCGGTACGAGTTCTATTGAAAACTCAACTTCACGATTTGGTGGAAGACCCGGCAATTCCTCCGGAAAGACATCATCAAACTCCCGTACAATAGGCATATTCTTAATCATGAGTTTCTCACCAACCATTTGAGATAAATAACCTTCTTTTAGTGGAATCAATACCCATAAGATGGAAGAAATTTCCACTGGAAGGTTATGTTCATCCTTGCATTGATAGACGATCGTAGATTGATCTGGAATATGAAATGTGACTTCCCTTCTTTGGAAATTGATATGAGCTCCATGTAGAGAAAGCCAATCCATGCCAAGAATCACATCAAATTCCACTAAAGGAAGGATCACAAGATTTGCAGGAAGCACTTTCCCACAAACTTCGATCGGAGAAGAATTATAAACTTTTGATGCGATTGATGTGCCATTAGGTGTTGTCACAGCTAACTCAACATCTAATTGTTGAGGTAATATGGTGATACCCTTAGAAAATTCTTTAGAAATAAAAGAGTGGGTGGATCCAAAATCAAATAAAACATTTGCTACTTTAGAGTGGACGGTAAGTGTACCTTTCACCACTTCGTTATCGTACTCCACATCGCTGATAGAAATTGCATGTGACTTTCCTTTGTCTTTAGCCTTAGGATTTTGTTGACGTCGTCCATCATCATCAACCCTTGGATTTGGGCATTGATTGGCATAATGCCCCATCTCCTTGCACTTGAAACATTGAAGTGTAGTAGGTTCATTCTGTGTATCCCTTCCTTTGTTTGCGTCATTAGACGTCTTCTTCTCATTATCACGGCATTCAAATGCCCGATGACCTTCTTTTCCACATTTAAAACATTTACTTGTCCCTTTAAGACAACTCCCTCCATGTTTCTTTCCACACTTTGAGCATAAGGAAAAGCTCATCTTCTTTTCCGTGTGCTCTTTAGATTTTTCTTTGAATTCCATCTTCCTCTTCTTATCAAACCCATGTGACTGATGGGTTACTCCAATCTCCATCTCGACTTTGAGAGCACATCGAACGATTTCCTCATAGCTATTGAAGTCCCTTATGGCTAACGCCCTTCGAAGACTTGGTTTTAAGCCACTAAAGAATCGATCGATATTACTCTCAGGTTGGATAATAATACCAGAAGCGTACCTTGCAAGTCTGGTAAAATTTGCTTCATAGGTACCAACAGATTCATCATCCCTTTGCTTCAGTTCAAGGAACTCTTTCTCCATCTTTGTTCGGAGAATACGAGGGAAGTACTTATTGAAAAATAAGTTCTTGAACTCGTCCCATTCCATAGACTCAATTTCATCCCTTTGCCTCGTATTCTTAACAAGATTCCACCATTGATCCGCATCTCCTTCCAAACGATACACTGCTAGGATGACTTTATCATGCTCAGAACATTGAAGAACTGAAAATATCTTTTCAGTAGTACTAATCCATTGTTCAGCAACTAATGGATCAGTAGATCCGCTGAAAGAAGGTGGACGCTGCCTCATGAAGGATTCAACAGAATGTTGCTCCCTCCTTTGTTCGTTTGGAAATCCTGCATGATTCATAGCTTGAGAAAGTTGTGTGAGCATGGCTACAAGATTTTGCATTCCAGCTCCCATATCGTTTGGTTGCTCAGGGGGACAATCATTGCATTGCCCATCGCATTCCGCATTAACACGGTTCCTTCGGGTTCCAGCCATTGACTAAAACCAAGAAGAATAGTGTGAGCAACACTAATTATAATAGGAAACCACATAATTCAAGAAAAAAAAATTCCATGCTTATGGTCTTATCCTAGGTTATTCATGGCCATTTCTAAGATTGTGTTCTATGCTTAGACTTATCCTTAAGGTTCTTACTAAGGCTTTCACATCCTAGTTTCCAAAGGTTGACTATACCTTTCCTCTGATACCAACTATAGCGGTCTAGAATTACTTCCAGTGGACTACAATTGATACCTATCAGGGCACTCCATGGGCGGCTACACCCCCTGGGCGGGACACACCACCATCCCCAGTAGCAGCCATTTCCTCATGAAGCCCTTGGGTGGAGAGCCATGCTTCGTCCAACGCTCACATGTGAGAGTTCCCAAGGATTGGATACATTCCTACCTCCTTTGCCTCTGATACCAACTATAACGACCCATACTTTACATAAATTGTTAATACTTCAAAATTGAAGTACACTTATTACAACAAATGACAAAACCACAAAGGACCGTATAGGTATAGTGTCCTTAGAAACTGGGAAACATAAACAACTGGTTCATAAATCTTCTACAGTGTCTCCCATTTATTTCATCATATCTAGGGTCCCTTTTAGCATATTCTACTTAATATCCATCTTCCTGACCTGGGGAAAAGAAAACATAAAAGGGTGAGCTCAAATGCTCAGCAAGGGCAAATAAAGGAAATAAAAATCATATCATATCTTTATGAAAATCAAAACCTGCAAAAGAGATCATAATATCTTAACATGGAATAAATCATAGAAGTGAAAATGAGATCCCCATAATCATAACATAAAACTTGAAACTTTGTGGCATGCACACATAATCATGGAAAATCATTTCTTGTTAGTCATGACTCATTGCCAAGACTATCTTAGTGTACAAAGTCCCTTTCTGAACCGAGTTCACTCCTCGTTTCAGTCCTGTATCACTGAACCGAAATAACCTTCCGTTCCAGCCATGTCTATCTCATGAGATATAAAATCTTTACCCAATGCATTGGAGGGAGATATAGGTCCCACCCATCTCATAATGATACCATTCTTATGTGTGCCACAAAATCATAAATCATACATCATTGCATAACCCATGTAATAAAAATGGGATTCTTAAACAACATGAAATCATAAAACCATTCATATAAGATAAAGGAATTCATAAACATAATTCCATCACAACATAGTCAAATCAATGTAAAAATATGGATAGAAACAGATCCCTTTATTATCTTAGATGGAATATAATTTTGATAAAACACTTGAAATGAATTCTTGAGGAAAATATCCTTTCTTCTTCAAAATAAATTTCTTTTCACAAAACATCATACAATTTTAAAAGAAAGAGATTTTATTAAAAATATTCATGAAATATTTTGGAGGAAGGTTCATGAAAATAAGGCTTTATAAAATCGTAAAAATCCGTTCGTGCCGTATAAGTTAAAAAAACATTCTTCTCGTACTTTTGTCGGAAAAGTCAAAAAGTACCTCGTATAAAAAAACGACAAAAGATTCCTTTCATATCATTTACTAAAAACTCACCGAAGGGTAAAATTGGATTTAAACAATTGTAGGTGGGTGGAAATAATATTACATATTGAAGAAACATGGATGTGGATGATAAAATACACCCCAGTAAATACTTACGAATAAACAATCTCGGATAAAAATGAGATTGTGATATTTCCCCTTACTTAAGGTCCGATTTGCTTTGTTCGTGTCCGAAGCTCCTGTATAATGGTTTAAATAATGTTATTGACTTATTCCAGAATCATACATATTGATATGATATCATATATGGTCATATTATTAGCTTCTTGTTAGTAATATTTCATTGTTACTTGTTACTCGGGTCTTTATAACTTTTTGTTCTTATGCGTGTTTTGTTGAATAAATTCTTATTATTATCTTTAGGTTATAGATAATTCATTTCCAGAATGGTATTAGTGTAGTATATACCATATTCATTCATTCAATTCATTTATATAATCATTATGAAATGAAGATCATGTAGAACGAGTCGCATCACATCGTGGAGACGGTATTCCGTACGTACGCACGAGTGATGATATCGTTCCTATGATCGTGGAATTGTATTGGAGTATATATATATTATTATTACAGTATCAATATTACTTCATAATAATCATATATAGTTACTCATTACACCATTATACCCATCCTTGTAAGGTGATGGTGGAAAATAGATTACACCACGGCGTGGAGACGGTATTCCGTACGTACGCACGCGCGGTGATTTCATTTTTCCGTAGGATGGATAGAAGGTGAATTAGGGTTGTTTAATATTTATAATAACATATCAGTATGTAAGTAATACTGATGTTATTAATTTATCATGAAACAACTAAATAAGAAGAAGTTGAAGAAGAACGAAATTGAAAAGATCGGTAATGGATATTACCTCTTCTTTGGAATGCCTCTTTGAATCCTCCACTTAAGGAACTAAGATTGGTCTTTGGAGAAGACCAGGACCTCTAGGATTATTCTAGGGAAGTGGAGAGGAGAAAATGGCAGGGGTTGGCCGAGCTTGAGTGCTCAAATTGGTGTGAGGAGGAGGGGGAGGAGGTGCCCTTTTATAAGGGAGGAGAGGGGCACCTTAGGAATATCTCAAAATATTATTTTATATTAAAGTAAAAATCGGTTTATAATGGTTCCAAAGGGTCTTATTTCGAAGATAAAGTGGGGATGGGTCGAAAGCCTATCAACCAATATGATTTAAACAAGTTTAGGGTATTATTTTAACCTTATCAATTAGATTTAACTCTAAGTTAATTAATTTAACTTTTACCGTGTCTTTTTGTTTTCTTTCACTATATGGTTAATACACTTACTATAACATGTCACAAGAACCCCAAATTGTTTATTATTAATATATATATCCTTATCTAAGTCATTTGGCCGAACCTTAGTTTTTTAGGAATAAAATAACAATTAATAATATAATATTTGATTTAAAAACTATTTTTTGTCAATTTTGACACTATTTGATATATGATTTTTGTGAAAGTCATAACAGAATTATATGTGCGAACCAAGTTGATTAAATCAACATTAATATATCATAGTAACCTAGAAAATTAGTGGAATTCATAAAAAGTCTTAAATTACATTTATTTTGGTATTTATATTATCAATTGTTTCAATATTTCATTAATAAGATAATTACTACATCATCTTTGTGTCATAAATAAATTAAAATATTTGATGTCTAAAAATTACAAATAAAATACCATCATGTAGGAAATCTTTTTAGCTTTCTAATGAATATTTACAATAGAATTTATCTTATGTATAACCCCATATTAAAAATTATTTACTTATTAAACTTTGATTTTAACTATTTTAACCCTTCTTTAAATAAATTAATAATAAATGTCCTAATCTAATCCAGGTGGGCCTAAATGGTCTTATTTTATTCCTAAGTTTGTTTTTGGTCGAATTACACTTGTCCAATAGAATTAGGACATGTGTTAGGATAATATTAATATCATATTTACCCTTAGTTACCCTATTTACTATTAACCGCGGTAAAAATAGTAAAAAGTTACTATTCACCAAAAAATTATTTTTATCTCATTGAACCACATTTTACTTACTGATATCAACCGTGTCTGTCGGATTTTTGAAATTCCATTCACAGTAGCGGTAAAATTAAGTTTTATGCAAAATTCAGTTTTTAACCTACCACTTAGTGGTTTCACTATTCATCAAAAATTGAAAGTTTTCAGAAAAATACGAAAATTTCACCGTAGGCTAATTTCGATATTCTGAGTCCAAAAATGAAGTCCATTTTGAAAAATAAAATTTATAAAATTTCAAAAAGTGGTTATTACTATTCATAACGGCTAGTTTTAATAGCATATTGTTGTTTAGTGAAACTCGGTATTGCGTACGACGCAAGCTATCGAGGAAGGTCGCAATTGCGTGTAAAGCAAGCCAAGCAAGTGTTGTGTAGAAAAAGATTCCTTTGATGATTTATATAAAATAAAAGTCTCGGGTGTTACAAATATAGTCTTCTTGGCCCCAAAAGCATGGCCCAAATAGGGTGTGAGATAAAATCCCAGTAGGCATTCACCCAAAACTCTACGCCTAATAGTCAGTGAGTATATGGCAGGTAAAAGTACCATAAGCAGTAAACAGCAACAGCAAGCAGAAGGAAATAAACAATAAGTAGTAAAATAGTATGATACAAGGTAGCAATCAATCCACAACAAATCAATAGCAGTGAAACAAACAGCTAGTAAGCCGGAAACCCTCTGGGAAGTACTCGCAGCCATTCCCTCTGGTCCTATCCAAGAAGTACCACAACCCTCTAGGCAGTGCACTCAGCCTAACCCCTCTGGCTTGGTCATATGAATTTATGATACTCTCTAGGGAAGCTTACTCGGTCTATTATCTTTATAGTCTAGGGTAGTAATGGAATCTCTTGAGGATAATCACGCGGTCTAACCCTCTATGCCCCAAGCTCTACAGACTCTCTGAGAAATCTATCTCGGTCAATTCCTCCTATAGCCTCAGGTATACCACAGACTCTCTGAGGAAGCTCACTCATTCAATTCCTCCCCTAGACTGGGAAGGTTCTTAAAGAGATTCAAACAAGGAAAGACTCTCTGAGGAAGCTCACTCGGTCTACCCTCCAGTAGTCTATAAAATAAAAGACTCTCTGGGAGCTCACTCGGTCCATCCCCTCTGTAGTCTTTAATGTCTAATACTCTTTGAGAAGCTCACTCAGTCTATCCCTTATAGTCTATAGCACCAGGTTCTCTCAGCCCTGTGCCAGTCAGTGCATAATAATTCAATAAGGCCAAAGTACACTTATATAACTACTAAGATAACCAAATTAAACCTATTCAGATACTTATCTAAATAGTCTACAAGGAAATAAGCATATCATGAATTCACTTCATCCTATAACTGCAAGGCAAGAAAATAGGTGTAGCAGCCAAAGGAAAACAAGACCCAAAGGTTGTAAATAGAAAAAAGAAAGGGTAAAAATACATACAAGCACAAAACAATTATCCTCTAACAAGGTCAATTTACCTCTACACAAGCATACAATCAAGGGAGGAAAATAAAAAGGGAAAAAAGGTAAACACGCAATACCCCATTCATGGGTATTTGTAGAATTTGCACATAAAACTCAGAGACATTGAACAGTAAGGAAAAAACCACCTACCTCGATCCTAGGAGATCGATATATTTGAACCACGATGGCTGATTCTCCATATAATTTCATATATCTATGAAAACGCACAAAACGTTAAACCTTAGAAAACTTGAGAGATAGGAAGAATTGGAAAATAAGGTTCAAGCAGAAGGAATAACTCACTGCTGTGCTTCCAATGCAATCAGCCATGCTCTAATTGGAGAACGTACATAAAGGCGGGGACTCGGGGAAGATCAGGCCGTATGGGTTGCTCTCTGTCAAACTAGACCTAGAAGAAGATGTTTATCACGATGAGGCATGACCCTGGTCTGTTTGGTAAAAAAAGAAAAGTACACGGTGTGTATTTTTAAATTACACGGCATGTAGTGAGTTTTTCTATACTCCACCAAAATCAGCCTCTACGTCACCCCTACACACCGTGTGTGTGGTCCGGACACGGCCAGGACACAGTTTCGAGCAAGAAAATAGTACACGGTGTGTACTCAGAAAGAACACGACGTGTACTTCGAAATTTTCCAGAAACTCCATTTTTCATAAAAACATCAGAAAAAGGAAAAGCGTACCTGAAACGAAGATATGGGTTCTTACAAACATCCCCCCTTAAAGAAATTTGTACCTTAATTTCCCTAGGTGGGTGTAGAAGAAGGATCCTCGAACAGCTCTGGCCACTGCGATCGAACCTTGGCCTCCCTCTGCCAAGTCTCATCCCATACTCACATGTGCTTCCATAGCACTCGTACCAGAGGAACAGACTAGCCTCGTAGAACCTTCGTACTACGATCGACAATCCGGATGGGATGCTCCTCAAACGACGCATCTACTTCAAGCTCAACCTCCTCGGTATGAATGATATGAGAAGGGTCTGAAAAGTAACGTCATAGCTGAGAGACGTGGAAGACGTCGTGCATAGCCTGGTACCTCTAAGGTAGCTGCAATTGATAGATGACCAGCCCAGCTCTCTCCAACACCTCAAATGGCTCGACGTACCATGGTGAAAGCTTACCCTGTCTCTGAATCCTCTTGTGTCCCAACCTCGGTGCGACACACATGAAAAATTGATTCTGACCTCTAACTCCAGAGGTCATCTCCACTAATCAGCATAAGACTTCTATCGAGACTTTGTTGTACCCATCCTCTTCTAAATCAGCTCTATCTTCTCTGAGGTCTCCTGAACAAGACGGGGTCCTAGCAAAGCTGCCTCTCCTGCCTCCAGCCAGCATAAGGGTGATCGGCATGGCCTACCGTACAAGGCCTTGTATGGCTCCATCTGAAGGCTCGCCTAAAAACTGTTGTTGTAGGAGAACTCCACAAGAGGTATATGTTTCTCCCAAGAACCGCTGAAGTCTAGAATGAATTCTCGGAGCATATCCTCAAGCACCTGGATTGTGCACTTGGATTGGCCATCAGTCTGGGGATGGTACGCTATACTCAAAAGCACCAGGGTACCCAAAGCCTTCTGAAGTCCCTACCAGAACTGAGATGTAAATCACGCATCCCTATCTGAAATAATGGAGTGTGGAACTCCATTTAGACATACAATTTCTCAGATGTACAGTCTTCCCAGATCATCAACACTGAAGGTTTCCTTGATTAGAAAGAAGTGTGCTACCTTTATAATCCTGTCAACGACAACCCAAATAGCATCACTTCCCTGAGGTGACCTCGGCATCCTGATCACGAAGTCCATCGCAACATCGTTCCACTTCCACTCCTGAATAGATAACTGCTGTAAAATACTTGTTGTTCGTTGATGCTCTGCTTTCACCTACTGAAAAGTAGAACATTTCATGACAAAACCAGCAACACCCTTCTTCATACCTGGCCACCAGTACTGGCGGTGCAGATCACGATACATCTTGGTGAGGCCAGGATGAACTTCCCAAACTGAGGATTGAAATTCCCGCATTATCTCCTCGCGCATGTCTGTTGGCACCCATACGCATCCCTAGAAATGCAAGATATCATCCTCTCCCACTGTCCATCCAAGAAGAGGGTCCCCTCCTAACACACTCTCCCGCAGGACCAAGGCCTCTGAGTCTGATGGCTGCCTCATTCGTACCCGATCAGGAAGTGTAGAGTTAACAGCCACATATGAAAGAAAGGTTTGTCCCAGCCTGTCGTGCACCTCCATATGCATCCTAGAGAACATAGCCATAAGCTTCCACTCACTTCTGGCCTCCTGAACTTCATGAATCTGAGTTTGTCTGCTCAACGCATCTGCCACTGCATTTCCCTTTCCTGGCGTATAGGCGAGCTCGAAGTCATAGGACTGAAGATACTCGACCCACCTGTGCGATCTCATATTCATATCATGCTGAGTGAAGATATACCAGAGACTTTTTTGGTCGGTGAAAACCATAAAGTTATCACCAAGAAGATAGTGCTCCAACAGCGTAAGGCATGAACAACATCTACCAACTCTAGATCGTGCATAGGGTAGTTCCTCTCATGTGGCCTCAACTATCGAGACCCATACGCAACCACTCCATATCCCTGCATGAGAACCGCTCCCAGCCTGATACCTAAAGCATCACAGTAAACAATGTAGCCCTTTCTCGGCTCTGGCAAGACTAGTATCGGTGCTGACGTCAACCTACCTTCCATCTCTTGAAAGGAGGACTCACAAGAATCTGACCATTAAAACTTCACCCCCTTCTTAGTTAGACCTTTCAATGGCTCTTCTAGGTGCAAGAAGTTCTGAATGAAGAGTTTGTTGTATCCGGGAAGCCCTAGGAAACTCTGCACCTCAAAGATGTTCTTCGGCTGTTCCCAGGAAACTATATCTCTCACCTTCTATGGGTCTACTGACACTCCTGTCTCCGAGATAACATGACCCAGGAAGTGAATCTGATCCATCCAAAAGTGGAACTTCAAGAGTTTAGTATCCATTTGATGCTCTCTCAGTGTACTCAGAATGATCTCAAGATGTGTGGTATGGTCGTGTCGAGTGTGAGAGTACACCAAGATATCGTCCACGAAGACCACGAAAAAGGAGTCCAAGTACCGATGGAATACATAGTTCATCAGTTCCATGAAGACTACAGGCGCGTTCGTAAGACCGAATGGCATGACTGTATACTCGTAAAGACCATACCTGCTCCTGAAAGCTGTCAGAGGTATATTTGATGGTCTAACGCGCAACTGATGGTAATCGAACCTCATTTCAATATTAGAGAACACCCAGGCTCCTTGAAGCTGATCAAAGAGATCATCGATCCTTGGAAAGGGATATCAGTTCTTGGCCATCAACTGGTTCAGCTTTCGATAATCCACACAATGTCGAAGGGTACCGGTTTCCTTCTTCGCAAATAGGACAGGCGAACCCCAAGGAGAGGTACTGGTTCAGATGAAATCCTTTACCTCTAACTCCTCCAACTTCTTCTTGAGCTCCTACAAATCAGGTGTAGCCATCCTATAAGGAGGAATGGACACCAGTGCCACTCCTGGAACGAGATCAATCGAGAAGTCTACCTCACGCTCCGGAGGTAAACTGGAAATGACCCCTGGAAATACATTCCTGAAGCGATCCACCATTGGGGGAAATTCTAACTGTGAAGTCCCCTGGTCATCCAGATAAAGACAAGCAATATGGGCTCTCACATACCCTATATCATGATGCTCTGGTCCAGCTCTACCTGCCTGGACATCCCAATCGCCTCTATGAAGGAAATATCCACCCTCTCGTGATACAAAACTCACCCTGTGGCGATAGAAATCAACGACTGCCTGGAAGGGAACCAAGCAGTCCATACTGATAATGACGTCATGGCCATTCATCTCTAGGACATAGAGGTCCCATAAGAAATGAAACCCCACAACCTCGAGAGGGCACTCTCCGCACTGACGTACGCTAGATGTCCTCGTTCCCAACGGTGTGTCAAGAGTCAACAAGTTGGTAGACGAAAAGATACATATCCCAAGACTCTCCATGACAGCAACATAGATAAAGCTATGGGAAGCACCATTATTGAAAAGAGCTGAAGATAAAACTGAGGATACTAGGATCGTACCTCGAACTGTAGAAGGGTCGGGATCCTGGTCCTGATAGGTCTTCCCCACGGCGAAAGACTGGCCTACACTACAGCCCTATGCCCCTGGCTGACCGTTCTGAGCTGATCCACTCTGCTGTCACTGATGACCTGGTGATTGAACACCACGGCCGCGACCTCCACCTCGGCCTGAACGGCCGGAAGAACTCCAGTTTCCTGATAGGTGGGAAATTGGTGAAGCATCTCCAGAACGTGGGGTCATAGAGGAACCCCTACCACTAGCTGAAGGTGAGAAGATGTGACAGAAACACTGAAGATGGCCCATCTTTCCGCAAGGCCGGAACTCAATCGGATCTCTCTAGAACTGATGCCTAGTGTGCCCACTTCTACCACACTGGTAGCATATAACCTGGCTTCCAGAAGACGCATCCCGCGAACCTTGATCTCCTTGAGAAGACTCTCTGAGACGCTTCCTACTATCCGTAGGAGGAACACCAGCTCTGGATATCGAACCACCCTGGCTCACTGCTCCAGAATCCCTCAGATTGAGCTCAGTGATCAGCACCTGGTTGACAATGGAGGATATCTAATTCAACTAGACGATATTCACCTGGGAACAGATCTCCTACCTGAGACCATCCTCGAACTTCCTAGAAAGGAACAACTCATCACCTGTTGTGATTGGTGTGAAACGCTGCAGCTCATTGAAGCGAGACGAGTACTCCATAATAGAGAGAGTACCCTGCTGCAGACTCGTAAACTCCCGGGCTCGATCGGCCTTCAGGGTCTCTGGATAGAAGTAGTCCTATAAGGTGCATCGAAACTCATCCCAAGACATATCATGTTGACGCCCAAACCGTGAGATCACCTCCCACCACCTCTTGGCGGTGTCCAAGAGCATATAAGTATCCAGCTTTACCCTTTTCTGGAGGGATATCTAAGTGCTCGAAGATGGTCAGTGTGGCCTCTATCCACGACTCTGCAGCCTGGGGTCCTCCATCCATTGAAAAAGTAGGAGGATGATGCTGCTGGACAACCGGCATCACCTCATCCATCGATGGGGGCAGGAGGCGGCGCTCCTTAGAAGGTTTGCATCATCCTCAGGAAGTCCTCCCTGAACTGCATATCGGTTCCTGTGACTGGAATGACAGCCAGGTCCAAGGCTGGCTCAACTGGAGGATCGGCAGGAAGTCCCTGATCAGCCATATCTAGCATCTGATCAGTACCTGACGATAGACATACAACCAGAGGACGTCTCGGTGGCATATCTATGAAAGATCAAATGTATAACTTATATCAAAAAACAAGGATAGAGAACACAAGATTAGAAAACCAGAACATGGGAAGAAAAACACACAAGTTTACAAAACACGAATACACGACGTGTATAAAAACTACACGGCGTGTCCTCTTAAGACACTAACATGGGAGTGTACCCTTTCCCTACAGGTCATGTAACACCTCAAACTACACGGCGTGTACTTGAAGACTATTCCCCTGCACGAGTCTCTTTACATGGTTGACTCACACGGTTCAATCTAACCTCAGACTACATGGCGTGTTCCATAGGGACACGGCGTGTACTAGACACTGACTCGACGGCCCGTGTTGTTAGTTACACGGACGTCTACACGGCTAGCCATTACACGGCATGTTACGAATAAACACGGTGTGTATAGGAGAAGGTGACATCGTTCCGTGTAGTTCATGACACGGCTGGGTACCTGGGCAAGGCTACACAGCGTGTTCCAAAAGCAACACGGTGTGTCTTAGAGAAGGTCACGCCGACCCATGTTGTTCGTGACATGGTCGGGTGCCTGGACAGAACTACACAGCATGTTCGACTCAAGGTTCCCCGACCCGTGTTGTTAGTGACACGGTCGGGTACAAGGCTCGACACTACACAGTGTGTACATAACGTACATGGCGTGCTCCTGCCATTATTTTTACAACACTGTGTTCCTGCACACAGAGTCAATAACACGGCCTAAAAACTACACGGCGTGTAACCAGAAAATACACGCCGTGTATTCTGGGTTTTTCTGGACAGTAGCTCAGAATCTGCACAAAAACCCAGAAACACTGAAAACAAGGTAAAGTGGTGCCAAATTCTGATCTGTGAGGGCCCATACTCCCCATGAATCAAAGCTTGGAATCTCCTACAATCATGTACAAGAGAAAACGGGATCATGATCCACCAATTTATGATTCAAGGGGGCCCATAACACCTCAAGAATCAAAATTTGGCATTGATTTAAGCAACATATAATACAAACAATTCTCTAACAAGCAGTAGAGATTATATCAAGAACCTATCACAACATCATGCATAATCTATACAACGTCTATCACAATAACATGCAATCGCTAATGCACCCTAAATGGCATGTAAAGAATGCATGGAATGTGATTTCTACAAGTTCCTATATGATGCAGGAAATGGAATACCCTCATCTCATCAGGTTGCGACAGAAATAGAACCATAATATCAATACAATAATAGTACCAAACATGTGAATCACTCAAGGTGAAATCGTATCAACCGTAAAATCTCAAAACCAAAAAACTGCAATAAACGAGGTAGTATGGGTTTTCCCTGTACATGGGTTAGCTACTCCTCGGCATATCTTATTACCATGTATCGAATTTATCCTATCCCTGGCTAAAGTCTCCAAATAGTAATTCAAGAGAAAAGAATTCCTCTTAATCCACTTTTTAACGTCCCAGTTTCAGAAGCCACCTAAAGGCGCCCAGTACCCGGTTGGTCACATGGCCTCAAGAGAATTTCCCCAAATGCTAGAGGCTGCCGACTAGGAGCGAGGGCCTTGGGTGTGACAGTGGGAAAACTATGCCCTCATTGGCAGAGTACACAGTGGTAGAAGAATAAACATACAATAGCGGAAGCAGTAATGTCCAACAATATAACAGTAGAAGACTAAATCAACAAACTGGAGCACATAGGTATATAAGAAATAATGCATGATACATAACTAGGAAAACAACCAAACAAGTCACAATGAAAGAGAACACAATAGTACCAAAACAAGTACAAAATAAAAGTAAACAGCTCCTCAGCATCGCGAGCCAAAGCTTGGTCCCATACCCTCCTGCTCCAAGCAATCATGTTTCAGAAGTCGAAGGGCACTTTCCATTATCTATACCTGCAACAACATAGTCTGCTTGGTCCCAAAAGCATGGCCCAAATAGGGTGTGAGATAAAATCCCAGTAGGCATTCACCCGAAGACCTGTTCCTAACAGTCAGTGATTATATGGTAGGTAAATGTACAATAAGCAGAAAACAACACCAGCAAGCAGAAGGAAGTAAACAGTAAGCAGTAAAACAAGATGATACAAGGAAGAAATCAATCCCCAACAAATCAAAAACAGTGAAACAAATAGCTAGTAAGCTGGTAACCCTCTGGGAATTACTTGCAACCATTCCCTCTGGTCCTATCCAAGAAGTACCACAACCCTATGGGCAGTGCACTCAGCCTAACCCCTCTGGCTTGGTCATATGAATTTATGAGACTCTCTGGGGAAGATCACCCGGTCAATTACCCTTATAGTATAGGGTAGTAAGGGACTCTCTTGAGGAAGATCACGCAGTCTAACCCTCTTAGACCCAAGTTCTAGAGACTCTCTGAGGAAGCTATATCGGTTAATTCCTCCTATAGCCTCATGTATACCATAGACTCTCTGAGGAAGCTCACTCGGTCAATTCCTCCTCTAGCCTGGGAAGGTCCTTAAAGAGATTCAAACAAGGTAAGACTCTGTGAGGAATCTCACTCGGTCTACCCTCCTATAGTCTATAAAATCCAAGACTATAGGGGAGCTCACTCGGTCCATCCCCTCAGTAGTCTGTAATGTCTAAGACTCTCTGGGAAGCTCACTCGGTCTATCCCTTATAACCTATAGTGCCAGGTTCTCTCAGCCATGTTCCAGTCAGTGCATAATAATGCTATAAGGCCAAAGTACACCTATAGATCTACTTGGCAAACCAAATTACACCTATAGGGCTAATTAGATAAACAGTCTACAAGGCAAAAAGAATGTTATGAATTCACTTCATCCTTTAACTACAAGGCAAGGAAAAAGGTGTAGCAGCCAAAGTCAAACGAGACCAAAGGTCGTAAACAGAACAAATCAAGGGAAAAAATACATCCAAGCACAAAAAAATATCCTCTAAAAAAATTCAATTTACCTCTACACAACCATACAAGAAAGGCAGGAAAACAACGAGGCCATAAAGGTAAACACGTAATAACCCGTTCACGTGTATTGGTTGAATTTTCACATTAAACTCAGAGACTTTGAACGGTAAGGCACAAACCACCTACCTCGATCCTAGGAGATCAATATATTTGAACCACAATGGTTGATTCTCCCTTGAACATCATAGATCTGAGAAAAAACCCAAAACGTTCAACATTAGATAACTTGAGAGAGGGGAAGAATTGGAAAAACAAAGTTCATGAAGAAGGAAGAACTCACCGCTTCACTTCCAACGCAATCGACCATGCTCGAATCGGAGAACAGACGGAGAGGCGGGGAATCTGGGAAGATCCAGCCATATGGGTCACTCTCGGTCGAACCAGACCTTGAAGAAGACGTTTATGACGATGAGGCGTGACCCCTGTCCATTTAGTGAAAAAAGAAAAGTACATGGCATGTATTTTTAAAGTACACAGCGTGTAGTGGGTTTTTCCGTACTCCACCAAAATCGGCCTCTACATCACCCCTACACATCGTGTGTGTGGTCTGGACACGGTCAGCACACAGTTTCAGCGGGAAAGAGTACACTTCATGTACTCATAAAGTATATGGCGTGTACTTTGAAATTTTCCGGAAACACCATTTTTCCTAAAAACTTTAGAAAAAGGAAAAGCGTACCTGAAACGAAGATCTGGGTTCTTACAAAATTCTCTAAAAATCATTATTTTTACCTCAACGTGCTCTTATAATTATTCATATCAATTTTTTATTAATTATATTTTTAATTACCAATTTTATAATGAAATATTATAAATAAATGTAGGACTAGTTTAAAATGTTTTTTATAGAATCTTATTTCAATAGGAAAATATTAGAAATTTATTCTTGGATTATTTTTAATAGGTCTGTACAAATTGGTTAATAATCCAATAAAATTACAATTCTTATTCCATGAAATATTAAAATTCCCATATTGTTATAGTTTTGTTAAAATATAATGTTCAAATACTTAATTACGTCTTGGGGATTATTTTATTATATGGTATTAAAGAGTTTTAATTTGTATAAAAGGAAATATATAGTAATGTATTAGTTTTTCACTCATCCCATGGTGTTCCAAATATCTTATGAATATACTTCCAATATTTTAAAAGTTACATCCATGGATAGAGATGTAATCAAATATATTTTGTTTTTAGTTATCACTTTGTTTTATTCCATTTGATTTAAAATTTCACAATTTTTAATGTGTTATTACATAAAAATCATACTATCAATATTATTTCCAGGTAATAATAGAAATCATTTCACTCAAATTGACCACATATAATAAATATTATATACACCAATTATTATACAAAAAAATATTACATGATTTTTCATGGAAAAAAATTGTATTGTGATTACCATCCCCATTTTTACTCAAGGGTTTTCACCAAGATGGATCTATCATTAATCGAACAGGGAGTTCCAAATATTTTACCCACACTCCATAATATTTTGATTAAAAGTGATTACATGCATTCTTGTTTTTTATGATATATATGGAACATAAATTCACGTACATTATATGAATGTTATGGGTGATCCCAAAATTATATATTTCATTAATAAATTCGGAAATGATTATATCTCATGATTTTCTTTGTATGGTTTAATGGAAGTTACCCTAAAAAATATATATAATGATATAATGATAGTTATCCTTCACTAAGTATTATGATTTCATGCTTTATATAGCTGGTAAACTCTTATGTTTTCTTGTTGAAATCATATTTCATCATTTTTGGACGATTCTTTTTATGATTCTCACCCATTTTTTGTGAATATTATTTTCTAGTAGGCTAAAATAATTTAATCTCATCATGTTATGATTTTATTATTCCCATGTTTCAATTTATAGATCAACCCTTTACTATGTACATCAGCGGCTCATCCAGTATGGTTTTTGAATATAAATTTATATTACAAGAATACTGTGGAGTTTTTTGAAAATTCTATTGTATTTATGTATCTTTTTATTATGTGATGTATCTTATTTTCCAAATATCCTTTCCCTCGTGATATTTTAGGATTGTATTATTGGAGTCATTGTTTAATAGTGCATGAATTAAGGGGCACTAAAGACTTGGCTTATTATAATTTGTATAAGAGAATGTTCTTGTTATATTTGTGAACTAAAATTAGAAAACCTTAGTGAAATAATTTTGGATAAGACTAAACATGATTAAAATCCAATTTTTTTTGTAAAGTTATTTTTTAATTGTTTTCTATGAAATAAATATATTTATTTATACTACATGTTGGTGTAGATTAGGCAAATGTTTACCTTCAGATAATAACCCCATAAAGTATAAATTGGGATTTGAATCTCTCATCACCATATTCTTGATAGAAATTAATTTCTACATATATTATTTGAAGTAAATCCACAATATCATTATGAACCATTATCGTGGGAATAAAAATTCCCATAATATTTCATGTTAAGAAATAGGTCATGAAAAATAATGATTTAGGCCTATAAATCCATACATAATGTAATATATTTAATTTATGAGTGATCACTTTAATGTTCATAATTTCTCTATTATGTATTTTTTAGTTTTAAAATTATCATCACCAATTTTCCCATTAGATTATACAATGGCTAAGAATATGAGGAACTGATTCAAAAAACAATGTGTCGAACAATGTAATGGATTCATAAATGAGATCCCTTTGCTGATAAGAGTAGTATCAAAGGACTTAATGAAAATAATTTATATATTAATTTTTGTTCCAAATATATCCATAAATTTGTGGGAACCCCTCATCCCCCTATGAAATATTATTTTCAATTGAGACCATTATGTGATAATGGTATCCAACATTCAATGGATATTTTAATCCCATAATCATTGAACAATGGATACACTCCATTGAAATGATATTCTAAATATGTCAATCATCTTATGAAAAACTTTTCATGACATATATATATCATATATAGGGAGAATGTGGTCAATGGGGGATATTGATCAAAAATATAATCCCTCATCATGAGATCAATGTGAAAGAGAGGATACAATTCAAAAAAATAAATTTTGGTGGATATTTTCCTCACACTCTCTAACAGAAAATATAGATGTACATACTTAGCCTAATGGAAGATGATTATGAATCCATTTGGAAATTTGTGGGAAAATTCACAAGAAATTCATGATATTTCTGTGAATATTTAATATCCCTCAAAAGTAATCCTAACAAGTTCTTTGGTGGGATTAAGTTTATTTTATTAATGGATTTGGCCATTTTATACATTGATATATATTATGAACGTTTTTTATTTACTCTCTATGTCAAAATTAATATCAATGATTCCCATGTGTCTCACAACTCTGGATATTTGAAGTAGATAATGGATTTTAATTCTCAAAGTGCAATGGACAAATACCATGTTGGAATGATTGTCAAACATATCAGCTGATAAAATTGGGGGAGAAGAATTGTTGAAATTTTTCAAAAGGGATAAATAAATTATTTAGGTTTGGGAATGAAGAGAAACTATATAGAAAAATATGTTGTAATAATCCTACCAATGTGATTGAAGAAATGAATTCTGTAGTCAAATCTCAACCTATTGTCTAATGATTTAATATCAAATAAGAAGGATATTATGTGAATAAATAAATAAATCCAATGGTTTTCAATGATAACCAACACCAACAACATTTTAGTACAATAAAACATAGTCATGTTAATTCTATATGAACTAATAATATGGATCTAGATAATTATTTAGGGATATGTATGATGATTTTTCATTAAATAATAAGAACATTTAATAATAGATTTGGGTTCTGTGATTTTTTTCATACCATTCATGTTTAGTATACCTATTAACAAACCTTAAAACCTGTAAGTGGATTATTCCATAAAAACAAAAAATTGGGATATTATATAATCCCTTGTATATAACTCATCACATATCCATATTTGTGGTCTGAACATCCTAGTGAAACTATTTATTATACAATTTTTAAATTTAGATGAAATTGTGGATTTAATTTCCTTTATATATATAGATCCTTCATAAATTTTAGGGAGAAGGACGTTTCCTTTTGAAAAATGAATTAACTAATGATTATATACAATTGGAAGGAGATTGGGGAATATACATTGGTATCATCATCTCAATCATGGAAATTATTTTTTTATTATCATGTGTATCTATATCAAGTGGTTATAACTATGTAAAATATCATCATTGATGAAATTTCCAATATAAAATAATATGTTGATTTATTTCTTGAGGAATTATCTTATCTTCCTCTATGATATGAGGCTATGTTTTAATAAATATTACTCCCAATGAATTTCTAATATCCATGAATCCATAAAAATTATCCACTATTGGAATTGAATTCCGAATAATAAATTATAGGAGAATCTATAAAAAGGTTTTTACCCAAAGTGTTTCACTAAGGATTTCACATATCCACATCATAAATAAGAGTGACGGATTAATGCACTTATGTGATGATAAAAGTTATCTACTTAGTTTAATGATAAATAATAAGTATAATTTTACATGGATTGATTTCATGAGAAACCATCTATTGGGAGCACAATAATTATTTATGGTGGGTCATCATTTGGGATATTATCATGTAATGGTCAATAAGGATAATATCACAGAGTCTAATTTTTATAAAAGGTAGAGACAATACTGTTCATAGTGATTCCATTTGGACTTATCTATTAAGACATAAAAATATAGTCTTCAGGGATTACCCATAAATGTTTCGGTTGTCTTTATAGATGATATTATCATCTAGTTCAAAAGAAATGATTAAAATAAAGTTTTTTTAATGACGCCCTTTTAAAAAGGAAAATATGTTTCTTATTTATATTAAATGTTATTTTTTATTGAGTGTTCAAAATCATTAGGCAATTTTATCTCTATTGTATAAATATCTTTGGATCCTTCAAAAACATAGTAAAATAACAGGTAACCCAATCAAACATTTGTGACATAGATCACTAGTTCCTTCGGATTTGTGGTCTATTAATGTTGATTTGTGAGAAAAAATATTTTTATTATCAATCCCAATAACCAAAGTAACTCATAAAGTGATGATTATTGTTTGTAATTATGAATGTTAGGGAAGAATTTAAAATTTAAAGTATAGGTCATTCATTACACCTATTCACATATTACACCCCAGTGGTGAAGGATTTTTTTATCTATATTGATATGTTTAAAATGTATTAGGTTATATAATAAAGAAAGATACTAATATGATAGGATATTAATCCAAACAATAAATTATATTTGATAAAAACATCTCAGTGCTTGATATAAAATTGGTTGTCATGATAATCACATTTCATATTTCATAATATTATATCTGGTAAAAAATTTGTGACATATATATCAATGAAGAAAACTCATGTATATATTCACAAAAAAGGATCCCAATATCTTCCAATGAAGGTAGTGAATATTTTGGCGGATAACATTGAAAAAGGTAGTGTTATAATATTTTTACCCCCATTATGTGTCCAATCAAAACCATATCTAATGATAAATCATTTGGATGATTAACACAGATTCTGATTCTTTACTCATTGAAGAATAAATGGGGTGTATATATAAATATGAATAATAACTTCAGGTGGAATAACATATATAGGGATATTGTATAATTTGAATAAATTTTTTCTGTATATGAACAGGTCACATATGAACAACATATGTATTATTATATGATTAATTCATCACCCATACAGGTATGAAAATGGTAAAACATAACTATGAATTTCATCATAGGACTCTGTAGTATTTCTAAAGAAAATAGATCCATCTCAGCAGTTGTCGATCTCCATACTATTTTAATACATTTCATTGATATCAAGTAAGACTTCACTCTCATCCAACTCATGAAGATATATTTATGGAAAGTGGTAAAACGTCATGGAGATCCAAAATATATTGTATCTACTCAATATAAAATTATTTCCATAAGTTTATAGAGAATCCATAAATAATAATTGGACATAGAGATAAGTTAAAATATATCTTAGCACCCTCAAATGGATATTCGGTATGAGAGAACCACTGAAACACTAAAAAAAGTCTCAGATATTGTTCAATGGATTTACAAGGAGATTTCAAAAAACACCATGCACTATTAATGTTCTCATATAACATTGGTTTCCATTAAAGTATTCAAATATAACCTTATGGGGTTCATTGTGAGAATAAGTTATGAACTCCCACATGCTAGGATGAAGATTGAGAGAATCAGATTATGGGACCTTATCTTATCCAAGAGATGACAGAGAAGGCACAAACCATTCAGCATCATATAAATCTATTTAAACTTGATTGAAAATATATCTGTAAAATCTTTAAAAAACATAGATTTTTATTTCAAAGATAATGTGTTCTTTAAAAAACATCATGGAACTAATTCAAGACATTTATGAATAAGGTAAATCCTTGTACAAGATAAATCATACCCTTTGTGATACTCAATAACATTATAGATGTTTCCTATAGACTTCCACTCCCACCTAACCTATCATAAGTACAAGATGTGTTCCATATATCAATCAAGATTAGGTGCATTCTTGAACACTTAGATATTATGAATTTAGAGGCTGTAATATAGTAGAATAATCTTTTATATGATTAATAACCCTTGAATATCTAATATATTAGTAAAATCAATGTTCTATGAAACAAGACAACTCACTAGAAAAATGTGTTGTGAAAAAAGATCAGGTTTATTGAATAAATATGGAAACCAAAAGTGGTGACGAAATATAAGTTCCCTCCTCTATTTAAGTTTATTAAATGAAATTTAATGGGAGATATTTCTAAAAGAGTAACAATACAATGACCTAATGACTTTTAAATAAAATTACCTTTTTAAATGGATAATGGAATCACTTAAAAATGATGTTATAGAATACATATAATCAACTTTGGTAATTTTATCCTTTTAAAAGTTATATCCTATCAAATGTGAACGAAAATTAAGCATCATAACTAATTATATTATATGAATTATATAGTGACTGTTAATATTTGTAGATATTTAGGGTTATTATAATGTATAATTGGCACAATGGGAAGAAGTGATGGCCCCAACTAGTGTATTAATACCCTATATTGAAAATTTATCAGAGCATCCATGGGAGATGCCATCACTGGGATTTTAACTTTTCCAACCATAATAGGAGATCCAATGAATAAAATTTGAGTAAATAATTTTTCTATATGTTTTCATTCTTATTGAGTTCATTCCCCAAACTTTATTCGGTTAACCACCCCAAAATGTGACACCATTGCATGTCTAACCCATTGGAAATACACTAGTTTAATAAGAGGTTTGGTATGTAGACCCTCCAAATTTTAATATCAATATTGTCTTTTAAATAAAATAATTTTTTTAATTATCTATTTTAATAATTATCTATTTTTAATGATATTTTTTCAATGAATATATTTTATAAAAAATAAGATTTTGACATGAAGATACAAAAAAATGTGTTTTGTGGAAATATATTCTTTCATATAAGAAACACTTTTGATAAATACAGGTATTTTTTTCAATAAAAAATATTTTAATAAATTATTATTATTATTAAATAATTATTTTAATCTAAATGATAAAGTAATTAAATCATGTTCAATTTAATTTTTATAAAGTTGAAAATTTGTTTAAAATCATTTTAACTAGTATGTTTCGATAAATATGGATTTTTATTGAAATGTCAAAATTTTCATATTTAGATATTTATATTGTTAAATAAATATTATTTTTTATATTATAAAATCAATTTTATTATATAGTGACTTATTCATTATTTCCTAATAGAGAAAATGTTTTTGGTAAAAATTAAATACAGTATAATGATATGATCAATATTATGACGTCATAATATCACAAAAGGGATGTAATTAATTTCATAAATGGAATAAAAGAAAAATTATATTTTTATACATTTAAATAATTTTTTTAAGATATTTCGTTATTCTTTATACCCTTAATGATTCATCAAAAATATATATTATATTTTTTAGTTATTTAAATCAATTCGTTATAAATATTACGGACATCCACATCACCAAGGGTTTAATTTTAATGATTATAGTTCATGATTTTATATAAAATTATAAAATCACATCTTTGGTAGAAACCAATGGAAAAACTATCAATATGATTATTTTTGATTTTTTATGTGATCATATTGAGGTAAAAACCATGGATTTTAAATTAATAGATAATTACCCCACCTTTTTATAAATACCCACATGTCCTCCAAATATAATTCATTCAGAACCCATTGAAAAACAATTTACTCCACATATATCTATCTAAATCCCTCCAACTGTGTTCCAAATCTCTAAATAGTCTCCTCTCGTGATTTTGTAGGTTCCATCTAAAGGTAAGATATGCACTCTTCTTATTTATTTTGTGTTCTCTTATCGTTCAAAGCCTTTTTATTTCAAATTTGTTATGTTCGGTTATATTTTTTCACTTCATTTTAACTAACAATATGATTCCAATTTAATAAGATACAACCTTTCACATTAATTATCTCATTCCATTAACCATTATGTACTCTCATTATGTTCCTGAAATGATCCCTTGATTATACACTCAAGACCATTATATTATGAATACCCATCATCATTTACACTAATTTGTATTCACCTATATAGATCTATCATTCATATATGTAGTACCTCCATGTAACCCACACTAATTAATAATTGAATTAAAATTGTTGAAAAGTGTTCTTATATCATATTATCTATGTGTCACACAAATGCATGTACAAGATATGGATATGATAGGTGGGCCTAAAATTATACATCCCTTTGTTACATTGGTTATTTATTATATATCATGAGATTTTATTTATGATTCCTATGATATCATCCTAAGAACCTTATTTAGTGATTTCTTGGAGGTTATCCATTATATATTCTTATGATGTCATGTTTTATGTTGTTTTCACATTTATATGATTTTTTTATGTTATCAACATATATGATTATTAGACAGTCATATTTTTGTTTCATTCCCTTTTTATGTCACATTAATATTCCTCTTGAATAAAAGTTAATACACGCCTCATTTTATTCATTGATTCTATCATAATTGGGATTTATTGTTGATCCATTTGTAATGTATGTCCTTACGTTATCCCATATAGTTTAAGAATATTAATTGATATTAATTTAATGTTTTATATTTATTTTAAAAATCATTCCATCTCTGTTTCAAGTAATTTTTCTCTATATCTAATAACATGAAGGTACTAGGCCTAAGGATTTTTAGGGAATGTATAATGCATGTACATTTAAAATAAATAATGATTTATGATGTATTAAAGATAGGAAAAATCATAAATGTTCATCGCATAAAACATTTTAAGGATAGACCATGTAGGGAATACCATTACTAAGACATTTGACAAACAAACATTTGAAAAACCTCAGCTGAACCTCGATGTTCTACCACCTCTCTTAGCTTGGAGAGGTTTGTATAATTCACATCACCTTATTATATATTTTTCATTGAATTGTTATTAATTATTGGTATGAAACCTATCTCTACTAGTTTATTATTAATGTGGGAGGAAATTTGGGGAAATTAACAATTCCTTGAGTTGTTTTAGTTCTAAAACCACTCTCTTGTTTTAGGAAAATTTATTGTGTGAATGATAAGAGATATGTTATCCACAATAAAATTTATAATGAGACAGGGTGTTCTTGAATATGTAATTTCATATGACATTTAATCCCCTCTTGATCTAACATATTCTATAGTTGGTACTGATCATGTAGAAATAGATTGATGGAAGTACTATTATAATTCTATAAAGATGGTTTGAAGCATATTTGTGGATCTAAATTTCACATTGGTTGCCAACAAAAAATAGGGGAATAATTTTTTAACCATTATGACCATATATTATGTTTTATGTCATGTTGTGTTTTTTTAATCTTTTATAGGTTAATCGAGGTGTTTTAAAACTAAATTAGATATTTTTTAAAGATGAAATCTTTTATTTCTTTAGTACACAATAATGTTTTTTCATTGTGTCCATTGTTTGGGTGTAAAGATTTATTTTAATATATATTTAAAAATTGTATATACATGTATCACAAGGTAGATATGAATAATTAATATTAGGTATTTATACCATCTAGTATAATTTTAGTGGAAGATCATGGTGTATATCCCACATTTATGGTTGAAAAACACATAAGGTGTTTATAAACCCCATAGTAATATGGTGATTGGAAGGTGGTGATTCCGAATAATATATATGGGTAGGGCATAGTGAGTAGTCTCTAATATAGAAATTAAGTCATAGTTTGACCTATAAGGAAGTACAAAAATGTTAGACAGCAACCAACAGTTCACTTTGAAGTTATGTTAAGGTTTATAGTTGATGAGGTAGGTAGCTTGTGAAAATGGTTCACATATTTTTAGAAAATAGTTGAATAATAATCCCAATGATTGATATTTTTTTAGTTATATTCCTTTAAATACTATACATATCACAAAAATTACTATGGATTTCAGAATAAATGATGAAAAAGGTGATATTCGGTATCCCATATTTGAGACACCACATATGTAGTGTGCAGTAAATAGAGTATATATAAAAATTGAATGGAGAAAAGGTTCAAATTTGATTATTGGAAGTTAGTACATATAAGGTACTGGATTTGTATTTCACGGTCAATAATTTAATGGGGAATTTTTGTACATTGTATTTTTTTGTTTTGTGTTCATAAAATGTAGTTTTTAATGGAGTCGCATGGATGATGTTCATAGAGTAGGTGTATGTGAATGTAGTTGTCACGGTTAGTTTGTGGTGTGTAGGTGGTTCATTTTGTTAGTGAAAAAAATTTAAGGACCCTACCCCATTTTCCCAGAGCCGGTGCCTTATTTGATTACGTTGGCATACATACAGGGAATAAGAATCTCAAAATACTGATTAGATTAGTATTATTGGAAATAAGTTACATACATATGTTTATCACTACAACATTAAGGGAATCAAAAACACTATTTTATTCCACTAGCAACATCATGTCTCCTAGATTATGCTTGAAAGTCATTCATAAATTACTTCTTCATATCTTGAGAAAATGAAACCTAAGAAAGGGGTGATCTCAAACACTCATTAATAGTAAGCAATAAAGTGAAATATAATATAAACATTAGACATGGTGGATAATTGAAAACACATTCCTTTAATAATAAGCATGAACACATTATGGCAGGAAAATGAGCTGGGTAAAAAATGCCATAATAAAACATAATCACTGTAATTATACTAGTTGAATAACCACATGAACTTTCAGTTACTAGCTTAATAATGAGGGAAGTTCATATTCCGTACATTTACAACTTTCTTTCATGGCCTCGGCCCAGACGTCTAATGATTAAGGCCTTGGCCAAAATCCATATCACATTGGGAAAGGCCTCGGCCAATTCCACATCTAGTTGTCTCATGAAACCAACCAATTCATCGAGGGGATATAGTGGGCCCCACCCATAACATAATAAGTCCAATTCATTCCTCATATATGCGGGGATAAACATAAATAACAAATACATTCATATTGAAACTATCATGTGAAATGTAACTAACATTCCCAAATCATTAAACATAAAACACTAACCATTTAGAATAATGTGGTGAATGGTTTTAGGATAGATCATCCACAATAAAGTTAGCCATAAACCATTAAATCAAATATGTTCTATGAATTCATAAATTATTAAACCCAATAATACCATGTAATCAAGAAGAGTGTTTAATTATATGATAACACTCTTATAAAATCATTAAGCAATTCTGGAGATAAATACTCTTTTATTTGGAAAATAAGAGTGATTTTGGAAAAATCTTTGTATAAAACCATAAGTTAAGTAAGATATTATTTTCCAAATAAAATGAGGGATTTTATAAAGATAATGGTTTACAAACACAGATTAAATAGTTCCTTTTAAAATAAGTAAGAATTTGACAAATTCCCTTGATTCGGGCCCATATTTTTTAAACAATTTTGAATGTTCCTTTTAAAATGTGTAAATATTCAAAAAATAAGTAAGTATTATGCTTGGTGAACAAATATAGAATACTCACAAAGAATTTAGGAGGAGTAAATCACAATAAATAATGATTTCCTTGAGGTATTTAGACAATGAAAGTATCCCAAATGAAAATGAAAGTTCGGGTGAAAAAACCCTTACCTTAACTCCAAACGTGTTCCTCTATTGAACTTGAGATCATGGAAGATGAAATTATACTTGTTAATAACTTATTTAAGAACCTATTAGACATGTATTTAGTTTACCATAATTCTGGTTAGTTCATTTATGTCTTTATTGATAAGTTATTATATTGAATTTTCGTAGTTCTGGAGTGTTCGTTTCCTTTATTTTCATATTCGGTTCACTGGTTTTTTAGTAATGAAGTTCATGTGGAATGGTTATAAACCTCCAGGATTGTAATTATATATTATTTATGAACATAAATAATTATTAGTGGTCATTTATATCATTTGGTTACCTGGAATGAGGATGAATCATTAGATGATAACCACTTCGATTATTCGGCGGTATTTGGAATATTATGAACTAGTTTGGTCATATAGATTAGTAATATGTACATATTTTGGTTCAGGAATATTAATTAGGTATTAAAAAATATATTATAGTCTGGTTCAACCATGAATATTGTTTCATGACCAGTAATGAAGATGAAATTGAAGAACGAAACGTCATCGTCTGTGAAGGTTATAATTTGGAACCTCATGGACGTCGATTTCATTTATAAAATAAAAGGGAGGGAGTAAGAATATTTATGATGGTTCTTCCATTCACATGATATAAACCCCGTATATATATTTTACTTGTGTTATCATTATCATTTGGATAGAGGAGGTGAGGAGAGAATAAAAAAATTAGATAAATTGAAATAAAACCAAATGAGAAAGAAGGGTGCTTCACCTATTGAAATAACCTCCTTGAGAAACTCTTTAAGGGAATGGGTTTTGGTCTTTTGGGAAAACTAATAGATTCCTGGTCGTGGGGAGTGACTACGGAAGGTTAATTGGGAAGAAAATTGAGGAGCTTCAAGGCTTAGTTTATTCAAGAGAGGAGGGAGTGGTGAGGGGTTTTTATAGTGGATAAGAGGGGTATATTTTGAATATTTAATTCATTATTTTATTATTTCTCTTAAGATAACCAATATTGCTGATTCATGTTACCCCTAATAGTAATAAGTGCATGTGAGTTCGAACCAAGTGTCCTTGCATCACTTGTGATGTCATGAATAGTGTATTTAACTGATAAATTGAATATACGGTATTTTATTGTATTTCACTATTCATCAAAAATTCAAGATTTTTAGAAAAATTCCAAAAATTCACCCCTACCATTTTTCGACGTGTAAAATTAAAAAGTGAAATCCATTTTTCAAAAATACTTTTCTAAATATTATTAATTGAATTTTTAAATAAGGTCTTAGTTAATTTGAAAAATAAAAATCTTGAAGTGCAGTTAGTTTTATGTGACATTGAAAAATTAATTAAGATCTCATTATCTTATTTCCTTAAGAAAATAAATTAATATTATTTTTTACTATTCATAAGGGTCATATTACTATTCATAAGGGTATGTTACTATTCACCAAAAATCAATTTTGTTCTATCAGACTCCAAATGACTTACTGAACACAACTCTAGATGACCATTTTCGAAATTCCAAACATAGAAGAGGAAAAGTTGGGTTTAATGGCTAGATTATAAAATTGAATTCTATATTTATTTTCAAAACCTTGGGGTGTTACAAAAAACATAGATTTTTTAATTCTATGTGAGTTGTGAATTGGGGTCCAAGAAATATATACACATAGGATTTGTATAATTATTAATGTATCAGGTTTAGTTTTTGGGTGAGTATTTGGGAAGACCAGTGAGTTCATTAGAGAATCAATTTTAAAATAAAATGATTCCAATCAAGGAACACATTTTTTATGATTTTAAGGAGACAATAAAGGTAATAAACTACATATTAATACATCAAAATCAGTTCTCATGGTGTCTGTGAGTATAATCTAAGGGGGTAGTGATTTATTCTAGTATTAAGTTTAATTTTATTTTTTTATCATAGAGTGAAAGTGTACAAAAAAATGAAACCCATAAAATCTACTGAATCATATGCATTACTGTACGAAAAACACATTATTAGAATATATTCAATGAGATATCCCTTTTTGGTCAACCATGTAATATTGATGTGTTCTATTTCATTTCTACATTTTTTTAGTAAACACACAATAAAATCTATCATGTTTATTATGTTCCTAACATCATTGGGCCACAATTCACTTTATTCAAATGAAAATGTTGACACACTGATTCAACCCTCTCCACATAGGTGATCTTTACATACAACACATAAATATATTAATTTAATTAAAAATACTATATGATGTATTCCTCCAATGCTATATTTTATATGGTTTCATATCCTACCTCATGCTTAGAAATGAAAAGTATTGAATATAAACCAAAATAATTGCATCTACCTTCAGATATAAGAGATAGATTCCAATCATTATGATAAATGGCTTGGATATATTTTTTACATCAAATATCATCATTCTACTGCTATATTCTCATTTGTAGTACTCACTAAAAAAATTCATTATTAATTATGTTTTTAAATATATATTTTTCTACAAAAATTATTATGTAATTGTTTTGTTATTATATCATAAAATTTTATTGAGTTGTGAATCGTTTTTGAATCTAATGTAATAACATTTAATTCAAATTAGGGATTAACTGCTACTATGTATTAACCTAAAATATAATATTATAGAATAATAATCAATAAAAAGGATGAAATTCCTCTCTCCATGTGTATCAGGTTGATTAATTAATAAAAATAAATTAGTTTATACCAGATAATGTTACTTTGATGTATTTTTATTCCTGTGATGATATGTATTTCATACCATTTTTACCTATCTATATTCATCATATGTATTTTAATATATTTTCTTCAAATTTTTAATGTATGTTGTTGTCATTAACTTGGTTATGTAATCCATTATTTATTGGTAAATGTGTTATATCCATCAGTGTTTTAAGATTTTATCCTCTTCTTCTATAAGGATAAATATTTTTTATTTTCTATCTAATGGTAATACATTTCATGATTCCCAAATTATATTATATAAATAATATTTAACTACATTTTGACTAAATACCCCCTTTCAATTAATTTCATCCTCATATCTAGATTCCAAAACATGATACTCAAGAGGTTGTGATGTAATCCATCCATATAGAGAACATTTATATACCATGCCACATTATCTTTTTTGTTTATCCTTTTCTCTTCATTTTATCTTTAATATTTTTTCTCATCCAAATAAAACAATTCCATTGACTCTTCCATTTACATTAATTAATATTTTCATACTCCCAGTTATATTAAATGAACACCAACTATCAAAAATCTATGAATTATTTTCTATTTTTTTATGAGAGTTTTTTTATATAGGATATTAGTATGATTGTCCTTTGTATTTGTACAATATATTCCTGATCATGTTTAGAAATAATGTTTCCCGTATTATTTCTCTTCATCATACTAAATTTTTCTACAATTAATTTTAGACCAATATAAAGAAAATATTCACTAATGAAATCATGTGATTATTTATTTCATACATATTTGAATTCTATATTATAATTTCTACTTTTTATATTCTTAAATTCAAGTATATTACACAGAAAAACATTATAATAAATTTAAAATAAATAGAATTGAATTATTATTTTAAAAGAAGGATATGTTCTCATTCTTTTTTCCAACATCAGAGTTCTTCTACCATCAAATTACTCACATATTTTTTAGGATAAAATATGGTGTGTCCAAGATGGCCACAAAATAATAACATTGGTTATTGAAATATCTTAACACCCTCATCTATCCACATATCTCCATATTTTAAAAATATCCCTGTTTATCAAATAAACATTTAACATTTAGGATTATCACAATACATATACTTTCCATTGTTTTGAGCTATCATTTTCTGATCTCTTCATGTCTAATTATAAAAAATATCTAATATCTATTTTTCCTTTGTTTTGACCTATTAGTATTTGTTATTTTTATATCTCAATGAAAAATCATTCTACAATTTTACTCATGTGCTTTCAACCTTTTCATTCCAAAACTTCTCATCACCTCATATTCACCATTTAGTCCTATCAAATAATCCTTAATCTTGTAAAATTCTAAATTGAAACTTGTTATCTGAATAACATGATATCATTTCATATTGAATTATGTCTCTAAAATTAACCACTAATATTTCATGGGATTCGACATTGTTTGTTCACTCTATACAAAAATAATTAATTCCACCAATAACCTTAAATTTTTCAATGATTTTCATATCGAAAATTAGTAATTCTCCTAATTTTAATTAATCATATAACTAATCTTATGACACCTTTTATAGTCAATCAATTACTTCATGTAGAAAATATACATATTATTAATATTATTTCAATAACCCACCAATATTTCAATATTTAATCATTTAAAAATTGATATTTTTAAAATCAAAATCATCTTCTACTTTTAGATCATTAACACATTTAGGACAATTAAAACCATGCCATTATGATTTTACATTTTCAAAAGTGTCTATCATTGAATCTTTTATATCTAATATAAATATTGTTTCTAGTTTCTAAAAATAATCTACATGACTACGTTATTCTTTTGTCATAATGTCTTTCCTCAAAAGCTTCATTCATGATGAAGTTTGTGGTTTTAAATATCATTTCATAGGGAATTTAGTCTGTGAAGTCTATATTCTTTTTTCTTCAACTCTATCTTCATAAAAACTCATTGGAAACCACACTATAATGTGGCCAACATTACCAAATAAAAACATTCTTAGGGTATATTAGATTTAGAAATTCCCTTTCTAATATTGAATTTTCATACCATAAGATACATGTGTTAATCCCTTACATATTCTTCCCTATCTACACCATCAGTGATTTCATGGTTGTACATCAATTTCAATTTTATTTTCTTATTTGAGAGATTTTATATTCCATTAAAAAGTGGAAAATTTTATATGAAAAAAATAATTTAAGTACAGAGAATGATAGTGATACTAAATTCCTCTCATCAAGAGGTGATACCTTTGGATCATAAATAGTTTTAATCTATAGTAAGTTCATATTTGAAATCTCAACCGATTTTATTTCATCACTTTTTTAATTTGTAAAACCATCCAACTGATTCTCGCTCAAATTTACCCAAGAGATTATGGCAGGACGGTCCTTGTAGTTTAGCTTGGGTTGTCGAATCCTCATAGACCTAAGAAGTAACCTATAGACACATACATTCTATGGACTGTTTTTGGATATGAATTGGAAAACTTGGGTTGATTTTAGATGGTTTTAGAGGAACTATAAGAGACTTAATTGAATTCAATTTAAAATAATATGTTTATCCTAGGTTATTGCTCGGGGTGGATTGGATGTATTTCCTTTTCAATGATTTCAATTTCTTATATTTGAGATGGGTTCATTTAAGGAGATAAAAAAACATCATCACTTACTGGTTTAATGCCTACACCCTTTAATACTAATCACCTATACACTTGAAGGATAAATGTATTGATAACTTCAAGGTAAAGGTTCGTATTAGCACTTGAAGTGTGTGGCCTTAAATTCAACAAGGATGATGGAGTTTAAAAATCATCAAATAAAAATATCAATTAAAGAAGTGATTATGAATTAATGGGGTGATAAATAACATCCAATCCCACCCCTTTCTACTCCCTTAGATCAAAACATAAGTGGGTTAGCCCTCCATTGATCCCATGGTTTCAATGGAAGCGGAAAGTAGACTCATGAGGGAGGAAATGGAGAAGTAAAGAAAACAACAAAAATAAAATGATCACTCCACCGTTGTGTGAATAATTTCACAAGGTTTGGTGTGAATAAATTCACACATTGATCCAACGGTATAAAAGTGATATGAAGAACAACATAATAAGATTATAAGAAGAACTTTTATTAAGAAACAAAGTGAATTGAACAACTTACAGGTGAAAGACAAATTTGAGACAACAAAATTGCAGCATAACATTACAATTGAAAAAAGCACCAAAGATTCTGAAATCCTCCACCAACACTGACTTAAATAGGCATTTTGAAAGCCTTTGGTCGAGAATCCAACAGTACAAAGCATACCACTTGATTATGGTAGGCCTAGGGTGGTGGAAAGTGTGTGGAAAGAAGACTTTCCACCCATGACCCGAAAAGGCATCCAGCTTGCATCCACCAAACAGAGACGTATTAAACACCTTTTAGATGGCAGAATTTTGGTGGTCCATAGAAGACTTAAATTAATATCCGGCTGTCCCCTATCATCCTATAAAATATCAGACCGAAAGGAGTTATGGTGTTTGAGTTATGGTTTAATCGGTGAGAAGTTTTTCTGGGCCGCAGAATCTGCCCATAATTTTATCCCTAACTTGGGCCGCCTAAATGGACACCATGGAGGTCGAATTAGCATTGGATCCTGAAGAGTTATTTGTTCCTCTACAAGTCTTATATCATCCCACGAATGTTGGGATTCATTGGGCCTGTATGTTGGGCCTCACGCTCTCATCAGTGGGCTGGTGTCCAATCTACCTTCTCGAGAATTGTTTCTTTTCATTGCCAAATATCTCCTTCATCCATTATGAATAATCCATTGATCCCTGAATTAAAAATGTTTAAATTTAAGTGAATATCCATTTCAAAAAATATAAAATTAAAATATGGATAATTATATTCCTTAGAATTAGATGACTCATTGGGTACATTAAATGATTTTAAAAAATGTACCACATAATAGTGCATTTTAAGTAAGAATTACAATCATAATGTGAAATGATGTTCAAAGTGTAAAATGCACTAAAATTGTGTTTATGAATAATAAATAACATGAATATTATGTATATTAACAATGAATATTATCCTCATTTAGTGGCTAATCACACCCCCTAACTTGAGTTTTTCTAGTCCCAAGCAAAATATATCTCAACAATATGAAATTTGAATTCCCTTTTCCAAAAACATTTTAATACACAATGATCACCAGAAACCCTTATACCAAAAAATCATGAAACCCATCAACATATTTTAATACAAGATACTTTCGTAAGCAGATCCCAATCCCCATCCCATTCCTTTGTTCAAATTCATTTCCATATTTCATCCAATATTAATTAAGTATGAGGATGTGTTGTGCGTCACAATAGACATGGGGGGGTTCATCTTTATTCAAGGGGGAAATGACGAAAGCGCTAGGTGGAATCAAATTTCAATATTGAGATGAGTATTCAATTTTTTTTTTGTATCATAATTTTTTTGTTTTTTGTTTTTTTTTTGTTTTTTTTTTGTTTTTTTTTGCAATTTTTCCATGGTAATTGAAATTGCACTCAAAAGAGTCAACCCCTGTAGCGAGACTTTTTCGATGACTCCCAGGCTCAATGAACTTAGGAAACCAAGTGAATCCCACATACTCGGGCATCATCCCGAGTTAACTCAGTCAAAAACAAATTCAAATTACCAAAAATAGAGATAAAATTACTAACTCTGGGCCAGACAACTATGGAGTCATGATCCCCAAGTGTCGAAAGCCATGCATTAGGTCATTTCATTGCTCTACGCACAATTTTTTTTAATTTTTTTTTGAATACTCATATTAAACTAAAATGATCACCAAACCTATTCTATTTATTTTGGGGGACCCCATGAACTCAAACTAATACCCCACTATCCAAAGGATGTGCATTGTGATCTTTTTTTTATTTATATGAAAATATAAACGATGAAATATCACATTGGACAGCAAAACTTTCCAAAAATCTATGCTCATGAAATTATAAAAGGATTGAAATTAGAATCAGGGCATGCTAAATTATTGGATATTCAGTTTCAAAGTGTGAAATGTGTATTACCATGTTCAAAGTTAAAGAAACTTTTCCTTCCATTTACACTTTTTTTTCAAATCATTCAAATTTTTTTGACACAAAAGCATTTTTTTTATTTTATCTCCCCCCAACATAAAATAACACTGTCCCCAGAGTTTAAAGAAAATAAAATTTAGAATGGGGTAGAGTTAGAGAATTAAAGTTCAAAAAGGAAATTGAAAATGACGATCAGGGAATGAAGTCACCTGGTGGTTGAAGTTGAAATTCTTACTGCGCCAAATTAGTACTTTGATCTCTTGGTGGATGTATAAACCTCCTTGATTGAACATGTATCACCCAAAATAGTACCTGAACCATAAAAAGAAGAACAAACCAGACAAAACAAACAACACAATGATTTATTTAATTCCAAGTATCATCATTTTTATGGTTTTTCCTGTCTTTCAGTTTTTTTTAATCAAACTAATGATACATTGTCTTCTTTTAATTTTCTGGGCAAGGTATTACTCAGGAATCACATCACGTGACACGGATGAATACGGTGATCCCCTTTCATACCCATCCATACTCATAATAGAAGAATAGGTCAACAGTATTTTTTTAAATATAAAAATGTTTAATTAAACCTATTTAAAATATAAATTTTATTAAAACAACAAAATGATAGGAAACTTTAAAACCATGGGTTGCCTCCCATGCAGCGCTTTGTTTAATGTTGTTAGCCCGACATGGACCCTAAATCTTTCAATTTTTTCCTTGTTCATAGGTTGGCTCAGTTAACTCAACCTCCATTTCCTATTTATTGAATGATTCAATGAATGGTTTTAACCTTTGACCATTGACCTTGAAAATGTAACCACTTGTTGGATCTTGAATCTCTACTACCCCATGGGGGAATACATGATTCACTATGAAATGTGCTTAATATCCCTATTCGCTAACACAGCTTGACCAGAAAAGACCACATTGAAGAATCTTAGCAGATGTTTTCTTAGAGGAAAAGTGACCTCCACATGCCTCACTATGATAGAATTTAAGGATGGACTCTTGTTCAGATTCTGGGACACACCTCCTAATGACTTGGTTAGGGAAGAACTTATAGAGGTATGGATCATCAAACACATAGTGTCTAATATTAGAAATGAATTTCCTTCGATCTTGAGTCCCTAAGAATTTTGGAATGACTCCTGTAACTAAGAAATTGGCTATGTCGACATACCAAGGGTAGTCACTCACAGAGTATAGGTGTTCATCAGGAAATGAATCAGACACAGAAAGGTGATTTGATTTGTCTTTGAATTCCATCCTAGAGAGGTGATCAACTACAACATTTTCAATGCTTTTTTTATCCTTTATTGTGAGGTCAAATTATTTTAAGAGAAGGACCCACCTAATCATTCTAGCCTTAGTATCTTGTTTGGGAAGAGGTATTTTAGTGCAGAATGGTCAGTGAACACAGTGATGGGGGATCCTAAGATGTAGGACCTAAACTTCTCTAAGTAAAACACAATAGCATGTAACTCCTTTTCAGTGGTAGTGTAGTTGATTTGGACATAATTTAAGGATTTTCTTGCATAAGCAATGACATAAGGAGTTTTATCACAATGTTTTCCTAACACATCTCCAACAGCAAAGTCACTAGCATCACACATAAGTTCAAAAGGAAGGTTCCAATTTGGAGATTTCATAATGGGAGGAGAGGTGAGAGAGGATTTGAGGGTTGAGAATAAACCCTCACAACTTTCTGTCCAAACAAATGGAGCATCCTTTACTATGAGAGAACAAAGGGGACGGGATATTGAACTAAAGCCCTTGATGAATCTTTTATAGAAACAAGAATGTCCTAAGAAAGACTTTACTTCCTTGACAGTTTTGGTTGATGGAAGGTGACGAATGATGTCAACCTTGGATTTATCAACTTCAATCCCCCTACCTGAGACCAGATGGCCTAGAACTAGTCCCTCTTTAATTATGAAATGGAATTTTTCCCAGTTTAGGACCAAATTATTTTCTTCACATCTTCACAAGACTCTCTCCACATTCTGCAGACATCGCTCAAATGTATCCCCAAACACAGAGAAGTCATCCATGAAGACCTCTACAAAATCCCCTACCATTTCTGAGAAGATTCCCATCATGCACCGCTAGAAGGTTCCAGGGGCATTGCATAACCCGAAGGTCATGCGTTTGATGGAAAAGCTTCCAAATGGACATGCGAATGTAGTCTTCCCTTGATCCTCTAGGGAGACCTCAATTTTATTATACCCTGAGTACCCATCTAAGAAACAGTAGAAGGCATGACCTGCCACTCTCTCAAGGACTTGGTCAATGAATGGTAAGGGGAAATGGTCCTTCTTGGTTAATGAGTTTAGCTTACTATAGTCAATGAAGACCCTCCACCCACTACTCACCCTTGTTGGAATAATCTCTCAATCCTCATTGGTTATCACTGTGATTCCAGCCTTTTTTGGAACCACTTGAATTGGGCTCACCCACTCACTCTCAGCTATGGGATAGATGATACCAGCTTTTAACAATTTCAGGAGCTCTTTTCTTACTACCTCCATGAGGTCAGGATTGAGTCGCCATTGAGGTTGACGACATGGATTTGAATCAGATTCCAGAACAATCCTATGAGTCCCGATAAGTGGGCTAATCCCAGGAATATCAGACAGGATCCAACCAATGGCTTTCTTATGTTTCCTAATGACATCTAGAAGCATCCTCTCATGATTGGCTTCAAGAGAAGAATAAATTACAATATGATGTGTTTGATTGTTCCCTAGGAAACCATACTTGAGTGTAGCGGGAAGTTCCTTCAATTCAAGATTAGGTTAGTTCATAATTTCAGCAGAATATTGGGACATTGGATAAAGTTCAATTTCTTTTTTTAGATTTTCAGATAGGATTGATTTCCCACATGTAGAAGTTTCAGCTACTAGATTGGCTTGATCAGATTTAGGGAAGGAAGTTTGATTAGTCTCTATGAAATTGGTTTCCTGAAAGGTTTCACTGATTATTGGACCTAAGAATTCATGATAAGAGAAATTTGAAAATGATTCAAGCCAATGAGATAAACTTCCTTCATATGAACAAAGGAAATCAATATCATCCTGACTTAAACATTCATTAAATATTTCTTGATGTTCCATGGATTCATTATCAATGCTTCCTATCATGTTTACTTTATGAATGTCCTCGTCATCCCCTATTTGTGAGCTTTCATTATGGATGTTCAAGTCTAGACTCATGTTCCCAAAGGTGATGGTTATGTTCCCATTTAGGACTCGGATAACAGAGTTGATTGTTGCAAGGAAAGGATGAACAAGGATGATTGGGGTTTGTTCCTTATTTACTAAGTTTGGATGGTTGTCATGGATAATGAAGTCACCAGGGTAGAGGAAGTTTTCAACCGTTACCAGAATGTCCTTTAAAATCCCCTTTGGAACCCTAATGCTACGATCAGCAAGTTGAAGTGTGACAGATGTGGGTTGGAGTTCTTCTAGTCCTAACTGGCAGTACACAACATAAGGGATGAGATTGACACTAGCACCTAGATCACACAAGGCCTTGACAACTTTTCTTTCTCCTAGTTCAACATTGATGTAAGGGAAACATGGGTCTTTCAACTTAGGAGGAATGGTCCCTTGAATTGTGGTACTCACATTAGCAGCCAAAAGGACTTGGTTTTTATGTGAAAATTTTCTTTTAAAAGTGCACAAGTCCTTATGGTAATTTGAGTAGGCAGGTATGGTTTGGATGGAATCGAGAAGGGGTATGTTCAACTTGACTTGTGAAAAGATTTCCCTAAATGTTTCACTCAATTCAGGCTTGGTTTTCCCCATCATGCGTTGAGGAAATGGTGCAGGTTATGGTGATTTTTGTTGAAGAGTTGTTTCTTTGAAAATGTTATCATGTTTTTCAATTTTATCATTTGGTTCATTTGAATTTTCATCCAATTTTGAATATTCATGTGGGTTTTGAATTAGTTGTTCAGGTTTCTCAATTGATTTCCCACTTCTTAAAATAGTCATAGCCTTTAGTTGTTCATGGGTGGTTTGAGCACAACTTGACTCTCCCCTTGAAGTTGAGGATGGAACCTCCTGAGTAGGCATGGGTGCCTTTCCAATTTTGATGGTTTGAAGTTCTTGTTTTACGGACGAGACTTCCGAGTTCATCCTCTACATTTTTTTAATAGTTGTTCTAGTAGGCATTGTGGAATAGTTTGGGTTGGTGCTTGAGAAGATTGGTTTATCCCGGGGGGGATATTTTAGAGGTGGGATGGTTTGTTGAAAATGGAGTGATGGTTGTTGGTATTGGATAGGTTGGGTTTGGAACTGGTTATGGGATTGGTAGTTCTGATGGGGGTAAGGATTTTGTCCCTGTGGTTGGCTAGGTTGTTGTTTATCTTTCCAGCGAAATCCTGGTTGGTCATTATACATTGGGTTGAAGTTGTTTTGGTATTGAGGCTTTTGAAAGTTCAAAGAATTTACTTCCACTAGAGGTCCTCCTAAAAGAACATCCTTGATGGATGGAATGGTTGGGCAGTTGTCTTTATTATGGTCATGTTTGTCACAAATTGTGCAAATAGGGTCAATAGTTTGGATTTCATGGACTTTCCTAAGGTCTATTTCTTCAACCTTCCTAGGGAGTGCTGTGAGTTTAGCCCTAAGCCTTTCCTATTCTCTATGTGTATGAATTTCAGTAGTTCTTTGTGTTTTTTCAGAATATTGTGAAGTTCCCCATGTATGGTTTTGTTCAGAAAGGCTTTCTAGATACTCGTAAGCATCATTTGGGTCTTTGTTTTTAAAGGTTCCTTTACACGTCATGTGTCACGACCCGCCCTCGGGGTCCGTGCCGTGACTACCCCAAGCCCGCCTTCCATAGGCCAGGGGCTGGCGACTAGCACCAAGGCGTAGATCCCAGCAAATTGGGAAGGCATTGCCTTTGAAAAGTAAACACACACCACAGAGTAAACAAGCGGAAAGTAAACACTAAGCAAGCAGAGTACAACTGAAGTGCGGAAAAGTAAATGGGCCAGAATACAAACCCAAACTGAAAGTAAAGTACAACTCGAAAAGGGAAAAACAGCAACTGAAAAGTAAAGGCCGCTACTCCGTGCTGTCCACTGGAAAATCCCACCTGAAGGGTGGGTACAGATAGCTCCTCTGCTCCACGGGTCCCACCGTCCGCTCCGTGCTCGTCCCGCCCAGTGGTCCACCTCCGGGTACCGTCCCGCTCCGCAAACCTCAGCTAAGGTCAACGCTGTCCGTCGTCTGCAACCAACACAACGTAGTGCGGGCGAAGCCCGTGCAGGGGTGAGTATAAGCTACTCAGTAGGGTCCCCGAGACCCCTGAAGGTCTCTCAAAATCCACAAAGGATAAACCACGAAGCAAAGTACAATCACGAAGTAACAACCAACACTGCTTAGGTATATGCCCATACATATACCTAAGTCATCAATTCAAATACGCTCCAACCTCCGAGCCCAAGTATAACTCAGTCCACGCAGGAAAGTATACGTATTCCACAAAGGAAAGTAACAGGATTCAGCTCACACAGGTATACTTCTTCAGGGACGATAAAGATGATCACTGATCCATCTAAGTCGTCGGACCCACGAAGGATCGATAGGTAACTAACTCCCGCAAGACCCACACAGGATCGGGCTCACACAGAACCTGTAGGCGCTGGCTCACACAGAACCGCTGAGCGCAAGGACCCACACAGGATCGGGCTCACACAGAACCTGTAGCACTGATCCATGTAGGATCGCTGGGTGCTGTAGTCGTCGTCGTCGAATCCACACAGGATCTCTGTACTGTCGTCGTCGAATCCACACAGGATCTCTGTACTGTCGTCGTCGCAGTCACAGTAGCAGTCGTAGCAGTAGAACAGTCGCAGCCAGCACTAGGGTTCCCGCACACAGCAAGCTCGTACGGAGGATCCGCTCCACGAGCCGAGAGGCTGATACATCAACTGTCACGAAGACCGAAGTTGATGTATCCAAAAGTTCCGTATCGTCAAAAGGAACTCAACGCAACAGACGGCGCGTCGATCGGACGCCCGGTCTGAGAGATAATGGCATTTTCGTCTCTGGGGCCCGGTTGGTTTTTAAGGCAAAACCAACCCGACCGTACTCCACCTGCGTCCAAACCTCGGGCGGAGTATGCCAAAAGATCCGTCTCACTAAGAGGAACACTACGCGACTGACGGCACGTCAATCGGACGTCCGTAGCTCAAGATATGAGCGTTTTCGCTCCGAAGGCCCGGTTGGTTTCGTAAATGAACCAACCCGGCCGAACTCAAAGTAACCCGAAACCTTGAGTGCGATATACCGAAATGATCGTCTCGATCCAAGGATCGCGTTGCCGCAGACGGTTCGTCATTCGGAGGTCCGAGGCTCAAGTTATGAGCCAAAAACCTAATCTGGTCCGAAACGGGGGGTCCGGGTCCGGGCCGACCCGGCCCGACCCCCCCCCTCTGGACGGCGCGGCGGCCGGTTGCGGCGGACGGCGGCGGCGGACGGCGGCGGACGGCGGCGGCGGCTGGCCGCGTGGCGGCGGCGGCGGCTGGCCGCGTGGCGGCGGCGGCGGCTGGCCGCGTGGCGGCGGCGGCGGGCCGCGTGGCGGCGGCGGCTGGCGGACCGCGTGGCGGCGGCGGCGGGCCGCGGCGGCGGCGGCGGCGGGCCGCGGCGGCGGCGCTGGGCGCCGCACGTGATTGGCACGCGGGGCATAGCCCCGCGTTTTTCTTCAAGCGGCACGGCTCAAGGCCGTGCCTTTGACAAAAACGGCCCCCGCAAATGGGGGCCGACTTGATAAAACCGGGGGGCTGTTGCCCCCCCCTCTTTAAATGAACCGCCCCCCTCTTTAAGAGGGGGGTTTGAAGAGCCGGCCGGGGGTTTAAACCCCCGGTTTTTATGATATCCGGCCGGCCCGCTGGCCGGCCGGTTTTTACTAACGGGACCGGGAAATTCCGGTCCCGCCCTTGATTTCCGACGCCGGCGGCACGGCCGCCGGTCTTTCCTTCCGCCGCGGCCCGGAACCGGCCGCGGTCTCCTCGTCTCACCGCGGCCCGGAACCGGCCGCGGTGTTCGTCGTCCGGCGCGGTGCGACGGCACCGCGCCCCTTTCTCCGTTCCAAGAATCCTCCCAACGCGGCGCGACGGCGTCGCGTTCTTGAAATCTCTCCTCGGCGAAGCGCGACGGCGTTGCGGAAAATATCTGAACGTTCATCCGCGTGGTGCGACGGCACCACGTTACTTGTTTCCTCCAGCATGAACAACATGAACGATGGAGGGGGATTCGGCCGTGTTCGTGCGGTCCGGTCCCCCTCACGTTAAAGAAATAAAAACGGAACTTAAATAAAATAAGTCACACGTTAAGTCATGCTAAAATCCACGATTCAAGAAAGGAATAAAAATAATCAATAAAGATCATCCCCTACCTCTGGTTTCAAGAACGAAGATCGTCAACGACCCGCGGAAGACGCGTCGCGGTGGTCGGCGTCACGGAAGAAGGACGTCGATGTCGTGAAGCGAGGATTCGAAGTTCTTTGACGACGATTTCGTCGCGGGAAAAGATGACGCGGAAGAAGACGTCGTCGGTGTCGCGGGTATGGCGTCGCGAAAGACGATTCCCGAGTACGTGGCGTTCTTCGTCGATGTTCGAAGGTTCTTCGCGTTCTTCAAGGAGGAAAAAGAAGTTCTTCAAAGTGTAGAACTCTTCCTCTCTCAAATCTCCACACAACACAGCAACCCCCAAAATAAAATAAGCTACCCTTATTTTATTTTCACTTTGCCCACCTTTCAAAAATTCAAAAGTTGAATTTATTACATTAATTAAAATCTTGAGTTGTCAAGAAATTAAATGGAAAGATAAGTTGGCAAGTTTTAATGTAGGGGAGAGTCACAAATTAAAGAGGGGGTTTAGAGGGGTTAGGGAATTTGAAAAGGTGGGGGGTTCGTGTGGGCCCCACCTCCCTCATAACCACACATGGGAAGTTGGGTGGTTGCGGGCCCCACCAACAACTTCCCATGAGAGAGTCTAACCACCTAGAATAAAATAAAATTCGCACACAATTTTATTTTACTTATCTTTTAATCCCCAAAACTAACTTTCAACCCGCAACATACGCAACTCCCGAAAGGGTCTCTTTAAGCGAATATCGGCACTGCGAGTTCATCGGTGCCCTCGGATTTCAATTCCGAGCACCGGATCAAAAGTTAGGAATTCCCGCTCGTTCGTTCACTGAACGTACCCGAGCCAAACTTCGGAAATTAATTCCGGGCACTCCGGGCCTCGGAATCAGGTGCCGTCTGAAACCGCGCTCTTGTAAAAAAATCCAAAGAAAATTAAGAAAAAAATTTCCCTTGAATTTTACGGTCTTTACATTACTCCCACCTCAGGGCTTTACGTCCCCGTAAAGATACAACAAAAACTAGGGGAACAAATGAGGGTACTGAGCACGCATCTGAGCCTCCCGCTCCCAAGTGCTCTCCTGGAGATTCCCGTGCTGCCATCTGATGCGCACAAGAGGAATCGATCGCCCACGTAGGACCCGCTCCTGTCGATCCTCTATCTTCACCGGGACCTCCGTAAAAGTCGCCCCATCGTCAACGTCAAGCTCCCCATGGTCAATGATGTGCGTCGGGTCGTGCACGTATCTTCTCAGCTGGGATACGTGAAAGACGTCGTGCACCCGGTGCAACTGAGGTGGTAGAGCCAGGCGATAAGCCACCTCGCCAATCCTGCTGAGAATCTGAAAAGGTCCGATGAAGCGCGGAGATAACTTGCCGCCTCGGCCAAATCTCCGAATACCACGTCGAGGTGAGACCCGCAAGAAGACGTGGTCGCCATCCTCGAACTCTAGTGGTCTCCGCCTCCTGTCAGCATATGACTTCTGCCGGCTCTGAGCTGTCCTCATCCGCTCCTGGATGACCTGGACCTTCTCTGTCGTGGCCTGGACCATCTCCGGTCCCACTAGTGTTGACTCCCCTGGGTCTGTCCAGCACAAAGGAGATCTACATGGTCGGCCGTACAACGCCTCGTACGGTGCCATCCCGATGGTGGAGTGGTAGCTGTTGTTGTATGCGAATTCCACCAAAGGTAGGTGGTCCTCCCAGCTACGACCAAAGTCAAGGACACATGCACGGAGCATGTCCTCGAGAGTCTGAATGGTCCTCTCCGTCTGACCATCCGTCTGAGGGTGAAAAGCTGTGCTAAGACGTAGCTGCGTCCCGAACGCCTCCTGCAACCCCTTCCAAAGCCGGGAAGTAAAGCGGGCATCACGATCGGAAACGATAGATGATGGCACGCCGTGGAGCCGCACAATCTCCTGAACGTAGAGACGTCCCAAGCTCTCCACCGAGCCCTGCTCTCTGATGGGTAAGAAGTGTGCCGACTTGGTGAGTCGGTCAACAATCACCCAGATGGAGTCGTGACCTCTGGAAGTGTGTGGAAGTCCAGTCATGAAGTCCATAGATATGCCGTCCCACTTCCACTCCGGAACCTCCAAGGGCTGTACCAAGCCTGCTGGTACCTGGTGCTCTGCCTTCACCTGCTGACAGGTAAGGCATCGAGAAACGAACTCTGCTACAGCCTTCTTCATGCCCGGCCACCAATGCTGTCGTCTGAGGTCCTGGTACATCTTCGCCACTCCAGGATGTACCGCTAAAGGTGAAGTGTGAAACTCCCTCAACACTTCCTCTCGCAAAGCGACTGGTACCATGGTACGTCCTCTGAAAAGGATGTCGTGCTCTGCTCCAAGGGAGAAACCATCAGGTGTCTGTCCCGAGGATATCTGTGCACGCCGTGTCTCACAGTCAGCGTCCCCATGCTGTGCCTCCCTGACTCGCTGCAGTAGTGGAGGAGTGACTGTGAGAGACTGTAGAAAGGCTGCTCCATCTCTATCCACGAAGGATATCTGCAAAGAGGCTAGCTGCTCCGTCGCCTCCTCAAGTAGTTGAATGCCCGTCCTCCTGCTGAGGGCATCAGCTACTACGTTCCCCTTCCCAGGAGTATAGACTATCTCAAAGTCATAGTCCTGGAGGAACTCGAGCCATCGTCGCTGTCTCAGGTTCAGGTCCTTCTGCGAGAAGATATACCTGAGACTCTGATGATCGGAAAAGACCGTAAAGCGCTCGCCCATCAGATAGTGTCGCCATGTCTTCAGAGCGAAGACCACTGCTGCTAACTCTAGGTCATGGGTAGCGTAGTTCTGCTCATGCGGCCTCAACTGACGTGATCCATAGGCGATCACGGCCCGCTCCTGCATCAGAACACATCCGAGTCCGGTCCCTGATGCATCGCAGTAGACTACGTACCCTACTCCCTCCTCAGGCAACCTCAAGATAGGTGCGCTAGTCAATCTCTGCCTCAGCTCCTCGAAGCTCTGCTGACAACTGTCTGACCACACGAAGGGTTTCCCCTTCTTCGTCAACGCTGTGAGTGATGCCGCAACTCTGGAGAAGTTCGGCACAAATCTCCGATAGTATCCAGCTAGTCCCAAGAAACTCCGAACCTCAGTCACGCTCCTGGGTGGCTCCCATGCTAACACAGCCTCAATCTTCGCGGGATCCACTGCAACTCCCGCCTCAGAGATAACGTGTCCCAAAAAGTGGACCTCACGTATCCAGAACTGGCACTTCGAGAGCTTACCATAAAGCTGGTGCTCTCGGAGTGTGTCAAGAACAACTCGCAAGTGATAGGCGTGCTCCTCCTCTGTCGTAGAGTAAATCAGAATGTCGTCGATGAAGACCACGACAAACCGATCGAGGTATGGCTGAAAGATCCTGTTCATGAGAGCCATGAACACTGCTGGAGCATTGGTTACACCGAAAGGCATAACCAAGAACTCATAGTGGCCATACCGACATCTGAAGGCCGTTTTCTGCACATCCTCGTCTCTGACTCTGAGCTGATGATAGCCTGACCTGAGGTCTATCTTCGAGAACCACCGTGCTCCCTTGAGCTGATCAAAGAGGTCATCAATCCTCGGTAGCGGATACTTGTTCCTCACTGTCACCTGGTTCAGGCGACGATAGTCAACACAAAGTCGCAAGCTTCCGTCCGCCTTCTTGGCGAACAATATCGGGGAAGCCCAGGGTGAAACACTGGGTCGGATGAATCCCTTGCCCTGCAAGTCCTCCAACTGTACCCGTAGCTCTCGAAGCTCGGCGGGGGCCATCCGATATGCTGGAGTGGATATCGGGGCTGTCCCGGGGTACAAGTCAATATAAAAGTCTACCTCTCTGCGAGGAGGTAGCCCTGGAACATCGTCGGGAAAAACGTCCGCATACTGATCCACCACTGCAGGAAAACCAGGACTCCGCACGTCAACTGCTCCAAGGATAAGGCTAGCCAACTGATGAGTGATGGGCTGTCCTCTCCTCCGCGGAAGTCCATCCTGTGCTGCTAAGGCTCCCTTCTCGCCGGTGAAGGTGAACCTGCTCCCGTCGGTGCGTACACATCGCACCTTGCGCCTAAAACAGTCAATCTGTGCATGGACCGTGGACAGCCAATCCATGCCCAAGATGACGTCGTAAGGCCTCGACGCTGCTACAAGAAGATCCCAGCCGAAGCTCTCGCCTCCTAGAGTAAGCTCACACTGCCGGCACCAGTGCGTGATCGTCGAGTCTGCTCCCGTAGGAGTCTCTAGCCGTAAGGATCGAGCCAACGGCTCTGTCGGAATCTCCGAGCTCCGAACAAGGGCAGCGGCTATGAAAGAATGACTCGCTCCTGTGTCTATAAGAACTGCAGCAAGGGTGGAATAGACACAGATAGTACCTCGAATCATCTCGGGTGCGCCGTGGTCGTAGGCCTCTGCTGCCTGGAGCTGTGCCTGTCGCTGCCCGCCAGCTCCCTGTGGTCGGGGTGGACCTCCTGGTGGTGGTGGTGGTAAAGCCTCAAAGCGTCGGCCACCACCAGCTGCTCGTCCAGCTCCTCTGCCTCGTCCGCCTCCTCCCTGCGGACCGCCACGGTCGACCCTCTGCCTCTGCCTCGGTGGTCCATCTACTGACTGCTGCTCCTCGGCACGGCGGGTCGGGTAGTCACGAGCCATGTGGCCCTGTCCGCCGCACGAGTAGCACTGCCTGCCTCTCGGAAGACTGGCTCCGCGCTGTGTGCCCCGCACTGCTGAGCCAGTGCCCTGAGATCGTCTGCCTGAAGGTCTGGTCTGTCTGGACCCCTGAGTCATCCGTCGACTGCCTGCTGCAGATGACTCTGCCACGTGCCGCCCTGCGGTGGGTCGCTGTGCTGGTGTAGACTCAGCAAGGAAGCTCTCGATCAGAAGAGCCCGCTCCAGTACTCCTGTTTGAGTCGGTATGCTGAGGGAGATCAGCGAAGCCCTGATCTCGTGTCTCAAACCCTGCTCGAAGGTCCGGGCCCGGAAGAATGGGTCCCGTACCATGTCGGTCGAGTAGCGCGAGAGATCGGTAAATCTCGCCGAGTACTGGGCGACCGTCATGCTGCCCTGCCGCAGCTGTAGAAGCTCCTGGATACGCACCGCTCGAAGGGTGGCCGGGACGAACTCAGAGCGGAAGAGGCTCTCGAAGTCCGTCCAGAGTAGAGATGCCTCATCGTGCACCTGGAGCATCAGGCTCCACCATCGTCCTGCTGCTGCGTGTAGTAGGCTCGCAGCGAGGATCACCATGAGGTCTGCTGGTGTCCTCACTAGCCTAAACACTCGAACCACTGCCTCCAGCCAGTCCTCTGCTGCCTGGGGATCCGTCTCCCCGCGAAACCTGGGCGGTCGCTGTCGCTGAAACTCATGCAGTGCGCTGAGGCGACGTGCATCGTCAGCGGCTGCTACTGGAAGCATCGGGGGCTCGGCGGGTAAAGCTACCGCCGGTGCCACTACTGGAAAAGGGCCCTGCACCGAGGCCTCGTCGCTCGGTGGGCTGTCGTCTCGCTCGACCATCGGAACCCTAGCTGGCTGTCATCGTGGGGCCATCCTGAAAAGGAGATCAAGAGTGCCATAGTCAGAACAGTATACCTGGTGAGCTGAATTAAGTAATCACAAAGAAAACTTGAGACTTTCATTAAGCAGATCAGTATACCCGGTGAGCTGACACAAGTAATCACAAAGAAAACTTTGAAACACACACGCAATCAATGTTTCCGTGCATTAAGTCGGAAATCAGAAGTCAGGGTCCTGGTGTATGGATACGTCGGCCGCCGCACCAACACTGGACTCCCTGGACTGATAACCACACTCAATACGCTAAACATTATTGCTTCACATAGAAAAGATCAGAGTTCGCGGTAGAACCGAACTCCTCTGATACCAATTTGTCACGACCCGCCCTCGGGGTCCGTGCCGTGACTACCCCAAGCCCGCCTTCCATAGGCCAGGGGCTGGCGACTAGCACCAAGGCGTAGATCCCAGCAAATTGGGAAGGCATTGCCTTTGAAAAGTAAACACACACCACAGAGTAAACAAGCGGAAAGTAAACACTAAGCAAGCAGAGTACAACTGAAGTGCGGAAAAGTAAATGGGCCAGAATACAAACCCAAACTGAAAGTAAAGTACAACTCGAAAAGGGAAAAACAGCAACTGAAAAGTAAAGGCCGCTACTCCGTGCTGTCCACTGGAAAATCCCACCTGAAGGGTGGGTACAGATAGCTCCTCTGCTCCACGGGTCCCACCGTCCGCTCCGTGCTCGTCCCGCCCAGTGGTCCACCTCCGGGTACCGTCCCGCTCCGCAAACCTCAGCTAAGGTCAACGCTGTCCGTCGTCTGCAACCAACACAACGTAGTGCGGGCGAAGCCCGTGCAGGGGTGAGTATAAGCTACTCAGTAGGGTCCCCGAGACCCCTGAAGGTCTCTCAAAATCCACAAAGGATAAACCACGAAGCAAAGTACAATCACGAAGTAACAACCAACACTGCTTAGGTATATGCCCATACATATACCTAAGTCATCAATTCAAATACGCTCCAACCTCCGAGCCCAAGTATAACTCAGTCCACGCAGGAAAGTATACGTATTCCACAAAGGAAAGTAACAGGATTCAGCTCACACAGGTATACTTCTTCAGGGACGATAAAGATGATCACTGATCCATCTAAGTCGTCGGACCCACGAAGGATCGATAGGTAACTAACCCCCGCAAGACCCACACAGGATCGGGCTCACACAGAACCTGTAGGCGCTGGCTCACACAGAACCGCTGAGCGCAAGGACCCACACAGGATCGGGCTCACACAGAACCTGTAGCACTGATCCATGTAGGATCGCTGAGTGCTGTAGTCGTCGTCGTCGAATCCACACAGGATCTCTGTACTGTCGTCGTCGAATCCACACAGGATCTCTGTACTGTCGTCGTCGCAGTCACAGTAGCAGTCGTAGCAGTAGAACAGTCGCAGCCAGCACTAGGGTTCCCGCACACAGCAAGCTCGTACGGAGGATCCGCTCCACGAGCCGAGAGGCTGATACATCAACTGTCACGAAGACCGAAGTTGATGTATCCAAAAGTTCCGTATCGTCAAAAGGAACTCAACGCAACAGACGGCGCGTCGATCGGACGCCCGGTCTGAGAGATAATGGCATTTTCGTCTCCGGGGCCCGGTTGGTTTTTAAGGCAAAACCAACCCGACCGTACTCCACCTGCGTCCAAACCTCGGGCGGAGTATGCCAAAAGATCCGTCTCACTAAGAGGAACACTACGCGACTGACGGCACGTCAATCGGACGTCCGTAGCTCAAGATATGAGCGTTTTCGCTCCGAAGGCCCGGTTGGTTTCGTAAATGAACCAACCCGGCCGAACTCAAAGTAACCCGAAACCTTGAGTGCGATATACCGAAATGATCGTCTCGATCCAAGGATCGCGTTGCCGCAGACGGTTCGTCATTCGGAGGTCCGAGGCTCAAGTTATGAGCCAAAAACCTAATCTGGTCCGAAACGGGGGGTCCGGGTCCGGGCCGACCCGGCCCGACCCCCCCCCCTCTGGACGGCGCGGCGGCCGGTGGCGGCGGACGGCGGCGGCGGACGGCGGCGGACGGCGGCGGCGGCTGGCCGCGTGGCGGCGGCGGCGGCTGGCCGCGTGGCGGCGGCGGCGGCTGGCCGCGTGGCGGCGGCGGCGGGCCGCGTGGCGGCGGCGGCCGGCGGACCGCGTGGCGGCGGCGGCGGGCCGCGGCGGCGGCGGCGGCGGGCCGCGGCGGCGGCGCTGGGCGCCGCACGTGATTGGCACGCGGGGCATAGCCCCGCGTTTTTCTTCAAGCGGCACGGCTCAAGGCCGTGCCTTTGACAAAAACGGCCCCCGCAAATGGGGGCCGGCTTGATAAAACCGGGGGGCTGTTGCCCCCCCCTCTTTAAATGAACCGCCCCCCTCTTTAAGAGGGGGGTTTGAAGAGCCGGCCGGGGGTTTAAACCCCCGGTTTTTATGATATCCGGCCGGCCCGCTGGCCGGCCGGTTTTTACTAACGGGACCGGGAAATTCCGGTCCCGCCCTTGATTTCCGACGCCGGCGGCACGGCCGCCGGTCTTTCCTTCCGCCGCGGCCCGGAACCGGCCGCGGTCTCCTCGTCTCACCGCGGCCCGGAACCGGCCGCGGTGTTCGTCGTCCGGCGCGGTGCGACGGCACCGCGCCCCTTTCTCCGTGCCAAGAATCCTCCCAACGCGGCGCGACGGCGTCGCGTTCTTGAAATCTCTCCTCGGCGAAGCGCGACGGCGTTGCGGAAAATATCTGAACGTTCATCCGCGTGGTGCGACGGCACCACGTTACTTGTTTCCTCCAGCATGAACAACATGAACGATGGAGGGGGATTCGGCCGTGTTCGTGCGGTCCGGTCCCCCTCACGTTAAAGAAATAAAAACGGAACTTAAATAAAATAAGTCACACGTTAAGTCATGCTAAAATCCACGATTCAAGAAAGGAATAAAAATAATCAATAAAGATCATCCCCTACCTCTGGTTTCAAGAACGAAGATCGTCAACGACCCGCGGAAGACGCGTCGCGGTGGTCGGCGTCACGGAAGAAGGACGTCGATGTCGTGAAGCGAGGATTCGAAGTTCTTTGACGACGATTTCGTCGCGGGAAAAGATGACGCGGAAGAAGACGTCGTCGGTGTCGCGGGTATGGCGTCGCGAAAGACGATTCCCGAGTACGTGGCGTTCTTCGTCGATGTTCGAAGGTTCTTCGCGTTCTTCAAGGAGGAAAAAGAAGTTCTTCAAAGTGTAGAACTCTTCCTCTCTCAAATCTCCACACAACACAGCAACCCCCAAAATAAAATAAGCTACCCTTATTTTATTTTCACTTTGCCCACCTTTCAAAAATTCAAAAGTTGAATTTATTACATTAATTAAAATCTTGAGTTGTCAAGAAATTAAATGGAAAGATAAGTTGGCAAGTTTTAATGTAGGGGAGAGTCACAAATTAAAGAGGGGGTTTAGAGGGGTTAGGGAATTTGAAAAGGTGGGGGGTTCGTGTGGGCCCCACCTCCCTCATAACCACACATGGGAAGTTGGGTGGTTGCGGGCCCCACCAACAACTTCCCATGAGAGAGTCTAACCACCTAGAATAAAATAAAATTCACACACAATTTTATTTTACTTATCTTTTAATCCCCAAAACTAACTTTCAACCCGCAACATACGCAACTCCCGAAAGGGTCTCTTTAAGCGAATATCGGCACTGCGAGTTCATCGGTGCCCTCGGATTTCAATTCCGAGCACCGGATCAAAAGTTAGGAATTCCCGCTCGTTCGTTCACTGAACGTACCCGAGCCAAACTTCGGAAATTAATTCCGGGCACTCCGGGCCTCGGAATCAGGTGCCGTCTGAAACCGCGCTCTTGTAAAAAAATCCAAAGAAAATTAAGAAAAAAATTTCCCTTGAATTTTACGGTCTTTACATCATGTCAATGAATTGTTTGTTCCCTGGACCCAACCCTTCATAAAAAAATCTCACTTTTTCAGGAATAGAAAAACCATGGTGTGGAACCATGTTTAAAGTGTCTTTGAACCTCTCACATGTTTCATAGAATGACTCTCCCTCTTTTCCAGAAATGTTTTGGATACTCTTTTTAAGTACAATTGTTTTGTGGTGGGGAAAGTATTTTTTGTAGAATTCTCTTTATAGTTGTAATGGATGATGGTCTCAAATTGTTTAGACAATTTTTAGCTTGATCCTTTAAATAAAAAGTAAATAGCCTCATCTTAGCTGATTGTAGTTGATGTGGGGGACACATGGTTTCCACAATGTCATTGAACTCCTTAATGTGAAGGTAGGGCATCTCGGACACCATTCCATGGAATGTGGGAAAATGGTTTAGGAAATGAGGTTTAAATATGTAGTTTTCATCTCCTAGTTAATTGTGTCTAATGCATGATGGGTCATTGGTCCAAGAAGGTGTGAGGTAATCATTCATGGTTTGATCGACTGCATTCCCCATGTTTGGGGCTGCCTCATTTGGGTTTCCATTTTGGTTCCCACCCGGGTTTATGAGTTGGTTTCTTTGAAGACCTTCCATTGAAATATGCTCAATTTTTGAATTGGGTGTATTAGGAATATTAGGATCTAATGGAAAGAGTTCCCTTGGTGTACTTGACTCCCCAACCCCAGGACTATCCACCCTAACAAGACGGTTTGATTGATTGCGGGTGTAGGCGGACATGTGCCAAAAGAAAAAAACGAGAAAGGGACAAGATAAGAGAATTTGGATAAGAAAAGAATAAATGTGGGAGAATATAATGGGTGTTTATATGAGTTACTTGGGTCCTCGGCAATGGTACCAAAATTTGATTCTCTCTCAAATTTACCCAAGAGATTAAGGTAGGACGGTCCTTATAGTTTAGCTTGGGTTGTCGAATCCTCAGAGACCTAAGAAGTAACCTATAGACACGTACATTATATGGAATGTTTTTGGCTATGAAGTGGCCAACTTGGGTCGATTTTAGATGGGTTTAAAGGAAATCTAAGAGACTTAAGTGAATTCAATTTAAAATAATGAGTTGATCCTAGGTTATTGCTCGGGGTGCATTGGGCGTATTTCCTTTTCAATGATTTCAATTTCTTATATTTGAGATGGGTTCATTTAAGGAGATAAAACAACATCATCACTTACTGATTTAATGCCAAACCCCTTTAATACTAATCACCTATACACTTTAAGGATCAATGTTTTGAGCACTTCAAGGTAAAGTTTCGTATTATCACATGAAGTGTGTGGCCTTAAATTCAACAAGGATGATGGAGTTTAAAAATCATCAAATAAAAATCTCAATTAAAGAAGTGATTATACATTAATGGGGTGATAAATAACATCCAATACAGCCCCTTCCTACTCCCATGGATCAACCCATAAGTGGGTTATCCCTCCATTTATCCCATTGTTTCAATGGAAGGGGAATGTAGACTCATGAGGGAGGAAATAGAGAAGTAAAGAAAACAACAAAAATAAAATGATCACTCCACCGTTGTGTGAATAATTTCACAAGGTTTGGTGTGAATAAATTCACACCTTGATCCAACGGTATCAAAGTGATATGAAGAACAACAGAATAAGATTATAAGAAGAACTTTTATTAAGAAACTAAAGTGAATTGAACAACTTACATGTGAAAGACAAATTTGAGACAACAAAATTGCAGCATAACATTACAATTGAACAAAGCACCAAAGATTCTCAACTCCTCCACCAACACTACCTTAAATAGTCATTTTGGAAGCCTTGGGTCGAGCCTCCAACAGTACAAATCATACCACTTGATTATGGTAGCCCTAGGGTGGTGGAAAGTTTGTGGAAAGAAGACTTTCCACCCTTGACCTGAAAAGGCATCCAGCTTGCATCCACCAAACAGAGGCGTATGAAACACCTTCTAGATGGTAGAATTTCGGTGATCCATAGAAGACTTAAATTACTCTCTGGATGTCCCCTAACATACTGTAATACCTCAGCACAAAAGGAGTTATGTTTTTCGAGATACGGTTTAATTGGTGGGTTGTTTTTCTAGGCCGCAGAATCTGGCCCAGAATTTGATCTCTACCTTGGGCTGCCTAAATGGACACCATGGAGGCCGAATTAGAATTGGATCCTGAAGAGTGATTTGTTCCTCTACATGTCTTATATCACCTGAAGAATGATGCGATTCATTGGGCCTCTGTGTTGGGCCCCACTATCTCATCAGTGGGCTGGTTTCCAATCTGCCTTCTCTAGAATTGTTTCTTTTCATTGCAAAATATCTCTTTCATCCTTTATGAATCATCCATTGATCCTTGAATGAAAAATGTTTAAATTTAAGTGAAGATACATTTCACAAAATATAAAATTAAAATATGGATAATTACATTCCTTATAATTAGATGACTCATTGGGTACTTTAAATGATTTTAAAAAATGTACCACATAATAGTGCATTTTAAGTAAGAATTACAATCATAATGTGAAATGATGTTCAAAGTGTAAAATGTACTAAAATTGTGTTTATGAATAATAAATAACATGAATATTATGTATATTAACAATGAATATTAGCCTCATTTAGTGGCTAATCACCAACTCAATTATTTTGTAAAATAATACATAAACATGTTTATCATGTAACATTTCCAAATACTCCAATTATCATTTAACACTTGATTTTTTCCGACATGAACTATGTTTTCACCCTAATATATATTAATCAATTCATTCTAAATATCATTTTATTAAGTGAAACACATCACATTATTATAAATTTTGTTTAAAAATGTTCCAAATAACAAATGTTTATCATTATCACCATCATTGAGTATTTTTATATTTGTTTTACTTATGGATAATTATAAATCCTCTTTAACATTTATCCGTTGTATGGTAATGAGAAAACAAAAATACTTAATGATCATAAATGTGGTATCAATATATTGTTATTGTTTTTGAAATTTTTACCATCGAATATTTTTACTCCCTTATAACTCATTGTGTTATTAATAATTAAAAAATATAAATCAAATATTAAAATCTAGTTACATGTCCCTCTAATACCACAGGATGGAACCATGAGTCCAACAGTTAATAAGGAACCCTAATGGCGATGGTGGTTGCGCCATTCCCTCCCCCTCCAACAGGGGAGGGATTCTTGTCATACTATAATGGAGCTTTTGATTCATTCCTTATCCCCAATCTATAATATTCATATTCTACCTACATATCCCCAGATTTAAATTTTCTCTAACGTCCCTGAGTTATTCGGGGTATGTCCACAGCTTCCTCTCTCAATTTCATAGTTCAATGAAGCTTAGTCTCTTCTTAGACAGACATTGGTCACTAAATTCATAGCTCCTCGTCCTTTGGTGGACTCATTTGATTGGTTTATTTTTGGATCACGGGGTCTTCAGGATCGTGCTATGATGGTACTTTTAGATGGTCGAAACATCATGATATGTTTCACTTTAGAAGAGGATCTAATTCATGCTTGGTCCTCGGCCCCTTGTAGCTTCAACAGATCGAGGTAATTTTTGTTCAAGTGGAGATACGACATTCATATGTGTTGGGATTCCCAAATGACGGCTTTTTAGGTAAGATTTATGGACCTACCTCTCCCATTTCAAAATCCATCCATCATTCACATGTGTTGGGAACCTGGTGGGGCATTACCTCTGCTCGGATAGAAGGACTCGTTTTTTGTGTCATTATATTTCTCCTCGTGTTTGTGTTGAATTTGAGGTGTCCAGAATCTTGAGTGATTTTGTGTGGATTGTTGCTGGACATAATTTCTACTAGAAATAGTGGGTGATAGTTGAGTCATGGGTGGATTATTGTTCTTTATGTAAGGATTTGGGTCATGATATGATGGTTTGTTGGCTTTAGAGTATGAATAAAGTGGATGTGGGGCTGAAACGAAGGGTGGATGCCTCTGGTGAAGGCTCTAAGAGAATGGATTTGGCAATCAGTTCTAGTTTGTGAGGTAGGATCTATGATGATGTGTGGGTTGGAAAGTCTGGAGATGAATCCAATTAATAATCTGCAGTAAGAGATAGTGCAATGAAGAAGAACGAAAACTGGCTACCACCATACCCCAAGTTGATTGTAGTCCTTGATCGGCTAAAACATGACAAGAATATAGGGTGTTAGAAGGAAGCATCAGAGTTAGGTGATGGGTCTATGACCCTGGTGGTTGAGATGAATTGTGGAGATGGGTCTATGATCACCTGGATGAACTCAGCGCTTTTATAAGTAAATCCTAAATGTTTTTGGAGGTAGTGTGGGAGAGAAGGAGTGTTAGGGGTCAAAACCACTCAAGGAAGTGTACTTTAGAAGTTTTGATGGGTCGGAAATTGGAAGGTGATACCAGTCAGGTTCATGTCCCTATGTTGAACTGCAACCAATATGCATGAATGGAAATTGATGCGGCGGCCAATGATCGACAAGGTTGCCAATAGGGATAGGTCCCTACAGTGGGGCAGTTGATTATGGTCATGACTCTATAGATGAATCCCCTGGTTATTTTTCTAAGAATCATGTAGGTTATAAACCTTCTCAATGTTTTATAGCCTCTGAAATAAGAAAAGTACCAAATACAAATTAGATACGGGAAGTTTCACCTTTAAAATGGGAGGAAGAACAAAGGATTCAAGGATTATTCTTCCTTACTGAAACCAATGGAGATAATGTGAAGTAAAAAAATTTAAAAAAAAGAAATAGAACATGTAATTAATAATGCTAATGTTGTACAGGGAATTTCCGAGAAGGATGGTCTTTTCCAGGGTCCAATCATGACTATAAATGATAAGGGTGATTGGCCACTAGAGATATATATGGAGAAGTCCAATAACAAGGACCCATGGGAACTCCTAGAGAATTCCGGAGGAGATATTGGGGATAAGGTCCTTGTTATCAAGGCCATAGAAGAGGAAGCAAATAGAATGATGGGAAGAGGGATTCAAGTGGGGACCAATAATTAGCAGATTGAATGTATTAATAAATAGGATCTTATTTTGGTAAGATGTTTTAATGAATGGAGGATCAACTATGAAGAGTACAATCAAACTTGGGAGAAAATGGAAAAGTGCATTGAAGAACTTATATGTGATGATCTAGAAATGCCTATATGTATGTTATCATGGAAATTATTTTGGGATACGGTCTCTAATAGGATAAAATAATCTTTCAATAAATTTGTTATATCCTTTGAGGGTGTCATTTTTCATTGTTACAAAATACACTACGCTACAATATTTTGATGGATATGTGGATTTTATCACCGAAAAAACATTCCAATATCACTTCCATTAAAATTCAGTTTCATATTAGCACAAATCCTCACTTGAGATGGTCTCACTAACATTCAAATCACTCACTATGTTGGTAGTAATTCCATTATTTTTATCTATTGGAATGTTTCTTCCATTTAAGTATGCATTTTGAATATAATTTTCATTATAAAAACATAGTTATGATTGTAATACGTAACATATTATCCAAATTAATAGTATTTTATAGTAATATATAAATTCATATGAAATTTTTTATGGTTTACAAATGATTCTTGATTTATATGTAAGATCTGTGATGTGAAATATCCATCACATCAATTATATAAAGAGGTATAATTTACCATGATTGTTCTATAATTTTTATTGTTTACGTATTGGGAATTCCTAATGGTCACTATCATACAATGTCAATTCATCTATAATTCCTATATCTATAAATATGAACTTGTTCATGTGTAGTCTTTTGTTTACAAATATTCTTTTCCAAAAACTATTTTTCATGCAAATAGTTTATCATAAAGAGAAATGGTTTTCAGTGGTCAGTAAAAAAAATAGTGGGTCCAATATCCCTATCAATTATCTCCTTATATGGAAACATTGGTTTATTTAACTCACTTATAGTCAACCTAAGTCAACTCTTATCTCACTCTATCCCTTTATTTCATCATGATTTTGGTATTTATTGGAAAATAGCTTACCATTCTTTCAATATTTCTATGTGGAAAATTTCTTTTAAAATAAAATTTGGTTTAAAAATTTTCTTTTTCAAACTACAAGAAATTTTCAATATTAATCACATTACATATTTCTAATTTTGTTTGATTCCATATTCTATTAAATTAGAATTAATTTATTGGAATGATTTATAGTAAAACAAATAGATAACATTCACACACCAAAATACCTCTCATTCATGAATATAGTATTATCTATATCATCCTAGAAATTTTTTAAGACCTTTTTATGTTAAAAAATATTTAGTACTCTTATATGTTATCCAAATCATCACATGTTGGGTGTAATTACATCACAACACAAGCCAACACATATAATTTGGAACTCTAGAAACATTCTCCAATAAGTAAGTATAAACAATATGTGAATCAAAATAAAAACAGTATACTCAATATTATTGTTATCAATGAAATTCCATCCTATACATTATATAATTCCATGAATTATGAGTTTTATTTTTTGAACCATCTTCCTTGATAACCTCAGTTTTTACATTATTTCATCAAAATTTATTATAGTTTTTTTATAAATAGATTTACAATGAATTTAATCTTATATCATTGTGTTACCAAAATGTGTTTTTATATGAAATAATCAAAATGAAAATAGATATTAGAATACTATAGAAAGATCATGAATTTCACTTAAACACTAGAGATCCCTTATAAATGGGAAACAACTCATTTTGAATCTACAACTGAAGAGTGGTAATCTAGAACTACTATTGAAATATTCTAGGAAATCCATCAATTTGATTATAGCTACATCCCAATATCCTAGGTATATTGTAAACCACGATTATGTTTACCTATATAAAAAGATAATCTCTAGAAGAATCTAATTCTCATCAACTAACTATGTAATATGAGATTTTTTCTCTAAGTACATGAATAAACACTTGGTATCCTTATTATAAATAATTTACAAATATATCAAATAAATATTGGAAGTCCCATGAGGTTACTCAATATGATTTATCTATTAGTGGATCCACCTTATGATAAATAACCATAAGTTCCACTTGAATAATAATTCCCCTCCTTATATATTTTATGTGTAGGAAGTATAAATATAAGAAACCCTATGTATCAACAAAAAAAATGTAGGCATATCAAATTATGAAAACACAAGGTTAATAATTAATAATAGTTTTATATATAACCTAAAAAATCAGTACAACATGTTTATATGTGATATATAAACTTATTGCTACATAAATACTATAATGATAATATATCATCACTAAAGTAATAATTAAAAAATAATCAAATATATCACTTATAATTTTAGGGACATGTTAACATTTATTCAGCTTCATTGTTTTACTCTACACCATAGGTTCATGTAATATAATAATTTTAACAACCAATTAAACTCTCACCAATCACTTTGACACTATTATAACACATGTTGCAACATCTATGTCTCCAATTTAGGTAACATTGTGATCAGTAATAATAATCCAATCCCACCTTCAATAGTATAAATTGTGGATACTATTATAAAAGTTAAGAAAACATAATTATAAGAGTCATTGATAAAATTTAATTTGAATAGAAAACCATATCATGTATTGACCTGGCCTTAAACATTACATAATAAAGCTATTTCAACCATATTTCACATCTTCACATTCCCAAAGATGTGTTTATTTTAGATTTAAATATTTTTAGGACATAAAACATATATATGAACCCACAAGCACACAATGTTGGTACCATTAAAACAGTATGCATTTCTTCCAAAACATAAAATTTTTAACAGTAAATAACTAAAAGATTTATTTGATAAATCATCATAACATATAACTTTACTTCCATATTTATCCTATAAATCCTTATAACTAGTGAAATACATTAAAAACCCTGGGATTATCATAGAAATACCAGTAAGGGATATAAAATAGGTAAAGAAATCATTAGTCCATGATTACTTATAAGCATACGAAATCTAGTCACAAATACATACTTCTCACCCATGTATAATTTCTTTGTAAAATATCAAATTTTCATAATTCATTATGAAACATATATATATAACCATTAATGTATCTTGGGGAATTAATTACATATATTGTAACCCTAATAGCTACCTTACAATTTGTATACCACCCGACTACATTATAATGTAACCCTCACGACTACCTTTTAGTGTAACTATCGTAGTTACACATGGAGTAAATATACAGCTAACCTCTATAATTCAAATACCCATTACATTGGAGGATGATATCAGTACCACCCTTCATAAAAAAAATTCCCAAGAACTAGAAAATAATCATAATACAAGGATAATTCCATAAAACATTGCATTTGAATTTTGTAAAATTGAATTTTAAAAGAGGATTCAAAAAGAAAAGTGCCCTAAAAATATCATATAACTAATTTGAGAATTAATATAGTCAATGTAATATGTTTAAAACATAACATGAAAAATTCATTACACAAATTTTCTTAGTACAATATAATCAATGAAGTATAAGGTTAACACAAATAATGGAAATTGGGTTAAGAATTCCCTTACCTTGAGTTCAAATTACATAAAATGTGCTTAAACATCTTGTATAATGGATAAAAAGTGTTATTAATATTTTACCACAACATATTAATGCTTATAAAACCTTATATGATCATTTTATAATATAATTCCACCCATTTATTGATAATATGTTGTTATTTCCATCGTTTTGGGTGCATGCTTCACATGATTTCCAAGGTTTGTTCATAAAGAATTTTCTGGTCAAATGGAATGGAAACACCATAAGAGGATTGAAATGCTGTTAATATGTGTCCATAATATTAAGTGAATCCATAAAACATTTTTTATATGGTATTAGTATGACTCATTAGATAAATTGTTAGTGAAATTTATTGATATCATTTTGGTGGTTCTTCAATAATCATGAACTTGTTTCATCATATACCTTTAATATTATGTGTATAAGTAAACTCACGAAAATAATAGAGGTCGTATCATGAAAATTAAAAAATATTTAAATCACTAAAATGGTTTTACAAATATATTTTACGGCGGTAAAGTAAATTTAAAACACATCATCCACGATTTTGTTAAATCATCACATCATTAACGGTGTTTTTATTATTAAAATAAGTGGGGCGAGGAGGAGAAGTAAATTGATGAATTTTTCCATAATCAAGATAAAATCAATAATATTTATGATTATGGAGATTTAATTAAACTTGTATACGGGGAGGGGAAGAGAGAATAAGTAAATAAAATAATTGAAAATAAAACATAAGAAAATAAGTGAGGATTTTTACTTCTTCACCTCTTCTCCTTGAGATCCTCTATAAGGACTTTGGTTTTGGCCTTTTGGTGATAAAAATAGGTCATGAACATGTTGAATTTCCTTTGTAGTGGGATTTAAAAGAATTTAGGAAATTTTCAATGATTAATATGTTGGAGAGTAAGAGGGGGTGATGGTGGTATTTGTAGTGGAGGAGAGGGGGTGGGGGTTCTGTTATTTTAAACATTAGTTTAGTTTTTTCTCAAGACAATGAATATTCTTGATTAATGTGACCCAAAATAGTAATAAGATAATGTGAGTTTAGAAAAATTTCCATTTACATCCTCCATGACTCAAGCATGATGCAGAAATTCATATATTTAGCATATTTTTTAAACTATTGAATTTCATTATTCACCAAAATATCATGTATTTTAAAAAAATCCCAAAAATTCACCCTAACAATTTTTTAAATTTCAGAACTCAAAATTGAACTCCATTTTTAGAAAATAATTTTCTAAATATGATTAATATAATTATTAAATAAAATCACAATTTTTTTGAAAAATAGAAATTTTTTAAACTATAATGCATTTTATATCACCTTGAAAAATAAATAAATATGTCATTATATTATATCCTTGTGAAAAATAAATAATAATACGATTTACTATTCAAAAATTTCATATTACTATTAAAATTACTATTCATAAGCATTTCTTAATATTCACCAAAAATCAAGTTGGTCTTATCAGACTCCCAATAACACAATGATTGCACCGTAGATGACGGTTTTTTGAAATTCAAATCACAGAAGTAGTGAAATTATATTAAACATCTTGTTTATAACTATATCCTTGAATCAAACTTTCATTATGTAGAGGCTCAGAGTTTCATTCATTTCAATTTATTTTTTAGAACTTGGGGTGTTACATTCTCCCCAACTACTTAAATTTTCATCCCCGTAATATTATTTAATTATCAAACAAGTGAGGGTACATTTTTCTCATATCATTTTCAGATTCCCGTATTTCTTCTTTAACCATGTGGTTTCTCCACAAAACAATTACCTAGTGGATTACCTTATTCTGCAATACTTATTACCTTTAATAAAGAATCTAAACAGGTTTCTCTTCATAATAATGATTCTATTCAACCTAACTACATCTCGGCTCAAAACATGAGATGAATCTGAAACATACTTTCTCAAAATTGAAACATGAAAAACATTGTGTACCTAAGATGAACATAGTAGTAAAGCTTTTCGATAGGCAACTAGTCCAACTTTCTCCACATTTTTATAAGGTATACTGAACAATGAACTATGATTCCATTTCTTACCAAAAATCATTAAACTTCTCCATGGTTATTTTCTAAGAAAAACAATATCACCAACCTTGAAGAAAAATTATTTCTTCTTATTATATTTATAACTTTTATGCCTGCTCCAAGCATTCCTCTTGTTTTTCTGGATCATCTTCACTTTGTCAACCACTTCCTCTACTAATTCTAGTCCCATGAACTTATTTTCCATGACATCATCCCATAAAGCTAGAGTTCAAAACTGCTTACTATATAATGCCTCAAAAGGTTCCATTTTTATACCAGAATGAAAACTGTTATTATAAGAAAATTTAACTAAAGAAATAAGTTGATCCAAACATAATTGGTAGTCCATTGGACAATATAGAAGCATATCCTCTAACGTATGAATCATCAGTTCTAGTTACCTATCTAACTAAGGATGAAAAGTTATACTCAAATTTAATAATATTACCAGTGACATATGAAGTCCTTTCAAAAGGTTATAAGTGAAGACGGGATCACGGTAAGCTACAATAGAAAGAGGAACTCCATGTAACCTAAAAATAAATTTACGGTACAGTCGAGATAGCTGATCCAAATATATAGTATCCTGAATAGGAATGATATGGAAAGATTTATTCTGTATATCAACAACAACAAAGATTTCATTGTCAAGAAGTATTTGGTTGTCCTAAAATGATGAATATGGATATGTTTTCCCATTTCCACTATAGAACTAGTAAAGGCTAAGGCATTCCCTTCGATAACTAAAGCTGTAATTTAAAAGATTGAAATGTCAAACATTTCACTGTAAAATCAATGATATATATTTTCATTAAATCTCGCCTATAACACTCATGAAGGTCTCTATACATATTTCTAATTCAAGGATGAACTAAAAATGAAGTACTATGAGATTCACACAATAATTCTTTCTTTAGTTTAGAATATAAAGTCACAAATAATATCCTTCAAAATATTATAAATCATTCTTTATAAATGATAAATTATAGAAACTTACACATTTTATCCAATTTTCAATTTTTCTATAATTCCCCATCTTCCTTATATGTTGGATTATTTATATCTAACATAGATGACTGCTATGAAACCTGAAAAAAAATTAGAATTTCTTACACTAACAACTTCCAATCCAAAATTCATCAAATCGTTAAAATAAGGGACTTGTTCCTGCCGAAACATATTGAAGGATTCATGATGTTTTCTAATCAATTCATATTCCACATTGTTTGCTTTTCCAGGATGTCAAATGATCATTAAATCATTATCTTTTATCAATTAAATCCATCTTCTAAACCTCATGTTTAATTTTTTTTAGTGAATACATACTTCAGACTTTTGTGGTGAGTATATATTTCACTTTTTTCTTCGTATAAATGATTCCTCAAAAATTTGAAAGAATTAAAAAGCTATATCAGCTATTTCCCAATCATGTGTAGAATAATTTAACTCTTTAGCTTTTAGTATCCTTGAAACATATGAAAATATCTTATCATTCAGCGTTAGAAAACAACCAATCCCCCTTAATGAAGCATCACTATAGTTGACAAACTCATAATTTCAAGAAGGCGTGATCATAACTGAATCATTAACAAATAATCTTTTCAAGTCCTGAAAAAAATAATCACATTTTTTGTCCAAATAAAGGTAGCTCCTTTTTTAATTAACAAAGTAATTGGACTAGATAATCATCAAATTGTTTCAAAAAAGCCTCAGTTAATACCTTGGAAAACCAAGAAAAATATGAACCCAGGTTATATTTATGGTTCTTGGACATTCTTCAACAACTTTCATTTTATCAGGATCAACAGTTATTCCATCCTTATAGAAAATGTGGCCAAGGAGATAAATTTGTTTTAACCGAAATTCCCACTTACTGAATTTTTCATACGGTTTCTTTTCATTAAATGTTTTCAAAACAAGCCTTATATATTTTTCAGGTTTTTATTTACATATAAATTATAACAGAATTTCATTATTAAAAAAAATTCCAAAAACCTATCCACAATCTCCTGAAATATTTTATTCATAAGATCCATGAATACAGTAGGTGAATTAGTTAACCTGAACGGCATAAATACATTTTCATAATGACCATATCTAGTTTGAAATGTGCTTTATAGAATGCCATAATCCTTCACCTTCACCTAATGGTACATGGATATCAAGTCAATCTTGTAAAAATACTAGGATCCCTGGAGTTGATTCCACATCATTGGATAGAACTAAATCTACTAATGTAGTTACAATGGATCTCACTAAACCTTTCTTCTTAGAGTCTGGTAGTTTTCCATCAGTAGGATCATTCTTTGGGCTGGCATTTTTAGAATGAACCATATCACCACTTTTGTAACATGTTATAGTTTTTTATCAGAATTAATATTTGGATCATTTTCATTACAATCTAGGGTCATTTGTCCAAACATACGACATCGTAAAAACTTCCCATTTCGAGCAATACATTCCCCAGGGTGCTTCATACCACACTTTTCACGTGATGGAAACTAGTCTTTCTTACCATCAGATTTCATTTATTGATTCTTAAAAATCACATTCCATCAAATACCCTTCATCTATTTTTCTTCAATGTACAAATTATCATCATAAAATTCCATTTATACCCATTTAGACAATCATAAAATTATTTCATAACAAATGAATGCTCTAGAGGCTAATTCCCTTCAGTAACTTTGCTTCAATCCTAAGTAAAATGGATTTATTGTTCTTACAAGATCCCAAATAATATTTAATACATGCCTTTCAAGTTTTTTGAATTTTTCATCACACACGTCCACTTAATCATCTTCATTTTTCCTTAATTAAATGAATTTCTTCTCCATAATTTGTAGAACAACCTTGGAAACAATTTTTCAAGGAAAATACCATTAAATTCATCCCACTCCAAGGCATAAATCTCCAATCTATACATGATATTCTTGACCATTCAAAACCACTGATCCACTTTGAATTTAAAATGATAAATTTAAAGACTAACCTTTTTATTATCTGAACATCCCATAACATCAAATATCATTTCAAGGGCATTAATCCATACATCAGCCTTTACTAGGTCAAAAGATCCACTAAAAGCATGAGGGTATTACCGCATTAAATGTTCCACTATCATCATGTTCTTTCCTGGTATAAATTCTTGTTATATTTCATGGATTCCACCACCATTTATTTCCTACATCAATTGAGCCATTACCGTGAAAAACTTCTTAGTTCCAATTCCCACAATTCTCAGTTTCGAATTCAGAAAGATATCAGCCTCTCGGATCCTTCCAACATCAGATTCCTTGTTTTTATAAGGAAACTGTTTCTAAACATACATATCTTATATAAATTAACATGGAATTAATTAAATTCAATACCATTTAAAGATACAAATTAGTTAAAAACAATTTATGGTATTCTATTATGATCATCATTGCCCTTAATGTTTTCTAAACTAGGCTCTGATACCAAATATAAGGACTTTGTCTTAAACATTACATAATATATATATTTCAACTAGATTTTACTTATTTACATTCATAATGATATTTTTTATATATTTTTATAATTTTAGTACATAAATCATATATATCCACCACATGAATAAAATGTGGGTATCTTTAAAACAATATCCATTTCTTCCTAAACATAATTTTTTAACACAATATAATGACATGATTTATTTGAAAAATAAAAAAACATATAACATAACTTCTTAAATTATATTAAAAATCCTAATAATCTATGTAAAACATTTAATAACATGATATTATCATAAAAAGCTTAGTAAGGGTTATAAAAATTAGGAAAGAAACCATTAGTCTCTGAGTACTTATAAACATATGAAATCATTTCACAAAGAAATAATTTTCTCCCATGTATAAATACTTTGTGAACCATGTGATTTCCATAAAACATTAACATATATATATAACCATTATGGTATCCTGTGGAATTAGTTAATTTTATTATAACCCTCATGTCTACTTTACGATTTTTAACCCTCACAGCTACCTTACAATGTAACCCTTGCAGTTACCGTATGGTATTACTATCACATTTACACATTGTGTAACCATATGGATGACCTTCAACATAAACATACCAAATTAATTAAAGGAATATAAATGTCCCACCATCCATCATAAAACATTCACATGAACAAGAACACAATCATAAAACATGGATAATTGCATAAAAACATTGCTTTTGAATTTTGTAAAATAGAATTTTAAGAGAGGATTTTCAAAGAAATGATCAATTGAAATATCATATAATTCATTTCAGAATTAATAAAATAAATGGATATGTGTAAAACATAAAATAAATAAAATTTATTAAATAGATATTCTTAGTAACATATAATCAATAAAGTAGAATGTTAACCCAAATAATGGAAATTTGGTAAAGAATTCCATTACCTCAGGTTCTTCATTCTTGAAATGTGATTAAACCTCATGTATAATGGTTAAAAGAGTGTTATTAATATTTTAAAGAAAATTATTCTTGTTTATAACACCTGATATGATCATTTTATAAAATCATTCTACCCATTTATTGATAACATTTTGTTGTTTCCATTGTTTCAGGTGTGTGCTTCACATGATTTCCATGGTTGGATCGTAAATAATATTCTTATATAATGGAAGTGAAACTCTAGAAGTGGAATGAAATAGTTTTAACATGTTTAGAAGATATTAAATGATTCCATGTATAATTTCGGTTATAAGGTATGTGGATGAATAATTAGACATATCATTAGTGATATTCGTTTAGATTATTTTGGAAGTTCTTAAATAATCACAAACTTGTTTCATTATATACCATTGATATTATGTGTATAAGATAATTCCAAAACTTAATAGATGAAATATAATATTATTAAAAAACTATTTTAACCATTGGAATGTTTCTTAAACCAGATTTTAATTATATAAAATAAATTTATAACACATCATCCATTATTTTAGTAAATCGGCACATCAAGGATGGTGTTTTTATTTTTAGAATAAGAGAGGGGAATAAGAAGTAAATTGTTAAATTTTTCACAAACATGATAAAATCCAGAATATATATGATTATCGAGCTTTCAAGCCTCTTGGATATGGGGTACATAATAGTGTATAAAATAGAAACTAATTAAAAATAAAACATAAGAAAATTAAAGAGTATTTTTACATATTGATCTCTTCTCCTTTAGATCCTCATTAAGGCCTTTGGTTTTTAACTTTTTATGAGACCACTAGGTTTTGGATGTGGGGAAGTGCCTTGGGATGGGGATTTGGTAGAATATAGACAATGCTAAAATCTTGAGATATGTGAGTGGAAGATGTGGTGAATGTGGTATTTATAGTGGAATAGAGGATGGGTTTTTTATTATTTTGATCATTAGTATAATACTGTTGCTCAAAACTAAGAATATTCTTGATTCATGTGACCCAAAATAGTAATAAGTGCATATATGTTCAAACAAGTTCCTATTTACATCATCTTTGACTCATTCGTGAGGAAAACTTTCGTTTATTTAGCATATTTCGTAAATTATCGAATTTCGTTATTCACAAAAAATTCATTTATTTTAGAAAAATCCCAAAAAATCACCCAATTTTTTGTTTGATGCCTATATTTCAAAAATGAACTCCATTTTTCAAAAATAATACTCTAAATAAGATTAATTTAATTTTAAAATAGAATCATAATTTATTTGAAAAATAACAATATTAAAACAATAACTCATTTTATATCTCCTTGAAAAATTAATCAATATCTAATTATCATTCTAAACATAATAAAATAAAATAATTATATGATTTATTACTATTCATATTACTATTTATAAGGGTATGTTAATATTCACCAAAAATGAAGTTTGTTCTATCAGACTCCAAATAACATATTGATTGCAACCGTAGATGACCGCTTTTCAAAATTAAAACCATAAATGTGGTGAAAGTATGTTTAATGGATAGTTCATATAGGATCCAGAAGCAGTATAAGCGTGTTTGGGCCGGTGCCTAACTTTAATTTTTACCATGATGAATGATTATTCTGATATCAATTCAATGATTAACACCAGTATCCACAGAATAAAATCCAAGATTTATATAAATAAGGAAGAGGTCTGAAACCTTTAGAGTGGACCTTTCACATCATATTTATAATTAATTTAACTAATTTGATAGAGAAAATAATACCAGGATCTTCATTATTTTCTTCGTTCATGATGTTGATCATCCGGAATGACCATGCCAGATTATCTCATTTTTCTTGCAAGAAACCAAACTAGAATCAATCTAGTGGTGATGCACACATGCTCTTATGGCCTCCAATCGACACCACTCATTCTTTGAGTGCTAGCATGGAGAAGCGAGTGTCTTTTGAATGTCATTATTGATCTCTTATTCTTCGGCCTTGAACATTGTCTCTTTTTCTTGAGAGGGGTAGGAAAATGATTTGAGAGAGAAAATTTTTATCTCAATAATCATCAATTCACCGAGCGTGTAGTTCGGTACATGGAATAGTAGACGTACATGTCTTTTTGTAGACATGCATATTCAGTTACAATATATAGTTGTGTAACATCAATTAAATACATTCATAACCTTATAGAAAACTAATTCTTTTAATAATAATACCACTTCATTATTTATGGTGTGCCATCTTGTGCAATACAAAACTATAAATAAAATTTTGTGTCAAAAAATAATAGTTGTGTTATTATTATTTTAACTTGTACTAACTAGTTGAATAATTATTTACCATCTTGAATTTAATAATTTTACTACCACACCATCTTTGGTCCTATCTAACTCCACTTCAATTTATTGAACACTATAATAAATAAATAAATAAATTATTCTCTTAAATAAATATTTTATTTACAAATGAGTAAATAAAGATTTATTAAATATTCAATAAAATAAATAAATATATTTTACCCTAAAATAATGTGAATAAATATTTATTTAATTTATATAATCATTTTATATTGAATAAAATTATTCCACTATCGTGATAATAATATTTATTTTATAAATTAAATTCAAATAAAATTTAATCAAGACCACCAGAAACACTTTTTTCTTGACCCTATAGGATTATTTCTTTTTTGCATTGGGTGGGTTTGCCTAAATTAAAATAGTATTAACTTTTTATGGGTCAAGGAATCCAATAGAATGAACATAATATCACAACAAGGAAATCCACATACGACCGCTCACTATGTAATATAATCCACTTGTCTCAATATCCCATCAAGATGGTTTCCTGATAGTGTCATCAACCATTATGCTTGATACGTCGTTCCTTGACTACCTGAAATAAACTACTCGTTACACCATGGACATTGAATTTTGGGTGACGGTTCTATATTAATCAAAGGGACCAGAAAAAAAACATCTATAAATGGAATGGACAAATCCTTCCTCTACTTATCCATTAATAACATCCCCTTTGTGATGCACCCAACGTAACCTACTTCCCGCCAACTATCTATGTGATGGTTTTTGTCAATAAATCGTAGTGCGACAGTCATGATACATATTAATGATAATCTTGAAGTCTAAGGATCTTTACAAACACTCGTAGACAGTAATATCTGATTACACAAAAACATGTGAAATTATTACTGGCTGGTTTGTTCACACAGTATCCCGTCTTGGAGATTACCAAGTACGAACTTCATGAGAGGAAGTCTCATCTACTTACGAGTATTCACACCTAAAGGTTTGTATACTATGTGTCCAATTATAGAATTTCATCCAACCATAGTACTATATTTAATAATATAGTCATATCACTTCATTGTTCCCATCATAGAGATGAACTATAATGAACTTTTCAATATGACAAATACACCAAGATATTATTACACTATATTCATATAGAACAATGCATAATATTTAATAAGATATTTTATATTTAAATATATCAAATATTCATGTAATCAATGTATGACCAGTTGGTTCTAGGACACTATCTTTTATAAACTTCAACATGGACTAGAGCCAACTGCTTATGACTTTTAGTCTGCTAGACCTCACCTTATGATCATGTTTCAACTTAATCAAGGATTTAGTCAAGGGGTCTTCTATGTTGTCTTCTGTAGAAATACTACTCACTACAACTTCACCTGTCTAAAAAAATCCATCTCGAGATGATACTTTCTATGTATGTGTGTCGTCCGCTGATGTGAAATTGTCCCTTTGGTAAGATCCCCCTTTACATTATTAGCACAGCACAGTGTGATGGGATCTTTACTTCTAGGTTTCACATCTAGCTCCTGGAAAAATCTTCGCATCCTAACTGCTTCTTTAGTTGCCTCATATGTTGTAATATACATAGACTATGTTGTAGAATCTGAGACCACACTCTGCATTGAGCTCTTCCAACTCACTACACAACCATTGAAAGAGAGGATGTATCCCATTTGCGACTTCATGTCATTTAGATCAGTCTAGAAACTTGCATCTACATATCCTCGGATTACTAGTTTCTCATCTCCTCTATAAACTAGGAACATATCCTCAATACACCTCAGATACTTTAGGATGGCCTTGGCTTCCATCCAATGGCGGTCACTTGGGTCTACTTGATATCTTCCAACCACACTCAATGCTTAAGAGACATCTAACCTAATATATAGCTTGGAATGCATGAATAATCCATTAATATATGCATATGGAGTTCTTTCCATTATCATTCATTCCTCATGTGTCTAAGGAAACATTTTCTTAGAAAGATTAATTCCATGTGACCCTGGAAACAATCCCTTCTTGGATTGTTCCATAAAAAATAACATCTATATCCTATCAATGTGTATACTTTGACTTAGGCCCAGAAATCTCTAGGATCTATCATGATGAATCTTGACCCCATGAAAATATGTTTCCTCACCCATGTCCATCATGGCGAAGCATTGACTCAACATTTCTATAACATACTATAAGACTAGTATCTTGTTTCAAACAAGTAATATGTCATATACATATACTATTAGAAAAATGATTACACTCTCACTAAACTGTTTGTAGAAACAAGGCTCACATTCATTCCTGATAAAACCAAATTTCATTGCGGCTTCATCAAAATAAATGTTTCATTACCAAGATGCTTTCTTTAATCCATAAATGGATTTATGCAACTTGAATATTTTATTGTCATAATTTTGAATCATAAACCCTTCATGTTGTTTCATGTAGACATATTTCGGAAGGTTTGTATTGAGGAAACCTACTTTGATATCCATTCTCCAAATCTCATAGTCATGGTAAGTGGAAATGGCTAATATAATTCTAATGTATATTAGCATTTAAAATAGTGAAATGGTTTCATCGTAGTTAATGAATTGATGCTACTTGAAACCTTTCATGACCATTAATTCCTTATAGGTACTAATTATTCCTCCCACGTCCAATTTCTTCATAAATACCCTTTTTCAACCAACATGATTTAAATCAACTGAAGGATCTATCAAAATCTAGACATGGGTTTGGTACATTGAAATCATTTTAGAATTCATTAATTCTAGCCACCTAGAAACATCTGTTCCACTTACCACCTCCATATAGGTTTGAGGATAATTATTTTCAACAAATAATGATTCACCATATTTAGTAACTATAAAATCATTCCATTCCGGTTCTCTAACCTATCTTGTACTCCTACAAAGTTCTTGTGTCTCTAGAATAGTTCTTTCTTCTAGAGGGATTTGTGGAATCTGTTCCTGTACCAAATCTTGTGTACCTTGATCCTTGACTTCATCGATTTCTATCTCTCTTACACTCTCCATTTTGGATATTTTATCCCTCTATAAGATTATGGCATGTCATTACACTATATGCATTTTGTCTAAGTAGTTGTATAGTTTATGTCCCTTTGTTTCCATGGGGTATCCTATAAAGGTACACTTTGTGCCTCAGGGTGCATGTTTGTTACCTGAATAGGCCTTAACAAACACATCGATTTCCCATACATGTAAATTCGATAGCATGGATATCTTTCCACTCTATATCTCATATGGAAAACAATTTATCGATTTAGTGGGTATGTGGTTTAGTATGAGTGTTGTGGATTGTAACGCATAACTAAAAAAATATTGGAAGGCCTGCATGACTCATCATTGATCTCACCATGTCCAACAAAGTGTAGTTCCTCCTTTCAATCACACCATTCCACTAGGGCATGTAAGGAGATGTGTGTTGGGATAGGATCCCAAACACCTGTAAATAATCAATGATTTATTGATTAAGATATTCTCAACCTTAGTCTGAGCAGAGTTACTTAATCTTCATACGAATCAGTTTCTCAACTTCATTATTGTATTCTTTGAACTTATCAAAATAATCTGACTTATACATTATTAAGTAGATATATCCATATCTACTAAAATCATCAGTTAATGTTATGAAGTACGAGTATGAACCTCTTTCTTCAATTGGAAATGGTCCACACACATTGATATGAACCAATTAAAGAATCTCTTTATCCCTTTCACATTTCCCACTTAATGGGCTTTGGTCATGTTTCCTTGTAAACATGTCTGACATATGCCAAGTGGTTTTACTTCTAAAGAATCTAAATATCCATATTGATGTATCTTTTTCAAGTGTTTCTCATTTACATGACATATTCGGTGATGTCAATGTTTGGTGTGGTATGAGTTATGTGAAGAATATTTGTTATCAATTTCCATTTCTTGAATTGTGTAATCCAATATGTAAAGACCCTTGTATAAATGTGCCTTACCAAAACAAATTCTATCTTTGTAAAAGAAGATACATTCATTTCCAAACATGAAAACACATCCATCTGTATCTAATATGGATATATATATATATATTGTTTTTAGTAACAGATGAAACATAAAAAAACCCTTTAACACCAAGATCATCTCAGTTGGGAATGTGAGGTGGTAGTCCCTAATAGCTACCACAGTGAGTCTGGCTCCATTGGATGCTCATAGATATACCTCCCCTTGGTCAATCCTCCTGAATGTACATGGTTTCTTTATTTGGATACATATGTGAGAATTAAAAGCTATATCTATAACCCAATTTGACGAAATAGATTGATTGCATTCAATAACAAGAACAATTGAAGCTTCCCCTTACTTCTTTGGCTAGGTAAATTTCTTCTTCCAGTGGAACTTCTTACCAAATGCAAAACAAATAGCATCATATTATTTTTCATCCCCTTTGATCTTTCTTTTCATGGATGGTTGTGGAGAATATTTGGGCTTAAACCTCTTCCCATTCCCTTTCCTTTTATTCACCATAAGTACAGAAGGATTCTCGTTATTCATATCTTTTTTCACATATTCAATGAGTATAAGAGGAACATTTAGATACTTCTCAATGTTTTTCATATTGAAATTAACAACAAATCTGTAGAGGGTATGTGGGAATGATGAAAGAATGAGATTGATACCCAGTTATTCGGGGAGTTTATACCCTAGAACCTCAAACCGCTCAATGTAGCGAATGAGTTTTAAAATGTGAGGTCCAACTGGGGAACCCTCTCCAAAATTACATTAAAGGGGTGCCTTGAAGATCTCAAATTGTTCCAGTCTTTCTCTCTCATATTAAATACCGTAGAGGTGCTCGAGCATTCTATAGGAATCCATGTTTTCATGAGACTTCATGAAATCCCTAGACATTGATGATAGCATCAAACATTGAATATCTAACACATCATTCATATGTTTATCATAAACCAAGAAATCTTAGTCACTTGTCTCTTCGGTAGGAGGATCAGGTAATACTGACTCCATCACATAAGACTTCTATTCATCAAATAGAATAACCTGAAGGCGTCGAAACCATTCTGGTAAGTTACTACCACTGAGGATGTGGTCTTTATCCATAATTGATAACAGAAATAGTGTGGTTGAGAATTTTTTTCATTTTATTCAACAATTAAAATAGAAGATAATTTTTACTTCTTTTTATTACATTTTATGTGAAATAATAAATTATTTTTATTATGTCTCCCAGTATTTTATCATGTCCCAATGGCCCACACCATTGACCTCATAATATCTAGTTTCCATGACATTCTAGTGGCAAGGATCCATATTCCCCTTCACAAAACCCCAAAAAGGCTTTGTCAAACTATTTGAAGGTATTTAGGGAGGCAGGTCTTTTCTAACTTCGGGCTTGTAGCACCTTGATCTATTGAGTGGACTCCCCAATCCTGAAATCATGAATTTGGATTTCCTCAACTCTTGCGTCCAATATTAAACCAAGTCTAGGAAGGGATACTCCTCTTGATGTAATATGGTTAAGTCAAACCAAAACCTTTTATATGGGATTCCTATATAAAATTAAGTGTCCTAACAAGGGTAGGTTAAATGTGTAGTTTAATTTAGTTTTTCCATTAACCACGTAACAGAAGGATTGGTCTGACTTAATATTTTATTTGAGGGATTTTTATCTCTTATGAATAAATTTATTATTATCATTTTCACATTCTTATTAATATTAATTGTAACTTAATTAAGTGATTAACCATGACTTGATAATATTTACGCATAATCTAGGTTTATTTTAGTTCCATATTTCATGCTTGTTTAATCCATTTATTATGTGATTACGACAACACATCCATACTGATAAACCATGAAACTAACAGAAATAAAATAAATCAAAGGGAACGATCCTGAGCTTTTATAATGGTTATTTTATCTAGAAATTGATAAACTAAACCTGCCCTATGGGAGAAACACCTTCAACCTTTTTGGGATTGTGTTTACAGTTGTTCAACTATCCACCTCTTTATCTCCTAGGATTGGTTTAGTCTCAGCTCCTTCTTGAACCGTCTCCACTATATTGAGAGTTTCATACGTTACATATACTTTTACAAACTCACTCATTGGTGAGATTCAAAAAGGGGGTTTTACATAAAATAAACCATGGAAATGTAGTCCCTACATACTGAGGAGGAGAGATGGCTCGTAGGCCAATAATTAATTTAATTAACAAATTAAATGGAAATCAATCACATACAAAGGTCTTGGTCTAGATAATGATCACTCACATACATGAAACGAGTTGGGTATTTAATAAAACTAGTATTCAATTGTTTAATCATTTTTATTAAGATAAATTGTGTTTAAATAAATTAATTATTATCTTTAATTAATCAATCAATTTATCTTAATCTTTTTCTGAATTTCTTTGAGATTCTCATTGTTGTAAATAAATGCACTTTGGAGGTAAGATGGTGAATACCTTTTCGAATCTACCCAATATGTATTATATTTGTATACTGTTTTACTCATCTGTCATATGGCATACGTAATGCTTCAATTCATAGAGTAACAACATGTAGTGTGATTTATGCATGATAAGTAGATCTAAACATTACATAGACATTATTGTTTTAAATTTGTGTAATTTGGTAAAGTACATAGCATGTAGTTCTAACTAAATGAAACATACTACCTTCACCATATATCCCTAAGTACATGCATAGGGACTCGGCATGTGAGGCATACTTTGGAAATTTTGGAGTGAATGTCATATACAATAGGCTAGATATCAAGTTTTCAGTATGTTACACTGTTACCAAAAGGCTTAGTTGTGTATGGAAGACACAGTTTGGCCCCTTACTCAAAGAGACTACATTCCATGTTCAATGGGCCACATGGTGTGTTATCCAGTCTCTATGTTCCTATCTATCCTGCTAAATACATGATGTAAAATTATTTGCACCATGTGTAATAAATTCACACAACTTGAGTAATTTCCAAATTACTCCTGATGCGCTTTACATGACTACAGCAAATGTAGTATGGACTACACGACTTGTATGGAAGAACATATTGTGTAAGTTAGAACACATAGAATTTACTTTTGTGTCACCTAGGTAAAATCGTTGGCACATCCTAATGAGTTCTCCATTTTAATTTTAATTAATAAATAATTTGTTTCAATAAAATCATTGAGAAATGAAAAGAGGGAGAATAGATATGGAAATCCATAGTACAAAAATGATTAACTGTGAATTAAAAAACAAAATTATTAAACTATAAATCATCAACTAATTATTGAAATAATTTTAAACTATGATGTAACCACTCTAGTATGACTTATTGGTTCGGAGTGCAGAAAAAGAGTGGTTGGACAAGTTCCCATATTTCATGTTTACCATGATCAATGATTATTCTAGGATAAATACAACAATTAACTCCAGTATACATGGAATAGAATCAATTATTTAGATAAATAATAAAGAGGCCCGAAACCATTATAGAGGATCTTCCACATCATGTTTATAATTAAATTAAATTAATTTCACAATGAAAAGAATATATGGATCTTCATAATTTTCTTCTTTGATGATGATGATCATCTATAATGGCCCTTATTGATTATCTCATTGTTCTTATGAGGATACAAACTATAATCACTCTAGAGGTGATCCACACGTGCTATGATGGCCTCTGTTTGACACCAGTCATTCTCAGAGTGCTAGTATAGAGAAGAGACTATCTTATTTCGGTCGTTCTTGATCACTTGTTCTTTGGCCTTGTAGAATGTCTCTCATTCATGAGTGGGATGGGAATAGGATTCAAGAGAGAAATTATTTATCTCAACAATTCTCAATTCAGTGGGCATGTAGTTCAGTACATGACACAATAGATGTACATGTCTATTTGTTGACATGGGGCTTCAGTTACAATATTTAACTACATAACAGCAATTAAACACACATATTACCTTAGAGAAAACCCATTCCTTTAATAATAACACTATTTTAGTATTTATGGTTCACCAACTTTTTAAAATCGGAATTATAAATTAAATTTTGTGTCAAAAATAATATGAGTTCTATTATTATTTTAACTTGTTCCAACTAGTTTAATAATTATTTACCATCTTGTAAATAATTATTTTACTATTGAACCGGCCTTGGTCCTCTAAAAATACACATCAGTTTTTTGAAAACTCCAATAAATAAATAAATAACTTATTCTATAAAATAGATTTTTTCTTTACAAACAAGTAATTAAATATTTATTAAATGATCTATAAAATAAATAAATTTATTTTACCCAAAATCAAGTGAATAAATATTTATTTCTTTTATTAAATCATTTTATCTTGAATAAAATTATTCCACTATCTTGAGAATGATATTTATAACATTAATTAAATTCAAATTAAATTTAGACGAGACCACCAAAAATACATAGTGGGTGACACTTTAGGATTCTTTCTTGTTTTTATTAGGCGGGCTTCTCTAAAGTCCAAGAGTAATATCTAGCAACGGGTCATGGAACCCAAAAGAAAGAACCTAATATCACAACAATGAAATACACATATGATCTATCACTATGTAATATAATCCTTTTGACACAATATCTCATCAAGCCGGTTTCATGACAGTGTCATCAACCTTTATGTTTGATACATCTTTCTTTGACTACCTAAAATGAACTCATCGTTACACGATGGACATGGTATTTCTTACAAAGATCTATTTAAATAAATGTGATGAGATATCAACTTACATAAATGGAATGGAAAAATCCTTACTTTACTTATAAATTAATAACATCCCACTTGTGATGCACTCAACATACCCAACTTCCCACAAACTGTCTACATGATCGTTTTCATCAGTAAGTCAATGTGTGTGAGTCTTGATATGTATTAATGATAATATTAAATTCTAAGGATCATTACACACACTCACAGATATGAATATACAATTACACAAAAACATGTTGAATTCCAACAGGCGGATCGGTTCTCATAATCTCCCATCTTGGATATTACTGTGTATGAACTTCATTAGCGGAAGTCTCATCTACTTATGAGTACTCTCACCTGTTCGTTTGTATACAATGTGTCCCATTATAGTATTCTATCCTAAAATAGAACAATATTAAATAACATTTTCATAACACTTCATGGTTCTCACGATAGTGAGGAACTATTATGACCAAGTCAATGCGAAAAATATTCCATTGCATTATTACACTATAGTCATGCAGAACAATGAACAATATATAATAAGTTGTTTAATATTTAAATATATTAAATATTAAAGTAATAAAATTACAACCAGTGGGTTCTAGGACGCCAAATATTACAGTTATAAAAATATCCATAAAAATCATTATATATAGAATCAATTTTTTATACATTTCAATTTTTTGTAAAATCATAGGTTGTTACATATCCACTACAAAAAAACAATAAAAATGAAACATCATGGGTAAATAAAGAATATGACATTCACATATTTATCAATATTTGTGAATAAAATGTTAAAATTACTTTAAAGGTAATGTTATGCTCGATGGCATAACCAATACGCAACAATTACTTCCTTTGAAATCTTACAATGCACACTAACAATATAATAATATTATTTTAAATAATAGTTAACGCCTAGTCATTGTAATGGTAGGAATGAATAGAACTAACTACAAAATGATTACATATGTTTGTTAAATATTTTTACATTTACCCAATAAATGTTAGAGGCTTAAAATGAAAATGAATCCAATTTTAAGAATACATACTCTAATATTTTTAAAAGATTTTTTTAGCGCCTTTTGATGGAGATCCATGTTAAAATATAACTTTTGACACTTTTATAATCTCTATTTGTCAAAATAAACTTATTATTTAGAATTTGGACATTGAAATTTACTTTGGATAAATTTTTGGTATTTTTCTGACAATGTTCATTTTTAATGAATAGTGAAAAATACTGCAAAACTGCTTTTTCATCTAATTTAATTATATGGTTATATTATTTTTTTAATTGTTTTAAAGTGTAATCTGAATATATTTTTACCATTTAATTAAATGGTGGTCATTATAATTAATTTCACTTTGAAAATGGACATAAAAAAGTGTCAATCTTTCGAAAGATATTGTTTCTTAAAAACACGCTATTTGTTTTCACAACGAGAAATAACTATATAATTTATTAATGAAACTTATATGTTTTTAATTAGGTAAAATGGAAATAATTTTTGAATTTGGAATATCAAAAATATATTAGGGGGAATATTTGGTATTTTTCTGATAATGTTCATGTTTTTAATGAATAGTGAAAAATACAGTATTTTAATTCAAAACTGCCTTTTCATCCAATTTATTTACATAGTTAGATTGTAATTTTAATTTTTTTTAAAGTTTAATTGAATTATTTTTTTATAACTTAATACAATTTGTCCATTGGAAGTAATTTCACTTTTCAATTGGATGTAAAAACAAGTCAATCTTTTGATAAATTTTACTTCTTAAAAACCCGACTTTTGTTTTGACAACAGGATTTAATTTAAATTAATTAATACAATTTCTTTGTTTTAAATTTGGTAAAATGGGTTACACATTTGGAATCAGAAGTTACAAATTATGTAATTATGAATCTTTTGTTTTTGGACATTATGAATAGTTATGACAGTAATTATATTTAATTATCGTGTTTAATTAGTAATCGGGTAGTTAAGGGTAATAAAATAAAATCAAAAAAAATAAAAAATGACCCCAAAATTTGTCCTAATGATTTTTTTGGTGTCATGGCCGACCATGGGAAACCTTGTGACAACATTGGGGCCCCATGGAATCACTTTAGTGTGATAGTGACTTTTTATCATATTATTTTTTAAAGAAAGGAAATATAACAAAGGTTTGTATATCCTAAGTACAACAATTTTAATTTTGTTTAAATAAATGATATCTTTGACTATAAATAGTAATTTTAAATATAAAAATATTTCCTATATGAAGGTAATTTTTTTAAAAAAATTAGATATTAAATAAATAAATTTATTTATGACACCATGATGATGCAGTGATTACCTCATTAATGAACGATTTAAATAAAATGAAAAGATAAGGTGAACTCTAAGACATAAACTTGTCAAAACCCAATTGTAAGGGAGTATTTAAAACCTTAATCACCTTATACTAGAAATATATAATTTTTTTTCCTTTAAAATCGGAAAAGAATTTTATAATAAAGTAACATTTCATGACTTTCCAAGAGTGCCCCTCCTCCCTCTTATAAAAGGCCCCCACCTCTACCCCTTACCCACACCTCTAAAGCCCTTGGATCATCCAAATTATTCTCATATTGTCTCTACACATCCCTCTATTACTTCTATAAGATTCACGTTGGCCATAATTCTTTCCAAGGAATCCTTTGGGCTCAAATCAAAAAGAGTTACCCGATTTGAAGGTAATGTCTTCTCTTATATTATCTTGTTTTATTTTTCTTCTCCAACCCCCTAAACTCTTTTTATTCCTTTATTTTGTAACAAAACCAGTATCTTAAATATACTAGGATTTTGTTATGATAAATATTCTATCAACACTTATACACACCTCCATCAAATGGTTAAAGAACATACTGTTTCTGTGTGTGGCGAATTACTGCCTCACGAAACGATGATTGTTCAATATTCTTTTAACACCTCTCATGGTGGCCATTTTGATGTCACTGTATTTTATATATGATATATATGGTATTTATTCTTTCTATATGCTTCTGTATTTTATATTTAAAACATTCCTTTATGCTTTTCATGTTGTGAAAATGCGATAATTTCATATGAGGAAGTGTGGACTACCGCCCCCTCAAGTGATGTGACTCGTTCATACAATACATTGAATGTATAAAGAATGAAATTAGTGAACTTATGTGACATATATAACATATATATTTTACTGGAATTTTAATATATATATATCTCTCAATTATTTTTTTAACTCCATTAATATGGAAAAGAAATGAAAGTAGCGTTCATGCGTACATACGGCCTACCGTCTCCATGAACGGTGCATTTCATTTATTTTTCTCTCAAAATGTTATGTAATAGTATAAAATGAATATTTACTAGATATATATGATATTTAAATCATTAATACTCTTCTCGTGATGATGTACTTATTACTACATGGACAATTCTTTTCAAACAAGCTTATTTTTGACTCATGTACCAAACATCGACAAAAACATCTGATATGAACTCACATAATTAACTAATTATTATAAAATTATAATATGTGATATGAATTGAATAATAAAATTTAAATGAGTTCCTTATGAAATTATAAATTTACCAAAGTTTATTATTCAGGAATATAAAGAAACGAACAAGACAAGTTGGACTTAAGATAAGGGATCCTACCTCTCTCGTTCTTTTTAAGTACTCTCTTTTATGTCATTACTTTAAAGCTAGTCTTTATTATGTTAGAGGATGTTCTTTTATATTCACCATACTGTAATTAGTATTTTTCATATGATGAGAGAGCCCCTCTTACTCTCATCAATTCATTTTAATAATTTTTAAGTGGCGTTATTAGGCTGCCGAATTTTTGTAAGGGGTTTCTTATCTCACTTTTAATTCTCTCATATTTCCATTGTTCGCCAATTATTTGTTTCATGTGGTGTATTGTGTACTGACAATTGATATATATTATCATGATTCTGTATATATTTATGTTGTTCTTAAATTCATTTGGTGTTTATTATCTTTTGGTTATACGACTCGATTGATTACAATGAGGTAAGGGGTTTTATCTCACTTATTATTCTCGTGAGAATCGTTTTACATTTTACACTAGTTCCTTTTGTCTGGTGTATGTACTGCCCATTAATATACTATTTGTGTAATATACTCTCGTTTATTTGTATTTAAATCTTCATTTTATGACCCTTCTTTCATGGGGTGTACGTTTCGAAAGTTACCCAAATTGGTAAGGGAACCTTTCACCCTCCTCTTTTTAAAAGACTTATTTTTTTGTTATGTCTTTCAATTTACATCTTACTATGTTGGGATATGTTATTATATATCCTTATTTTTGTAAATGGTATGTCCAAGTGATGAGATACACTTTTTATCTCTCATCAACTCAATTTCTAAACATTAAAGTGACGCAGTTAGCCTATTGAATTTATGTAAGGGAACTTCTTAACCCAATTTCAATTCTTTGTGTTAAACCTCTACTTCTTGATTATGTCATGCCATGAATATGTGTGGATGACCACTGATTGTTTTACACTTATCCACTTATATTGGGTGTATTTATATTTTTCACACATAATTATTTAATTTATTTATCCTTAATCTAAGGATACCATCTTTGTAGGGGACTTTGTCTCAATCTCCTTTCATTGAGGCATATTTTGTTTTATATGCAACATTATTTTATAGGGTGTATAAAACCCTTTGACTTTTACTTTTATTCAAAAGGAATATTTTTATATGAAGCCTTTTACTAAACAACAAAAGGGAATGTGTTTGTCTTACGTATGCGGTGACAACGATTTTCCTACCGTTGTGACCATTATTTGAGTTTCGGCTTCCTCTATAAGCCATAACATTTTTTAAATGAAAAATAAATACCATGTTTTAATTCTCTTTTATTGAAAATGGTTTTGATAATGTATTGATTATATCAATGTGTTGTATTGATATCTTGTGGTTGAAATGTGGAAATGTTATGTTTCCTTTATGCATGTTTTATGTGATATGATTATGTTATGGTTCTTTGGCATTGTTTATGAAGACAGGTGGTTTAGTGATAAACTAATGGAAGGTCATCCCATGATAGCTCTCCAATGAATTGGGTAACGTGATGGAGTTAAACACTAAGGTTTCTCGGAAGAGATTTAGGGAATATACTATGATGGGTATTCCAAACGTAACCATGAGGGTTACTCCCTACGTAAGAATGTTATGAATGACTCAAGTTGCCTTTATGTCTTATGATTTCAATGAGTTATACATAAATATTATGATTTCAGAAGGTATGTTATGATTGAAAGTTATGGTTTCATTGATTTGTATTTATTAAAGGATTAATTTTTCCTTTCATTATGTTATAACCCTTACTGAGATTTTTATGCTCATCCCATGTTTTTGAAATGTTTTTCACGGGTTATAAGGAAGGGTAAGAGAAAGGAAGTATTACCGAAGATTTATATCATGAAAAGAACTCTTGTTTTTTTAAATAAATTTTTTATTGTTGTGAAAAATCAGTAATATTAGTAGTGTCTACTTTGTAATCCTTTGAGATGTAATAGTTATGTCCTAATTCTCCAAAACTCTAAACCTAAAAAGATCCTCAATGTGAATTATTCATTAAATTCAATATTAAGTAATGTTTTAACGATGAGTCCTTATAAAAATTATCTCAAGTAAAAAAATGTGTATGAGACATATAAAATAAGAAAAATAAACTAAAAATTTACCAATCACCAACTGGAGACTCCTCCAACTCTTTGATTGAATTCCTCATAACCAAACCATTCTTTCTTGAAACCACCTATAGAATGATAAAATAAGTTAGAAAAATAATTTATAATAATTTGAATGGTATATTAGTATACCTAGAATGATTTTCCACCAACATCTCATTTGTTTAGTGTATAGGAAAAATAAATCCTTGGTGAATGTAAATCACACACATATATATATATATACATTTACAAATATACTTGAATAATATATATATATATATATATATTAGGTATAGAATATAAGATAACGTTGATATTAGAACCTATTACATAAATAACCCCTTATATTATACACAAAATAATGAGACCTTAATGATTGGGATGTTTGAAAATATCATAGGAATTTAAGTGAAAAAATGGGATATAGGATGATATTGATTGAAGTTGGATAATATAGAATTAATCATTACACTGGAGGGTTTTTCAAAAATCCAAAAAAAAATATTTTTACCCAATACTATGGTGTTTAGATTAATTAATCTACCACCTCAACTCCAATACACTTGATATAGAGGTAATTTAATTACATTGATATAGAATACAAGAGATATCATTACACATGATCCAATAGTATAGAAGTATTAAGATACTAGACACATACATGATCCTTACCTTACATGGAAATATATAAAATACATCAACAAACACATAAAAAATTTATTATCCCTCTGAGAATATCCATGATAATTTATAGTACTCTTATGTGTTTCTTAAGATAATTGATACAAAATAATGGTTATGATCAAACAATTAGTAATCATTGGAATAAATGGAATATACCATTATACAATCAACGCATAGCTAATTTTGTATTATAAAATAATCAAACGGATTCCCAAAGTGAAAAATATATCAATAGAATATAAAATAATGTAAATAAATAAATATGTTCACAATAATAAGTTAAAGCAGAGTGATAGAATGCATAATTTCAAAAAAAAAATGAACATAAAATTAAAATATCATAAATGAAATTATACACATATCAGTAATTATTTTGTTCCAGGACATCATATATAATATGGATGTTATACACAAAATATCCACAAAAATAATGTCTTGAGATACATATCAATCCATTATAGGGATATATAATTTTCAAACAGACACATTAGATTTCAAGTCAAATGGATCCATCACATAAAAGTTTTTGAAAAAATACACGAAATAATTTTTAAAAAGGTACCACTTGAATACATATGTCATATAAATCAATAAATATTCATATAGAAGTAATGTGTATGTCAATGTTTCCAATTTTTCATTTTTCATTGAATTTTATAGATATCTTGGCTAGTTTATATAAATATAAATTTCATTATTAAAAAAATCACAATAATGTAACCTTCATGATTGTGAAATATACTTTGATAAGTTAATTGAATATGAGTATAGTTTTCAAATAGTCAGTAAATTCAATTTCTGGGGAAAACAAAGATAGGTGTTAAATATCTTCATGGATAAATGAACATTATGATATGGAATATATTAAGAGCAACTAATGGTAATTTGTCCTCATAATATAATAATGGATTTTTCATAATAAACTATAACATCATTATAAATTAAAATATAATGGGAATCAAAGGAAAACAATTAACAAATTGATTATAATGGTATAGATACCCTTACATTATTACTTCCCCTCTCTAAGATTCAAAATTTCATAAAAAGAGTATGGGTTCTCAAATATAATTATAGATAATGATCTATAGATACATATCTTTGTAACTCTATTGAGAAAAACTCTTTGGATAATCTTTGAAAATGACTTGGATATAGAGTTTCATACCCTTATCTATTCATTTCATTTCTCAATGATTCGTGAGAGGGAAAATAAAGTGGAAAATAGTGCTCAATGGGTTTAGAGTGGAGCATTGATAGAGGATGGTTGGGTTGTATAGAATATGATGATGGATTTTTTTTCATTTATTTTCATTGGACACAGACCTTATGTTGAAGAAAAATAAAAAACCTTGGTCATTAAAATGGTTTTAAACCATGTTGTTTGACAAATATGACATGTTTTATGACTATTAAAATCCCAAAACTCGAACTCTCATTAAAATTCCATATTTAATATTATAATTTTCTTATTGAAAACATTTAGAGTTGAATATCCATTCTATCATAGGCCAAAATACTCTTAAAATTTCAAGGTGAATTAATTTTTTTTCTCATATTTGATCAAATCTTTTTCTTCATTGGATATAAGCCTTCAAAACTATCTATTACAACCCATATTCCAATAATATGTTCATTCGTGATTGGTAATATAATGATCTATGTAATATATTATAAGAAGTGAGATTTTCCTATAGTCTTTGAAAAAATACATATGTAAACCATTAATAAAAAAATTATATATAACATATTTATTGAGTACTCTACAATTTACTTCTATTTCTATTTGAACTCTGAAATATCCACATGATAAAATGAGAACAAGATAATGGGTGATATAAACGTAATGTAAATGAATAATAAAATCTTATCATGGTGATAAATAATATGTGTGAGTCAACTGGAATGTAATTATTACATACACATTTATAAAACCTGCACAATATCATGGAAGTATACATTAATCAAACAATATCAATAAATTATGGTATCATTAAAATGTGTTGAGAATATACAACATCTGATCTTAAGTTTATATCTAGGATAACCACCATAACATCATAATAAAGTTTTATCTTGATAACAATTAAGAACCATAGATTTTATATCATGATATGAAAACAATGACCAATGTATTGGAGTGTTATAAGGGTTCCCCATTCATATTGTCAAAATTTATATTTTCTAAAATGATCATACAATGTAAAAACATATTTAATAATTTTAATTAATTGATTAGTGAAACTAGGATTCTTAAATGAATGTTCCTAATAATTGAATGAAAGTTACTTTTATATTAATACCTTGCAATGAAAATATTTATGATTACCCATAACACAAAAGATTGTAATTGAAAATCAAGGGATGATTCTGGTAGCCTAAAGGTCAAACATAACAATTAATGGATGTGAATAATGAGAATATAATGTGATATATCAACAATTTAACATCATATTGGTAGAACTTGAATGTGTTTAAACACAATATAACATGACCAATAAAGACTCAAAGGGATTCATTCAAATAATATACTTGAGACTATGGGGGAAACTCTCTCTCAGATAACATTGTGCATAGTTATTCCCTAGATGTTTATGTCCACATATCTACTCCCTCCTCTACTCGAGGGGGGGTCCATTCATTTTCCTTAGGGGCTTAGATATCCTTTTTAGTGTTCACTAACCCTTAATTCCTTCCCCATTATCTGTAATCTAACATTTTACTAATTTTATAGATCATCATGCTAGTTTCTCTTATATATATCTATCATCCTCAGAGTTAAATGAAGCATTGGAACTACAGAACCTTCCCTTGGTGCCTTGCTTCTGGAAACATTTCTCTTTGATGATGCCTTTTATGGGATTCTGTTGGGATCTTTGGGATTATAAGATCAAGAGACTAATGAGATTCATTCTAATTGGCACAATATGGTTCTATTTTGATCAGAGGGGGCCAAATAATTTCTTGTTACAGAGCTCCCATCGTATTTAATAGATCCCATGACTAACAATTTCTATGGTTCTGTGATTTGACTATTAATTTAAATGATCATATTGTGGATAATTTTGTATGCTTTCATGAAATACTTCTTCCATTTCAATATTCATCAATTATATATATTCTTGGAAACTTGGTTGGACATATTTTACGCATTGATAATCGAGGTGATTAGGTTTTTCTTCACATATTCCTACATATCTATGTTGAATTTGATATTTACAGACTACATGTTGAATGGGTTTGGATCACATTTAGGGAGGAGTTTTAGTTTAATAAATGGGTGGACTTTAATATATTGACAAAATACAACTCTGTGAGATGGTATGTGAGTATGATATACTCTATAATACCAAATGTAGGATCGAATATGTAATGAGATGCTCAAATACAAGAGGTGGGTGAATTGTATACATTAAAAAATCTCTAAGGAAATTTTATGTAACCAAAATTCAGAACACCTCTAAGTTCTATTATCTTGCATTATTTAGGAAAAGTGATTTTGGAAATGAAACTTAGCTAAAGTTTACACCAACTAATATTCTATCTTAAAGCGTAAATAATCTTATAAAAACATAGTAAAAGTTTTAAGAAATATAAGAATGTTATACTTTCCTCAACAACTAATGTACACAGCAGAAAACAAAATACTACAAGTAAAAAGTAGTAATTCTTTTAACCCAAAGAGGATGGTATGCAATAACCCTTGATAAAAGGTCCCATGATTTATACATTCAAGAAAGTCAATATTACCCAAACCCAGGTAAGCCCTCAATCTGAAGATCGGTATCTGTCTTGCTATCCATGCAAGCCCTCGATTTGTAAAGAAATCAGCACCTCTGACTTCACAACCCGAAGTCTCTGATTTCAAGGAAATCGAACCTCTGCACTAAGAAAATATGCACGAATAAAATATTGAACAAGAAGTTCAAAAATTTATATATGAAGCCTGAGAGATTATAAGAGCCTCTCTCTCTTGAAGTCACTTCACCAGCACTTTGTCAAAAGTCGAAGAAGAAGTTCCAAAAGTCTCGAGCACGTTCAAATGAGATACTTTTTATAGGAACAACTCTAACAGTTCGCTCCCTCCTCCAATGGTCATATTCTTCCTTGAATTTCGTAGGGACCTGTACACGTGTTAGTAAAACAACGGTTAGTTGATTATTGAAAGCATGACATATTTTTATAACAAAATGAGTGTAAGAATAACTAGAATCTGATTTTTGAAATGTAAGGAAATGAAAGTTCAGAGTCTAAAAAACTGAATTCGAAGTATATAATACAAGGATATTCGGATTCTATTTTGTAGGAATTCGGAACTTGAATTATATTGAATTATTGAGTCTGAATTTCAAGGAAATTAGGAATCTGGATTCACTAGAATTCGGAATCAGAACATGCAATGTTAGGAGTTGGAGTTCATGAGAATTCAGAATCAAAACTCATAGGAGTTCAGAGTCGGAATTCAAAGAACTCAGAGTCAGAACTTAGACAAGTTCGTATCCTGAATTCATGATCAGAATTCGGAGTCCAAACACAGAAGAGTTCATATCCAGAATTCATATTCAGAATTCGTAGTCAGAACTCAGAAGAGCTCATATCCAGAATTCGTATTCAAAATTTGGAGTCAGAACTCAAAAAGTTTGTAACTAGAATTCTAATTCAGAATTAAGAGTCAGAACACATAAATTTTATAACCAGAATTCTGATTCAAAATTTGGAGTTAGAACTCAGAAAGTTCATATACAAAATTCTAAGAATTCGGATCCGAAAATAGAATGCTTCATATCTATGTAATTATGGGATTTTGAGGTTTGGGTTTCAATCTGAATTTTACACATATAAAATTTTTTATATGAGGAATGAAATCTAGGTAAGGGAAAATTTCCATGTGGAAGGAAATTTTCCTTATAGTAGTAAAACAAGGGGTAAAATTAGTTTTGCCTTGAAATATGGTGTTTGTGGTTTTCAAAACAAGAAGAGATGGTGAAGTCATAAGGATAACCTTATTGGCTTAACAATATCTCCCATGTATGAAAGAATAGAAAAATTCATAACGAAAACCTTATTGACTCAACAATATCCCCCTTTTTGGAAAGTACCAACATCCTTACAAAAAATTATATATGGACTTAGCAAAAAAATTGACATATGAAAATAAAACTTATCTCCATTTTCACATTGGAAAAGATGAATACGACTAACTACCCTTTAGGCTTTGGAACACTAAGGATCGTATTCTATATTTATGGAATGGGATTTTTATTTTCTAGGGTATGGAAATCTTTGTAATGATCACTCCCCCTTAGATAAAATACCCCTTACTTAGGGATATTTCTTCTATACTATGAAAACTTTTTCCTCTCCCCTTTAAAATTCATTTTCTTTCTTACCATTTTAGATTTTAAAAAAGAGTCTGAGGGAATGGAAATAAATATGGTACCTAAAATATTATTACAAACAACCAAACAAAACAAGAATCCACAATTTCACTGAGATTGGAAGTATTAGTACAAGGAAAAACAAATACAAGAAAATATCGGATTTGAATATATTTTTCTTCTTTTTCCTTGGGAATCATCTTCATTACGATTATCTTCATCTTTTTCATCTCTTTGTGATCCTCCTCTACTTGATTCTCCAAGGCTGTGATCATATACTCTTCAGCTTTCATGGTCTCTTCCTGAACCTTCATCAATTCATCTTGTTTCACTAGATTTTCTTGGATCTCAATATGGAGATCCTTTTCTGTTTTCCAACATTGGACAATATAACTCAACTTTCCATTCAGATATTTGACATCTTGAGTCCGAGGATTTTCTCCAATAGTTATCTTTTCTTGAAATCTATTTGTAAGATTTTGGATTTTGGTGTTTTTGTTGTCAAACGCTTCCTTTAAATCTTCTTGAAATTGATCAAGCTCTTCCAAATCTTCAACGATTTTCTTAGAACATCTGGTCATTTTCTTCTAAGATTTTATGTGAGCTTCGTAGTTATTCAGGAAATTTTTGTGATCAGCCTCAATCTTAACACACCTATCCATCACCATGGATAATGAGTCTATTTTCTAATTCATGTTGTGCTTAAGAATCTGGTATCTAGAATCAATTGCTGGAAAAATCAAAATGGTATCCACAGGCTTCTTGAGGGACTGAACAACAAAGTCATGTCCTAAAGTTGATGACTCTAAATCTGACATTTTTATTGGAGATTGTTCTTCTTATATCTCTACCAGCATCCTCTTAGAGGATCCTCCAGCTTCCTTCTTTCTGAAAATATTTTTGGTTGGGGTATCAACAACGACTTTTTTCCCCTTACTGATTCTCAGAATAGCTTCTTCATCAGGAGATTCAAGATCACTTCCGGATAACTGTACAATCTTTTCTTCATCAATTTTATCTTTTTTAGCTCTTGCCTCAACATCTTCAGGAAGAATGAAGTCATGATTATTACTCTCTTCCTTGGATAATTTGTTTACTTCTTCTTCACCCTTCTCATCTATTCCCGGATTAGAAAGTTTTGAAGATCCGGCTTGAGAAGTCCGGATTGACAATTTTTCGGAAGCACTTTCCTTTTCATGATAATATTCCACTTGATTACCACGTCATCAGAGCCACCATTATTCTCAGCTTCTTGTACATATTCTACATCATTATTCTCTTTTATAATCTTCTCTTGTGGTTTTTCAGGATTCATAAACCTCTTACCCGGAGTCTCAGGTAATGGTTCCACCAGGAAGGTTTTCGGTACAAGAATTTGTTCAGATCAAAATTCAGTGGCCTTTAAAAGGGATTGGAAAATTTATGCCTCAGTAATATTTTTATTCAGCTTCTTTTCTTTATCTTGCTTATCAAGCTCTTCAGCAGTTGATTCTTTCAAGGCCTTAGCCTTAGTAGGATCCAAACCGAACTGTGGCCCCCCTGCTTTTCTATTCTTCTTATCCTCCCTCCATTTTTCTACAACTTCATCTGGGTAGGATTTTTGCTTTTTAGGTTTAGGAGTTGTGTATTGGAAATCCTTAGACATAGGGGTTTTGTATTCTACTTCCACTTCCTTTAACATTCTTTTCTTTCTGGACTTCTTTGATGGTTCAGCTTTTCATCATTTTTCGAAATAATTGCTGCCTCTTTCTCCGGAAGACCATAAAACTCACCTGACTCCTTGGAGAAACGAACCTTCATCCTCTTGAGGGTATCATCACTGATAAGAATCACCTTGCAATTCCTCGTCTTGGAACTGCAGGGGATCTTGAAGGATTCAAGACACTGAACTATCATCTTGGAAAGTAAGGAAGGATACATGATAATCTGAGCTCTCATATTTCCATTCTTGATATTCTATATCATAATGAGAATATCCCTCATGATATTTACCTTCCTTAGATTTTCTAGAAATTCCAAGATATACATGTCACTTTTCTTAAGGGTGTCCTTATCACCCTTCCTCTATATGATAAATCCTTGAACCCATAGCTGTAGAATCTGATTTTTAGTAGACCGATGGGAAATCTATGTGGTATTGACATCTGAAAGACCAAGCCATTCCATAGCCTTTTCCTTAACAAATCTTCCTTGAACCTCTGGCAATTTGTGAGAAAAAAACTCAGCTTCCCCTTCATAGGACAGCCCCACCAAGCTAGCCGCCTTGGTATAAGAAAGTGCATATGTCTTTCCATAACTTTTGAAGGAGAATTTTTCTCTGCCATCTTCCTTAAAGAAAGAAACTGACTCATAAATTTCTATAAGAAGATCTAGATAGACTACATCCAAAGCTCGTGTCTTTGAAATGGATACACTCTCCCATCTATTATGTTTGATATTCTTAGAGATAATAGAGTCATATTTGTTGAAGATGTTTGGATGCACTAACCTCTCCCGGTAAATTTTCCACTCTGGAATCAGCTTGACTGTAGACCTATCTTTAGAGGGAACTTCTGCAGACATTCGGAATTGAGTACTTCTGAAAAATTCAGAACGGTATTTTGTAGAGGGTCAGAGATTTGACACACAAAATCCTTGAAAACTGATGTGGGACAACCATTGGGGGTCCTTTATATAGGTGATAGAAGTGACCTTTCAACTTCCAAATCCAATATAAGGGTTGAGAAACATTCTGATCTGATCTAACTATTGATATGATATCTGTAAGAAAAAATTGAGTAGGATCTGATCTTTTGAGGTTTTAAAAAGAATTCGGATTTAGGGAAACTTAAATCTGAGAAATTTTGAAAACAAAAGAAAGTAAAAGGTAATTACAAAAAACTTAATAAAGAATCATACCTTTCGGATTTTCAGGAGAATTATTCATATTGAGTAAAATTCTTTTTGAAGGACTTTAGATTCCAAAAAAACATGAATACGAAAAAAACATCACTATGAAAATTTTCAAATCTGAGAATTTCTATTACAAAAATTGTAGGTCCGATGAATTTCATTACGAAAACTTCATGTCCAAATATTTTCATTGTGAGAAATTCAGGTCCAAATATTTTCATTACGAAAACTTCAGGTTCGAAGATTTCCATTACAAAAAGTTTAGGTCCAAGAATATTCATTACAAAAACTTCATATCCGAGAATATTTATTACGAAATCTTCAGGTATGAGGATTTTCATTATGATAATAAAACATGAAAATTTATAATACGAAAAACTTGAAAAACTTCACTACAAAAAATAAGAAAAACTTCATTATGAAAAATATAAAAGAGCATCATTACAAAAAATTTAAAAAATCTTCATTACAAAAAATATAAAAAACTCTATTATGGAAAATATGAAAAAAAAACATCAAACAAATGTACTACCCCTATGAAAAGGTGTTTATTACTATAATTAGAATGTTTCAATAGGAATTTAATGAGGAAGGTTACCTTATGGTTATCATTCCTAACTTCTTTTTAATGTATTCAAATCTATCGGAGGGTTAAGATTTTGTGAAAATATCAGCAAGTTGATCTTGTGTTTTGATAAATTGAAGAATGATATCTCCTTTTACAAATAAAATATTTGAAATCAATGTTTTTTCAAGAAGAACGATGTTACCTATACCAATAATTTCTCCCAAAGCATTATCTCCGAAAGTTAATTTTCCTCTATTCGTCTTTATAATATTTTCAAAATCATTTTTTGTTACGAGTCATATGCCTGGAACATCCACTATTCATGTACCACATATTGTTGTTGGTACCTTCTCAATTTTCCTGAAAACAAAAGAGTTAGACTTTTGGAATCCAAATATTCTTGGATCTGGAATTGTTAGACAACAAAATTTTTGGTACACAGATATTTTCAGAAAAATAAGCTTTATGAAACCCAAAAGATTAAACATTATTAAATGAGCAATTTTTCGTCCAATGCCTAGCACTTTGACATTTTGTGAAAAAATGGGTTCTATAAGGGAAAAAAAAGTTGTTTTTGAAATCCGGTTTTTGGTGAGAATAACCTACTCCAATAGTTTTTCCTTGAGGTTTAATTTGAGAATACATCTTGTCAACATTTTTCTTTCCCATAGGTAATGTTTTCAAGAAGCTTCTTAAGAGAAAATATTTCATATTTTAGTCTGGTGAAAAAATTCGTAACTTCAGGAATCATTTCATTAGAGTTAGATCTTTCCTCAAAAACTTTTACCTCTAAAATAGCATTCTTAAGTTCTTTAGAAAGTTCTTCCTTAACCGAATTTTCTTTCTCAAGGTCTTTAGAAATATTTTCTAAAAGCTCATATTTATCTCTAAGATCTCTAGAAAGATGTGAAATATATTTTTTAAGAATTTCTTCCATAGTATTTGCCTTTTCTAATTTCTTATAAATTTTACAATTTCTTGCTTCAAGTAACTTGGAATGTCTAGAAACTTCTTCATATAAAGGTTTATCTTAATTTTTTGAGGATGAAGTATCTTCATTAGAAGTACAATTTTCGGAATAGTAATTCTTATTAAGATATAAATTTGTTAAAACCTCGGCAGAGCATACCTTGGCCATAATACATGTATTAGGGAAAGAAGTAGTATAAATGAATCCCATATTCTTCTGTGTTGATGAATCATATTCATAATATTCACATTCTTAAGAGTCTCCACAACTAGAACTCAAAGTATCATTAGCTTTAAGTCCTTTCTTGTGCTTTGATCGATAGAATTTCTTCTTGTTCCTTTCTGAATTCCTTTCCTTCTTTTCCTTATTTTTTAACAAAGGACAATCAGGTCTGATATGACATGTTCTTCTACATTCATAACACGTAACTTCTCCATCTTTCTTATCTATGTAGTCTTTCTGTCTGTACTGATTCTGATGGTTCTTTTGAGCTACAACCCTGTTCATTCTCCGAGTAATATTAGCTAATTCATTCTCAGACTTTTCTATGTCACTAGATTCTGACTAAATAACGACTTTTTTTTGTCTTTGATCTAGTTACACTTTCTGGGGTCTTGGCTTTCATATGTTTATAAGTGGTTGTAAATTCAACTCCCCCCTTCCCATTAATCTTCTTAACATTTTCTGCATCTATCTTCATTCTGGTTTCATACTGAAGAAGAGTTCCAAACAATTCATCTAAGGAAATCTGAGTTACTTTCTTGTTCTCATCAATAGCTGCCCTCTTGGACTCTCATTCATTTGGCATGATATCTATGATCTTGTCAACAAGAGCCTCATCATACAAACCTTTTTATCCCATAGATTGTAAGATAATCATGATAGTCATAAAACTTGGTTATACATTGCTTATAGGTTCTCCGTAAGGAAAGTTAAAGACATGGTATTCATCTCTCAACATAGATCTTATTGTCTGTATGACTTTAGATGTACCAAAATGTGTTACTTAAAGTTTCTTCTAGATACTGTTTATAGATTCAAACGATGATATTTGACTATAGATGTTCCTAGTCATGGAACATAACAAAGTATTTCTGACTCTAAAGTTTTCTTGATATTCTATTTTTTCCTGATTCGTAAAGGTTCTCAATTCCTTATCTAGAATATTATAATCTCCAGTCAGCATTAGATATTTATCAACTCCAATATTGATAACAAAATTATTCATCCTATCTCTCCAATACTCATAATCATTTCAATCAAAAATAGGAGGTCTGGAAGGATTTAGATAATCAATAGAACCAACATTTAAACCTTCCATTCTTAAGAAAATCTTTGGCATAAAAACTTATTAGTAGTATGAGTCTTTAAACAAGAGAAAATATCCTAAGGAACTTGATATTGTATCGCTAAGAAAAAATGAATACCAACTTTATGAGTCCAAAAATCTGAATCTGAAAAAGTGTGAATCCGAAAGTTCAATTCCGAGAATTCCCTTCTGAATCTAATCGTGAGATTAATTCTGATTGTACCAAATCCTCTAATACCAATTGTGAGATAGTATGTGAGTATGATATAGTCTATAATACCAAATGTAGGATCGAATATATAATGAGATGCTCAAATACAATAGGGGGTGAATTGTATACTTTAAAAAATTTCTAAGGAAATTTTGCGTAACAAAAATTCACAACACCTCTAAGTTATATTATCTTGCATGATTCTAGAAAAGTGATTCCGAAAATAAAACTTAATAAAAGTTTACACCAATTAGATTTTATCTTAAATCGTATAGAATCTTATAAAAATAGAGTACAATTTTAAGGAAGTATAAAAAAGTTGTACTTTCCTAAACAACTAAAATACACAGGGGAAAACAAAATACTACAGGTAACAAGTAGTAACTCTTTTAACCCAAAGAGGAGGTATCCAACAACCCTGGATCAAAGGTCCCTTGATTTATACTTTTCAGAAAGTCTGTATTACCCAAACCAAGGTAAGCCCTCAATCCAAAGATCAGTATCTGTCTTGATATCCCAACAAGGCCTCGATTTGTTAGGAAATTGGAACCTTTGAATTCACAACGCAAAGTCTCTAATTTCAAGGAAATAGAACCTCTTCACTAAGAAAATCTACATAAAGAAAAGATTGAACAAGAAATTCAAAACTTTCTGCATGAAGCCTGAGAGTTTATAAGAGCCTCTCTCTCTAGAAATCACTTCACCGGTACTTTTTCAAAACTAGAAGCTGGAGTTCCAAAAGTCTCGAGCACTTTCAAATGGGCTCATATTTATAGGTACAGCTCCAACGGTCGGCTCCCTCCTCCAACAGTCATATTCTTCCTTGAATTTTGGAGGGACTTGAACACGTGTCACTCAAACAACGGTAAGTTGATAACTGAAAGCATGACATAGTTTTATAATAAAACGAGTGTAATCATAACTAGAATATATCATTCGGAATGTGAGGAAATGAAATTTCAGATTCTAACCATAATTGACATCAGAGTCTACAATACAAGGATATTCAGATTCTATTTTGTAGGAATTCAGAACATGAATTCTATATAATTCTGGAGTCTGAATTTCAAGGAAATTCAGAATATGGATTCACTATAATTCAGAATCAGAACATACAAAGTTCCAAGTCGGAGTTCTTGAGAATTCGGAATCAGAACTCATAGGTGTTCGGAGTCTGAATTCCTAGAACTCAAAGTCAGAAAATAGACATGTTCGTAACCAGAATTCATAATCAGAATTCAAATTCGGAACATAGAAGAGTTTGTATCCAGAATTCGTATTCAGAATTCGTGGTCAGAACTCTGAAGAGTTCGTATCCAAAATTCATATTCAGAATTTGGAGTCAGAACTCAGAATGATCGTAACCAGAATTATGATTCAGAATTCGATGTCAAAACTCATAAAGTTCATAACCAGAATTCTGATTCAGAATTCGGATTCAGAACTCAGAATTTTCATAACCAGAATTCTGAGAATTCGGATCCTAAAACAGAATTCTTCATATCTAAATAATTATGGGATTCCAAGGTTTTGGTTTCAATCTGAATTTTACACTTAGGAAAATTTTGATATGAGCAATGAAATCTAGGTAAGGGTAAATTTCCTTGGGGAATGAAATTTTCTTTATAGAATTAAAACATGGGGTAAATGAGTTTTTCCTTGAAATAAGGTGTTTGTGATTTTCAAAACAAGAAGATATGTTAATTTCATAAAGATAACCTTATTGGATTAACAATCTCCCCCAAGTATGAAGGAATGGAAACGTCGTAAGGAAACCCTTATTGACTCAACAAAATTATCATTCTAATTTCATGGAAAATTGTCCTTTGATTTCCATTGTGAATGAATGTTTAATCAAGTGGAGGTTGATTTTTTCCCTAAGATTGTACATGTATCTCCTAATGTTATCTCTCCTGGAAATTTAGCTATGGAAAAAATGTGTATTAATTTTCCTCTTCTAAAATATACATGAACTAAGAATAATAATATGATGGTAGGTGGTATATTTTCAATTTTGAAAAATTATTTGGATGCCTAAAATCCATCATAGTAGTCCCCAAGGAAGATAGATTAAACTATATGATGTCTCCTCCTTCAATTGTAGATAATATGAAATCTTTTGGAAGAAAAAAAGGGATACGATCTTGAACATGGTTCTAGTTTCATGTTTAAATGTAATAATACATTAGTTTCAACTCTAACCTACACATCTAGGGTGTCTCTAAGAAATAAAAGAAATAGATATTCAAGAACATTGATCTTATGGCATGTTGGATATACCAAATATGATCTAGCATCCAAACTGGTTCACATATTTGACTCAAAATGAGCATGATGTAATTGAATTTGAAGGGTGGAAGACTGTTATATGAATATGGTAAAGGAAACATTCTGTTTGAAGGTTTATTGAACTTATCCATGTTATGAAAAGATAGACTCTCCAAAATAAATGGATTAAGATAAACACCCCCATTAAAACATGATTCCTAGTTCTGACATGAAGCTGTTAAATAAAATAAATCTTTTATATGGAAACATTCTTGTTCATAAGTTAGTGGGGAATCAAGGCCTCACAAAGATTAGTTTAATTTACCAAAAACTAATGAAAATAGATCCTTAGGTAAATCAAGTTAAGGTGTGATATGAATAGGACTGACCAAATCATCAATTATTAAAGTGGTTAATCATGAGCATATAGTGGAAAGACAGTAATATCCAATTAGGGTCAATGGGGAGCCTGAATGAGAAGTCATTGAAATATACATGGAATCAGTGCCTAGTAATGATCTGAATGGAGTGGGAGGGAGAATCAAATAGGAAAAAGGAAAATTCCATAATATTATTCATCACCCTAAAGGATAAATTGTTGAAGTATTCTTTCAGATCAATACATAAAAATAGAAGGATAATATAATTTATGATATAATTATTCTTTTTGACAGTAATTAGGAAAAAAGGGTTTGGATCATTAAATAAAACTGTGTTTTGGCTCGAATATTTCATGAAAGGAATATAATATTTTGGAAGTATATCCAAATAAGGGACAACATAGACAGTCATTTACAAGATCTTATCAATGATCTGAATATACAGGTAACATCACATTATTAGGAGCTATATAGGGTATCTAATTCAAATAATCTTGGTATTGACATTAATAATTTTTTGAGTTTGTTTTCGGTGTAATGCATTTGGACTGGTGCATTTTCCCACCTTTTCCACAATAGTTCATTATGAAATAAAAATTTATAATTGGGAAAAGGATAGTGACTGAATGAAAAAGAGGAGTGATAAAACCCTTCCCTTGAGAGGATGCTTTATAAATGTTAGTATGAGCTCTATAAGACCATATAAACTTCTTGGGATGCTTTTATAAAGGGATATGAAGAGCAACATTGTTACAAATGGGTTTAGAGAGGGGAGAAATTTGATAATTAGTGGGTATTAATAAAAAAAAGTTTGGGGTTCAAATATTAAATTATAATCATATTATTTGGATACTATGTTATAATATTTTAAAAATCTTGAGTCAAAAATGTTTTTAACCCTTTCTTTATAATGGAATTTTTTTTATGAATTTTAATGGTTTATAATTTGAAATTCATTAATAAATAAAATAGTTGATGTTGAAGCAATTTGTGTTGATAATTATGTTTTAAATAATATTATAAAATGTTCTTTTACTTTTTTATAATTCTATAATAGTTTGAAATTGTTTTTTTCAACATATAAATACTTTATTTCAATGATGAAAATTATTTTCGGTCGATACAACACTTAATATCCTTAATTTCAACAATTTTTCTCCATTATGATGTCATAATACATACCATATTTCTGTAATGTATTCAATTTTGCCCAAAAAATTCAAATATATTACAAAATTGAGGGAAGTTCAATGTTGGATAGTTTCGAGGACATGAATTCAATGTTATCATTTTTTTAAAAATAATACTATAAAAATAAAAAAAATTATTTTTAATTTAAATTTTTTTTTTAATTTTATTAATTTTATTATATTATCGAATTAATTATATCTAGACAAATAATTGTTCATTGATAAAAATAATTTTACTATTAATAAATAAATAAATAATATTTTTTACAACATTTATAAAAAAATAATAATTTATTCCATATGTCATAATTTCTTCTAAAACTACATTAGAATAAAAACTAAAAATATATATTTTTCAGAAAAAAAATACGTTTTTATTTATCAATTTTCAATTATATCATTCAAGTATTCTATTTATGAGTATTTTATTATATATATGATTGATAAGTAATAAATGATGTTTGTGAGAATATTGTTTCATTTCAAGAGGAATTTTGCATACTCTTAAGACCCAAATACAAAACCCATTGTCACATCGGCATATATACAAAGGTTTATATGTGTAATGTTAATAATTTCAGGGGTGGTTTGACAAATGTTGTTTTTTTGGTGATCTCTATAATATTGAAATTCTCCTATAAATTGTTCTACTTTAGTTTTAGATACTGAATATTATCTTGGGATTAGACAAAAAGGAATTCCAATGATTATGTCTCCCTTGTATTCATTGATAAGTGAGCCTCATAAAGAATTATCCTTCTAGTTGTTTCCCTTACATACTCCTTCTAAATCAATAAAATTAAAATATAACCATTAATATATTTTTCTCATAATATTCATAGTATATCATCTATGTTACAAATAGTTGTAAAGATTATCTGTACTTATTCACATCAATCAAATTATTGATATTTTCTACAATATTTAAATATAAAATTATGTTTTATTTAACAAATTAATTTTAAATTTTTTTATTCATATGTAATAAATTTTTATTTTTTAAAAATTACGGGTCTTTACATTATGCCAAATTTAGAATTCCACCCTAAAATATTCATTTTATGTACTAAAAATTTTAGGGTAATTCTATTTAATTTCTTCTTGTTAATCTCATATTTATTCACAATACATCTATCTCTTCCATAAACTATTGAACCAAATATTTGAATAGTTCCAAATATAATTTCCTCAAAAATATAAGAACATCACTAGTTTCTCCAACTAAGAAAGATCACCCTTCAATGGAACCACATTTAGATTATGTATATGTCAGGAGTGTTGAATTTACATACTTAAGAGGGACATGTGAAAACAATCATATACCTATGATTGGTTAGGTTTTAGTTCTAGGAAAAATGTTTCCCTTCTTCCAAATCCTCATGAAATTATTCGTTGGTGATATATGAAGAAATACCTTATCTTATTTCTCAATATCTTGGTCTTATCCTGGTTTATCCATGTAGCTTATGTACAATATTTTTAAAGATTTCATTTGACATTGAATTGTTTTAAAATTTTCAATTATCCCTTAGAAAAATTCATAACATATCATATTCCTACCTACAACATCATTTAATAATGTTGAAATATAATATGGCTTCCTGTACATATCCATATAAATTATTATTTAATGATAAAATAAAAAAAAATTATTAGAAAAATACTTAGGGATGGTGTAAATCCCAAAAAAATTGAAATCTATTGAACATGATCTCACATTATTGTCTAGACATTAAATGGATCTCTCTGTGTGACATTCCTTATGAGAGTGATAATAGGTTCTGAGAAAAATCTTTATATCCAAATCATATTGAAAGGTTGTCTAGAAACTAAATGTAAACTTTGGATCATAATCAGACATAATAAAGAGTTATTCTCTATACAGTCTTAACAATTCCCTTCATAATATCATAGTGATTTAGATAGGAACTATGTATTCTTAAATAAATAATATATGTGAAAAATTAATATGTCGATAGAGTACCCCCAACTGTAATTGTGGAGTTTAGTTATCCTCAAGAGTCCTTTAACAAAATCCATGGATATATTTTCCTATTTATATAATGGTATGTGTATTGGATGAATCATGAATTCAACTATTTTCCTTGTTGTATGTCATATTATCAAACCTTGAATCATGATATATAATTTGTAATCTCTGACCTCATTTCATAATACTATAATGTTTTCATCACATATATGTACATGATATTGAACACTTCATAAATAAATATTGATGAGATATGTTCATCATTTGTAAGTTCCCTATTTGGTTTTAATTTTAATGTGACACATATTTGGTTTCCAAAACATATAACTCCATATTTAGAAAATTTAATCATTTCAATATACACTACCATTCATTATAGTTCCACAATATTTTTATACATTTTCATGTTCTTATCATGATTTTATAGTTGATATTTTCTTTGAGAAATGATACATGACATTACTTTTGTGATTCCCATGTAAATATTTTACATGTCAATAATGATTTTATCACTATCAATCCTAATCTGGGATAGGGTTCCAATATCCATTATACTCGGATCTTATTTATCATTACTCTCCATCCCAAGATGTTAATGGATTGAATATCCATAATCCTTAATCATCTCTAATAATCATCATTGAGTTATATTGATATCTTTTTTCTATAAATATATACTAATGATTTTATGATACATGGGTATGTCACACTTCTCCTTGAGGAGATAATGTATCAAAAAATAATTTTATTATTACTGAATCCAACAACATATCATGTATTGGGTAGTCCTTTTTATGGATCCATGTTTGATGGGAGAAATAGGATATTAATTTATAATTGTTTATGATTAAAAAACCAATTATTTTCTTGGATATAACACTGAATATAAAAAATACTTTATGATGTCTGTGTTTCTTTATTAATGATTATGTTATTAGTATATTTTTTAACTCTTTTAATATCTCCACACATTCATCAACCCGAAAAAAAAAATTACTACCATTATTGTTATCTTGGTTTCTATGTTTTTGAAATTGTGAGATGTTTATCAAAAATCAATGATAGTAACCACTAATCTAGTTGAACAATAGATCTTAGAAACATAATTTAGTATGGATATTCATAAATAAGCATTAACTTTGATGGATTGATAGGTTTTCTTTTTTATGTGATAACATTCTACAGGAATGCTACTTTATCTTTCAAAAACTGACATTTATTACACTTCACATATAACTCATCTTTTCTGAATTTCTTTTTAACAATATTAAACTATAATAATGTGAATATATATCTTTGGAGAATTTGATAATATTATATTTGAATACTACCATAAATTTATTAATATAACCTATTAAGACTCTATTCATTAAATCAATTAAATTTATTTGATCATTGAGGGATCCAAATGAAATTAATATGTATTCATAGTGTTTATATCTTTTATTAAAAGTAGTGATTGGCATATCATCCATCTTTACCATTATATGAAAATAACATAATCATGTGTTAACAATAAATAAGTACTTCCCCCCTAATATATGATTGAATAAGTCAACAATCAATTGAAAGGGATTATTTTTATTTATTTTAATCTCATTAAATCCACAATGTTCAATGTAGGGATGCATTAATCCATAATTGTTCTTGACGAAATAGAACATAACACACCTTCGTGAATGTGAACCCTTTATCTTTATTCTACTTTAGTTTCTTCTCCATATATTATATTTCAATATTATCTAATCTTTATGGAGTCCTCAATATTAGTAGGTATCCTTAAATAAGATTCATTGGGAATAAAAACTCTCATTTTATTGTAACTATACGCTACACTTTATGGAAAGAATCAATATAATCTCTTAGAAAGGTAATTTGACCAAATATGACCCTTTCCTTTGAAAAAATCAATTTTTCTATATATTATTTCTCATATGGAAATAATTTCTGAGAAAAACATGGGGTCTTAAGTGATGACCCATCCTCCCGCATACATTTGTAAAATATCAGTGATTGATTTATGGTATAGAAATTTTAAACCTCCCCTTGAAAATAATGTTTTATTATATATATATATCCAATACATGCACATAGTAACATCAAATTCCATTAATGGGAGTAATATAGGATTCAATTCAAAAGATATCTGAAAAATATTGATTAGGAAAGATTATATACTGGGGATCCAGAAATTATCCCATTAATTGTTTCATTATTAATTAAATTATATCTTTTAACGTGGTGTTTGAAAAGTTATTTTAAACGCGTGTGATCTGAAATAATTCATAAACTATAATAATATAGTATGTTTAGTATTTTTGAGTAAATAACTACTTTTCCTATCATAACATCATTATTTGGATCAACTTTAGATGTTTTGGTAGCCTATGATAATCATTTATCTATATGACATGAATCATATTCTCATTAGTAATATTTAATTACCCATGGATTATAGTATTGGTTTTTATAGTTTCAATTTTCATTTTAGTCAAATCATTAGACCATATATGGATGATTGGCCAGTAATTTATTTTTTCCATCACATTAGTGTCATTTTTCATCTCGTTTTGGAATTCATTAGATTAATTAACATAAATTACACACATAAACCAAGTTTTATCCCTTTATTTAGTTAATATGATTCTTCTCCCCACACTTATAAAGTATGGGATGTCATATTCCCTTTCAACCATGATTAGTATATTTATATTATCATATTGAATTAAACCTTATTATCTCCATATATTATATTGTTCTACGAGTCTACCAAGAATCACTAATATATATTTTAAATTTGAGGGAACATTATAAAATTTTATCATATAATTTAAATTCATTAATCCCGGATGGTTTTCATACACCCAGCTTTAATGTACTAAAAAATTCTTAAACATTACATTTAGGGTTGATTACTAGACGTGTATCATGGAATTTTTCTAATGTTCCTTCATATGTCATGTTTTATTATTCCACTTTTCTATTAAATATATTGAAATATCACTATATTGATATGGAGAGTTATTTTACTTAATTTATTCCAATCGATATCCTCAATATTTGCAATGGTATTTTTATCCTTGATTAGCATCTAACACTAACCATCTTCTCCGTCTTGGTGATAAATTTTCAGAATATAAATCTATTATTTAGAACATAAAATTATATATAATATATTCTCAATGGAGATAATATATTATTCCAGGAAAAAAATTGGATGATACACTAAACAGTATAGGGTATTTTCATATTAATTCTTGTATCACAATATGTTCAATCTCAAAGGGAAGTGGGTGTTGCATGTGATTGTGGTAATTATTTAAAAAAATAGTTAGTTCAGAAAGTATATCCTTAAATTTACAAACAGAAACATTGATTATGTTTTGAATCTACTTTGGCCAAAAATCATTTTTCTTATCTTAGTGGTTTTCGGCACCATTCCTCATTTTTCCAGCAACTGAATTAATTTAATGAAAATTATTGGTGAGTATTTTTTACCAAGTAGGGAATTAAAAGTGAAACATTTTTTATAAAAGTCATATCTAATAAATGAAATATTCACCCTACATAAATAATTTTTAGGATTTAATCTAGGGTATTCATTTAATTATTTGTTTAGGCTTTCTGACCCAAGAATCTGATCAAGTACTACCTATTTATTCTTAATGGTATTTTATATTTACCAAATAATACCCCTCTAGAGTTTCAATATAGTTCTATAGTAGGGCCTATTTTTACTACACTTGGAATATGTATATTCATTACCAATGATCCATTTCGAGTTTGTTACCAATAGGTACAGATGTTTGATAGACACATCTACATGTAGTACCCAAATAAATATTTCATTTCATTAAATCCAATCTCTATATTCATTACCATAATTTTAGTATTATTTCCTATATATATAAATATCAAAATGTTTTTATGAATATATAATTTCCCAAATCCTTAAAAATAACATTACCTCTCATTGATGGCAACTATAATAACCCACAATTCTAGAAAACGTTATTTAACAATTTCTAAAATTAAAGTCCATATAATACACTCCCAAAACATCAATACACCTGATATCTTTAAGAAATTATATTTATAGACTATTAAAATATAATAAAATGAAACAAATTTATTTTGAACATCATAATGTAGTCTTACATTCCATTGAACTCTTAATACTTCCCAAGAAATCCTAGGGACATACAAATGAAAGGTTTGTAATAAAAATACCATCAAAAGAATCACTAAAGAATAGCATGATGATAAATAATTCATGTTATTAAAAAGGTATGTCATGATAACATATAGTGTTATAAAACATACATACTCATATAGAGGCTTTTAATGAGAAAAAACATCATAAAATCATAGTATCCTTGGAATGTGGAGAAAGAATAGATTTTGATATCATAATAATAAGTTTATGTTAACTACCAAGACATTATAACATATTTTTCATTGGTTAACATTTTAATCACCAAACATGGTATCCCATTATATGAAAACATTTAGAAATGTATTGAAGAACTATTAGGGAACACGATTCATATTTCTAACTTTATGAGTATTTCATTGATGGTATAATGAAATAAGGTATTTGATCATTTTAATCCCATGATTATAGAATGTGGGTTTTGTAAGAGTAACTTCCCAATAAATGATGGATAATAACACATTTTCAAATACCCAATATTGAAAATATGTATGGGTAATCACAATACAAAATTTTTTCTAGGAAAATCCTTGTTTGATTTTAGAAGCAAAACAAGTGTATAGAAAATATCATTGAAGGGATTAATGATAGGGAAAGGTTGCATAGAATTATTTTGGTATCATATTTATATTATATTAATGTCAATAAACACATGAGAAATTGATATATATAGACTCAAAAGGGTTAATATAAATAATTTCATCTAATGAGAAAGAGTAGAGAAGAGAACCCTTTGCCGTAGGAGGATGAAACTTAATGCTTGGGAAGAGATGCTTAGGACCATAGAAACACGTTTGGAGGGATTTATGTAGGGATAGGGTGAGGAATGTTTTAAAAAATGGGATCATACTCGAATGGAATAAGATAATTAGTGATTATTTATACTAAAAGTGTTATGTTGTCATATAATTTTCTGAACATTGTTTTGGGAATCAATATTATAATATGTTCCAGACCATTAGTTGTACAATTCTTTTAACTAATAGTTTTTCCAATCATATGTTTTTAGTGTTTGTAACGGCTTATAGACTACAAATAATTTAATAACATTAGTGATTATGTTGATGTGAGGCGTGTCAATAAAGAATTTTTTTTAAAATGTTGAACTATCCTTTAGGTTTTTGAAGGTCTAATATAGGGTTGGTAAATAATATTTTTCCATATACATTATTTTAACAAGAAACCAATATTTTTGGTCGATAAGACAATTCATAACATCTATTACATCACTTTTTTATATTATGATGTCACAATGCATATCATAAATTTATGCTATATTTAATCAACACCAAAAAATTTGACTCACATAAAAACATTAAAAATATTTGTTATGGGATATTTTTAAATTCTGATTTAAAAATTTACTATGATTTTATAAAATTAATTTTCAAATTATATTAATATTATTTTATTTACAAAATTTGTTAAAGAAAAAAAATTTAATTATATGGTCGAATTTATAAAATTCATAAAAACCAGTAACAAATTCAAAAAATAATTTTTTACTATAAATTATTATATAATAATATTTATAACATTTATATGAATATAATAACTTTTTTTCAAATTTCCAAATTTATCATAAAAATACATTTTAATAAAAATGAATCTTATATATTTTTAGAAATGTAAAATATTTATTTCATGTATCAAAAATCAATTATATCATTCACATGGTCTATTTTATTTTATTTTAATACATATATTTTCTTGATAATTATGAAATAAAAATTGGTGAATAAAATTTAATTTAAAGAGGAAATTTAGACATTTTTTAGGTCAAGATACATAACCACTTATTACACCAGCATACTCCATAAGTATATGGTGTATTATTTTCATAGGATATTTTGGTAAAAACTATTTCTGTTATCATATATATAATTGTGAACATCTCTAATAAATTTTTATCTTTGAGTTTCAATTGTTGAATCTTGGATTGGTCTTTGTAACACCACGAAATACTCAAGTATGAACCTTGTATTCAATAGAATGTATGATACACAACACAAAGTGCGGAAGGTAATATAATATTCATATGATTCAAAATATTTTTTCAATTAAAAATAGATTCCATATTTTTCAATTCTTGTACCAATGTGTTAGTGTCTGATATATGTAATAGAGACATTCTTCAATACCTTGTGTTACTTGCAATACTAAATTTAACCAAATAATAATATATTGGTAAAATAATATTATTTAATATTATATGATATTAACTAGTCAATGTGAATATTATAAACTAAATTTTGAAAACATGTGGTTTATATTTATATAAATTAATTAATTGGTTATTAATAATTGGGATACAAAAATAAGAACAAATTTGATATAAAAATAAATATTATTAATTTTTTTCTTTTAAAGGAGTTTTTTTCTTAATAATAAAAATTTATTTCAATTAGATAATAATTTTAATTAAAAATAAATATAATATATTCCACATAATATTTTGGATATTAATCCATTGTATTTTATAGGCATAAGAAAAAACAAACCCTATTTCACACATAAAAACCTATATTTTGATAAAGGTAATTGTATCACCTTTTAATAGAGAACCCATTTTTAATATTTATTTTTATACATTTATTGATTTAATATGTAAAAATAAACATATTTTTTGACATATAAGCATAAAAATTTGATTATGGTGAGTTTTTTATATTTTGTTTGAAACATTTCATTTTCTAATGTTTTGTTATAAATACTGAATTTTCGTTCAAGACTGTTTATTCAACTAATTTCTTTATAATTTTAAATTATAATTTTAATTGTTTTTAAAGTTTATTTATATTATATATTTTTCAATTAATTCAATTTATGTAATTGGAATAAATTTCACTTTGAATTTCATTATAAAAAATATACAAAAATTTCAGAATTCTTTACATTAAAAACTAGCATTGTCACCCCTACTGTATGATTAATTTTAAATAAATTTCTGATAATTTAATGATTGGAATTTGTAAAAATGGATTCCATTTATTTAATAAACATAATTTCTAATTTCTAATGATAAAAAATTTCATTTGATGAAAAATATCAGTGAATTCCATTAATGTAAATTACAACAACTAGGGATAACTTAACCTTATTAAGGGACCAAACCTTAACCATAATCCCCAAAATGATCAATAAACATTACTGAGATATATTTGATGGAAATATGTTGACCCTATCCTTTATTTTATATAATTATGTCCATTATTAGATCCACATTCAACATGAAAATAAGGGATGAATTCATTTTTCAAAATATTACATGACGACCACTCCTCCTTTAGTATAATAGGCAACAAATTCCACCAATTTTTCACACCTCTCAAACCACAAAGGATAGAAAAATATCATTGAAAATATCTTGAAAAATAACTCAAATAGACCATGAATTCACCATTAGGGAAAAAATATGTTCGTAAAATTTTTTGGTATAAACTAAATGGAGTAACATCATTTTTAAGAGAATGCATTCAAACGTTCACTTTTTATTCAATTACATCTCCACCTGATAAAATATTATTTTAATATATTAATATAACAAAAATAGAATACTAAATATAGTAGGATGTTTTTATTCTTGTTTTTATACCTACACTTCCACACACATCCATCTAATGGGTGATGAACATACTATTTATGTGAACCACGAAATACTAACTCACAAAATGAGGATTGTTTGTTCCTCCTTTACCGACTCTCATGGACATAATTATGATGGAAAATATATTTATATATGTTATATATGATATTTATTATGTATTTAATGTTATTTTATTCTTTTATGAAATATATCGTCATAATTTATATTTTTTTGTAAAAATGATAACATCATTTTTCGAAGTGCAAACTACTACCCCCACTCAAAGTGATGTGATTCGTTCATACTATATTTAAAATTTATAAAGGATTGTTTTAATTGAATTTATGTGACATAAAAAATTCTGTATTATATTCAATAAATAATTACCATTGTGTGAATACAATTTATAACATCTTCTTTGTTACCCATTCAAACACTTAAAAAGTGATAACGTTATTCGTGTACGTGTGGACTATTGCCTCCTCAAAATTATGCGATTCCTTATTCCTCACAAGAATTATATATATAAGTATATATTTTTAAATATTATGAAATTTATGACATAATTATCATTATTGAGTTAGATGGTGTCACTTAACATCATTCCATGAAGATCATTGAAAAATAAAAATGCTACTCATGTGTACTTATAGCCAACTATCTTCATGATTGTAATGTTGCTTCCTTTTTCATAACCGTATGTAATAATTTTATTTAAAAGAATAATTAATGTATAAATATTCTAATTATTTAATTATTAATATTATCAAATGTTATAAAATTACCCCATTTATTATAGTGGACCTATCGATGTTGTTTTTGACACATAAATTGAATTTTGTCAAAACACTTGTCATTTACTTAATTTTTTTCATTAGTTGTACACAACATGGTAATAAGTGAAATAAAATCAATGATAAAAATGAAAAAGGATTTTAATCTATTATAAAACTAAAATATGTTTATTCTAAATAATATTTAAGGACATTCACCCCAAAGGTAATTCAAGGTAATGGATTTTCATCCTGGCTCTTACTTTTGTGAGATTAATGTAGTGTTCCCCCACATACATAATTTGTGTTTTGTATCTACTTAACAATTATATATATTATATCATGAATTATTCTCACTTCATGGTAAATAAATCATACATTTATTATTTTCCCTTTATGAGGTTTTTGATTTAAAATGATCTAAAGTGGTATGGGACACATTGGAATGTTTGAAGATTATTTCCCTTAATAATAACATTAATTGTCTTTCAATTTTATTTCTGTTAAAGTAAATTATATGACCATTGTCCAATAAAACATTTTATTTCCAATCCTCTGGGTATTCATGAAATTTTTTAAGTATTAGTACCATTTTCCACTCTTTTGTACTCAAAATTTCTATCTGAATACCCAATATTGTTTATGTATTTGGTCAGGGAACCTGTTTTCTTCTAGAAACAATTTTTTATTAAACTTTTATCAAAAATGTTTCTTAAATTGATTTAAAAAGGAATTTTTACCATTTTTTCATTGTCCATTTATTTAAATGGATTATTCTTATCAATAACCTTATAAGTAAATTCTCAAACAATTTTCTAGTGAAATTTTAATGTTATTTTACCTCATATGGCATGTATGAATTTACCCTCTTCATTTCTTTGAAGCTTACCTTACATGCCAAAAAGGACAATTTTTAAATGAAAATTTTTTAAAAGTGATTTATAAATAAATTTTTTTCAAAATTTTTTACAAAACAAAAGTATATTTTCCACAATAATGCTTTTAAAATATATTTGTATAGTATTTCAATTCAACCACAAAAAACCCTTTATTTTTACACTAATTGCGATTTTTTTTTATTCTACCCTTATTATTCCTCTAGATGATTTATTATTAATTTGGCCAAATATATTATTTAAATTAACTTCCATTATTCTTTTTTTATTACCCCTGGAATATTCGATCTCAAATGATCAAAGATCACAAAATTTCCCCTAATTATCCATTTCCTTTATCATGGATATTACTATTTCCTAAAAAATATAAAATTTTACTTACAGTTCCTATATAGAATGTTATTTGATTATTTGAGAAAACTTTCATAGTTCCATATTCTATTTTCAATATGGATATTTGATAAGGAATATTATTTATTTTTATTCTTCAATGTGTAGAATGTTTTGGACTAGTAATGATCGGTTGGCCCGGACTCTATATATCCCCTTTATGTATCGATATGATCTCATGAGACAAATAGGTTTCTCAAATTAAATGGGTTTCTATCCATAGTCATAAAAAATATTCTAAAAGGTATTAATGGTATAGGTTTTCATACACCTTATACATGACTTTCATTAAGAATATATTCCCCTCGTATTAGTTTTAGTTATCATTCATCCTACATATTTTACATCGACATATCTATAGATATATTTCATTTTCTGTTCAATAATAAAATGTAATGTGTTTTAATTTCATACCAATCTATATTTATTTTCCATATATAGTTATTTGAATGGAATGTGTTTCTAGTTGTTAACATTCCATATTGTTTACACACTTCAATTATATATTATTAATTTTATTTCATGTTAGTTCAGGTTTTTACCATGTAATAATTATTATTATCGTTGATTCATTAGTTCAACCACTTTATTGTTCGCTTACTAAGAATTTGAAATCATTCATACAATGTTTCTTTCCCCATGAATACAATAATAGTGCTATGAAATATATTCCTAGATTTACATGATGGAATAAATTTATTCACAAAGATATTTATTTAGAAATAATAAAAAATTATGTTGTAATTAGTGTATTTTATTCTAATGTATGCATCTGGTTTACCAAGATTACAAATTTCTAGTTCCTTCAGGACTTGATTCCTTGTAATCATTACAATTTAGTTGATAAAATATACTGGCTCCAATCTTTCTAGGTTAGTGTCACAATAGTTTGTAACAAAGGATGATTAGTAGAATCCATGGAAACTAGATTTAGTAAAACATATATTATATTACATATCCCTAAGGAGGAATTTGAGAATAAGTAAAGAATAACATCCTAATGTTTCAACTAGATAGAGTCTATGTAGTTTTCATAGAAATACATCCCTATCTGGATATTAAAAGTGGATGCGGTTCTGGAACAGATATACCTAGGAGTTATAACTCAAATAAGGTGTTCCGATCCAGACTCTGGGTAACTTGTAATAAGATAACATGCCTTATTGTTCCCTAGGTTTAAAACTCCTGGTGAATTTTTATTAGGAAAATATTCAATTTAATTACAAACCACTATAAAGGATTTTAACAGTGAATAACAATGGTTAAACAAATTGTATTTTTATTAAATAAAATGGGTTATTATTTGGAAATTATATAAATTATATTATGGATAAAACCTAAACAATTGAAGGATGTAAGTAGAAAAATAATGAATGAATAATTAATGTAATGAGGTTGTATTGAAAAACATAGTTAAAAAGATATTTAGTGATTATCCTTTTTTCAATGATGTGCATCATAATTATTTTAAAAATTATATTAATTTGGTTTTTATAAAGGAAAACATTTATGTTGGGTGGAAACCAATCAAATATGCCAAGGATGTGGGTCTTGAACCCATGAATTAAGGAAAATAAGGGTTTCACACCAGCCACTAACCTACACAATGTCCGGGTTAATTTTTCATTTTTTTATTTAAAACTTTTAAAGAAAAAATGTTAATGATTAAATAGTAGTATCACTTTTTAGTATTATAGAATAATCTATTAACTATATTGGCATTCAAAGATATTTAAACATAAATTGATAGACTTGTGACTCTTCTGTGGGACTTCATATCCTTCAGAAATGTATTATCTTGTATCAAGCATCCTATTAATTTTTGAATAAATTTAAATGTATATGAAAACAAAACCAAATTTTAAAATTTTTCTTTATATAAATATATCAAGTATGTATGTTTCACTATATTCTTACAAAGTAAAATAATTACACATTATAAGAAAAATGATTAAAAAATGATGTCCTAATATTATAATTTTTGTTAAACTTATAGACATATAAAATATCATAGATTTAGGGATTTGAGTCCGTCAACATTATATTTAAAATTAACCTGTATGTTATTGATGAAATCAGTCACTCCCTATATATATTTACACATTTCCAATTAGTACGTATATTTACTTTCCACTAATGATCTCATACTTAGAGACATATCTACATGTTATTCAATGTGACCCTTGTACTTTACATTATCTCTATTATAGAGAATGTTTTAAAAAAACTTCCCATGATATGGGATTTCAACATAGGAAATATCAAACAATATCTCACTAAAATCTATTTTTAATTTCAATGAGGGAATTTAATTATGGTGGGGAGAATGTAACACCTCAAAATTATACAGTAAGAACCAAGTATTCAATTGCATGACTGACACGCAACACCAATCACATGAGGGAATATAATATCTGGATTATTTATAATATATTTAATATGTAAAATAGATTCTATATATTTCAATGCATGCAACACAGAGTTATCATGCATTTTACGTAAGAGAGACCTTCTTTGGCGGCTCGCGTTACACGCAAGACTAACTTTTAACAAACAATAATAAATTATTAAAATATTATTAATTAATATAATAAGATATACATTATCCATTATGAATGGAATTATTTATCTTTTAAAATTTTTTGGTCTACAAAAATATAAAATTAATTAATTTGTTATTTATTATTGAGAAAGGGAAATAAGAAAAAATTGTATATAAACCGAAATGTTATTATGTTTATGCTTCAAAAGGATTTTTGTCCTACTAAAGATAATTAATTGAAATTTGATAAATATTTTAATGTAATATATATATTATATATTAAATCCAGAATTTTGGATACTCAACCATTTAATTTGATGTAAATAAGATAAGAAAAAACCATATTTCACACATAGAAACCTATATTTTTATGGAGGAAATATTACCGCCTTTTAATGGATAACCCATTTAAAATATGAATTTTGACATGTTACTTGATATAATATGAGAAAATAAACTTATATTTTTAATAATAAATAAAAATATTAGTTTAGGGTGATTTTTTGAAACTGTTTTGAAACATTTAATTTTTTAATGAATAGTTAAAAATATTGAATTTTATTACAGAATTGATTTTCCATCTAAGTTATTTATATGGTAAAATTATTATTTTAATTTGATCTAAATATTAATTATATTATATTTTTATTAATTAATAAAATTTATTTAATTAGAATCAATTTAACTTTAAAATTTATTATACAAACACAGCAAACATGGAGGCATTTTTACTTTAAAAACTCGTATTATCATCCCTCCTGAGGTATTAAATTTTCATCCTACCAAACCAAATTGGATTAGACAAGATCATAAACAATAGCTTAAAAAACCTCAACTAGATCTAGAAGCCCCCATTTGGTAATAATTCCTTCCAAGGAATCCTTTTGGTATAAACAAAAAGGAGTTACATGATGTTTACGGAAATACTTTTCAACAATTTTTTTTCTTTAAATAACACCTCCATAACCTAAAATATTCTTCTTCGATGTTCATATAATAAAAAAGTAACATCAATATACTTTTAGTTTTTTATTCTAATGTTTATACCTACAATTAAAAACATTTCCATCTAATTAGTGAGGAATATACGACTTATTTGAGCGGCAATATACCGCCTCATGAAATGATGATTATTCTTTCGTCCTTTACCACCTATCATGGTGGTGATTATGATGGAAAATATATATGTGTGTGTTATATATAAAATTTACTATTTATTTATGCTTCTATAATTATTTTAAAATACATATAATTATAAATTCTTTTTTTTTGTTAAAATGATAACATTTTTGTGGAGGTTTGGACTATCGCCCTCTCAAAATGATGTGATTCAGTCACACTATACATGAAACATATAAAGGATGGTTTTAATTAAAAATATGTGTCTTAAAAAATTATAAACTATTTTCATGACATAAATAACTTTCAGAAAATATGTTATAAAACATTTTGTTATTACCATTTCACATACTTGGAAACTGATTACATTATTCGTGGAAATGTGGACTACCTCCTCCTCGACAGGATGTGATTTATTTTTCATCAATAAAATTATTTATATAAGTATATATGATTAAATAACTTTATATTTATGATATAATATTAATTATGTAATTATATGGTTTTAATTACATTCTTTCAGTGATGGTCATTGAAAAATAATAATATTACTCATGCATACGAACGACTTTCCATCTTCATGATGGTAACATTGATTCATTTTTCAAAACAATAAGTAATGATTGTTTTTAAAAGTATAATTGATATATAATTATGATAATTATTTTAGGATTACTATTCTTTATATAATATATAATGACCCCCTTTGACCATTTTTGACCATTTCCAAAAAACAATTGATATATAAATCGAATTCGCTCAAAAAACCAACATAGGATTAATTGTTAAAGTAATTGTACAAAAAATGGTAATAAGTGTAATAAAAGTAATTATAAACATTAAAAAATATCTGAATGAATTATAAATTTAAAATAATTTAATTATACATTAATTTAAAGGACTTTCTCCAGAAAAGAAACACTGGGTAAGGGATTTTCTTCTCAGTTATTACATTTTTGAGGTAATTGTAATGTTCACCCATTAATAATTTTTTTTGGTTTATATAATGACAATTTCAATATATTATATCCTAAATAAGTTTATCTTTATGGTATATAAAATATCCATTCAATATTATTTAGTCCTTAGGAATATTATTTAAAATGATTTAATGTGGTGTTAGATACTTTGTAATGATTAATGATTATTCTCCTCAATAATAACATTAATGATATTTATAATGCATTTGTATTGGAGTAAATTATATGGTAATTGTTAAATAAAACCTTTAGTTTCTTCTCCTATAGTTATTAATCACCATTTGAAATTATTAGTTCCATTTTCCATTCTTTTAAACTCAAAATATTTTCAATTTTTTTTCATAAAACCTGATTTTTTTCTCTCTTTTTTTGGAGAGCCTGTATTCTTTTAAAAACAATGTTACATTAAAAAAATAAAAATTTTTAATATTATTTTGTAAACAAAATTTTAACTACTTGTCTTTATATTATTTTCAATGGAATCTTCTTGTCTCTTTCCCAATAATACATTTTTCAAACCTTTTTCCTTTGAAAATGAATGTTCTTTTACCTCATATAACATGTATGGATTTACCCACCATTATTTCAATGAATATCCATTTTCATGTTTAAAAGGTAAATTTTTAACGAAAACATTTCCATTAGTGATTTCTAATGAAGAGGTTTTTTCAAAAGGTTTTACAAAATAAAAGGATATTTTTTTCAAGAATGGTTTTAAAAGATATTTTAATAGTATTTATATTTATCGAAAACATCCACCTTTTATTTTTACTCCACTTTGGATTTTTTGTATTGATGTAATGCTTAATATTCTTTTTGATGGTTTATTATTTATTTTTCCAAGAATAGTATTCCTTTTCACTTCATTTAATCATTTTTTTATTCACCTTGACAAATTCGATCTCTTATTAACATTTAAAATTTAATTTCCCCAAAAATTATTCATTTCATTTACCATATATATTATTATTCTCTAAACAATATACCATTTTACATATAGTGTCTACTTTGATAGTTACTTTATTATTTTGGGAAATATTTATAATTCCTTATTATTTATTCAATATGGATATATGGTCATTCATATTATTTATTTTGATTATTTGATATAAGGAAGACATAGGATAAGTAATAGCGGGTGGTTCTCATAAATTATATGTCCCATCAATACATCGATAAGTTCTCATGAATAAAATAAGTTGTGAAAATTAAATGGGTTTATATCCAAATTTTTTTAAAATCTTGTGAATTTTCTTTGCAATATATATTTTCACATACCATAGACAAGACGAACATTGATAAAGAATTTCCGTCATATTAGTTTCACTTATTATTCAACCATTGATTTTACATCGGCATATCTATGGATACACTTAATTTTTATCTAAATTATTAAAAATCATCTTTTTTAGTTTCTTCCCATTCCATATTTATTTTTCCATATCTAGTTATTTGAATGGAAGGAGACGATGGGTTCTCGCCGGTGGTGTTATGGTTTGATATCGGCGAAGCTCGCTGGGGATGATGACGATGGTCATTGGTGAAGATGACGACAGGTGTCGGTGAACCTCACCAGTGTTTCGGGAATGTGTGGCATGTGACGGTGGTTCGGATCGTCGTGTGGCTTTCGATTGGTGTGCGGGCGGTTGCACAGTGAGGGATTGACGTGTGTTCTGGATGTCGCACGGTGCGAGGCCTGTCAGCACAGTCATGGGATACGCTGGCAAGTTTGAAATGATCGTGGGCATGTGAAGTTGATGCTAGCCTGTGGCTCGAGGCGGCTGGCGGTGTATTTGAATTTTTTCTTAAAATTTGAAATTTGTATTTCTTTTGGATGTGGTGAAGTGGTTTAATGGATGTGGTGATTTGGTGTAATGGGTATCGGTAACCCCATAAACCGTCTTTTGAAAATGAAAAAAAATGATTGGCAAAATGGAAGGTGTTTTATATTATTTCCATTCCATATTGTTTATGAATTTCCCTATTAGTTTATTAATTATATGTTTTCTAAGATAATTTATTTACCATCTCATAATAATTGTTCTCATTGATTTATTATTCATTCTGTTATATTTTTTCGTTACTGAATATTTGAGATCTCCCTTTTTTTGTTTCATTCCGGAGGAATCCATGAAGTATACTTTGGATGATATGGAGGGATTTATGAGTTGGAATGAAGTTATTATCAATTTTATTTATTTATGAAGAAAAATTATGTTTTAATTAGTATATTATTTTCTCATGTGTGTATCTAGTTTCCCAACACTATTAATCTCTCGGTCCTTCCTGATTTTATTCCTTGTAATCATGCCAATATAATTGATAGTAGACACTGACTCAGGGCTTTCTCAGGTTGTGTAACTACAGACTTATTTAAGGAATAATCATATAGAACCATCTCCCATGTAAGATCTTATTAGTGATCCTCATGAGTTACGATCATACTGGTTAAGGAAATGTTTTCCTCCATCAGTATCAATTAGATTTGATAATATCCCTTAATATATATAAATAAATATTATAATTGAATTATTTTAATATTATAAATGGTTATGATGATTATTGGAAATTTTTACCTTTATTAATATTGTTTAAATATTTAATAATAATGAAATATAGACCATATGTTTTTTATAGTAAGAGTACTAAATAAAGCATGTTTTCATTTAGATGTAAATTTAATATTAAAAAATCTTTTGAGTCATTACATATTAGTCTCATGAACACCCAATATGAAGACAGAATGTAAATTTAGATATATGAATCTTTTACTCGGTTCTCCTATACAGGCTACTCCATGAGTCATACAACTTGTTTATGTTCACACACCATGGGATATCACTACTAACTAGAGATGATTAAAATGTTTAGGAAAGATGCTCTATTGATACTATTATGACTCTTTCATTCTACATATCCACTCACCTCATTAACATAGTTTTAGAAAATAAAAATCAAATATATGGATACTATTGAGAAATATTCACAAGACAGAAACATAAACCAAAAAGGTTATTTTTTACTGTTCTTATGTCCTTATCATTAACTGTAGAGAATTAATTAAATTAACACCAATATAAACTATCTTAAATTTATAGATGTTTCAACTTACCCTCTAAAAATATTTTTTCATTAACTCTATGATCACACTAATAATAAGAGGACAAAAAACCAATATTTTTCCCATGATTTTTCAATAGAATAAAAAATAATTGGATTAATGAACCACTCATTAAAAATTTATAAAATATTCCATTTTCCAGATTGTACTAATAAAATAAAAGATGAATTAAAATTACAAAACATTTTTGAAATTACATTCTTTATGGTGTGATTTCATTATATATTGTTTAATACTCATAAAAACTCATAGATAATATCATAATGATATATATCTCTATATAATAATAATTTAACATCTGGATCAATGAAATTTGGATATAATACCTTATTTAAATATATAAAATATCATGTCATGGTCATCTTAAAATACCCTAAAACAATCACATTATGGTGTGGTCTTCATGATATGGAATGGATTCATTTTTCTCAATTACCCAAGTGTTGAATAATTTCAAGTGAAATCACCCCTTCACATCATTTAATAATTGATCACAACATGATCTAATAAATCTTCATATTTTAAACCCTACACTAACTACTCATAAGGTCATAAGTATTGTGAAACCTCTATTTGCATGGGGCTGTCTATTTTATTGTAGTGTAATTTTTCCTCTATTCACATAATAATATCTATTATAATCCAGTTTATAATCTTACATATGTTATAATTATTCATATATTTAATTAGTTAAGTTATGGTATATGTTTCCAGTATGGAATGATCATATAACTCATGGTGTATATACTAATCTATATTCATAATAATGATATGACATATACAACCACAATATAATTTTAACTTATATATCATTTTTTTAATATTTTTACACATTTATAAACCCATGTAACTCTTATGTACTAACTAATTAATCTTAGGTATCATTCATGTATGGCATGAACAATCATATTTCATAATTATTATCCTATTGTAGGTATAACTGAATCCATACATCCACTAAGTATTTCGATACATTCTCTAAGAATTTTTAAATATTATTTTGTTCCAAATATCAACTATAATACATTAACCAATCCAATATCCTTAGTTCCATAATTCTCCCATATTAGCTGACAAACACAACAAAGAACTACCATAGATCAAATATACAATGATATATCTCTTCCTATAAATTCACATCATTATTAACTTCAAAATCAATATCATCATTATATTACTTTATAAAATATCTAAATATATACTTATTGTAATCATCATGATAACAAGATATATTTTTTATGATTCATTGATTTTACAGTATGATCCAAATGATCTCATGATTATAGAATTTAACAATATTATTATTTGGTCTAAAGAACTAATTATGGTTGTTATAGTGAATTTAATTTTACAAATTTTGTGTTCTATTATGTTGGTTAAATAATATGACATGAATTTCTATATGGTTATTTTAATGAAGTGTATTTTCAGATGGTATAATATTATTACTTACATTTTTTCACTACTATGGTGTTTCATCTGTGATATTTTCCATATATGTCAGTCCCTAAATAAATTGAATTTAATTCTTTACTACTATTTCCTTAAGATTCCATGGTTCTTCCTCTAACATTTTATTCCTAAAATATTCTTTTGAAAACCAGGTTATATGATTTTGAAATAGTTTCCGTCAAGTATCATGATTTTTTATGGTATTTTTATTATAAGAAAAGTACAACTGTAGTTCTGTATAATTAGTGGTGGGAAACTATATTCTCCCATGCATAATCATCCTCAATAACAAGATAAGTAATTCATTATCTTATTTAGAGATATTTGATTGATTAATTAAATAGTAATCTACAACAACATTTCTACTAAAATTTAGAAAAGGAAAAATGCACCTTTGTCTTAACATTTCCTTTTAATCAAACCTTGTAACTCTATTATATTAAGATAGCTTGAATAATATGTGATCCCATATGTAAAATTTCACATAAAACCATCAATTATCTATATAAAATATTAGTATAGTTTGAGATATAAATATATGAAAAATAACTACTTAATACATCTCAATTATCTCTTATATGAGTTCTAATCCTAAGTATTTCCTTTATTTAACATCATCCCATCTGTATTGAGTATTAATTCTCTTATAATAAAATTATTTTTATGGGTTCAGTTGAACCAATGAATGAAATCCATTTTTTTCATTTTCCTTCAATTATAGAAACCATCCCCCTATTCAATCAAATTTTACTAAACAGAACCTCGATATATTCTCTAGTGTATGAAAAATCCTTTATGACTATCCAACTATTTGGTGATTATATATGGTTATTATATTTATATCTGCTCATAGAGACTTCAAAATACTCCTCCAATTTCTAAATGTTAAATTAATTTCATAATCAAATATAATTGATAATAGTACTCTGTAAATCATTTTAACATCAATAATTTAGATACTTAAAAAATTCTCCAAGTGTATAACATCTAATATCAACATGAAATATGTATATTTCATACAATAATTAATGTCAACAAATATTGTATCATTATTTTTTTATGTAATAAGAATCCCTTGAGAACAACCCATTTTAATATTATCCAACATCTACAATAGTATAGATATTCCACAACTGTAAAGACCTGTAAATTTCAAGGAAATTTTTTTCATAATTGCTTTTGAATCTTATGAGTCTGTAGTTTCTGAGGCCGCCTGATTCTGAGGCCCAGTGTTCCCGGAATAAATTTCTGAAGTTTTCTTTGGGTATGTTCAGTAAACGTACGTGCGGGTTTTTCTATCATTTGAAGTGGTGCTGGGAATTGAAATATGAAGACACTGATGAACTCACAGCGCCGGTATTCACTTAGAAAGACCTTTACCGCAGTTGTGTTTTATGTGGGTTGAAATTTAATTTTTGGGGTTTAATAAAAAAAGTTAATAAAATTTGTTGAGAACAATTTTATTTATCCAGGTAGTTTAATCCTACATGGGGAAGTTATTGTTGGGGCCCACACCCACATAACATCCCATGTGTGGATATTTGTGAGGTGGGGCTCACACGATCCCCAACCTTTCATCTCCCCATAACCTCCATTTAACCCCCATTTAACCCCCCTTAATTAAGAGATCTCTTCACCTCCCTCTCTCTCTCTTTATAATTTATCAACACATTTTAATTAATGAATTCAACCTCTTCAATTAATTGATTAAGTTGTTTGAATTTTGAATTACATGTGTGAATAAAAATAATAGCTTGAGGTATTATTTTATTTTGGGGTATTCGCTGTGTTGAGATGATTTGGGAGAGAGCATTGGAGAAATAGAGAAGGGTGTTCGTCTCTCAACGAAGAACATCATACATCCATGAAGAATGGTCCTCCTTACGACGGATCTCCAACGAATGACGCTCGAGCTAGGATAAAAGGCACTTTGCAGGAGCGACGAATGCCAACAATCGTCGACACCTTCATCTCCTCTCTTGCGATGACATCAACGAAACGACGTCTGTCTTCTCGTGATATCATCAATGAACGGTGAACCATGAGGTAGAGTGTTTGTATAATTTATTTTGAATAAATTATACCCTTGTTTTTGAAGAAAGAAAGTGTTTTTTATGGCCATTTGATAACGCCTAATGTGGTGGGTGCAAGCTAAACAAACACGTCCCAACGACCCTCTGTAGGGTGTTCGTCTGTTCGCGGATTGATGGGCAACAATGAAATGAGACCGCAATGGCGATTTGGAGCTTTCGTAGTGGAGTTCGGGTCCTGAGATGACCTTAGGTTCATACGGTGGGAGAAACGGAACACCGAAGCGCATCCGGTGGTCTGCGGAAGGTGGCGGCGGCACGCCACGCCGGTGCAGCGGCGCCAGTATCCAGCTGTGACTGCACACTGCTGGAGAAAACCGCCGCGGCTGAGCCGCGGTGGCGGGTGGAACCTGAATAGAAAAGCAGTTTTGGAATTAAAGAGGCGCGGCATTAATACGCCCCAGCTGGCCGAGCTGCTTCCGAGCCGAACCCAGACCCAGGTCGGGTTGTAAAGACCCGTAAATTTCAAGGAAATTTTTTTCTTAATTTTCTTGGGAATTTTACAAGAGCGCAGTCTCTGAGAGCACCTGATTCTGAGGCCCGGTGTGCCCGGAATCATTTTCCGAAGTTTGGCTCGGGTAGGTTCAGTGAACGGACAAGCGGGTTTTTCTAACTTTTGAACCGGTGCCTGGAATTGAATTTTGAGGGCACCAATGAAATCGCAGCGCCGGTATTCGCTTAGAAACGCCTCTTCCGGAGTTGCGTTTTCTCGGGTGTGGTTTTTAATTTTTGTGCTTAAGGTTAAGAAATAAAATAATTTTATGACAACTTTATTTTATTTCACTTAAGCCTAATGGAAGCCACTTGAAGCCACTTAAAGACGGTTTAAACTGAGTTGATCCGGATAGGATGCTATCCAAAAATATCCTACGCCCTTGGTAGGTTATTTGTGAGGTGGGTCCCACACGAGCCCCTCTGTTTCTTTCCGCTAAGTAACGCACCCGTGAAACCCCGTCATTATGAAAGTCAACTGACGCGTTTTCTTAAATTCTTAACAGACCATTTAATTGGGCAGTTTATTTCCTGAATTAAATGAGCTGTTACTTTCATTGAATTAATACAACGAATTGATGGCTCGTTACTTACCCTTTTTCGTTTGTTGGCGTAATAATAAAAATAAGACCAACATGTCTTTTTGGAGGATTACACGTTGAGAGGCTTGACAGAATCCTTGAGCCTTCATCCTCCTTCGCGAAGTATGCGAAGAACGCGAAGAACGCCGACCTCCGACGAAGAACGCCGAACCCGTGGAAATCGACGACGCGACGCCGTGATTCGCGACGCCGACGTTCCCTTCCTGCAACGTTCTTCTGTGACGTCTCTTCCTCCGCGACGGATCTTCGATCGGCTGCTTGAGGTAAGAGTCTCGGATTTTTTTTTTAATCTCCTTTGTGGTTTTTACCAAAACACGGATTTAATTATTTAAAATTAAATCTGTTGTTCTTGGTCCGTTGAGTTCGCCGACTCAACGCCGGATTCCGCGACGACGCGACGCCTTTCCGCAATGACGCGACGATCCCCTCCTTCCGCGAAGAACGTGCATTCGAAGACGACTACGAGGTAGGGATTTTATTTCTGGAATTGCCCTTACTTTCCCGTGTTGTTTCCGTTCAAGAATGAAGAACCTGATTCATAAACAATTTTTATTCCATTAAAAATTGTTGATTCATGCGTTGAATTTTATTCCTCCCGTTGTTTATCTCTAACGTGGAGGGTGCGGGCCAAACGAACACGGCCCGACAACCCTCCGTCGTTCTTCGTTGATGAACGGATTTGACGGGCGACGACGGAATGCGCCACAACGGATGTTTGATGGTTCCGCAGTGAAGAACGAGTCCCGGGAGGAGCAGCGGTGCAGACGGGAACAGATTCGGACCACCGGAGCGACTTCGGTGGCCCGCGGAAGCCGCCGGCGGCACGGGACGCCGACGCGGCGGCACCAGCAGCCGGGAGCGGCGGCCACCGCGGCAAAAGCGGCGGCAGCGGCGCTCGTGGACCCGCGGCCGCGCGGGTCCGGCGCGCGTGGGACGCAGCTGAAGCCGCGTCCGATTATCCGAGCGACACCCCGCGGGTGCCGCGGGGTTGTCACGCGGGGGCGGCAGCTCCCCCCCCCCCCCCCCCCCCGCATCGCTCGGCTGTCCAGGGAGACACCCCGCGGGTGCCGCGGGGGTGTCACGCGGGGGTGGCGGCTCCCCCCCCCCCCCCCGCACTGCGCGGCCGAGCCGAGCCGGGCTGGCCGAGCCAGGCCAGTCCGACCGGCCGGGCCGGACCGGGTCCGACCAGGTCAGACCGGGTTGACCCGGTTCGGCCAACCCAGGGGGGGGTCGGGCCGGCTCGGCCCGGGCCCGGACCCCCCGTCTTCAAACGGTTTTCGTTCAAATGCCCGTAACTTGAGCAACGGGCCTCCAAACAACTCGCCGTCAGCAGCAACGCGATACTTGGACCAAGACGGTCGTTTCGGTATATCGCACTCAAGGTTTCAGAATACTTTGGGTTCAGCCGGGTTGGTTCGTACATGAAACCAACCGGGCCCTCGGAGCGGAAACGCTCATATCTTGAGCTTTGGACGTCTGATCGACGTTCCGTCAACTTTGTTGATTTCCTCTAAGTGAGACGGATCTTTTGGAATACTTCGCCTGAGGTTTGGACGCAGGTGGAGTACGGTCGGGTTGGATTTGCCTTAAAAACCAACCGGGTCCCTGGGACGAAAAAGCCAATAACTCTCAGACCGGGCGTCCGATCGACGCGCCGTCTGCGACGTTGAGTTCCTTTTGGCGATATGGAACATTTGTATACATCAACTTCGGACTTTGTGTCAGTTTATGTATCAGCCTCTCAACTCGTGGAGCGGACCCTCCTGAACGAGCTTGCTGTGTGCGGGAACCCTAAAGCTGGTTGTGATTGCTACTTCGACAGCGACGACTGTGCAGAGATCCTTAGTGGACTGCGACGACGACTGTGCAGAGATCCTCAGTGGACTGCGACGACAACTGGACTCAGCGATCCTACGTGGATCAGTGCTACAGGTCCTGTGTGGGCTCGATCCTGTGTGGGTCCGATCCTGTGTGGGTCAGCGCTCAGCAGTTCTGTGTGAGCCAGCGCCTACAGGTCCTGTGTGGGCCCGATCCTGTGTGGGTCTTTGCGGGGGTTAGTTACCTATCGATCCTTTGTGGGTCCGACGACTTAGATGGATCAGTGATCATCTTTATCTTCATCCGAAAAATTATACCTGTGTGAGCTGAATCTTGTGTTACTCTCCTTTGTGGATTGTGTTGAGCTATCCTGTGTGGATTTACTGTTTACTCTCCTTTGTGGATTGTGTTGAGCTATCCTGTGTGGATTTACTGTTTACTCTCCTTTTTGGATTGTGTTGTGCCGTCCTGTGTGGGTTTACGTTTGCTTTCCTGTGTGGACTGGGTTGTGCTTGGGCTCGGACATTGGAGCCGAATGGGAATTGATGACTTAGGTATATGTATGGGCATATACCTAAGTCGTGTCAGATGTTACTTCATGATTGTATCTTTCCTTTGTGGTTTATCCTTTGTGGATTTCAGAAGACCTTCGGGGGTCTCGGGGTCCCTACTGAGTAGCTTATACTCACCCTTGCACGGGCTATGCCCGCACTTCGTTGTGTTGGTTGCAGACGACGGACAGCGCTGATCGTGGTGGAGGCGTGCGGAGCAGGATGGTACCTGGAGGTGGACCATTGGGCGGGACGTACTCAGAGCGGTCAGGTGGACCCGAGGAGCAGTGGAGGCTATCTGTACCCACCCTTCAGGTGGGACTTCCAGAGGACGGCTCGACGCTGTGGCTTTTCTTTTCAGTTGATGTTTTTCCTTTCAGTTCTACTTTACAGTTGGGCTTGTATTTCCAGCCCCTTTTACTTTCAGCACAGCTTGTACAGTTTTTACTTAGTGTTTACTTTTCCGATTGCTTACTTTATGGTGCTTGTTTACTTTTCAAAGGCAATGCCTTCCCTTTTTACTAGGATTTACAACTTGGTGCTAGTCTCCAGCCCCTAGCCTATGGGAGGCAGGCTTGGGGTAGTCACGGCACGGGCCCCGAGGACGGGTCGTGACAAATTGGTATCAGAGGTGGTCGGTTCTACCGCAGACTCTGATCTTTCTTCTATGTGAAGCAATATTGTTTAGTGTATTGGGTGTGGTTATCAGTCCAGGGAGTCCAGTGTTGGTGCGGCGGCCGACGTATCCGTACACCAGGACCTTGACTTCTGATTTCCGACTTAATGCATGAAAACATTGAATGCATATGTGTTTCAAGTTTTCTTTGTGATTACTTGTGTCAGCTCACCAGGTATACTGTTCTGACCGTGGCGCACTTGTTTCCTTTTCTGGATGGCCCCACGACGGCAGCCAGCAAGGGTTCCGAGAGTAGAGCGCGACGACAGCCCGCCGAGCGACGAGGCCTCGGTAGAGGGCCCGTTGACAGCAGAGGCACCAGCGATACCTTTACCTGTCGAGCCCCCGATGCTTCGAGCGCTGATCGCTGACGATGCACGACACCTCGGAGATCTGCACGAGTTCCAGCGCCAGTGACCACCCAGGTACCGTGGGGAGATGGACCCCCAGGCAGCTGAGGACTGGCTGGAGGTAGTCGTCCGAGTTTTCAGGCTAGTGAGGACACCAACAGACCTCATGGTGATCCTCGCGGCGAGCCTACTGCACGCAGCAGCAGGACGATGGTGGAGCTTGATGCTCCAGGTACACGATGAGGTCTCCCTCATCTGGACGAACTTTGAGAGCCTCCTCCGCTCAGAGTTCGTCCCGTCCACCCTCCGTGCGGTGCGCATTGATGAGCTTCTTCATCTGCGGCAGGGCAGCTTGACGGTCGCCCAGTACGCGGCGAGGTTCACCGACCTTTCTTTCTACTCGACAGACATGGTACGGGACCCCTTCTTCTGGGCCCGGACCTTCGAGCAGGGTTTGAGACATGAGATTAGGGCATCGCTGATCTCCCTCAGCATCCCGACCCAGGCAGGAGTGCTAGAGCGATCCCTTCTAATTGAGAGCTTTCTGGCTGAGTCCACAGCGAGACCTACCGCAGGGTGGAAGGTAGCAGAGACTTCGGCAGCTGGTATTCGACGGATGACTCAGGGTTCCAGGCAGACCAGACCTTCCGGCAGACGACCTCAGGACACTGGCTTAGCATTGCGGGGCACACAGCGCGGGGCCAGTCTTCCGAGAGGCAGGCAGTGCTACTCCTGCGGCGGGCAGGGCCACATGGCTCGTGACTGCCCGACCCCCCGTACCGAGGAGCAGCAGACGGTGGAGGTGCCACCCAGGCAGAGGCAGAGGGTCAACCGTGGTGGTCCGTAGGGAGGAGGCAGACGAGGCAGAGGAGCTGGCCGAGCAGCGGGTGGTGGGCGATGCTTTGAGGCTCTGCCACCACCACCACTAGGAGGCCCGCCCCGACCACAGGGAGCTGGTGGGCAGAGACAGGCACAACTCCAGGCAGTGGAGGCCTACGACCATGGCGCGCTAGAGATGATTAGAGGTACGATCTGTGTCTATTCCACCCTTGCTGCAGTTCTTATAGACACAGGAGCGAGTCACTCTTTCATAGCTGCTGCCCTTGTTCGGAGCTCGGAGATTCCGACAGAGCTGTTGGCTCGATCCTTACAGCTAGAGACTCCTACGAGAGTAGACTCGATGATTACGCACTGGTGCCGGTAGTGTGAGCTTACCCTAGGAGGCGAGAGCTTCGGCTGGTATCTTCTTGTAGCGGCGTCGAGGCCTTACGACGTCATCTTGGGAATGGATTGGTTATCTACGGTCCATGCACAGATTGACTGCATTAGGCGCAAGGTGCGATGTGTGCACACCGACGGGAGCAGGTTCACCTTCACCGACGAGAAGGGAGCCTTTGCAGCATAGGATGGACTTCCGCAGAGGAGAGGACAGCCCATCACTCATCAGCTGTCTAACCTCATCCTTGGAGCAGTTGACGTGCGGAGTCCTAGTTTTCTTGCAGTGGTGGATCAGTATGCGGATGTCTTCCCCGATGACGTTCCAGGGCTACCTCCTTGCAGAGAGGTAGACTTTTATATTGATCTGTACCCCGGGACAGCCCCGATATCCACTCCAGCATATCGGAGGGCCCCCGCCGACCTTAGAGAGCTACAGGTACAGTTGGAGGACTTGCAGGAAAGGGGTTCATCCGACCCAGTGTTTCACCCTGGGCTTCCCCGATTTTGTTCGCCAAGAAGGCGGACGGGAGCTTGCGATTGTGTGTCGACTATCTTCGCCTGAACTAGGTGACAGTGAGGAGCAAGTATCCGCTACTGAGGATTGATGACCTCTTCGATCATCTCAAGGGAGCTTGGTGGTTCTCGAAGATAGACCTCAGGTCAGGCTATCATCTGCTCAGAGTTCGAGATGAGGACGTGCAGAAGACAGCCTTCAGGTGTCGGTATGGCCACTATGAGTTCTTGGTTATGCCTTTCGGCGTAACCAACGCTTCAGAAGTGTTCATGAGACTCATGAACAGGATCTTCCAGCCATACCTCGATCGATTTGTCATGGTCTTCATCGACGACATTTTGGTGTACTCGACCACCGAGGAGGAGCACGCCTACCACTTGCGAGTTGTACTAGACACACTCCGAGAGCACCAGCTTTATGGAAAGCTCTCGAAGTGCCAGTTTTGGTTACGTGAGGTCCACTTCTTGGGGCACGTCATTTCTGAGGCGGGAGTTGCAGTGGATCCCGCGAAGATCGAGGCAGTACTAACTTGGGAGCCACCCAGGAGCGTGACGGAGGTGCGGAGTTTCTTGGGTCTAGCCGGATACTATCGAGGATTCGTGCCGGACTTCTACAGAGTTGCGGTGCCACTCTCAGCTTTGACGAAGAAGGGGAAACCCTTTGTGTGGTCAGACAGTTGTCAGCAGAGCTTTCAGGAGCTGAGGCAGAGATTGACCAGCGCACCTATCTTGAGGTTGCCTGAGGAGGGAGTTGGATACGTAGTCTACTACGATGCATCAGGGACCAGACTCCGGTGTGTCCTGATGCAGGAGTGGGCCGTGATTGCCTATGGATCATGTCAGTTGAGGCTGCATGAGCAGAACTACGCTACCCATGACCTGGAGTTAGCAGCAGTGGTCTTCGCTCTGAAGACATGGTGGCACTATCTGATGGGCGAGCGCTTTATAGTCTTTTCTGACCACCAGAGTCTCAAGTACATCTTCTGGAAGAAGGACCTGAACCTGAGAGAGTGGCGATGGCTCGAGTTTCTCCAGGACTATGACTTTGAGATAGTCTATACTCCTAGGAAGGGGAACATGGTAGCTGATGCCCTCAGCAGGAGGACGGGCATCCAGCTACTTGAGGAGGCGATAGAGCAGCTAGCCGCTTTGCAGATATCCTTCGTGGATAGGGACGGAGCAGCCTTCCTTCAGTCTCTCACATCTCTCCTCCACTTCTACAGCAGGTCAGAGAGGCTCAGCATGGGGACGCTGACTGTGAGATGCATGCACAGATATCCTCAGGACAGGCACCTGATGGTTTCTCCCTTGGAGAAGATCATGACTTCCTTTTTAGAGGACGTACCTTGGTACCAGTCGCTTTACGAGAGGAGGTGCTGAGAGAGTTTCACACTTCTCCTTTGGCGGTACATCCTGGAGTGGTGAAGATGTACCAGGAACTCAGACGACAGCACTTGTGGCCGGGCATGAAGAGGGTTGTGGCAGAGTTCGTTCCACGGTGCCTCACCTGCCAGCAGGTGAAGGCAGAGCATCAGGTACCAGCAGGCTTGGTATAGCCCTTGGAGGTCCCGGAGTGGAAGTGGGACGGGATATATATGTACTTAGTGACTGGAATTCCATGCACTTATAGAGGTCACGACTCCATTTGGGTGATTGTTGACCGAATCACCAAGTCAGCACACTTCTTACCCATCCGAGAGCAGGGATCAGTGGAGATCATGGGGAGTCTCTACTTTCAGGAGATTGTACGGCTTCACGGTGTGCCATCGACTATCGTCTCTGATCGGGATGCTCGCTTTACTTCCCGGCTTTGGAAGGGGTTGTAGGAGGTGTTCGAGACGCGGCTACGTCTGAGCACCGCCTTTCACCCTCAGACGGATGGTCAGACAGAGAGGACCATTCAAACCCTCGAGGACATGCTCCGCGCATGTGTCCTCGACTTTGGTCACAGCTGGGAGGACCACCTACCCTCGGTGGAGTTCGCGTACAACAAAAACTACCACTCCACCATCGGGATGGCACCAGACGAGGCATTGTATAGCAGGCCTTGCAGATCGCCTTTGTGTTGGACAGACCCTGGGGAGTCAGCACTCGTGGGACCAGAGATGGTCCGGGCCACGACAGAGAAGGTCCAGGTCATCCAGGAGCGGATGAGGACAGCTCAGAGCCGGTAGAAGTCATATGCTGATAGGAGGTGGAGGCCACTAGAGTTCGAGGATGGCGACCATGTCTTCTTGCGGGTCTCACCTCGACGTGGTTTGTGGAGATTTGGCCGAGGTGGCAAGTTGTCTCCATGCTTCATCGGGCCTTTCCAGGTCCTCGGAAGGATTGGCGAGGTGGCTTATCGTCTGGCTCTGCCACCTCAGTTGCACCGGATGCACGACGTCTTCCACGTATCTCAGCAGAGGAGATACGTGCACAACCCGACACACATCATTGACCATGGGGAGCTAGACGTGGATGATGGGTCGACTTTTACGGAGGTCCCGGTGGAGATAGAGGATCGACAGGAGCGGGTCCTACGTGGGCGATCGATTCCTCTTGTGCGCGTCAGATGGAAGCACGGGAACCTCCAGGAGAGCACATGGGAGCGGGAGGCTCAGATGCGTGCTCAGTACCCATATTTGTTTCCCTAGTTCATGATGTATCTTTACGGGGACGTAAACCCGGAGGTGGGAGTAATGTAAAGACCCGTAAATTTCAAGGAAATTGTTTTCTTAATTTTCTTGGGAATTTTACAAGAGCGCAGTCTCTGACGGCACCTGATTATGAGGCCCGGTGTGCCCGGAATCATTTTCCGATGTTTGGCTTGGGTACGTTCAGTGAACGGATGAGCGGGTTTTTCTAACTTTTGAACTGGTGCCCGGAATCGAATTCTGAGGGCACCGAAAAAATCGAAGTGCCGGTATTCGCTTAGAAACGCCTCTTCCGGAGTTGCATTTCCTCGGGTGTGGTTTTTAATTTTTGGGCTTAAGGTTAAGAAATAAAATAATTTTACGACAACTTTATTTTATTTCACTTAAGCCACTTGGAAGCCACTTGAAGCCACTGAAAGACGGCTTAAACTGAGTTGATATAGATAGGATGCTATCCAAAAATATCCTACCCCCTTGGTAGGATATTTGTGAGGTGGGGCCCGCACGAGCCCTGTCGTTTCTTTCTGCTAAGTAACGCACCCTTGAAAACCCGTCATTATGAAAGTAAACTGACGCATTTTCTTAAATTCTTAATAGACCATTTAATTGGGCGGTTTATTTCGTGAATTAAATGATCTGTTACTTTCGTTGAATTAATACAACGAATTGATGGGTCGTTACTTACCCTTTTTCGTTTGTTGGCGTAATAATAAAAATAAGACCAACATGTCTTTTTGGAGGATTACACGTTGAGAGGCTTTAGAGAATCCTTGAGCCTTCATCCTCCTTCGCGAAGAACGTGATGAACTCGAAGAACGCCGACCTCCGACGAAGAACGTCGAACCTGTGGAAATCGAAGACGCGACGCCGTGATCCGCGACGCCGACGTTCCCTTCCTGCAACATTCTTCTACGTCGTCTCTTCCTCCGTGATGGATCTTTGATCGGCTGCTTGAGGTAAGAGTCTTGGATTTTCTTTTTTTTAATCTACTTTGTGGTTTTTACCAAAACACAGATTCAATTATTTAAAATTAAATCTGTTGTTCTTGGTCCGTTGAGTTCGCCGACTCAACGCCGGATTCTACGACGACGCGACGCCTTTCCGTGACGACGCGACGATCCCCTCCTTCCGCGACGAACAAATCCGCGAAGAACGTGTGTTCGATGACGACTACGAGGTAGGGATTTTATTTCTAGAATTGCCCTTACTTTCCTGTGTTGTTTCCATTCAAGAATGAAGAACCTGATTCATAAACAATTTTTATTCCATTAAAAATTGTTGATTCATGCATTGAATTTTATTCCTCCAGTTGTTTATCTCTAACGCGGAGGGTGCGGGCCAAACGAAAACGGCCCGACAACCCTCTGTCGTTCTTCATTGATGAACAGATTTGACGGGCGAGGACGGAACACGCCGCAACGGAAGTTTGATGGTTCCGCAGTGAAGAACGAGTCCCTGGAGGAGCAGTGGCGCAGACAGGAACAGATTCGGACCACCGGAGCGACTTCGGTGGCCCGCGAAAGCCGCCGCCGGCGCGGGTCGCCGGCGCGGCGGCGCCGGCAGCCGGGAGCGGAGGCGCCTCGGCACGCCGCCGGACAAGGCCGCCGCGGCAGAAGCCGCATCCGGTTGTCCGAGCGACACCCCGCGGGTGCCGCGGGGTTGTCCCGCGGGGGTGGCGGCTCCCCCCCGCGTCGCTCGGCTGTCCAGAGAGACACCCCGCGGGTGCCGCGGGGGTGTCACGCGGGGGTGGCGGCTCCCCCACGCGCCACTCGGCCGAGCCGAGCCAGGCTGGCCGAGCCAGGCCGGTCCGACCGGGTTGACCCGGTTCGGCCGACCCAAGGGGGGGAGGGGGGAGGGCCGGCTCGGCCTGGGCCCGGACCCCCCCGTCTTCGGATGGTTTTCGTTCAAATGCCTGTAACATGAGCTACGGGCCTCCAAACGACTCGCCGTCAGCGGCAACGCGATCCTTGGACCGAGACGGTCGTTTTGGTATATCGCACTCATGGTTTAGGAATATATTGGGTTCGTCCGGGTTGGTTCGTACACGAAACCAATCGGGCCCTCGGAGCGGAAACGCTCATATCTTGAGCTTCGGACGTCCAATCGACGTGTCGTCGACTTTGTTGATTTCCTCTAAGTGAGACGAATCGTTTGGCATACTCCGCCTATGTTTTGGACGCTGGTAGAGTACGGTCGGGTTGGTTTTTCCTTAAAAACCAACCGGGCCCCTGGGACGAAAAAGCCAATAACTCTCAGACCGGGCGTCCGATCGACGTGCCGTCTGCGACGTTGAGTTCCTTTTGGTGATACGGAACTTTTGGATACATGAACTTCGGACTTTGTGTCAGTTGATGTATCAGCCTCTCGGCTCGTGGAGCAGACCCTCCTGAACGAGCTTGCTGTGTGCGGGAACCCTAGAGCTGGTTGCGACTGCTACTTCGACAGTGACGACCGTGCAGAGATCCTCAGTGGACTGCGACGACGACTGTGCAGAGATCCTCAGTGGACTGCGACGACTACTGCACTCAGCGATCCTACGTGGATCAGTGCTACAGGTCCTGTGTGGGCCCGATCCTGTGTGGGTCAGTGCTCAGCGGTTCAGTGTGAGCTAGCGCCTTCAGGTCCTGTGTGGGCCCGATCCTGTGTGGGTCTTTGCGGGGGTTAGTTACCTATCGATCCTTTGTGGGTCCGACAACTTAGATGGATCAGTGATCATCTTTATCGTCATCCGAAGAAGTATACCTGTGTGAGTTGAATCTTGTGTTACTCTCCTTTGTGGATTGTGTTGATCTATCCTGTGTGGATTTACTGTTTACTCTCCTTTGTGGATTGTGTTGAGCTATCCTGTGTGGATTTACTGTTTACTCTCCTTTGTGGATTGTGTTGTTCCATCCTGTTTGGGTTTACGTTTGCTTTCCTGTGTGGACTGGGTTGTGCTTGGGCTCGGACGTTGGAGCCGAATGGGAATTGATGACTTAGGTATATGTATGGGTATATACCTAAGTTCTGTCAGATGTTACTTCGTGATTGTATCTTTCCTTTGTGGTTTATCCTTTGTGGATTTCGGAAGACCTTCGGGGATCTCGGGTCCCTACTGAGTAGCTTATACTCACCCCTGCACGGGCTATGCCCGCACTTTGTTGTGTTGGTTGCAGACGACGGACAGCACTGATCGTGTTGGAGGCGTGCGGAGCAGGACGGTACCTGGAGGTGGACCACTGGGCGGGGTGTACTCAGAGCGGTCAGGTGGACCCGAGGAGCAGTGGAGGCTATCTGTACCCACCCTTCAGGTGGGACTTCCAAAGGACGGCTCGACGCTGCGGCTTTTCTTTTCAGTTGTTGTTTTTCCTTTCAGTTTTACTTTACAGTTGGGATTGTATTTCCGGCCCCTTTTACTTTCAGTACAGCTTGTACAATTTTTACTTAGTGTTTACTTTTCCGCTTGCTTACTCTGTGGTGCTTGTTTACTTTTCAAAGGTAATGCCTTCCCTTTTTACTGGGATTTACGCCTTGGTGCTAGTCGCCAGCCCCTGGCCTATGGAAGGCAGGCGTGGGGTAGTCACGGAACGGGCCCCGAGGACGGGTCGTGACACGGGTCGCCTCGGTTCGAGCCGACCTAGGGTGGGTTGGTCCGGGTCGGACCAGGCCCAGACCACCCCCCCCCCCACTTTCGGACCGTTTTCGGTTAAACATACATAACTTGAGATGTGGACCTCCGATCGATGCACCGTTAGTTGTGTAGGAAGCCTTGGATTGGGACGGGAATTTTGGAATATTGAAATCAAGGTTTTGGCGAAGTTTTGATATGGCCAGGTTGGTTCGAACCTGAAACCAACCGGGTCCTCGGTGCGGAAACGCTACAACATAAGGACCAAACGTCTGATTGACGTACCTTCAATTACGTTTCTTTCCTTTTGATGAGATGGTTCTTTTGAAATACACCACCTGATGTTTGGATGTAGTTGTAGTATGGTCAGGTTGGTTTTAGCTTTAAAACCTATCGGGCCCCTGGAACGGAAAATCCAATAACTCTTAGACTGGATATCTATTTGACAAACTGTCAGCAGCATTGGTAATCACATTAACAGAAGGTTCATTTGGTTATACCACATGGGAGTTCTAGGTACATTTGAGATATGGTCGGGTTGGTTCGTACACAAAACCAACCGGGCCCCCGGACAAAAGGCTAATAACTCACAGACCGGGCATCTGATTGACACGTTGTCTGTTGCGTTGAGACCCCTATGACAAGGTTGTCCTTTGTGATACTTATACATGAGTTTTCATGAAACTTGGAGTATCGACCAGTAGATCTTGGACCGGATCCTCCTAGAGACGAGCATACTGAGTGCAGATACCTAGTAGTTGTAGACCTGATGACTGCTTGACCGATTCGACTCAGAGTGATTCGATTAGCCCAGTGGATAGAGTGCCCGGTTTGGCGGCAGACCCATGGCAGACAGAGCGCCTAGTTTGGCAGTAGACATACGGTACTCGACAGGAGGAGTACCTCTGACGGCTATTAGGGGGAGCGCCCGGTTTGGCGGCAGACCCACAACGGAGGAGCGCCCGGTTTGGAAGCAAACCTGTGTTACTTCACAGGAGGTGTACCTCAGCAGTTTAAAGTTAGTGAGTAGTGCCTCGGAGACGCGACATGGACACTGTACTCAATATAGGAGGAGTTCTCCAGCAGTTTAGGTTTCGTTAATGAAAATCCTTGTTTTTGCTGAGTCAATGACCTTTGTGTTTCTCTCGTGATTGAGATGGGTTACTTGATAACTTAAGTATATGTATGGGAATATACCTAAGTAAAGGTTATCTGTTGAGATATTTCATTTTGTTTATCCTTGTTGGATTTAGTGAGACCATGAGGGTCTCAGGGTCCCTAATGAGTATCGTTATACTCACCCCTGCACAGGCTATGCCCGTACCTCGTTGTGATGGATGTAGACAATTGACAGTGCTAACCGAGGCAGAGTGTACGAGGACTGGACGGTACCCAGATGTGGACACTCAGAGTGACGGCACACGGAGCAGACCGTTAGACATGGAGTGCTGAGGAGGACATTTGTACCTACCCTTCAGGTAGGAACTAGGAGGACGATCCAAGAGCTGCTTCCATCTTCCAGTTGTTTGTCTTTTCAGTTGTACTTTCATTCAATTGTAGTTGTACCTTTCTGTTGGGCTTGTATTTCGAAACCCTTTGTACATTCAGTACACTTGTTATACTTCTTTACTTAGTGTTTTCTTCCACTTTTACTTTGGTTGTGTGTTTTTACGTTTTATAAAGGCAATGCATTCCCAGTTTTTAGGGAGTTACGCCTTTGGTGATAGTCGCCAGCCCCTGGCCTATGGAAGGCGGTCTTAGGATAGTCATGATATGGGCCCCGGTGGACAGGTCGTGACAACAACACCCATAAGATGTTCTATCTAGTCATTTACATGTTTTTTTACTATATATCATATCACATAGTTAGAAATTTATGGATTCATATTTTTTCATTGGAAATATTATCCTAAATAATTTTACAACATTGATTTAATAGGGTGTATAATGAAATATAAGTTATGAGAATAATCTATAAAATACCTCTCTATTTCATGTACTTAGGGAACACATAATCATTTTCTGAACATAAATACACCATCTTATAAGATTAAGTCTTCCAATTTCAAATCATTCAAGGATTCAATGACCTTTTTTAAAACACTTTTTGTCTTATTGTGATATATTTATCATATATAGTAATTATGGTTGAGAAATAATTGTGAAAATTAATGACTCATTACATTCCATAGTAATTTCTATATATATAATTTTTTAATCTATGAAAATTTAATCATTTTCCTTCCTTATATGGATATTAACTTAAATAATTTCATAATGTTTAATTTTAAGAAATTAATTCACTTTATTACATTGTTTGGATCATTACAGTTTATATTTTTAGAAAATTATATCATTACTCCTACATAGAAATCCCATGTATTACAAAAATTACACATCCACTAATTATAAATTTTTTCCATAATATAAATATTTTTAAATGAACCACAATTTCCATTCGTTAGAAAGTTTCATGAATTTCCACTTGACATCTTCTTTATTCAAACCCATCCCTTAACTGAAGAAAAAACATTTGAAAATTTTAGATGATAAAAAACCTCATTAAAAATAGAATAAAATGATAAAAATAAAATTTTTATTCCATTTCAAGATAATTAGATTTTATATAATATTTTTCCTTTAAATTAATAAACATTGATATCAAATAATAATTTTTTAAACATGACATCATCTTGATTACCAAGCAGTTTTTCAAATAATTTTTTTTAATAAAATAGAAATTCAAAATCATATTCATGTTTTTTTCATAAAAAATGATAAATAATGAAAAAAATAAAAAAATTACAATTTAATCATAAAGGGCATAAACATTAAATTATGGAAATGTTCATTTTATTACCATAGGAAGCTAAAATATTTTCGAGAAAACACATTAGACATTATAGAAAATCATGTAGGTTCCTTAGGATATCATCTTTATATAACCCATAAAATATCCACTTCATGAAATTTTACAATAACCCTAATAAGAAACCATACAAATTGAATAACCTACTCAATTAAATCCAACATAATTCTATGGAGAACATAATCATTAAAAATGAATTAATGGGCTATATTTGGCTTAATCTTTATCATATAAAATTTACAATGACTATAACATACATATAACACAATGAATAAATTATTTCAATATAAAAAATTATTTAACACAAATGTAGATGCAAATTCTAACTTTACATAATAATAAGGATAAAAAATCTTTTTTCTTTGAAGAAGATTCAACCAAAGAATCCAAAATAAATGTGAAATGGGATATAATTTTAAAAAATCATTAATTTATATATAGTAATATTCTTAAATAATAATTGTAATAATGGTTTGAAATTAGGCTCAACTCATATACTTTTAAAAAAATCTTTTCACACTTTTATAAAAAATTTAAAAATATGCCATTTGAAAATTGTTTAAAAAACTTATTAATGAATGTAATACATGGTTTCTAATAAATTAGAAGGTATATTTCAATATTTTATTTACATACTTGAATAAATTTTAAGAACATTGATGTCAATGAATATTTCAAGAAAAACATTCAAAATTTTAAAATATTGTTTTAATGAAAAATCCCTTACGAATTGATAAATTTAGGACCAATGAACATTATTATGAAATAAAATTTAATTGATTTTTGAAAAAACAATATGTAATGCCCCGACCCTAGTTACCCAGAGTTGGTGAATTATTTTAATACATCAGCATGATTACAAGGAATAAATTCTTGAAGGACCGATCAGTTTAGTAGTCTTGAAAATAGATTACATACATGAATGTTACATTACAAAATAGAAAAATAAAACACAACATAAATGATCCTCTGATAATGCCATTAATTCCCTATCTTAATCCTACTTATCAATCATAATACACTTCTTGGAATACTGGGAAAATAAAACAAAAGAAAGGGGTGATCTCAAACGCTTAGTAAGGGTAAGAAATACAATGGAAGATAACATAAACATTAGGCATGGTAAATAATTGAAAACACGTTCCTTTAAAAATAATAAACATGTACACATTACGGCAGGAATATGAGCAGAGTAAATAATTCCATAATTAAACATAGTCATGGGTATTCTACTTGTCAATCAACCACATGAACCATCAATATTATTTTCATAATGATGGAATGTATAATGACATACATTCTGAAACATTTTCTCAAGGCCTCGGCCAAGACGTCTAAAAATGATTAAGGCCTCGGCCAAAACCATATATCAAATTGGGAATGGCCTCGGCCAATTCCACATCTAATTGTATCATGAGACCTACTGATGCATCATGGAACTATAAAGGGCTCCACCCATCACTCACAATGTCCAATACATTCTTTATAATAAAAGGTTGAAACATAACATAAACATTTGTATTAAAACAAACATAAGAAATGTCAATACATTATCCCTAAACCATGAATGGTATAAAAATAACACATACACAGTCAAACATATCACAAAACCTTCAATACAATATGGAAGATTTGTATCATAATAAATCAACTTCAAACAAGTTTAAAATCCATCAAAAGATGTTTACATAGATGAAAATGATTTGTAAAACTCTTTGAGATAAATATCCCTTTTTCATGGACACATTTAAAGTCACACAGTTTATAAAGGAAGACATTTAAAGAAATTTTTGAATCAATGTTTCCCAAACCACTTTGAAACTTTGGAAAGTAATTAACATTTTAAACATTCATGTCCATATAAATAAGTCCTTAAAACCATTTTGAACACATGGACATTAATGGGAATGGTTTAGATGAATAAATCTTTAAAACATTTAAAATGATGATTTAGTAAAAAAGTACCTTAAAAGAAACCCCTTAAAAACTATTTTATGAAACATGTACATGGATAGAAAATATGTCCCTGTAGATACTTACATAAAAACAAACTCGGATAATAATGAGATTGCTAAATTAACCCTTACCTTTCACTTTCCTTTGGTCGAGGGTATGTTTAACCTCTTGTATAATTACCAAAGTATGTTATTAAATTATACCAGAACCATATTCATATTTTTTATATCATACATGATTCATTTATGACTTTATACTACCTATTTAATAATGATTTCCATGTTGAATTAACATTTCGGGTGATAATTGCTTTCTTTATCGTATGTGCTTTAACTTGTTGTTTTTGATCGTATCATTTAGATCATGATTTACATACATATATAATATAACACATGATCTAGATGACATATATATTTAGAATATAAATATATATAATAGATAGATATATGAAATGGAAAACACCGTTTGTGGAGACGGTAGGTCGTAAGTACGCATAAACGTTGTTTTCGTTTTCATGTCGTATTGAGTGGAAGTAAGTGAATAAGATATATGTTAGTACATACATATATATATATATATATATTCAGTACCATTATTATGTCATATATTACATACTTATTTATAATATATATTTTTATAATCATCGTTGAATGGTGAATATAGAAATGAATGTCATCGCATCGTGGAGATGGTAATCCCTACGTACACACAAGCAACAATATCATTATATTGATGGTGAAATCGTATGTAATTGGATGGTATATCATATATAAAAAATAATTAAAAACCTTCATTATATTGATGGTGAAATTGTATGTAATTGTATGTTTCAGTAAAAAACTACCTATAAATAATCCCCTTGAAAACTATTTTATGAAACATGGACATGGTTAGTAAATATGTCCCAGTAGATACTTAGGTAAAAACTACCTCCGATAATAATGAGATTGCGAAATTAACCCTTTCCTTGCACTTTCCTTTGGTAGAGAGTACATTTAACCTCCTATATAATGAACATAGTATGTTATTAAATTATAACAGAACCATATTCATATTTATTATATCATACAAGATTCATTTATGACTTTATACTACCCATTAAATAATGATTTCCATGTTAAATTAACATTTCGGTTAATAATTGATATCTTTATCGTATGTGTTTTAACTTTTAATTTTTAATCGTATCATTTAGATCATGATTTGAATACTTCCATAATATAACCTAGGATTTATATATCATATATATTTAGAATATAAATATGTATAATAGATTGATATATGAAATGGAAAACACCAGTTATGGAGACGGTAGACCATATGTACGCATAAATGTATTTTCCATTTTCATATCGTATTGAATGGAAGTAAGTGAATAAGATATATGTAAGTAAATACATATATATATATATTAATTATATTTATTATTTCATATATCACATATTAATTAATGATATATATTTTTATAATCATCATTGAATGGTGAATGTAGAAATAAATCTCATTACATTGTGGAGATGGTAATCCGTACGTACGCACGAGCGACAATATCATTATATTGATGGTGAAATACTATGTAATTGGATGGTATATAATATATAGAGAATAATTAACATTTTATATTTATTATTTATATCAGTTATACTCATTATTATACCCATCCTAATAATAAAGTGTTTGAATAACAAACTACACCATAACGTGGAGACGGTAAGCCGTATGTACGCATGTATGGTGACTTTGTCATTTTTAGGATGGATAGAATAATGAATATGGTTGTACCATTTTGATTATAACATCACAGTATATAGAATATAATGGAGTTATTATTTTAGAATGTAAATAACAAAGAAAGAGGAAGTGGAAGAAGAAATGAACTTGAAAGAGGTTGTGAAATATTTACCTCTTCTTCGGGTTCTTCCGTTTAATTTTATCTAAAGGGCTCAATAGGTCGGCATAATGATAAAACGTAGACTTCTAGGATGAATGTAGTAATGTTGGGTGCATTTTAAGGTAGGGTTTGGATAAGACAAATGGCTTTGGATGTGTGAAATTAAAATATTGGGAAGTACTCTTTTATAAGAGAGGTGAGGGTCACTTTAGGAAAAGCATGAAATATTATTTTATAATAAAATAATTTTCATTTTATAATGGCTCAAAAATGAATTATTTATAAAATGAGGTGGGTATGGGCCGAAAATCATTCATAAAATAGGTTTTAGACAGGTTTATATCATCATACTAACATTATCTTTTAGATTTAACTCTTAGTTAAATAGTTTTACATTTCTATGTGTCTTTGTGTTTTTATATTATATGGTCGATAAACATACCATAACAAGACAAGAGAACCCCATGTGGTTTATTATTAATATATATAAACGTATATAAGTCATTTGGCCTAACCTCATATTTTTAGGATTAATATATCAATTAATAATATAGTATTTGTTTTAAAAACTCAATTATGTCAATTTTAACACTTTTTAGTATTTGATTTTTATGAAAGACATGAAAACATTATCACTTGAAATAAAATTTATTTAACAAACCCTAAAATTTCATATTAACCTAGAAAATTAGTTTAATTTATCATAATTCTCAATTTACATTTATTAAGATATTTATAATATCAATTATTTTAATATTTCATTATTAATGTAATAACTACATCATCATTGTGTCATAAATAAATTAAATTATTTAATTTCAAAAAATTATAAATAAAATTCCATTATGTAGGAAATCATTTTATCTTTGTAATGAATATTTATAGTCAAATTTATATTGTGTGAAATCCTATATTAAAAATGGTGTAGTTATTAAACATTGAAGTTAACACTTTTAACTCTTCTTTAAATAAAATAATAATAAATGTCCTAATCTAATCCAAGGGGACCAAATAGGATCATATTTTATTCCTAAGGTTTTTTTGGCATAATTACACTTATCTAATAGAATTTGTACATGTGTTAGGTAATTATAATATCATTTTTACCCTTAATTACGCTATTTACTTTTAACCGTGGTACATAAAAGTCAAAAGTTACTATTCACCAAAAAATCATCTTATTGACCCATATTTTACTTACTAATATTAACCTTGTCTCTCGGAGTTTTAAAATTGAACTCATAGAAGTGGTAAAATTAAGTTTTATGCAAATTTGCGAATTCTCCTAGGAGGTCGGTAAAAGAGGATAAAAAGTTCAATAAAATTTAATACATCTAATTTTATTAAAAAATGACTCCAATTAATTACATTGAACTTATATAGGAATTATATATCTATTTTGGCTTAAAATAAATTTAAATAAAATAAATAATTATTTAAATAAAAAGTCGGTTTTAAATAGTAACGCAGTGCTTTTTAGTGTTCATCAAAAACTGAATGTTTTCAAAAGAATAACAAATATTCACCCCAAGCTAATTTTGATTTTCTGAATTCAAAAATTAAGTCTATTTTACCAAATTCAAAACATATAAGTTGCATTAATTAATTTAAAATTAATTCCCATTTTCATAACCAAAAATGGGTTTTAAAAAAGTAAATACTATCAAAAGATTGACATGTGTTTATGTCAAATTTAAATGTGAAATTTCATATAGTGACCTAAATTGTATTAGATTATAAAAATATAATCTAGTTATACTTGGAAACCTTTCAAATGCGTAATTTAACACTATAAATTATTTTAATTAAAAAAAGTTGTTTTCAATTAAAACATAGTATTTTTCACTATTCGTCAAAATATGAAAGTTATCAGACCTATACCCAAAATTTATCCAAACTAAACTTTTATGTCCTACTTATAAAGAAGAATTTAATTTTATTAAATTGAATATAAAAAAGTGTCAAATATTGGTTTTAAAAAGGGTTCACCATTAAAAGGCGGTAAAGTTGTATTTTTAAAAAATACATCTTTTATCTGAAAAAATGAATTTGTTCTTATATTATAACTAAGAAACACATAATATGGATGTTAAAATTATATAGAGTATAAAAGATTCAAAATTTAGTTAATACTATTCATAACCGCTTTTTGAATGGCTAGTTTGGTAAGTTGTGGTGCGCTCGAACTCGGTGTTGCGTGTAGCGCAAGCTATTGAATTTCTTTAACAAGATAGCGTACTATGAAATCATGGTGTGTTCCATTATAAAATAGAGATAATATACTTTCAAAAGTTATATAATAAAAATAATAAAAGAATATAATTCATTAAAGTAACCTCAGCCACAATGATATTTAATTAAGACATGAAATACCTTAACATAAATACAATATGGAATCCCGCCTTTTTATTACATAACTTTTCATTACATTTTACATACAGACGATATTTAAAGTATAGTGTCTTGAAAATCAGGAACATAATACAAGAAAACAATAAAAAACATTCTTCTAAACCACTTGTAAGGCTTCATCATAGGTTCATCCTTTGTACATTTACTACATCTCATATCTTGGAGATAGACATCAAAGGAAAGGGTGAGCATAAGGCCCAGTAAGTGTAAACAAGGGAATCAATGTACTTGTGATACCAATAAGAACTTGAATAAAAAAACAAAGACATGAGAAATATAAGAATAAGAATATAATAAAGAAAAGAACTTGTAACATAACATGAATATGTGGCTACAACATTTCATTTAGACATTCATGAACATATCATCATGGTCCATCCACAAGGTGTCATAAAATTACCATGGTTATTCACCAAGGTATCGTAAAACATGTCATCTCTAAAGATTAATTCTTTATCCAATGCATTGGAGCGATATCAGGGGGCACCCTTAATATGTAGTTACTTTCATGTGAGCCACATAGATCATAATCAATTATCTCATAAATAACCCAAATAGATTCAATGAAATGGGTTTCATATCCAAATCATGACGTTTAAAAAGAGCATAAAAATAAATCATTATGTCATTTATAACCCATGGAAAGGGAGTTAGGGTTATATGTATGTCCATTCCAGAATAAAATATATCATATTTATATATTTATGAAGACTCATGGAAACAAAATAATTTTGGGTATTCACATAAATAAATAATATAATTTCTTGAGAGAAAGAGATAGAAATTTTGAGATGAAATTTATACAGCATAATAGCTATATAACATGGTTTTAGAAAACATTGAAAAGATATGGTACAGGGGTCACAAACTCATAAATAATTCATAATATAGTATGGGTACTGAATAAATCACGGTATGAATATTTTAATGAAATATCACATAAAAAGGAAACATGAAAGAAAAGAGAAGATGCGATTTCTTTTACAAGAAATTTGGCAGCCTAACAGCATCACTTAAAAATTTAGAAAACAAATTGATGAGAGTAGAAAGGGGTCTCTCAACAATTAAACATGAAATGGATATAAATGATAACATATAAGAACATACCCTAAAAATAAAGAGATGGAAATTAGAAGACACAACATAAAAGAAGTCATGACTTCAAAGAGGAGGGTGAAAGGATCCCTTACCTTAATGAGTAACTTTGAAATCATGAAGGTAGGTACCTTGGGGAACTTGAGGGAACCTTGGGAGGACTCCTTGGGAGGTAAATAGACCAGAACATCATTTGGGAGGATTTGGAAATGAAATTAATGAGGTAATGTCTTGGTATTTATAGGAGAAGTGAGGGGACAAAGCATTAATTGCCAAGGGACACCTCATCGGCGGTATTCGAAATCCATGGGCTTTCCCATGTTATTTCCCCACGGTATTTTCCACTTGGGACACCTCATACCTTATCTTACTATTTATAATTCTACCAGAATTATTGCCTAATTATTACATCCTTCATGATGTCATTAAACACTTGAAACTCAAAAACTATATTTTCACTATACACCAAAAACTAAACTTTCTCAGAAAATTCCCAAAAAGTCACCTTAAATAAATATTGATGCTTTGATTTCAAAAATTAACTCCATTTTATGAAAATAAGTTTCTAAATATTTTTAATTTAATTTTTAAATAAATACAGTATTCCCCGAAAAATCAATTGTTTCAGAAAAATCCAAAATATTCACCTTAACCAAATATTGATCCTCTAATTTCAAAAATGAATTCCATTTTATGAAAATAATTTTCTAAATATTTTTAACTTAATTTTTCAATAAAAACACTATTCACCCGAAAAAACTAATACTTAACCAATAATTTATGAAAATTTTATTTACCTATTTTATTGAATCACAATACATAATCAAGGTGCCTAATTTATATTAATACTTTCGTTAAGTGAAGTTACATAATCCATTTGGTCACATTACAAATCATAAGCGTAAAATCACTATTCATAAATTACTATTCATCAAAAATTATGTTGATCTTATTAGAATCTAAATTTCTTACTGAACATAAATGTAGAAGACCATTTTTTTGAAAATCATTACACATTATTAATTATTTAAGGTTTACATAAAAATTTTAAAATATCCTTTTTCTAAAATTCATCAATAATATGAATTCTATATTTATCTAGCCATTTGAAAATTCACAAACATCACCATAAGAAGAAATCACAATTTTTATTTAAATCAAAGGATTACACAAGGAAGTTATTGTCTCATTACATAGCCCCATATAACACCAGCATAGGACCTAAGAGTAAGGTGTGCTAGTGTGCTAGAATCTTGGGGTGGCTCGGCCAACATTGCCTGAGTAGTGATTTCTATCAGCTTGAACTTCTCACGAAGGTGATTCCATTCCATCTTCACACAATGATGTTTAGATTGGGTTTGGTCTAGAGAAAATTCCAAAGGTGATACCTCATCCCCAAGTTCCGTCAGATGGGCTTCAATCGACCCGAGACTACTGGATGGGGCCATCGAATCTTTTTTTTATATTAATTAATCAAGATCACTTGTATTTATAGACAATAATCGCAACATTTAGTTACCAACGGTCATATTGACCAACTGTCATATAACAGTCAAAACCCAATGGTCTCATTTTAATTATACTCATTTTATTAAATGAAATAGTTTTGTTGAGTATAAAATAAAATAACACACAAAGTTAGGAAACAAAATTTATTCCAAAATTCGGATCGTTACAATCTCCCCCCCCCCCCTTAAGAAATTGTGTCCTATCAGTTTTAAAATTGGGCTTGGAAATTTCATTGAAAGTCCCACATCAGAAAAACATTCAGTAAAAATATTACTTTAAAAGAAATAAATGGAAGTACAAAGATCACTCGAGTTAACCCATACTAGGATTCCATGTAGGAAAACATGGATATAGAAGAGAAAACAATGGGTCAAGTTCTGATGGAGAGTGATAGAAAACATCACTAGGAGAAAATTAACCAAAAGACTATCACAAACTTATAATGTGTTAAATGGTCTTTGATTACTCAGTAAGAAATGTAAACCAACAACATTTTTGTTTTTCATTCCTTTTCATACTTTTGAGTAATTCATTTACTACATAGAATAAAAACATAAGGAAATATACTTACCTTCAAGTAGAGTTTCATCCTTTAATAAGTTTCCACCAAGAATAATCTTTTCTCCAAACAATGAGAATTCAAAAAGACTTGGTCTCATCAAAAGTCCAATAATCATCTTCTAGAGAATCACATAATCCAAAAAAGAATAACTATATATTCCCCTTGTCTTTAGTCATCAACTAAAACTAAAATGGCTATTACGAGATCATATAATCTTGAAAAAGGATAATCCTTTATCAAAAGAAATATGACTATTAATCTAAAAAATTCAACAAAAGTACCCAAAGTTCCAGAAATACTATTCAATACAAAATCACCCTTAAAATTCTTCAGAATAATTCAAACTTATATTGGAACCCAAAACTTGGATGGATTTAATCACATAGTCTTCCCCAATAAATCTTAACATTTATCTCCAAATAACATTGACTAATATTAATCTATCATACTAAAGTGTAATTAACCTAATCACATATTCTCTATGCTAGGTTTTTCATTTTCCAAAAATAACTCAAATCACAATATGTTTTCAATAAATACATAAATTATTACCAAAGAAATCAACCATTCCTCCTCAATTTAAATCCTATGGTATTTTATTTCCCTTAGGCATATAGTACCTCAAAAGAGAAAACAACGTCCAAAATAACCTTTATCATTTAATCACGAAATCATTTTCTTGTACAAAGGATATCCATTTAATAAAACATAAGTTTCCAAAATCAACTTATTCTTGATCCATAAAAATAGCAGGTGCATTAGTCAGTTCGAAGGTCATAACAAAAAACTCATAATGCATGTATCTTGATTAGATGGATGTTTTTGGAATATCATCATTCATCACCCTCAATTGATGATAACAAGAATTAAGATCAATCTTAGAGAAGAATTGAGCCCCACGAAGTTGGTCAAATAAGTCATTAATTCTTGGAAGAGAGTATGTTTTCTTCACTGTGATCACATTCAGTTCTCTATAATCAATCGATAGCTGCATGGATCCATCATTCTTCTTCACAAAGAGAATTGGTTCTCCCTAAGGAGACACAATTGGTTGGATAAACCCATTATCCAAAAAATCTTGGATTTGTTTCTTTAATTCCTCTAGCTCCACATTTTCCATCCTATAGGGGGTCTTTGACATCAGATGAGATCCAGGTACGAGTTCAATGGGAAACTCTACCTCTCTTTCTGGGGGAGGTCTGGGTAACTCCTCAGGAAATACATAAATGTATTACTAGACGATGGGGACATTTTATAAAAGAACAAATCCTTCGTGAGAAACTTATTTCATTTACAAATATTTTTACTAATATTGATTTTATGTCTTAAAAATTCATGCTTAGAGAATTACATTTTTTTATAATTCCTTCATAATGATTCATAAAAAGCTTGTGGTTAACCAAACATATCACCCAGGAGTGTCATAACCAAGATTTCAGTAAGGCCCATTGTTGTGTACCAGTTTCTGTTCGAGAAAAGTGGTGTTTTCGGGATTTACCCCTATGTACTTCTGTGCCAGAGCCACCTCTACCTGCTCGTATCCAGACAGGGATGTATTTGTTTGATAAACCACTTACTCAAAACACACCAAAATTCCAATAATATTTCTTATATTTAAACCCTTCTATAGGTTTCTTCCTAAAGTTTTCATATCTTAATTTTCATAAATAACTAAACTATCCTTTGATACCAACTATGGCATCCTGCCTTTTTATTAAATAACTTTTCATTACATTTTATATACACGGATCTTTAAAGACTAGTGTCTTGGAAATCAGGAACATAATACACGAAAAAAACATAAAACATTCTTATAAATCACTTGTAAGGGTTCATCATAGGTTCATCCTATGTATATTTACTGCATCTCATATCCTAGAGACAGACATCAAAGGAAAGGTTGAGCAGAAGGCCTAGTAAGTGTAAACAAGGGAATCGATGTACTTGTGATACCAATAAGAACTTGAATAAAAACATTAAGGCATGAGAAATGGAATAATAGGCATATCATAAATAAAATTACTTGTAACATAACTTTAATATGTGACTACAACATTTCATTTAGACATTCATTAACATATCACCAAGGTACATCCCCAAGGTGTTATAAAATTACCAAGGTATCGTAAAACTTGTCATCTCTAGAGATTAATTCTTTACCCAATGAAATGGAGAGATATCAAGGCACACCATTAATATGTCATTAATTTCATGTGATCCACATAGATCATAATCAATCATCTCATAAATAACCCAAATATATTCAATGAAATGGGCTTCATATCAAAATCGTGACGTTTAAAAAGAGCTTAAAAATAAGATCATTATGTCATTTATAACCCATGGAAAGGGAGTGAAGTTTATATGTATTTCAATTCCAGAATAAAATATATCATCTTTATATATTTATTAACACCCATGAAAACGAAATAAGTCTGGTTATTCACATAAATAAACAATATAATTTCTTGAGAGAAAGAGATAGAAATTTTGAGATGAAATTTCTACAGCATAACGGCTATATAAAATGGTTTTAAAAACATTGAAATGAGAGGGGACAAGGGTCACCCACTCATAAATAATTCATAATACAGTATGGGTACTGAATAAGATCATGTTAGGAATATTTGATTGAAATACCACATGAATAGGAAACATGAAATGAAAGAGAAGATGCGATTTCTTTTACAAGAAATTTGGCAGCCAAACGGCTTAAATTAAAAATTCATAAAATGAATTGATGAGAGCGAAAAGGGGTCTCTCAAAAATTAGACATGAAATGGACATAAATGAGAACATATAAAAATATACCCTCAATATAAAGAGATGGAAATTAGAATACACAACATAAAGAGAGCCATGACTTAAAAGTGGAGGGTGAAAGGATCCCTTACCTTGACGAGTAACTTTGAAAGCTTGAATGTTGGAACCTTGGGAGGCATGGGGGAACCTTGGGAGGAATACATGGGAGTTAAAGAGACCATAACTTCGTTGGGGAGGTTTTGGAAATTAAATGAATGAGGGAATGGCTTGGTATTTATAGAATAAGTGAGGGGACAAAGCATTAATTGCCAAGGGACACCTAATCAGTGGTATTGGCAAAACCATGGGCTTGACCATGGTATTTTCCCATGGTATTGGCCACTTGAAACACCTCATACCTTATCTTACTATTCATAAGTCGGCCAAAATTATTTCATAATTATTGCATCCTTAATGATGTCATTAAACACCTGAAACTCAAAAACTGTATTTTTACTATTCACTAAAAACTGAACTTTCTCAGAAAAATCCCAAAAATTCACCTTAACAAAATATTGATGCTCTGATTTCAAAAATGGACTCCATTTTATGAAAATAATTTTCTAAATATTTTTAATTTAATTTTTAAATAAAAATACTATTCGCTGAAAATTCAACTGTTTCAGAAGAATCCCAAAAATTCACCTTAACCAAATATCGATGCTCTGATTTCAAAAATGAACTCAATTTTATGAAAATAATTTTATAAATTTTTGTAATTTAATTTTTAAATAAAAACACTATTCACCTGAAAAAACTAATACAAAACCAATAATTTCTGAAATAGTTATTTACCTAATTTATTGAATCACATTACTTACTCAAGGTACCTAAATTATATTAATACTTTCTTAAATGAGGTTACTTAATCCATTTGGTCGCATTGCTAATCATAAGCGTAAAATAACTATTCATAATTTACTATTCATCAAAAATTAAGTTGATTTGTTTAGACTCGAAATTTTTTACCGAACATAACTATAGAAAACCATTTTTTTAAAAATCATTACACATTATTAATTATTTATGGTTTACATAAATATTTTAAAATATCATTTTTCTAAATTTCATCAATAATATGCATATTATATTTATTAGGAAATTTTAAAATTCAAAAACATTACCATAAGAATAAATAACCATTTTTATTTAAATGAAAGGATTACACAAGGCAGTTACGGTCTCGTTACATAGCCCCTTATAACACCAGCATTGGATCAAAGTGTAAGGTGTGCTAGGGTGATAGAATCTTGGGGAGGCTAGGCCAAGATTTCTTGAGTAGTGATTTTGATCATCTTGAACTTCTCACGAAGGTGATTACGTTCCAGCTTCACACGATGATGTTCAGCTAGGGTTTGGTCCAGAGTAAAGCCAAAAGGTTCTACCTCCTTCCCAAGTTCTGTCATATTGGCTTCGATCGGCCCGAGACTACTGGATGGGGCCATCAAATATTCTTTCTATATTAATTAATAAAGATCAAATGTGTTTATAGACAATAATCGAAACATTTAGTTTCTAACAGTCATATTGACCAACGGTCATATAATAGTTGAAACCCAACGGTCTCATTTTAATTATACTATGTTTATTAAATGAAATAGTTTTGTTGAGTATAAAATAAAATTACACACAATGTTAGGAAACAAAATTTATTCAAAATTTTGGGTTGTTACATACAATGACTGTTGTATAGTCGTTAATTCATGAATAATAAAATTAATATATGAATAAACATTCATAATAAAATTATATATATTAATTCCATTATTATTATCCCTTTTATTTCATTTAGACCCAATATTTTTGTCATGACCCATCCCCCGAGGCCCGTTCCATGACTACCCTAAGCCTTCCACCTAAAGGCCAAGGGCTGACGACTAGCGTCGAAGGTGTTAACCTGCAAGTGTGAGGAATTTTCCTGAGTACCTGTACACACAAACACACTAAAACACATCCCAAAACACTGACTGATGGGAACTAGTACCACTAAAACAAGGATGAGTGCAAGTACTACTAAAAATAAGTGGTCCAGAATAAAAACCTAACAAAGAACTGAAAACAGCATGTACAAAAAGGAAACCCTGATGGCCATCTACAGAAAACCCCCACCTGATCGTGAGAGTAGTAAAGCTACTAGAATATGAATTATTATGTCATGTCCACCCAGTTCTACTGGGCCCCTCCTGGTCCTCGGCCACCAAGTCCACCGTCGAAGCATTCATCAGTCCCGTATCCCTAACCACCCCTAACGAAACACCAGTTGTCTGCACCAGACACCACACGTGCAGACAAACCCCACATAGGAGTGAGTTACATAGTACTCAGTAAGGATCCTAAAAAAAATTAAATACCAAACATCAACTCTCATGTAAATAATGAAACACAAGACAACTCACACCATGTATATTCTAGGGTAGTAACAGTATCATCGTTAGTCATATCGTCGAACACATCGACTGCTGGAGAACTCCTCCACTAGAGAGTACAGTGGGTCTGCCAAGTCACGAAGAGGTGGTTCCCACTATCCATGGACTTCTTACGTACTCCACCCCAATCACGTATTGTGTGCCTATAAAGTCATAGAGAGGTTCTTCCCACTAGTCATGGACAACTGAGGTACTCTTCCTAATCACAAACCATTGGCCTGAATAGTCAAATAGAGGTGTTTCCCATCATGGGATTTCAAAGTCACTGAGAGTTGCTTCCCATAGGGCCAAATGATAGCAGTCCTTCGGTCTCATCTAGTGGCTTGGTTTTGTACATAGTGTGCTTGGGGGAAAAATTCCCCAAGCCCTTTGTCGTATCCTAAAATGTCCAAAGTCACCATAGATCATTTCAAAATCTCTGCCGCATCGATATGGTCCCAACGCCGCAAATAGCTCATCAATCGGATGTGAAATTTGCAAGATATAGACGTTTTAGTCACCGGGGATCTGGTTGTGATGGGGCTTGGTCTGTCCTGGTCAGACCGACCCGACCAACTCGAAAACGGGGGGCCCACATACCTCAATTCATTAAGATGGACTCAACCTGACTTGCTTCTGGTTTAGGTCGGTCTGGTCCTACCTGGCCAGTAGGCCAGGCCCAATAGACCTCGCTGGACCTGGCCTGGTTGGCCGAGGGTCCAGCCCGAAGAGTCGCTCGAAAACTCAGACTTGTCTGGCCTAGTCCGAAGAGAGCTTGGGTTTGGCCTACCATTGTGGGTCCAGCCCACTAAATGCAGGTCTGGCCCACTAGTGTGATTCCGACTTAGTGAGCCACTGGTCCGGCCAGCTAGGTGGTTATTACCCTGCCCGGTTTGCCTCGCTGCACGCTGGCGGATGCCACGTTCGACTGCTACCATGTTCCCAATGGTCCCTGCAAGGAATATCCGATGTCGTGGTCATGAAATGGTCGAATATCACATGGGACGTGGGTTGAGTCTCGTCTGCGGCCCTCTAACGCAGTCGACCGACCGCATCTTCCACCTCCAGCCGTCTGCCCAGCCGGTGGCTTCTTCCGGTGATTCATGGCCCTTCATCTGACGCATCTTCGAGGCTCCCAACATCCCGCCCATGGTTGTTATTGTGTACCATCTCCTACAGTCATTAGTGAATTGACAGAATCTTCCGCGGACCACCAGTTCATCACTAGTGGTCTGTTCTTCGTGCCGCTAGTGCCTGCGTTCTTAAAAGAAGAATCTCTCCACCGTGACAGTCTCAAATCATCTGTGTGGTCGATTTCAGATTTTTTCCATGAAGAACACCCATGGAGGAGTGGCTCGGGCCTTATTGATTTCATCCAATGACCTCCGCATTAGAAGATTACACATAATGGAGGTCCAAGGATTTTAATTCGAACAACAATGATATTTCGATCGAGGATAAAGAAACCCCAAAGAATCCACACCCCAGTAAGAATGCACTATCTACAGATTAACCTATTCTTGGGTTAATCCACATCCATCATTTTGAATAGTAATGGGGAAACATTAAAATCTAGCAACCCTTATCTCTTACAATTCCCAATGCTGCGACGTTCATCCTCGAGGGATTAAGATGCCGACGTCGCTTCATGTCTCCGATATTTGAAAGGCATCAAAGATGATGAAGTTCCGCCAGTGTTCATCATTCTTATCTGGGGTGTAAGTCCACAGAGTTTTTCTAGGGAATCCCCCAAATTTTTAATCCATATTTCCCTAGTTCTTCGAACTATAAAGGGGATCGCATCGCAACATTCCAATTATGATGTGGCGTTGCATCATTATGTTGTTTTCTTTATGAAACTACATCGCTATTACACATCATAATGCATCGTTACACTACGATTTAATGATCCATTATTGAGGCTCATTAATGTGCATCATCACTGCACTACTGCTGCCCCATAGTGTCATCTTCTCCCACTCAAAAGTGAGAAAGAAAATAAAATAATTTTTTTATTTATTTTATTATTATTTTCAAAAAGTATGAAAACATAACTTTTCTTCTCGTCCCTTTCTGGCCAAAGTTAATTCATTTATAAGTGAATATTGATGTTCTTAATTCAACGGTGCCCTCAGATTTTTTATCGGATCAACAGTTAAAAATAAAGAAAATCCCGCTCGCATATTTACAGAATGTACCATAAAAAGAGTTCAAAATTCCATTCCAGGATCTCCGAACCTCAAAATTACATGCCGTCGAATTTCATGGTCTTGAAATAATTACATATATTTAAAAAAATATTACACTAAAATTCATAGAAGTTACATTCCCCCCACCTTAGGTATTTACATTCCTAAAATCCAAAACAACAACTAAACAAAAACATGGGGGTACTGAGCACGAATCTGAACCTCCCTCTCCCATCTGCTCTCTTGGAGATTCATGTGCTTCCATCGGATGTGCACAAGATTAATCTAATGCCCACATAGGACCCACTCATGTCGTTATTCTATCTCTGATAGGAACTCCACAAATTCTTCCCCATCGTCAATGTCCATCTCACCCCACTCAATGACGTGCAATGGATCAAGCACGTACCTCCTCAACTATGACACATGGGAAACATCATTCTCCTGGTGCATCTGTGGTGGAAGGGAAAGGTTTTACACCACCTCTCCAACTCTTCTTAGGATTTAAAAAGGTCTGATTAACCTCAGATATAGCATGTATCCCCTGCCAGATCTTTGTAATCCTCGTCAGAGTGAGACCCGAAGGAAGACATGATCATCCTCCACGAACTCCAAGGGTCTCCATCTCCTATCGGCATAAAACTTATTCCAGCACTGTGCAGACCTCGTCTTCTCCTGAATGATCTTCACCTTCTCATTGGTAGCATGTACCAACTTTGGACCCCTGAGTGCCGACTCCCCTGTGTTTCTAAAGAATATGGGTGATTTGCAAGGTTGTCTGTATAAGGCCTCAAACGGTTCCATGAAAATGGTGGAGTGATATATTTTGTTGTATGTAAACTCATCCAGTGGTATTTGGTCATCCCAACTATGAATAAAGTTTAGGACGCAAGCATGAAGCATTTCCTTCAAGTTTTTTATGGTTCGCACGTCGGACCATCTGTCTGGGCATGAAAATCTATGCTCAAATGCAGTTGCATCCCAAGTGCCTCCTATAATCCCTTCCACAATCGGGATGTAAAGCAAGCATCATGATCTGATATGATCGTCGAAGGTTCCCCGTGAAGTAGCACTATCTCATTGACATAGAGGCGTCCCAAGCCCTCTATCGATCCCTACTATTGGATTGGTAGGAAATGAGAAAAATTGGTGAGCCAATCAATTATCTCCTAGATAGAGTTGTGACCTCTACACGTATGTGGTAACCCCATAACAAAGTCCATTGAAATACCATTCCATTTCAACTCTGATACCTCGAGTGGATGAGTCAATCCTGCTAAAACACGGTTCGTGGCCCTCACTTGCTGAAAAGTGAGGTATCGAGAAACGAACTCGGCAACTAATTTCTTCATCCCTTTTACACCACTTCGTTAAGACCCATCCCCCAGTACCCATTCCATGACTACCCCAAGTCCACCTCCCAAAGGCCAGGGGTAGGTGACTAGCACGGATGGTGTCAAACTGCAAGTGGGAGGCATTTCCTTGAGTACTTCTGTATACTAACACACCCATCCACATCCAAACATACTGAAATTGGGAAACCAGTACCACTAAAACAAGGATGAGAGCAAGTAAAACTGATAGTATGTGGGACAGAATACAAACCAAAAAATGAACTAAAAATATCATGTACAAAAATGAAACTCTCATGGTCATCTATGGTAAAAATGAACCTGATCGTGAGAGTATTGAAGCTACTGGAAGCCAAAGTAGTATGCCAAGTACACCTGGTCCTGCTAGGCCCTTCTTGGTTCTAGGCCGCTAACACCACATTAAAAGCGTCTGTCAGTCATGTATCCCTAAGCACTCCTATTGAAATGTCAGTCGTTTTAACTAGACACAACACATGTGTGAAAAGCCTTTGCAGGGGTGAGTAACACAGAACTCAATAGGGACCCCAAAACAAAAATGACAGACCACACAACAATTCTCATGTAAAGCACGAAACACAAGATAGATCATGCCAGGTATATTATAGGGTAGTAACACTATCATCATCATTCACATCATCGAACACCTCATCATCTATAGAACTCTTTCTCTAGTGAGTACAGTGGGCCTTCCAAGTCAGGAAGAGGTGCTTCCCACTAACCTTGTACTGCTTAGGTACTCCTCCCCAATTGCATATTGTGGACCTATAAAGTCACAGATAGGTGCATCCCACTTGTCATAGACAAATGTGGTACTCATACTAATCACATACCATGAGCCTGCATAATCAAAGAGAGGTTCTTCCCACCGTGGTCCTACGAGGTCACAGAGAGGTGCTTCCCACTGGGCCAAAAGTCAGAAGTCTTCATGTCATAGCCAGTCGCAGGGTTCTATACATAGTGTGCTTGGTAGAACTACAAATCAAGCCCTTAATGGAATCTAGACTATCACGAAATTTGCTATAGAGTTTTACAAAATATTCTCCCCATTGAGTGGGTCCCAACGACGCAAACAGATCGTCAATCGGATAGTGGTTTGTAAGATACGGGTGTTTTAGTAACTAGGGGACGATTGCAACAGGGCCCTATCTGACCCGGTTAGATTGACCTGACCAACCTGGCCAGGGGGTCCCACATACCCTGGTTCATTAAGACAGACATGACCCAACCTGGTGTTGGTCAAGGTCCGTCTGGTCCGGCCTGGCCAGTAGGCCAGTCCCAATAGGTCTCGTTGAACCTGGCCCGGTTGGCCAAGGGTCCAGCCCAGCGACCCAAACTAGTCTAGCCTAGCTGAAGAGGACATGGGTCTGGCCTGTCGATGCAGCTTCAGCCTGCTGGGTGTAGGTCCAGCCTACTAGCATGGGTCTTCCCCACTAGTGCAAGTCCAGCCCGGTGAGCCACGGGTCCGGCCTGCTGGGTGGTTTGCGCCCCACATAGTGCGTAAGAGGCAGATTGTTCTACCTCACTGGATGTGGATGGATTTCGCATCGATCCACCACCATCACTCCGCGGGTTGCTGTCGGGCGCCTCCTCTTCCGTAGTCATGTGACCGCATCCCGCCGCACATGACACAGGTCGGTGCCACGTCTGTGGCCCTCTAAAATGGTTGAGAAACTGCGTATGTCACCTCCAGCCATCGGCATAGTTAATGGCTTCTTCTGGTGTGTCACGGCCCAGTGAGCCACTACCCTTCATCTAGAACCCTGTCATGGAATGTAGGAAGACTCTTCCGTAGACCACCATGTCCGCACCGTTGGTCTGTTCTTTGTGTCGCTAGCACCTGCACTCTTCGGGGAATGTTATCTCCCTCACGAATGTCTCAAATCTGGCTTCCTATCAATTCGAGAATTTCCCCACAAATAACACCCCTAGAAGAGGGGCTCGTTCCTTGTTCATGTCGGCATGCTCCGTCCATGTCATAAGTTTACAAAGAAGGGAGGTCGGAGGATTTTAATATGAACAAAAATGATAATTCAATCCCACATAAATAAACCCCAAAGAAGTAATCATCACACAAGAACACACGGTCTATGGATTAACCTACTCGTAGGTTAATATATATTCATTGTTTTGAAAATGAATGGGGAAAATTTAAAACCAAACAACCCCTACCTCATACGAAATATGATGTCACAGCATTCGTACTCGAGGGATTAAAAAGCTGACATCACATCTCAACGCCGATCTTCGAAAGGCGTCGAAGATGATAAAGTTCTGTCGGTGATTGTCGTTCTTCGTAGTGGTGGACGTCCAATAGAGGTTCCCCAGAGAATCCTCCAAAATTTTAATCTATATTTCCCCAGTGCATCGAATTATAAATAGGATCACTTCGTAGTGTTCCCATTATGATGTGATGTCTCGTTGTTACGTTGTTCTATTTAATAAATAGTGTCGATGTAAAGCATCATTATGGCATCATTACACTATGAGTTAATGAGCCATTAATGAGCCTCATTAATGAGTATCGTTGCTGCCCTATCTTTTCCCCACAACTTCATCATCCACCACTCAAAATTGAGAAAGAAAATAAAACAATTCTTTTAAATTATTTTATTATTTTTCTCAAAAGTCTGATAAAATAACTTTTTTGCTCAACCTTTGTCAGCAAAAGTTAATCCTTGTATAGGTGAATCCAGGAATTCTAAATTCAATGGTTCCCTTGGATTTTTGATCTGAGCTATGGTTCAAATGATAGAAAAGCATGCTCACATGTTTTCTAAACATACCATAAAAAAGGTCAAAATTATGTTTCAGGCTCTCCGGACCTCGGAATCATGTGTCGTCAAATTTTGTGGTCTTGAAATAACTCCATATAAATAAAAAACAATTACATGTAAATAATGATATGTTAAAAATTAATTAGTTACTTAATATATTATGTTTGTGTCATATGTTTTGAGGATGTGATGTTCATAATCCCAAAATAGCTTTTGTAGGATGACAATAGTCACAAGGGTTATTATTCCATCAACTCCAAAATCATAATCATTATATTATTATAATTTTTAAACAACTAAATAATATATTATAACAATTCATTAATGAAATACAAGAAATATTAATCCCATTACTTTGTGGATGAGGTAGTCCACACATATTCATGAGTGATGCTAACATTTTTAAATAGATGTGAATGTAATAAAATATATAATATAACATAATTATTGAATAAAAATTATGTTATTAATATCATATTTAATAATTAAATCTATTATAATTATAACATTTACAACCCTTATTACCGAGAGATGGTTGATATTTTTTTACTAGGAAAATAGAGTAACATATATTAGATTCCACGGATGATGGTTTATTATTTCTTAAGAGTCCAAATATATTACATATAAATGTTAAAAAATATATGTACATATTGTTATTAATTATTTATATACTGGTTCATACCAATTATTCCACTTAATTACTTAAGAAAATTGGGAAAAAAAGTAATGGTGGTGAGATTAAATTATTAATAAGGGAAAAATATACCATGAAAGCTAATAAAGGATAAATATGGAATAAGAAACATCATGAGTACAATTTAAGACATAAGACTAAATATATAAGTGTAATCCTTGAAAGAAATATAAATTAAGGGCCACATGTATCACAAAAAAATATAAAACAAGTAATTTCATATTCTAAGATATCATAATCATATCATTGAGGACATATTCCCTGATTTTATAAAAAAATAAGGACACAGCCATTACAGTATCATATTTTTTTCATAAGACCTACCAGTTCACTAAAGTTATATATAATTATGTACCCCACTATCATATAAAATTCCAATTCATTACATCACATATTTTATGAAATTAGGTTATTCGAGAATAAATAACATAGAAATGAATTCCATATTTCCCTAACACAACTTATCATACACTATCTTCCCATAAGTAAAAAATAGATTATATTTTTCAAAAATAGTTTTCCTAGAAAATGAACTAATATGAATTCTTATTTGAATACCATGAACAAATATAACTACTAATCATGGATTAAAAATTTTAAGAAATTTCCCACAATTAGTGATTTAGAAAAAATATAGTTAATAAGTTGTTATCAATATTTTAGATTTTGAATGAGTTTATGAAATTTTACTCCTAGTGGTAGGACAAATTTTTCATAAATACATTATTCAAAACCATGAAAATTTATTGTTTTTTGTTATGAAAATAATGATAATTAAACACGGTATCTCCCTCTAGAGTACCAACCTTAGTGTGAAATAAAGGACCCTACCCCAAGTACCAAGATGAAGACCATGATATACCTAATGAACTCGTTATGTGGTTATTACACCTAGATTAAAATATTTCAAACTGTTATTCACTTGTAATATATATATAGAGAATTATTATTATTTAAACCCATACACTTATTACTTAACTAATGTATAATATTTCATTTTCTATGAGAATGTTTAGTCATGAGCATAATGGGATTGAATGGAATTCTCACAAGGTAGAGATGACTTAAGAGTAGAATAAAAAATGTTATCAACAAGATAATTTAATAATAAATTCTATATTAAAAAGGATATAGAAATTGTAATGTAAATTGGAATTATAAAAAGATAGAAGGAATCTACCCTTACCTGAGTATAGTTAATGATTACAAAATGGTCATAAATTAATGGATTTTGTAAATGTGTCAATGATAATTGTTCAATTTTAATATTTTGAAATTGGATATATTTCAGTTAAATATATATAATGGGTTTTTAAGAGTTATTTCAAATATGGAAATTCAAATAAGAAATGAATAAAGAGAAGTTGGAACCCTTACATCTCTTTAGCTTCCTATATTGTATCCCAATACTAGATTAAAAAAATCTTCATGAATGAGGAGAGAGGTAGGTTAGATTCTAATTTAGATAACAATGATGATGGAAAAAGGAATTTAGTTTATAAGAATGAGATCATATGGTGGGTTGTTTTTTGAAGTTGTCAGTTGAATTTCATGGAAGAATTTATATCTAATTTTGTTATACAACCTTAATTTAGTGATAAAAAAACCATTATACTCCACTACCACCATTAATTACTTTTTATTGTGATTACTACTCAAAGTTATTATATATATCAAACTTGGATGAAATAATTTGTTCAAAAACATCTGATGCCTTATATACTGGATTTACAGTATTTTACTATATTCCCCTATTCTGATTATATTTTACTATTTAAATCCAAATTATTATTATTTCACCCCATAGATAATTTGGACAATTTAATTCCAAATAAGAAACCCATTTTATCAAAATAATTATACAATTACTTATATTAGAACATTTTTGTGATGTTCATATATAAAAAATGGATTATATGAGTTGAAATTATTTTAATTTTTAAAATATTATTATACATTACAAGTCAACTTCAATATAAGTTACTTATAAGAACACAATCATATTCCATATGGGTGTGTAGTGAAATGGTTTAACTTTCATGGGGTGGTAAGACCATTATTCTTTAGGTGGTATTCTCCACTAATCTGATATTCCTTCATATATGGTTCCACTTTAACTCCAAGTGTTGGAGTTCTCCTTGGGATTGGTCAAGGGTGAACCCAAATGAGTCAACCTCTATACCCTGATCTTGTAAATGAACTTAATAGTGGATTACAATACAATTCGATATTGTATTTTTTCCCTTATTTGGTAATTAATATTCATTATTACTAAACTCCAAAAAAGTTTCATTTATTCCCAACATGGATAACAAATATAAAAAATTTAAAATAAACTCAAAAAGTGTTCTAAATTAATTAAATGTATATAGGAGAAATTAAAGGTAGAACCTGAAAAGTTGGTGATATTATTTATTTAAGATTTTTGAATGAGTTGTTTTATTTAAATTTAATATGGAGGAAAGAAAAAATAATAATTTCTTTTCAAGGAAATTTTACAAAATAATGAAACCGAGGGAGATTATTTTCTTCTGAATTAATTGGAAACTTCTGGCTAGGTTTTTGAGATTTAATGATTTATTGAAGTTAGATTAAGAAATTAGATTTATTATTTAATATGTGTTTCTGAGTCAGGATAAGGAGGCTCTCATGTTCATTTAATAACTTCCTTGGTACTAAAATTAAATATTCCTATTAGTGTGGTTATTTTAGGTTTTATCATACTAAGAGTATCCTGATATCATTTTTAAACCTATTTTCCCTAGACTATCCGTTGGTCATGGTGTTGTTTTTGTGAAATTATTTGTTTAATTAAATTTTTTCTTTTAGTTTCAAAAATTAAGGGCCCTCAATTTTGCAATGACTCAAGGATTATAATTTTGATTAATAAATAAATAAACACAAAGACATGAATGAATTAAACAAAAACAATAAAATTATCCATTACCTATTGCTACATCGACCTATAACATGATAGGATTTACCACCTCATTCTATAAATGTGGGCATAAATGGGAGGGAGGAAGAAAAAGAAATAATAATAGAAAAATTGGACACAATAAATGGTGGAGGAAATTTCATGTCATTACTTCTCTTTTCATGCTTTAGTCTCTTGGTCGATCCTTTATAAAATTTCAACAACTCCATATTTATAAATTTTATTAGGTTCTTGAGGGTATAATTACCAAAAAAACCAAATTTATATATCTCTAAGGACGTTGAGGATTCATTTATATCACTAGTAAAAGAATTAAAATAGAGTCTGATGTCATTAATGGTGGTTCTAGAACACATCATGTATCAATTGGGGGTATCAAAATCATTTCCCTTAAAACATACTACTTTTGGGTTCTAAGAGAGATTTTTACAAAATCGATATTGTTTTACACAAATATAATTCATGGCCCATCATCCCTCATGTCCTTTTTCGCTATAAGAATAGTTCTATAATTTTTGGGGTGCATCATGGTGTGATGTCTATGTTTAATTTTGTGACATATGTATTCTTCTCTCGGGGTTATTTTACTTTTCGCTTCATGACTTTACTCATTGGATACCCCAACTCATTCATCATAAATAGTAAATTTCTGATCTAAAGAAGGATTTATATCCCTCGGAACCTCAGTTTCTCCAAAAATATATAGTTTTGACCCCCAAAAGAGCTCCTATTGTCATAATTCACTAAGAAAATCACTCTATCAATGGAAATAACAAAAAAAGTTATATATTGACAAATTTTATTAAAACTATGGTATCCTTCCATGTATAATAAATTTCATTAAATATGATGAATTTATTAATCTTGTAATTGATAAAATATATGTTTTCCCCAAAAATAATTTTTAAAATAGATGTATCAAATCTCACGCACATTAATTTATGATTTTCACCCAGGATGGAATCTCAACAATATACAAAGCTTACTTTGGTTATATAGATATAAAATGAATATCAACAAAAATTAATTTATTTAATGGGAACCTAAATATTCAAGTATCACAGATAAAAAATTCATCAACAATTCACATTTAAAAGACATAAATGAACCAAGCATTCTATGTATCTTATTTTGAAATAGATAATCCTTTTCATTCCTTAATTTTTTATTTTTTATTCATTATTAATATGTGTCCTATTTTCCATTTACATCACTTAAAATTTTTCATTCATTATCTTGGTGTAATTTTAGATGGAGTTATGCACATACCTCATAAAAATGTAACATACCCTAGTCATTCAAGGAATCCAGAATCCTCCCTAAATAAATAAAAAATCAAACTTAATCATGTTTTCTATATCATTAGGTTCTATAAAGTCTGTGTCTTGGGTTAGGTAGGTAAATGATCTAAAAAATTAACCCCAAAAATGAGGTCTAAGTCTAAATCACATTCCATTATATAAATATAAAATATCAATGATAATATCCCTTCATATATGTTTTATCTCTCTTCCACACTAAAATATGCAATATGGGATTATGGTAAATTTAAGCATAATGAATGAATCACCCTCTCTTTATTTACTGACTACTTATTTATTTATTTATTTATTTTAGGGGGTGTATTATTAATAAAAATCTCATAAACTCCACCTATTCACATATGATAAAATGATAATTTGTATGGAAATAGTGATTTCTCATTCTATGAAGACATACTCATTATTTGAATTTTAATTATGAAAAGAGTTGAATAATAAAGTAAAAAAGTAATTACATAAACTCTCTAGATATCAGAACGAAAATCCAAAAAACAATATCCTCAAGGATGAGTGTACCCATTATCCCTGGGAAGTCTCTACCCCATAGTTATTATTTTAGATATCATGTAACACAATGAGATTATTATAGTAATTAATTAACTATTCTTGTAAATCATCACATTTCATAACAAAATCATGGGTTATACAGGATAAAAATGATTATTGTTAAGTCGGTCTAACGATAAATGGTCAAAAAATAAAACTTAGTCATAATGAATGTGATTTTGGTCATTCATAAATTTTTAAGATTCACTACTGGAAAACTGCCCTATACCCACTATTCAAAACCGTGGGTATAGCCCCACAAACCGTGGGTTTAGGTTATACCCACAGTTTTGGGAACCGTGGGGCTGAGTAGTGTCAGGATAGGATTTTTACCTATACCCAAGGTTTGGAGAAACCGTGGGCATAGGATGGCCACCAGTGTGGCATGCACATGGACATGATGGCAATTAAATACCCCATGGTTTGAAAACCATGGGGTTATTTTAAATTCAAAAAAACACTGCTAGGGGATTTTTAACCCATGCTAGCACGGAAACTCACAGCCACACCCTAGCAACTAACCAACCCAGCTGGGATTTTAATTAGTTAAATAATCATATATCTACCTATGTATATTAATATCAGGTATTTAATTCAAAAAAACTAAAATAGGGAGTTTCGAACACAGGCCGCGCATTAGGCCTTGCAGCCGCATCCCACCAAAGGACCTACCAAGATGGAATTTTTATATGTTCCTAATACATATATTCGCGTATATATATTAATATGGGGTATATAAATTCAAAAAAATGTGCTCACAAGGTTTTGAAATGGGATCACTTGTTGTGCCTCGCGGCTGAGACTAACCAATGAACCTACCCAGCCATGAACTTAATTGTTTACATACACATAAATATGCATATATATATGAATATACGGTATTTAAATTCAAAAAAAAAACAAGTCCACGTGGTTTCGAACTCGTGCTGCTGGTTGAGCCTCGAGGCCGTGCCTCTGCCAACGGACTGACCCAGCTACAAAACATCTTTCTATTTATATTTATAGTAATAGAATTATATTAATCTAAACCATGAAAAAATGTCATCCTCGCCAAATTTTTTCCATTCCCCACCTTTTTTTCCGCCAAAGCTATACGCACGGTTCTCAGAACCGTGGGTATAGGTCTTCAAAAAACCGCAACACTGACGATTTTCACGAACCGTCGGCATAGGTCTTTCAGAAAATATCTTATAACCACGCTTTTCTCCAAACCTGTGGGTATATGTCTTAAAAGAAAACTATACCCCTGTTTTTTGGTGGAACCGTTGGTATAGGTGGCCTATACCCACAGTTTTGGAAAAAACAGTGGGTATAGAACCATTTTCCAGTAGTGATTCAATTAATATCCTAGAAGAGTATATGACTATATATATTAAGAAATATATTATTGAAATAATGGTAAATATTGGTTCATAAAATGTCTCATTAATGAGAAAGGTTTTGGGATAACTACCAAGGGAAATGAATATGAATAATTAAATTTATTAAAGACAATATCTTAAATTTAAGGAAAGAAAATTCATAGAAAAATTTAATTTATAAAATTATCATATCTCCCTAAAAAATTATTTTCTAACTCTAAAACCAAATACTTATCTCAATTAATTGTTTTCCTTATTTTTCTATTTTATTAACCATGAAATTTAAAAAGACATGCATGAAAATTTTCCTTATCAATATTTGTCTCTCAAGATTAGTTGATCATTGAATGAATCAAGGAATGATTCGAATTGGATATCCAATACCTGAAATATTTAAATATGGGGAATAAAATTAAAAAATATAGAATTGAAACACTTACTCACCTTTTAATTGATGTTTCATAATTCATTAATATCAACTGAACCTCTACCTAGTTCACAACATGTATCATCTCCCCATCTCTATAACATTATTTTTTCTAGTTTATAGACGGTCTGAAAACATGAAAACATACAAGTGAATGTAATTTCTATTTTCAATTAAATTTTGAAGGATTTTTGTGAGACTTCATCCACCTGATATATGTAAATAAAATATTTAAAAGTTTTTTCCCTTATAAAAGTAATTTTTTGTGTTGATGGCTTGACCATAAAATTTACATCATCAAAACATGTTACATGTGGTTGGAAATATTTTACCAAGATGGTTCAATAAATGGTATTAATTGTGAATTATCCATATAAGTAGAATTATTTCATTCTTCATTAATTATCATAACTATTCCTTCTTAAAAATATTTCTTGATTTCTATTGGAATGACCCCTACGTGATTTTATAATACTTGTGATCTAAATGGATGGTTGTGTACGATCCATGCTTATTGGCATTTTCAAAATTGGTGGATTCAGTCACTTTATCAATGTCAATGGTCAAACACTTTAGATTAAATATTTCTTTTCAGTACTTTAAAATTTATTACCCTATTTTATGAAAAGAACTACAATGTACACTTTTTTAACCTTATAATTCCATTAAATTTTTGTATTTTGTCTTTTCCCATCACATCATCATCTCTTACATCAAAAATTTTATTCGCAGTTGATATTGAAACAATATTTCTCACTTTATCATAAAACAAATTTTGTATTTCCTCTGGTGATATCTTAATTAGAAGCATACTTGTTGCAGCATCCCGAATTTACCCACTACCTTATACATGACCCTTATTAAAAAATTTGTATTACTATACATAAAATAATATTTTGTTAAATGAATTTATAATTAATGATATAAAATTATCCCACTAAGAGTATAAGGATTCATCTTCAAAAAAATTGTAATTTATAATATTTACTTCTATATCCATTCATCTCAATGGCAGAAGGAATATGGTGAAGAAATTTCAATCCAAATAATCCCAGGTAGAGTTGGAATGGGCCAGGAAGATTTGAATCCATTCTTGAGCATATTACCAAAGATAAAATAAAATCAAATTAATCTTTACTAAAACTCTAAAAATGTTAAAGATTTTGAAGGTGGTACATAGCTAGAGGAAACTCCCAATATGTGAATTTTGTTCTTTAAGGGTGAGTCTTGAAATGTGTACAACATTATAAATAATTAGAATAATTTCTGACATGATCTCATATTTTGTGGCATCCTCAAGTGGTATGATTATTCTTTACTAAGCTCTAGTGTTCTATGTTCTATCATAATCCACATGAACTCCTAATATTTGATCTCTTGATGGTAACCTCAAAATATAGATATGATTGATGTCCAAAATATTCAAAGATATATTATTTAATAGGCTTTATTCTGGTTTTGGAACTAACTCAAGGACTTCTTTCCTTTTTTATCTTGTTCAGTGGGTGTTCATAAAAAATTTAAAAAATAAAATTCATATAAAAAACACCCATCATAAAATACTGAAAAAATTATAAAATAATAAAATTGAAAAACCCAAATAATATAACCACCCATCTTTGAAAATAGTGACAGTTTTTACCTCCAATGATACATCGATAATTTACCATAGGGATATCCAAAATAAAAAATTTAAAATACTTAGAGAAGTGTGGAAAATTAGTAAAATACATAAATTAGTTAGTTGAGACAAAACACACAAATATGGTGAAATTAGTTATTTTTTGTATATAGAATATGTTTTTATTTAATTAGAATAATTTTGAAAGAAATATATTATCTTTTGATGGTAGTTTAATGAAAAAATGAAATGATGGAAGATTGGATGTTTTTAATCAATTGGAAAAGCATGTCCGGGTATTATAGATTTTAGGTTTTAGGTTTTATTTTGTTATCGAATTAAATTTATACTTTAGTATTGGAGTCAAATTTGGGATGATAAGGATCATATGGTCAGGTTATTGCCTTCTAAGAACTAAAATAACATTTCCACATTGGTGTAGTAAAATAGATTTTTAATTCAAATTTTATATCCTTATATTGTATTCAAAAATAATTTCCCAAGACAATCCAATTCTCAGGATATAATTTATTGTAATGAGTTTTGTAAAAAAAATTATTTTATATTCAAAAATTTGTGGTCATAAAGAAAAAAATTTTAAAGGATTTATATTTTAATTTAAAACCACGTAATCCAAAATACATGGAGAAAATAATGAAATATTGTTAACCACCCCCCATTTGTCTATATCACCCTTGAACATGGAGCGATTTACCCATATTTATAATAACAATAGAGTAATGTGTATTGATGAAAAATTGATAACAAATAATGAAAATGTTGCTATGAAGATGAATGGAGGACCATGTACAACACTATTTCTCACCCCAAGTATTGGTCTCCAGATCTATCATTGTAAGTGGTGCAATAAATACCTCTTCATAGATATCCCTAGAAACTTATGTTTTGATTAAATCACCCTAAAATTCATCTAAAATGATTTTCCTATAATTAATGGAATTCATCATCCATTACGGGTCATGAATGGAGTTCTCTTGTTCATTTCTCATCATACCTAGACATTTTAGACCCCATTAGATCTTTTTACACAATGATTAGTGTTTTATACATTAAAAATTCACATCCGTACACCCTAAAACATAGTTTGAAACATACAAATAGTTATATAATTTCTCATGATGTGTCATCATGTGATACCTATGTGTCACACCCTAACCCATGTCTTGTTCTCACATGGTTTTTCTTCTTTATGTAATTAATTTATAACATCGATGATGAAACTCTTAAATAATAAATTGTTCATTTATGATGGAAAGGATTATTTATAACCATAAGAACCAAAATTTCTCCCAAAATCATCAGATCTAAAATCCTAGGAGATTATATAATTATTCTTAGCTATGTAAATCCACATATTGTTGGTAATATAGAATAAAATTTCTTAATTTTCTAATTATCCAAAAAAATTATATCCTATCAAATTTGTATAATTTAGTTAAATATTTTGGAAATAATTAATCATTTAATCCATAATACATATCACTTATAATAAAAACAGTTATGCATAAAAATGATGTATCAATTACCTTTAATGTGTACTATTACTAACTCTTTTCACTTAATCTATATGCCACAAATGATCATAATCACCAATGGTAAAATTGAAAAATAGAAATATTTAACCATGTTTATAATACATAATTGACAAATTGAATCGTGGTCCATAATCCATAATGGTAATTTTATTCATTATATATGAAAACCAATATCTAAATCCCATCATATCATCCTATAAGATCTTGTGCAATGTTAATTTCAATGTGTATTTTTTTATATTAATATCAATGTTTATTCTAAAATTGTAATTATTTTTAAAGTATTTTCCATTGTATTTCCTGATTAATGTGGTTCCCCCAAAAAATTAAATGATTTATGATAAGGTTTTAGCATCTATTATAATTTTAATAAGTTTTTTGTATCAATAGGGGTTGTGTTATTATGTATAAATAATAAATTGTGTATTGTGATAAAGTCATGTGATGAATGGTTTATTTACATTATATAATATACTCTACTACAATTCACATAACCCCAGACATTAATTTAACCCTTTAAATTTTAAATTAATCTACATAAAGATATGCATAAGACTTTTTAATATTATCATCCTTCTCAATTGATGCCTCTTCTAAAGGATGATTCCTCAAAATAATCTTCACCTGTAGGCTCATTCTATTTCATCTCACTTGTTCCCTTGTATGAGTAATATAAATTTTCTCTTCCTCATATCATAATTATGGTTCCAACTAAACATGATCATATTTCAGATCATGGGTAGTTTATATAATATATTCCATTTTAGTCATATATAAAATTCATCCTAGAATTGGGATAGGTTTCATGGAATGGAAAAATGATTTTACACTTCTCTTTTCTACACCAATATTTCAAACATCCCAATATATATTGTACATAGAAAAAATTAATTAAAATTATCATAACCTATTTTTATGTAAATATCACCAAGATGACATATCCTCCTACTTCTAATTTGAGATCATCCTTTTGATTTTCATAAAACCCTTATATATATTTTGGAATACCTTGAATTTATTCAGGATGCATCTTACCATCTCATGTTTTTCATCTATAAGTGATGGACCTAAAATATTCTTTTCTACAACATCATCCCATTATATCAAAGTTCAAAACCACTTCCGTTTAAGAATTTATACACTACAATATTATTAATGATTTATTAATATGTATTTTAGGACACATATACAAAAGGTAAATATATATCCCAACATCCGTGGATGTAAAGAGAACCTAACCTTAGAATTTCCTCCATGGAATGGATATTTTATTCATAATTCCCATCATTTTGAGAGAGATAGGTCATTAAATGATTAATATTTATATTTATATTCATATAGAGACATAAACAAGAAACTTATTTGATCCTTGGGTCATGATATGAGACAGTTAATAGGGTTTTCACCTGAAATGTCACCATATCATTTTTATAAACCTAAAAAATTATTTGGACAAAAATATTCTCGAATTAAAATGAAATTTGATGAAATTATGAGATGGTGAAAAATTACCCATATAAAATTACTCTCCATATATTCCATAGTAATCCTACTTATGAATTCCATTGTAATAATATCCGACATACCTTCTTGTATAGGAAAAGGATTAATTGCTTTTTTAGAATATTGTATTTTAATCGTCACCAGATCCCATACAAAGCTTCTTATAGTATAACTTGTAATAACTCCCTTCATATTTTCCCAATTATAGTGATATTAAATAAACCTATATAAATTAGTAAAATAAGATTATATAGATAATTTTGAGTCATTATTGTCATCCAATATATCCTTCTTCAACTACGGTATAGATGGCACATAAAAACTTCTACCAACCTATAAAAATCCAGAATCACCAATGTTTAACTCTTATAATCTCTCATTTATAACATATAAATTTTTATTTTAAAGGTATTTATCAACATGTTGATCATTTTTATTCATAAATAATAGGGATTTTGGTAATTAAATTGAATATGAATTATACTCCCCCATCCATTATAATTCCCAAGTGTATACTTACTATGCCTTTGGTAATTGGATCATTCTTTACAAGTATCATGGTTAAGATATCGTAGTATTTTCTAAATAGAGAATATATCACATAATTCACCTTAACTGGATAATAATGGATAGAAAATTCATAATTATTGACTATTTAAAACTAAATTATTTACAATATATTAATATATTTTTATTTAAATAAATATTGTACACTTTTGTGTTCTCTATATTTACCACAGCTCTATCTAGAGAGGTAATGTCTATATATATTCATAGAAATTATTAATACTACTAATTTTTAATCATTATTTGGATAAATGGACTCATGGGGTTTAATGTTACTTTATTTATAGGATATAACTCTATACATTTTTTATTTTAATTCATATAATACCTTGATGCATAACTGTGTATTAAAAAATATTCCTTAATATATAGAAGTGTGAAAAAATGAACATTTTAAAATCACCTATTTAATTTTTCATAAATATATTCACATTCTATTTTCCATGTGGATTTAACACTCTTACATTTTATCATGGATAATGGATTAGCCAATTGATTAATTTTTTTTAGAAAAATGTTATAGTATCTTGAAAACCAAAGAAAATGTATTATTTTTTTATGTTCTCGGGTCTTTTCCATTACTTAATAACTATTATCATTGATTGTTCAATCGATATATTGTCCTTGAAAATAATATTACCAAGGAAATTGACTTGTTGAATCCAAAAATCACATTTATTTAATCTTTCATATAACAATTTTTCTCTCAACAGAACAAGAACAGATTGTGAATGAGTACCACGATCCTCATTACTCTTTGAGTATATATCATTGCAAATAATAAATACCACTAGAAACAAACCACAGTAGTTTTTTAAGACTATTGATCATGAAAAGAATATATAGGGATATCTTTTTATTCCAAATGAAATTAATATGAACACATAAGGACCATACCCCATACAAAAAGCTATTTTTAGAATATCCCCCAATTTAACATTAAATTAATGGTATCCATAATAAAGTTCAAACTTCCAAAATAATTAAGCCCCTTTGATTATGATCAAATATACCATCAACATGAGGAAATAAAAATATGTTATTTACTATAATTCAAATGATTTCTCTACAATCAATGGATAATATCATTGCCCAATAATTCTTGTTCACAAATATCACATGCCCTTTTAATGTTGAGACAATCGGATGGGTGGATCATTTATCACATAATTCATTTATTTTCTTATTCACCTAAACTAACTCCATTTGTTCCATCCAAAGTGATTGGATATTGTCTTTCCATTAGGTATGAGATCTATGGGGAATTATACTTCTCAATCAAGTGTTCATATATGTAATTCACTAGGCAATACAAAAAAAATTATCACACATATTAATCCTACACTATTATATAAAAACTCTTACCGAACATTTGGTTAATTACATCAATAAATACCCTAATGATATTTTTATCTTGGGCTACAAAGGGTAGTTAAATAAAATATTCACTTAATAATATCACTCCTCATAAAAAAATAATTCATTTCATTAAAAAAAATTTCCATCTTGTTTTACAATAAAATAAATTATTGATTTTAATTGAGATATACTCCATACCTAAGAATAAATCAATATCCATCATGGGTATGATTATAAAATTTGAAATGAAACAACCACTATTCATCCAAATTTAAAAAATCCAAGAGTAATTTTTTATAATCAAAGTACCACTCTATATTCTAACTGATTAACCATTATTTAGTATAGTTGGGGTGATTTATTATTCATGGAAAACATACATGATATATGTCGATGAATATATATATTGAATCAAATAGTGTTTTAGTTAACATATAATGAATAATAAATGTACCTTCTTAAACATCATTTGGAGCTTCAATATCTGCTGTTATGGTAAAGGAACAACCTTGATCCATACACCTATTATGTGAAATATTCCCTTGGTGCATAAGTTCTTGAGTAGACTAATTCACAATTTCTTTACATTTGATGTATTTTACATTAATTGATTCCAACATTCCTTTTACTAACGGAATATATGACCATTCAATCCACATTTTATATATAGAACCAATACCCTAAAAAAGGAACAAAATTTGGTTACCATATTTAATACCTATAAGGATGTATATTATTACATTATTTTACTTCCCTAATTCACTTTATGTAGAGTGATCAGCTATCCTATTCTTTTTATACATCTATTGGAATGAAAAATAATTTAGAACTCCTTCTCAGTGTTAATAGCAGTCGTAATTATCTCCCCATATTTTGAGAAATTTTGAAATACCATTGATATTTCAAGACTAGGAATTAAAAAAGAATATATTTTATAAATGATACATTTTTGAGATTCAGAAATAATCCAAAACATATATTATTAATATTAAAAAATTGGCTTCATAAATAGCCATAGTCTATTAATATTTTTGTCATATGATCAATAATTTTCCGTTCAATTTTAGAAAATTAATCTCATGGAAACTATTTTACAATATAATTCACTTTTAATGTATTCTATTACATATTCTAAATATCTTCCATAGCTATAGTAATTTTAATTAAGTACCACCATTTATCAGAATTAACTTTTTTAAAATACATAAGAATAATTTATTTTCCCCTCTCATAGCTTCCTAACGCAAAGAATATTTTATATATATAAATAATACATTTTTCTAATTAAAATTTAATAGTGGATCTAAGAAAATGTATATTTTTTACTCATAAAATTATTCAATACATTTGATCCCTATAGATGCTAAACAAGTTTTTCCATATGTGAAATGTTATTTCCCATAACTAGTGTCAAGTGTCTTGATTATTCACCCACTCATCCCATTTTTCACAGTCATGTTCCTCGTTTCTGATTCTCTTATATGAATCCATTACATAAAAAAATTAAAATTAATTAATAAACATATAACATGTATTATATAGTATAATATGTAAATAATTCTTCAATAATCAAAATATTATTTCCACCTATAGGTAAAATATACCTTCTCTTCCTATATTATCAAAAATATAGAACAAAACAATTCCTAAAAACCTAACTATTATTGAAACTATAGTGCCCTAACCACAATATTCCAGAGTTGGTGGGTTATTCATTATATGTAAAATTGTGTAGAGGATATTAAATTCCTAGGATATTTGTTTAGTCATCCTCAAGAGACTAGATATGTGACAATACCACTTTATAAAAATACAAATATTTTTCCACAATTATATCCTTATTAAATAAAAGTATTCCACTTTATTTCCTTGGGAAATAGGGAATAACTATAAATTTGTCCATATTAAATAGTCATTAATTGAAAATATATAGAAAATAATAATAAAGGATAAATTTGGAATTGGAAATCCCTTGAGTACAATTGAATCCATAAAAATTAATACATAAATGTAATATAAGAAATAATGAGAAAATCATAATCACATGAGCCACCAAAATAATCTACATGATATAATATAATAATATTCGAAATCATAATAATATCATTAAGGTCTTATTACAAGAAATTATACATAAATTTTAAGGAAACTAACATTAACGTGTCATGGTTTTCCATTGAGACATATAAGTTATCTTAGAGTCTATATATTTCTAAACCATATGTTTCACAAAAAATTATAATCCATTCCTTCAAATACAAAATTATTAAAAGTCATTCATGATTAAAAATTGAATATAGATGTCAAAGTTTCTCAATAGAAAATATCATACATGATCTTCCTATATTGATTAATAGATTATATGTGTAATAAATTTATTTCCCCAGTCAATTAATTAATAAATATTTGTATGTGAATTCCCGTAACACATCTAAAAATAATTATGTATTCATAGTTTTTAAAAAGTAATAAAAAATCAGTGATTTATATGAAATTATATATAATGGGTACGTATCAATATTAGAATATTTTCAATGTGTTCATGAACATTGATTTTCAATGCTATGAGACAAAATAAATACATACATTATACACCACCATATATAATATAAATTTTGTCTACAATATATATGATAATTTTACAATGAATATCCTATTAGAGTGTCAAACCATGTGTGGAGTGTGGACCCATTCATTGTACATTAATATTATTAATGGTATATACCTGATCAACTCTATTTAGGGTCAATATAAATAAATTCATTTCTTCCAAAACCACATACACATATATTTTTCATAAACGGATTTATTATATTGTATAATTTGATACATTTTACATGAAAAATGTATGGGTTTTCTATGGATATGATATGGTTTATGCAAAATAAAAGATTATGAATTGTGAATGTTAAATGTAAAAGGGATAATATCAAGGTTTAAATTTCATAAAAATGAAACACATAATTACATCATTGCAATAATTAGTTACTAAATTGTTAGTTAGAAAGGATATGACCTCGGATGTGTGAATCAACCCTTACATCAGCATAGTAAAAACTCAGAAAAAGTGTATAAATAAAGGGGTTTGGGAAATTAATCAATGATTATAGTTAAATTTAAAGACACAAATGTATTAAAATAGAAATTTATTATATATAAAAAATGTTAAAAATTTGTTACAAATAAAAACATTTAAATATGAAATTAAGAGGGAGAAGTTTTAATTATAATATCACTTTATCTTAAATTATTGTTACCTAGAATTAGTTCCATAAAAAATTCAAAAATATAGATAATTCTTTGGGTGAGACTCCATGATAGAAAAATGGGGAGTTATATTCCTTTTTCGTATATAATAATGGGAGTATGGATTTTGTATTTATATGTGGGATGGGTGGTATTTCATGGAAAAATTTAATAAGTATTTTATGATTCCAATATCTTATAGTGATACACTATAAAAATTGTTCTGTACTACAACCCTTAATTCCAAAATGAAGTATTAAGTGAGAAAATTAGTGAAATAAAACATAATTTTCTTAAAAGAGTCGTGATTACATAAATATGATTTCATATATATCATATTTCCATTATTATACCATATTCCACCATTATTACCATATTTTACTATTTTTTAGATATATTTCGAACATCAACACACGGATAATTAAAAAATCTTAAATCTAAATTTTCAATCCATTTTTTTAGATTCATTCTCTAAGAATCTACATTTAACATTTTATATTATATTTATACATAAAAAATAATTTATAGGAATAAATATTCATTAAATATATTAAATATATTACAATATATTAAAACTAAAACCCTTGATATAAAACCTCTAATCACACTAAAATAGTCCCTAATGTTATATTTTTAATTGAATGAAATTTATGAGTTATTTCAATAATAATTGATCAGGTGGTGATCTCGACTAACTTGAACACCTCCTGTAGACAGTTTTGCTCCAACTTCACTTGTTGGAGTTATTCTTGGAATTGTTCAAGGTAAAACCATAGGGGTGATACAACCTTCCAGATATATGAAAAAGTAACTTCATAAGGGATTTACAAACATTTAAAATCATATTTCCTCTAGTATGTGATAATAAACATTCATTATCAATCTTAACAAATAATAATCTTAAAAATATTTTTAATAATAATACCCCTAGTGGTCATATTTCCTAACCGTCAAATTGAGTAATGGTAATATTGAAAAATATATATAATTCAAAAGTTACATATTAAACCATTCCCTATAATCCTCAATGGCCATATTAATCCTTATAAATACATGCCCATTTCTAAATCCCTTCATACAATTCTCTACTTTCTTACAACATGTCAATTTTCATGATTATTATTTTATTATTATTAAAAATGTATCTCATATAATTGTTATTGTATTTCATGTATGATCTAATGATGAACAATATTACAGCGGTTCCCCATATTGTTATATAATTTAGGGTATTAGTTTTCACTTCCATTATTAAATTATTTAGTGTTTCTAATGCTTTAGTATGTTTTGTATTATTAAAATGAAATAAAAATGTGTGAATTGTGTAAAAATATAATGATTAATTTTTATTTAATATTATAAATCTTTGGTATTATAATAATAACAACCAATCATGTGATATAGTTATAAAGAACAAAACACATCCCTTTATAAATGTGGCAATCCACACCTATTCATGAGAGATGTTCCTATTTCCAATTGGATGAAAAATAAGATGAAAATTGTTATAAAATAATCCTAATAATCATTAAATACATATAAGATATTGAAGTTTTTTATCATCGATAAAAAATATATTATATAATGAAAAAATAAGATATAAAATTTAAAAGGTTCGGTTATGATTTATAGATTCTCCTAAGAAAACCACTTTGGAATACACTTAGAGGCTTCTATGTTTGGAATTTTGGTGATACCAAGACCTCTAAGACAATGGTAAAGATATTGGGGATAGATTTCTATAGTAATTTTATGAACTATAGTTCTAAAAATAAGTTAGGAAGGGAATAGAGGTAGTTCCATTTTATAAGTGAGTGGTGAGGAACACTTAGAATTGCCAAAATTATTAAAATAATGTAAATTTTCATGTTCATATTCCACAAAATTGAAATATTCATATCATTGGATGATTTTGTGTTGAGATATTGTGTAAAATAAATTTTTGAAAAGTTAGGTTATGGTTTAACCCTTATCACTTGGTTTTAACACCCCCAACCCATTAACCATTTAGATGATTATAATGATATCAATTTTTTTACAGTTTAGGGGTCAAGAAACATGTAATAAAAAAAGGAACACATAACAAGACAATGGGTGATCTTTTAGATCATATTCCATTATCTTGTTATATTATATTATATTTCTTAATTTTGAGACCTTGAATAAAATAATAGTTTCCATAATAATCATTTAATGTCATTTTCTAGACTATTCAAATATTTTGACTTTAATGGCCTCAGGATAGTGATGGATAAAGAATATTATTATTTTATATGTCACAAATACGTTATTTTTCGATGAAAATTTATTGAAACTCAATTATTCATCCAAATTGTTTTAATTTTTATGTTTTTTATAATCATTTCATTCACATTACTGATGTGGGACTTATGAAAGAGTGTCCCTTGACGGTTGACCCTTATAGAGATAATACCAAATAATTATGTCACTAAATGGGAATATGAGATTATGATGATGTGATCTAAATGACCTGTAAGGGATATAGTATTCTACATGGTGTTTGTTTCCTATAGGTAATGTATCTTAGTTAGGGGTTGGTCGATTGAATGAGTTCGATTTTAACCATGGAGATGATTCTAACATATCTCTATAGTACAGGAATCAAATCCCATGTAATATAGAATGGATAGGCCTTAAACATATTTGAGAGATCCTAGGTTACTTCATTTGTAATATGGCCTTATAAAGGGTTTCCTCAAGAGGAATATGGCCCTTATAGAATATGGTAACATGATTTGTGACATAATCCTAGTAGGATTGAAAATTAATTGATTTGATCATGAAACTATCATGAAAACTAGTGGAGTTTGAGCCCACATGATTCATGCTCAAATTAAGAACTAAGAGATTGTGTAAGTTCTCCTAGTCAAAAATCATACATGGTAAGAGACCTATAATTCACTTGTAATTACCATTATAATATTATTATTTATTCACTGTAGGATGAGGGTGGGGATATAGAATGTATGATGAATATTAAATCCTATAGTAATGGATAAGGGAGGAATCCATGAGGGATTCCTTTTATATACACATAATATAGTCGATGAGGGAAGATGAATTATGGGTTATTCATGAAGAAATAGTGCATTTACGCATCCTCAACTTCTTTTTTATTTCTAAAACCCACCTCTCGAGGATTCCACATCAATTGGGTGAACAATCACTAAAAATATATATTCACATTTCTAGTAGTGGATGTCTCTTCCAGGACTGTGAAATTTAATGCCACTAGCATTGAGTCTAGGATTATTATTATACTAATTATTCAAGCATGGGTGTATTATTAATACCTCACGGCACTAGGAATCATCATTTTTGGGGAATTTATGTGATTTTGTGGTCCCATATATCATGTGTAATATGTTCATATAAAATTGTTTCATTTATGTTCAGCACTAATTTCCAATTTTAATGATATAAAACTTTATTGTACATTTCCCTAAATTTCATAAGTGTCTTCATGATTATTTTCAATGTTTTTTAGGACCACAATATCTATATGGGTAACATGTTAACACGATAAATTGAGGTATAACCACCCCAATACTACTGAAAAAGTGTATTTCTATGTGTTGAAAATTATTACATCAAGGTAACTATAGTCCATTAATATCTATGTAAGGGTAAATTGGATGTTGGAATTCTATATAGTGGTTCACTATCATATTAGTATCACGCATAATGGTTCTCAAGATTGAAAATGATTTTCTTCACTGTAGGATTAAAATATGATATACCTAAAAATAAAAAAAATACAAAATACAAATCCCATCCCATTGGTTCTTCCAAATAAGATGATTCTATCTATATTTAAGAAAATATGAATCTGTCAATGAATGGAGAGGAAGTGATCATGGGATTAATAAAAAACAAGAATAATGTACAACATATGATCACCTAGAGAATCAGGACCCTTTGATTTGTACACATAAAATAAATTTTTGGAAGAGAACTTGTTCTCTAGGCATTGAAAACCATGGAGGGAAAAGAAGTAGATTCATAAAGGATAGTAAATATACCTCATATCCTATATTTTTTAAGGGGACTCATCTCCAACCATCTATAGTTTGTATTTTGTATCATTTCATTATTTATTTTTTAAATTAATTTAGTGTTCATTACATATATATATATATATATATATATATATTTGTGTGTGTGTGTTATTATATTATTTCCAAATTTCTCTATGTCTATCACTAATTTTAATGTTCTAATGATCTCAAAATAAACTATTATGAAGTACAAAAAAGTATGTTTAATTGGAATCATAGTTGGGATTTAAGAATTTTTATATTTTCATTCCAAATATATTCATTTATTTTGTGTGGTACATTAGGTGATTTATAGAGAGAGTGATTTCATCTCCATTCCCAATCATATATGGGACATAATAAAACATTTATTCTTAAATTGATTGATCTATTAGATTATTTTAATTTATATGAATCTATTTATATATTGAAACGTCTTAAAAAATTATAGATTAATAATATTAATATATATGGGTCTAAAAATTGAGTTAGGTGATTTATATTAATGTAAATAATGATAAACCCCCATATAATTCACTCATTTCATGCTTGGAATTTTTACATACCATTTTGTGAGTTACTACATTTTATTTTTATTCTTATATAATTATAAAACCAATAATCCACTACCACATACAATATGGTTTTAATGATTAAAATTAAATTTAAACAATAATAAGTGATGTGATATAAAGTATCTATGTTAATCTATTTAATATACAATCATTACCATCTACTAGGATGTATTATCAGTTTTTAAAATATATTTGACAATTTACTAATAATCAGGGTTCTATTTTTCTAGAGATCTACTACATTTTTCTATTTTCACATCAAATATATAATTGTTGTTTTTTATTTAAGTTTTCCTCTTATTTTTAATTTTTTTCTTTCTTTAATTATTTTTCATTCATTATATTAATAAATTCTTTTATAAATGTGATTAAAATTATAGTATTGATTACGTTATATTGATATAAAATTATTTCTATGATTTTTAACTGGTTTGTGAGCTATTTTCATGGTCAAAAAATCACTTTATAATACTACTAGCCAATAACTATGTCCCAAGATCTAGGGGAAAATGGATGAGAAAACTATTAATATAGATGAACTGATGAACTTGTTTATCATCGCACATCTAGATTTAATCCTCAAATGAAATATGTGTGTGTGTGTGTGTGTGTAGGAGTAAATCAATGTACAACATTTTGATGATGAAGATAACCTAGAATTATAACCTATTATCTTCTTGACATTATAGGTGGGGGAAGATATTGCACATGATAAATACCTTCCAGAGTTTTCTCATTGAAATTTATACCTACTAGCAATGAATTGTTTAGATGAATAAAAATATGATATTATTTGGGGGATTATTATTTATTGAAATTATTTTATTCAGATTATAATAAAAATAATTTAATATTACAATCCAACTATATTTAAAATTTTTCAAAATACAAGTTCCTATTTTTGAAAATAATGAAAATTAATGAAATGATGGAAACAAATTTAAGAAAATGATGCAATGTCCAGTAATTCAACCATATAAAGTAGAAAACATTAAATATTTGTTTGACATATTGTTTGATCTACATTACGTTACCATAGATAGGGATACCATTAAAAAATACTCATTTTATTTAAATACATATAAACAATGTATCCATAAAACTTCATATAAATAATTATAATAATTTACCTCAATTGATATATATCACAATTAATGAGGAATACAAATTGGAGGGAATCTATTTTGAGGGTATATAATAATACTTCATTTCTCTAAAATATTAAATGACATTCTAGGGGTGTTTCAAGAAGAATAACATATTTAAACTAATGTCAATGAATGAGATGATCATACAATTATCTCATTAAAATTTTAATTTATGTATTCTTTTTTACATAATGACCCCCATTATAGAATATTTTAAGATTGATTACTAAAAATACATTCCATTAGAGATGAATATTCTTTTATGGAAGTGTAAAGGGATTATCCACTTATAATTCCATCAAATGTTGTTAAATTTTATAAAAACAATGAATACATACATGATAAAAAATAGTACATAATGAAAAGATAAAATTACAATCATAAGATTTGTTTTCATATATATTGTAGGTAGCCAATATTTATCATCATATGAAGGGAATCTGAATATGAATTACTTTTATAATCTAAAAAAACCTACTCTATATGATTTAGAAAATTATTCCATAAGATAAGGGTCTATAATGAATGAAGTATAAGAACTTTTAGATCATCCCTATAATGAGAACCTTCATATATACATAGATTATTATATAGATGACAAAAAAGTTAAGGAGTATGTTCTACAAGGATCACATGATTAAAATATATATAAAGTTTTAGTTTATGATGATTTTAAATTTAGTATAAACTAAAAATGGTTTAACTATAATAAAATATTACTTAATAGATATTTCGCCCTAATTTTATATTTTGAAATAACATACTATAAAAAAGATCTATATAATGAAACCATATGAGAAATGTTAATGGAATATGAGCACATCTAACTTATTCCACCACCATTGTGTTATATTATACTTATTAAGAAAACCATTCAAAGACAGAATACCATTTCTTAGGGAAAAATAAATGATAATGAGCTTGAACAGAAGAACATGTGAACCATTAACATGTGGTGATTTTTATTAAATAAATCTAATACATATTAATCTAGGGTTGATTAAAAAATTAAAATAGTATTTAGAAAAAATAATTACCCATAAAGGGGGTGGGGAAACTATGGACTATTTTCATACTCTTTATTTTTTATCTTTTGATACTTTAATTTTTTTTAAATGTTGTCTTATTATTTTTACAATGTGTAAATTAACATATGAGTATAGAATAAATATATATAAAAAGTATATAAGATATAATTGAAATCAAACTACTAGGAACATGAAAAACTATGTTGTTTCTATCATTTTACATGTGTTTTATAACAATGAACTATCTATATTTTATTAAAAGTAAATGCATCTGTTTTTGAAATCTATAGGGTGGTCAAAAACATATTCTAATGAAGTTTAGAATCTATTTAGGGAACAAAAAATAAAAAATTTGATAAATTTCTATTTATTATTCTCATAGTATTTTTACGTTATTAAACATGAATTTCAATGGAATACTATATAGTGGATGATTTCATTATAGTTTCCAAGGTTAAAAAATATAATATTTTTATTCTCCTTAATTATGAGTGAATTTCTATTTATATTTTAGTGAAATTTTCTCTTAGAACTATGATAATATGCATGATTAAATACAGTGATATTTATTTAGAATTATATCATGACGAAACTAGGTTTTTGAATTTGATACTAAGTATCATAACCTTTGTAAAAATTAATATATCTGGAATCCCACTCAAAATATTCCAATATATCTCCCTTGAAATAGAGTAAAATTTTTAATTAGGATCCAACAATGAAATTATGATATAGTAAGGTTTTGGGGGTTTGAGTAATTTAGTTAAGTATATATCTAATTAATGTTTTCTATGTACATGGTAGGAAAAATTTCAACTAGCTATAGAAAATATATTTTGTAGGGGAATATTGAAAATAATTGATAAAGGAGATATTTACTTATTAGAATATTATTTTTGTTATATAAAGTAAGATACAAATTAATAACTGATATATGGTATTATAAGAGTGTAATGATTCAATGTAATCAAGAAAAACATTAAATTTAGTTAATATTATTTTTCTCTTTTATAGAACTGGAACTTCAAGTTATATTATAGTATAGTTTCAGGATTAATTATCATATGAGGCAAGAATTTTTAAAAGTGGGTGAGTCATTTCTTTCATTAAATTTGGGCCCATCTATGTTTGTACTTAGGTTTTAAAAATAATTTTTTTATGTTGAATTATTTTTATATTTTGAGATTGAAATTGTATATTTGTGGGGGAGAGATGATAGTGAATATTCTTCAAAAATGTATTTTTTATTTTAATAATCCCTATTATAAATATGTAACCAATCTATTAATCACATTTTTTGAAAATTTTATAATTGTGAATTATTTTCATGAATTTCATTAAACATTATATTTAGTAGTTAAATGAATATTCTTATTTTATTAACAACAAATAAATTGATATTTTAATCATTAATATGAATGTTTAAGATGATTGAATATATTATTAAATTTATTTATTAATTTTGATAATAATATATATACTCCATAAATTAATATTTTATTTTTTTACCCTTATCATATAAGTATAGTTTAGGTAATTATAACTTGTTCAATGGACTCATAAAAATATAGCCTACCCTCTCAATACATGTGGGTAATTCCATATTTCACACATGAAATATATTGAGATAGCCTTAGTGGTATGAGATCTTTATAAAGGTAAATTACACAGTCTAAATACACTATAAATTTATACCAACATATCAATTGTTTACATAAAACTCTTCAATTTCACATTGGGGTCATATTTATAATGGGAGAAAAGTTGAACAAAATAAATGGAAAATTAAAATCCAAAACCAATTAAACTAGTCAAACCAATTGGTTATATGATCTCCACTATTCCATGTGGCTATAATCTATCAATATAAGTATATGAAGTGGTCGAGGGATTAATGACATGAATATGTAATTTTCATGATTAGATCATCTAGAGATTCCACACTACTTGAGTTGCAATTGTGGAATGTGATTGAGGAATAGGTCTCTGGATCCTAACACTAATTCCATGAAGGATAGATAAAGATTTTAAATAAATAATATAAATTTTTTTCCTTTCTTATTTTTTAAATTTAATTTTTATATCTCAATTTGAAGTTAATATAATATATTTTTACACATTTATCTTTAACAATAAATAAATGGATTCACATCTAGAATTTTTTCTATTCCAGACATGTTTCTTTATATTTCCCAATGAGTTTTATCTTCTAAATATCTCATACTCCATGATTATAGTAAACTAACACATTTTGGGAAATCTAAGGGAAATCGGAGAGGGAAATTTTGAATTATGTCATTTTATTTAAAAACATATTCCTTGGTTCTATGAGGTTTTATCGATTAATGGTGGAGATAGTGATTGAATATTTTTTTCCTTTTATTCCAACAACATCATTAAACAATTGGTATTTCAATTTTTGAGATAAATAATTCCATTATTTTAATTTAGAATAATATTTTTTTAAGAAAAATTATGAAATATGTAGGATTAGTACACTAATGATATTTACTTTTCTCATTGAAATAAACAATTATGAATAAATTTAAATAATAATAAAAAACATTATAAATCAAGCAATGTGATCATATATTTCGTTGTGAAAATTTAAATTTCGATTGATACATTATTATTTCAATAAAATATAATTTTAAATCAAAACATGAACCCATAATTCTCTCTTGTTTAATATAAATAAATAAAATTAACCTACCATAAGTTCTTTTATAGTGAGTCTCTATGAGTTACTCGTTGATAGTAAACTAATTTCAGCCAGTAGGATACATTCTATGATATCAAATTTCTTTTGGTGACATCCTTGCTATATTATGTTTCCCAAAATCCATTTATGACACTCCATTATAAAAAAAATCATTGATATGGCCAATGAAAATTATATTATTACATAAACATAGATTCTATAAAATATTTTCAACTCTATGAATATTTTATTTTACATTTGGACATTACTATCACCCTTACCAATGATCTTGATAGATTCATTATTTCTTATATAGATAATGTGAATCTATAAAAACAAATAATTTACTATGCATCCAATATCAAATATAGAATTTAAGGCATACCAATATTTAATGATTCATGATTAAAATTGAATATTAACATATAAAAGAAAACTAACCTAACCTTATAATATGGTGTTTCCAAAATATAAAATTTTAATGTTCTCCCTTTGAAATTCAAACTAAAATATTTATTTTGGTGTTCCATCTTTATAAAATAATTATTTATGGTCTGGGATCAGCTAATTTACCTCTATTGTATCTATTACACTCTTCCATTTTACTCTAAATATTATATTGAATTAAACATTCCTTAATATCCTTAATTATGTTGTTTTTGAAAGTTTAGGAGGCATTCGTTATTCTAAAAACATCGTTCATAATGATATAAAGTACAAAAAAAATTAGCATTCCCAATACATTGGAGTTTCTTATGGAAATCACCATCATTTACCAGTATTCAAAAGGTGGTGATAATAGAATGACATCGCCAAACATTTCTTTAAACATTACATTATCTAATTTTCTAAAAATATTAATCATGTTTTATTAATTAACATTAATAGATAGTATAATTCATCCAAAAATTATATATAGAAGAAAAGCACATTTTCAATTATTTTTTATTCTTATTATCATATAATCTAGTTCCACTAAGGCCTTTAGTTTCTCCACTGTAGTAAATAACTCTATTATTTTTTAGAAATAAATTTACAATAATGAAGTCTATATCATTCAAAGTACCTTACTTTTAATAATTCAGATTACACTATTTTCCATTACCTCTTGTTTAAATCCATTAAATATGACATGTAGTTATTTTGAAATTGTCAAATAGTAGTTATATCCTCCTGAAATATAAATATATCACATTGAAGATACGAATTAGGAAACTACATTATTATAAAACCATTCATTCTGAAATTTGTTTATTCCCACTCAAATGAATAATTATATTGAAAATAAACATATCTAATGACTTTACTAAAAATTGGGTAAATTCTTGAGGAACCATGATATTAAATTCCCCTTTTGTGGCTCAAAACTCTCTAAATTGGATATAAAACATAAAAAACAACAACAATGGAGAAAATATACCAAGAAAATCCAAAATTTAATGAACCATTAACACTATATGCTAAAATTATTAAGGAAAAATGAACCCACATCATTTAAATGAATCAACACCTTGAAACACTAAATCCAAATAAAAATCCCATAAATTAACTCACCATGTAGAACTCACACACACATTACAAACAGAATAATTTATTTTATATGATTTTTAATTCATTATTATATCCATGGTAAAATAAATACAAGTCCAATAAAAATAAAATACTAATATATTTAAATCACAATTGACTATGTTGGTAGGTATTAAAACATTACGATTAAAATGTACTTGTAGTCCCAAAATCACATTATACAATTGGTTCTACCTTGTCAATGGGTTCTACTTCCATTCAAAATTCATCAGGAGAACCTCATTAATATTTAAATGTTTTTTATCATGAAGACGACACTAATTCAACCATTTTTCATTAAGGAATATTTGGTGTTCCAAAATACATTCATATATTGAATTTGGAAATTTATTTTTACTCTGATGTGACCATATATTAAACATTATGTAGTATTTTTTCAACACTTCCAACATTTGGACACATCCATCTACACAATTGTTTCTAGAACTTGACATCTATTCCTATCTAACTTTTATCTAACTCATTATTCTATGAGTCTCTATTTTTCTAGATCCCTTATTTTAGAGTCACTACATATATAATTAGAAAATGAAACACAAAATGGGACATCACATTTTCCCAACATTCTTATGGTTGTTTAGTGACATAATAAAAACGAGGTTTTCATGCCAATAATAACATCTTAGAGTTTATATATAATTTAAATTGTAAATCATTTGTGATTTGATAAATACAAAATAATTATTGGTCTTTCTAGTAATACATTTTGGAAAAAGTATATTATTTTATAGAACATACTTTAATTTTTAATTTTTTATATTTGAAAATATTTATTTTATTAATATTTGTAAAATTATGTGTATAATAAAATGTTTTTAGTCTGGTCTAGGGAGATGATATTGGAAAGGAAAACCCTATTTATATTAGAAAATTACAATATTTGATTATTTATATAATAATTTTGATAAGTTAATATTTTTTTAAATTAAAATTTGTTATATATGTGATATAAAATTATTATTATAAAATTCCTTATTATTTTCTACTAATGTTTCAATATTATCCAATGATATATTGACTTCATAAAAACACACCATATACAAAAATTAGAATTAATTAGGTCTCATAAACAAAAAAACATTAGCATTAATGGGTCATTATGGTGATGTTATTGTAAAAAATAATACTCTAACAAATAATATTTTCTATACCAAGATTCTTAATAAAATAAAATATACTTAAAAATATATTATCATTACTGAATTATCATATTTATATTTAAAACATTATTATTTAATATTAAATTGTTTCTAATATGAAATTATAATATATTTAGGCATACAGAATAGATTGTTTTACAATGGTATTTTTAATTGGGCATTAAAATGGCAGTAAAATGAGTACGGGTTTAGAGTATTTTGAAATATGGATATCAAGAATAATGATACCCATTAACATTTTCACTTAAATTATAAAAAAAATAACATTTTTCATGATTCCATCTACCCATTTCCTGAAACATGAACTGTATTCTCACCTCCTTCTTACAGTTTTCATAGGAGGCCTAAACGTCGTTCACATCTCCATCTTTTTTAATTTTTTTACCATTATTCATTACATGGTATATGTGTATATATATATATATCAAAACTGTAAACATAATATAATATATTTATATTTTATTTAAAATTACATGCATTAATGAAATTCCAAAAGATGAATAAGAACCCAACCATGGTATCACTTTTAAATGGGGGTGGGGCTTGAAATCCCATAATGATTTATAATACGGTACTCTAATTCAACATTTTCCGGAATAAAATTTTATTTTTTTAGTAGTAGCAATAAATAATTAATTATAAATGATTAATTATATAATAAGTAATTAACAAAATAATTATTATAATTTTTTAAAAAAATAATCATTTTTTATTACATAAAAATATTCATTAAAATGGTAGATACATTATTAATAATACATTTTATTATTGATTATTATCTACTGATTCAATTAAAAATATAAGTTATTTATGCTATTAAATAAGTTATAAATTATTTCTTACAATTACTAATAATAGATATCATATTATAAAAAATTAATTATATTATTACATTTCAATTATACTATTAAATATTAATTATATTGGAAAGTATACTATTAATTATTAATTATATGAAAATGGGGTTGTGGTCAAGTGGTGGAATACCATGTACTTATTTTGGGAATTTATAATTCAAATCCCATCCACCACACATTATATTACTCCCCCACCCCCATAAAATTAAATTGAGTTTTCATTTTGTGGGATGGTAAAAAATGACAAAAATATTGGTTGGGTCTGCACCTATACGCTTAGTTGGTGTTTTAGGAAACACTCTATTGATCATAATAGTGCTGTGAAGGTAGGAAATGGTGGTTGAGACCACACTAATGACAATTGAAATTAGCTATGGGACCTGATAGAGTTTTTTCCTTCATGCGGGAAGTATCGGTGTGATGGTAATCCATGCTGGACTCTAGGGGTATTTTGTAGTTGGATAGGATGAATTTTTTGGGTTCAAATGGTGGGTTTTTATTCCAAAATTAGATTATAAATGTAACCCCCCGGCCCTAGTTACCCAGAGTTGGTTCATTATTACATAACATTGGAATGATCATAAGGAAATCATGTCTCAAAAGACTAATCAGTTTAGTATTATTGGAAACAATATTCATACATAACATCAACTTTACATCTTGAAAAGAAATACAACATGAATATATTCCATTAGAAACATCCAAGCCTCCTAGATTATCCTGCAAGTCACTCATAACTAACTTCTTCATATCTTGGGAAAATTAATCATAAGAAAGGGGTGAGCTCAAATGCTCAGTAGCAATATAGCGGAATATATCATAAATATTAAGCAAGGTGAATAATTGAAACCACATGCCTTTACCAATAATAAACATGAAAAAATTATGGAAGGAATATGAGCTGAGTAAATAATGCCATAATAAAACATAATCATGGGTATTCTACTAATCAAATGACCACATGAACCATCAATATTATTTTCCTAATGAGGGAATGTATAATGACGTACATTCTGAAACATTTTGTCAAGGCCTTGGACAAGACATCTAGAAATGATTAAGGCCTTGGCCAAAACCATATATCAAATTCGGAAAGTCCTCATCCAATTCTACATCTATCTTTCTCATGAGACCTACCGATGCATCAAGGAGCTATAGCGGGCTCCACCCGTCACTTACGAATTCCAATACATTCCTCATATGAAAAGGTTGAAATATAACATAAACATTCGTATTAAAACTAGCATACGAAATGTTAATACTTAAAAAATAAACCCAGAATGGTATAAAAATAGCACATCCACAGTCAAACATATCACAAAATCTTCAATACAATATGGAAGTTTTGTATCATAATAAATCAACTTCAAGTAAACTTAAAATCCATCAAAGGATGTTGATATAGATGAAATCAAAAGAAAATTTTAGAGAAATATATCTTTATATTTTGAAATAATTTAAGAGTCACATAATTATAAATAAAAAGATAATTTTGAAAATATTCTTATAAGATTGTAAGGGAATATTCGATGATGTTATAACTGTAGAAAATAGTAGCACCTTCCGTATAAGTTTAAAACCCATTCTTACCATAGTTTTGTCAAAAAGGTCACAAAGTACCTTGTTTAGAAAATGACAGAAAGATTCATTTCAAAACATATAAGTTCAGATAAAGGTATAAATGACTTTACCCCATTATCTAGTAAATAGTAAAAATGTTTTGAAATACATTTTTATGAAACATGAATGTGGATGATAAAGATGTCCTAGTTGATATTCACGTATAACAAACATCAGATAATAAAGAGATTGTGAAATTAAACCTTACCATATAATTTTCCTTAGTCGAGGGTAGATTAACCTCATGTATAATGGTGAAATAATTGTTATTAAATTATACAGGAATCATATACATTAATGTGATATCATATATGATCTTTTAACATTGCTTTGTTAAAAATATCTTAGTATTATCATCATTTCGGATGTTAATGGAATAATTTTCATTTTTATTCATTTTTATCTGAGTCAAATTTTTTATGGATGGGATTTATATTATTCGTATCTAGAATGATATCAAGTCTTTAAACATTATTTTTAATCATAAAATGAAAATTAGTATCGAATGGATACGATAGGGAATGTATCTCATCACGTTCGTGGAGACGGTAATCCGTACGTACGCACGAGCGACAATGTCATTATTTTGATATTAAAATAATATATAATTGGATGGTATATATTATATACAGAATCATTATAATGTTATATTTATTATTTACATCAATTACACATAATTATTATACTCATCCAAATAATAATGTATTGAATAACAATTAGACCATGACGTGGAGACAGTAAGTCGTACGTACGCACATATGGTGACATGTCATTAAAAGGATGGATAGAATAATGAATATGGTTGTACCATATTTATAATAACATCACATTATATACAAGATACTGGAGTAATTATTTTATAATGGAAACAACAATGAAAGAGGAAGTGGAAGAAGAAAGGAACTTAAAAGATGTGGTGAGATATTTACCTCTTCTTCGGGTTCTTCCTTTTGATTTGATCAAAAGGTCTCTTTAGATCAGCTTGCTGAAAAAAGTAAGGACTCTAGGATTAAGGGGGGACAATTTAGAGGTTATTTCGGTAGGGGTTGTCCGAGCCAAATGGATTTGAAGGTGTGAATTAATGAGAATGGGGAGTTCCATTTTATAAGAGGGGTGAGCGGAACCTTAGGAAAAGCCAGAAATACTATTTTATAATAAAATAATTTTCTGTTTCTAATGGATCCAAAATGGATTATTTAAAGTTTAATGTGGGTATGGGTCTAAAACCACTCAACCAATATATTTTATAGAGTTTTGGGTCATTATATTAACTTTATCTTTTAGATTTAACTCTTAGTTAAATACTTTGACATTTACCATGTCTCTTTGTAGTTTAATATTATATGGTTAATAAAATTACTATATATATCCAAGAGAACCTCAAGTGGTTTATTCATGATACACCTATCATTATATAAGTCCTTTGGCCAAACCATATATTTTTAGGAATATAATATCAATTAATAATATAATATTTGTTTTAAAAATGCTTTTATGTCAATTTTGACACTATTTGGTATTTTGTTCTTTCTAAATTAATAACATTATTATTACTCAAAAAAAATTCATATAAACAACCCTAACATGTCATATTAACCCATAAAATTAGTGGAATTCATAAAAAGTGTCAAATTACATTTATTTAGATATTTATAATATCTATTATTTTAATATTTCATTAATTAAGTAATTACTGCATCATCATTGTGTCCTAAATAAATTAAATTAATTAATGTCTAAAAAATATAAATAAACTACCATTATGTAGGAATTATTTTTAGATTTCTAATGAATATTTATATTCGAATTTATCTTATGTATAACCCTATATTAAAAATGTATTAGTTATTAATGTTTGATTTTAACTCTTTTAACTCTTCTTTAAATAAAATAATAATAAGTGTCCAAATCTAATCCAAGTGGAGAAAAGATGTTCATATTTTATTCCTAAGGTTGTTTTTGGTCGAGATAAACGTGTCCAATATAATTAGGACATGTGTGAGGGTAATATTAATATCATTTTTACCCTTAATTTCCCTATTTACTTTTAACCGTGGTAAATAAAAGTAAAAAATTACTATTCACCAAAAATTATTTTCATCTTATTGCACCACATTTTACATATTTATATCAACCATGTCTCTCGGAGTTTTATAATTCCACTCATAGAAGCAGTAAAATTATGTTTTATGTGAATTTGCAAACTCTCCTAGGAGGTGGGTAAAAGACAGAGAAAAGTTCAATAAAATTTTTATATATCTAAGACTCCAATTAATTACATGGAACTTATATAGGTATTATGTATCTATTTTAACCAAAAATAAATTTAAATAAAATAAATATTTGTTTAAATAAAAATTCGGTTTTAAACTATAACTCAGTGTTTTTCACTATTCATTGAAAATAGAAAGTTTTCAGAAAAATACCAAAAATTCACCCTAAGATAATTTGGATATTCTGAATTCAAAAATGAAGTCTATTTTACCAAATTAAAAACATAGAAGTTTCATTTATTAATTGAAAATTAATTCCCATTGTCAAAACCAAAAGGTGTATTTTTATGAAATAATAACCATCAAAAGATTGACGCTTGTTTATGTCCAATTTAAAAGTAAATTTACTTAAAATGACCAGCATTGGATTAAATGGTAAAAATATAATCTATTTATACTTCTAAACCATTAATGTATAATCTAACACTATAAATTATTTTTATTAAAAAAATTGTTTTTAGTTAAAATATATTAATTTTCACTATTCACCCAAATATGAAAGTTATCATAAAAACACCAAAAATTTATAGATACTAAATTATTATGTCCTGATTCTAAAAAAAAGTTTATTTGGTGAAATTGAATTTATAAAAGTTTCAAATATTGGATTTAAAAGGGTTCACCATTAAAAGGTGGCAAAAGTACATTTTTGAAAGATACTTCTTTTAACTAGAAAATATGAATTTTTTCTTACATTATTTCTAAGGAAATCATAATATGGATTCTAAAATTATAAGGATTATATAAAGTTAAAAATTCAGTTAATACTATTCATAACCATTTTTGAATGGCTAGTTTGGTAAGTCGTGGTGTGTTTGAACTCGTTGTTGTGTTTAGTGCAAGTTATTGAATTACTTTGAAGAAAAAATGTACTATGAAATCTTGGGGTGTTACATTCTTCCCTGATTCAATAAATTGCATCCTTGAAATTTTAAATTGTTCTTAAAAAATAAAAGTTTTAAAATAGAAAATAACTTTGTGGGAAAACCCACATCAGAAATTGGGTTTATAATATTTAGTCTTAATAAGAGGAAAGTGGGAATGAAAAAGTCACTACCAAATTATGATCTTGATTAAGAAAACATTGGTGGAAATTAGAGACACATAGTTTGAGGAAAACATAAATATTTAAAGGGAGTTATTGAGTTCATCAATCATAAACAATTGTAGAATTTAGGGCCTCAAAGCCATCAATCTCTGATGATTTAAAATATCATCGGTTCAACAAAACATAAGGTATTATGATAACACATTTTTAGTTTAATGATCCATTACCTAAGGTTATAGAATTTATTTCTTCATAGAATAATAGAAGAAAAAAATATATACTTGACAAGTATAGTTCCATCATTTAACTATTTTCTACCACAAACTCATCTTTCACTCTAGAAGATAATAGAAATTAAAAAAAGAGACTATGTATCCTATTTGTATAGAGTTCCAAAAAAATGAATTTATAATTCACCTATCTGGACCTTTAAAAAAGAAACTACGTTATACAATCCAGGGACTTCACGTAGTCTAGTGGTTGGCGATAAATCCCAATCACATTATAGTTGTGGGATTAATTCCCACCTCTTTGTCTGACGCGACGGGTTGTCACACAGTCTGCATGTTGTATTTTTATAAAAATCTAAAAATAACATTTACAATAGTATCCAATTTTAAACTTAATCCATTCCAACCTTTAGACTTATCCAAAATACTTCTATCCAAACTCACAGTCCAAAATTCATAAGGAAGGTAAAGACAGTGAAGATCCTTTTTTCCCTATAATAACATGTGAACACCTTCATCATGTATTCTTTTAAAACACTACAACATCCTTAATAACCATAAAACTTTATTGATTACATTCATTCTCCCTTATTCCATATAGAATACTGGGTATACTCCTTCTATCCAAAAATATTTTAAACTCCACTAATGATGGAATATACAAATCACTAATCAGTTTCAAGGAAGTCAAGAATATCTAATATAATTTATCCAAATCAATCATCTCTTATTCGAAAATCACTACCTCATTATCAGAACCATATTATAGTTTATCTTTCTCTCAATCATATATTTTCCAAAAACTTAACCTACTATTGAGTCACTTTTCTTTGTTCCACACAATCTCAAGTCCTTAATGAAATATTACTGCAATATGATCCTTGTATACTCCATAATTCTTATAATATGTACATCATTAATTCAATACTCAAATGACACAACAAATTAATAACAATGTAAGCAATATAATCATTCTTCTCAACTTTGTTAGTATCATAATTTTATTATTATCCAATAGCAGCATTTGGGGTATACTCTGATGATTTGAACATTGATTCGCATAGTGTCCCAACTCATTGCAGAAGAACCATTGTATATTCAAAACTTGTTTATTACCCTTGAAATCACATACTTGGTGTCCTTTTTCTCCACACATATAACAAACTCCCATTCCCTTGAAGCATTTACCAAGGTTATTCTTTCCACAGTTATCACATATGGGAAAATCCTTCTTTTCCCTCTTCCATTTATCCATATTTCTCTCTTCCATCCTTTTCTTCTATTGATTCCCTTCAAATCCATAGGACTTAGAGAATTATTTACTTATCTTATTAACACAAGATACTATTTATTCATATGTTGAGAAAACATGGGAGACTATTTCCCTTCTAAATGTTGTCTTAATACCATGAAAGATATGATTCTTCTTACTCTTTGGATCATACGTATTGTTGGAGTTCGCATTACTTTCACTGGGTGCCATTTCTATACAATGGGATAAACTAGATTAGTTTATAAATCGAAATATATAATTCCAAACTTGTAAAAAACTTAATATAAATTGAACAGTTTATGGATATAATCCATAATTATAAAAAAGTTTTCTTCTAGGAATTATATACTCATAAACCCTTCATAATGGTTTTTAAAGAGAATGAGAATTATCCTAAGCATATCTCCCAGGAGTGTCATAACCAAGAGTGCAGCAAGTCCCGTTTTCGTGCACCAGTTCCCATTTTAGTCTAGCTCAAAGCGTTGTTTTCGGGTTTTACCCCAAGGTACATCTGTGCCAAAGCCGCCTCTACCTACTCATATCTATATAGGGTTTTATTTCTTTGAAAACTCACAAAATCTCTACAATAGAAAAATTCTAGGAAGTTATTCTATACTAATGCTCAAAGTCTATCTTAGGGATATGTTATTTAATCAAAGTTTATCTAAATCTATTTTCCAAGGTTTTTACTAAACATCCTATGATACCAACTGTAATGCACTGACCCTAGTTACCCAAATTCGGTGCATTATTACATAACATTGGCATGATCACAAGGAAATAATGTCTCGAAAGACCGATCATTTTAGTATTATTGGAAACAATGTTCTTACATAAGTTCAACTTTACAACATGAAAAGAAACACAACATGAATATATTCAATTAGAAACATCCAAGCATCTTAGATTATGCATGTGAGTCACTCATAACTAACTTCTTCATATCCTGGGAAAATGAAACATAATAAAGGGGTGAGCTCAAATGCTAAGTAAGGGTAAGAAATACAGTGGATGATAATATAAATATTAAGCATGGTGAATAATTGAAACCACATGCCTTTTCTAATAATAAACATGAATACTTTTATGGAAGGAATATGAGCTAAGTAAATAATTCCATAATAAAACATAATCATGGGTATTATACTAGTCGAATGACCACATGAACCATCAATATTATTTTCATAAAGAGGGAATGTATAATGTCGTACATTTTGAAACATTTTTTAAAGGCCTCATCCAAGACGTCTAGAAATGATTAAAGCCTTGGCCAAAACCAAATATCAAATTGGGAAAGTCCTCAGCCAATTCAGCATCTAGTTGTCTCATGAGACCTACCTATTCATCGAGGAGCTGTAGTGGGCTCCACCCATCACTTACAAAGTCCAATACATTCCTCATATGAAAAGGTTGAAATATAACATAACATTTGTATTAAAACTAGCATAAGAAATGTCAACAATTTAAACATAAAACATGAATGGTATAAAAATAGCACATCCACAGTCAAACATATCAAAAAACCTTCAATACAATATGAAAGTATTGTATCAGAATAAATCAACTTCAAATAAACTTAAAATCCATCAAAGGTTGTTGACATAGATGAAATCAAAACTTTTCTTAGAGAAATATATCTTTCTATTTTGAAATTATTTAAGACTCACATAATTATAAAGAATTTTTTTTTTAAAAAAATATTCTTATAATATTGTAAGGAGGCTTCGATGATGTTATAAAGGTGGAAAATATTTTCTCCTGCAATATAATTAAAAAAACATTCTTACCTTAGTTTTGTCGAAAAGGTCACAAAGTACCTTATTTGGAAAATGATGGAAAGATTCCTTTCAAAACATATAAGGTCAAATAAGGGTATAAATTAATTTAACCCATTGTCTAGTAAATAGTAAAAATGTTTTTGAAATACATTTTTACGAAACATGGATGTGGATGATAAAGAGGTCCTAGTAGATAATCATGTATATACAACCTCGGATAATAAAGAGATTGTGAAATTAACACATACCTTTTACTTTTCCTTGGTCGAGGGTAGTTTATCCTCCTGTATAATGGTGAAATAATTGTTATTAAATTATACAAGAATAATATAAATTAATATGATATCATATATGATCTTTTAACATTTCTTTGTTAATAATATCTTAGTATTATCGTCATTTCGGGTGTTAATGGATTCTTTTTCCTTTATATTCTTTATTATGTGAGTCATATTTTTTATGTATGGTATGTATCTTACTCATATCCAAAATGATATCAAGTCTTTAAACATTATTTTTAATTATCAAATGAAAATTAATCTTGAATGGATACGATGGGGAATTAATCTCATCGCGTTCGTAAAGACGGTAATTCATACGTATGCACAAGTGACAATATCATTCTTTTGATATTAAAATAATATATAATTGGATGGTATATAATATATACAAAATCATTATCATTTTATATTAATTATTTACATCAATTACACATCATTATTATACTCATCCAAATAATAATGTATTGAATAATAATGACACCACGATGTGGAGACGGTAAGTCGTACGTACGCATGTATAGTGACATGTCATTCAAAGGATCGATAGAATATTGAATATGGTTGTACCATATTTATAATAACATCAAATTATATAGAATATACTGGAGTTATTATTTTATAATGGAAACAACAAAGAAATAGGAAGTGGAAGAAGAAAGGAACTTAAAAGAGGTGGTGAGATATTTTCCTCTTCTTCGGGTTCTTCCTTTTGATTTGATAAAAAGGGCTCCTTAGGTTGGTTTTCTGATTAAAGTAATGCCTTTAGGATGAAGAGAGGACAATTTATAGGGTATTTGGGAAGGTTTTTTCTGAGCCAAATGGCTTTGAAGGTGTGAATTATAGAGAAGGGGGAGTTCCCTTTTCTAAGAGGGGTGAGGGGCACCTTAGGAAAAGCTAGAAATATTATTTTATAATAAATTCGTTTTCGGTTTATAATGGCTCTAAAATGTATTATTTAAAGTCTAAGGTGGGGATGGGTCGAAAACCACTCAAACAATAGATTTTAGAGAGGTTTGGGATATTATATTAACTTTATATTTTAGATTTAACTCTTAGTTAAATAGTTTGTCATTTACAATGTCTCTTGGTATTTTTATATTATATGGTTCATAAACATACTATATAAATCCAAACAAACCTCAAGTGGTTAATTAATGATACACCTATCTTTATATAAGTCCATTGGAAAAACCTTTGATTTTTAGGAATAGAATATCAATTAATAATATAATATTTGTTTTAAAACTTCTTTTATGTCAATTTTGACAATATTTGGTATTTTGTTTTTTCTAAATTAATAAAAGTATTATTACTTCGAAAAAAATTCATCTAACCAACCCTAACATGTCATATTATCCTATAAAATTATTTTAATTCATAAAAAGTCCCAAATTACATTTATTTGGATAATTATAATATTGATTATTTTAAAATTTCATTAATTAGGTAATTATTGTATCATCATTATGTCATAAATAAATTAAATTATTTAATGTCTAAAAAATATAAATAAGATACCCTTATGTAGGAAATAGTTTTATATTTCTAATTAATATTTATAGTCAAATTTATCTTATGTATAACCCTATATTAAAAATGTATTAGTTATTAAACTTTGATTTTAACTCTTTTAACTCTTCTTTAAATAAAATAATAATAAGTGTCCTAATCTAATCCAAGTGGAACAAAGAGGTTCATATTTTATTCATAAGGTTGTTTTTGGTCGAATTATTCTTATCCAATAGAATTAGGACATGTCTTATGGTAATAATAATATCAATTTTACCCTTAATTACCCTATTTACTTTTAACCGTGGTAAATAAAAGTAAAAAAGTTACTATTCACATAAAATTATTTTCATCTTATTGAAACAAATTTTAATTACTGATATCAACTATGTCTCTCGGATTTTTTTAGTTCCACTCACAGAAGCAGTAAAATTATGTTTTATGTGAATTTGAAAATTCTCTTAGGTGGTGTGTTAAAGACGGTGAAAAGTTCAATAAAATTTTTATATATCTATAATTATTATAAACTGACTCCAATGAATTACATTGAACTTATATAGCTATTATGTATCTATTTGGACCAAAAATAAATTTAAATAAAATAAATAATTGTTTAAATAAAAATTCAATTTTAAACTATAACTCAGTGTTTTTCACTATTTATCAAAAATTGAAAGTTTTCAGAAAAATGCCAAAAATTCACCCTAAGATAATTTTGATATTCCAAAATCAAAATTTAAGTCTATTTTACCAAATTAAAAACATAGAAGTTGAATTTATTAATATAAAATCAATTCCCGTTGTCAAAACCAAAAGGTGTATTTTTAAGAAATAATAACTATCAAAAGATTGGCACTTGTTTATGTCCAATTTCAAAGAGAAATTACTTACAATGAACAGAATTGGATTAACTGGTAAAAATATAATCTATTTATACTTCCAAACCATTAAAATGTATAATTTAACACTATAAATTATTTTGCTTAAAAAAGTTGTTTTCAGTTAAAATATACTATTTTTCACTATTCACCCAAATATGAAAGTTATCAGAAGAACACCAAACATTTATTGAAAATAAATTCTTATGTACCTATTCTAAAGAATAAGTTTATTTTTTCCAATTAAATATATAAAAGTTTCAAATATTGGATTTAAAAAGGGTTCACCATTAAAATGTGGTACAAGTGCATTTTTGAAAAATAGTTCTTTTATCTGAAAAATATGAATTTGTTCTTACATTATGTCTAAGGAAATCAGAATATGGATTCAAAAATTATAAGGATTATATAAAGTTAAAAATTCAGTTAATACTATTCATAACCGCTTTTGAATGTCTAGTTTGGTAAGTCGTTGTGCACTTGAACTCAGTGTTGCGTGTAGTGAATGTTGTTGAATTGCTTTGAAGAAATAATGTACTATGAAATATTAGGGTGTTAAATTCTTCCATCATTCAATAAATTGAGTCCTCAAAATTTGAAAGTTTTCTTCAAAAAAAATAATATTGAAAATAGAAAATATCTTTGTGGGAAAACCCACATTAGAAATTGGGTTTATAAAATTTGGCCTTAATAAGAGGAAAGGGGGGATGAAAAAGTCACCACCAAATTATGATCTCGATTAGGAGAACAATAGTGGAAATTAGAGACACATAGTTGGAAGGAAAACATAAATATTTATAGGGAGTGATTGAGGTGATCAATCACAAACAATTATAGAATTGGGGGCCTCAAAGCCATCAATCTCTGATGATTTAAAATATCATCGGTTTAAAAAAACATAAGGTATTATGATAACACATTTTTAGTTTTAAGATCCCTTACCTAAAGTTTAAGAATTAATTTCTTCATAGATTAAGAGAAGAAAAAATATATACTTGACAATTACAATTCTATCCTTTAACTAATTTCTACAATAAACTCATCTTTCACTCTAAAAGAAAATAGAAATTAAAAAAATATTTTATTTGTCCTATTCATATAGGGTTCCAAAAAAATGAATTTATAATTCACCTATCAGACCCTTTAAAAAGAGAAACTACATTATACAATCCAGAGACTTCACTTAGTCCATTGGTAGGAAATAAATCCCAATTACACTATGGTTGCGGGTTCGATTCCCGCATCTTTGTCTGACACGACGGGTTGTCACACGGTCTACGTGTTGTCCTTTTTATAAAAATACAAAAATAACCCTAACAATAGTATCCAATTATAAACATAATCCATTCCAAACTTTATACTTATCCAAAATACTTTTATCCAAACTCAGAGTCCAAAATTCATAAGGAAGGTAAACACAGTGAAGATCCTTTTTTCCCTGTAATAACTTCTGAACACATTCATCATGTATTCTTTTAAAACACTGCAACATCCTGAATTATCATAAAACCTTATTGATTACATTCATACTCCCTTATTCCTTATAAAATACTGGATATACTCCTTCTATCCAAATATTTTGTAAACTCCAACAATGATGAAATATAAAATTTATTAATCAGTTTCAAGGAAGTCAAGAATATCCAATATAATTTATCCAAATCAACAATCTCTTATTCCAAAATCACTACATCGTTATCAAAACCATATTATGGTTTATATTACTCTCAATAAAATATTTTCCAAAAATTTAACCTGCTATTGAGTCACCTTTCTTGATTCCACAAAATCTCAATCCCTTAATGAAATAGTACTGTAGCGCAATCCTTAAATACTCTAATTCTTATAACATGTACATCATTAATAAAATACTCAAATGACACAATACTTTAATAACAACGAGATAAATCTAATCATTCCTCTTCATCTTTGGTAGTATCATAACATTATTAGTATCCAATAGCAGCATTTGGGTTATACTGTGATGATTTGAACATTGATTTGTGTAGTGTCCCAACTCATTGTAGATGAACCATAGTATATTAAAAACTTTTTTCTTGCCCTTCCAATAAAATACTTGGTGTTTTTTCTCCACACTTATAAAAAACTTCAATTCCCTTTAAGAATTTACCAAGTTGATTCTTTCCACAGTTATCACATATGGTAAAATCCTTTTTTTACCTCTTCCCTTTATCCATATTTATCTCTTCAATCCTTTTCTTATCTTTCTTCCCTTCAAAGCCATAGGACTCAGAAAATTCTTTAAGTATCTTATTAACACATGATATCATTTCTTCATATGTTGAGAATACATGGGAGACTATTTCCCTTCTAAATGTTGTCTTAATACTGTGAATGATATAATCCTTCTTAATCTTTTGATCATATGTATTTTTGGAGTTCACATTCATTCTACTGGGTTTCATTTCTATACAATGGAATAAACTATATTAGTTTATGAATCGAAAAACATAATTCCAAACATGTAAAACAACTTAATATAAGTTGAACAGTTTATAGATATAATCCATAATCATAAAAATGTTTTCTTTGAGGAAGTATATACTCATAATCCTTTCATAATGGTTTGTAATGAAAATGATAATTATCCCAAGCATATCCCCCGGGAGTTTCGTAACCAAGAGTGCAGCAAGGCCTGCTGTCGTGCACCAGTTCCCGTTCGAGTCTATCACAAAGCGGTGTTTTCAGGTTTTACCCCCATGTACATATGTTCCAGTGCCACCTCTACCTACTCGTATCCAAACAGGGATGTATTTCTTGGAAAATTCACAAAATCTCTACAATACCAAAATTTAAGGAAGTTATTCTATACAAATCCTCAAAGTCTTTCTTAGGGAGATGTTCTCTAATCAGATTTTATCTAAATATAGCTTCCAAGGTTTGTACTAAACTTTCTCTGATACCAAATGTAATGACCCAACCCTAGTTACCCGGATTCAGTGCATTATTACATTACATTGTCATGATCACAAGGAAATAATGTCTCGAAAGACCGATCAATTTAGTATTATTGGAAATAAGATTCATACATAAGTTCAACTTTACAGAATTGAAAGAAATACAACACAAATATATTCCATTAGAAACATCCAAGGCTACTAGATTATGCCTGGAAGTCACTCATAACCAACTTCTTCATATTATGAGAAAATGAAACATAAGAAATGGGTGAGCTCAAATGCTCAGTAAGGGTAAGAAATACAGTGGAGATAACATAAATATTAAGCATGGTGAATAATTGAAACCACATGCCTTTTCAAATAATAAACATGAATTCTTTTATGGATGGAATATTAGCTGAGTAAATAATGCAATAATAAAACAAAATCATGGGTATTCTACTAGTCAAATGACCACAAGAACCATCAATATTATTTTCATAATGAGGGAATGTATAATGCCAGACATTATGAAACATTTTGTCAAGGCTTTGGCCAAGACGTCTATAAATGATTAAGGAATCAGCCAAAACCATATATAAAATTGGAAAAGTCATCATCCAATTCCACGTCCAGTAGCCTCATGAGACCTACTGATGCATCGAGGAGCTATAGCGGGCTCCACCCATCACTTACTATGTCCAATAAATTCCTCATATAAAAAGGTTGAAATATAACAGAAACATTCGTATTAAAACTAGTATACGAAATGTCAATAATTTAACCATAAACCATTAATGGTATCAAAATAGCACATCCAAAGTCAAACATACCACAAAACCTTCAATACAAAATGGAACTTTTGTATCATAATAAATCAACTTCAAATAGACTTAAAATCTATCAAAAGATGTTGACATAGATGAAATCAAAACTTTTTCATAGATATTTCCCTTTCTATTTTGAAATCATTTATGAGTCACATGATTATAAAGAAAACATTTATTTTGAAAATATTCTTATAATCTTGTAAGGTAAGCTTCGACAATGTTATAACGGCTGAAAATATCTTCACCCGCAGTATATGTTAAAAACATTCTTACCTTAGTTTTGTTGAAAAGGTCACAAAGTAACTTGTTTTGAAAATGACGGAAACATTCCTTTCAAAACATATAAGCTCAAATAAGGGTGTAAATTAATTTACCCCATTTTATAGTAAATATTAAAAATATTTTGAAATTCATTTTTAAGAAACATGGATGTGTATGATAAAGAGGTCCCTGTTGATAATCACGTATAAACAACCTCGGATAATAAAGATATTGTAAAATTAACCCATACCTTGTACTTTTCCTTGGTAGGTAGAAGGTTAACATCCTGTATAATGCTGAAATAATTGTTATTAAATTATAAAAAAATCATATACCTTAATATGATATCATATATGATCTTTTAACATTTCCTTGTTAATAATATCTTAGTATTATCGTCGTTTCAGGTGTTAATGGATTCACTTTCCTTTATATTATTTATTATGTGAGTCATATTTGTTATGGATGGGATGTATCTTATTCATATACAGAATGATATCAAGTATATAAACATTATTTTTAATCATAAAATGAAAATTAGTCTGGAATGGATATGATGGGTAATGAATCTCATCGCGTTCGTGGAGACGGTAATCCATATGTATGCACGAGCAACAATATCATTCTTTTGATATTAAAATAATATATAATTGGATGGTATATCATATATACATAATAATTATCTTGTTTTATTTATTATTTACAACAATTACACATCATTATTTTACTCATCCAAATAATAATGTATTGAATAACAATTACACCATGACGGTGAGACGGTAAGCCATACATACGCACGTATGTTGACATGTCATTCAAAGGATGGATAGAATAATGAATATGGTTGTACCATATTTATAATAACATCATAGTATATAGAATATACTGGAGTTATTATTTTATAATGTAAACAACAAAGAAATAAGAAGTTGAAGAATAAAGGAACTTAAAAGATGTGGTGGGATATTTACCTCTTCTTTGGGTTTTTCCATTTGATTTGATCAAAAGGGCTCATTAGGATGGCTTTATGACTAAAGTAAGGCCTCTAGGATGAATGGAGGACATTTGAGAGGTTATTTGGGCAGGGTTTTTCTAAGATAAATGTCTTTGAATGTGTGAATTAGAGAGAAGGGGGGGTTCTCTTTTATAAGAGGGATGAGGGGCACCTTAGGAAAAGCTAGAAATAATATTTTATAATAAAACCATTTTCGGTTTATAATGGCTCCAAAATGGATTATTTAAAGTATAAGGTGAGGATGGGTTGAAAACCACTCAACCAATAGGATTTAGATAGGTTTGGGTCATTATATTAATTTTATCTTTTAGATTTAACTCTTAGTTAAATAGTTTGACATTTACCAGGTCTCTTTGTATTTTTATATTATATGGTTAATAAACATACTATATACTTCCAGGAGAACATCAAGTGGTTCATTAATGATACACCTATCATTATATAAGTCCTTTCACTGAACCTATATTTTTAGGAATAGAATTTCAATTTATAATATAATATTTGTTTTAAAAATTCTTTTATGTCAATTTTAAAACTATTTGGACTTTTGTTTTTTATAAATTTATAAAAGTATTTTAACTTCGATAAAAATTCATTAAACCAACCCTAACATGTCATATTAACCTATAAAATTATTTTAATTCATAAAAATTCTCAAATTACATTTATTTAGATATTTATAATATCGTTTATTTTAATATTTCATTAATTAGGTAATTACTGCATCATCATTCTGTCATAAATAAATTAAATTATTTAATGTTTCAAAAATATAAATAAAATACGCTTATATAGGAAATCGTTTTATATTTCTAATGAATATTTATAGTCAAATTTATCTTATGTTTAACCCTATATTAAAAATGTTTTAGTTATTAAACTTTGATTTTAACTCTTTTAACACTTCTTTAAATAAAATATTAATAAGTGTCCTCATCTAATCCAAGTGGACCAAAGAGGTTCATATTTTATTCCTAAGGTTTTTTTTGTCGAATTATACTTATCCAATAGAATTTGGACATGTGTTAGTGTAATAATAATATCATTTTTTCCATTAATTACCCTATTTACTTTTAATCGTGGTTATAAAAGTAAATAGTTACTATTCACCAAAACAATATTTTCATCTAATTGAACCACACTTTACTTACTAATATCAACCTTGTCTTTCAAGTTTTTTAAATTACACTTACATAAGTGGTAAAATAATGTTTTATGTGAATTTGCAAATTCTCCTAGGAGGTGGGTAAAAGACGGTGAAAAGTTCAATAAAATTTTTATATATCTAAAATTATTATAAACAGAATCCAATGAATTAAATTGAACTTATATAGTATTATGTATCTATTTTGACCTAAAATAAATTTAAATAAAATAAATAATTGTTTAAATAAAAATTCGGTTTAAAACTATAACTCAGTGTTTTTCACTATTCATCAAAAATTGAATGTTTTCAGAAAAATACCAAAAATTCACACTAAGCTAATTTGGATATTATGAATTAAAAAATGAACTTTGTTTTAGAAAATTAAAAACATATAATTTTAATTTATTAATTTAATATTAATTCTCGTTGTCAAAACCAAAAGGCGTATTTTTAAGAAATAATAACTATCAAAAGATTGACACTTGTTTATGTCCAATTTCAAAGTGAAATTACTTAAAGTGGCCTGAATTGGATTAAATGGTAAATATATAATCTATTTATACTTCCAAACCATTAAAATTTATACTTTAACACTATAAATTATTTTTGATTAAAAAAGTTTTTTTTCAGTTAAAATATACTATTTTTCACTATTCACCCAAATATGAAAGTTATTAGAAAAACACCAAACATTTATTGAAACTAAATTATTTTGTCCTGATTCTAAAGAAGAAGTTTATTTTTTCAAATTTAATATAAAAAATTTCCAAATATTGGATTTAAAAATGGTTTACTATTAAAAGGTGGTAAAAGTGCTTTTTTGAAAAATACTTATTTTATCTAAAAAATATGAATTTGTTCTTACATTATGTTTAATAAACTCATAATATGGATTATAAAATTATAAGGATTATATAAAGTAAAAAATCCAGTTAATACTATTCATAATCGCTTTTGAACCGCTAGTTTGGTAAGTCATGGGTGCTTGAACTTGGTGTTGCGTGTAGTGCAAGTTATTGAGTTACCTTGAAGAAATAACATACTATGAAATCTTGGGGTGTTACAATAAAGATATGGGTACCCTTCTTGATGGTTAGGGTGTTATTTAGGCGGGCGATGATGTCTCTATGGGGTTATTATATTGTATATAAAGACCCCCACTACATAGTGGGGTTGTTTTTTTGGGCCGAAAGGCATGCGAGATAAGAATGGATGGACATGGGTGATAGCGGATCTGTGTAAGACCAAGGACCCAATCTAGTTAGAACATGTTATTCCATTAATCTATATACATCCTAGGTTCATGGTCCATGTATTATATCCCTTTAATTTCCATTTAAATACATAGAGGGTTTGTTGTCCTATAAAAAATATAATTTAGATCATGTACTTGATTCTCATTTGTTGGGGTATAACGAGTCATCCAGTATAAGAATGAGTCAGTTAGTGTGATTTTTTAGTTGTAATTTTACCAAAAACATATAGTATAAAATCATAATTATACTATCAATTATTAATTATCAATATTAATTATATTCATTATTATTATTTATATTATGTATTGTTAATTATCAATACTAATTCACTATATTAATTATATTATTATTTCACACAGTTTATTATCATGATTACATGTGGTTGTTGAGTACTATAAACATGATTCTTATGGTTTTCAAGATATGATAAGATATGCTTACAACACATTAAACTAAACTTGTGGTCTTTGATAGAGCCTTGATTTGGAATGAGGAGACACATAGGTTTGTAGTGGTGGTCGTTAAATTAGTGTGGTTTTGTTCAGGTAATTGTATAGATGTTTTTTATTGTTTTTTTCCTGTATAGAAATTAGGACTTGTATTCCATAGATTGTTTCTATGTCTACACCTATTTTTAATATAATTTTAGGAGATTGTGGGTCTGTTTTTTCAAATATATAGTTCTAATTAATGCATATCTACTTTTAATTATATTATTAAATATCAAATATATTATTAATAAATTATTTAAAATATTAATTATATTTGTAAAAATTAATTATTATATTAATTAATCATTAATCATTACATTATACTATTAAATATATTATTAAAAACTATTTATATTATAATTATATTATTTATCATTAAAGAATAATTATGAGTACTTGTTACAATTTTTCTTAAAGGTAATGCTTCGTTCAATGACCAAAGCACAATATATTAGAGAGCAAAAGGATTACAAAGATCGGAAAGATGGGATTTTTTTACAATCTCTCTCAAAGAGAGGTAATAAGTCAGCTGGAAGAGTGTCGATCCAAGTCATGTTTTGTTGAATACCTTTGTTGGTGAGGGCGTCAGCAATAGCATTCGCTTCACGATATCCATGAGTAGCAATATAATCAATCCCGTGAATCAAGTTCAGACACTTCATCCAAAGAGTGGTAAGTGGCCAGGCAAGATGAGTGATGTCGTTCCAAATGGCGTAGACGATAGTGGTGGAATAACTTTCAATCCAGAGCTTTCTCCAGCCTCTTTGAAGCGCGAAATCAACCGAATGGATGACACCCAGCATCTCAGCCTCAAGCGATGAAGATAGACCACAACCAACATAAAAACAACCCTGACATTGACCAGATGAGTCTCTGAAGATGGCACCACAACTTGCAGGGCCAGGATTTCCTTTGGAAGCTCCATCGACGTTCACTTTAATCCATCCTAGAATCGAGGCTTGCCAGAAAACTTCAAAGAAGCGTTTGGGCTTTGGATATATGCCAGGAAGACAGAGGTGCTGAAGGATCACAAAGTCATCAGCCTATTTGTTGCAAGAATCTTTTTGGACTGAAGCGGCTTCATGAATCGCAATAAGAATCCAATCTTTACCTGCATTGAGACTAAATGAGTGGTTGTTATGAATAAAATCATTACGAGCATACCAGATCACATGCAGAAGCTCCGCCACTGCCGCAAGGAAGATATTCTTGATCTACAGAGAAGCATCATATCTAATGCAATTTTTAAGAAACGAGCAAATAGAAGGAATAGCTGGCCATCTGAAATTAAAAATATTCAGAACGTATATCCATAAAGCAGAGGCTGTCGCGCAGGACAGAAAAATATGGTTAGCATCCTCCCTATGTTGATTACACATGCAACATTTAGAGCATAGTTGAATGCCAAAGGATTGAAGACAAGTATCAGTGTGTGTTCTATTGTGAGCAATACGCCAAATAAGGGTGAGCCTAGAAGGTTTTATCCAAGGCTTATTAAAATGACTCACCCATTGATAATTAGAATCCTCTCTAGAGAAGCAATGATTATAGAAGGATCTGGAATCAAGGATGCCATTTGAAGCCGGTTCCCACACCAGGAAGTCACCATGGGGAGAAAAAGGATGATTATCAATGATCTGAGTAATATTATCGGGGAGGGTATGTCGATGGGACCGCATGACCTCTTTTATAGAAAGACTAGTATCCCCAAGAGAGGTATTTGTAGGAATAAAAGAAATCAAGGGGTTACCAAACCAATTTCCACACCAAAAATTAATAGAAGAATCCGTACTAACCATCTATCTAGAATTCTCCATGATTATGTGAAACGAGTCTCTCATAGAGGGCCAGATCGAAGAGTTGATGTAACTAAAATTTACATTCATGAGTTTAGGAAGGAATCTATGCTTTAAGAACTCAGAGGCTTTAGAGGAACCATTAATGTTATGCCAAGTAAGGCAGGCTTGGAGAGCATTGTTGAAAAGCTTTAGATTTTTTATACCCATGCCACCTTTATCAAGAGGTTTACAGCAAGAATTCCAAGGGATAGTGACGAGCTTCCTTTCAAAAATGCTCCCCATCCAAATGAAGTTTTTTATATAGGTGTTAATCTTTTTGAAAATTCCGGTAGGCCAATTGTAGATCATGAGAGAGTAGACCATTTTGGAAACAATGGTTGATTTGACCAGACATATCCTACCAGCCATGGAGAGCAGTTTTCCCTTCCAGGTGGAGAGTTGGTTAATAATTTGATCAGTAATATTGGTGAAATAGTTTGCTTTAGGACGACCCCAGAAAAGCGGGACACCCAAATAATTGAAAGGAAGGAGGCCTTCTTTGATACCAAGAGAACGATGATACTAGATTTCCTTCTAACAGGGAAACCTTTGCCAAAGAAAATATAAGATTTATCCCAGGAAATTGCTTGTCCAGAGACCTCTTCATAATGATTAAGGGCTTGTTTTAGGGCATGTATATTTTTTTGATCACCTTTGAGAAATAGGATGATATCATCAGCATAGAAAAGATGAGTAGGGGTATTTATATTTCTGGCAGCTTGAATAGGTTTGAGCTTGCCCTGATCAACCATGTAAATGAGCAGTCTACTTAAGTAGTCTTCAGCGATAACAAAAAGGATGGCAGAGAGAGGGTCACCCTGTCTGACACCCTTAGTACAACTGAAAAAACCTCTAGGGGTACCATTGATCAGAACCGAAATAAAAGATGAGCTAAATAAAGTTTTAATTTTTCTAATGAAAGAATCATGAAAGCCGAAATACATTAGAACATTGAAGATGAAGTTCCAATCAATGGTGTCAAAGGCCTTCCTGATATCAATTTTAATGGCCACACATCCCCCTCTACAGCTTTTATTAAGACAATTGGTACATTCGGAGGCAAGACAAATACAATCCTGGATGGACCTACCTTTAATGAAACCGAACTGATTCCAAGAGAAAATTTTATTGCAAATAGGCATAAGTCTGTTTTCAATAAGTTTGGTGATGATTTTATAGAGAGTATTAATCAGGGCAATAGGTCTGAATTGATGGATCTCAGAGGCATTTTCGACCTTGGTAATTAAGGTTAGGAATTGAGTATTTATTCCATGTGTAATAGATCCATGTATAAAGAAGGTCTTAACAAGGTTGCAAACATCATTGTGAACAATATCCCAATGTTTTTGAAAAAAATCATTATTGAACCCATCCGGTCCGGGCGCACTGTCTGGGTTAAGACCAAAAACAGTATCTTTAATTTCGTGATCAAAAGGAACGCTTAGAAGAGATTCATTGTCACTTTCATCCACCAATGAAGGAATAATGTCAGATCTGAGATCAGCATTGGTCTTCGTACCATTAAAAATATTATAAAAGTACGAGATAACATGATCCTCTATAGCCTCTTTAGAGTCAAGGATCAAGTCCTGATGAGTAAGTTTAGAAAGAGGGCGGTTAGCCTTTTTGACTCTTTGAAGGGAGTTATAAAATTTAGTATTATGATCGCTATCAGTGAACCATATGGGCATCACAATTTTAGTGGTTTTAAAGTTATATGGGTGTGTTGGGACCTATTATTCGAACCTCTATCAACTTAGGTTTCTGATTTGGGGGGAATAGGTTCCTTTACTTCCTGTTTAAGAAGGGAATCATGATTTAATGACTATTCATAAAGGAAATGAAACATTCAGATGTGTAAAATGGAGGGATGACTACTAATATAGTGTGTTGCGGTGTCTAGTCAATGAAACAATATCATGAATGACTCTCATTTGGGAATTTTGTTCATATCCCTATGGGACCATTGAAACACATTCATATTTCCATTCTACCCATCAATATCATTGGATGTAAAAACATTGGTCTGTGGGTGCTTTTCATTCCTTGTGGATAGAAATGTTTCGTGACTAACTAATGTGTTTGGGTGTCTGTGTGGACTATTTTAAATCCCTTAAATAAACTTTAAAGGAATTATTTTATTAATTATTTATTATAAATATAATTTATAATTGAAATTATTACGTATCATATAAATAATTAATTTAAAGTTAGAAGTCAAAAGGTATGTATCTTGTTGTTGGTGTGTTGTTTATCATGGTTATTCAAGTTTTCCAATGTAGTTTTATAAATCTCATGGTGTTACTAAGTGTTTTTGGTGTTGATATTCAGATCTCTATTGATGGTTCTGTGCTAAAATCTAATTTTTTTATGTTCCCTCAAATATGGTTCATGGATTAGATATTAAATCCTCTATGTTTTTATAGGGAATTTATTATTCACCAATGGTTCATTAAATACTCCATGGGGTACGAAATCCTAGGAAATTATTAAGAAGGGATGTATTTCACATTTCACAACCTCAAATAGTTTTATTATAGATTTCAATGATAACAATAATAATTCATTTATTCCTAATATTTGTTTGGAAAATGACTTAAAAATTGGATGTAAAAAATTAGGTATTTTGTTTAGTTTCAATTCATGTAATAATTTATCTCCATGTGTTTCCCATAGTTTTTTGTTCTTCCATATGTATTTATCGGAAAATTAATTAAGATGGAGGTATTGGATTATTTCCCCTGAAAATATGATGTATGAAACACATTAAATTATTTTTTGGGATATTAATTTTAATTTATATTATACTAATATGAGCATGAATATGATTGGGTGAAAATTCATTATTCGAATTTAGTTCTAGAAAATCTATAAGTTCTATAAGAATTGATATCCTCTATTGAAATTTCATCTAAAATTGATAATTCCACTGAATAATCTATATTTCAACAATTTTCAATGGTGACAGAGGATTTTTACCATCCATTTAATAAATATATTTTTTCTTTCCACTCACTTGGTTAAATTAATGTTATGATTATATATAAAAGGTTTCCACCCATCTAATCAGATTTTGATATAATTGGCACACTACTATTGATATGGCCTTCAACAGCATGCACAATAGCCTTTAAGAGAACTAAAAAATCACTGTTAATCTCAACACTAATAAAGGGGAAAGGTTCCCTTTATCACTAGAACAAATAGAGCCGATAAAGGGATGCATACCTGCACTATTCTATTTTTATAACATCACAACCAACCTACTATTTAAACATATATAACAGCACAACCAACCTTTAATTTAAACACAACACACCCAGAAGAAAACTACAATTTAAACAGCACACCAAAATAAAACCTACTATATACATTGAATTGACATCAAAAATACAAAAAAATTCACCCATGGTATATACCAAAAACTATTATTTACATTTCAAACAAAAATCTTATATAATTACATTTACAATTATCTAACTAACATTATAAAACATTAATATTTCATCTTTTGAAGCCCGTGATCACCACTCAAAAATCTCCACCCATGGTATTAGATATCCAAAATATCATTTCAACCCAATCAAATGATTCCACCTATATAAGAAAAAAATATTATGTTAGTAATATAATGAAGAAATAAATTAAAAATTAATATGAAATAACACATTAATAAAATTTCAATATTTTATAAAAATGAAATATTTGGAGTTATAATGGTCACACCATGCATCCTATTGAGGTGGGGTTTATTCCTACTTGTTATAAATGATTTTTGGATCATTTTACTAAAATATAAAAACAAACTGAATGTGTTTTATTTTTTTTAGTATGTTAATTTTCATTTAACTAAAATTAATATCAATTTTATATAATAATACCTTTTGAGATATAATATCTACACCGTTCATTATATTGAGCTGTAAATAATTCCTACCAATCACAAATTATTGATGGAATGTTTTCTTAAATTATCAAAACAATTGTAATGTGTTTTCTCTATTTTCAGTTTTATAGTAGTGCTTTTTACTAAAATGACATTTCAAACTGAAAACATGAATTTCAAGTCATATTGGTCACATCATGCATCAGTTTTATTTGAGACTACTTCATACACATAAAACGTCTTATTAATCGATGTCCAAATTTATCAAGAAAATAAAAGGGTGTTTGTTTGGGATTCAATGAGTGACACACTTTGAAATAAAATGTCAATTTTAAACTATTAACAGACACTTTTAGTTATAGTGGCCTCACCGTGAGTCTGATTTAGGTGAGACTGATCCCTACACATCACAAATGACTAATATATTATTTTCATAAAATATTAAAAAAATCAGAATGTGTATGCTCAATGTTTAGTGTTTCACTTGTTGTTTTTACTTAAATTAATGTCAATTTTATTTAAAAAGAGAAATTTTGAGTTGTAACGGACACAGAATTCATCATATTAAGGTGATATTGACTCATACACATCAAAAATGACTCATGAGTTATTTTTATAATGTAATAAAATAATGAAAATTTATTTTCTTGTTATAAACAATGTCACTTGTTGTTTTTACATAAATTAATGTCCATTATAAATAAAAAAAGACAAATTGAGTTGTACCTGCCACATTATGAATCGTGTTGAGGTTCTACTAATCCCTACATGAAAAAATACTAATATATCGTTTTCCTAAAATATCAAAACAATCTGAATGTGTTTTATAGGTTTTCAGTATGTCACTTGTAGTTTTTACATAAATTAATGATAATTTTAAATAAAAAAAGACAAATTGAGTTGTAACGGCCACACTATACATAGGATTTAGGTGATATTTACTCTTACACATCACAAATGACTCATGAATCATTTTCCTAATATATAAAAAAAAATCTGAATGAATTTTTTTAGTTTTAATTATGCCACTTGATGTTTTTTATTAAATAAATGTCAATTTTAAATAGAATGAGACAATTTGAGTTTTACCGGTCACACCATGTGTCGTATTGAGGTGAAGTTGATCCCTACACAACAAAAATGATTAATATATCATTGTTATAAAATATCAAACACTACAAATGTTTTTTCTCATTATTCTGTATGTCAATTTTTGTTTTTACTTAATTAATGTTAATTTTAAATAGAAAGAGACACTTGGAGTTGTACTGGCCACACCATTTTTTTAATTCAAGTGTGGTTGACTCCTACAAGTCACAAATGACTCATTGATAATTTTCCTAAAGTAATAAAACAATCCTAATGTGTTTTATGATTTGTAAGTATGTCAATTATTGTTTCTAATGAAATTAATGTAAACATTAAATAAAAAGAGATACTTTGAGTTATACCATCCACACTATGCCTTGTACGAATTTACAAAATATCCCTACATTTCATTAATGACTTATAGATAATTTTCTTAAAATATGAAAACAATCCAAAAAATTTTACTTTATTTTCATTATGTCACTTATTGTTTTGACTTAAATTAATGTTAATTGTAAATGAAAAAGATACCCTATGATTTGTACCAGCCACACCATGTATCAGATTGATCTGCTTTGGACTCTTACACATCACAAATGACTCATGTATCATTTTCCTAAATAATCAAAACAATATGAATGTATTTAATTGGATTTCATTGTGTCACTTTTTTTATGTAAATTAATATTAATTTTAAATATTAAGAGACACTTCGAGTTATACTGGCCACACCATATGTTATATTTCATTACGGATGATCCATACACATCAAAAATGATCTATAGATCATTTTTATAAAATATCAAAATAATCTGAATGTGTTTTCTCTATTTTAATTATGCCACTTTTTATTTTTACTTAAATTGATGAGAATTTTTAATAAAAACATACATTTGAAGTTATAATGGCCTTAATAGACATCATTTATAAAACAATTGATAATAACCTAATGATACTAAAATAAGAAAGGGTGATAATAAATGTTAAATTAGTTTAAATAATGTAGATATCAATGATTATATAAGGATAACATGAGCATAATGATGTTATAAGGTGATATTAACATTAAATGTTCATACCCATTAAATGGAAGTCACATCTTCATGCTATTTGTGTATATTCCTTCATAAATTATGCTTCCATTTTGTTCTTGAGTTTATTTATATCATCTTTTGAATATGATTCCTTTCTAAAATCATAGTAGTACTATAGAACTATAAATACACAACGGATTAATCAATATTTTAAATGAAATAAAAATTATCTTTGAAAATACCTATTTAGGGATTCTTTTTTGTTCATAGAATATGATCTATCTCATAAATTTACCATTATAATAACTGTAATCATTTATAGTGGTTTTTTTGGACATTGATGAAATGTCTAGTAGAATAAGTAATTTGTTTTGATATGTGATTGAATAGTTAAATTTATTATATATACCTTCATACTTATCTTGTCGTAGTACATGTGTTCTACCTTATCCTTAGACCCAAGACTCGTTCCTTATTTCAGACAATATTCATAGACTACTTCATTATAACAGAATCCTTATTAAAAGATAATATAAGTTATATAACATGATGTTTAGTTCTAAAATGTTGGATGTAGTGTATTAAAATTTGACAAATGCCATCATGTGTGGATGGTTTTTAGGATATCCATGAATTGAATCAGATAAAGAAATCTTTAAACTATCCAAATTTACAATAATGAGCTTCAAATAATTCCTAAAAGCACAAAAACGAATAATTAATAAAAGAAATGAAAATAATTTTAAAATGACTAAATTGTAGAATCTTACCCATGCATCGTTGGTATCAAATATAGCATGTCATCCAAAATTTCTCATTCAGTGGATTTTATCAGACATTCCACTATTTCATCCTTTTTGTTGGGATATATTTTAGCTTCTTCTGTTGAGGTGACGTGAGGACTAATGAGTCCAAACTTTTTCTCATGAGAAAATCCATTCAATTGTTTTTCATATATACGTCTTCCAAAAATATGAAATATAATTATTCATAATTAACACAGTATATCATCTTTTGGAAAATAAAATCATGAGAACATACTTCATTTATACATTTACAAATAACTGCCTAGACAATCATGGTTGTGGATTTTAGTTACACTCTCAACACCAATGATGTATATATATTTAACTACATATATATTTTATTAAAATTAAAATATGTTGTTGCCACCATGTCTTAACTTTGTATCCACATGAGCCATGAATTATAGTAAATGAGGATATAAAACAGGTGCGGTAATTGTGCTTTCGAATGAACATTGTGATCGGTTGGTCTATCATTAAGATGGTTTTGAGATGATCTTTCTTTTCATTCACTTATCTTTGTATGTCTATAAAATCATTCAACAGTTCTAACTATTTTGATTAACTATTAATGGTTTAGCATGAAAAGGGAATTGGAATTGATAACCTCTTTACTACATTGATTTTTTACAAGATGTGATGGTCGTGTGATGACTGTTCCAACAGATTTTTCAACCATATTAATATCATCCTTTTGAATTGGCACACATATCTCTGTTCTTGGATCATACGATATATTGATCTACACTCACACATAACTTTTTGTAAGTCGTATGTTGTGTAGTGTTTCCTTTTGAATTTTGAACACCATAACACTCACCACATGGAAATTTCTGTGTGTTATTAGATATAAATTACAGTCATTATCTCCCTATAGAATAGGAGTATTGGAAAGGCATTGGTGTCTTCCTAATTCACATTTCATCGAAAAATTTATTAGAAAATTGATTAACTTTGATAAGAAATATCCTTGAGGGGAATGGATAGACCCATATTTGGCGGGGGTGGGTGGGATCATCATGTGGTGACTGTTCACGAGTTTCTTCCTCTATTTGTCTATCACTCATTACAGTTTCCATAATCTCCCTCTACCATTTGAATTTTCCTTCAAGGGTAGCTATTCACTCTCTCAATTGTTTTTTTAATTCACATAGAGCATTGTTACGTGATAATGATTTAAATTATTTTTTTTTATTATTTAATACATACACATGATTATCACACTTTTGTGTGTTCTCATCTATTAGTATCTGACATTTATTTACAACTTCCTCCTTTCAAAGCACATAGTGTGGGATGGAATCGGATTTGAATTTTGAGTCATCAATCTGCATATAAACCGAGGAATATAACTATGGTGTTGTACGTATGCACAGTGAGTAGCAGCAGGTTGGGAAATATATTGTTCCATTGGAATGGGAGCACCAACATGTGCATAGGGTCTCTCATCTCAACATCGAGCAGTAGTAGTTTTAGAGACCTATTGTTAATCTATATAGGGAGAACTAGCACATGCATAAGTCATTATCTACAAAAGTGGTTTATCATTTAATTTATATTATATAAATACAGAAACAAATTGATAATAACATTTGATAACATGATTTATATTAAGAAAAAAATGCAACCTGGTTATTGAACAGTATTTTCCTTTTTTAAAGGATGAAGGGATTTTACACCTCTATCAATGATCCATATCACTTAATTGTGGTCTCCTATTAAATACAAAGATCCATCAACATTGGTACTACTTTGAAATTTTTGAGATGCCCCAAAGAAAGGGTCATCATCGGTTGAATTTTCATCTGGACCTTCAGTGGTTTTTCTCAATATAAGAACAATTGAACACTTTCGGTTTGCGGGATCCATAACATATAATACATATAATACTTATTATTCCATTATAAATGGTTCGTCATTGTAGCCTTCATTACAGAAATCAACATTCACATATCCCAATTCATCTATTTTAATGGCACTACAATTATCAACCAACTTGCATTGAAACAGTGGTACTTGGAATGTTATATAATCCAACTCCCATATTTTTTATGATGATGCCAATGTATGACATATTCACAAAAATTGTATTTTTATACTTAGTACCAAAAACATGCATCGCTTTAGCCACAAGTCTAACTCCACTATTTTCCATGGAACTGTATTCATCATTATCATTTTTATAGATTGTGTAGCCATTAATTATATAAACATTGAACAATAATACATACACTCTTAGTCCTTCAACTAGGCATCGAAGTTTTTCTGAAATTGATTCCATATTTTCATCTAACTTCATTAAAATATGGTCCCAAAACAATTCTATAAACTATTGATTTTGTGTATTTTATATCCATATTTCATCCCTTGATGGATTAAAAGGCCTAACAATTTCTTTGTGGGGTTCTACATATGGGGAATCCTCTAAAATATTATGCAAAACATAATTGTAGGCCTGCTATAGATCAATAATATTGATTATGAAAACATTTCTTCCCAAAATTTCGTCACCTGTAAGGCTCCCTGTGTGATTAGATTTCAATAGACCAATTCTTTCCACACTATACATGAATTCAGTAAATAATTCAAATGCTTCCTCTACAGTATATCTCTCTTCTATACTACCCTCTAGATGACTTCAATTTTTGACAAACCCTTTCAAAATATTCATATACTGGTTAATGGGGTACATATATCTATAGTGTATTGGAAAACATATTCTAATATCTCTCACCAAGTGAACCATCAAATGTGCCATCATATCAAATAATGATAACATGAAAAATATTTACAATTCACATAACATGAACACAATTTCACTTTCCATTCTCATCAATTTCACTGGGTGTATAACATTTCTGCATTTATATTTGAATAAAAATAGTGTTTGGTTAATTTATGATGGGAATTCTTGGAAAAAATGAAATATAAAGCTATAAGAATTATATCTTGCATCAAAACATGGATGTTTTGTTATTTCAGACCCTTTAACTTTAAATTTTTCATTGATGTGATATTTTTGATATTCCATGAATACTCCTCTAGAACCTTTAAATCATTCATGATCTTGAAAAATTGATATCTCTACTGTCTAGAAAGAGTCTAAGTACGTGGAATAAAAAATTTCGTTTTTCACCCTTCACTACAACTTGCTCTTCTCATATTCCCATGTCAACCATGTCCTACCTAGCTTTAATTCCATCCGTTGTTTTTCTAGATGCATTTATAAATGTTCCAATTACACTATCACATATCCTTTTATCAACATTAATAACATCAAGAAAGTTTCTGACATATAGACTATTCTATTATGGTAATTCTAAAGAAAACTGTTATCTTCTTCCATATGTTTTTCATAATGTTTTCTGAAAATGTTTAACCAAAATTAGCTTCAAAATATATTATTTTCACAAATAGTTGATCACCTGTTGGTGGAGAGGATTTTGTACATTCTTCAAAACATCAATCGAATGATGTTTTTCCAGATCATTACTTATGTCGTCAGGGTAGATTTCATAGAAACCCGATCATAGATGAATCATTCATCCTAATTGATTTCCAAACTTGTTCACAGATGGGACACCCATGAGTTCATTTAATTCTATATCTTGACTAAAATCCATTAGAATAAATGTCATTTATTATCCCGTACAACATGGCTCTCAATGTGAAATCGTCATTTTTCTAAGAATAATACAACATTACACTTGAATCCCACTATAATTTCAAATCCTCGATCAATGGAGCCAATTAAACATCAATATCATTACCCAGTTATTTTTTGAAATTATATAAGAATATGCAACATGATGTGTTTTTGTTTCATGCATGAACACGATTCCAAGTTATAATTTACCAATATAACCAATAATGTATTGTTATTTCTTCTTAGAAAACTAAAAGAATTCACTCTATCTATATATAATTCAAGATGAAGGCTTCCCAGCTCATTTCCAAAGTTAGGATACTCGTGATCAATTTGATTCTACTAAGGAGATTATGTCAGGTGATTTAGTTTCCCATCAATATTTCGTATGTCCGTGTGCCACAATAATTACCATGGAGTCTCCTCACTTCTATATATGCTCATAAACCTTGGAATTATTGGAAAGTACCATAAAACTTTCATAGGACAGGATTCATCTTTCCTGTATCAAGAATCACCACACTTTGGGCATTATCTATGTGATTTTTGGTCCTTGTGAAACAGTCTATAGTCATTTTTTCAAGCATGTATTCTTTCAAAAATCATACACATCGAGTGTAACATTTTTTTCTCATCATCTGTTTGGATTCAGAGCTCATTATCTTCTTGGAACAAGTCATTAAAGAGAGCATGTAATTATGTAAAACTAGTGTCACTCCATTTTTTTCTTGCATTCATATTATACAGCTTCAGTGCAACTAAAAATTCAATATATTTAGTGCAACCACCATACAATAGTGTCTTTGTACAAAATTTTAATTGCACAAAAAAATAGCAATCACTAAGTTCATCTTCAACTACCCTTTTCATTTCCTCAATAAGATAATCATCATTATTCACATCTGTAATCGCATCCTTGTTACAATATTCTTTATTATACACACTTATAGTCATATAATGTGATCCATAAAATGCAGTGTTATCCGTCCCACTAGCTACATTCTCTTATTCCTTGTGTTTCTTCCATGATTTATAACTTTGATCTATTATGTGACAGATCAAGTGTTATTCCAACTCTTTTGGACTAACATGTCTTGAATAACAACAATTTAACCATAGAAAAAGTATTTGAGAAGGGCCATATCGATGACCATTTGAAAACATGATGAGCTCTTTCTTTCCATCATTATATTAGTTTGTCAAACGATTGGAATCTATAAATTATTTATTAATATGCATCTTATTTGGTTTAGTGATATTAGAATTTAATAAAATAAATACACAAAATGATTTTATAAAAATTAACCAAGGCTAAAAAATTTATAGAATTTAATTCTCCTTTAAAAACTATTTATCAAATCAGAGTTGATATCCCATTAAAAAAACAACCACTTACACGAATTCTTATTTAATATGACAGACCCTTTTTAAAATAATCCAATTATTTTTAAAAACTCTTTCTCAAAACCCCAAATAATTTATTTTTAAATCAGTCAAGGAAACTTCATGACCCAAAAATATTAATCATTCAAACTGAATGAATTCCCTCTATATTTTAAATTTTGTCATTTAAAACGTCACACACCCCTTGTTAAAATGAAACCAGCATTGCTTACACTTTCCACACAATTACATCCCTTTCTGAAATCCAATCAAATTAGTTGACAAACACATCCAATGAATCTTTTGTCCATGCCAAGTGTTTATGTAATTTTAATGCTATTTAAAACCAAAGAAAATATATTTTGAACACATATAATTTTTTAAGAAACATCCCAAAAAACTTGAATCTTTTTGAAAGAGACACTTAGGCATTTTTAGAAATTTTATTCATGCCTCTCATTAATAAGTAGTATGAAACCTACTGTTTACTCACACAATAATATTTAGGAGAGAATAAGTGATAGATAAAAACCTAAGTTTCACTTGACAATGATAATTTTGAACATAAAGTCATATATCTTCAAAGTGGGTAACCATATTCCACTTGATGCTTGAATAATTTACTACCTAAGATTCATAATTCTAATACGGTACATTAGAAAATATTTTCCCCTTATTGAGGGTATACATTAAGTCAAGGTCAAAGAACAATAGGTACTCTTTCCTTTTCTGCTATCAATGGTTCATTTCACTTTGTGATTAAATTTATAACAAACACTATTTTAGTGTATTCCAATAACACCTCATTGAAAGCACCACTATTTACAAATCTAGAAAATAATATGTGATTTTTCTATTTTGTGTTCTTAACTATTTAGACCCATAAGCAACCACATGAACATCATAGATTAGAACTATTCAAATAATGACTCTAGATAGATCACAATATAATCCATACTCATTACCTAACTCATTTATGGTTAAGATTTGTGTTTTCACTAATATATCTTTAAGATAATAGAAGAATATCTCATCAACATCTATGAAAAGGAACTATACCACATTTTTTATATCCTTTATAGAATTTCCAATCGGGAAGAATCCTGGTTGACCTTATGTTATAAGAGGTGAATCCCTAACAAAACAACCATAATAAAATTCTCATTTTTTTACCAATGATTCATATGGAATTCTTTTTCTTCTCAATGAGTATTCAAAAATCACATCAATCACATGTTTATTGTTCATGTTGTCCCACATGATTATAGTAAGTTTCAGGTATTTATCGAATTTCACTGACTTCAAAACATTCTTGGAAGTCTCCCCATTGAACATGTGGAATTTATAACACCTATATCCTATCTAACTAAAACCATTAACTTTTAATAAATAGTTAATGACACTATTACATTTAAATTAATTAATCTTACATTCCTAAAATATTTTGTCAATACAATGAGGATAATACCTTAACATATCACCATTAAAAAATCCATTTTAAAAAACTGGAACTTCTATTCATAAATTCTCCACTACATACCATTACAACATACACTTCTAAAAATCATATCTTTAAAAATTACCACATCTATAGGATATTTCACAAACTACATCCTATATAAAAAAATTGAGGCTATGTTCTGGAGCCTCTCCTTTTGGATTAATAAATCTAAAAACAAATAAGGATTCACACTCAAAATATTTTTCATTCTTAAATAATACTTCAGGAAGACTACATATCATATAACTCTTTAACACCAAAAAAGAACTATCATACTAAACTAATAGATGGTATGATTTTCCAAAGTATATTTTCTAAAATCATCAAAATGGCTTTTTAAATGAGATTAAAAATACTAGTCATTCTAAAATCCTTAACTGAACTTATATTAGTAACCTCTATAATCAAAGTGATGAGAGTATCATTATAAGTCTTAAGAGAATTCTTTAGTCTCCCAAACTAATTCATGAATTTAACAACATCATTTCTGAAAATATTCCATAAAATTTTAAAGAAATTTTCATAATGAAAATACAGGTTAGGTTCCTTTGATGGTTGCATCATCCTAAATTCCCCAACACACAACCCTGCCCATAACCACAACATCATAAAATCCAAGCAAACACAATTTTAAATTTCAAAAAGAATCCATTATTTTAATTCCTCTTGTTAATTCATGTGTTATCACCGAATTTGTATCATCCTAGTAATTTTATTCCTTAGGAAAGTATACATAATTTACCATTTTCCATATTAAAAATATCAATTTGAACTAAATAAAATGTAATTTATTTAGTTAACAAACAAGGACCACCAATGACCATGACTTTCAGCAAGGCATTTAGCCTGTATAATTCACAACATCACAATCAATATCAAATTGTAATAATATTCCAACAAACCGCATTTTTTCCTATCTATTTAATTTTCATGTTCATAACTTATATTAGTGTGGTGCAACTATAAACTATAGGAAAAATTCATTAGATACCTCCCACATGATAAAAAAATAATTAGAAACTGAGCTGAATCCCTACCTCAAAGAACTTTTTCATTTCTACCATGTACCTTAGGGAAACGTCGGATGCCCGCACTCAAAATATGCACCACTAGAAACGTGGATCAACCTATTCTCCACAAGATTATTATCAAAATACTTCTTGAACATGTAACTCAAGTGAAACTGCATAACTATAATGAATTATCAGGAAAGAAAAAGTGGAAATATATGAGAAAGAGGAGAAAATTCATGGCGAAGGTGTGGTTTAGAGTGTGGCAGATGTGTGTTCACAGTGGAGGACAGGCATGTGGCTAAAGAGTCCTTCGTTATAGGAGAGGCGTGTGGCAGAGGAGAGGCGTGCAGTGGAGGAGAGGCATACTATGCATGTGGGTTCTCTGTATAGGGGTTCATGGTGGCGAAGGCGTCATCATGAGAGAATGAGGAGGAGGAGGAGTTGTTTGCGGCAGCGAGAGGAAATAGGTTTTATGAGAGGTTGAGGGGTGTGAGGAAGGAGGAGAAAGTTAGAGTTTCTTTATAAAGCTCTGTGAAACATTTATCAGTGCTAGATAAAAAGTGATAGTAAATGTATGTTTTATTAGTGCTAAAATAGAATGTGCTTAAAAAACATACTATTATCAGCACTTTTTAGCTCTAATAAGGGCCTATCTTTATCATCAGTAAAAAAGCACTGATAAAGAATTAATATTAATAATTTATTTATATTATCATTATATATATATATATAATTATATATATGATACATATATATTTATTTATTTATAATTATAATTATAAATAAATATATATACATATATTTATTAAATTATAATTTAAACAATTATAAAATAAAAAATATATACTTATTATATATATAATCTTAAAAATATATATAATAAATATTTTAATTATATATATTTCAATGAATATATATATAACTATATTTATTCAAATTTTATAATTATTTATGTGAAAATATATTTATTTATAATTATAATTAAAATGAATATATATATATTTTTATTTAAATAATTATGAAATTATAAAAAAATTATATTCCTAATATTTATAATTTTATAATTATTTAAATATATCTGTATTTATTTATAACTATAAATTTAAATATGTGTATTTATTAATCAATATTTCTATATATTCATAAATATATTTATTTAATTATATATAACATTATATATGAAAATAATAAATATATTTTATTATAAATGAATAATTATTTATATAAATATATGTTTATTTATATTTATAACCAATAAATAAATATATATTTGATTGTAATTAAAAATTATTATAAATATTTATTTATTTTATATAGTAATTATAAATATATATTTGTAAAATTATAAAAAAATCTTTTTAATTTTATAAATATATATAATTAAAACATTAATTATAATTTTTTACTTATTTAAATATAGCAACATTTATTTAGAATTATATTTATAACTATTTGTATTTAATTGTAAATAGTTTTATATAAATATATAAATTAATATATTTATTATAAATTTTAAATTATTTAAATATATTTATATTTATTTAAAAATTATAAATATAAATATTTTTATTTGTTTAAGAATATTTTTATATATTTATAAATATATTTATTTCGTTATATATTTACAACGTTATAAGATGTATAATAAAGATATTTATTATAATTTTATAATTATTTACATAGATATATATTTATTTATAGTAATAATTAAAATTATAAATAAAAAAATTTATAAATATTTTTATATAATTATAAATATTTATATATATATATATATAATTTTAATAAATTTATCTATTATAATTTTATAGTTATATATATATATATTTTAATAATTATAATTACAAATAAATATATTTAAAAATTATTTATATATAATTAAAATTTAATAATTATAAATATAAAAAATATATTGTTATTTAAATTTATTTATTCTAATTTTATAACTAGTTTTTAGAACATAATAGTTTAAATGGGTAACAAAAATTAATCATATTTCTAATAAAACATACATAATAAAAAACGAGTCATCAATGGACAACATGAATAATAATACAGGTGTAATGGGTAAATGAACATTCATGATGAAACATAATATATATGCATGCATGATCAGTATATTTATTGACCATATTCATTGGAAACACATATGTACTTAATAATTATAATAAAAATATTTATATTAAAAAAATATTTATATATATTAGTTATAAATATAATAAATATAACAAATATAGAAAATATAATAAATCGAATTTATTAATTTATTAATTCTAATAAATATAAATCTAATAAATCTATAATAAATCTAATAAATCTAATAAATTTAATAAATCTAATAAATCTAATCAATATATTTACAATTTAATGAAACTTTATTATAATCATATAATTATTTCATATATATATTTAATTATAATCTTAGAAATATTTTTTAAAACATTACATATATATATATATATATTTGAATTGTAAAAAAATATATTTTTTAATTAGAAACATGAATCATTATTTATTGTATAAAAAATAATTATTTTTGAATATAAATATAATAATTTTATATAAAGTTTTATTAACAACATTTTCAGCACTAAAATTAGAGTTCATTAAGTGTACATTTATCAGCGTTTTTAGTTAGTGTTGATAAAGTCTCCCATTTATTATCACTTTCTGCTTAGCGTTGATAAAACAAGGCACTTCCCATGCCCTTACTTGTTATAGTGTTACGTTTTATTAATTTAACACTAAATATGGAGAGTATATCAAAAGAGCTTACATCCTTGTTGATGGTATTTGATAATTCAAGAGGATATAGGGAGATGAATTTGGAAATATCTTTCCTGCATATAATATTTTTGAATAAGGTTGGTTCACTGCTTGGACAAATTTTATTGAGGCTGGGAACAACATTGAAAGAAGGAGTTTCATCCCATGAAATTAACATATCAAGGAAGTAGACAACTTGTAGAGTGTTGAAACATTCATCATATGATCATTTTGAAGGTAGTGTGTTAGAGTAAAGTTTTTATCTTCCACTTATTGAAGATTAGTTGGCCGAATAGAATATATATATATATTTTTAGTATAATTTAAACTCATACCGATAAGGGACATGATTATTCAGTTGATGAAAGGTCATCTAATGTAGTAGATAAGATCTTGTTCAAACAATTTGTTGAATACCTATAATGAACTGATGGTGTTAGTATAAAAAAATTCACCAAATATTAGTGGTACCAATATGAAAAAAATGTTCAATCATGAAGATTAATCATTTCCTAAATAATAAATATTCTCTAATTCTAGGAATTTGTAATCATTAAAAATCAATAGTGATATGACAATCCATGAAACCAATGTAGGTTGTTCAGGAAAATGAGTAACACTTTGTACCAAACCTAATAAAAATCCATTTGTGATTATATCTCTTTTATTATATGAATTTCATTTGTTTATAATTGTTTAGATAACACAATATATCCATTCCTCTTAACCAAGGAAGAGGATAGAGAATAAGAGGGGATAATTGTAAAAAATGTTAATGCGGTAAAAATTTGGGTCTATTAATTCACCCCAACAATTTTCATGCATGATCCATATAGGCTCTACAAAAACAAAAATAAGATTTAAAATAGATTTCCATAAATCCAACCCCATTTGTTATTCATTTTCCTTTTGTTTTTCAAAAAATCTATTCATATTTACAAAACCTGGTATATAAAAAGTTGAAGTTATGAAACCTAAAAAATTATTCATATACTCTATGGTCATCATTTAAACACACAATAATTAAATAATCTATTTTGAAAAACAATGTGATATAAACTAATGTGAAAACATTTGAAAAACAATCCCTAAAAAATATATCAAGTGATAAGTTACCATAAATGAAAAAGAATATCATATTGGGCCCTAGCCATTGGGAATACATGGAGAACATAATATATCCTAATACAGGAGATGTTTTTACAATCTAATATCATGTCTTACAAGATTCCATTAATATTCTAAAATCAATTTCTTGTGTTTCAAAACACACTATGCTAACTTATATCACATTCCTGATGCACCCAAGATTCCCAATGTTCCATGTTTTTCAGAATCCATTTAAAAATCATGATCAATTTTTTTAAAACTCTTTAAAATAAAGTAAAAATAATCTTCAAGGTTTGAAAACACATTTGCAATCCAAAACCACTACAAAATCAGTCAATAATACACTTTTTGTGTAAAAACTGATTTTGAATGAACACCCCCTTTAAAAAAATATAGGATTCCATGAAATGAAATGAAACCAAAAATCAATTTAATTCATTGAATATCCCACTATAATTATAAAATAATGGTAAAATATTCTTCAAATTTACTCTTGGTACAGAAAAGCCTCCTTCAAAACTAAGGTATAACAAATCAACCTCGAAAACAAAGTCCAGGGAAGAGTCGATCAAGTGCTCAAAATCCTAGATCTATAATGAAAGACATCAATGATCCATTATACCCATTAGATATGAAATCACATCCCAATAGTTTCCTAAAAAGAAGATATGATAAGATACCGATATTAAATATAAAGAAGATAGAAAAAAGTTCTATATTGAAACATTCCATGATGTGATCCATCAAGAATAACAAATCAACCTCATTTTACATGATCTTCCATCAAAATTTATGGTCGTTTTATTTTTGAGTAATATTTTCAACTTATTTTATGTATTTTATTAATTTTATGATTTTTTGTGTCTTACAATTCTTATTAAATGACTAATATGTGAAAATAATAATAATAAATTTAATTAAATATATTTTTAATTATTTTATATTCCAATTTATCTAAATAGCTATGATGCTAATTTTAAATGTCTATATATACTTATCTAAAGCATATTTAAAAATATATATTATATTTATAAAAATATAAATATATTAGTATATTAATATATTATTTTTAATGAAATATAATTTTTTTAAATACTCCCTTTATCATCACTAGTGAAAAAATGTTGATAAAGACCCCCCTTAATCAGCGCTTCTAAAAAAGGCACTAATAAAGGGGGGCCTTTAGCAGTTACAAAAAGTACTAATTGAGGGGTACTTTTAAGATAACTTTTTAGCACTTTTAAAAGTATCCATTATGAGAACTTTTTAGCACTGATAAAGATACTGCCTTTATTGGTGTTTTTTTAGTGTTGTTAAAGGGTGGCGGTGTAGAAACCTATTTTTTGGTAGTGGGAACTGAAATTAAGACTACATAAATTATATTATTATTTATCTTTCACTATTATGAAGTCATGAACTAAATACATTATAAAAATATATATAACCAGGAAATGAATTTTAGGATATCTGGTAGTCCAAACAATAGTAATTCATTGAACATGTTTCACATGTTGTTTATTTATATTACCACTAACTAGTGAGGGAACATTATGGTATTTTATAAGTGAACCATGATATCAAACAAGATAGATTATTTTTCTTTCATTTCTAATGATAATCCCTCAATAAAAAAATAGATGAGGAAATAGGAACAATGTCATTGATTATATAGCGTTTAGGGATTCTTAAGGGTTTGGAAGGATGGTCTTGTGAAATGACACTTCAACATTATCTTAAATACACTACCTATATTGGGGTAGGTATGACGGATCATGGGATACTTTTGTTGATGAGGGGATGTATTATCATTCATGTATTTCCTTTAAAGATTCCTCATCTCAAAATTTTGATAAAGAGGTTATAGTGGTCTTATATGAGGATAATAAAATAGATTTTGAGCATGTGAACGAGCAGTTTTTCACAAGTAGTTATGATGAAAGAATATATAGGACACATAAATGGGAAAAACTTCTAAGATGAAATGGGTTTCTACATCATTTAATTGGTCAAAACAAAGAATTTATTCCATTTAGTTTAGTCATATTATGATCATTCTATAGGGTGGGTTCATAAGAGAGGGAATTTAAGGTAATATTTCACTCAATCATTAATTATATTCATTGAACAACTAGAGCCTCCAAGTGGTCACAATGGACATTGATTTAATCTCACATAGTACTGATTCTATCCCATTATGGCCCCATTTGGATCTTTGGAGTCCTCTAAATTATCACGTTCCTTGTATGTAAGATGAATTTATTAAGGTAGTTATATTTCGAGTCAATAAATTAATAGTTTTAAAGGTTCGTTGGGTGATATTTTCTAGTGTTATGAATTCATAAAACTTATGTTTTAATTATTCAAAAATAAGAGCATCAGAATCAACATCCCACACAAATATTTATTCCCCTAATGCTTCAAATATTGATCCTTCTATTTGGATAAGTATAACTTTCCATAAATCCTCTAGCATTGGATCTTTTATATGAGGTAACAAACTGAATGGTGGTAGGACTTCTAGTTTCTCTTAATGGGAACGATTTGTTTATAAATGGGAATCCCACTTTGAAGGAGTAGATTATTTATGTTTATTTTATCATTAATAAAAAAGATAACAATGATATTTAGGGTATGTCTTTGAATCGCCAAATTTCTTCCAATTCTCTATTACAGTAGTGTATATTATACAACCTTTCATATTGGATGAATCCTATAGATTCTTATAGGAATTTTTCATCTAATTAGTGTGAAGCAAACAATAGAATGGTGAATAGTGGGATTCTAAAATCTAAAATTTTTTACAATTCAAGAATCATTAAATGATCATATTAACCAAGACAACCACTGAAGAAACTTGTTAATAAAGTTTTTGATGCTGGCATATACTTGATGGATTCAATGGATCTAGATACCATTGCATATGTGGATGATTTTATTAATCATGGAAAATGTTTTAAAATTCATCTTAATGATGTAATTAGGAATGATGTATCCTCTATTATAGTGACTTTGAATTTCATCCCCTAATAATGTATCTATAATGGAGTACATTGATGATTAGGAAATTCATATGTATCTTTAAAAATATAGCAGCCAGGTTATTGTTAGAGTGGATGGGGATTTTAAAGGGATCAACATAATAGGCATCTCCATTATCATGATTCTTAAATGTGGACTATTATTCCTAGATCAATAAAGTGACTTTAGGATCTATTTTCTTCTTTTTTTCATTGAATGTGATGGTTTTGTGTAGAATCAGAATCACCCATTCATTGATTAGAGGCTCAATGATTTTTTTTATTTTTTTGTTATGGTTTTCCTTATTTTTAGTGTTTCATATGATGTTTTTAGATTTAAATATAATGGTATGTTCCTTTTTTAGACCACATCCTTCAATGTAGAAAATTTAGTTTTCTTTACTTTTTAATGGGATCTGACCTCATCCAGTTTCAAATAATGACTAAATATATAGTTAATAATATATATTATTCAAAATAATTAATAATATTAATAATATTTAAACATTTATGTAATATTATTTTTAATTTATAGTAAACAAAAAAAAATTACATTATAATAAATATTATTAATATAAATAATATATTTTAAAATTATAATAAAAAATATATATCACGAAAGTGAAGAGTTATGAGTTTAGAAAACAAAAACCTTAGTTTAATTATTAAAATGGAAAATATACATTTATATGTGGGATTCCATGTTCAGTAATGAAATAAATTAATTAATTATTTTTCTAGTGGTGATTAAATTGATAATTATTAATTATATTATTAATTAATTAAATAATTATATTATTATTTAAATAGTTTCTATTATTTTTATTTAAAAATTATAATATATTAATTATATTTTAAGTTTTAAGTTTCACTTTTAAAAGTATTACTAATTATATTATTTTTCAATAATATTAATTATATTATAATAATGTATATTGTATTATAAATTATTTTTACAATTATTAACAATTATTATATTAATTATTATAAAATATAATAAATAATTTGAAATGTATTTCTGTGTTTTTAGATAAAACTATTGGATGTTATCCATTGAAATATATAGATTGTAGAAATACTATTTTTGATATTGAGCCTAAGATATAGAGACTAGAACATAGAATATAATGCACACAAATCACCAAAATACAACACACGTTCACCAAAAAACTCACATAAGAGAAATCACAATATATTTACATAAAAAATCCAAGTAGAAGAATATTATATGTTTATGTGGTTTAGTCATGCATTCTAATCGATGTGGTTAATATTGTACCAACTTTATTTTGGTAAATGAATATTTAATGTAATCATATTCACATATTTATTACTTTTGATACACCCAGATAAAAATATTTGGGTTAATCTAATTCTTCTTGTAGTTTTAACTCCCATTTATTTTTTGGATGAATTCCACCTAAGAAGATCTCCATGGATGAAACATTTTCTTCATAAAATAATTCCTCCCCTAACATTATTTATCAAGTTAGATATTCTTGTTCATAATATCTCAAAATATTTCCCTTTAATCATTATCATTTCAAAAAAACCTATAGCATAAGTTATTAAGTGTAAATTCTGATTTGACATTCAACGTCAATTATCCATTTACATAATCTGATCACACAACCATTAAGTAGTATCAAATAATATCTTTATTTGGTAAACCTAGTGCACCCAGATTCTTGTTTCAAGTTTCTATGAATCAAAGACATTGGATACTACCTCTCATCTATTTTCATTCATGAATTATTCATTAACTTCTTTCTATATCATTGTCTTTTTAGATCTAAAACCTTACTAGAGAATGGTTTTAATTCTATAATTGATAACATTCTATAAAATGAGAAAATATTTTTTTATTCAAAACTAACACCATGGATATATATCATAAAATTAATTGTTATTTGGAATCTATTTTTATAGATATCATGCTAGCCCACAAATCCAATTTAACATCACATCCCAATTGAGTCACAAAATCAACTCAACACATCCAGAACATCAACATTTATCATTATGTATATTGGATTCCCTTCATGGATATGGAAATCCAAAACTCTATCAAACACATAAATTGACATGAAGTGACACATTAGTGATATTTTCTAAATCCATGAATGATATTTCATATTTCTTTCAATATTATCCACTACTTGGTAATCACAAAATAACCTCCCAAAATATTTTCTTGAGGGATCATTTGTCAACCCATTAACTAGAACACTCCTTTGCATATTATATCATTTTGATGCACTCTACTTCCATTTTAATGAGTGAAATAATTATATAAATTTTTGTTAACTATCTAACCACTGTTCAGTATATTTTGGAAGCATAACTGGTCCGAAAGATCCATTTTTCACCAAATCCTACAATATATAATCTATCAAAACTTTTAAGGAGATAATTTAATCTAATTAAAATGGAAACTCATCTAGAACCCATTATTTATTAGAGGATCCACTCCAGAATGTCCCAATGTATCCTTATTAGATGTGGAATATACATATATACAACGGTTAATTATATTGGTTTCATAATGTCTATATGATTACAAACCATGGTTCGTAATAGTATTCTAGCAGTTTATCTATATTGAATCTTTTAAATGCTCTCAAACGTTGAATCTATTATTATTTATTTCTCCATAAGTTATATAATATTTCCATACATGGTTGTGATAACTAGTTTAAACTCACAAATTATTGATTATCTCTACCAACTTTGATATATATTATGTCTACCTTCGGTAGAATGAACATGAATTAATTTCATCACTATTTGAATCATAATAATACATTATACATTTTTTAGATCATTTAGCTAAAATATTTTGGAAAATTCATCGACTAATTAATTGACTGAATACATTAATGGTCCTAATATCATCATATCATCAATGTTTAAAATTAGTATGATTGTAATCTAATTATCAAACACTTGATTATAATTTAAGGTTTCATAATTTATCTATTTTAAATTATCCTCCATTATTAATTTGTCGAACATATAACTTAAATAATTTATATTCAAATTAAACCCATTATTGGACCATGTGACATTGTACACATGATATTGGATCCACTACTCCATCAAAACAGTAAGATACATAACAAAAACATCATTATATATGGCCATATTAATGAATATTTCCTTAACATCCAACAACTCCATATGAAGTTCATTTATGTAATCTATACATAAAATTTAAAAAGAATCATTTTTTTAAAATAAGTGTTAGATAATATCTGAGTAATAAACACCATTTATTTATTGAAATTATATTATGATTACATTCTCTTTATACTTTATCAAACATTCTCATTCAATTTTTATCCAAAAAAATGCCTTTTTTTTAAAAAAAAACTCCCAAGATGTTAGTATTATTATCTACCATGTTCAAAAATCAGTTATTGAATAAATTTATCTTCTTAATATATCTCATAATAATAAATTATTTCAATATTCTTTCCTCTTGTTATCTCTTAGGATATACAACATATGTTTGATGTGTATAATATATGTCAATATCACACCTTGTTATTTTCCACATTTCTTTGGTAGATCTTTGTAACTTACTCTATGGTTTCACAATCCTAGTAAAATTACTTTATCAGTTTTATCCTTTAGATATTTTCCATGATATTTAGAATCCCTTCATCTTCATGGTATATTATCCCTTAGAAACACCTTCATAATTTGACTACCTTCAAGATATAACTCTAAATAATGTATTGTTTCACATAATGAAATATTCCTAAATTCTCAAAAACATTTGTAATGTCTAGATTTACATTAAATTAAACATATTATTTTAATATTTCTTCACTCTCATCATATTTCTTCTTTTTGTTATGATACATTTATGTAATATATTTTTTAAGTATCCCATTTTGACTTTTTACCACATGATAATGGGGGTTTACACTTATTTGATAACCAAACACTAAATAACCATATAGCCCAACTTAACACACTTGGTATTTGACTTTAATTTTCTCCCACCCTTTATAATCAAAATATATATAGTTTAGTGCACCATGCACTCTATGATTAGTGATTTTAACCTACCTTCTATACTAATATCTTTCCAAAAAAAAATCCCCATCAACTAAAGTGGACATATGTTGAGTAATTTCACTATATAATAATCTTTATTCACCTAAAATAAATTAAGGAAACTAACATGAATTATCATTCTACATGACTATTTTAATATTGTCTAGTTCACCCTCTTTTGAAGTTCATTATTTTTTAGAGTTTTGGTTTTAGTCTTCTCTTTTAGTATGAAATTTCTATAGTATATCCTTTGGAGTTAACAACATATGAACACCTCACTACTATCACCCTCATAATATTTATGTTATTTATGATCTCAAATTCCCCCATATCTCACCATAGGAGAAATATTCATAATACCTTGGGCAATTTATTTGTAAATATCCCCAAAACTTTTCTTACTACACCATTAATGAATGTTATATAGTGGATGTATCAATCTTGATAATTAACATGTGCATTACCTGATACATATATATTCCTTAGACATTTCCTCGTATTCTTCAGTGTCATAAATGATTCTTGGAAGGAAACCATATACTACATCACTAGAAATAATAACTCACAAGTTCTACTCTCTTTGTATAAGACCATCAATATCTCTTAAGAAATTTAGGTTTTATTCACTATCTCAAAATGGTGTCCCAATTGGTCATTCCATAGATTTGTTAGTTTTACGCATCCCACATCCATTACATATATCGTTATACCCAAATGGAATATATTCATGTCTACCAATACATTAACTATAACCATGTAGCCATGAATAATCTTCCATGATCAACCCAAATTTCTTTTAAAAAAATATTTATCATCAAATTTTCCAACAATGAATAAGTTCTTACATAAAAGCATTACATGTCATATTTTTTTAGATTAGAAAAAAATAATTATGTGTCAATAAAAAAAGATAAATCATAAAAAATATATGTACATCATTTTCATCATTGAGATATACTCCGTCAATCCATTTAAAAATATTGTTCATTATGATTCATCTCTCTGATGTTAAGTGAAACGATTCCGAAGAGGCTATTTTCCAAGAATCAAGTGAGATTGGGAGACTTTAGAGTAATTACCACATATCATATAACATTAGATTTATATATTTGATTATATAATAATTTCAACCAAATTTATCTATAAACACATTTAGATTATTTTTAAGGTGTCCAATCTTTTGTAACTTCCAACTCTTGGTAAAAAAATTACTAAGTTTCTTCCAAATCAATTTACCATTTCAATACCACTATTAGGATCTTTTTGTACTTTATGATACCCACATCCATGAATATAATACAATATTCTGAATGACACTAAATGCTCTTAAAAATCACCAAATTCATGATTATGAACAAGATGTTGGAAAAAATTATCACTCTTCCCACCTGAGTTACTCATAGAAGTGACCATTAAATCCCAAGATTTAAGGATTTATAAGAGTAATTAAATAACCATTTCTAGATCATATATGTTCTCCTTCACAGAAAACAACTGAATTCTAATCATACTAAATTCATTAATATGATTGATAACAGACATTCCTTGTGGAATCATCATAAAAAATAGATTCCCCATCAATTACATTGTGTCTATCACCATTGGAATTTTATATATGTCAATGTTGGTATTCATAAGTAATAATATAGTTTTCAATTCCAAAATATTAATATACACACAATGAGAAGATGAAATTTGAATTTATTAATGTACCATCTTCTCCACACTCTCTCGTTCCTACTTTTTCATTATCATCATCTTTTTCAAGAAAAAAAGATCATGGACCATTAATACTATAAAATCCATCATATTCATCATATATAACCAAATAAAATTCATTTAAACTTCTCCACCCAAACCATACCTGAAATTTATTACATTCTTCTCGAAATTATGAACTCTCACTAAATTCTATTCAATGTAATAGAGAGATTATGAATGTTTTATGAATATAATAATACATTGAAAAGGATATAATGATGCAACTATAACTAGATATAAAAAAACTTATATATGGTTGGACTATATGTAACACTCCAACTGATTCTCTGATGTCACTTTATATGATCATAAAAATATTCTGATAATCCCAACTAATACTATCCAGGTGAGCATATTTAATGTGAATATAATGTATTGGGAGAGATCATACACAATGATGGTTGAATCATTAATTAAAATACCATTTAATAACTATACAATAATTGGAAACCTTAAGAAAAAACAATTAAATGATATCATATAATATAACCAATGAAAGACGGAAAATAAAAATAAAAATAAAAATTACATTGTTTAAAAATCTATCTTCATATGTAGAGGGAACATTACTACTCCTTTTCTCATGTAAAAAATATTAATAAAATAATTATAAAATATGGATCTTAAGTGGTCACCCAAACAAAATATATTTTATTCAACCATTTCTTCCAATAACTTTTACCCCCATATTTTTTTAATGAAATCCACTTGAACTGCTCTCCTATGATGAAGCCTTATTTTGAAAATAGAATTCCACCTCTTAAAAAATCATCATCACATCCTCTTTAAATGATATGAAGATATAAATATATTTATCTTACTTTAATATCTCTTTTCCACACTATATTGATCCAATATAACCAAGGATAACATCGAACTACAACATCAGATTGATCTATCCACATGTATCTTCATACCACAAAATCGTTTCTCAATATTTATATATGAAATGATATGATTAACCCATTCCAAATAGCTTTTGGTTACCTAATTTACAAGAACCATGGACCATACCAACTATCACTCCACCATTTCCATTCATCAATATGTAATTATTTGCCGAAGGTTATCTATCTACTTTTCCAAAGAATTAGACAGAACATGCTTTTCACCAACAAAAGAATAAATAACTAATTATATCTCCAGTTAGTAATATTCTTCATTATTTTATATATTATTAAAAATATTAAATATTTTTTTAATATGTTTTTATATTATAAATCATTTATAAATAATTATATATTTTAATTTATAAATTATTAATATTCAAAATAAAAAATTGTGTAATGTTGAAAATTCTTATGGGATATGAAACCAAAATCTACTATAGAAGAGTGGATTGGGTGTGGGTTTCAACAATATTTTGAGACTATTTTAATGAATGTAATTTTGGATAAAATAGAAGTATCCAAAACTATAACTAAATATATATATATATATAACATTGAAAATTTAAATGTTTTAGGAATGAAAAATTCACGCATCCTGCCACTGGATGATGTATTCATTATCCTCATTTTAATTTCCAAGATTATGTGAAAACAAATACAATTTTTATATCTTCAAGGACCATAGTAAAAAAATGTAAAAAACTAACATAATTTTTCAATTTTATAAATAAAAATAAAAATATATTGAAAATTCATTGATTATGGATTGTGTATTAAAATATTAGTAGATTTCAAAATTTTATCAATATTTGGAATGTGTTTTTTGATGGCCTAATGGTTTTGGTTCATGTATCTTTCCTTTTGTTCAATGGTCTTAAATAACATGAATTATATAAGTGGTTGTTTTTTTCATTCATCTAGGGAATCCCATTGTCAGTGTTTTTATGTGTATTTCCATGTTGATTTCTAATACAAATTAATCATTTTGATACCTATAACTCAATCTATCAATCCGTCGATCTTATTTAACATGAAAATGGAAATTTATTTTTTTTCCAAAAAAATTGATGTGAAATTGAATTATTAATTAAGAATTTTAGTTACATTATTAATATCATGATCAAAATATAGTGAAATTTGGATTTTAAAAGAATCCATCACTAACCCTAGAAAATTATTAAATGCATTACCATTCCCCACTCATTAAGTGTCACATCAATTATCTATAGTGAAACGTTTTCTTCTAGGCCAAAATTAATGATTGAACAACATTAGTGAATAGATCAGGACCGTGATATATCTAAATAGAAGTTAATATCATCCCAAATCTCACTATTCAACTTATTATTAAGCTACAAATTAGTTTCTATAGCGTTAATATTATTAGGATAGGCAAACCCATTGGATCAGATTTCTATTTTTATAGATTTAGGAAAATATTGAGTAGGTTATTTACTATCCATAAATGATTTCATTAAATTTTCAATATAATTATAATTATTTTTGTCAATCCAGGTCATAATCATATTATTCATGAAATATTTTTTACATTAATATGGTATACATGTGAAAATGGTCACATTTTCATCTATTTTTTGTGATACTATTGAGGCAATTCATCTATTGGTGGCTCAGTGGCCAGTGATAGTTTTCTTTTCCCCAATCCTAAACCTTCCTATCCTAATATATAAAATATGTTATGGGGTACTATCCTAAAATTAACCATTAACAGTTAAAATATCAAAAGTTTCTTTATTTTTCTACCTTAAATCCTTGTAGAAATTATGTTTGGTTGAAATTACACCCAAGGATCCTCCCTCAAAAAAGACCACACTTCTAAGAATCCACTTTGATGAAAATAAATTTTTTCCAAATTCTATTGGACTTCAATTTTTCTCTTTATTGTCACACACCACATGACTGATGTTACCTAGATGACATTCTGCACAAGGAACCAATATATATTAATATACTCCAACCAAATTATCGTTAAAATTTTGATACTCGATTGGGTCCTCTAACATCATATCTAGGATAAACCATTGATCAAATAAATCATTCAAAGTACCTTTTTCTCCATTAAAAACATTTTATGCTCAATATATACTCTATTTATGTATTTTATCATAAAACTAATTAGTTATATGAGTAATAACCCATCCAAGAATATATATATTTTTACCCACACCTTTTATAAACCTTTGTGGGATTGATTTTTCACATAACAAATAATGTATTTCCTGAAATTAGCGTCTTTTTATATAATTATTATAGGTAATGAAAAAAACATATATATAATGAATATACATCGATACATATCTTTTATTTTAGAGAATATCCCTTTTTTGGGAAGTTAAATGTATTCAAATACATAAATCTATGTGAGACAATGTGGAGATAAATTAGAAAAAATAGAATTCAATATAATATAACCTCATGTTCCCATTCTATGATTCAACGTAATCCAAATCAAATTTAAATATATAATTTTCTATAAAATAATTTCTTATTTTCATACTGAAATCATATTGATGTGGTTTTGATTTGTTGATTATAATGGAATTTTACAATATATTTTCACTAAAATGTATTTTTAGGATCCTTTTGGGCATTCTAATTTGGAATATCATTATATAGGAATTTAATAAATAGAAATAAATATAATTTATTTTTTAAAAACGTATAATAAATCACTAGGAATATATCAATATCGTATTTCTAGAATATAAAATTATAATAGGAATAATAATGATAAAAAACATACATATAAATTATTTATGGCTTCTTTTGTAGAATCTGAAAGTGTTAGAGAGATATTATAGAAATTTTTTCATTATGGGTAACATTTAGAACATCATTCTTGACTATTAAGTTGTATATTACCTAATGGGTTATCTAATTTATTAATATGTCCCATTATATGAATTTTAATGTTTTATCTGACTTTGTTTACTCTATGTTACAGTCCTAAGAATTGTTTATTTTCATGATGGATTCTTATTGTTTTATGGTAAAATACACCATAATTGTTAATTAAAAATGTAAATTTATGTTTTATTTAATTTACTTGGGGTGAATCATTCTTATTGGATAAAAAAGTATAATTTTTTTATATATATTCATTTTATCCCTTCATCATGATAATGGTTCAACAAAACTGTGTGTGTATATATATATACATTTAAAAATACTATCTTATGAATGATTTCGGTTTTCATTAATTTATGTATAGAAAAGTATAATAGTTTATAATGTGTCCTTTATAAGGGTATAATCTACAAATTTATATTTATATCATTTATAAAAAAAATTGTATATATAGTAGATTTTATTATTTCTTTCGGAATAATTTTAATCTCTTGACCTAAAAAATAGATCACCCATTTCTAGTTAATTTAGTTATATTTTTATTCTATTACTAATAATGATGTTTTTTCCTATTATATACTATTTTATGTTTTTTCTTATGTAATACCTAATAGATATAGAACATAAATGATTTAGAGGTTATAAAATTGAAGGATAATTTTAAATAAGGTTAATCCATGCAGAAGTCTTACAATTATGGTTTTAAAATCATGAAATTCTAAAATATCTTAACAATTTGATATCATGTTTTCATGGGGACTCCCAACAAATGTATTGATAATGTATTGGAAATAATTAATTAACTATGATTTTTCATTTAATTGTAATAATATATAATATCATAATCATGTCTTAAAGAATTTTAAAATCATGACTCATGTTATTTTTTGTTAGAAAAAGACTTTCTAATGAAAATTTAGTTGTTGGTGGGGTGACCTTGAATAATGATTATTTTTAATTAATGATGATAAATTGATGGAAATACACCATGTAAATAATATTTGAGGACACATATTATATATTATAATTATTCTTATGACTACACATCTACTTATCGAATGACCTCATCCAGTAAGAATCACCTTGAATTTATGTTTTAGAATGAAAAAAAACATCATTAAAAATGAAAGGGAATGTGTATTAATTCATACCTCCTTATAACATTTCTAACTGATTTATAAGACTACTACTCTATATATTATGCTTCAAACGCATATAGTGGTACATTTTTTTATAATTATCTAGTTGAAAAGAATAACAATTATTATACATAAATTGGTTATACTTGTGATAGTTTTTTTCCAAATCATAGACTTAAAAACCTTGAACAATAATGACATAAAAATGTGAAAAAATTATATGGATTACCCAAATATATAAAAAAATTGTGTCAAAGGTTTGTTAGAAATGTTCATAATGAGACATAGTTTTTATTGGATGCCTTTTCAGTGCAAAAAATTAACATAAAAATAGGGTAGTTTTCTCTAAAAAATATGGAGATATTTTAATAACGTTAATATAGATAATAATGGGGTGTTTAAAAAAATAGAACAAATATATTAAGTAAGTATGGGATATGACATCAAAAATCTCCACCTTGATTTGTATACACTACATAATGAAAAAGAAATCTAATTTCAATAATCAAAAATCCAAATATTCCATTGTTTATCCATAGGGATCATGTCGACTTGAGAGAGAAAGAAGTCCATGTAATACAAAACCATGATATATGAATACATTTTTCTATCATATATGTAATATTATAATTATTAATATACTTTTACCAAATTAAGCCATCATAATAAATACCATCATCAAAAAATGACATATCACATCATTTTTATTTTTCTGTTCATAAAAATAACATGATCCTTAGTGGAAAATATTTCACTTTTAATACATCAATAAGGCGATGAAATATGTAGATCAATTTTGAGTTCATGAATCATTGACCGTAACCAATTATCTTTTTTAATATCCAATTTAATACTTATATACTTTGTCTCCTTATTAGATAAATCAACAATATTATGTAATATTTATCTGAATAAATTGAACACTACCGAATCAAGAACACATGAACTATTAATGACCATATCCTCTTAAGATCTCATATGAAATACATGATAACAAATATAACAAAACAATCTTATGATGTCATTAAATGAATAAAAATATTTGTAGCCACACATAGATATCGAATTTGGAACTAGACTTTCATCAATTTTTCATTACCAAAATCAGTCATATATTCACTAACTACACTAACTTCATGATAAAAATATAGATAGGTGAAAACCAAAAATTACATCAACTATCCCACTGCAAAAGAATGTTAAACAAGAGACATATATTAAACCTGATAATCATAGTATGGACACATATAAATGCACGTATATAATCTGTATCTAATGTATTACTCAAAAGATTCAAATTATTTATATTCAACCAGTAATGATAATTCCCAATGAATCATTTCTAACTCAAATACCATATTAAAAACAATTATCCTTTTGTATCTCCACGGTAAAATAATTATTTATAGCTTCCAAATAATTAATTTAAATCATTATATTCAGTATATATATGTAACACCCCAGGTAAATAAATAATATGACATTTTCATATTTATCCATATTTGTGAATAAAGTATTAATATTACTTTAAAGGGTTTCTATGTTCGATAGCGTACCTGATACACAACAAAGAGTTTCATTGAAATCTTACGTTGCACTATAATAATAAAATAATATTATTTTAAATGGTAGTTAACATGTAGCTGTTGTATTGGAGGGAATGGATATAAAAAACTAAAATATGATTATATATGTTTTTAAATGTTTTTAGATATATCAAATAAAAGATAAATGCTTAAAATACGGAAAGAATTCAAATTTAGGCGTATATGCACTAGTTTTCACTAAAGGTTCACTTATCGCCTTTTGATGGAAAACCATCATTAAATATATTTTTGTTCACTCTTATACATTCTATTGGACCAAATAAAACTCTTCTTAAGAATCAGGACATCAAAATTTACTTTGTGTAAATTTTTGGTATCTTTCTAATAAAGTTCATTTTTTTAATGAATAGTGTAAAATGTTGTATTTTAATTCAAAACCTATTTTTAATCTAATTTATTTATATGATTAGATTATCTTTTGAATTGGTTTTAAAGTGAAACCATAAAATATTTTTACTATTTGATTCAATGGTGGACTTTGGAATTAATTTCACTTTGAAATTCGACATAAACAAATATCAATCTTTTGATATATATTTGTTTCTTAAAAACACGCTATTTGTTTTGAAAGTGGGAGTTAATTATTAAATTAATTAATTCTACTTATATTTTTTGAATTAGATAATATAAACATCATTTTTTAATTCGGAATATCGAATATAGCTTAGAGTGAATTTTTGGTAATTTTCTGAAAAACTCCAATTTTTGATGAATAGTGAAACCACTAAGTGGTAATCAAGCAAAGTGATTTTTCAGTTAAATGAAAGTTTACCACTAATGTGTATTTATTTTTGAAAATCCAACATACATGGTTTTCATTAGTATGTAAAATGTGGTTCAATGGGATGAAAATAATTTTTTGGTGAATAGTAACGTTTTTTCCTTAATCGCGATTAGAGGTAATTAGTGTAATTTAAGGTAAAAATGATATTATAAAAATATGAAAACACCATGACACTTGTCATACCCCTATTGGATGAGTTATGGCCGACCAAGAAAACCCATGGGTCAATTTAGGGGACCCTATGGAGCCTCTTGGGTGAGATAATGACTTTAATGCCTTTTTTTTAATAAAGGTGAAAATGACACTAACATAAATTGTTTTACTAAAACAATTTTTATAAGGGGTTATACTAATAATATTTTTGTCTATAAATACTATTTGGAAAGATAAAAATATTTCCTACATCAGGATATTTTTGTTATAATTTTTAGACATTAAATAAATTAATTTAATTATGACATCATGATGATGCAACGATGACCTCATTAATGAACAGTTTAAATAAAATGAAACGATAATATAAAATATAAGACCTAAACTTGTCCAAAAACTGTTGGATAGAAATATTTAGAAGCCTTATCATATTATCTTTAAAATATATCAATGTGGGACCTTATAAATTCGAAACACTTTTGAAAATAAAATAATAGTTTCATGATTTCCAAAAGTCCCCCTCCTCTCCTCTTATAAAAGGCCCCCACCTCTACCTCATTTCACACACTCCTCAAGCCTTTGACTCGGCCATACCCTGCCCATTTACTCTCTCCACATCCCTATTCTAATCCTAGAAGATTCCCTTTGGGTATAATCCTTTCAAAGGAAGCTTTTAGGCTCAAATCAAAAGGAGTTACACTTTTAAAGGTAATTCATTCTCTCATGTTCATTTGTTTTATTTTGCTTCTCCAACCCCCTAAACTCTTTCTATTTACTTATTTTGTAACAACACCAGTATCTTAAATATAATAGGATGTTGTTATAAGATTTATTCGAGCTACACTCTCACACAAATACATCAAATGGTTAAAGAACATACGGTTTCCGTGGATGGCGAAATTCTGCCTCCCAAAACGATGATTGTTCAATACTCATTTAACACCTTCAAAGGTGGCCATTATGATGTCACTATTTTTATATATGATATATAATATGTTTATCCTTTCCTTAAGCTTCTGTATTTTTCATTTATTGCATACCATTATTGTTTCTGTTTTGGGTAAACACGATATCTTCATTTTTGGAAGTGCGGACTACCGCCCCCTGAAAGTGATTTGATTCGTTAATACCATATGTGGGATGTGTAAAGGATAAAGTTAATGATATTATATATGTTATTATACTGGAATTATAATATAATCTTATATCATTATGATTCCATTCCAGAAAATACGAAATAGAAATGGAAGTAGCGTTCATGCGTACGTACTGCTTACCATCTCCATGAACGGTGCATTTCATTTCTTACCTGTAAATGTGATGTAATATTATAAATACATGTATATGATAAATATATATGATATATATGTTATCCAAATCATTAATATCATTCTGGATATAACTAACCTTTGACCAAATTAACAACATGTAAGTGTAAGAAGTCTATTTTTGACTTAAGAACCAAATACCGACAAAATGAACATTATTAACTTAAATGATTACATGATGTTCATAACATAGTATAAAAGGAATAATGAACTTTAAATAGGTTCTTAAGAAAGTACAGATTAACTCAAGTTTATTATTCAGGAGATTAAAGAATGATCGAGTCAAGTCGGACCCGAGGTAAGGGATCTTACACCTCTCTTTCTTTTTAAGTACACTCTTTTATGTCATTCCCTATAAGGATCATCTTTATTGTTATTGGGATGTTATTTTATATTACACTTACTGTAATTTTTATTTTCATGTGATTAGAGACCCTATTCTCTCTCATCAATCCATTTTGGAAGTTTTGAGTGGCGCCGTTAAGCTGCCGAATTTTCGTAAGAGATCTAACCTCTCTCTTTCTTTTTAAGTACTCTCCTTTATGTCACTTCTTTTAAGATCCTCTTTGTTATGTTGGGGGATGTTCTTTTATATTCCTCGTTCTACAAACTTTATGTTAATATTATGAGATACCCTATTTGATCTCATCAATCCATTTTTGTAAGTTTTATGTGGCGTCGTTAGGCTGCCGAGTTTTCGTAAGGGATTTTTCATCTCACATTTATTCCCGTGAGATTTATGCTACATTTTCCACAATTTCCTTTGAGTGATGTATGTACTGCCCATTATTCTACTCTTTGGGTAATATAATTTCGTTTATGAGTATTTACATCAATGATTTATTGTCCTTCTATCATGGGGTGTATGTTTTGAAAGATACCCATGTCGGTAAGGGAACCTTTCACCCTCCTCTTTTTAAAAGACTTCTTTTGTTGGGTATTTTAATTTACATATTTTTATGTTGGGATATGTTCTCATATATCCTTATTCATGTAAATTTTATGGCCAAGTTATTAGATACCATTTTTTTTATCTCTCATCAACTCATTTTGATGTGACGTCGTTAGGATGTCAAGGGAACTTCTTAACCCAATTTCGATTTCTTTGGGTTCAACATGTAGTTATTGAATATGTCATCCTTTGAATATGTGTGAATGACCTTTGATTATTTTACACTTAATATCCACTTATATTTTGTGTATTATTTTGTCACACATAATTATGTAATTGATTTATCCTTAAACCAATGATATCGTCTTTGTATGGGACTTCGTCTCAATCTCCTTTCATTGAGGCATATTTTATTTTATACACAACCTTCTTTTATACGGTGTATGAACCTCTTTGACTTTTATTCTTATTCAAAAGGAATATTTTTTATACGAAGCGTTTTACTAAATGAAAAAAGGGAATGTTTTTCTTGTCATATGTATGCGGCGACAACGACTTCTCCGCCGCCGTGACCATTATTCGAGTTTCGGCTTCCTCTACAAGCCATACTTTTTTTAAAAAGAAAAATAAATACCATGTTTTACTTTTCTTTTATTTTGGTATTGAAAATGGTTTTCATAAGGTTTTTTATATCAATGTGTTGTATTGATATCTTGTGATTTAAAGGTGGAAATATTATGTTTCCTTTATGCATGTTTTATGTGATACGATTATGTTGAGGTTCTTGGGAATTATTATGAAAAAGGGTGGTTCCGTGATAAACTAAGGGCGGGTGAGCCTGATATAGCTCTCCAATGCATTGGGTAACGCGAAGGAGTGAAACGTTAAGGTTTCTCCGAAGAGATTTAGGGAATATATTGTGATGGGTATTCCAAACGTAACCAAGAGGGTTACTCCCTACGTAAGAATGTTATGAATGCCTCAAGTTACCTTTATGTCTTATGATTTCTATGATTTGTTCATGATTTTATGAGGTATGTTAAAGTGCCTATGTTTTATGGGTAAAGTATGATTTCATTCTTATGTATATATGAACTCATGTTTCCTTTCCATATTTTTATAACCCTTACTGAGCTTTTTATTCTCATCCCAAGTTTTTGAAATGTTTTTCATAGGTCAAGGGAAAGTTACATGATGTGATGATAGTGTCAAGTATGTGTCAATAAATAATCCGTGTTTTATTTTAAATATGTTTCTGTTGATGGGAAGAATGAATATTGTCTTTTATGTAACCACTTTGTTTAAATGTGGAATGTAATGCAAGTTTAATGATCTAATTCTCTAAAACTCTAAACCTGAAAAGATCCTCAATTTGTAATCATGTAATAAGTCAAGATTAAGTAAGGTTTAAGGCTGGGGCCTTATAGTTGGTATCAGAGGTCGGTTTAGACAACTTTAGGGATTAGGAGTTCTTGTGAGACAGATGATTAGTCCCTATATTTATTATTTCAGTTAAATCCTTGTTTTATAACTTTTTTTTCAGGTCAAGTAAATTTGGTTATGAATGGAAGGAGAAGGATCTCAAACGACATTCCTATCTCTTCTTGATGACATGCTTGCAATAATTATTTCAAAATCATCTTTGGGTGATTGTGAAACTTTTTCTAGCATACAACTCACTTGCAAGTAGTTGTTTGAGATATCAAACATCTCCACTATACCTCGTTATCATCATGGATCATGGGTTGTTTTTAGAAAAATACTATTTTCACAATATTCTCATATTTTCAAGAAAGTTAAATATTATCAAGGTATTTTCAAATATTTTACCATATCACAAGAATTTGAAGCATATTATGATTTTAGAAATGGTGCTAAAGAAGGCGACCCTTGCGCAACCTATTTATATTTGCTTTTAAAATATAGTCTCACATCACATACTTATGGTATTTTAAAAGGACCAATAATAGAAAGTTTCAACTCAATTTCGGTCTGACTATTTTATAGAAATCAGGTTTTATCAGATGTTTTGGAATTATATGTCAAACATGATTATTTTCCAAAACTGTTTTTCTGTGAACACCCATATGACCCATGTTGTACGAGGTGTATTTGGATGGAGGAAGCAAATGATTTTGAAGCATCTCTAAATCATTGTTGTAATTCATGGGACTTCTACCTACGTGAGAAAGATGACGATGAAACCGAGTGGATGCCATGATTAAGTTATGATGTTATTCATTTTGGGAATCGTTTTATTTTATCTTATGTTGGTGAAATAAGACTTCAAGAATTAAGATGTTGAGATCGTAATGAATTCGGATGAAAATTAATTCTATAAGGAAACGATTGACGTTAAAACATGTTAGGGTTTTTTTTTTGAGTTTTATAAAAAGGACAACAAGCAGACCGTGTGACAACCCGTCGCGTCGGACAAAGCTGTGGGAATCGAACCCACAACCAAAGTGCAACTGATATTTATCGCCTACCACTGGACTACGTGAAGTCCCTGGTTAGTTTGACTGATTCTTTTTAGTTAGATGATTTTATGAATTAAGAGTAAGTTGATTTTGGGTTATCTATGGATATTTATTAACCTATCATGGGGGATATGTTATTAGGTTAATTACTTTTCAATACGAGACATTAAGAGCAACTGATGTTGTTTGGAGATAAATGATATGATTTAACTTGGAAGAATATGTGACTAAATCCCTAAAATATTTGGGTTTCAATCATAGTTTGGTTTACTTTGAAGAATTTTATGGACAAATTGATTATCGAATGTTCCTCGTTGAACTTTGGGTTTTGTTGGACAAATTTTGGAGATTAGGAATAGATTTTCCTTTTATAAGGGGTTATCCTTTTCTGGATTATCTGATCATGTACTAGCCTTTTTGGTTTTGGTTTTGGTTAAAGTCTAAAGACATGGGATGTATATAGTTCTCTTTTGTGGATTAGGTGATTCTCTAGAAGTTGATTATAGTACTCTAAATGTGAACAAGTCTTCCTAAATACTCGTCTTTTGGAGAAAATATGAGTTTTTGTAAAAGTTGAAAGTCAACATGATAAGTGATTATGTTTCCATATGAATAAATTACTCAATAAAAAGTAACTTAAAACAAAAATGTTGTCTATTAACTTTTCCTACTGGGAAATCGAATACCGTTTAACCCATCACAAGTTTGTGGTTTTCTTGTGGTTAATTTTCTCCTAAACATGTTTTCTATCACTCTTCATCAGAACATGACCCTATGTTTTCTCCTCCATGTCCATGTTTTCATACTTGGAATCCTAGTATGGGTTATCTCGGGTGACCTTTGTACTTATCTTTCTTTATTTTAAAGTGTTTGTTTTACTGACTCTTCTTCCGATGTGGGACTTTCAAGGATGTTACCAAGCCCAATTTTAAAATTGCGAGGACGCAATTCCCAAAAGGGGGGAAGGATGTAACACCCCAGGTAAATAAAGAATATGACATTTTCATATTTATCCATATTTGTGAATAAATTATTAATATTACTTTAAAGGGTTTCTATGTTCGATAGCGTACCCAATACACAACAAAGAGTTTCATTGAAATCTTACGTTGCACTCTAATAATAAAATAATATTATTTTAAATGGTAGTTAACATGTAGCTGTTGTATTGGAGGGAATGGATAGAAATAACTAAAATATGATTATATATGTTTTTAAATGTTTTTAGATATATCCAACAAAAGATAAAGGCTTAAAATATGGAAAGAATTCATATTTAGGCGTATATGCCCTAGTTTTCACTAAAGGTTCACTTATCGCCTTTTGATGGAAAACCGTCATTAAATATATTTTTGTTCACTCTTATACATTCTATTGGACCAAATAAATCTCTTCTTAAGAATCGGGACATCAAAATTTACTTTGTGTAAATTTTTGGTATCTTTCCGATAAAGTTCATTTTTTTAATGAATAGTGTAAAATGTTGTATTTTAATTCAAAACCTCTTATTAATATAATTTATTTATATGATTAGATTATCTTTTGAATTGGTTTTAAAGTGAAACCATAAAATATTTTTACCATTTTATTCAATGGTGGACTTTGGAATTAATTTCACTTTGAAATTCGACATAAACAAATATCAATCTTTTGATATATATTTGTTTCTTAAAAACACGCTATTTGTTTTGACAGCGGGAGTTAATTATCAAATTGATTAATTCTAATTATATTCTTTGAATTAGGTAATATAAACATCATTTTTTAATTCGGAATATCGAATATAGCTTAGAGTGAATTTTTGGTAATTTTCTGAAAAACTCCAATTTTTGATGAATAGTGAAACCACTAAGTGGTAATCAAGCAAACTGATTTTTCAGTTAAATGAAAGTTTACCACTAATGTGTATTGAATTTTGAAAATCCGACATACATGGTTTTCATTAGTATGTAAAATGTGGTTCAATGGGATGAAAATAGTTTTTTGGTGAATAGTAACGTTTTTTTCATTAATCGCGATTAGAGGTAATTAGTGTAATTTAAGGTAAAATGATATTATAAAAATATGAAAACACCATGAAACTTGTCCTACCCCTATTGGATGAGTCATGGCCGACTAAGAAAACCCATGGGTCGATTTAAGGGACCCTATGGAGCCTCTTGGGTGAGATAATGACTTTAATGCCTTTTTTTAAATAAAGGTGAAAATGACACTAACATAAATTGGTTTACTAAAACAATTTTTATAAGGGGTTATACTAATCATATTTTTGTCTATAAATACTCTTTGGAACGATAAAAAGATTTCCTACATCAGGATATTTTTGTTATAATTTTTATCCATTAAATAAATTAATTTAATTATGACATCATGATGATGCAACAATGACCTCATTAATGAACAGTTTAAATAAAATGAAACGATAATATAAAATCTAAAACCTACACTTGTCCAAAAACTATTGTATAGGAATATTTCTAAGCCTTATCATCTTATCTTAAAAATATATCAATGTGGGACCTTATAAATTCGAAACACGTTTGAAAATAAAATATTAGTTTCATGATTTCCAAAAGTGCCCCTCCTCTCCTCTTATAAAAGGCCCCCACCTCTACCTCATTTCACACACTCCTAAAGCCTTTGGCTCGGCCATCCCCTGCACATTTACTCTCTCCACATCTCTCTACTAATCCTATAAGATTCCCTTTGGGCAGAATCCTTTTAAAGGAAGCCTTTAGGCTCAAATCAAAAGGAGTTACACTTTTAAAGGTAATTCATTCTCTCATGTTCATTTGTTTTATTTTTCTTCTCCAACCCAATAGACTCTTTTTATTTACTTATTTTGTAACAACACCAGTATCTTAAATATACTAGGATGTTTTTATAAGATTTATTCTAGCTACACTCTCACACAACTACATCAAATGGTTAAAGAACATACGGTTTCCGTGGATGGAGAAATTCTGCCTCCCGAAACGATGATTGTTCAATACTCATTTAACACCTTCAAAGGTGGCCATTATGATGTAAATATTTTTATATATGATATATAATATGTTTATTCTTTCCTTAAGCTTCTGTATTTTTTATTTATGGCATACCATTATTGTTTCCATTATGGGTAAACACGATATCTTCTTTTAGGAAGTGCGGACTACCGCCCCCTGAAAGTGATTTGATTCGTTAATACCATATGTGGGATGTTTAAAAGATAAATTTAATGATATTATATATGTTATTATACTGGAATTATAATATACTCTTATATCATTATGATTCCATTCCAGAAAATACGAAATAGAAATGGAAGTAGCGTTCATGCGTACGTATGGCTTACCGTCTCCATGAACGGTGCATTTCATTTCTTACCTCTAAATGTGATGTAATATTATAAATACATGTATATGATGAATATATATGATATATATGTTATCAAAATAATTAATATCATTCTGGATATAACGAACCTTTGACCAAATTAACAACATGTAAGTGTAAGAAGTCTATTTTTGACTTAAGAACCAAATACCGACAAAATGAACATTATTAACTTAAATGATTACATGATGTTCATAACATGGTAAAAAATGAATAATGAACTTGAAAAAGATTCTTAAGCAAGTATAGATTAACTCAAGTTTATTATTCAGGAGATTGAAGAATGATCGAGTCAAGTCGGACCTGAGGTAAGGGATCTTACACCTATCTTTCTTTTTAAGTACACTCTTTTATGTCATTCCCTCTAAAGATCATATTTCTTGTTATTGGGATGTTATTTTATATTAAACTTAATGTAATTTTTATGTTCATGTGATGAGAGACCATATTCTCTCTCATCAATCCATTTTGGAAGTTTTGAGTGGCGTCGTTATGCTGCCGAATTTTCTTAAGAGATCTAACCTCTCTCTTTCTTTTTAAGTACTCTCCTTTATGTCACTTATTTTAAGATCATCTTTGTTATGTTGGGGGATGTTATTTTATATTCCTCTTTATATAAACTTTATGTTAATATTATGAGATACCCTATTTGATCTCATCAATCCATTTTTGTAAGTTTTATGTGGCACTGTTAGGCTGCCGAGTTTTTGTAAGGGATTTTTCATCTCACTTTTATTCCCGTGAGATTTATGCTACATTTTCCACAATTTCCTTTGAGTGGTGTATGTACTTCCCATTATTCTACTCTTTGGGTAATATAATTTCGTTTATGAGTATTTACATCACTGATTTATTGTCCTTCTTTCATGGGGTGTATGTTTTGAAAGATACCCATGTCGGTAAGGGAACCTTTCACCCTCCTCTTTTTAAAAGACTTCTTTTGTTGGGTCTTTTAATTTACATATTGTTATGTTGGGATATGTTCTCATATATCCTTATTCATGTAAATTTTATGTCCAAGTGATGAGATACCATTTTTTTATCTCTCACCAACTCATTTTGATGTGACGTTGTTAGGCTGTCAAGGGAACTTCTTAACCCAATTTCGATTTCTTTGGGTTCAACATGTAGTTATTGAATATGTCATCCTTTGAATATGTGTGAATGACCTTTGATTATTTTACACTTAATATCCACTTATATTTTGTGTATTCGTTTGTCACACATAATTATGTAATTGATTTATCCTTAAACCAAGGATATCGTCTTTGTATGGGACTTCATCTCAATCTCCTTTCATTGAGGCATATTTTATTTTATACACAACCTTCTTTTATACGGTGTATGAACCTATTTGAATTTTACTCTTATTCAAAAGGAATCTTTTTTATACGAAGCGTTTTACTAAATGGCAAAAGGGAATGTTTTTCTTGTCGTATGTATGCGGCGACAACGACTTCTCTGCCGCCGTGACCATTATTCGAGTTTCGGCTTCCTCTACCATCCATACATTTTTAAAAAAAGAAAAATAAATACCATGTTTTACTTTTCTTTTATTTTGGTATTGAAAATGGTTTTCATAAGGTTTTTTATATCAATGTGTTGTATTGATATCTTGTGATTTAAAGGTTGAAATATTATGTTTCCTTTATGCATGTTTTATGTGATAAGATTATGTTGAGGTTCTTGGGAATCATTATGAAAACGGGTGGTTCCGTGATAAACTAAGGGCGGGTGAGCCCGATATAGCTCTCCAATGCATTGGGTAACGCGAAGGAGTGAAACGTTAAGGTTTCTCCGAAGAGATTTAGGGAATATACTGTGATGGGTATTCCAAACGTAACCAAGAGGGTTACTCCCTACGTAAGAATGTTATGAATGCCTCAAGTTACCTTTATGTTTTATGATTTCTATGATTTGTTCATGATTTTATGAGGTATGTTAAAGTGCCTATGTTTTATGGGTAAAGTATGATTTCATTCTTATGTATATATGAACTCATGTTTCCTTTCCATATTTTTATAAACCTTACTGAGCTTTTTATTCTCATCCCAAGTTTTTGAAATGTTTTTCACAGGTCAAGGGAAAGGTACATGATGTGATGATAGTGTCAAGGATGTGTCAAGAAAGAATCCGTGTTTTATTTTAAATATGTTTCCGTTGATGGGAAGAATGAATATTGTATTTTATATAACCACTTTGTTTAAATGTGGAATGTAATGCAAGTTTCATGATCTAATTCTCTAAAACTCTAAACCTGAAAAGATCCTCAATGTGTAATCTTGTAATAACTCAAGATTAAGTAAGGTTTAAGGATGGGGCCTTATAGTTGGTATCAGAGTTCGGTTTAGACAACTTTAGGGATTAGGAGATCTTGTGAGACAGATGATTAGTCCCTATATCTATTATTTCAGTTAAATCCTTTTTTTATAACTTTTTTTTTCAGGTCAAGTAAAGTCGGTTACGAATGGAAGGAGAAGGATCTCAAACGACATTCCTATCTCTTCCTGATGACATGCTTGCAATAATTATTGCAAAATCATCTTCAGATGATTGTGAAACTTTTTCTAGCATACAACTCACTTGCAAGCAGTTGTTTGAGATATCAAACACCTCCACTATACCTCGTTATCATCGTGGATCATGGGTTGTTTTTAGAAAAATAATATTTTCACAATATTCTCATATTTTCAAGAAAGGTAAATATTATCAAGGTATTTTAAAATATTTTACCTTATCACAAGAATTTGAAGAATATTATGATTTCAGAAATGGTTCTAAGGAAGGAGACCCTTGCACAACCTATTTATATTTTCTTTTAAAATATAGTCTCACATCACATACTTATGGTATTTTAAAAGGACCAATAATAGAAAGTTTCAACTCTATTTCGGTCCGACTATTTTATAGAAATCAGGTTTTATCAGATGTTTTGGAATTATATGTCATACATAATTATTTTCCAAAACAGTTTTTCTATGAACACCCATATGACCCATGTTGTACGAGGTGTATTTGGATGGAGGAAGAAAATGATTTTGAAGGATCTCTAAATCATTGTTGTAATGCATGGGACTTCTACCTACGTGAGCAAGATGACGATGAAACCGAGTGGACTCCATGATCAAGTTATGATGTTATTCATTTTGGGAATCGTTTTATTTTATCTTATGGTGGTGAAATAAGACTTCAAGAATTAAGATGTTGAGATCGTAACAAATTCAGGTGAAAATTAAATCTATAAGGAAACGATTGAGGTTAAAAAATGTTAGGGTTATTTTTGGAGTTTTATAAAAAGGACAACACGCAGACCGTGTGACAACCCGTCACGTCGGAAAAAGCTCTGGGAATCAAACCCACAAACAAAGTGCAACTGGTATTTTTCGCCTACCACTGGACTACGTGAAGTCCCTGGTTAGTTTGACTGATTCTTTTTAGTTAGATGATTTTATGAATTAAGAGTAAGTTGATTTTGGGTTATCTATGGATATTTATTAACCTATCATGGGGGATATGTGATTAGGTTAATTACTTTTCAATACGAGACATTAAGAGCAACTGATGTTGTTTGGAGATAAATGATACGATTTAACTTGGAAGAATATGTGACTAAATCCCTAAAATATTTGGGTTTCAATCTTAGTTTGGTTTACTTTGAAGAATTTTATGGACAAATTGATTATCGAATGGTCCTCGTTGAACTTTGGGTTTTGTTGGACAAATTTTGGAGATTAGGAATAGATTTTATTTTTATAAGGGGTTATCCTTTTCTGGATTATCGGATCTTGTACTAGCCTTTTTGGTTTTGGTTTTGGTTAAAGTCTAAAGACATGGGATGTATATAGTTCTCTTTTTTGGATTAGGTGATTCTCTAGAAGTTGATTATAGTACTCTTAATGTGAACAAGTCTTCCTAAATACTCTTCTTTTGGAGAAAATATGAGTTTGTGTAAAAGTTGAAAGTCAACATGATAAGTGATTATTTTTCCTTATTAATAAATTACTCAATAAAAATTAACTTAAAACAAAAATTTTGTCTATTAAATTTTCCTACTGGGGAATCGAATACCGTTTAACCCATCACAAGTTTGTGATTTTCTTGTGGTTAACTTTCTCCTAAACATGTTTTCTATCACTCTTCATCAGAACATGAACCTATGTTTTCTCCTCCATGTCCATGTTTTCATACTTGGAATCCTAGTATGGGTTAACTCGGGTGACCATTGTACTTATCTTTCTTTATTTTAAAGTGATTGTTTTACCGACTCTTCTTCCAATGTGGGACTTTCAAGGATGTTACCAAGCCCAATTTTAAAATTGCGAGGACGCAATTCCCAAAAGGGGGGAAGGATGTAACACCCCAGGTAAATAAAGAATATGACATTTTTATATTTATCCATATTTGTGAATAAATTATTAATATTACTTTAAAGGGTTTCTATGTTCGATAGTGTACCCGATACACAGCAAAGAGTTTCATTGAAATCGTACGTTGCACTCTAATAATAAAATAATATTATTTTAAATGGTAGTTAACATGTAGCTGTTGTATTGGCGGGAATGGATAGAAATAACTAAAATATGATTAGATATGTTTTTAAATGTTTTTAGATATATCCAATAAAAGATAAAGGCTTAAAATACGGAAAGAATTCAAATTTAGGCGTATATGCCCTAGTTTTCACTAAAGGTTCACTTATCGCCTTTTGATGGCAAACCGTCATTAAATATATTTTTGTTCACTCTTATACATTCTATTGGACCAAATAAAACTCTTCTTAATAATCGGGACATCAAAATTTACTTTGTGTAAATTTTTGGTATCTTTCCGATAAAGTTCATTTTTTTAATGAATAGTGTAAAATGTTGTATTTTAATTCAAAACCTCTTTTTAATCTAATTTATTTATATGATTAGATTATCTTTTGAATTGGTTTTAAAGTGAAACCATAAAATATTTTTACCATTTGATTCAATGGTGGACTTTGGAATAAATTTCACTTTGAAATTCGACATAAACAAATATCAATCTTTTGATATATATTTGTTTCTTAAAAACACGCTATTTGTTTTGACAGCGGGAGTTAATTATTAAATTAATTAATTCTAATTATATTCTTTGAATTAGGTAATATAAAAATCATTTTTGAATTCAGAATATCGAATATATCTTAGAGTGAATTTTTGGTAATTTTCTGAAAAACTCCAATTTTTGATGAATAGTGAAACCACTAAGTGGTAATCAAGCAAACTGATTTTTCAGTTAAATGAAAGTTTACCACTAATGTGTATTGAATTTTGAAAAACATACATACATGGTTGTCATTAGTATGTAAAATGTGGTTCAATGGGAAGAAAATAATTTTTTGGTGAATAGTAACTTTTTTTTCATTAATCGCGATTAGAGGTAATTAGTGTAATTTAAGGTAAAAATGATATTATAAAAATATTAAAACACCATGACACTTGTCCTACCCCTATTGTATGAGTCATGGCCGACCAAGACAACCCATGGGTAGATTTAGGGGACCCTATGGAGCCTCTTGGGTGAGATAATGACTTTAATGCCTTTTTTTAAATAAAGGTGAAAATGACACTAACATAAATTGTTTTACTAAAACAATTTTTAGAAGGGGTTATACTAATCATATTTTTGTCTATAAATACTATTTGGAAAGATAAAAATATTTCCTACATCAGGATATTTTTGTTATAATTTTTAGACATTAAATAAATTAATTTAATTATGACATCATGATGATGCAATGATGACCTCATTAATGAAGAGTTTAAATAAAATGAAACGATAATATAAACTCTAAGACCTAAACTTGTCCAAAAACTATTGGATAGGAATATTTAGAAGCCTTATTATCTTAGATTCAAAATATATCAATGTGGGACCTTAAAAATTCGAAACACATTTGAAAATAAAATAATAGTTTCATGATTTCCAAAAGTGCCCCTCCTCTCCTCTTATAAAAGGCCCCCACCTCTACCTCATTTCACACACTCCTAAAGCTTTTGTATCGGCCATACCCAGCCCATTTACTCTCTCCACATCCCTCTCCTAATCCTATAGGATTCCCTTTGAGCATAATCCTTTCAAAAGAAGCCTTTAGGCTCAAATCAAAAGGAGTTACACTTTTAAAGTTAATTCATTCTCTCATGTTCATTTGTTTTATTTTGCTTCTCCAACCCCCTAATCTCTTTTTATTTACTTATTTTGTAACAAAAACAGTATCTTCAATATACTAGGATGTTGTTATAAGATTTATTCGAGCTACACTCTCACACAACTACATCAAATGGTTAAAGAACATATGGTTTCCGTGGATGGCAAAATTTCGCCTCCCGAAACGATGATTGTTCAATACTCATTTAACACCTTAAAAGGTGGCCATTATGATGTCACTATTTTTATATATGATATATAATATGTTTATTCTTTCCTTAAGCTTCTGTATTTTTCATTTATGGCATACCATTATTGTTTCCATTATGGGTAAACACGATATCTTCATTTTAGGAAGTGCGGACTACCGCCCCCTGAAAGTGATTTGATTCGTTAATACCATATGTGGGATGTGTAAAGGATAAATTTAATGATATTATATATGTTATTATACTGGAAGTATAATATAGTCTTATATAATTATGATTCCATTCCAGAAAATACGAAATAGAAATGGAAGTAGCGTTCATGCGTACGTACGGCTTACCGTCTCCATGAACGGTGCATTTCATTTCTTACCTCTAAATGTGATGTAATATTATAAATACATGTATATGATGAATATATATGATATATATGTTATCCAAATCATTAATATCATTCTGGATATAACTAACCTTTGACCAAATTAACAACATGTAAGTGTAAGAAGTCTATTTTTGACTTAAGAACCAAATACTGACAAAATGAACATTATTAACTTAAATGATTACATGATGTTCATAACACGGTATAAAAGGAATAATTAACTTGAAAAAGGTTCTTAATAAATTAGATATTAACTCAAGTTTATTATTCAGGATATTAAAGAATGATCGAGTCAAGTCGGACCCAAGGTAAGGGATCTTACACCTCTCTTTATTTTTAAGTACACTCTTTTATGTCATTTCCTTTAAAGATAATCTTTCTTGTTATTGGGATGTTATTTTATATTAAACTTACTGTAATTTTTATGTTTATATGATGAGATACCCTATTCTCTCTCATCAATCCATTTTGGAAGTTTTGAGTGGCGCCGTTAGGCTGCAGAATTTTCGTAAGAGATCTAACCTCTCTCTTTTTTTAGTACTCTCCTTTATGTCACTTCTTTTAAGATCCTCTTTCTTATGTTGGGGGATGTTATTTTATATTCCTCTTTCTATAAACTTTATTGTTAATATGATGAGATACCCTATTTGATATCATCAATCCATTTTTGTAAGTTTTATGTGGCGTCGTTAGGCTGCCGAGTTTTCGTAAGGGATTTTTCATCTCACTTTTATTCCTGTGAGATTTATGATACATTTTCCACAATTTCCTTTGAGTGGTGTATGTACTGCCCATTATTCTACTCTTTGGGTAATATACTTTATTTTATGAGTATTTACATCAATGATTTATTGTCCTTCTTTCATGGGGTGTATGTTTTGAAAGATACCCATGTCGGTAAGGGAACCTTTCACCCTCTTCTTTTTAAAAGACTTATTTTGTTGGGTCTTTTAATTTACATATTGTTATGTTCGGATATGTTCTCATATATCCTTATTCATGTAAATTTTATGTCCAAGTGATGAGATACCATTTTTTTATCTCTCATCAACTCATTTTGATGTGACGTCGTTAGGCTGTCAAGGGAACTTCTTAACCCAATTTCAATTTCTTTGGGTTCAACGTGTAGTTATTGAATATGTCATCCTTTGAATATGTTTGAATGACATTTGATTATTTTACACTTAATATCCACTTATATTTTGTGTATTAATTTGTCACACATAATTATGTAATTGATTTATCCTTAAACCAAGGATACCATCTTTGTATGGGACTTCGTCTCAATATCCTTTCATTGAGGCATATTTTATTTTATACACAACCTTATTTTATACGGTGTATGAACCTCTTTGACTTTTATGCTTATTCAAAAGGAATCTTTTTTATATGAAGAGTTTTAATAAATGACAAAAGGGAATGTTTTTCCTGTCGTACGTATGCGGCGACAACGACTTCTCCGCCGCTGTGACCGTTATTCGAGTTTCGGCTTCCTCTACAAGCCATACTTTTTTTTAAAAAGAAAAATAAATACCATGTTTTACTTTTCATTTATTTTGGTATTGAAAATTGTTTTCATAAGGTTTTTTATATCAATGTGTTGTATTGATATCTTGTGATTTAAAGGTGGAAATATTATGTTTCCTTTATGCATGTTTTATGTGATACGATTATGTTGAGGTTCTTGGGAATTATTATGAAAACGGGTGGTTCTGTGATAAACTAAGGGCGGGTGAGCCCGATATAGCTCTCCAATGCATTGGGTAATGCGAAGGAGTGAAACGTTAAGGTTTCTCCGAAGAGATTTAGGGAATATACTGTGATGGGTATTCCAAACGTAACCAAGAGGGTTACTCCCTACGTAAGAATGTTATGAATGCCTCAAGTTACCTTTATGTCTTATGATTTCTATGATTTGTTCATGATTTTATGAGGTATGTTAAAGTGCCTATGTTTTATGGGTAAAGTATGATTTCATTCTTATGTATATATGAACTCATGTTTCCTTTCCATATTTTTATAACCCTTACTGAGCTTTTTATTCTCATCCCAAGTTTTTGAAATGTTTTTCACAGGTCAAGGGAAAGGTACATGATGTGATGATAGTGTCGAGGATGTGTCAAGAAAGAATCCGTGTTTTATTTTAAATATGTTTCCGTTTATGGGAAGAATGAATATTGTCTTTTATGCAACCACTTTGTTTAAATGGGGAATGTAATGCAAGTTTCATGATCTAATTCTCTAAAACTCTAAACCTGAAAAGATCGTCAATGTGTAATCTTGTAATAACTCAATATTAAGTAAGGTTTAAGGATGGGGCCTTATAGTTGGTATCAGAGTTTGGTTTAGACAACTTTAGGGATTAGGAGTTCTTATGAGACAGATGATTAGTCCCTATATCTATTATTTCAGTTAAATCCTTTTTTTATAACTTTTTTTTCAGGTCAAGTAAAGTCGGTTACGAATGGAAGGAGAAGGATCTCAAACGACATTCCTATCTCTTCCTAATGACATGCTTGCAATAATTATTGCAAAATCATCTTCGGATGATTGTGAAACTTTTTCTAGCATACAACTCACTTGCAAGCAGTTGTTTGAGATATCAAACACCTCCACTATACCTCGTTATCATCGTGGATCATGGGTTGTTTTTAGAAAAATACTATTTTCACAATACTCTCATATTTTCAAGAAAGGTATATATTATCAAGGTATTTTCAAATATTTTACCTTATCACAAGAATTTGAAGCATATTATGATTTTAGAAATGGTGCTAAGGAAGGAGACCCTTGCGCAACCTATTTATATTTGCTTATAAAATATAGTCTCACATCACATACTTATGGTATTTTAAAAGGACCAATAATAGAAAGTTTCAACTCAATTTCGGTCCGACTATTTTATAGAAATTAGGTTTTATCTGATGTTTTGGAATTATATGTCATACATGATTATTTTCCAAAACTGTTTTTCTGTGAACACCCATATGACCCATGTTGTACGAGGTGTATTTGGATGGAGGAAGCAAATGATTTTGAAGGATCTCTAAATCATTGTTGTAATGCATGGGACTTCTACCTACGTGACACTAGTGCAGAAAACATTTTTTACGTCGGTTATTTTTCATTATTTACGTCGGTTTTTAGGCGACGTTAATATGGACGACGTTATAAATAACGTTTTTTTACGTCGGTTATTTAAAACCCGACATAACATCCCTAACATCACGGTGTTTATCACGTCGGTTCATTAATAACCGACGTGATAAATATGCGCGGGGGGGGGGGGTTTATCACGTCGGTTATTTTCTAAACCGACGTGATAAAACGCCTGGGATATCGTTTATCACGTCGGTTATGACATAACCAACGTGATTAACCCTTCCTCGGGCCTATTATCACGTCGGTTTCTTAAATAACCGACGTGATAAAAAGGCCTGGGAAACGTTTTAGCACGTCGGTTATCCAATAACCGACGTGGTAAATCGATTCCCAAGCCTTTTAGCAGGTCGGTTATATTAAGAACCGACGTGATAAAAGTCCCGGGAACGGTTTAGCACGTCGGTTCTCGAAACAACCGACGTGATAAACCCCTACCGATTTATTTACCACGTCGGTTATAAAATAACCGACGTGAAAGCGATATTTTTTTTTAAATAATTGCACTGCTCTCACCAAAAAGCAACCAGAAACCAAACAAAAATAACCATGTCAGCCCTCCCCCAAGCCCCAACTGAACCCCACCCTCATCTATACCCACCTAACAACCTGGCCAGCCCTCCCCCACCACATTGGAGCCCCACCACAACCCTTGGACACCCCCCCACCCCTTGGACAGCCCCCCCCCCCCCCCACCCTCATTTACACCCCCACGACCCCTAGTACAGCCTCAAACACCCATTGGACACCCCTCCCATATCCCTTGGACACCCCCCACCCCTTGGACACCCCCCACCCCTTGGACAGCCCCCCACCCTCATTTACACCCCCAAGACCCCTAGTACAGCCTCAAACACCCATTGGACACCCCCCCACACCTTGACAGCCCTCCCAGACCCCTTGGACACCCCCCCCCCCAAACCCTGGACACCCCCCCCCCCCCGAGCCCTTGGACAGCCCCAAACACCCCTTGGACACCCCTCCCATATCCCTTGGACACCCCTCCCATATCCCTTGGACACCCCCCCCCCCACCCCTTGGACACCCCCCCACCCCTTGGGCAGCCCCCCACCCCTTGGACAGCCCCCCACCCTCATTTACACCCAACCGGCCCCTTGTACAGAACTCCCAGACACCTTGGACACCACTCCCATATCCCTTGGACACCCCCCACCCATTGGACACCCCCCCACCCCTTGGACACCCCCCCACCCCTTCGACAGCCCCCCCACCCTCATTTACACCCCCTGAACACTAGGACAGCCCCAAACACCCCTTGGACACCCCCCCCGACCCCTTGGAAACCCCCCCCCCCTACCCCTTGGAAACCCCCCCCCATCCCCTTGGACAGCCCCAAACACCCCTTGGACACTCCTCCTATATCCCTTGGACACCCCCCCCCCACCACTTGGACACCCCCCCCCACCCCTTGGACAGCCCCCCCCCCCCCACCCTCATTTACACCCAACCGACTCCTTGGACAGTCCCAAACACACCTTGGACACCCCTCCCATATCCCTTGGACACCCCCCAAACACCCACCCACCCCCTTGGAACCTCTCCCCCCATACCAAAATCCAGACCAGAAAAACCATCAACAGTAGACCAAAACAAGAAGTAGAGAAAAATTAAACATTCACTTCTATAACATTCAAAACTTACACTGTCAACTTCAAAAAAAAACTAAATCCAACCTAAACGACTACGAAATACACAATTACATTGACAATATTCAAAATTACATTTTACATTACAAACAACTAAAAGTCAATCAAACCTGTAAAATAATTTGACCACTCCACTTGTAAGTGTTTGATATCTTCAGCAGTAAAGGGTTGAGGGTCATCAAAAAGCTACAAAGGAAAAGGATAGTAGTCAACGTGTATAATGAATAAATCAAATTGAAACATTATGAGAAAGAGGAAATCTTACCAGGTCAAAACTCAGAACTGTCCCAGTTGTTATTATTTCATACATAAATCTTAACATGTAATATCCGCATTCGATGATGCCTTGTTGCTCATGACATTTCTGTTTGAATGAGTGTAAATTCAATATATTATTTTTATGTAATAAATCAAAATGTACAAATTATAAATGGATATTTACCTTTGCATGTACATATTTGATCTTGAAATTCCTTTTCTTTGCGCTTTTTCGAAAGTGGACCCATGCCCTATTAGAAAATAATACGAATGGGGTAAATTTAAAATTCATTATAATATATAAAACTATTGTGAAATTGAATCTTACGTTTCCAATATATTCTTAAATCTTTCTCGCACATCATCATGGAGAGAGCATATCCAATAAAGTGTTTTCTCCCTAGGGAAAAACCCCCTAACATCCAATGATCCCTGATAAAAGGAAATTTAACGTTAGTGCTTTTTTATGTTAAAAGATAATTAACTCTTTTAGAGGGATGTGTTTCATACCTCTCACAAAAAGGCATCATCCAACACTGTGTGATTACATTCTTTTCAAATCTATCAGCAATATAAAGAATTCTTTGTTCCTCATCCAATGCACATGCTTCAGGGGAAATCAATTGTGGGTCCACGAATCCATATACATCTGTCATCTCATTCCTATCACAAATTTTATACAGATACCTAATACAAAGCAGACATAAGTATACATTTTTAATAAATATAACGCAAGGAAAAGGTGTTAAGACTTACATGATAAAAATTTGCACCACGTTGATGCCCAACTTATCTCCAGTGACAAACTCCATGATATCAGTTTTCATAATCCCCACACTTAGTTCACGTCCACAGACATGAGCTTCCATTGTAAAGTCATAATGATCCGCCAACAAATTTGAATATCTTGACAATTTGTCAAGACTGCTAGTATCTGCATCTGATGTCATAGCTATCTGTCTTTGTTGTTGTCTATACAGTATTTCATTACCTTTGAAGTATTCCTGTAAAAATAAATTGAAAAATATATTAGTTTTCAAATGATAAAACATTAATAAAAATATAAAATAAAAGATATAACATCCATACCTCTATGGTAATGAGTCGAAGAAGTCTGGATGGCCAAAGTAAAAAATGGCCGATACTATGTCCAACTGTCGTCACCTCATCTGTAGGTAATGGTATCCGAGCTGATCTATCTATAATATCCTGTACAGTGACCCTCTGATTCTCTACCTCTAACTGTTGATGATGAACTGTATCTCCTATACAATATACCATCCCATATGCAACTATATGATGTTGAGGATCATCAACATACAACTCACAATAAGTAGGTAGCTGCGGCGGAGGAGGAGGATCAAAAATGGGGTCTGCAGGCTGAGGTGGGGGAGTGGGAGCTACTGGGAGAGGTGGAGTGGGAGCTGCACCCTGAAATTGTCTTTGCAAGTCTGCAAACATAAACTGCACTGATGCTCTAATCTTGTCCTCCATTGTCGCATTAATATTATGGACTTCAGCCTCCAAGGATTCTATTTTTTTTTATAAACTCCCTCAACGTTAGAAGTTGAGGAACGTGGCAACACTTTTCTTACCGATACACCTGCTGAATATCCCCTTACACGGCCAGGATGTTCGGGCTTTCCCAATGCCACAGACAAAATATCTTCCCTCCCAGATGGTGTAAATGTCCCCTGTGAACTCTTCTCCTCAAGAGAGTCCTGTAATAATTAATTTAACATTTCTATAATGATTGGAAATATATGACGAAAATAGTAAACTTAAATAAATAAAATAGATATCTTACAATCCTCTCAACTACGAGTCTCGATTCTTCCGAAAGATATTGTCCTTTTTTGCCCTTCCAAGCTCTTTTCCATTTCTCATGTCTAGATGGAGGGGATAGAGGGTCCACCTCTCCAGAGCATGAAGACTCAGCTCTTAGTTGTTGAAATTTTTCTGCCATCATTTGTTCTTCCAATAATGCAAACCCTCCCCGAGATAAACTATGAGGGTATACATTTTTAGATTGGATCTCTTGATGAGCTTACCTTGTTTGCTGCAAATTAAGAATAAGGAATCATTAACAAAATAATAATAAGATCATTTATATAAGAAAGCTTATAAAAGTTTACATTGCCCTTACCAAAAATGATTCTTTTCTTCTACTTTCAAAAAATTGTCTCCATGTGTCTTCATCTATAAAAGGATATATACGACATGGATTCTCATGACTCCTATGACAATAAATGAAATCAGATGAGAGGGTTGATTTGAAATCCCTCCATCTCCTAGCAGCCAACGATAAGCATTTCTTCCTGACTCCTCCAGCGTCAGGAATATCAAATGTCATCTGATAAAAAAGAGGTTAAAAATATTATATATACTAGAAACATTTAAAGAACAGTCAAACAATAGCAAAAGATCTTACCAAAATGGTCTCCCACAGCTGAGAAATTATCGCCTTATCCACACTTCTCCAATCATCATAGAGAATGCTTACTTTTCTCTTAGCCTGAGTTGCTACAAAACCCTTAAAATCATTAGCATTTGGACCTCTAGGAAGATCATCATCATCAAACTCCACGACTATCCTCTCCTCCTTCGTACAGGCAAGTGATAATTTTGGTAAACGTGTGCACCCACGCTTACCAAACTTTGAACTCTTTTTCGTAATAGGAGCATGTGAATGTTCCTCCCAAGATGTATGACCAATATGCTCATCTCCAGAATCAAGTGGCTGATCAACTGATTGATCTGTCATTTTCCTTCAAATCAAAAAAACAAACATTAGTTAACAAATATACAAATTCAAATATTGTAATACTACTTAATCAGAAAATAGAAAAGTGTACTAAATTACATAATAGTAAACATTGGTAATATGGTAAGCATGTTAAACAATGATAAACATTGTCAATACAGGCAAAAGGTTGCCAAGGAGTTGGCCCAAGAAAGCTGAAAAGTGGACTCACTGAGTCCACCGGTCAGCAGGTGTGAGCTCACCGGCCAGCCGGAGGACCCATGCAGTAGACTTGCCCACTGCCTGGTGCCACCGGCCGGCCGCTGGCTCACCACCGGCCAGCCGCTGGATCACCACCAGCAGGCCGGTGGACCAGACAAAGAGCCTTCCTCTCTGTCTGGACCACCGGTCGGCCGCTGGATCACCACCGGCCGGCCGGTGGACCAGACAGAGAGCCTTCCTCTCTCTGGACCACCGGTCGGCCGCTGGATCACCACCGGCCGGCCGGTGGACCAGACAGAGCTTTGCTCTGGACCACCGGCCAACCGGTGATCCACCACCAGCCAGCCGGTGCGCCCAGGACTTCTCCTCTTTACGGTTTTTATTGTTTTATCGTTTTGGTTTGATACATGTTTTAATAAGTAAAAAATTTACAATATCTAACATTATATGAAAAAACTAAATGTAAACAAGAAATAAACATGTGTTACCTGTAATTTTAGGAATGTACAGTTGGATTGTTTTCCCAAATTCCTTCGTCGTGATCGTTCCTTATGGCACAAACCATGTCTTCAACATACTCATCATTATGTTCTGTTAATCTTTCCATGGAAGTAGGGATCTCACATAAATCAGCATCTTCATCAAATTCATCCTCACCAACATATTGTTTTTTCCCTTGTAAAACAATAGCCCACTGCATATCTGATTGATCTACTACATAGAAAATTTGTTTGGCATGTGTTGCCATTATAAAAGAATCAGCTGTGTCTTCCAATCTATTCAGATTAACAAGTGTCATTCCAAATTCATCGTGTCTGACACCGTTGTTACCGATAAACCATTTAAAGTTAAAAACAGGAACTTTAATTTTAAAGTAATCAGCCTCCCATATCTCTTCAATCACTCCATAATATGCACTTGATGCCGAAATTGGGTTTCTGTCCTTAGCACTCGAAAAATGCATTGCTTCTGCAAACACCAATACACCACTATTCTGAAATGCACTTCTGTTGTCCTGAGCTTTCGTATGAAATGTATAGCCATTAATGTCATAAGCGGACCATGTTATCACATTTAAAGATGGACCACCCACTATCCATTTTAATGTCTCTGATACATCTGATCTACCAAGCAAGGTCTTTTTAAACCATGGAAAAAAAGTTTTGTTGTGCTCATTCGGACAGGCATGTATTTTCCTGTATCCCAATCCCATCGGGCATAATATTTTTTTGGCCTTATAATGTGAATCTGTAAGATCGTTATCTTTTGGAAGAATTTCTTTCATCAATTGTAGCAGCTCTGTAAAGCTTCTGTCACTCCATCCATGTTTCGCCTTCAGGTTAATCAATCTTAACACCGCCGACAAAACCGTAAAATCTGTACAACCAGGATATAATGGTTTTTCGGCATCACCATATAGACGTGCAACTGTCGGTTCTATCTCAATTTGTTCTGCTACAATATCGCGAATCATTTCTTCAATTCCATCGGAGTTACCATCTTGCGATTCATTATCATCAGTGACATTCTGTCCAGTTTCGCCATGCCAAATCCAAGGGTTGTAACTCGGATTGAAACCATGACAAATCAGATGATCTTTTATCTCTCTACTTATCAACTTCTTCATATTCATACATTTCAGGCATGGACAGAAAAAAATGTCACTACTTGGAACATTTCGTTTAGCAAATTCCAAAAAGGCATAAACACCTTCCTCATATTCATTGCTCATTCGATGTGCCATAATCCATCTTCGACTCATTATTACCTATAACAAATAGCAAAAATATATATATTTTTTAGATAAGACAAATATATGTTTATATGAAAAAAATCATAATTTGAATGTAAACAATTTTTAAATATAAAACAAATCGATGTGTATTTAAAAAAATATGCTTGAATATTATTTTTTAAACAAAATATAGTAAGATATAACACCCCCCTGGACACCACCCCCACCCCCTACCCCCTTGGACACCCCCCTGGACACCCCCCAACACCCACCCACACCCTTGGACAGCCCCCCACACCCACCCACCCCCTTTTAAACCCCCCTGGACACCCCCCGACTCCTCTGGATAGCCCCCCGCCCCTCCTGGACACCACCCCCACCCCCTACCCCCTTGGACACCCCCCTGGACATCCCCCAACCCTTTGGACAGCCCCCCCACCCACCCGGACAACCCCAAATACCCTCTGGAGAGGCCGCCACCCACTTGGACAGCCCCCCACACCCATCCAACCCCTTGGACACCCCCCTGGACACCCCACCGACCCCTCTGGACAGGCCGCCACCCCCTTGCACAGCCCCTCACACCCACCCATCCCCTTGGACACCCCCGACCCCTCTGGACAGCCCCCGACCCCTCTAGAAAGCACCCCCACCCCTCCTGGACACAACCCACCACCCCCGACCTGCTTGGACACCCCCCTGGACACCCTCAACCCTCTGGACAGCCCCCCCACCCCTCCTAAACACCACCCCCACCCCCTACCCCCCTTGGACACCCCCCTGAACACCACCCCAACACCCACCCACACCCTTGGACAGCCCCCCACACCCACCCACCCCCTTGTAAACCCCCCTGGACACCCCCCGACCCCTCTGGACAGCCCCCCGCCCCTCCTGGACACCACCCCCACCCCCTACCCCCTTGGACACCCCCCTGGACATCCCCCAACCCTCTGGACAGCCCCCCCACCCACCCGGACAACCCCAAATACCCTCTGGAGAGGCCGCCACCCACTTGGACAGCCCCCCACACCCATCCAACCCCTTGGACACCCCCCTGGACACCCCACCGACCCCTCTGGACAGGCCGCCACCCCCTTGGACAGCCCCCCACACGAACCCATCCCCTTGGACACCATCCTGGACACCCCCCGACCCCTCTGGACAGCCCCCGACCCCTCTAGAAAGCACCCCCACCCCTCCTGGACACAACCCCCCACCCGCGACCTGCTTGGACACCCCCCTGGACACCCCCAACCCTCTGGACAGCCCCCCCACCCCTCCTAAACACCACCCCCCATCCCCTACCCCCCTTGGACACCCCCCTGGACACCCCCAACACCCACCCACACCCTTGGACAGCCCCCCACACCCACCCACCCCCTTGTAAACCCCCCTGGACACCCCCCGACCCCTCTGGACAGCCCCCCGCCCCTCCTGGACACCACCCCCCACCCCCTACCCCCTTGGACACCCCCCTGGACATCCCCCAACCCTCTGGACAGCCCCCCCCCCCCCCCCCACCCACCCGGACAACCCCAAATACCCTCTGGAGAGGCCGCCACCCACTTGGACAGCCCCCCACACCCATCCAACCCCTTGGACACCCCCCTGGACACCCCACCGACCCCTCTGGACAGGCCGCCACCCCCTTGGACAGCCCCCCACACCCACCCATCCCCTTGGACACCATCCTGGACACCCCCCGACCCCTCTGGACAGCCCCCGACCCCTCTAGAAAGCACCCCCACCCCTCCTGGACACAACCCCCCACCCCCGACCTACCTGGACACCCCCCTGGACACCCCCAACCCTCTGGACAGCACCCCCACCCCTCCTAAACACCACCCCCCACCCCTACCCCCCTTGGACACCCCCCTGGACACCCCCCAACACCCACCCACACCCTTGGACAGCCCCCCACACCCACCCACCCCCTTGTAAACCCCCCTGGACACGCCCCAACCCTCTCGGGGATTTATAGAAAACGATGAAAAATTAGTGAAATCATAAAATTAGTCAATATTGCAAGTCGAACTAATAGATCTAGGGATGATAAATAAGATTATGGTGCCAAAACGAGTTAAAAGGGTTTGCAATCGAAGAATCTAAGCTAGTTTCAACAAAAAAATCACAACACATATATATATACTATCCGCGAAAAAAAACGAACGAGTGGGAGGATTACCTGAGTGCTGCGAGTTTAGATGATTGATCCGAGGAGATTAAATATGAGAAACGATGATCGCAAAACGAATCTAAACCCACGAAATGGACGAGCCGATTCGGGTTTACGCGCGAGAGAGACGAGTCGCGACTGTCGAAGGTAAACTCGCGAATGACAATCCACGGGTCTGGGTAAATTTTTAAATGATTTATCACGTCGGTTAATCAATAACCGATGTTATAATTTTTTTTAAAATATTTATAACGTCGGTTATTCAATAACCGACGTAAAAACCTTCCTCCGATTCTTTTTTTACGTCGGTTATTTTATAACCGACGTTATAAAGGGCTCAAAATCCGCGTTTTATTATGTCGGTTATTCCATAACCGACGTCAAAAACATCTGCGGATTCTTTTTTTACGTCGGTTATTTTATAACCGACGTAAAAAGGCCTTCAAAAACCGCGTTTTTTACGTCGGTTATTGAATAACCGACGTAAAAAACGCCCCCCCGCTTCTATTTTTTACGGCGGTTAATGTATAACCGACGTAAAAAACGAAGTCGCGCGATTAATAACGTCGGTTATAAAAATAACCGACGTTAAAGGTGTACTAAACACAGGGTTTTACGTCGGTTATTTAATAACCGACGTAAAAAACCTCGTTTTACATATTATGACGTCGGTTTTATATAACCGACGTAAAAAATGGTGACGTAATAAACGTTTTCTGCACTAGTGTGAGCAAGATGATGATGAAACCGAGTGGACGCCATGATCAAGTTATGATGTTATTCATTTTGGGAATCATTTTATTTTATCTTATGGTGGTGAAATAAGACTTCAATAATTAAGATGTTGAGATCGTAACGAATTCGGATGAAAATTAAAGCTATAAGGAAACGATTGAGGTTAAAACATGTTAGGGTTATTTTTGGAGTTTTATAAAAAGGACAATACGCAGACCGTGTGACAACCCGTCATGTCGGACAAAGCTATGGGAATCGAACCCACAACCAAAGTGCAACTTGTATTTATCGCCTACCACTGGACTACGTGAAGTCCCTGGTTAGTTTGACTGATTCTTTTTAGTTAGATGATTTTATGAATTAAGAGTAATGTGATTTTGGGTTATCTATGGATATTTATTAACCTATCATGGGGGATATGTGATTAGGTTAATTACTTTTCAATACGAGACATTAAGAGAAACTGATGTTGTTTGGAGATAAATGATACGATTTAACTTGGAAGAATATGTGACTAAATCCCTAAAATATTTGGGTTTCAATCTTAGTTTGGTTTACTTTGAAGAATTTTATGGACAAATTGATTATCGAATGGTCCTCGTTGAACTTTGGGTTTTGTTGGACAAATTTTGGAGATTAGGAATAGATTTTCTTTTTATAAGGGGTTATCCTTTTCTGGATTATCAGATCTTGTACTTGCCTTTTTGGTTTTGGTTTTGGTTAAAGTCTAAAGACATGGGATGTATATAGTTCTCTTTTGTGGATTAGGTGATTCTCTAGAAGTTGATTATAGTACTCTTAATGTGAACAAGTCTTCCTAAATACTCGTCTTTTGGAGAAAATATGAGTTTGTGTAAAAGTTGAAAGTCAACATGATAAGTGATTATGTTTCCTTATGAATAAATTACTCAATAAAAAGTAACATAAAACAAAAATGTTTTCTATTAACTTTTCCAACTGGGGAATCGAATACCTTTTAACCCATCACAAGTTTGTGATTTTCTTGTGGTTAACTTTCTCCTAAACATGTTTTCTATCACTCTTCATCAGAACATGACCCTATGTTTTCTCTTCCATGTCCATGTTTTCATACTTGGAATCCTAGTATGGGTTAACTCGGGTGACCTTTGTACTTATCTTTCTTTATTTTAAAGTGATTGTTTTACCGACTCTTCTTCCGATGTGGGACTTTCAAGGATGTTACCAAGCCCAATTTTAAAATTGCGAGGACGCAATTCCCAAAAGGGGGGAAGGATGTAACACCCCAGGTAAATAAAGAATATGACATTTTCATATTTATCCATATTTTTAAATAAAGTATTAATATTACTTTAAAGGGTTGTTATGTTCGATAGCGTACTCAATACACAACAAAGAGTTTCATTGAAATCTTACGTTGCACTCTAATAATAAAATAATATTATTTTAAATGGTAGTTAACATGTAGTCGTTGTATTGGCGAGAATGGATAGAAATAACTAAAATATGATTATATATGTTTTTAAATGTTTTTAGATATATCCAATAAAATATAAAGGCTTAAAATACGGAAAGAATTCAAATTTATGCGTATATGCCCTAGTTTTCACTAAAGGTTCACTTATCGCCTTTTGATGGCAAACCGTCTTTAAATATATATTTTTTTCACTCTTATACATTCTATTGGACCAAATAAAACTCTTCTTAAGAATCGGGACATCAAAATTTACTTTGTGTAAATTTTTGGTATCTTTCCGATAAAGTTCATTTTTTTAATGAATAGTGTAAAATGTTGTATTTTAATTCAAAACCTCTTTTTAATATAATTTATTTATATGATTACATTAACTTTTGAATTGGTTTTAAAGTGAAACCATAAAATATTTTTACCATTTGATTCAATGGTGGACTTTGGCATTAATTTCACTTTGAAATTCGACATAAACAAATATCAATCTTTTGATATATATTTGTTTCTTAAAAACACGCTATTTTTTTGAAAGCAGGAGTTAATTATTAAATTAATTAATTATACTTACAATATTTGAATTAGGTAATATAAACATCATTTTTGAATTCAGAATATCGAATATAGCTTAGAGTGAATTTTTGGTAATTTTCTGAAAAACTGCAATTTTTGATGAATAGTGAAACCACTAAGTGGTAATCAAGAAAACTGATTTTTCAGTTAAATGAAAGTTTACCACTAATGTGTATTGAATTTTGAAAATCTGACATACATGGTTGTCATTAGTATGTAAAATGTGGTTCAATGGGATGAAAATAATTTTTTGGTGAATAGTAACTTTTTTTTCATTAATCGCGATTAGAGGTAATTAGTGTAATTTAAGGTAAAAATGATATTATAAAAATATGAAAACACCATGACACTTGTCCTACCCCTATTGGATGATTCATGGCCGACCAAGACAACCCATGGGTCGATTTAGGGGACCCTACGGAGCCTCTTGGGTGAGATAATTACTTTAATGCCTTTTTTTAAATAAAGGTGAAAATGACACTAACATAAATTGTTTTACTAAAACAATTTTTATAAGGGGTTATACTAATCATATTTTTGTCCATAAATACTATTTGGAAAGATAAAAATATTTCCTACATCAGGATATTTTTTTTATAATTTTTAGACATTAAATAAATTAATTTAATTATGACATCATGATGATGCAACGATGACCTCATTAATGAACAGTTTAAATAAAATGAAACGATAATATAAAATATAAGACCTACACTTGTCCAAAAACTATTGGATAGGAATATTTCGAAGCCTTATCATATTATATTCGAAATATATCAATTTGGGTCCTTATAAATTTGAAACACTTTTGAAAATAAAATAATAGTTTCATGATTTCCAAAAGTGCCCCTCCTCTCCTCTTATAAAAGGCCCCCACCTCTAAATCATTTCACACACTCCTAAAGCCTTTGGATCGGCCATCCCCTGCCCATTTACTCTCTCCAAATCCCTCTCCTCATCCTAGAGGATTCCCTTTGGGAATAATCCTTTCAAAGGAAGCCTTTAGGCTCAAATCAAAAGGAGTTACACTTTTAAAGGTAATTCATTCTCTCATGTTCATTTGTTTTATTTTGCTTCTCCAACCCCCTAAACTCTTTTTATTTACTTATTTTGTAACAACACCAGTATCTTCAATATACTAGGATGTTGTTATAAGGTTCATTCGAGCTACACTCTCACAAAACTACATCAAATGGTTAAAGAACATACGGTTTCCGTGGATGGAGAAATTCTGCCTCCCGAAACGATGATTGTTCAATACTCATTTAACACCTTCAAAGGTGGCCATTATGATGTCACTATTTTTATATATGATATATAATATGTTTATTCTTTCCTTAAGCTTCTGTATTTTTCATTTATGGCATACCATTATTTTTTCCATTATGGGTAAACACGATATCTTCATTTTAGGAAGTGCGGACTACCGCCCCCTGAAAGTGATTTGATTCGTTAATACCATATGTGGGATGTGTAAAGGATAAAGTTAATGATATTATATATGTTATTATACTGGAATTATAATATACTCTTATATCATTATGATTCCATTCCAGAAAATACGAAATAGAAATGGAAGTAGCGTTCATGCATACGTACGGCTTACCGTCTCCATGAACGGTGCATTTCATTTCTTAACTCTAAATGTGATGTAATATGATAAATACATGTATATGATAAATATATATGATATATATGTTATCCAAATCATTAATATAATTCTGGATATAACGAATATTTGACCAAATTATCAACATGTAAGTGTAAGAAGTCTTTTTTTGACTTAAGAACCAAATACCGACAAAATGAACATTATTAACATAAATGATTACATGATATTCAAAACATGGTATAAAAGGAATAATTAACTTGAAAAGGGTTCTTAAGAAAGTAGAGATTAACTCAAGTTTATTATTCAGGAGATTAAAGAATGATCGAGTCAAGTCGGACCCGAGGTAAGGAATCTTACACCTCTCTTTCTTTTTAAGTACACTCTTTTATGTCATTCCCTCTAAAGATCATCTCTCTTGTTATTAGGATGTTATTTTATATTAAAAATACTGTAATTTTTATGTTCATATGATGAGAGACCATATTCTCTCTCATAAATCCATTTTGAAAGTTTTGAGTGGCGCTGTTAGGCTGCCGAATTTTCTTAAGAGATCTAACCTCTCTCTTTCTTTTTAAGTACTCTCCTTTATGTCACTTCTTTTAAGATCATCTTTGTTATGTTGGGGGATGTTCTTTTATATTCCTCTTTATATAAACTTTATGTTAATATGATGAGATACCCTATTTGATCTCATCAATCCATTTTTGTAAGTTTTATGTGGCGCTGTTAGGCTGCTGAGTTTTCGTAAGGGATTTTTCATCTCACTTTTATTCCCGTGAGATTTATGCTACATTTGCCACAATTTCCTTTGAGTGGTGTATGTACTGCCCATTATTCTACTCTTTGGGTAATATACTTTCTTTTATGAGTATTTACATCAGTGATTTATTGTCCTTCTTTCATGGGGTGTATGTTTTGAAAGATACCCATGTCGGTAAGGGAACCTTTCACCCTCCTCTTTTTAAAAGACTTCTTTTGTTGGGTCTTTTAATTTACATATTGTTATGTTGTGATATGTTCTCATATATCCTTATTCATGTAAATTTTATGTCCAAGTGATGAGATACCATTTTTTAATCTCTCATCAACTCATTTTGATGTGACTTCGTTAGGCTGTCAAGGGAACTTCTTAACCCAATTTCGATTTCTTTGGGTTCAACATGTAGTTATTGAATATGTCATCCTTTGAATATGTGTGAATGACCTTTGATTATTTTACACTTAATATCCACTTATATTTTGTGTATTCGTTTGTCACACATAATTATGTAATTGATTTATCCTTAAACCAAGGATACCGTCTTTGTATGGGACTTCGTCTCAATCTCCTTTCATTGAGGCATATTTTATTTTATACACAACCTTCTTTTATATGGTGTATGAACCTCTTTGACTTTTACGCTTATTCAAAAGGAATCTTTTTTATACGAAATGTTTTACTAAATGACAAAAGGGAATGTTTTTCTTGTCGAACGTATACGGCGACAACGATTTATCCACCGCCGTGACCATTATTCGAGTTTCGGCTTCCTCTACAAGCCATATTTTTTTTAAAAAGAAAAATAAATACCATGTTTTAATTTTCTTTTATTTTGGTATTGAAAATGGTTTTCATAAGGTTTTTTATATCAATGTGTTTTATTGATATCTTGTGATTTAAAGGTGGAAATATTATGTTTCCTTTATGCATGTTTTATGTGATACGATTATGTTGAGGTTCTTGGGCATTATTATGAAAATAGGTGGTTCCATGATAAACTAAGGGCGGGTGAGCCCGATATAGCTCTCCAATGCATTGGGTAACGCGAAGGAGTGAAACGTTAAGGTTTATCCGAAGAGATTAAGGGAATATACTGTGATGGGTATTCCAAACGTAACCAAGAGGGTTACTCCCTACGTAAGAATGTTATGAATTCCTCAAGTTACCTTTATGTCTTATGATTTCTATGATTTGTTCATGATTTTATGAGGTATGTTAAAGTGCCTATGTTTTATGGGTAAAGTATGATTTCATTCTTATGTATATATGAACTCATGTTTCCTTTCCATATTTTTATTACCCTTACTGAGCTTTTTATGCTCATCCCAAGTTTTTGAAATGTTTTTCACAGGTCAAGGGAAAGGTACATGATGTGATGATAGTGTCAAGGATGTGTAAAGAAAGAATCTGTGTTTTATTTTAAATATGTTTTCGTTGATGGGAAGAATGAATATTGTCTTTTATGTAACCACTTTGTTTAAATGTGGAATGTAATGCAAGTTTCATGATCTAATTCTCTAAAACTCTAAACCTGAAAAGATCCTCAATGTGTAATCTTGTAATAACTCAATATTAAGTAAGGTTTAAGGCTGGGGGCTTATAGTTGGTGTCAGAGGTCGGTTTAGACAACTTTAGGGATTAGGAGTTCTTGTGAGACAGATGATTAGTCCCTATATCTATTATTTCAGTTAAATCCTTGTTTTACAAATTTTTTTCAGGTCAAGTAAAGTCGGTTACGAATGGAAGGAGAAGGATCTCAAACGACATTCCTATCTCTTCCTGATGACATGCTTGCAATAATTATTGCAAAATCATCTTCGGATGATTGTGAAACTTTTTCTAGCATAAAACTCACTTGCAAGCAGTTTTTTGAGATATCAAACACCTCCACTATACCTCGTTATCATCGTGGATCATGGGTTGTTTATAGAAAAATACTATTTTCACAATTTTCTCATATTTTCAAGAAAGGTAAATATTATCAAGGTATTTTCAAATATTTTTCCTTATCACAAGAATTTGAAGCATATTATGATTTTAGAAATGGTGTTAAGAAAGGAGACCCTTGCGCAACCTATTTATATTTACTTTTAAAATATAGTCTCACCTCACATTCTTAAGGTATTTTAAAAGGACCAATAGTAGAAAGTTTCAAATCAATTTCGGTCCAACTATTTTATAGAAATCATGTTTTATCAGATGTTTTGGAATTATATGTCATACATGATTATTTTCCAAAACTGTTTTTATGTGAACACCCATATGACCCATGTTGTAAGAGGTGTATTTGGATGGAGGAAGCAAATGATTTTGAAGGATCTCTAAATCATTGTTGTAATGCATGGGACTTCTACCTACGTGAGCAAGATGATGATGAAACCGAGTGGACGCCAGGATCAAGTTATGATGTTATTCATTTTGAGAATCGTTTTATTTTATCTTATGGTGGTGAAATAAGACTTCAAGAATTAAGATGTTGAGATCGTAACGAATTCGGATGAAAATTAAAGCTATAAGGAAACGATTGAGGTTAAAACATGTTAGGGTTATTTTTGGAGTTTTATAAAAAGGACAACACGCAAACCGTGTGACAACCCGTCGCATCGGACAAAGCTGTGGGAATCGAACCCACAACCAAAGTGCAACTGGTATTTATCACCTACCACTGGACTACGTGAAGTCCCTGGTTAGTTTGACTGATTCTTTTTAGTTAGATGATTTTATGAATTAAGAGTAAGTTGATTTTGGGTTATCTATGGATATTTATTAACCTATCATTGGGGATATGTGATTAGGTTAATTACTTTTCAATACGAGACATTAAGAGCAACTGTTGTTGTTTGGAGATAAATGATACGATTTAACTTGGAAGAATATGTGACTAAATCCCTAAAATATTTGGGTTTCAATATTAGTTTGGTTTACTTTGAATAATTTTATGGACAAATTGATTATCGAATGGTCCTCGTTGAACTTTTGGTTTTGTTGGACAAATTTTGGAGATTAAGAATAGATTTTCTTTTTATAAGGGGTTATCCTTTTCGGGATTATCTGATGTTGTACTAGCCTTTTTGGTTTTGGTTTTGGTTAAAGTCTAAAGACATGGTATGTATATAGTTCTCTTTTGTGGATTAGGTGATTCTCTAGAAGTTGATTATAGTACTCTTAATGTGAACAAGTCTTCCTAAATACTCGTCTTTTGGAGAAAATATGAGTTTGTGTAAAAGTTGAAAGTAAACATGATAAGTGATTATGTTTCCTTATGAATAAATTACTCAATAAAAACTAACTTAAAACAAAAATGTTTTCTATTAACTTTTCCTACTGGGGAATCGAATACCGTTTAACCCATCACAAGTTTGTGATTTTCTTGTGGTTAACTTTCTCCTAAACATGTTTTCTATCACTCTTCATCAGAACATGACCATATGTTTTCTCCTCCATTTCCATGTTTTCATACTTGGAATCCTAGTATGGGTTAACTCGGGTGACCTTTGTACTTATCTTTCTTTATTTTAAAGTGATTTTTTTACCGACTCTTCTTCTGATGTGGGACTTTCAAGGATGTTACCAAGCCCAATTTTAAAATTGCGAGGACGCAATTCCCCAAAGGGGGGAAGGATGTAACACCCCAGGTAAATAAAGAATATGACATTTTCATATTTATCCATATTTGTGAATAAAGTATTAATATTACTTTAAATGGTTGCTATGTTCGATAGCGTACCCGATACACAACAAAGAGTTTCATTGAAATCTTACGTTGCACTCTAATAATAAAATAATATTATTTTAAATGGTAGTTAACATGTAGCTGTTGTATTGGTGGTAATGGATAGAAATAACTAAAATATTATTATATAGGTTTTTAAATGTTTTTAGATATATCCAATAAAAGATAAAGGCTTAAAATACAGAAAGAATTCAAATTTAGGTGTATATGCCCTAGTTTTCACTAAAGGTTCACTTATCGCCTTTTGATGGCAAACCATCATTAAATATATTTTTTTCACTCTTATACATTCTATTGGACCAAATAAAACTCTTCTTAAGAATCGGGACATCAAAATTTACTTTGTGTAAATTTTTGGTATCTTTCCGATAAAGTTCATTTTTTAATGAATAGTGTAAAATCTTGTATTTTAATTCAAAACCTCTTTTTAATCTAATTTATTTATATGATTAGATTATCTTTTGAATCGGTTTTAAAGTGAAACCATAAAATATTTTTACCATTTGATTCAATGGTGGACTTTGGAATTAATTTCACTTTGAAATTCGACATAAACAAATATCAATCTTTTGATATATATTTGTTTCTTAAAAACACGCTATTTGTTTTGACAGCGGGAGTTAATTATTAAATTAATTAATTCTAATTATATTCTTTGAATTAGTTAATATAAACATCATTTTTGAATTCAGAATATCGAATATAGCTTAGAGTGAATTTTTGGTAATTTTCTGAAAAACTCCAATTTTTGATGAATAGTGAAACCACTAAGTGGTAATCAAGCAAACTGATTTTTCAGTTAAATGAAAGTTTACCACTAATGTGTATTGAATTTTGAAAATCCGACATACATGTTTGTCATTATTATGTAAAATTTTGTTCAATGGGATGAAAATAATTTTTTGCTGAATAGTAACTTTTTTTTCATTAATCGCGATTAAAGGTAATACGTGTAATTTAAGGTAAAAATGATATTATAAAAATATGAAAACACCATGACACTTGTCCTACCACTATTGTATGAGTCATGGACGACCAAGACAACCCATGGGTCGATTTAGGGGACCCTATGGAGCCTCTTGGGTGAGATAATGACTTTAATTCCTTTTTTTAAATAAAGGTGAAAATGACACTAACATAAATTGTTTTACTAAAACAATTTTTAGAAGGGGTTATAATAATCATATTTTTGTATATAAATACTCTTTGGAAAGATAAAAAGATTTCCTACATCAGGATAGTTTTTTTATAATTTTTAGACATTAAATAAATTAATTTAATTATGACATCATGATGCTGCAACGATGACCTCATTAATGAACAGTTTAAATAAAATGAAACAATAATATAAACTCTAAGACCTACACTTGTCAAAATACTATTGGATAGGAATATTTCGAAGCCTTATCATCTTATATTATAAATATATCAATTTGGGACCTTAGAAATTCGAAACACTTTTGAAAATAAAATAATAGTTTCATGATTTCCAAAAGTGCCCCTCTTCTCCTCTTATAAAAGGCCCCCACCTCTACCTCATTTCACACACTCCTCATGCCTTTGGCTCGGCCATACCCTTCCCATTTACTCTCTCCACATCCCTCTCCTCAACCTAGAGGATTCCCTTTGGGCATAATCTTTTCAAAGGAAGCCTTTAGGCTCAAATCAAAAGGAGTTACACTTTTAAAGGTAATTCATTCTCTCATGTTCATTTGGTTTATTTTGCTTCTCCAACCCCCTAAACTCTTTTTATTTACTTATTTTGTAACAAAAAAAGTATCTTCAATATACTAGTATGTTTTTATAAGATTTATTCGAGCTAAACTCTCACACAACTACATCAAATGGTTAAAGAACATACGGTTTCCGTGGATGGTGAAATTCTGCCTCCCGAAATGATGATTGTTCAATACTCATTTAATACATTCAAAGGTGGCCATTATGATGTCACTATTTTTATATATGATATATAATATGTTTATTCTTTCCTTAAGCTTATTTATTTTTCATTTATGGCATACCATTATTGTTTCCATTATGGGTAAACACGATATCTTCATTTTAGGAAGTGTGGACTACCGCCCCCTGAAAGTGATTTGATTCGTTAATACCATATGTGGGATGTGTAAAGGATAAAGTTCATGATATTATATATGTTATTATACTGTAATTATAATATACTCTTATAGCATTATGATTCCATTCCAGAAAATACGAAATAGAAATGGAAGTAGCGTTCATGCGTACGTACGGCTTACCGTCTCCATGAACGGTGCATTTCATTTATTACCTCTAAATGTGATGTAATATTATAAATACATGTATATGATGAATATATATATTATATATTTTATCCAAATCATTAATATAATTCTGGATATAACAAACCTTTTACCAAATTAACAACATGTAAGTGTAAGAAGTCTATTTTTGACTTAAGAACCAAATACCGAAAAAATGAACATTATTAACTTAAATGATTACATGATGTTCATAACATGGTATAAAAGGAATAATGGACTTGAAAAATGTTATTAAGCAAGTAGAGATTAACTCAAGTTTATTATTCAGGAGATTAAAGAACGATCGAGTCAAGTCGGACCCGAGGTAAGGGATCTTACACCTCTCTTTCTTTTTAAGTACACTCTTTTATGTCATTCCCTCTAAAGATCATCTTTCTTGTTATTGGGATGTTATTTTATATTACACTTACTGTAATTTTTATGTTCATGTGATGAGAGACCCTATTCTCTCTCATCAATCCATTTTGGAAGTTTTGAGTGGCACCGTTAGGCTGCCGAATTTTCGTAAGAGATCTAACCTCTCTCTTTCTTTTTAAGTACTCTCCTTTATGTCACTTCTTTTAAGATCCTCTTTGTTATGTTGGGGGATGTTCTTTTATATTCCTATTTCTATAAACTTTATGTTAATATGATGAGATACCCTATTTGATCTCATCAATCCATTTTTGTAAGTTTTATGTGGCGCCGTTAGGCTGCCGAGTTTTCGTAAGGGATTTTTCATCTCACTTTTATTCCCGTTAGATTTATGCTACATTTGCCAAAATTTCCTTTGAGTGGTGTATGTACTGCCCATTATTATACTCTTTGGGTAATATAATTTCTTTTATGAGTATTTACATCAATGATTTATTGTCCTTCTTTCATGGGGTGTATGTTTTGAAAGATACCCATGTCGGTAAGGGAACCTTTCACCCTCCTCTTTTTAAAAGACTTATTTTGTTGGGTATTTTAATTTACATATTGTTATGTTGGGATATGTTATCATATATCCTTATTCATGTAAATTTTATGTCCAAGTGATGAGATACCATTTTTTTATCTCTCATCAACTCATTTTGATGTGACGTCGTTAGGCTGTCAAGGGAACTTCTTAACCCAATTTCGATTTCTTTGGGTTCAACATGTAGTTATTGAAAATGTCATCCTTTGAATATGTGTGAATTACCTTTGATTATTTTACACTTAATATCCACTTATATTTTGTGTATTCATTTGTCACACATAATTATGTAATTTATTTATCCTTAAACCAAGGATAGCGTCTTTGTATGGGACTTCGTCTCAATCTCCTTTCATTGAGGCATATTTTATTTTATACACAACCTTCTTTTATACGGTGTATGAACCTCTTTGACTTTTACGCTTATTCAAAAGGAATATTTTTTATATGAAGCGTTTTACTAAATGACAAAAGGGAATGTTTTTCTTGTCGTACGTATGCGGGGACAACGACTTCTCCACCGCCGTGACCATTATTCAAGTTTCGGCTTCCTCTACAAGCCATACTATTTTTTAAAAAAGAAAAATAAATACCATGTTTTACTTTTCTTTTATTTTGGTATTGAAAATGGTTTTCATAAGGTTTTTTATATCAATGTGTTGTATTGATGTCTTTTGATTTAAAGGTGGAAATATTATGTTTCCTTTATGCATGTTTTATGTGATACGATTATGTTGAGGTTCTTTGGAATTATTATGAAAACGGGTGGTTCCGTGATAAACTAAGGGAGGGTGAGCCCGATATAGCTCTCCAATGCATTGGGTAATGCGAAGGGGTGAAACTTTAAGGTTTCTCTGAAGATATTTAGGGAATATACTGTGATGGGTATTCCAAACGTAACCAAGAGGGTTACTCCCTACTTAAGAATGTTATGAATGCCTCAAGTTACCTTTATGTCTTGTGATTTCTATGATTTGTTCATGATTTTATGAGGTATGTTAAAGTGCCTATGTTTTATGGGTAAAGTATGATTTCATTCTTATGTATATATGAACTCATGTTTCCTTTCCATATTTTTATAACCCTTACTGAGCTTTTTATGCTCATCCCATGTTTTTGAAATGTTTTTCACAGGTCAAGGGAAAGGTACATGATGTGATGATAGTGTCAAGGATGTGTCAAGAAAGAATCTGTGTTTTATTTTAAATATATTTCCGTTGATGGGAAGAATGAATATTTTCTTTTATGTAACCACTTTGTTTAAATGTGGAATGTAATGCAAGTTTCATGATCTAATTCTCTAAAACTCTAAACCTGAAAAGATCCTTAATGTGTAATCTTGTAATAACTCAAGATTAAGTAAGGTTTAAGGCTGGGGCCTTATAATATATTTCATATTTAATCTCCTTCTCACCATTTGATAGAATCAATATATCAATGAAATTAATTAGATGAAAAAAATAGATTACAATATTTATTAATATAATTGAAGTTATCATATGTTCATAATTAAAAATATTATAGGTCCTTATAGAGTCAAACCACTTATACAACACTTTAGGTTATTATTTTAGCCCATATATATATTTTATCAATTAACAAGTATATTCCACCTTATATAATGTTATAAAACCCTCTGGATGGTGTAAATTGTTATCCTCTACATTCCCTCCATGGGGAAAATTTATGTTTCATATCCATATGATATAACTAATGATTTTAGAGTGAAAATATACACAAAATTCATTACTAGATATGTGTTTTATAACTGGGGATATTACATCAATGAATTCAACACGTGGGGCCATGATTTATTCTTAAGAAACTATACTTTAATATGTATAATTGTATTATGTTCTTGTATTCATCCTTTCGTATTAAAAACTATTCATAAAGAATTACATTCTTAACCATAGGTTATCTCAACAACTCCCATATGTAATTTTTTTAAGAGACTCTATCTCTTATAAATAGCTACCATCTATCTTCAATAATCATTATAAAAATTTCTATTTATATAATATGAATGATAATTATTTGAATCAACATCTTACACCATATTAAGTGTATAATAAATAAAGGCATATTAATAATACCTATGTGGTGGTAAAATTTATATAATTAGAATTAATTTTATAATAGAATAATATAATGATGGTGGATAAAGGGAAATTTAACATAAAATCACACAAATTTTTATGATATTAGGTTTTGTTTTGTGGAATTATATTATACCTCAACATCGACAAGAGGGATAGATTTATGTTTTGTCATATTTTATAATGTGAGGGTCTTAGTATGAAATTATAATCAAATGTTACATTCCTAAAAGTTATAAATTTTAAACATTAATGAATCCAAAATATGTATTAATTAACTCCTGAATTGTTACCATGAAATAAAAACTTTCAATATCATGGATCAATTATTATATAATATAAATGAGCATGATCAGGGGATCCAAAAATTTACAATTTAGTGTAATACAAAGGAGCATAAACATAGATCTTTTGAAGTGTCATGTCTAATAATAGTTATGAATTAATTATAAATTAGAAAAAAAATAAAATGATGTAGATTAATTCGAAAATGATTTAGGTACATGGTATTCAGATATAAAAATCATACAATCTACATCAAGGTCTAGTTCATGAGTTTATCTGTGATAATATTTTATTTTATATAAGGAATTGTATAATGCATCAAAATTTATTTTATTTTATAAAATTAATTTAATTCATCAATAAATTTTAATGGATATTATTTTTGTGTGGAAACATTACTTTAATACCAATTAAATTTTCAATCATAATCAAATTCTTTAAAAAAAATCAATTTGTATATTCATCCACATAAATAATACAACCAACAACACTATATAAAAATAATCAATATTTATTAATATATTAATTTATCCACATTTACAATACACTCCACCTAGACCATAAAAAATAGAATGGATATCATCATGTTTTCCCTTTGAACTGTGGGTACCCTTTTTTGTGATAACTCTTTTCAACTTACCAAATATAAATTTCTCCAAAAAATAGAATTTTGTGATACCCTATCCATAATTAATACCTCTCATAATCAATTAATTCATTTCTTTCTGACTCATAAAACATAGTCTTATGTAATATAATTTGGAAATATCGTTATCAGATAAAGTGGATGTATAAATATTTGCATCACCAATGATATTTGAACATTGAAGTATATACAACCAATAGAATATTTCAATCACATTAATAACAATAATTTATCCACTACATACCATTAAATATCATCCATCACTAGAGTACATATTCCCATTTATATAAAAATTACTCAATGAAATTTAATTTTCTGTTATATCATCATCAAGAGTGACATTGGTATGTGTTCCCCAAAGGAATAAAATATATTATTTTTTATGGTTCTAATTTCAGTAATCATGGAGGATCATTTATTTCTAATCAGCACAAAAACATTTTTCAAATTTTCATATGATTAAAATTATTCATGATTAGGAATAACTTGAAAGAAATATATGTTCAATTAGAAATCCTATTGTTATAAAATATCAATTCACTATTAGAAAAAGTGTCAGTTCCCAATCATTGTTAGTATCATTTACTTTATTGGCCTCATAAAAAAATTCTTCTTTAATTATATTATAATTAACATGTCTTATATTATTATAATTATTTTTTAGTTTGAATAATTAATAATTAATATTTTCTATCTACATATAATAATTACATGGATAATCTCTATTTTTTGATATTTTCCTATAATTTTAATTTGTATAAAAATTCCCTTCTAATTTTTCATCCACTAACAACTAAACCCTCTACAGAAAAAAAAATTAAACCAAATAAAAAAGGTTTTATTTACCTGTTAAAAAATAAATAATAATAAATTTCATCAAGAGGCATTAAATCAAGACTATAAATAATTATATACATATATTTCACATAATAAGGAATAAAATAGTTTTCCAAAATTCATGCTGAATTTTATTCAAAAAAATTTCACTCAATACTTTCTATTTCAGAAATAATTTCTTTCAAAAACATTATAAATGATCTATAAAGGATTTCCCTTCTTACATGAAATGGAAGTATATCATTTTTAATATTTGAAATATATTTATCATGTAAATATTGATAATTTTTGTGATAAATATTTCTTAGTTTTATCATTCGAAACCCCCCACAAAATTTCATATTATAGACAATGTAAGATTTGAAAAAGGTAATCATGACCTATTTTTTTCATTACACCCATATTAAAAAATAACAACATATTTTCAAATCCCAATAATGTATCTTCTCATTCAATAATATTGAGTATAGAAAAAATCTTATCCATCCTTAACAATAACCTAGTTTTCCAAAAAAAAACTAGAATATCAAATTTAATGGTTTCCCTTATGATAAAAATATTTAAGAGTGAATATTTATATATCATAAAATCATAATTTGGTAATTATATATGGGGTTCAATGATATATTGGATTTCACAAAAATATGGTTCACATGTTTTCAAAAGAAAAATATTCAAAAAAAGAAAAAAATTGATCGCCATAATTTTACTTAGAAAACTGAAATTTCAAAAAACCACAGATAAAGGTAGAAATGAATCATCACAATGGGATAGATTTTTTATAGGATTCCCCATGGCGAAAAATAAACCAAAATATTAAAAAAAACTATGATCATTAATGTAGAGATTATCTTGACCTTAAATATGATAATGAAGGGGATTTGACCACATTTTGAGTCGCACGAGTTGGATTAATGTAAAATTTTAGGTAATTAATAAAATATGCTACTTAACCACTACTAAATAAATATATGATAATAATACATTAAAAGTAGTTATACCATAATACAATATGAATATACGAAATATTCATGTTAGGACCAAAGAGTGGACTGGGATGTAGGTTCACTCTATGTATCCTAGGATAATATTCTCTTCTAGATTATTTAATGAGGATTCTATATTCCTATTTCACTTTATAAAATCATATTAATTGAATATTATTATTTAAATTGATAAAATAAATATATATTTAATCATTATATTGTTCCTTAATTCATTAATTTTTTCACATTCTACTATAAAAATTATTAGCCAACCATACATGTGTCACTTGTGGAAGGGGATCATGTTGGGAATCATGTAGCGGATGAGGTAATGAATATTACCATATTATTTAGGTATTTTCATAGTTACAATAAATTATAGCCCTTGTATGATAGAGGTTGGATATTCTTGGGTTCTAATCCTTTGACGAATTGGAAGCACATGAAGCATTTTTGAAAACCAAAAAAAAGATATATTAGTAATGATCTAAACGACATTCTTAACAACTATTTAAAAATAATATATTTTGGGCTCTAATATTTATATAATTATTTTTATTCTATTTTTTTAAAATCATCTATGAATAAGGTAACATCCTTATATTTTATGATAATTTTTTCAAATAATTTTAATTTCATCCATATCTTGAAATATACACAACCATGAATCAATATAAAATTTAATATAGAATATCATTATAACCTATTGAATAAATTTGGAGAGTGAATAGGAGTAAAAAAGTTTTAAAATTTGTATAATGAATGTAGATAATGTAAATATAATTTTATTAATGTATTTTAGTGTATCAAAAATATAAATTTTTATTAAAAAGGGGGTTTATTTCATTATGTGAAAAAATAATATAATTAATAGTTTCCACTTTCGTAATAGTTATAAGAAAAAGTATACTTCATTTTTGCAATCAAAATGTAATAATTAACATAGAGATTATCTTTTATAATTTTATTTAGTGATTAATTATTTGATAAATAGTGAGTATACTAATTTTAATTCAAAACTATCATTTCATTTAATAAATTTGGAATGTTCCATTTTTTAAAATTAGTAAAAAAATATAATTATATCATTTAAATTATTAATTATGATAGTTTTAGTGAATAAATATGATATAATTATTATTTCTTAAAAGTGAATAATTCTTTAATATTTCATCATTCCATCTGTTAATAAGTATAAAAAACATCCATGCTTAAATACATCTTGCCATCTACTTAAATAGTATAATTTAATTTTTGGGTGTCTATTATGTATGGATTAATGTAAATGTATAAAAATAATTTATATTTATTAAATTTATATCATGATTAAAATTTTGGATCTGATGTAACCATTATCAATATATTAGTACCAAAACAACTAAATTGACATTCTTTTGAAAAATGAAAGGGTTAACACCATGAAATGATGATTTTAAAAATTAATTACTAATTTAAAGGTGTTGAAATGTTTATTGTTTAAAATATATGATATAATAAGTAATAAATTGGTTTTTTATATATGTATACTAAATGAAAAATTATCATAAAATTGTATTATATTCATTCAATTAAATTCAAATTAGAGGTATAGGATTTATTATTCAATCTGATTTTAATTAGGGTTATTTATTCTTGAATTTCTATTTACCAATATCTATGACCATTATATTATAAATTATTTTCCAATAACTTTTAATATTTTTATTTCTCAATAATACATTTTTTCTATAATTTTCCTCACTATATTTTCTCAATAGATTGAAATTACATTTTTATGGAAAGCCAACAATGTTTTATTATTCAGTTTGGAATCATTTTTTCCAATGAAATTGTATTCAAAAACGATTTTGGCAAAGATTTTAAGATTCACTTATGATTGGTTAATTTCATTTAAAAAAAATCCTTTAGAAATATTTTTTTTAGTTGAATATTTTTTTCGTTTTCTGAATGAAGTACTTTTGACTTTATACTTAAAACTGTAAGAAATAATTGATTTACTAGACAAGTCATGAGCATATTTTACCCCCATGATAACATATCAATACTTTCTAGATTATTTTACATATTTGAAAGCTTATTTTCAACGAAAATTATTCACAATTTATTTGGATTATTTTTATAATTTAATATGTGCTTCAAAAATGAAATGGTTTATTCCTAAATATTTATTATATTGATCATTGAATGATATTTCTCATATAAGAATGCTTATATTGACGTTAACTAAGATTTAGTGGGATATTATGAAATGGTAATATCTTTATTTACTCACTATATGTTATATAATTATGTGGAAATTATGTTTATAAAAATCATTTATTTTACATGGTTTATGATTTCAAAAATTCTAAAATGTTTTTGAAACACATTTATTTTACGTGGGATGTGATATATTATGAATCAATTGTGATCTTATGGATCAAATATGAAATGATTTTTATTATTTATTTTGGTCATCCAAAAATTACATAACCCCCAAATTATTTGGGTAAATATTAATTTCTCGTGATATTATAAATTCTATAATGGAGAGTGAAGATAATTTAGTAAGGATATTTTTCCACTATAATAGTATTTAGAGTGATTATTGAATATAAATAATATGGAATGGATAGTGAACATAATACACTATGATAATCATTTTTTGGAACCTCTATGAAAGAAATTATTTAGAATTATATTTTTTTCAATAGAATAATGTTATATAGAAATTGTATCCCTTCATGACTCATGTTATTTTATTCCATTATGATTCATGTATTCTAAACTACCAATAATTTGTCTATGGAACATGATTATAATCTATAATGTGTATGTTATGTTTATATAATTTAATTCTAATGTTTGATAACCTATATTATTATGTTATGTTTATTTTTTCAACAATATCCCCATTGATTAACCTCATTCAGCATCACATAACACTCCTTAATAGGTTTATATTAACCATGTTATTAATGATTTTTTTAAGAATGATATTTTCAATGAAGGGTTCTACTTATAAATAAAATTATATGCGATGATGTAGATATCCAATGAAAAAGATTTCATTTTATGATGGATTCCAAATACAGAGGACCGATACAATTTTGGAATGGATTATAATGTTATTAAATCTATATTGATCTAATAAGATGTGATATTTTTATTTGGAAAGTATGAGTCACAATATATGGTATGAGTGGATGTTTTAGTTTACATGGAAAAATAGGACAATAAATTTCTTTTTATAACCCTCTGGATAATCCTATGTAAATGAAAAAATCTTATGTTATTATAACTAAAAGGGAGTGCTTTTCCTAGAAAATCATACCTATAAGGATACTAATTGTTAATGTTGTTTTGACACAAATTCGTCTAGGGGTATCCCCCCCCACAATAGAAATTTCATCTATATCATGACCTTTATTTTATTTGATAACGAGTGTTCCCTTTCTACACACCTGATTTGAAACTCTTGAGATATTTTATTGGATAACTCATATTTTCATTATGAACCATTATTAAGGATTTTAATACATTATTACCATAAAATGAATATGTTAAACCTAATGTAACATATATTGAAAAGAATATTCCATGATTTATACATCATAGAAATTTTTCTCAGGATTATGTTGTTTCCCTCTTATTCCTATAGTTATTTTTTTTCAGTGTATAATATCTTGAGGAACTATATTAATGATTAATGTTTTTGAATTTGAAATAAATTTCTTCCTTTGAAAATTTCTTGGGAGGTGGAATGAAATTTTTTATTTTTAAATAAATGAATCATTCTAAACTCATGTTTCATGTTGAGATTAAAAATATTAATAGAAGGAAAACATGAAATGTTTAGTCATTTATGTGGAAACATCTACCTTATATTGTTGTATATTTTTATCCCTTGGTTTGGGGGAAATGGATATGTAACATTCAGAAAATATTTTCTACTCTATACTTTTTATAGAATCAATAAATCATTTTTACTGTCTATCATTTTGAATGAAAAGAAGATACATGGTGTCCATTTATCAAGAATATTATCCAATATCAATAAATTGAATTCATATTGTATGATTTGATTATGATAGTGGTGATCAATATGTAAATTATTTTCATTATTCGTATAAAAATTAAGATAGAAATCCATTATCTTAAATGGAAGGATGAAGAATCCATTATTTCAAATGAGTTAAATGTTACAGGACTTGTAATTTAAGCTTCTAGTATTATAATCCAACCTGAATGTAAGGTTGATATATTTATTGGTTGTTTAATACCAAGTCTCCAAAGAAACTTATTCATAAGGGACCTCAGAATCTATGATGAAATCATTTAATGTCTAGTCCACTTAAAGATGGAGTTTTGTGTTATATATCAATATAATGATTTCTATAAAAAATGAAATATAGAATCCAAATGAAATTAAATAAAATATAGATAGAAGAAGATTATATTTCCATAATGTTCAATGTTTTGAAGGAATCATAGAGGAAACTATTGTAGTGGTCCTTTAAATGATTTATGTGGGGAAAGAAAGTATGTCAAGAAAACAAATACTAAAGTGACGAGAAGAATAATATAGCTATAGATCATGAAAAAATCCTCAGATAATGAACCACCCACACTCCTATGATTGAAAATCAAGGAGTATAGGAATTATACTTGTATGTTCTCAAATAAGAAGGTAAATGATTATGATTAACATAATATTCCTCTTAAACCTATATTCTAAGGAATAACACATGTAATAACTACTGATAAAAAGTGGAATGAAAATGACAAGGTGATTGATACAATAATCATCCAATCTACAACTACTAAGGTATTATTTCACTCTTTATCATATAAATATTTATATATAATGTATTTTCTGAGGATATCCCAATATGAACTCAATGATTAGAAAAAAAAATTACAAATGAAATCCTCAAAGGGTATGATGACCATATCCCATGTATATTATTCTTATTAGATTCATGTTTTTTAGAAAGTACTTCTAGTAATATATTTTATTCTACCTCTAGTTTAACTTTGTGTTATCTTAGGAATTGATTGAATTCATTTTATATTCTATATAGTTTACCAAAAAATTGATATGATTTTTTATATTCTGAACTAACCTATCATCATCTATTAGTGTGATAATAAAAATCAACATCTAAGGGAAATAAAAAAAAATATATGGGTCTTGATTAATATTCTAATAGGGTGTTTATCATATATAGTTCTGCATAAACATAACATTAAATATCATACAATTTTTTGAGATTTTATTGATTTAATTATTTAAGGTTTTTCTATTCAAATAAAATCGTGAATTTGAATTTCCAAGTGAACTCATACCTCGTGAAGCACCTATTTTAATGAATCTTCATTGAATGGTAATGATAAAGTTTTAGGAATTGAGTAAAAAAGTATACGTTAATCATGAAAAGTTATTAAATCATTCATGTGCATCATATATATCTTCACAGGTAAAAGTTTATGAGAGAAATATGGATCAATGTGACACAACATTGATTATCAAGAACATTAAAAGACCATTATCAAGAGTAAATTTCATTTAACAAATATTATTGAAACATTTGATGAACTATGTGGAGATAAATACTTTTCCATGTTTTACCTTTGTTAAAGATATCAAATATTAAGTATAAATAAAGTGTATATACATATGTTATAATTACCAAAAATGTATAGAGTAGTTAAATTTATAGTGATTCCATTTGTTCATATCTATCCCCCCACTGTTGAAATGGATTTAGTTAATATATTCTTTAATAATTAAATATATTAGTTTTTCATCATAGTTATAGATTATATTATTATATATTCAATGAAAAAGGAAGATCATGAATATCCTTTATGGATTGTTATAAAGACCCTGATGATTGATAAAATATATGAGAAGCTTACAATGTCTGATTTTTTTTATACATAATTTAATTTTTTGATCATTAAATTTCATGAGAGGGTATATATATAGTTCCATCAATGATAGATTTTATTTATCATTGACCCATACCAACTATGCTAAATGAGATAAATATTTTTCCAATTTTTTCTATTTAATGTCCCATGTTTTGATTGGTTGATAAATTCCATGAGAATTAAAACATTTCATTTTTTTGATAGTTAAAAACATAAACTACTACTTGGAATGTGAACTTAAAATTGGTAACAATAAAAAAATTATTAGTTTTAAGGCAGGTAATATGTCTCCAAAGTTTATATGAGTTTTAGTATCATTGGCCATCTAATGTCTCATATTTTTTGAGAGAAAAACTATGAGAAATTTTTTTTATACCATGCATCCCCTAAAGAGAATAAATGTTACCTTGTAAGGTGTATCACATGCTTTTTTAAAACATTCAATAAAGGAATAATGACTATGTTGAATTTAGTAAATAAATTTTATATGTGGACACATGGGTTGCACACGGTTTTCCAAGCTATTCTCTTACCCCACATGGATTTTTCCTATTCACAGGTATCACTATACAACTAGCACAATGTTACACTAAACTATATAGAAACCCCATAAAGGGTGTGGCTCTTAATAAATAAAAACATCAAAATTGTTGAATGGCGATCCAAAACATAGACACTAATCATGTATCTCTTTAAAGTGGTATGAAATAATCATTTTCCCCTCAATACTACATTTATGTATCCTCCTCTTATCCCTAATTTCTCTTAATACTAGGCTTATTGGGATTCCCTCTCATCCTTGGCTAGGAATACAAATATCTACCCTATCTGAGATTGGAATATATTGTCATGGATTCTCTTGGATCTATATCAGAAAAATATCATCTCATATACCTCATTTTTTGAAATTTATCCCCATATGAAATTCTAAATCAATGTGATGTATTTTTCCTCTATTGAATGAGCTTTTATAATATTATTATTTCCCTCATTCCATCACAATTCAAGGAATGGTATTGGATGTGTGGACTATCCTAAGAACATGATACGTGCACTATATTTTTTCCTTCAAAATTGCATCATTTATAAATTATTTTCATGGAGTCACATGAAGTACTTCTATATGGATTTCTCCTACATTATGAAACAGCTTATATTGATTTCCTAGACCACAATTATATTTACTATGAAACCGTTATTGTAATGAAATAAACTATTATAAGATGAAAATTTTTATATCATTATAATTATAATATATATTATAAAACACATACATAGCATAAAGATCATAATGAAGACTTAATTCTCAAAAATATATAATTAAATAATTACTATTTAAAGAAATTAAGTAACCTATCCATATAGAATTGTTACCTACCCCATTGAATAGTAACATAACCATTAGGAATAGTAATTTTGAAAATATAATACTAACCTTATCTATGAATGTATAAATAATAGTTAGGTATCTTATAAATGATAATATTATATAATTATGTCATATAAAAATTAAATAATTGTTTTTAAAATTATTAATTAAATGTTGGGATTTTTGTAAAACATAAATGTTTATTTACAATATTTTATTAATATAATAATATAAAAGACAATTTATTTTCACAAAATGTATTCATAAATTAATATTTTTTTGTCTTATGATTAAAGGTTAATTTTATGAGACATTACTTAATTTTCCAATGTGTAATATAATCAGTTATAATTTTAAAATTGGTATTTTTCAAGTAAATGATGTATTTAATTGAAAATAAAATTTCTCATATATTGAAAAAAAATTCATTAAATGGAGCTCATATTTATATTCTACACCTTTAAAATTGTTTGAGTGATTTTTGGGATTTTTCTATTATAGTTTAATTCTTGTTGAATACTGAAATACCATAATTTACGATATTTAACCCATAAAAGAATATTTTATTCATTTATGATTCCTGGATGATGTATCCCCCAAATTCTATAAAAAACATTTCATTTTCTTTATTTAGTTATTGTAATAAAAACTATTCATTGTCTAAATTGAAAATAATAAACTAATGAATAAAATAATAAAAAATCACCCCTCTCTACCCCCAGTAAATTACACCCTCACCATCTCTTCTCATCACACATTACAATAGTTGAATGTTATCCAATTTCATCCCAATACTATTGAAAAGACATTCCAACACTTCCATAATCTTTTACTATCAACAAAATTACAATCTATTTTCCATAATAAGGTTCTCAAGAAGAATAAGTTCAAGATATAAAATCATCTATCATTTTATTTTAATATATTTTCAAGACATTTTCATTTCTTATATTCACCTCAACTACTCCTATATAAGTTGGATGATAACCCCAATATCTTATATAAATTTGAATTTTTGTATGTTAGTGGAATAATCCACCATCAATCCTCTTCTCCTCTTTATTTAATTCTAAAAAAAATGAAAATATCATATGTGAGGTGTTGATCTATCACCTTCAAGAACGACAAGAATAAATTTTCCATTAACTCCTTAAAGAATTTTCATAAAAAAATATAATATTTGAAAAATATTTTAAAATTTATGTTATAAACGTTTTAATTTTATGGAACTAATATATGTACATAATATTAAAAAAAATAATGAGAATGATGTGATTGAAATCTGACAAAATAAGTCTGAATAATTATCATTAACATTTTATCAAATGATTCATCATAATATATGGAAACAATATGTCCCCAATTAAAAATTTGTATGTATATTAATATCATATGATTTTAATTATGGACAATTATTCCCATTTTACAAGATCTTCTATCCATATATACAAGTGAACTGATCATGTATACTAAGAAAACTAACTCTCCTGAATGATGAAATTGTACACTATAACTCATTAAAATGGAAATAAATGAACATAATAAAATTATAATGAATAATATACATGTATAAGTGCTTTTGGATTTAATAATTAATGACTAAAATTTTATTATATAGAATATTAATGTGAATAAATAATTTTGGACATATGGTAAGGGGATTCTCAAACCCAATTCCTATTATTTGGGTTATTCATCTTTTGAGAAAAAATTTGTTATGTATGTTCTTTTTATATTTCCAAAATATAATTTAATTATCCTTACCATATCATTTCTGGGATACACAAGCTTCAATTCTAATTTCATGATATATGTAATGATTTTTATAAAAGAAATATTCTTCTAAAAACACATGTTTTATTTATATTTAGAATTTTTCTTCTCTATCAATGATTTAAGATTATTATAAAAATATGTTATTACCTATTTATTTTGGGAACTATTTGTATTAATCATTAATGTTTGATTTATGATGTTTTGATGAAACCAATTTCATTTCTAGTGGTCATTTTATATCTCGGATAGTATACATTCTATGCCGCATCCATGATTATGTAAATGTTATGATGTAATGGGTGTACCGATAACTATATTCTTCATCAATTAATTGGTTGATTTGTTCTATTTCATGATATAATTTCAAATATGTGTGAACATGAGTCATTCTTTGTTCACAAGGATGATGTTATGATTATTCACATATGTTATTTGTTGACATGATGCAATCTTCTTACATAACTACGTGTTGTATTTGGCCACTAATACATGATGTTTTATTTTTATGCATTGACACATTCCATTTATTTATCTAATTATTTACATCATTATTTATATGATGATCATATGCTATTTTTTGAGTATGATGACTGGGCTCATCCATGTGATATTGATTCATGTTCTTATCTATCCTCTTACTGAGATTTTGGATGACCCCTTTCTGTGATGTATATCCTTACATGACTACACATACTAAGGAGTAAATGAGGGCCACTAATAATATAGAAAATAAGAAATTAAATAATGTTTGTGTTTTATAATATAAATTTTATGTTTGGTACAAATTTTCCAAAGTCTCTAAATATTTGGATCTTGGTTTTCCAATTCTTTTATGTTGTTTATCTTGAATGTGATGTAATAGTAAAGTAAGAAAATGTAGGTTTTCTATAGTTAGTATCAGATCAGAGTTTAGTTAATTTGGAAATTATTATTATAGACATTATTGAAAACCCTTATGTATGGGGCTATGTATATGTATGCACCTAATAACTTTTGTTATATAAAAATGAAAAACATTGGGATCCCATAATATATGCCTTTAGAGTTAATTTGACAATAGAATAAATTATTTATTCATGATTTATTGACGTATGTTTTGTTCAAACTTGTTATATTTTATGAAGAATTGGTAACCATGAGAAACCAATCCAACAACCCATGTGAGGGACAATGAAATGATTTCCCAAATGACATCCCCAATTTATTGGGGGTGGAGTTAAAATTTTCATGGTGATTCTTACCATACTATCTCAGGCTATGATCAATAACCTGAATAAAATGGAGGTTAATCCTTCCCCCAATAGGGAGAAACTTGATATCTTGACTTTTATATGGAAACAACCATTAATGTTTAGTTGATCATATGATCTACTAGTCATGTAATAATGGGTCAGGTCAATGTAGAAGATAGTTTTTATTCTTTTATAATATATGAAATATAAGGTAACTCTGAACATTTATCATTTAAATAGAGATTTAGATAAGTGGTTTGTATTAATAACAAACACCAAGGCGATGGATGAAATTTAAGAGATGTTGTGTAATGACATTTAAAAATATTTCTTAATAAGCATTTCGCTAAAACTCTTCAGACAGTGATAGAGGGAGAATACATAGAGCTCAAGAAAAAGTAAGGTTAATATGTCACATCTTATTAATATATTTTACAAGGATTTCGTGGTATAAATCAGGATTTATAATCAACAATGATAGAAAAATCAGTATATTCTTAAGTTGTTTAAACCCACTCCTTCAAAAGGATCTATAAATTCATCACTTTTGGAGTTATAAATACGTTGTTCTTTATGATCCTAAAGTGGATATGGTGTTTGGATTGTGGCTCCATGTATATGTTGAAAAGAAACATAATATGTAATTTCAATATTGAAGTTACAATGAAAAAGGCGGAAAGAAATCTCAACTAATCACATGTCCAAAATGTGGGAAGAAGCATCATTGTAATTTCCTCATAGGTATAGGGAAATTCATCAAATGTGGGATAGAATTCCACTGATCCCATTAATGTAAAAAAACATTATGAAGTAGGACAATGTGGTCTAGAAATAGATAGAACCACACTTGGTTTAATTTTTCAACTGTTGGGAGCAAGGTATCTATGAAACCTAGTGTACTAAACTTTGACTCATGGAGGGTAATCATTGTTAGCAGCCACCAAATCCAAAAGAGAAATGGAATTATTATATCCTCACAACTGATTAGGTTGAGTGAGGAAATTATGTGGTTATAATAATTATTGTTACTAATTCATGAATATTGAACATTTTATTTCATTTTAGTTCTATTCATTCTTTCATATATTTAAAGGTTAGTAGAATTATTCAAGCAGTGCCACAAAATTTGGTGGTTGAGTTATCTATGAGTTAAAAATAGGGAAATTTTTTCATACAATGTGTATTACTCATCCCAAATTTATTTTTAGTGGATTTTGATGCTATATTAGTCTTTTATTGGATATATTTATACAATGCCAACATCAACTGTTGGGAAAGGGAGATCACTATTTGCATCCCAAGGAATCCTCAAATTTGATACATGTGTAAGAAAAAGGATGAATCTATTTCGGAATAATCATATAATGTGTGGATATTGTTTATTTTTTGAGAAATCATATATAGCACAAATGATTGAGACAAAAGAGGGAATGATGATTGAGGACATTCCTATTGTGAGGGACTATACTATTGTGTTCCCCTGAGAATTGATTGGTATTTCCCCCTCACTGAAGAGATATTTTCTCAATTTAATTTATTTTTGGACGTTTTCCTATATCAATGAAACCTCAAAGAGTGGGAACCATTTAGTTGGAGGAACCAATGAAGCAGTCACAATATTATCTGGAAAATGGTTTTATATACATGAGTGCTTCACCATGGGGTACATCAGTTCACTTCATTAAGAAGAATGATGTATCAATGTTCCTCTGCATTGATTATCATGAACTCAAAAAATAATAATAAATAAAGTATCCTCTTATATATATATTTGACTTTTTCAATAAATTATATGATGATAATTATATTTCTAAGGTGATCCATTTATCAGGATATAAAAAATTAATTTTTAAAAAGAAAGATATTCCCAGGACTTACGTTTAAACAAGCTATGTAAACTGTGATGTCATTTTGATTCCCTTTTAACACACTAATTATCTTGAAATAATCGTGTACTTGGTAAATATAGTGTTTAGAGATTACCTCAAAAATGTGTGGTTTTCATTATTGGTGATATTATAATATTCTCTGAGAGAAAGGTGGGACATTTAAGAATTTGGATACTATGATAGAAAATCTGTGTCATGAAGCATATTTGGTCACCATTATAATAAGAACCCACCCCCATCCAAGGAATGTAAATAATATAATTCCCAATCCTCATACGCTAGCACAAGTTATAGGTTATGATGAATAATGGTTTGGGAACGATTTACCCAATTTTAGAAGCATTAAACCACAAAAAACAATAAATTAACTAAATCTAAAAAATCCTAACCAAGAAATCATAAAATAAAATTCATAACTGAAATATGATGTTTTAAATAAGACACATGAGGTCCAAAACTAAAAAGGATCGTCAATTAAAACATAAAAACCACCACACTGTAATGGGATATCACCCTCATGTCATCTCTGCAATACCACACCAAGAAAAGAGCTAACAACCGAAATTGTTGTCTCTAAAGACCCTTTCATTACCTATGTCAATTATATCCAAGTCTATGTACACCCGAACATCTATGTAGGGTGTAAGCCTAATACCAATAGGATACCTCCCAAATATTCCCTTTGATAAACATCATAAGATAAAAAATGACCATGTTTTTTTAAACAATAAATGGAAACAACAATTTCTAAAGATGAAACTTATTAAATGAAAACATTTTCCAATGGTAAACATTAAATAATGATCAATTTTAAGTAAAACATGTATTATACTTAATTTCCCATACAAAAAAAACATATTCCAATGGAAAATAAAAAATATTCCATGAGAACTAATCATAGGAACACCCCAAGGCACAAGTTCGTTGGGGGCCATAATACTTATTTCTCATTGTAAAATTAATTACAAAAAATATATGTCTCATGCACGAGCCACTGTTAGGGAACATACGCATAACCTATTGGTCCCCAACATCATCATAATAGTTTTTTTATTATTTTCAACTTCAAACTTTCTATGTGAAACATGGAAAAAACCATTCCATATCACTATTATACTAGTCCTAGTCCACCCTCCAAAATACATGGGCTTCCCTATTTGTGATCAAAAAATTTAAACATGCCAAAAAATAACATTTAAAAATAAAAAAATTATATCTAGTCATGCACACACCAAAAATTATCTAAACATGCATTTCACCCTTTGTATAACTACATAAACCATTTAAAATTTTCATAAAAAAAATCAAGAAATATAACCAAGATTTTCACATAAAATCCATCTAAAACCCCACTTTAAAAATCAAATGAAAATAAATATGACACCAAACAATAATTTTCATCCATAACCCCATTTAATAAAACCATTCCATGTATTATAAAACAATCCCACTTGACACAACATGGAATAGACATAAAAAACACCCATTTTCATAAAAAATTGCCACCTAAAATCAACCCCTTAATAAATGGTACCAAAAATATTTTTTACACAATACACAATAAAAGAGGAACATGCTAAAAATATAAGTCCTGCAAATTTAACTCATCCAATAATTCTTACACATGGAATTATTTACCAAATGTGTCAAAAATATCAAATCATTATGTGATACTTCTACCTCACCATTGTCACCCCACAAGGAAGTGAAAGTGAACCTAAAACCACATGATTTGACTAAGAAAGTCTAAAAAACATTAGGTACTAAGCCTTATCTTCAAGACATTTTGAGATTCATAAAAAGTGGGAGAAACGCAAAGGAAATGTAAGGATAATGGAATTAAACTCACTTACATAATATATCTTGAAGTTCTTCCACAAAATCCCCATTAAAAATTGAGTTCCAAGGTAGGTTGGGATAGATTGGAGGGCGTCCATAAATGTTAGGAAATAAATGTGGAAGAAATTCTCACATTATGGTTTATTCTGAAGGGAAAAATGGGAATTACAAGAAAAAATTATAATGAGATGGACAGGGAGGCATAGTTTTCTAGAACGGTTTAATAAAATGTTCACACAAAACATGAACCCAGTTCTGTCCACTCAAAATATGTCCAATTTCATCCAAATTCAAAGGGGTCTAGTGGTAACCTTGGGGTAATTTTGTCTATGAATTGTAGATAAAAAGTAACTTAAAATAGGGACATGTATGTGACAATTCTCCCCACCATGAAATAGTTTCCACCCTGGGAAGTCATGCTGAAGCTTGATCAGAAAACCAGAACAGATACACTTATTCAACCCACATCTTCTTCTCCCACGTTTCATGGATATCTATACCTTGTTTCCAAAGCACTCGAACCATTTGAATAAAATTTTCTTTGAGAAACATCTCTTGGTATTAAACTATTCACATCAGCTACTCAAAAATAGACAAATCATGATCTATTTCAATGTCCTCCCAATTTAGAAAATGGGATATATCTGGGTTGTACTTCATCATTCAAGATACATGGAAAACATCATGGATAGATATAAACTGGGAAGGAAAATCTAACCTATGTGACATCATTCCAATCCTCTCGGTAATCTCAAAACGTCTAACATATCTCAGCATTATCTTTCCCGACTTTCCCAAACGATGATGTCCAAGATGAGGGGCCACCTTCAAGAAAACCCTATCACCCACAAAAATCTCAAGGTCTTGAATCATCTGATCATCATAGGATTTTTAGATACTCTGAGATGTCAAAACCACTTCTATATCAACATAAATTTCTCAGAAGTCTCTTGCACAAAGCTCAGCCCAAATAGAGAGGTTCCATCCACCTCATCCCAATATAAAGGGGACCCACATAGCCAAACATTAACCACCTAAAAAGGATCTATTAAAATAGAATATTGGTAATTATTGTTATAAACAAACTCAACCAATCACAAATGACTATACTAGAAACCTCTAATGTCCAAAACACATACACAAAGAATTTCCTCCAAAAATTGATTCACACGCTCTGTGTGACCATCCATTTGACGATGTTATTCCATGGTCATTTTAATTTAAGTCCCCATGTCCTTTTGAAGGAATTCTCAAAACAGATAAATGAAACGGGGGTCTCTATCTGATATAACTATTGACAACACATCATGAAGGCTTACCACCTCCTAAGGATATAATCATCCCAACTCATCCACATTATTTATATCATTGATAGGAATGAAGTGTCCCTATTTGGTTAGAAAATCAATCACTACCCATATGGAATTATTACCCGAATATGTATGAATAAATCCAACAATGAAATCCCTAGAGACCTATTCCCACTTCTTTGTAGGAATGGGTAACAGATGGATAGATCTAGTGTGTATTTGATACTCTACTATTACCTAATAACATGTGTAACATCTTGACATGAAGTCCTCTATGTGTCTTCTAATACCTAGCCACCAGAACTACCGATGAAAATCATAGTACATTTCGGCAGCTCCATGATGGATAGCCTACTATGATTGGAGGCTATCCTACATCACCACCTTCCTCAGAGACAAGGACACCATTGAATGTCCCTTGAAGAACAAGATTACCTCAGGAGGTGAATACCCATCTGAATACGTCTCCCCACCATGAGGAAATTGCATCAAACACTAACATATCTCGTCTCCAGTATTCTCCCACTGAACCAACTCTAAATGATCAGGAGTCAACTGAACATTCCCAAGAACACACCTCCAATGTGCTCCTTGGTATCCAAGTGAATTTGACCAAATAGCCCCATCGGAGTCCTCTCATCAAAGGACTTCCTCAAAGCATTCAGTGGTAAACTTCAACTCAAGGAATCATCCACCACATTACCCATTCATGTGGTATATATGATATAAAAGTTGAACCCCTATAGGTACTCAATACAATGGTGCTACATTAGATTAAGATCCTTCTATGAGAATATGTAGTCTAGGCTCTTGTGATCAGAGTGAACAATGAACTTATACCCATAGAGATGGTGATGCAAAGTCATTAAAGCATGCAACATCGATCCCAACACCATGTCATGGGTTGGATAATTCATTTCAGTTGGTCAGAGTTGGAGAGAGACATACGACATCGTGTGATCATCCTGCATTAGCACGCACCTGAGGCCCAATCCTAAGGCGTTTCAATTCACCACATACCCCTTTTCAGACTCTGAAAAGGTCAACATAGCGGTGTAAGTCAACTATTGCTTCATCTCTCTAAAATATTCCTAACCTTCTGGGCCCCACTCAAACTTTACCCCTTTCTAGGTGAGTGTGGTCATAGGAGAAGAAAGACAAGAAAATTCCTGAGAAAACCACCTATAATAACCTTCCATGCTGAGGAAACTCCTCATCTTGAATACATTCCTCGACTGCTCCTAAGAAATAACTGCACTAATTTTCTCAGGGTCCACCGAAACCCCATGTTCTGAGATCATGTGGCCTAGGAACATCACTTCCCTAATATAGAAAGTTCACTTGTATAACTTTTCATAATGGCGATGATCCCACAATTTTCCCAACACTATCCTCAAATGACACTTATGTTCTTCCATTGATCCATAGTAAACTATTATGTCATCCAAAAATACCATGATGAAATAGTTGAGATATTGGTGGAACACCCTATTCATTAGTGCCATAAAGACCACGAGAGCATTGGTCAATCTGAAAGTCATGAACAAGTAATCCAAGTGTTCTTACTTTCTTCATAAATCCTTTTTTGTGATATCTTCCCCTTTCACACAGAGTTGGTGGTAACCCAAATGAAAGAATTTTTTAAAAAACCAAATTTTCCCCTTAAACAGATCAAACAAGTCATCTATTCAGGGAAAGGGATATTTTTTCATGACTTTTACCCTATTTAGTTTCTGGTAGTCAATACACAACTGAAGGTACCCATAGGTGTTTTTGAAAAAAGAACGAGAGTGGCCTAAGGAGAGATGCTCGGGGGAATGAATCCATTGGCTTCCAAATCGCCCATCTATATTTTTATTTCCCTCAGCTTAGTGGGGACCATATGATTTGAGAGAAGAGATATTGGATATGTTCTTGGTGATAAATCAATCGATAAATCCACATCCCATTCAAGTGGAATTCTTGAAAAACATCCCAAAATACCTCTGGTAACTCATCCACTATGTGAGGTAATCCACCCACAGGAGCATGACCATCATCCTCTAGCATGAGTAATGATAACGGCAATATAAGATTTCCCGACTGAAGGAGTGGATGTACTGCATGACCCAACTGAGGATCCCATTCCCCATTATAAAACTGAGGGATGCCATCAAGTTATGTGAAACTCACACACCGCCTATAGCAAACGATGTGGCCCTGAATGTTAACTAGCCAATACATACCAAGTATTGTGTCAAAAAGGTTCATATCCATGATCAGAAGGTCGCACTCTATCCAAACCCTAGACAAGGTAAGTGCACAGGATGGGAACCTAGACCTTACTCCCTCTTTTTACCAAACAATGTCACCAAATCCATCAAAACAGATAACAACTCTTTTTTCAAAATAAGCGTGATCAAAAATTTTGTAAAGATAACTGAAATAGAATCACTTGTATCAAAATAAGCATCATCTTTAGAATATTTAATCTAGATGGTACCTCAAACTATCGAAGTCTCCACATCTGATCTCTTTAGTGCCTACTCTATAACATAAGTATGCCTAATCTCTACCTAGGAATGACTACTTACTAGTGTCTCTTCTATGAACAGGCTCTTACTAAAAGGTGAACTGGCCCTGCTTCCATGAAAACCAAACCGAGATCCCACCATCCTAGATGGATCTGACTAAACTAGCATCCCACTAGAGGCCACAGACCCTACCTCTCTCTGGAGTGGACATGAAATCTTGTAAAATAACATCAAGTGTACCATACCTCCACACTAATAATAGGGATTCAGAGGATATTTTCATGATGTTATAATGTGTCCAGGCCTCTCGCACTGGTGGCACACCACAATCCTCTCATTAGAATCCATAGTTGAAACCTACCTAGAAGAGTTCCTTGAACTGCCACCTCTTTTTTCCCATCCTCCTCCCTCTACCTCTTCTTTTTAGAGGAAGTAACATTTCCCATCATTGATATTGTCCAAGAGAAAATAGATCACCCTTTTTGGTCAATCTCTACCATAAAATCTCAATCTAACACCTCAGTATAAGTCTTTATCTGAAATAAGAAGACATAGGAATAGATACCAAGCCACAAACCCCTCTTGAACATTTAGGATTTCATCTACTCATTGGGGAACATTTAGGGAGGATACCAAACTATCTCAGAAAAATGGATGGCATACTCCATCACTGAATGATCCCCATGAACCAGCTCCATAAACTCTTGGTATCTAGAATATTCTAAGACTTCAGGGTAGTACTAGTCATTGAAGTTAACCATGAAGTCCTTATAAATCATCTATTCATGCTTCCAAGCTTAAAGCACTGATTACCACCACCTTTGGTTGGGACCCTCTAATAAAAAATAGTCACACTTTACCCTGACCTCCTCATGTGTGTCAAGAAACTTGAACATTCATTCAATTTTCTCAATCCACTCATCTACTTCCTAAGGTTTCGTGCTACCTCGAAAAGGAGGAGGCTTGTCCTTTAGGAAACTATGGGACTTTTCCTTCCAAAGACTAGAATCTTCTTTTCTTTCTAGAGAAGGAGTGGGATCTACTCTATGTCCTAGGGATAGTAAATCCCTGACAATATCTTCCACTATCCTTTGATCAATCATTTAGGGATAACTCTCTCCAAAGTCTTCCCATGGCTGCAAGGGATCTTTCTAGGGAGGCAGGTTTCTGCATAGGGAAACAGTCACAAAATAAATCATTAGTACAACAATTATGAAAACATTCAGAAATTACGTCAATTATAAATAAGTCAAACACATTTTCAACAATCAAATAAACAACCACATCACCCCCGCCTGATGTCTGCGTGTAGTCTGCAGCCTAGACGTCTCACCTAGAAGTGAATTCGAACAAACAATCCCAACCACCCATTGAGAATCGAGGTCTGTCATGAGAGGTATGGTCCATTCACCATACTCACATATAGAACTCTGAGACATGATAGTCCAAGCTCCCATATAACCGAACTCATCCTATTATAATATTATGAACCAAACGATTAACTTCCCTATGAAACCATTTTATCATGAACCAGATATGATCTCCATTAAGAAATGCACCCAACCCAATCCATGGAAAGGACGGAAGGGAGTTCCCTATCCACATGGGATGGAATAAGTTCTTGGGTATGATAATCAATGTTTTAGGAACAATTTACCAGAGTTTATAATCGTTAAACAACCAAAAAAATAACTAAAATGAATCTAAAAATTCCCAACCAATCTATCCAGAAATAAAATTAAGAACTGAAAACAAGGTTTTAAGCAAGACACATGAGGTCCCAAACTATAAAGAATCATAAATTCCAACATAAAAACCACTACATTGAAATGAGACATCACCCCCCAAGCCTTTTCCAGAACACTACACCTTGGAAAAAGCTATCAAACAGATCTTCCATATGCAAAGACCTTGGACTTACCTATGTCATACCTAAAAAAGTCTACTTACACCCCATGGTTTAATTAAGGTGTCAGCCTAATCCCAATAGGATACCACCTAAATATTAAATGTGATAATCATCATAGGATAAAAATCATGCAATTTTTTATTAACAAGAAATTGAAAAATATTCAAATTTTTAAATAAAAATATTTTCAATGGGATAACATTAAATAATGTTCAATTTTAATTAAAACATGTATTATATTGAATTTACCAACCAAAACACTTTTTCCAATGGTAAATACAAAATATTCCAAGACCATTAGTCGCAGGAACTTCAGTAGGCTCTAGTTCATTGTAGACCCTAGGTACATCATATCTTAGTTTAAAAGTAACCATAAAAAATATATGTCTCATGCTCAAGCCACAAGTAGGGAACATAAACATAACATGGTGGTCCACAACATCATCATAATAGATTTTTCAGTTTTCTCAACACAAAACATGCTATGTGAAATAGGTATCAAACCACTCTGGATCACAAGAATACTAGTCAAAGTCCACCCACGTAGATACCCGGGATTCCCACATTGTGCTCAAAGAAGTTCCACAAGATAAAAAATACTACATACACATTAAAATTCTAGTCATGGTTATACTCACTCAAATATGTAGATTAAAATTCTTTGCACACTTTGTATAACTCAACAAACCATTTTGAATTTTCAAAAAACTATTTCAATAAATATAATGAATCTTTTAACATAAAATCCATCTAAAAACACACTTTCAAAATAAAAATCATCCCCATATCACACAAAACAAGAATTAGCAACCATAACACAATTTATGAAACAAATTCCACGAATCATAAAATAGCCCCACTTGACACAACATGGAATACACATGAAAAACAACCATTTTCACATAAAACAATTCTACATAAAATTCAACCGCTTAACAAATGATAACAAAAAAGTTTTCTCACAAAACAAAATGAAAGTGAACATGCTAAAATATAAATCCATAAAAGCTAAATCATCTAATATTGCATAAAAATTTAATCACCTACCAAAAGTGTCACAAACCTCAAATCTTTGTGTGATACTTCAACTACACCACCGTCGCACCACAAGTGAGTGAAAATGAACCAAAAACCACATCATTGGACTAAGATACTCAAAAACCCCTAGGTTCAAATCCCTAGTGCTGTAAATATGGAGCTTCAAGAAAAGTTAGAGAACCCCTAAGGACATGGAAGGAGAAAAATGGAAACTCACTTACATGATAGATATTGAAGTTCCTCTACAAAAACCCCTTCAGAATTCAGTTCCAATAGAGGTTGAGAGAGCTTGGATGATGTACATGGATTCTAGGCACAAAATGTAGAATAAATGGGAACAATTGGGATTATTCTGGAAGGGAAAATGGGAATTAAAAAATATTTTTATGGATTAAGCATCATGGTTTTCTTGCACGGTTTAGTAAGTCATGCATACAAACCATGAACCCAATTCTATCATCTCAAAACATGTCCAATTTATACCAAATTCAAGGGGACCTAAGAGAAACCTATAGCGGAAGTTAGGCTAATAATAGAAGATAAGAAAGTAATTTAAAATAGGGACATGAATGTGATAATTTGTTTAGGATAAACTCATTGAAAAGTAAATCAAATTTGATTTTTTGATATAGATAGAATATTTCTTGGTCCATGTTATCCTTGGTAAAGTAATATATCTGATCATTCTAAAATAAATGAAATCGAAGAGTGGCCCATAAAAACCTAATTAATGGATATATTATGTTTTATTAGTCTATATGGGTATTATAGGGGACATTAAAAGAAAATATCATGATTTTAAAACCCTATAACTAAGATGACTCTAAAGGGATAAAATTTTATATGGACTAGTAAATATGAAGACTTATTTAAAAATATAAAAAGAGACTTATTGGTACACTAGTACTAATACTTCTGACATGTGGGAAACTATTTGGGGTATCTAGAGTTGTTTCAACAAAAAATTGGGCATAATATTGATGAAAATTGATGAAGTGATATCCTATGTCTAAGAGTAGTTGGATATTCATGATCAAAATTATCCTAGGAATGACCAATAGTTGGAATATGTGATATTTATGGTAAAATTTTGGAATCATTGTCTATTTGAAGAAAAGTGTGAGATATATACTAATCAAAAATTCCAAAAATATTTATTCAATCATAAGGATATTAATATACAGTAGGGAAGACTATTAGATATCATGAAGTATTTTGACTTCTCAATCCACTACCATCCATGAAAAGTGAATAATTTTTTGGATTCTCTAAGTAGAAATGACCTTACAACATTAACTATGATAAGAATTGGAAAGGATCTTGTCTTATTAGATTTTCAAAATATGGATATGGGAATCATTAAGGAAGGAAAATAATAAATCCTTTCTCAAATTATTTCTCAAACATCACTCATGGAAAAAATAAATAATACTCAATAAAATTATTTTTAAATTTAAAATAAGGTAGAGTTTATGAAAAATGAGAAATCATAAGAGTTCATAATTGATGATGAAAGAGTTGTAATATTTGGTTCACAATAATATTTATCATCCAATCTAGAGATAAATAATGGTATTTTGAGTGGAACACATAGGTCAACCTTCTCTATTCACCCAAGGAACACAAAGATGTATTGAGATATCTAATATAAGTATTGGTGGTCCAATTTGAAGAAGGAGAACACTAAATATATATTAAAGTTCCTGGTATGTCAGAAAGTGTAGGAGAAAATGAATAAGTCTAAGGGGATGATGAAACTATTTCCCAAAAAAACATGGGAATGAGAAAACATCCCCATCTACCTTGTCACTCAACATCTGAAGTCATCCTGAGGAAATAATTATATAAATATTGTTATGGATCCTCTTGTAAAGTAACCTCAATTTATCACAATTCTAGAGTACTCCTCACTAAATTATCTCACACAGATATAGATTAGAGTAGTGGAAAGGATACATGGAGTACCATTATCCATTTTATCTGATCGAGATCTAAGATTCACCTTCACATTCTGGAAAATTATCCAAAATTCTCTAAAAATAGATTTGAATAATAGTACAGCTTATCATCATCAAACTAATGGCCAATTAGAGAGAACTATTCAAAAAATAGAATACATGGTGAGAGAATTTTCTATGGACTTGAATGGAGTATGGGACCAACATCTACCTCTAGATGAGTTATCTTACAACAACAGCTTCCACTCAAGCATCCAAATGGAAACATATGAATCCCTTTATTGGAAATGATTTATAACACCAAAACATTTGTATGAATTTGGAGAATATAATTTTATAGGACATGAGATAGTGAATGAAATGACAGAAATGGTGAAAACCATATATTAGCACCTCAAGGTAGCCGAATGTTGGCAAAAGAGATAGGCAGACAACTATCGATTAGACCTTGAGTTTAAGGATTGAGACATAATATTCCTCCTCAAATCTACATGGAAGGCGATCCTAAGATTTTGGAAGAAGGGGAAGCTATGCCCAAGGTACATCGTCCCTTTAAAATTTATTGATCATGGTGGAGCTGTGTTCTATTGAATTGACCTTCCACTAACCATGTCTCAAGTACATGATTTATTCCATGTATCTCAATTGAATAAGTACATACCCTATCCCTCACATGTACTAAATCCAGTGGTAGTACAGTTGGAAAATCATCTCTCTTATGAGGAGTATCCCATGATGATCTTAGACCGTGTAGATAATGTTATACTAAACAAGAAAGATGAACTAGTCAAATTACAATGGTGTAACCATAAGTTAAAAGATGCAACATGGGAACCAGAGGAAGTGATAAAGGACAAATACCCTCACTTGTTTATATAAAATGAAATTTCAATAGTGAAATTTCAAAAGGGGGAAGAATGTGATGACCCAAAAAAAATCAATGGATTCTTTTCCTTCTTCTAATTATGTTATATATTATAATACATATTCATGGAATGGAGATCCTAATAAAAATATCATTATCAAAAATTAATAATGAAATAGAAAATGTTTACTAATATTAAGGAATGTTTCTAGATAGAATAGTAACCTAACCATAGGAATAGTAACATGACCATTAGGAATATTAAATCGGACAATAGAATATCAACTGTATATGTTAAAGTATAAATAATATTTAGGAATCTTCTAAATTATAATACGATATAATTATATGATAGTATAAGTAAATCAAGGTTTTAAATTTTATTAATTAAGTGTTGGTATTTTTATAATAATAAATTTTTATTTACAATTGTATAATTAATATAATGATTTCAAATAAAGTATATTTTCATAAAATATATTCAAAAATTAAAAAAAAATAGTTTTGTTATTATAATTTATGTTTTTGTGACATTAATTAGTTTTTCAAAGTGTTATGAAATAATTTATAATTTTAAAATAAGAATTTTCCAATTAAATAGGGGATTTAGTTATAAATTAAAATTATTATATTTGGAAAACCATTTTCATAAAATGGATTTTTTTTAAATTATACATATTAAATAGTTATTTGGGTAATGTTTTGGTAGTTTTCGAAAAAAAATTAATTTTTCATGAGTAGTGATATACGATAATCATTGATATTTAACAAATACAAGAGTTTTTAAGTCGTGTATGATGTATAGCTGATATAATCACCATAATCTCCAAAAACAATACTTCTCCCTTTACTTTTTTAGTCATGTAAATCAAAACTATTCTTATATTTCATCCCAAATAATAAACAAATAAATTAAATAATCGAGAAACACCCCTCTCCTCCCCTATAAATATCACCCCTCACAAGCTCTTCTCTTTACATCATCCATGCCTTGGAGCATGTCCAATTATACCCAATCCTCTTCCTAAGAACCCCCTCCCCCACCCATGGCCAAGATAATTTGGTCTGAAAAAAATACCAAATCTAATTTACTTATGAAGGGTCTCAAGGATAATAATTTCAATAGGTACAATAATCATTCTTTTTATTTTAATTTCATTTCAAGTCATTTTCTTATCTTATTAGTTCCTTAGATGTCGTCATTTAAGTGAAATTATAACTCTATTATCTTGTATATAATGTAATTTTATTATATTAATGTAATAATACATTATTAAACCTCTTCTCATCACGCTTTTAGTCTATAAAATAAAAAAATAATCCATGAGTTATTGATTTATCACCTTTGAGGATAAAAAGTTTTCATTTTCCTTTACTGCCTTCATGGATGGTCATAAAACAATTTTAATTGTTGAAACAAATTGTGACACTTCATTTTATAACATTTTTAATTTCTTTAAAAAACATATATCTATGATAGTAAATAATAAAACAAAATGAGTTCTTTGTGATTGAAAACTGCAAAAAAACATCTAAATGATTAAAATTTATATTTATTCCAATTAATCATCCTCATATCAAGAAAAAATAAAATATAAAACCTATTAAACATATAGAATTTCATTAATAATATATAATTGAAATTCTGGATAATTATCCTCATTTTACATGGTCTTCCATACATATATACAAGTGAACCGATATTGAAAACTATGAAAATGTACATGCTTGAATGATGAAATTTAACACATTAAATCATTAAAATGGTATTAAGTGATCTTAATAAAATTATAATGAATAAAAAAATGTAGTATATATTTTTTATTTATTAATTAATGAATCTAATTTTATTATCCATTAAATTAATGTGAATAATGAATTTAGACATAAAGGGTATTCTCAAAAGAAATTTACTTACATTGGGTTATTCCTCATTCATTCCAAATTTTAGAATGGATGATCATTTTAAAAATTACTTAAATAAAATTTCATTTTCATTCCCTTTTCATTTTTAGGATGTATAGGCTTATAATAATATTTTTTAAATATGGGAATAATTTTTCAAATGAATACTTATTTCTAAAAACACATGCTTTACTTCTCTTGCGAATGTTTCTTCTTCAATCAAGATTGAAGATTATTATTTCTAAAAACACATGTCGGAGTTGGTTCCCCATAAACCAAATTATTTTTACTTTATGATAAACCTATATTTATTGGATGAAGATTAATAAACTCCTAATCTGATCATGATTGTTATTCTATGTGACATAGTATGTGATAATGTCCTAAGAATTGATTTCGCACTAAAAGGTCTATGATGCGAACCAAGAAGTTCCATGACACTATTATTGAATATATTTTCTTTGGTCGGGTGATATAATTCTATGGGACCCAAATGATTTAGACTATCATGGGTGGAGACTCATGAAACTTTGAGGAACCTTCTCATTGTTCATTCCCTTGGTAATATCCAGGAAGATATTACGATAACAAGACCCACCAGTTGGAAATACACATTCATAAGTGTCATTAGATGTTTCTATCAATGGATTTCTGTATTGGTTATTAGAAGTTAACATTATTATTAATGGGTATTATGACTCTTTCACCTAGATGTATTGATGAAAACCATGAGAAAAAATATTCATAGTGAGGTTGGATATATTGTGTGCATCATGAGTAATACTGCATTAACGAATAATGAGAGAAATGATTTGTCACTTCTACGGAAGTAGATATCTCATCCCCTTTGATGAAAATTATATATCTTAACTAAATCCATGGCCATGGTGTTATCTATAAAAGTACAATTCCAGGAAGTCCAAGAATGAGAAATCAAGCACATGGGCTGATGGCACTTGCATGCAACCTGATTGATTGGAGATATCTGGAAAAATGGATTATATTATATGGTAATAATTCGTATGAGGTAGCATGTCATTGGGAAATAAAATTATTTCACCAAGGTTCCATGACCCATTTATATAAAGTAATTTTGGATATTAGAAAGCCCATTTAATGCCAATGAGAAAGAGGCATGAGGTCAAACACTAAGGGTAGCTAGTATCTCAGTTAAATAACTTATATATTTAACAATTGAATAAATATTATTCCTAGTTGTGGTTTAATAATTACTCTAGTATGGATGATCGCATTTATTTCATCGCTAGTTATTCAAGGGAATATATTGTAGACCGAATATTTATTTATCGATGAGAAATGCATTTATATTTATTTAATAAATAACTAGTCATTATTCATGGCTCGGTAAATATTGCATAGGATTGGAAGATGAAGTTATGGGACTGGGGAGAAATAATAATAAATATTATTTGGTTAAATGATATTTAATTATAATGTGAAGGTTAATCACATGTTATGGAAATAATATAATTTTTATTATTATTTGGAATGGGGTTTCACATGGAATAATAAATTAAGTAATAGAACCTATGCTAATTATTTATTACTAACTGGTTCATTAAAATCCCCATTGAGTTATTATTCCCTATTTCATCCCAGGGGTAATTTGACCAGCTATTTAATCCTTATGTGCACAAAATTCTTGGATAAAATCTCTCAAACCTATAAAACTATTCTCTCCCCAATAATGCTCCCATGAATGAGAGAGATCCTCCTACACCGGATCATGGAGAATGCTTTAGAAGCGATTCTCATGAAAATTGAAGGCGAACATCGCAAGTGCTAGGATCTTCTATGCTAGCACTTGGATACTCTTTTGGTGATGTCTAGAGATATGTGGAGCACATGTGGATCATTGCTAAAGGATTCATATACATGGATTCTACATCACAATGAAGCTTCACTTATGACCCATGGTCAGACACATCAACAAAGAAAGATTCACCTTGGAGGTAATTCTATAATTTAATTAAAATAATTATAAACTGAATATACCAATACTCTCTTCTATATTTTGGGTTCTCACTTTTGTATTTTATCTTTGATTCAATTCTATGGATACTGGATTTCATCATCCTATTGATCCTAGATTAGTAATCAATAATGAAAGCATGTAATGTTGGGTACAATCCCATCTTGTGCCTCTATTATGCCCAGAACCTAAAAGTGGTATTAGAGCAGAAATATTTTTTATAATTATTTAAATAAATTGTTGATGATTTACACTTTAATACTTTAGTTTTTCAATTCTTGTTTAATCATTCTTGTAATTTGAATTTCAAGATCTCTTCCTACATTATCATTTCTCACGGATCTAATAGAAATGAGTAATCTTAGGATTAAAATTAAATCGCGGATCTCATATGGAAACATAGATGGTTATGTCTAGATAACACAAGAATACATTCCAAGTACTTGAATCTACAAGCCATGTATTTTGTTCAATGCATCAGGATTAATTCAGTAATTAGTCAAGACTATGTGAATTAGTGATATGTGGTGTAGGTAATTCTTACACTACAGTTGACCAAGACACCCTTGTGCACGTTCAGCTAGACTTTATGCTTTGTGGCCCACTGGACATGATGTGTAATCCCTTCAGGTTAGAGTCAAGTCGTGTATCCCATACAGGGCATTCCCAGTTGGTGACTTTTTAATGCGGATTCTACATGGTTTGTGGCCCACTGGACATGTCGTGTACTCTGAAGACTTCTGAAGTACACCTCACGTGCCATATCCCCAGGCATGTACATTGGATGGATAATGAGGTGGTTACACACTGTGTAGTCAGATCTACACATCATGTACTAATTCTAGATTACCCAGATTTAACAAAATTATTATATTATCTATCCCATGAGACATGTACCTTCATGTGGGCATAATGTTGGGACACAACATGGGATAGATTTTTGATATATATATATATATATATATATATATATATATATATTTGTGTGTGTGTGTGTTTGTGTGTGTGTGTTTAATTAAAATCTTCATAATGTTCAATGATTTGCACAACATGTATGAGTTTTATTACAATTACTCTATGTGTATGATACATGTCACAAGGAATAAAGTGTATACAAGTATAAATAAATTTTGGGTAGTTTTGGATGGGTGTTCATCGGGTTTCTTCAAAGATACATGTTAAGTATAAGGATATGGATGATAATCTCAAGGAAATTCAAAAAATGATTAAGATAAAAAGGATTCATTAATTAATGATTTTGATTAATCGATTTTAGCACAATTTCTATTAATATGAATGATTAATGAATTTAATGGTAGTCTTATTAAATTCATAATTATTTTCATGTATGTGGATGATTATGAGCTAGAATAGACCATTGTATATGATTGGTTCCATTATAATTCATTTATTAAATTAAAATTGTTAGCATCCATGCCCTCCCCTAATTAATATGTAGCACCTTCCTGTCCATGGTTTCATTTCTGTAAACCTCCTTTTACTTCTCACCTAAACTTTTGGTTACAAGAATATGTAATGGATGGAGCTCCAAAGCTAGTGGAGGCAGTACAAGTTAGGATTTGAGACAAATCCAATCCCATGAGATACAATGATGGACTGGTGGAAAGCTATAAACATGAAAATTAAACGATTCACGGTGTTTCTCCCCAAGGTCAGGGATATTTTATCAGCTTCTAGATAAACTAACCAATAGTAAATCTCATGATCACAAAATTTATTTTATTTCTATCATTTGAATGGTTATTACTTATGGATGTTTGATAGGATCACATAATTAATAAACTGAAAAGCATAAAAGATGAAGAAAAAAATAAGTTGGCTAATGCATAAATATTATCTATACGTGGTTAATGAGTTATGTATATCCCAATTAGAATTAAAATCCTCTGAAAAAATAATAGGTTGAAATTTACACATAATGGATAAAATACCTCAAATAAATATTAAGTTGGTATAGCCTTCCATTACTTTGATTAACATTGAACCATAGTTTAATGTGCCTGACCAGCCCTAGTTGGGGTTATTTCAATTATCAGGGAATTATTATTTGATGTTTTGGGTTTTCTTAACTTAGTTTACATCAAGGGTAGACTACCCTAGTGGGACTTCATGTAACTGAGAGGCCATGGTTGTGGAAATCCAAAATAATGGATTTTAGGATTGGGGAAACCATTCAATATATCAAAGAGTTGGGAGTTAATGTAGTTGGTATTTGTAATGACTACCTAAAACCTTTAAAGATGCTTGACCATCTGTAGTTGGGGTTATTCGATGGGTAATATGGATCCTAGTTGCTCGAATTTCCAAGAAATATGATATTCCAAATCCAATGGTGTGGGCTATTGGGTTTCAAACAAACAGTGGGAAACTAATAGATATTAATTTATTTATTTTTCTTTAATTATCATGATAAATTACTAAAACCCTTTTAATCATAATTCTTAGAAACAATAATAAAAATGTCTTGAAACATATCATTGTGATCCATACTTGATAAGGAAAACCTTCTCACCAGAACTAATTTCCAAGAGTGGAAAAGACACCTTCGGGTTATCCTTCTCTATGAGAGGATACTATATGTTTTGGAAGATCCTTTAAAATTTGTGACTAGAAATGTGGTGATTAATGAGCAACTCTCTTTGTACGAGAAACATCTTAATGGTGTTACTGATGTTCAGTGCCTCATGTTACCATCCATGACCAATGAGATTTTGAAGCAACATGAGGAAATGGATTCTTATAGAATGATGTCTCAACATTGGGATCTCTATCAAGATAAGGCGAGACAAGAGAGGTATGGGATCTCCAATGTTTTTATTCACTACTATTCCTGGAGAGTTATTTCCAATTGGACCAAATGTATTAAACCTTATTGGCTACATTGAGCCTCTCGATATCTTAGGGATTAAACTCCCAGACGAATTGCATACACATCTCCCACTATAATCACCGCCTAAGACATTCTATAGTTTTATTGTGAATTATATTATAAGAAATAATGATAAGAGTCTATTAGAACTACTTTACCTAATTCTCCAAGTTGATAAAAACATAGAGTGTGAAAAATCCACAGTCATTATATTGAATATGAAGAGGAAGGACAAGGTGAAGGGGATTAAGATTTATAAACAATCTAAATCCTCTGAGAACCATCTGACCAAGACGAATAGGATCTATATGCAGAGAAAGGAAAAGGCTCTAGTATTCTTTGGATGTGGAAAGTCAGGTCATTAGAAGTGGAATTGCACCTAGAGGGAATGGGAAGAAAAAGGTGAATTCATTATTGAGTGAAATCATTCAATTTCTACACATTGGGTATTTGATACTGCTTGTGGGGATCACATCTATATTAAAATGAAAGAACCAAGTAGATTCTAGGAAATTTATATAGGAGAGGTGGATCTAAAAGCTTCCAATGGTGATAGGTTGGCTGTTTTTTCTATTGGTGACTACCACATAACATTTCCTATGAGAATGATTTTGGTTTTACATGGCTCTTATTATGTACCTAGTGTTACCGAGAACATAATTTCTATATCGATTTTATATACAAATGTATTTATTTTTATATTCTAAAATAAATATGTCACTTTTATATGGAAAACATATGTTATGGTATGGAACATTTAAATAACCATCTTTATGTATTAAATTATGATAACCAAGTGTTGGAAATTGATAACAAATCTGGTTCACATGACTTATACAACACCTAGTGGTGCCATCACCACCTTAGACATGTAAATGAGAAACACCTGAAAAATCTCTTCCAAGATGGTTATTTAGAATCTTCTGAGCAAAAACCACATGGTAGATGTCATTCATTTTTACAATAGAAAATGACTAGCCCACTATGTGGTGGATATGGTGAAACGACCACAGAGCTTCTAGGATTGCTACACACTGATGTGTGTGGACCGTTTCTAGTAGAAGATAGAGGTAGATATTCTTACTTCATTACATTTTCTAATGACTTGAGTAGATATGTAAATGTATACTTAAGGAGTTATAAGTCCTATTCCTTTGAGAAATTAACAGAGTTCAATAATGAAGTAGAGAATCATCTTGGTAAGAAGATAATGAAGCTTTGATCAGATCGCGGTGGAGAATATCTTAACTAATAGTTCATCGAACATTTACAAGAGTCTGATATTCTATCTCAACTCACTTAACCTTATACACCATAGTGGAATGGTGTTACAGAAAAGAGGAATCATACATTTTGTACATGATAGGTCAACATTGAGTCATGTAGATCTTCTATTATCCTTTTATAGATATTAATTACAAAATATAGAATAAACATTATACCAAATACCATTTAAGGTGGAAAATGGGATTCCGTTCGATCTATGGATTGTAAGGAAACCCAATTTGTTTCATACATGAGTATGGGGATGAGAGGCTTTTGTTAAGGATTTATCAAGCAAAAAAATAGTACCCCGGGTCATAAAGTGTGTCTTTATAGGGTATCCCAAGGAAACAAAGGAATACTACCAATACAACCCCTCAAACAAGAAAGTGAGTGTTGCCATAAATGTTGTATTTCTTGAAATGGATCACATCCTCAAAAAGGATAGTGGGAGAAAGATTTAAATTAATGAAGTTGTTGCTCAAGATACACAGTTGTTTTTATAGGAACAAGTTCCACCATTCCCCATGGAAGAGGTAGTTCCTGAAAGACATGTACTACATAAGAGTACATGAGAGGTAAGGGAACCAGATAGATATGGTTTCCTTCTCACCAAGGATGGTGACTCATTATTTATGGAATATGATGAACCTATATCTAATAGGGAAGCAGTATAAAGCTAAAAAGATAAAAATGGATATAAGCTATGAATTCAAAGATCGGTTCCATGAATCGGAACCATGTTTTAGTTCACGTTGATGTGCCTGCTGGTGTAATTCCTGGTTGGTGTAAATGGGTATTCCAAAAGAAACTAGACATGGATGATCAAGTTAGTACCTATAAAGCAAGGATAGTGGATAAGGGTCTTAAACACCATCAAGGAATTGACTATGATGAATATTTTTCTCCAGTTTTCATGTTTAAATCCATATAAATCATACATGCCATAGCATCTTTCCATGACTATGCGATATGGCAGATGGATATCAAAACTACATTCCATAACAATAACCTTCAGGAAGATGTTTTTATGACACATCCATAATTTATTGTTACACCAAGTGATGCTAAAAGGGTATACAAGTTGCAAAGATCCACTTATGGATTAAAGGAAGCATCCAGGTCATGGAAGATTCAATTAGATGAAGTCATAAGAGAATTTTCTTTCATTAAGAAGAGTGTGAGCCATGTGTTTATAAGAGGTTTAATGGGAATAAAGTTGTTATCCTAAGAGTGTATGTTGATGATATATTTCTTATAGAAAAGAAACTAACCATTCTTGCAATCATTCATGGACTCGAAGAACAAGTACTTCTTCATGAAGGACATAGGAAAAGAAACATACATTCTAGGGATCAAGATCATTCGGGATAGATCCAAGAGGATGCTTTGACTAATTCAAAGTATATACATTGACCAGATACTAATGAGATTTAATATGGAAAAATTCAAGTGGGGATTGGTTCCAGTGTCACATGGTATACATATTTCCAAGAAAATGTGTCCCTAGACACAACATGAGAAAGATATAATGAGTAAGATTCCATACGATTTAGTAATAGGATCTATCATGTATTACATGTTATGTAATAGACATGATGTTTCCTATGCACTAATCATGGTAGGCTCATATAAATCAGATCAATGAGAATAGCATTGGACTTCTGTCAAGACTATATTTAATTATATATAAATATCTAAATATATGTTCCTATTGTATGGAGGAGATAAGGCGCTTATCATCTGAGGGAATGTTGATGCTGGTTTCCAGATAGATCAGAATTATCTGAAGTCACAATCAGGATATGTGTTATGTCATAATGAAGGATCTTTGATCTCGAAGAGTTCAAAGAATCCAGTTGTTGCTGATTCTACAACATTGTCTGAATATATAATAGCTTCTGATGCACCAAAGGAAGCCATCTGGATTCAGAAAATTGTCCAATATCTTGATATGGTACCAAGTAGTGATGATCTATTTATATTTTATTTTGATAATACTGTAGTGGTGACTCTTGCAAAAGAGATAACCCCACATCAACGGACAATGAACATACTCTGAAAGTATCGCCTCTTAGGGATTGTTATAAAATTGGTGAAGTTGTAGTGAGTAGAGTTTTCACATAAATGAATGTGGAAAACCCCTTGACTAAATACCTATCTCAAAATAATCATGAATATCATGTGATATCTAGATGAATGATGGTTGTTTACAGTTGGATCCACTACAAGTGATATTCTGTTGGATTTGGTGGCCTAGAAACCAACTTTTTATACTTTATCATAAACCAATATTCTTTGAAAGATTGTTAATAAACTCCTTATAACATCAGGATTGTTCTTCTACATGACATAGTATGTGATAATTTCCTAATAATAGAAGTTACACAAAAAGGTCATAGCAGATCCCTACTATGATGAGAACCCGAAAGTGGCATGAAACTATTCTTGAATATGTGTTCTATGGATGGATTATATCATTTAAATGGACACAAATTATATATGCTATTAGTGGTGGGGACTCATGAACCATTGATCACCTTCTCATGTTGTGTTCCCTTAGTAATATAATGGAGTATATTTTGACAATAAGACCCACCATTAGAAAATCCACATTCATAAGTATCATTGGATGTTCCTATATTCGGATGTGTGTATTGCTACATAGTATTTAATATTATTATTAAAGGGGTATTATGACTCATTCACTTATATATATTGACGAAAACTGCGATGATAGATGTTCATAGTGAGATAGGATATGTTGGGTTCACCACGAGTAATACTACATTAATTAATAATGTGAGAAATGATTGGTCACCTCTAAAAAAGTAGACATCTCAGGCCCTTTGATGGAAATGATGTAGCCTAACTAAATACTTTTCCATGGTGTTCTCTAGGAAATTTTAATTCTGGAAATTCAAAGAATGATAAATCTAGCACACGGATTGATAGAACTTACATACATCCTGTTTGATTGGAGATATTGGTAAAAATGGATTATATTACAAGGTAATAATTCATATGAGGTGACATGTCATTGTAACATCAACATATTTCTCTTGGGTGCCTTAACCCATTGCTAAAAATTAATCTTGGACTTTAGGAAATCCCACCTAATGCTAACACAAAAGAGGCCAATAAGGTTACACCATACGTGTTTCTATATACTCTGTTAAATAATTTATTTATTTAACAATTTGAATAAATATTATTCTCTTTTGTGGTTTAATAATTAATCAAGTATGTCTGATCGCATTTATTTAGTCTCTAGTTATTCGATAGAATATACATCTGACAAAATATTTATTTATCAATGAATAATACAATTATATTTATTTCATAATGAAATAGTCATTATTCAAGGATAGGTAAATATTGACAAGGATTGGTAGACCAAGTTATGGGTCTGGTAAAAAATAATATTAAATATATTTTGGTTAAATAATATTTTAATATAACATTCAATTTAAGCACATGTCAGGGAAATAATTGCATTGTTATTATTATTTGGCATGGGGTTTCACATGGAATAAAAAATTATGTAACGACACATGGGCTAATTATTTATTGTTTCCCAATGAATTAAATTCCATGTTATGTTATTATTCTCTATTTAATCCCAGGGTTCATTCAGCCATCTAACCCGTCATTTTGTGCACACAATACATGGAGAAAATCTCTCATGCCTAATAAACTCTTCCCTCCCTATGAAGGATCTCATGTATGAAAGAGATCCTCCTCCACCATATCAAGGAGAAGCTTTGGAAGTGATTCTCAAGGTGATCAAAGGCAGACATTTCAAGCACAAGGATCTTATGCACTAGAACCCGGAGACTCCTTCAGCAATGTCTGGATATTAGTGGATCACATGTGGATCACTACTAGATGATTCTTATCCTAAGATTCAACTTCGAAATGAAGCCGAACCTTAGACTCATAGTCATATGGATCAATGATGATTGAATCACCTTAGTGGTAATTCTATAATTTAATCTAATTAATTATAAAAAAATTATTGACCCGCTCTTCTCAGATCATAGTTCTCTAGTTATTCTTTTATCTTTGATTTAATTCTATGGATATTGTCATTCATCATCGTATTGATCCCAGATTAATCATCGATTATGACAATTTACAAAGTTGGGTACATGCCCATACTACAATTCCACTGTTCCTGGAACCTTCAAGTATGTTATTCTTTTTTTAATTTGGGAACCATAAGGTTTATTTATGATTTTTGTATTTATCAAATTTTCATGAATCCCATTTCCTTTTCATGGATTATTCTATGTCAAATATTGATTTACATTATATGTGGCATGCATGTTTTTTTAAAATTTATAATGTGAGGGGTATTCCCATAATTATATAGCACTCCAACGCATTGGGGAATGTTATGTATCTCATGAGATAATGTCCAATATGTGTGAATATGATTCTAGATTTGGCCATGATGATGATGTTATGATTATGATCGTATGTTATGTGTGAACATGATGCTATGTTTTTTCACAAATCTATGTGGTAATTGACCAATAAGTCATGATGTTTCCTTTTTATTCATTAACACAATATATTTCATTATCTAATGAATCAACTCATGATTATGATGAGAATCATATGTTTATATTGTGATGTCGAAGAATGCGCTCACCCATGTTATATTGATTCATGTCTTTCTCTATCATCTTATGGGATTTTATCTCACCCCATTTGGGATATATTTCCTCAATTTTATACACATATGAAGTAGTACATATGGTCCACTAATAAGCTACATAAACATGAATTAAATAATTCTTATGATTTATTATTTATATATTTTTTTGGTATTGAATTTCCCATGACGCTAAACCTTTGGATCCTAATTTTATAATGGTTTTATATTTTTTATATTTTATTTTATGTAATAGGAATGTAAGAAATGGTAGGGTTTCTCTAATTTTACACAATTGGAGGCTAACAAACTCAACACAAACAAACTCATGTGGTGAGTTTGACTAATTTAACGTATATTAAATGATTTACAATTTTTCTAAATTTACCCTTATGGTCTGTTGATTGGGGAAAATTTTTATAATTCTCTATTAATGTTATTAATATCTTACATAGTTTTAAGGACTATCCTTAACTGATAGAATGATTAAAATAACATAAATAAAATCTATGATGATACAGACTTTGTTTTCTAATAAAACCACCATTTAAGAGTGTTGTTTTATTTAATAAAAATGAGATATTTAATTAGAAAACTTGGGTGATATATGGATATTTTATAAATATGTCTTCATTTCTCATATATAACTCAATTATAATATGAAATGTTGGTGAAAAATATGTTTTCATTATTATTGTATAAACCAAATTGTGTAATTGGTTTAAATGAAGGTTGAATGGTAATACCATCTCACTTACTCATTCATAGAACATAAAATTTACATAATAAATGTATTTTATTGAACCATAACTGGGAATGGAATACTATATATTCAGATTTACTGGAATTATTTCCATTGTAATAGTGTCCATTATATTATGATTCACTAGAATGGATTCCCATATTTTTTTCATGGGCACAGAATCCTTTGGAATGGAGTTCCTTATATTATGATTTTGGGTCGTGGTATCACTAGTCCTAGAACCCTACATATTATGATTCATTGGAGTAGTTTCCCATGGCATGGAATCCCATACATTATTGTTATGGGTATGGAACCTTTGTCATTTAATCCATTACATTGTGATTACTGGGTATGTTAGCTTATGATTGAAATCCTTTATATAGTATGTGATCCATTATTGTGAATTGCTTGGTACTGGACCATGGGTCCATTTTGGTGTGTGTATATCTATTAAAATTATTTTATTATGTATACATACACATACATGATGGGAGGTGTGATGAGACATTATATCTAATGCTGAAATAGTTATGGTTTTCCAGGATTCTTCATAGAACATGATATCTACTTGTTATTATCTATTATGTACTACATCATTTTGATATAACTTCACACTTATCTATTTATATTTATGTAAAATATAGAATTAAAAATAATTGGTCGTCCCACAAGGATTCAAAATCAAACTCCTTTAGGTCTGTAGTTTGTTAGAAAAACAAACCTCAGGGCTTTTGGATCAGTATTATTGATTGTGATTGAATGTTTTAATCTTTTTTTTAATGATGGTGCATAAGAGTAATAGACATAGATTTTTATAATGATTCTATAAGAGATGTCTAGTGAATAATGTATTTATTTATTTTTTTCACCTAATCATTCTATAACCATTCAATGAATTTTATGTTGGATTCAATTGGATCCTATGATATGTCTATTTCTTGTACAATGGATTATTTCCATTCATCTACATTTTCTCATCTTTAAGTGATTTAAATCCATTTTTATTATTACACTTATGTCAATGAATATTTTTTCATTTTTATTTATTAATTATATGGAGGATATAGTCTACCAAATTTTCACCTTCAGACCCTCACTTCTACGTAGATGCCTCTAGGATATGGAGAAGTATGTTTGAGGTCCTAGGGAGAACCATCATAAGAACTATTATAAGCGGCTCCTGGGATCGGAGGATACATGTGGTATTAGATATTTTTCATTGTATGACATAATTTTTAGGAGCGGCAGATAAGAGAATAGAAATGTGTCAACACTTGGTAAATTTATCAGGTTTGGATATGGTGAATCCATTCACTGGTAAAATAATAGGTTTAAAGGATGTGATGATTTATTTATTTTTGTTACATTTGACTATTATCTCACCTTGGGTGATTGTTTTACTTCTTCTAGTTATTAACTATTTTTTATGAGATTAACCCTTGGAATAGTATGGAATGTAAGTGTGTAAACATGTATTATTATATGCACATAAGGATAGACATTACATTCATATAACATGAAATGTAGATAGCATTTCATGACTAGATGAATAAATTCCATGTTTATTTGTGTACTTGTATTGTTAATTATTTACCATTTCTTCCATTATTATATGCCTTTGTGATTTTGTTCCATGTTATCTATATACTATTTTTTTAATTATTATTAATTCTTAGTCGTGTACCATGACTTTTTTATTATTCAATATATTTAAATATATAATATTCATTTATAAAGGATTTATAAATAATTATATTTCCTTGATTGTATGACGGAATTGCCTATTTTAGTATGATAAAACAATAGGTTTATAATGTTTCATCTTCATTCATGATAGTTTTATCCCATATATCATGACTTTGACACCTTAATTAACCAATTGTTATATGGTTTATCCATGGAAAACTAGTTTCATGGGTTGAATCATTACATGTTATAATTATATGGGAGCCAAATATACTCTAAAACCACCGATAAAATTAGGTTCCAGTCACATGAGTACAAATAGTAACATATAATTTTGAGTAACATTATAACATGGTAAGGGTATTTTATGAAATGATACAAGATATATTTTAAACTAAAATTCATATATAAAATGGATTCCTTTATACATGATTGTGCCTCTATCATTTGGGAATGATGGACTATGCAACTAAATTTCAAAATTCACAACATGACCATAGAGGTCTCTTAGGACACGTAACATATGATATAATCCCTCAAAGGGTGTAATTATACTAAATAAAATAGTTTCTTTTGGGTTTCATTTCAATGTACATAGTTTTAGACGATGATATGCTCATAGGTGTCCCATTTGAACTTAGTAATTAGTAAATAAACCCCATGGGGTATGATTATTCTAATCGTATGGTCATATAATGTGTCTAAAATAAATTATATAATAACTCATATTAACATATGTTAGCATCTTACCTGGTCAATTATATTAATTATAAAAATTTACTTTTTCTACATTGGATCATTTTTTGGATGATGTTCTAGTTAATTAAAAATAAATTTTATTTATTTATTTATTTTCCTCTATCAATTTTAATTGAAACTTTCTTCCACTAAACATAGTGGTAAGAACCTTTTTGATAAATAAAAAGTTTTTATAATGAAATTATGAAATTGTTTTCAAAATATTGTATGTCTTAGCTAAATAGATTTATTAGAATAATTTATTTCAAAAAACAATTCCATGATATTTATTCTATATATTAGCTTTTTTATGTGTTGTAAATTATGAGAATGGTTTAAATTCCTAGAAATGAAACCATAATGTGGTGTTTATATATTCATCCCTCATGTAATGTTAGTTTTAATAATTACAGAGTGGATAAGAACATGAACAAGGCTCATGTATTCCTAATGACTTATTCCTAGGTTCTGTTGGACCTATTGGTTAGGAGGAAAGTACTAAAAACATTGAATAATATCACTATTTAGGATGGATTCCTTTTTAGGTAAGGGTATGAACTAGTACATGTAACACTAACCAAATGTAATGAATTTGTGAATTTTTAAGATTACTTTTAGGGATTTGGGGTCATTTGTGTGTGGTTTTCCTTTATTGGACTATTAGATGATAAAATGAAACTTCATGGTAGAGTAGTGGTTTTATAGTTGGTTAGACATCAAGGGGTATTATCGTATGTGGTTACCCATTACATGTAATCTCATTTTACTTTTTCATTGACATTGTGACCCTTTTGGTAAACTCCTCCAATCGGATCCTAATTGATGATATTATCCTAGTATCCTAATGTTTGAAGTTTGATGCCATTTTTCCTACGAAAATAGGCCCTAAAACTTGTAGTTAGATGCTTTAAAACATGTTCCAGTTTAACCACATCTAATGGGGTGTTTATAGGAATAATAGAAACTCTGTAACTGATTCCCATAAATGAATCATGGTTCTCATTTTTGAGAATATGGTCCAGGGTGGAAGACCAAGATTCTATAACATTTACTAAGAAACTAGTAGGTCAATGAGGCTATTTTATTATGGATAGCCTATAGAGGATGTTTTTTTGGGACTACCTATTCATTTTTGTGATAATAATAATATTACACTTATTTATTTATCGATACAGGGTGGGTGATAGATTCCTTTTATTTTGGAATGGCAATTCAATTTATTTTGAAAATCCTGATGAGTTATATTTTATCAAAATATTTAAAATGAGAATGAATTTTGTGGTGCCTAACTAGACTGACCATTAGTTACACAACTGATTCATTCCTCTTGGAAATGAAATCCTGAGGTGGGAATTCATTTAATAAATCCTAGCATAAGAATGATTCAGGAATTTGATTTGGAGATCCCATTGGATTTTTAGCTTAAGTAGAACGATTATTTCATATAGCATGGTCAACATTAACATTTGTAGGACGACTTGTGTTAGCATGAGTCAGGTCATGGATTGGGTGGTATAGGATGTACACCAATTATGTATAAAATGTTAATATCATGATGGTTGCTCACAATGACTATTTAAATTTAATATTAATGAATGTATTGGGTAAGATATGTAATGATGGTTTCAATGTTGTAGCACATATGTGAATACTAACATGGAACGTGGGTAAATTGAACAAATTGATTATTAATGAAGGATAATTTGAAAATAGACTATGCTTTTGAGATGATTTACATCTAGATGGACCGTAATACACATTGTCAGAAGATAAGGTTTTAGGAAATAAATTATGGTATGAATGTCTTATTTTGATATGAGAATGGGTTGGAGAGATCAATATATTATTATAGATGAAATATTAGACTACTCTTAGGTGTAGGTTATCCTGATCATCATCTTGAATTATCCATGTATACATTAAGACAGCATCAACTATACATCAAGCTACCCAATAATCATCTTTTTTCTAAAAAATTACACATTTATAAACTTACTTGGGGACTTTTCTTAATGGAAATACCCATTTTTTTTTCTTACACCAATGTAATTTTAATCATTCAGACCCTCTATGTGATTAATTTTTTAAAAATTTCCTGGTAAATTTTCTTAGAAAGTTGGAATGATTCATGGGTGTCATTATATAAGAGATCATGGATGACTTGGTTTTTAGACATATCATCTGTAACAGCCCAGGTAAATAAAGAATATGACATCTTTATATTTATCCATATTTGTGAATAAAATATTAATAATACTTTAAAGGGGATGCTATGCTTGATGGCGTACCCAATGCGCAACAACGAGTTTCTTGGGAATCTTACGTTGCACTCTAATAATAAAATAATATTATTTTAAATGGTAGTTAACGCCTAGCTGTTGTAATGGCGGGAATGAACAGAACTAACTAAAAAATGATTATATATGTTTTTCAAATATTTTTACTCTTTACAATAAATGTTAGAGGATTAAAAATGAAAATGAATCCAGTTTTTAAGCGTAAACATTCTAATATTCTTTAAAAGGTCGATTAACCGCCTTTTGATGGCGAACCCCTTTCAAATCCACTTTTTGACAATTTTATAAGCTCTATTTTGAAAAATAAACATATTATTTATTATTGGGACATTGAAATTTACCTTGGGTTAATTTTTGGTATTTTTCCGATAAAGTTCATTTTTTAATGAATAGTGTAAAATGTTGTATTTTAATTCAAAACCTCTTTTTAATCTAATTTATTTATATTATTAGATTATCTTTTTAATTGGTTTTAAAGTGAAATTAGAATATATTTTTACCATTAAATCCAATAGTGGTCGTTGGAATTAATTTCACTTTCAAATCGGACATAAACTAGTGTCAATCTTTTGATACTTATTGTTTCATAAAAACACGCTATTTGTCATGACAGCGGGAATTAATTATTAAATTAATTAATGTGACTTATATGTTTTTAATTTTGTAAAATAGACTTCATTTTTGAATTCGGAATATCAAATATAGATTAGGGTGAATTTTTGGTATTTTTCTGAAAAACTTCAATTTTTGATGAATAGTGAAACCACTAAGTGGTACTTATAAAAACTGATTTTTTGATTAAATGAAATTTTACCACTTGTGTGTTTTTAATTTCAAAAATCCGACATACATGATTGTCATTAAGAAGTAAAATGTGGTTCAATGGGATTAAAATAATTTTTTTTGGTGAATAGTAACTTATTAAGTTTTTAATCGCGTTTAGAGGTAATTAGTGTAGTTTAAGGTAAAAACAATGTTTTAATAATAAGAAATGAACTTTACACATGTACAAACCTCATTGGATGTGTCATGGCCGACCAAGACAAGCCATGGGTCAACTTGGGGACCCCATGGAGCCACTTTGGTTGGGAAATGACATAAATAACTTTTTATTTAATGTTAAAATAAAAGTGACACAAACATGAGTTGTTTTACTAAAATAATATTTAAATGGGGTTATAATAGTCATATTTTTTACTATAAATATTCATTAGAAATATAAAACGATTTCCTACATCATGATATTTTTTTTATAATTTTTAGACTTTAAATAAATTAAATTATTTATGACATAATGATGATGCAGCGATTACCTCATTAATAAAGGATTTAAATAAAATGGAAAGATAATGTAAAATCTAAGACCTACACATGTCCAAAAAATATTGGATGGGTGTATTTAAAACCCTTATCACCTTATCCTCGAAACACGTCAATGTGGGACCATTAAAATCTGAAACTCATTTTAAAATAAAGTGACATTTTATACCTTTCCAAGAGTGCCCCTCCTCTCCTCTTATAAAAGGCCCCCACCTCTACCTCCTTACCCACACATCCAAAGGCTCTGGCTCAGCCAACCCCTGCCCATTTTGTCTCTCCACATACCTCTCGTACTCCTTGAAGCCTCACTTTGGGCAGAAGTCTTCCCGAGGAATCCTTTGAGCTCAAACCAAAGGGAGTTACCCGATTTTAAGGTAATGTCTTCACTTGAGTCCTTTTGTTTCATTTTGCTTCTCCAACCCCCTAAACTCTTTTTATTCATTTATTTTGTAACAACTCCAGTATATTAAATATACTAGTATGTTTTTATAAAAAGTATTCGAGCTACACTTATACACACCTACATCTAATGGTTAAAGAACATATTGTTTCTGTGGATGGCGAATTGCTGCCTCCCGAAACGATGATTGTTCAACATTCTTTTAACACCGTAAAAGGTGGAAATTAATATGAAACTATACTTATTTATGATATATAATATGTTTATGTTTTACTTAATCTTCTTTATTTTTCATTTATGGCATACCTTTATGGTTTCCATTATGGGTAAACGCGATATCTTCATTTAAGGAAGTGCGGACTACCGCCCCCTCAAAGTGATGTGATTCGTTATTGCCATATGTGGGACGTATAAAGGATGGATTTAAAGTTATTATATATGATGTTATATTGTAATTATAATATACATTTATATCATTATTATTTTCTTTCCATTAAAGTATGAGATAGAAATGAAAGTAGCGTTCATGCGTACGTACGGCTTACCGTCTCCATGAACGGTGCATTTCATTTCTTATCCCCAAATGTAATGTATTATTATGAGTACATATATATAATGGATATATATGATGTATGTTACATCTAAATTATTAATATAATTCTGGAATTAAAATATACATACCTCTCATATAGTTTTAATTCCATTAATATGACATAGAAATGAAAGTAGCGTTCATGTGTACGTACGGCTTACCGTCTCCATGAACGGTGCATTTAATTTCTTTCCTCTAAATGATTATGTGATATTATAAATACATGTATATGCTGTATATATATGATATCCAAATTAGTAATGTCATTCTAGATATAAAGAACCTTTTACCACATGAACAACATGTAATTGTAAGAAGTCTACTTCTGACTTAAGAACCAAATATCGACAAAACAAACATTATTAACTTAATGATTACACAATGTTTATAACATGGAAATAAGTGATATAAAAGGAATAATATTCTTGAAAAATTTTCTTAATCAAGTATAAATTAACTCAAGTTTATTATTAAGGAGATTAAAGAACGATCGAGTCAAGTCGGACCTGAGGTAAGGGATCCTACTCCTCTCTTTCTTTTTAAGTACGCTCTTTTATGTCATTCCTTTTAAAACTCATATTTCTTATTGGGATGTTCTTTTATATTACTCTTATGGTAATTTTTATTTTCATATGATTAGATTCCATATTCTATATCATCAATCCATTTTGGAAGTTTTGAGTGGCACCGTTAGGCTACCGAATTTTCGTAAGAGATCTAACCTCTCTCTTTCTTTACAAGTACTCTCCTTTATGTCACTTCTTTTAAGCACCTCTTTGTTATGTTGGGGGATGTTCTTTTATATTCCTCTTTCTGTAAACTTTATGTTAATATTATGAGAGACCCTATATGATCTCATCAATCCATTTTTGTAGGTTTTATGTGGCGCCATTAGGCTGCCGAGTCTTCGTAAGGGATTTTTCATCTCACTTTTATTCCCGTGAGATTTATGATACAGTTGCCACAATTTCCTTTGAGTGGTTTATGTACTGCCCATTATTTTACTCATTGTGTAATATAATCTCATTTATGAGTATTTACATCAATGTTGTATTGTCCTTCTTTCAAGGGGTGCATGTCTCGAAAGATACCCATGTCGGAAAGGGAACCTTTCACCCTCCTCTTTTTAAAAGACTTCTTTTGTTGGGTCTTTTAAATCACATATTGTTATGTTGGGATATGTCCTCATATATCCTTATTGATGTAAATTTTATGTCTAAGTGATGAGATACCCTTTTTATCTCTCATCAACTCATTTTCTGAATTTTGTAGGGACGTCGTTAGGCTGTCATATTTTTGCAAGGGAACTTCTTAACCCAATTTCGATTCATTTGGGTTCAACATGTAGTTATTGAATATGTCATCCTTTGAATATGTGTGAATAACCTCTGATTGTTTTACACTTAATATCCACTTATATTGGGTGTATTTATATTTGTCACACATAATTATGAGATTGATTTATCCATAATTTAAGGATACCTTCTTTATAATGGATTTCATCTCATTTTACATTTCTTTTGAGACTTCATTGTTGTTATGCACCAATTCACTCTTATATGGTGTGTATACTGTCCTCTGACATATTATATCATGAATCCCTTTATTCTCATGATATTATAAAGTTCGGATTAAATTTTATTCCACTACTATTTGTATTCAAGAGTCTCTCATTTTGTTAAAAACTATTTAACAAAAATATCATCTTAAATGTTTTAAAGATTTATTATTCTAAATCTTTATCTTTAATTTCCATGTTTTCAAAATGGTTTTATGTATTTATTTATATGTACATTAATGTTTTAAAATTATAATTCCATTAAAAGCTTCAAATTGGTATAGGACACTTTGATTCAAAAATCTCTTTTAAATGTTTTTTGAAAATGGATTGATTAATTCAATATCTGGGAATTACTTATTGTGATTGCAAATGAAATGTTGTTATTGAAACGTTTATATTTTCAATATTTTATGTGTAATGATGGTACTTGGACATTTTACGGGTGGTTACGTGATAAACCATATGACGGGCGGTGCCGTGAATACCAGGACGGGTGGTTACGTTATAACCTCCAATGCATTGGGTATGGAACTCGGTCATATGGCTATTCCATTAAGTATGTATGGAAGTTGGCCGAATGGATATTCCATTAAGTGATATGTGTGGAATTCTACCTTATGGTTATTCCACTTAAGTATGTTTATGTCCCAAGTTACCTTTATATGTTATGTGATCTTTATATGGGTTTTATGGTAATCTTTTGGTTACAGAAGGGTAAGTAATGAACTTTTATTCAGTGAAGAGTTTTTACTACTTTGAAAAGCTGAAAAGTATTACTTTGATAAAATATACATGGTTTACTTGTTGTTTTGAAAAACTAACAGTTTTCATTCTTTGTGTATCCCTTACTGAGCTTTTTATGCTCATCCCAAGTTTTTGAAATGTTTTTCACAGTACTTAACGTGGAATAGTGTCAATGATGTGATCAAGGGAAAGTCATGCTACCTAAAACATGGAACTAGACATGTTTCTTTTTATGAGTTTTTATTTTATGGAAACTTAGTATAAGTTTCTACTTTGTAATCTTTTGAGATGTAATAGTTATTTCCTAATTCTCTAAAACTCTAAACCTGAAAAGATCTTCAATGTGTAATCTTGTAATAACTCAAGATTAAGTAAGGTTTAAGGCTGGGGCCTTATAGTTGGTATCAAAGGTTAGTTTAGATAACTTTAGAGGTTAGGGTATTCTTTAAGCATAAGTGACATTACCATAATAGTTAGGATTTCAGAAAGAGTCCTAGTTTTAGATAAAGTGAATGAGTAAGTATATCTTAGTGTTTATCTTCCTCATTAGTACATGATGGTTTTGTTGATATACTCACACTGACCTTTTTGGTTTTAGTAAATGGCTGGATCTAGAAGGCACCAAAGTAACATTAGATGTGAAGGAAACTGTGACAGTTTTTTGAGAAATCAACTAAATGATATGGGAGCTGCAATGAGAACTCTTGTGATTATCCTCAACCAACTATCTGGAGTCATGATTGACCACCAAAACCTTGGTAATTTCTCTAAGGCATCATATATGCGAGAAACAAATCCCTGCAGAACTATAGGTAATGATCATAAGGGTAACTGTGTTCAAAAACCTATGTGTCAAAAATGTGGAAAGAAACACCTAGGAAAATGTTTCAAAGGGACAAAAATATGTTATAGATGTGGAAATGAAGGTCATAAAGCAAGAACCTGCCATGGAAAAAGGATGCATCCAGTTGACTTGAGGAAAGGGAAAGAAGTTCTTTCTGAGGGATCAATTGAATTTTTTAAATGTGGTGTGCATGGTCATTATGAAAACACATGTCGTGTGAAGAAGTTTCATGAATGAGATCACCAAGATCGTACAAATGTTCGTTTACTAATACCTAATTCCATTCCAATTGACGATGAAGAAACTGAAAATGACCAATCAAAGGTATGGATTATTTCATAACTATTGTTTTCCTATTTTGGAATCTTAGGATATGATTCATGATTTTGTTTGTAGGAAAGAAGTATTTCATAATAAGTTGGAAAGTAATGGTTAATGGATCATGAAGAATGTTGAATGAGTAAGATGTCAACATATAAGGGCTTTAAGAGTTATGGTGAAATTCTTAAGAGTATTAAGTCTCTTTTGATGATGGGGTTACATTAGAAGACTTTTTATAGTATGTGTAACCCTGATGTTTAATATATGAAAATTTTATTCAAGGAATAGTTATATGTTCTTTTGTGGACATAGTTATAAAGAACCATTTGGGTTTATATGATCCTTACTTTTGAGGTAATTATGGGTTACTATATGTTATGATGGAAGTGAAAGGCTTGACATAAAATTGAGGTTAAATTATGTTATGGTTATTTTTGTTGATTTTATCTCTTTTTGGGGAATGATTTGACAATTATATAGTTTTGGAAAAATGACAACACACAGACCGTGTGACAACCCGTCGCGTCGGACAAAGCTGCGGGAATCGAACCCACAACCAAAGTGCAACTGGTATTTATCGCCTACCACTGGACTACGTGAAGTCCCTGGTTAGTTTGATTGATTATTTTTAGTTAGATGATTTTATGAATTAAGAGTAAGTTGATTTTGGGTTATATATGGATATTTATTAACCTATCATGGAGGATATGTGATTAGATTAATTACTTTTCAATACGAGACATTAAGAGCAACTGATGTTGTTTGGAGATAAATGTTACGATTTAACTTAGAAGACTATGTGACTAAATCCTTCAAATATTTGGGTTTCAATCTTAGTTTGGTTTACTTTGAAGAATTTTATGGACAAAATTATCGAATGGTCCTCTTTGAACTTTGGGTTTTTTTGGACAAATTTTGGAGATTAAGAATAGATTTTATTTTTATAAAGGGTTATCTTTTTCTGAATTATCTTATCTTGTACTAACCTTTTTTGTTTTGGTTTTGGTTAAAGTCTAAAGACATGGGAAGTATATAGTTCTCTTTTTTGGATTAGGTTATTCTCTAGAAGTTGATAATAGTACTCTTAATGTGAACAAGTCTTCCTAAATACTCGTCTTTTGGAGAAAATATGAGTTTGTGTAAGGAATCTAATAAAAGTTAAAAGTCAACATGATAAGTGATTATGTTTCCTTATGAATAAATTCCTCAATAAAAATTAACTTAAAACAAAAATGTTTTCTATTAACTTTTCCTACTGGGGAATCGAATACCGTTTAACCCATCACAAGTTTGTGATTTTCTTGTGGTTAACTTTCTCCTAAACATGTTTTCTATCACTCTCCATCAGAACATGACCCTTTGTTTTTTTCTTCAATGTCCATATTTTGATACTTGTAATCCTAGTATGGGTTAACTCGGGTGACCTTTGTACTTATCTTTCTTTATTTTAAAGTGATTTTTTTACCGACTCTTGTTCCGATGTGGGACTTTCAAGGATGTTTCCAAGCCCAATTTTAAAATTGCGAGGACGCAATTCCCAAAAGGGGGGAAGGATGTAACACCCCAGGTAAATAAATAATATGACATCTTTATATTTATCCATATTTGTGAATAAAATATTAATATTACTTTAAATTGGATGCTATGCTCGATGGCGTACCCAATACGCAACAACGAGTTTCTTGGGAATCTTACGTTGCACTCTAATAATAAAATATTATTATTTTAAATGGTAGTTAACGCCTAGCCGTTGTAATGGCGGGAATGAACAGAACTAACTAAAAAATGATTATATATGTTTTTAAAATATTTTTACTCTTTACAATAAATGTTAGAGGATGAAAAATGAAAATGAATCCAGTTTTTAAGCGTAAACATTCTAATATTCTTTAAAAGGTCGATTAACCGCCTTTTGATGGCGAACCCCTTTTAAATCCACTTTTTGACAATTTTATAAGCTCTATTTTTCAAAATAAACATATTATTTATGATTGGAACATTGAAATTTACCTTGGGTTAATTTTTGGTATTTTTCCGATAAAGTTCATTTTTTAATGAATAGTGTAAAATGTTGTGTTTTAATTCAAAACCACTTTTTAATCTAATTAATTTATATGATTAGATTATCGTTTGAATTGGTTTTGAAGTGAAATTAGAATATATTTTCACCATTAAATCCAATAGTGTTCATTGGAATTAATTTCACTTTGAAATCGGACTTAAACTAGTGTTAATCTTTTGATACTTATTGTTTCATAAAAACACGCTATTTGTCATGACAGCGGGAATTAATTATTAAATTAATTAATGTGACTTATATTTTTTGAATTTTGTAAAATAGAATTCATTTTTGATTTCAGAATATCAAATATATCTTAGGGTGAATTTTTGGTATTTTTCTGAAAAACTTCAATTTTTGATGAATAGTGAAACCACTTAGTGGTACTTATAAAAACTGATTTTTCATTTAAATGAAATTTTACCACTTCTGTGTTTTGAATTTCAAAACTCCGACATACATGGTTGTCATTAAGAAGTAAAATGTGGTTCAATGGGATTAAAATAATTTTTTTGGTGAATAGTAACTTATTAAGTTTTTAATCGCGATTTGAGGTAATTAGTGTAGTTTAAGGTAAAAACAATGTTTTAATAATATGAAATGAACTTGAAACATGTACTAACCTCACTGTATGTGTCATGTCCGACCGAGAAAAGCCATGGGTCAACTTGGGGACCCCATGGAGCCACTTTGGTTAGGAAATGACATAAATAACGTTTTATTTAATGTTAAAATAAAAGTGACACAAACATGAGTTGTTTTACTAAAATAATTTTTACATGGGGTTATACTAGTCATATATTTGACTATAAATATTCATTAGAAATATAAAAATATTTCCTACATCATGATATATTTTTTATAATTTTTAGACATCAAATAAATTAAATTATTTATGACATCATGATGATGCAGCGATTACCTCATTAATAAAGGATTTAAATAAAATGGAAAGATAATGTAACATCTAAGACCTACACATGTCCAAAAAATATTGTATGGGTGTATTTCAAACCCTTATCACTTTATCCTCGAAAAAAATCAATTTGGGACCATTAAAATCTGAAACTCATTTTAAAATAAAGTGACATTTTATGCCTTTCCAAGAGTGCCCCTCCTCTCCTCTTATAAAAGGATCCCACCTCTACCTCCTTACCCACACATACAAAGCCTTTGGATTGGCCAACCCCGGCCCATTTTGTCTCTCCACATCCCTCTCGTACTCCTTGAAGCCTCACTTTTGGAAGAAGTCTTCCCAAGGAAGCCTTTGAGCTCAAACCAAAGGGAGTTACCCGATTTTAAGGTAATGTCTTCACTTGAGTCCTTTTGTTTTATTTTGCTTCTCCAACCCCCTAAACTCTTTTTATTAATTTATTTTGTAACAAATCCATTATATTAAATATACTAGGATGTCTTTATAATAAGTATTTGAGCTACACATACACACACCTACATCTAATGGTTAAAGAACATACTGTTTCCGTGGATGGCGAATTTCTGCCTCCCAAAACGATGATTGTTCAACATTCTTTTAACACATTCAAAGGTGGACATTAATATGAAACTATACTTATATATGATATATAATATGTTTATGTTTTACTTAAGCTTCTGTATTTTTCATTTATGGCATACCTTTATGGTTTTCATTATGGGTAAACACGATGTCTTCATTTAAAGAAGTGCGGACTACCACCCCTCAAAGTGATGTGATTCGTTAATGCCATATGTGGGACGTATAAAGGATGGATTTAAAGTTATTATATATGAAGTTATATTGGAATTATAATATAACTTTATATCATTATTATTTTATTTCCATTAAAGTATGAGATAGAAATGAAAGTAGCGTTCATGCGTACGTACGGCTTACCGCCTCCATGAACGGTGCATTTCACTTCTTATCCCCAAATGTAATGTATTATTATGAGTACATATATATAATGGATATATATGAAGTATGTTACATCTAAATTATTAATATAATTCTGTAATTAAAATATACATACCTCTCATATAGTTTTAATTCCATTAATACGACATAGAAATGAAAGTAGTGTTCATGCGTACGTACGGCTTACCGTCTCCATAAACAGTGCATTTCATTTCTTTCCTCTAAATGATTATGTGATATTATAAATACATGTATATGCTGGATATATATAATATCCAAATCAGGAATTTCATTCTGGATATAAAGAACCTTTGACCTCATGAACAACATGTAATTGTAAGAATTCCACTTCCGACTTAAGAACCAAATATCGACAAAACAAACATTATTAACTTAATGATTACATAATGTTTATAACATGGAAATAAGTGATATAAAAGGAATAATAAGCTTGAAAAAGGTTCTTAATCAAGTATAAATTAACTCAAGTTTATTATTCAGGAGATTATTGAATGATCGAGTCAAGTCAGACCCGAGGTAAGGGATCCTACTCCTCTCTTTCTTTTTAAGTACGCTCTTTTATGTCATTCCTTTTCAAACTCATATTTCTTATTGGGATGTTATTTTATATTACTATTATTGTAATTTTTATGTTCATATGATGAGATACCCTATTCTATCTCATCAATCCATTTTGGAAGTTTTTAGTGGCGCTGTTAGGCTGCCGAATTTTTGTAAGAGATCTAACCTCTCTCTTTCTTTACAAGTACTTGCCTTTATGTCACTTCTTTTAAGCTCCTCTTTGTTATGTTGGCGGATGTTATTTTATATTCCTATTTCTTTAAACTTTAATTTAATATGATGAGATACCCTATTTGATCTCATCAATCCATTTTTGTAAGTTTTATGTGGCGCCATTGGGCTGCCGAGTCTTCGTAAGGGATTTTTCATCTCACTTTTATTCCCGTGAGATTTATGCTACATTTGCCACAATTTCCTTTGAGTGGTGTATATACTGCCCATTATTTTACTCATTGTGTAATATAATCTCATTTATTAGTATTTACATCAATGTTGTATTGTCCTTCTTTCACGAGGTGCATGTCTCGAAAGATACCCATGTCGGTAAGGGAACCTTTCACCCTCCTCTTTTTAAAAGACTTCTTTTGTTGGGTCTTTTAATTCAAATATTGTTATGTTGGGATACGTCCTCATATATCCTTATTGATGTAAATTTTATGTCTAAGTGATGAGATACCCTTTTTATCTCTCATCAACTCATTTTCTGAATTTTGTAGTGATGCCGCTAGGCTGTCATATTTTTGCAAGAGAACTTCTTAACCCAATTTCGATTTCTTTGGGTTCAACATGTAGTTATTGAATATGTCATCCTTTGAATATGTGTGAATAAAATCTGATTGTTTTACACTTAATATCCACTTATATTTGGTGTATTTATATTTTTCACGCATAATTATGAGATTGATTTATCCTTAATTTAAGGATACCTTCTTTATAATGGATTTCATCTCATTTTACATTTCTTTTGAGACTTCATTGTTGTTATGCACCAATTAACTCTTATATGGTGTGTATACTATCATTTCACATATTATATCAGGAATCCCTTTATTCTCATGATATTATAAATTTCGTATTAAATGTTATTCCACTACTATTTGTATTCAAGAGTCTCTCATTTTGTTAAAAACTATTTAACAAAAATATCGCCTTAAATGTTTTAAAGATTTATTATTCTAAATGTTTATCTTTAATGTCCATGTTTTCAAAATGGTTTTCAGTATTTATTTATATGGACATTAATGTTTTAAAATTATAATTCCATTAAAAGCTTCAAAGTGGTATAGGACACTTTGATTCAAAAATTACTTTTAAATGTTTTTTGAAAATGGATTGATTAATTCAATATCTGGGAATTACTTATTGTGATTGAAAATGAAATGTTGTTATTGAAATGTTTATATTTTAAATATTTTATGTGTAATGATGGTACTTGGACATTTTACGGGTGGTTACGTGATAAACCATATGACGGGCGGTGCCGTGAATACCAGGACGGGTGGTTACGTTATAACCTCCAATGCATTGGGTATGGAAGTCGGCCGTATGGCTATTCCATTAAGTATGTATGGAAGTTGGCCGAATGGATATTCCATTAAGTGATATGTGTGGAAGTCGACCTTATGTTTATTCCACTTAAGTATGTTTATTTCCCAATTTACCTTTATATGTTATGTGATATTTATATGGGTTTTATGGTAATCTTTTGGTTACAGAAGGGTAAGTAATGAACTTTTATTCAGTGAAGAGTTTTTACTACTTCGAAAAGGTAAAATTTATTACTTTGATAAAATATACATGGTTTACTTGTTGTTTTGAAAAACTAACAGTTTTCATTCTTTGTGTATCCCTTACTGAGCTTTTTATGCTCATCTGAAGTTTTTGAAATGTTTTTCACAGGACATAACGTGGAATAGTGTCAAGGATGGGATCAAGGGAAAGTCATGCTACCTAAAACATGGAACTAGACATGTTTCTTTTTATGAGTTTTTATTTTATGGAAACTTAGTAGAAGTTTCTACTTTTTAATCTTTTGAGATGTAATAGTTATTTCCTAATTCTCTAAAACTCTAAACCTGAAAAGATCCTCAATGTGTAATCTTGTAATAACTCAAGATTAAGTAAGGTTTAAGGATGGGGCCTTATATCATCACTATGTTTGCATATGTACCTGGAATGGGTTGTGGTTTTAGTTTATATTTTATTTTATGTTATGAAAAGTATGAACCTATGGTGGGAAGAATAGTGATGGTTACTAATTTATGACCATCCAGAGAATGGCTATGAATTTTTGGGGTTGTTCATTGGATGGTGATTTAACAATTTTTATGAATTCAACTAAAATGATCAAGTGATGAATGGAATCCTTTATATATTCTAGTTATGATTTTGATTTTGGTTTTGTTTAAAAAAATATGTTGGTGTTATGGTTAGGGTACCTTATAATGATCCATGTTTGATGGATGATAATGTGTTGGTTCTTGATCTATAGTGTGATGTCTATTTTTTGGGTGATGGATACTCTATGAGGCATCACTGTAAGAATGAAATAGATTGGGTGAGAATTTTGGGAATGATCTTTGTATACCTTGGGTTAATGGTTTATTTGGAAATTAGAGTTATGACACATAGGCTAGGATGTTAAGGGCTTTCATAAATTGTCATTTGATGTCTGTTATACTTTATTTCCTTTATTAGTTGGATGTGTTTAGTAAGGAACTATGTTTAACATTCAATTGTGGTGAGATCAGAATATCTTAAAATGTTAGTGTTATATTTTCCAAAAATGGATAGTGTGACTAGTTATTAATGGTACATTGGGATTTGACCATTTTGATATAATCAAGGAAAGAGGATAGTCAAATCATGTGTGATTCCATAAACATTCCTAGAATATCTCTATGACCCTAATCACATGTCTCCTTTTTAAATTATTAGGTTGGGACTACCATGAATTGTGATTTTCAATTAGAATCAAAGATCTATGTTGGAAATTTCCAAAGGAACACTAGAAAATGAGATGTTGATGTGATCATATCCCTAGATAGAAATACTTGAATAAGAATTATCTTGATGTTTCAGATTGAGTCTTAGAATTTGATCATTTTTCATATGCATGTATTATGTAGCACATGGATGTGGGTTGGCTATGGTGAACACAACACGACTATGTGAACGGAATATCATGAATTAAGTAGGTTAGTTGATGTTTTATTTTTTCCCATGGAACATTGAGGATAATAAGTTATAATGTTGTGATATTGTACTATCGTATTTTTTCAAATAGAAAAAAAAACATGATAATTTGATATTTTATTTTAGTTGATGGGATAAACATAAAATAATACTCATAACATAAATTTTAGTATACCAACAATTGAAATTATTTATCTAAGATTATTTTTAAATCCTAAGAGGTTTCTCAAGATTTTAGATGATTAGTGGGACTATCGGGCCACAAAACACTAACTCTCTTAGAGAAATATATAGGGTAAATATTGTTTGTATACTATACTACCCCACAAGATGAATTGTATAGAATATTATGGAGTTTCCCATGATTTTTGAAACCATGTATGGTGGGGAGGGGGATTTCATGAATATATTCTGCATTAAATTTCTAAGGTAATCATATGAGATGCACATGATTTTCCAAACCATTCACCTAGACCATATGTTTTTTTCACTCTACCTATAGCACCAAATGGTTGGTACATGGTTATTCCAATTCATGCAGTAAACCATTGGGGTATGATACATGGATAGTATGAGATGCAAAATTGAACCATGGTTATATAAACCACGTAGAATATCCTTGATCCCCATTAAAGGTGTGTGAAATGACCTTTTCCCCCATCTAGTGTTATTTTATTTCTCTTTATCTTCTCCCTTTTTTCTCTAATACCCAGGTAACTCAAACTCCCCTCACCTCCTTTTTTAGAGTTTCACGCATCTCCCCCATCCATTCTTGTAATATTTTTTAAATATTATGTTAGATCCATACCATTACCCTCTATATTAATTGTACTTGTATTATAGAAATATATCACCATATAAAATAATATATCCATGAAATCATTTTTTCTGTATTTACATGTTGTTTTTCTAATCATCTAATTTCTCTTATTCTGGAACAAATAAATGCCCAATATTGGATTGTTAGACCATTATAATACCAAGTAATGTGGTATATATTATTTTCCAACAATGTGGAATAATTTTTAATGTATTTCATTATTATATCATGCCATAGTATTCTGTGTGTTTCTCCTAAATTTTGAAATTACTAAATCAATTTCATAAAATATTTTTATATTTTCAATGAAACCCTTGTACATTGATGGTGATTTATAACCACATACTAAACCACTATATGGGGTTTTTTCATCTAATTTACCTTTTGATAAATGATTTAATATTTGAATAAACACCCACTCATGGACAGTTTTTTGATACACAGGTCTATACATCTTTATTAACCTATTTAATCTCTTTATTATCTTTTATTACTATTTGTATAGAAAAAAATATTAAATTGAAGAAATTAATTGATATGATGACCAGGGATAGGTTTTACAATATAACTACCTTTGAGTTCCATTGTATTATCTAATAAAAATGGTATATATAATTAGAATACTTTATCAATATATATAAGGTCTACACACATGAAATTATCTATCAAGTATAACTAAATCATAATATGTGATTTTCATTTACATGAAAGTTATTATTATTAATGAATTAAAAATTTTGTTTATTTATATTAAGTTAAGAGTGAATGATAAGATTATATCACTTATCCCTTCTTGGAAAATAATATTGAAATGATCAAATTTCATTTATTGAACTATAAATTTTCATTTTATCCCATATATTATGATTCAGGAGAATTGTTTCATTGAAAATGGAATCCAATATATTATGATTCATGGGTATGGAATACCTAGTAATTGAATCCATTCTATTTTTACTCATGTTCATGACATCCCAGGGAATGGATTCGCTTCTATTTTGATTTAGATCCATGTATTCCTAGGGAATGGTGTCCCTTATGTTATTATTCATGGGAATTAAATCCTTAGTAATATATTCCATTATATTATTATTTTGGATATAATACCATGGGAATGATGTAATTTATATTTTGATTTATGTGATTACAAACCTAGTAATATATTTCCTTATTAGATGTGTGATCCACTCTTTTGGATTCCTTACTACTAAACCTTATGTCCAGACCAATCCTTGTACATCAGTTCATATGATTTTCTAACATTTTCATATATATATATATATATATATCTGTGTGTGTGTGTGTGTGTGTGTGTGTGTGTGTGTATGTGTCTATGTGTGTGTGTGTGTTTCATGGAAGGTGTGAAAAGGCATTCCGTATTTGGCTGAAGAAGGTATGAGTGGCTTGGTTTCCCCATGGAACATGAGCCCAATATTTTATTATTCATTATTTATTTCATAATTTTATCATACCTAAACATTTATATTTTTTTAATTCATGAGTAGATTATTTTAGTCACAGATTTTTTTGCATAAATAGTATATATCATAGCTTTTTCTGGCCACCATTTGGTTCCAAAATAGGCCACATGATTTCAGGTTCATGATCGTGTATTTTAATTGCATACTATTGTCCTTCTAGGATATAGTGGAGAAAAAGTGAAGGGGAAAAAGGTAGTTCTCATGATTCTATTAGAGAAAGATAATGAGTCATATTTTTATTTAATTTTTTACCTAGTTATTCTATACAAGTTCATTGTATAGTATGTCTTCTTCTATGGGATCCTATTGTATGTCTTCCTCATTTACATTGAAGCGTGTCCATACATTAAAATTTTATAATCTTTTATCAAATAATAATCATTATTCTTATTCTTATTATAATCATTCATTATTTCTTCTAGATTAATTATTACTAATCTAGACGGTAAAATTTCCCCAATGTTCCACCTTTAGACCCTCGTTTCTAGTCAGCAGCCTCTGTCTTTTGGGGTGGTGCAATTGGGGTCCAGTGGTGGACCATTTTGGGTTGATATTTTATGTGGATATTAGGTTGGTATTTTAAATAATGTATATTATCAATTCTTAAAGGAATAATTCATAAATTTTACAATTCAATTCAATTTATTAATTAGTAATGGATATGAGTTCTTTTGAAAAGTAAAATGTGAAGAAAATACAAAGGATCTAAAGAGAATATTAGTCAATCACCTATGATTACATTTCCTCATAGAGGATAAGATATTGGGATAAATAGCGACTCATATATCTAGATAATGGTGTGCGTCATCATGAAAAATGATATGCTGAATGCCTATAAATATATAAAATATACGGTCTATGAGAAGAATTATAAATATCACTAATTGTAGTTATATGAGGTAATTTTTTTCATTAAAGATATAGAGGGTTTATCATTATGGAAAATGTGTGATATATAAACTTATCATATATTTTTAATTTATATATTAAATGAAAAAATAGATGAATATATTCCCTAAAAGGTAGTTTGGGTTAATTAAATATTATTACTATTCAATAAATTATCAACATGGGAATGTGAAAAAATAAAAGATGCTCATATTAGAAATGATCATGTTGTATTATCTATTTAGAGGATCACTAAAGAAACAATACTTATAGATTTATAATATATGGATCAATAAATATTTAAAAATTTGGGGAAATATTATCTTTCTCTAATGGGTGTTCAATAATCTATTCTTGTGAGGATTGATGAGGTGAAAAACAATGATGTTAAAAACATAAGGAAGTAAAAAATAGTCTTGAAATCAGCCATTATTTTTATGGTAGAATCATGAATAAGAACCTTTTATGTCTTATCCAATCTATAGATGATCAATGATCTGTTAAATGAGGTGCATAATATATAATTCTCAATTGAGTATGAAAGTATAAAGATTTATAGAGACCAAAAATTATATTCCTCATGGGATAACATGAAGAGAGATGTTCTAGATTATGTATATTTGTGATTTAATGTAATCATGTTATAGATGAGAGAACAATTTATAAGGGGATGTTGCAATAAATACACATACCATAATAGAAATGGTAAAACACTCCAAAGTATTTTTTTCATTTGACTCCCTAAAGTATATATGGGAGATAATTATAATCTCACTATATGAGTTTTATTTTTGATGTCAGCATACATTATGTAATTGGTATGGTTTCATGGCATACACAATTATTTATTATATGATCATGATTGGAGGATTACCTCAGGGTTCTAGAAAAATCTGAATTAGGTTGTTTATTAAGAGTTGGGTTTTTGTAATTATTATCATCCTCATATATATGGATAGAAATTCATTAATATTCAATATTTTTAGGATATTTTGAGGTATTTTCTCTAGGGTTAAATTTTTTTGGGTTTCACTCCTTCCACTAGTTTTGTTTTTGAACAATAGTAGAGTTAAATTCATCATTCAGGTAGATTTTTATGGTATCTTATGTTATATGAAGTGTAAATTTCCAATGGGATGAGATTAAGTGAGATAAATTAATATCATTAAGAAAAATAAACCAAATAAAATGTTATTGAAATTTATATCCACTCAAAAACATATTAAAGAATCTCAAAGTTGAAGGAAATTTTATACTAACAATAATTTGTTAAATCTAGAGTTTGGAGTTGGTGAGATGGTATTCCAATGATATTATCCATTGAATAAGGTGATGATATTTTTAAATAGTTTAAATTTGAGCCCATAGTACCTTTAAAAATTAGATATTCTTGATTGAGTGGTAATGGTAGTTTATTTATTTTATATTCCACCAAACCTATCCTTATTCTATGATATGTTACTTATATTTCTATTGTTTATGTACCCATCTGGTCCTTCACATGTACTAAACTCAGAGGTCATACCAATGTAGTATAATATTATTTTTGAATAAAGAGTAGTATTAATCTTATATCACATATATAATGTGAAATAGAACAATATAACTCACCGATTTAATGTTCTAGTATGGAATCATAATTTTAAAAAGGATCCATGGGAACCTAATGAAATGATGAAATAGAGATATACACATTTCTGTGTATCATACTAACATAATTTGAAGTGATAAATTTCAATTTATGGGGAGTAAAATATACAACCCTAAGAATTTATGAAATATTTTTTTAGTAAATTTTATTTCCTTAGTATCGTGAAACACATGTGACCTTAAGTATAAATAAACTATAATATATTACACCATTATAACATAGTCATTAAATTTTTTATATAAAATAGAATAAAATAATCTTTAATAGATTTAAAAATGTTTTAAAATTTTAAAATTTATTCATGATCAAAATTTTCAAATTTGGAAATGAGGCCACTTTCATTTTTCCTCATAGTGAATAATATGTATAGTAAAAATATTTACCATGGATATAGTTAAAACAGGTTTACTAGGGATTCAAACAAATAGATAAGGGTTTATTTTCCAATTAAAAATGTATAAATAATTCTTTAATTTCCATATTTCAACCTCATGATATCCCACATTACTATATATTTCCTTTTGGATTCATTTATATTTAAAATTATATTTTTATATTTTAATACATTACTAAATTCCATGTGAGTCGTCTCCCCCAATAATAAATGGACACCCCTCCATTCTCATATTTACACCACATTGAGCATTCTAGTTCCACCAAAAACTAAAACAATATCTTCTCAACCTCTATTACAATGATTTATTGGTAATTTCCTACTTATATGTCCAGTAAAAAAGGGTTATTATGATGTAATTAAATATAGGCCAATGGAATGAGAGGAAATAACCTTCCTGACCTCTTTAAATTTATTTCATATTATACATCAAAATATACATTATAATAATCATAAAAAAAATATATTCAGGATATTTATTCTATCTAAATTTTATTAATATTATTTAACCACCAATATCCACCCACTATTATATCTAATGTTATGTGAAATTATTACTTGTGCATATGTGTGGATTACCTCCTCCACATAGTAGTACAATTCATCATCTATCATAACAATTCATTGATGGTAATTATGATTTTTTTAATATTCACATAAGATAATTTTGATATAATTATAAATTATGTATAAAAATTTTATATATACCTTACTATCTTGTAATATATTGTAAAATGATAATGTCACTCGCGTGGATGTGTAGACTACCACCTCCACAAAGCGATGTGATTAATTTTTCATTTGTAATTTAAATTTATGTTAATAAGGATACAATTAATGAATATATATGATATAAATGAAGTGATAAGTAATTTTTATTCATGAATAATTACTTACCTTTCTCTTATTACATCTCTCTATATGTGAAATCTGTATTCAGGATTATATTTGGATTACCATCTCTATGAATGATGTAGTTAATTTTTCTATCTCTATCTATTATTGGGGAACCATAATATATACAAGGAATATATATTATATTTATATCATCATTATAATTTTATAGATAATGGAACCATGATTAATGTTCATTGTTTGGAACTATAAAACCATAATTACCATGAAAAATTAAATAGCTAACAGAAGGAAAAGTTTATTTTAAAAAAAGACATACTAATAAATTGGTGTTGAAATGTTACAAGGGTAACATTTATGATATTATAATACATAAGATATTATATTGTAGAATTATAATATATAAATAAATTAATTTAGCATAAGGTTAATATAATTTTATTAAATTCAAATTTTAAATATGAGCTTATGTTTTAATATATTTTAAATTGAGATTATTTCTTCTTGAATTTTCTATGATGAAATTATATGATCGTTATCTGATAATAAAATTTAAGTTTTCTCCAAATTTGTTTACATTAGGAGAATAAATGTTTTATTTATATTATCATCACTTTTTGTACATAATAGTAATTATTATGGATTTTAATTAAATCTAACTACATTTTACAATTTATTTTGGCATTAATTTCTCCCATGTCTAGATTTTAGAAAACTCTTTTCAAGAATGTATTTAAAATTCCTATATGATTTATCAATGTAATTTTTTTCAATTTTTTATATTCGACAAATTGATTTCTAATAAATCTTCTTTTTATTTTATTAACGACGTACTTTTGAATTTGTACTAAAATTGTGAATATAATTTTCATTTTAAGGTGCACGGGATACCACGGACACAATGTCTTCCTTCTCCCCTATTTCTCCATGTTAGGCCTCTACTTCATGTAGGGTTTCCTCCTGAAGCCCTTTTCCATGGGTTTTGTGGAGCCTCTACGCTTCATTGTTCTTCCTTTTCCCTCATCCTCCTATCTCCCCCCTACTCCGCCTTGATTCTATAGTTTTCTTTCCCTTTTTTTCCCTGCTCTCCTGGAGACAGTCGCCGGTGGAATGATGTTCACTTCCCACCACCCCTCTTTCTTCCATACCTTGCACATCAGACCTCCACTCTGGGTCTATTTGTAGGTGCTTCAGGCGGTTTGGGCCGGCGATGGTGGTGGTGCATGGTGTTCCTCTTCTCCATTGCTCTTGATGTTCAAAGAATCCGGCTAGACCCCATCTTGGTCGGGCTCGATAAGGGTTTTGGAATAACTTGGGATGGTTATGAAGGGGTACAATGGTGATTTTAGTGCATTATCTCTCTAGTGTTAGTTTCTCTCACATTTCTGGTTCCTTTTCCCTTCCTCGGCTTCTTCAGTGGTTTTTTCTGGTGATGTATTGCTACATGATATTGGTTTCCTTTTTTTATTATGAGTTTTTTTATGTATTTTGGTGTGATTTGTTATTATTTACCATAGTATTCTGTTTGGATTGGTCTTTGGGCGACGAAGCCAACGTTTTGTTAGTGATGGCATCGATGTGACGATGTTTTTTGAGATGCAAAGAACACATCAATGGATCTGTTTGTTACCATTTTGTGTAATGTTTGTCCTAAATGGTGTTGATTGGGAAGATGTCTATAGTATGGATTTTGGTTCGATCTGATAGGGATTCATCAATGGAAATTCTATTGGTGTCATCGTTGTTCGTGGTCTGAAGATTTAGTGGTTACAGGTGCCAATCACAGTGATGAAGGGGGGTCTATGGTGGAGACAGTTTACCGAGTCTTTGGTGTCAGGGTGTGTGTCTCGAGGCGATGGTGACAGGATGACAATTTGTATTTTTTTATTTCAAAATTTGAAATGGTTTTTTATTTGGTGGAACCATGGAGTCAAGTAGGTGGGTCGTGGTGGTTTTAATCTTGATTCTTTTATCTCGTTGGAATTTTTTATGGTTCACACTTACCCATTAAAAGTTTTATTAGAAAATGAAAAAATATAGATTGTGGATAAGGTGCTTGATTTTAATAGAATTTAATGTAATCATGAAATCTCAATTCATTAAATATTATATTACATGATTCCAATAATTGTTTAAAATAATGTGTTTCTTTTAATATTTGATAAATTTTTATATTTTAATATTTCTTTCAATGAGAAGAATAATATTTTAAATAGGAAATATTCCATTGATATTTTAAATATATTTTTCATCTTTGATGAAATTTTTGATGTTACATACTCATTTTTAGGAAATCATCCAATGAGATAGTCATTATTCATTCCCTAAATGGTTTTTGATTATCATTACATGATATATATAACAAACATTTATTTCCGACGTTTAATTTTATGATGGAATAAAGTGTGAACCCAATCCACTATGATAATATTGGAAGTGAACCTTGAATTTGGAAATAATTATATTGTTCTTATGTGTACGAGAAAAACATTTATCTTATGTTATTATTATGATTTCATGGATTATGTTATTTGATTCCATTACGATTCTTATCGGATAAACTACCTATGATTTTTCAGAGACTCAAGATTATGATGTACATGGTGTTGTTTTAAAATGTTATTCTCATTTTTTCATACCCTCATACTCATTTTATATATAATTGATCATTATTTTATTCATTTTTTACCTTTACATTGCATCAAAGATCACCTCTTTTGGTTTTATTTATACCAATTATGAGGACTAAATTTACGTATGACATGTTAAATATGGTTTCATATTATAATTAAATTATTTGTTTATGTTTAAGATATTTTATGAAAATTTTGTTAATGTATCCATGTTTTCAAAAATCTGAATCCTATACAATCCTATAATGTATAATTATTTTAATTAATTATTTTTTAGCTAATATGATTTGATATTAATGTTTGAAAAATATGGGTCTCTATAGGTGATGAAAAAAACATTAAAAAATGCATGTTAAAAATGAAATGTAGTAATGGGGTGTTACCTATTCATAGAGAATGATTTTTTAAAAAACATTATCATTAATCATCCTTGGTCGGCCTAGAACATCACTGAAGTTTTATTCTAACAGGGAATTATGTACTCCTTGTATGAAAAAGGTTTCCAAAAACTAATAGTGGTTAAAATGATATATTTGGGAGACTAAACCCTCATATAAAGGGGAAAATTTAAAATAATCGTACTTATATAGATCTCTATCATCAGTGTACACAAGATAAATAAAAAACATCAATCAATAATAAGTGATATATAGAATATAGATTCATGGTCATTATATAACACAAAATTTTAATAACAAATAGTTTGGTCACATATATAAAATAAATAAAATAAAATAAAATGTTCTATACTCACATCCCTGATATATACCTCAAAACTAGTCACTAAGAAATGCTAAGAAGTTATATTTCAGACCTAAAACTATGCATGAGGAGTCTCTCATAATAATGAATCCTTGATCCTTATCCCAATCCACTATGAAAATCACACTCAACCAAAAATAAAACATAATTTTTGTACAATCATTAATTTTGCAAAACCCTAGGTTTTAACATATTATAATTTTTCCCATATAAATATAAAAATGTTTCTGTATTATTTGAAAATTAATAATAAATTATTTTAGATTTTTCCATATAATATATGAATAATAAAAATGTCACATTATTTAACTATAATGGAACATTATAATGAATGTACATAAAACAATGTGTCACATACAATTCATTACTATAAATCATATATGATTAAATAATTTAAATCATTAAAAAATAAAAAGTCACATAAATTTAAATGGTTGATATCATTATAAAAAGAAACTCTCATAGACCTTTATCACCTTTAAGAATCACCATTAGTAAAAAAAAGAAGAAAAAATAGGGGTGTTACATATAAAATGAAAACTAATTTAAATGTATAGTGTAAATTTAGAAGTGATAATATAATAAAATATTTTAGTAAGCCTATATATACAAATGAAATCTCAATATTTCAAATATGGTTGTCAAAAAATCGCATTCCAAATTGCATAATTACAGAAATATTCAATATGTATAATAATAAAAATAGGTATACCTTTGTTATATATTTTTTGTTATGAGTTAAATTATTATGTTCGAGAAATAGAAATGTCAAAAAAATGTAATGTGAAATAAAATAAATTTGTTTTTATGTGGTAAAAACTATTATTAAATTAATGATTTTATAAAATTGAAAAAAATATTTTAACATAAATAGATTGATAAAATTAAATGATTTAGATATAAATATGTTCTATAAATATTTTTATGATATGATCAATTTATACATAAAAATAATTGTTGTGAAAATTTTCTTTTAATGTGCAATATTTTTTGAGAGACTAAATATATTATGGTGAAATGAAAATAAATTATAATATTTATATATATTTTCACTAATTCAATTTTTAATTTTTTTGAAAATAATTAAAAACACATAAAATCTAAATTTTTTATACAAGTAGTTTTAATTATTTATATATATGAATTTCAAATTCCAATATATCAGTTTAGATATTGAAATTTAATGAAATTAACAAAAAAAATTAGATTCACATAATATATTTTCAAAATTTTTAATTTTTTGAATTTTTTTAAAAATATTTTACAATCATATGAATAGAGAAAAATATAGTTTTCACCATATAATTGTCTTTTATTATATTATCAGTACATAAGAGAGACATAAAATTTAGTCAAATGATATAATTAATACAAAATGTTTTAAATTTGTACTTTAATTCCTTTTAATATTATTTTTTAAAATTTATAAATTTATGACTAAGTGTAAAAAATAAATTTATTATTTTAATTATAACAGAAAAACATATTTTTCTATTTAAATTTATTTACACATTATTTTTGAAAATATTTTATTTTGGAAGGATTTTAAAGGCATATGAAATTTCGTTGTTTTATTATAAAAAAATCATTTCCTAAAAATAAAAATCATTTATAATCTAATCCCATACAAAAATATTATTCATTAAATGAAATTTTTCATAGAAAGTAGTTTTATGTGTTATGTGTGATAATATTGAAATTAATTTTTATAAATACTAAAAAAATTAAATTAAAAATGATTTCCATTATTTAAATTTTCATTTTCATATTATTTATTTGTTTATTGTATAATTTCAACTATTATTATTAGTAACTAAGGGTGGAAATTGAGTAATAATTGTAAGGGTAAAATAGAAAAAAAGTTCTTAAACATAGTGAAAATGTTATAACATGTGAAAAACATGTATGAAATTATATTTTATAAATTATAGATGTTATTTTTTTCACCGATAATTATTTTTTAATTTTGGATCCTTTTCCCATGATTAATGGAATGCAATTTTTGAAAAGAAAACACATTTTAGAAAATTCCACTCTCCCAACATACTAAATGAGCTCACATCCTCCCCATTTCCCCACCCATTCTAGAATATAATTCTCATCCAAAACACATCCATAGTCTCTCATCAACACCCTCTACATGCTCATGAATCTATTTCCACAATAAAAGTCAATGCTTAAGAGAATTATGTAGTTACCAAAGGGAGTTGTAATGCTCTACACTCTAATGTTCAAATTAAATTCTTATTTGCACCCATCAAATCCACTCTATCCTTGAAGGTATGACAAATAAAAAATGTTTCAATGATAATGTATTTTTTTAACAATGGAATAATATTTTTATACTTTCCCCTAAAATAAATTATAAAAAATTAAAATTGCAGCCTGTATATTTACAAACTACCACCTCTATTAAACAAATTATAAAATTTTTCATCAAAACCATAAATATAGGGTTCATAATAGTTTTTTAATAAACTAATATTATAGTTATGACATGATTATAATTCAGAAATAATAATTGTTTCATTTCACACCCATATCATTCTGTTGAAAATTGATGTGACCTCATTGTTTACTTGTGGACTACCACTTCCATGGAGCGACATGATTAATGTTCCCTTCCAATATAACATAAAAAATAATATAATATTTTTCAATATTTATTAAGGAAATTCGTGAACACATGAATATAGTGAATGAATATTATTTGGTATTCTATAAGTGTGATTAATATGAAAGGGTTATATTTAAAATGGAAACCATAAATGGACTTATCAAAGAACATATGTATATTTTTTAAATGAAATTATAAATAATATAACCCACCACAATTTTATAGATCATGATGTTATTTCATAAAATCATTGACCATAATAAAAAAACATAAACTGTTATGGAAAATTAACTGATCAATTATAAGTAAAAAATATAAAGACAAACTATATTAAAAATAAATAACATATGATAGTAAATAGACCATACTAAAAAATATATGAATAAGGTTCATAGGTATGTATTTAATTAACTTAATTTAATTATTTATAATGTTAAGTTTACTATGAATTAGTACATGTCGTAATGGATATTCTTTATAACTCTTGTTACTTTTCGGTTACACATTTTATATCTTCATCACACATTTTCGCAATATTGTACTCATAAAAATATTTTATTTCTTATAAGTAACATATATATATACCATGTAATATAGATATTTCATTTTAATAGTTAATATTTTTTTACTTCTTATAAAAATTTCCGCTTTTATGTAATCCACACTTATGGGAACATAAAAATTTACTGTTTTATATCATGAATCACCCACATAAAATTATTTGAAAAATTGAATATCTTATACAAATCATCCTCACTCAAAAAAAAAATATTTTCAAAATTCAGGTTTTATGGAAAAAATATGTTTGTTCCTTCTTTTAAAAGATACTTTATATAATTTTTAAATCACCACCAATGTGGTTCATTTTTTCTCTCTTCTCCAATAACATTTTTGAGATTTCTATAAATTGGAAATTCATGTTCAATAAATATTTCCAATTTTCAATTGTTAATGTTCATAATGGTTTAATTTTTTTTCTTATTTATAATCCTTATAAATTATCCTTATTTAATTGTTTTTTTATTATTTTTATGGTTTATTAATATGTTAGAATCTATGAATAAAAAAATCATAATAAATATTTCAAGGAAAATAAATAAAGCACATACCATATAATCAATAACATGGTCATAATATGACATGAATACATTTTGATTAAATAGTTAAATATTTTTAATAATATAAGGATCAATATTTTCTAAGGATATGACAAGTAATAGAATAATAATTAAGAAGTGAATGAATAATCTATTAATGTGGGAATGAATAATTAAAAATATCATAAACACACAAATAAGTCCCCATACCTTTAAATCTTTCAAAAATAGGTATTTCCACTTCTAAAAAATGGTTGGATGTTAGTCTCTTGAGACCTACCTATGAATAAAAAATATCCATCCCCACCCAACACTTATTAAATCTAATTACTTTCTTATATAAAATTTATTAAAAAAACATAAACAAACATATTGAAAAACTAAAATATGAAATGTTAAAACCTTTTTGAACCAATAAATATAATAATAAACCATACAGATTAACAAAGTGAATTGTAATAAAGATCTTCATACTTAGTAAAATATATCATAATTCATACTAAGAAATAATATGTATGGTGTCAAAAAAACATATCCATAGTGTATCATAATCACATGATAGAGTTTATTTCTTTTATGAACATAAATACTACAAAAATTTCATTATAAATATTATTTAGGAAAATATCCTCCTCGCTTGGAAAATGTTTTCTAAAAACTAAAAGTTACAAAATATTTAAAAAAAAATTTCCAAATAAAATAATCTTTAAAACATATATTGTAATATCTAAAACATATATTATTAATGATGGTGGTAAATTCCATACATGGATTACACGTTAATGCAATGATTCTCTTATAATTTTTGATAAAATCCCAAAAGACTTATTTAGAAAATAACATGAAGATTCATCTAATTTTTTTAAAGAAACAAAATCATAAAAATTAATTTTATATTTCATTTATATAGAATTAATATATTTTTTGAGAACTTTTTTAGAAAAAATGTTTTGGAAGGAAAATTATCTTCGGATGAAGAGAAAAATAAAGATGGGTTTTTCATAAAAATATTCTCCAGAAAAAATTTGTACAAAAATAGAGAAAAATAAAGGGAACCTTGTATTTTCTTAAAAAAACTATATTATAATAAATTTAATTGGTTTATTTTTATATGGATCACATTATTTCACCATTGAAATCATAAACACAAACAACCCCGATAAATGATGAGATTGTACCGTAAAACCATTACCACTTTGTTTACAATGAATTGTAAGCCCCATAAAAGAATTAATATAATTGAAATATAAAATATAATTAAAATTGATTAATTAATGTTAATGCGTGTAATAGGTTATTGGAGAATATATGGTTATAAATGACATATGTCTAAAAAATGAAACTTGAGACAAAAATACCTTACCTTATTTCCTATGATCATATGTGTTTGAACCTCTATTATAATAAATATTTGTTTTATATATATATAAATATATATATATATGAACCATAATAATATATCACAATCCATATAGTATTTACTTATAGTATTTTATCATTCATTTATTAACTTTTCATTTTTAAAATAATTTTTTTGGGTGATGATTATTTTGTTTTTCATGTATATATTAGTTTAGTAATTTTGGTCCCTTAAAATTATTTTTTTTCACATAATACATATAATTTAAACCATTATATAAATATAGTATATATTCATTATATATTTATTTAAATTAATCTATAAAAGCTGGTGATATGATATTTATTACACCGTTCATGGAGACAGTAGGTCATACGTAAGCATTGATGTTGTTTCCATTTACACGATGGATGGAAAAAGGAAAAATAAATATTAATTAACATTTATAGATTCATTTTTATGTTATATATATATTATACTAATAAAATTCATCTTCACTATAGATCATGTAAAAGTAAAATGAAAAAAAATTCACATCACTATATAGTGGTAGTAAACCACACTTACACAAGAGTGATGTTATTGTCTTACAACTGATTAAAAGGTAAGAATATATATGTTATAATATATACCAAAATTTATTTTTATGTAATTAATATGAAATAAATTCACTAATATTATCCTTAATTCTATCTATACATATTTTAAGATAAAAATGAGTCACATCATGTTGTGGAGGTAGTCTGATGTAAACATGAACGATGTTATTGTTTCCCCACACATAATGTGAAGTAAGAAGTTATATGTGATATAATAATTAACAAAGTATAATAGTTTAAAAAATATCATATAAATGTGTTAATGACATAATTATATCCATCATTTACCTATGGTGATGGAAAATTAATTACATTAGTTTTTTTGTGATAGCCCACTATATACATAATCTAGAGTTTCTTTTCCCATCTGATGGAAGTGGATATGGATATTTTTCAATACCATAAAATAAAAAATAATAATTACATGGTAAATTTTATTATTATAATATTATCATATATGAAGAATGTTATAGTGAGATAGAAGAAGAAGTAAAATTAAAATTCATTGCTAAAAAATACCACTTCTTCGATTAACTTCATTAAGATTAACCTAACACCATATTGGAATTTATTTCATATCTATAACATAATATAAGATTTTGGTAAATGAGTAACTAATGGATCTGGTAAGGCAATTTCAAAAAAAATTGAAACTATGGATATAGGAGGAGAGGGGTGGCTTTTTAAAAGTAGGGAAGAGGAAATATTTATAATTTTTGAAATGATATATTGATTAATACATTTTCTTCATTCTAAATCCAAAAAAATGGTTAATTATCAAAATATTAAGGTTATAAAGTCTGAATATGTATATCTAATTGGTGTTGTACATGTTTGAAGGCAATTTTTTCAATTATCTTTTTATTTTAACCATCAGTAAATATTTTTTTCCACAACCATGGAAATTAATATTTACCATTTTAACTATTAATTGTGGTAAAAAATATGTTGAACTTATTAGATTAAATTTATTATTCTGATTCCAAATAGAGAATATAATTTTTAAAAATTTAATTCACTGAAGTGGATGAATTTAATTTATAATGAAACTTAACGACACGACGATTATACTATTTTCCAATGGAAAATACCCATATGTATGGACACTTTTATAATTAATTTGAACATAAAATTTATCATAATTATCTTATGTAGTTTTATTGTAGTATATATCAAATAAATTTAATTTAAAAATAATATAAAATATAATTTAACTTTTTAAATAATTTAAAAAAAGGCCACTTTAAATTAAAACAATAATTTTTTACAATTCATCTAAAATTCTATTTTTTCAAAAAAATATTCATTGTTTACCTAATGATTATTTTGAAATATATATTTTACAATTTGTGATTATATTTCAAATTTAAATTTCAAAAATTTGTAATAATTAATTTTAAATTATGTCTTCAATTTTAATTATGATCTCATTAATCAAGGGTTCGACATTTGAAAAAATAATTAATGAATACCCACATTATAAAAAGGAATTGAAAAAATAATTTTCGTAAGAGATAAAGGGATGTGAAAATTTCATATAGAAAAACATGAAAATAAGTTTCTGAGTAGGAGAAAATTAATGGGAATTGAATATATTTACATGTAATAAAATAGTATGTAATTATAGAGAGTGATATAGATCACTAATCATAAGAATATGAATGAAAAATGGAATTTTATACACCATAAAACCATAAATTTTTTATTATTTAAGTGTTTATTATATTTTTTAGATATGAAGGTAATATGATAAAAAAAATTCAAGATCATTTTCCTAATGTTTATGAACTATTTTAATATCTATGAATATAAATAAATTTATTTAATTTATATCAATATATTTTATAAAAAAATACCTTTGGTTTTGAATAGATCAATTTCCATTTCATCTCTCACCCAAGGAAATGAATATCCAAAAATTATTATTTATGAATGAATCACTAATGTACGCTTTTAATGGATCATAATTTCTGTAAAAGTGTGGCATGGAATTCCCCTGATCTCTAGAAAATATACAAAAAATTGGTTAGATATAGTTATTTAATATACCAAAATTTCTACATAAAGTATTCCATGTATATTAAACATTATTATTCTTCTACAATTTGTATGGCCAAATTTATTTTCCCAATTCTTAAAGGATGGTCCCCAAATTATTATTATTTTCCCCTAAAAATATAATTTCGATATTAATGTCACATTCCAGATATGTAATTACCATGAAAACTATAAAACCATAATGAAAAAATTTATTCCTCTGAAAATAGAATCTCAGGTTTTCGAATATATTCATAAATCCTAATATTCTTTAAACTGTTGCAAAGATAACATAATTTACAAAATCACTAACCCGTTTCAAGGTCACTAATATGATCCCAGAAATAAATCTTTTTCATTATTATCTAAACATTTTTAAGCATATTATTTTTTATCATCCATCATTAAACTATTTTTCAAAAACATCACCTTACCCCTGAATCTCCTTTTATGGTTACCAGTACCATTAAATATATGCACTAAAATCCCCATAGTAAAATTACTACATTATAATCCTTATACATTTAAAAATTCTTATAACCAGAATACCATTGATAAAATACCACTATAACATAATTGTTGAATCCAAATAAGAAGAAAACAATTATTTCAATTCAACTATAGTAATAACATAATCATGGCCTTTATCCAATAGATTATTTGGAGGTATGTTCCCTTGAATCATGGGGAATAAATATTTGAAGTGCAATATATCATTATATTTCAATAATTACACATGTGAATATTATTTTTTTCCCATACAATCACTAAAAAGGTGTCCTTTCTCTCCATGAATATAGAGAACTCACATTCCCTTCATGCATGTACCAGGTTGTTTCATTATAAAATTATCACATGGGGATAATCCTTATTTCCCATATTCAATTTATATCCCTTTTTTATATCATATTATTCATCTGTATATTCCCATAAAATTAAAAGGTGTATTAGAATTTAATCTCTATCTTGATATAATATAATACTACGTCCTCGTATGATGATAAGAATGGGGAAACTAGTTACCTTATAATAATTTTCTTAAGAGCATAAAATAAATAGTCAATCGTGCTACTTTTATTAAATTCATAGTCCCTATCATGTGTTTCTAATATTGTATATTTTCATTTAAAATTATAAATAAAATCAACTTTTTGTCTCATACTAAATAATTTTCACTCCATATATTCTCATTACTCGTAAGTAAAATTATTTTTGAACAAGAGTTCCTTAAAATCCTTAAATAAAATGTTTTCTTTTTGTAAACCATAATTTTTTTAAATTATTGAATGTAACTAATCATTATCCCTTGAGGGGTGATAAAAATCCATGAAATATTTCTCCCTTATATTGTTTCCCAAAAACGGAAATGTATTCTCCAAGGAACAAATCCATTACTCATCTAAATATGGATTTTTAGTTACATTTAATTACAAAGGTTGATGATTAATACATTGTTTTAAAAAATTTACACCATGTAGTAGATCAATATTATTCTCTATAAGGTAAATTTCAATTATTATAACTTGATTAGTATTCCCCCATATGGGTTAAATTTTATATGTTCTATCAGTAGTTCTAGATCAAAGCCCATTATATTTCCAATGTTGAAAATCACTACATATATAATGTGAATTTATTTGGTTCCCATTATTTCTACTAGGATACATTTATAAATACTATCATGATCAACATTAGATCATAACATTATGAAACATGATGTATAAACACAAAAGTATAGAAACACAAAACATAAACTGATAAATTTATGAATGGATAAAATCATATTCATAAATATGTTTTCATTGGGAATGTTTTCAAATCATCAAAAAAATTTAAAATCATTCCCAATGGTTTATGATGAAAATTTTAATTAACCAAATAATATCCAAAAATAATGTAAAAAATAGTGATATTTAAGGCTCATTATCATGCACTAGGTGATACACCTTTTTTGGGGTTATTACCCCAAGTTATATCTCCTCAAGAACCAAATAATCATGTAGTATACAGATAGGGAGGTGTTTTCTACAAAAACAAAATAATTTCTTCCTCATGAAAATGTTAGGATGTCCATATATAACAATACTAAAATTAAATATTAGGAAGATGTTCTCTTATATTTATTTTCCTAAATCTAGTTCCCAAGGTATCTAGTAAACATTATTTGATACCAACATTAAAGTCCCCATCCTTAGTAGCCTAGAGTTGGTGGTTACCTTTTTATATTGGTATAAGATTCAAAGAATCAAATTCCAAAAATCTGAATAGTGTAGTAGTATTTGTAAACATGATAAATAATTTAATTTATATTTAAAATTGAAAAGGTAAAATTCAAAATAGAGTTTTATTAGAGTGAATCATTATAACACCCATGTTATTTTCATTACATTCATACATTATTTAATTATATAAAATTACACTTAATACAACCCAAATTATTGAAAAATGTAGTGTTTATGGGAATTATATATATTACTTATCAACATGAAACATGAAACATAAAATATTTATTGAAAACTTCTTTTACATGACCACAACATTCCATCATATATACCATTGCATTAGATAACATGTGGATGTACATAAGAAAAGGGTGAGATAAAAATCTCAGTGTGGGAGTAAACATGGAATATCATGAAGATGATAAAACATGTTAGTCAAGGCATATCAGTGAGTCATAAAGTAACATGAATCATAAAGCATGATGTAACATGACATTCATAACATGGAACTTTGATAACAACATAAAACGCATCATCATAAGTCAAGGATAAAATTACAAGACATCATAGTGGACAATGTCCCCTAAAGAAATTATGTAAACCCCTATCCCAACATGATGTATCATGATACTAAACATTACCCAATTCATTGGAGAGCTATATAATTCAAGGTGCACCCATCACTTTCATTTCATTCTCATGTTTATGTGTGCCACATAGATCATAAAACATGGATTCATTCATCAAAATAATTTATTCTATGACCAATGGGTGTATAATAAAAACACTTATGTTATAAATTAAAATTTATATGTTTATAAAAGTGAACACCTTGATAGGGAATGTGTACGACATTTAATACACAACTTCTTTGGAATGGAAATTCACTGTGCAATTTCAGCCGCCTAACGGTGTGACATTTAAATTCATAAAAAGGGTTGAGGAGAGAAAAAGGGTACTATCATCATATATTAATGAAATTTATAGTAATAGGTTCATATAAATAGGTTTCCCAAAAAAATGAATTTTTTAAATTCAATGGAATAACATAATAAAGAAACTTGAATAAAGAGAAAAAATGGAATAACGGTTACGAATTTTCAGCTTGGTAATAGGTGTACATGGGAGGGGTTAATGGGAGATAAAGGGGTATATAATAAAAACATAATGATGGTAGTATGGGGGAGGTTCAAAAACATATCCCATAATTTTTAAATAAAATAAAAGGGTTTATCAATATAAGGAAACTTGGAAGAAAATGATAATCGAAGGAAACCCTTACTTGAGTGTGTGACTTCAAAATCTTCAAGAGGAGCTTCATGAGATATTTGGGTACCTTGGGATGATTATAGAGAGGGGAGGACAGAGTAGGGATGTGTTCCAAGTATTTTTATTGTATATAATTGGGAGATACAATGGTTTTATATATTAAATTAAATGGGAATTTAGTAGTATTTCACAAACATAGGTTTTCAAATATATATAATTAAATATTCAAAACCAAAAATAATCCCATGGTTATTTTTCCATGGTTATTTAAAAATATGATTGGAAAACAATATTTTATAAATCCATGTTCAGAATATATTAAAATATTACCCTTTCTAATGTTGAGGTGAGCCACATTATTAAATAAATGATCATAAAATAATAAAATGTATTATACATTTTGGATGATTCACTAAGGCGTTATAAAATATATAAAACAAATCTAAAATCACATTATTTTTAATGAAAAAATTATATTTGGCCAATTATCCTTTTTATAGTGGTTATTACATCACTCTTGGTCTAGTATGATGTCATAAAACACACAATATTTTTATATAGTATTTAATTTCTACCCAAAAAATCGATTATCTCAAGAAATTATAAAAAATTCACTATTGGATAATTTCATTGTACGGATTCAAAATACAATTTTCATTTCATCCAAATAATTTTCTATATATGTCAATTTTATCTTTTAAAATAAAAACTATCATTTATTAAAAATTTATGGGGTTTGACAAAAATAGTTTTTAAACCATAATGAAAATTTCATTTGGCCTCATAAAATTTATGTGATCATTTATATTAGATAAAAGTAGTTTTATAATAATATTTTATTATAATATTATTTACTATTTAATTAAAATGTATTTTTTTCACTAAAATTGGATTTTATCAAAAAAAATATTTATGATTTAAAAATAATAATAAAATGAATGTATATTCATTATTCTATACAAAAATAATGTAAAAAATCATACTGCAAGGGGCTTGATAGATATCCCATTTTTAAACCACCATATTTCCTATGAATAAGGTGTGTGATTGTGGGGATTGCATGGGTATGTTCGATGAACATGGTTTGGCCCATGATATTAATGAGCTTGGACTTTTTCCCTAAAAGGTTTCACTGATGCTTTAGTTGTTAGATCTCAGGTTGGGATTTATCTAGGTAAAATCCTGGAAATGATATCACCCATATAATCTTGAATAAATGAGATTCAAATGGAACAATCCTTCTGGTTGAGGTCATCACTGGCTTTGTTTGTGTCGAGAGGATTTCTTAAAACAATATGTTTATTCAATTCAAGTGATCATTGTCCAATGATTGTATTATCAATGGTAAATATAATTAATGGTCATTTAAATCCAATAAAATAAACAAAGTGTGTGTTTATTTTCTACATCCATTTTACAAAAAATGACATTTAAATAAATCTAATGGAAATTTCACTTATAACAGTTTGGGATGGTACAATCTACCCCCACCCTAAGAAATTTCACCCTCTAAATTTTCAATTCCTGTATTAAAACAGATGAGGGTAACTTTGTTTTGTCTCCACCTACTTTTCCCAGATTTCTTCTTAAATCTTTTAGTTTCTCCATTACACTTTGACCAGGTTCATTATCTTTTTTCATATAACATTGTCTCTATGATCTAATATCTTCACTAGCTTCTCCTCATGAGATAGCTCATTCTCTAACAGTGCCACCTTTGAATTGAGTAAATGAGATGGTTATAGTATGTACATTCTCCATAGGGATATATTGAATACATCATGTACTTGGTGTAGGTTTGTTGGGAGTTCTAGTCGGTAGTTCACTTCTCGAATGAGCTCAAGGATGTCAAAAGGGCTGATATACCTTGGAATAGTCTTTTCCTTGTTACAAAATCACATTCCTCTATTCCATGGATATATTCGGAGTAATACCATTTCTCCACCATCAAACTCTTGGTCTTGTAAATGATTATAAGAATAGCTATTCGGTCAACTCTGTGCACCCTTAATGTGCTTCTGAATGGTCTTGAACTTCTCCACTATTTCCTTGACCATTTATAGACCATGTATTTTTCATTCCCCAACATCATCCCAGAATTCATGTGTTATACAGCACTTACCATAAAGGTATTCATAGGGAGACACATGGATGCTTGAGTGGAAATGGTTGTTGTAATAGAACCCAGCCAGGGGAAGATGTTGATCCCATCCTCTATTGAAGTCCATTGAGCATTCTCTCAACATTTACTCAGGTGTTTGGATAGTCTGCTCATATTGGCCATCAATTTGAGGGTGATAGGTCTGCTGATGTTTAACTTAGTATTTAGAGCATGTTGGAGACTCTTCCAAAACATAGTGGTGAATCTTGGATCTCGATCAGATGCAATTGATTTTGGTACACCATGAATCCTCACCACATATATGATGTATATCCATACAATTTTATCCAATGAGAAATCCTTTAAAATCACAATGAAGTGTGCATTCTTTGAGAGATGATCCACCACAACCCAAAGATAATTGTTTCCTATATATGTCTTTAGAATCCTAGTAACAATGTCCCTGATGGTTTATTCCCATTTACATTTATGTATGTGTAGACACCAGGAAATATGTTTTCATGCACTTTTCCAAAGAACATGATATGATTCTCACAAAGACAAAAAAATTCATGTATGAGTAAATATGTTTTCACCAATAATAATGAAGATGTAGGCTGGATTTATATGTTCCAAAATACTACTCCATACTAATGGATAAGTGGAATGATTCCCCCATCTAAGAGTGGGCCGTATATTCCCAAGATCGATGATGAAAAGGTTTCGACACATTAAATTCAATTTCTGAGTTTCTTCCAAGAAGACATGGTGTATTTACCATTTCAAGGAGTGTATATCTCTTTAAGACCTTTTGAATTTACTAGTTTTAGAGCCCAAACAGAATTATGGATCAAAAGTTAAGTCACGTAAAATATGGATAAATTTCACAAACTGACCAATGTGGAGGACATACGCGGAAGACCTACGCATAGGACCTACATGGAAAATGAATTTTTAAACCCCTTCATGGTGGGCCTATACAGACAACTTCCCTTAGAACAGGTCCCCTCCATTCCTATAAATAGGACCCTTGGGCTCCCCATTTCAAGGACTGGAAAAATTTGGAAGAAGTCCCAAAGCTCACATTGCATAGCTCTTTCACCAAGATCCCCCAAATTTTCTCAGGTAGCTCTCTAAAACATGAGAGAAGATATAATTAAATGTGTAAACATGATTCAAACTACCATAAAGGTATAGAACATATTAAGCTATATGGAGAACCTACAGAGAGCACCTAAACAATGCACCTGTGAGGAGCACCTGCATGACGCACCTGCGCGGAGCACCTGCGTGGAGCACCTGCATGATGCACCAACGCAAAGCACATACACAGAGCAGCTGCACGGAGCACATGTGTGACACACCTTAGTGGAGCACCTGTGCGGCGTAACTACACAATCCACCTTGGAAAATCAGCTGCATGACCCCACTGGTCCATACCGCGGGTCCTACACCCCCGCACCCCCACTCAAGATCACTGTTGGGTTGTGGTCCCAGCCCTTTGGGATGGTCCATTCTCTTCCTTCACTGACCCCCATGAAAAATGGAGAGTCTCTATAGCGACCTGAACTCTTCTTACATTACTATTACATCATTTCAAAGATAAAAAACATAATAGTATTACACATAGAGGATCCAAATTTTTAGTGTCTTGGGAAAACTAAGACCATACATAACAAATACAACATCAAGCATAGTCATTTATTTAATTTCTTCTTCTCTAGCATCTTATTGGCACTTGTCCGCTCCTTAGTACATGGAGCCACCTGAGGATATACATCAAAATGGGTGAGATAGAAGCCCATTAAGAGGATAGATAATAACAATATATCATGGGGTGATCATAATCATAACATTGGTAAAAGATCGTGAACATGAGAGGAGCATAAATAAAAGACTTGAAATGTGGTGATGCATAAAAATGAAACATAATGTCTTAGTGGTTAACTACCACATATACTTGTGAACCAAGATAGCATCTTGTTCACAAATAATTTCACATTTACTCATGAGATTCATCACTTTAACCAATGAATTGGAGTGCCGAATAATTCTAGGTGCACCCGTCACATTTAAACATTCATATTGTGCTATATAATTTTGGGCGCACCCGTCACATCATAACATTATCATTTATCAAGAAAGACACAATGAAAATATAAAATAAATTAAAATAACTAACCCATGGAAAGGAATTGTTTTCATCTCATAAGAATACTTTCATAAGCTTTGGGTTCCCAAAACAAAGAGGGAACAACATATATGATACAAGAACCATTAACCATGAATGAGAGGTAAAAGTTGAGTTCTTAAAAGAAGAGTTCTTTTGGAAAACATTTGGATTGACATAAAATTCATTAAAAACATGTATATCCCATTAAAGGAAATAAAAAGATGAAAAAATTATCTTTAAGGAGTGACCATATCAAAAATGGAGTGAATTAGGTAGAACCCGAAGGATGAAAGTTGGGTTTGAGAATTTCCCCTCACCTTGTATCTGAATTCTTCCTTCTCTTTAATGTCCTGTATAATGAAATTATATTCATTAATTAGAAATCCATAACCATTTTTAAACTAATAGGGTTAATTATGGTTTCATTATTTCATATTATGTTCCTTTGTATGACTTATAGAGTTTAAAAACATTGTTCGGGGATGTTCATTTTTATGGTTTTTCTTGGGTGGTTCACTTGTATTCATAAATTGAAGTTCAGGTAGAACATGGGTAAACATATAGAAATGATATTAAACGTCATTAATAATATTACAGTATCTTTAATGATTTTATAATGAATAATATTATATCTATGTGGATGAATCATTAGATAATAATTAAATGATGATTATTTGGGTTAATTTGAGTGATTTTTCGATCATAATGAACTTGTTTTATTTTATCACTAGAAATATGGTCATAAGTTAGTTCAAAAATATGAAATATGAGATAATACATATAAAATATTATGTTTCTTCCATAAAAATTCTTTCATGACCAGATCTGAAGGTATAAATGGAAGAAGAAATCATGTCGTTCTTGAAGGTGATAAATTAACACCTCTCGAACAACGTTCTCTTTAATAAAATAAAAGGAAGACGGAAAGGGGGTGGGGTGATATAATATCCCATTAGAATCATAAAATTATAGTATATGTGTAATACTAGAGTTAAAATACAATTTGGATGAATATTGGTGAGGAGAGATCAAGAAATGAACTTGAACTTGAAAGGAAATTAAAGGAGAAGAGGGAGGGAAATTACCTCTTGAATCATTCTCTTGAGAACCTCCTTAATGGCCTAAGCTTGGTCTTTTAATGATACCATCAGCTTTGGGACGTGGGTAAGGGCTAGGAAAGGTGTTTGGTAAGAGTTTAGAGAAGGCTTGGAGCATGAGAGGTGTGAGGAAATGAGGGTGTGAATGGTGGCTTTTATAGTGGAGGGGAGAGGGGTTTCCTTAATATAAAATTCATTAGTTTATTATTTCCACACAAGACAAGGAATAGTGAGTCTTGGATGAACAAGAATAGTAATTTTATAATGGAATCCCAAACCAAGTGGGCTTACATCAGCAGAACATCACACATGACCCTATAATTAGCTTATTTAGCTTATTTTGTAAATTACGGTATTTCACTATTCATCAAAAATTCAAGTATCTTAGAAAAATCCCAACAATTTACCCCAACCATATCTCAAAGTTTAGAATGAAAAAATGAAGTCCATTTTCTAAAAATAATTTTCAAAATATTATTAATTTAATATTTAATTAAAATCATAATTTACTTAAAAAACAGTTTTTAAGATTAAAACTGATTTTATAGTGCTTTAAAAAATTATGTAGGGTCCTATAAAATTATCTAAAAACTATAAGATATTGATTAAATAATTTATGAATAAATTTTAGGGAAATAAAAAATTTTAAATTAATTAATTAATTATAATTAATTTTATGACTTACAAAATACCAAAACGTTTACTAAGGTCAAATTGTCACTTTCTAAGATGTCTAAATTTTATTTAATTATTCATAGGTAATGTTACTCTTATGTTGGATTATAAGTGTCTTATTACTATTTATAAGGGTATGTTACTATTCATAAGGGTAGGTCATTATTCACCAAAAATTATTTTTTTCCATTACACTCCAAAAATCATCTTCAACACAACCGTGTATGTAGGATTTTCGAAATTCCAAACACATAAGTGACAAACTTATTTTTAAAGGTCACTTATCACTTTGTAGTTCATTATGTTTTGTTTTTATGACATAAATATAAGAAGGGAATTTCCATTGAAAAACATTGGGTCGTTACATTCTTCCCCCCTTAAGAAATTTCGCCCCCGAAATTTCGCTTTACACAAATAGGTGAGGATACTTCTCCTTCATTCCCTCTTCTAGTTCTCAAGTTTCTTCCTAAAACTTATGGTTCCTCCACAAAACTTTGACAAGATGGGTTATATTGTTGTGTAGAACCTTATCTCTCCGATCCAAAATCTTTACTGGCTGCTCCTCATAGGAGAGATTATCTTCCAGCTGCACCACCTCTGAGTTTAGTACATGTGAGGGGTCTGGTATGTACTTCCTCAGTAGTGATACATGAAACACATCATGAACTTGAGCCATATTCGGTAGAAGTGCAAGCTGATGTTCCACAGCTCCTACGCAGTCAAGGATCTCAAAGGGGCCAATATACCTTGGTCTTAGCTTTCCTTTCTTGCCGAATCTCATGAATCTCTTCCATGGAGATATTCGAAGGAAGACCTTATCTCCAACGTCGAAATCCAAGTCCCTTTGACGGTTGTCAGCATAGATCTTTTGCCGACATTGAGTAGCTTTGATGTGTTTCTGGATGACTTGAACCTTCTCTGTCATCTCTTGAACAAGATTGGGTCTAATTAGCTTTTATTAACCAACTTCATCCCAACAGGTTGGAGTTCTACATCACTTCCCATAAAGAGCTTCATACGGAGCCATCTGAATACTCGAGTGGAAACTATTGTTGAATGAGAACTCAACCAATGGGAGATGTGGATCCCAACCACCTTTGAGTTCAAGAGAGAAGGATCTTAGCATATCTTCAAGCGTCTGAATAGTCCTTTCAGACTGTCCATCGGTTTGGGGGTGATAGGTCGTGCTGAAATTTAATTCAATACTCAAAGCATGTTGAAGGATTCTCCAGAATTTAGATGTGATCCTTGGATCACAGTCAGAGACAATTGAGAGTAGAACACCATGTAATCTAACCACTTCCTTTACATATATCTTTGCAAGATGATCAAGTGAGAGATCTTCCTGAATAGCGATAAAATGGGTTGTCTTGGTGAGTCGATCAACCACAACGTATATCGCATTATTTCCCTTTGACGTCATTGGGAGACCTGTGACAAAGTCTATAGTAACATTTTCCCATTTCCACATGGGTATAGGCAATGGATGAATCATACCTTTGGAATTTTTTCGCTCAGCTTTAACTTGCTGACATACCAATCACCTTGATATATATTTCGCAATCTTTTTATTCATGTTATCCCACCAGAAGTGTTCTCGGAGATCACGGTACATCTTGGTACTCCCGGTATGGATAGAGAAAGTTTATCTATGTGCATTGTACAATAGCTCCTTCTTTATCCCGGGTGATGAAGGCACCCAAAGCCATGTTCCAAACCGAATCACACCATCATCATCAATATGGAACTCTTTCAGCTTCCCTTCCTTTACTGCATGCACCCTCTTTTGTATCTCCACATCATCCCTTTGTGCTTCCTTAATCTTTTCTTGGATGGATGGTTGCTCAATTGTATATCACATTTTGTTAAAATGAAATATATCATAATGTAATAGGGTTGTATAGGTAAGGGGTAAGAATGGAATTACATGGGTTTTAGGTGGATTGGTTAGATTAGGTGAGTTATGGGGAAATTTTTCTAAGGCATGTAGGTATGATATTCCTAATTAAAAAATTAACAATAAAAGGTCTAAATTCAATGTTTTTTTTAAAAAAACATTCCAAATAATGTTATTACTTTCAACTCATATCAATCATGATTAAATATTAATCTTGGTATTTAAATTATTACTAAAAATATAAGTTGAACCATTATACGAAACTTTTACATACTGAATCAAAAAATTTGTATTTGTTAACCCTATTCCATTTGAAAATAGTCAAATGTTAGCATTCAATCCCAAAGCATATATTATGTAGATTAATTATTTTTGTATAATGTTAATGTTTTAATTGTTATATCTTCTTAATCATATTTCACAATGATAACCAATTAAATGACTTGTAATTTATTTATATTTTAAAAAAAATATCATGTTTTATTCTTAATTTATATTATATCGATTCAAATTAAAATTACACAATATTTAAAAAATCATAATACATTGATAAATAATCAGTTTATCATGGTATGTTATATTTACTTTAGTAATGTTATTTTATTCCCAAAATAGTATTTCTCAATATTATATAAAATTAAAATTAAAATTAATAATATGAAAATATTTTGATATGATTCCATACCTAAAATTGAGATAAATTAATTTTAAAATTATTATTTAAAAACACTTTTTTGAAGACCATTATTTTTAGCATAATTTTTTTTTTATTATAATAATATTCAAATTATACTTCCATTATATTAATTATTTTAATATAAATAAATTTCATCATTTTTATAAAAAATCCAATACTAAATTTCTATAAAATAATATTTATATAAAATGAAAGTCAAAAAACCATTTTTTTTATCACAAAATACTACTAGTATTTATAAAATGTTAATCATGGTTTTAATAAATTAATAAATATGATTAGAAATTTAATTTTTTACAACATAATAACATATTTCATCAAATTAATGGGTTTTCAATCATATTTTATTTTGTTTATAATGATATGTTCCTAAAAGTTACAATTATGAAAGAAACTATATTTTTTCACTACTAAACTATATATCAAAAATTTCAAAAAAATCCCAAAAAATATAACAATATCATTTTTTTAATTTCCAGAAATAAATTAAATTTTTTAAAGTAAAATTATAAACTTTTTCAATTTAAATTTTATATAAATATAAAAAATATAATGAAAAACTTGTTTTATAGAAAACTAATATTTGTACAAATTTTGTTTTCATAATGATATTTCAATAAAATCAAATTTACATAATATTAATATATTTACTCACATATATAAATATTTTAAATGTGGTTTATTAAATTTTTTTGGATAATATATATATATCTTAATAAAATGTTTCATGGGGAAAAATAATTTAATATTATTTATTTAATTATTTATACACTAAAATGTAATTCTACTAGTCTAATGATATCCACGTCACTATTTCATTTTTAAAAATGAAACATTTTATATATTATTAATAATAATTTTAATATTAAAACGTATTTCCAGAAATTATATATTTTTTAAAATTTTAATTTTATATTTTTTTTGTTGATGAGTTATCTTATTATAAAGTTTCTACTAATAATACATAGATTCACTATGCTTGTTGGGTAAAAATATATCAAGTGAACTTTTTTCCAACAATGATATTCTGAATGTCCAAATATGTGGACATATTTCGTAATAAAATATTGACATGCTAGAGTCATGAATTCTATTCTTTTTTTTATGTCACACATTTCAAATTAATAGTTATCATTTTAAACAACATAATATTTTATATCATTTCCAAATGATATCCATCAATTTATTTTTCCAACATATATTGGTGATCCTCAAGGGTGAATAATATCAAATAGGTCTCATGGTTTTGATGGTTTTGTTATTTTCTATTTGATATATCCATTAAATATATGCACCATCAAAGAATGTAACAATCCATGGTGTGAAATCACAATTTCTTATGATTTTGTTATAATATTTTACTATTAAGAAATCATGTGTTTTTTGTTTAACTCTTATCATGTATGAAATATTTCTTAATCTATTTTATATCCTATGAAAAAAATTATAAAATTAATAAATATTTTTTAAAATTATAAACATATATTTTATAGAAATAATAGAATTCATAAATAAATTTGGATTTAAATTATAGCACCATAAATAAATTTTATTGTAGCAATTTTTTTATCATTCATTAAAAATAGTTAAGGTTGTCTAAAATAAATCAATACATATGAATATATTTTCAAATGAGTTTTATACCTTAATATCTCACATATAACTAAGGAACACATCTTTTCCATTTCTCATGTTCACTAATTTATTCATTTTTTCTAATAATCTAGTTTTTTTATTCCCACCTTTTCCTTAGATTAATAATATCCCATATCATTTATTACATTCTCAATGGTGATTCATGCACCATTTTTGACATGATGGAATTTTAATAGTCATTTCCTCATAAACATCATCGCAAAAACATACTTGAAAATCAATGCTTTTCTTCATTAGTATTTTGGGAATTCAACTCTATTCATGTGTATAATCATAATTTTTAATTTTTGTTTGGGTATAATTACATGATTATTCACCTCAACTCTTATGTATATAGGATTCTCATTTGGAAAATCATATTAATATACATGGTACCCAAGATTAAAATGGTTTTTTTATTAAGAAATTTTTCACAGTTAAATTTCTATTTACATGGGTGAACAACAATCATAAGAGAATTGTTAATAATTACGTCATGAAAAGCTCAAAATTCAGTTTTTTAATTACATAAAATCATCAAATTATATTTCAGTTTTCCCAAAATCACTCTGATCTCTAGGTTTATTTAGGGTGGATTATCTCTTATGTCTTAAAATAATAACAATCACACGCTTATCATGAATTTTATTATAATATGAAAAAAAAAATTAATGTATTGTTTCATAATTAAATATATCATGTGTTAAAAAGGAACAAATATATTAATATATTCAATAACTTATGAATCTATATGTATTAATCAAAATTATTATTCTTCATTTTCTTACTAATTTCTATTTACTAAATATTTTCAAATTCCTAATAATGTTTCATAAAGGTCTTTTGAATCTCAAAATCATATCCCCATTGAGCGTCTATATAGGTGTGAAGTCCATGTCCCACTGATTGTGAACCAAATAGAAGATTGTTTCAGTTCTAAACCAGCCTTTTTTGGGCAATATCTTATAGGAGAATCTTTTACACAACCACTTCCACATTTTAGTATCAAAACTAAGATTATGTTTCTATAAGAACCAAAAAATCTCTACTTTACTAAAACATCTGAATGTTACCATATAAATTTATTTATATCCTTGACATATCCTAAGGGTTTTTAATAAATCTCTCTTATATTAATCACCAAAATATTCAATGTTCCTTAAAATTACATAAACAGATATCGGTACATTTGGAATTATCATCAACCATAACTTATAAACACCAAAATTATAATTAAATATCATCCTAAACACTACTTTTATCTAATAAAAAATATGATTCCAACCATAACACCAGATTGATTATTCATTCTATGTAAATTAATTAAAAAAATTATATTACATTATATTCAATCCTAATACCATTTAATTTTAGATGTATAGAGAATTTGGAAAAATATTTTACTAGAATAACCCATGTTTTTGTAAACAAAATGACCATTATTCCCACAGTATTGTAAAAAACATAATCTATAATATAATTTCATAACCCAGATGCCTATAGTACTGGAACCCATATAGGTCACCACATGGCCCCAAGCATTCCTCCCTATACGTGAGAGGAAACTAACTAGAAGTGCGGGTCTAAGGAGGTGATACTGGGGAGACTATACCCTCATGATTAGACTTGTACAATAGTATATTAAATAATACATAATAATAAATAATGTAAGAAGTAATAAATGAATGAAAAAACAGTTGGAGAATAATATAATTTGAATAGTAAAATATTGAAAATAATATTACATACAATTCATGAAAGATTATATGGTGATACATAAACTAAGATAGCATAAATAGATAAGAGAACCTGATATAAGGAATTAAATGAATATAGAAAAAGAAAATATAATTCCCTAATGGAGAACTCCATGAGAATTCTCTACTCTAGCTCAGTCATGTTCTCCTAACTCTTAGGTATGAGTAAGACATTGCAATCAATAATTCTTGGTATTGTGAACATTTGATATTCTCAGGTACACTAGTAAAATGGTGGCCTAATTAGGGTGTGTGATAAAATCTCATTATGCCACCACCAATGATATATAATGATAAATACAACATGTTATTATAATTTAAATTATTTTATAGGTATAAATGATATAATTAAAAATACTTAAATAATAAATACTAGACTACTCATGTTCCTGCAGGACACATGGAAGTACTACCTACTTTGGCTCATGATTGGAATGAATGTTTGACTACTAGTTTTAAATATAGTAATATATAAATATTATTGTTATATATTTCATCCACCTATATAAACAAACTAAGTGTGGTCATAAGTGTCCATATACCTGTAATACTAGGTGCTAGCTAAAATTGGGGTATAACTAAGACATCTATAACTAGTCTAATGAGAATATAAGATTACACTACATGGAACATTCCCTATATGTCATAATGATTGGTATACTTCATTCTCATCTTTTGATATGGTTAGTCTGACATCAAGACAACACTTGAACAAGGTATGATGTGGGTCAATCCCAATATCCAATTTGTGTCCATGGTGTGAGATGTCATGCCTGACACCTAATGTAAGGGAGCGTGATATTTTCATGCTCAATTGAACCCTTACCATCATACCATATCCTTTATAATGTCTTAATAATATTTATATCACTCATAATGAAGAAAGACCTATCATGTGTCAATATCTCTAAGAAAAGATATATAAATAAGGCATATTCATATTTATAATATATCACATGAAGCAATACCACTCATGTGTCCCACAAGTCACATTCAATTTCATTTAATGAAGTACAATTTATAAGGAGTATTTAATATAATATGAAATAGATGGTGTGGCCCTTCCACCAATTATACCTCGATGAATTTCATTCATTAAATTCATTCAAATAAAGAATTTCCACCATGTTAAATCCATCCCATAGAACATCCAACCAAATCATTTTACTAAATCATGAAAAGTCATTTCATAAGGCCCAATGGGTATTTTAGAAGGCTGCATGTTCATAAAAGTAATTGCCTGCATTGTCAATTCCATGTTTAGTTTGGCCAAGAACATGGGGGAAACCATTTGTTCAATTAAGCATTCTCATTATAAGGGAATAATCAAATTAAAATCGAATATGAATTCTTAGGATGAGATTCAGGCATATAAACATTTAAATACAGGGGGTAAATCAACATGTAACTCCCAAGGGTAGTCCATAAATGAGATTGACCACCTATATACCACAATAAATGATGAAAAATAATTTGACATGGTAAAAGAATAAATTTAATGTAATGAAATAAATATAAATGGGGAACTCAAAAAATCCTTTGTGTAGAAAAATGAAAATTCTAAAAAACATGTGATACAAAGGTGAAAATGAAATGCCCACCTGCCTCATACTTATGATGACCTAATCATGCAATGTCAAGGCAGGATTTGGCCGAGTTTGTATGAATTCAACAAAATATACTTCCACCTATAACATGTATTGAATTAGATCACAAATATTTCAAAAAATATCATAATAAAAACTTGGAAGAGAATAAATATGATTTTATAGATTACTGATGAAGATACAATGTGAGAGATGGTGTTTGAATCAGGCTTCAGACTGAGGAGATATAGACATACCTAGGTTGGAGTGTTGGAGAACCCAACATGGAAATGGAGGATCTACATGCCACTAGAGGTGAAAAAAATAGAAAAAGGGAAAAATTATCATTAATGGTAAAAGGTCATTACACCCTAAAAACTAGGTCATGTGGTTTGGATTCACTATTTTCCAAATTGGGGGCCAACCATGTGGGTCCTGCTTCTTAGGAACCTCACCTTGGAAGGTTATGCCACATAGTCTTCCATAACTGTGCAATAATCAAGTGATTAAAAGTGATTTCATACTACCTATGTGACACTATTAATGTGGGATGGGTGCGTAGTTTGGGACCTTGTGTGCCACCCATGTGAGGCACCTCTATTGACTAGCTTCAGTTGCACAGTTTTCACTAGTGGGCCGTGAGTTTTCGGAAAAACTGTGCACCCTATCTAGTTCTTCCATTGTTTAGGTTTTCAGATCCTGATGATACCAAAACATTATTAAGTATGTAAGAAACCATTTGGGCCTTTAACCAAGACTAAAAACTAAACAATGGAGTGTTAAAACTCTCGTAATTATGTTTTGAACATCAGTTCAAAGAACGACCTATCTGCTAAATGCCAAAATTGAAATTCCCTCGGAATTATACCTTGGCTCAAAAATTGAGTCATTACAACCTCCCCACCTTAGAACATCTCATCCCTAATAATCCGTGGGGAACAAAAACACCTCCTGACCTAAAAGGGTCATGAATTATTTTTTAAATTATTTTGTTGTGTTTTTAATGCCCAACTCACCTCCAAACATTTACTTAGGAATACTTCACATAATCCATGAAAACCTGAGTTGACTCCCATCTTTCAACTGAAACATAGATATGGTACTTATCCAATTGCATTTATCTAGATACATTATCATGTCATCATCTCATTGGTCGTATGGCTGTTGGTGCCCCCCAACATTGGTTTTAACACAAAATGAACCAATTCAGGGCCATGGTACCTCCACCATCGGAATTTCAATACAAAGCATGCCTCTAAGAAATCTAGAGATTCTCCACACATGATATCTTCATTTGAGTAAACCCAATTACATCCAAGGTCGTATTTGGGACCTCACAATAAAGACACTATTGAATCCTAATCGACCTCACATAAATTAGATGTGTTATATTTCTTAGAATACAATCTCGACCCTTAAACCACACTCTCATTAACCCTACAATGCAAATTAAAATATTTCCATACGATCATACATATAGAATAACAGGGATGAAAACTCAATCCACCTCCAGATTAACATTCTTCTAAAACATAGCATAAAATGTTAGTGTAACTCAAACTAAAACAAAATTCCTTCCTCCATGGAATCTCACATTTACCATGAACTAGTTCTTTGAAACCCAGAACCATAATCCGATGAGGTTCCTTGGTAATACCATCACCTGTTCATTTAATATGTCATGCCTTAGCACAAAAAAATGGTGCAACCTAGATCCGGGCCACTAGAATCATCACCCATTAAAATTATCCCAAGAGCCAAACAACAAGTCTAGGATAACCATGGAATCATCAAAATTGAGTCTAAGTATCAGATCAATGGTGGTCTATACTCCTTATTTACAAGTGACACATTTTAAAAAGTCCAAGATATCCACATTGAATAATTGAATAATCCTAGAGAATCATCCACCTAGTGGTTATGTCAATGTAAAAAAGTTTGTAGTATGTGAGTCTATTCAAGGAGTTCCTGCACGAAAACCCAATTATAACTCAGTACTTACCATGACTTGATAAAAACCATGGGTCAAGTGCATAACTCAGATAATTTCTGATTATTGGAATAGAAAAAAAAAATCTCTATTTATAAAATACTATCACTTAGTGCTTCCTGAAATATATCATGATAGGGGAAATGATCATCTCTTAATGAAGAGTAAATTAAGAGGATATTGATGATTATAAATAATATTCGACACACTTCCATCATTTCCAAGATGATTTTCTTGGTAATCATTCCAAAAACCATACCCAATTATTTGGAATAAGAACAGTTAAACCACTAATGGATTGATTCTTAGAATAATCTCATCTTCACCTACTAACATATCGTCATTAACTTATCACAATCCTTTACTACCCTAGGAATCTTTTAGTCACTCAACCTTAACCACAAAATCCCATTAATGAATAAGGATGTTTTCTATGGATGAATACATATCCAACCACATCAACATCACACTACATAAGAGAAACCTATACAATTCAAAAGTTCACAAGCCTCATGGGAAATCAAAAAATTCCAACCATGTTAAATGGTCCTTTTTGGTTTTATTCCTTCGAATTGGAAGGAAACACGTTCACTAGAACTGACACAATGGTACCCAATTTAAGAGTGTCCTAGTTGTCAAATAGGAATGATATAGTAGAAAATCATAATCATTTTTTTGTTAAACTCACATTAAATGAATGAGTGACACTTCTCTGAGACAATATCAGAAATGCCATAACATTTCACAAGGATGCCCAAACCAATATAACTAGCATGTCATAAATCTTTATTCTCATGTAACACCATCACAGGCATTGGGATGAATTTTTTTTCCTTTAACTCGCAATTTTCTCTAGTACAGATATGACAGGGGAACATACTCAGTAGCTGAAGGCTCAACTATTTCACTAAACTAAACCTATTCATTATAACCCTTAACGACAAGACACGTATTTCTTATATGAACACACTACCCCGATGTTTCATAAGAAATATGAAACAAACTCAATATTATCCATAGGATACCTCTATGAATCAAAGTATCAATTGGTTTGTACACAAGATTTATTCTTGATTCATACTTCCCTATACAACCATTATCTTAGATGATGACATACCATAACTGAGGAAGAAGAGAGGGTCATAGGACCTATAAAGTGGTAAACCATTACCTAGGGATTTCTAACTTCCTAAAACTATTTATTACTTGATGATCACACCCATAACAAGGGTCAAGGATTCCACAAACACCCATCTAATCAATAGTGTATTTAAAAGCTAGGATTCCAACTATGAAAAATAAAACATGGGAAACACCAAATGTTAAAAATCTTAAATCATTTAGCATGGGATTTATTCTCTAAGGGGGGTACATACCTCAGGTGAGCCCCCACAAAAGAATAAATGTCATCCCAAAAACTATGTCATACCAAAAAGGTTTCACTAGGCCATATTCATATCATTTATTCCCTTTTTAAAAAGGAGAAAGAACAATAGAAAATGATCTTATTTATGTTCTATAGAAACTCAATGGAATGTTTAGACTACCCTTACATGAGTGTTTAATCTAATATTAACACCTAAGGTTACCATTCAACTATTTACATTGATTCACATTCAATATTAAAATATTTTGAAAATAAAAAAAGGAACATTAAGTACCAATTATAAAAATACCCTTGAAATAGAAAAGGTGACCAATGACAGTGTTGTTAATCAAACATGGGTTCATTGTAATGAAAACCCATAGAATTTTCATAATTATTAAAAATTAAAAACTTGAATTATGAATTATCTCATAAGAAATATTCCCCAATTGACCTACTTGATTTCGGTAAAAAATTTAGGAAGTTAAAAATATGGATCTTCATCCACATGTGTTAAAGTAATAATCCTTTATAGAGGAAACCAATTGATTTTAGATCCAAATTAAAAAAGCATTAAAAATTATAACCATTTCAAAATATATTGTGGTCGTATATAATGGTTCACTTATATTGGTTTCCACATACTAATATATAATTTTCCCATACACATTATAGACTCTAGACTAGTACACAACTAATTGAAACCAGTTCACTTGAAATTTTAAACATTATGAGCTTCTGCATTTTAATAGTGTCTATATATACATACTAGTTCAAAATATGGTTTGAATATAATTTTCACCTTTTTCTAAATATAACCCTATCATACACCTTAAATTTTAAAACTAGTTCTCATTTAATCTCAACCAATAAATTTATCCCATGCAACTAGTCACATATCATTAAAAATACTAGGCATGATATTACATGAAATAAACACATAGAAACATTCCATGAAGCACAAAAGCACAATACCAAGGCATGACATGATAAATAATCAAAAAACATGGCATACAATAAACTAAACATGTAAGTCTATTAATATGATAAATAAACCAAAAATAATGTTATATAAATAGGAATACTAATAAATACAAGGCATGGGAGAAACTCAAGGAAGAACATCATAATCAGTAGGTAGACTAAAAATGAAACTACATGAAATGGAATTAGCATGGAATGTGAATTACTATGTGACTATAATGATGCATGTCATGCTAATTCCCTTATGTACCAGTTTAAGGGTAAAATTCCCTAAATATCATAAATCAATAAGAAAAAAAAATTAGAGTAGTCACTCAAGGTTAAATATTAATAAATTATAAGAGTAAACAACATGAGAAAAAACCCCATCCTTGGACACTAGGACATTTCCGCATACATGGGTTAATCATGTATATGAACAACTGTTTACTAAGTGTCGACACATTCCAGGGATCCTATCTACCATCTAAAAATAGTTATACAATTGAAAACCCATCATTGATACCACATTGTAATGTCCTGACCTGGTTGACTATAAAACTTGAAGTCGAATTGGTCTCCACGTGGACTCAAGTGCACCTCCCCATTTTTTAGAGGCTACCAACTAGAAAATAGGGCCTAATATTGTGATTTTGGGGAGACTATGCAATCAAGATCTAACTAGAACAATGGTATATTAAATAATAAATAACAAAAAAAGTATAAAATCATTAATAAATGAATGAAAATGAAGTGGAATAATAATATAAACTAAATAATAAAAGACGGTCCATGCCAATGTGAATAATGAATGAAAGTCCAGATGGTGATATGTAAACTATTATAGCAGAAATAAAGTAGGAAACATGATATAAGAAAACATGAAAACACAAAATAGAAAATATAAATCCATGATGATGAACTTGATAAGAATCTTGAGCTCCATCTCAGTCCTATGCTCCTAATTCCTAAGTACAAACAATATATCACAATCAATAATATATGGTCCTATGAACGTGATATTATCATAGGTACCCTAGGGCATTTGGGTCTCAAGTAGGGAGTGAGTTAAAATCCAAGTACGCCCCCACCAATGATGTCTATAGAGCAGCACATGATTATAATGTAAATAAGTATATAGTTATAAATGAAAAAATAAACAGTACTGAAATAACAAATAACATCCCACTAAGTTTCATTTAAGACACATGGAGGCTCTACCTGCTTCGGCATGCAATCATAAAGAACGTCATACGATTAATTATATATATTGTATTAATATATATAAATTGTAATATATTAAAATCACCTATATAAGCAAAGTATGTTCAAACATAAGTGGTCATATACCTTGAATACTAAGTGCTGGATGGACCCAGACAATACTCAGATATCCATAAATAGTCTAACAAGCATATAATATCAAGCTACATGGTACTTTCCCTAAATATCATAATGAGTGGGATGCTTCATTATCATCACATGATATTTTGTGTGTTCCATCATATCAATTCCCAAACAAGGGAAAAGCTGTGTCAATCCCAATGTTCAACTAATGTTAATGGTGTGACATGTAATTCCCAACACCCGATGTTGGGGAGAATGATAATGTCATGTTAAACTGCACCCTCTCCCTTATACCACATCCTTTATAAAGGTGTAATCATAATTATGTCACTTAGCCTGAGTAAATACCTTTCATGTGTCATGTTATAAAATTCCAAATATATAAATAAGGAATATTATTGTATATAATATAACACATGAGGAAATACCATTTATGTTACCAATTTTTCATGTTCAATTTCATTTAATGTAATACTGTTTGCAAGGAAAATTTAATATAGCAGGAAGTATATGGAGTGGTGTTACCAACCTTTATAACTCAATGAATTCCATTAATTAAATTCATTAATTTAAAAATCTTACACCACATTAAATACATTCTATATAACTTCTAACCCATTTATTTTAATAATTCATGAAAAGTCAATTTATAAGGCTCACTCGGTCTTATAGAACAATACATGGTCAAAATGGGAATTGCCTACATGTTCAATTCCATGTATAGGTTGGGAAAGCACATTGGATATTCCCTTTTTCAATTAAGCATTCACGTTGAAAGGGAAAAATCAATTTAAATGATAATCTAAATGATTAGTTAGTGATCCGATAATATACACATTTAACTAGAAGGGGAAAATCCACTTGGTGCACCAAAGTGGAGTTAATAATTGAGATCAAAACTCTAAAACCACTAAACAATTATCAAAATGCATGTAACAAGGTACAAGTATCAATTTAACATGAATAACATAATATACATAGGGAGATAGGGAAAATATAGCATGAATCACAATGAAATAGATAGAAAACATCATTATTCATAGGGAAAAAAGAAGAATCCACCTACCTTGTACATAGGAAGATTTTATCATCAAAATAAAATTCCAAATTTAGTCTAGATTAGAAAAATATAAGTAACAGTAATATAACCTGAAAATAAGGTTAATTATCTCGAATAAAATAGTGAAATAGGTCAAAAGAGAAATATAGAATATAACTAAGAGGATTTTATAGCTTACTAATGTATATCCAACCTAACTGATGACAATCAAATCAGACTTCATATAGAGGAGAAATAGCTATCCATATGTTAGAGAGGAGGAGAGAACAATGTGTTAAGGGAGGAGATATGTGCCTTTGGGGAAGAATAATAAATTTTAAAATTAGTTTTAAACCTTATTAAGTTAAAAATGGCCTCTTTACAATCAAAATTAGAAACATGGTTCAGCCGCACAGTTTTCCAAACCACGCACCAACAGTGTGGCTCATGCTAGTTAGGAACCGGACCTTCACAGTTTTGTGAGTCATAGTTTAACATAATCATCCACCAACCATATGATTTAAAGTTCAAGAATACTAATTATCTATAATTATTCATAAGGAGTAGTGCACATGGTTTTGGATTCCATGCATAGCATGTGAAAGGAACTTCTACTCACATGATGCAGCCACATAGTTTTCTTAGGGGGGATGCACATATTTAGACATGCCATATACCCTGTCCAGTTCTTTCCATTTTCAAATTTTAGAGCCTGAAACTATTGAAACATGAGAGACAACCCATGGAATCTCTTCAGTTTATAACCTATAATAAAAAATAATTTGATGTGTTCCAACTCTTAGAATAACATTATGAATCTCGGTTCAAAGAACGAATTGTCCACTAAAAATAAAAAATAAAACTCTCTTTATAATTACACATTGGATCAAAACACATGTTGTTACACCTAATGATACTTTAAAATCCAAAAAAATAATAATTACAACAATATTTTCATCTTGAAACAGATTATTTATTATATTTCATTATATCCTAGGAAATCAAAACATAAGAAATATTTTACCTGAAAATCCCAGTATGTTTAAGCATAAGAAATAAACAGTATAGTTCAAATGTGAGAATAACATGGACATATAGTAATGAGAACATAATCAATGATCATGAAAACAAAATATATTTTTCATATCCAATAAAACATGGATTCACAATCCATGAATCATTGAATTATTTAATTAGAATAAGTAAATATATGTCATGACATTGTTGGTAGATGATTAGTCATAACATGAGAACATGAACATAAGAACATTGACATAGGTATACAAGTAATAATGTAATCATAATAACTTATGGGGTATCAGGATCAATGTTAAATTAAAAACATCATGATTGTGTATAAATTATTCATAATATATAAATGTTGTGATAACACAATCACGAGTAATTTGAAATCATATACTCCATGTTCTTCAATATGGTGTTGTAAAATCATATTTCCAAGGTTATTCTGCAAGGTCTCATAATACATTACCAAAGAAATCGTCCAAGGTATCAGGACCATTTATTCTCTATAGATTAACACCTTAACCAATACACTAGAACTATATTAGGTTTCTTCCATCTTATTAAAAAGGTTCATTCATCATATAATCATAGAATATTAGTAATTAAATCAACCATGAATCATAATCTTATTATCATTCTAGATTAATTCAATAACCAATGTATAAGAGTTATATCAAGAATCACCCATCATATGTCTATAATAATGTTCTCCATATCAATCAAATATTATAATAATATTCCAAAATAACACATGAGCAAAATATGTTGGTCTAAAACTTGTAAGTATCTAATAAATAGATGAAGGTTTTTATATGGGTACAATTTCAGGATATTTAATTAGGTATTCCCAATAGTAAAATATGATATAGAAAATAAATGAATACTTTGGTATCATGAAATATGATCATAATAGATTTTGTAATGGGATCAATGATAGATAATGATAGTATCACAACAATAAATAATTATTTGGAAGGTAACATATTCTTTAATAATTGATTGAAGAATCATCACATAATAATAAAAAGGAATATAATATTAAAATATTACATGAAAAATGAAGGAATGAATTTAGTAGCATAGAAACATTATTAGAGGATTGGAGAATGGGATTAATGGGAAATAAGGGTAGTCTCTAATTAATATTAAATAATTTATATAGTAATTTATTTAATATAAAAAAATAGAAGGAAAATCATATAGAAAAAAGTAATATTACTATATAAGTGAATGAATTAAAAATATGATGGAAAAAATAAAGGATTGGTCTCAACAACATGATATAAACAAAAAAAATATTATTAGATGGGAATATTGAGAAATTATTATTATATCTCATCAATAATGAATCAAAAAGATAGTAAAGGAATGAATATTAATACATGGGTTCATATTTTTCTGTAGACAAAAAGGAATTATCACTATGTAAGTGATTCAATTGATAATGGTAGGTAGATAGTCAAGGTGTAATTACAGCATCATGTTGGAAATACAAAACAAATTATAAATTGGTATTAATGAATGTGAAGTGTAGTTTTTATAAATAAATAATCATTTGAATAGAAAATGATTTGTTATGTATAAACACCAACTCCAGTATCCCATAGCTAGTGTCTATTTAATTTAATTGGTATAAGATACATAGAGCCACATCCATACTGACCGAACAGTTTAATAGTCCTAAATAACAAGAGACAAAGACGATCATCATATTACATTTAAAATATAATATACATAGTATAAAAAAATTATTACACCATTTATATTAATAATAATATCATTCATTATATCCTTGAGAAATTAAAACAAATAATGAGTGATTTCAGATTATTAGTATGAGTTATGTATAGTAGGGGATATCATGAGTAAATAAGGAAAAATAAATATTAAAAGGTAAAAAACTAAAAAAAATCCCTTTAATAAGTACCATAATATCAAAATTGATCGATGGATATTATAACTTCATTAATATCATGGAATTTTTTAACTAAATTCTCAATGAAGGAGTGAATAATATTTTTTTTCATGATATCTATATCGTGAAATCATTATGATAAGATATATTAATATATGCATAGGTATACACTAGAGACCAATTTAAGTCCTCTAAATTATTTTTCTCATGATACATGTCATTTTATTTAGTGGATATCTATAATATGGAACCACATTTCACTACCTATTTATTTCATTCCTCGTATATTGAATGATAATCTCAATTCATAAACTATATATATTATCAAAAATTACTATATTGAGTAAAGGATATTGATGTTTAAATATTTTTCCCAATCAATAAAATAAATATCAAAATAAATCAAATATATTTATAAATTATATATATATATATTATGTGCTTGGGGTATAATTATAGTAAAGAAACTCACACTACACACACAAGATATAAAGTTAGGCCATAACCCCCCCCCCCCCGAGTTATAGCCCACCCATCCAGAATAATTTTATTTAGTACATGACCCAAAAGCCCATTGGACATGAAGCTCATTACATGGACCTGAGGCCCACAAACTGGCATGAATTCCAAGTTCAGCGACATGCTTGCATCATGTTAGCATCATCATTTTTGTATGTCATGCATGTGTCACAACCTATAAGTTTCATGCATGTGTCACCGCTTTCTAGTAGAAATTTTCTCCCACCAAAATTTAAACCCGAGTCTGGTGCAGGATTATGGAGGGCCTTTACCACATATGTAAGCCCCCAACTGCAAACTAGTATAAGGGTAATGAGGTATAGGTGAGGCATTTCTCCATCTATGTGCCACACATCCCCAACAAGTCCCAAGGTATCTATCCATGGGATTGGGCTAGTTCTCAACATGGTAGAAGATTTAGGAGTAATTATTAAAGGCATATTAGAAATATTTATAAATTATACATGGTTTATTAAATAAATATATCAATGATGGATACTTATGAGATATGTATTTTCCCATCACAAAAATTGGAAGAAAGTGAATGTTTCAAGAGAAATTTATTGACCTTGAAAATTAACATAGATAAAACATAACCTTCCATTAATCAAAAATATAGGATTTGATATAAATAAATTTCTTTTAGAGAATAAAATAATATGAATGAGAAAAAATAAAATAAAATTTATTTAATGAGTTTTAATTGTATAATTTTTTCCAACCAAAATGAGGATGTGACACCCACCATTTTATTATGGATGGTTGAATATGGTTTCACACTTATTTACATAAGGATTCCCATTTAGTTTCATAATGGATACTCTAAATGGATCAAATGTATATAATGAAAAAAACATACATTCCAAAGGAATATGATCAATGCGGTGTTAATCCCAATGACACTTAATAACTCACATTGATAAAGATAATTGGAGGTCGAGCTCATCACACCGAATTTGGAGAATTATATCCCACATTGGGACTCTCATATTGTTTTCATATATGTTCATAAATATTTCATTAATCCTGATATGGGACTGCTTACCCTAAAATAATGATCGGGTGTTGAATCCTTAGACATGTGTGATGGTGTTCTATTGATGAAATTATCTTTATGATTCATATATTATCAATAAAAATTATTTTCTTTCTTAACAATGAATAAATAATTATTAGTTGAAGGAATATGATTTAGCATAATTGAGTTTACTACCATCCACGAAGGCATTTTTTGTCCAAGGATTGGGATTTACCCTCTAGGTTTCATCTAGCATATCAAATGTGATCAGGGGTCAAAATACATGTATTTTATATATGGAAATGTTGCTCAGTTTTAAATTATGTGGAAAGGAAGTGTATGATAGAATTTAATTTATGGGTGTGGATATCAAGACATAGAAAGACATCTTACACATCCTATTTATAATAGGAATAATGTTGTTATAGTCCTGTGTATCCATATTTTACTGATGAGTGGGTAAATCTAATGAAGACTTGTGATGTTTTTCCCTTTGGTATATGGATTATAGAGTATTATAACATGATGGGTGTCTATGTATGGAGGAATTTATATCATGTTGTTGTTTTGATACCTATTTTACTCTAATCCCAAATTATCCCTGGTCAATGTGAGAAACTAGAGGTTGTATGTAATGTCCCACTAATTCTTATTGGCTTGAGAGTCCAATGAGTCATTACATTGCCTTAAGTTACATCCAAAAGATGCCGAAGGCTGTAAATAAATGACTAAGGGTTTCAAAAACAAGTGGGGGAAATTTACCCTTTAAAAATAAATTAACAATCCAACCACCAAACCAGTCACTGATGATTCATGAACAAGAAAGACAACTAAACAACTTCATGCATCTCAAAACCACACCAAAGTGTACAACAGTGGAAGACCAAACAAGTATCAAAGTACATAGAGGATAATAACTAAATACCCTAAAAAGATACAATACTTCATTCTCCACAAGCTACAAGCTCCAAAATCACTGAATATCCAAAACATCACGAGGTTTTGCTAAACATGTGTGAAATATTACCTTTTCCCCTATCCTAGAAGATAGCATATGAAAAAGAACCAAAGTTCCAAAGTAGGGGTGAGTATAAAACTCAGTAGCTTTTCCCCATTGACTTCCCTAATCAAAAAACTATGATAGAATATTTATCAACAATTACATAAAATATTTTATACCACAAACATTTTCTCAAAACAGTTTATAACAAAATATAAACAAGTTTCCCAAACCATTTGTAACCAAAATCATACAAGTGAAATTGAAACCAATTTTTCCAACAAGTTGTTTTCTAGAAAAATAACTAAACAAAACCTAAAAAAAATTCCCAATATCCCTTTTTGGAATACCCAACCATTCCACAAACCCATGAAACCAACCACACATGCTTTGTTATGATATTTCTATACTCATGAGTGGTTTCTCATCAATCTACCAAGTCGTCACAATGTAATTGTTTATCATGTGACATTAAACCTTTTGGCACTGATTATAAGGTCATATTTCAACCAATACCCATATATGAAACTATAACACACACCACATATTCCCAATGATCATTCCAAAACATCCCTTTCAATAAAAACACCTTTTTATTGAAACTCGTTTTCATCAAAACCATTTCAATTCCAAAATATTTTGAGTTCAAACCATTCCAAAAAAACACCATTTTTATTGAAAATCATTTCCATTGAAAACCCCCTTTTAATCAACCATTTAGAAATTACATAAAATTTATAATTTAAAATTATCATTTTAAATTCAAGAAACTAAACCCCTTTACACAAAATTTCAACAAGATCACGCAATTTCAAAAAAAACATAAATCATCACTAAAGAAGACTTATTTCATAGATTTCACAATGAATTTCATTTAAATAAACCAATTTGAATCTAATACAATCAGTTATAGAAAGATGAGTCGAGAGAGAATCCTCCTACCTGAAAGGTTTTGACAAAAAACCCCAACAAACGAAGAACACACAACAAAACTGGGTTGATTCTCCAAGAACTCGCCTTAGATATCTTCTCCTAGAAATATCTAGACCAAAATCATAATATTTTTCATCTAAACACCTAGATCTACCCATAACGGGTGTAGATTTAAGAAACCAAGGGAATAGGAGAAGTAGATCTAAGTAGATCTAAGAAACCGATCAGGAATGATCACATACCTCAAGAATACAGCTTTGATTCACCACGGGAAGCCTTTGGATCACCTTCAGATCGATGGGAGAACCTTATATGGAATTAAGAGAAGAAAAATCCTGAGTAATGTATTCTTAGGAGAAAAAATGACCCACTTGAAGGCAAAAATGTGTGTGATACACGTTTTTAGGATCTTACTTAAACCATCTGCACGGTTAGTTCACATAGTTAGATAATATGTGCGCTAACCATACCTTAGATACTACCTATAAAGACCCTCGCATGGATTCCTTGCATTTTCTACCTAATCGTGCTCCAACCATGCTGGTGCCACTTTCTCAAGAGGATCAATTTTTCATAGTTATACAAACTATGTGTCGCCCATGAAACTTCCATTTTTTTCCTCGAAACTACATCCAAAGTTCTCCCAACTCTCATATTCATCATCTTAAACATTATAACCCTAAAAATCCTAAATTAAGGGTTACATACCAGAAACTGGGGTACTAAATTCTCCCCACCATTGGTCTTTCCATCTTCAGAAAGTAGAAAACATGAGCTGCCTTGAAATATTGTTGGACATGGCTCTTTTATTTCCTTCTCATGTTCTCAAGTCTCTTCTTGAATCTAACCATGTTTCCATAAAACCCACACTAGACCGATTCTTTTTTCCATGAAAGGATTTCTCTTTCCTATCCACAATTCATACTGGAATACGTATCAACGAAGCATCTGGATCTTGAACAACGTGATACCATTTGATCTCATGGTCAGGATCAGGCTGGTACTTTGTCAATCGAGATACATGGAAAACATTATGCACTGAATTGAACCACAGTGGTAATGCCAACCTAAATTCTCCCTCTCCAACACATTCTAGTATCTTGAAACGGCCTATTTATCAAGGAGATATATTTCCGTACTTCCATAAATGATTATGTCCATGTCATGGAGAGATCCTCAAGAACACATGATTACTCACAGAAAACGAAAATGGCGTTCAATGGTGATCTGCATAAGATTTCTGATGACTTTGAGCCATCTTCATCCTTTTTATGATCAATTTTATATTCTCCATTATTTATTGGTCAATGATCGACCCAACTAGTGATGTTTCACCATTTTCCACCCAACATAGTAGAGAACGAAAAGGACGCCCCTATAGTTCCTCAAACAAAGCCATGTGTATCGAGGCCTGATAGTTGTTATTCTATAAGAACTCCACTAAGGGTATATGTTCCTCCCATGAGCCACTAGAATCCATTACACAAGACCACAACATGTATTCCAACATTTTTATCGGTCGCTCGGATTTCCCATCCATTTGTGGATGATATTCCATCCTCAAAGTCAACTGAGTCCCAAGGGCTTGTTGTAAGGATTTCTAGAAATGAGATGTGAACCTCGGATCTCTATATGATACTATTGAAAGTAGTAATCCATGCCTCCTTACCCCTTCTCATATATTGATTTTTTACATATGCTCCACCATATGAGTTTCATGAATTTTTATGAAATGAGCTGAATTGGTAAGCTGATCCACTATCACCCAAAATAGCATTGTGTTTTCAAACTATTCATGGAAGACTTATAACGAAATCCATTGCTATATGCTCCCATTTCCATATTGGGATAGGTTAAGATTGCTACATACCGGCTGGTCTCTAATGCTCTTCTTTAACTTGCTGACAAGTTGATCACCACGAGGCAAACTCGACCACCTTCCTTTTCAGGTTGTTCCACAAAAATTGTACCCTTAACACCTTACACATATTCTATGTGTCTGTATGTATAGCACATATCGAGTGGTGGTGAGAATGAAGTAGTTGTTCCTGAAAGGACATTGGTACAACCAACTAATCTCTAAAACACTAAACTAAACTCCCATCAAGTTTCCAGCCCTCAAATGGCCTCTCCACCATTGAGTTGTGAACTCACAATTAGACATTTTTCATTAGATGTTTGTGCTTCTTTGACCATTTTTACCAAATCAGGGACAGATGTAAATGAAAATAAAACTGCAACATCACCTCGTTATTCACATACCATATGCATGTCGACTAGGACTGACATCAATTCCCATTCCTCTAATGCTCTGTTCACCAACTGAGCATGTGACTTTCTACTCAATGCATCCACCACCAAATTTCATTTCCCCAGTGTATACATCAAGTCAAAGTAAAACATTTGGAGATACTCCATCCATATCCTTTGCCTCAAATTCAAATCTCATTGTGGTAAAATTTGTTTCAAGATTTTGGGATCCATGAACACAGTAAATTTCTCACCAAAGAGATAATGTCACCAGGTCTTCAAATCTTGGATGACAACAGCTAAATCAAAATTGTGTGTTGGGTAATTCTTCTCATGCACCCTCAATTTTATGGAACCATTAGAAACCACATGGTCTCCTTTCATGAGAACAAATCCCAAACCTGATCCTAAAGAATCATAGTACACCACATACCCATGTACTAATTCCAGAAAGATAAATATAGGTTCCAATGTAATATGGAATTTTAGTTCCTGGAAAGATTTCTATAATTCCTCTGTCCATTGGAATGGAGAATTCTTATTTGTCAAAGCTTTCATTAGCGAAGCTAATCATGAGAAGTCACGCACAAAGTGTCATTAGTAACCAGCTAGACCAATAAAAATGTGTATCTCGAAAACATTCTTCGGTGGTTTCCAGGAGATAATAGCGTCCATTTTTTCAGGATCAACAGAAACACCCTTCTCATAAATTTCATGGCCAAGGAAACATAATTTCTATATCCAAAAATAAAACTTTGATAATTTGGCTTAGAGATGGTGATCTCTCAATATTTTTAATACTATTTCCAGGTGCTCCTCATGGTCATCCCTTGTCTTTGAATACACCAAAATGTCATCCACAAACACCACAACAAAAGATTCCATATTTTTTTGAAATACCCGATTCAAAAAATCCATGAAGACCACTGGTGCATTCATTAGACCAAAAGGCAATACTATATATTCATAGTGGCCATATCTACTACTAAATACTGCCTTTGGAATATCTTCCTTATGAACTCACAATTAGTGATATCCTGGTCGCAAGTCAATCTTGGAGAACCATTGAGCTCCCCTTAATTGATTGAACATATCATCAATGTGGGGAAGTGGATATCTATTCATTATCATAACTCGGTTAAGATTATGATAATCAACACACAGCCGAAGAGTTCCATCTACTTTCTTCATGAACAAAATTGGTGCTGCCCATGGAGACATACTTCATCAAATGAAACCCTTTCTTTCTAACTCCTCTAATTATAAATTCAATTCTCATAATTCTATTTGGGCTATCCTATAATATGGAAGGGAAATACAACTGGTCCCTAGAAGGAGATCAATCATAAACTCCACTACCCTTATAGGTTGAAACCCTGAGAAGTTCTAGGGAAATACATCTAGAAAACAATTCAAAACTGCTAGAAAACTAATTCCCTCGATCTCATCCATTGATTATGAATTCAATTTTGCTAACTAGTAAGAGATCGTTCCCACCATTGGTGGAACCATGCTCTTTTCGCCTTTATTTACTATCCTATCTCCACTGAAGATATGCTTGATGCCATCCTCAGTCATGAAACTCAATATTCTTCTATACCAGTTGATGTGAGACTTAAACATTTTCAACCAATCCATACATAGGATTACATCATAGACATTCATGTCCAACGCCAATAAGTCTCATTTTATCTCAACTCCATCAACAGTTATAGCACACATTCGACGCACAAAGGCTTTACATTCTCTATCACTGAGAGGAGTTTGCAGTTTTAATATATAAGGCATCATCTACATCTTTAAAAATGGAAAATCACAATCATGGAAAGAAATGAAATAATTTTATGCAACATTATCTAAGAGAAATTGAACAATGGTATAATTTAAAATAATCATACCTCTCACCGTAGATGGTCTTTCTTGATCATCAGAAATCATCTCCTCAACTCTATACAATTGCTTCGTCGCTACATTGTTCTCCTTGTTTTTGTGCTGAGATTGTCTTGGTTGAGGATTCATGGTATTTCTAGAATCACCATGATAAGCTCTACTCTGATGATGAAACTAATTCTGTTATCCTTTCCCTATCGAAGCATACGATGCTTGTGATACTTGATAATTATCTCGAGCATTATACCTTGGATCACTACAACAATAGAGCTGAAGATTTCCTATATTGTTGAAATTATGAAATTCTCTATATTGTTCCACACACTCTCACTTTATGTGGTCAAGCGAACCAAATTGAAAACAACCAGCTTTGCTCTAGGGTCGTGGTGGATGGTTCGCTGATTTAGCCATCTGATTTTGATTTCCACTTTCACCTTAAAATTAGGTGTCCCTTTTCAGCTTGTTCCTAGCGGTTGAGTTCCCACTATTTTATATAGGTATCATCATAACTCCTCTCATAGATCATGAGATATCACATTCATCCATAGTCGCTCTATTCACCATCTCTGTATAATCCATAATACAGAGCACTGTAATCTTTGATCGAATCTCTTATCATAGCCCTGATTCGAAGATGTGTTCATTCAAAGATTCACTTTGGGGAACCTCTGGTGAAAAAAGGACTAAATTCATGAATTTAACTGCATACTCTTTGACAAAGAGACTCTCTTGTTTTAGGCTAGAAAATCTTGTTGTTTTATGGATCTTGAACATGTGAGGATTGAATTTTTTTTTGGACAATTTTTCAAAATCTTCCCATGTAAGGCCTTCATCCAATTTAGCTTCCACTACTAAATCCCACCAATGGCATGCAATATCCTTGAGAATATACATTTACAGCTTGGCCTTTATCTCTACTGGTGTGTCAATGAAGTTGAAGATATGATTCATCCTACTCATCCACACCTCCTCTTTCTCAGGTTCAGAATCACGGTGGAAGTTAGGGGGATTCTGCTTCATGAACTGTATTGTATAATCCACTTGCCTTGGCTCATTCCTCTAGTTCCCTATTCCCACAGCTTGAAATTCTTGGAAAATACTCTGAAACAGCCCTTGGTTCACACATGGTTCAGGTGAAACCACATTCTCTGCTGCTTCTTCAGGTTGGTTTCGACGATGCCTACTAGGTGCCATTTTATAAACCAACAACAAACTCCATCAATCTCACCCTCTAGCAACTGATGGCTTAGCATTTCAAATTCTATCACATCAACTATCACAAAATTATTTTTGAAAACAACATTTTTTACATGTTCAAACATTTTTTTAAACATTCAACATTATTTTGAAAATTAAACCATTTTCAAAATACCATATGCATTCCCTTTTTCAGAATCTTTCATTTGAAAAAAAACAATTCCACACATTATCAAAACTCAATAGTTTTTTACAACATGAATCATTCCTCGAAATGATGTATGCACTCCTAGTGTGAATTAATTCCTCTACAATGAATGTCATTCTCAACTCATTAGCTAAACCTATGACAATGAGATTCCTATATCCTGGAAGTGTCTCTAAAAACTTATGTACCCAACTCCCTAGTAACTTGAAGTTCAGCATAAAATGGTTAGCTACGTCCTTTTATGTTATACATTTCAAGTTCTGACAATCCTACTCTTGTCTAAGATATCATCACAATGGATAGACAATAAGGAATTTCAACTCCAAGACCAAGAACACTGATAACTACTTATTAGGAAAGGACAGAAAAAGCTGATATCATTTGTACCACCAAGGAATGACCAGACTGATACTATTTGTCATGACCCGCTAATTCTCATTGGCTTGAGAGTCCAATGATCCATTAATTGGCCTTAAGCAACATCCCCAAGATTCTAAAGGCTGGAAATAAATGGAGAAGGGTTTCAAATACAAGTGGGAGATGATTTAACCTTTAAGAAATAAATTAACAAGCCAAACACCAAACTATTCACTGATGATTCATGAACAAGAAAGACAACTAAACAACTTCATGTATCTCAAAACCACACCAAAGTGAACAACAATGAAAGACCAAACAAGTATAAAAATACAAAGTGGATAACAACTAAATACCCTCAAAAGATTACAAGACTTCATGCTCCAAAATATCTAAGATCCGTAATAACTGAATATCCCAAACATCACGAGGTAGTGCTAAATATATGTGAAACATTACCTTTGCCCCTATCCATGAAGATAACATCTGAAAAATCACCAAAGTTCCAAAGAAGGGGTGAGTATAAAACTAAGTAGGTTTTCCCCCATTGACTTGCCTACTCATGCCACTAGGATAGAAGAGTTGGAATCATTTACATAAACCAGTTTATACCAAACATTTTCTCAAAATAGTTTATAATAAAATATAAAAAAGTTTTCAAAACCATTTGTAACCAAAATCATACAAGCACCATTGAAACCAATTTTTCAAATAAGTTATTTTTCTAGAAACATAGCTAAAAAACCTTAAAACCATTTCACAATAAAAAATTTTGGGATATCCAACCATTCCATAAACCCATGAAACCAACCATACATGCTATGTTATGATAGTTCCATACTCATTAGTGGTTTCTCATCGATCTACCAAGTCATCACAGGGTAATTGTTTTCCATGTGCCATTAACCACTTTGGCACTGAGAACAATGTCATATTTTAACCAATAACTATATATACAATATGAACACAGACCACATATTCCCAATGATCATGCCAAAACATCCCTTTCAATAAAAACACCTATTTATTGAAAACCATTTTTCTCAAAAACATTTCAATGCCAAACCATTTCAATGTCAATATATTTCAATAAAAATCATTTTTCTTAAATAATTTCTATTGAAAACCACTTTTTCATGAACCATTTAGGAATTCAAGAAAATCCATAATTTAAAATTATCATTTTAAATTCAAGAAACTAAACCCATTTGCATAAAAATTTAACAATATCACGCAATTTCACAAAAACCATAAATCATCACTTAAGAAGACTTATTTAGTGCTTTCATAATAAATTTCATTAAAATAAACCAATTTGAATCTAATAAAATCAATTATAGTAATAGGAGTCAAGGGAGAATCCACATACCTCAATGGTTTTGACGAAAACCCCAATGAACGAAGAACGCACAAGAAAACCGGGTCAATTCTCCAAGAACCCACCATAGATCTCTTCTCCTTGAAAGATCCAGAACAAAGATCTTCATACTTGGAATACACACACCTAGATCTACCCATAATGGGCATAGATCTAGGAAACCAAGGGAAGATGATAATTAGATCTAAGTAGATCTAAGAAACCGATCAAGAACAAATAAGAACGATCACATACCTCAAGAATCCAACTTCGATTAACCAAGGTAAGCCTTCGGATCGCCTTAGGATTGATGGGAGAACCTTATCTGAACTTATGAGAAGAAAATTCCAAATTTATGGCCTCTTAGAAGCAAAAATGACCCACTTAAAAGCAAAAACGTGTGAGATCCACTTTTTTAGGATCTTCCATAAACCATCTGCATGGTTAGTTCGCACGGTTAGAGAAACTATGTGCTAACCATGCATTATCTACTACCTATAAAGACCCTCACATGGATTCCTTGCACGATCTCCCTAATTGTTTCCCAACCATGCTGGATCCACTACCTCAAGAGGATCAATTTTGCACGTTTTTGCCACACTGTTAGACAAACTGTGCGTCGCCCGTGCGACTTCCATTTTTTGCCTCGAAACTACATCCAAAGTTCCCCCAACTATCCTATTCATCACCCTTAAACATTATAACCATTAAAATAATTAATTAACGGTTACATACCAGAAACTAGGGGTACTACATTATATATGATCATACATGTTATAGTGGATAATGATTTTTATTTCTACATGGCCTACACACTAAGGTTAATCTTATTAGGGTATTTTCATGATTATAGTGTCATGATAATTAAAAATCCATCAAATCAAATGATTCATGGTCGGTATGAGAAATATGAGTTGGTAATGGATTACACCCATGGACTACTGATGTAGGACTTATATTTTGATGTAGACTTGATGGGCTATAATTAGCAAAAATGTGAGGGAAATAACCCCACAAGGAAAGGTATGGTGTTAATTCATGATCTAGAGCTCATTACTTAAAATGTAATCTTACATAAGATTATTGTTAAATGAAACATGTTCCTCATAGATCACTTTGGATTTTAATCTTCTCATGCATTGGGAATGATGGTAGACCCACTAATGGTGTGTATTATGAGCTTCTCAAAATCAAATTTTGAGTTACATACAAAAAGGTAGATTCACATGTTACATATACATCATTTAACCTCTAATAGATAAATATAAGGGACCATGAGAATTATATACTGTATTCTTGGATGTCACTAGTGAATCATGAATACAATAATGTTGTATAGTTTCATTTCCCTAGGTCCATTGAAGACGCACTCCTCTAGAATGGGTAATTCTTGGTGAAAAGATCATGATTTATTGTTATCATGGTGTGACGATACATATCATTGTATACCAAGAAGAATATATATATATATATATATATATATATATATATATATATATAGAACCTGGGTGGTAAACATCGACCAATTGATCACATTGTTATTACTAGAATTATTTATCTCATGGATTTTCAAATGAATTTTGTGTGATCAAATTGATACGTATCATATCCTTAATGAGATCACACTATATATAAATGAATATTTAGGGGCCTTCATGTGATATATATTTTCACGATGAAGGTATTTTTTTGTGATTGAAATGACATTTCATAGGGCCACCACATGATCAACAAGCTGATCAAGCACATGTTGTAAGAGCATCATGAAACACAATCTAACATCCATCACTTAATTATAACATAATTTTATTCTTTCTATCATATGGTAAATTTGGATATTTAATATATATTAACACTAAATCATCATATGATCAATGCAGACAAGTCCAAGGATCTTCACATGATCGAGCGGACATGTATTGGACCCATCATGTTATCAGTATGGTATGTCAAAGGGGTTTCATGAGATCATGTAAACATGTCTAAGACCCATTACATGATCAATAAAAAAATTTAAATGTTATTTTATGTGATCTAAGAACTGAATAAGAGTATCACATAATCTCTTCACATGAAGAACAAAAAAAATTAGCATCACATAAAGATCATAGAATCATCACCCCTCTGTCATGAATTCCTCCAAAGTTGTTAGGTGTTTGTCAATTGAAATGTCACATGATCCGGAAGACTTATATGAGGTGATTAAGTTGATTAGGATGGATTATATGATGCATATTCCTGTGATTAGTGGAAATATCATGAAGAATGAATAACCTTTTCCCATGATGTTCCTAGGTTCAATCAATCATGAGTCTTATATATGGTCACATGACTCATACAACAGATGTTCTAGATCTATATATATCCATTATTATACCATGTTTTGTTTTTCAGAATATAATAATTGTTATTTGGCTCTTTCATCAGTCCAAAAAATTTCATTTGGTGGGCATAAATAAATCCCCACCCCCTCAAAAGAGAATATTGTAGGGAGGAATGAACATGGACCCATTTCTCTGGATGTAGATATATGCATGATTCCCTTTTATATATGATGGTCGGTCCTATATGAGTTATGTTTTCATTTTAAAGACCTTGATTATTCTGTGATGAGACCTAGAAATAGAGGCATAATGGTAAGGTTATTTATCCTTTGAAAAAAACATTATTGCAATGTAATTCATTACATCCATGATATTTCATCATAAGGAAAATAACATGAACCCACCATGAGAATTTTTCACTTGATTAATTCATATCAACGAATTGTCTTGAAAAATCCTGTAGTCATGCTATAAATTTATCATCAGTAAATCACAGTATCATAGTTGTATAAACTAGTTCTAATGGTTACATTGTGTTATGTTCTTGTGAATCACATGGAAAAACAATCAATTATGAGATTCTTGTGACCCTTCCTTGGTTATTGGATATATGGTCTCAAAAAAATCATGGGAGCATGAGACTATATATGGGTCAAACATTCACAAGTCCTATAATGGATCATGTTCTATGTGTGATGACATCATTGTCACATAATTTTCTTCTTTTGGAGTACCATTTTCATGATTCAAGAATTTTATTAATGAGTGTGTTTTTTAGGTCTTGGAATAGAGTAATTAAATCACATAGACTTCATACAATGTGGTTTTCTTGTGTAATTATCACTAGTCACCAAAATAATAATCCCCAGTATCAGGTATCATATGAAAATAAGATTCAGAAGGGTCTCCATTAGATCAGTATTACGAAATATGATCTTTATTATGGACTTTCTATATATTTATTCATCCTTAATAATAATGTTAATATCACCTAGAATGATTAATATATTCTAACATGTTGGTTCTCATCTTACTTTAACATTGTCAATGAAATTGCCTTTGATCATAGACAACTAATTCTAGCACAGTTCAATGATTCATCAGACTTATGGTATCACTCATCTCTAATACATGATTATAATGATATCCCTCGTCTCCCATTAAATATAAATACATAAACATACTTGTATCCAATTTTGTCAAACTGAATGTTAAATAGTGTTCTAAATGGGATTTCTTACCTGGTGGTTACATTGTTTATTAAAGGGAATGACCGTTCAATGTTTTATAAAGTTATAGTGAATTTTTGAATAAAATTCATGTTATACACCTCAATGATAAAACACGTATTTCCCAATTCATTGTGAGTCCTCTACTAGAACTCCATATTGAATTGATTATTCATTGGTTACTAGGAAATGATTATTTTATCCTAACCCATGGTGTGATAGGGTCTATATTATGGGTATTGTATTAGTTTGGAGGACTTATACCTTACAATGAGATATACAATGAATTCATAAATATCATAATCATTTCGTACAAACCTAAATAGGATTAAATTTTGGATCATGTTATAGATATCATAATGAAAAAGAGGCTACATAATTATTTAAACCTATTCATCAATATATAATTCAATTATGGAATCAAAATCATTCTTTTTCAAATAAGGGATTGGACAACTATGATACATCCTCATTGATATCCTTCAAAGAGTTTTCATGAGAGTGTTTGATTTTAGTTTTACATTCATGAGGGAGGAATGAAAACATAATATATCTATATATTAATATGGGAGGAATCTCCATGTCTTCGACTATTGGAATTTTCATCCTTGTTTTTTAAGGGATGGAATCTCTCAGTAGGGGTCATATGTCTTGGTAACAGGGTTGAATCATTAGTTATAGAAAATTTCTTGGAAGAAGGTAGAACTATTAACCTATTTGTTCCGTCCCATTCTTGTCTTCATCATTATATTGTCCAAATACAACAATGTCATCACCTTTACCAAATTATCAGGCCCTTCAGTTTCTATTTGGATAGATAGGAAAACAATTTGTGTGTTACAAGTACTAGAATACCAATGAAATCCCTCATTACATATTCCTACATTGACTACCAAATGACTTTTGGGATTTGAAAACATTGTTTTACCTCTATGAGGCTGTCAAAATGTAGGGTAAAATTATTTTATTTTATTTCTAGACCGACCTTGCATCCAATGGGATGATTATTGTTGACTGACTGAAAGGCCCGAAGGACGAAATTTTTTATTGATTATGGATAATCCCCCTTTTAAGGGTAAAGGGGGGGAAACCAAGACTTCAAGACATCAAGACATTAACAAGATTCGAAAAACAAGAGGGTTTGAACCCAGAACAATACTACAAAGAAATGCGTCTACCCAACCTCAATATCATTAAGACATGCCTCCACCAAAGCATGGCTACGCAGCAAGTTGTCCCATGCAAGAATGCAAGGGCCCGGTACCGATGGCAATGCCATACCCTCTAAATCTTCCAAGTCTGAAAATTCATGCATGGTGAAGAAAATCAGCTCTATCCTCCTCTAAAGCAAGCCTTGTAGGTTGTTTAGGTTCCCTAAAGACCACAATTTCACCTTCAACAACAAACCAACACTGAATAACTAGTAGAAAACCGATTTCACAACCAATCAAACATCTCACAGACATTAACAAATCAAAAACCACCACAATCATCACCACAACACTCGTCGCCACCCTCAAACTTGCAAGCAAAGACCACAAAACAACCAAGGAACCCCAGCCATTACTCGATGAATCTGACAGAACAACCCCTTCGTCGCGGAACTGGAAGATAACGCACTTCACTGTGAAGGTCGGATCGCAACTCCACGCCACAGAAGAACAGGCTTCCCCCACTGCCGTGGAAGAATCAGGAAAGGCCCAGGAGATCGGAGCACGTCCTTGAAGCTTTAGAAGGAGCACCAGATCGATGTCGCACCAGATCAACCCCACGCTGCATAGATCGCAACTCTAGAGGAGCACCAGAGCACATCCCCAACACCGTGGAGAGAAAATATCTAAACCCAAAATCACCGAATCGGAAACCAAATGCGAAGAACCGGAAAGACCTTGACGCACACCGTATCTCGGCCCCGACGCACCAGATCTATACCCCATCGCCACAGAGAAGGACCATGACCCCGACGTCGCACCGGATCTCAATCCCACTCCGCAAAGGATCTAGAAACTGACCCTGAACCCACCGAGGATTATTATTATTCTTATATGAGGTCTTATCAAAATTATGTGTTGAGTTGACCTATTATATGGGTAGATAAAACCTTGGACTCCCTAAATCCCTTGTTTGGGGTGTCAAAGGAACTGGTTCAAGACTCTAGAAGACTATCAAACAAAATAACAAGTCATGAAAAAGTATCCTCTACTAATGAAGAAGAGTTTTTAGAAGAAAAAAATCCCTCAATACTATTTGGAGATGATTTTTTGATTAGGGGAATTCTTCAGAATTTCTTTGGGGAAGGGAGAGTAGTCTAAGTCGCTCTTTATTACTTTTTCATTAGCTAGATCAATCATTCCTTCAATAAATATGATATCTATATATATCAAACCATTTTATCCTCATAATGACACATCATTTGATATATACAATATAAAGGATATTACATAAAGAATAATTTGGTAATATATTCTGACCATAATAAAGACACCCATAGAGGATACTCATGGTCAAAGGAGGAGCCTCTCCCATCATTTCTATAGATTGTGGGTAGGTGGATTCAATTATCATTTTTATATAAAATTGAAATTAAAATTTTCATATAATAGAATAAAATATCCAAATATCCAAGAAATATACCTAAAATTGGAAACAATAATTTCATACTTCAATGTATGTGATATTCCTTATAGTACATGGGTCAAAACATCATCCAACCTCCCATTTTTATAATCTAATGTGTGACAAGGCCAAAAAAAATAGCATTACATGAATTTTTCATCTCCCATGGGATGGTTTATCTTAATGAATTTTATTTAATAGAAAACACATGAAAATATGATCGTTAATTATCCTCCTTAATTGAGGCCCTTTGTTTACTAGAATCCATGAGGAAAATAAAATATATGACACTTTAGAATTCAATCGAATACTTTTATTAGGATTAATCTAATTTTTTTAACTCATAAGACAAGTTATTTAATATTATTTTTCTAAATTTCCTATAGTAAACCATAGGATACACACCATACATGGAAGATTCATCCTTCAATTATACACTATCAGTTAAAAAATCTTTCAAACCTCATATGTTTCTATCAAAAATTGTCTTGTTAATCATTTTTTTAAGTTTTAATATTCATGGTATCATATATTTCATAAAATAAATAAATCTATTTATTATAACTTGTGAAAACAAATTGGAACTAAGATTATTAAATCATAAAAAAAACATTCATTGAAATTTTCAATGAATAATTAACAGCTTCAGAATCTTCATTGATGTGTTTGGACCCATTGATCTCAGCTTTTTTGGATTAAATTGGATGATTTTGGTAAATTATCCAAATATAAAATAACTATAATTTGTTTCTAGGTATGTAGGCCTAGTGTTCAATGATATTTATTTTTTAAATAGATATATAATATTACATAATTAATCTATCCAAACATAATTGTTTCTAATCCCATAGAGAGAGAGAGTCTTAGTAGAATTGGATTATTATTTTTCATAGGATTACATTTTTGGGTTTTAATCCTAAAATATTTTATGTGTCTCCATTTATTATGTGTTTAGTATTTCTAATATCACATAGGGTTCATGTCTAGCGAGTGGATACTCAAGATTTTACCATGGTTCCTTTTTGGGGTTTCAACCAAAAGATCATCATGAAACAATAAATTGGTAGTGTAATGTATTATATGTTGGACAAATGAGGTACTATATTTCAGGTTCATCTTGGGCATTAATTATTCTTTTTTTAGGTCCTTCTTGATCAGACTTTAAATTATTATAGTTTAGTATCTTCTAGATCAATATTGTTGTTTCTATAGTTTATAGTCATTAATCTTATATCATCCATTATAGTAGTTTATGTTACTTTATGTTTCGCATAGTGTTGTTTTTGTTTAGGGTCCACTATATCACACTTTATATAGATATATTTTTAGTTCTTCTCTATCATAAATTTTGATTCTATAATTTAGGGTCTTTTAGATCAAACATTATATTTATGTAGCTTAGGGAATTCTACCAAGGGCTTGTTATTTCTATAGTTTACAATCATCTTAATATGAAATGTTGTTTTTTTATATTATGGTCTTCTAATTTTGCCTTTTGATATTATAATTTATGGGCTTCTTTATTGGATATTATTTTAATACAGTTTAGGGTCTTCTAGATCCTTCCATTTTTTGAGCATTATAAAGGATGGGTATTCATGATGTTCTATTCTATAGAATGTAAATTAATTGATGGATATTCTTGAAGTGTCTAGAGTCCTTTCATCCATCAAATAATGGATATTTATGAAGGGTTTGAACACAGTGCATCCTTATTGAAACTCATTTGATATATGGTGACATTATGTAAGGGTGGAAAATTACACATCGGGTTTTGGGATATAGTCTATATAAATAAAATCATTAGTAGTTTTAATAAAATGTGATGAGGTTGGTAAGACATGTCAGGAATGATAGTGAAACACTATGAGATGCTGAGTTCCACTGCGATGTTGTTGGGGTCATATGGATTGGAGTACCTTTAATTCTTGAAGGACACACATCATGTTGAATGTTTAGGGGCCCTTATGAATGATCCTTCATGGGATTACACTGAAGTTCAAGAATAAGGTTCCTTGATCCATTATAAATAATGTAGATTATTTTTTAAGATTCAATTATTGGGAATATGATCTTGGGTTTGGATAATAAGATATCCATGAAGGGTTTCATCACTGTATGGGAGTTATATCTTATGGTTTTGAATCTTAAGTTCTAAAACACTTATTTAGGGTAACACAATGAGGGAAACTAAAAGGATTAATCATATTTTACTGTATAACATCTTTGATAATATGGTACAAAACATAGTGACATAATGTTGAGGTTATTGACTCAAATTCAATTTTTTATCCATGGGAATGGTAATCATTATATAGTAATATTTGAGTCAACTAAAAATTGAGTCTAGTAAAAAAATTACCATTATTAATTTTGGAGATTAGTATCATACATTTATTGGGTTATAGATCACATATTTAAGGCTGACCTTTCCTCTTAGAATAAAACATTCACTAGGTAAAAGCATTATGGATTTTTTTTATTCACCAATGAGTCATATATGGGTCTCTTTAGAGTGGTAATCCCCTATTATGAGTATATTTTATGGAAGAAAAAAGGATTAATAACTCAAAGTTATGTGGTTATAGGAGAAGTATAACAACTCACGGAACTAGAGGGTTTGAACTAAAACTTCAATGACATGAAAGAAGTTTAGGGGAAATGATATATAAATTAATAGATCATGCATTGTAAATTTTTTATGCCTCATATTGAACATGTTTTCATGGATAGGGGTTGTAATAATTCATTACTATAAATCTTTATAGGACTCAAAGGTTCAAGTGAACATGGATTGTCTTTTACTAGGTCTACTAGATGGGCACTTCGAGATTCATGAAAATATTTTATAGTATAGCTTTATAAAAAACACAATAGATGATGATTTGATTAAATAGATTCATGAACGTTTCATAGAAAAAAATAATGATTTTTCATCCTAACAAGACCAGATATATATTACAGTATTTTTATAGTCTTTTGATTTGGACATTTCATTTCTAAATTGTATAGTCATATAACTTTGATAAAATTGAATATATTATAAGGTCATGTTGAATAGAGACTTGGTATGATGATCATGTTACAAAGTATCCTAATCCAGATTCACATGGTTAATATTAATCCTATATCCTTTTGAGACGTGGGTGAGACTTTTATAAATCATGGATCATGGTTCCCAAATCATGAGTAATTATATGGGGCAATGATGAAAAGGAAGATCAAGTATCACAATATTTTGAACAATTCCTCTCAAATGATTTCAAGGATCACGAGCATTAGAAGTCCATTCTTACAAGTCCAAAAAACCTATGGTTTTCATTTGTAAGGACATTATAAAGATCTCAATTGTACTATATCTGACATAGTGATCTTTTCTCCATTATAAGGTTTATGGAAGTTATTCATAAACCCATTATTCTCAAGGTATGATGTGTGATTTATTAGTTAAGGTGATAAAAATGATTATGGAAGAACCCCTAGACATTGGTTGAATAATTATAGACTCCTTTGGTCCTTTCAGAATAGGTTATGATTTATAATGTCTTATAGAGTTTTACGTTGTGTAGCATGGACATGCCTACCATGATACATAACTACAAGTAATGAGAAAATAATTTCATGAAGGTTAATTTCATGTAACTAAAACATCATATTTTCATTATAGCATAATTTTTTAGGATGTTGTAACTAGAAAGAAATTATGAAATGTGTTAGTAGAGACCCCCTTCTTTTATTGGGAGTGGAATGGGAATTATTTTAATTTCCATGTTTGGTCTTCCGGAGTTTTCCCTTGAGTTTCAAAAGGGTCAGAATCATGCCACAATCAACTCTTAAAAATAGATACCTCTAGGTATATCAAGGTCATATGTGAAATAAATCAAGGACATATTATGTTTAATTTTGATGATAGTCCCAAGTTTAAAGTATTCGGGAAACCATGATGTATCCTCTGACATCAAGAATTAATCAACATAAAAATCTTGAATAGATCTGCATATACCTAAAATATTTATGGGGAGAGGGTGAATTATTCAATACATGCATAATATTTTCAAGTATTTATCTGAAAACATATTTCCCAAATGTTGGAAAGATGAATTCATTGTAGCATAGATCCAATAGGGATGAAATGTATCACTTAAAAGTTTCAAACACATGTGTAGTAGGGAAATTTATTTTTTGAATTCATAGAAGGGGTTAGTGATTGATGGTCCATGCATCAGTGTATATCATATAGCGATAGAAATAAATTCATACAAAGTTATAATGATTTTAATGATCACCTTACAAAGTTAAAAAAATATTCATGGGAGAGTGGAATGCTTCCCCTGAAGGATAATCCATCATTTATCTATTGATTGATAAATATATAACCATTTATGTCAACATCAAGGATAATGGACTATCATATTGGAAGAGAATTTCACTAATCAGGTAATCATTATATTAATGTGAAAAAAAAGGTTTACAGCATCCAAAATGGAGCAATAATTGGGGAAGGTTGTTATAGTAGAATACTTATTGCTTGGATAAGGGTAGTATACCCATGAATTACTACATTTTCTTTCAATTCAGAAAAAATTCTTGATGTATTCCATATAAGAGAATGTTCCCATACCATGATCAAGCTTGTGCACATGAAATGGAGAATTATTATTTTCAATATTATGGATTGGATAGATATTATGGATCTCTAACAATTAATGATAACATCAAGTTGAATGGTTTTTCAAATTTCAAAAGGATTTATATAATGATTGAATCGTTATATTAAATGTTAAAAAACAAGTTTTATAGCCTCCAAAATGGATTAATAATTGGGGAAGGTAGTTAAAGAGGAATAATTTTGGATGGTATGGGTAGGAAACCCATGTATTACTAAATATTATATCATGTCATGAATCATGCTACACGTAGTTCTTATAATAAAAGGTTCGCATACAAAGATCAAGCTTGTGCATAAGGAATGGGGAATTATTATTTTGAGTATTGTGGATGGGATCAATATTATGTATCCTATTGGTCAATGTGGTATTCATGAAACGTATTGGTCAATGGGGAGGGAAATGAATGCTTAAACATTAATAATTTCATGAAAAATCTTTTTCAATGGGGAAAATTGATGACTGAAATGATTTCATTAAACATATATACCCATACAATGATGACTATTTAATGATTGGGGGTATTAATGTCATAACATTATATAAATATCCAATGTAGTTAAGGGGGAAATTAATTATAGGACCATACCATACCATAGGTACAAGACCATATGTAATATGTTATTCACTAGAAAATCCAAGTGTGGTTCTTTGAGGAGTAGTCAATCCCTATTACCATTACTCAAAAATAGAGAACCCATAGGTTGTGGGATTAATTTTTATAAAACTCCAAGAGAATATTTTCTTATGTTTTATTTTGATTTAGATAACAAAAGGGGGTATAATTTATATTTTTGGAGACAGGGGTTCTTAATGTGAGTTAGAGACTCAGGTAAATTGGAACATCAAAGTAGATACAGACCCAAGAAATAAAGGGTACATGGATATGATGTTATAATATTATTTTGAAAATGACTACAATTTTAAAATGGGTAACATTAAGGGTATCAAAATCCTATTTAATATTTGGTTTATGCGATGTTTAAATCATAAAATTTGAATATTTGAGTCAATGGGATATCAGTACCAGTGGGTACATGTTCACTATTACTAATGCAAAAATCCCATATCACACTCAGTATAGATAATAACTCCTAGGTTTGAGGGTAATATCTCTTATAAGACTAAAACAACCACATAACAAGAGCACCTATTTAGTGTTTTATTCACCAATGAATATTATTGGGGTCCTTTTGGATTTTACAATCCCTTATGTCACTTTTTACCTAGGATAACTATGTTTATATAGGCTTGTGGTACATGGGATTCCAAGGGAAGTGTATCATCTCAATGTACTAATTGTTATTAACTTTAATATGGATGATATGATTTTCTGATTGATAAAATAATATTCAATAAGGTATTAACAACCAAAATTGAGTCACTATGGTTTATTGTTTTCATTTTTTAGAAGAAGTTTCCAAGGGAATGATTCATCAATTCCCAATAATCAAGGAAGAATATATTTTAAACATGAAGTCCCCATTTAATGTTATTTAATGTTTTATGACCAGGATTTTTCATTTGGTTTTAAATCATTATACTTGGATGTTGATCCTTGGTTTCGAATGATATACATGTAAATCATGCAAGTTGTATTAGATTTTCATGTTCTCTAAGATCACATTATCCTTGTTTGGTTTGAGATATAAGAGATTCCTGGGTACTACATTACACTACACAAAAGTGCATAATAAGGAAAAACTTTTGGGTGTCTCAATTTTAATTGGGAATGGAATCATTACACATATCTGATTAACTTGGATGTGTGTGGATGATATTTATAAAAAACATAGATTTTATTGAAATGGAAAATGTATGTGCCACTAGGTATAATATTATATAGTAATGAGGAAGTATATAATTTTCATGTATGATCCCAAATATTGTTATGATTATCACAAAGGGATTATGTAACATAAATTTCTTAAACCTTTCTAGATCATGTATAGTGAATTAACAATTGTGTGATATTCTTTATTGATGTGGAGTGAAAAATTTAGTGTATTGGTTTTTAGTTCTGGGATAGTAGTGGGGATACCTTTTCCTCTTGTGATGTTATAGAAATAAACTAAGTGGGTGCTGGTAAAACCCTATATTGAAACCTTTTATGGATATATGTCTTACATGTAAGAGGATAGGTAGGCCCCCAAAAATAAACATTTCTTTTCAAGAATATGGTCTTGGACCCAGAACATGTCATGTATATTAATGTTGTGCTACAATGGATTATTTGGGTGTACAGCTCCATCAAGGTCATAGCACAAAAGTCATGTATCCAGGTCACCACTAACTATAGTGAGGTGTTACTGGTGGATTATGGGGAACTATAAATGGTAAACACTATTGTTTAGATCACCAATTTATTTGGAGGATTCATAAATAGGGGAGGAATTATATTTTTGGATGAGATTTTACTAAATTATTTCATTAGTGGTTGTCTTTTATATGTTTCCTATAATACAACTCTATACTACCATGATTATTATTATCATGATTTTTATCATTGAATGATTCAGTTGATGATTTGATATCCCATTGAGGTGTTTTATACATGCATTTTATGGCCTCAATGATGCAATAATCAACCAAATATGGGATATGAGGTTTATATTATGTCATGTATGGAATATTCCAACCTTTCTTTCATGTATTAGATTCAATATGAGCATACTTCACATAAATATTTGGAATATGATGATTACAATATGTTATTGTAAGAATATGAATCCACTTTTGAGAATCTATTGGGGTATGTTAGTGAGATTCTATATTATTTGATGAAATATGGGTCTTCACTTGGGTGGGAAAATAATATTATGGTCAACCCTAGTTGAAACCAGTGTATGATCCAAATTCAAACTTTCATTCTACACAATGATTTGTTTATAAACCTCCAAAACGGGAAAATAGATGTGGTTTTTCTATTTTGTAGTCTCATAAGGATACCGGTGTAATATTTCATTGTGGGGAGAAGTATTGTGTTTTTAGAATCTATATGCTGTTATAATATGTTTAGATATTTTACCAATGGGAATATGATCCTTCCCTATGGAGATATCAAAACTGGTTTGATGAACGTTGATTGGTGTAAGGATATGTGACCAATCCTCATTGGTGTTCAGAATATTCCACACTCTTTCTTTTACAATAACAATAAAATATCTTGAGAAGATTTTCACACTATGTTTTTGAATGCCAGTTATAACGGGAATATAAAATCGATCATGTTATATGCCCTTTATCAAAATATTTTCTATATTCCTCCAAGAAGGGAGAAAGATTATGTGGTTTCTATTGGTATACACCTCTTCACTCTTATCATGGTGATATGCCTATATAGACATTGGGATAAGGATATGTGCTTGTCCCTTCATCATTGTCAGAATATTTTGGCTATTATCCTCTATCACATCTAAAATGTATTGAAACATTGAAGGGTATGTACAGAGTTATAGTCCTATAAGTTCTCCATTGTAAGGTAACACTGGTATACATATTTGATTGAAGAGGTGATAAATTCCCACTCATGTCCTCTATATTCCATCAGAATGTGCAAATGGGAATTATGTATGAGGGCTTGGATATGTACATTACCCATGCTTACATCCCATATATGATAATAGAATTTGTTTGAGTGAGTAGGGATATGGGACCAATAACTAGTGTCCACTATATTAAGTTGATAGGATTTGTTGGTGGAAGAAGATAGTTGATCTTGGACCCTTTGTCCCATCACTTTTTAGGTCTTATTTGATCTCCTTTGATCCCTAAAATGAGTTTCCTAGGAGTCAATATATTATGTAATTACTTCAATAAGTTACTAAGGGGAATCATCATTTTTTAATATTTTTTTGTATGATATTGTATTGTATCGATGGTACATCTGGACCATTACATTTCCCATGAGATGTAACAATATATCCTCAATATTGAGAAGTCAAACTATTTTCAATCATATGATAGAGATGTGTTCCATGAAGTTTAGCATAATAGGGTAATGTATTTTTTTTACATTATAATGTCATGTGGTAATGATTTTTATGTGTACAATAACATTATATGATAAGGATGTTGTAATGAAGTTTAACATCATATGACTATGATGTTGTTTTGAATGATAAAATCATGCAAGTATGAGTTTTTTCATGAAATATAACATCATGAAATAATTACATATTCATGTAATATATCATTATTCAACTATGAAATTGTCATTCGGTTTAAGATAAATTTTATGGGTGGTAATTCACAGTTTTCTCCCATGGTCTCTTTGACCTATCGAGCCTTATAAGGTAATGTTATACTAAAAAAAGTATGAATATATCTGACTAGAAATAATGAAATAAATTATGTATTTTATAGTATTGAGATATTTAAACATATCATTGGGAGATAGGTGGCCCATATTCTAAAGCACCACTTGTGAATTCTATTTAGAGTTCTCATATGACTACAGTGGATATTATGGTGTTGATGGTTCCATAATCCCCTTATGTATCTACTTTTAAATCCTACACATAATGTCAAAAAAAACTCTCTATTCTATTTCTAATATATTGAATGTAGGGGAAGTGATTTTCAATGACCCTCAACTCTCCCACATTTAGTTTCCCATCATTTGAGTGGTTGATCATAACATTCGCTTTGGAATAGTCAATGTACTTGGGTACACATTTTCACTATAAGAAATATACCTTTCCTTTTATTTCATCATGATATGGGTGACTACACTATTTCCCATATGTGTCACCTATGAATTTGTTTCCATGGGAAGAAGGATGAATTTCTATCATGGGATGTTGAACAGTGATATTTATTGATTCATGGTAAGGTGATGAATTCTTGGAATCCATAGATAATAATGATGTTTCATATAGATTATAAGAATATGAAACTCTTGGACACCATGTATAAACTAATGAGGTCATATATTATTCAGTTTCCCCTTGATGATGGGGTTGAAAATATGGAAGTTCTTCCACCATTTCGGCTATGTGAGGTATAAAAATATCTTAATATCACCTATTATTGGGGGGAAGAATATAAAAAACATTATTGTATATTTTGTAACATCACTTTCATGAGTTTCTCTATAGTAAGGTGTTGATATTAAATTTTTTGGAATGTATCCCAAGGGAATTCACATAATTATTTCCCAAAGATCCTCTTTATATAATTTTATTTGAATGATTTGTTTCCAAAGAAGTCACACTATTACTCTTAATGTGATGACAATTAAAATTCATGATGAATCTATTTCCTTCATCAATGGTAGGTATGTTTTATAATGACATGAGTCTCAAAATGAACTCTTAAGAACAAATATTTTTTCAATTGGGAATATACTCCATTGATATTTTATTTTGAGGATGCACCATGGTTCTTAATTCCATTTGTATATGAAGGCAGGATACCAATAAACATTTCTTCATTAATTTCAATTATGGAAGGTGGTTTAATCTTATATGGACCAAATTAGTTTATAAGGGAAAAATCTTCAACATTAATACTTTACCCTTATATATCTGATGAAAATTCCTCATATAGGGAAGATATCTTGTTCATGTAAATATATGTTAGACAATGAAACCCATAAATGTAGTATATATTTAGATGGGTTGGAGACTTATTTAACATTTGAGGGGTGATTTTAGTTTTAATATTTTATTTTTTTAATTTTTTATTAAATAATATTATAGGTTTAAAATGATAAAAATTACCCAATACATATGGGTTGTGGTTTTCATTTGGATTTCACTACTATCAAGTATAATTTTGAAGCATTCAGAAGCTATTGGATAGTTATGATCCTTGATTGATTATCATCTAATATCAATATATGATGATATACCTCAAATACGTAGAATTTAGAAGAAATGTGGTCCTACTATGATATTTCAATGTTTGCATATCCTAGGTAGAATCTTATTAGATTCACATGTTTGGATAGTTGGGGTAGGTACAACATCCTCTATAACACCATATAGAATTGGGGTCACATGTTACTGATGATTAATTTACTAGATATCTTCCCTAATAGGAATATATTGGATAGATTAGTAGACATATTTATTATCACCACAAACCTCCCCAAGATAGGAGATGTTTAAGCTATTTCACTCTAGGGAGAAGATTCCAAAGTAGTGTAATGTGGCAATAGGGACTGCCTTCTCCCTAGCAGCCTATCATGGTAAAAATATCATATGGGGATTCATCCACTTAAGGGTTTCATAATATATCTACAATGATTGGATGGATCCATTGAGGGGGTACTCTAATACCATGATTTTTACCAACTAGCACTAGATTTTTTGATTTTGAAACAAAAATGTATGGGGTATTACATCCATCATTTCTGTGGAGGAGGGGTGGATGATTGGTGTATCTATAGGCTAAGCATGGTGTCTTTAGATTTTATGGTGGTATTACCATCATTCCTTATTATTATAGAATCCTTTAGTGTGTTTTATTAATCTATTTTCATTTTAATAAATCAAAAAATTCATATAGTTAAAGGAATCCACCTTATTATTGAAGCATCATATATAAGATTTTATGGTTAATAAATTGATTTCATAATTTTAGGATAAAACATTATTCCTTCTGTCTCTAAGAATGGTTCAATATAGTAAAAATATTCAAGTCAGTTTCACCATTACCATTTCACAATGATATTTTTTATGTGAAACCTATCATTTTATTGTGGGTGATTTAGTGTGGTTTCATAATCATTGACGTCATTTTAATTAATATATTTACAAAGGGAAACTCCCAAAAACTATGTCATTTTCACTGACTTATGGAGATTTTTTCTATAGGTAGGTGAAAATTTTGGATTCAGACCTAACATTTCTTGTGAATATACATTTTTTTAAAGGTTGGGATGTTGAGATCATCATACCTTTTTTAGATGAATTATTTTTACCCTAGGTGTCTCTATTACATTTAAGTTTTTCGTTCTATAAAAAATTCCAATATGATACTAGATACCATAATTAAACCACTGGGTGTTGAATCATTATAAATTTTAAAGGGTGTTATATTAATGATATAATAATTATATATTAATGTTTCTCTATTAGTTTCATTTTATTCCATTCCTATACATGACTTTTTATTTTTTATATCCATATAACTAAATAATCTATATTTTACTGCCATATAGGAAGGTGATTGGTGTCTAGGGATTTGTATTGAACCTTCTATAGGTTTCATATGTATTCTGGGAGAAAATAAATAAAAACCCACATTATTTTATAGTAGAAACCCATGCAGTTTAACTTTTTGTGTAATGGACATATATGAGGATATTTAAGCATTGGGTATAGAGAATGAGCCTTAGAATGGATTCTTATGTATCCTGTTTATAATAATAAATATTATAATTTTAGTAAAATGTATCCTCAATATTTTGATGAGTGGGGAAGTGTAATTAAAACTTCTGCAGTTTATTTCCCTATAGCATAAGAAAGAAATAGAATAATACTAAGATGGGTGCCAATGTTTGGAGGAATTTATATCAAGTTTTTGGTTTTATCACCACATATCTCAAATACCGTGTGAGTTACACTTGATGTGAGAAACGGGTGGTATTAGAAGATCTAAAATATTGAAATTGATGAACTATTAAATCTAGAAGTGAATTTTACGTTGAAGTTTCCATTAATGGGGGATTTTTATTATGGTACAATCATGATCATTGTAAACCCATATGATCGTGTGGCTCAAGAATAGTGCAATAAACAACAGATGTAAATTGATTAGACATAGTAACTATAGGTTCAGGACATACATATTAATATAGTTTTGGTGGGATATAATTAGAAACCTTGTGAATTATATGATGTCGCAAGGAATGGAATGGTATTCGCAATTGATCTAGTGCTTAGACAATGGGAAGCTATCCTATGTTACTTATTTAGGAAAGAAATGAGATTCCTCTAAGTTTATTTTAATCCCTCCATCTATGATGGATGAGAAATGATAATAGGCCCATAGAATGTGGGTATTATAAGATAGAGTAAATGGGATATTAAGGGACATAAAGAAAATTCAATTCCTAAGTAACATATCCATTGTTTATCCTTTAATAGAAATAAAAAGAGAGAGGACTATTATAGTTCTCTCAGTTATGAATTGATGGAATGAGGGACCTGTAGACCAAATAAGGAAGCATGGGTGAATAAACCTTGGTCAAATGTGTGAAACATCCCTTCATAGATAAAATTATAGACCCAATTATCAAGATTGAGTGTTTTAATGTCTTGTGGATACATATTAAACTATCCCTTCTTAACTAGGATGACATGAATGATGGTTCCTACCAAAAATATCTCAGAATATCTATTTTACATGATTGACATGTCTGGGGATGTATTCTTGATAAGGATGACATGTCTTGGGATTTTTTTCTAACAATTTTGGAATTCTGAATTATGTTTACATTACATGTCTGAGGATGAAATCATTATATGATCATGAGTATTCACATGATCAAGACTATATGTAGAAAGTGAATTTCATGATCAAGGAATACATTTATAAAGTTCATACTGCCATATTCTCAACATGTCTGAAGTTTTTTGGCATGATCTATGAGATTCACATGAACTAGGATAACATATCTAGAGGACATTGTGCGATCTGCCCAAAATTTTGTAGGGATGTCACTTGAACTACCTTACTTTTCTAGGTGTCTTCACATGATCAGGATGATATGTATGATGATGTCTGCCTCACATATCCTATGTTCTTAATTTTCCCATGCCAACAAGATAAAAGTCCTTAAATTGATCTAACTTCCATATTTATTGGTCTTCACATGATCTATGAGTTGATCATCTGAATCATATATATTCGTTGAATGAAAATTATCTTGTTAACCTTCACATGATTCCTATGTAATTTTTATCCCTTTTCACATAAACACCTCAATATTTTTCAAGTATTTTCTACTGATGAATCATGTGATATAGCTAACATGAAGAAGTTCTTTCCAATTATTCAGCTACCATGTTGATGTTTCTTCAAATGATTTTTGATTTTATCACATGAATCCAATAACCTTTTTATTTAATACTATAATATACTCATAAAACATTTCAGGCAGAACACTCTTGAGATAATATAGCCCCTCTCTCTATAAATTCCATTATTTCCTTGTTTAGTTGAATTATGTTTCAAAGAGGGGGATGGGTTATCGGCTTCATCAAAAAATATCTATTCCCCTTTACATGATGATTATGTCATATATCATGTATTGATTTTGTGGAGGAAATTTTCACACAAGACAACAACATGTCATGTTCTTCACATGATAATGTTTCATGTAATCAATGATGTCGTCCTGTATTCATGTGTTAAATAGTGAACACATAATCACTTCATAATTATAGTTATTCATTAAAACATGGTTGATCAAAGGGCTTCCATGTGATCAAATCAGCATGTTAAATATCCTTTGTGATATATTTTCATATATTAGAGGGCATTCACAAGATCATGTACGACTTGATGAATATATTTTTTATGATTTAGATGACATGTTTAAGGGTCATCATATTATCAATGAGATCATCACACAAGAAAAAAATTTCATAATAGAAAAGATTATAACATTCATAACATAAGGATCATGTCATTTTTGGTATTATATCACATAGTCCCTTTAGAGATTGTCAAGAGATAGTCCAAAAAAGCATAACATTATCAATGAAGATAATTTAATGGGTCTATTCATGACTAGTATGACATGTCTTGAACCCAACAAGTGATTAGGCTGACATAAGGATGTGATTTTGCATGATCCTAGAAAAGATTACCCGATGGGCCTGATCTATTCACAAGAAGATCAATGTAAATAATTTCACATAATCACACAATCCTTTCTTTCCTCCTTCAAATAAACTCTTTGACAGTTGTTATGAGTATGTAAATTGACATGTCTCATTATCTAGAAGACTCAGCTGATGGGCTTCACATGATTAGGAGGGATTCACTAAATGTGACTAATGTGATCATTTGAAAGATCATAGGATCATTTAACCTATTCATTTGAGGTTTCTAGTGTCAGGTTATCAAGAGTCATTCTGAAATTCATAAGACAAATGTGACCCAAGTTCTTTATTTATATGTATCCATTCTTCTTCCCTCATTCTATTATGTGGAAAAACGATATGCACTTTGTTTTTTGTGTTCCCCAATTTTCTGATGCTCATTTATCTAGTGTCAAAAAAACATTTGAAAAAATATATAATATTTTAAATTATGAAAAATGGTTATGGGAGTGGGAAATTATATTTATTCTTTGTAGGCTAAAAAATATTACATTTGAATTTTTTCAAAAAATATAGAAAAATACCCTTTCAGAAAACATTAGAAATATTCCATTAAATTATTTTCAAATATTAAGGATAGCATAACAAATCATTTTTTTATAAATGGTATTTTTTAAAAATAATTTTAGAAAATATAGTTATGGAATATATATAAACATGATCAAAATAGAAATAAAATTAGATTTTCTCTTAAAAATTTCTTTTCATGATTCATGTGTAAAATAGAGGAAAATATTGATGAAAATTTAGAATCATGTTTACTGTGTAAAATGAAATTGAAAAGTTACTCATCATAAATAATTAGATATTACTATTAAATTCATCGATGGGTTAGTATATAAATCACATTAAAATGAATAGATATATAATAACATTCATATCTTTATAGAGTTTAAATTGAGAGTAAATCCCTTCTGTTCTACTTGACACGTCAATGCTCTAACCTCGTTTATAATTAAATTGAATTTATTATAAAGACATACTATAACCATATTCATATTTTTAATATAATATATGATTTATTCATAACATTTTTTCACTATTTTATAAAAAACATATAATATTATTGATATTTCATGTGTTAGATGATTTATTTTTCATGTTTGTTTTTATACATTATTATGAGTCCTTATCTATTTATAATGGTTCCATTATCTATAAAATGTTATTAAATATATACATTATATATATATATATTATTTTTATTATTTTCGATAAAATATAAAGATAGATTAATGAATTAAACTATTCATGGAGAATGTATCTGGTATGTACTCATTAAATATATATTCACTTTTCAACTAGTGGAATGAAATAAAGATAAATTACAAATAACTAATCTAGTATCATTTATATGTCTTATATATATTATATATTAATTAAATCAATCCATATTACCAACTATTTAAATTGGAATTGAAAAATGAATATCATCACTTCGTGGAGGTGGTTGTCCACACGAACACGTGAGTGAAGTTATCATTTTCTAGAACCATTAAAGGTAAAAAAACTAAATATGATAGTATATGTTCATAAAAACACTATATAATAAATATTACATAAATTCATTACTTCCATTTTTATAACCATCTATGTAAGGTGGTGATGAAAAATAAATTACACCATTATATAGTGATAGTAATCCATACGTGTGTAAGAATAATGTTTTTAATGTTCATGGGATTGAAAAGGGATGGAATATGGTTGTCAGAAAATCATAATAACATAATTTTATATTAAATATAATAATTTTATAATTTTATAATGGGTAAAATGTATTAGTATGAATTAGAAGAAGCTATAAAACCAAAATATTCAGTAAATATTATTACATATTCTTTTATAAAATTTCACTAGATATCATCATTATAGGGTAAGGGTTTCTCTTATAGAGATACCAGACACTATAGAACATTTCTGTTGATATTGAACTGGGAATTGGTCCAGGTTAGGTCGAGTGAAGACTCTTAATGTTTTGTAATTAAAATATATAAGGGGTGTCATTTTATAAGTAAAGGGATAATAATTCTATTATTTTCATAATGAATCAAATTAATATAAATTATATTTCACCACTAAATAGAATAATTTCAATAAAGATAAATTATAAGATGAGGATGATTGGGAATGAATTACTATTATAAAATTTTAATAATTTTGGTTAGGTTTTCACGCTTATATTATTGTTTTAAACTATTATTAACCATTTTACAATTATCACAATATTAATGTTTTATAAATGTTAAGGGTCAAAAATGAATGCATAAATAGAAAAATACCCCAAAATTAAACAAGGTTGATGTTTCAAAAAATATCCCATACACTCGTTGATGATATTAATTTTAGGAATTATAAATCATGTAATGAAATGTTATATATTAGAAAATACAATTAATATAAGTTTTGGAATTAATAATTTATTTTGTTATAAACGCACCAAAAAATGGAATTAAAATATAATCATTTTGAACATACCAAAATGTCATATAAAAATTCAAAATTTATGTAAAACTATAAATCATTTAATTTATATTATTTTTATTATTTTTAAAATCAATTATTATATTTTTTATATTAACTTAATAAATAGTTGTATCATTGCTTCATAAGCATTTAAGATAATTATTTAGTCACTAAAAATAAAAACAATTACATTGATAAAAAACTATATACTTCCAAATAACCTTTTAAAACTGAAAATATCCAATTTATTAATTTCTGAAAAAATATTATAGATATGACACTCAAGAGTGTGAATTTTTTTTCATTCTTAAAATAATATAATGATTAGTATCAATGAAAAATTGAACTTTGTTGACATATGTTTATAATTTCTTGAAACATGGTGAAATAAATTCATATAATAGGATATTGTAATATTTAAGGGAGATTAGAAAGCCTTTTGACACTACTTTTTAACATTAATTTCCGAATTTACTACTTATTATGGTAATGAATTTTACCATTTTTAAAACTCATAAGGATAAAAAAAATGGTCCATTTTACCAAATTGTACCATGATGCTTCCAAATATGGAATTCATTTTAACAAATTCACTTCACATAAAGGGCATAAATTATGTTTAAAATAATCATGTGAATTGAAACAAAATATGGTTTTATAAAAAATGGAAAATTTATATACAAAATTAAAATAATATTAAAATTATGTTTAAAAATTATTGAAATGTAATTAATTATATTATTTCTTACTGAAAGAGAATCATTTTAAATAATTATTGAATTATATGAAATATAGTGTTACTTTATAAAAATAAAAAACCGTTTTACAAAAAAGCATATATTTTCAATATTCACAAAAAAAATCTTTTACAAAAAATATCAAACATTCAATCTAAGATAATATTTACTTGATGAATTAAAAATTGAATCAATTTTCACATAATAATATATTAATATGAATTTTTGATTATTTTAAACATAGTGTTTTTTATAAATCAATCTATATAATAAATTTATATAACTATTAATATTTAATAAAATATCATGTTGTTATATTCTACCCTCCTTGTAATAATTCCAACCTTCAATTTCGTTTATTTTGATAAAAACTATTGAGGATACATATTCCTTGTTAATTCCTTGAGATCAATTATAGCTTTCTTATTTTTATGATTTTCTGTAGAACATTGACCAAATGGGTGTATTGTTTTTGTAGAATATTCTATCTATCATCCAGTATTCACATTAGTTGTTCCTTATAAGAAACAAAATTCTCTACCAGTATGGCCTTGGAGTTTAGTACATACGAAGGATCAAGTATGTACATTCTCAATAGATATGCATGAGATAAATCATGAAATTTAGAGGTATTAAGAGGAAGATCCATGTGATACTCTATTATACTGATGAAATCATGAATTTAAATGATACATACATATTAATGACTCATTTTTTTCTATTTTTTACAAATCCCATGACCCTTTTCAAATGATTGTTTCATGTAAATAATATTTCACTGACAAGGAAATCTATATCTCTATGAAAATTAACATCATAATTTTTTTTGGATATCATCTTTCTATATGTTTTTTTGAATATATCTATCCATATATCGTATATTCTTAGTAAGATCAGGTCAGAGAATATTTATGTCTCCAACTTCAACCAACCATGTTGGAGTTATGGACATCCTTCAATGGATGGATTTGTAAGGATCCAACTGAATTCTATAGTGAAATATATTTTTGGATTAAAATTACACTTGATTATATTGTTTATCTAAATCACTCTCTGAAATCCATCGGTAAAGCTCTGAACATATCATTTAGAGTTTCAAATTATACACTTAGATAGACTAACAATAAAAGTATCATAATAAGTACAAAAATGAATTTTTTTATCTAGATCTAACTAAAAGATTCTCAAAAACTTTATGGTCTACCATAGATCCTTATCTAATACAATTGAGTGTTTTAATCCATGATATATAAAAATTTACTTAATGTATATCCTAGGAAAAAAATCAATAGAAAAAAATTCTCTCATAGTTATAAAATTTAATGATTTTATAACGTGATTGACTCCATCCAAAGTACAAGCATTCCCTATAGATTTTTTAGGATTCTGTTAATGAAATCAATGACAATTTTTTCCCCATTTCATTTTTATATAGTTAATGGTTTTAATATCCCATTAGTATTCTATCTTCTACCCTTATCTTATTGACACATAGTGAATTAGGATATATGATCTATAATATCCCTTTTCATGTTATCCTGCTATAAATACTCATTACAAAGGATGTACACGTATATATTTCTTTGATTAATTTAGAATAATAAAATATATGCCACTTATAAGAACTCTTTCTTTAACTCTAGCTTTTATGGGACACATACTTCGTTCTTGAACCCTGTATTTTCATAATTATTATGGTTGAAATCGGGATAATTCCTCACCATCTTCTATAATACAACATCTCCCTTTTTCACCTTCTTTTTCATCTCATTGAATTATTTTTTAAAATTAATGTATGGAAGAAATTATTTATCCCCTATCCTCATTATTTTAAGATCAAATATCTGAATGTCCATAAATTTTTTACCAATTTCAATCATCATTCATGGAAAAAAATTAATGATCTTTATCACATAGATCAATAACAACTATTTTATTTCTTCTATGTGTGTTAATGTATTGAGAAATCATAATCTTTTATCAAGTATAACCATCTTCTATGGTTAAAATTAAACTATTTCATAGTAAATATATAGTTTTAACTTTTATGATAAATATACACAAAATAAAATTCACCGTACATATAATGTCTCCATATCATTATTTCATGAATTACCACTTCCAACACCAAATCCAGAGTCTAGTAATTATTCACATGAATTTTCATTTGGAATGAGACAAAATCTATCACCATATTATTATTTATAAGAAACCATACATGTCCTTCATTTGAAACCAAAAGATAGATCACACACCCTTATCCATGTCAGTTTATTATAAACACAAGTTTGAGGAATTAACTTTTTGTTAACTATTCTAAACTATCCTCACATTCAAATTTCCATAAGAACTTAACTGCCTTCTTAGTCAATGTGGTGAGTGGATTAGTTTGTCTTCAGAAATCTCTCACAATGTGTCAGGGGTATCCATCTGAACTAAGAAAACAAAAAATATTAGATTCCATGGTTGGCCTATGATATTTCATAATAACATACACCACTGAATTATCCACCTATATAACCTATATTGAATCAATATGAAATAATAATGAGACTTTTAGTTGTGAAATTTCACACATTGTGAATTTTCTATATAACTTCTCCTTCCATAGGTTTATTGGCATGATCCTCATATGTATTTCATTTTATACCTTGATCATCAACTATTTAGTAATATCATCTATTAATACTGTAAAAAATTATTATTTAAATTTCTAAAGACTATTCATTATAATCATTAATATATCATGATCCTTGGTAAGTCTAAATTGAATTACGAAAAATTCATAATGATCATGCCTCTTACAAAAGTGTGTGTTGTTTATGTCCTCCTAGAAAATTAGTTGATAATATCCAGTTCAAAGATAAATCATAGAAAAATATGTAGTAAATTATAACTAAGAAAATAGATCATCAGTATGAGGTAGATGATACTTATTCATAATCATGATTTTATCAACTTCCCAATAATCAATACAAAGATGTGTTGAAACATCATTATTAATAATAAATAGAATATGTGCATCCCATTATGATAAATCAACCTAAATAAATCCATTTTCATGATTTTATTGGACATTCATCTTCAATTAAAGCAACATAATTAGGTTAATTATATATGGTTTCTTTGAAATTGATGTATTGTTAGGTATATGTTCAATTGAATGCTCATATTCATGATTCGGGTGAGTATTAGGAAAATGATCAAGAAATATGAAGTGCCCATATTAGTGTGAATCACTGAGAGGGGGAAGGGGTGAATCAATGATCCCTTTAAACTTTTTACAAATTTATTTGTTTCAATTAAACCTCTATGGATGGTTAATGTCTAGATCCACTCTTCTTGTTTCTATCATCCTAACATCAAATGATACTATAAATGCTAAGGCACTGAACACAAGGATTTACAAGGTTTTGTTCAAAGACCAACTCCTTACTGTGTTGGTTATTCTCCCAAACATTGACTATCCACTATAATAATATTATCAATTACAATGGTCAATACAGAGTCCCATTGTATCTACCCTGAGTCCCATTGGATGTTCTTTATACTGCTTCCCACAGTGTTTCTAGAGCCCCACTAGCCTACTCCAAAGTCCCACTGAAGACTTCTTCTCCTAACTAAATCACACAGGGTTCTTCTAGCTCTCGAGTCACATGAGCAGCTTCCTTCTTTGAATGCTATATGGTTCATTGGAGATGATCTTATTCTCTTCCCACACTGGCTTGCTGAATCACACTTTCATGTGTATCTATTCAAGAATCTTCAACAACCTTTGTTAAGGTCTGCTAGCCTTGCTCAATAATTCAGATAACCTTTGTGACCATTCCTCGGTTCAAAAATGCACGGGCAATTCTTTCTTCTTCCAATGAAGACCCAACCTAAATAATGTGTGTATAACTGATTCACACAACTTCTTCGTGAATATTGATAGGCAAGAGTGATCTTTCACAACATCATCATTGTCTTTATTGAATCATCAATCACTATCAACTTAGTTATAAAATCTTCTTTAACTCTTACTAGCTTTAGTCTCAATACACATTCACTTTATGCATGGATTTCATGGCATCCAATACCTCTTGTTTTTGTTATCTCAATTCTCTTAACTCATGCATGAGTTTATGCATGAACGAATCCACGTATAATATGTTTCTGGTCAACTCAAACACACACTATTCTTGTATCAATAGTTAATATTTGATCAGTATGTATCATGTATGTTTACACGTGCATTTTCCACTCAATTTATTCTTTAAGTGTGCATGGACATGCATGGATGCATGTCATTCAATCTCATTCCATCTCTAGTTCTTTGCACACACCTACACTTTTTATAATTTTTTTCTTTATGTTTCATTCTTTTTTATATGAATTCATATGTATGCAATCTCTACTTTCTATTGCACAAACCCAATGTTAACTTCTCCTTTATTCTTCACAAGTTCACACACACTTCTTATCCTTCTTCTATTCATGTTTTTAAGTATTCATGTGCATGCATGAATTCTTTCATGTTCTTTTTCTTGCGCACACAACCCAAATGGGTATATGCTCAGGGTGTGTGTGTGTGATTTATTCTTCTTCAAGGGTAGTGTATGTGTACATGGGGGAACATGAAAACAAGGGGGAACATGGTTTCTTCTTCTTCACACAGAGGGTTTTCATGAATCTACTTCACATAAACAGTTGGTGAGGTATCCTTAAGTGCATCCACAAGACCCAGGTTCAAAACCAGGTAGAGGCATATTTCTGGTACTGTAGTAGTACTATAGTAGGCATTGTAGCAGGACTATACATTGTGCTGGTACTGTAGCAGACTGTACAATGTGCGTACTGTAGTAGGTACTGTAGAAGTTATTGTAGCATGTACTATTTGGTATTGTAGTAGTTGGAACTATTCACCTTGGGCCACCGGTTTGGGCTTGGAGTCCTTAAGGATTTAAGGCCACCCAAGACTTTGAGTTAGTAGAGCTTTCGGGCCACCGTTAAGGCCTTCGGGCCACCTCAAGGCCTTCGGGCCACATGCAGTTTCCCCAGACAGACTACAAAAAAGGAGCAGGCCCAGAAGATGAGTCAAAACAGGTTCCCTCACCAGAGAAGAGCCAAATGGATTTTTCAGAATTAAAGGGTATGGCTATGTCATCGGGACCAGCCTGTGCTTGCAAGGGAAGCCTATCCAGATGGTCATGCGAAGGTGGAGAGCTATTATCATGATGCAGATACTGGGGAGGGGTAGTTCCTTGTAGATAGCATGGTTAAATTCCCTAATACCTTCAGGTCATGTAATCTCTTAAGCCTACGGGCCATGTAATCTCTGAGCCTATAGGCCTTGTAAGGGTTCTCCCTCATCCCTTGAAAGAGGGATTATCAAAAATCCATATAAACGAAGGCCTTCTGGCCATTCGGGCAAGGGTGTGATTGAACTAGTTGTGTACAGGTGGAATTTTCTTCATGAAATATAAGAAAGGGTTCAAGAGAACCTGTCATGTGTTTGTGATTATTATTTTCACAGAGGATGTGGGTTCTCTTCTTCTTCATAATAATACATAGAGATTGTGTATCCCATGTCAAAGATCCACAGGATCCTCTTTCTTCTTCACATAGAACGTCGAACCAAGGAAGGTAATATTTTCAAAACAGGAGCACTCAGGTATGTGAAGGGAATAAAAACTTCTTGGCTCGGTGCTCCTCTATTTATAGGTGAGGAATGGATATTCTACATGTTCTAAATCTCACCATTTAATCACCCAGGGTCTTACCTTTGAATAACTAAGATATTTAGTATTTTTAAATCATTAAACATAGATTCTACAAATATTTCTTTGTTTCTGTTCAATGTGAGCTCCTCCTTTCACTTGGAAAGCTCACAAGCATGTGTTTATGAATGCATGAAAATCACCTCCTCAAACATTGGAGCTCAGTAACATGTCCTTGAAATTTTTTTGGCTTCAGCCTACTTGGGTTCTTTGTTTCATTCGCATGCATGAAAATATAATTGCATTCTTGTGTACGTAGAATCCATATGATCATAAGGCATGAGTATTTATCATCAATGATGGTTGGAGTTCAAAAATGGAGGAGTGAGTTAATATATGGAAATAAGCAGTGTCTGAATGATCAGAGGTTGAAGATGACATGGATGATGGTTTATTGGATGGTCTAGGTTCAAAAAATGCGACACAAGATGGATGGACGACATAGATTTGATCGTGGGACACGGGATGTGATGTGCGGTCGTGATTACATGTTGGATTAGATAGAATACTCGTATTGCTTTATTTTTTAAAAAATATTTTCCCACATAGAAATAGAGAAGCATTGACCTATGGTTTAATTATCAATCCACCTCATCCCATCTCCAGATTACTCCCCCTTCCTCCTCCATACCGCCCCATACAATTTTCTCCTTGTGGGAATTCTCTGCACCCACCCTATGCTCAGTTTATGTGCCACCCCGCTTGGTGACGTTCTTTCTATTCTCACATGCTCCTCTATGGGCATGATCCTATGAACATTCCTTGCCCCATGCTCTCTTATTGCTTCTCGGTTATCCTTGATGGCCTCTCTTGTGTGTAGTTGACTCTATCCCAACATGTTCCTAGGGTTGAGGTTATCAGTTGGTTGGTGGCTATCCTAATTTTTTTATGTATCCCCATAAAAATGATTCTAAGCATAAAAGGCATAATGCATGGCCACATATTTAAATTTCAATCCCATGAACCTTTCCTTCTCTTTTTCTCTTCTAATTTTTTTTGGAACATGAATCCCAAAACACATTTCCCATATTCCTTCATCCAACTGTGGATGGAAATATTCTTCAACTCCTCATGCATTGAAACACAATTCATGGAAACATTGTAGTAAACAATTTTTTCTCCTTAACATGTGTCTTGTTCCTTGAAGATCATCAAAACCAATCATTTGATTCTATACACCAAGTTCATCCAATTAGAATGTATTGTATGGATCTTCCAAATTCATCATGAAATTATGTATTGCATGGCCTTCTTTAAATGTTGTACCAGAGTTTCATTCATTGACACATGTCTTGGAACTTAGGACTAGGTCAACAATCATCTGATTTTCTATTTATAATGATCCATTGTGACCTCCAATGTCATTTCGTACTAATTATCCAAGTGACATAATCTTTGTAAACACATTCCCTCTTCAATCATAATCACTGCCAAGATCACTACCTTTCCATGCACATATTGACATATTATTGACAAAAAATTCTACACTATGCTCTATAATCTCCCCCTTTGTATTTATTATTAAATATAACTTAATCACACTTTGTATGGGTCCATATGTGTGACAATATTTTCTCCCCCTTATTGGAAGCCAAATTAAAAAGGTTTAGTGGGGTATGTTCAAAAACATGTTCTCGTCCCTTTAATGAATAACTTCTTGAATATTTCTGAGAGAGGGATGATGTCACATGGTTTACATAGAAAATATCCTTTAGTTAATCAACTCTAATTCTATATGGGCTAACCTGATGTAGAAAACAAGAGAGATATGGAAAATGTTTTCAATTCTGTACATAAACAACCATTCATGTGAAATCATGCTCGGAATGTATCAACACATAAACAAGGGGTTCGAGAAAATCAGATTTATCAGTGAAATGATAAATCATTCACATACATTACCAAACATATTTAAAAGTTCAAGTGAAAAGATAAATCTCTCCCTTTCATCTCATATTGTCATCAATCAATCACTCCGCCTTAATTGAAATGATAAATACAATTAAGAACAATGGATGAATGTGTGATTGAAATACCTAAAGTTTCAACTTATTGAGATGATATAAGTTTCAATATATGTCATGACATAATCCTTGATATCATCTCCTTCATACTTTCTCCCCCTCAAGGGGGGAAATCCCTTTGATTTACCCTGGTGGAAAATATCATTAGATAATTTTCAAGATGTTAATATTGATAATCTTCCACTGTGAAACATTCCAAGTATTTTTTAAATCAATAAAAATGAGTCCAACTTATTTTTTTCCTCTTTGTTCATCCAATTATCATCTTGAGAATTACATTCACCTTAAATTACCTACAATTTAAGCACACATATATGAAAAAAAATATAAGGGAATAAGATGGAACAAATGTGAACTTCTTAATTGGAGCAACAGGGCTAATAATTTTCTCTCAACCCAATACCTCCTTTACTTATAGCTCTAATGTTTCTAGTACTCTTCATGTTGTTGTATCTTCTATGTTTGATACTTTGATCTTTCATTGTAATCATGGAACATTTACTTACATTCATTATCATCTTGTGTGGGTTGTTTGTCCTTACTTCTTCCAGTAGTGAAGTAGCTTCCACGAGTGCATGTTTTTCAATTTCAACATCTTCATTTTACTTGGTAAAAAATATTTGTACATTTGTTTGCATGATTTCCATCCTTATTTCACCTTCCACATAGTACACATGATACACTTGGGTTTTCATGTGTTGATAACCTCTCATGATATTCGAATTCATCTTCATGTGGAATGATATGTTTTTCATCCTTTTGTAGTTCTCTAAAAATATTCTTTTCATTAGTCAACATAACTAAACACGCCTTCTTCATATATTCTTTTTTGGATCTTCTACATGTCTTCTTCAATGTTTCCAAGAAACCTTTCTTAGGAAACAAATCAAAATTATCTTCAGGAATGACTTCAATGAATCCCATATTCTTTTGGATTGATTCTCTTTTTAATTTCATCTTAATTCCATTCATTTTTGTGGCTTGTTTGTAGTGATCCATGTTGTGACCTCTATTTCCACATTAGAAGAATATTTTCTTGGTTGGGATGAAATTACTGGAGTCTAGCTCAAAATTATTCTTGGGAATTGTCTCTCTCACATTTTTCATGACTTCATTATTTTGCATATTCCCAATGGAATATTTTTTGACTATTGTTCCTTTCATCTGCACTTTTTGTGGGATTTTATTCTTATCAATATATTCATTCTACAAGATTTGACTAAACCGTCATTCATCATAATTGTGACCACTTCTATTGAAATTATCACAAAAGTCTCCAAGATATTCAAATTTGTTCTTGATATATAGATTCTTATTCATCTGTGTATTATTCTTTTTCTTTGAATGTGGATTTATTTATTCATATCTAATTTCCTTATATGTAGGCATTCCATAATTTTCATATGCTAAAACATTATGACAACAACCATTTTCTTAATTCTCAAACTTCCAATTACAGTAATAGTAGCCAATAAATCTCCTTATTTTTCTTGTAGTATCAGTCTTGTTTTATTTAGTGATTTGCTTTTTATGGAGTTGTAGTTCTTTATTTGGAGTTTCCATTTGGGTGTTGTTCTTCTTAACCATTCTAGTATCAATTCATGAAATTCTAATGGATGTATCAACATTTTTATCAATCCACATCTTTCCAGCTTTTAACATTGAACATGTACTTGCATATGGAACTGCATTAGTATAAATAAAAATAACTAGGTTATGGGATACCTTTTTCTATGAGGATTTTTACCTTAGATTATAAGAATATCTAATAATACTTTTAGAATAATATTTCTCAATTCAAACATTAATGGAAACATCTCTTCTTCTATATTTTTGGGAAGTTCCAGCTTGTAGTGACTATTGATTCTTCAATTTCACCTCTAGCTCTAGACATTTCATGTTGAGAGAGTTTTTCCCATCCTAAACTGACCTTACCTTACTTTCCTAATTATTCTTCAGCATTATCATTTTTTATTCATGCACATTCCTTAATTATTGCGAATATATTTCAAGATCCATTACGTTGTTAGATTTTTCTTCCAGTTGAGCAGCTTTGACAACTATAGAAACTTTGTGAAACTTTTCAAATGCATGCAAAGCTTCTACAAATAAAATCTCAATGAATTATTTGACACAAATACTTCCTTTCAATTATTTAGTAACTTGAGAATGTATTTCATTTAAAATATAAATTACTTCTTTTTTTTCCTTCACTAGTTTAGTTAGAGTGCTGGATATGCAAACACTTTTAGCCAATGCCTCTTCCATGACATCAGCTTCTTCTTCCAACTGTAATTTTTCATCTAGAAAAGAACTAATGCTTGTAGAAATATGTCTTTCCACTTATCTAGGTATTTTCATCATATGATATTTTACTGAAGGCTAAAGATCACTAATTGATCTATCATTGAAATAGCTTGAAAAAGATTCATCAGAAGAGGAATAATAAATAGATTTATCACATGTTTTACCTTTCATACTACCTTCAGTAGAAGGTTTCTCCCCATTAGTAGAAAGCATATTATTAATATTCTATGCATGTTTATTCTTCCTATTCTTACGAGTCTTGGAAGAAATAACCATTTGAGGTTTCTCACTAATTTCCTAAAATCATCACTTCATAAAGACTCTGTCAGATCTTTTAGCAGTAACCACCCTCTGATACCAATTAAAGTGTCCAGATCATTGTGAATCACTGAGAGGGGGAGGGGTGAATCAGTGATCCCTTTAAACTTTTTACAAATTTATTTTTTCAGTTAAACCTCTATGGTTGGTTAAAGCCTCGATCCACTCTTCTTATGTCTCTAATCCTTAATTAAAATGATGCAGTAATTGTTAAGGCACTGAAAACAAGGATTTACAGGATTCAGTTCAAAGACCTACTCCTTATTGTGTTGGTTTTTCTCCCCAATAAGGCTTCTCCACTGTAATATTATTATCAATTAAAATGGTATATAAATATTCCCATTGTATCTATCTTGATTCCCATAGGAGGTTCTTTATACTAATTCCCACAGTGTTACCAGAGTCCCACTGTCCTGCTCCAGTGTCTCACTGAAGACTTCTTCTCATCACTTAATCATATAGGATCCTTCTAGCTCTCAAGTCAGACTGGTATCTTCCTTATTTAAGTTCTCTTTGATTCACTATAGATGATCTTATGCTCTTCCCACGTGGGCTTTCTGAATCACACTTGCTCATGTATCTCTTCAAGAATCTTCAACGGCCCTTGGTAAGTTCTATTGGCCTTTCCCAATAATTATGATAATTGTTGTGATCAGTCCTCAGTTCAACAATGATCAAGAAATTATTTATTATTCTAATAAATACATGGCCTCACTAATGTGTGTACAAATGATTCACACTAATTCTTCAAGAATATTGATAGAAAAGAATGATCTAGCACAATATCTGCACTATCTATCATGAATCCTTAATCATTGTCAACTTAGATATAAGATCTTCTTTAACTCTTCCCGGCTTCTGTCTCAATACGCATTCACTTCAATCATGAATTCCATGGCATCCAGTACCTCTAGTTTTGGGTATCTAAATTATTTTCACACGTGCATGAGATCATGCCTGATTTCATGCATATTTAATATGTTTCTTTTCAACTCAAACACACACTATTCTTGTTTCTATAGTTTAGGTTCAATGAGTGTGTATCATGTATGTTTACACATGCATTGTCTGCTCAATTTCTTCTGTACATGTGCATGGACATTCATGGATTAATTTCATTCAATCTCATTCCTTATTTGGATCTTTTCACACACCTACACTTTTTATAATTTTTTTATTTTTGTTTCATTCATTTGTATATGAATGCATGTGTATGCAATCTCTACTTTCTCTTGAACACACCAATTGTTCACTTCTCCTTTCTTCTTCACGAGTGCACACACACTTCCTTTTCTTCTTCTCTTCATGTTTTTATGAATGCATGTTCTTGCATGAATTATTTCATGTTCTTTTTCTTTCACACACAACACAAATGGGTATATGCTCGGTGTGTGTGTGAGTTATTCTTCTTCTTCAAGGGTAGTGTATGTGTATACTGTCCTTTATGAAATATCATTCTTCCCTTTGTGAAACCAAGGGGGTTCATGGGATCTTCTTCTTCATGAAGAGGGTTCTTATGAATCTACATCACAGAACCAAGAGTGGTTCTTGGTTTCTGTCTTCACAGTGTTCAACACGGGTGTGATTTCACCAGTTGTGTACACATGGAATTCTCTTCATGAAACATAGGTGAGGGTTCAAGAGAACCTATCGGGTGTTTTTTATTATTCTTCACATGGAGGGTGTGGGTTCTATCCTTCTCGAGACTGCTTTGAGAGTTCATAGTACCTATCTAAGGTCTGCGGGATCTGCTTTCTTCTTCATATAGAATGTCGAACTAAGGAAAGCACTATTTTTTAAATAGGAGCACCCATGTATGAGAAGTTTAGTAACACATATTGTCTCGATGCTCCTATAATTATAGGCGATCATTAGATCTTTTATGAATTATAAATATCTCCTTTCAATCTTCCAAGGTATTCCCTTTGAATAACTGAGATCTTTTATATTTTGAAATCATCAAACGTGGATGCTACAAATATTCCTTTTTTTCTGTTTAATGAGGGCTTCACCTTTTATGTGGAAACCAAATGTGAATGTGTTTATGAATGTATGAAAATCACCTCCTCGAATGCCCGAGCTCCATGAAGTGGCCTCAGAAATTCATTTGATTCGGCCTACGTGGGTTCTTCATTTCATTTTCCTGCATGAAAACGCAATTTCATACATCTATTAATAGTATACATACAATCATAAGTCATGAGGTTTTATCATTAATGTTGGACGGACTTCAAACATGGAGAAATGGCTTCATTTTCAGTGTTCAGTGGTGTTGGGATGATCGGAGGTTGAAGATGACGCAGCTGAGGGTTCATCGGATGGTCCATGTTCAAAAAAATGCGGCATCGGATGGATGGAAAACATAGAATTGATTGTGGGACATGGGATGAAATGTGAAACTGTGATTATACGCGGGATTATATGGATGAATCATATTTATTTCATGTTTTTAAAATCATGTCCCACATTGAAATAGAGAGGCACTAAGCTGTAGTTTTAATATCAATCCACCTCAACCCATCTCCAAATTACTCCTCCTCCCTCTACAGTACCTCCCCATACAGTATTCTCCTTGTGGGAATGCTTTGTGTCCATCCTATGCTCGCCTACCATGCCACCCCGTACGGTGGAACTCTTACCATTCTCCCATGCAGCCCTTTGGGCGTACTCGTCTGCACAGGCCTCGCCTCGTGCTCTCCTTTGGCTTCCTGGCTAACCTCGATGGCCTCCCTTGGGCGCGGTTTACTTTGTCCCACATGTTCCAAGGGTTGAGGTTATCATCTGGTTGGTGGATGGACCAATTTTTTTAATTAACCCAATAAAAATTATTCTAACAATAAAAGTCATGGACATTATGTAAATCAAACAAGCATGGCCTCCTCATTAATTCATGCATGGCCACTTCTGGTAATTCCAATCACATGCACCTTTCCTTTAGTTTTTCTCTTCATTATTTTATTTTTGGAACATGAATCCCAAAATACATTGATCATCTTCCTTCATCCAACCATGGATGGAACTCTTTTTCAACTCCTCATGCATTGAAACGCAGTGCATGGAAACATTATAGTAAACAATGTCATCTCCTTAACACATGTCTTGATCTTTGAAGATCTACAAAAGCAATAATATAATTATGTTCACCAATTTCATCTAATTAGAATATATTTGATGGATCTTCCAAATTTATCAAGCAATAAAGTATTTCATGGCTTTCTTCAAATGTTTTAACAAAGTGTCGCTCATTGACACATGTCTAGGAACTTTGGACCAGTTCAAAAATCATCTGATTTTCTATGGAGAATGATCAATAATGACATCCAATGTCATTTTATATTGATTCTTCATGTGACATAAGCTTTGGGACATCTTTACCTCTTCAATAATCATCAACACCACAATCACTACCTTTCCATACACATATTGACAACTTATTGACCACAAATTCAACACTATGCTCTAGAAAATACATAAATAAACTCATGTACATTAGGCACATCTTCAGTGATGTTTTCTCTATAACCGTTTTAGACATATATCCCTTGTGAATAGGCAATAGTACCCAACTGAATTATGAAATTTCCCTTTGGAATTCTTGTTCATCCTCAAATAGATTGATTGTTGTATGTTGAATTAGAATATTGAATGTAACAACTATTCATTAACTTATGATGTGGCCTTTATACTATGATATCAAATACCATCCCAATATTAAATAAAAATCAATTATATGAAGAATAATGTTATTTTCAAGAAGTATATTCCAAAAAACATCTATGTGAGAGGATCTAGGTACATGAGATGAAATCATCCTACAATTGGGAGTTTGCAATGCCAAATCAACATTTAATCATTGATATAGTGATGGTAAACCCATATAAACTAATTTTTATATAAAATATTTGGTAGAACAGAAGTCAAACAAGTCATTTTCACTTATAGGGTGTATGATAAGTGCAACTTTGACCACATCTCTAGGAATGTCTAATTCAACTATAGTAATTCTACATGCTTATCCTTATACCATTAGACTATTTTGTGGTAAATTACATTTATTATTAGTTCATTGGGTTGATTAATGTCATATATAATTAATATTATTTCATTAGATATTAATGGCTTCATTATTTTCCTTCCATTAAATATCCGTATGACCCAAAGTCTCAACATTGTAATAAATTATCATAACCATAAATTAAGTTCCAAGAAGATTATTTCCAAAAAATTACATGAATGAAATTTATTAATTTCATTATTCATTATTTATGTGTGTCCATTTTAATCGTTCCAAATCAACCTCTTTTTCTATTCATTTCCCTTAATGATTTTGGATATATAAAATTCATTAAACATATTAATGGAACTTTATATTATATAATCATATGATAAAAAAATTGAGAACCTAGTGCCCTTTGGATTCTAAACTTAATCTCATCAATGAAATGGTCAATATTTCATTATTTATTACATATTTAGTCTAATATACATGATGTTAATCTATAAATTTTTTCCTTACAATATTACACACTTTTTTATTTTTGAATTATAAAGAGGAACTTCCTCTCTATTTCATCTCACTATTCATGAGGGACATACTTGACAAATAAAATCACATTAAAAGGCCTCTTTAATTTTTTTATTTAGCCTCTTTAATGATCTAGATAAATAACCACTAATTTTTGATACCTTATTTTAAAATATAAAGTAATAGAATGACTGTTTCAATTTCATTAAATCCAAGGAGAGGAATTAGTTTTTGAGAGACTTAATCCATTTAGTAGGTAAAAATTCTTTAGTGGTTATATTAAAAATTGTAGGATATTTTTGTATAAATAAATACAACATAAGAGAATTACACTATGGAATAATTGGTTTTTCCACTCAACAAAGGTTATTTATCATGCCCTAAATAATCTCCCATAATATATCCATGATCTTCTCAGTTCCAACACCAACTTTATTGTCATCCTTAACAGGGAAATGTATACATTTTCTATAACTATTTATTCCCTATATTAATTTGGTATGCATCACTAAATAATGTAATCCACTAATTTATCACATAACAATCATGACTATTTTCCCAAAAAATAAAAAACCCTCTAATAGTAAAATTTATCTAATACTAAATGTTCTTATTATAATTCTTATGTAAGATATATTTATTTTTACTCTACTTATAGTTGTATTTACTAAACTTCCACTAATACCAAGTATAGAAACCCCAACTCTAGTAACCCAAAAAAAATGTATAAATTATTATATTGGAATATGATACAAAGGATCTCATATAGATGGAATGATTTGTTTAGTTGTATTAATAAACCACATTCCTACATGATTCCAATTTTACAATGGAAATACATAATACATATCAACAAAAAAATCTTGAATATATGAAATTATTAATTATATCCTTCTTCATATCCTAGGGAATTAAATATAATAATGGGTGATCTCAGTTTCCCAGTAAGAGTTATATATACTAGGAGATTTCATCAGTTAAAAAGGAATGATCTATATTGAATGGTAAATAAAAATACACATTCCATCAAATCAATAACTTGAGCTCAAAATGTATCCTTGGATAATATCAATGTAGTAATATAACAGTTAATATTAATTGATTTCCCAATGAATAAAATGGTTAATATTTGATGTATTAATGTTAACCATCATGTTATCTATACCACTGAATCCTTGCACAATGAAGGTTTAATTTATGTGTTGGTATACACTAAAACTCCATTTTATTTGGGAAAATGATTTGCCTCATGAAACGTGTCGAATAATCAAGGTGATATATATAACTTTCCCCACCTCATCACTACATTCACAATGAATTCCAAATATATATAATTATCAAAAAAATTAAAAAACAATATTCTTTATCATCTAATGCCTATATTAATTAATGAATACTAATTTTTAAGGTTTTTCCAATTCAATAAAATAACATTCATAATAAAACACATTATGTAGAAATGATATAATTTTTAATAAATAATAATATCATTGTTTGAAGTTTAAAAAAAATGTAATTTCTAATGAATATGATCATAAGGAATTTAATTATTTTTGATAATGTAAATGATCAAAATATTAATAATAGAAAATTTATGACATTCATTTTATCATAAATATGTTTTAAGACCTAGAAAATATATATATTTTGGAAATCATAAATATGCCTTGAATACTAGTTTTGATCATTGCTGGTTGAGATCATCAATTCACATTTTGTATTTTACAATCTTCACCAAATAATTTTGTTACCTAGTTTACCTGAAACATGGTTTATTATCCTCCAGGATATGGAAAAATTTGAAAAAAAATAATCCAAACATTAAAACAAAGGTTCCTTGATTGTTTAATGGATTTTAGAGGCTCATGAGAAGGTTATATACTATTAATAGATTTATCATTCAACAATTTATATCAATTTATAAAATATATTCATCCTTATGAAGTATTGTATGATCATCCATGTTAGAATCATCATTGTTTGGTGGTGACTATATATACATAATTCTTGGGATATATCCTTGTTTAGAAGATGATAAAGAAAATTTATATTACCAAGAAAAGGATGAATAGGGGTCCGAGTAATTAATTTTTTTCAATCATTATCATTAGTAATTATAATTTTATTTGGGAGATATTGTGTTCATTAATATCTCTATAAGGATAGGGAATCAATTTTTTGTTGATAAATGTGAATTGTCTCCTAAGTGCATTAATACTCTTGAAATGTTAGAATAGATTGTTGATATGAGTTTTTTATTGGAATTATAACCATGATTAAGCTCGTAAAAAATGTATATCATGTATCCCAATTGCATAAGTACAAACCTAATCCTAACCATGTGATTTGATTCGATCACAACTATCTTGTAATGGATACTACACTTTTTGATCGACCAATATGAATTTTGGATTTCCATGAAAACTTGATGCAAATAAATAGTATAATTTTAGTGTGAGATTTATGGAAGATGGTAATATTTAAGAAGATATATGGTAATGGAATGAATTTATATATCTAAAATTTACTGAACATTTCGAATGAATTAGATATATATGAATTTAAAGGGATGGAAATATGAATGGAATGGAGAATGGAGAACCCCCAGTTTCTGGTAATTTAAAATTTTATTGTGTATTGTGATGTTATATAAAATTTTATTTTGTTTTTGGAGTTTATGGATGGTCATTAAGGGTTTATAGTGGTTCTTAATTCTTATTCATTTGGTCAGAGTTCGATTAAACCATACAACTTATCCTATAAACTAGGCATGAGATTCTGTGAGTAACGAGAAACGCACATGGTTAGTTCACTGTATTGAAAAACCTTTCAGTTCCCTAGGAGAACCTATAAAAGTTGTCGTAGTGGAAAAAATTTATATTTCATGTTTAATACACCATATTAAATCCATGTGTGGTGTGGTTTGGATAATGTATCATGCACATTATTAGTTCACGGTTTCCAAAATTATGCCTCCTAACCATTGTATTTTCATTTAATTCTCCAAAACTTACTATTTAACTTGGATTTTTGACCTATAACTCTTATTATTATTACCATATCTCATTCTATAAAACTCCTCATCTTCCCAAGCCACCAATTATAGTTATATAAGATCTTAGAGCTAGTTTTTATGAGTAAAATTATGTGGGATATCCATAATTAATGGAATGTCACTATTTTTCATCATTCAATTTAGATCCCCATATTAGTTTTGCTATGATAATAATGATATTTTTTGAAATATTAGACGAAATTAGAAACCAATTTCAAGTATCTCCAAGAATGATAATATGAAACATTCATATGAAACTGAAATGAAGATATGCTATAAAAGTGAACCTAAAACTGAAGAAATCACTCCATAAGATTTGAATCTATAACATGTGTCTATGATAGATCACCAAAGTGGAAAATAATTCACCTACAAGTATAGGTTTCCACTGAACCATCTGATTCACTCTATTTTCAAGATGTTTCCACCATCCTCCATGAAAAGATACCACTTTTCATTGAAAATGATGATCCTAGAAGAGAACATTGTTTTCTGAAAATTCATCAATTGAATATACACATCACCTACTTCCATCACATAATATTTATTTATGAAACAGATGAGGATTATATAAAGGTTTTTTTACATTAACTTGTGAATTTATGCACATTTTTAAATTCTAGGGGTGGTTTATGAATCCAATGAATATACTCCCTATATGTGTCATATAAATATGAAATGATTTCATTAACTGATATATTACCAATGTTAAATAGTTTTGGTTTTCATGGCATTAAAAATAATATTCCCAACACATGAAAATCCTAATTTTAATGAAATCTCAAACACAATCTACAAATATATCACATATAAATATGGAATTAGGGAATGTCTCTATCAATATACCACTTTCACCGAATCTTAATGGACATTCTTCCATATAAAGTAATCTTGTATCATATATAGTATCTTTAGAATCGATATCCAATATTCATTTGGATATCTTCTAAGATCCCATTGTAAATCTAAAATCAAATTAACTGTGTATAAAATCATATGAAAATATTTGTCAATAAAAACAAAAATTACATCTATATAAAATGTAACACAATTTTTTTCTTCTAACTATGGATAACTCTATATGAATTAATTCATTGCATCTCAGTCTATAAATGGAACTACAATTATATCTAAAAAACTTGAATCCCTATACATGTGTCAACCAATGTGTGTCATATGTAAACATGGATTCTCTTATTTTTTTTCAAGACAAAAATGGACCATGGGACACCGAACAGGTTAGTATCATATAGCTAACCCATATTTTATTTATTATCATTTTATAGATTGAATTGATGGATGAATACATCACATGTCATTCATCCTTCTCGTTATACACATCATGTGTAACTTATCTTGATAGATATATTACAACAATTTTTTTTGAGAACTCCCATAATCTATCTCAATTGAGTTCCCATTTTTAATACTCATCATATGAGAGGAAGATCCCATTTAGGTTAAGAAACAATCAATGAAATAACCAGAATCACACCCAAACACCACTATATTAGATATGAGAATTTTTATAATTTAGTATGTATTTTTTCAAAGCATTATGGTTCTCATTATAGGTATCTTGACATCATTAGGTAATGGTGATTAAAATATTATCCTTTAACCCCTATAATACAAATGAAATTTTGTGACCAAACATGTGGTATTCATTATGGTTCATTCGACATAAAAAATGAATCATTTTCTTTTCTTCATACCTCATGATAATGTTCTATATCTCTATGTAATGATATTAATCATTCTAAAAATAATATTTCATCGTAACATATAATATTCTCTACTGATCATCATTTTGAGAAAAACTTAAACTAATACATTAATAGGATGATTATTGTTGTACTTTATGAAATATATATTTATACATTTATTTATGTATCCAATGTGAATGAATGATAACATGGTCGTTGTGTTTCAATTTGATAAATTTTAATATTATTCAATTTATTCATAATATTCATAAAACCCAAAATAAAGACCCGTTTAAAACATTATATATGACAAGCTTCCATGAATGCCTTCTATTTTATACACAAATAAAAAAATAAACTCAATACATCATACGTAATTCCAATAAAATCTCAATATGACTATTTGAAAAAATCCTCCCACAAAATCTTTAGTGGGAAAAAACTAAAATGATATAAAGTTTTTTTAATGATGGGATTTAGTAATCATATTCCTAAATTTTCAACACAATGAACATATTCAGACTTAATACCATCACAACAAAAAAATTTATGAAGTAACCTTTTTTCATGCATAGAACACATTCTATCTTCTTCATAATGATCTATGGAACATTTTTATATCAATATTTTTACTTGAAATAGAGTAACTACATTCATTATTTTTATCTTGTTTACCTAATATATATTAGGACAATGTGAAAATCACATCAACTTAATATTGGTATTATAATTTATTTAGTTATTTTGAACTTATATATGTTCATAAATAATCCCAATAGTTTCTGAGATGTTTTTTTTAATACCATTTTAAGGAACATTAATAATTTTGTATTAGGAAATAGGATTTATTTTATTTCAGTAGGATTATTTTAAAAATAAATTATTTTTTCCCTATCAAATTTGCTAATTTGTTTCATTGGAATAATTTTATTTGTAAAGAAGACTTTTCTAAAATGTACCAATAATGGGTTTCAGGACCACTTTATAATGTATTATAACTATTTTTTTATAAATATATTTTTTGAAAAAAAATTATTTTTATCCATATGTTATTTTCAAAACATTTAAAATAAATTGACGAATCGTGAAAATATTAAATTTTTAATCATGAAAACTATTTTTCTCAAACTTATTAACATAATGTGTAATAAGAATTGGAACGAGATCCATATATTTTATTAAGATTCATTTAAAATTGGTAAAATATTTGAAATTCATTTGTAAAAACTATTTCCATAAATAATGTAAACTAAAATCTCAACTAATCATTCAATAGATTTTAAACTCATATAAATTTACAACAATTATAAAATATACATTTGGTATCATATAGCATTCAAGACCAAATAATTTATCTCTATAATATACATATGAGACCTTGATATTCCAAGGAGTTTCCTACACTTATTCAGGTTTTCATTATAACCCCAACATATGGAATTATTATTCCTCCTTATTGGAAAACCTATGTTTCAATGAACATTATTGGATTATTAAAGAAAAATTGTTGAAAAAATTATGTAAAAGAATATATTTTATAATCCTTTTCATTATTATTATTCATGGTGCAGATGGTTCATGAATTTATCACCTAATAAATATTTATTTTTCATGCACATTTAGAATTTATTAAATTTTAATATTTTTTTTATAAGAAATTTTAAAATGTATTTAAAAATAGATCCTTTTGTATGGGATTATGGAAGAGTCAAAAACATGAATCTACGAAATGTTTTACACATAATGTCACTCGTTATATATTTGTGTGTGTATAAATTCTTGTCACATACATAAATATTTTTATATAAACCCTAGTACATTATGAAAAATGAAAATATAGTGTCATATATATATATATCAATTGAAAAAAGAGCCAAAAATGTATTATAATTTAAGTTGTAATGAGAGTGTAGTGAATAATGGAGGGATAATGGAAAATAGTGATAAATAAAATATGATTAAAAAGTGAGATAAAATTTAAATTTTTTATAATATTGAATAGGGGAGGTGGGAACTATGAGGAGTAATATATGGAAGGGCATAGTGTGAGTGGGCATGGAGTTTCTCTCTCATCATTTCTCTAATCTCTCAAAAAAATTCATATGTTCTCTCTACTATATCTCCCTCAATACTAATGGTATTGTCTCATTATCATTGAATTTGGATTTATCATAATGAGTAGAGTATATGATCCATGTTTTTTCATTGTTGTCCATTGATTATTTCATTCTGAACATTAAAAAAATTGATTCTTATATTTATTTTATTTGAAAATAAAGGTAGAAAATCTGATACTTATACTTATACATATTATATAAATGTTAAATTAACATTCTTTAAACAAAAATAGTTATGTGCATTCAAATAAATATAATCATATAATAATTTTTAAAGTAATATCTTAATAAAAATTTATTGAATAACCTCATAAATGTAAAATATGGGGAAATGAAATTCATGAAGTTAACTTTATTGATTATAATTTTTTATTTCAAGATCACAAATTGATGTTAAATTTATGCATTATAATATTTGATTCAAATAATAATAATGGAATTAAATTTTATTGGATGATAATGTAAAAACTAGATATTTCCATGCTAAATTCTTAATAATTACATTATTACAAGAATTAATTATTTGATTTTGAGGAAAATAATCTCAGGCTAAAAAAATTATTTTTTTAAATTGGAATTTAACAAATGTGTTAATGACATGGTGTATGTAAATATCACCAAAAATATAGAATTTCATATAGTAGAGTATAATTGAGGTGTTATTAAAATTAGAATAAATGAATTGGAAGTAAATTTCCATTTGATTATATTTATCCTTTTACTTTTTTTTATCCTAAATTTAATTAAAAATTATATTACAGGTAGTATACAATTTTTATTATTTTTGTATCTGAAAATCATGTGGGGAAATAAATATTTATATTTAAAATTGTTGTTAATAATTTCAAAAATCTAGTCTCATGATTTATTATATGTAATATATATCAATATTTTATAATCTATATGATTAACAGATGAAAGAAAAAATTATTATTTTCATGTTATAAATTAATTCTAATTCTTATAGAATTATTCAAGAGAGATACATATATAATTTTACCCCATTATGTAATTAATATTTCATAAAATCAATATTATATCATGTTATGGTATAATGTTTCTTGATATATATTTATTATGAAAATTATTTTTATATTTGTTAAAATATTATATTTATTAGAGGAATTATCACATGTTCAAATGATTTGACGTGAAGATTAAATTTTTAATTGGTACTATGTGACCTAATACATTATTATTCCTTGTTAGTATTTAATAAATATAATTCTATGTTCTATTATTATTGATAAAAAATATTGAGATTCCTTCAAATTAAAAAAATGTCATGTTGTGATTAAAAAATATATTTAATTTCCCAATAGTCTGTTGATTTTTGAATGTGCAGATTAAGGAAGAGTTCTTAATTAATTAAATAATTTTTATCCATGGAAATTTATATGGATAATTATTCTAGGTTTTTTTTGTTAATTGGTTAAATAAAGTTAATAATGATATGTTTAATGATTTATAAAATCCTTTATTGTGGGTTTATTGAGATAATCATTAGTTATTAATGAATATAATGGAAAGTTTGATTATTTCGTATCTTCCTTTAAAATTATGTGTAGTGGTGTCCTGGATCACATAAGGATGGTTTCTATGAGTTCAGAGCATGTCTTATTGATTGATTATTACACCATGTTTATTTACTTTTTGATTTTCAAATAACCATATGTTATTTATTTAAATAGTATCTAGCTATAGGATATAGATTGATTCTATGACGTGAATGTGAAACATTTTAGTTGTATCATAAGATGATAACTAGATTACCTAGATATTTAAAGAATGATATCGAAATGATGAAAGAATGGGGTTTGTTTGTGATGATATCTAGTGACGAATAAATTATTTATAATATAACAAAATAATCGATAGTGTAGTCAGAACATGCATTATAAGATTAAAATGTTAATCATAGACATGATAATTGTAAAAAAATAATGTTTTAATAATCAATTAATTTAATTATTCATTATTTTATTATACATATTTGATACATAGGCCTTATAAGTGGTATATATGAGTCATGTGTGATATCATGAAAATGATTCTATGTTTTTTTAGTTTCATATAGTGTTCTTGTGAATGATATATATCATATATGTTTTTTATTTTATATTATAACCCATATAGGTTAGTAGGATGATTGAAACCCAGTGTTCACTAGGGGGTTTTCCCCCAACATCTAGGTTCACAATGAATCAATGGCTCACTAACCCCTCTTGTCTCATATTCTTATTTTGGATGTATTATATGATGGAACAAAGAGTGCTTATATTTTCCCAAATATGTGTATACATGGTTTTAATTATAATGAACCATAATAATGTACATAGACATTAAATTATTTTTTAGGAATATTTCATACATTACTCAAACACATTACCAAATACTATATTAGTTTATTTCCATTGGAAACTTGGATCAAAAACTTCTAGTCTAGTGAATGATCATTAATACATACCCCCAAGATATTTCTCTTTTGTATTCAACCTAAAACATTTCTGTGTAACCTATAGAAAATATGAATATGAAAATGGTGAGATCAGATACCAAGTAAGGGAAAATAAGGGAGATATCAATCATCACATAATCATAAGGTATATATACATAATGAAAACTTTTTAAAATCACATCTTGTATATCAAAGATCATGATATCATGTCATAGAATAAATCATAGAAGTTACTAAAGAATCATTGAATATATTCAATAAGATCATAACATAAGACGTGAAATTGAGTCATTAAAATATGTATAGAAATTATTTTCCATATCATTCAAGGATCATCACTAAGACCATCATAGCAGAAAAAAATTTATACTAAAATAGGTTTAATCCCCCTTTGATGCATGTATTACTAAACCTATTTACTCCTATTTTAGCCTTGTATTACTAAACCAAGTTCACTTCCCATTCCAATCCTATATATTTCATGAGATGTGAATCATTAAAAACTATATTTGATGGAGATATAAGTTCTACAAATCACATAATTAAATCTATACATATGTGTTCGATGAGAACATAACCCATAAAAATGGGTTTTATAGACATTTCATTTAAATAAAACTCATTGAAAAGAAAAAAATAATAATAACTATCAATCCATCATAAAAATAATCCATTGAAAGAAATAATAATAATTTTATCATTGGATAATATTCTTGGTAAAAAATAAGTAACATCAAATAAATTTTTCTTAGATAAATAATTATTTTTCAATATCATATGATATAATTCTTGAGTAAAATATCCTATAAATTTTTAAAAATTATTTTTTCATAACAAAACATTTAGAAAATAGTTTTCATTTAAAATAGCCTTAAAAACATATAAATAATTCATTAAAACTATTTTAAACATATATGAAATATTTTTCCATTAAAAATACCAAAATGGTCATTTAATACACTTTTAAAAAAATTAGAAAACATTTCATTGGAGGAACAAATATTTTCCGACTAATTATAGAATAAAATAACATGAAATGAATCATATCATTAAAATATGGATATTCATTATACAAAATTTCATTTTTTAGTATCTACCCCTTGAAAAATAATATAGATGTATAAAAAACATGTGCCTCATAAAAGGAAATTTGAGACAAAATTACCTTACCGATTGGGAAACATTTGAATCATAAACCATATGAAATATTTATAATCCAATTGATATATAAATACCCCTATAGTTAAATTTAGTGACAATATATTACATTCATGGGATTTATATACACCATAAAAAATAAACAAATGGTGAATATGGAATAAGTCTCATAGTAATAAAAAGAGATTAGAAATCAACTTACCTTAGGTCTGATTTCTTTTGTACTTATATGACCCTATTATATAATGGTTTATAGAATGTTATTAATTTTTAAATGAACAATATTAGTATTTATGATATCGTATATGATCCAATAATTTCTTTCTATCACTTGTTTATTATAAATATTTCATTATTAGCCTTCTTTTGGGTGTTAACTGCTTCATTTTCCTATGCTTGTTGTGTCATATAAGTCCTGGTTATTGGGCACATGATATTGTTCAATAATATCCAAAATTATATTAAGGTAATAAATTTCATGTTTTTTCATTATATAAATTTATATAATCATTATTAAATGGTGATCATGGAAAATGAATTGCAACGTGTCATGGAGATTTTAGGCCATATGTACGCATGAGTAATGGTATCATTTCATTAATGGTGAAAGGGGAATGAATTGGAAGATATATTTTTTCAGAGTAAATATAATTTTATAATTATCATATATATATGTGTGTGTGTGTGTGTTTGTGTGTGTTTGTGTGTTTGTGTGTGTGTGTTTTTTATTTACAACATTATACATGTGTAGATAATTTGGTGATGTAAAATCAATTACACCACAACGTGGATAGGGTAAGCTGTAACTATGCACACACACTGCTTTCATTTTTCAAAGGATGGATAGAAGGTGGAATATGGTTGTTCCATAATAAAAATATCATATCATAGTGTATATTAAACTGTATTATTTCATTGTAATTGAAACAACACATGAAGGGGATGTTAAAGAAAAACAAATCTTGAAAGAGTCAGTATAGATGATTACCACTTCCTTTGTGAACTAACTTTAGATCTCATTATAGGGACATTAGGATTATTTTGTAGAATAATAATGCAAGTATAATAAGTATGATTAATTTATAATGGAAATTTTATGGGTATTATAATGATTTATGGGTCAATGTGATGGGAATAATTGTGGTAGGTGGTGTCCTTTTATAATCAAGTTTATGGGAACTTTTAGAATTATCTCAAAATAATAATTTATCATAAATTAAATCTAAATAAATAACCCTTAAAAGACCATTTATTTGAATATAATAATATATTAGGTTGTAACATCATCAAAAAATATATTTTAAACATATTTTTATATTATTTTATACCTTAGTTGACCTATTTTAATTTTAACTAATGTATAAACTTTTTCAAAATTAAACAGTTGTATCTTGTACATTGGTGATGTCATGTAGAACATAAATGAGAAATTTATAACATTTTATACCATATTATAAAAAAATTCAATATATTTTTATAATTTTAAATAAATTAATAATATATTATTTTAATAAAATATCATTACTGTCAATTTTGACAATATTCAATGCTTAGAATTTTAAAAATATCATGATGAAACATTAAATTCAAAAAAAATATTTTATTATATCTTTAAAAGGTCAAATCCATATAGTAAATTCTTTTATCACATTAATTATCTAAAATTATCTTTATTTTTAAAAAAAATTACATTTATTTGATATATCGGTGAATAAATTAATTATTACATCACTATTGTGTAATTATTTAATATTCTTCTTTTTTATGTAAAAATTAAAAATAAATAACCATGATGAATAAAAATATTCTATATTTAAAAATAATATTTATAGTTGAATATATCATTTGGGTAACCCTATATTAAAAATGATATAGTATTTAAAACCTTAATGAGACATCTTTAAATTTTTATTAAATAAAATATTACAAACATGATTATCTCATCCATGTGGCCTATAAATTAAAAAAATAAATTTTTATCATGAAAATATGTTTAAAATTTTATAAATTAAAATTTATTTTTGTTCATAACTCAACTTTTTCCCCATGTGGATGCATATGGTATATTGAAGGCAAAAAAGTGACATTTTGGGACTTTATTTCTTTTAAGTATTATATAAGTCATTTTCATTGAAAATTTTACAATAAATAACTAAATTTATATCTAATGGAATTATTTTTATAGTTATAGTCATCGAATAAAAATATTTCATGTGTTGGGGTCATTTTATAGTACTTGTTGTTTTATTTTTACCCTAAATCACCCAATTTGCCATTTACTGTGGTAATAAAACTGACCAAAGTTTCCATTCATATTTTTCAAATATAAAATGGAACTATTAACTAAATTTAGGCCTTATGAATCAAAATTTGGAATCCATTTTAAAAAAAAATAAAAACACATATGTTTCACAATATAATTTAAATTAATGCTGATAAAACAACATGAAAACCTGTTTTTTAAAAAATTCCCTTTTTAAACATAAAATTTTTTTATAATAATTTCATTTATAAAATAATTTTTATAAAAATATTTAGATTAATTCCAATTAAAATTAAATAATTAAAATTTTAAACTATAAAAAAAAAATCTGGCCTTGTATTTAATTTAAAATAAAATACAGTTTTCAATAAAAACTAGCATATTTAAAAAAATTCAAAAGATGAAACTTTTCATAAAAATACCAAAGATTAACTCTAAGATAATTTTTATATTATGATTTAAAAAATGAATTATATTTTTTCAAATAGAATTTATAGATGTTCAAAATTTTAATTCTAGAATAGTTGCGTCATTAAAAGGTAATAAAACTGCATTTAGAAAAAATATAGCTTTTATGTGTAAAATTATATTTATTCATATATTATATCTATAAAATCAATTGGATGAATATAAAAACATTTTATTTAATGTATATATATATTTAGATTTATTTCATGGTGTATTTAATCTTATTCATTCTCACCATTTTAATGTCTATGTTAAAATTATCATGTTAAAATAATTAAAATAACAATTGCTTTCATTGAAACTCCGTGATTCATGCAACACAAGGTAATCCATTGTTGCATGTAACACAATATTAACATATTGAAGAGAATAAAAACAATACATCGATGAAATTTAAATTATTCAAAAAATGGCTTATGATAACTAGTGGTGTTATAGTAATGCCTTTTGTTTATTTTTATAGATATGTATCTATAGGTATAGTATCCTATATATTATTATAAGTTTTTTGTGTATGGTATGTGGTATATTGAGTAATAATAAATTAAATATGGGTTTTGTTGGCTCCCCAAAATAACATTATCACTATCTAGATACATTTAATGGTATTATTATGCAATGTAATGTATGTAGGTATAGAAAGTGATTCGTTATATTATTAATTATATGTATGAGATGATACTCTAGCCTATATTTCTTCGAGGTGGCTTTTATTATGAGAGAAATGTCTCAAGACATGTATTGTTGGGGTAGAGTTTCAAACTAGTGTATACATGGTTAAAGGTGAATAGTATTACAAATTATTTTTTTATATTAAATTAAAAAATGTATAAATTACTTTGTGACTAAGCCACCACAAGGATGGTGAATGAATAGTAAATTTATTTATGTGATCAGTTATTTTCATTTTTCTTTTATTTTCGATAGTGTATATATTTAAAATTTTACGTGAAATTCTTCACAGATAATCCTATTCATTATACATGTTATACTAACCATGTTTATATATTAACTGTGTTTTAGGACTACATGGGCTACATGGTGATAAAGATGGAAATTACTTATTCCGAGATTTGATTTGGATCGGTTGGAGATTCGTGGTCACTACTAAGGATATTTTATATAGTTTCTTTTTTATCTCATGTGAATATCATTACATTCATGTGATGGGATTAATTTTGTGTTAATATTTAAATTTCTTGTTTAATTGTTTTTTCTATCAAATCTTTCTAAGGCTGATGCTTCCCATGTGTTGGATTATATACACCTGGTTCATATTGAAAACATTTGGCCTTTTAAATGTAGTATTTAGATATAAATATCACTTGTTATCCTTTTATGGACCTATAGGGGTACCTTTAGATTTATGGTGTCAGGATGAAGAGGTCAAAAAGGTATCTGTTGGGGTATATGATGGATTTTTGAGTCCGAAAGCAGTGAGGATGAATGAGTTGGTAGGTTTGAAATATCAGTTGGAATTAGTTAATTAAATTTACAATGGATACCATCTTGGACATGGGATTTTAGTTAACCTATTGATCTGATGTAAGGAAATTCTATTTTGATAAACATTCTAATTGATCTTATTATTATTCGTGGTTAGAGGATATGGAAAGGATAATGAAAAATTCATGTATAAGATTGATAAATAAATGTGTGGAAAATAAGAAATATATTTTAAATAAATAATTTACTAAACATAAAAATAAACTACGAATTATGCTAGGTTACTCTATTGAATGTTCATTTTTAGTAATACTTCTAGGTCATTAACCCCAAAATGTTTGTTCCTATATGTTCAATAATATGTTTCTACTTATCTATGATTGATAGAGGAAAATGATGATAACATTTGGAGGTTGGTACACCGAGTGTTCTAATTCCACAATTTTCATGATCCAAGTAATTTATCTTATATCATGTAATAACCTGGATTTTCCACCAGGCCCATCCTTTTTAAAAATCCAGTGTTGAAGTGTTCTTAGAGCTGTCGGTGGCTTACTTCAATAGTTTTCAAAATTTATAATTTTTTCATGAGTATATCAGTGTGTTGGCATGTTAGTGTGTTGACATGTAAGTGTGTCAGCATGTTTGTGCGTCAGTGATACAAGAGGAGTTTGCATCGGTGATTTGAGGGTTTTTAGCATCGGTTAGTCAAGGGGCATCAGCATCGGTGAGCCAAGGGCATCGGTGTCAGTGAGTCGAAGGAATTAGTAGGTCTGGGCATCGGTAGGTCAAGGTGTCTATTGTTAAGGTCATCTATGGGTCAGGGTATCAGTAGGTCAATAAAGCATTGAGTCAGGAGTGTCAACATTAGTAGGTCATCGCATCGGTGGATCACCCATCGGTGGCTCAGCGTCGGTGAATGACCTATATGTGACTCATTTCCAGTTTTCCAGTTTTTTGGAGTTTTCTCAGTTTCACCACTATTATGTGTTTTCCTTCATTTAAAGTTAATTTATCAAATCACAACGTTCTACTGGCATATCTTCACCATTTTTTAGGGGAATTATTAGATAAAAAATAATCCCAATGGGTGAAACTTCCATGCTACGTGGTCAAACCATGATCTGACTTTCAAGTAATTTGAAATGGTCTCCCTAATTTTAGGATCTGGACACTTATTAATCTGAGATTCTCTCCTCCTTCGTCATTTTCATTTCTATTGGTTTTCCTAAAGACTTTCTCCTAAGACGAGTCGTGCTCCAGTGCAAGAGCCCTTCCCGCTTAGCCTTTGTGGAGTTCTTCCTACAAGTCATTCCATCCCCTGTTCTTGGTGCAAGAAGGAACTTCAATCCCTTGATCAATAGGTAGGGACTTTCTATTGTTTATCTTTAATTGTGAATCATGTGGGTAGGGTATATTAATTGTTCCTTGAAAGTAATGGATAGATACTCTTCTTGAAATGATAATTAAACAAGAATTTAATATGATCAAATGATAAACTGTGTAAATAATATAACGGGAAGGGTTTGGTTTGATGTTGGTCGCCTCTTTTATTTTTTAATCATTGTTTATTTTATGGATTTTGTGGTTGTATGCCTACTGAAAATCATGGATTTTGGTCGTCTTTTCTTGTGAACTGATGGTGTTCTGTTTCATTGTGTTATTTTTATGTACAGATGTAATGTAAAATCTGATTAATCACACACACTAATTTAAATAATGGGATTCCCCATGATCAAATCTATTATGTGATCACCCTGGTTATATTAATGTGGAAATTAAAGAAACCTTGTTAGTTAAATTTTAATACAATTGGTTTGATGGTTTTGGTTTTGTGTTGTGGGTTCTAATTTAGGTTCTGTGCACTTGGTATGTGGGGTGGTACAGGGGGTATTGGTGTCTTAGTTTGAGGGATTTATTATTTTCGGAATGGATAAACTTATTGGAAGTGGTATTTTCCTTTGTTGTGTTGGTGTCTCAGTCCAGGAGATTGATTAGTTGTGGAATGGATTAACTTGTAGGAAGAAAAACTGCATATGTTTTGTTGTGGTTGTGGAATGACATTGGGTAGTGTGATTGTGGTGTGGTTGTGATATTGTTATACAGTGGGATTGTGGGATAGTAGTAAACTTTTTATGCAGTGGGATTACACCTGGGGTTTGTTTGGGAATAAGGGCTATAGGTATGGGTTGTGAGATATTGAATGGGTGTTATCACTTGGAGGAATGATAGTTGGCAATAGTTGAACAGTGATATGTAGTAGAACTATAATTCTAGTTTTGTGTTGTTTTGTAGTAGAACGGCGGGTTGGTTTTGTTCATTTCTTGGTATGGTTACAAGTTTTAGTTTCCCAGTAGTCTTGGAATAATTTTAAAGTTAATCCCCTTAAATAAATAAATTTAAATTGAACAAAAACAGGGTTGGGTTTATGCTTGGAAGTGGTTGTTGTATGGTGGTACATATAGGGGCAGCAGCAAAAGTAGTGCTGGTGTGGGTTTTTTGTCTGTCCTGGTGAAACCATTCTGTTGGGGTTGAGGGTATGATTACTGATATATATATATAGATTTTATTTCCTTGTGATATCTATATTCACCCTACACTTGTTGGGAACCATGTTCTGAACACCTCCATTTCATGGGGGAGGGTGTCTTTCCCAACATCCTAATGGGAGGATGGATGGAAGGTTACTGACTTTCTTCCTCGCACCCACTTCTGGGATCTTACAAATCGGGCATACCTGGGTAGTCTGCAATGGCTTGAGGCTTACCATTGTCCCAGATTCTTTAAGAAAAGGTTTTTGAGATGAAGGGCTCAATTGTTTTTGGTCTAGGTATGTTTTTTCAAGGATTCTAGGGATGAGGAACAAGTGTCTTAAGGCGTGGTGTCTGGTTGTTGAGGCCCAGGTGTCTTCAAGTGTGGCGGTGTTTTTTGTGTCCCAAGTGTCTATGGGTGTGGTTGTGTGTAATTTGAGGCCCAGGTGTGTCCAGGCAGGTTGCGGAAGTTGGAATGCGTGTGGGAAGAGTAGAAGTTGCAATACGTTAGATCATTAGGAATTACCAATTAACTAGTGGGAATGTAGTGTGGGGTACCCGAAATATCGATGTGCTTATATTATTACTTTAAATGATGTACCTTACTTCAGTGAGTGGGCTTTGGTGAGGTTGGGATGGTTGGTATTCGAGGTTCTATTGTTTTCTCATAGGGGCATTAGTATGTCCCCTCAACTATGCACGAGTAGCTTTAGTTTCCCTACTGAGTATACCTGTATGGTTACCCTACATATATAAAACTATTTTCAATTTTCCAAGAGGATTTTGAGGATGGTTCTGGACTTTACTAGCTTGGGAATCAGGATAGTTTTTGTGGCTTCTTAGTTTCATTTCTTTCAGTACATTATTTGGGAGTTTTTTATACATTGTAGCATCTTTATTTTTGAACATGCATGTGGGAATGGATTCTTGTATTTACTTTAACCTTTAGTATTTGGTGTTGTTGGGATTTTTCATCTTATCCCCTAATCGTGTTTTATAAAAAGGGTAATTCCTTCCAATTTTATTAGATTCTATACCCTTGGTTCTAGTCGCCACTCTAGGGCCTACTGAAGGTAGGCCTCGAGGGGTCATTATCTCTCCTTCATCTTGAGGAAGGAAGGGCATGGCACACTTTCATCCCTTCCCTCATCATGAAGAAGGAGGGTCATGATAGAATGGTATGAGAAGAGATATTGAGAGATATAATGGATTTAGGGGTTAGTAATAGTGAGGAATTCATGGGGTGGTAGGGAAACAGTGTTAGGAAATCTTGGTGCGTGAAATAGGCCATGGAAGACTAGCTAGGACACAGGATTTTAGGTCCCCCTGTGATCCGATACAAGGACATTGGACCTACTGAATGACTAGGTGAGGCTACACTGATTGTAGGGTAGGGACCCTAGGAGATGTATATGAATCATAATGACTTGTGTTTTAGTATGTTTTGGGCATTTGTGAAATTAAATTTTAAATAAAGAAAAAAAGGGGGAATTTCCACACTACCCAGGCCTAGGAGTTTCTAGTTTTCTTTTTTAGCTATGGAAACCGGATGTCATCCATGAGTGTTATGTGAAATCAAGCCCTAAGAGGTTTATATGTTTGATCAGTGGAAGGCCGATTGATATGAGGAGGACAACCAGTGGAAGAAGACACTTCATGCCTTCTAGAGGTAGACTCTGGGAAAGTATGAGGGTAGCATCTCAAACATGGAGACGGAGAGCTAGCTCGAGGATCAGTTGATATCTTTCACATTTATTAGGGCTCCTAAAGAGTATCGGGTTCTTCTATAAGTGATTCATATGTGAAGAGTAGTGCATCATTGGTGGAATATTTACCTTAGGGAGAGGAAGGAAACTAAGGTTTCATAGGCTGACATTGAGAGGGAGTTTCAGGTGGAATTCCTTTCTTACATGATGAATTCTGAGAAGAGGAAAGAACTACTCTCCCTCTGACAAGGGAGTATGTCAGTATGGGAACTAGGGATCAATTTCAAGGATCTCTTTCATTTTTCTCTGGTTCTCTTTTTGGATGAGGAGTTGCGGGCAAGACGCTTGGAGGGGGAACTTTGACATTCTCTTCGGTATTCCATCACTCCCTTTAATCTGCTGATGTACCTAGAAGATCAGAAGAAGGATAAGGTAGTATAAATAATGCACTTGCAAGTAGGTGTACCATGATAGGGGATCCAACCAAGTTCTTCGAAGGGGAAGTATGTCAGGAGAAGGTCTCCAGTGTCAAGGCCTTCCAGGTTTCGGCTAGCAGGGAGTAGGCCTCAGCAGTTCTAGTTCTGATCTCTCAATCCTCACCCTTTCCATATGGGCCTAGTACTAAGGTGATTTTTTTTTGTTAGTTGCGGGAATCTTCAAAATCAGGGCCCTATCTGAGTGCAATATACTGGAGGTGGGTAGGTTTAGCAACTACCTCAGAAGCAGCAGTTTCTAGCTAGGCCTTTGCAGTAGTAGGGGCAGTGAGCTCCCACTCCACCAAGGGAAGATGGTGCCAGAGGAGGCCTACCTCAAGGTGCTCCTTAATAACCTCAACTAGGGAATATTTGGGGACGTTGTTGACAACTGAGGTGTAGAGGGGTTGGGTGTGGGAAGTTACACACCGCAACGGCAGTAATTCCAGCAAGGCTAGAGGTTGTTTGAGGTATGATCATCCTATTTAGTACTCTTGATTGTGCTTTGTTTGACTTAGGAGATTCATACTCTTTTTTTCATCCAGTCTAGACCATTCTATGGTTCTATAGGTAGAGATACTTTCCATGCCTTTGGTGTTGCATATTTTAGTTGGAGTTCAGACCAACCTGTTTGATGTTTGTCAAGGATGTAGACTGATATTAGGGCCGCATCAGTCTAGTGGGGATCTTCTTCTACTACTAATGTAGCCATATGATGTCATCCTAGAAAAAGACAATCTATTTTTCATGCATGTTGTTATCAGCTTCTTCTGGAGAAGTTTCGTGTTCTCAGATATGGGCGGTCAGCGTGTAGCTTTCGTTGACAAGTGGAGTTTCCAAGAGGGAAGTTAGCGTGTGGAGACTCTTCTTTCCTTGTTAGCCATGTTGTTAGTGGAATAAGTAGATATATAGATGGTGGAAAATATGATAGTTTTTAGTGAGTTCCTAGATGTCTTATCTAAATAGGTTGTGACTCTACCACCTCAATGTGACATTGAGTTCAGGATAGACTTGCAACCCGGTTCCCATCAGATCTAAATGGAACCCTATGGGATGTTTCCTTCTTAGTTGTGGGAGTTGGTAATTTAGGTTGATGACCCAGTGAATAAGGGTTTTATCCAACCAAGTGTGTCTCCATGGGGTGCTTCATTCTTATTCATGAAGAAGGAAGATGGTGGTCTCAGTCTATGCATAGACTTCCAGAGACTAAATTAGGTGATATCCAAGAACCGTTATCCCCTTCTGAGGATCTAAGATCTTTTCAACCAGTTAAAGGGGGTAGTTTTGTTCTCTATGATCGACCTATGGTCTGGATATCACTAGTTGTGGGTAATGGTTGGTGACATCCTGAAGACTACTTTTAGGTGTAGGTATGGGAACTTTGTGTTCATGGTCATGCCCTTCAGTGTCATGAATGCACCTGTTGTGTTCATGGGACTTCTAGAATCTTTCTTCCATGAGTATCTGGACCGGTTTATGTTCATGTTCATCAATGACATCCTGGTCTACTCAAGATCATAGGAGGATCATGGAAAGCATCTAAGAATAGTTTTGGATGTCCTCAGACAATGCCATCTCTATGGGAAGTTGTCCAAGTGCATGTTCTGGACACGAGAGGTGCACTTCCATGGAAACGTGGTGTCCCAACCTAGAATGTATGTGGAATTGTCGAAGTTAAAATCACTTGCCTCTTGGGAATCACCCAAGAATGTGGCATAAGATCGTAGTTTCCTAGGTTTGGCAGCTTACTACTGGAGGTTTGTACCCAACTTCTCTTGAGTTACATCTCCATTGATGGATTTGACCTAGAGAGACCAGGCCTTCGTGTGGAGTGAGCAGTGTCATGCATCTTTCAACTACCTAAAGGGGAAGCTGGACAGTGCCTTAGTGCTTAGGTTTCTAGAAGAAGGGGTGGCATTCGAGGTGTTCTGTGATACTTCTAGTATAGTATTGGGGTGTGTGCTGATGCAACAGTGGGGAGTGATCTTTTATGGTTCTAGGAAGTTATGTCCTCGTGAACTTAACTATTCCACCCATGACCTAGAACATGTAGTGGTCATGTTTGCACTAAATTTTTGGTGACATTACCTCATCGGGGAATGATTTATGGTCTTTACGGATTACAAGGTCTTGAGGTATATCTTCTCCCAACAAATCATGAACATGCAGAATCAGAGGTGGATGGATTTTCTTTAGAACTACAACTTTGAGATCTCTTATACCTCAGAAAAGGCGATTATGGTGGTCAGTTACTTGAGCAGGAAGTCATATAAGGATGTAGATCGGGAGTCCACAGATGCTTGGAAGGTGATGGGGGAGTTGGATGCTTTACATATGTGCATGAGATTAGAGGACGTTAGAGGCTATCTATTTCAGATGATAGTGTAGTCTTCCATGGTACATTAGGAGGAGGATTCTTAGGGGGGAGACGTTGAAGCTAAAGTGATGTTTGATCACGTTATCTGTAGTGATGATCTATAGTGATGGTCAGAGGATAGTCAGAATCAGATGTTGTACCGTGTGAAGCATTTTTTCTCGGTGGTGATGCATGATGGAGTTCTTAATGAATTCCCTAAATCACCACTATAAGTACATTTAGGAGTCTCCAAGATGTATCCGGGCTTGACAGGTCAGTTTTGGTGGCCCATAGTGAAGAGTTCATTGGTGGATTTTGTGGCAAGGTGCCTCATGTGTCAGTAGGTGAAGGATGAACATCATGTTCCAGGAAGTCTATTACAGCCTTTAGATGTCCCCTAGTGGTAGTGGGATGAAATCTATATGGGTTTCGTCCCATGACTGCCCAAGTCTAAGGGAGTCTATGATTAAATCTTTGTATTCTTGGATTTATTGATGAAATCAGCTCACTTATTAGAAGTTAAGGAGTCGAGTGTAAAGGTTTCCTTAGCAGAAAGGTACGTTTGTGAAGTGGTGCAGATGTATGGAGTTCCAAGATCCATCATTTAGGATCCAGATACATGATTTACTTCATGATTCTTAAAGGGATTAATGCATACTTTTGGAACCCATCTATGCCTTAGCACTGCTTTCCACCCTCACACGGATGGGAAGACAGAGCAGACCATCCATACATTAGAGGATATGATGTGAGAATCTATTCTGGACTTCAGAGGATTTTGGGAATGACACTTTCCCCTAGTGTTGTTTTACTATAATAATATCTATAACTCTACCATTGGAATGGTACTATTCGAAGCCTTGTACAGCAGACCAATTCATTCACCTGTGTGCTAGATAGAGGTTCGGGAGGCAGGTGTTCATGGCCCAGAAATGGTGCAGGGCGCAACGAAGAAGTTTATCTTGTGCATGAGAGGATGAACATGGATCAGGACCAATAGAAGTAATATTTCGATCATATGAGGAGACCACTGGAGTTCGAGGTTGGGGACCACATCTTCTTAAAGGTTTCCCCTCAATGTGGGCAGCGGAGGTTTGGCAAAGGGAGCAAGCTTTCTCCCAGGTTCATCAGACCCTTCGAGGAGATTTAGATGTCAGGGATGACGTGATGTTTTTTGAGTGGACAATGAGAATCAAGGATTATAAATAGAAGGTGCTTATAGGATGGACCATTCATTTGGTTCGTGTTCTCTGGAGGCATGGTGGTCTCGCAGAGAGTACTTGGGAGCAAGAAGCATAGTTGCACGCCTAGTACCCAGAATTATTTTGGGTTTTTCCCTTATGTTTTGCTTTTGTGCCTTTCTTGTGATAAATTATTAACTTTGTTTGATATGAGATGAGTTGTCTACCTTGTTCTCTAAATGTGTGTGAAAATTCTTGATGTGTAGGAAGGGAGGACCTGATCCCAAATCAAGACTCATTAATGTGGATACGATTAAACCTATGCAGGAAAGTCAGTTCCACCTATAGAAGATAGTATCTTGATAGGGAGGAAGGATATCCATAATCCATGTTCCTAGAAAGTGTGACCTTTGGTGTTGGTGTGATTGTTTTGGGAAGTGTTGGGCCTTAGTGTTGCATAGTTTTTCAGGATATATATGTCAAAGAGGTGTTCTTGGATGCCGAGGTTTTCGATCCAGCCTTAGAATAACACAATCTGGTTTACTCCTAAGATATATCTTAAGGTATGGTTGTTCGGATCATGGTTCTTCTAGGTTAGTTTTAAATTCTTGAGGATGAGAATAGTTTGATAGCTATCTGATGTAATAACTCAGATTTTTTTCCTAGGCCCTTCCTTTGTGAAAATCTAGTTTTGAGGTGTTATGGGAGCTGTTGATGGCTTACTTCAAGATTTTTCCAATGTTCTAGTTTTTTCATCAACATGTAAATGCATCGTCTTGTTTGTGAGTCGGTATGTCAGTGTGTCGACATGTCTGTGCGTTTTCATGTCAGTGTTTCAGCATGTCAGTTCATTGGCATGTCAGTGTGTCGGCATGTTTGTGTGTCATTGAGTCAAGGGTCGTCAGCACTAGAGAGTTGATGGGAATCCTCAATGATGGTTCATGGGGCGTCAGCATCGGTGATTCAAGGGCATCGATGTTAGTGAGTCAAAGTTTTTGGTAGGTCATGACGTCAGTAGGTCAGGGTATCAATAGGTGTAACACCCCAAAATGATAAAGGGTTAAATGGATAAATGATATGTCTCATGTAAACAAGGTGCACCTTCCTTTTCGGGAGCCTACCTAATTAGAACTCCACAGTTAAGCGTGTTTGGATTGGAGTAGTGATCAGGATGGGTGACCTTTTGGGAAGTTTCCCAGGGTGTGTGTGAGTGAGGACAAAACACACTAGAAAGGAAATGTGTTGGCATGTGGGGACTGTCATTAGTCAGATGACCCATGCAGGCATGTGGGTGGGCCCCAGGGTGGGGACCATGTGTCTTTAGGAAACTGGTGGTACATGGTGGGCCAAGACCTGACGGCCATGTTAAAGTCAGGGTGTTTGTGCTGTCACCGAGACCCAGTTGTCACATTTTGTATTAAAGGTGGTACCCAACCTTAAGTGTGGTGCACTGCCTTGGTTGAGATATAGGTCCCACAATGAGGATGTTGTGATCTAAAGGGGGGTGATTGTAACACCCCAAAATGATAAAGGGTTAAATGGCTAAATGATATGACTCATGTAAACAAGGTTCACCTTCCTTTTTGGGTGTGAGTGAGGAAAAACCACACAGGAAAGGACATGTGTTGGCCTGTGGGGACTGTCATTAGTCAGATAACCTGTCCGGGTATGTGGGTGGGCCCCAGGGTGGGGACCATGTGTCTGTGGGGGAAACCGGTGGTACCTGGCGGGCCAGGACCCAATAGCCATGTTAAGGTAGGGTGTATGTGTTGTCACCAGGGCCCAGTTGTCACATTTGGTATCAGAGGTTGCCTAGGTAGTGATATAGGGCCCACAACGAGGACTTTTTGCTCTAAAGGGGGGTGATTTTGACACCCCAAAATGATAAAGGGTTAACTGGATAAATTATATGACTCATGTCAACAAGTTGCACCTTCCTTTTGGGTGTAAGTGAGGAAAAATCACACAAGAAATGACATGTGTTGGCATGTGGGGACTTTCATTAGTCAGATGAACCGTTTGGGTATGTGGGTGGGCCCTAGGGTGGGGACCACGTGTCTTCAGGGGAAACTGGTGGTACCTATCAAGCCAAGACCTAATGGCCATGTTAAGGTGGGGTGTCTGTGCTGTCACCGAGGCCCAGTTGTCGCATTTGGTATCAGAGGTGGTACCCAGACATAAGTGTGGTGCACTGCCTGGGTTGATATATAGGGCCTACAACGAGGATGTTGTGCTCTAAAGGGGGTGATTGTAACACCCCAAAATTATAAATGGTTTAATGGATAAATGATATGACCCATGTTAACAAGGTTCACCTTCCTTTTAGGGATCCTACCTGATTAGAACTCCACAGTTAAACATGTTTTGCCTGGAGTAGTGATCCGGATGGGTGACCTTTTGGGAAGTTTCCCTAGGGTGTGTGTGGACATATCATACTAGAAAGGGAATGTGTTGGCCTGTGAGGACTTTCATAAGTAAGATGATCTGTTTGGGCACATGGGTGGGGACCACATGTCTACAGGGGCAGCTAGTGGTACCTGGCGGTCCAGGACCTGACAGACATGTTAAGGTGGGGTGTTTGTGTTATCACCAAGGCTCATCTATCATAGTAGGTCAGGGAGTTAGTAGGTCAGGTTATTGGTAGGTCATGGTGTCAGTAGGTTGAGATTTCGGTGATTCAAAGTGTCAACATCGGTAGGTCGTTTTGTCAGTATCTCACCCATCGGTGGCAAAGCGTCGGTGACTCACCCATCTGTGACTCATTTCTAGATTTCTAGTTTTTTCATGTTTTCCTAATTTCATCCCTATTACATTTTTTTCTCTGTTTAATGTTAATTTATGAACTCACAACTATCTACTGGTATATCTCCTCCATTTCTAAGGGGAATTATTAAATCTCAGTTAATTCCAACAGGTGAAACTGCCAAGATGCATGGTCAAACCACAATCTGACTTTCAAGTACATAGAAATGGTCTCCCTGATTTAAGTATTTGTCCTCTTCTTAAGATGATATCCTCTCATCCATATTTCTTTTTTTATCTTGATGATCCTAGATTCTTACTCCTAAGATGAGTAATTTCTCTTGATGACCCTAGAGACTTACTCCTAAGAAGAGTCATTTTCCCGTACTAGAGCCCTTCCCGCTCAGCCTTCATGGAGTTCTTTCTACATGTCATTCCATCCCATATTCTTTCCTCAAGAGGGAACTTTGATCCCTTGATCAATAGGTAGGGACTTTATTTTTCTTCTATTTAATTTTGCATCATGCGGGGTGGTTATATTAATGGTTTCTAGTAAGGAACGGTTTGATATGCTTCTTGAAACAAGAATTAAACAAGAATATAATATGATAAAAAGATAACACGCATAAATAAAATAACGTAAAGGGTGTGGTTTGATGTTGGTAACCTATTTTATTTTGTTGTATTTGTTTCTTTTATGGATGTTGTGGTTGTATTCCCTCTAAAAATAATTATCATTGGTGGTCTTCGCTTGTGCACTGGTGGTGTTCTATTTCATTGTGATGTTTTTAAGTAAATATGTAACATGAAATCTAATTAATAACATACACTCAGTTAAATAAAGTGATTCCCCATGATCAAACTTGTTTTGAGATCGCTGTAGAAACCATAAAATGTTTTCCATGCACTTTTACATAGAGTGAAGATATGATTCTCACATAGACAATAAATGTCAAGTATGAGTAAATTTGTTGTCACCGAGAAGGAAGAATATGTAGGTTGGATATCTATGTGCCATAAAACTACTCTATACTGATGGATAAGTGGAATGATTCCCCCATCTAGGAGTAGGTAATGGATTTCCAATATCGATGATAAAAAGGTGTCGACACGTTAAATTCAATTTCCTAGTTTATTCAAAGAAGACATGGTGTATTTACCACCTCAAGAAGTGTATATATTTTCAAGACCTTAGATTTTACTGGTCACGGAGCCCAAACAGACTTACGGATCAAAGTTTATGGCACTCAGAAGAGAGATAAATTTCACAAAAGGACCTATGCAGAGGACCTACGCGGAGTACCAATGTGAAAATATAATTTCTACACCCATACGTGGAAGAGCTACGTGGAGGACTTGTGTAGACAACTTTTCTTTGAATAGGTCCTCTCCTTACCTATAAATAGGACCCTTCGGCTCCCCATTTAAGGACTGAAAAAGTTGAAAGACTCCCTAAAGCAGCCATTGTGTGGCTCTTTCTCCCATATCTCTCTAATTGTCTCAGGTAGCTCTCTAAAATGCGAGAGAAGAGATAATTAAACTAGATAAGCATGTTATGAAAGTATTTCACAATTTTTACATAGGTTTGGTTCCTCTATGTAAAAATATATTCTTTAATCATCATAAAAACCTGCGCGGTACATCTACGAGACACACTTGTGCAGTATAACTACATGTTACAGCTGTGCGGTGCAGCAACACGGGGTACCTATGCAGCACACTTGTGTGTAGTACCTACATGGAAGAGTATGGTATATAGCCTACATACCAACTTAAGTACCCTCTTTAAATCCATTCATGGCAGGGTATCTCCTTCCTTGGTTCCCTTATCTAAAAGGGACTAAGTTGAACCCTCCACCAAAACCTTATGACTTATCAAAACTTTGGTAAAGACGCATCATCATGTCTCCTATTTGGGTTTGTATATCCATAGTCAAAGGTTTCTCACATTTGTTTCATAATGGGGTTAGGATTCATGGAGTGTTTGTGGGTTTATATATCCACAGTCACATGGACCTTTCTCCCAGGAACAATGTTCGGATGTTCCCGGTTGGTAGGATTATGGTTTGGGGTCTGCCCTCCCCTTTTTGTCTCTAAGACCTGAAACCTTAGGTCTCTAGTAGGTAAGGTACAGTTCACACTTTCTTTTTCATACAAGAAAAAGATAAGTCTACCTCCCCTGCCATGATCAATTTTAAGGCTTTTATCCTGGTGTAAGCCCCTAACCTTCATCCATTCTTCCTTTCATTAGACCCTTGTCTAATGTAAAGTCTATAGAGGGAGGGCTCATCACCTCTCCCTCTTCCCAGGTCGCCTCATCCTCATCCACCCTAGCCACTGTAAGTGCACTCTCTTACACTAGTGAGGGAGGAAAAGTGTGTGTCATTGTTTAATATTACACATCCTCTGGTTTCTCACACCAAGCATGAGTCACGTGGGCTTAGAGATTTTTGAGATTACAAAAATTTGTACAAACACCCATGCAGAATGAACTACGAGAACTCAGACTCCCACTATAATTGGGATACGTAAGAATCCCTCTCAAGGACCGATCTCACTGGATGTCCTCTTCCGGAATCCAACCCTAATTACCTTAATCTAGGCATCCTCCTTAGGAATAAGTCCCAAATTAAAACCCCAAGTCATAAAAGCATATTTTTTGGGAACTAATCCCAAACTCATATCTCTCAAAGGACAATACCGTCCTATGATACTTATCAAAATACATGGGATTTTATTCCCATTCATATGGGATATGTAGGAAGCCTCCCTGAGGTTCAAACCTGATACCTTATATCATCCTCATTATCCTTGTTCCATATTCCCAAAAGACTCTAATCTAACTTGGAAACCCATATCCTTTCCAAGTTCATTGGGTTGTTTCTGCATAAGTTCCACACCAAACTCCAACTAAGAACCTTTCTCTTAAGTGTCCATACCACTTGACATTAAACTATATGGATATCTTCTTATCACATGACCTTAAAAGGCATGATGTCTCCCATTAAGCGGTACTAAACTATGAGGGTTATGATTCCTTTCACAAGGATACATAGGTAACCCATTTCATAGGTATGATCCAAATATCAAAAAAAAAATTCATCTCCCTGGATGACAATAAATTCCAGAGTGCCCCTGTGAGTGGATTAAAAACCAGTATCATTATAAAGATGATTAAAATAAAATTTAAATAGTATATAAGATGATAGCATTGATGGAGAATCTTGAATACATACAGATATCTCCATTAATAAAAAAACTTTAAAACATATGGATGATTCTAATTTTTACACATGTTAATAAGTGATTTCAAATTCCATGGTAAAATTATTTTATACTTGGTGAATTAATAAAGATTCAAGAAAATATCTTAAATTTATAAAGAGAATCTCGAAATAGATAATAATTCCCCCCAAAAGGGTATGATGAGTCCAACCTCTGATCCTCTCGACCAATGCACGTTCCTAAGTATCGTAAAGTTAAAAATTAATGAATGCCTGCCTTTGGAAAGCAGGTCCCATTTGGATAAATAACTATTGGATGTTTTTAGTTACATTAATAAATCCAATGGAAACCACCTAGAAGTAGTTATTCTTTAAATTATAACACGCGTTTCAAGGAACTATGAAACAGAAATGGTAAACCCAACATGAATCCTTAACCAAGTTAATAATGTTACCTACCTGTCAGGCCCCTATCAATTGATAAAGGAAGTCCAGACAAAGGAATCAATCACGCATGTATCCATCTAAAAGATGTCGCTTTAATGGTGTTTATTGTTGTTTTCATGTTTTTCTCAAAACCCCCTTCAGTTCAAAATGGATTTCTTCAAGACAACAATCTGTGTACTTCCCGACTGCTACTTAGGCTGGATCCTCATCCACGGGGGGACATTATCACCCTCCTAGAATCTTCAACACTGGGTATCCAATGTGTTGGTAAAGGAGTATGTCCAGCACTGTACAATCCTATCTTTGGAGGCTGCCTGACAGGCCCTCCTGGTCAATAATAATCCTTGATCATCCGGCCAATGATGATTGATGATCAAGAAGAAAATGGTGCTAATTATTCCCAGAACCCAATAACCAGTCCCTCATGTACTGTAGGTAGGTAGATCAAGAGGTCACTTAGGGCCTCAATTCAAGTATGAAGGGGTCCTTCTTGAGGAATCCCTCCAATAATCGCCGCTAGAAGAATGGTTTGGCAGTGAACCCCTAACATGATGGGGGTTTTTCCTCTGGATGTGCGACCAAGGTCTCTCAGACCTGGGAATGCAAGACGAACCACAGGGGACAACATCTAGTCAACAAGGACTAGGTTCTTGCCTCTACCCCCTCCAGAGAATCCCATCAACCTTACTTGATGAAAAACAACAAGCGGGCACATACACCCATCTGTCCTAATTTTGCTGACCAGCAGACTCACCTAGAAGCAACCCACCAATCCCACAGAACAAATCCAATAGAGTACAATTAATAGGCACATACACCTATTCACAAATTATCAGTTAGTCAATAGGCTCATCTGACTTCATTTAAAGAAGCCCGACAATGTAATGTGGTGGCAACTGGTAAACAGGAACATACACCTACTTAAAATTCCCAATTTTTTCAGCAGTATAGTCTGCCAGTATTTAAGGAAATTTGTCAACCATAATTTACAGGAAAGAGACAGTAGGTACATACACCTGCTTACAATCATCAAGCCTGCCAACAATCTTGTTTAGCAGCACCCAGAGAAGTTAGTCGAAAAGCTCTAATGACAAATATGGGGCAGACCCAACTCTCTGCCCCCATACATAAGTACTATCAATACCCATTGATAGGAAAAGTAGGATAGGAGTAGGCACATACCCAAAATCTAGATACGGAATGGACGTATATTCTTGTTCCGGCCGTTGAAGTCACCAAACACATCTTATTAATGGTGAAAGGGCAGACATAATTCCCTGCCCGTATTTTGGAAGCATGTTAGGATATTATAACAACTACTTCATAAGTACCAGGGGAAGAGACACATAAATCATTCCCCACACATGATATTACACATCTTCATGCTATCCTAGAGAATATACACACCTCTATTCTAGTCCAAGAGGTTCATGCGGAAAACTCCCCCATATCATACGGACAATAAGATCAAGAACATATACCCTTTACAATTGGAGGTAATTAGTCTGTTCTAGTAACCAATTCAAGACAGGAACATAAACCTACCCATGATAACCACTTCTCCTAGAAAGTGGTTCCAACTGAGTGTAAGAAAACATCCAAGAAGAATTCTGATCAAACACGGTTGGAAAATCAAGAGTCAAGTTGCAATTTGGCTTTTCTTAATTCTACAGTTCTTAAAGACCTCAAAAATTTATCTATTGTATCTTAAGATCCTACCCTATCATTTCCAAATTATGGGAGTAGTAGCAATAATTCTCATGTTACCCATCAGATACTTCATCATGAAGGATTTCTTCATGAAAATTCGATAAATCCAGAGAGCCTATCTCTGGATGAGAGCCACAGAAACCCTCCATGTGGCCAGAAGACCAAGGAGAAAGAGGATTCATCCCTTGTTATAATCCACCATGGTGGTCCTTCCCATGATGTCATTCACTGAGAAAGTCCTCTCCACAGTAGTATTTCACATTTTTAAGATAATTTTATAATTTAAAATGTAGAGATGAGAAATCTCTCCAAACTCAAGGCACTTACAAACACAAGACCAGTCATGTCTGATGCCTTGTTATTAATGGGTAAAACACTTTCTCAACCAGAAGACATCTTAGGGAAACGGTCATTCTCAGAACATCCCTTGGGTCATTTATCTTTTAATACAGAGTGTCTAATTTGGTCATACCATGTGGAGAAATCTCTAGTGAAAGATGATGAAGATATGTTAAACATGAGAAAATAATTGGATAAAGGAGAAATACCAGTCATGTTCTGGCCTTTGGAAAATTCTCAGTATAATGTTCCAGAATTGATGAAGAAGATTGAATTCATGATATCCACCTCAAATTATGGAAGACTCTTCATCATTTGAAAACCAAAGTATTACCATATGAGGAATATCAAAATCATGTAAAGGTAATAGAAGGGTTGCAATGCCAAATTGACTAGGCATCTCTCTTAGTTTATCAACATCTAAATGTTGAAAAATAGTAGAGAACCATTCAGTGTGCATGCCTAAATGCTCTAAAAAGTCTATTCCAGTTGATTTCGAATTCCCCGTCTAGTGTTTGTATCAGAGGATGGGGTGCACATGGAGCATTGCATTTCACTACATTCCAGAATCAACAAAGCCCGCCAAAAGTGGTCTCAAGCAATTTTATTGCCCATGTCTGGCTACAATCAACAAATTTTGTATGTAATCAAATTTAATCTCATGAATAGGCCTCAACTAGCTCTCATCAGAGTCAGGACAAAAGAAAACAAGTTGTTGAGTTACTTTTAAATCAAGCATCTGAGAATCTTGAGCAGGCCTCCCGCTTAGAGGATGTCAGCCATCAGATAACACAAATGTCTGAAATAGAACAGTGATCTTCTGAAACAAGTGATTTGAGTGGTTTTCAGATAATTCATCCAGCTAATTTCTGAACCAAAATTTGTAAAATTAGAAGAGTAGTTGTGAGAACCTCATCCATAGCAGTTCAAGAACCACCCGATCTTGCAGGGCTGGCGGCTCATTTAATTAAACCTTCAAGTTCATTAAACAAAGTTCAAAGGTTTGAAGAAGAAGAATAGGAACATCCCCAGCCTACAGGGCTGGGGGCTTTTCACATCTACAATCCCCTCCTCAACGGAATTCAGTTTTCTCCTGATTAGGGAAGAAGCCACAAAGAGATCACAAAACTGAACTATTCGAGGATTTCCTTTGGTTTACTGTCTGCCAAAGAGTCTTCGGGGATTCATCATACAAGGGAACAAAGACACATGGAAGATACAGAGGGAGACGATCTCACAAAGATACTGACAGAATGTCATAAATTAATTATGCGTCAGAAAATTTCATTAACACCATTACAGAAGATCCTCCAAAAAATGAGTCTAGTTTAGGAGAATCAGAAGATGAATTTATTATCCATAATATGGTACACACTAAAGTAAATGAAAAAGGTGTACATTCCTGAAATCAGAGGCTTACCCAGAATCTAGGTATTCCTTCCAATAACCAACTCCCACCCCTCCGAAAGGAATCTAACAAGGGGAAACGTAAAAGTCATATTGAATCTCACTTTTCCACTACAGAAGGTCAATATATTTTTCGTGAAGAGAGATTCGCAGAACAAGAATAGGAGATGAAAGAGTTGAAAAGGCTCAATACAGAGTTACTTCGAAGCAGCATTTCTGCTAGACGTACTCCCCAGGAAGATCCTCAACTTGCACATCTTGTAGGAGCTCCTCAGTGAAGAGGATTTTTGGTAAAAACATATGCAGATAATGAATTCCCTCCATTGGGTACACAGCCAATGAAGGATCAAACACATCCTAATAAGCCTCTTCCTGTGGGTTATCCAAAGAAAATACTAGCACCAACACCAGTGGTTTTGCCAGTTTTTGCACCAGCTCAAGCTCCAGTCGCTATACCTGCACAGGTTCCAACTCATTCAGATATTCCCTAAATGCTTATGAACACAATTGAGGCATTAACAACTTGATTGGAATCTATGGATGAATGACATACTCTAGTTCATCCGGAAAAGAAATCTTACCCCGAGTGGGTGGACCTGATTCCTCCCCCAACAATTTTTGTGAATACTACATTTCCAATATATAATGGTTCGGGAGATTCAGAACAACACTTAATGCATTTAGTTTCTCATTGTGATCCTGTGATGGGAACTCCTTAACAACAAGAAGCAATAAGGTATAGGTGTTTTGTGTAGCCATTACAAGGACCTTCTTTTGAATGGTATACAAGTTTGCAATATTGATCAATTACTAGATGGGAAGATATCCGTCAGAAATTCCATCTTCAATTTAGCTCAACGCTACCAAATACAACAGTTTTTTGACCATAAAAATTGAAAACAAATGGATAATGAAAGAGTTTCATATTTCACTACTCGATGGAAAGGATTAACATTTTCCTTAAGTCTGGAACTCCCTCAAAAAGATTTGCTACCAATTTGTGTGTAAAATCTGTGTGATGAGTAACACACACTACTGATCGATGTAAAATACACTTGAGGGTTTCAAGACCTTAATTCAATTTTTTATTAGATAGAAGATTCTATTATAGAAACTAATACTAAAACTCATGTAATTCGATTAGCTCTGGGAAGGAGAATATGTAAATTAGAGGCTGAAACCCTTACACTCAAGCAAACACCTGTACCTGCTTCCACTTCAAAACCTTCATCATATCGAAGGGATATGCCTCCAGAGCATCAGAATCAAGGACCGCCTCATCAGGATGATAAAAGAGATCAAAGGCAGAAACAGTTTGAGGAATTAAAGAGAAAATTTTATTCCTTCCAGAACTAACAAGTTCTCAGTTACTTCATCTCACCTTTGGAGAATAATTTGGTTCGGTTGTCAAGGTGAATAAACCAAAAAAAAAGGAGATGAAGATCTTCCAAATTATTTTACCTTTCACCAGATGTTTGGGAATCCCATTCAAGATTATTTTGTTTTCAAGGACCTCCTACAAAAAATGGTAGACTCTAGAAAAGTGAAACTGAAAATTTCATCAGCTCAAGTAGCATGTGTTACTGCAACTGATCCAAAAGAAAAAGGCGAATGGCAGGAAGTCAAAAGTAAAAATGTGTAGAAATGTGATGATTGGATGATCAGGAAAAAAATCAACCGAACTCATTCCATTCTATGAACACAATTGAAACAATCGATCGTGTCTTCTACCACTTCTACCACAACAAAACCATCTTCATCAAAAGATCAATCCACAAAGATACAACGTGATCAGAAAGATAAAGAGCAGTTAAAAGAAGATGATATCATGTTATGGCCAAAGTTTTCCTTGACTTTATAGTATTTTATTCCATCTTCTAAAAAAGAATGGGCACCACCCTGCCAAATGGAACAACCAAAAATAACCTGTCAGGAAGAATCTTCATTGGAAGAAGAATTGATCTTTGGTTCCGTCAACATCATCCACTTAACATATCCTTATGCCAACAGTGATTCTGATTATAAAGAGCCTGAGTTCCTTGTACCTAATTAAGGAACCAGAGGAAGAGGCCAAGTTCGATGATATAGGGGAAGACGTGGTTATTCCAGAAGCCACTATTTTAACTCTTCCCCTACTCGAACCATGTATGTGGTGGAAACTCGTAGAAGAGCCCTTTAGTGGGCTCAACAAGAACCACTAGAGGAAAAAACATTTAACACATTGGCATTTTTCACGTAGGTTCTATATAACTGACATGAAAATCTACAAAAATAGTTTTATCACGTCGGTTATAAAATAACCGACCTGATAAATCGATAGGAATCCATTTTTTATGTCGGTTATAAAATAACTGATGTGATAAATACCGAGATTATATTTATCGCATTGGTTATTTTATAACCACTATGAAAATACAATCTAGGCACTTTATCATGTCGATTATAAAATAACCAACGTGATAAAGGAAATCTCAACAAGTTATCACATCGATTATCAAAAGAACTGAGGTGATAAAGCACCATGTATCACGTTGGTTAAAAAATCGATGTGAAAAATTATTTTCTACTTCGGTTATTAAATAACCGACGTGATAAACCTTTTAAATGATTTATTGTTCCCCATATTCAATCATTCTGTTTTCTTCGATCTGGTGACCTGCAACTCGTCTCTCCCATGCAGAAAACCCTGAAAGGATTCTTCAAAGTTGTGACCTCCAGCCTCATTTTTCCAACATCATTCATCATCTTTATTATCACCAGATCTATCAGGTCGACTCGAAACACTCAAGTAATATTCACACAACTCGGTTTCAGTTTTTATTTTCCGCAATGCCCTAAACTAATTTTTTGAGAGGTTATTTTTCTCTTTGTTCTTACTATCATGGTAAGTTTAATAGTTTTCATTAATATCGTGCTAAATTATTTTCTGGTAAGAGAATCCATGGAAGTGATATCATGTAACTTTATGCTTTTTGTGTGTTCCATCATGTGTCTATGCATGTACAGGGGGTGTTGAAGGGGGTGGGCATGTCTAGAGGGGAGGGGGGATGTCCAGGGGTGGGGGGCTATCTAGGGGGTGGGGTGTCCAGGGGGTGTTAAAGGGGGTGGGGGTGGTGTACAGGGGGTGTGGGGCTGTCTAAGGGGGTTGTGGTATCCAAGGGGGTGGTGGGGTGGTGTCCAGGGGTGAGGGGACTTTCCAAGGGGGTAGGGGTGTCCAAGGGGTGGGGGTGGTGTCCAGGGGGGTGAGTGGGTTGTCCAAGGGGGTAGGGGGTGTCCAGGGGGTGGGGTGGTGTCCATGGGGGTGTGGGGGCTGTCCAAGGGGGTTGGGGTGTCCAAGGGGGATGGGGTGGTGTCCAGGGGGTGAGAGGGATGTCCAAGGGGGTAGGGGTGTCCAGGGGTGGTGTCTAGGGGGGTGAGTGGGCTATCCAAGGGGGTGGGGGTGTCTAGGGGGTGGGGGTTTCCAGGGGTGGGGGCTATCTTGAGGGGTGGGGGCTGTCCAGGGGTGAGTGGGCTGTCCAAGGGGGTAGGGGTGTCTAGGGGGTGGGGTTTTTAGGGGATGGGGGATGTCTAGGGGGTGGGGGATTTCCAGGGGTGGGGGCTATCCAGAGGGGTGGGGTGTCCAGGGGGTGGGGGTGGTGTCCAAGGGGGTGTGGGGGCTGTCCAAGGGGGTAGGGGTCTCTAAGGGGGTGGGGGTATAGGGGGTGAGGGGGTTTTCCAAGGGGGTAGGGGTGTCCAGGGGTGGGGGTGGTGTCCAGGGGGTGAGTGGGATGTCCAAAGGGGTAGGGGTGTCCAGAGGTGGGGGTGTCCAGGGGGTGGGGTCTGTCTAGAGGGGTGGCTGCTGTAGAGGGGGTGGGGGCTGTCCAGAGGGGTGGGGTGTCCAGGGGGTGTCAAAGGGGGTGGGGGTGGTGTCCAGGGGGTGAGGGGGATGTCCAAGAGGGGTGGGGTGTCCTGGGGTGGGGGCTGTCTAGAGGGGTGGGGGGCTTTCCAGGTGGTAGGGGCTATCCAGAGGGGTGGGGTGTCCAGGGGGTGTCAAAGGGGGTGTAGGTGGTGTCCAGGGGGATGCGGGGGCTGTCCAAGGGGGTTGGGGTGTCCAAGGGGTGGGGGTGGTGTTCAGGGGGTGAGGGGCTTTCCAAGGGGGTCGGGTTGTCCAGGGGGTGGGGTGTCCAGGGGATGAGTGGGCTATCCAAGGGGGTAGGGGTTGTCTAGAGGGTGGGGCTATCCAAAGGGGTGGGGGTGCTGTTTAGGGGGTGGGGGCTGTCCAGGGGGTGGTGGTGTCTAGGGGGTGTTCAAGGGGTTGGGGGTATCTAATGGGGTAGGGGGTTGGACAGCCCCCTCACCCCCTAAACACCACTCCCCATCCCCCTAGACACTGCTCATCCCCATGGATATCCCCCCACCCCCAAGATAGGCCCCCACCCCCTGGACACCCCCCACCCCCTGGCCACCCTGGATAGCCCCTACCCCCGTGGACAACCCCCCTGGATAGCCCCCAACCCCCTTGGACACCATCTTGGTATATATATATATATATATATATATATATATATATATATATATATATATATATACGTATCCCTACCGTTTCATTGAAAATGTTGGAATATTTTAACTCCAGGTAGTCTATACCAACGGTTCCTGTAGAATCATTGGTATAGGGCTATTGCAACGACCATCATGACAATGGTATGTGAAACCGTTGGGTACCCCAATGGTTTCAGGGGTTATTCCAATGGTTTCAAATCATTGGGGTCTGTGTAATTTTTAGTAGTGAATGTATACATATTTTAATATTTATACTTCATATTTCTTTTTTACGAAAGGGTGAATTTGGTATCCAGTTGCACCAGCTTGTATTCTTTGTGTAACTTCAGAATAAAGGATCCAAGATGAATTTAAACCTGTTATATCTAACTATATTTCCTTTTTAAAATTATTTTCATGTATATGTTTTTCAAATATGCATAAATTTGTTTTATATTTCAAAATTGTTTTTACATTCAAATTATGATATTTTTCATATAAATATATATTTTTCTTATCTTAATAAGATGTATAATTTTGATATTTTTTATAGTTTAATAATGAGTTAAAGTTGGATTATGGAACATCATAGGAGTAATAAATATGAGGATGGTATTGATGCCTTTTTGGAATTTTCTAAATGAAATTTTCCAAACAGTGACATTTTTCTATCCATGCCTAAAATATTTGAATATGAAGAAGTTGAAAAGTAAAGAGATCAAAAATCATCTGATTTTTCATGGTTTTAATCTGATTTATAGCCCTTGGATCCGGCATGGTGAAACTGGATAGAATGTCAGATCTACTGATGATGATGATTCACAAGATGGTAACTTTGATGGAATTGAAGAAATGATTCATGATATTGCAGCAGAACAAATTGAGATAGAACCAACAGTTCCATGTATATATGGTGATGATGAAACCCCATTGTATCCTGGTTGTACGGATTTTACGGTTTTTTCAGCGGTGTTAAGATTGACTAACATGAAGGCAAAACATGAATGGAGTGACATAAGTTTTACAGAGCTGCTACAATTGATGAAAATCATTCTTCTAAAAGATAATGATCTTCCATATTCACATTATAAGGCCAAGAATATATTATTCCAAATGGTATTGGGATACAAGAAAATACATGCCTATCCGAATTACTGTATAATATATAGGAAGGAATATGAATTTTTGTCAGAGTGTCCAAAATGTGGGACATCACTGTATAAGTTGAAAGAAAAATCACAAGCTGATATAGAGATTACAAAGATCCCTTCCAAGGTATTTTTGTATCTTCCAATAATTCATCGTTTGAAATGTTTACTTTCTAATTCACATGATGAAAAAGGTTAATATGGATTGCTTATGAGTGGATATGTGATGGAAAAATACGTCATCCAAAAGATTGTCCACAATGGAAAAAAATTGATGAGCAGTATCCTACATTTAGAAATTAAATTAGAAATCTCATACTAGGGTTGTTCACATATGGAATGAATCCATACTGAACCCTCAGTAGCACACATAGTTCATGTCATGTTTTATTGGTAATTTACAACCTCTCTCCTGAAGTTTGTATGAAGCACAAATATGTCATGTTGAGTATATTGATCTCTGTTCCGAAGCAACCCGGAAATGATATTGATGTTTTCTTGTCACCATTGATTGATGATTTGAAACTTTTATGGGAGGATGGTATTAGGGTGTATGATTATTATAAAATGGAATATATTCAGTTGCAAGCAGTTCTTATGTTCACTATAAATGACTTCCCAGCATATGTAAATTTTTTTGGATACAGTGTTAAGGTGCATAAATCATGTCCAATTTGTGAACAACAGACTTCATATTGTCAATTTCATCATGGGAGGAAAATAGTGTACATGGGTCATTGAAAGTTTTTGCCTATGGATCAATCTTATAGAAGACTAAAAAATACATTCAATGTCTCACAAGAATTTGATATTTCTCCAAAACCATTATCCCATGATGTGTATTTTGAGAGGGTGGAAAACCTTGATGTGACATTGGGAAAGACACATAAATCTAGTAATGGTAGACATATTTGGAAGAAAAGGTCAATATTTTTTGAGCTACCATATTAGAGATATCATGAAGTTAAACATAATATTGATGTCATGCATGTGGAGAATAATATATGTGATAGTTTTATTGGAACATTTTTAGATATTAAAGGAAAGACAAAAGATGGTTTGAATGCAAAATTAGAATTACTATCAATGGGAATACGTTTGGAGTTAGCTCCCACCTCTAATGGAAGATGAACATTTCTTCCCCTTTCTTGTCATACATTATCCAAGAGGGAAAAATTAGCTTTTGTCAGTGTCTACAGGATATCAAAGTGCCTTAAGGTTATTCTTAAAATGTAAAAAAAAATGTCTCATTGAAGGATTTGAAGTTGATAGGTATGAAATCTCATGATTTTCATGTCATGATGCAGCAACTTCTACCAGTTGCATTGTGTGGAATATTTCCCATCCATATCAGAAAGACTATAATGAAGTTGTGTTATTTTTTCTATTCAATTGGTAATAAGGTGATTGATGTGAATGCTTTGACCATTTTGGAAAAGGATGCAATTTCTATAATTTGTCAATTTGAAATGTATTTTTCCCCATATTTTTTTAATATAATGTGCATTTAATGATTCATATGGTTTGAGAAATAAATATTTGTAGACCAGTATGTCTTTGTTGGATGTATCCTTTTGAAAGGTATATGAAAATATTGAAGGGGTATGTTAAGAATCCATATTGACCTGAAGCCTCCATTGTTTAAAAGTATATTTCTAAGGAGGTTGCAGAGTTTTGTACAAGCTAGTTGGTTGCGGCAGAGCACATAGGTTTGCCTCCACCTGTCCATGAATGAGTTAATAATGAGGGAAAGGGGATTATTGGCTTGAAAGTCAAATCGTTGTCAGCTGAACAGATGAAGAATTTAGAATTATACATCTTGAATAACATAGCTGATGCTCAACTATATATCACATTGCATATTAATGAGTTGAAACAATATCATCCAAAGAATAAATAAATTTGGATTTTTAATTAGCACAACAAAACACTTTTTTCATGGATTAAAAAGACCATTCTTGGTATATCATATGTATCAGAGATATTAGGATGGATAGTGGGTGGTCCATGTTTAAATGTGATAACATGGTCCGGTTATGACATTAATGGCTATACATTTTATACGAAATCTCATGACAACAAAAGTGCGGTTTAGAATAGTGGTGTATTGGTGTTTGTAGAAGAAATGCATTTTCAAGTTCTAAAGGAAAAAACCCAATTTCTACATCAAGTTCATACTATGGAGTTATTGAAGAAATATGAGAGGTTGATTACTTTAAAATTAAAGTTCCTGTTTTTAACTGTAAATGGTATATTGTTAACAACAGTGTCAGAAACGATGAATTTGGAATGACAATTATTAATCTGAATAGATTATAAGACACTGCTGATTCTTTTATAATGGAAACACATGCAAAATAGATTTTATATGTAGTTGATCAATCAGATATGTAGTGGTCTGTTTTTTTACAAGGGAAAAAACAATATGTTAGTGAGGATCAAATTGATGAAGATGCTTATTTATGTGAGATCCCTACTTCCATGGAAATATTAGAAGAACATAATGATGAGAATGTTAAATACATGGTTTGTTCCATAAGGAACGATCATGATGAAGTAATTTGGGAAAACAATCCATTTTTACATTCCTAATATTACAGGTAACATATGTTTATTACTTGTTTACATTTATTATTTTTAAAAAATGTTAGATATTGTAATTTTTTATTTATTAAAATGCGTATTAAAATAAACAAGTAGAAGTTTTTGTTTATTTTAATTTTGTTCAGTGTAGTATACCATGTTTACCATAGTTTACCATTATTTACCATAGTTTACCTTTATGTAATTTATATATTCATAAATTTTTTTAAATGACAATTACACTACCATGTTTACCACATTTACCATCTTTACCATTGTTTAACATGCTTACCATAGTAACCATGTTTACTATTATGTAACATAGTTCAATTTCCCACTTTCTATTTAAATTATTATAGTAATATTTGAATTTGTATATTTGTCAACTAAAGTTTGTTTTTTTTATTTGAATGATAATGACAGATCAAAAAATTGATCAACCACATGATTCTGAAGATGATCATAATGAGCATACCTCTAGGGAGGAACATTCACATGCTCCTCTTGACATTCCCCAATCTTCCTCATGTGCACCCATAATGACAAAGAGTTCAAGAGTTGGTAAATGTGGGTGCACAGATTTACCAAAATTATCACTTGCCCGTACGCAGGACCAGAGGATACTTGTTGAGTTTGATGAGAATTATATTTCTAGAGGTCCAAATGCAAAAGATTTTAAGATTTTTGTATCAACTCAGTGTAAGATCAAAGTAAGTATTTTGTATGATGATTGGAGAAGTGTGGACAAAGTGATAATATCTCAATTGTGGGAGATGAATTTGGTAATTTCTTTTGCTATTGTGTGCCTATTTTTTAAATGTTTCTATTATAATATGTTTTACCTCTTCTTTATCAGATGACATTTGATATTCTTGACACTGGAGAAGTCAGGAATAAATTCTTATCAATGGCTGCTAAGAGATGGAGGGATTTAAAATCAACCCTCACATCTTATTTCATTTTTGGTCATTGGAGTCCTCACAATCCATGTCATGGATATCCTTTCATAGATGAAGACACATGGAGAAAGCTTGAATAAAGTAGAAGAAAATATTCATTTTTGGTAAGGGAAATGTAAACTTTTATAATATTTCTTATATAAATGATCTTATTAATGTTTTGTTAATGATTTATTATTCTTAATTTAAAGAAAACAAGTAAATATCATCAGGAGATCCAATATAAAAATGTATACCATCATATTTTATCTCGGTGAGGGTATACATTATTGGAAGAACAAATGATGGAGGAAATATTACAAAAACTGAGAGCTGAGTCTTCAAGCTCTAGAGAGATTTCCCCTCCATCCCATCCATCTAGACATGAAAAATGGAAGAGAGCTCTAATGGGAAAAAGGGGGAAATATCTTTCGAATGATTCAAGAATTGTAGATGAGAGGATTGTAAGATATTTATTTTATTTATTTAAGTTAACTATATTCTTCATATAATTTGAATCATTATAGAAATGTTCAATTAATTAATATAGAATTCTCTTGAGGAGAAGAGCTCACATGGGGTATTTACAGTTACTGGGAGGAAAGATATTTTATCTGCAGCATTGGTAGTGCCCGAACATCCGGGTCGTGTGTGAGGATATATGACGGGTGTATCGATAAGAAAATTGTTTCCACATTCTTCCACTTCTTCCGTAGAGGGTGTTTATAAAAAAATATAATCTTTGGGGGTTGAAGTTCATAATAGTAATGTGATGATGGAGGAAAATATTAGAGCATCGGTACAGTCTATGTTTGCAGACATGAGAAGACAATTTCATACTGCAGCTCCCACTCCTCCACCTCCCCTTATAGACCCCATTATCTATCCTCCACCTACGCCAATAGCTCCAACTCCCCCACCTCATCCTGCGGACCCCATTTCTTATCATACTCCTCCACCGTAGCTTCCTACTTATTGCGAGTTGTATGTTGGTGGTCCTCAACATCATATAGTTTCATATGGGTTGGTATGTTTTATAGGAGATACAGTTAATCATCAATAGTTAGAGGTAGATCATCATAGGGTCACTATACAGGATATTATAGATAGATCATATCGAGTACCATTACCAACAGATGAGGTGATGATAGTTGGACATAGTATCGGCCATTTTTTAATTTGGCAATCCAGACTTCTGTGACTCATTACCATAGAGGTATGTATGTTATATATTATATTTTATTTTTTATTAAAGTTGTTTTAACATATGAAAACTAATATATTTTTCTATTTATTTTTATAGGAATACTTCAAAGGTAAATAAATACTGTATAGACAACAAAAAAGACAAATGGATATGACATCAGATAGAGATTATAGTAGTCTTGAAATATTTTAAAGATATTCAAATTTGTTGGGGATCATTATGAGTTTCCAATGAAATCTCATGTTTTTGGGTGTGAAATAATTGTGGGGATTGTGAAAACTGATATCATGGAGCTTGTTACTAAAGATAATTTGGGCATCAACGTGGTGAAAATTTTTTGCATGTAAGTCTTAACACCTTTTTCCTGCGTTATATTAATTAAAAATGTATACTTATGTCTGTTTTGTATTAGGTATCTTTATAAAATATGTGAGAAGAATGAGCGGACAGATGTATATGGATTCATGGACCCGAATTTTATTTCCCCTAACACAAATGCATTGGATGAGGAAAAAAGAATGATTTATATTAGTGAATGATTTGAACAGAATATAATCACACAGTGTTGGATGATGCCTTTTTGTGAGTGGTATAAAACATATCTCTGGCAAAGAGTTCATTATCTTTTAACATAAAAAACCACTGACCTTAAATTATCTTTTATTAGTGATCATTGGATGTTAGGTGTTTTTTTCCCAAGGGAGAAAACACTTTATTGGATATGATCTATCCAAGGAAATGTACGGGAAAGTTTTAAGAATATGTTGGAAAAGTAAGTTTCAATTTATTAATAGTTGTATATATTATAATGAATTATAAATTTATTTTATTCGTATTATTTTTTAACATGGGATGGATCTACTTTCAAGAAAACACAAAGAAAAGGAGTTCCAAGATCAAATATGTAGAAGTAAAGGTAAATATCCATTTATAATTTGTACTTTTTGATGTATTACATAAAAATAATATTTTTAATTTACACTCATTGAAAAAAAAAATTCATGAACAATAAGGCATCATCGAATGCGGATATTATATGTTAAGATTTATGTATGAAATAATTAAAACTAGAACACTTGTGAACTTTGACATGGTAATATTTCCTTTTAAACTTAGACATTGTAAGATTTACTTTTAAACTTTTCCATAATATTTCAATTGATTTATTCAATATACATGTTAATTACTATCCTTTTAATTTTTAGCTATTTGATGACCCTCAACCCTATAGTGCTCAAGAGGTCAAACACTTACAAGTGGGGGGTGTCTAGGAGGGTGGTAGGGCTGTCCAAGGGGTGTCCAAGGGTGTGGGGGTGTGGGGGTGCCCAGTGGGGTCAGTGGGGCTTTACAGGGGTGTGGGAGGGTTGTCCAGGGGGTGGGGGTGTCCAGGATGTCCATGAGGGTGGGGGCAGTCTAGGGGGTGTCCAGAGGTGAGGGGTGTCTAGGAGGGTGGGAGGGCAATTCAGGAGGGTGGGGGTTGTCCAGGAGAGTGGGGGTGTCCAAGGCTGTGGGTAGGTTGTTTAGTAGGGTGGGGGGTTTCTAGGGGTGTGGGAGGGATGTCCAGGGGGTGGGGGAGGGTTGTCCAGTGGGTTGGGGGTGTCCAGGACGGTGGGTGGGCTGTCCAGGGGGTGTCCAGGGGTGTGGGGGTGTCTAGGGGTGTGGGAGGGCGGTCTAGGGGTGCGGGTAGGGCTGTCTAGTGGGGTGGGTGCTTTCCAGGGGTGTGGGAGGGTTGTCTAGTGGGGTGGGGGTATCCAGGGTGTCCATGAGGGTGGGGGTAGTCTAGGGGGTTTCCTGGGGTGTGGGGGGTTTCTAGGAGTGTGGGAGGGGTGTCCAAGGCTGTGGGGTGTCCAGGGTGTCCATGGGGGTGGGGGTGTCCAGGAGGGTGGGAGTGTTGTCCAGGGGGTGGGGGTTGTCCAGAAGGGTGGGGGTGTCCAGGTTTGTGGTTAGGCTATTTAGTGGGGTGGGAGGGTTTCCAGGGGTGTGGGAGGGTTGTCCGGGGGGTGGGGGAGGGCTGTCTAGTGGGGTGGGGGCTGTATAGTGGGGTGGGGGTGTCTAGGAGGGTGGGAGGGCTATCCAGGGGGTGTCTAGGGGTGTGGGAGTGGTATTTCTAGGGGTGTTGGAGGGTTTTCCAATGGTGTGGGGGTTTCCATGGTGTTTATGAGGGTGGGGGCAGTCCATGGGGTGTCCAGGGGTGTGGGGGGTTTCTAGGGGTGTGGGAGGGGGCGTCCAGGGGTGTGGAGGTGTCCAGGGTGTCCATGGGGGTGGGGTGTCCAGGAGGGTGGGAGGGTTGTCCAGGGGGTGGGGGTTGTCCAGGAGGGTGGGGGTGTCTAGGGTTGTGGGCTAGCTGTTTAGTGGGGTGGGGGTTCCAGGGGCGTGGGAGGGCTATCCAGGGGGTGGGGAGGGCTATCCAGTGGGGTGGGGGAGGGCTGTCCAGTGGGGAGGGGGTGTCCAGGAGGGTGGGAGGGTTGTCCAGGGGGTGTCCAGGGTTGTGGGGGGGTTTCTAGGTGTGTGGGAGGGATGTCCAGGGGTGTGGGGAGGGCTTTCCAGTGGGGTGGGGGCTTTCCATGGGTGTGGGAGGGCTGTCCAGTGGGGTGGGGGGGTTTCCAGGGTGTCCATGAGGGTGGGGGGAAGTCCAGGGTGTGTCCAGGGGTGTGGGGTTTCTAGGGGTATGGGAGGGGTGTCCAGGGGTGTGGGGGTGTCTAGAGTATCCATGGGGGTGGGGGTGTCATGGAGGGTGGGAGGTCTGTCCAGGGGGTGGGGGCTGTCCAGGAGTGTGGGGTGTCCTGGGTTGTGGGAAGGCTGTTTAGTGGGGTGGGGGTTCTAGAGGTTTGGGAGGACTGTCCAAGTGGTGGGGGGGGTTGTCCAGTGGGGTGGGGGAGGGCTGTCCAATGGGGTGGGGGTGTCCAGGAGGGTGGAAGGGCTGTCCAGGGGGAGTCTAGAAGTGTGGGGGTTTCTAGGGGTGTGGGAGGGAGGTCCAAGGGTGTGGGGAGGGTTGTCCAGTGGGCTGGGGACTTTCCAGGGGTGTGGGAGGGTTGTCCAGTGGGGTGGGGTGTCCAGGGTGTCCATGAGGGTGGGGGGGGGGGGGGGTAGTCCAGGGGTGTCCAGGGGTGTGGGGTGTCCAGGAGGGTGGGAGGGCTATCCAGGGGGGTTGGGGCTGTCCAGAAGGATGGGGGTGTCCAAGGTTGTGGGTAGGCTATTTAGTGGGGTGGGGGTTTCCAGGGGTGTGGGAGGGTTGTCCAGGGGGTGGGGGAGGGTTGTCTAGTGGGTTGGGGGAGGACTATCCAGTGGGGTGGGGGTCCTGGAGGGTGGGAGGGTTTTTCATGGGTGTTTGGTGTGTGGGGGAAGTCTAGGGGTGCGGGGAGGGTAGTCCAAGGGTGTGGGGAGGGCTGTCCAGTGGGGTGGGGGATCTCCAGGGGTGTGGGAGGGTTTTCCAGTGGGGTGGGGGTGTCCAGGGTGTCCATGAGGGTGGGGGCAGTCCAGGGGGTTTCCAAGGGTGTGGGGGTTTCTAGGGGTGTGGGAGGGGTGTCCATGGGGGTGGGGTTTCCAAGAGGGTGGGAGGGTTGTCCAGGGGGTGGGGGTTTTCCAGGAGGGTGGGGTGCCTAGGGTTGTGGGTAGGCTATTTAGTGGGGTGGGGAATTTCCAAGGGTGCGGGAGGGCTGTCCAGGGGGTGGGGGTGGGTTTTCCAGTGGGGTGGGGGTTGGGGGGGTTGGTATGTTTTTGTTCGGTTTCAGGTATTCTTTTGACTGGGCATAGTTATGGGGGTGTCCAGGGTTATTGGGGCTATCTAGGAGGGTGTGGGGATGTCCAGGGGTGTGGGGGGTGTCCAGTGGGGTGGGGGTTTCTAGGGGTGTGGGGGGTTTTCCAGGTGGGGTGGGGGGGTTTTGGTCTGTTTTTGTTCTGTTTCAGGTATTCTTTTGGCTGGTCATAGTTGTGGTGGGTGTCTAGGGGTGTGGGGGCTATTTAGGAGGGTGTGGGGCAGTCTAGGGGTGTGAGGGGTGTCCAGTGGGGTGGGGGGTTTCCAAGGGTGTGGGGGTTGTCTAGGTGGGGTGTGGGGGGTTTTGGTCTGTTTTTGTCTTGTTTCAGGTATTCTTTTGGCTAGGCATAGTTGTAGGGGAGGGTCCAGGGGTGTGGGGGCTGTCTAAGAGGGTGGGGGAAGTCCAGGGGTGTGGGGGGTGTTCGGTGGGGTGGGGGTTTCCAGGGGTGCGGGCCTGTTCAGGTGGGGTGGGGGGTTTTGGTCTGTTTATATTCTGTTTTAGGTATTCTTTTGGCTGAGCATAATTGTGGTTGAATGGTTTAATTAAAAAAATTGGTTTTTACGTCGGTTATTTTCTAACCAATGTAAAATATGATTAGGGATTAATTTTAACGTTGTTTATTTCATAACTGATGTAATAAATGGAAAGGAATAGTTTTTTACGTCAGTTATAAAATAACTGACGTAGTAGATATGTTCTCACGTCAGTTATTATTTAACCGATGTGGAAAACCACTTCGCAGACTGCTTTATTATGTCGGTTATGAAAATAACCGACATGATAAATGCTTTAGAGGTGTGATTTAGGACATTAGTTATATAATAATTGATGTGATAAATTATATACAACGTTATTTTTTAAATAACCAACGTAATACATCATGACTCCAAAGCGTTTTCCACGTCGGTTTTTGAGTAACCGACATGAAAAACACTTCAGTTTTTTGTTTTTTACTTTGGTTTTAAAATAACTGATGTGAAAAAATATTTATAACGTCGTCTGTAATAACATCGACCAAAAACTAACATAAAAAATAAAAAATAACCGCCATAAAAAAAATTTCTGCACTAGTGAACAGTGAGGTTCTTCCACGCAAGACAGGTTCGGTCCTGACATGATTATTTTGGAGGACCGATTAGAAGTCACACCATCTTCCTATTAGCAAGTAAATAGACCTAGTCAATCTAATCTACCAAATACAATAGTATTTATAGCTTCTGCTCTGACAGAGGGTACATTTACATCTGAAGGATCAACTTCTAAGGCACCTGCAAAACCACATTTCTATGCTGGGAAACGCAAACCTTTGGACCAAAAGTATGATGTGTTGAAACAATTGTCCCAAGTACCAGAAAAGTTTTCAATTTTGTATGCCTTAATTCTATCAAAATATATTCAAGAAGCACTTATTGAGGATTTCTCAAGTCCTTAAGAGTTTGAAATTGAAGTTGTTGCTACCGAGGTTTACCTTATAGAGAATGATTCTGTAGAATGTCATGCAGTCATATCTTTTACGAATGAAGATGAAGATGATGTTTTACATGGAAATATTAGACCCTTATGTCTATTTGGAAAGGTCAATGACATGGACATTTGATGAGCCTTCATTGATAATCACTCCAGAGTCAACCTCATTCTCGTTCGTACACTTTGTCAATTAGACCTTACTGAATCTGACTTATCTTCTTCTACATTAATGTTTCAAGGGTATGAAAATAATTAGAATGAGCCTCTAGGTGAGATTACACTCATAAATCAATTTGTATATCTTGTGTTTAATTCATATTTCATGGTTTTTTGTCAGGACATAGCCTTCAACATTTTGCTTGGAAGGCCTTAGCTACACCAACATGCGTCCATACCTTCATCATACCACCAATGTCTTAAGTACTATTTCAATTGTCAAATTGGTACATTGTATGGTGAGAAGGCTCCATTTGAAATGTGTGAATCTCAATACATTGAGCCAGTGTTTTGTCACACAAAGGGAATGGGGTCCATGACAAAGGAGATAACCAGATTTAATGCTCTAAATAGACTAGAAACGATCCCAAAAAACCCATTCATACATTTGAGTACGGATTATGTGTTACCTTTTAACCAAATTTATAAGGTAAACCCAAATCCAATCACTCATCTAGTAACTTCCATATTGTCAATTGTGGCAATTGAGCCTAACATAATGGGAGAAATTGTTGATTTACCAAGCAGTGATGGAAGCTTAAATGGATATGTCTTCATTTCATCCATTGAACTACAAAAATTCACTACTTAATCAATTAGAATAGAATAAGTTTTAACAATATTAGGGGAAGACAAATATGCTTATTCCCAATCCATCATCTCCTCTTTATTACCCCTGAAAGACCCTTCATCATTAGTGGGGTCATAAATGGTGGCCTCTTCTTCTGGGTTTTCAAATACTGACTTCCCTCTTACCTTTGGACATTTTTTACCATCATATACTATGAAAGTAGAAACAGAATAAGTAACATATAATGAAGAAGAAGATGAATACCTTAGGGATTCTCCTCCATCATTTGAGTAAGGTTTCTCTACCAATGTGGATGATCTCAGAGAAATAAATCTGGGTATAGAAGAAGATCCATGCCCCACTCTTATAAGTGTGCCCATGACTTCTAAAGAGAAAGAGGTTTATACTTCATTTTTAAAGAAACATTGAGATACATTTTCTTGGAATTATAAAGAAATGCCAGGTTTTAATCCCGATGTAGCCACTCATCATTTGGGTTTGACAGAACAACATCAAGGATTCAAGAAGGGAGCAAGAAGAACAAACCAAAATCATGCTTATAAAATTGAAGTTGAAGTTTATAAGCTTATAAAGGATAAATTTTTTAGGTAAGTTAAATATCCCAAATGGATGGCTAATATTGTCCTAGTGAAAAAGAATAATTATAAAATTAGAGTTTGCACTGATTTCATAGATTTTAACCATCATTGTCCTATAGATGATTTTATAATTCCAATCACAAATATTTTAATTGATACAACAGCTATCTATAAATCACTTTCATTCATGGATGGATACTTTGGGTATAATAAAATTTGTATGTCCCCAGAGGATGAAGAATCTAAACCCTTCAGAGCCCCTCAATGTGTGTTTTTATATCGGGTAATTCATTTTGGCTTAAAGAATGCAGGTGCAACATATCAACGTTCCATTCACCATATCCTCAAAAACTTCTTAGGGAATTTTTTTGAATGTTATGTGGATTATTTAGTTGTAAAATAAATACAATGTACCAATCACTTGGTTGATCTAGATACCACATTCAATAAACTTCAGTAACATTGAGTGAAGATGAACCCCTTGAAATGTGCTTTCGGGGTAACCTCAGGAAGGTTCCTTGGATTCTTTGTATGCCATAGTGGTATCAATGTTTATCCTAAGAAAACCAAATCAATCCTTGGCATGTCACCTCCTCAATGTTTGAAATAATTAAGAGGACTCCAAGGAAACTTGGCCTATATTCGGCACTTTATTACTAATTTGGAAGGCAAGTGCTTTCCCTTCACCAGCTTAATTAAGAAAGGAGTAACCTATCAATGGAATGAATACTTACAAGAATAATTTGATACCCTCAAGAAATATCTCTTGAGTACATCGGTATTAATGCCCCATGTTTAAGGAAGATCGCTTATTCTCTATGTGATAACTTTAGAGCGATCATTGGGTGCCTTCCTTGCCCAAAAGAATGATGTTGGGAATGAGAACAACATTTACTATCTCAGTCGAACTATGATCGATGTAGAAACTCAATATTAAAGTATTGAAAATTGTTTCCTGATATTTATCTTTGCAGTTAAGAAATTGAGGCACTACCTACAATATCATGAGGTTCAATTGGTAACTCGTAATAACCCGCTCAAATTTATCACCAGTCATCCTATGCTTACAGTGTGTCTGGCACGGTGGGAAGTTATTTTTCAATAGTTAGATATCCAGTTTGTGCCCCATAAGGAAATAAAAGGCCAAGATCTAGCCGACTTTCTTACTAAACATCCATCTACAGAATATATATCATTGAATACTGAACTTCCCAATGAAAAGGTATTCTATATTCATGATAATCCCTAAACATGGGAAATGTACTTCAATGGTGCCTCCAGAAGTCCAACAGGAAAGATAATGGAAAACCCTAAACTCGACAAAGTGGGGTTAGGAATTTTCCTTATTTCCCCAGAAAATGCAATATTTCCTTACTCCTTCCTGTTATCAGAAGGTGGTACCAATAATGAAGCAGAATATCAAGATCTCATTTCAGGCTTGGAATTGGAACTTCAGGTGAAAGTGAATCACTTAAAAGTGAAAGGTGATTCAGAATTGGAAATCAAACAGGTCAATGGGTAATATTCTATCAAAAAAGAAGAGTTAGTTCCTTTGTGTGATTACATCAGAGGGTTAATGGCTGAATTTCCCTTAGAGCCGACATTGTCTTATGTCCCATGATCAAAAAATGCTTAATTGGATGCACTGACTAATGTAGCTACAGCCTTGGAAGATCCAAATATGGATGAGATAGTCATCAACAAAGCTCATCATAGTATGTTATCACCTTTTGTTCAAACCCGAATGGAGGAAATTAATGAAATTAGAACTATTTTTGATTCGTATGTTCATACCATGGGATGGGGAACACCCATCAAGGAACACGTTAAAAATGGATTACATCCACTAGATAGGGATGAAAAAGAACAGATCCGACGATGAGTGGCCAATTTTACTCTTTATGATAGTCCAGATCACCATAAGATCCTCTAAAAACGAGGCTTTGATGGAATCATCTTTAGATGTATTGATGGAGAAGAAACTACAGCTGTCATCAAAGAAGTACATTCAAGAGCTTGTGGTGCTCACCAGTCTGGGCATAGGCTTTCTGATCAAATTTGAAGTCTTGGAACTTTTGGCCTTCAATAACTTAGTATTTCATAGATTTCACTAAGATATGCCATCCCTAACAAAAGCATGACAACTTCATTCATCAACCCCCAGAGTTTCTACATACAGCTAAATACTCCTGGACATTTTTCACATGGGTAATCAATGTAGTAGAACCTTATCCTCCAGCTACAGATAAGCAGTTCTAGTATATTCTTACTGTTACTAACTTCTTCTCTAAATGGGATGAGTTGATTCCTCCCAAAGAAGTCAGATCCCAATTAATTGTTAGTTCTATCAAAACTAGCATCATCACTGGATTTGGTGTCCATCATACTATATTAACAGACAATGGCACCAATTTCTATTATGTTGAGGTAAAGAAGTTATATCAGGAGAACAATATCAAGTCCAACCATTCATCTCGCTATCATGCGGCATCCAATGTAATGATATAGGCTTTCAATAAGACTTTATCAAATATTCTCTAGAAGATGGTGGATAAAGATTATATATCTTTTTCCGATAAAATTTTTCATTATTTATAAGATTATAAAACTATTACCCATACTACTACCCAAGAAACTCCTTATTTATTGGTATACGGAACAGAAGTAGTTTTTTGAAAATTGAAATTCAATTTCCTTCTCTCAGAGTTGCAATCTATAATCAACTTTCTATAGATGAGAGGTCTTAGAAATGGTTTAATGAGCTAGAATGATTAGAAGAAAAAATATTTCATACTTTTCATCATTTATAAGTCTATAAAAATAGAATAGCATGATATTTTAACAAGAAATTCCACCTCTGTTCATTTATTCAAGGATAATTTGTATTGGTCCTCGGGACTCTAATGATACTAAGAAATAAATCTCCAAAGCTTGAATCAAAGTGAAAGGGACCTTATTCCATACATAAGGTCTACTCAAATGGATATTGTGCCTTAATATTAATGGATAGGGAGCTTATTACAACTTCAACCAATGTGAGATTCTTGAAGAAATATTTTGTGTAGTTTCACACATCTTCCTCATTGTAAGATTGAAAACTGAATAGCCCCCACGTCCTTACTGCAAGACTTAAAATTGCACAGTACAAAGTCCTAGTTGTAATACATTAAACTACATAACAACCATAAGAGTCCATGTTGTATGACGTTAAAATGGGTATCATCTTTTTCTTTGTCACACGACGTTAAACTTCATGGCGCCATTTGTCCTTATTGCGCGATGTTAAATTGCATGACACTATTTTTCCTCATCGCACGATATTAAACTATACGATTAACGTCTTCTCTACTTGGCGTTAGGAGATTCCATAAGCAAGCATCATAGACATCATTACAACTCCTTACTGGCACATGAGTCCCTCTCTTCCCTATTTCTGAGTCAAATATGCATAGGGACCTTGTTTCAAGAACTACGTGTAGCTTTATTCTCATCTATTTGAGATATGTAGAGATGCTTGGATCTCCAATATTGGGCCCAACCACAACCACAAGTTTTTAATTCCATTTTTATTCTCCTATATATGAATTAAATCTATACAGAGTTTGCTTTTAATATATATGATTTGATTTTCATACCATCTTATGTCTTAAATTTAATCATTCTTCTAAAATGTGTTAATCCCCCTGTCTCCCATGTCAAACTCGATTGGTGTGGGAAATGAAAGTTTAAATAACTATGTACAGCTTGATTCTCATCTATATGAGATACGTATAGATTCCTAGATCTCCAATCTTGGGCCCAACCATAATATAAAAAGCCCTTTATTCCTTATATAGGAATCAAACTTGGATAGAGAATGTTTAAAGAACTATGTATGGCTTGATTCTTTCCCCCAGCAAGACACATAGTGACACTTGGGTTTTATGCCTTAGTCCAGTTACAATATGTCTTTCTTTTCACATCGTTTCATCTTCTTCCTTACCGCATGACATTAAACTGCATGGAAATCTAACACCCATATTCTTCACTTGTGTCACCTTTGTGTCATAGAAGAAACTCTTACTCCTCCTTTTTTCTCACACTGATCATAGCTCACGTGGGCTTAGGAATTGGGTAAAAGGATTATTTATATAAATAAGGTGTCTCAAGTTCTTATTGGGCTATCAATGTCCTCACTACATGAATTAAAATAGCATAGTATAATGTCCTTGCTGCATGACTTTAAACTGTACATCACAATATTAATTCAAAGGAAACAAAGAAAGTCACCATTTTACATATGAGTAAGATCTATGTAAAGGACATAAAACTCATGGACAATATTTATTCAAATATTTTTTATGTGCATTGAGCATAACCAATTTCTATATTTCACACTCTTAATATTGAATATTTCCATATCTTAATAATATTTCTTATGGTTTTTGGTGACATAGTTTCTAATACCTGAGAACTATTTTTCCACACTACACATCACATGCCCTTAGGGGGGATTTCATAAGTTTCCTACAAAACGGGCATGTTAGTCAAAAGATGCCACTATTTTTTCATGCAGCGTACACCTCAGTTGGCCCTGCATAATACATCCCACATAACAGGTTTTTCAAATGATGGTAATTTTGTTCTTGGTTATATTATCTTTTTCCCCTTCAAACTTTGATGACAATATACAAGAATCATTATTTTAAAACAGTCATTTAGGTATATTTGTCCCATTATCATTCTCTCGATCTAAAAAACTTTAAGACTATGTTTTACACATTTCCCTCTCCATGTATTCAAAGAAATATGAAATAAATTTGTAATCACTTGGCCACATATCATATATTGTTTCCATTTTTGTTCCTAGTCGTATGACCTAAAACTACATACACCATAACTTCTACATTTGGGTCAGACCTTTATTGAATTATTATTCCTATGATTCTTTGTAAATCTTGGTTGGAAATACCCTCTCCATTTTCAGGAACATTTCTCCATGAACCAAACTATGATCTCCAAATAATATGAATCTCCATAAACTTTCTTTGGATTTTAGCAATAGTAAAATTTCAAACTCTTAAGATCTATTTTTTCTGAATATGTAGTGCATGCCCTTAGGTGTCCTTCCATAAAATTTTCCTACATAAGGGGCCTATCAGTCAAAAGATACAACTATTTGGCTATGAAGCATAAGCCCCAGTTGGCCCTACAAAACAAAACCCCCATAACGGGTTTGTAAAATAATGGTAACTTTGTTCTTGGAAAAGTCTTCCTCTAATGCCTTTAGCCCTTTTTCCATATCATTCTTCAGATTTAGAAATTCTAAAATCACAATTTAAAATTTTTCCTTCCATACCTGAATATGGTAGTATTTTTTCAAACAAATTATCAATAAATTTGGAGAGTCTCGTACCTTTGGTCAGAGCTAAAGACCTTAAATTAAAGATTCATAATGTCAACACTGAATTACATAAAACTACACAGTATAATGTCCTCACTTCATGACTTAGAACTGAGCAATACAATGTCCTCACTACATGACTTAAAACTGTATAGTATAATGTCCTCACTACATGACTTAAAACTGCACAATATAATATCATAAATTATCCTTTCTTACAAATTTTAACTATTCCTCATACATTAAATTTGTATGAAAATGGTTTTCTTATTCATGATATATTTCGGCATAAAATATCCATTTCATTATTAAAATTCATTTCCTTGTAAAAACCACCCACTATGGTCTTGAGTCACCCAAATCTTATTTTCCCTTACCTATCAATAGTAAAATCTCAAATGTCTAAGAACTCTTTTTCCTGACTATGCAGCATGTTCAATTAGGTGGCCTTGCATAATTTTCCTACATAATGGGCCTGTTAGTCAAAAGATACAACTATTTGACTATGCAGTATATTCCATAGTTGGCCCTGCATAACACTACTCCCATAACGGGTTTATAAAATAATGGTAACTTCATTCGTGGAAGAGACTCCCCTTATGTTGATATAAGTTTGAAATTTGGTGACCATGAAAAACATGGTTCATGATTCCCCTTGGAAATATCTAAATAATATTAAAGTAATTCTTAGACAATGAGTCTTGTTTGGGATCTAATTTCAAAATTTATGGTCAATACTATTTCAAATCTAAACATTAGTCCTTTATAGTCCAACATGCATGAATTTAAACTACCAACAACAAGAGACATGGTACTCACCAGATTGAGAACCTGCAAAGGGCACTCTGGACAAAAGTTGAGTCCCAACTCACTAAATGTAAATTTTTGTATGGTTTAGGAAATATTGAGAAATAAAAATTCAAAATACACGATGTATATAGGGTTGTCCATATGAACCTAGTAACAGTCAAACTATGCTCGCAAATCCCTATGGATTAGTCAAAAATTTGAGCATCCATCCAAACTTTATGTAGCTCCAAATCTAAATAAATGATGTTGGAATGCATCAAAGTCCCCTATTTTTACCTTAGAACAAAATTCTTTTTGTTTTGAACAAATCAAGTTCTAAGGGGGGGGGATTTTGTAGACACCATGAAATGTGTTCCATGAAATTTTCTGTAGAGTGAAGATATGATTATCACATAGACAAAAAATGTGAAGTATGAGTAAATTTATTTTCACCAGGAAGGAAGAAGATGTTGGATGGATTTCTATGTGCCTGAATACTACTCCATATTGATGGATAAGTGGAATTATTTCCCCATCTAAGAGTAGGAAGTGGATTTTCAAGATCGATGATGAAAATATTTCAACACATTAAATTTAATTTCTGAGTTTATTCAGAGAATACATGGTGTATTTACCAACTCAAGAAGTGTAGATCTCTTCAAGACCTTTGATTTTACTAGTCTCGGAGCCCAAATAGACTTACGGATCAAAAGTTATTCCACTCGGAAGACAGATAAATTTAACAAAAGGACCTACGTGGAGTACCAATGTGGAAATATAATTTCTACACCCCTATGCAGAAGTGCTACGTGGAGGACCTACATGGAGGACCTACGCGGACAAGTTTCCTTCGACCAGGTCCCCTCCATTCCCATAAATAGGACCCTTGGGCTCCCCATTTAAGGACTGAAAAAGTTGAAAGACTCCCTGAAGCTCCCACTACATAACTCTTTCAACTATATCCCTCTAATTGTCTCAGGAATCTCTCTAAAATGAGAGAGAAGAAATAATTAAACTAGATAAGAATGTTTTGAAAGTATTTAACAATATTTACGTATGTTTGGTACCCCTATGTGAAATATATTCTTCAGTCATCATACAAACCTGTGCGGTACATCTGCGCGGCACACTTGCGGGTATACCTGCGTGGTACAACTGTGTGGTGCAGTAACGTGGGGTACCTACACGGAACACTTGTGTGCAGTACCTATGCGGCAGAGCTTGGTATATGCCCTATATACCAACTTAAGTACCCTCTTTAAATCCATTTATAGAAGGGTATGTCTTTCCTTGGTTCCCTTATCTGAAAGGGACTAAGTTGAATCATCCACTAAAACCTCCTAACTTATCAAACCTTTGGGAAAGACACATCATTGTGTCTCCTATTTGGGTTTGTATATCCACAGTCAGAGGTTTCACACATTTTTTTCACAATGGGGTTAGGATTCAAGGAGTGTTTGTGTAACACCCCAGGTAAATAAAGAATATGACATTTTCATATTTATCCATATTTGTGAATAAAATATTAATATGACTTTAAAGGGGACGCTATGCTCGATGGCGTACCCAACACGCAACAACGAGTTTCTTGGGAATCTTACGTTGCACTCTAATAATAAAATAATATTATTTTAAATGGTAGTTAACATGTAGCCATTGTATTGGCGAGAATGGATAGAAATAACTAAAATATGATTATATATGTTTTTTAAATGTTTTTACATTTATCCAATAAAGGATAGAGGCTTAAAATATGGAAAGAATTCAATTTTAGGCGTATATGCCCTAGTTTTCACTAAAGGTTCACTTATCACCTTTTGATGTTGAAACATCATTGAATATAGTTTTGTTCACTATTAAACATTCTTTTGGACCAAATAAAACTCTTATTAAGAATCGGGACATCAAAATTTACTTTGTGTAAATTTTTTGTATCTTTCCGAAAAAGTTCATTTTTTTTAATGAATAGTGTAAAATGTTGTATTTTAATTCAAAACCTCTTTTTAATCTAATTTATTTATATTATTAGATTATCTTTTGAATTGGTTTTAAAGTGAAATTAGAATATATTTTCACCATTAAATCCAATATTGGTCTTTGGAATTAATTTCACTTTGAAATCAGACTTAAACCAATGTCAATCTTTTGATACTTATTATTTCATAAAAACACGCTATTTGCTCTGACAACGGGAATTAATTATTAAATTAATTAATGTGACTTATATATTTTGAATTTTGTAAAATAGACTTCATTTTTGAATTCGTAATATCAAATATAGCTTAGGGTGAATTTTTGGTAATTTTCTGAAAAACTTCAATTTTTGATGAATAGTGAAACCACTAAGTGGTACTAATAAAAACTGATTTTTCCATTCAAATTAAATTTTGCCATAATTGTGTTTTTAATTTCTAAAATCCGACATACATGGTTGTCATTAAGAAGTAAAATGTGGTTCAATGGGATAAAAATAATTTTTTGGTGAATAGTAACTTATTAAGTTTTTAATCGCGATTAGTGGTAATTAGTGTAGTTTAAGGTAAAAATAATGCTTTAATAAAATAAAATGAGCTTGACACATGTCCTACCCTCATTGGTTGTGTCATGGCCGACCAATACAAGCTATGGGTCAACTTGGGGACCCCATGGATCCACTTTGGTTGGGAAATGACATAAATTACTTTTTATTTAATGTAAAAGTAAAAATGACGCAAACATAATATGTTTTACGAAAACAATTTTTACATGGGGTTATAAAGATCAGATTTTTGATTATAAATAGTCATTGGAAATCTAAAAATATTTCCTAAATTATAGTAATTTTTTTATAATTTTTAGACATTAAATAAATTAAATTATTTATGACATAATAATGATGCAGCGATGACATCATTATTTGACGATTTAAATAAAATGGAAAGATAATGTAAAATCTATGAACTACACATGTCCAAAACAAATTGGATGAGTGTATTTCGAACCCTTATCACCTTATCCACGAAATTGTTTAATGTGGGACCTTTTAAAACCGAAACACATTTTCAAATAAAGTAATATTTCTTTACTTTCCAAAAGTGCCCCTCCTCTCCTCTTATAAAAGGCCCCCACCTCTACCTCATTTCACACACTCCTCAAGCCTTTGGCTAGGCCAAACCCTGCCCATTTACTCTCTCCACATCCCTCTCCTCATCCTAGAGGATTCCCTTTGGGCAGAAGCCTTTCAAAGGAAGCCTTTAGGCTCAAATCAAAAGGAGTTACACTTTTAAAGGTAATTCATTCTCTCATGTTCATTTGTTTTATTTTGCTTCTCCAACCCCCTAAACTCTTTTTATTTACTTCTTTTGTAACAACACCAGTATATTAAATATACTATGATATTTTTATAAGATTTATTTGAGCTACACTCTCACACAACTACATCAAATGGTTAAAGAACATACAGTTTCCGTGGATGGCGAAATTCTGCCTCCCGAAACGATGATTGTTCAATACTCATTTAACACCTTAAAAGGTGGCCATTATGATGCCACTATTTTTATATATGATATATAATATGTTTATGTTTTACTTATGCTTCTGTATTTTTCATTTTTGTCTTACCTTTATGGCTTCCATTATGGGTATACGTGATATCTTCATTTTAGGAAGTGCGGACTACCGCCCCCTCAAAGTGATGTGATTCGTTAATGCCATACGTGGGACGTATAAAGGATGGATTTAATGTTATTATATATGATTTTATACTGGAATTATTATATACCTCTATATCATTATTATTTCTTTCCATTAAAGTATGAGATAGAAATGAAAGTAGCGTTCATGCGTACGTACGGCTTACCGTCTCCATGAACGGTGCATTTCATTTCTTATCCCCAAATGTAATGTAATATTATAAGTACATGTATATAATGGATATATATTATGAATTATACATATAAATGATTAATATAATTCTGTAATTAAAATATACATACCTCTCATTTAGTTTTAATTCCATTAATATGACAAAGAAATGAAAGTAGCGTTCATGCGTACGTACGGCTTACCGTCTCCATGAACGGTGCATTTCATTTCTTACCTCTAAATGATTATGTAATATTATAAATACATGTATATTCTGGATATATATGATATATATGATATCCAAATCAGGAATGTCATTCTGGATATAAAGAACCTTTGACCACACGAACAACATGTAATTGTAAGAAGTCCACTTTCGACTTAAGAACCAAATACCGACAAAATGAACATTATTAACTTAAATGATTACATGATGTTTATAACATGGTGTAAAAGGAATAATGAACTTGAAAAAGGATCTTAAGCAAGTAGATATTAACTCAAGTTTATTATTCAGGACGTTAAAGAATGATCGATTCAAGTCGGACCCGAGGTAAGGGATCCTACACCTCTCTTTCTTTTTAAGTACACTCTTTCATGTCATTCCTTTTAAAGCTCATATTTATTATGATTGGGATGTTCTTTTATATTAATCCTACTGTACTTATTATTTTCATATGATGAGAGACCCTATTTCCTCTCATTAATCCATTTTGGAAGTTTTGAGTGGCGTCGTTAGGCTGCCGAATTTTTCGTAAGGGATTTTTCATCTCACTTTTATTCCCGTGAGATTTATGCTACATTTGCCACAATATACTTTGAGTGGTGTATGTACTGCCCATTATTTTACTCATTGTGTAATATAATTTCTTGTTTGAGTATTTACATCAATGTTGTATTGTCCTTCTTTCACGAGGTGTATGTTTTGAAAGATACCCATGTCGGTAAGGGAACCTTTCACCGTCCTCATTTTAAAAGACTTCATTTGTTATGTATTTTAATTCACATACTATTATGTTGGTATATGTTCTTCTATATCCTGATTGATGTAAATTTTATGTCCAAGTGATGAGATTACCTTTTATCTCTCATCAACTTATTTTCTGAATTTTTGAAGTGACGCCGTTTAGGCTGTCGAATTTTACCAAGGGAACGTTTTAACCCAATTTCGATTTCTTTGGGTTCAACATGTAGTCATTGAATATGTCATCCATTGAATATGTGTGAATGACCTTTTATTTTTTTACACTTAATATACACTTATATTGGGTGTATTTACATTTTTCACACATAATTTTGAGATTGATTTATCCTTAATTTAAGGATACCTTCTTTATAAGGGATTTCATCACATTTGACATTTCTATTGAGACTTCTTTGTTTTTATGCACCAATTCACTCTTATATGGTGTATAGACTGTCCTTTTGAGTATTATATCATGAATCCATTTATTCTCATGATATTATAAAGTTCTGACTAAATGTTATTCCTCAATTATTGTATTCAAGTGTCTCTAATTTTGGTAAAACCCCTTTAACCAAAATATCGTTTTAAATGTTTTAATTATTTGTTCTTATTAATATCCATGTTTTCAAAATGGTTTTAAGGATTTATTTATATGGATATTAATGGTTTAAAATTTTAAGCTTCAAGGTGGTATGGGACACTTTGATTCAAAAATCTCTTTATTAAATGTTTTAAATGGTTTTGGAAATGGTTTCTTTTTGAATGGATTCATTATTTCAATATACTAAAATGTTATATTGTGATTGAAATGTGGAAATGTTATGTTTCCTTTATGCATGTTTTATGTGACACATTTATGTTATGGTTCTTGGGCATTGTTATGAAAACGGGTGGTTCCGTGATAAACTAAGGGCGGGTGAGCCCGATATAGCTTTCCAATGCATTGGGTAACGCGAAGGAGTGAAACATTAAGGTTTCTACGAAGAGATTTAGGGAATATACTGTGATGGGTATTCCAAACTTAACCAAGAGGGTTACTCCCTACGTAAGAATGTTATGAATGCCTCAAGTTACCTTTATGTCTTATGATTTCTATGATTTATTCATTGTTTGATGAGGTATGTTAAAGTGCCTATGTTTTATGGGTAAAGTATGATTTCATTCTTATGTATATATGTACCCATGTTTCCTTTCCATATTTTTATAACCCTTATTGAGCTTTTTATGCTCATCCCATGTTTTTGAAATGTTTTTCACAGGTCAAGGGAAAGGTACATGATGTGATGATAGTGTCAAGGATGTGTCAAGAAAGAATCCCTATTTTATTTTCAATATGTTACCATTTATGGGAAGAATGAATATTGTCTTTTATGTAACCACTTTGTTTAAGTGTGGAATGTAATGAAAGTTTCATGATCTAATTCTCTAAAACTCTAAACCTGAAAAGATCCTCAATGTGTAATCTTTTAATAACTCAAGATTAAGTAAGGTTTAAGGCTGGGGCCTTATAGTTTGTGGGTTTTTATATCCACAGTCATGTGGACCTTTCTCCCAGGAACAGTTCTAGGAAGTTTTGGATTTGGAGGATTAGGGTTTGGGGTCTGTCCTCCCCTTTTAGTCTCTAAGACCTAGAACCTTAGGTATCTGGTAGGGAAGGCATGATTCACACTTTATTTTTCATACAAGCAAAGGAGAAGTCTCCCTCCCCTGCCAGGATCAATTTTAAGGCATTCATCCTAGTGTAAGCCCCTAACCTTCATCCCTTCTTTTCATTGGACCCTTTTCCAATGTAAAGTCAATTGAGGGAGGGATCATCCCCTCTCCCTCTTCCTGGGTCACCTCGACCTCGTCCACCCTAGCCATATTAGGTGTGCCCTCTTACACCAGCGGATGAGGAAAATTGTTTTTCATTATTGAAACTTTAACATCCTATTGTTTCTCACACCGATCATGACTCACATGGACTTATAGATTTGTTATTATTACCACATTTGTACAAACACCCATGCTGAATGAACTATGAGAACTTTGATTCCCACTATAATTGACATAGATAGTAATCCCTCTTAGGGCCCAAGCTCATTGGATATATTCTTCTAGAATCCAACCTTAATTCCTTTAATTTGGTCATCCTATTTAGGAATAATCCCCAAATTAAACCCCCAAGTCATCAAAGCATCCTTTTTTGTAAGTAAGCCCAAACTCATCTCTCTCAAAGGATTATACCCTCCTATGAGACTTATCTAAATACATGGGCTTTGATTACCATTTACATGAGATACGTAGGAAGCCTCCTTGAGGTTCAAATCTAATACCTTAAATCAACCATGTTCTCCTTGGGCCATATTCCCAATAGGGTCTAATATAACTTAGAAACACATATCCTTTCCATGTTCTTTGGGCTATTTTGGCATAAGTCCCACACCAAAATCTGACTAAGAACCTTTCGTATAGATGTCCATACCACATGACAGTAAAATATATGTCTAGGTTCTTATCACATAACCTTAAAAGGTAAGATGTGTCTCATTAAGTGGCACCAAACTACGAGGGTTCTGATTCCTTTCACAAGGATATGTAGATAACCCATTTCATGGGTCGAATCCCAATATCAAAATAAACCTTCATCTCCATGGATGAAAATAAATTCCAGAGTGCCCCACTGAGTGGCTTAGAAAACTAGTATCATTATAAAGATCATTAAAATAATCTCTAAATAGTATATGAGAGGATTCCATTGACGGAGAATCTCAAATACATACGGATATCTCCATTAATAAAAAAACTCGAATACATACGGATGATTATAATTTTTACACATGTTAATAAGTGATTAAAAATTCTAAGGGAAACTTATGTTATACTTGTGAATTAATAAGGACTCGTGAAAATATCTTAAATTTATAAATAGGGTCTTGGAGTAGACAATAATTCCCCCCAAAAGGGTGTGATGAGTCCAACCTCCCATCCTCTCGACCAATGCACGTTCCTAGGTATCATAAAGCTCAAACTTAATGAAATCTTTCCTTTGTAAAGTAGGTCCCCTTTAGATAAAGAACAGCTAGAAGTTTCTGGTTCCATGAATAAATCCAATGGAAACTGCCTGGAAGTAGTGATTCTTAAAACTATAACAGCCATTTCAAAGAACTAAGAAACAATCACCCTGGTTATATTAAAGAGGAAATTAAAGAACCCATATCGCTTAAATTTGAATACACTTGGTTTGATGGTTGTGGTTATGTGATCTGTGTTTTAGTCTGTGTTCTGTGGGGTGGTATAGGGGGTTTTGGTGTCTTAGTTTGAGAGGTTGATTGTTTGAAGAATGGAAAAACTTGTCGCCAGTTGGACTTTTCTTTGTTGTGTTGGTGTCTCAATCTGATAGATTGGTTAATTTTGTAATGGATGAACTTGTAGGTAGATGAACTACCTATGTTGTGTTGTGGTTATGTAGTAACGTTGGGCAGTGGGACTGCGTTGTGGTTGTGAACTTGTTATGTAGTGGGAATGTGGGATGTTTTTAACCTTATTAGGTAGTGGTACTATATCTGGGGTTCATTAAGGTAGTAGGACTACAGGGAAGGGTTGTGAGAGAAGGAATGGGCATATTCACTTTGAAGAATGACAGTTTTCAATAGTTTAACGGGGATGTGCAGTGGGACTGCAAGTCTAGTTTTGTGCTCTTGTGTAGTGGGACTGTTGTTTGGTTTTGTTTGTTGCTTGGTATGGTTATGGTTGTTAGTTTCCCAATAGTGTTGGAATAATTTTAAAGTGAATATCCTTAATTAATTAAATTTAAATTGAAAAAAATGGGGTTGTGTTTATGCTTTCTAGTGGTTGTTTTATGGTTGTGCATATAGGGGAAAAAGAAAAAGTGCCACTGGTGTAGGCTTGTTATCTATTTTTGTGAAACCTGTAGGTAGGGGATGAGTGTTTTATTTCTAATATATATTGTAGTTCCTTGTGATTTCTATATGCACCCTACCCTTTGGAGAACCATGTGTCAAAAAACTCTATTTCATGGGGGAGGGTGTCTTTCCCCACATCTCTGTGGGAGGATGGATAGCTGGTTAATGACTTTCTTCCTCACACCCTCTTTTGGGATCTTGTAACCCAGGCATAATCGTATAGGTTGCAATGTCTTGAGGCTTAATATTGTACCAGATTCTTTATGAAAAGGTTTGTTTGGGATGATGGGATCAGGTTTTGGGGGGCCAGGTACGTTTTCCCCAGTATCTCTGTGATGTGGCCCAGGTGTCTTCAGGTGTGGTGTGTGGTTATTGAGGCCCAAGTGTCTTCAAGCGTAGTGGTGGTTTTTGTGGCCCGGGTGTCTACAGGCATGGTTGTGTGCAGTTTGAGGCCCTGGTGTTCGTAGGTAGGTTGTGATAGTGGGATTTCATGTGGGAAGAGTGGAAGAATCAAGACATTAGATCATTAGGAATGGGCAGTTAACCAATGGTAAAGTGGTGAGGGGAACCCAAATGTTGATGTGATAATATTATTACATTACTTAAATTGTGGTAGTTCTGTGAGTGTGCCTTTGTGAGGTTGGGCCAATTAGTATTCCTTAGTAAGTGCTTGAGGTTTTATTGTTTTCTCCCAGGGGAATTAGTATATCCCCTCACCTTTTCACGAGTAGCTTTAGTTTCCCTACTGAGTATACTTGTATTCTCACCCAACATATATAAAACTATTTTCAGGTTTCTAGAAGGACCTTGAGGATAGTTCTGGACTTTTCTAGCACGTGCGTTAGGATATTTTTTGTTGCAACTTAGTTTCTAATATTTTGGTACATTATTTTGGATTGTTTTCATACTTTGTGGCAGCTTTACTTTTGAACATGCATGTTGGAATGGATTATTTGATTTACATTTACCTTTAGTCTTCGGTGTTTCTATGATTTTCCGTCTTATCCCCTGATCTAGTTCTATAAAAAGGGTAATGCCTTCCAATTATTTGAAATTCTATACCCTTAGTGCTAGTTTCCATTCCGGGGCCTACTAAAGGTGGGAATTGGGGGGTCATTATCTCTTCTTCATCTTGAGGAAGGGTTGGGCACTCTGTTGTCCCATCCCTCATCTTAAATAATGAGGATTGTGACATATCATAAGATTCAGGATACATAGAGGATATGGTTGTATACTTTTTGTTGAATCATTTGAGTGGATATCTCTATGTTTCTTGGTATGCGGATATTTGAAATAAGGAATCAAAAAAATAGTGGCTCTTATTCCTTAGGGATTGGGAGTAGTTGGTTGTTTTGTGTGGGATGTTCGGAGATTAGTTATCAGATAATGTTTCATTCTATGACTGAAAATGGAGGATTTTAATCTAATATTTTTTCCTCAAATTTTGGTATTTATATTTGATTCTATTTTTGTGGTTTGTGAGAATTTTGAATAGGATTTTTCAAACTAAAAAACATTAATTATTAGCTCCATAATTTGGACGAACCAAATTATCATCATTCTTTAATTTTTATCCATTTAGAATAAATATTGTTAATAATCCTCATTTTATCAATTGAAACCCTCATATCAAACCATTCAGATATAATTATTCACATCACATAAAAATTTAATCTCAAAACCACAAATTTTTTTCCAATGATGATATGTTCATACTTTCTCCTTATGTCCTTATTTTTTCATGAGGTTGGGTTTTTATTCTAAATATCTCCCAAGGATTAGTGGAGATGATTTAATGAAAGAGTATGAGTTTATACTTAGGAATTTATAATCATTATCTTCTATCAAAACCCTTTTAACTCAATAAAAATGGGTCTCTATATGTTATGAATTTTTCAATATTCTCTGGGGACTTTTTGTGGTATATATTATCCTAGGTAAGATGTTATTCTATGATATCCTCAGTTTTAATAAATATACTCTCCCCTCATTCCAAGTGATATAGGCCCTAGTATAAGGAATGATAATGGAATATTGTTTCCTTATTTTTATTTTCTAACTAATATTAAATTATTTTCAGTATATTTTGTAAATGAAATCATTGTATATTTTGTGTTTCACATGTATCTTTTTTTATGAAATGGATGTTTCATTGTCTACCCATATTCCCATATGTGTTTCCTCTAGTATTGTTAATGTGTTTTCTAGAATCAAGAATAACAATTGATGATAATATTTACCCATCAAAACATGTGATTTTTTGGGATGATTTTAAAAACCATATGGGATTGTGAATGAATGCAATGTAGACAACATCATAGTGTGGTGGATGAATTCATTTTATAATTATGTTTGTTGAAGTTATGATTATGTTGATGTGAGTGACCATGATGGTTGAATAATCATATCTGGAGTTAATTTAGAAATCTATAATGTAATTTCATACACCTATACCAAATTTAGATTGTAATATTACATCCATTATAGTAATTAAATGAGTGGGTTCCTAATAAATATGGTGTTGTTAACAAAACAAGAAACTTTTAGTGGAAAGTAATGTGGATTATTCCAAACCAATGTTATCATTTTGATATATGTCACACGTAGAATTTATGTTCTTCAATTTTAATGATATATTTATTTACATTAATATGTTAATGATATTTTTAGACCAATGTTATTTAATTTAAATCAATATGATATGAAAATGTAATTGTTAAATTTTTTTAAGTGATTATGGAAATCATATTAAATATGTAATGTTATCCATTATTGGTAGAATGTTTTACATTTCTTTGTCATCAATAATATTAACATGAACCGTGTCAGTTTTTAATAGAATATTGGGTGGATTTTTTAATTAATATAACACATGATAAATTAAAGTGGTTAATTTAAAATTAAATATGTGTTGTTTCAAAATGTAATGACACATATTGAAAAAATATTGAGAAAATTTGTTTTATTATTAGGTAAAATTGTTTTAATTAAATTTATCTTCATATGGTCACTAGTTTTCATAAATAAGTTAATTTTTTCCATTTAAATAAGAATTATTTATTTTAAAATTATTTTTTCTAAAATGATTTTGAAATATTTTATTAAATGGAATTTTTATGATAAAGGTTATGAAGATGGATTTAAAAATGGTTACCATGTTAAAATGAATAATTTCATAATGGAATGTTTCATTAGTAGCATGATTAATATTTTTACTAAGATAATTGTGTAACCATTTAAGGATATATACCATATTAATTGTTATAAAAGTATTACATTCTAAATTATATTGACATGTTAAGTATGATTAGTTCTTGGATTTCTAACCACTTATTGTGTGTGACTATTATTGATAAAATTTTCACTGTTTGAGAGGTATCTATATAATAGATTGTTTTTGGATTGATATCCCTTGATTTATGATTTTATTTTGGGAGGTATCACTCATGTTGGTTTTTTGGATGTTCATTATCATTTTCTTACCATTTTTTTATTATTCTAGAAAATGATATTTCATTGAGAGGTATCTAATTTAAGTTCCTAGATTTTATGATCACATAATTTATCTTTATTTTGTTTAGTTGGTTCATGATGTTATCACTGAATGAATATTACTTTTTTTACAATTTTTTTTATATTAAATAATTAAAGGGTTTTTGTTGAAGAATAATTTTAATATGCATTTCAAAATAGGACATTATGTATGGTATCTTGGTAGGGACATAAACATTATGGTTTAAAAGCGAGTTTACACATAATGTTGCTTTCTCTATATGTGTTTGTGTGTATTATATATAATATATGTTATTTATTTGTATTGATATATATATAAATATATTAGATTATTAGGAATAAATATACAACTATATATATCTTGCTCGACAAAATAGACAAAAAATGTATGAGAAATTATTAATAAAAGAGTGTGTAATGATAGAGGGTGGGATAATGGGAAAAATATTAATAAATTAAATAAATTACATGAGGGAGATTGAAGTTGAAAATTAAAATACCAATTAATATGGGAGGTTTGAATTTTAAGGAAGAAGAGGGGGAAGGTTACAACAATAGTGGCATATGGAGTTTCTCAATACACTTTTCCACTATCAATCTCAAATATATTATCATATTCTTTATAAAAAAATATGGAAAAAATAATTGGATTGGTGAACAATTAGTGTTGTTGGATCAGTATCAATCATTTAAGGGTAAGCTATGTTTTTCTCAATAGCATTGTGTTATTAAATAAAAATTAAATTAAATTAAAATTTTATAATTAAATTATTTTTGATAGATAATCTAATGATTATAGCTTTACTTTGGGAGTTGGAATCATTGCCTCTTATCGTTATTATGTCCAAAATTCTAGAATGAGGATTTCATATGTCTCATTATTCATATTTTAACCATTATAAATTATAATGATTTAGCCTCTACTTTTTATATGATTATTACTAACTTTAATTATCTAATAATCCAAAAAATAATCACATAATGAATGTTTATATGATATTTATTCATTTCAGAATGATATGGGAAATTTAATGCATGTAGTACCATTTGTTTAAGAAAAATTATTATTTCATGAATTAATATATTAGATAAATTTAAGCATTATAATATTAGCTTCTAATAGTATTATTCAAATTATTTTTTTAGGATGATTATATAAAAAATTGATATTATCATTTTAAATTAAAGGTAATAAATTCATTATTATAACTATTTATTTTTTAGTTTTGAAAATTATCACATTTTTAATATATTTTAATCACAGAGCTGGGAAGTTAATAAATTTTATAATGACATGTCACACGTAGTTACCTCATAGAGTAATTAATTTCATGAAATAGAACATAATCAAGGTGTTATTATAATATCAAGAAATGAATTGAATTTTTATTTCATGAATATTATGGCTATCATGTTATAATATATATTTGAATAATTGAATTAAAAATAATATTACATATTCTAGCTAGTTTTAAATATTTTCGAACATAGAAATTTTATATGGAAATAAAATTATATATTTAATATTATTTTATTTAATTTCAATAATTATGTTTAATGATTTATATCATATAGTAGATAACCATATTTTATAATCATTTAGATCATCTGTAGAAAGTGAAAATAAGTTCTCTCATATAATATAATAATGATAAGTTTTCTATAATTATTCAATATATAGAAATAAAAATTTTCATGTTATTATATTAAAATTAATATTAAAAATAATAATTAGTTAAAGTTAATGTTTTCAAATTTTGGATATATTAATTAAGATAATTATTTATATTTCTAAGTGAATATAATATTTTAAATGGGATTCATTACAAGTTTGGATAATTTACTGAGGAGATTTTAAATTTTACTAGGACACTATTATTGAATATGTTTATTTTTTTCCCTTATATTTACTAGAAAATGTTTAATATTTTATTTTTTGGGTTAAAAAAGTTTGATATTTTTGTAAATTAAATACCAACATAAATATGGTAATTCTTTGATTACAATAAATGATTGATGATGATTTACTAATTGGTTTCTCGGTATATGAAATATTAGATAATGGTGAAACACTTAAATTATTAAACATATTAGGCCTTGGATATTATTACGGATTAGTAACATATGATTTATTCTTTATGAATTGGTAAATTAATGATGGTAATGTTTAATTAAATTATTTCTCAAATCATTTCATTAGGTTGATAGAGCCCTCAATTATTTAATATAGACTATAACCACTTATTGGATTTCTCCATAATTTCATTTGAATATATGTGTGGTGGTTTCATGGATGGAAGTGAGACCATCATAAAGAGTTCATAGATTATATTTCTTATTTATTCCTCCTTCTAAATTTATTCCCACATGTTATCTTGATTTTTAGATATTAAATATATGATCATTTTCGAACTATGAGACTCAGTTTTATATTATGAACAATGAGTTTGTCTTTTAAGTGGTAGATTGGGTTGAGTCCTAGAGTACCCAAATGTTCATGAATTTATACTGAACTAATTAAAGAAACGGTTTAGTTCATGGTGATTTCTAATGATTATGCAATTCATGAAAATATACGAAATTATTTAATTATGTAATTAGAAGACAACATAGAAGATTAAAATCATAATCATGGAAATGGTAATGGTAATAATTAATTATTTTTAAATTACTTAATTAACTAAATGATTATTTAGGACATTATGATTATTTGATAAATATTTCTTAGTAGCATTATCCATGATTCATTTTTGATGTTCGTAGATGATGTGTTTTTGGAATGGTGGTTTCCCCTAGTTTGGTTTTGAACAATATATTTCGTGTATTTTATGTTATTTTATATGCTACCCCACCTATGTTCATTGGGATATTGAAACCCAGTAGACTATATGAGGTTGTTTTCCTTAAAATTCATGTTTGTGATGAATGAATAGATGAATATCCCTCTCACCACACTCTCTTCTATTGGTATCATTTTGTGCTTGTACCCATTATGGTTATCTTTCCCCAAAATGTCTATACAGGTATGTAATGGATTGTGGTTGTTTTAAAACACATGTATCTATGGATATAGTGTCCAATTAATTAATATATGTATGTTGTGTATATGATATAATGGATTGGGGAATAATACATGACCTATTGGATGTGGTAGCTCCCTGAAACTACTCAGTTACAATTTCAATATGTGGCATGGGATTATGAAGTAATGTGTTGGATGGAATGAATTTTATGTGATCAAAAGATGAATTTTAGTGTATGCATGAGATTATACATTAGCCAAATAATTATTTTGATGGATTTCATTGGTAGAGTGATGGAATAAGACATATAACATTGGGGTAAACCGAAAAACTAATGGGGAAGTGGAAGTGAGGTACCATTACTTGATATTATGTTGGAAACTATATAATTAATTATATTTAATACTAGAGGAGTGATAAATGGTTTGGATATAAAAATATTAGTAAAAAAAATTATGTTATGAGTTAGCTTCAATAGTTTATTCCATAGGCTTCAGTATCCCTCTTTCATATTTCTCACAAGATGATTTAGGGAGGATCCTAATGAGCATACATATTCTTCTAACCCTAGTTATAAATAAAAAAATTATAAATATTAGGGAATTTTGTAAATCAATATGGGTGTTACTGGTTTTAGGAGTAATTGAAGAGTTTTTTGATGTCCATGGTTACATCCAAGGATTTATGTTAGATTTTTTTCATATCGGATGCATGTCATTATATTCATTTACTTTCATTATAACTCTATTTATTATCCAAATGAGTGTTTTGGTGGTTATTATCATCTTATATCTTACATTTCACATTATTATATGTGTAACACCTCCCATGTGTGTGATTATATACCTTTAGTGATTTTCACCAACCCATGGCCTATTTGATGTGGGATCTAGCATTATTATCTCTTTTTCACTATTTTCAACCATGGAGGGTGTCCTTTTGAGGGATGGTTTGTGACATTTCAAATAAGGTTTCTTCATCTGATTTGAATTATTACTTATTTTTTCTAACCATTAAGTACCATAGTGAAAATATCATATTATATGTTCATCAATTCAGAACATATTGAGAATGTATGGTAAAAATTTATTGAATATAATCATAATTTTGAAACATTATTTTATAAAACATTTTGATAAATTATTTATATATAACATGTTTTTTTAGTATCCTCTTATATTGTGTTATATAATAGATTAAATCATAACTGCATGTATCAAAAATACCTCACCTAATTTTATTAATCAATAATAAATTCCATTCACTTCCCAATAGCTAAATCAAATTATATACATATTTTAACAATTTAATTAAATCTTGAAAAATCCATGTTAACAATTTAGGGACTCCATTGCATAATTAACTAAAATAAATTTTTAATTTTTAATTTATTTCAAAATCATGGAAATTGTATATTTATCACACTTACAAATCATTTAGTTGATAATATATATATATATATGAGAACAATATAATTTATTTCTATAATAAATATTTTTTTATGGAAAAATAATGTCTCACCATGTCATTTAAAATATTAAATAACTTTAAATATCAATTTAATTTCCTAATAATGTTTTGAATATGCGACTAAAATTGATTTACCCAATAATATTCAGTATATGAGTGGGTAGTAATATTTATTTAGTAATTTTTTTATATAATTCCATTGAAAAATTAAATAAACTACTTTACACTTACATAATAATCTATATTCACTTGTTGAACAGTTTACACACCTAGTTACTAAGGATGAATTTTTTATAATGAGTGGAATAATTATTATGAACTTTACACAAATAAAAAATCATTGAAAATATGTTTTCTTATGTTACCAATATTAGGAGGCCCTAACATTATTATTCTTCTTATAATTTTTCAATTTCAATGTTTTTATTCATGATTATTATAATATTTTGTACAACCGAAGATTTTATCAGATGATTATCATGTAATATTTACAATTTAATAAGTAAATTTATTAATCGGGCTTTATCGAGAATGTTGATCCCTCTATAAACAAAATCATATAAAATTGATGGATAATATCAAAAAAATTACAAGCCATTAACCCATTATTATATCAATTTTCCATGACTATTACTTTTTGAACAATGTTTCAATCATATCATAATGAATATTCGATATTTTAGTGGGAATATATTTGTTAAATCCTTCAATATAAATAATGAAAATTATAAATATAGTGTCTAAAAAAATTTGTCCTTCCAGGTTAGTGAAATAGAATTTAAATGCTAAGAATAATCAAAAAAAGTTACAACCATGTGATATCTAATTTTTGTTTGATAATACACATAAAATAATCCATGGTTACTTATAACTTTATTTCCAAAAATAAGATAATTTATGTGTACTCAATATAAGATTGAAAAATCCATTTTGTTTATCAAGTTCATGAATAGAATTTTTATTGAAGAAATCACACACCTAGTATTTTTAATGGATTAAATCAAACACCTTATATGTGGTTGAATGTCTCCACATGAGTAATCATGGAGACACGTATAGCTAACCCCATTCTCTAGCATATATATGTAACAAGGCTATAATAATGTAGGTAGTCCAACCCCAGGTCCCTTAACTGGGGATTTTTTACTCAAGATAAACTCAAATTCATCAAAACTCTAATAAATAATTTAAACAGGATATATTCAACACCGAAATTTATTTTCATATGTTCAATTACATACTGATGTCATTATAGATTTATAACTAAATCCATTATAGTAAATAGAAATCAAGGCTCTATTGTATAATCAAAAAATAGTTTTAAACTAAATCATACATAATATACATATATATTAAAAAAATTACCAAAAAAAAATATAAGAGGGGAAAACCTTAAAATAAATGAAAATTCATATATTTAAACATGATAGAGTAATTTATGAAAAATTCATAAATAAATTCTTACTATTACCAATTTATAATTTTAGAATTAACATTATTGGCATACCATAAATATGAATATGATCGTTTTTTTTTAATTTAAATACAAAAACTTTAATATTAATCATTATATGAAATTTCCATTTTGAATATATTATATTACATGAATTATAAAAAAATTAATTTTTTTAAAAATTTTACTTATAATAAAAATCTATATATCTATATTTCAATTATTATTTAAACCTTGAACATATCAATAATTATAACAAAATTGATGTGGCTTAAATAATATCTAAAGAAGGCCCCTAAAATTTAGAAAATTTAAAATTGTTTATTATAAATAATTGTTAATTTAAATATATATATTCAATATTATGACATTATTTAGTTATTTATAACTCATTATAAATCATTAATCGTGAAATATAAATAAAAAATTTTATTTCCTGATCATATGTCTTTCCATAAATTTTTTTAAATTTTATTTATCATAATAAGATATAATATCTGTTGAAAAAATGTTCGTAAAATTTTAGTTAATTTATTATAAAAACAATTAGAGTAAATTAATTAATTTATAATCCCTTTTATATTAAATATTCACATAATACATTTTAAAATGATTTATAATCATTTTAGGAATAATTAGAATCATTTAAAAATTTAAAAAGGATTTTTAAAATATTTTCTGTTTAAACTTACATAGGAAGTCATTATTATGGACGGTTATCATTCATTTAACCATACCCAAACACTTTTCACAAAGGTACTCTAATTCTGGAGCACTTGTGTGTGGGTAGATTTCCCTGACCATTAGGGTGTAGGAAATGTAAAATCTTAAGATGATCTTACCTTTACATAAACTCTTCTCATATTGGTAACAAAAAATCTACCATTACCTTAATTACTAAGAAAAATTCATTACCTTTACATAACCACTCTATGAAATGATCAATGTAATATAACCTTGATGTAGGAAGTGGGGAAAGACGAGATAACCATTGTCCACATTGCTTTTCAAATGAGTAACATTTTATGTATTCATGCACATCATATCTTAAAAAATATAGTATGAGGATACATATATGTATAAGGGTAAGCTATTGAAACCTGTAAATTGACTAATAATGTAATGGTTAAGGAAGGATGATGCTTATGATAACACATTTATGTAATGTCAATTCCCTCTTACACTTACACAATTGATCTACATAATAGTAATGACCCAATCAATATTATGTAACCAATATGGGTAATTAAAAATCATGAGTTACCTTTTCTATCCCAACAAAATATGGTTATTCTATTTAAAAAAATTATAAAATTAAATCATAGTTATGATTTCAGTTTTCTTATTCATTTCATCACATGTTTTATAAAACATGAACATGGAACCCTATAATACAAATGGTATGTATTGTATGAGTCTAATAGATCTTATTATACGTGGTATAATTATTTAGTAACCAAATATAAGGATCTAAATTAAAGATAAAATGAATTCTATATATGTATCTAAAATGATGAAATATTGTACATTCATACCTTACACTAATGAAGCCACTAGATCATCTTCGAACACCATTGCGTGGGTTTGAGAGTGACCACAAATGTTTAAAACAAATGAATACTTACTTTATAGATATTAATTGGATGATATCAATCAATATATGTTCAATATGTATCCCAAAACCTCCAATATGTGATAGAATCTCATAGTGTAATAGAGGAGGTTGAATAAGATCTCTGGGTTCCTAAGGTTCATTAGTCGAAAATACATACACACCTACAACCATTTCATAGATGTGGTATATATTACATCCAATGATTATCTAAAGGTTTATTCCTCATAAAATCTTGTGTTAAAATGAATGTATAATTTCCATATACAGTTCAGGAATCATATTCATTTATTCCTTGTACATTTCAATCAAAAATAAAATTATTTCATTAAATGATAACTTAAATGGGTGAAATAGTGTAGTTCTCTAGTAAAAAATAAATTATATATCTAATTAATTAAATTCATAATTTCCATGGAAACAAAATTAAATACCATAAATAAATTAGATATACATATGGATTTATTGAATATTTCATTCTCTCCTCCCACTAAGAACATTGGATTCATTCTCTTATGGATAGATCTATGATCTATGTTGTGTTTTGAATATTTCTTGATTTCATCTATTGAAAAAAAATTGTTTTAAGCTGGTTCAAGAGTTTTTGTGGTTTTTTCACTATTTTATTCCCTTATTGATATGGGGTTGGATTCTATCTCATATCCAGTAATTCAAGAACATGATTTATTTTTTATATGAATATTTTTCTATGATTTTCAATGAAAATGTTGAATGGTTTATTGAATGAAACCCTTTATGGTTTATTATTTGTAGTCCTGGGAAATTGGAAGGATTTTGGGAATCCCACAATTTTTTAATTTTATGTCATGGTTTGAAAATAACATATTTTTTAATAGAAGAAAAATTCTAAATCAAATGTTTTAAAGGGAAGAATTTTTTTGGTGGAATGAGTAACTTCCCCGACCTAGGTGCCTCTAAATTGGTTCCCTGAGACGGGGCATCGCATGACCTCAAGAATGCATCCCCATACATTAGAGGTTTCCAACTAGTAGTGAGGGTCTAGATTAGCCATAGGGGATATTATACCCTCTTTACCAGAGTATGACACATTTGAACAAAATTTAAATAGTGGAAACAATAAGAACCAACCAATAGCTTTTATAGCCAAACATCTCCCAAACTAAGTAAAAACCACAACAAACAGTAAATATGTCATGTCAAGCTACCATAACAAGAGAAAAAAAGACCAAATAATGAGAAACATCATAAACCCCAAAATAGTCATGTCTCCATGTATGGAAGCTCATCCATTCAACTCTCGTGTCTAACTCAACTCTGTAGTATAGGTCCATTTCCCTTGTCCTGGCCTACAAGCATGAAATCTTCTCAGGTACCCAACGACAGCCCGAGAAGGGAGTGAGTATAACTTTGTAGTCCACCACCAATGATGTATACAAATATTCAGCCTAAAAGATAGGTCATGCAAGTATAAATATGTTACAAGTAAAGGAAAAAATAATTTTTGTCCACTATTAAATAGTCTATACTTATCTACACTAACCAAGGTGCCATTTAATTGTGTCTCTATCATTACTAGTTCATAATCAAAAACACATGGTTCATGGAATACATCATTTTAATAAGAGGGATAAGTAATTCCATAACTCACTAGGGATAACATATCATAACATTTAAATATCCTCACCTCAAATCCTTAGTCTGAGTGGAATGAAACCATTAGGGGAATGGAGCTCAGTCCCCTTCCCAAACCCAAGAATTATTGATGGAGTTAGAGCATCAGTCCAACTCAACTAGTGGGAGGAGCCTCAGCCCCTTATCCCACACCACAAGCCATGTACACAATCTTATCCATCCATTCACTACACACAAACCATATCACAACCAAACACAACCAATGCATACAACATTCATAATCCATAACAATTTATATGGAAAATCATATTGTTCCATAACCCATTAACACATTTTCCATTTACATCACTTAGCCCATTTAGCCCAATTCTCATCCTCAAACCTCACTCACTAAGAATTATCAATAATTTCCTTATTTAAAACCATTTTATGCATTCCTAAATCTCTTTATGAAATCCCCTTCAATATATTCCACATTCAAAATACTATTATCAATTTTTCAAAAAAAATGGTTTCACATGAACTAACTCACATAGGAATATATAACATATTTCATAATCTTCATAACTCAACCAGAATTAACCAAGACCTAATTTTCACTTCCATTAATAATATAAATGTACTCAATAAGGGATCTACACGATTTCACAACATCCTAGAACTTGTTAATTCTAGGTATGAAAAGTGTTAGCACACCCCATAGATGCCCTTAAATGGGTCAAATCATCCCCGATGCATCCTTAGGACCATGGGGGTTTCCATTCATCAACTAGACACACCAAATTCCAAATATATTCTAGGGATTCAAAATGAAATAAAGAAGTGAAAAATAACAAAGTCGGGCATGCACAAAGCTTCAACAAAAATATGAGATATAACTTTTAAACCACCTACCTAGAATCTATTGTCAAACACTCCCTCAATCGTACCCTTAGATACCAATTCAACTAACCCTTGAATCCTAAACATAGATCTCCTGGAAAAACTGAGGCTTTTAGATCATCAAATGATAAGGAATAATTATTCAAACCCTAATCGAAAAGATGAATCAAGGAGGGGATTAGACTTACCCGGTGCTTCGATCCGCAACTGAAGGCCCTCCAAACAACCTAATAATGATGGAGAAACACCCTTGGGAGATCTTCAGTGATTTGGTTCATCACTTGGGTTTAGGGGATAATAAATGAGGAAAATCATGAGTGAGACTTCTAATCTCAAAGTGGAAATTTTTTATATTTCTTATCTTTACTGGGCTACACAGTTTACTTGCGAGGTTTTCCAAACCCTTCACAAACTGGATGAGAGATACAATCCCAAAATCACCCCTTATAACGGTTCCCTAGGAATTACACATGGTTAAGATAACCATGTGGTAACCATGCACAATCTACTATCCAAGGCTACATGTTTACCTAGGATGCTCCACACAATTTTCACTAACTATGCACAAATTGCACAACATGCCCATAAATTCCATTTTTCCTCCTCTTTCATGCCCCAAACCCCCAAAACACACCCGCGTCTTCTCATGAACTTGAGAAAATACATATTTTACCAAAAGATTGTAATTAAACTGAAGCGTAACAAAAACATACCTTAAGAAAAATCCTGGATCTTACAACCTCCCCACCTTATGATGGATCGTCCCCAATCCGATCTTCCCTAGCATACTTGATAATCCGAAGCAAAGAGATCAGGCCACAAGACCTACATATCTGATTCTCGCTCACATGTTTCTTCCTGTAAATTTCCATGATACCAAAAAACTCAAACCAATGGAGCAACCTTTCCCCGCAAGACCTTCTCACTATAATCCACAATAAGAACTAGATTCTCCTCAAAGGGCACATCTAGATCAATCTCAACGTCATAAGTGTTTATCACATGATATGGGTCAAGATGACACTGTCGGAGTTGTGAGACATGAAAAAAAATTCATTCCATGATACCATTGTGGATGATACAACTGGTATGCCACCTATTTTCTCCTCTCTACAATCTCAAACAACCCCACATATCTGGGTTCCAATTTTCCATGATTCTGAATTCGATAGTGAACCATCCTTGGTGACACACAAAAAAACACACTATCACCTACCATGAACATGAGAGGTCTATTTCGTCGATATGCGTATGAATTATACCTAATATGATATCTTTCCATCTGCTTATAAATCAATTGAACCATCTCAGACATCTCTTACATGAGACTCGGTCCCAATAGTTTAGACTCCCCAACTTCTAACCAACACAATGGTGACCTACATGGCTTCCCATAGAGTGCCTCAAAGTGAACCATCTGAATTTTAGCTGGGAAACTATTTTTGTATGAAATATCAATAAGTGGAAATTTATTTAACCATAAACCACTGAAATCCAAAACACAGGCTCTTAGCATCTCTTCCAATACATGAATCGTATTCTCACACTGCCCATCCTTCTATGGGTGATAATTCATACTCAACAACACTTCAGTACCAAGTGAGTTATGTAATCCTTGCCATAAGAGAGATGTAAAACATGGATCATGATATAAAACTATAGTTCTCATCACACCATTCAGCAACACTATATTTGGAACATATAACTCACCCAATTGTTAAATTTTATAAGTTTCCTGGACCGATAATAAATGATCCACATTAGTCAACCAATCCACAATGACCCATATTGCATCATTCTTTTGAGGTGTCCTCATAAGAACCACTACTAAATCCATCATTACGTCATTCCACTTCGTCTCCATAATGGGAAATGATTATAAAAATCCACCTAGATTTAGATGCTCAACCTTCACCTGTGGACAGGAAAGGCATCATTTTGGAAAACCCACAACCTCTTTCTTCATTCCCGACCACCAATACTACCGATGAAGATCACGATTCATTTTAGTAAATCTAGGATGGAGTGCACACATCAATTCATGGAACTCATGCATCAACTCTTCACACACACAAAAAAGCACCACAACACGACCCTGAACATAGAAGACTCCATCAGTAACAAAAGACCAACTAGAAGTTGAATCCCTGCCTTTAAGACTTTTCTTCATAGCTAAAAAACAATGTATATTCTAGGGGACTTTCCTTGACACTACTCAAAAGTGTAGACTCAATCACCAAAGACACAAGGGTCATTTTTCTGTGCAAATCATACACCTCAAGGTAAATTTTTGCAAAAAAATCCATCATTTTCCATTCATAGTTTCATTCCTATACCACCTGATTCTGAGTCTTCTGGCATAGAGCATCAACAACATAATTCCATTTTCTTGGTTTTTAATACAACAAAAAATCGAAGTATTGTTGGTACTCAACCCACCTTAGTTGTAGAAGATTCAAATCCTTCTTGTAGAAAATGTACTTAAGACTTTTATGTTTAGTAAAAACCAACAACCACTCTCCCAACAAGTAATGCCTCTAAAAATTCAAGGCATAACCCACAAAAGCTAGCACAATGTCATTGGTAGGGTAATTTATTTCATGAGGCCTTAACTGTCATGACCCATAAGCAATGAACCGATCATCCTACATCAACATTTCTCTGAGTCCCACACCATATGCATTAAAAAACAAGGTGTACTTCTTACCAGATTCAGATAGGATTAGAATCGGTGCAGTAGAAAACCAATTCATCGATGCTTGAAAAGTAGTCTTGTATGCCTCCGACCACTAAAAAATAACACCTTTCATGGTTAATCTTGAGAGTTTTTTTTCAAATGAGATAAATCCATAATGAACCTCTGGTAATAAGCATCCAAACCAAGAAAATAAGAGATATCAGAAAAATTCTTGTGCTGCTCCCAATACACCACAACCTACACCATCTCTGGATCCACTGACACACATGACTTAGAAATGATATTCCCTAAGAAATACACCTTATCAATCTAGATTTGACATTTTTATAGCTTTTTATAATTCCTATTCTCTCTTATGGTACTCAATATGATGTCAATATGTTTTCCATGATCGTAAAGAGTTCGTGAGTACACTAAGATTTCATCAAAAAATACAACCATTAACTAATCAAGATAAGGATAAAATATCTGGTTCATTATATCCATAAACAAAGGCAGTGCATTGGTTAACCCAAATGGGATTACTAAAATTTAATATAACCCGTACCTACTCTGAAAATCTATCTATGGTACGTCAGAAGGTCTCACCCTCAACTAATGGAATCTAGATCTCAAATCCCTCATGGAGAACAATAAGGCACCCATCATTTGGTCAAATCGTTCATCAATTCTGGGATTTGGTTATCTTTCATTAATCATAATCTAATTCAAATTCCTATAATTAACACATAACTACCAAGACCCATCCGCCTTCTTAGAAAACAACACGGTTTATCTCCATGGAGACGTAATAGGTTGAATGAACCCTTTCTCTCCAACTCTTACAACTGATCCTTAATCTCATGGAGTTCTCCCAACACCATTCGATATGGTGTAATAGAAATTGGTTCTACCCCGGGAAGCAACTCCATTGTGAACTCCACACCCCTTTCAGGAAGTAGTCCCAATAAATCCTCAAGAAACACATCCTAAATGTGATCCACAACATGAGGAAAAAAATGTTTCTCCACCTCTCCATTATCAAGAATTAGGAATGCCACTTGGGGTGTGAGTTCTCCTAACTTCTGACAAATTGGCCCCATGTAGCCTGCTCGTAAATCCCACTCAACACGAAATACATAATTGTATCCATCAGGGGATGCGAACATTACCCTACAATGGTAAAAATTGATATGTGAATGATACACCAATAGCCAGCCCATACCCAAGATTAGGTCAAAACCATACATATCGAGAAGAAACAAGTTCCAGAGAGAATCATAACCACCAACGTCAAAAGAAAAACCTCTATAATGTTTGATATCCTCAACTCACTTCCCCACTGGAGTATTAATTGAGATAACCCCCAAACACTTTTTATATAGCTAGGCACAACACAACCATGAACTGTGATGAGATAATAGAGTGTATGGAACATGTGTCAAATAAATAATTAGAAAGTGTGGAAGATACAAGAATCATACCTATAATGGTAGATGGTACAGCCTCGTCACCTCTAGGTGTAGACTGAACTACGTGAAGATGGAATGTCCCTCTACCTTGGGATCCAGCCTAAGTACCCTACACTACACTTCATTTCTGGTGCGGATGGTCTCGCCCCAGAGTTCCATGTACACCACCCCTACTGATACGCCCAGTGGAGATCCAACTACATTCATGATACAGGGTGATCAATCCATTTACTTCAATTAGTATTTTCCTCTAACTCCCATCGATACCTAGATACTGAGGGTTCTTGTAGATCCTCTGTATATTTCCCAACCCACCACAGGACTGACACTCGACAGGTAGTCGGGGACATTGACCACGCATGTGCCCCGAACTTCCGTACTGATAATAGAACACCTAGTCACCACCCTAAGAAGTTGACCCTCTCCTATGACTATTTTTTTCATGTTCACCTTGATGGAAACTTCAAAAAGGTCAATTCCTTCCCTTGGAGGTTGTAACACATGTACACCTAGTTGGCACCAAAATTCCACCTCCTAGATCACCCTTTAGTTTCCCTTCTAAGATAAGGGCTTGGTACACTACCTCTGCAAACCCCTTTAGATAGAAGATGTTCACCTAGGACCCAATATATTTCCTCATCCCGTCCTAGAATCATTTTTTTATAGTCACCTCATCTCTAGTGATCATCAGGTTGAATCGGTGAAATTCCATGAAACAGCTAAAATATTCCATCATTGATGCATCACCATGATTCAAACTCATAAACTCTGTATCCTTCACAATCTTCAAGGTTTTAGGGTATTAATGTTCTAGAAATGTTTCCTGGAAATACCTCCACTCCATTCCTTCATCTTGTTCCGTCTGAACCATAATATACCACCAATGCTTGGCCTTCCCTCTTAACATGTATGTTGTTAACATGACATGCTTCTCCATAGGAGGCTCTTGATGATAAGGAATTGTCCAGATAGACTCTATATAAAACTCTTCTACCTCTGGCCCACCATCTCTGGTAATGGTCAGATGGTGCTGCAGCTGATACCCCCTAGTCTGCTCAAACATACTCGTCACAACCTTCCCTAGGTTCTGTTCCATTATTTGTATAAAACGAGCGATATTATCACAAAAATACTCTTCCTTGTTATATTGAACCACCAGATCCACTTACTCCACTACTAGGGGAGCATTCACACCAATGTCCTCATGTCACCCAACCAATACACATCTTCATGGAGGCATTTATCTACAATTCCAAACATGACATTTAGAAAAAAACATAAATGTTTCATAACTAAAAAAGAATGCTCTTCCTTATCCAATAACAAACCATTTCACATACACCACCCAACATGTCTCATAATACCTAGTGAACTACCCTCAACCACCTCTACCATGTTCATGGCTAACATTAGGTAACTAACTCACATGATCACAAGCCTTACCTTCCACACCATATCAAAACTATTCTCACATCCCATCTTATTCTAATAACCATTCATTTCATATGCCATCCTTTATCAATTATAATTCCTTAATTATATTTTAATATTTTTTCACCAATTCTTATTCCATTTGTATTGTTTCATTAAACATAAAATTTCACCCCTTTTAAGAAAGTCAAATGAATTATACCCTCTTTGTCCCACACACATGTCCCATGTGTCTATGCCTACTTTGATGGATGTCACTTATACACATAGGTTCCTATAATGATTCATGAATGCACAACCTCATTCAATTTGATCCAAGAGAAAAATATAATAAAACTATCACATCACACCACGTGTACATCACCCAATGGTGAAATATCATCAAATGTAAAAACACACCACAAGAACAACAATCTCTACCCTAGGTGACTTGGGTTTTCCCCCGTACATGGGTTATCTACTCCCAAAAATGAGTACCAAGGCCTGACACTATCCTAATCCCCTATCTACCATCCCAATATAGTAATAAAGGGAAAAAATTTACTAATACCACATTGTAATGTCCCGGACACAGGTACCACTAAATCGGTGCCCCATGCCAGGTCGTCACATGACCTCAAGCGCACCTACCCTTACACCAGAGGCTGATAACTAGTAAAGAAGGTCTAGATTAGTCATGGGGGGAGACTATACCCACTTTACTTGAGTAATACACAAAATAAAACAATATAAAAAGAAGAAAAAATAATAAAAAACCAATAGCATGTATAGCCAAACATCTCACAAACTATGTACAAACCCCAAGAAGTAGTAAATATTTCATGTCATGCTACCATGCCATGTGAACAAAACCCAAAATAAATAAAAATAGAAGAATCCACATAATGGAACTGACTCCAAGTCTGGATCCTCATCGATGAATGTCCCATGTCCAACTCAACTCCCTAACATAGGTCCCTTGCCCTTATCCTGACATGCAAGCATGAAATCTGCTCAGGTACCCAATGTGTCATGACCCGTCCCCCAGGGCTCATGCCATGACAACCCTAAGCCTACCTCCAATAGGCTAGGGGCTGGAAACTATCATCGAGTATGTATATACCATAAATAAATTCTTATTCATCTCCACACAGGTATATGACCATACATATACCAAGTACACCCAGATATACTCATTTCAGACACTAAGAATCATAAGGTTCCCACCTCATAGCCAGCAACAGGATTCTCATCATAGGTTTGAAAGGCAACACATAAAACCTAGAGAAACACACTCCATGAACTCAACCATACAATACGATACCCATCCGAGAGGTACAGTCTATAAGGAAAAAATCTACCATTCCTAATGGTATTTTAGAGAGAATGTTTTTCATTAGGAACATCCTACTAGGTCCATCTCTAGTGCCTGGCACTGGAGGTTCAGTTATCATTGTCCTGCGCCCAATGCAAGACTAAGGAAACTCAAGTTGAGAGGCCCTCCCCCACCACTATATATAGATGAGGGATCCATACTCCTAACCATATCGTGAAACCTATGTCTCTCCTATATGGAATGTCATGAACCTCAGTATATTGAGGGAGAACTAGCTCCTATATAGGTAATTTTCTCATCATGTGGATGGGCCTGCTCATCTTATCTATGTCTGACATCTGAGGGAGCTCCAACTCTAATGGAGGACCCGATCCTCCCTGCTACTTAGAGATAGGGGAGTACAACTTCGTAAGTGAGGACCCATGCCATACCTAGTAGGGGAGTACCACTCAGTTATTGGAGGACCCTCACCCTAGTATGACATGGGAGTCCCACCTCTGTCAGTTCGTTAGCTATGGGGGACCCACACCCTAGTACGTCTGGGGAGTACCAACCTCGGGCTATATGACCTGCTCCCTAACATGGAAAGGGAGTACCGAATCTTCCTGAATAGTGTGTATGGAGGACCCACAACTTGGAATGATAGGTGAGTACCGACTCTTATAATATAGGACCCATAGCCTACCAGGTATGGGAGTACCTGCTCTATTTATATTTCAATTATGGAGGACCCACACCATGGTCCAACGGGGTAGCACAGACTCCATGGGAAGAGGAACCACTCCCTATAACTATATTTGATAGGGGTGTACCTACTCTACCATCAACACCATTGATATCCTCGTGAAAAAATGCACGAGATACACTACTCATTTATCCAAAACAGACACCCGGTGAAAAAGATGTATTTCACTACAACATGCCCAAACCTAGCTTTGTGGGGTTTGTGCTTCTATCTCAATTTAAATACCTGAAATTAGTCATGAAATGTCCATCTTAATTTTAGGGTTTTGACATCACAGATGGTTCATCATTTGGATACTATATGAGGGAGATGTGTCGAATACAATATCCCACAATAATAATAACTTTATTATTATTAGGTGTTTTGTTGACTTGAGGCACGAGTCTGAACAAAGTATCCAGCAATAGTCTTAAAATGATTGTCTTGATTATAGAGTCATGTTTTCACTGAGGGTTTATCAATCAGATACCATATGATGAAGTTGTGATTGGATTAATGTTTGAAAACCAAAATAACAATAAAAATATTTTATTATTATTATTATCTTAAAACATATATCCAAGTAGATCCACCCTCAACTTACCCCTCGCATTTTCTTTTCTCACCTCTCATTGTATATCCTTTTTAATTTATCATTTTTTCAGGTAACTATTATTATTATTATTATCATAAATGATAATATCATGTGGGTTTTTCAAACACCATAAAAGAACACCCAACTTGCAGCACCTAGGGAGCCCATATCATGGCCGATTATTGACATATCTCTTTAACTTGTTATTCGATTCATTTAAATCCACATTCCCTCAAATCCTCAAATTATTAATATTATAAATAATATTAATAACCCCCATTAAATTAAATACATTTAATTTCATTAACCCCTTTGAAACATTTTTTTTACCCATTATTATTATTATTAAAATAATAATAACAAATTCTCATCAACTCATCACAATTATTGTTATTACTATTATTAATTATTTAAACATGTCGTGTTGACGACATCCGACCACCTCATCTAAGATATGAGTTCGGCCATCACCATATCAACACCAAATATCCTCCACCATTAGACCACCAAAATGACCTATGTTTGTTTATCAATTCATCCACAAATCCTCGATTCATGTGTTGTTCGGGACACTACAACCAATCTAAGGGTTTGATCACACTCGAACCCACCCGACAATGTTAAATCATGACCCTATGGTCTAACAATGAAGCATGTGAAGAACGGTGGGGAAAAGAACAAATAACAAAGTTTTATGGATTGCGGCCAAGCATTTTTGGCCAGTCAATCAAGAACGGGGATCCCATGGTTAGAAACCAACTTAAATAAATGATATTCCAATACATGGTCACATGAAAAGTCTTAAATTGGGAATAGATCAATGAATAAAAAATTATCTACTAAATCAATTTAATTATAAGGGTGGAAAACCACATATAATGGGCCCTACCTGGATTAGATCGATTGTTGATGATGAAGAAGGAGTTTGTTCCCATCTCTCATCGATACATCAATGTCTGATCCAAACTTTGATCATTCATATGTCGTCTCATTGTTATTCGTTAGTCGCCAACGAGAGGATTCACCTAGGATTTTCTTCCCCATATCTCCTAGGGAATTTTTCAAGGATTTTCAATCAAATATTGTACCCCTACCAATCCATTGAATGAAGAAACATGTTTTAGTATTTTCATGTCATTATTGTTGCAGTATTGCCACATTGTTTCATTTATTAAAGGAAATAGGGTTCCCTGTCGTGGTGTTGCAGCCTCACTGTAAAACGTCAAAAATAATTATTATTATTAAATATTTTAATGACATTCACGTCCAAAAACTAACATTCACCCTTGACCTGTGTCAATAGAGGTTAAGCCCTGTTTAATGAAATAACACCCTCACGATCTCAACAGTACTCTCAGATTTCCAGTACAAGTTTCCGTTTATGAGTTATAGGATTTGGAAATAAAATAATTTTATTATTTTATTTAAAATCACATCCCAAAAAAATAATTTCCATATTTGGCCCATTCTGGATAATGTTAGGATTTATCTAAGGAAATAATGCTCTCATGAGCTTAACGGTGGTCTCAGATTTTCAATCCGATTTACTGTTTCTGAGTTATAGGATTTGGAAATAAAATAATTTAATTATTTTATTTATGGTCATGTCCCAAAAACTACTTTCCACAGTTGTCCCATGCTGGCCAATGTTAGGCTCCACCTAAGAAAATCACACCCTCATGAGCTCAACAACGATCTTGGATATTGAATCCTAGTTATCGTTTATGAGTTATAGGATTTGGAAAAGAAATTAATTTTATTTAATTTTTTTTTAGAGATATTCCATTTTTAGGTTTTCTCACCGGAGGCACGTGCTGACTAGATTTAAGTCACACCTAGGGTAAACCATCCATCCTAAACATAATGGTGCCCTCTAATTTCAAATCCGGACATTATTTTGAGATTTATTCCACTTTTTCCAAAAAAAATACTCATGCATGCTAGTTAAAATGTAAAAAAATTGATGGACCATTTCAAGCACACTGGGCCTCGGAATAACACTACGTCTTAGAGCCTATTCTCGTAATTTTACAAAAAATTATATAAAAATAGAACCAAGAATATCAGAGCTATTACATTACCCCAACCTTAAGGATTTATATCCTCAAAAATCCAAAAAAGGTTTACTCAAACAAAGGGTGAGAGAACTGAGCATGAATCTGAGTCTCACGCTCCCATGTGCTCCTCTTAAGATCCTTGTGCTGCCTCTAGATACACACCAAGAGAAAATATCATCCATGAAGTGTCCCCTTTTTATTCTTATGTGAGAATCTACCCGGTATTGTCTAGGTTTCCTTTTCACTAACCAAGGAAACCTCGTTACATTACTCTGGATACACCATACCCTTTTTCCTAAAACAGTCAATTAGTGAATTAACGATAGTAGTCTATACCAAGAATGACATCATAAGGCCATGATGCCATGATTAAGAGATACCAACAGAATCTCTCACCTCCAAGAGTAGGGTTACACTATGAGTGCAAGTGTGTGATCATCATGTCTCCTCCAGCAGGAGTCTCTAAGCGTGAGGGTCAAGTCCGCAGTTTGTCTGAAACCTCTTGGTCTCAAACAAAGCTCAAGGCAGAAGTAGAAGAACTAGCACATTTTTCAATCAATACAACAACAAAAGAAAATATAGAGTTCGTACCACAGATCTCCCCTGGAGTCTTTGGGTCATAATCTATGACTGCATCCAGTTTTCCTCACCCACACCCTCCGGATCCCTGAGCCTAGCGTGGACCACCTGTTGCGCTTCCAGCTCCTTAGCCTCTCCTTCCATCCTATGGAACTCCTTGTACAAAGCGATGTATTTACCATGGAGGCTCTTCATCCGGCTCCCTCTCAGCGGCACGGTGGGTCAAGAAATCTCTAGCAATATGCCCCCATCCATTGCAAGCATAACACTGCCTCTCCTATGGCTGGTTTGTTCATCGATGCTACTCTTATGCCATAGTACCATGCGTATGGGTTCGGGCATGGGTATGCCTCCTACGTCATGATCCCATCACCTTTCATCTACTAGCTCCTGCAGACACCTCCGTCTCGTGGCCTCTGTTGTGGGTCACATTCGTCTGTTCCTCATCTATAAAACTCTCGACCACCAGGGCTCTCTCCATCACCCCAACATAGGTGGAAATATTCAGCAGAACCACAGATTCCCTGATCTCTCATCATAAGCCTCGGTCGATGGTTTGAGCTATAAAAAACTAGTCTCGCACCATGTCTAGGGAGTACCACGACAAGTTGGTGAACCTCGTTGCAAACTCTTCCACTGTCATGTTGCCCTGTCGAAGCTGCAGAAGCTCATGGATACATACTGACCTCAGCATGGCGGGGTAAAAATATTCCAAGAAGAGTTGTTATAACTCCTTCCAAGTGAGTTTCACCTCATCATTTGACTGTATCACCAAGCTCTACCAGCATCCCGCTATGCCTGGAAGAAGGTTCACGGCTAGGACCACCATCTGATCAGGAGGTGTTCTTACTAATTGGAAAACTCAAGTGACTGCCTCGGGCCAGTCATCTAATTCCTAGGAGTCTAGATCACCCCATTATATCAAAGGTTTCTACATTTGGAACTCGTGTTTCACACTCATCATACGCGTATCCTCGGTCTAAACTGCTAGCAAAACATGCTTCTCCACAGGTGGTTTTACCATCGGTAAACCACCCAAAGCAAATGCCTCAAACTCAGTTCCTAGTACTAAAGCCTCAACATGGAGAAAATCATCATCATGATCACACTGTAGAATCATTTTTGGGTATTGTTGTAGAGACATCATGAAATGAATCAAGATAAACCATAGTTAATAGAGTATATCTGGAGATATGACTCAAGAAGGACATGGAAAACACAAAACATTTCTATATGATGCATGTACCATTAATTTCTTGGTGAATAGTGTCCTAATGCACCGAGTTGGAAAGAAGGTTATCAGAGTCCCAGTAAATAGATACATTAGTGGCCACACCAACACTATAACCACTTGTCTGAGAGATGAACTCGAAACATCTAACCATTATCACTATGCAAACCAAACCAATCACACTACAATACGATCCTAAGGTACAACCTACCTCCTCTGATACCACTCTGTCACGAATCATCTCCCAGGGCTGGTGTCATGACTACCCCAAGCACCCCTCTGATAGTCTAGGGTTGTTCAACTAGTGCCAAGAAGGAATATCCCACAAAGAAATTAAAATTCATCTCCACATAGTTATATTCCCATACATATACCATGAAAAACCAGATATACTGATTTCAGACACTAAGAATCCTAAGGTTCCAACCTATGATACCACTTTGTCATGACCCGTCCCCTAGGGCCCATATTGTGACATCCCCCAAGGCCACCTCCCGAAGTCCAGGGGTTAGCGACTAGCACCGAAGGTGTCAACCTACAAGTGGGAGGCATTTTCCTGAGTACCTATACGCATGCACACACAACCATGTCCCAAATCTTGAAAGGTAAGCATGCAAGCCACTAAACAACCACTGAGTAAAAGTAAAAATATAGGTCAGATGGTCCAGAATACAAATCCAACAAAATATTAACTAAAAAAATTAATTTACAAGGAAAATATGAAAGTCATCCGCTGAAAATCCCACCTAATTGGTAAGTGTAGAGTAGATGATAGAAGTCATAGAAGTGTTCCATGCCTGCCTGGTCTCTCTGGGCACCACCGGGTCTTGGGCCACCAAGTCCTCCATGAAGGCGGGGGTCATATGCACCATACACAACATGTGCGGGTGAAGGCCATGTAGGGGTGAGTAACACACACTCAATAGGGACCCCAAAACACAATGGAAAGACTACACCATGTATAATATAGAGTATGGAAAATATGACCATCATTCATATCATAGAACACCTTGGGTTGCTAGAGAAATTCGTCTCAATGTGTTAATTGGGCCTGCCAGGTCACACAGAAGTCATTTCCCACTAACCTTGGATAGTTGTGGTACTCATCCCTAATGAGTACTATGTGTATGATGGTTCACATAGAAGTCTCTCCCCACTGTGGGAATTCCATGTAACATAGAATCTTCTTCCCACCTTTTCCATACTGAGTTACTCCTCCAATTGAGTATTGTGGTTCTATGGGGTAACACAAAGCCGCTTCACACCATGGGCCTGTTGGGTCACCCATATCCGCTTTCCACTGGGCCATCATATTTGATCCACACTGGGTCTCTTTTCAGCAATCTTTAGGTCTCATCAAACCGCAGGGTTTCTAGACATAGTGCACTTGATTCCAAGAGAAACACTCCCCAAGGCATTTTTTGAATTTTAACTTCTTTGAAAGACTCCATAGAGTATGATGAAATATCTGCCTCATAGTGAGGGTCCAACACTGCAAATGGATCATCAATCGGACACCCGGTTTGAAATATATTGGCATTTTTTCAAAAAGCAGCTAGTTGGGACAAGGTCCGGTCTGATCTGGTCAGACCAACCAAACCTGACCCAGCCTGGGGTCCATCAACCCGAACCAGGTCTGCTGAGTTAGATTACTCGAGGAATGAAAAATGATAGACTAAATAAATTTAATTATAAGGGTGTAAACCTACATATAACAATTCCTACCTAGATTAGATAGACCATTGATGAAGAAGGAGTTTGTGATCATTGTTTTTCGATCCGTCAATGCCCGATCCTAACATCGATTTTTTGATCCTCCATCATGTTATTGTTTTTTGTTCACCAATAAGAGGTTTCGCCAATGATTTTATTCTCCAGAGCTCCCAGGGAATTTATCAAGGATTGGCAATCTAAGCTCATACCCCTACCAAGCCATTAAATGAAGAAACATGTTTCACCATTGTCGCGTCATTGTCGCTACAGTGATGCATTGTTGTTTCATTAATTAAAGGAAATGGGGTTCCTCATTGTGGTGTTGTAGCATTGTGGAGTAATTGCAATACATCAAAAAGAAATATTTTTATTAAATATTTTAATGGCGTTCATGTCCAAAAAATAAAATTCACCCTTAACCCGTGTTGTTTGAGGATAAGCCCCGCCTAAGGAAAGCACAACCTCACAAACTCAACAGTACTCTCATATTTTCAATCCAAGTTACCATTTATGAGTTACAGGATTTGGAAATAAAATAATTTAATTATTTTATTTACGGTTACGTCCAAAAAACTACTTTCTACAGTTGGTCTTCACTGACCAATGTTAGGCTCCGCCTAAGGAAATCATGCAGTCTCGAGCTCTACGGTGGTCTCAGATTTTCAATTTGAGTTACCGTTTATAAGTTATAGGATTTTTAAAAAATAATTTAATTATTTTATTTACGGTCACGTCCCAAAAACCACATTCCACAGTTGGCATGCACTGGCCAATGTTAGGCTCTGTCTAAGGAGAGCACGCCCTCATAAGCTCAACGGTGGTATCTAATTTTCAATCTAAGTTATTGTTTATGGTTTATAGGATTTTTAAAATAAAATAATTTTATTTAATTATTTTATTTATGGTTATTCCATTTTTGGGTTTTCTCACTAGATGCCTGCACCGACTAAAGTTAATTCATGACTAGGGTAAACCCACCATCCTGAATGTAAAGGTGCCCTCAGATATCTGATTCGGACACCCTTTTGAGATTTATTCCACTTTTTCAGGAAAATCTCTAACGTGCGCTATTTATTACATAAAAAAAATCGACAGACCATTCCGGGCACACCGAGCCTCGAAATCGCAAGCCGCCTCAGCACCTGCTCTCATAATTTTCCCATGAATTCTAGAAAAATATAACCAGAAAAATTAGAGCTGCTAAATTACCCGCACCTTAAGGATTTATGTCCTCAAAAATCCAAATAAGGTTTACTATGACAATGGGTGAGAGAACCGAGCATGAGTCTGAGCCTCCCACCCCCATGTGCTCCTCTTAAGATCCCTATGCTGCCTATGGATATGCACCAAGGGAAAAGATCATCCATGAAGGATCCCCTTTTTAAGTCCTATGTGAGATTATACCCGAAACTTTCTGGGTTTCCTTTTCATTGACCAAGGAAACCTCATTCCATTAATACAGATACACCATAACCTTTTTTCCTAAAACAATCAATCTGGGCATGAACGATAGTATTCCATACCAAGAATTATGTCATAAGGCCTAAAATCCATGACTAAGAGATCCCAACCACAAATCTCACCTCCAAGAGTTGGGTCACAATATCAGCACTAGTCTGTGATCATCGTGTATCCTCCATCATGAGTCTCTGAGCTTGAGGTTCAAGTCCGCAGTTTGACCGAAACCTCTATGTCTGAAACAAATCTTTTGGTAGAAGTAGAACAACTATCACATGTGTCCATTAATACAACATCAAAAGAAAAGGCAAAGGTCATACCTCGGATCTCCCATAAAATCTCTGGGTCATAATACATGACCGCATGAAGTTTTCCTTTCCCACGTCCTTTAGCTCTCTGAGCCTGGAGTGGACCACCTACTACACTTCCAACTCCTCTGCCTCACCCTCCATCCGGCAGAACTCCTTGCTCGAAGCGCTATCTCTACCAAGGAAGCTCATCGGTTGGCTCCCTCTTAGTGGAACAATGGTTCAGACAATCTCTTGTGAGATTCCCCCAGTAGTTTCAAGCATAAAATCTCCTCTCCTATGGTTGATATGTTTCTTGGCATTGCTTCTATGCCACAATAACATGCATCTGAGTTCAAGTATGGGTATTCCTCCTTTGTCGTGATCCCATCACCTATCGTCTGCTAACTCCTACATAAGCCTCTATCTCATGACCCCTTCTATGGGTCACATCCATATGGTCCTCGGATAGAAAACTATCAACCACCAGGGATCTCTCCAGCACCCCAGCATAGGTGGGAATATTCATCTTAACCACTCACGCACTGATCTCTCAGCATAATCCCTGCTCTCAGGTTTGAGTTTTAAAAAACTAGTCTCACACCACATCCAGGGAGTACCGCGACAAGACAGTGAAACTCACTGAAAACTCTGCCACTGTCATATTGACATGTCGAAGCTGTAGAATCTCTTGGATATGTACTGACCTCAATGTGGCTGGGTAAAACTCTTCCCTGAAGATTCATTCAAACTCCTCCAAAGTTAGTGTCACCTCATCATGTGATTGTATCACCAAGCTCCACTAGAATCCTCTTAATCCCTAATGAAGGCTCACGACTAGGACCACCGTCTGATTGTGAGGTTTCTTTACTAATCAAAAAACTTGATTGAGTGCCCCGAGCCAGTTATCTACTACCCAGGGGTCTGGATCACCCTGGTATCTCAAAGGACGCTACCTTTGGAACTAGTGTAGTGAACTCATCCTACACGCATCCTCAGTCTGAATTGATGAAAAATATTTCTTCTCTACGGGTGGTTTTACCATTGGTAAACAACCCAAAGGAAATGCCTCAAACTTAGTGCCCAGCACTGAATCCTTATCATGGGCATATCTTTATCACGATCACACTGTAGAATCATATATGGTTGTCATTATGGAGACATCCTAAAATGGATCAAGATGAACCAGGGTTAATAGAGTATATCTGGAGAGATGACTCAAGAAAGAAATTAAAAACACAAAACATTACTATATGATTAATGTACTGTTTATTTCACAGTGACAAGTTTCCCAATGCACCGAGTCAAAAATAAGGTTATCAGAGTCCTACTGAATGGATGTGTTGTTCACCGCACCAACACTAGAACCTCTGTCTAGATAGTCGAACACAAAACATCTTAAAACTATCACTATGAGACCCATACCAAGCTCACTACACTATGGTCCTAAGGTAGAACTAACCTCCTCTGATACCACTATTTCACGACCATCCCCTGGGGCCCGTGCCTTGACTAACCCAAGCCCGCCTCCGATAGGCCAGGGGCTGGCGAGTAGTGCCGAGTAGGCATATCCCACAAAGAAATGCACAGTCATCTCTATACAGGTATATGCCCCTACATATACCAAGAAAATCTAGATATACTTGTTTCGGACACTAATAATCATAAGTTTTCAACCTCTGATACCACTTTGTCATGACCTATCCCCAGGGGCTCATGTTGTGACATCCCCCAAGCCTACCTCCCAAAGGCCAAGGGTTGGTGACTAGTGATGAAGGTGTCAACCTGTAAGTGGGATACATTTTCCTAATTACCTATATTCACACACACAACCACATCCAAAATCTATAAATGTAAAAATGAATTACACTAATCAACCTGTCAGTAAAAGTAGAAATTGTAGGTCAAATGGGCCAGAATACAAACTCAACAAAAGATGAACTGAAAACATGAATGTATAAGGAAAACTCTGAAAGTCATCTACTGAAAACTCCACCTAATGGGTAAGTGTAGAGTAGCTGTTGGAAGATGAAAAAGTATTCCCTGCCTTCCTGGTCTCACTAGGCACCACCAGGTCATAGGCCACCAAATCCTACATCAAGGCGGCAATCGTCTGCACTAGACACAACATGTGTGGGGGAAGCCCGTACAGGGGTGAGTAACAAAATACTCAGTAGGGACCCCAAAACACTAAGGAAATACTATAAATAAATCCACAGAGAAAACCATGAAACATGATCATGAATTAAGACAATTGAAACCAGGTATAATCTAGAGTATGGAAAGTATGACAATCAGTCACATCATCGAACACCTTGGGCTGCTGGAGAACTTCTCCTCAATGAGTACAGTGGGCCTACAGGGTCACACAGAAGCCGCTTCCCACTAACCTTGGACTGTTTTGGTACTCATCCTTGATGAGTAACATGGGTATGTTAGGTCACACAAAATCATCTCCCCACTGTGGGCATGCCGGGCCATAGAGAAGTCACTTCCCACCTTGGCCATACTGAGGTACTCCTCCTATCAAGTACCGTGGGGATGCTGGTTCACATAGAGCTGCTCCCGACCATGGGCCTACCTAGTCACATATATCATCTTCCCACTGTTCCATCATAGCTGATCCATATAGGGTCACATCTCAGTAGTCTTTAGGTCTCATCCAACTGCAGGTTTTCCGCACATAGTGCGCTGGATTTCAGGAGAACCGCTCCTCAAGACATTATTCAAATTTCAACTTCCATGAAAGCCTACATAGAGTATTCAAAAATATCTTCCTCATTGTGAGGATTCTAACACCATAAATGTCTCGTCAATCAGATGCCTAGTTTGAAAGATATTGGCATTTTTTCAAAAAGGGGTTGGTTGGGACTGAGTTTGGTCCGATCTGGTTGGATCGACCTGACCTGACCCAGCCTAGGGTCCATCGAACCAACCCGAGTATGCTAAATTGGATCGATTGAAGAATAGAAAATGATCTAATAAATATATTTAATTATAAGGGTGGAAAACCACATAGAACGAGTCCTACCTGGATTAGATCAATTGTTGATGATAAAGAAGGAGTTTGTGCTCATCATTCGTCGATCCGTCGACACCTGATCTAAACTTAGATCGTTGATCCGCTATCTCGTTGTTGTTTTTAGTTCTCCAATGAGAGGCTTCACCTATGATTTTCTTCTCCAGAGCTCCTAGGGAATTTCTCAAGGATTTTCAATCTAATATCGTACCCCTGCCAAGCCATTAAATTAAGAAACACATTTCAAAATTTCCACGTAATTGTTGTTGCATCATTTCTACATTGTTTCATTTATTAAAGGAAACAGGGTGCCCCGTCATGGCGTTGCAGCATCACTGTGTCGATGAAAAATGCCAAAAAATATTTTTATTAAATATTTTAATGACATTCACGTCCAAAACTAACATTCACCCTTGACCTGTGCCAGTCGAGGTTAAGCCCTTCCTAATGAAAACACGCCCTCATGAGATCAACGATAGTCTTAGATTTCTAATCTGAGTTACCCCTTATGAGTTATAAGATTTTGAAATAAAATAATTTAATTATTTTATTTATAGTCATGTCCCAAAAACTATTTTCCATAGTTGGGCCATGCTAGCCAATGTTAGGCTCCGCCTAAGGAAAGAACACCCTCATGAGATCATTAGTGGTCTCAGATTTTCAATTCGAGTTACTGTTTATGAGTTATAGGATTTGGAAATAAAATAATTTTATTATTTTATTTACAGTCACATCCCAAAAACTACTTTCCACAGTTGTCCTGGCTATCTAATATTATGCTATGCCTAAGGAATGAACACCCTCACGAGCTCAATGGTGGTCTCAGATTTTTAATACGAGTTACCATTTATGAGTTATGGGATTTGGAAAATAAAATTATTTTATTTAATTATTTTATTTACGGTTATGCCATTTTGGGTTTTCTCACTGGAGGCTCGTGCCGACTAATGTTAAGTCATGCCTAGGGTAAACTCGTCATCCTGAATGAAATAGTGCCCTTAGATTTCTAATCTGGACACTCATTTGAGGTTTATTCCACTCTTTCAGGAAAAGTTCTCGCAAGTGCTAGTTAAAATTTAAAACCTTTCGACGGACCATTCAGAGCACATCGGGACTCAGAATCGCATGTCGTCTCAGTGCCTAGTATTGTTATTTTCCCAAGAATTTTCTAAAAAATGGAACCAAAAAAATCAAATTCGTTATACAATGACAGCTCGAGACGGGTGTGAGAACAACTATGTAGGCCACCACCAATAGTGTCTACAAATATCCTATATAAGATATAGTGTATGTAAGTATAAATATGTAACAATAAAAGGAAAAAAATTGGGGCCACTATTTAACAATCTCTACTTAGCTACAATAACCAATTTTTCAATTCATTATGTCTCTATCATTACTAGTTCCTCATCAATCACACAAGGTTCATGGAATACATCATTTTCATAAGGTGAATATGTGAGTCCCTAAATCACTAGGGATAAAAAATCAAAACATCACAATAGCCTCATGTCTAAGCCATGGTTTGGGTGGAATGAAACCATTATAGGAATAGAGCTCTACCCCATTCCCTAAATCATGCATTATGGGGGAGTTAGAGCATTAGTCCATCTCGACCCGTGAGAGGAGCCACATTCCTTTATCCAACACCTCAATCCATGTGAACATTCTTATCCATCCCTTCACCATAAAAAAAACATATCACAACTAAACACAACCAATGCATACAACATTCATTATCCATAAAAATTTAAATGGTAAATCATATTTTCCCATAATCCATTAACACATTTCCCATTTACATCACTTATCCCATTTAGAGAAATTCTAATTCTAAAACATATCTCACTAATCATAATTAATAATTCCCTTATGTCAACCCATTATAGACATTCATAAATCCCCTTCAACATATTCCCCATTCCAAATACTATTATCAGTTTAGCATAAAAACTTTTTCACATTCACTAACTCACTTAGGATTATCTAAAATATTTCATAAGCCTCTTACCTCAACCCTAATTAACCAATACCTCATTTTTACTTCCATTAAGAATATAAATGCAGGCAACGGGGTCTATACATGATTGTATAACAACCTAGAACTTACTTAACAAATTCCAGGTCTAGAAAGTATCAAAACACCCCATAGATGGCCTTAAATGGGTCAAATGAACATCGATGTGTCCCTTGGGGACCATGAGTGTTTATATTCTTCAATTAGACACCCAAAATACCAAATTTATTCAATTTTTTCAATATCACATCAATAATTGACAAATAAAAAAGTCGTGCATGCACAAATCTTCAACACAACTATGGGATATAACTTGTATAACACCTACCTTGAATACGTTGATGGATGCTCCCTCAATCAAAGCCTTATATCCTGATTAAACAAACCCTTTAAGTCTCAACCTAGATATCACTAGAATAATGAGGGTTTTAGAACTTTGGAAGGAGATGTAATAAAGATGCAAACTATAATCAAAAAGAGGAAGTGAAGGGGAGATTAGGCTTACCCGGATCCACGATCTGTAACCAACGACACTCCAAATGACCTAGGAATGAAGGAGAAACACCCTTGGGAGATCTTGGGAACTATGGTTCATCACTAGGGATTATAGTAGAATAATGGAGGAAAATCTCGGGTGAGCCTTAAAATCCCAGACTGGCAGTTTTGTAAATTTCTCAAATTTACCGGGCTATATGGTTTACCAGAACAATTTTCCATACCATACATAAACCGTTTGAGAGCTACTGTACCAAAATCACCCCTTCGCATGGTTTCCTATGAATTCCATGTGGTTAAGCTAACCATGAGGTAACCGTGTGTAGGCCTCTGTCCAAGGTTGCAGAGTTACCTGGGATGCTCCATATGGTTTTCACTAACCATGCGCAAACCGTGAAACATACCCTGAAATTATTTTTTGTGTCCCATTTCATGCCCCAAACTACAGGAACACCCTCAGTCCTTCTCTTGAACATTGGAAAACACTTATTTGTCCAAAAGAAATTAGATAAATTGAAACATAACAAAAATGTACCTTAATAAAAATACCAGATCATACAAATGAATTAATATGGGAACATAGAATACATGGATATTATGAGTACAATTTAATTGTATGTATTCCTAAATATTGGTAATGTATCCAAAAATAGTGAAACATGGTGTTTAGTCACATTATTAAGACTAATATTGTCAGTGAGTAACCGCTCATGAGTTTTTGACTGTAGCAATGAATGCTTGTGTGTGTGAGTAATGTATGGTATTGGGGTTTGTGAAGTGGAACCAGATGATAAATTATGATTTGATAAATTCCCTCCACATTCAATATGAAATTTTTCATATTGATAAATGGTTTTTATATTATCCTCTTTTTTCATATTTTGTATTTTAATAGTGAGATAACATCTTCCTGTCCGAGTGGCAAGAGTTGGGATGTCTCCTAGGAAATTTTACTATGTATGTTTACACAACCCCTAAATATATACTTTTTTTCATATAAAATGATTTTTATTAATGATACATATAATTTAAAGGTCTTGGGAAACCCAGATGGTGCATATTGATGTGAGTTCCTTGGGAAGTAGTTAATTCTTAGAGTTTCTTTTTTCGACTCTTTAGAGTGATTCCACATTGGGTTTACATTATTGAGATGTCATTTGGTTTTATATAGTATTCTATTATACGTTTTCACTTCTAATCAGATTTTTCTTATTTAATTAATAACAATTTGTGTTGTATTTTTTATATTTATTCATTATATTTTTGGATTGGGTTTTGTATATTATATTATATTTTTCTTTTTGTTCTTAAGGTAAAATCATATCATAACAGTTTACTAATACCTTGGAATTTATTTCCAACTTTTTATTTTTAGGGTATTTCACATAAGGTTAGTGGCACCTCTATCCCATCATTTCCAATAGGATGGGGAGGAATTCTATACTTCAACATTGGAACATCTTATTTTATTAATTATGATGAAATATGGTTATGTGAGGAATTTTATTAAATATAGATAACTTGAAATCATTACTATTAGAAATAGGTATACATTGACTAATATATATCACTTGTTTGAGTATTTCCATGGAACCCAATGCTTTCTAAATATTTATATCAGGTTTGGATAACATTATTTGAAGGTAAATGAAGAATGCATTTAGAGGAAATCATTTCAAATAGGGAATGTCCACTATGAGTTTCTTGTTAATCCCTTTAGGTTGATGAATATGCCTATTATATATATAGATTTGATGAATATAGTATTGAAAAAATATTTAGAAAGAAATAGTATATTTATTAATTATATTATGTTATATTATATAAATATATATGATTCATGAAAATATTTGAGGAACTCTAATGGCCCAGACCTTCCTGGTCTATTACTTTATCAAATTTTAGTGTTTTGGGAGTCCTGGAAACTATTAATGAGTTAGGGGGGAATCAGTGTCAGTGGAAGGGTGTCACCATGGATTCACCTATCGGTGCCATAGATCAGTGCTGAAACCAAATGGTGCCACAGAGGGGTGTCGGGGTTCTTTCCCCAGTTTTCTCGTAATGTCTCTTTCAAGTTTTATTAACTCTTTTAAAGTGATTTAAGACCATTTTAAGGCCTATGAAGGGTATATCAAATCCTGTAAGAGTGGAGAAAACCTTGACTTACCAAAATGTGTGGCATTTTAATCAGTTTGACACCCTTTTTTGTGTTTACAAATATGACCCTACTATGCATTTTCCTCAGTTTAAAATGAAACCTATTAACTCTCTAGTGTGTGATGGTCTATCTCAATATCTCTAAGGTAATTAATTAAATATAAATTAATTCCAATGTGTTCAACCACCCAAATGCATGGTCCAACCATGATCCTCTTTTCGTGCACTTTGAAATCGTATATCCTGTAACTCTAGGATCCATCCTTTTTATCATGTCGAGATATTTTTCCTTAGTCTCTTTTGTTCTCTATTTGTGCACTTGGAGTCCCTCTTCCAAAGATGAGTCATTCCCTATGTAAGATCCCTCCTGTTCGGTTATCCTTGGAGTTTCTAGTCGCATCATCCCTAGTTCTAGGTGCATGGAGGAAAACATAGATCCTTGATCATCTAAGTAGGGGTTCTTCCTTTGTCTCCCTTTATTGTGAAAAATGTGGGGTGGGTATGATAATGTTCCCTCAGAACTTAGATGTAACCAATATTAATGATGATAATAAATATACCTTTTAAATAATTAAGTTGTGGGTAATATGATGATGTTGTTTCGTTTTACCTTCATCTTTATGTTGTGTGATTGTATGGGCTCATGTCCACTGAAAATCATGATCGTTGGTGGTCCTTTATTGTGCACTAATGAATATTTATTTTTTGGATAATCATGTGATTGAATGATTGTAGCATAGAAACTGATTAATCATGAAAACTTGGTTGATTACATGGATGCCTAGTGAATAATAATCCTTGTGCGATCACCCCGATTAACCAAATGGAAAGAAGGAACTTAATGAATGATGTTGACAAAATATGAAAACTTTCATGATCTATTTTAATTATATTCATGGTTTTTATGTTTGATTCTTTATGGAGTGACGTAGAGGGGAATGTATCCTCTAGTTGAGAGGTTGTTGGTTTGTGAATCTGAGGTTGTGTGGAGCTAGTGGCAGATGTTATGGACCCGATAAGTTGGGGCTTGGTTTAGTTCTAGTAATTTTAGGGATCTCACGGATCCCATTTTAATTTTTTTACATACAAGAGAACTGGGATTGAATGCTTAAACATCTTCTTGGTTGTTTTCTTTCATTTTTTGTTTTGGATTTTGGTTATCCCTATTAGTTTCCTGGTAGTGAAAAAATATTTAAATGGAATCACATGAACATGTTAACATGAATAGGTACAATGGGGAACTATTATCTATAAATGGGTTGGGCCCTGGTTATGGTTGTTGTATACTTGTTCATGTAGGGTTAGCAGCAAGAGTAGTTGTGTGAGGGATGGTTGTTGGTTTCGAGACCCTTTGGTCGAGATGATTTCTTGATTACCTATATATATAAAATTTTGTTCTTGTGTTTCTTATATGCACCCCACCCATGTTGAGCACTTCGTGTCGAACACCCCCATTTCATGGGGCAGGTGTTTTTACCAACATTCCTATGAGTGTATGGTTATTAGATCCTTTATTATCCCTCTATTAGGTATCCCAAGACTCTTCAGACAGGTTGTGATGGACTGAGGTTTATTATAGTCCTAGACTCTTTCAGACAAGGCGTGTTGTGTTAGGTTGGCCCAGGTGTGTGTGGAAAATTTTGTTTTCCAAGTGTCTCCGAGATGAGACCCAAGTATTTATGGTCATGGTTATATGTGGTTGTGGTGGCCTAGGTGTTTTCAGACGGGATAAATGTGTAGATGGGATGGCCCATGGGGTTTTTGTTTCAGCGGTAGTGGGATTGCAGTGGGATTTGAGGGGGAGGTCTGATACGTAAGTTGTTCTAAATAACCTGTGGGAAAGCAGTATGGGGTACCCAAATATCAATGTGCTATTACTATTATTTTACCTGACTTGCGTAATTTGGGGAGTGTGACTTAGTGAAGCTGGGTGGATAATTTTCCATGATAGATGTTTTGGTTACCTCTTTTCTCATGGGGCAATAAATTTTATCCCCACTTGTGCATGAGTGATTTTGGTTTCCCTACTAAGTATGCCTATATACTCACCCTACATATATAAAACTACTTTCAGGTTTCCAGGAGGACTTTGAGGACCATACTAGACCTTACAAGCTTATACATTGGGACAGTTGTTGTTGCTGCTTTTCTTTTCTTTTGGTACCTTCCTTTAGAGTTTATCTTGTTTTTTGTATCACTTTATTTTTAACATGCATGTGGAAAAAAGGTTTTGGATTTACTTTACTTATGTTATTTTGGAGTTGTTTGGGATTTACCATCTTATCTCCCATATTTTTCTATAAAAAGTGCAATACCTTCCATAATACATGATATTCTATACCGTTGGTGGTAGTCACCACTCTGAGGCCTACTAAAGATGGGACTTGGGGGGTCATTATCTCTCATTCAACTTGAATATGGAAGGTTCTGGGAGTTGGTTGTCCCTTACCTCATCTTGGAGAAGGTGGGTCATGACAGAATGGAATCATAGGGATTTTTGTGAGATAGGATATATTTTGGGGTTAGGTACAGTGAGGATTGCATGGGATTTTAGGAAACAGTGTCAGATAATCTGGGTGCATGAAATAGGCCATGGAAGACATGCTAGGATACGGGATTTTATAGCCACCCGTAATCCAATGCAAGGACTCTGGACCTACATAAAAACCAAGTGAGGCTACACTGATTGTGGGGTAGAGACCATAGGAAAGTTACATGCATCATAATGACTTTTTTTCTAGTTTGTCTTGGGTGTCTTGAGAATTTAAAATAAATAAAAAGTTTAAACAATATTTAAAAGGAATTTTTATACACTACTCAGGCTTAGGAATTCTTTGATTACCTTTTTCAGCTATGGAACTTGGATGACGTCCACGAGTACTGTGGGAAGTTTAGGACTAGTAGGTTGATTTGGTTGATCAGTGGAGGGCTGATCGAGAGGAGGAAGATGACCAGTGGGAGAAGATTCTTCGTGCCTTCTAGCGGTAGACTCTAGGAAAGTACGAGGGAAACATCTCAAACATGGAGACATATAGCTAGCCTGAGGTGCTGGTGATTAGTTTCAACTTTATCTGGGCTCTAACAGAGTACTAGGTTCCTCTTGCTGTAAGACAGATGCGGGGAGAGGCGTATCACTGGTGGACTCTCTATCTCCGGGAGAAGAAGGGAGCTGATGTTTCATGGGCTAACTTTGAGAAGGAGTTCTTGGAGGAATTCCTTTCTTCCGTGGTGAAGGCCTAAAAGAGGCAAGAGTTGTTCTCCCTCTAGCAAGGGAGTATGTCGATAAGGGAGTTGAGGATGAAGTTCGATTATCACCTTTTTTTATCCAGACCTCTTCTCAGATGAGAAGTCGTGGGCAAGATGCTTAGAGGAGGTACTATGACCTTCTTTTTAGTATGTTGTCACTTTTTTCACTCTTCTGATGTACTTGGAGGTTCATAAGAAAGTTTAAGTAGTGGAGAGGATGCACACGTTGGGAGGTATTCCATGAGAGGGGAGCCAGTTGATTTCATCAAAGGGGAAGGTCTTCAGAAGCAGGCCTCCAGCATTAAGGCCTTACTGGTTTCAGCTGACGGGGAGTAGACCTCCAGCATCAAGGCCTTACTGGTTTCGGCTGACGGGGAGTAGGCCTCATCATTTCTAGTTCTGATCTTCTATTCCTCGCCCTTTCTCCATGGGCCGAGGACCAAGGTTCTTTACCTATGGCAACTGTGGTAATATTTGGAATCAGGTCCATGTCTGAGTGCAGTACGGTGGGGGTGAACTGGTTCAACGCTCAACTTAGTAGCAGTAATTGTTAGCCAGACCTTTCCAACGGAAAATGTAGGGATAACGAGATACCACTCTACTGAGGGAGTACAGTGATGGAGGAGTCCAACCTCAGGGTTCTCCTCAAGGACCTTGACTATGGTGTGGTTAGGGAGGCAGCTGACAGCTGAGGGGAAGAGGATTTGGGCATGGGCAGTTTCACACCGCAGAGGCAATAGTTCCATATGGTCCAGAGGTCATTCGAGGTACAATCAGTCTATTTAGTACACTTGATTTGTCCTTGTTTGATTTCTAATATTCTCACTCCTTTGTTGCACCCATTCTATCCCATGCCTTGAGTCTAGGTGTAGATAGACTTTCCATGCCCCTAGTGTTGAGCACGCTAGGTGGAGGTCAGACCAGCCTGTTTCATTTTTGTCGAGGATGCAGACTGATGTTGGGGAAACATTAGTCCAATGGGAATCTCTTTTTGCTGAAAATTCATCCATATGATACCATCATGTTCATCGATAGGCTGTTTTCTGTGAACATTGTTATCGACTGCTTTTGGAGAAGGGTTTTGTTTTGAGATATGGGTGGTCAGCGTGTAGCTTTCGTTGGTGAGCAGGGTTTCTAGGAGGGCAACCAGTGTGTGGAGACACTTATTTCCTTATTGGAAGAGTTGTCAATGAAATCGGAAGACTCAAAGATATTGGAAGTTCCAGGGATTGTCAGTGAGTTCCTAGACGCCTTCCCTGAAGAGGTCTTAACTCTACCCCCTTGATGTGATGTTGAGTTCGGGATAAACTTACAACCCGGTGCCTATCAGATTTTGATGGATCACTATCAAATGATGCCTTCTGAATTATAGGAGTGTTGGATTCAGGTTGATGACCTGATGAAGAAGGGGTTTATCTGTCCAAATGCATCACCATGGGGTGCTCCAGTTCTATTCGCAAAGAAGGAAGATGGTGGTCTTAGGTTGTTCATAGACTACCGAAGACTGAATCAGGTGACAATCAAGAACCATTACCCCCTCCTAAGGATCAATGACCTTTTTGACTAGTTGAAGGGACCAGTTTGGTTCTCTAAGATTGACCTACAATTTGGATATCACTAGTTGAGGTTAAAGGAAGGTGACATCCCAAAGACTGCTTTTAGGTGAATATATGGGCACTTTGAGTTCGTAGTCATGTCGTTCGGTGTTACAAACACACCAGCCATATTTATGGGGCTCATGAACTCTATTTTCTATGAGTATCTGGACTTTTTCATAGTCATGTTCATCAAAGACATCCTAATCTACTCGAGATCAGAGGAGGATCACTATAAGCATCTAAGGACAGTTTTGGAGGTCCTCCGACATCACCAACTCTATAGGAAGTTGTCCAAGTTAAAGTTCTGGACACAAGAGGTGCACATATAAGGACATGTGTTGTCCTAATAGAGAATATTAGTGGACCCATCAAAGGTCTAAAAGGTTGTTTCTTGGGAATCACCCAAGAATGTGGCATAGGTTCATAGTTTCCTGGGATAGGCAGGTTACTACCGAAGGTTCGTACCCTACTTATATCGAGTTAGAGCACCTTTGATGACCTTGACTATAAAAGGCTTGGAATTTGTATATAATGAGTAGTGTTAATCATCTTTCAGTTATCTGAAAGGGAAGCTAGTCATAGCCCCAGTGTTGAGGTTTCTAGAGGAAAGGGTAACATTTGAAGTGTTCTGTGATGCTTTCGGACTAGGATTAGGGTGTGTGTTGATGCAGTAGTAAGGAGTGATATCTTATGGGTCTAGGCAGTTATTCACTCATGAACGTAACTATTCCACCCATGACTTGGAACTTGTAGTTATTTTGTTTACACTGAAGTTGTGGTGGAATTACCTCATTAGGGAACGCTTCATAGTCTTCACAGATCACAAGAACTTGAGGTATGTATTTTTTCAACGATACCTGAACTTTTTGACAGTGAAGGTGCATGGATTTTCTTCATGACTACGACTTTGAGATCTCCTACACCTCAAGAAAGGGGAATTTAGTGGTCGATTACTTGATCAAGAAGTCATAAAAGGATATGGTTTGGGAATCGGTAGATGCTTGGAAGGAAAAGGAGGAGTTGGCTTCTTTACATCTGGGAATGAGAGTGAAGGATGGTAGAGGATGTTTGTTTCATATAATAGTGTAGTATTCTTTGGTATGAAAGGTAGAGGAGCCTCATTGGGGGAATCAAAGGCTGAAGTGATGAGTGATTGTGTTAGCTAGGGTGATGCTCCAGAAGGATGTTCAGAGTATGGTCAGAATTAGATGATTCTTTGTGGGAATTTGTCTCTCCCAGAGACGATGTGTGAGGGATTTCTTAGTGAGTTCCATAACTCACCCCTGGCGGTGCACCCAGGATTTTCCAAGATGTATTAGGGTTGATAGATCTGTTTTGGTGGCCCGTGGTAAATCATACAGTGGCTGAGTTTGTGGAAAAGTTCCTCGTGTGTCAGAAGGTGAAGGTTGAACAACGTGTTCATGGTGGTCTACTACAGCCCTTAGAAGTTCCTGAGTAGAAGTGGGATGACATCTCGATGGATTTCATCATATGACTACCAAGGGATGAGTGAGGTTGTGATTCCATCTGGGTAGCGGTGGATCGATTTAAAAAAGCGGCTAACCTCTTAGTGGTTAAGGAGTCGAGCGCAATGGATGCTTTATCACGGAAGTACATCGGTGAAGTTGTGCAGTTGCACGGAGTTCCCAAAACCATTGTTTCTTATTGGGACACACACTTTACTTCATGAGTTTGGAAGGGACTACAGAGTTCATTTGGCACCTATATATTCCTTAACACTACTTTCCACCCTCATATGGATTGGAAGATAGAGAGGACCATCTAGACATCGGAGGATATGCTATGTGCATGTGTTATGGACTTCATAGGATTATGGGTATGAAACTTTCCTCTGGTAGAGTTTTCCTAAACAAATACCTATCACTCAACCATTGGACTGGCACCATTCCAAGACTTGTATGGAATACCATGTCGTTCCCTCGTGTGCTAGATAGAGGTTGGGGAAGCATGTGTTCTTGTTCCAGAGGTGGTGCAGAGCATAATGGAAAAGGTTCAGCTTGTGTGAGAAAGGATGAAGGCAGCTCGAGACCAGCAAAAGTCATATTCCAATCATAGGAGGAGACCCTTGGAGTTAAAGGATTGGGACCACGTGTTCTTAAAGGTCTCCCCTTGGTGTGGAAAATGAGGTTTAGAAGGGGGAGTAAGTTTTCTCCCAGGTTCATTGGACCGATGTATGTGTTGGGATGAGTCGGCGAGGTGGCATATCAGCTGGCATTACCACTGTGGTTGGAGAGGATCCACAACATCTTTCATGTATCTTAGTTCTGTCGATATCTACATGGTGACTCTCATGTCTTCAACTAGGGAGTTTTGGATATCAAGGATGATGCGACGTTCATGGACAAACCAGTGATAATCGAGGATCGTAAGGATAAGGTGCTTCATGGAAGGACCATTCCCTTGGTTCATGTGTTCTGAAGGCATGGTGGTCTTGAGGAGAGTACCTGGGAATGGGAGGAAAATATGTGTTCCCATTACCCAGAGCTGTTTTGAGTTTTGATCTTTTGTTTTCCTTGTGCCTTGATTAAGATGTAATGTTTGACCCTTATTATTGTATGATAAGATGTTTCCATGTTCTCTATCTTGTGTGAAAATTCCTAACTATAGGGAGGGGAGAACCTAATCTCTAGTCAAGACGCATTAATGTGGATGCGATTAACCCCATGAGAGTGAGTTAGTTCCACTTAAATCATATAGTGTCTTGACATAGAGGAAGGAAATCCCTAATCTATATTTCTATATGGTGTGACCTTTTGTGCTTGTGTGGTTACTTAGTGATTCTACAGTTGTTCAGGAGATAGATAAGAGAGGTGTTCCTAGATTTCAAGTTTTTATTACATCTTTTGAACAACTCTAGGGTGGTTCGTTCCTAATAGGTATCTTACAAGGTGGTTGTTTAGAACCCATCCTTCCTCAAGTTTTGTCTTGATTCTCAAGGATAAGAATAGTTTGAGAGGTATCTGATGGAATGTCGTGGACCTTCATAGTCCATTACATTGTCAAATTATAGTGTTTTGGGTGTCCTGGACACCATCGGTGAGTTAGGAGGGAATCAGTGTCGATGGGAGGGTGTCACTGTGGTGTCACCTGTGGGTGCCATTGATCGACGCTGCACCCGAACGGTGCCACAGAGGGGTGTTGGGGTTATTTCCCCAATTTTATCGTAACGTATCTTTTAAGTTTTATTACCTATTTTAAAGTGGTTTAAGACCGTTTTATGTCCATTGAAGGATATCTCAAATCCCATAAGAGTGGGGAGACCCTTTAATTACCAAAACATGTGGTCTTTAAATCAGTTTCACACCCTTTTTCGTGTTTCCATTTACACCCCTTCGATACATTATCCTCGGTTTAAAATGCATCCTATTAACTGTCTGACGTGCGATGGTTTATCTCACTGTCTTTAATTGAATTTATTAAATCAAAATTAATTACTACATGTGAAACTTCCCAGCCGCGTGGTCAAACCATGATCCAATTTTCGAGCACTTTGAAATCACATATCCCTTAACTCTAGGATCCATCATTTTTATCACGTTGAGATCTTCTTCCTCGGTCTCTTTTATTCTCTCATGGTGTTCTTGGAGTCCCTCTTCTAAGAACGAGTTGTGCTTTGCATGAGAGACCTCATGTTCGGTTCTCCTTGGAGTTTTCAGTTGTGTCGTCCCGAGTTATTGGCAAAAAGTGGAGAACATCAATCCTTGATCATCCAAGTAGGGATTCTTCCTTCGTCTCTCATCACTGAAAATCATGTGGGGTGGGTATGATAATGTTCCCTCAGGACGTAGATGTAACAAAAATTAATGAAGATAATAAACGGAACTCTTAAAGAATGAAGGTGTGGGTAAGATGATGATGTTTCTATGTTTTACCTTCATCTTTATGTTGTGTGAATTGTATGGGATCATGTCCACTAAAAATCATGGCCATTGGTGGTCATTTCTTGCAAACTAATGAAGCTATGTTTTCTGGATAATCTTTTGATTGAATGACTATATCATGTAAACTAATTAATCACCTAATCTTGGTTGATTAAATATATTCTTAATGGATAAGAATCCTTGTGTGATCACCCTAGTTAACTGAACAGAATGAAGTAATTTAATGAATTATGTTGGATAAATATGAAAACTTCCTTGATCTTTTATAATGATATGCATGGTTGTTATATTTGATGCTTTGTGGAGTGATGTTGAGGGGAATGTAACCTATGGTTGAGAGGTTGTTGGTTTGTTAATCTGAGGTTGTGTGGAGCCGGTGGTAGATGTTTTGGACCTGGTAATTTTGGGCTTGGTTTGGTTCTAGTACTTCAATGGATCTCACGGATCCCATTTTGATGTTGTTACTTATAAGAGAACCGGGAGTGAATGATTAAACATCTACTTGGATGTTTTCATTTATTTTTTGTTTTGGATTATGGGTATGCCTGTTAGATTCCTAGTAGTGAAGAAATATTTAAACTGAATAAAATGATCATGATAATGTGAAAAGGTATAATGGGGAACTATTTTCCAGAAATCTAGTGTGCTCTGGTTATAGTTGTTCTATACTTGTGCATGTAGGTTTAGTAGCAAGAGTTGTTGTGTGAGGGCTGGTTATTGGTTTCAGGACACTTAGGTCGATATGAGTGCTTGATTACCTATATATATATAAAATTTAGTTCTTGTGTTTCTTATACACACCCCACCCATGTTGATCACTTCATGAAGAACACCACCATTTCATATGGGAGGGTGTTTTCCCCAACATTCCTATGAGTGGATGGTTATTAGCTCTTTTATGCTCCCTCTCCAAGGTATCCCAAGACTATTCAGGCAGGTTGTGGTGGCATGAGGTTTATTATAGTCCAAGACTCTTTGGGAAGGGTGTGTTGTGGCGGGTTGTCCCTGGTTTGTGTAGGCAGGTTTGTTTCCCAAGTGTCTTCGGGATGAGGCTCATGTGCCTTTAGGTGTGGCAGTGGTTGTTCTGGCCCATGTGTCTTTGGGTGTGGAAGTGGTTGTTATGGACTAGGTGTCTATGGGTGTGGTTATGTGTAGCTGCGGTCTCCTAGGAGTTTTTGGGATGGATAAACATGTGGATGGGATGGCCCATGGGGTTGTTGTTGTGGTGGAAGTGGGACTATAGAGGGATTTGTGAGGGAGTTCTGATGCGTAGGATGTTCTAAATAACTAGTGGGAAAGTGGTGTGGGGTACCCAAATATTGATTTACTATTACTATTATTTTACTTGAATTTCATTATTTGGGGAGTGTGCCTTGGTAAGGCTGGGTGGATGTTTTTCCTTTCCAGGTGTTTTAGTTACCTCTTTTCTCACATGGAATTATAATGTCTCCATACATGTGCACGAGGGATTTTGGTTTCCCTAATAAGTATGTCCGTATACTCACCCTATGTATATAAAACTTATTTCAGGTTTCCAGGAGGACTTTGAGGACCACGCCATATATTACTAACTTGGACGTTGGGACATTTTCTGTTGCTAATTTTTCTTTTCTTTTGGTACTTTCCTTTGGAGATTATCTGGTACTTTTTATCACTTTATTTTGAGAATGCATGTGGAAAAAAGGGTTTTGGCTTTACATTACTTAAATTATTTTGGATTTTTTTAGGATTTACCATCTTATATCCTGATATTGTTCTATAAAAAGGGAAATTTTTCCATGCTACATGATATTATATACCCTTGGTTCTAGTATCCACTCTGGTGCCTACTGAAGGAGGGACTTGGGGGTCATTATCTCTCCTTCAAATTGAAGAAGGAAGGTTGTGATAGTTTTTTGTCCCTTCTCTCATCTTGGAGAAGGTGGGTTGTTACAGGAACATTCACTTTTACTTATGATAAAATAAATTAATTGAAATATTTTGAAAATTTGAGCAGCCACTACTAAGAATATTTTTTCATTGAATTATTTTAACTAAAAATGTTATAATCATAGTTCCAACAGAAACTATACATGTGGATGAATTTTAAAGAAACAATAATAATATAGATATTTTCTATTTTATTAGTTTTTTATAATATAATAAATTGTATGTTGAAAACATTTCTTGAATATCTTAATCACAAACCAAGATAAATGGAAAGGGTGAAAAATTTATATAGATAATGAAATATGAAGAATGATTTTGGAATTTTTTAAAAATATTTATTATATCTATACTAATTCCCATTCAATATTGGAATGGGGATTTTTTTAATTTGTAGGGGTTCTTAAACAATGAACTATGGTTATCTTTGATGAAAAATGATCAGTTGATATCCAATGCCATGTAGAATTTGAAAACTCATTAGAAACACTATCCAACACACAAACATCATTATTTTGTATTAATATTTCATTATAAATTTGGAGTCATTATTTATATATGTATAAATTTGATATATATATATATATATATATATAAATGTTGTAATTTATGCTCAATAAAATATTGAAGAGGAGGAAAAGGAGGTGGATTAAATTATTATATGATAAGGATTTTATGATTCATTATCATCTAGGTAATGCATAAATTTTAGTAGATGTTAAATTATAATGAAGAATTAGTTGATGATTAAATAAATATCAAATTTTAAATTATGAAGGTGGAAACATCATCTCTTTTAGAACAAGTTTTTATCAAGTCATCACTATTGTAAAAAAGATTTTTTTGTTCTATAAAACAATATCATGGATTGTAATATAAAGTAAAATTTATAAATAGTATTGTCAAATGAGTTTTATATCAATATGAAAGGATTTAAATGATTTATAAAATGGTTATTTTAACGTAATAACTATCTATTTAAAAATAAATTATTTATTGATACCATATTACCCAATATTATTCAAATCAAGAAATCATATTTTGGGTGGATCATTCTCAGTCTATTAATATTGTTTTGGTAAATAAAAATATCAAACTTTATTTATTTATGATATTATTTATGAAAAAAATATATTATTTTCTAATATTTATATTGTTATTTCTTCATTGTTTATTAACTATTAAACTTTTATTCTTAGTATTATTTTATATTAGTTTTTGTGAAATATAAATTTTTTAAATTATATTGTTACCCTTACACGAGTTTTAAAAATCTCCCCATTATACTTATGTAACTATCATATATACCCTTAGAAAACTTGTTAAATATTTATCTTACCATACATAATTATTTCCCAACCCTTATGCAAGTCTAACTTACATTTAAGAACTTCTATTATACCATTAGACAAGTCAATTGTTACACATACATATGTTTTATAACTCCATTTCTACCTTTATGTACATTATTACTAGTATTGCGTGAATCTATTGTTACCCTTAAACATGTGTTGGAAATCTATCACTAAAATTTCATAACTTATGTTCACTTTTCCTTACACTTATATAAAATCATCCAACATTTATGCAAATCTACTTTACCTTCATGCATAATGATAAATTACCAGTGCACATCATATTTCAATTATATGTTACCTTTATGTTGATTTTATATTGTTAAACTTACCATTACGCATTACATGATAATTCTATATTACCTTTACACATGCATATAGCTTAACATAATATTGGTATTTTGTGATCTACATTCTTTAGTCAATATTTATTTTTATAAACAAAAGTATGGATGATTTAATACCCATGTATTAAAAATAAACTCTGCATTGGTATTTCAAATATGAACAAAATTTTTCTATAAAAGTTGAGGAGGTAATACGCATTCCTAATATGCATTGAATATTGATTTCCTTGAGATATACATCTCCATAAAAAATCCCACTCACATGGTTTATAGATACCTCACACATCATAAGTGGATTCTCATATGTATAAAAGGTAGATGATTTTCACCTAGACATAGTACTAGAAGAATATGATGTCTTAAATAAATTTTTGGGGATGGAAAATCCACCATAAACAATTCACATCTTCTATAGAGCATGTAAAGTGCACTCTATGAAAATATTCATGGTCATCATTTCATACAACTAGAATTATTTCCATTGAATGAAACTAGGGATTGAGAGAGATGAATAGTAAAAATTTTCTTCTAACATTATAACTCGTGTCATCGTATATGTGATAACACACAATTTTTGGATGATTTTCCTGACTCAATTCATGATAATTATGGTCACAATGTCATAGAGGATGAGTATTCTAGAATCGTATGATGTTTTCATGATTGAAATTATAACCACTCTTTATATAAATCGCTCATGGAGAGGAGAATCATTTAAGATAAATAGTTTCCCCCTTAGCACACTTTATATGGAGATACTATAATGAAGTCTTGGTAATATTAATTTACAATATCAATTTTATGGTGATCAATTTTCCATAATATCAATATTTTTACATGGTGTAATTATTATCAGGACTATTTTACCTTGTTTATTAGTTTTGAAATCATTAATAAAAACATATAATACTATCTGAGGATGTTGGGAATATTTCTATCCTATTTTTATATAGTATTATTTGAGGAAATTATTATTGTATCTTCTTAATGAAAATTAAATGAATTATTCATTGTTAATAAAATTCCAAACATTGTATTTTTAAAGGATGATACAATGATATTTAATGCTCACAATATACAATGTCTAAATAATGGTATAGAATATTTAGAAGGGGGGATTATATTATTATATGGTTCTGTTGTTTTGGAAAAATTACTATATGTAATATAAAAATGATTTTGAATTTTATTATTTGATTAATATTATCAAAATATAAAAATGGGACACTACATTGATATTCATGGAAATTTTTCTGTAATCTCTATAAATGATTTATATTGAATTTATGAAGGAGGATGTTCCAATAAAAAATTGAATATATTTATAAATTTATATAAATATTTTTCATTAAATTTCAAAAGATTTTAATGTAAACCATTTTTCATATAAAAATTGTATTCAATGATTCATGATGTTTTTTACTATTTTGATGATGATATAAAATGACTCATTTTTTCTATTAATTCTATCGTTTTTTAAGTTATAAAAAATACTTCAATAATGTATTTATTTTATTAATAATTTTTAATGAAGTACAAATCTACATTATTTTGATGATATAGTGGTTTCTTAAATTCTTTGTTGAATATAATACAATCTGTTAGTGACAGAGGAAATAGTAATCTAAACCAGTTTTTTATCAATTGATATCTCAACTATTTTTCCATGGAGATTTTCATTCTTGTTCTAGGATATTATTTTAGTGGTTAGTATTAAATTAAATAAAATTCCCTTTAAAATCATTTTTTTTTGTTTCAACAACTTATACTTAGTTATTGAGGTCCTCAGATAAAACTACATGCTTTGTAAAAATAAAAAATAAACATTAGAAAAGATATTTGATGGAATGGATTGGGGGATTTAATGTAACTAAAATCACTATATATAATTGGTTCATAGTCATAAATTTATAAATTTTATTTTACTTGAATCCAAATTAATAGTGAATTATAAAATTTCTTCATTTCAAGAGGGGTGATTTAAGGTATTTATGATTCATTAAAGGACATATTTACCCCCCATTATGACTTCAACATCGGGAACCAACAATTTCAATCAGATACAAATCTCTATTAAATAAAATATTTTTAGATGTACATATAACTATACATAATAACATCATGTGGTATGATATCTGATGCTTTAATTTTTTAAATCATTAATGTTATGTAGCTATTGTTACCTAATACAAATAAGAAGTATCAGATAATGGGAACCAATGGATGTGATTATTTTGTTCATTGATGTTATATTATTAAAGAATGATTTTCACTTTGGACTGACACTAACAAGTAGAATCATATAAAGGGTTATTTTTAATAATGTTGAAGATTCACTTTTTTCTCCGAAAATCGTGATTCAAAGATTCGGACGAAGAATAATTTCCTTGGATGTTCTTAAAAAAGGATTGATGACAATCTATGATCCTTATTTTAATATCAATAATTATGGTTCATGGAAATCTCATAATATTTTCATTTTAAAGAATATTATAATAATATTTTATTAAATTTCATAAAACAATAAATTATTCCTGAAGGTGAAACTAAAAATTGAAGTGATACTCATGTATATGATTATGATAACAATTCAGGGGCTATGAACGCTTTTATTTTTGGATTGGGAAATAATGAATTTAATTTGCTTTGTCAGTGTACTATAGACTATGAAATGGTAGAAACCATTCTAGTTACCTATAAGGTAAATTATAATATTCAAAAGTATAGGTATGATAGATATATACATTATTTTGATATAGTATGGATGTAGCAACACGAAAGTATCACTCTGATGAATGGGATACTTATAAAAATTTTCTATTATGTTTTAGCCCAAGGACTACTAGTTCCAGATCCAGATTAGGTGTGAAATGTTCTGAGAGTTTTAATTTCAAATTGGAATGGAATTATAGCTACTATAATAAAGTCCACGTCACTTAATTTTTTTAAGATGAATGAATTGTTAATAGTTTTGAAATTGTACAAAACTAATATGTAAGATTATGTTGAAGATGATATTTATATAAAATATGAAAATCTTTCCCTCAATGTTTCGAAGGATGAATTATTTGATTCTAATTCTAGTGATTTGGGATTATGTTTTAAAATAATAGATCATTTTAGAAATTTTGGAAAATTTTATAAAAAGATAATTAATAAAATAAGATAAAATACATTAATGGATGTAGAATTATTAAAATGTAATAATAATTGTCATTTCAGACCAAGCATACCTTTTCTCATAGCTCTATAGATAAGATAATTATTAATTAAAAGGAATTGAATCCAAGGAGTATACATAGATAGAATCTAATAATTCATTTGATGAATCTACACCAAACTAAAATTCTGAGCACAATAAAATAAGGTATAACTATGTCTTATGCCTCATTATTATGTGTTACAATCATATTTCTTTCAACGCACTTATTCTAATTTTTTTATTTTAATAGACTTATTTAATATTGTATATGATTTAATAAAAATAGGAATCCTTAATGATGGTTTATAGAAAAATAATAAAATATTATTATGATATTTTTCTTAAAAAATAGTGTTTGACATTCCAAATCTGTGATTTATGATCCAATTCAACCAAAATACTTCTTCTTTTCATTAAAATAATGTTATGAAATTATTTTCTGATGTTCATACTTTAAAAGAAATCAAGTATTTTTACTAAGGTATATAATTATTTAAATAAAATTATTTATATGAACAATGTTAACTGTGGGTGGTTTTTTGGGCATAATGGTCAGATGACTAAATTTAAAAAGAATTAATTTATCCCTGGTTCTAAAAGAAAATATATTTCTTAATATTAAAGGTTTTTATTTTTGTTTTGATGTAAATTATTTAAATGACTACAATTTTAGAAATAAAATATTTTTTTGGTTTCAATACTGTTTATTTTCTAAAATATATGAAATTTCAACTTAGGGTAAGGATAATTTCATATTTAAATATGTAGTTACAAACACAGTCATGCCCAAAAGCCTATGTGAAAAAATGAACTTTTATCTTATATATTTCATGTTTATTCCCCTGGATATTTTTTCATATTATTATATTGGTACTTAATAAATATTAAGATTTTACACATTTCTATTATTTTGGGGGAAATTATAATTATTTTACCAATATCAACCTACTCTATATTTGTTCATTATTCAAAAGAAGAAAAACATTAAACCAGAACCATTTAAATAATGGATGTATTTATTTTTAGTATAAATATTGAATATAATGACTATTTTATTTAGGTGTATAATGTATTATAAATATTTCACCTTTCATTATCCTAAATATTGTTATTATTATGATTTAGATCTTAATTATTTTTTCACACTATTATTTTATTTGATCCCATGAAATATAATTTTAACTTATGACCAACATTCATGATATTCAAAACAAATAGATATTTTTAATCAATTAAATTTTATTTTTATTAGGACCATCGGTTTATAGTCTTACTATTTAAATTAACAGAATCTCAGAAAAATATTTATATTAAAATTCCCTCAAAATTTATTTATTTAAATTCCTTGAATAAAATTAATATATATAATAATTACAAGTGGGTTATTTTGAAAAATATTATCATGAAATTAAAAAATTTATTTTTAAGACGTGAATTAAAAAATTTGGATATATATTTTAATTTTATGAAAATATTTTTTTATTAAATAATTAATATTATACATGATTTTATGAATCATTTGATATAAAATTTTATCTTTTAAAAGGAACCATAATTATAAGGTGATTTTATAATGATTCATGAATTGATAATGTATTATCTTTTTCTTTCATGTATCATTAACTCATCCTTCAGATATTTTTAAACTATGGGTTGAAATTATTTTTCTAAATTAAATTTTTTTTGAATAATTCAAAAATGATGGAGAAATGTTGAAGTAGATAATTTTTTGGAATTATTAAAAAGATGATGAATGATGATTTTATCATTCTCATTATATTTTTTATATATTTATAAATTTCCAACATTATTTATTTAATATTATCTTATGAACAAAAATATAGTTTTTATTAATATTATAATGGTTGTGATTTTCCATTATTTATTAATTAAAATTCATTTATTATTATTATTTTTTAAATTTTCATGAAAAATAAATTTTATAATGCTTATTGTTATCCATACCTGAATTTTGAAAAAACATGGCTTTACTCTTATATAACTATATTTTTTACCATTACATGGTATGTTTAATATTCAGCTTACCCTTAATTAACTATTATGTTACACTTATAGAACTCTATTTTACCTTTACACTAGTCTACCTTACCATTATGAAAGTATTTCCTTAAAGTTATGCATGTATTATAAATTTATTTCATCCTTTACATAATTTATTCATACCATTATGTGATTCCACTATTACCGATATGTATTTGAAATCAATATTAATCTGTATGGAACATTTTTATCATTTCTATACCCTTAAATAATTTCTTTCTACCTTTAAAAAAGACTACATTACCATTAGAAAAGATTCTAGAATACCATTACATCTGTTATTTCATTTCTATGTTACCTTTATGTGGATTATATATTTTTCAACATACCATTAATAATTTCTTGTAAATTTTTCATTAATTTTCCCATACATATAGGTTAACCTAATTTTGGTATTGAATGATCCTCACGTTTGTGTTAAAAGTTATGTTTAGTAACCTATATTTTTTTAATTTTATCCTCGTGTTTTCAAAATAAACCCCATTAGGTATTTCACATAGGAACACCACATTATAGTATAAATATCAGAGGAAACGCACATTCAAGATATCCATTGGATCTCGGTTTCTAAGAGATTCCCAAAGCGATGAAAACCCTATCTCACACGATTATAGGTTATGTCACACATCCTAAGTAGATCATTGTCTATATTGAAAGTACATGTTATTGTTTTTGGGATGGTTTTGTATATATATTATGTCATGAGGTGAAAATGAATGATTATTTTTGAATCATTAACGAATATTTTCTTCAATAGTTCTTGTAATGTGATCTCCATACAAATTGTTATGGTTATCTTTTCAAAGAACAATAATAATTTCCCAGGAAACTAAATAGTGGTTGAATATAATTAACAATACTATGTGTCATCAATAATGAGCTCTTGTATCTCCTTATACATATGGTGAAGCATCAAGTGTAGAATATTTTCATGTCTCAATTCATGAGATACAATATAATAAGGTTATACATGAGGAATATAATAAAAATTGAAGTTTTTTCCATGAATAAACTTATATTTAATCAATATCTATGTATCACATAGAAAGAAATATCATTTAATATTTATAATAAATTGTGTACCTCTATTTGAAGGATCAATGATAATAAACTTTTTGAAAATGAAAATTGAATATTAATGTTATGGAACTCTTTTTTCCTAATAAATTTATTTCGACAGACAATAATGATTTTCAATATATTTTTTAATTGGCTATCTAGATGAAAATTATTCATAAATTTTCATAATTAAAATTCAAGAGATTGGGAATATTTTGGTGATAATTTTGAAAGGATATATTGTTTTAAATTATTAATTTTTCATTCCGGTGAATTTTTGAAAAAGAATTCATTGTGATTAATATTTAGAAATTACAATTAATAGTATTGATGATTCCATTAGATTTATAGAGATAATTTTAAAGAGATTGATTAATGATTTATATTAATTAAAAGTAGTATTTAATTTGATCTATGAAATAATTTTTATGGATAACTTATTGGATATCCTATTCAAATCATTTTGAATATTTATATTTAGTGATTTTGTAATGTTAAGAATAAAATGTTTCTATTATTTTCAAGGATATACATATATATGGAATTGAGTAAATTTATTTTTAATTTCTATAGGAGTATGAGACACTATAAATTCTATATTATTTTATTTTTTATATATGAATATTTATGTAGAAAGATCAAAATAAGGTCATGAAAACAATTTCTATTATGAAAATTAAATTTTCATCAATGATTTGTATTATTGTTCAAAATTTGATGAAGATAGAAATGTATTTTTATACATATTTATTTTCTAATAATGTAAATATGAAAAAGGAATGTGCACCACTAATTATTTTATTTTCTCCATCTAAAGAAGATGCATGAACAATGTTAAAAAAACATTAGCTAATGTTGTGCATTGTTGATGATCAAACCATATTCAAATTTCAGAGGAAACTATGACTTGAAATAGTATTCAATAATCCAAATCTCATCTATATTATTCTAGAGTGTCATATTCTCATAAAATTATATCAAATTACAAGTTCCTAATAAAATACATGAATTCCTTTTGAAATCATTACTGTGATGTTTCAATTACCTGCAAACAATTTTCATGGTCCAAGGATATATGGACCTATATAATGAAAATCATCAACCTCATAGATTGAGTATTAGTGGAGTTGACTAGGAAATTCATTTTCTTGAAAAAAATTCATTTTCATTTCATTCACATTTCAATATTTAATCTTGATTACTCACTTCATATTTATATACGAGGGAATTATCACTTCATTTCAAGATGGAAGATTTAAATTTAAAAACAATCTTTAAAGGAGAGAAATAACCCCAACCCTTTATATCATTTTCATCCAATAGATACTAAATAATGGTGCCTAAATATCTATAATAATACTTTTAGTAGAATTTATTGAGAAAATATTGTTGGCCTCCTAATGTTTTAATCATGTTTTAATGATCACAAATCTTGTACATCCTATAAATCTTGTTAATCCTATTTTATCTGTCTCAAATCATGTGTAGATATTATTGGTTTCTTTATGCTTTAAATAAATTTCCACTAGATCATGTTAATATTAAACCATGTTTGATTATTTTAAACTATGTTTAACATTGTTCTATAATGATTTCTTATATGAATGATTAAGTCTAATTTATTTTGTGAATATTACTGCTTAAGTTTGTATATAGATATTTTGGATAAGTCTAAGAAACTGTGAGTTTGCCATTGGTTTTAGTTTTCTGGAAAAGGACCCAGACATCATGACCTAGACATTGTGACCTAGACACCGTGACCTAGACACCGTGACCCAGACACCATGACCGAGACACCTTGACCCAGACACCGTGACCCAGACACCTTGACCCAGACACCGTGACCGAGACACCGTGACCCAGACACTGTGACCCAGACACTGTTACCCAGACACCGTGACCAATTTTAGATATCATAAAGTTTGTGACACCAGTTCCATACTACCATCACTAAGACACCATTCAAATTTTGGTAAAGCATCAGACTGTCACGACCCGTCCTCGGGGCCCGTGTCGTGACTACCCCAAGCCCGCCTTCCATAGGTCAGGGGCTGGCGACTAGCACCAAGGTGTAAATCCCAAAAAAAGGGAAGGCATTGCCCTTGAAAATTAAACAAGCACCATAGAGTAAGCATGCGGAAAAGTAAACACTAAGTAAAAACTGTGCAAGCTGTGCTGAAAGTAAAAGGGGCCGGAAATACAAGTCCAACTGTAAGGTACAACTGAAAGGAAAAACAGCAACTAAAAGGAAAATCCACAGCGTCGAGCCGTCCTCTGGAAGTCCCACCTGAAGGGTGGGTACAGATAGCCTCCACTGCTCCTCGGGTCCACCTGACCGCTCCGAGTACGTCCCGCCCAGTGGTCCACCTCCAGGTATCGTCCTGCTCCGCACACCTCCACCACGATCAGTGTTGTCCGCCGTCTGCAACCAACACAACGAAGTGTGGGCATAGCCCGTGAAGGGGTGAGTATAAGCTACTCAGTAGGGACCCCGAGACCCCCGAACGTCTCCCGAAATCCACAAAGGATAATCCACAAAAGAAGTATACAATCACGAAGTAACATCTGACACGGCTTAGGTATATGCCCATACATATACCTAAGTCATCAATTCCCGTTCGGTCCCAACGTCCAAGCCCAAGCACAACCCAGTCCACATAGGAAAGCAAACATATACCCACACAGGATAGCACAACACAATCCACAAAGGAGATTAATCAGTAATCCACATAGGATAGCTCAACACAATCCACAAAGGAGAGTAAACAGTAAATCCACACAGGATAGCTCAACACAATCCACAAAGGAGAGTAACAGAAGATTCAGCTCACACAGGTACACTTCTTCGGATGACGATAAAGATGATCACTGATCCATTTAAGTCGTCGGGCCCACAAAGGATCGATAGGTAACTAACCCCCGCAAGACCCACACAGGATCGGGCCCACACAGGACCTGTAGGCGCTGGCTCACACAGAACCGTTGAGCACTGACCCACACAGGATCGGACCCACACAGGATCGGGCCCACACAGGACCTGCAGCACTGATCCACGTAGGATTGCTGAGTGCAGTAGTCATCGCAGTCCACTGAGGATCTCTGCACAGTCGTCGTCGCAGTCCACTGAGGATCTCTGCACGGTCGTCGCTGTCGAAGTAGCAGTCGCAGCCAGCACTAGGGTTCCGCACACAGCAAGCTCGTTCGGGAGGGTCCGCTCCACGAGCCGAGAGGCCGATACATCAACTGTCACAATGTCCGAAGTCGATGTATCCAAAAGTTCTGTATCGTCAACAGGAACTCAACGTCGCAGATGGCGCATCGATCGGACGCCCGGTCTGAGAGTTATTGGCTTTTTCGTCCTAGGGGCCCGGTTGGTTTTTAAGGCAAAACCAACCCGACCGTACTCCACCTGTGTCCAAACCTCGGGCGGAGTAATCCAAAAGATCTGTCTCACTTAGAGGAAAACAAAAAAGCTGATGGCACGTCAATCGGACGTTCGTAGCTCAAGATATGAGTGTTTCCGCTCCGAGGGCCCGGTTGCTTTCGTGTACGAACCAACCCGTCCAAACTCAAAGTATTCCGAAACCTTGAGTGCAATATACCAAAACGCCCGTCTCGATCCAAGGATCGTGTTTCCGCTGACGGCGAGTCGTTTGGAGGCCCGTAGCTCAATTTATGGGCATTTGAACGAAAACCGTCCGAAGACGGGGGGGTCCGGGCCCGGGCCGACCCGGCCCGACCCGGCCCGACCCCCCCCCCCCCCCCCTGGGTCGGCCGAACTGGGTCGACCCAGTCTGACAAGTTCTGGCCCAGCCAGGGCGCGGCCCGGCCGGTCGGACCGGCCTGGCTCGGCCAGCCCGGCTCGGTTCGACCGCGCGACGCGGGGGGGAGCCGCCACCCCCACGTGACACCCCCGCGGCACCCGCAGGGTGTCGCCCTAGTCAACCGAGCGACGCGGGGGGGAGCCGCCGCCCCCGCGTGACAACCCCGCGGCACCCACGGGGTGTCTCTCGGACAACCGAACGCGGCTTCAGCCGCGTCCCGCACGCGCCGGACCCGCGCGGTCGCGGGTCCGCGAGCGCCGCCGCTGCGGCTCAGCCGCGGCGCGCCGGGGCGCCGCTGCTCCCGGCTGCCGGAGTCGCTCCGGTGGTCCGATTCTGTTCCCGTCTGTGCCGCTGCTCCTCTCGGGACTCGTTCTTCACTACGGGATCATCAAACTTCTGTTGCGTCATGTTCCGTCGTCGCCCTCCAAATCCGCATAACAACGAAGAACGGCGGAGGGTCGTCGGGCCTTGTTCGTTTAGCCCGCACCCTCCGCGTTAGAGATAAACAACGGGAGGAATAATATCAACACATGAATTCAATAATTTTAAGGGAATCAAAATTGTTCTTATGTCCGGGTTCTTTACTTTTAAAAAGGAACGATCACGGGGAAAAGGAAAAGTTCACAACAACCCCTACCTCGTTGGGCGTCGTCGTACGCACGTCCTTCGCGGAATTGCTCGTCGCGGAAGGTGGAGATCGTTGCGTCGTCGCGGAAAGGCGTCGCGTCGTCGCGGAATCCGGAGTTGAGTCAGCGAACTCAACGGACCAAGAACAACAGATTTAATTTAATTATAATTAAATCTGTGTTTTGGTAAAAACCACAAAGGAGATTAAAAAATAAAATCCGAGACTCTTACCTCAAGCAGCTGATCGAAGATCCGTTGCGGAGGAAGAGATGTCGCAGAAGAACGTTGCAGGAAGGGAACGTCGGAGTCGCGGAACACGGCGTCGCGTCGGAGGCCGGCGTTCTTCGCGTTCTTCGCATTATTCGCGTTCTTCACGAAGAAGGATAAAGGCACGAGGACTCTGTCAAACCTCTCAACCAGTAATCCTCCAAAAAGATTGGTTGGTCTTATTTTATTATTACGCCAACAAACGAAAAAAAAGTAAGTAACGACCCATCAATTCGTTGAATTAATTCAACGAAAGAAACAGGTCATTTAATTTACGGAATAAACCGCCCAATTAAATGGTCTGTTAAGAATTTAAGAAAACGCGTCAGTTGACTTTCATAATGACGGGTTTTCGCGGGCGCGTTACTTAGCGGAAAGAAACGGTGGGGCTCGTGCGGGCCCCACCTCACAAATATCCTACCAAGAGGGTAGGATATTTCTGGATAGTACCATATCCGGTTCCACTCAGTTTAAGCCGCTTTTAAGTGGCTTCAAGTGGCTTCCAAGTGGCTTAAGTGAAATAAAATAAAGTTGTCGTAAAATTATTTTATTCCTTAACTTTAAGCCCGAAAATTAAAAATCACACCCGAGCAAACGCAACTCCAGAAGAGACGTTTCTAAGCGAATATCGGCGCTGCGATTTCATCGGTGCCCTCGGAATTCGATTCCGGGCACCGGTTCAAAAGTTAGAAAAACCCGCTCATCTGTTCACTGAACGTACCCGAGCCAAACTTCGGAAAATGATTCCGGGCACACCGGCCCTCGGAATCAGGTGCCGTCTGAAACTGCGCTCTTGTAAAATTACAAAGAAAATTAAGAAAAAAAAATTCCTTGAAATTTACGGGTCTTTACATTACTCCCACCTCAGGGATTTACGTCCCCGTAAAGATACATCATGAACTAGGGAAACAAATGTGGGTACTGAGCACGCATCTGAGCCTCCCGCTCCCATGTGCTCTCCTGGAGGTTCCCGTGCTGCCATCTGACACGCACAAGAGGAATCGATCGCCCACGTAGGACCCGCTCCTGTCGATCCTCTATCTCCACCGGGACCTCCGTAAAAGTCGCCCCATCATCCACGTCTAGCTCCCCATAGTCAATGATGTGCGTCGGTTCGTGCACGTATCTCCTCAGCTGAGATACGTGGAAGACGTCGTGCACCCGGTGTAACTGAGGTGGCAGAGCCAGGTGATAAGCCACCTCGCCAATCCTGATGAGGACCTGGAAAGGCCCGATGAAGCGTGGAGACAACTTGCCGCCTCGGCCAAATCTCCGCAAACCACGTCGAGGTGAGACCCGCAAGAAGACGTGGTTGCCATCCTCGAACTCTAGTGGCCTCCGCCTCCTGTCAGCATATGACTTCTGCTGGCTCTGAGCTGTCCTCATCCACTCCTGGATGACCTGGACCTTCTCTGTCGTGTCCCGGACCATCTCTGGTCCCACGAGTGCTGACTCCCCAGGGTCTGTCCAGCACAAAGGAGATCTGCAAGGTCTGCCGTGCAATCTTATGAACGTAGAGACACCCCAAGCTCTCCACTGAGCCCTGCTCTCGGATGGGTAAGAAGTGTGCCGACTTGGTGAGTCGGTCAACAATCACCCAAATGGAGTCGTGAACTCTGGAAGTGCGTGGAAGTACAGTCACAAAGTCCATAGATATGCCATCCCACTTCCACTCCGGGACCTCCAAGGGCTGTACCAAGCCTGCTGGTACTTGATGCTCTGCCTTCACCTACTGGCAGGTGAGGCACCGTGAAACGAACTCTGCCACAGCCTTTATCATGCCCGGCCACCAGTGCTGTCGTCTGAGATCCTGGTATATCTTCGCCACTCCAGGATGTACCGCCAAAGGAGAAGTGTGAAACTCTCTCAGCACCTCCTCTCGTAAAGCGACTGGTACCAAGGTACGTCCTCTGAAAAGGACGTCGTGCTCTTCTCCAAGGGAGAAACCATCAGGTTCCTGTCCCGAGGATATCTGTGCACACCGTGTCTCACAGTCAGCGTCCCCACGCTGTGCCTCTCTGACCCGCTGTAGAAGTGGAGGAGAGACTGTGAGAGACTGAAGGAAGGTTGCTTCATCTCTATCCACGAAGGATATCTGCAAAGCGGCTAGCTGCTCTGTCACCTCCTCAAGTAGTTGGATGCCCATCCTCCTGCTGAGGGCATCGGCTACCACGTTCCCCTTTCCAGGAGTATATATTATCTCAAAGTCATAGTACTGGAGGAACTCGATCCATCTTCATTGTCTCAGGTTCATGTCCTTCTGAGAGAATATGTACCTGAGACTCTGGTGGTTAGAAAAGACTGTAAAGTGCTCGCCCATCAGATAGTGCCGCCATGTCTTCAGTGCGAAGACCACTGCTGCTAACTCCAGGTCATGAGTAGCGTAGTTATACTCATGCGGCTTCAACTAATGTGATCTATAGGAAATCACGGCCCGCTCCTGCATCAGGACACACCCGAGCCCGGTCCCTGATGCATCGCAGTAGACTACGTATCCAACTCCCTCCTCAGGCAACCTCAGGATAGGTGCGCTGGTCAATCTCTGCCTCAGCTCCTGGAAGCTCTGCTGACATCTGTCTGACCACATGAAGGTTTTCCCCTTCTTCATCAATGCTGAGAGTGGCACCGCAACTCTAGAGAAGTCCGGTACGAATCTCCGATAGTATCCGGCTAGACCCAAGAAACTCCGCACCTCTGTCATGCTCCTGGGTGGATCCCAAGCTAGCACTGCCTCGATCTTCACGGGATCCACTGAAACTCTCGCCTCAGAAATGACGTGCCCCAAGAAGTGGACCTCACATAACCAGAACTGTCACTTCGAGAGCTTTCCATAAAGCTGGTGCTCTCGGAGGGTGTCCAGTACAACCCGTAAGTGGTAGGCGTGCTCCTCCTCCGTGGTCGAGTATACCAAGATGTCGTCGATGAAGACCACGACAAATCGATCGAGGTATGGCTAGAAGATCATGTTCATGAGGCTCATGAACACTTCTGGAGCATTGGTTACGCCGAAAGGCATAACCAAGAACTCATAGTGGCCATACCGACACTAGAAGGTCGTCTTCTACACATCCTCGTCTCGAACTCTGAGCTGATGATATCCTGACCTGAGGTCTATCTTCGAGAACCACCGTGCTCCCTTGAGCTTATCGAAGAGGTCATCAATCCTGGGTAGAGGATACTTGTTCCTCACTGTCACCTGGTTCAGGCGACGATAATCGACACACAGTCGCAAGCTTCCGTCCGCCTTCTTGGCGAACAAAATCGGTGAAGCCCAGGGTGAAACATTGGGTCGGACGAACCTCTTGCCCTGCAAGTCCTCCAACTGTACCCGTAGCTCTCAAAGCTCAGCGGGGGCCATCCGATATGCTGGAGTGGATATCGGGGTTGTCCCGGGGTACAGATCAATGTAAAATTCTACCTCTCTGCGAGGAGGTATCCCTGGAACGTCATCGGGAAAGACATCCGCATACTGATCCACCACTACAGGAAAACTAGGACTCTGCACGTCAACTGCTCCAAGGATGAGGCTAGCCAACTAATGAGTGATGGGCTGCCCTCTCCTCTACGTGAGTCCATCCTGTGTTGCGAAGTCTCCCTTCTCACTGGTGAAGGTGAAGCTGCTCCCGTCGGTGCGCACACATCGCACCTTGCGCCTAATGCAGTCAATATGTGCATGGACCGTAGATAACCAATCCATGCCCAAGATGACGTCGTAAGGCCTCGACGTCGCTACAAGAAGATCCCAGCCGAAGCTCTCGCCTCCTAGAGTAATCTCACACTACCGGAACCAGTGCATAATCGTCGAGTCTGCTCCCGTAGGAGTCTCTAGCTGTAAGGATCGAGCCAACGGCTCTGTCGGAATCTCCGAGCTCCGAACAAGGGAAGTGGCTATGAAAGAGTGACTCGCTCCTGTGTCTATAAGAACTATAGAAATGGTGGAATAGACACAGATCATACCTCGAATCATCTCTGGTGCACCGTGGTCGTAGGCCTCTGCTGCCTGGAGCTGTGCCTGTCTATACCCGCCATCTCCCTGTGGTCGGGGCGGGCCTCCTAGTGGTGGTGGTGGCAGAGCCTCAAAGCATCGCCCACCACCCGCTGCTCGGCCAGATCCTCTACCTAATCCGCCTCATCCATGTGGACCACCACGGTCGACCCTCTGCCTCTGCCTAGGTGGCCCCTCCACCGTCTTCTGCTCCTCGGTACGGCGGGTCGGGCAGTCACGAGCCATGTGGCCCTGTCCGCCACTGGAGTAGCACTGCCTGCCTCTCGGAAGACTGGCCCCGTGCTGTGTGCCCCGCACTGCTGAGCCAGTGTCCTGAGGTCATTTGACGGAAGGTTTGGTCTTCCTAGAACCCTGAGTCATCCTTTGGCTACCAGCTGCCGAAGTCTCTGCTACCTGCCGCCCTGTGGTAGGTCTCGCTGTGGGCTCATCCAGAAAGCTCTCGATCAGAAGGGCTCGCTCCAGCACTCCTGCCTGGGTCGGGATGCTGAGGGAGATCAGTGATGCCCTGATCTCATGTCTCAATCCCTGCTCGAAGGTTCGGTCCCGGAAGAAGGGGTCTCGTACCATGTCTGTCGAGTAGCGAGAAAGATCGGTAAACCTCGCCGCGTACTGGGCGACCGTCAACCTGCCCTGCCGCAACTGAAGAAGCTCCTGAATGCGCACCGCATGGAGGGTGGCCGAGACGAACTCTGAGCGGAAGAGGCTCTCGAAGTCCGTCCAGATGAGGGAGGCCTCATCGTGCACCTGGAGCATCAGGATCCACCATCTTCCTACTGCTGTGTGCAGTAGGCTCGCCGCGAGGATCACCATGAGGTCTGCTGGTGTACTCACTAGCCTGAAAACTCGGACGACCGCCTCCAGCCAGTCCTCGGCTGCCTGGGGGTCTGTCTCCCCACGGAACCTGGGTGGCCGCTGGCGCTGGAACTCGTGCAGAGCTCCGAGACGTCGTGCATCGTCAGCGATCGGCGCTGGAAGCATCGGGGGCTCGGTGGGTAAAGGTACCGTCGGTGCCTCTGCTGTCAACGGGCCCTGTACCGAGGCCTCGTCGCTCGGCGGACTGTCGTCGCGCTCTACTCTCGGAACCCTAGCTGGCTGCCGTTGTGGGGCCATCCTGAAAAGGAAACAAGTGTGACACAGTCAGAACAGTATACCTGGTGAGCTGACACAAGTAATCACAAAGAAAACTTGAAAAACACATGCAATCAATGTTTTCGTGCATTAAGTCGGAAATCAGAAGTCAGGGTCCTGGTGTACGGATACGTCGGCCGCCGCACCAACACTGGACTCCCTGGACGGATAACCACACCCAATACGCTAAACACTATTGCTTCACATAGAAGAAAGATCAGAGTCTGTGGTAGAATCGACCCCTCTGATACCAATTTGTCACGACCCGTCCTCAGGGCCTGTGCCGTGACTACCCCAAGCCCGCCTTCCATAGGCCAGGGGCTGGCGACTAGCACCAAGGCGTAAATCCCAACAAAAGGGAAGGAATTTCCCTTGAAAAGTAAACAATAACCATAGATTAAGCAAGCGGAAAAGTAAACACTAAGTAAAAACTGTACAAGCTGTGCTGAAAGTAAAAGGGGCTGGAAATACAAGCCCAACTGTAAGGTACAACTGAAAGGAAAAACAGCAACTAAAAGGAAAATCCGCAGCGTCGAGCCATCCTCTGGAAGTCCCACCTGAAGGGTGGGTACAGATAGACTCCACTGCTCCTCAGGTCCACCTGACCGCTCCGAGTACGTCCCGCCCAGTGGTCCACCTCCAGGTACCGTCCTGCTCCGCACGCCTCCACCACGATCAGCGCTGTCCGTCGTCTGCAACCAACACAACGAAGTGCGGGCATAGCCCGTGCAGGGGTGAGTATAAGCTACTCAGTAGGGACCCCGAGACCCCCGAAGGTCTCCCGAAATCCACAAAGGATAATCCACAAATGAAGGATACAATCACGAAGTAACATCTGACACAGCTTAGGTATATTCCCATACGTATACCTAAGTCATCAATTCTCGTTCGGTCCCAACGTCCGAGCCCAAGCACAACCCAATCCACACCGGAAAGCAAACGTATACCCACACAGGATAGCACAACACAATCCACAAAGAAGATTAATCAGTAATCCACATAGGATAGCTCAACACAATCCACAAAGGAGAGTAAACAGTAAATCCACACAGGATAGCTCAACACAATCCACAAAGGAGAGTAACAGAAGATTCAGCTCACACAGGTATACTTCTTCGGATGACGATAAAGATGATCACTGATCCATCTAAGTCGTCGGACCCACAAAGGATTGATAGGTAACTAACCCCCGCAAGACCCACACAGGATCGGGCCCACACAGGACCTGTAGGCGCTGGCTCACACAGAACCGCTGAGCGCTGACCCACACAGGATCAGACCCACACAAGATCGGGCCCACACAGGACCTGTAGCACTGATCCACATAGGATCGCTAAGTGAAGTAGTCGTCGCAGTCTACTGAGGATCTCTGCACAGTCGTCGTCGCAGTCCACTGAGGATCTCTGCACGGTCGTCGCCGCAGTCCACTGAGGATCTCTGCACGGTCGTCGCTGTCGAAGTAGCAGTCGCAGCCAGCACTAGGGTTCTGCACACAGCAAGCTCGTTCGGGAGGGTCCGCTCCACGAGCCGAGAGGCCGATACATCAACTATCACAAAGTCTGAAGTTTATGTATCCAAAAGTTCCGTATCGTCAACAGGAACTCAACGTCGCAGACGACACGTCGATCGGATGCCCGGTCTGAGAGTTATTGGATTTTTCGTCCCAGGGGCCCAGTTGGTTTTTAAGGCAAAACCAACCCGACCGTACTCCACCTGCGTCCAAACCTTTGGCAGAGTAAGCCAAAAGATCCTTCTCACTTAGAGGAAAACAACAAAGCTGACGGCATGTTAATCGGACGTCCGTAGCTTAAGATATGAGTGTTTCCGCTCCGAGGGCCCGGTTGGTTTCGTGTACGAACCAACCCGGCCGAACTCAAAGTATTCTGAAACCTTGAGTGTGATATACCTAAACGACCGTCTCAATCCAAGGATCATGTTTCCGCTGATGGCGAGTCGTTTGGAGGCCCGTAGCTCAAGTTACGGGCATTTGAACGAAAACCATCCGAATACGGGGGGTCCGGGCCCGGGCCGACCTGGCCCGACACCCCCTGGGTCGGCCGAACCGGGTCGACCCGGTCCGACCCGGTCGGACCCGGTCCGGCCCGGCTCGGCTCGGCCGAGTGACGCGGGGGGGAGCCGCCACCCCCGCGTGACACACCCGCGGCACCCGCGGGGTGTCGCCCTGGTCAACCGAGCGACGTGGGGGGGAGCCGCCGCCCCCGCGGGGTGTCGCTCGGACAACCAGACGGGGCTTCAGCCGCATCCCGCGCGCGCCGGACCCGCGCGGCCGCGGGTCCGTGAGCGCCGCTGGCGGCTTCCGCGGGCCACTGGAGTCGCTCCGGTGGTCCGATTTTGTTCCCGTCTGCGCCGCTGCTCCTCCCGGGACTCGTTCTTCACTGCGGGATCATCAAAATTCCGTTGCGGCACGTTCCGTCATCGCCCGCCAAATCCGCATAACAACGAAGAACAGCGGAGGGTCGTCGGGCCGTGTTCGTTTGGCCCGCACCCTCCGCGTTAGAGATAAACAACGGGAGGAATAATATCAACACATGAATTCAACAATTTTAAGGGAATCAAAATTGTTCTTATATCCGGGTTCTTTACTTTTAAAAAGGAACGATCACGGGGAAAAGGAAAAGTTCACAACAACCCCTACCTCGTTGGTCGTCGTCGTACGCACGTCCTTCGCGGAATTGCTCGTCGCGGAAGGTGGAGATCGTCGCGTCGTCACGGAAAGGCGTCGCGTCATCGCGGAATCCGGAGTTGAGTCGGAAAACTCAACGGACCAAGAACAACAGATTTAATTTAATTATAATTAAATCCGTGTTTTGGTAAAAACCACAAAGGAGATTAAAAAAGAAAATCCGAGACTCTTACCTCAAGCAGCTGATCGAAGATCCGTTGCGGAGGAAGAGACGTCGCAGAAGAACGTTGCAGGAAGGGAACATCGGCGTCGCGGAACACGGTGTCGCATCGGAGGCCGGCGTTCTTCGCGTTCTTCACGTTCTTCGCATTCTTCGCGAAGAAGGATAAAGGCACGAGGACTTTGTCAAACCTCTCAACCAGTAATCCTCCAAAAATATTGGTTGGTCTTATTTTATTATTACGCCAACAAACGAAAAAAAAAGTAAGTAACGACCCATCAATTCGTTAAATTAATTCAACGAAAGAAACAGCTCATTTAATTTACGGAATAAACCGCCCAATTAAATGGTTTGTTAAGAATTTAAGAAAACGCGTCAGTTGACTTTCATAATGACGGGTTTTCACGGGTGCGTTACTTAGCGGAAAGAAACAGTGGGGCTCGTGTGGGCCCCACCTCACAAATATCCTACCAAGAGGGTAGGATATTTCTAGATAGTACCCTATCCAGTTCAACTCAGTTTAAGCCGCTTTAAAGTGGCTTCAAGTGGCTTCCAAGTGGCTTAAGTGAAATAAAATAAAGTTGTCGTAAAATTATTTTATTCCTTAACTTTAATCCCGAAAATTAAAAACCACACCCGAGCAAACGCAACTCCGGAAGAGGTGTTTCTAAGCGAATATCGGCGCTGCGATTTCAGCGGTGCCCTAGGAATTCGATTCCGGGCACCGGTTCAAAAGTTAGAAAAACCCGCTCGTCCATTCACTGAACGTACCCAAGCCAAACTTCAGAAAATGATTTCGGGCACACCGGGCCTTGGAATCAGGTGCCGTCAGAAACTGCGCTCTTGTAAAATTCCAAAGAAAATTAAGAAAAAAAATTCCCTTGAAATTTACGGGTCTTTACACAGACACCGTGATTCTAACATCGTATCTTTGTTATCAGTTTCTGATCTTAACACAACTATTCCATCATGACTGTCTCACCGCTCAAAGTCAAAGAAGAAGACACCATTTCATGGTGATGCCATTTCCAAGTGACACCATTTCTAGATAGACTGTGACACCGTTCTTTAATCTGTTTTTTCATTTCTAATTTAATTTCTAATAGTTATATTTGAGTCATTTAAAGGCACTGACATAATTATTTTATATTTGTATACATGTCACCTAACAGTATGAGGTATGAGGTGCTAAGTACATGCATCTTGTTAGCTCCAATGTGTGAACCTAAAATTAAAAAAAAGATAAGTCAAGCTATAAATATACACATAGTAGTAGAGCTAAAAACGCGCGAGCATTTTTAAAATAATGAACCGATGCATGCAACAAGATACAACTGAAGAACACACGAATCATTCTCAATTAAAAAGGTTGCACTACCATAGATCAAAGCCAAGAACATCTTCACAATACCACCTTCTAGAAGAACATGAGCTACATAGCTTAAACATTTGAACTGGCAGACTTGAGATACTCTATTTTTTCACAAGAGGACTCGATACTTGCATTTGTTTCGTCCTACAAGTCCAGAGCTGCATAAAATAACACTCAGAGTACTTCTAACCTTATCTTATCATTTTTTTCTCTGTTGTTTACTGTTTTTATCTTTCGAGAAGTGTGTTTGTAGCTGTATTAAAACACACATTGTCTCCTATACTAAAATTAAGGATACAATATATCCTTTATAACACCCCAATATTTCATAGTACGTTATTTCTTCAATGTAATTTAATAACTTGCACTACATGCAACACCGAGTTCTAGCGCACCATGACTTACCAAACAAGCCGTTCAAAAGCAGTTATAAATAGTATTAACTGAATTTTGAAATTTTTATAATACTTATAATTTTATAATCCATATTATGAGTTTCTTAGACATAATGTAAGAACAAATACATTTTTTTCAGATAAAAGAAGTATTTTTCAAAAAATGCTATTTTACCGCCTTTTAATGGCGAAGCCTTTTTAAATCCAATATTTGAAACTTTTATATATTCAATTTTAAAAAATAAACTTCTTCTTTAGAATCTGTACATAATAATTTAGTTTCAATAAAGTTTTGGTGTTTTTCTGCTAACTTTCATATTTGGGTGAATAGTGAAAAACACTATTTTAACTGAAAAATACTTTTTTAATCTAAATAATTTATATTGTTAAATTATACATTTTAATGGTATGGAAGTATAAATAGATTATATTTTTACCATTTAATACAATAATGTTTATTTTAAGTAATTTCACTTTGAAATTGGACATAAACAAGTGTCTAACTTTTAACAGTTATTATTTCTTAAAAATATGCCTTTTTGTTTTAATAGCGGGAATTAATTTTAAATTAATAAATGCAAATTTTATGTTTTGAATTTGATAAAATATACTTCATTTTTGAATTTGTAATATCTAAATTATCTTAGGGTGAAATTTTGGTACTTTTCTGATAACTTTAATATTTGGATGAATAGTGAAAATTACTAAACTTTAATTAAAACAAATTTTTTAATCAAAATAATTAATAGTGATAAATTATGAATTTGAGTGATTTTAAAGTATAATTATATTATAATTTTACCATTTAATCCAATGTTGGTCATTGGACATAATTTCATATTTAAACCGGACATAAGAAAGTGTTAATCTTTTGATAGTTATTATTTGTTAAAAACACGCTTTTTGTTTCGACAACATGAATTAATTTTAAATTAATTTCTGCCACTTAAGTGTTTTGAATTTAGAAAAATTAATTTTATATTTATAATAAGGAGGTCTAAATTGTGTAAATAGGTAACTTTTATTTTTAGACATTTTGAATAATTACTTCGGTAAATATTTTATTTACCATGGTTAAAGGATAAATCAGGTAAATAAGGGTAAAAAATAATATTATAAAAATACTAAATTACCCTAAAATGTTTCTTAACCCTATTTTTTGATACATTTCCGACCATGGTCATCTTTGGGTCGATTTTGGGACCCCATGGAGCCACTTGTAGGTGATAAGGACACTTTATATTAATTAAGTTAAAGTAAATACAAAAATGACATGAGCATATATCTTTTAGAAAAACAATTTTTACATAGAGTTATATATGTTATATTTTCGACTATAAATATTAATCAGAAAGATAAAAATATTTCATACATAATGGTAATTTATTTATAATTTTTATACATTGAATAATTAAATTTATTTATGACATAATAATGATGCAATATTTTCCTTATTAATGCATGAATCAAATAATTGGTATTATAAATATTAAAATAAATATAATTTGAACGTTTTGATGCCATAAACGAATTTTATTGGTTAATATTACATGTTAGGATTACTTAAATTAATTTTATTTTAATTAATAAAGTTTTTAAGACTTTAACAAAAATAAATTATTGAATAGTGTCAAAATTTACATAAATGAGTTTTTAAAACAAATATTATATTATTAATTGATATTCTATTATTAAAAATCTAATGTTCGGCCAAAGGACTTATATCAAGGCATTTGTATCATTAATGGACCACTTGGGGGTCTCCTGGATGTATATAGTAAGTGTATTAACTATATAATATAAAAATACAAAGTGACATGGTAACTGTCAAACTAATTAACTAAGAGTTAAAACTAAAAGATAAGGTTAATATAGTAACCCAAATCTGTCTAAAATCTATTATTTGAAATTATTTAGACCCATACCTACCTTATAATTTTAATAATACACTTTTATCCATTAGAAACCGAATATGTATTTATTATAAAATAATACTTCAAGTTTTTTCTAAAGAGCCCCTTTTCCCCCTTATAAAAGGACACCACTTCTAACCAATTATTCACACCATATAACCCTTTTGGTTAAGCCAACATATGTCCAAATGTCCTCCCACATTCTCTTAATTTAACCTATATGCCTTATTTTGATCATAAATCCAACCTAAGGAGCCCTTTTGATCAATTCAAAAGGAAGAACCCGAAGAAGAGGTAATGATTTCACCACCCTCTTTCAAGTTCTATTCTTCTTCAACTTCTTCTTTATTTTTTATTTACATTATAAAATAATAAATCTTGTATCTTCTATATACTGTTATGTTATTATAAATATGTTACAACCAAATTCATTATTCTATCCATCCCTTTAATGACATGTTACCATACGTGCGTACGTACAGCTTACCGTCTCCACGTCGTGGTGTAATTGTTATTCAATACATTATTATTTGGATGGGTATAATAATGATGTGTAATTCATTTAAATAATAAATATAACATGATAATTATTTTCTATATATGATATACCATCCAATTATATATTATTTTAATATCAAAATAATGATATTGTCGCTCGTGCGTACGTACGGACTACCGTCTCCACGAACGCGATGAGATTCATTATCCATCGTATCCATTCAAGTATAATTCTCATTTGATTATTAAAAATAATTTTTAAGGACTTGATATCATTATGGATATGAATAATATACAACCTATCCATAACAAACATGTCTTACGTAACAAAACATATAAAAGAAAACGAGTAAGTTAACACCCGAAACAACGATAATACTAAGATATTATTAACAAAGAAATGTTAAAAAGATCATATATGATATTATATTAATGTATATAATTCTTGTATAATTTAATAAAGATTATTTTACCATTATACAGGAGGTTAAACTACCCTCGACCAAGTAAAGGTACAAGGTAAGGGTTTATTTCACAATCTCTTCATTATCCGAGGTTGTTTATACGTAATTATCTACTGGGACCTCTTTATCATCCACATCCATGTTTCTTAAAAATGTATTTAAAATCATTCTTACTATGGGTTAAAGTTATTTATACCCTTTTTGACTTTTCATAATATTTTTATAAAGGAATCTTTCCGTCGTTTTCCAAACAAGGTCCTTTTTAACCTTTTCGACAGAATTAAGGTAAGAATGTCTTTTTTTAACTTATACGGTGGGTGCGGCTATTTTCCACCGTTATAAAATAGTTGAAGCTTCTCTTACAAGATTATAAGAATATTTTCAAAGTAAATGTTTTATTTTATAATTATATGACCCTTAAATGATTTCAAAATAGAAAGATATATTTCTCTAAAAAAGAGTTTTTATTTCATCTATGTCAACATCATTTAATGGATTTTAAGTTTATTTGGAGTTGATTTATTATGATACAAAACTTCCATATTGTATTGTTGGTTTTGTGATATGTTTGACTATGGATGTTCTATTTTTATACCATTCATGTTTTATGGTTGAAGTATTGACATTTCATATGCTAGTTTTAATACGAATGTTATGATATGTTTAAACCTTTTCATATGAGGAATGTATTGGACTTAGTAAGTGATGGGTGGAGCCCGCTATAGCTCCTCGATGCGTCGGTAGGTCTCATGGGACAACTAGATGTGGAATTTGCTGAGGCCCTTTCCCAATTTGATTTATGGTTTTGGCCAAGGCCTTAATCATTTTTAGACGTCTTGGCTGAAGCCTTGACAAAATGTTTCAGAATGTCTAGCATTATACATTCCCTCGTTATGGAAATAATATTGATGGTTCATGTGGTCATTCGACTAGTAGAATACTCATGATTATGTTTTATTATGGAATTATTTACTAATCTCATATTCTTTCCATAAAATTATTCATGTTTATTATTGGTAAAGTCATGTGGTTTCAATTATTTACCATGTTTAATATTTATGTCATTTTCTGCTGTATTACTTACCCTTACGGAGCATTTGAGCTCACCCCTTTCTTATGTTTCATTTTCCTAAGATATGAAGAAGTTAGTTATGAGTGACCTACAGGCATAATCTATGAGGCTTGGGTGTTTCTAATGAAATATATTTTTGTTGTATTTCTCTTCAAGATGTAAAGTTGGACTTATGTATGAATCTTGTTTCCAATAATACAAAATTGGTCGTTCTTTCAAGATTTGATCTTTCTTGTGATCATGCCAATGTTATGTAATAATGCACAGAATCTAAGTAACTGGGGTCGGGGCATTACAGTTGTTATCATAGGAATTTTAGTACAAACCTTGGAAGCTAGATTTAGATAAACTCTGATTAGAGCACATAGACCTAAGATGGACTTTGAGGATTAGTATTGAATAATTTCCTAGAATTTTGGTATTGTAGAGATTTTGTGAGTTTTCTGAGCAATAAATCTCTGTATGGATACGAGAAGGTAGATGCGGATTTGGCATAGATGTACCTAGGGGTAAAACCCGAAAACACCTCTTTGAGCTATACTCGAACGGGAACGGGTGCATGACAACGGGCCTTGCCGCACTCTCGGTTACAAAACTACCAGAGGATATGATTAGGATAATTCTTAGTTTTTTACAGACCATTATGAATGGTTTATGAGTATATACTTACTCAAAGAAAACATTTTTATGATTATGTATTATATCCATAAACTGTTCAATTTACGCTAGGTATTTTACAAATTTTGAATTATTCATTGCAATTCATAAACTGACCTAGTTTATGCTATTGTATATAAATGGCACCCAGTAGAAGTAATGTGAACCCCAACAATATGTATTATCCAAAGAGTAAGAGGGATCATATCTTTCATGGTATTATACCAACATTTAGAAGGGAAATAGTCTCCCATGTATTCTCAACATATGAAGAAATAATATCATGTGTTAATAAGATAAGTAAAGAATTATCCGAGTCCTATGGCTTTGAAGGGAAGCAAGAGAAGAAAAGTATGGAAGATAAAAAGATGGATAAAGGGAAGAGGGAAAAGAAGAATTTTCCCATATGTGATAACTGTGGGAAGAAACACCCTGGAAGTTTCCTAAAGGAATGGGAGTTTGTTATAAGTGTGGAGAAAAAGGACACCATGTACGTGACAGCAAGGGTAAGAAAATTTTTTCAAATGTACAATGCTTCATCTGTAAGGAGTTGGGACACTACGTGAACCAATGTCCAAATCATCAGAGTATGCCCCAAATGATGCTATTGGATAATAATCAAGTTATGATACTACCATAGATGAGGAGGAATGATTAGAATTCTTATGTTGTTATTAGATAATTATGTCATTTGAGTGTTGTATCAACAATATACTTGTTATAATAATTATGGAGTATATAAGGATTTTACTGCAGTACTATTTCATTAAGGACTTGAGATTGTGTGGAACAAAGAAAAGTGACTCAATAGCAAGTTAAATTTTTGGAAAATATATGGTTGAGATAAAGATAAACCATAATATGATTTTGATACTGAGGTAGTTATTTTGGAATAATACATGATTGATTTGGATAAATTATATTAGATATTATTGACTACCTTGAAACTGATAAATGATTTGTATATTACATTGTTGTTGGAGTTTACAACATTTTTTGATAGGAGTATATCCAGTATTCTATAAGTAATAAGGGATCATGAATGTAATCAATAAGGTTTTATGGTAATTCAAGATGTTGCAGTGTTTTAAAAGAATACATGATGAAGGTGTTCACATGTTATTACGCGACAAAAATGATCTTCATTATGTTTACCTTCCTTATAAATTTTGGACTGTGAGTTTGGATAAGAGTATTTTGGATAATTCTAGTTTCAGATTATTTTTGAATTTCCATAAAAGGACAACCAATAGGATGGGTGACAACTCGTCGTGTCCGGCAAGGCCGTGAGACTTGAACCCGCAACCGAAGGGCGACAAGGGTGTATCACCTACCACTGGCCCACGTGATCTCCTGGATTGAATAATGTAGTTTTTTAAAAAAGAAATCTGGTATATGAATTATAAATTCATTTTTTTGAACCCTATATTAATAGGATAAATAGAATATTATTTTTAAGTTCCATTATCTTTTAGAGTGAAAGATGAGTTGTGGTAGAAATTTGTAAATGGATGGGACTCTACTTTTCAAGTATATATTTTTCTTCTTCTCTTATTCTATGAAGAAATTAATTCTTATACTTTAGTGAAGGAATCTTAAAACATAAAATGTGTTATCCTAATACCATATGTTTTGTTGAACCGATGGTATTTTAAATCATCATAGATTGATGTATTTAAGGCCCTCAATTTTACACAAGTTTGTGATTGATGACCTCAATCACTACCTATAAATATTTATGTTTTTCCTCCAATTATATGTCTTTAATTTCCACCAATGTTCTCATAATCGAGATCATAATTTGGTGGTGACCCTTTTATTTCCCTTTTCCTCTTATTAAGACTAAATTTTATTAACCTAATTTCTGATGTGGGTTTTATCAAAGGTATTTTCTATTTTCAACCTTTTATTTTCAAAAAATAATTTCAAATTACAAATACGCAATTTATTTAAGGAGGTAATAATGTAACACCCCAAGATTTCATAGTACGTTATTTCTTCAATGTAATTCAATAACTTTCACTACACGCAACACCGAGTTCTAGCGCACCATGACTTACCAAACAAGCCGTTCAAATGCAGTTATGAATAGTATTAACTGAATTTTGAACTTTTTATAATCATTATAATTTTAGAATCCATATTATGAGTTTCTTAGACATAATATAAGAACAAATACATTTTTTTCAGATAAAAGAAGTATTTTTCAAAAAATGCAATTTTACCACCTTTTAATGGCGAAGCCTTTTTAAATCAAATATTTGAAACTTTTATATATTAAATTTGAAAAAATAAAATTCTTCTTTATAATCGGGACATAATAATTTAGTTTCAATAAATTATTGGTGTTTTTCTGAAAACTTTCATATTTGGGTGAATAGTGAAAAATACTTTATTTTAACAGAAAACAACTTTTTTAATCCAAATAATTTATATTGTTAAATTATACATTTTAATGGTATGGAAGTATAAATAGATTATATTTTTACCATTTAATCCAATTATAGTCATTGTAATTAATTTCACTTTGAAATTGGACATAAACAAGTGTCAAACTTTTGATAGTTATTATTTCTTAAAAATACGTCTTTTGGTTTTAATAGCGGGAATTAATTTTAAATTAATAAATTCAAATTTTATGTTTTTAATTTGGTAAAATAGAATTAATTTTGGAATTTGGAATATCAAAATTATCTTAGGGTGAAATTTTGGTACTTTTCTGATAACTTTCATATTTTGATGAATAGTGAAAATTACTAAATTTTAATTAAAAACAACTTTTTTAATCGAAATAATTAATAGTGATAAATTATACATTTTAGTGATTTTAAAGTATAATTATAATATAATTTTACCATTTAATCCAATTTTGGTCATTGGACATAATTTCAAATTTAAACCGGACATAAGAAAGTGTCAATCTTTTGATAGTTATTATTTGTTAAAAACACGCTTTTTTTGTTTCGACAACAGGAATTAATTTTAAATTAATTTCTGCCACTTCTGTATTTTGAATTTAGAAAAATAGATTCCATATTTAGAATAATTAGGTACAAATTGTGTAAATAGGTAACTTTTATTTTAAGACATTTTGAATAATTACTTCGGTAAATATTTTATTTACCATGGTTAAAGGGTAAATCCGGTAAATAAGGGTAAACAATAATATTATAAAAATACTAAATTGCCCTAAAACGTGTCCTAACCCTATTTTTTGATACATGGCCGATCATGGGCATATTGGGGTCGATTTTGGGACCCCATGTAGCCACTTGTAGGTGATAAGTACACTTTATATTAATTAAGTTAAAGTAAATACAAAAATGACATAAGCATATATCTTTTAGAAAACCAATTTTTACTTAGGGTTATATATGTTATATTTTAAACTATAAATATTCATCATAAAGATAAAACGATTTCCTACATAATGGTATTTTATTTATAATTTTAGACATTGAATAATTAAATTTATTAATGACATAATAATGATGCAATATTTTCCTTATTAATGCATGAATCAAAGAATTGGTGTTATAAATGTTAAAATAAATATAATTAGAAAGTTTTGATGCCATACACGAATTTTATTGGTTAATATTACATGTTAGTATTGCTTAAATTAATTTTATTCGAATTAATAAAGTTTTTAAGACTTTAACAAAAATAAATTATTGAATAGTGTCAAAATTGACATAAATGAGTTTTTAAAACAAATATTATATTATTAATTGAAATTCTATTCTTAAAAATCTAAGGTTCGGCCATAAGACTTATATAATGATATTTGTATTATTAATGTACCACTTGGGGGTCACTTGTATGTATATAGTAATTTTATTAACTATATAATATAAAAATATAAAGTGACATGGTAAATGTCAAACTAATTAACTAAGAGTTAAAACTAAAAGATAAGGTTAATATAGTGGCCACAACCTCTCTAAAATCTATTGGTTGAAATTATTTTGACCCATACCTACCTTTTAATTTGAATAATCCACTTTGGATCTATTAGAAACCGAATATGAATTTATTATAAAATAATACTTAAATTTTTTCCTAAAGAGCCCCTCCTCCCCCTTATAAAAGGACACCACTTCTAACCAATTCTTCACACCATCAATCCATTTTGGTTCAGCCAAACTCTTTCCAAATATCCTCTAAACATACCTCAATTAAACCTATAGGCCTTATTTTGATCATAAAGCCAACCTAAGGAGCCCTTTTGATCAAATCAAAAGGAAGAACCCGAAGAAGAGGTAATGATTTCACCACCCTCTTTCAAGTTCTATTCTTCTTCAACTTCTTATTTCTTTGTTATTTATATTCTAAAATAATAACTTCAGTATATTCTATATACTGTGATTTTATTATAAATATGGTATAACCAAATTCATTATTCTATCCATCCCTTGAATGACATGTCACCATACGTGCGTACATACGGCTTATCGTCTCCACGTCGTGGTGTAATTGTTATTCAATACATTATTATTTGGATGGGTATAATAATGATGTTTAATTCATGTAAATAATAAATATATCATGATAATTATTTTTTATATATGATATACCATCCAATTATATTTTATTTTAATATCAAAAGAACGATATTGTCTCTCGTGCGTACGTACAGACTACTGTCTCTACGAATGCGATTAGATTCATTATCCATCGTATCCATTCAAGTATAATTCTCATTTGATGATTGGAAATAATGTTTAAGGACTTGATATCATTCTGGATATGAATAATATACAACCTATCCATAACAAACACGGCTTATGTAACAAAACATATAAAAGAAAACGAGTAATTTCACACCCGAAACGACGATAATACTAAGATATTATTAACAAAGCAATGTTAAAAAGATCATATATGATATCATATTAATGTATATAATTATTTTATAATTTAAAAACAATTATTTCACCATTATATATGAGGTTAAACTACCCTCGACCAAGGAAAGGTACAAGGTAAGGGTTTATTTCACAATCTCTTCATTATCTGAGGTTGTTTATTCGTAATTATCTACTAGGACCTCTTTATCATCCACATCCACGTTTCTTAAAAATGTATTTCAAATCATTATTAATATGGGTTAAAGTAATTTATACCCTTTTTGACTTTTTATAAGATGTTTATAAAGGAATATTTCCGTCGTTTTCCAAACAGGGTCCTTTTTAACCTTTTCGACAGAATTAAGGTAAGAATATCTTTTTTTAACTTATATGGCAGGTGCGACTATTTTCTGCCGTTATAAAATCTTCAAAGCTTCCCTTACAATCTTTTAATAATATTTTCAAATTAAATGTTTTGTTTTATAATTGTATGACTCTTAAATGATTTCAAAATAGAAAGATATATTTCTCTAAAAAGAGTTTTGATTTCATCTATGTCAACATCCTTTAATAGATTTTACGTTTATTTGGAGTTGATTTATTATGATACAAAACTTACATATTGTATTGATGGTTTTGTGATATGTTTGATTATGGATGTGATATTTTTATACCATTCATGGTTTATGGTTAAAGTATTGACATTTTGTATGCTAGTTTTAATACGAATGTTATGATATGTTTAAACCTTTTCATATGAGGAATATATTGGACTTAGTAAGTGATGGGTGGAGCCCTATATAGCTCCTCAATGCATTAGTAGGTCTCATGAGACAACTAGACATGGAATTTTCCAAGGCCCTTTCCTAATTTGATTTATGGTTTTGGCTGAGGCCTTAATCATTTTTAGACGTCTTGACCGAGGCCTTGACAAAATGTTTTAGAATGTCCGGCATTATACATTCCCTCATTATGTAAATAATATTGATGGTTCATGTGGTCATTCGACTAGTAGAATACCCATGATTATATTTTATTATGTCATTATTTACTCAACTCGTATTCTTTCCAGAAAAGTATTCATGTTTATTATTGGTAAAGGCATGTGGTTTCAATTATTTACCATGCTTAATATTTATTTCATTTTCTGTTGTATTACTTACCCTTACGGAGCATTTTAGATCACCCCTTTCTTATGTTTCATTTTCCCAGAATATGAAGAAGTTAGTTATGAGTGACCTACAGGCATAATCTAGGAGGCTTGGATGTTTCTAATGAAATATCTTTATGTTGTATTTCTCTTCAAGATGTAAAGTTAAACTTATGTATGAATCTTGTTTCCAATAATACTAAACAGATCTATCTTTAGAGATTTGATCTTTCTTTTGATCTTTCTTGTGATCATTCCAATGTTATGTAATAATGCACTGACTCTGGGTAACTGGGGTCAAGAAGTTACATCCTTCCCCTCATATCTTTTTACATTTGTTTACTTCCACGGATAAGTGTGGAAGAGTTCATTGTGTGACCTGGTAGTTTATACACACAAAGAACTGTAGAAGAGGTCGTGTGACCTGGACAGTCATGTGCACTGTTGTTTACCCCGATCCAAGGTGTGGATCAAAGTTTATTAATATAAATTTATTGGTGTTATTTCATCACCAAGTGGAGTGGATTAGGTCTTATCTTGAGACTGAACCACTTGTTTTATCCATTGTGTGTTTGAATTTTGTTTTTATCTATTTTACTGTATATTTCAAAAAACACGAGATTTTACTTTGATAGTTAGTCTTGGATAGAAGTTATAATTTTTTTCCTTATTATAATAGCTTCAAAAGTAGTATCAATAACTCATATTAATATTACTGAGAATTAATCAATCTTCTGAGAGGTTATTTGAATAGCCAAACTTTTATAACCATATTACCTTGATTAGTTGGCCTCAATTGATTTTTATTGGGGAAACTTTTTAAGAAAACCTTTTAACAAAAATTTTGAATACATACTCAATTCACCCCCTCTTGAGTACTCTTCTCCAACCAACAAATATATTATTTATTTTACACTAATTATTTTTATTTCATAATATGGTAATGTAGAATGAAAATGATATAAATTATTTATTTATTAATTTAAAATTCCCAAATTTTAAATGGAATAATATATTCATTGAAGTTAGCATGATATTACAAATGATATCTCATGGTAGTAATTCCATATAGATTATAATTTATTTTTTGATTATATCTTCCCATTTTATTACTATTTTAGATCCTATGACTTCATAACAACTTGTTTAACAATATCGTAATGAGACTAAAAATTTCATGGAGGTTTTCATTCTTATTGTTTTTTATCATTATCCAAGGATTACATAAAATTATTTTTATTGGAATTTAGAATTCAAAATGATATAAAATAAGTTCCATTAATGATTTTAAATATTATATTGATGGAAAAGTATAAGGAAAAATTCAAACACTATATGATGTTCTCTATGGTTATTCATTAAGTTATCAAGAAGGATAACTTCAATGTCTATAATTGGATGAATTTTATTATAATAAAAAATCCCATTCCATTATAAAAAAAATTTTCTTTTGATGTAATGGTTTCAATGTATCATAAAAAAATATCATGTTGAGATATATTTGGGATGTGATAGTTATTCAGATTGAAATTTGTAGATGAAATCATTGAAAAAATAATATTACTTCAATGCCATAAGTGGGTACCTCATAGTATGATAAAGGATTATAAATATAATATAAATAAGGGTCATTCATTTCAATAATTAAATCATATATTTCTAAAAATATCTTAATGTAAAATTTGATAAATTTCTTTATGAAATTCAAATCATTCCCATGATTAATATGTCATTATGTGATTTTGGAGAAGGTATACTAATAGAATATCATGTGGATATACCTCTAAGTTTATTTTGAATTCATAATGTGTTTCATGTTACTTTATTAACAAATATATATTTCTGACTCATCTCATTTAATGAGTCCTGAAGTAGTGTAACAAGAGGAGAATTTTTTTCAGATTTTTTATAATATTTTTGACTGTAACATCTAAGAATTTTCTTGTAATTTTTTTTAATTATATGGAATTATTTTGAGACCTTTAATTTTGACAGAAAGTGATTTCGAGTCTTGGAGAGTTCAAAATGGAATTTTGAACATTATTTAAGGTATGTTTAGTAAACATGAAAGCGGGATTTTCTATCTTTTGAACTGGTTATTGGATCGAAAATCTGAGGGCACCGTTGAACTCAGAACACCGGTATTCACCTAGAAATGACTTAACTTCGGCCAAAAAGGTCTGAGTAGAAAAGTTATTTTTGGTAATTTTGGAGAAAAATAATTAAATAATTTAAATGGATTATTTTATATCTTTCTTACCATTTTGTGGTGGACAGCAATGATGTGGTATAGTAACGAGGTGGTGACGAGATGCATTAATGGAGAACTAATAATCGCTCATTTGAAACTACAATGTTGTTTTTATAATGAATCATTAAATGTGGATTATTAAATGTGGCCCATTTAATGGGAATCCTTAATTGATGCAATGATGTTGTGCTTTTATTTCCTTTAATTATTTTTTTCACTTTGGAGATGATGGAATTAAACCTTGGAGACTCTTTGAAAAATCTCTGATCGAAATTCCTCTCCAAAAAATAACGAAGAAGAATTTCAGTGAGACTTCACCGACTTCGATGAACCTTGAAAAACAGAGCTAGAAGTGATGGCATCGATGCTTTGAAACCTTGAGGATGAACATTTCAGCATTGGATATCAATGAGGTAGTGGATTGATTTTTATTTCAAAGTTCTTCCCTTGCTTCATTTTTTAGAAATAAAGAACACGAATCAACTCACGAACAAGTTGATCCGTAATTCGTGCGTTTATACGAGAGGGTGACTTTTGTTGGGGATTTATTTATCTAATATTCAACTTGGAATGAAACTATTAAACTCAATACACAAACCTCCCCCTTGATTTAAACCTCTAATACGTAGGGCCTGAGTTGACATGAAAAAATCCCGAGCACCTCTGCTTGTGCGTTATTGGTGGACACATTCTCAAAGTTTTAGAAATTTGATTCTAGGGCCTAATCCAGGATGGTGACAACCTGAGAGGCTCATAGGCATAGAAAGATCAGAAAACAGACCACCATAGTGACTCTGGTGGCCCACAGAAGGTGTCACTGGCGTGACACCCCCAGCGGTGGTGGCGCCGGCCGGCCCACGTCGGCCGTGTGAAGTGGGCGGTGGCACCCGGTGCTGCAGAAGCAGTGGAGGCGGCTGGCCCTCACCGTCCACACTAGAGGATGGGGGTGTGCCGGGTGTGCCATAGCAGCAGGTGGTCATGGCCAACCAGTCGTGACGGTGGGGATCACGATGCCAGGCAGGCACCGCATGGAGGATGGTGGCCTACATCCAGGCCACCCGGGTGCCAACGATCTGTGGTATGTCAACCGCATTTAGAGGGGCCCCACATCCATGGGGCCAGTAGAGAAAGTAGTATGTGGTGAGTCTACCACGTCTTGGTCGGGCGGATCACCCCGGCTACCTCATGTGGTCGGGCCTCGGGCTGATGGGCCAGACCCACAGCCTAACGGGCTGGTCCCATGGCCCAGAGGGTTGGTCCCTCAGCCCGGCGGGCCTGACCAGCACCAAGAGGGTCGAACCCATGCCCTTCGGGCTGGGTCAGACTAGATCGAGTCATCGGGCGACCCGGTGGGTTGGACCCTTGGCCAAATCGGGTCGGGTCCAGCGAGGCCCATTGGGCATGTCCCATTGTCCATACCGTACTAGGCCAACCTTGACCTGAACCAAGTCAGGTCAAGTTGGTCAATCTTAAATTGGGGTATACAGGACCCTCAAGTTGGGTTGGTCAGGTCGGTCTGACCGGGTCGGTCTGGGCCCCATCACAATCGGCCCCCTAGTTACAAAAATGCATGTATCTTGCAAATCGTGCATCAGATTAACGATCTGTTTGCGGCGTTTGGACCCTATAAATGAGACAGATCTTTTAAAATGATCTATAGTGACTTTCATGGAATTTTAGATGTGATTAAGTGCTTGAGGAGTAGTTCTCCTAGGCACGCTACTTATGGAACCCTATGGTTGGTTGAGATCTGAGGACTGCTGACTTTCAACTCTGGATGACTCAACCATGGACCAGTGAGAAACACTTCTCTATGAATTTTTAGTTCCACACTAGAAAGAACTTATCGGTGACTTTATAGGCCCATGGTACATGATGAGGAGGAGTACCTCAGTTGGCCACGACTAGTGGGAAGCACTTCTCTGTGACTTTGTAGGCCCATGGTATGTGATGGAGAGTTGTACCTAAGCATTCTAAGGTTAGTGGGAAGCACTTCTATGTGACTTTTCATGCCCACTGTACTCATTAGAGGAGGAGTTATCCAGAATATGAGGTGTTCAACGATGATACAGATGATGCTACCATTACTACCCTAGAATATACCTAGTGTGATCTATCTTGTGTTTTGTGATTTACCTTGACAAATTATTGTGTGGTCTTTCATTTTTGTTGTGGGGTCACTACTGAGTACTGTGTTACTCACCCTTGCACAGTCTTTTCCCACACACGTTGTGTCTGGTGCAAATGACCAACGTTTCGACAAGGGTGCTCAGGGAGACGAGACTGACGAACTCTACGATGGTGGTCTTGGTGGCCTAGGACCAGGCGAGGCCCAGTAGGACTGGGCAGACATGACATACTACTTCAGCTTCTAATAGCTTCACTACTCTCATGATCAGTTGGGGTTTTCTGTGGATGGTCATCAGAGTTTCCTTTTCGTACTTGTTGTTTTCTATTTTTTGTTGGGTCTGTATTCTGGCCCACTTACTTTTAGTTTTACTTTCACTCGGCCTTGTTTTAGTTGTACTTGTTTCCCCCTCTTAGTTTTTTGGGATGTGGTTGGGCATATGTGTGCATACAGGTACTCAGGAAATGTCTGCCACTTGCAGGTTGATGCCTTCAGAGCTAGTCACCAACCCCTGGCCTTCAGGAGGTGGGCTTGGGGTAGTCACGGCACGGGCCCCAGGGGACGGGTTGTGAAAATGTGGTATCAGAGGGTGGTAGGTCCTACTATAAAGATCGGGAGTCTGTTATTTGTTTTGGGGGAAACAGTGTTAAGTGTTGCGAGTTCGAATTTCAGATTCGGGGAGTCCAGTGTTGGTACTACGGACATCATATTCATACACTAGGACCTTGAATTATGATTTTCTGCTCAATATATGAATCCATTGGTAGAAAAAGGGTCTCCTTATGGTATTTTGAATAAAATTCATCTCACCAGGTATAACCTTATAACCATGGTACATCTTGATCTATCTCGGGATTCCTCCATGTGGACAACTAGGCAGGATCCCGATACAAGGTCATGAAGACAGCCCGCCTAGTGATGAGGTTTCCGTTCAGGGATCAGTTCTAGAGATGGCCCCACCAGGTGGTGCACTAGTGCTACCACCACCTGATGGTCAACATCTACTTCTGGTGATTCTGGCAGAGGATGTTTATAGTCTCAGTGCCCTACATGATTTTCAGAGATAGAGACCACCCAGATTCAGGGGAGAGATAGATCCTTAGGTCAATGGGGACTAGCTGGAGGTTGTGATGTGGGTATTCCGCTTAGTGAGGACACTACCTGACCGTATGGAAATCTTAGTATCAAGCCTTCTGTAGGGCTTGGTAGGGAGATGGTGGAGCTTGACCACCCAGACGCATGATGAGGCAACCCTCACCTAAGAAAACTTTGAGTAGATTTTCTGGGAGGATTTTTTCTCTGTGACCTTGCAATCTGTGTGCATTTAGGATATTTTTCACCTACATTATGGTAGAATGATGGTGGCTGAGTAATCATCGGGTTCACCGAGCTATCTCTCTACCCTTCAGACATGTTGTGAGACCCTTTATTTAGGGCTTGAGCCCTTGAGCAGGGAATCAGGCGGGAGATCGGAGAATTAGTGTTGTCTCTTAGCATACCTACCCATAATAGGTTTCTAGATAGAGCCTTTATTGTGGGTAGATTTTTCGTGGAGAAGGTGCCGATAGCTAGAGCCTCCAGCAGACCCCATGCGGCAGAGTCTTCGGCAGGCAGCAGATAGCAGACATGGGGACCCAAGCAGGTCAGGTCTTTTAGAGGACGACCCCAGGACTCAGGGTTGGTAGTGCAAGGCTCCCAGACCAGAGGGAGTCAATTAGGAACCATGATTTTCTACTCATGTGGTGGGTAAGGCCACATGGCTTATGACTGCCTGAGCTGTAGTAAATATGACCAACCAATGGTCGAGGGGACACTAAGACAGCGGCAGCTGTTCGAGCAAGGAGGTCTGCAGGGTAGTGGACATGGTAGGGGAGTAGGTTGATTATCTGGCGGTGGGCAGTGGTTTGAGGTGTTACCGCCACCACCTCGGCCTCAGGGAGCAGTCAGATAGGGGCGAGCACAGCTTCAGGCAGCAGAGGCTTATGACCATGGCGCTCTAGAGATGATTTTAGGTACGATCTGTGTCTTCTCCACCCTAGATATAGTTCTTACAAACATAGGTTCTAGTCACTCCTTCCTTTCCATAGCTATTTTTTGGATCTCAGAGATTCTGGTGGAACCATTGGCTCGATACGTATGGCTAGAGACTCCTACGGGAGGGGATTCGACAATTACACACTAGTGTTGGCAGTGTGAGCTTATTCCAGGAGGTGAGAGATTCGGTTGGGATCTCCTAGTAGTGATGTTGAGGCCTTAAAATTTCATCCTGAGTATAGACTGGTTATCTATAGTCCATACTCATATCGACTATTTTAAGCGTACAATATGTTGTTTCCACGAATATGGGACTAGGTTTTCCTTCAATGACAAGAAGGAAACCCTTATAGAATAGTATGGACTTTCTCAGAGGAGGGTGCAACTGATCACTCACCAGTTGTCTAGCCTCACCCTCGGTGCAGTGGAAGAGAGGATTCAATGATTTCCTATAGTGGTGGATGAATACGATGGTGTTTTTCCTAAGGATGTTCCGGGACAACCTCCTTACAGGGAGGTAGAGTTCTGCATCGACCTATACCCCAGGATGACACTGATATCCACACCGGCATATCAGATGACTCCCGTAAAGCTTCGGGAGCTGAGGGTACATCTAGAGGACTTGCAGGAGAAGGGGTTATTAAGGACTAGCATTTCTCCATGGGAATTCATGGTTCTTTTTTCCAAGAAGGAATACGGGAGTTTGAGGTTGTTCGTGGACTTCCGGCACCTGAACCAGGCGACCATGAAGAACAAGTATCTACTATCAAGAATCAATAACCTATTTGACTAGCTAAAAGGGGCGAAGTGGTTCTCAAAAATAGACCTTAGATTAGGCTATCACCAACTTCAGGTACAGGATGTGGATGTACCGAAGACAACCTTCAGCTGACGGTATGACCACTATGAGTTTCTAATGATTACTTTCAACATGAACAACACCCTATAAGTGTTAATGGGCCTCATGAATAGGATCTTATAGCCTTAACTTGACTGGTTCATCATGGTATTCATTGATGATATCTTGGTGTACTTGGTGTCAGAAGAGGAGCATGCTACACACCTGTGGATAGTCCTGGATACACTCCGAGAACACTTGCATTATGGTAATCTCTATAAGTGTCAGTTTTGGATTCAATAAGTCCACTTTCTAGGACCCATCATCTCGAAGGCTGTATTTTTTTGTGGATCTAGTGAAGATAGTGGATTTTCTTGCTTGGGAGCCGCCCATGAGTGTAACTGAGGTTCAGAGATTCTTGGGGTAGGCTGGTTACAATCTGATGTTCGTACCCAACTTTTCCATGGTGACAGTACCCTTATTGGAATTAACCTAGAAGGGACAGCCCTTTGTGTGGATGGAGAAATTTAAGTAGAGTTTCTAGGAGCTGAGGCAGAGGCTGACTAGTTCCTCCATCTTGAGAATACCAGATGAGGGTGTTGGTTATTTATTTTACTGCGACTCATCAGGGACCAGACTGGGTTGTGTTCTGATGTAGGAGTGGGCAGTAATCGCTTATGACTCACGACAGTTGAGATAGCATTAGTAGAACTATGTGACCCATGACCAGGAGTTAGCAGTATTGGTATTTTCCTTGAATATGTGGTGGAACTACTTGATGGGTGAATGGTTTACCATTTACCCTAACCACAAGAGTATCAGGTATATCTTCTCCTAGAAGGACCTGAACCTGAGGTAGTGGAGATTTCTATAGTTCCACAAGGAATATGACATTGAGATAGTTTATAGTCTGGGAAAGGGTAATGTGGTGGCATACGTGCTTAGTAGGAGGACTGGGTTTCATCTACAGACTGAGGTGATGGAGTAGTTAGCCGCGATGTAGATATCCTTCATGGATGATGGTGAAGGTTCTTACCTTTAGTAGATGACTGTTACCCCCCCCCCCACACTCTTATAATGAATCGGGGAGGCATAGTTGGTGTATGTTGACTGAGAGTCTCAAATTTCTTAGTCATCCTCAGGATGGGCTCCTAATAGATTTTCGATAGGTGGGGAGAACGTCATCATTTTTAGAGGCTGCACCTTATTACCAATGGTGTTTCGGGATCAGTTGTTGGTGGAGTTTCATACATCCCCTTTGGTGGTACATTATGGAGTGGAGAAGATGTACCAAGACCTATGACATTAGTACTGGTGTCCAGGGATGATGAAAGTAGTGGCCGAGTTTGTTTCACGATGCCTCACTTGTCAGTAAGTGAAGTCTGAGCATCAGGTTCCAGCAGGCTTAGCCCAGCCACTCAAGGTACCATAGTGGAAAAGGGATGGTATCTCGATGGACTTTGTGATAGGGTTACCACATACATCTAGGGGGCATGATTCCATTTGGGTGATCATTGATCGACTCACCAAGTCGGCTTACTTTCTACCCATCTGAGAGCAGGGACCGATAGAAGGCTTGGGACGCCTCTATGTCTAGAAGATTTTGTGGCTCCATAGGGTGCCTTCTAATATCGTCTCATATCATGAAATTCTCTTTACATCATGGATGTGGAAGGGATTATAGGAGTTGGTCGGGATGCATTTATGATTGAGCATAGCTTTTCACCCCCAGACAGATGGTCAGACAGAGCAGACCATACAAACCTTGGAGGACAAGCTTCGTACTTATGTCCTATACTTTGGTTGTAGTTGGGAGGACCACCTTCCACTGGTGGGGTTTTCATACAACAACAGATATCACTCCACCATTGGCATGGCACCATTTGAGGCCTTGTACGGGTGGCCTTGAAAATCACCCATATGCTATATAGACCCAGGGGATTCAACACACATGGGTCCAAAGTTGGTATAGACTACCACTGAGAAGGTGAAGATCATCTAGGAGCAGATGAGGACTGTACAGAGCAGGCAGAAATCTTATGTTGACTCGAGATGAAGACCCTTGGAGTTTGAGGAGGGAGATCATAAATTCCTTCAGGTCTCACCCTGACAAGCATTACTAAGATTTGGTCGGGGCAGTAAACTATCTTTTAGGTTCATCAGACCATTTCATATCTTGAGAAGATTTGGAGAGGTGCCATACCACCTAGCTCTTCCCTCGCAAATGCACTGGATGCATGATGTTTTCCATGTTTCGTAAATGAGTAGGTACGTTCATGATCCATCAAATATCATCAACTGTGGAGAGATGGGCATTACCGATGAGGAGATGTTTGTAGAGTTCACAAGGGGGATAGAGTATCGACAGAAGTGGGTCCAATGTGGGTGGTTGATTCCTCTAGTGCGCATCTGATGGTAGCACAGAAATATCTAGGAGAGAACATGCGAGCGGGAGGCTCAGATTCATGCTCAGTACCCCCATATTTTTATTTAGTAGTTTTTTTGTCTTTCGGGGACATAAATCCCTAAGGTGGGGAGAATGAAATGTCTCGAAATTTTCTGTGTAATGTTTTTAATTATATGGAATTATTTGGAGATCGCAAAATTCAATGGCACCTGATTCCGAGGCCCAAATAGTACAGAACGGAATTATAAACTTTTTAAGGTACATTCAGTAAATGTGCGAGCAGGATTTTCTATCTTTTGAACCGGTGCTCGGATCAAAAATATGAGGGCACCGTTGAACTCAGAACACTAAAATTCACCTAGAAATGACTTAACTTCAGCTAGAAATGGCTGAGTAGAAAAGTTATTTTTGGGAAATTTCAAGAAAAAATATATAATAAATTAAAGAAATTATTTTATTTATTTCTCACCATTGGGTGGCAGACAGCGACACTGCAGTGCAATGACGAGGCGGAGATGAGGCGTATTAATGGAGAACCAATAATGGCTCATTTGAAACCATGAAATTGTTTTTATAATGACTCATTAAATTTTTCCCATTTAATGAGCATCATTAATTGATGCAAAAACATTGTGATTTTATTTACTTTAATTATTTTTGGCATGTTGGAGATAATGGAATTAAACCTTGGTGACTCTTTGATGAATCTCCAATAGAAATTCCTCTCCAACAAAGAACGACAAATAACACCGGCGAGACTTCACCGACTTTGACGAACCTCGAAGAACGGATCTAGAAGTGATAGAATCGACACCTTGAAACCTCAAGGATGAACGCATCGGCATCAAACGTCAATAAGGTAGGGGTTTGATTTTTATTTCAAAGTCCTTCCCTGCTCTTATTTTTCTAGAAACGATTAACACATATCAACTCACAAACAAGTTGATTTGTGATTCATGTGTTTATGTGGGAGGGTGACTTTTGTTATGGATATATTTATCTGGGATTCAACTTTTCTTGAAATGATTACACTCAATCCCCCAACCTCCACCTTGATTTAAACCACTAACATGGAGGTCCCAGTCCAACACGAACAAGGCCTGAGCACCTACGATCATGCGTTCTTGGTGTACACATTCTCGAAGTGGGAGAAATTTGATTTTGGGGCCTGAGCAGGGATGGTGATGACCCGAGAGGCCCGTAGGTGCAGACAGATTAGAAAACGGACCACTGGAGCAACTCTGGTGGCCCGCGGAAGGTTACACTGGTGCGACACAACCCATCCAGTGGTGGCGACCGGCCCATGCCGGCAGTGTGAAGGGGGCAGCTCCACCCGGCATAGTGGCAGAAGCAGAGGTGGCCGGACCTCGACGGTCACGGCGGTGTGGATCATGGTGCTAGGCTGGCATTATGTGGAGGAAGGTGGCCCGCGTCTTGGCCACCCGGGTGCCAGCGAGCCACAGTCTATCAACCGCAGGTAGAGGGGCCCCACACCTTTAGGCATAGTGAAGCAGGTGGGACATGGCGTGGCTGTCGTGTCCCATTCAGGAATCACACCCCAGCCATCTCATGCGGTCGGGCCTCAGGTCGGTGGTTCGCGCCCCAACTAGCGGTCCAGACCCGTAGCCCAGCGGGCCGGTCCCATGGCCTAGTGGGTTGGACCCGCAGCCAGTGGGCCAGACCCATGTTCGCAGGCTTGACCCGTGCCCTTTGGGTCGGGCTAGACTTGACCGGGTCACTGGGTGACCTGACGGGATGGACCCTCATCCAAACCGGGCCAAGTCCAGTGAGGCCCATTGGCCAGACCAGACTAGACCGACCCAGACCCGAACCGGATCAGGTCAAGTCGATCGATCTTAAACTGGGGTATACAGGACCCCTAGGCCGGGTTGGTAGGGTCGGTCCAACCGTGTCGGACTGGGCCTTGTCTCAACCAGTCCCCTAATTACTAAAATGCTCGTATCTTACAAACCACACATCTGATTGATGATTCATTTGCGGCGTTGGTACCCTCTCAATGGGAAGAATCTTTTGTCATGATCTATGGGGGCTTTAGTGGAAGTTGAGATGTTATGAAGGGATTGAGGAGTGTTTATCCCAGGTATACCATGTACAGACCCCTGCGGTTGGCTGATACTTAAGGGTTGCTGACTTTCGAATATGGATGACTCGACCATGGCCCAGTGGGAAACATTTAGTTTTGACTTTCCAAGACCACAGTAGGAAGCACTTCTCTGTGACTTTGCAGGCCCATAGTACGCGACAAGGATGAGTGCCTCAATAGGCCAGGAATAGTGGGAAGCACTTCTCAATGACTTTATAGGACCATAGTATGCCATGGAGATGTGTACCTAAGTAGTCCAATGTTAGTGGGAAGCACTTCTTCATGACTTGGTAGGCCAACTGTACTCGTTAGAGGAGGATTTCTCCAGCAGTCGAGGTGTTCGATGATGAGACTGATGATTATACTGTTACTACCCTAGAATATACATGGTGTGAGTTGTCTTATGTTTCATGATTTACCTTGAGGAATTTTTGTGTGGTCTTTCCATTTTTTGGGGGTTCCTACTGAGTACTCTATTACTCACCCATGCACGGGCTTTGCCTACACATATTGTGTCAGGTGCATATGATCGACATTTTGACAGGGGTGCTCAGGGAGATGGGACTGACGGACTCTATGACGATGGACTTGGTGGCCTAAGACTAGGCAGGGCCTAGTAAGACTGGGTGGACAGGACATACTACTTCGGCATCTAGTAGATTCACTACTCTCATGATCAGGTGGGGGTTTCTGTGGATGGAAATCAGAGTTTCTTTTTTGTACTTGTTGTTTTTAGTCCTTTTTTGGGTTTGTATTATGCCCACTTACTTTCAGTTGTACTTACACTTAGCCTTGTTTTAGTGGTACATGTTTCCCCCTCTCAGTGTATTGGGATATGGTTGGGTGTGTGTGTGCATACAGGTACTCAGGCAAATGTCTCTCACTTGCAGGTTAATTCCTTCAACACTAGTTGCCAGCCCCTAGCATTTGGGAGGCAGGCTTGGGGTAGTCACGGCACGGGCCCCGGGGTACGGGTTGTGACAGTGACCCTAAGTAGAAAATGTTTTGGAATAAGTAAAATTTTCATATTAATGTGTTAGGGAAAAAATATATGGTTTAAGAATAAACCTTATAACCAAAATTAGTTAAGAAAGAAAAGCATCCATATTTTTTTACCGAGTAAAAAAATTAAATATAATTTTTTTGTAATATTGGGAGAATTAAGTATCCAAATATTTTTTAATGATATATTTATATTTTGGATTTCTAATATATATTATTGAATTCTTAATTATGAATGTATACATAAAAATATTAATTTAATATCAAAAAAATTAATTCAATAAAAGGTTAGTTAACATTCCTTATTTTAATTTATTTATTAGAAAATTTTTTATATAAGGATGTTTATATTATTTTAAAAAAAATTGAATGAAATGTAATATTTTAAATATCATATAAATATAATATGGGGTAATTTTATGTAATATTATTATCTTTGGTTTAAAATGAAATATTTTTTACTCTAAGAAATATATATATATTCATAAAATTTCAATTTATTCTGTTTTTTATTTTAAAAGATAATATTTCATATGGAATAAGTATTAATTAATAAAATTAATTTTTTAATTTTAATCATTGAATAAAAAATATATAAACATTACTTTGATTAAAATTTATAAGAATATGTTATGATAGTTATAAATAAATATGATGTATAATTATTTTTTGGATAAAATTTCTGGTAAAAGATTATACATGATACCTTTATTATTACATATTTTTTTATTTTAAATAGTTTATTTGTACATTCAATATTCTAATTAAACATTGTTATATATAAATTGATACAATTGATTACAAATTCTTTTTGAATTTAATAGTTTGAAATCAATTTAAATTATATAAATATTAATTATAAAATATCGATAATTAATTATAAAAATTTAAAAATATATTTAATATGTTAGAATATTAAATATATTAAACATTTAAAGGGTAAATATATAAATTACATTTGATTAGATGTATAAATACTTATTAATTTAAAATATTTATTACCCAATATAGGAAAAGTATTAATGGTGAATTTTTTGTTTTATTTTTAGTGGATTAGTATCTAGTCAATTTTATGGGATCAATATAATGATAAATAGTTGATATAAATATTATAAATTGAATTAATAATAATCTATATAATTTTAAACTCATATTAAAAGAATAACTATTAAATTTTTTATAAATCTGTTTTTTTATAATTATTTACAAATTAATGAAAAATATAAAAATTAAACTTGATTCTTATTTAGATACATAATTATCTACCGTATATACACTTTTCAGTTTTTGAGCTATGAAATATTTAAAATTTTAATTTAGGACTCTTATAAAATGAATATTTTCTCAAACACCCAAAAATACTGTATATAAATTGAAATTTTAATCTCTCTTCTGAGCCCATTCCTTCATTACAGAATTTTCTATCTGTTTATATCTATTTATACAATAAATTTTCTCTAAATTAATTTCCTAGATTATTTTAATGACATTTAAGAAAATTAATCAATGTAGTTTCATTAAAGTCTGTAACAGGTATGATTTACCATTCTTTTTTAATGAAATAGATCATTTCAGTTTTATATTTCATAATTTTATACTATATTTTTAACATTAATGATTTAAAAAAATTAGTTTTATTATTTTATTTTTAATTATAAACTTATAAAACACACTTACACAAACTCTATTATACCAATCTTTTAATTCATCTTCATGTTCACTTATAATATTAATTCAATTAATTTCATTTTAATCAACTTTTCGGAAAGATATACCATTATTTTACTGTTAATTAATTTTAATTTACCATTATATAAAATAAAATGGATATTATAGATATTCATAGTGGTTTATATATTCTTATATAACTATATATAATATTGGGATTAATATGTCTCAAATTAGTAATTTGAATATATTTTTTATTTTAAATTCTTTGTCTTTTTTATTGACTTAATTTTCGGGGATGTTAAGTAACTCTCCATGGTGGAGCTTTTCATTTATATGTTTATATGTTCATCCTGTCTTAGTATCATCCCATCAAAAAAATACATATACTTAAATATTTGTTTATCATTATAAACATAAAATATCAAAAATTCATAATTTAGTATAAACCATATAGAGGTAATTAAATTTATAAAATAAATTTTAAAATATAAAAATGATAATGAAAATTTATAATATATTTTAAAATTTTCTAATGTTTTATTTAACTATAATGGGGTTATAATTACAAATTTAATTTTGAAGTAATTCTTAACTGATATGGATATCAAAAAAAAATATTTACATAGTACATCAAATTTTATTGAAATATGATATTAAATTAATTAAATAAAAATATAAAATTTGATAATAACATTATTTAATATTTATAATAATGAATAAAATATATATATATAGGAAATATCAAATATGTTTTTTGGGAATGTTTTATGGGGTTTTTTTTAAACATTTACTTAATATATTTAGATACAATTCTATCAAATATACGTCAAATGTTTTATATGAATTCTTTTCTCATATTACAATTGAAATTAATCAATATTATATATAAAAGTTTTATATTCCTATTAATAGGTAATTTTTTAACCCTTTTTAGTTGAATCGTTGTGGTAAAAATTAAAATTTCTACTTATTATTTGATGATTCAATCAAATATAAGTTTTAATTTTGATATAGTACCTGTACATTATAGATTATGATAGGTTGTCCTGGGATATTTACTTTAAACTCATTGGGTAATATTTTATTCACATGAAATTTATGTTGTAATTAAATATATTGGGTATTTCATCATGGGTGATTATTAGTGATTACAATTAATATGAATATAATGTCCCAAGAAATGATCATGATTATTCTATTGCTTTCATTCTCTCTAAAAATATATTTGTTGAATTATATTTAATAAAATATTTTTTTATCATATATACTATATAAAATAAATTTAATATCATGTAGAATTATATAAATTAAAATGTAGTACTGATGGACGGAATTTTTAGTGTTGGCTAAATAGAATTTGATATCATTTACAATCTCTTGGGATTAAATTTTATATGGTAGCAGATCATTGAATTCATGTTAGTACCTCTATCTAATTTTTAATTATGTAAATTGATAAAAACGTTATTTAAGATGATGAAAATTCATTGATTTCATTATTTATAGTGTTTTATTACTAGATAGATATGAAAGGGAAGAACTGTACACTATAAAAATAAAATTTTGGGCATGCTTACTAGTATTAACAATGTTGAATGTGATGTGGAAGAGAAAAAATTGTATATTCTTTAAAATAGATTTTATGACCTTAACATGGGTTCATGTAATAATTTGAATCTATTCTTCATTGTCATATTGATGTGGTTGGAACTATTCACTGAATTCATCGTGATGTGAAAGGTTATGATATAATTAATAATACTATATAAATATTCACAATAATTTTCAATATAAATGTTTCATCGCATCATGAATTAAATCATGGGGATTTATATCTTAATGATATACAATGTATACTATCCTTATTCAAAATGCAAGTGGATCTAAAAAGATCTTTTGAACATTCATCTAATGAAATAACCTTTTATATAGTAGTGAAGTAAAGATTTATGAATGTTGATGTTGAAAAAAAAATAGTGATGATTTCTTTTCACATATTGATTTCAGATTTAAGATAACAAAATAAATATTTTATGTTAAGTAACATTTAGATTTATTTTATTATAAACATCAAAATCATTGTTATTATGATTCTAAAAAAAGTATTCATAAATTGGTTGGTTAATTGTAATTCATAAAAAAAAATTATGTTGTTCCCCAGAAATAATTATATCATATAAATAGAAATAAAATTAAAATACAGATAATGTTTCATGTAATCATAGGGTAAGTATATGTATTAGAATACCCCTTAAATGTAATTGACATTAAGTTTATCACAATAATAGAAGACGATATACTATCCTTTGGGGAGAAATATGAGGATGAAATGGGATGGGATGATAAAAAAAGGGAGTTAATGGTCTCAAGGATGAATTATAAGTGGATTTGAGGATATTGATAAAAAATAAAGAATAACAATAATATTTTTGGATTATTAAGTGAATGATCATGTTATGTTTATTTTTTTTAATAAAAGTTGATCGTCAAGTGTAATTTGTTGAAGAATTTGGATGTCTTAAAATGAAACTAAAATAACAAGTGAACTACATGTAACAATTTGAATAAGTTACTAAGATAATTAATGATAATAATACATCAATCAATGAGAATTAAAATAATATTCAAAAATATGAAAAATGAAGTTGAATATTTGAAAGTGAATCTTAGTTCCAAAATAAAAATTTATAGATAAATTAAGATTCTAAATTTAGGAATTTTTACCAAATAAGTGTTAAAGTAATGAGATGATCATGTCATTAAAACATTAACATAAATTTAATGTTCCAAAATATCTAATTTCATGGGTAAAATAGGTATTTTATGTGATTAATATATGTAAAAAATAAATATATAAAATGTAATGTTTAAAGGGAAGAAGATTAAGGGAGAATACTCTCAAAAATTGAGAAATTATAATCATTCAAGGAGTTCTAAAAAATAATATGGTATGTTTATAGATTGAATCAATGTTACATTTGAACTAATTATGTGTTAATTATAGGGTTATATAATCCACACATTGTCTTTTTATTGAGAAATATAATGTTACTTCAGTGGAGAATAAATTTGAGGTACCGAATGGAGAATTAAAGTGAATCATTCATATTGGTATATAAAAAAATTATATGGATATTGATTCACATTTTATAACATTGATAATAAATATATTAATTATATGAAAATTAGCGAAATATTTTCCTATAGAAGTAAATAAATATTAGATATAAATAAATCTAATTCCATTCTATTGAGAAACATATATTTCCATCTAGAGGGCTGAAATATTAAATAAAAGCTTATTTTGATTAAAATCAGTATAAACCGACCTCTATCTCATCTTGTTGTAGAGTTTCATGTAATTATAATAAGATTATGATAAGGTATAAATTTATTCATTATGAAATATATTAAAATATATAATAAAATATAAAAATTTTATTCTTGATAGTGGTTCCCCAACCAACATTATTTGTAACATGAATTTTATGTATAATTTCAATGGATGATTTGATATAAATTCTATGTATGAAAAGGATTAAGATATAAAAAACAAAGGTGGTGGTAAGACTCACCTAGATAGATATAAATTTAATAATAATTATTTCATATGTGTTGATTTCTTTTAACAAATGTATTTATGTTTTAGTCTGTTTTGTAGCTCTAGAATGATTATTATATTTAAATGAAAAGGTATGAGAATCAAAGGGAAGCATATACATTTTTAACCAATGATTGTGATGAAATAGTCACCTTTATAAGGTAGATTTTTTATAGATTACTTGTCTCCTTAAATTAGAGGAGGATAATAGTTTATATCACTAGAGTATTGGTAAAATTCATCATATGCATATAAATAAATCTTAAAAGATGAATGGTTTTGTTTTCATACCCTCACATGATAATAAAATAGAATATATTTATGATTAATTCCTAAAAATAATGATGGTAAGAACCCCATACCATTAATTGAATAGGAAAGAAAAAAAATTTAAAATATGATCTGCACATATGTATAAGGTTAAATCATTCATGATGGAAATTATAGTGACAAATAAATCATTTTGTCTATTAATGACTATACCGGGATGAGTATTAAAATGTGTTTAGTCTAGGAGATAATTGATGGTGTGTATCCAACGGTTTCAAATAAAATTTTATAATTAATTAGATATAATAATGAAGATCCTATGGTATGATAATGGAACTTTATACACATCCTTTGGTGTATTAAATCATCTATAGAATCATGGAATAATGTTTGAGGTGTTAGTGGTATGGACACCTCAACAAAAAATAGTAATAAAAAGAAGTAATATTATGATAAATAACATGGAAAAGTATTTTATTGATTTCAAGTTTTATCTATTGGTACTATTTGAATGAAGTTATTCATTTTGTTGTGGAAACTCATAATACGGTGTCACTTAGGCCCATAGAATAGCTGAAGTTAGATTAAATGTGGCATGGTTAAAAACCCATATTAAAACATTTAAATTATTCAGTTTCAAAGCATTCATTCAAAATTAATGTATTAATTAATGATGAAATAATGACATAGTAGATAAAAAAAATTATGATACTCACCATTGTGTAATGATTAAAAATGTTACTAAGAAAGGATAAACCATATAGTTGAATGTAATGATGTAAATGTTGTTGAATATGAATCTAAAGTGAATTAAGGACATTTTTCACAAAATATTTTATTATATAAGAAAAATAGATAATTTTCTATTCATAATAATATCATTTTCCCTCAGTCAATAAATATTCTGAAGATGAATCAGATAAATACATTGATGATTATTATAGTCTTTTAATTACATAAAAATTATGTTGTTTGGTTAGAATTTATGAAGAAACATTATTTGAGATAAATATGAACCAATGTAGATGTATATAATGAGAATAATTGAGAACAATTATCAATGGTTCAACCAACATCACTTAAATAAGTAATAATTGATCGATCATGGGTGGAATCCATGAGTGAAGAGTTGGAAGAAATTGGTATGAATCCAACTATAGAATTTAATAATACATCTAAATATCACAATGTGATTAGCAGAAAATAGATATTAAAAAAATAATCTTGACGAGCATGGAAGAGTGATATTAAATAAATTAATGTTGGTTTTTAATGGATATATACTAGTTGAAGGATTTGATATTGAGTAATTAATTTATCCATTTGAAACAATAATAAAAATATGACTCTTCCTAGAAGTTTATATTCAAATAAAGCTTGGATTTTTTCAAATAGACATGGAGAAATATTTATAAATTTAGACTTCAATGAAGAGGTGTATATTAAACATTTCATATGATTTCATACTGAAAATTATTATTTTATGTTATATATATATTACTGAAATAATTTATAGTTTTCAGAAATCACATCATTCTTAGTATGCATGGTTGGGATCTTAGATGTTAAAATTAGTGTTCAAGGGAGTTAAGCATGATCACAAAATCTATGTGAATTTGTAATATAAAAATAATTTTGTGGTGATGATATATATAGATAACATTATATTTATAGGTGATAAATAAAATTATATTTATACATTAGAATACATGTTATGACCATGAAATTGTATATTTTTTTATAAAAATATGTGTAATTAAAAAACCTGACATTGTATCCTTCTATAAATAAATGGATGAATATTTTTCCATTTCCTAGAATTTTATATGGTCAATGTGGATGAAATGATATTTGGAATACATTAGAGAATTGGAAATATAATATATTTTAATAAAGTGTGAAAACAATAGTTCCATTGAGTTAATGAAGAATATGGCATAACACTCTCACATGAAGAATATTGATATATGTTACCACGTTATATATATTAAGGTAGAGAAAATATAATGAAATTATTGTTTGTTGTATCTTAAAATAAGTTAAATATAAAATTACTAAACCATTGGATTCATATGTGTTTGAAAACATAATGATGAATTTCATAGTTCAACCAAACTCTTCAACCTATAGAGGTTCGATATCCAATCATCAAATTATATATAAATCTTCATTTTAATATAATTTATTATTTTAAAATTTATCTCTTATAGGTTGAAAAATGATTTGGGAGATTAAATCTCATGAGGAATTATAAAATTCAGGCCACATTATAGAAATTAACACTTTCTCCTGTTTCCAACCATGACCACTCTCTCGTGTATACTTATTGACGTTGATAATAACTATGTACATATTTTATTTATAAATTATGTGTTTTTAAATGAATGATATAGATCATATTTGTAATAGTTTAATTTGTTTAAATTTTATTTACAATTCCAATGATTATAATTAGTGGATAATATATGGAATGATTGCATATGGAGTAAATACAATGGATAGAAAAATAATATATAGGGTAGAATTTTGAAACCACGTGCTATAATTTTTTTTCAATTATAAGTTAATGTGATGTGATTTGAGGGATTTTCATATATGAAATTATTTTTTGGGATTAGTTTAATGGATATATATTATGGTATTTCTAGTAGTTATAATTAATGATTCCATGAGAAAAAATATCACATAATGAGTGGAGTTATCTAGGAAATTTGAAAAGTATTGTATTACACCCTGCATATATAAAATAACTAGGATAGAAGTGGAAAAACAAAAGTTTTTTACATTATAAAATTTTTTATAAACATTACCATAGTGTGAAATTTTAGTCACATTATAGAGACTTTGGTGAATTTCAATGGTATTGTCTATTTGAGGATCCCACATTGTGGAAAAAATGAATGATGCAACTAGAATAGAGAAGTTAAATATTAAATATTGTATAATTACATGATAAAATGGTAACATTGTTACTAATATATCTATTATAGTATTTTATGCAATAAAAAATGAAGGAAGGTAATTATTGTTATGATTTGAAATCTTTTGAAATAAAATTATGGTTATACCATGAATATCTATGTTATAATGAGATTCTTCTAGAATATGAATAAAAATGAATATGTGACAATATTTTATTATTAAGATTATAACTTCCATGTAATGATAGTTATAATTCAAATAATTTTAATTGATTTAATTACTTCTCTTTTTCATTATAGTTGGATAGTTTTTTGTTCATCTAGGAACTACCTATTTTAATATTAATGGTGGAGGTTATTTTGGTAATGATCCAATGGTGGTATTTTATGTGGATTATGTTAGATTTTATTTTTATTTTAATAATTTCTTTAAAAGTTCTCTATATTGACTAAAACATGATGCATTGAAGGATAAATTTGATATCCATAGAAATTAGAGTTATAGAGAATATTTGGTTTAAGTATGTTTATTATACATGGTGATTTGTTTTTTGAATATAAACATTTAGAAAGTGGATTGATATTAAATTAAATTACATATGAGATTATTCATTGAAGTGTCATTCTATGAATATCAGTGAGGATATTTATGTAAATATTATATCATCAAGGATAAAATCCCTTTTTATTGTTATAGCTATATTTTCTATCTTTGTGAGTTTAACAAACATAACAAAATTATCTTTTATATAACCCTCATGAATGGTAGTGATTAGAACGGAATAATTGTATATGTACCATTGATATTAATTTAAATTATTATAAATATTGTAATCACCAACCATTTGTGTAGTGATTACTAGGCATATCAATGCATCATTGATATGCTCTCCTTGGATATAGAGAATTACAGGTGAAGTAAAGTCCTTATGTTTATTCATATTTATATTTAAATATTTGATTATTTTAATGTGAGTGATCACCATAACATATTGAAGTTAACATTGTAATTTTTACGAAGATATCAAATAAAAATTATTTACAAATAAAATTTTTTGTTACAGAAATCCATCCCCCGTCATAGGGTGTATTGTGGGGCCACATGTTATAATAAAGAGTATTCTTGAATAAAAGTATAGAAGTGATATGGTGATGATTAATTTAGGATATTTCAAAAATGATTAATATTTCAATATTAGTTATCTATTATTATATTATAGCGCCACTATATTTTTAGACATGGATATTACATATATTTAAATTAATATTCAATAAATTACAAAAAAACACCAGATGACCGTAATTGTTTAGTTCCTTTAGAGACTATTTACACAATATTTTAATTTTATTAAATATAATCAATATATCCAATAAATTACACCCTCTTTAGTAATATTTACATATATACTATACTTAAAACATTTATTCAAATCCTATGGAAATAAAACATAAGAAAGGGTGATCTACGATGCTCGTCATGGTTTTTTTTTGCCCGAAGGCCTTCATTTTTTATTCATTTTTGATAATACATCTTTCAAGGGGTGATGTGGAACCCTTACAAGCCCTGTAGGTGTAAGTATTGCCTGGCCCATAGGCCTTAGAGGAATTCGTTGCCTGTAGGCTTCAAACATTACATACAACCCAGACTAACTACTTGGAACTACTCCTCCCCAGTATCTTCATCGTGAAATAAGATATCCACCTTCACATGAATATTCATATAGGCTTTTCCATGCATGTATAGGCTTGTCCTGATGGCAGGTTTCATACCCTCTCATTATTTCATTCCATTTAGCTTCTTCTGTGGTGAAAGATCCTTGCTCATCCTCATTATGGAGCTTGTTCCTTATAGGGTGACTAGTTTGCATCTACAAATAAGGTGGCCCAAAGGCCTTAAGGTTGCCCGAAGACCTTGAGGTGGCCCGAAGGCCTTACTGAACCAAAGGTCGGGGTGTCCTGAAGGCCTTAAAAGACTCGGAGACCAAATCGGTGGCCCAATGGCCCAAACGGGGGAATAATCCCATCTACTAAAGTGCCAAATAGTACCAACTACAACACCTAATACAGTCCCTTCTTGGACATCATAATTTGATAAATACATTAAGTAATTTCGGTTTAACCCTAATTCTTGTCTTTTCTATCTCATGATATATAAATCATTAACCAATTCCTTATTGGGTGATATAGGTCCAACCTATGGAATAATAAAAACTGTATTTTTGTCTTCCATGAGATCATAAAAAAATCATCATATGAAACACCATGAAAAAAAATTGCTCTCATAAACCATTTATAATATCCAAACCTGTGGAAAATTATTGGTTTCATAATCATTTCCTCAATTCATGATATCGTAACTTGTGGAAAAAGAAGCGGGTTTCCTAATAATTATATCATGGCATAGCCCATAGAATATAAATAGGTTCCATAATCATCTTTTCATTATATAAAAATCATATAATAAATAGTATTTTAATCCTTGGTTCATATAAATATAAATTAATAATTTATATAAAAGGATATCATCTTTGATGAAGAATTTTTTTTAAACATATATCACATGGAATTTTACTTTAGGAAGATAACCTTTCCACATTGAAAACATTTTTTAAAACAGAAATATTTTTTAAAATAATTTCCTTTTAAAATAAAAAAGAAAACTTATATATGATTCTTAAAAATAATTTAAAATATTTATCGAGGAAAATTTTCTTTTCACTTTGGAAAACAATTTTTAAATCATTTTCAAAATCATTTTTTTAAATTTGATATCATTTATTTGAAATTAAGAAATTTAATAGATATTAAGGGATTTTTTTAAAAGTACCAATATGAATTGTAAGAGAATATCAAAATCATTGATTTTTCATTAAATAAATAAATATTATTCATGCATTTCTTGTTAAAATAAAATATTCCTTTTCACATTTATAATAATATCTAAATGAGATGTTTTTGGGAAACGACATGAGGATACCATTCAATATAATTTGTAAAAATTAAAACATGGGTAAAATTTATTTTCTAAATCATATTAATTGTTTCATAAACATTTTTTAAACAATTATATAAAACATGGTTTTGGAATAAAATAGAGCAATTGATTGAAGAGTGAAATAATGATAATTTTTACAGAAAACATTATTTTGAACTCTGGAGTATATAGAGACTCAAAAATGATAGGAAAACATGTATTATCATGAAATAACATTAATAGAAGCAAATTTATGATTCTATTAAGATATGGATTATGATATTTTATCATTATCATCACAATCATAATCAATTGTGATAAAAATGATATTTTAATGTAAAAACTATACCACTTTGGAAAATATGAATCATAATCCCCATGAAAGAGATATCGTAAAATGAATATGTAAATAAAAATAATTTTTTGGATTAGAATAATAAAACATATTGATGGACCATATATACACCTCATAAATGAAACTTTTGGTGAATACAGAATGTGTTCCACATATGTAAAATATAAGACAAAATTCATTACTAATTTAGTAATAATTTAAATCATTAACTCTAATAAATAATTACATAAACTTTAAATATAATTAAAATTATTAAATTCATGATATAATATGTAAAAGTCTAATTATATACACCACACAAAATAAATGAATGATGAATTTTTATGTGTCTCTATGAAATGAAAATGATACTGTAAATCCCTTACCGTATGTCTCGGCTTCCTTTGTAAACATTTGAACCTCTAGTATTATAAATATAAGTTTATTATAAATCTATCGAAGAACCATAAATATAAATATAACTTTAAATTTGAGTTAATTTTGACCATTTATTATAGATTAATTATCAATTCATTATTAAAATCATATTTTAGGTAATAAAAACTTTGATTTTAATTTCTATTTTTATTTTTTATTTTTGGTCTCCTCACTTTGATAATGGCTCAGTATTCACCATAAAAATAAAAATTAAATATTTTTCATATTTATAAATCAATAATATTTTAAATAATAATCCCGAATGATGGTTTTCATAAATGAAGTATGTTGCAATAGTGAAGATGGTATTTCGTACATACGACTGAGTAACATTTCCATTTTTTGAAGACAATTATGGAATGGAGGTAAGTAATATTTTATCTTTACATAATTATACCATTTTATTAAATAAGATATAATTTATTTCAATATACAGATACATATCATCAATATGTTGTTCTGATTAAAAGATAGTGTCTCCTCAGTTTGTGTAGGAGATCATGAAAATGTACACAGATGATGTCACCTTCTTTCAGTGAGTGAAAAGGTTAGAAATAAACCGATATATTAACTTTTATAAATTATAAATATGTCATTTATATCATAATTATGTCATATATATCACATATATTAATTATAATTATTCTTATATTATTTTAAGTAAATAATTAGTGAAAAAAATTAAGGTATGAGAAATAGAGAATAAAATTTTAATACCATACCCATCATATCAAAGATCATAATATTGAGTCATGAAATAATGATTGGAATTCCATAAGAAATGATTCATAAAGGAATCAAAGGACATGATATATGAGCGAATAACATCTTCATAAAACAATGATTTATAGAATACACATAATTATATAAAATCATTTCCATATTAGTCAAGGATAACTATCAAGGATATGAAATTAGAATGGTTCATTCCCCAAACCATCACAGTTGTCATTGTTCACTACTAAGGTCATCATAGAAGATAAAATCTATTACTTAATGTGGTTTATTCTTCATTCCAATCCTATATAAATCATATAATTTAAATAATTATACAATAAAATGGGGGATATATAGGTCCCATCCATATCAAAATTAAAACCATCTTTCTATAGCATACTGCCTTTATATTACATAACTTTATATGAAATTTTACAAATAGAGGATCTCTTAAAGATTAGTGTATTGGAAATAAGGATACATAATACATGAAAACATAAAAAATTATTATATTCCACATGAAAGGTTTCTTTAAGGTTAATCCTAAGTACATTTATTGCATCTCATAACTTGGAGACAAACATCAACGGAGAGGGTGAGAAGAAGGCCCAGTAAGGGAAAACAAGTGAAACAGTATACATGGGAACTAGAGAAATATCAATAAGAACATGAGGAATTTCATAAAGGAATGAGAAAGATGAATAAAAAACAATAATAAATAAAATCATAACTTGAAAATATGGCTATAAAATTTAATTTATAGATTCATAAGAATATCACCAAGGTTCATCCCCAAGGTATCATAAAAATTACCAAAGTTATTCACCAAGGTATCGTAAAACTTATCATCTCTATAGATTAAATTCATTACCCAATGTATTGGAATTATATCAGGGATAAAACTTAATATGTATTTATTTTTATGTGATCCACATATATTATAATCAAAACTTTCATAATAACCCATAGATAATAATATAAATGGTTTTCATATCAAAATCATCGTGTTTTAAAAAGTTAAAAAACAAGATTGTTATGCCATTTTTAACCCATAGAAATGGAATTAGGATTTTATGTATCTAAATTCAAGAATAAAATGAATCATTTTAATATATTATTTAATACCCTAAAAAATTAAATATATTTGGGTATATATATAATGAAAATAAAATAATTTCTTGAGAAAAAGATATAGATTTTGAGATGAAAATTATATAGCATGATAGGTATGAAACATAGTTTTATAAAACATTAAAAAGAGAGGAGATAGGGGTCACCCATTCATAAAATAATAATAATAATAATACAATATAGTTCGAGAATAAAATTTATATAAGAACATGGTACAGAAATTTTAAATAAATACCATATAAAAATAACTTAAAAGGAAAAGAGAAGTTGAGAATTCCCTTACCTTGAAGAGTAACTCCCAAAAATAGATGATTGGGGCCTTGGGGGCATAATGGAACCTTTTGGGGACTCCATGGGAGGTAATACAATCATAAAATCATGGATAATGATTTTAGAATAAATGTAAATGATGAAATGGGTGGGTATTTATAGCAAAAGAGAGGATGTTTTTTATTAATTTCTAAGGACACCTCATTAGTGGTATTTGCAAAACCATGGTCTTTTCCATGGTATTTTCCCATGATATTGGCCACTTGGGACACCTCATATCATATTTTATTACTCAAGAGTCGACCATAATTATTAAATCATGATTACATCATTAATGATGTCATTAAACATACCGAAAACTCATAACTGTATTTTTTACTATTCACTAGAAAACAAAACATTTTATAAAAATCTCATAATTTCATCATAACCTAATATAAATGTTCTAAATTTAAAAATGACATTTATTTTACCTTAATAAATCTCTACATATTAGAAATTTAATTTTTAACTATAAAAATACTTGATTATTAAAAATAATAGCGGACAGAAAATGTATATTGCCATGCATAGTAAAATTTTTGACACCTGAAAAAATAAAAAATATTTTATCATCTATAATTAAAAGGAGTGTTTTTATAAAAATATTTCTTTATAATAAACATTTTTAATAATTCCTCATTTTAATATTAAATATCTTTATGAAAAGTACAATTTTTATCAGAAAAATCAATTTATCAAATTCCATCTCAATTTTTATGCAAAACTATTCATAAAATGGAAATAATGAAATAAAAATTTTATTAAAACAATAGGATTACATTTTAAGTAACTAGGGAGTTAAAACATAACTCCTTAAACACCCACATATGACCTAAGGGTAAGGTGTGTGATGGTGATGGACTCTTGGGTAGGATCAGATAACATCACCTGAGTGGTAATCTATATTAACTTGAACTTCTCTCATAATAGATTTCATTCAAGATTATCATGTTGAAGTTCTTCTAGGGATTGGTCCAGAGTGAATCCTAGTGACGATACCTCCTTCCCAAGCTTTGACAAATGATATTCATATAACCTGAGTCTACTGGATAAGGCCATTGACACTCCTTTCTATATTAATTATCCATTATCATTTCTATTTATAAACAATAATAATAATGTTAAAAATTATTATTGTTTCTTGTGGTCATATTAACCAACGTTCATATAACGGTCTAAACCCAATGGAAAAATTCATGTATACTTATATATTTTTATGGATTATGATATAGTAAGACATACATTTTTAGGAAATTACATATTATTAAAAACTTTGGGTCATTACATTCTTCACCCCTTAAGAAATTTCATCCTCGAAATTTCAACTCATACCCTCAGAAGAGAAAAGTTGTGGTTACTTAAGTCTTATAGTCTCCTATGGTTCCGACATGGCTTATTCATATTTTTTATTCCTCCACAACACTTTAACAAGGTGGGTAGTCTTATTTTGTATAACTTTGTCTCTAAAATCCAAGATCTCCATTGGATGCTCCTCATAAGAGAGTTCATGTTCCAATTATACCACCTCTAGATTCAGTACATGTGAATGTTCAGGTATGTAATTCCTCAAAATGGATACATGGAATACATCATGAACATGAGCTATATTAGGAGGAAGTTCAAACTAATATTCAACTGCTCCTATGCGATCAAGGATTTCATTGGAGCCAATGTACCTAGGGATGATTTTCCCTTATTTCTAGACCACATGACTCTCTTCCATGGAGAAATTCATTAGAAGACCTTGCCACTAACATAAAACTTTAGTACCCTTTTATGGATGTCAACATAGCTCTTCTACCGACTCTGAGCAACCTTAATGTGTTGTTGGATGGAATGAACCTTTTCTATCATCTCTTGAAAAAGATCATGCCCAAGAAGCTTTCTCTCACCAAATTTATCCCAAAAAGTAGGAGTTCCACATCGCTTCCCATATAGATAATCATAGGGTTCCATTTTAATGCTCTAATGGAAGCTATTGTAGTAAGGGAGCTCAACTAATGGGAGATGTTTATATCATCCACCTTTAAATTCCATTGAGCATGTTCTCAACATTGTCCTTGAGTGTCTGAATAGTTCTTTCAGATTGGGCATCGGTTTGGGGGTGATAAGCCATATTGAAAATCAATTTGGTGCATAGATCATGTTGAAAACTTCCCCATAATTTTGATATGAACTTTGGATCACGATTATATAGGATAGAAAGTGGAACTCCATGTAGCCTTACCACTTCCTTCACGTAAATCCTAGCATGTTGAATAAGACATAAATCTTATTGAATAGGGATAAAATGGGACGTCTTGGTGAGATAGTCCACTAAATCCCATATCACATTGTTTCCTTTGGAATTTATTAGGAGACAATTTATAATGTCCATAGTGATATTGTCCCACTTACATGATGGCACAAGTAGTGTTTGCAATACCACGTTAGGAAGTTGTCTCTCTGCCTTCACTTGCTGACATACCAGTCGTCTTGTAGTGTATTCAATAATCTCACTTTTCTCCATATCCCACTAATAATTATCATAAAGGTCCCTATACATTTTCATGCATCCAAGATGTATAGAGAATGTAGAGCTATGAGCTTCATCCATCACCTACTTCTTTATTTCAAGAACTGATGGAACACATGGTCATGTACAAATTTTTTGTACACCTTCTTGATCAATATTGCACACAAGAAACATCCCATTCTTCATAGACTCAAACTTCTTCTATAACAAAGGATATTATTTTTATCTTTCATGATCTTATCTAGTAATAATGGTTGAGAAATCCTTTGGGATATGGTTGGAGATTTCCCTTCCCTTACAATTCCCATATCCAGTTCCACTAGGTCTCTAATCAAGGGATATTCTTGAATCCTCGTCATTTATAAAACAACATGGCATTTCCTACTTAATGCATCAACAACTTTGTTTTCTCTTCTAGGATAATAATGAATTGAAAATCACAGTCTTTAAGAAGTTATGTCCATCTCCTTTGTCTCATGTTCAATACATTTTGTGTAACGCCCCGACCCTAGTAACCCAGAGTCAGTGCATTATTTTAATACATTGGCATGATTACAAGGAATCAAGTCTCGAAAGACCGATTAGTTTAGCAGTCTTGGAAAATATATTGCATACATGAATGTTACATTACACTTCATAATATACAAAACAACATAAATAATCCTTTATGAATGCCATTATTCCCTTGTCTTAACCCTTTTTATCAATCACAATATACTTCTTGGAATCCTGGGAAAAATAAAACATTGAAAGGGGTGAGCTCAAACCCTCTGTAAGGGTAAGCAATACAGTAGAAACATTTATAAATAAGCATAAACATTTAAGGCAATGTATAACTAAAAAATCCTTTTAAACTTTAACTTCAACATAGTATGGCAAAAATAAAATGAAATAATGCCATTTACTTATTCACATGGATATTCTACTAATCTAATAATCACATGAAATATCAATAACCACTTTCATAATGATGGAATGCATAATGCCAGGCTATCATAACCACATAGACAAGGCCTCGTGCCAAGACTACAAATAAGATTTTGCCAAGGCCTTGTGCCAAGACACTAGTTTGTCTCATGAGACCTACCGATGAATCGAGGAGCTATAGTGGGCTCCAACCGTCACATATTAAGTCCAATTCATTCCCATATGAAAAGGTTTAAACATAACATAAACATTCGTATTAAAACTAGCATACGAAATGTCAATACTTTCACCATAAACTATGAATGGTATAAAAATAGCACATCCACAGTCAAACATATCACAAAACCTTCAATACAATATAGAAGTTTTGTATCATAATAAATCAACTTCATATAATCATAAAATCCATCAAAGTATGTTGACATTGATGAAATCAAAACTATTTGAGAGAAATATCTCCTTTTTTTGAAATCATTTAAAAGTCACACATTTATAAAGGAAGTAATTAAAAAGACATTTTTGAATCAAAGTGTCCCATACCACTTTGAAACTTTTGAAAGGAATTAACATTTTAAAAACATTTATGTCTATATAAATAAATCCTTAAAAACCATTTTGAAGACATGGACATTAATTAAAAATATTTAGAAAGATAAATCTTTAAAACATTTAAAATTCTGATTTTGATAAAGAGTATCTTTCCGAAATTCTTAAAATATTCATTTTGAAATCATTTAAAAGTCACATAATTATAAAATAAAACATTTTCTTTGAAAATATTCTTATAATCTTGTAAGGGAAGCTTTGACAATTTTATAACGGCGGTAAATAGCCACACCCACCGTATAAGTTAAAAAAACATTCCTACCTTAATTTTGTCGAAAAGGTTAAAAAGCTCCTTGTTTGGGAAACGACGGGAAGATTCCTTTATAAACCTCTTATAAAAAGTCAAACAAGGGTATAAATGACTTTAACCCATATTCTAGTAAATAGTAAAAATGTTTTGAAATTCATTTTTAAGAAACATGGATGTGGATGATAAAGAGATCCCAGTAGATTATTACGTATAAACAACCTCAGATAATGAAGAGATTGTGAAATAAACCTTACCTTGTACTTTTCCTTGGTTGGGGTAGTTTAGACTCCTGTATAATGGTGAAATAATTGTTATTAAATTATAAAATAATCGTATACATTAATATGATATCATATATGATCTTTTAACATTGATTTGTTAATAATATCTTAGTATTATCGTTGTTTCAGGTGTTAACTTACTCATTTTCTTTTATATGTTTTGTTACGTAAGCCATGTTTGTAATGGATATGTTGTATATTATTCATATCCATAATGATATAAAGTCCTTAGATACTATTATTAATCATAAAATGAGAATTATACTTGAATGGATACGATGGAGAATGAATCTCATCACGTTCGTGGAGACGGTAGTCCGTACGTACGCACGAGCGACAATATCATTCTTTTGATATTAAAATAATATATAAATGGTTGTTATATCATATATACAGAATCATTAACATGTTATATTTATTATTTACATGAGTTACATATCATTATTATACCCATCCAAATAATAATATATTGAATAACAATTACACCACGACGTGGAGACGGTAAGTCGTACGTACGCACGTATGGTGACATGTTATTCAAAGGGTGGATAGAATACTGAATATGGTTGTACCATATTTATAATAACATCACAGTATATATATGATACTGGAGTTATTATTTTAGAATGGTAACAACAAAGGAAGAAGAAGTGGAAGAAGAAAGGAACTTGGAAAAGGGTGGTGAAATCATTACCTCTTCTTCGGGTTCTTCCTTTTGATTTGATCAAAAGGGCTCCTTAGGTTGGCTTTCTGATCAAACTAAGTCCTCTAGGTTGTATTGAGGGATGTTGGGAGAGTATTTGGGCAGAGTTTGGCCAAACCAAAAGGCTTTTAAGGTGTGAAGAAATGAGAAGGAGGAGTGCCCTTTTATAAGAGGGGTGAGGGGTACCTTTGGAAAAGCTAGAAATATTAATTTATAATAAATTCATATTCAGTTTCTAATGGCTCAAAAGTTGATTATTCAAAGTTCAAGGTGGTAATAGGTCTAAAAACATTCAACCAATAGAATTTAGACAGGTTTGGGTTACTATATTAACCTTATCTTTTAGTTTTAACTCTTAGTTAATTAGTTTGACATTTACCATGTCACTTTGTATTTTTATATTATATAGTTAATAAACATACTATATACATCCAAGCGACCCCAAAGTGGTCCATTAATGATACACCTATCATTATATAAGTCTCTTGGCCGAACCTTAGATTTTTAGGAATTTAATATCAATTAATAATATAATATTTGTTTTAAAAACTCTTTTATGTCAATTTTGACACTATTCAATAGTTGATTTTTGTGAAACTCATAACAGAATTATTACTTCTAAAAAAGTCAATTAACTCCATCCTAATATGCCATATTATCCTATAAAATTAGTATAATTCATTAAAAGTTTCAAATTATATTTATTTGGGTATTTAAAATATCAATTATTTTAAATTTTCACTATTATGGTAATTACTGTATCATCATTGTGTCATAAATAAATTAAATTATTTAATGTCTAAAAATTATAAATAAAATTGAATTATGTAGGAAATATTATTATATTTCTAATGAATATTTACAATCTAATTTATCTTATGTATAACCCTATATTAAAAATGTTTTAGTAAATAAACTTTGATTTTAACTTTTTTAACTCTTCTTTAAATTAAATAATAATAAATGTCCTAATCTAATCCAAGTGGACCTAAATGATAATATTTTATTCCTAAGGTTGTTTTTGGTCGAGATGCACTTGTAAAATAGAATTAGGACATGTGTTAGGGTAATATTAATATAATTTTTACCCTTAATTACCCTATTTACTTTTAACCGTGGTAAATAAAAGTAAAAAGTTACTATTCACCAAAAATTATTTTCATCTAATTGAACCACATTTTACTTCTTGATATTAACCGTGTCTCTCGGATTTTCTAAATTCCAATCACAGAAGCGGTAAAGTTAAGTTTTATGAAAAATTCAGTTTTTTAACTACCACTTAGTAGTTTCACTATTCATCAAAAATTGAAGTTTTTCAGAACAATGCCAAAATTTCACCCTAAGCTATAATTGATATTCCGAATTCAAAAATGATGTCTATTTTACAAAATTCCAAACATATAAGTTGCATTAATGAATTTTATAATTAATTCCCGCTGTCACAACAAATAGCGTGTTTTTAAGAAAAAATATATATCAAAAGATTGACAATTGTTTAGGTCCAATTTCAAAGTGAAATTAATTCTAATGAACACCATTGGATAAAATGGTAAAAATATATTATAACTATAATTTAAAACCACTAAAATTCATAATTTATCACTATTAATTATTTTGATTAAAAAAGTTGTTTTTAATTAAAATTTAGTAATTTTCACTATTCATTAAAATATGAAAGTTATCCGAAAAGTACCAAAATTTCACCTTAGGATAAATTCGATACTCCGAATCCAAAAATGAAGTCCATTTTTAAATATAAAATATATATAATTTCAAAAAGTAGGTATTACTATTCATAACAGCTAGTTTGATTGGTTGTGGTGTGTGTTAGAACTCGAAGTTCCGTACAACACACGCTACTGTATCATTCAAAGGAAAGCGTACCGTGGAAGCTTGGGATGTTTCATTTTAAATTTTTGATGTCCCCATTTAGTCAAAAAGTTTAAAATATTGTATTTAAAAAGGGTTCACTATTAAAAGTTGGTAAAAGTGCAATACTGAAAATGAATTTGTTATTACATTATGTCTAAGAAACTCATAATATGGATTCTAAAATTATAAGGATTATATAAAGTTTAAAATTTAGTTAATACTATTCATAACCTCTTTTGAACGGCTTGTTTGGTAAGTCATGGTGCGCTTGAACTTGGTGTTACGTGTAGTGCAATTTATTGAATTATTTTTAAGAAATAACACACTATGAAATCTTGGGGTGTTACATTTTGTGTGAAAATATACTTCAAACTTTGATGGTCTGTGTATATATCACACTTCTCCCCATAAAAGATAGTTCCTCCAAATATTCAGAGAAAAAACAACCACAACCAGCTCAAGATCATGCGAAGGATAATTCTGCTCATAAGGCTTTAGCTTTCAAGATGCATAATAAATTACCTTTTCATTTTTCATGAGGATGCACCCAAGACCCATTAGATTGGATTCACTAAAAATAACAAATCCTTATCTGATTGAGGGTAGAGTTAACATGGCTGTAGTAACCAATCTCTTCTTTAGCTCTTGGAATCCTTCCACAAGAAAGAAACATGATGTAACCAAAACACACACTTATTAAAGTTTCCAAATAACCTCTCCTTCCTCAGAGTTGTTAATATAATCGTTAGTTGATCTTCATTATCCCAACAATTTTTGGAATATATCATAAAATAATCAATAAAAACTACGACAATGTTATAAAGGTACTCTTTAAAGACTCTATTAATCAAATATATAAAAATATAAGGTTTATTTTTCAATTTGAAGGGACTAAAAACAAACTCATAATGCCAATATCTTGATCATAAGGCAGTCTCTAAAATATCTTCTTTCCTTACCCTCAATTGATGATAACCAGATCAAAGACCAGTCTTCGAGAAGAACTGATCCCCACAAAGTTGGTAAAATAAATCATCAATTCTTGGAAGAGGGTACTTGTTTATTATTGTGATCCCATTCAGTTCTGTATAATAAATGCATAAATACATCAATCAATCCTTCTTCTTCACATAGATAATGGGTTATCCCCATGGAGAGACACTTGGCTAGATAAACCCCTTCTCTAAAAGATCTTGGTGTTTCTTCTTTGATTCCTCTAGCTCTATATTTTCCATTCTATATAGGGTTTTTGAAATCATCTTGGAACCAGACACGAGTTCAACGGAGAAATATACCTCTCTTTTTAGGGGAGGTATGGGTAACTCCTTAGGAAATAAATCAATATATTAATGAATTATGGGGACATTATCTATCCTTATACTCTCATTTCCTTCTTCTTCTTCACCGATAAACTTCATAAAGATTGCTATAGGAAGTGATTATTTGAAAAGATCAGGTTGGAATATCTCTCCTTGGATGATAACTATAGGTTGTAAATTAAATACTACTAATATTTCCATGCTTCTGCATTTGATCTTAGAATTCTACTTAGAGAGATAGTCTATCCCTAGTATAATGTCAAATTCCAATAAGGGAATTACTACTATATTTTTGAAAACATTGTTCTTTCTAAAGTAAATACTAGAGTTTGTAAACACTGTTGATACTTGGATAATCCCTCCATGAGTCTTGAATAACAAATCTACTTTTATTAGTTCAGGAATTGATTCTATATTCATTAAAATCATGGATGAAATAATGGAATGTGTATAATAAGAATCAAACAATGTACTTTCTATCTTTGAGAGAAAAACAAGATTACCTACCACCACATAATTTAGAGCTTCAACATCACCCTTTATGATAGAAAAAGCATGACCTTTCTGACTTAGCCTATGTTAAGTATAATGGTGATTCCCCTCCACTGCCCTTGGATTCAAATAGTGAATAGAAAAATTCCCAAGATGTCCAAATTTGAAGAATTGGACTTCAGCTAGGGCATGCACCATCTTCCCTTTGTCTTTAGTGTTGGGAAGTTGAGGCTTCGCCTCACTATGAAAATTCTAAGTGATATGTCCATCTCCTCCACACATGTAACACTTACTGCTCCTAAGTAGGCAGTTGCCCAGATTCTTCTTCCCACATTTATTACATGTTGGAAGTTGGACTTCCTTTCTAGCTCTTCCCTGATCAAATCTTCTCCCCAAGATTGGCTCCATTAATATATTATTTTCATTGGATTTATGGGACCATTGCATCTCACTAAACTCTATTTTGACATGCATAGAACTTTTTAAGATCTCCTCAGAGATTTCATAGTCTCAATTGGATAGATTCTTCAGTAGATGTGGTCTTAGTCCACCAAATAATCAATACAACTTACCATTAGGATCCATGGAAAAGCTAGAGGTGTAACTTGAAAGCTTTGGGAAGTTCATCTCATAGATTCCCATGGATTCATTCTCCTTCTTCTTCAGCACGATAAATTACGTCTCTATTTTTTTCTCATCAAATGAGGGAAATTCTTATTGAATAAGGTACCTATGAACTCTTCCCACTCCAAATCTTCAATCTCCTATCTTGTCCTTATGTTTTTAAATGACACCCACCACTGATCAACTTTTCTCTCTAAGAGTTAAACAACCAAGTTGACTTTCTATTATTCAAAACTATGAAGTACAAAAAACATCATTTCTATAGAGCTTATCCACTGTTCAGAAACAAATGGGTCTATAGATGAACTGAACATTGGTGGTTATTGATGCATAAAGTACTCAACTGAATGTTGTTCACTTATTTGTGAAATTGGTCTCTCATCTTTATTGAAGTTATCTCCCATCACATGATTCAGTTGATTCATCATTCTCATGAAATCTTCCATTCCAGCTTCTATCGGAGGTTCGTCGATGCATGGTCCATTATGGTCATCATTTACACGGTTCCTCATATTTTGTGACTTTTTATAAAAGAAGAAAACCATAGTGAGGAACTTATTTCACTTAATAATATTATAACATTATAGGATTTGTATGTCTTAAAACATCATGTTTAAACACGTTATTCATTATTAATAATTACATCTTCTATAAATCCTTCATAATGGTTCATAAAAAGATTGTGATTAACCAAACATATCCCCTAGGAGTATCAAAACAAGGGTGTATCTAGTCCCATTATCACACACTATTTTCTATTCAAGTCTAGATCAAAGTGGTTTTTTTAGCTGTTACCCCTAGATACATATGTGCTAGAGCCACATCCACTTGTTTATATCTAGAAATGAAATTATTTGTTTGGAAACCACTTAATATTTCACCAAAATACTAGGAATTTTTCCCATATTTAAAATTTTTTATAGGTTTCTTCCTAAATATTTCATATCCTAATTTCCACAAATAACTAAATTATCCTTAGATACCAACTATCGAATCCTACCTTCTTATTATATAACTTTACATGACATTTTACAATCAAAGGATCTTTTAATGTTTAGTGTCTTGGAAATACGGTATATAATACATCAAAACATAAAACATTATTCTATTAAATATTAAATTCTTCTTCAAGCTTCATCATAAGTGAAATTATTACATATGATAACCTGGGGATATATATCAAAGGAAAGGGTGAGCATAATTCCAAGTAAGAGAAAACAAGTGAAATAGTTTACATGTTAACTTAAGAAATATAAATAATAACATGAGTAATTTCATAAAGACATGAGAAATGGGCATATAATAACAATAATAACTTGAATAATAACTAAAAAATTTGGATACAATATTTAATTTTGAAATTCATAAGCATATCATCAAGGTCCATCCCTATGGGGTCATAAAAATTACCAAGGTTATTCACCAAGATATCATAAAACTTGTCATCACTAGAGATTCAATTCCTTACCCAATGAATTGGATAATTATCATAGAACACCATTGATATGGATTTATTCTCATGTGATACACACATATTATAATCAAACATTTCATAATAACCCATAGAGAATAAAATAAATTGGTTTTATATCAAAATCATCGTGTTTTAAAAATTACTTAAAACAAGATCTTTATGTCATTTATAATCCATGGAAAGGGAATAAGGGTTTTAGCCATGTAAATTATAGAATAATATAAATAAGTTTTATTTATTTTTGAATACCCATAGGAAGTAAATAGGTATGGGTATTCATATAATGTAAATAAAATAAATTCTTGAGAAAAAGAGAGAAATTTAAAGACAAAAATTCTAGAGCCTAACGGGTATAAAATGTAGTTTTATGAAACATTAAAAAGAGGGGAAAGAGGTAAAATATTAATAAAAGTATAATAATAAAGTATATAGATATAATAAAATAGAAATAAGAACATGTTATGGAAATTTAAAATAAATACCATATAAAAGAAAACTTTAAAGGAAAAGAGAAGTTAAGAATTCCCTTTCCTTGAAGAGTAACTCCTAAAACTTGAAGATCGAGACCTTGATGGATTAGGGGATTCATTGGAGGACTAATTTTGAGATAATAATATATGAAATTCTTGGATATTGATTTTTTAATGAATGGAAATAATTGAATGGGTGGGTATTTATAAAAAAGAGAGGAAGATTGTTATTAATTTCAATGGGCACCTCATTAGTGGTATTTGCAAAACCATGGGCTTTTGCATGTTATTTTCTCATGGTATTTGCCACATGGGAAACCTCATATCATATTTTATTACTCAAGATTCCAAAAAAATTATTACATCATTAATGATTTCATTAAACATAATGAAAACTCAAAACTATATTTTTACTATTTACTGAGAAAAACATTTTATAAAAATATCATAATTCTATTTCAACCTAATATTGATGTTATGAGTTCAAAAATGACATTTATTTTACCTTAATAAATCTCTTCATTTGAGAAATTTAATCTTTAACTATAAAAAAATATTATTAAAAATAATAGTGGACTAAAAAATGCATAATGATATGCATAGTAAACTTTTCGACACTTGAAAAAAATATAATTATTTTATAATTTTTAATTAAAAATGATTTATTTTATAACACTATTTCATTATAATAAACATTATTAATAAATCATTATTTAAATATGAAAATTTTTATCTTTCTGAAAAGTATAACTTTTACCTAAAAAATCAATTTATCAAATTCCATCTAAATTTTTAAGCAAAATGGTTCTTAAAATAGAAATAATGAAATTAAATGTTTATTAAAAAAAATAAGATTATATTTTAAGTAACTAGGTCCTTGACATATAACCCCTTAAAATAACTGCATACAACCTAAGGGCATGGAGTGCGATGGTGATGGACTCTTGGTGATTTCATTCAACATTAACATGTTGAAGATCAACTTGGTCTTGGTCCAAAGTTAAGACTAGTGACGCTACATCCTTCCCAATATCTAACAAATGGGCTTCATATGGCCCAAGTCTACTGGATGCAGCCATCGACTCTTCTTTCTGAATTAATTATCCATTTTCATTTCTATTTATAAACAATAATTATAACATTAAAATTTATTATTGATTCCAACAGTCATATTAATCAATGATCATATTAAGCAACAGTCAAAACCAGATGGTCACATTTCATTTATACTTATATATTTTTATTGATTATTTCATTATAAAACATACAGTTTTAGGAAACAAAATATTTTTCAAATGTTCTGGTCAATAGAATTTCTGTGCCAAAAGGTCATAAAATATTTATCTTATCATAACCCATTAACTAAAATAGGATTCATAAACATATCATTATATAATAATTTGTGTTAAATAGAAGGTGTTTATAATCATTTCATCATTTCATCATAGCATAACCCATGTAATAAATAAGTGGCTTTCATATGAATATTATCATGGTATATCCCATGGAAGACAGATGGATTTTAGAAATATCTTGTCCCCTTGATCCATTTATAAAAATAATAATAATGGTATATATGATTCATATCCCCATCCAATAATAAGTTACAAAAACAAATTTTATCTTAGATGGAGGATGGTTTTGAAATATTAATCACTTCAAATTTTTCTTTAGGAAGATACATTTACCACTTTGTAAACAATTTTTCATTAACAAATAAAACATTTTAAAAAAACATACTTTTAAAATAACCATTAAAATTTATAAATGAATCATTAAAAATTATTCAATCCAATTTTTGGGTAAAATAGCCTTTCCACTTTCAAAACCCCTTTTTAAAACATTTTCAAAATCTATTTTTGTAATTTTAAATAATTTATATTAAATCTAAAAAATTACAAAATATTATATAAATCATTTCCTTTGAAAATAACATTGAAAAAATTTGAGGTAATCATGAAATATTTGAGAATTTAGGATAGAAATATAAACGGTTCATTTCATGCATGTTAAAAATAATGATTCCTTTTCAAATTTTCTATAGAATCTTAAAAGGAATGGTTTGGAAAATGACATGAATATTACTTTATGAATAAATTTCTAGAAATTAAAACATAGTTAAAATGTTTTTAATAAATCATTGGAAAAGTTTTAATAAATTTTTTTCAAAATAATACTACAAATAATGGTTTAGGAAGAAAATAGAGTTTTTGACCGAAGAGAGAAATCATGTAATTTTTTTATTAAAAACTTTATTTTTAACTCTTAAATGCATAAAGAAATGAAAATGAAGGGGGAAATGTTTTCTCATATCATAAACATATGATATGAACATTCATGATTCTCTTGAGAAATGGATAAAAAAAATTGTAATCGGAAACATAATTTTAAACAATCTCATTAAACGATAAGATTGTAATGTAAAATCTTTACCAACTTAGTAACATTTAATCATAATAACCATGAATGTAAGATTATCATATGTATTTTTAAATCCCAATAAGTTTTATTGTAATAATCATTAAATTCATTTGTGGTTTTTGTAAGAACCTGGATCTTCTTTTCAGGTATGTGACCCCTTGGTTGATGTTTTTCTTGGTTTTAAAGTTAAGGGTGCTGCTTGGGAGAGTTGGGGAAACTTGAAATGAAGTTTTGAGGCAAAACGGGGAACTGCACGGGTGGCGCATGGTTTGTCTAACCGTGCGGCCAGACCATGCGTAGCTGGCACTCAAGGCAGTGGTGACTGCACAGTTGTCACGTGGTTAAGGGAAACCATGCGAATAGACCATGCGAGGAGTATTGGAAAGGCAGTATAGACTGCATGGTTAGCGCATGGTTTGTCTAACCGTTCGAGAAAATTGTGCGGGTACTTAAATTAGATCCTTAAATTGTGGATCTAACTCTTTTTGCCTCTAATTGCCTCGTTTAAGCTCCTAAGCAGCCATAACTCGGGATTACTCTCCCTTGAAGGTTGGAAAACTTCCCCCAAGCGTTCTGGAGGCGATCCGAAGGATTCTATTGGAAAATCGAAGTCGGATTCTTGAGGTATGTGATCATTCTCTTTAGTTCTTGATCTTTTTCTTAGATCTACTTAGATCTACTTCTCCTCCCTCGGTTTCTTAGATCTACGCCCGTTATGGATAGATCTAAGTGTGTTGATGACAAATTTGATGAGTTTGGGTCTTGATCTTGTTTAGAGAAGGAATCTAAGGCGGGTTCTTGGAGAATAAACCTGAGTTTCTTGTGCATTATTCGTTTTTGGGGTTTTTGTCAAAACCTTCAAGGTAGGTGGTTTGATGCCTTATGCTGAATGTCTTTGAGTTTTTGTGCAGAAGTGTCAGATACCCATGTATCGGGTATCTCGGGTTAGGGTATTATTTCCGCATTATTGTCTGCCTTAGATTGCTTGTGTGCTTGAGGCTGTTAGATGAATAATGATTGCTTGTTTTCATGTCTAAGGATCAAACCATGGGTGTTTTCCTTGTTTTGGTTATTTATCACCGTTTGGCTTAGGTTGCCTGTGAGGCAAACCTTGTTACACTGATTTCCTGCCCGGATATGAATAATTGCATGTGTTTCCTGCAGTTTAAACTTTTTGATGCATTGTAGCTATTAGAAAAGTAGTTTGTTGAACATACTTAGGGATGATATGAATCAGTTACATATGATTGCTTTTACTCAGGGCTGCGAGAACCTGGTGTAGAAAGACTATAAGGGGAATTGACGTTGAGCGCTTCCTCAGAGGGCTTGTTTAATTATTACCACTACGAGACCATAAGGGAAATTTACTTTGTTCTCTCTCAGAGGGTCTGATAATTATCGAATCAAGACTAAAGGGGGAATTAGACGTAAGTGCTTCCTCAGAGAGTCTGTAGTATCGATGCAAGACCATAGGGGGAATTGACGATGAGTGCTTCCTCAGAGTATCTTTTCCTTTGTTGAATACTTGACCATAGGGGTTTGCCCGCGTGAGCCACCCAGAGGGTCAGCGTGATAAATTAAAGTTGGTTGGTTGTGATGATTCCACCAAGACAAAGAACAAGCTTGGTTTGTACTGCTTATTGTTAGGTAGTCTATTGAGATACCTGTTGTGTTACCTTCTATGTCTTTGGATTATAGAGATTTTTTCTAGATTCTTTGGTTGATGATTAAATGATTGAATTAAATTAATGGATAAATGTGAATGGAGTCTTTGTAGGATTTTTTACTTAGTGTACTCCTATTTCTCAGCTGCATTTATTTCATTTACTTTTTTTATATTTCTCACTGATAGTAGGGCATAGATCTTATGGTGGTTGCCTACTGGGATTAGTCTCACACCCTGTTTGGGTCCTGCTTTTCGACCCAAACAGTTTATATGGTTGCAGGTGTAGATAGGGATTGTGTCCCTTCTACCTCAGGTGCTTGATTGCTGGTTAGAGCTGGAGAGCATGGGACCGAGCTTGGTCTTGTGATGCTGCTGGAGTTTACTGTTTACTTTTAGTACTTGGGTTTCAGTTGTATTTTAGCATGTTGCTTTGTTTACTTCTTTCCACAGATACATGTACCACGCTGCATCATTTTTATATTATACATTTCTTATACTATTTGGTTTCAGTTGTTGTATAATGTTTACTGCTTCTGCTATTGTTTATTATTTTCATTCCACTGCATACTTTACCAAATGAGGGCATAGTTTCCCCACTGACTCACCAATGCCCTTTCTTCTAGTCAGTAGCCTCTGGAATTTTGGGAAATTTGCTTAAGGTCATGTGGAAAACTGGTTACGGGGCACCAATTGAGTGGCTCAAGATTTGGGTCATTATAAAGTGGTATCAGAGGAGTTTTATTTCTTTTCTATGTCCTTACTGTTTGGCGATAATAGACAGGGATAGGAAGGAATGGGTAGTTGGTACTTAACTGTGCCCAGGAGTAATTAACCCGTGTACAGGTAAAAGCTATATTACCTCATGATTGCAATTTTTAGTTTTTGCAAGTGTTACAGTTGATTATATTTCACCGTTGGGTGATGCACTTGTTTTGTGCTGTTACAGTTTATATGATTATGGTTCTATTTTGTTGAAACCCGATAAGATGAGGGTATCCCATCTCACGCATCATATAGGCACTGATTATAAAATCACATATCATTCATTTTACCATGCCATATAGAGTGAATTAGAAATTGCATACTGTTTTGATAGATGTCGTGATAAATTATGCATGATGTTGTGATAGTTGCTGTGATAGAGATACCTGCTATGCTGATAGAGTGTTGTTTATCTTACAGCTTATTTAGCATGGACGCCAAGCTTTGGTCTTAGAGGTGTTATGGGCCTCGAGGATTGGAATTTGGCAGATCATGGGATTATCATACTGTTTACTTGTTATATGAATTGTTATGATGTCAAGCTTTGATTCCCAAGGAGTATGGCCCCCCACGGATTGTAATTTGACACATAGGTGCTATTTTTCAGTGTTTTTTAGTGGTTTTGGGTAGTTTTGTATGCCCACTGCCTAGAAACCCATATAACACGGCGTGTGGCCTTATGAACACACGCCATGTGTTCTTATGTTCGGAAAGAACTACTTTTCGCGGTTACACGCCGTGTACTTCGAAGTACACGCTGTGTACTTTCCTTCTGGGTGATCTAGCCGTGTAATTGAATACATGGGTTGAAAAATCTTAGGGATAGCACAACGTTTACATTGTTGACACGCCGTGTAGTTATGTCCAGTATACCAGCCCGTGTGACTAATGACACGGACGAGAAAAATCTTTCTGGAACATGTCGTGTATAGTTGGTGGGTGTCACTTCTTGTGGGATCTTAATGTCCTAGAGATGACAGGTTACTATGTCATTCTTAGAATGGACTGGATAGTTCCTTTTCAGTCCCTTATTGATTTCTATCACCACAGGGTGAGTTTCACGTCACCCGAGGGTAGACCTTTTCTTCACAAGGGTGAATGGGATGTCCAGGCGAGCAGAGCTGGACTAGAGCATCATGGGTTGAGCGGTGTTATAGCCCAGATTTCTAGTTTATATCTAGATGATCTGGGGACTTCTCAGATGGATTATCCTTCAGTGGTTGATCGTTTTCCAGATGTCTTTCCAGAATACTTTTCAGGGTTGCCTCTGGAGCGTGAGGTAGACTTATCTTTTGAGCTTGTGCCAGGAGTTGCACTGGTATCCATACCTCCTTATAGAATGTCTATGCCTAAGTTACAAGAGATCAAGAAGTAGTTGGAGGAGTTGCAGGTAAAGGGTTTTATCCGACCCAGTACTTCCCCTTGGGGTTCGTCTGTTTTATTTGCGAAGAAGGTGGATGGTACTTTACAGCTTTGTGTAGATTATTGGAAGATGAACCATTTGACGGTCAAGAACCGATATCCCTTGCCAAGGATTGATGATCTTTTTTATCAGCTTTGAGGAGTCTGGGTGTTCTCAAAGATCGACTTGATATCCGGATATCATCAGTTGTGCGTCAGACTATCGAATATACCTCTTACAGCCTTCCGGAGTAGGTATGGTCTGTACCAGTATTTGGTGATGTCGTTTGGTCTCACGAATGCGCCAGCAGTTTTCATGGCACTGATGAACAGAGTTTTCCATCCTTACGTGGATTCCTTCGTGGTGGTTTTAGTGGATGATATCTTGGTGTACTCTCACACTCAACACGACCATGCTGCCCATCTTGAGATTGTATTGAGTACACTGAGAGAGAATCAGTTATATGCTAATCTCTCGAAGTTCCACTTCTGGATGGACGAGATTCACTTCCTGGGTCATGTCATCTCAGAGACAGAAGTATCAGTAGACCCAGAGAAGGTAAGAGCAGTAGTTACCTGGGAGCAGCCGAAGAATTTATTCGAGTTACGGAGTTTATTGGGACTGGTTGGTTACTATAGGCGGTTTATACAGGACTTCTCACGCTTAGCATCTCCGTTGACGGGCTTGACTAAGAAGGGGGTGAAGTACGATTGGTCAAAAGCCTGCGATTCAGCCTTTCAAGAGCTGAAGGGGAGATTGACTTCATCATCGATTCTAGTTCTTCCAAAGTCGGGAAAGAGTTATACAGTTTTCTATGATGTATCTGGCATCGGGCTTGGAGCATTTCTTATGCAGGAGGATCGTGTTGTTGCATATAGATCTCGGAAATTGAGGCCACTTGAGAAGAACTATCCTATGCATGACCTGGATTTGGCTACAGTTGTTTATTCCTTGCGTTGTTGGAGACATTATCTTCTGGGAGAGCATTTTGTGGTATATACTAACCACAAGAGCCTCAAGTATATATTCACGCAGTGTGAATTAAATCTGAGACAGCGGAGGTGGGTCGAGTACCAACATTTTTTCAACTTTGAGCTTGCTTATACGCTTGGAAGAGGCAATGTTGTAGTAGATGCACTGAGCAGGAGGACTCGGTTACAAGCAATTCAAGAGAACAGCAGTGAGTGGAAACTTATGGATCTGTTCTCTGAGATGCATTTGGAGGTGCACGACAAACAGGGACAGATGCTTCTTTCTTCTATAGCTGTTACCTCTACTCTTCTGGATTGAGTTCAAATGAGGTAGCTATCAGAATCAGAAGGCCTAGTCCTACGGGAGGGTGTGTCAGGTGGATACCCTACTCTGGGGTGGACAGTGGGAGATGATGAGGTGTTGCGTTTTCATGGCCGTATATAGGTTTTAGTAGAAATACGTGAGGAGATGATGCGGGAGTTTCATGCTTCAACTTGGGAAGTTCATCCTGGTGTCACAAAGATGTATCAAGACTTACATCGTCAATATTGGTGGTCAGGTATGAAGAAGGATGTGGCTGGTTTTGTTATGCGGTGTTCCACCTGTCAGCAGGTGAAGGCAGAGCATCAGTGACCAGTAGGGCTTTTGCAGCAGTTACCCATTCCTGAGTGGAAATGGAATGATGTCGCGATGTACTTCGTGACAGAGTTACTGAGGTCTCCTCGAGGGAATGATGTGGTTTTGGTTGTTGTCGACCGGCTCATGAAGGTTGCTCATTTCTTTCCGATCAAGGAGACCTTCGGTGTGGATGATCTTGGGAGGTTGTACATTCATGAGGTGGTACGACTTCATGGAGTTCTGAACACTATCGTTTCAGATAGGGATGCCCACTATACTTCACATTTCTATAAGGGGCTACAGAGGACTTTGGGTACACAGGTATGTTGTACCTCTCGTATCCCTTCGTGGTTTAATTTTCATGATCACAATCACTTTCATGTTTATCTAACTTTGTTTTTAAGTGTTGTGGATGATAGGAAAAAGATTGCCAAAGGATTGGCCCAAGAATGGACAAGAAATGGACTGAAATTCAGTCCACCGGCCAACCGGTGTGATAGCACCGGCCAGCCGGTGGAACTGGCAGAGGCATTGCCCACTGCCAGGTTCCACCGGTCGACCGGTGGCTCTGTCACCGGTCGACCTGTGGCACCCAGCCCAAATAGTATTTGCTACTGTCTTGCCACCGGCCAGCCGGTGGCTCCTCCACCGGTCGACCGGTGGAGCCTGGACAGAACAAGTCTCCACATTCCAAGGCATCGGCCAGCCGGTGGAGCTGTACCGGCCAGCCGGTAGCCCAGTCAAACTAGCCGTTGGCTTTGACCAGTCAACCTTCTTTTGGCCTCCAACGGCTCTTTAAGCCTTTACAACGGCTCCGAAGACTCCCCAAGGGTTCCATGCCTATAAATAAAGGCCAAGGAAGCCCCGGACACCTATCGGATCACATACCAAGCGCCCGGACATATTGTTGCACATTTGGCGAATCTCCGGCGCTCCACCTTCAAGGATCCTCAAGTGCTCCAACCATTTTCCAATCCAAGGAGCACCTCAAGAAGCTTGGGAGAGCACGCTACTTCAACGCCATCATCCAATTGGCGCCCAAGTCTTCCTCCAATACGGTTTTTCTTGTTTATTCATTTTGAGCTTTAAAATTGGGTTTGTGTCTACAAACCCCAAACCCTTTTCTCATTCCCCCTTTCTTTGGGTTTTCACACCACCATTAAGGTGTGAAGAGGTTTCTTCAAGCCTTCCCTTTTAAAAGGCTTGTGTCACGGTGAGCTAGCCTTCACCCGTTAAAAAGGCTAGTGGGTTCTTGCTATTCCATTGAAAGCAAGTGGGTTCTTGCTAAACCAATAAAAGCAAGCTGTAATAGGTCCTAGTGCTACCTCAAAGCCTAGTGGGTTTCTTGCTAAAACCATTGAAAAGCAAGCGGTAGGAATCTCTCAACGGTTGAGTTGGGAGCGGAGACGTAGGCCGGGTTTTGGCCGAACTCCGTTATCAATTTCGTGTGTCTTGCCTTCTTTATTTCCGCTGCATTCTTTACTTTGATTTTAAATTGTTAATCATTTTTTTAAAAGGCAATTCCCCCCCCCCTCTTGCCATCATTCCCGCTTTTATTCCGACCCAACAATTGGTATCAGAGGTCGTATTTGAATAATTCCTTAACCGGTTTCAAATCAAAGATCCTTTTTGATGGCTTCTACCGCTTCTTCTTATCAAACCCTCGAAGGTCATTCATTGGGTCGTGCTCCGTTGTTTGATGGAACCGGCTATTCTTTTTGGAAAACCCGCATGACCACTTTTTTAAGAAGTATTGGATATCCTATTTTTAAAATTGTCATGCATGGTTTTACTCTCTCTAGTCTAGATGAATCTCAATGGACCCCCGCTGACATTGCAAATTTTGAGCTTGATGGAAAAGCCATGAATGCTCTACATTGTGGGTTAGATCATTATGTTTTTGATCATATTTCTTCTTGCACATCTTCTCATGATATTTGGAAGCTTTTAGAACTAACCTATGAAGGTACTAGCGAGGCTCCAAAGCAAGAACCCGCTCAAAAGCAAGAACCCGACGAAAAGATCAAGCCCGTTTGCCCACCTCACAAGAAAAGGGCCAAGAAGGAGAAGAAGAAGGCTTCAAAGGCAACAAGGAGTGATAGCTCCACCTCTTCATTCTCCTCCTTCTCCTCGAGCGACCAAGGTAAAAAATGCCTAATGGCAAATCATGAGGTATCATCTTCCGTCTCCTCATCCTCTTGTTCTTCAAATTCAAATTCTTTAAATCATTTATCCTATGAAGAACTCTCACACGCTAGAGACCAATTAGAAAATGGTTTTCATAAGCTTTCTTCAAAATTTGTTGCTTTAAAAAAGTCTTTCAAAAAACTCTCCTCCGAAAAAGACCAACTTCTCAAAGAGAAGGAGGAACTCACCCTTAAAATCCAAAATTTTCCCAATGTTGATTCTTTGGAATCAACCATCAAGGACCTTAGAGAAACTCTAGCGAAGTTCACCCAAGGGGAACAAAATCTTTCAAAATTGCTTGGTTCCCAACGAATTTCTAGAACCTCCCAAGGGCTAGGATATACCAATGTAGCTTCCTCCTCCCATGCACCCACTATTTTTGTAAGGGGGAGCTCCGATTATAAATTTTGCAATTATTGTAAGAAACCCGGGCACCTTATTTATGAATGTAATTGTAAAAACGCCCGGTACGGTCAACCCAAATCTTTTTACTTTTCGGACGAATTTTATAGGAGAAGACCCGCTATGAGACAAGTTTGGATTGAAAAATCCCTTCTTGCGAGTCTCTCCGGGCCTAAAATCATCTCTTTTCAAAATCCCTCTCCCCGGTGATTTATTCTTTCTATTTAGGGGGAGTTAGGTTTGTTTAAAAAATTTCAAACTTTCAATTTCAACTTTTGGTTTCAAATTTTCTATTCAATTTTTGATTCAAAACTTTCAATTCAAATTTCAAAATTTCAATTGATTTTCAAAATCTCAAATCTTGTTTTTCAAACCCAGTCCCTCAATCAAGTTTTATGCCCCATTCTATTTTGATAATCACAAAGGGGGAGAAATTTCTTGATTGATTGGGGGAGAATCCTTTTCATCGTGCTTAGCATTTCCTTTCAATTTCAGTATTTTACATTAATTGTTTTGGTGATTGTGATCATCAAAATAGGGGGAGATTGTTGTACCTCTCATATCCCTTCGTGGTTTAATTTTCATGATCACAATCACTTTCATGTTTATCTAACTTTGTTTTTAAGTGTTGTGGATGATAGGAAAAAGATTGCCAAAGGATTGGCCCAAGAATGGACAAGAAATGGACTGAAATTCAGTCCACCGGCCAACCGGTGTGATAGCACCGGCCAGCCGGTGGAACTGGCAGAGGCATTGCCCACTGCCAGGTTCCACCGGTCAACCGGTGGCTCTGTCACCGGTCGACCTGTGGCACCCAGCCCAAATAGTATTTGCTACTGTCTTGCCACCGGCCAGCCGGTGGCTCCTCCACCGGTCGACCGGTGGAGCCTGGACAGAACAAGTCTCCACATTCCAAGGCACCGGCCAGCCGGTGGAGCTGTACCGGCCAGCCGGTAGCCCAGTCAAACTAGCCGTTGGCTTTGACCAGTCAACCTTCTTTTGGCCTCCAACGGCTCTTTAAGCCTTTACAACGGCTCCGAAGACTCCCCAAGGGTTCCATGCCTATAAATAAAGGCCAAGGAAGCCCCGGACACCTATCGGATCACATACCAAGCGCCCGGACATATTGTTGCACATTTGGCGAATCTCCGGCGCTCCACCTTCAAGGATCCTCAAGTGCTCCAACCATTTTCCAATCCAAGGAGCACCTCAAGAAGCTTGGGAGAGCACGCTACTTCAACGCCATCATCCAATTGGCGCCCAAGTCTTCCTCCAATACGGTTTTTCTTGTTTATTCATTTTGAGCTTTAAAATTGGGTTTGTGTCTACAAACCCCAAACCCTTTTCTCATTCCCCCTTTCTTTGGGTTTTCACACCACCATTAAGGTGTGAAGAGGTTTCTTCAAGCCTTCCCTTTTAAAAGGCTTGTGTCACGGTGAGCTAGCCTTCACCCGTTAAAAAGGCTAGTGGGTTCTTGCTATTCCATTGAAAGCAAGTGGGTTCTTGCTAAACCAATAAAAGCAAGCTGTAATAGGTCCTAGTGCTACCTCAAAGCTTAGTGGGTTTCTTGCTAAAACCATTGAAAAGCAAGCGGTAGGAATCTCTCAACGGTTGAGTTGGGAGCGGAGACGTAGGCCGGGTTTTGGCCGAACTTCGTTATCAATTTCGTGTGTCTTGCCTTCTTTATTTCCGCTGCATTCTTTACTTTGATTTTAAATTGTTAATCATTTTTTTAAAAGGCAATTCCCCCCCCCCCTCTTGCCATCATTCCCGCTTTTATTCCGACCCAACAAGGTACTTCTGAGTATAGCTTACCATCCCCAGATAGATGGCCAGTCAGAGCGCACGATTCAGGTGCTGGAGGGCATCTTGCGAGCATGCGTCCTTGATTTTGGAGGTTCTTTGGAGAAACATATACCTCTAGTGGAGTTTTCCTATAATAATAGTTTTCAAGCAACTATTCAGATGGCACCTTAGGAGGCTTTGTACGGTAGGCTGTGCGGATCACCCTTGTGTTGGTTGGAGGTAGGAGAGGCAGCTATGCTGGGATCTCGTCTTGTTCAGGAGACCACAGAGCAGGTGGAGTTGATTTGGAAGAGGATGGCTACCGCACAGTCTCGGCAGAAATCTTATGTTGATCAGCGAAGATGACCTTTAGAGTTCAAGGTCGGAGATTAGGTTTTCCCGCATGTTACCCCGAGGTTGGGACATAAGATGATTAGGAGACAGGGAAAGCTTTCACTGAGATGCGTCGGGTTGTTTGAGGTTCTGGAGAGAGTTGGGTCGGTTGCTTACAGGTTACAGTTACCTCAGAAGTACCAGTATATGCACGACGTCTTCCATGTTTCTCAGCTTCGACGGTATTTCTCAGACCCGTCTCATGTTTTTCAACCCGAGGAGGTTGAGTTGGAGCAGGATGCATCTTTCGAGGAGCATCCTATCAGAATTGTTGATCATAGTGCCAAGGTTCTTTGTGGCTGGTATGTTCCTCTGTTACGGGTGTTATGGCAGCACGGGAGAGTACAAGATGAGACTTGGGAGAGGGAGGCTGATGTACGATCGTAGTGGCCAGAGTTATTCGAGGTTTCTTCTTCTACGCTGCGTTAGGAAATTCGGGGACAAATTTATTTAAGGGGGGAAGTTTGTAAGAACCCGGATCTTCTTTTCTGGTATGTGATCCCTTGGTTGATGTTTTTCTTGGTTTTATAGTTAAGGGTGATGCTTGGGAGAGTTGGGGAAACTTGAAATGAAGTTTTGAGGAAAACGGGGAGCTTCACGGGCGGTGTACGGTTTGTCTAACCGTGCGGCCAGACCATACATAACTGGCACTCAAGGTAGTGGCGACCGCATGGTTGTCACATGGTTAAGGGAAACCATGCGAAGAGACCATGTGAGGAGTGTTGGCAAGGCAGTACAGAATGCACGGTTAGCGTACAGTTTGTCTAACTATGCGAGCAAACCATGAGGGCACTTAAATTAGATCCTTAAATTGTGGATCTAACTCTTTTTGCCTCTAATTTCCTTGTTTAAGCTCCTAAGCGTCCATAACTCAGGATTACTCTCCCTTGAAGGTTGGAAAACTTCTCCCAAGCATTCTAGAGGCGATTTGAAGGCTTCTCTTGGAAAATCAAAGCTAGATTCTTGAGGTAGTGATCTTTCCCCTCTGTTCTTAATCATTTTCTTAGATCTACTTAGATCCACTTCTCCTCTTCCCTTGGTTTCTTAGATCTATGCCAGTTATGGGTAGATCTAAGTGTGTCGATGCCAAATTTGATGAGTTTGGGTCTTGATCTAGTTAGGAGAAGGAATCTAAGGCATATTATTAGAGAATCAACCCAAGTTTCTTGTGCATTCTTCATTGTTGGGGTTTTCGTCAAAACCTTAGAGGTAGGTGGTTTGATTCCTTGCACTGAATTTCTTTGAGTTTTTGTGCAAAAGTGTCAGATACCCATGTATCAGGTATCTCGGGTTAGGGTTTTGTTTCTGCATTATTTTTTGCCTTATATTTCTTGTGTGCTTGAGGCTGTTAGATGAATAATGATTTCTTGTTTGCATGTCTGAGGATCACACCATGGGTTTTTTCCTTGTTTTGGTTGTTTATCACCGTTTGGCTTAGGTTTCCTGTGAGGCAAACCTTGTTACACTGATTTCCTGCCTTGATATGAATAATTGCATGTGTTTCCTACAGTTTAAATATTTTTGATGCATTGTAGCTATTATCAAAGTAGTTTGTTGAACATACTTAGGGCTACTATGAATCGGTTATGTATGATTTCTTTTACTCAGGGCTACAGGAACCTGGTGTAGCAAGACCATAAGGGGAATTGAAGTTGATTGCTTCCTCAGAGGGCCTGTTTAATTATTACCACTATGAGACCATAAGACATATTGACTTTGTGCTCTATCAGAGGGTTTGATAATTATCGAATTGAGACTAAAGTGAGAATTAGATGTAAGTGCTTCCTCAGAGAGTCTGTAGTATCGATGCAAGATCATAGGGGTAATTGACGATGAGTGCTTCCTCAGAGTGTCTTTCCCTTTGTTGAATACTTGACCATAGGGGTCTGCCCGCATGAGCCACCCAGAGGGCTAGCATGATAAATTAAAGTTGGTTGGTTATGATGAGTCCACCAAGCCAAAGAACAAGATTGGGTTTGTACTGCTTGTTGTTAGGTAGTCTATTGAGATATCTGTTGTGTTACCTGCTATGCCTTTGGATTATAGAGCTTTTTGATAGATTCTTTGGTTGATGATTAAACTATTTAATTAAATTAATGAATAAATTTGAATGGAGTCTTGTGTGATTTCTTACTTAGTGTACTCTTGTTTCTCTGTTGCATTTATTTCATTTACTTTTGCTATATTTCTCACTGACAGTAGGGCACAGATCTTGTGGTGGTTGCCTACTGAGATTAGTCTCACATCCTGTTTGGGTCCTGCTTTTCGGCCTAAATAAGTTATATGGTTGCAGGTGTGGATAGGTATTTTGGCCCTTCTACCTCAGGTGCTTGATTGCTGGTTAGAGCTAGAGAGCATGGGACCGATCTTGGGCTTGCAATGCTGTCGTAGTTTACTGTTTACTTTTAGTACTTGGGTTTTAGTTATATTTCAGCATGTTGCTTTGTTTACTGCTTTCCACAGATACATGTACCATGCTGCATCATTTTTATTTTATACATTGCTTCTACTGTTTGGTTTTAGTTGTTGTATACTATTTACTACTTCCGCTATTGTTTATTATTTTACTTCCACTACATACTTTACCAAATGATGGCATAGTTTCTCCACTAACTCACCAAGGCCCTCGCTGCTAGTCGGCAGCCTCTGGAGTTTTGGGAAACGTGCTTAAGGTCATGTGGTGAACCGGGTAAGGGGCACCAGTTGAGTGGCTCCAGCTTCGAGTCGTTGTAGTTTCTATATGAATCGTATAAAATAAATAGGTAGTGAATATGGCATGTGTCTCACAGAAGTAAAAAGTGAGAGAGAATCCCTTACCAAATTAATAATCTTTAGTTTCATAAGACCCAATAAAAAATTAAATAAAATTAACTTGATGAGATTCATTGTAAACATTTCAAATTTTCATTAAATACCCCACACAAAAGAAACGTGTTGTAAATTTGCGTATGTCTCCCATAAAGAAGAGAGACTATAAATTTCTTACTTTTAGTATCAGCTTTAATCATACACATTTTAACCACTTGAGAAATAAATATAAATTTGTTTAAAATATGTTATAGAACAATAATTATATATATTATGCCACATATGATTTACTTATGACCATTTATAACCCATTTTTTACAAATTCCTTATTAAAATCACATTTGCTCTAGTAATTGTTTTTTTCTTATATGTTTTGATTTTTTTTGTACTATTACTTTGATAGTGGTTCAATCATATTTAGAATTAAAAAAGTGAGGAAATTATCATATTTATACATCAATTATTATTTTAATACCAATCATGAATAATGATTTGATAAATAAAGTATGTTATGATAATGGATACGGTATGTCATACATACGCATGAGTAACATTTCCATTTTTCAACGATCATTATGGAATGGATGTGAGTGATATTTTATCTTCCTATAATGATATAATGTCATAACTAACATGTTATTTCTTTAAATATACTTGAACATATATTCTATGTTGTTTGGTTATGAAAAATGAGAGTCAAATCACATCATGATGGTGGTAGACCAAACCTACACGAATGACATTATCATATTTCAGTGATTGAAAGGGTAAGAAATAAAATGTTATATTATCTTTTAATAATTATAAATATGTAATTAATATAATAAATATGTGATTTATATTATATATATTCATTAAATATATTCGTATTATCATCCATTTAAAGAGTTAGTGAAAAATGAATCACGTCACTTCCTGAGGTGGTAGTCCCCCGTAAACGGGAGAGATGTTATCATATCAAAATGAATTGGAAAATAAAATTGTGTATATTATATAAATACATAATTAGTATAATAATGTTATAAATATCACATATATAATTTATATTCATCATCATACCCAACAATGAGTGGTTACGATTGAAAAATGAATGACAAAGGTTTATAGGGAGGTAATATGTCGTACAAAAAGATGGGGATATTGTAACCCATTTGATATAAGTGGAGAAGTGTGTAGGAATAGGCCATAAAATTAAAATATTTAATTATATTGATGATAATAATGTTATTATATCATCCTGTTATAATAAAAACTAATGGTGGTGGAAGAATTAAAAAAATAAAAACACTCAATGAATAATGTTACATTTTCTTCGGGTATCCTCCTTAGTTTTACTCCACACAGCTTAATAGGATGGTTTTATTCCCAAAATAAGATTTATAGGATTATAGGAGGTAATTTTCATGGTCATTTTATAATTTTTTTCCATCCAAAAATATTTTGATGGAGTTAAGTAGAGAGGAGTTGGGGTGACTATTTATACGTGAGGTGACTGAAACACTTGTAATTGGTTTAAAAGAAAAAGGTGTACCAAGGTTTTTCTCATTCAAACTGAATAAAAATATATTATTATAAACCCTTATATATTATAGCATCATTTTATGTCTATAAAATAAATTTTAGACAAAATTTTATGTCATTATAAGCCTTATTTTGTTTGATTAACTCTCTTGTAAATTCATTTTTACCTTAACTAGAGTAATTGTTTTTTAATATTTTCATTATTTATATTTGCCTAAAATTAAGTTGAACTTATTTTATAATAAAAATTATTCATATTCCAAATATGCAATCCATTTTAAGAAATTAAATTCACATATGTGGAAATATTAATTTCAAATTAATCTAGCACATGCGATCAGAATATGGGTTTCAAAGAGAGATGGTCCAAAATTTATAATGTTTTTATATCAAATTTAAATATGGAAGTAAATAAAATAAAATAAATAGGATTAATATATTTATATATATATATCTTTAATTTTATTAATTATTAACATGTTTAAAATAAAATTTAAATTGATAAATAATTTAAACAAAAAGGTGGTTTTCAGTTAATATTATGTATTTTTCACTATTTATCAAAAAATTAATCTTCTCAAAAAAATTTCAAGATTTCTGAAAAATATAATTTTTACATGATTATTTCAAAAAGGTATACTTTTTAAAAAAATATATCAAAAAATAAATAACATTTCAAATATGATTTTAAGAATGTGAAAAAAGTAATTTTATGAAAAGAAAGATTTAAAGAATAAAATTCGATATATTATTCTCTCTTGTCTATAAAACGGAAAAATTAAAAGTTAAAATTTTTATTGAATGAATAATATATAATTATAATTAAAATGATCCCTAAAATTTTCTTTCTTAATTAACAATAGTAAAAAAAATTATTTTTATAAAAATGTTTTTTATAAAAATAATTGTTTTATTTTCAAATAGTGATTATTTATATTTTTAATTATATAATCACCAAATTATTGATTTTATATTCATGGAAAAACCATATATTTCAATAATTTTGATAAACCTATTCATGCTTTCAATTTTATCATCTAGGTGATAATAAACAAATTATATTATTTTAATGAAATAACATGTTTCATTTATACATAATGTTGCATGTAACCCATGCTAAAATCTGTGTTACATGTAATGTGAGATAAAATCATTATTTAATGTAATGAAAAATATTTAAAAAATTAAATTCTTTATTAAATTCAATATTTAAAAAAATCATGGTTTTAAATCTTATTATAAATTATTTAGAAAAATAAATGTTTTGAAATTATACCATGGGGAAGACTGGAGGTTTGAATGTGGAAGTACAACAATATAACTAGAGAGGGTGTGACTCCAAAATTATTAAAATCACTGATCGTATCTTGGGGAAAAATATTCTAGGAAATTTAAATTTGAATCCCCATAGATTAAATTAATAAGAATAAACACATGGACCTATAGTCACACTGAGGAATATAAGACTTTATCAATAGAGAATGTGAATGATTAGGTGATCATGAATAAAATAGTTTAAATATTTCAAGTAAAAATAAATGTGAGAAAAAAAACTAACCCAAAATCCCAACTAAATTATCATTGTCTTCAAAATACAATGTTTTTATTTTCATTAGCCCCACAAACTATTTACATTGAATTAAATGACACTTCAGTTTATTTTCATTATTATGAAATTCACCCCCACCAATTTTTATTTAAACATATTATTTAAATAATAAATTTATACTAATTGAGTTTCTAATATCATGTCACAGAGGATATGATTTTTAACTCAGATTTTAAAGTATTATAGTGTCATTTAGATCTTTCATGATTGTTATTGATTCAAAATTCCATTAAAATATCATATTTATCACAAGAGTGAGAAAATAATAAGATACTTAGAATAGAGAGGTATACATAAAATCATGAACATAGAGTATGTAATAGGTGAATATTATTTTATTTAAATCATAAAAAGTTTCTATTTTTACACAATCAATGATAAAAAGGTCTAATAATATGATCTTTTATAGATTAATATACAAGGAATAACTCTGATATATTCTCATTATGGTTGATTATACTATTTATCCATTAGCATTGATTCCACATTAAAAGTACATCTCTATTTTCTATAGAACATGTTATAATTATTCAAAACATTAACAAGATGGGGGGAAATATTTTAAAAATAGAATAGTTTATGATTAAATTATTGAGTATTGAAAATATTTTTATCTAAATAATCAATGATTTCAAGAAACTAATATAGAAAATGTGTATTAATGTTTGAAAAAGATAGTACTCAAGATACCACAATGAATTTTGTGATGGAATTGATGAACTAGATATAGAATAACAAAGATCATAACATTCCTCCTCATTTCAGGTTTCAGAATGAGTTTTTTAGGGTTATTGAACAACATATCCTATCTGATGAAAAATGATATTATTTATACTGATAGGGATATATTTAATGAAAAGAACCTTAGATTTGTAATCTCGTCGATGTCTAGGATATGAAAATATTCATAAGTAACTCTTATTACCACAATAATTATAATGAACAGGAACACCTAGATGATAACTCATATTAATGTTTCAATATAGGGTATGGTAATGGATACATTGTATTTTTTTCATTTAGGATGATAATTAAATGATTTTTATTTAATATTATAATATATTCTTATTGGGGGTTCAATCTCCCAGAGAGGGGGGTGAATCATGTTGTTACCAATTTCAAATTTTTTTCTTCTTCCTTTTATATATTTTATCTCAAGAATATTGTTCCCAGGTTAAGAAGAAACTATGTTCAATATAAATTTTATTTTCATGTATCACCCTCAAATAAATTCAGAAGGTAAATAATAAAGCACCTCATTTGATACATGGTTCACCAAAATGTAATAATCTAATAATCACAGATAATTATTGTGTTGGTGTGAAAGGAATAAATACTATCTACAATTATAAGGACCCGACCTTAAACATTACATAATCTTGAATTAAATGAATAATTCACATTGAGGATCTTTTCAGGTTTATATTTTTATAGAGTTAGGCCATAACTATTACATCTCAAAGGATTTACAAGGTAGACACTTATACATAGTTTCTATTTTTTTTTACAAAACATGAACTCTTGAAAAAAAGAGTAATGTCTAGTTCCATGTTTAAGACAGCATTAATTTTCCTTGATCCCATCCTTGGCCCTCTTCCACATTATGTCCTGTGAAAAACATTTCAAAAACTTGGGATGATCATAAAAGTCTTAGTAAAGGATACACAAAGAAGTAAAACTGTTAGTTTTTCAAAACAACAAGTAAACCATGAATATTTTAACATAAGTAATAATTTTCACCTTTATGAAGTAGTAAATACTCTTCACTGAATAAAAGATCATTACTTACCCTTTTGTAACCAAATATTACCATAAAACCCATATAAAGAACAAATAACATACAAAGGTAACTTGGGACATAAACATACATAAATGGAATAATCATACGGTCGACTTCCACACATATCACTAAATGGAATAGTCATACGACCGAATTCCATACCCAATGCATTGGAGGTTATAACGTAACCACCCATCCTGGTATTCACCGCACCACCCGTCATTTGGTTTATCACGTAACCACTCGTCAAATGTCCAAGTACCAATATAAAATCATATCACATACAACAAATATAAAGGAAAGGAAACATTTCAACATTTCAATCACAATATATCACTTAAATATATTGACATAACAAATCAATTTTCAAATCCATTTTCAATACCAAAAATACATTAAAGAGTATATGGTATTTATTTTCTTTTAAAAACATTACGGCTTGTTGAGGAAGCCAAAGATCAAATAATACTCGCGGCGGCGGAAAGGTCGTTGTCACCGCTTACGTTTAAAGAAACATTCTTCTTTGTCATTTAGTAAAAAGTTTCGTAGAAAAATATTTCTTTTGAATAAAATTAAAAGTCAAAGGGGTTTATACACCGTATAAAAGAAAGTCTTGTATTAGAACAAAATATGCCTCAATGAAAGGAGATTGAGACGAAGTCCCTTACCGCGTGTCCGACTTGACTCGATCGTTCTTTAATATCCTGAATAATAAACTAAAGTTAATTTCTACTTGATTAAGAACCTTTTTCAAGTTTATTATTCCTTTTATATCACTTATTACCATGTTATAAAAATTATTTAATCATTTAAGTTAACAACTTTCGTTTTGTCGATATTTGGCACTTGAGTCAAAAATGAACACCATATATTTTCAAGTTGTCCATGTGTTCAATATTACATTATATCCATAATGATATTCATGATTTAGATATCATATATATCATATATATCCAGTATATACATGTATTTATAATATTACATAACATTTAGAGGTAAGAAATGAAATGCACTGTTCATGGAGACGGTAAGCTGTACGTACGCATGAACGCTACTTTCATTTATATTTCTTATTTTAATGGAAATAAAACATAATGATACATAGGTATATTATAATTCCATTATAATATCATATATAATATCATTAACAATATCCTTTATACATCCCACATAAGGCATTAACGAGTCACATCACTTTAAGGGGGCGGTAGTCCGCACTTCCTCAAATAAGATTATCGTATTTACCCACTATGGAAACCATAAAGGCTTGATATAATTGGGAAGTACAAAAGAAAAATGAAATCATAAAAATAATATATATCATATATAAATATAGTTCCATCATAATGGCCACCATGAGAGGTGGTAAGATGTAATTGAACAATCATCGTTTCGTGAGGCATTAGTTTTCCATCCACATAAACATTATGTTCATCATCCATTAGATGGAGTTGTCTGTAAGTGTAGTTAGAATATTTCTCATAAACAAATCCTAGTATATTTAGGATACTGGTGTTGTTACAAAAGAAAGGAAATAAAAAGAGTATAGGGGTTGCAGAAGTAAAATAAATGAAAATAATTTAAGAGAAACTGTTACCTTTAATTTGGGTGACTCCTTTGGTTTGAACCAAAAGGACTTCTTAAAGTGTCTTCTGCCTAAGGTAAGGCTTCTAGGTGGAGGATAGTGATGTTGAGAGCTTAATTGGGCAGAGGTTGGATGATAAAAATGGCTTGAGAGATGTGATGAATTAGTTAGAAGTGGTCTCCTTTTATAAGGGGGAGGAGGGGCTCTTTAGGAAAGTGTGAAACTATTATTTTATTATATAATGATATTCGGTTTCTAATGGTCCAACAATTATTAAAGATTAATATAAGATGACTCATGGTCGAAATAAAATCATCCAATCAGAATTGGACATGTTTTGGATAATATTTTAGTGATTATAATCATATTTATTTAAATCATTTATTAATGAGGTAAATACTGCATCATTATTGTGTCATAAATAATTTAATTTATTTGATGTCTAAAAATTATAAAAAAAATACCATGATATAGGAAATTTTTTGAGATTTCTAATTAATATTTATAGTCGAAAAGATAATTTATATAACCCCTTCTAAAAATTAATTTACTAAACGATGTTTACTTTTGTCATATTTTCCTATACTTTAAGTTAATTAATCTAAATTGTCATTATCACTCCCAAGTGGATCAAAGGGGTCCAAAAATCGACCCAAATATTAATATGGTTGTTAATGACTCATCCAATAAGGTTTGGACAAGTGTTAAGGTAATTTTGAATTATCATAATATTTTTTTTACCTTGAATTACCCTATTTACCTTTAACCGCGGTAAATAAAAGTCAAAAGTTACTATTCACCAAAAATTATTTTCATCTTAATAAACCACATTTTACTTCTTGATAACAACCATGTATGTCGGATTTTTGAAATTCAATTCACAGAAGTGGTAAAATTTCATTTAAATGAAAACGTCAGTTTTTTTAACTACCAATAAGTGGTGTCATTATTCATCAAAAATTGAAGTTTTTCAGAAAAATATCAAAAATTCCGCCTAAGATATATTTGATATCCAGAATTCAAAAATGATGTCTATTTTTTCAAATTCAAAACATAGAAGTGAAATTAATTAATTTAAAAATTAATTCCCATTGTTAAAACAAATAGCGTGTTTTTGAGAAACAATAACTATCAAAAGATTGATACTTATTTATGTCCAATTTCAAAGTGAAATTAATTACAATGACCAAAATTGAATTAAATGGTAAAAATATATTTCAATTTCACTTTAAAACCAACTAAAAAGATAATCTATCCATATAAATAAATTATATTAAAAGGCACTTTTGAATTAAAATACAGTATTTTTCACTATTCATTAAAAAATGAACTTTATCGGAAAAATACCAAAAAATTACCCAAAGTAAAATTTGATGTCCCAAATCTAAAGAAGAATTTTATTTGGTCAAATAGAACAAATAAATATGAACAAAACTTGATTTAATGAGGGTTCTCCATTAAAAGGCAGTAAATCGGCCTTTTAATGTAAATTATGCTTAAAATTAGATTCATTCACATTTTAAGCCTATAACTTTTATTGGATAAAATTAAATACATCTAACAAATATGTATAATCATATTGTAGTTAGTTTCATTCATTTCCGCCACTACAATGGCTGGGAGTTAACTACCATTTAAAATAATAATATTATATTATTAGTGTACAACGTAAGATTCCAAAGAAACTCGTTGTTGCGTATCGGGTACGCTATCGAACATAGAAACCCATTTAAAGTAAAATTAATATTTAATTCAAAAATATTAATAAGTATAAAAATATCTTATTCTTCGTTTACTTGGGATGTTACATCCTTCCCCCCTTTTGGAAATTGCATCCTCGCAATTTTTATTCACTTATCAAAATAAGTGGGGGTATTTATCCCTCATAGCATTTTCAGATTCCCATGTTGCCTCTTCAACCATATGGTTTTTCCACAAAACCTTTACCTGGTAAATTACCTTATTCCGCAACAACTGCTCTCTATGGTCAAGAATCTGAACTGGTTGTTCTTCATAAGAGATATTCTCTTCCAACTGAACTACCTCTAGGCTCAAAACATGAGATGGATATGGCATATACTTTCTCAACATCGAAACATGAAAAACATTGTGTACCTGGGATAAACATGGAGGTAAAGCCACTTTATACGCTACTGATCCCACTTTCTCCAGAATTTCATAAGGTCCAATGAACCTTGGACTCAACTTTCCCTTCTTACCAAAACGCATCACACTTTTCCATGGAGAAACTTTGAGAAAGACATGATCACCTACTTCAAAGGAAAGATCCTTCCTCCGGTTATTGGCATAACTTTTCTGTCTGCTCTGAGCTGTTCTCATGTGCTTCTGAATCAAATGAACTTTCCGTACCATCTCTTCTACCAATTCTGGTCCCATCAGCTTCCTTTCACCTACTTCATCCCAAAAAGCTGGAGTTCGACAACACTTTTCATATAATGCCTCAAATGGAGCCATCTGTATACTGGATTGAAAACTATTATTATATGAAAATTCAACCAAAGAAAGATGTTGGTCCCAACTTCCCTGATAATCCATCGAGCAAGCTCGTAACATATCTTCCAATTTCTAAATTGTTCGTTCTGACTGCCCATCTGATTGAGGATGAAAAGATGTACTAAAATTTAATTCAGTACCCAATGACTTCTGAAGGACTTTCCAAAAGTTAGAAGTAAACCTGGGATCATGATCAGATACAATGGAGAGGGAAACTCCATGCAACCTGACTATCTCTTTAACATACAACCGTGCAAGTTGATCTAGAGACAAAGTATCTCGAATAGGAAGGAAATGAGCTTATTTAGTCAATCAATCAACTATAATCTAGATTAAATTATTACCTAGAGATGTATTTGGTAATCCCACAATGAAGTCCATGGATATATTTTCCCATTTCCACTCTAGAACCGGTAAAGGCTGAAGTATTCCTTTCGGTAACTACCGCTCTGCTTTAACCTACTGACAAGTCAAACACTTCAAAGTAAAATCAGCAATATCTTTTTTCATTCCATCCCACCAGTAATACTCCCGAAGATCTCTGTACATCTTAGTACTACCAGGATGAACTGAAAATGGAGAACTATGAGCTTCACATAATAAATCATTCTTCAACTGTGAATCATAAGGTACACATAATATCTCCCCAAATCTCAAAACACAATCATTATCAATGTTAAATTCAGGCAACTTACCCTTCTAAACCAACTCTACCTTTTTCTGCAACTCACTATCTTCTTTCTACACTTGCTTAATTCTGTCTGATAGAGATGATTTCACTGACACCTGAAACAAAACAGAAGAATTTCCTACAACAACAACTTCTATGCCAAAGTTCATCAAATCAAAAACCAAAGGATCTCATTCCAAACTTAGCATGGCTAATGAGACATTACTTTTTTGACTCAAAGCATCGGCCACTTTATTTTCTTTTCCCGTATGGTAATGGATCGTGCAATTATAATCCTTTATTAATTCCAACCATCGAATCTATCTCATGTTCAATTCTTTCTGAGTGAATATATACTTTAAACGTTTGTGATCAGTATATATTTCACACTTCACTCCATACAAATGATGCCTCCAAATTTTTAAAGCAAAAACAACTGCAGCTAATTCCAAATCATGTGTAGGGTAATTTAACTCATGTGGTTTCAACTGACGTGAAGCATAAGCAATTACCTGATCATTTTGCATTAGGACACAACCAAGTCCTTTCAACGAAGCATCACTGTAGATAACAAACTAACTATTTCTGGAAGTCAGTGCCAAAACTAGAGCATTCACCAATATTCTTTTCAATTCTTGAAAACAATCATCACATTCTTTTATCCAAATGATAACACCTTTTCAAGTTAACTTAGTCATTGGACTAGATAACCGTGAAAAATTTTCAACAAACCTCTGGTAATAACCTGCCAAACCAAGAAAACTACAGATCTTGGTTATATTTGTGGGTATCATCCATTCTTCAACAACTTTTGCTTTAGCTGGATCAACAGTTATGCCATTTTTTGAAACAATGTGACCAAGGAAAGAAATTTTTTGTAACCAAAACTCACACTTGCTGAATTTCCCAAATAGTTTCTTTTCTTTTAAGGTTTGAAAGACAACCATTAAATGACTTTCATGTTCCTCTTTACTTTTTGGAATAAACCAAAATATCATCAATGAACACAACCACAAACTTATCCAAGAACTTATAGAAAATTCTATTCATAAGATCCATTAATACAGCAGGTGCATTGGTTAACCCAAAAGGCATAACTACAAATTCATAATGGCCATATCTAGTACGAAATGCGGTCTTTGGAACATCTGCTTCCTTTACTTTCAACCGATGGTACCCCGACCTCAAGTAAATCTTCGAAAAATACTGATCTCCCTGGAGTTGATCAAACAAATCATCGATATGAGGCAAAGGATACTTATTCTTAACAGTGATGTTATTCAATTCTCTATAATCAATGCAAAGTCTCATTGAACCATCTTTCTTTTTAACAAACAAGACAGGAGCACCCCATGGTGACATTCTAGGTCGAATGAAACCTTTATCTAATAACTCCTGCAATTGCTTCTTTAACTCTAAAAGTTAAATATGAGTCATTTGATAAGGGGTTTTTGAAATTGGATTAGCATCAGTAACTAAGTCAACAGTAAATTCAACTTCCAGATTAGGTATAATACTGGGCAACTCATCAGGAAAAACATCAAGGTACTCGTTTACCACTGGCACATCATTAATCTGAACAGTTCCTTTCTTTTCAAAAATATGTGCAAGGTAACATTCATTTCCATCTTTTACTAGTTTCTCATCTTCCTGATATGTTATCAACAGCAAGGGTTCATTTTTGTATACAAACTAGAAATTATTCTGAAAATAAACCACTTTAGCTCTGTAATCAATCTTAGCATGATAAACAGAAATCCAATCCATGCCAAAAATAACATCAAACTCTACTAGAGGAAAAACAATAAGGTTTGCAGGTAGATTCTTTCCGCACACAAGGACAGAAATGTTCTTATGTTTTCTTTTTGTCTCAAAATTTCCTCCAGGTGTTTTTACCGTAAGTTCCATATTCATATCTTGATATGGAATTACCAATTTACTAGAAAACTTCTCAGAAATTAAAGAGTGTGTAGACCCTGAATCAAACAACACATTGGCATAATCTGAACAAACAAATAGTATACCTGATATAACTTCGTTTGATGGCCCAACATCTACTGAAGTAGTTGCAAAGGATTTCACCACCCCTTTCTGCTTGTAGTCTGACTGCTTTCCCTCAGTTGAGTTCTTCTCTGGACACTCGTTTGCATAATGACCCATTTAATTACACTTAAAACATCTTACCAATGGCTTTTCATTCCCTGCTTGATCATATTCCTTACAGTTATGAGCAATATGACCAGACTTACCACACCGGAAGCACTTTCTCGACTTTGATAAACATTCTCCGGGATGCTTTTTATTACACTTCTCACAATATGGATATTTAGTTTTCTTACCTCCGGGCTTCTTTGATGAATTCTTTCCCTTTGCCTGCCAACTGGACCTCTTATTCTGTTGTTTGTCAAAGAACACATGATCATCGGCAAACTCCATTTCCACCTTCTCCGCACATCGAACAAGTTTATCATAACTTTTGAACTCACGAGAGGCTAATGCTCTTCGATATTGTGGCTTCAGTCCTGAGTAAAATCGATTTATCTTACTATCAATATCTCGGATGAAATTTGGTGCATACCTTTCCAGTTGAGTGAACTTTTCTTCATAAGCAGCCACTGAGTCGTCCTACTACCTCAATTCTAGGAATTGTTTTTCCATCCTAAGACGAACCACCTTAGGAAAATATTTCTCAAGAAATATACCTTTGAATTCATCCCAATTGAGAGCATCAATCTCTTCACTATCCCTGATATTTTTCACCATTGACCACCACTAATCAGCTTCACCTTCAAAACGGGAAACAACAAGACTAACCTTTTTATTTTCTGAACAACCCATGACATCAAAAATCTTCTCCAGTGCTTTTATCCACCCTTCAGCTAGAACATGGTCAGATGATCCTCTGAATGATGGGAGATGTTGCCTCATGAAATACTCCACTACTGACATGTTCCTCTGTGGTTGATCTGGATGATCTCATACATGGATACCACCACCATTTATAGCCTGAGTCAACTGTGTCATCCCTGCAAAAAACTGTTCAGTTCCAATTATGACAATCTCAGGTTGCTGATTTGGAAGGTTGTATTCCTCCTGATGTCATCTCAATATAGCTGCTTTTTTTCCTCTGCGGAAAACCATTCTGAACATAGAAATATCTTAGGCGAAGCTACATGGTAATCTGGAAATTCTATATGATGTCAATATTAACATAAATTACTTTATGGATATTACATTAACAATACCCTAACACCTAAAGTTATCTAAACCGACCTATGATACCAACTATAAGGACTCGGCCTTAAACATTACATAATCTTGAATTAAATGAATAATTCACATTGAGGATCTTTTCAGGTTTAGAGTTTTGGAGAGTTAGGACATAACTATTACATCTCAAAGGATTTACAAGGTAGACACTTCTACACGGTTTCTATTTTTTTTTACAAAACATGAACTCTAGAAAAAAAGAGTAGTGTCTAGTTCCATGTTTAAGACAGCATGAATTTTCCTTGATCCCATCCTTTACCCTATTCCACGTTATGTCATGTGAAAAACATTTCAAAAACTTGGGATGAGCATAAAAATCTTAGTAAGGGATACACAAAGAAGTAAAACTGATAGTTTTTCAAAACAACAAGTAAAACATGAATACTTTAACATAAGTAATACTTTTCACCTTTATGAAGTAGTAAATACTCTTCACTGAATAAAAGACCATTAATTACCCTTTTGTAACCAAAGATTACCATAAAACCCATATAAAGAACAAATAACATATAAAGGTAACTTGGGACATAAACATACATAAATGGAATAACCATATGGTCGACTTCCACACATATCACTAAATGGAATAGCTATACGGCCGACTTCCATACCCAATGCATTGGAGGTTATAACGTAACCACCCATCCTGGTATTCACGACACCACTCGTCATTTGGTTTATCATGTAACCACCCGTCAAATGTCCAAGTACCAATATAAAATCATATCACATACAAAAAATATAAAGGAAAGGAAACATTTCAACATTTCAATCACAATATATCACTTAAATATATTGACATAAAAAAATCTATTTTCAAAACCATTTTCAATACCAAAAATACGTAAAAGAGTATATGGTATTTATTTTCTTTTAAAAACATTACGGCTTGTTGAGGAAGCCAAAGATCAAATAATACTCGCGGCGGCGGAAAGGTCGTTGTCACCGCTTACGTTTAAAGAAACATTCTTCTTTTTCATTTAGTAAAAAGTTTCGTAGAAAAATATTCCTTTTGAATAAAAGTAAAAGACAAATGGGTTTATACACCATATAAAATAAAGTCTTGTATTAGAACAAAATATGCCTCAATGAAAGGAGATTGAGACGAAGTCCCTTACCTCGTGTCCGACTTGACTTGGTCGTTCTTTAATATCCTGAATAATAAACTAAAGTTAATTTCTACTTTCTTAAGAACCTTTTTCAAGTTTATTATTCCTTTTATATCACTTATTACCATGTGATAAACATTATTTAATCATTTAAGTTAATAACTTTCGTTTTGTCGATATTTGGCACTTGAGTCAAAAATGAACACCTTATATTTACAAGTTGTCCATGTGGTCAATAGTCCATTATATCCAGAATGATATTCATGATTTAGATATCATATATATCCATCATATACATGTATTTATAATATTACATAACATTTAGAGGTAAGAAATGAAATGCACTGTTCATGGAGACAGTAAGTCGTACGTACGCATGAATGCTACTTTCATTTCTATTTCTTATTTTAATGGAAATAAAACATAATGATACATAGGTATATTATAATTCCAGTATAATATCATATATAATATCATTAACACTATCCTTTATACATACCACATAAGGCATTAACGAGTCACATCACTTTAAGGGGGCGGTAGTCTGCACTTCCTCAAATGAGATTATCATATTTACCCACTATGGAAACCATAAAGGCTTGATATAATTGGGAAGTACAGAAGCATAATGAAATCATAAAAATAATATATATCATATATAAATACAGTTCCATCATAATGGCCACCATGAGAGGTGGTAATATGTAATTGAACAATCATCGTTTCGTGAGGCGTTAGTTTGTCATCCACAGAAACATTATGTTCTTCATCCATTAGATGGAGTTGTGTGTAAGTGTAGTTTGAATATTTCTCATAATAAAATCCTAGTATATTAAGGATACTGGTGTTGTTACAAAATAAAGGAAATAAAAAGAGTATAGGGGTTGGAGAAGTAAAATAAATGAAAATAATTTAAGAGAAACTGTTACCTTTAATTTGGGTGACTCGTTTGGTTTGAACCAAAGGAACTTCTTAAAGTGCCTTCTGCCTAAGGTAAGGCTTCTAAGGGGAGGAGAGGGATGTTTAGAGCTTAATTGGGCAGAGGTTGGATGAGCCAAATGGCTTGAGAGGTGTGACGAATTGGTTATAAGTGGTCTCCATTTATAAGGGGGAGGAGGGGCTCCTTAGGAAAGTGTGAAACTATTATTTTATTATATAATGATATTCGGTTTCTAATGGTCCAAAAATTATTAAAGATGAAGATAAGATGACTCATGGTCGAAATAAAATCATCCAATCAGAATTGGACATGTTTTGGATAATATTTTAGTGATTATAATCTTATTTTTTTAAATCATTTATTAATGAGGTAAATACTGCATCATTATTGTGTCATAAATAATTTAATTTATTTGATGTCTAAAAATTATAAAAAAATTCCATGATATAGGAAATCTTTTTAGCTTTATAATTAATATTTATAGTCGAAAGATAATATATATTACCCCTTATAAAAATTAATTTACTAAATGATATTTACTTTTGTCATATTTTCTTTTACTTTAAGTTAATTAATCTAAATTGTCATTATCACTCCCAAGTGGATCAAAGGGGTCCAAAAATCGACCCAAAGATTCTCATGGTCGTTAATGACTCATCCAATAAGGTTTGGATAAGTGTTAAGGTAATTTTGAATTATTATAATATTCTTTTTACCTTGAATTACCCTATTTACCTTTAACCGCGGTAAATAAAAGTCAAAAGTTACTATTCACCAAAAATTATTTTCATCTTAATGAACCACATTTTACTTCTTGATAACAACCATGTATGCCAGATTTTTGAAATTCAATTCACAGAAGTGGTAAAATTTCATTTAAATGAAAACGTCAGTTTTTTTAACTACCACTAAGTGGTGTCACTATTCATCAAAAATTGAAGTTTTTCTTTAAAAATTAATTCTTGTTGTTAAAACAAATAGCGCATTTTTGAGAAACAATAACTATCAAAAGATTGATACTTGTTTATGTCCAATTTCAAAGTGAAATTAATTCCAATGATCAATATTGGATTAAATGGTAAAAATATATTTCAATTTCACTTTAAAACCAACTAAAAAGATAATCTAACCATATAAATAAATTAGATTAAAAGGCACTTTTGAATTAAAATACAGTATTTTCACCATTCATTAAAAAATGAACTTTATCGGAAAAATACCAAAAAAATACCCAAAGTAAAATTTGATGTCCCAAATCTAAAGAAGAATTTTATTTGGTCAAATAGAACATATAAATATGAACAAAACTTGATTTAATGAGGGTTCTCCATTAAAAGGCGGTAAATCGGCCTTTTAATGTAAATTATGCTTAAAATTAGATTCATTCACATTTTAAGCCTATAACTTTTATTGGATAAAAGTAAATACAACTAACAAACATGTATAATCATATTGTAGTTAGTTTCGTTCATTCCCGCCACTACAACGGCTAGGAGTTAACTACCATTTAAAATAATAATATTATATTATTAGTGTGCAACGTAAGATTCCAAAGAAACTCGTTGTTGCGTATTGGGTACGCTATCGAACATAGCAACCCTTTTAAAGTAAAATTAATATTTAATTCAAAAATATTAATAAGTATAAAAATATCTTATTCTTCATTTACTTGGGATGTTACAGCAATCATATTACGATGATTCATAAGGGTTCACTATCTTTCTATGGTGACTACCACTTCTCAACATCACTCACTACTTCAATAAATTATAGTTTGATTTTATAGACATAAGGGTCTCTTCATGATCATCATAGAAGGCTTGGAAATTTGCATCACTATCATTATATGAAAGTATTTTGATCTTTGAACATTGTTCATCCTTTCTTCATCGAACCAAATAGACTCAAATCCCCATGGATGATGGCTGGTACTATTTCAACCCAAGAACCTCAAAACCCCTTCATATATAGAACCCAAAAAATATCAAAACATGTTGTCATATCTCTCTCTATCTCCCTCATTTTATCTTCTGGATGAGAATTATATGATTCCAGCTCCCTTTTAAAATATTTCTATATAAAGAATCCATATGTGTCAATATATATAGGCTCTTAACTCTCCTTATCAATAAAACTATATATGTTTTCAACCATTCCCACTGAATTCATTCCTTTCAATACTTTAAAAATGAATAAAAATATTGTGTTAATCTCTAAATATGTTAAGTATTTCATTACAGTGATAAATTCAATTACATTCTCTTCTTGCTTCCTTTAATACATGTAGATTGGGCGATCCTTTGATTTTGATATCTTCTTCAAACAACTTCATATAATGTTATTTCTTTCTTCCTTTTTTTATCATTCAAGATAGGTAACAATATACCAGGTTTTCTTCTTCTTAATTCCGACAAGGTATGAAAATATTACATGCACACCACCTCTAAATTATATTAAAAAACACTTTGAAGTGCTATTTAAGCATCATACAAATATATGTGAAAAAAATCATATTTATACATAAATAAACCCACCAAATGTTATCTGGAGGTCATTTACCCATGTGATTAAACATAAATACAATCTTACAATCTTGATCTCATTGATTAAACTTACAAAAACAGTAGACTTTACCACTCGTTATTTATAACTAAATATTTTTTTCGTTATAGATTACTTTTAACTATTTAAATATATTTCCATTTATATTTTCATTTAATATCACATAATTTTTCAAACATCACACTCTCATAAATCACATAGCTTTCTTCTTCTCAGATGGACACTCACATGTTTCCACTTATACAAAGCCATGAAAAATATCACGAGCGTAATGTTTACCTTTATGATATCCATGTTTATTCATTAATTCATAAAGGATGTGATGTATAATTCTACAACTGATCTCCACATAGTTTTTAGTCTTTAATCATCTATGGTATGATACTCAACTATGATATTGGGTCATTACGATGACTCTATATTGGAAAAATGAATTTTGGTGCCTTAGACATGGTGCAAGAAAATCTTCATAATGGCAATTGGTTACTTTTCTAGGTAGTATATGACTAGATTTGATTCACACAACCTTCTTCAAATAATTTTTAGTACAACCACATACCATCCACAACTCCATACATCCCATTACATGATTTATCAACTTCTAAATAATCTTGATGATCATCCTCATCCACTTTTCTTCAAATAACATGATATTTATTGAATATCAGAAACGAAACCCAGAACAGAAGCAAGCATTCCACATGAAATATGAAATATATCAAGTTATAAAATCTATATACAATATAAAATTACTCATGATTTAGTTCTCATTATTTTATGTAACATAACCAACCAAAAGTACCATTAACACTTGCCAAACATTCCATAATACATGGTCAATAAATCTAACCATGTGTTGGTCTCAATATACCCCCAAAATATAACAACATGAATGAAATGGGTACCTGAGGATGCTCGAGATCCCGGCGCGCTCGCGGTGATGCCCTAGGCGCTTATGCTCGAGATTCCGGCTCCCCCTCCCCACCGGAGGGCGGAGTTTCGTGCCTTCACCCTTCCTCAAAGACGCAGCCTCTTCATTTCATACCTCTCTCTAAACTAGAATTTCTCCCCCCATTTCTGCGGATCCCGATTTTCCCGAAAGTCCCAGATCTGTGTCACGGATCACCTCAGCTCTCCCTATCACCATCGGAGTTCAACAATGCATCCGATCTTCATAAGCTGACTTTGGTGGCTCGATTTCGGCAAATTATTCACCCCTTGATTGATGCGTTTGACCGATTTTTTTTTATTCCTGGGGTCTCCAGGAGCGTGCCGTTGTTGGACTTCTTGATCGAAGGAATGTCATGATTCGGTTTACTTCGATGGATGATTTCGTTATTGCTTCGTCGAAGGATCCCGGACAATGCCATGGGTCTTTCTTCTACCTTTTTTGATGGATCTTTGATTTTCATCTGCAGCGTGACACTCCGACCACTGAAATTTGGGTAAGTTTCCCTGTGCATCCCTTACCTGTCCAAAATCCGTTCATTTTGCGTCATCTAAGGAATCTCTCTGGTCGCTACCTATGCTCTGATACCCGAACTGAAGCTGTTTTCCATCCCGTATGTCCTCGCGTTTGTGTGGAGGTTGATGTCTCCAAACTGCTGGTCAACTGGGTATGTAATACTGATGGTCAAGTGTTTCGATGGCGGCAGGCGGTTCACTTTGAGTCATAGATGGATTTCTGTATTTCTTGTCTTCGGTTGGGGCATCCTGCCGCGGTTTGTCACAAGGGTTCATGGAGCAGGACGGTGTAAGAGATGAGGAAGGTGCCTTTTGTTGTCCATGATGGCTCGGAAGTGGTGCCTTTGAATCCTCCTGTTGGGGATCAGACAGAAGGAATCTTGAAGGAGACACACGCACCGGTTTCAGAGCCTTGGGTTGTTGAAATTTTTGATCGGTTGAGGACAGACCTGGGTGATAGGCCCACTAGGAAGATGGCTCATGAAGGTGGCACCATGACCCCTTGCTCTGCTGATGTTCCTGGTAAGCAGGGGACTTCAGTTGAGCAGGCGGGGCTTGTGGAGGATACACCTGGATAGGCAGCTGCAAAGATTGTGGGTAAGATTCAGCTTGTCAACCGGTATGCGGTGTTGGACAATGAGGAATCAGCTCGTGGACAATGTGGTTCATAGTAGGTCTTTGGGAATGAACTGCAGGAAGGGCATGGAGTCTCTGGAGATGAATAATTTGTTGCTGACTTGAGTTTCCAGCAGGTTGTGGCTGATGTTGATCTTCTAGTTGAGCAGTCTAATTGTGAGGATATGTCGCATGAGGCTTTGAAGGACACTAATACCCAGTCTTAGTTTATGGGACGAGGATTCATACAGATACGGGCTTCTGCTTCAGAACATGATTCAGAAAATGGTGACTGCAACACTGGCTCACATCACACTAACTTTCATGCTGAAATTTATAAAATTTATCAAACCTCAAAAATCTCTAATAAGTTGGAGGATGTTTCTGGTAAGGAGAGGATAAATACCACTTCTCTCGCGAAAGCTTTAAGTCAGAGAAAAGTTTCATTCAAAGATATTGTCATGTAGGAGAAGAAAAATATGTCTAATAATGAGGGATTTACATTTTCTCCCCCAAAGCGAAGGCCGAGGAAGGATTACTCCAATATGCCAAAGATTGTGTCGACCAGATCCTCCTCCACGATGCCTAGGAAGATCTCTTCTGACATTATGAAAATCTTTAGTCTAACATTATGACATTATGATTTTGGTTATGGCAATGATTTGTCATACTATGATTTGTAACTTTTCTTCTAGTAGATGATGGAGATACCTTCCTTATCTGCTTTTGTTTTGTACCTTATTCTTTTTCTTTAATAAATAGTCAAGAGCTCTACTTCTGACTGGCCTTGCCTGCATGTGTTGGTCTCAATAATACGCCTTTTGGATTTTGTTCAGAATATTTAATAAATTAACATCCTCTATGTACACCATTATCATTATAACATAATGAATTATGTTCCCCCATCATATGGAAAATTCCCTATATTTTGGATGAAATGATCCCCCCAATGCTTACTTCATGGTTCCATGAAGAACAATCTTCAAATAACAAGTGGACCACAATCATTCATTTTTTATTTCACCCAATATCATTCAATATTAGTTTGTAAATAATACACTATTCTATTTAATTACAAATTAGTGAATCAATATTTAGTAAGGACTCAGCAACATATCTGTCACGACCCCCTCCCACCAAAGATGCCCTTCCTGAGCTGGCAATGGTGAAAAGGAGATAATGTCTCCCGAGTCCTGCCTTCAGTAGGCCCTGGGGTGGCGACTAACACTAAGGGTATGAATTTTCACAAATATGGGAGGCATTACCCTTTTTATTATTTAGGATCGGGAAATAGGACAAGTCAACCACCAAAAAGGAAAAGAACAAGTATATAGAAATAAACCCAAACCAAGTTCACATGCATGTTTAAACAATTTATAACAAGGTACAAGTACAAGAAAGCTTAAAGTATAATACCAAAAGAAAGCAAAGGTACAACAACAACAACAACTCCAACTGTCCGACTAGTAGGGTCCCGCACGGCCCTGGTAGTCCTCCTGTAAACCTGAAAATAAATGTAGGGTGAGCATACAAGTATACTGAGTAGGGAAACCTAAAGCTCTCGTGCACAAGTGGGGAGACATCCTAATGTCACGTGAGAACAACAGAAGAAACTAGCAAAGAATTCTATCCACCCAACCTCACCAGCCACACTCACCAAAAACACAATCACAACAGGTAGTAGTATATAAGAACAAGAGTATTGGGTACCCCGCACCATTTCCCTTTAGTTAGCTGCTCTTCCTAACGGCGAACGTCCTGACGCTGCCACACTCTTCCCGCCCGCACACACCTGGGCCCTACAACCACCCATCCCGCCCGCACACACCTGAGCCTCTCCACCACGTATCCCCGCCCGCACACACCTGGGTCTCATCCCGAAGATTCTTGGGAAACAGTAGAACCTGCCCGAAGAGTCTTGGGCTAAAGCCACCCCAATCGAAACCTACCTGAAGAGTCTTAGGTGTAAGGTCGCCTCAAGCCATTACAGCCTAGGGGAGAAGGAGCAGGAAGGAGCTAGTAACTAAGGGAAAACACCCTCTCCCATGAAATGGGAGTGTTCAACACTAAGTGCTCAACATGGGTGGAGTGCGATAAAACACAAAATATACAGATATATATATATATATACCAGACACACAGCCCAACCTATGGCTTCTAAACAGAGAAACTGAGCACGTGCCTCGACACTACTACTACGAAGCATGCACACAACAAACAACCCCAACCCCATTTAGGTTTTCACGTTTTAGCAGAAATAGTTTATTTAGTTCATTAACTACTGGGCAACTATCCACAACCAACCACATCGATCGTTCGTAAAACATATCCCTGCCATCCACAAATCAAGTTAGGAAAACACAAGCAGCACAACCAAGCCCTTCTTATCAACCAACCAACCCATTGATTATTATTCCCGTTCCATTACCATGACCCACCATTTATTAGCTCTTCCACTTTTTATTTATTATTCACAACCATAGCCCGTTCACATTAAACTCATACCTACAGCCCTGCTGCCAACCACCATAACCACAACCACACCAAAGCCCGTTTATCATTATTATCCCTTTAATACCATTTATCGCAACCCTGCTGCCCATCATCATCATAGCATTCACACCAACCCACAACCAAGTCAACCACAACCCCTCTGCTCACCCGATCCACAACAACCCACAAAACACCCCCATCACATGCCACGTAACCAAGCCAACACCCACATGTTCATTATTCCATTTTGTTCAACCGGGGTGATCACACAAGGGTTCCAGATTTTCATTTAATCAGCCAACTGTACGTGATTAACCAATTTCCACATTCCACAAAGTTCCATTCACATAATGGTCTAGAAAGATAGGGCAACATTTAATTGCGCAAGCAAAGGCCCCCAACGACCGTTATTTTCAGTAGGCATAAGCCTATTCATTTCACAACATAATATCACAGGATATAAAGTTACAGAAAATCACAACTTCCCAACCCCATTATATAAGCCAATTATTATCTTTATTAAATGGTTCAACCGTTTCTCATGAAAAAAATAGGATATCCACCCCGCATGATGTGCAAATTAGAGAGACAAAGGTAAGATCCCTACGTCAACAAATTCTGATCACAACGCTCCCCCGGATCAACTTTAGAAGACGTCCGTCGGCGTCTGTCTGGTCCCGGCAAAACCTCCTCGGGTGGAAATCGGAAAGGAAAGGCCGAAGGAAAGACAACGGGTCCAAGCTCGGAAGTTCTGCCTCGTCGTTACGATCCCGTGGCCGCTGACGGATCGTAAATCGGAGCTCGGACGAAGAAGTTATGGAAGAAAGAGTCTTCGAGTCTCTTGAGAGTGCTCTGCTCAGAGGAGAGGGGAGGAGATGTGTGTGTTGAAAAGGAGGAGGGGACCCATCCTTTTATAGGCGTGAAAAGCAAAAGTACACGGCGTGTACTTTATGGTACACAGCGTATACTTGGTTCTTTCACACGGTCTCCACACGGCTTCCAACACGGCTCCGCGACCGTTGACTGGTCAACACACGGTTTGAGGGTAACACATACGCGGGGAAGGACTACACGGCGTGTAGTTTGGACACACGGCGTGTACTCATTTATTTCACGCGGCAAGGACACGACCTCAACACGGCACACGACCGTTGACTGGGAACGTGTACGCGGGGAGGGACTACACGACGTATAATTTAAGGTACACGGCGTGTACCCATTTACTTCACACGGCAAGGACACGGCCTTCAGCACGGGGTATACCCGGCAAGGGGGTACACAGCGTGTACTCAAACTACACGGCGTGTAGTTTCAAAATTCTGGAAAGTGTGGGAAAAGTCCATTTTACCCTCCATAACACTTCTTGACCTTCTTTTTGACAAAGGAATGGGCCGGAGAGGTCCGGTCCATTACATCAGATACCTCTTAAAACATTCTCGTCCCCGAGAATTCAAAATCCAACCCAGAGGAACCCAACAAGATACCTCTTAGGGTTCTTGTTATAACAGGAACCCAACCAACAACCCTAATCATATGTGTTAGGAATTCCTTCTCCTATGTCAAGATATTATCCGCTTTAGGCGGCACTGACTCGCCTGCACGGGTTTAATTGCATCCTCATTAATGCGTCTCGATTAAGAATTGGGTCTTCCCACTTTCATACATTAGGATTTTTCAACTCGAACTACCCCCAACACCACACAACCAACACATTGCCCGAACACGTGGTTTTGGGAAATTCCTTCTCCTATGTCGAGATATTATCCGCTTTAGGCGGCACTGACTCGCCCGCATGGGTTCAATCGCATCCGCATTAATGTGTCTCGATTAAGGGTCATGTTTTCCCCTTTCCCACACATCCGGACATGTTACACATTACCAGGGATCAAGGAAACAAAAGGTCTCACAACTGACAAGCCAAGCATTCCATATATCAAAGGTACATAGTACAACATCAACACAAAGCTCAGATGAACAAGGGAAAACAAAAAGTCAAAACAACTCCGGGTACTGAGCATGCATCTGGGTCTCCCGCTCCCAAGTGCTCTCCTCGAGGCCGCCATGCCTCCACAACACACGAACCAAGGGAATAGTTTGTCCACAAAGCACCTTCTCTTTACGATATTTGATTCTGACTGGTCGTTCCTCGAAGGTCGCATCGTCTCCCATGTCTAACTCTCCCCAGTCGATAACGTGAGAGTCGTCGTGTAAGTACCGACGAAGTTGAGAAACGTGGAAGACGTCATGAACTTTCTCCAACTGAGGTGGCAGGGCCAGCTGATATGCCACCTCGCCGACTCTTCTCATCACCTCAAAAGGTCCGATGAACCTAGGTGAGAGCTTGCTCCCCTTCCCGAACCTTCGCTTCCCCCGTCGAGGGGAAACCTTCCAGAACACATGATCTCCCACCTCGAACTCCAAGGGCCTCCTCCGACGATCTTCATAAGACTTCTGTCGGTCCTGAGCCGCCTTCATCCTCTCACGTACAAGCTGGACTTTCTCCGTGGTGCTCTGCACTACCTCTGGCCCAAGAGCTCCTGTCTCACCAACCTCTGCCCAGCAAATGGGTGAATGACATGGTCTTCCATACAAAGCCTCAAACGGTGCCATGCCAATAGTAGAGTGGAAGCTGTTGTTGTAGGAAAATTCTACTAAAGGAAAGTGTCGTACCCATGACCCTCCGAAATCCAGAATGCATGCTCGCAGCATGTCCTCCAATGTCTGGACAGTCCGCTCCGTCTGCCCATCGGTCTGGGGGTGGAAAGCAGTGTTAAGGCGTAGTTGTGTGCCAAAAGCATGCTGTAGCCGCCTCCAGACTTGTGAGGTAAACCGAGTATCCCGATCTGAGACGATAGTCTTCGAGACACCATGGAAACGTACCACCTCGTCTACGTACCTCTGTGCCAAGGTACTCACCGAGCCTGACTCCTTAATTGCTAAGAAGTGAACTGATTTCGTCAGTCGATCCACCACCACCCAGATAGCATCATAACCACCCTGAGCTCTGGGTAGTCCTGTGACGAAGTCCATTGAGATGTCATCCCACTTCCACTCAGGGACATCTAAAGGGTGCAACAAACCACTGGGAACACGGTGTTCAGCCTTCACTTGGTGGCACACTAGGCATTTAGCCACAAACTCCGCCACTGCCCGTTTCACCCCGGGCCACCAAAACTGTTCCCTCAGGCCTTGGTACATTTTCGAAACTCCTGGATGTACTGCCAAGGCTGATCTATGGAACTCACAGAGAACTCCCTCACGCATTGTCTCCGGGACAAACAACCTTCCATGGAAAAGCATATGATGTCGGCTGTCCTCTGACCATCCTTCTGGAGCGTTCCCCTGATCAACACGATCCTGCATCACTTCCGCCTCGGAGTCCCCCCACTGAGACTCTTCTACTTGCTGCAACAAGGAGGAATGCACCGTCATCTGAAACAAACAGCCTCTAACACCTTCTACCCTTGCATCCAAGTGCAAGGCAGCCAACTCTCCCATCGCTTTCCAAGCATCAGCGGATTCCCGAACCACTTCCTTGTGTGACTTCCTGCTCAGGGCATCAGCCACAACCTTGCCCTTACCTTCAGTGTAAGAGATCTCAAAGTCATAGTCTTGGAGAAACTCGAACCATCTCCGCTGCCGCAAGTTCAGGTCACGTTGGGAGAAGATATAACGCAGACTCTTGTGGTCTGAGAAGACCACAAAGCGCTCCCCATAGAGGTAATGTCGCCACAACTTCAGTGCGAACACTACTGCTGCAATCTCTAGTTCATGGGTGGCATAGTTACGCTCGTGAGGGCGTAACTGCCTAGACCCATAATAGATCACTCCCTTCTTCTGCATCTGCACGCACCCCAAACCAAGGCCAGAAGCATCACAGAACACCTCATACAACAACCCTTCCACTGGCAACCTGAGAACTGGAGCACTGACCAACTTCTCCTTCAAGTAGTCGAAAGCCTTCTGACATTGGTCGCTCCATAGGAAGACCTGGTTCTTCCTAGTCAAAGCTGTCAATGGAGCAACAACTCAAGAGAAGTCCGAAACGAACCTCCGATAGTAACCTGCTAACCCTAGGAAACTACGAACTTCTGCCACGCTCTTGGGTGCTGCCCAAGAAACAACTGCCTCCACCTTCGACAGGTCCACTGACACTCCATGCTGAGACACTACGTGCCGAAGGAAGTGTACTTCTTGCGTCAAGAACTTACACTTCGACAATTTCCCATAAAGCTGGTGGTGTCGAAGGACTTACAAGACTGCCCTGAGATGCTCAACGTGCTCCTCCTCTGATCTTGAGTAGATCAGAATGTCATCGATAAACACAACGACGAACCGGTCCAGAAACTCTCGAAAGACAAAGTTCATAAGTCCCATGAACACAGCTAGTGCATTCGTAACTCCAAACGGCATCACTACAAACTCGAAGTTCCCATACCTGCACCTGAAATCCATCTTCGAGATGTCAATGTCCTTTACCCTCAGTTGATGATATCCAGATCGTAGATCAATCTTGGAAAACCAACCTTCTCCCCTCAGTTGGTCGAAGAGATCATCTGTCCTTGGAAGGGGGTAACGGTTCTTGACCGTTACCTGGTTCAACCTTCGGTAGTCTATGCATAGCCTGAGACCACCATCTTCCTTCTTCACGAACAAAACTGGAGCACCCCATGACGATACGCTGGGTCGAACAAAACCCTTCTCCATCAGATCGTCAATCTGAATCCGCAACTCCCGCTACTCCGAAGGTGCCATCTGATAAGGGGCCATCAAAATCGGACGGGCACCAGGCTGTAAGTCTATCCCGAACTCAACGTCACGTCGGGGGGGTAGAGTCACAACGTCCTCGGGAAAAACGTCGAGGAACTCCCCAACAACCTCCAGGACATCCATCATCTTTATATCAGCTGGAACCACTAATAACCCGCCTAACAAAGAAAGGAGAGGTTCCACACGTCGGCCCCCCACCTGATATCTCCTCTCGCCAAAAAAAGCTACACGTTGCCCATCCACATCGGAGAACACGACTCTTCTCCGGAAGTAGTCGATAACGGCACTAACTGAAAACAACCAGTCGATGCCTAGGATGACATCGTATGGCTGCATCTGTAACAGAAGAAGGTCCCCGCTAGATCGATGTGGTCCCAACGTCAACCCACATCCCCGACAAACACAAGATATGCTAGTCTGGCCTCCAATTGGTGTACTCAGCACCAGTGGTATGGAAAGTCTCTCTACGTCTAGTCCCAAAGCATGGGCTAGACCAAGTGCAACAAAGGAGTGCGTAGCTCCAGAATCGAACAAAGTAGAAACAAGAGTGCTGAACAAACAAATCGTAACTCGCACCACCTCTTGTCCTGCTGGAGCTGTCAACTCTGCTGCGTGATACTGTCCACGCCCAGCTCCTCTGCCTCTCTGATGTCGTCCACCTCCCCAACCACGCCCTGGTCGAGGTCCCTGAGGAGCACCCTGAGGTCGGCTTCCTCCCGCAAAGTCTGCCCTTGGAGGAGAATGATCCTGCTGCTGCTGGTAGGGCCTCGCCGGCAACTGGTGCTGTTGAGGTGGGCGCTGAACCTTCCCACCTCCACCGTACTGAGCTCGTGTTGGGCACCGACTCTGAACATGCCCGAAACCTCCACAATAAAAACACCTCGGTCCTGGGCTCGTGAAAAAGGGACGAGGACCCGAAGATCTGAACTGGAACTGTTGGGGCCTGCTCCACACTGGCCTGAACCTGGAAGGTCCCATCGCAGGAGACATGCTGCTGACTGCCTTCCCCTTCAACGAGCCTGGCTGGTTCCCCTCTCGGGGTGCACCTCCCAGCGAGTGCATCCTTTCTACAACCTCTTCCTTATTCTATACCGCCAAATACGTCGGAAGGGTGAAGGGGGTGACGGTATACTGGAGCGAAGGATAAAGCGCCTCCTCCAAACGTCTCGCCCGAGACTCCTCATCCGGAAAGAGATCCGGAGCAAAGCGCAGGAGATCCTTGAACTTGATCCCCAGCTCTCGTACCGACATACTCCCCTGCTGAAGGGAGAGTAACTCCTGTCGCTTCTCCGCCTTGATCATGGAAGAAAGGAATTCCTCTCGGAACTCCTTCTCAAAGTCATCCCACGGAACCTCTGCCTCTATCCTCTCTCCGAGGTAGAGCGTCCACCACTGTCGTGCCGCACCTCTCAGCTGACTAACTGCTAGGGGAACCCAGTACCCCCTCGGATCACGGATCATGGTAAAAGAGATCCCTAGCTCCTCAAGCCACCCCTCCGTCTCCGTATCCGAAGTACTACCCTCGTACTTTTTGTGGGTCTGACGCTGGAAAGAACGGAGAGTCTTCTGCCACTGGCTATCTTCCTCCTCTCGGTCAATCCTCAACTGATCGACCGCCTGGATCTACTGGGCCTCGGCCGACTGAGCCACCCAGGGACGATGTCCAGGTGCCATAGCTGTACGGTAAACAAGGATCGCCTAAGCCCAAGTAGTAAGAAAAAACTCAAGGTTTTATTTTTATCAATTTATTTCAATTTCTTTCCCCGAACACCCAAATCAAGTAAAACACAATCATGATGATGCATGTACCTTCCCTAGGGTCTCTACCCTGCAATCAATGTAGTCTCACTTGGTCGTTCGGTAGGCTCAGAGTCCTTGCATCAGATCACGGGGGGCCCTAAAATCCCGTGTCCTAGTTGGTCTTCCCTGGCCTATGTGACGCACCAAGATTAACTAACATTGTCGCCCTACCATCCCATGCAATCCTCACTGTGCCTAACTCTAGACTTCATCCTATCTCTCAACCTGCCTCTGATACCATTCTGTCATGACCCCCTCCCACCAAAGAAGCCCCTCCTGAGCTGGCAATGGTGAAAGGGAGATAATGACCCCCGAGTCCCGCCTCCAGTAGGCCCCGGGATGGCGACTAGCACCAAGGGTATGAGTTTTCACAAATATGGGAGGCATTACCCTTTTTATTATTTAGGATCGGGAAATAGGACAAGTCAACCACCAAAAAGGAAAAGAACAAGTGTATAGAAATAAACCCAAACCAATCCCACATGCATGTTTAAACAATTTATAACAAGGTACAAGTACAAGAAATCTCAAAGTACAATACCAAAAGAAAGAAAAGGTACAACAACAACAACAACTCCAACTGTCCGACTAATAGGGTCCTGCACGGCCCTGGTAGTCCTCTTGGGAAACTAAAAGTAAACGCAGGGTGAGCATACAAGTATACTCAGTAGGGAAACCTAATGCTCTCGTGCACAAGTGAGGAGACATCCTAATGTCCCGTGAGAACAACAGAAGAAACTAGCAAGGAATTCTATCCACCCAACCTCACTAGCCACACTCACCAAAAACACAATCACAACAGGTAGTAGTATATAAGAACAAGAGTATTGGGTACCCCACACCATTTCCCTTTAGTTAGCTGCTCTTCCTAATGGCGAACATCCTGACGCTGCCACACTCTCCCCGCCCGCACACACCTGGGACTCTCCACCACGTACCCCGCCCGCACACACCTGGGCCTCTCAACCCCACATCCCGCCCGCACACACCTAGGCCCTACAACCACACATCCCTCTCGCACACACCTGGGCCTCTCCACCACGTATCCCTGCCCCGCACACACCTGGGCCTCATCTCGAAGATTCTTGGGAAACAGTAGAACCTGCCCGAAGAGTCTTGGGCTAAATCCACCCCAATCGAAACCTACCCGAAGAGTCTTAGGTGTAAGGTCGCCTAAAGCCATTACAGCCTAGGGGAGAAGGAGCAGGAAAGAGCTAGTAACTAAGGGAAAACACCCTCTCCCATGAAATGGGAGTGTTCGACACTAAGTGCTCAACATGGGTGGGGTGTGATAAAACAGAAAAGATACAGATATATATATATACCAAACACACAGCCCAACCTGTGGCTTCTAAATAGAGAAACTGAGCACGTGCGTCATCACTGCTACTACGAAGCATGCACACAACAAACAACCCCAACCCCATTTAGGTTTTCACGTTTCAGCAGAAATAGTTTATTTAGTTCCTTAACTACTGGGAAACTATCTACAACCAACCACATCGATCGTTCGTAAAACATATCCCTGCCATCCACAAATCAAGTTAGGAAAACACAAGCAGCACAACCAAGCCCTTCTTATAAACCAACCAACCCATTGATTATTATTCCAATTCCATTACCATGACCCACCATTTATTATCTCTTCCACTCTTTATTTATTATTCACAACCATAGCCCGTTCACATTAAACCCATCCCTATAGCCCTGCTGTCAACCACCATAACCAAAACTACACCAAAGCACGTTTATCATTATTATCCCTTTAATACCATTTATCACAGCCCCGCTGCCCATCACCATCATAACATTCACACCAACCAAAAACCAAGACAACTGCAACCCCGCTGCTCACCCGATCCACAACAACCCACAAAACACCCCCATCACATGCCACGTAACCAAGCCAACACCCACATGTTCATTATTCCATTTTGTTCAACCGGGGTGATCACACAAGGGTTCCAGATTTTCATTTAATCAGCCAACTGTACGTGATTAACTAATTTCCACATTCCACAAACTTCCATTCACATAACGGTCTAGAAATATAGGGAAACATTTAATTGCGCAAGCAAAGGCCCCCAACGGCCATTATTTTCAGTAGGCATAAGCCTATTCATTTCACAACATAATATCACAGGATATAAAGTAACAAAAAATCACCACTTCCCAACCCCATTATATAAGCTAGTTATTATCTTTATTAAATGGTTCAACCGTTTCTCATGAAAAAAATAGGATACCCACCCCGCATGATGCACAAATTAGCGAGACAAAGGTAAGATCCCTACGTCAACAGGTTCTGATCACAGCGCTCCCCCTGATCAACTTTAGAAGACGTCCGTCGGCATCTGTCACTTCTGTCGGGTCCCGGAAAAACCTCCTCAGGTGGAAGTCGGAAAGGAAAGGCCGAAGGAAACACAACGGGTCCAAGCTCAGAAGTTCTGCCTCGTCGTTACGATCCCATGGCCACTGACGGATTGTAAATCGGATCTCGGACAAAGAAGTTATGGAAGAAAGAGCATTCGAGTCTCTTGAGAGAGCTCTGCTTAGAGGAGAGGGGAGGAGATGTGTGTGTTGAAAAGGAGGAGGGGACCCCTCCTTTTATAGGTGTGAAAAGAAAAAGTACACGACGTGTACTTTATGGTACAGGGCGTGTACTTGGTTCTTTCACACGGTCTCCACACGACTTCCAACACGGCTCCGCGGATGTTGACTGGCCAACACACGGTTTGAGGGTAACACATACGCGGAGAAGGACTACACAGTGTGTAGTTTGGACACATGGCGTGTACTCATTTATTTCACGTGGCAAGGACACGGCCTCAACACGGCACATGGCCGTTGACTGGGAACGCGTACGCGGGGAGGGACTACACGGCGTGTAATTTAGGGTACACAGCGTGTACCCATTTACTTCACACGGCAAGGACACGACCTTCAACATGGGGTATACCCGACAAGGGGGTACATGACATGTACTCAAACTACATGGCGTGTAGTTTCAAAATTCTAGAAAGTGTGGGAAAATTCCATTTTACCCTCCAGAACACTTCTTGACCTTCTTTTTGACAAAGGAATGGGCCGGAGAGGTCCAGACCATTACATCAGATACCTCTTAAAACATTCTCGTCCCCGAGAATTCAAAATCCAACCCAGAGGACCCAACAAGATACCTCTTAGGGTTCTCTTTATAGCTAGAACCCAACCAACAACCCTAATCATATGTGTTAGGAATTCCTTCTCCTATGTCGAGATATTATCCGCTTTAGGCGGCATTGACTCGCCTGCACGAGTTTAATCGCATCCTCATTAATGCGTCTCGATTAAGAATTGGGTCTTCCCACTTTCATACATTAGGATTTTTCAACTCGAACTACCCGCAACACCACACAACCAACACACTGCCCGAACACGTGGTTTTGGGAAATTCCTTCTCCTATGTCGAGATATTATCCGCTTTAGGCGGCACTGACTTGCCCACATGGGTTCAATCGCATCCGCATTAATGCGTCTCGATTAAGGGTAAGGTTTTACCCTTTCCCACACATCCAGGCATGTTACACATTACCAGGGATCAAGGAAACAAAAGGTCTCACAACTGCCAAGCCAAGCATTCCATATATCAAAGGTACAGAGTACAACATCAACACAAAGCTCAGAAGAACAAGGGAAAAAAAGTCAAAACAACTCCGGTTACTGAGCGTGCATCTGGGTCTCCCGCTCCCAAGTGCTCTCCTTGAGGCCGCCATGCCTCCACAACACACGAACCAAGGGAATGGTTCGTCCACGAAGCACATTCTCTTTACGATCTTCGATTCTGACTGGTCATTCCTCGAAGGTCGCATCATCTCCCATGTCTAACTCTCCCCAATCGATAAGGTGAGAGTCATCGTGTAAGTACCGACGAAGCTGGGAAAAGTGGAAGACGTCATGAACTTTCTCCAACTGAGGTGGCAGGGCCAGCTGATATGCCACCTCGCCGACTCGCCTCAGCACCTCAAAAGGTTCGATGAACCTAGGTGAGAGCTTTCTCCCCTTCCCGAAGCTTCGCTTCCCCCATCGAGGGGAAACCTTCAAGAACACATGATCTCCCACCTCGAACTCCAAGGGCCTCCTCCGATGATCTGCATAAGAATTCTGTCAGTCCTGAGCCGCCTTCATCCTCTCACGTACAAGCTGGAATTTCTCCGTGGTGCTCTGCACTACCTATGGCCCAAGAGCACCTATCTCACCAACCTCTACCCTGCAAATGGGTGAACGACATGGTCTTCCATACAAAGCCTCAAACGGTGCCATGCCAATAGTAGAGTGGAAGCTGTTGTTGTAGGAAAACTCTACTAAAGGCAAGTGTCGTACCCATGACCCTCAGAAATCCAGAACGCATGCTCGCAGCATGTCCTCCAACGTCTGGAAAGTCCGCTCCGTCTACCCATCGGTCTGGGGGTGGAAAGCAGTGCTAAGGCGTAGCTGGGTGCCAAAAGCATGCTGTAGCCCCCTCCAGAATCGTGAGGTAAACCGAGTATCTCGATATGAGACGATAGTCTTCAGGACTCCATGCAAACGTACCACCTCGTCTACGTACCTCTGTGCCAAGGTACTCACCGGGCCTGACTCCTTAATTGCTAAGAAGTGAGCTGATTTCGTCAGTCGATCCACCACCACCCAGATAGTATCATAACCACCCTGATCTCTGGGTAGTCCTGTGATGATGTCCATTGAGATGTCATCCCACTTCCACCCAGGGACATCTAAAGGGTGCAACAAACCACTGGGAACACGGTGTTCAGCCTTCACTTGCTGACACACTAGGCATTTAGCCACAAACTCCGCCACTGCCCGTTTCACCCCGGGCCACCAAAACTGTTCCCTCAGGCCTCGGTACATTTTCGAAACTCTTGGATGTACTGCCAAGGCTGAGCTATGGAACTCATGGAGAACTCCCTCACGCATTGTCTCCGGGACAAACAACCTTCCATGGAAAAGCATCTGATGTCGGCTGTCCTCCGACCATCCTTCTGGAGCGTTCCCCTGATCGACACGATCCCGCATCACTTCCGCCTCAGAGTCCCACCACTGAGACTCTTCTACCTACTGCAACAAGGAGGACTGTACCGTCATCTGAAACAAACAGCCTCTAACACCTTCGACCCTTGCATCCAAGTGCAAGGCAACCAACTCTCCCATCGCTTTCCATGCATCAGCGGATTCCCAAACCACTTCCTTGTGTGACTTCCTGCTCAGGGCATCAGCCACAACCTTGCCCTTACCTTCAGTGTAAGAGATCTCAAAGTCATAGTCTTGGAGAAACTCGACCCATCTCCGCTGCCGCAAGTTCAGGTCACGTTTGGAGAAGATATAACGCAGACTCTTGTGGTCTGAGAAGACCACAAAGTGCTCCCCAAAGAGGTAATGTCGCCAAAACTTCAGTGCAAACACTACTGCTGCAATCTCTAGTTCATGGGTGGCATAATTATGCTCGTGAGGGCGTAACTGCCTAGACCCATAATATATCACTCCCTTCTTCTGCATCAGCACGCACCCCAAACCAAGGCCAGAAGCATCACAGAACACCGCATACAACAACCCTTCCTATGGAAACCTGAGAACTGGAGCACTGACCAACTTCTCCTTCAGGTAGTCGAAAGCCTTCTGACATTGCTCGCTCCATAAGAAGACCTGGTTCTTCCTAGTCAAAGCTGTCAATGGAGAAACAACTCAAGAGAAGTCCGAAACGAACCTCCGATAGTAACCTGCTAACCCTAGGAAACTACGAACTTCTGCCACGCTCTTGGGTGCTGACCAAGAAACAACTGCCTCCACCTTCGACAGGTCCACTGACACTCCATGCTGAGACACTACGTGCTCAAGGAAGTGTACTTCTTGCGTCAAGAACTTACACTTCGACAATTTCCCATAAAGCTGGTGGTGTCAAAGGACTTACAAGACTGCCCTGAGATGCTCAATGTGCTCCTCCTCTGATCTTGAGTTGATCAGAATGTCATCGATAAACACAACGACGAACCGGTCCAGAAACTCTCGAAAGACAAAGTTCATAAGTCCCATGAACATAGCTGGTGCATTCGTAACTCCAAACGACATCACTACAAACTCGAAGTGCCCATACCTGCACCTGAAATCCATCTTCGAGATGTCAATGTCCTTTACCCTCAGTTGATGATATCCAGATCATAGATCAATCTTGGAAAACCAACCTTCTCCACTCTGTTGGTCGAAGAGATCATCTATCCTTGGAAGGGGGTAACAGTTCTTGACCGTTACCTGGTTCAACCTTCGGTAGTCTATGCATAGCCTGAGACCACCATCTTCCTTCTTCACGAACAAAACTGGAGCACCCCATGGCGATACGCTGGGTCGAACAAAACCCTTCTCCATCAGATCGTCAATCTGAATCCGCAACTCCCGCAACTCCGAAGGTGCCATCCGATAAGGGGCCATCGAAATCGGACGGGCACCAGGCTGTAAGTCTATCCCAAACTCAACGTCACATCGGGGGGGGGGGGGGGGGTGTAGAGTCACAACCTCCTCGGGAAAAATGTCGAGGAACTCCCCAACAACCTCCAGGACATCCATCATCTCTGTATCAGTTGGAACCACTGATAACCCGCCTAACAAAGAAAGGAGAGGCTCCACACACTGGCCTCGCACCTGATAGCTCCTCTCGTGAACAAAAGCTACACGTTTCCCATCCACGTCGGAGAACACGACTCTTCTCCAGAAGCAGCCAATAACAGAACTAACAGAAAACAACCAGTCGATGCCTAGGATGACATCGTATGGATGTATCTGTAACATAAGAAGGTCCCCGCTAGATCGATGTGGTCCCAACGTCAGCCCACATCCCCAAAAAACACAAGATACGCTGGTCTGGCCTCCAATTGGTGTACTCAGCACCAGTGGTACAAAAAGTCTCTCTATGTCTGGTCCCAAAGCATGGGCTAGAACAGGTGAAACAAAGGAGTGCGAAGCTCCCGAATCGAACAAAGCAGAAACAAGAGTGATGAACAAACAAATCGTACCTCGCACCACCTCTGGTCCTGCTGGAGCTGTCAACTCTACTGTGTGCAACTGTCCACACCAAGCTCCTCTGCCTCTCTGATGTCGTCCACCTCCCCGACCACACCCTGGTCGAGGTCCCTGAGGAGCACCCTGAGGTCGGCCTCCTCCCGCAAAGTCTGCCCTTGGAGGAGCATGGTCCTGCTGCTGCTAGTAGGGCCTCGCCGACAACTAGTGCTGCTAAGGTGGGCGCTGAACCTTCCCACCTCCACCGTACTGAGCTCGTGTCGGGCACCGACTCTGAACATGCCCGAAACCTCCACAAGAAAAACACAGTGGTCCTGGGCTCGTGAAAAAGGGACGAGGACCCGATGATCTGAACTGGAACTGCTGGGGCCTGCTCCCCACTGGCCTAAACCTGGAAGGTCCCGTCGTAGGAGATCTGCTGCTCACTGCCTTCCCCTTCGACGAGCCTGGCTGGTTCCCCTCTCTGGGTGCACCTCCCAGCGAGTGCATCCTTTCTACAACCTCTGCCTTCTTCTATACCGCCAAGTACGTCGGAAGGGTGAAGGGGGTGACAACATACTGGACTGAAGGACGAAGCGCCTCCTCCAAACGTCTCGCCCGAGACTCCTCATCCAGAAAGAGATCCGGAGCAAAGCGCAGGAGATCCTTGAACTTGATCCCCATCTCTCATACCTACATACTCCCCTGCTGAAGGGAGAGTAACTCCTGCCGCTTCTCCGCCTTGATCATGGAAGAAAGGAATTCCTCTCGGAACTCCTTCTCAAAGTCAGCCCACGAAACCTCTGCCTCTATCCTCTCTCCAAGGTAGAGTGTCCACCACTGTCGTGCCGCACCTCTCAGCTGACTAACTCCTAGGGGAACCTAGTACTCCCTCGGAGCACGGATCAAGGTAAAAGTGATCCCTAGCTCCTCAAGCCACCCCTCCGTCTCCGTATCTGAAGTACTACCCTCATACTTCTTGATGGTATGCCGCTGGAAAGAACGGAGAGTCTTCTGCCACTGGCTATCTTCCTCCTCTCAGACAATCCTCAACTGATCGACCTCCTAGATCTGCTGGGCCTTGGCCGTCTGAGCCAATCGGGGACGACGTCTAGGTGCCATAGCTGTACACTAAACAAGGATCGCCTAATCCCAAGTAGTAAGAAAAAACTCAAGGTTTTATTTTTATCAATTTATTTCAATTTCTTTCCCCGAACACCCAAATCAAGTAAAACACAATCATGATGATGCATGTACCTTCCCTAGGGTCTCTACCCTGCAATCAATTTAGTCTCACTTGGCCGTTCGATAGGCTCAGAGTCCTTGCATCGGATCACGGGGGGCCCTAAAATCCCGTGTCCTAGATGGTCTTCCCTGGCCTATGTCACGCACCAAGATTAACTATCATTGTCTCCCTACCGTCCCATGTAATCCTCACTATGTCTAACTCCATACTTCATCCTATCTCTAAAACTGCCTCTGATACCATTCTGTCACGACCCCCTCCCACCAACGATGCCCCTCCTGAGCTGGCAATGGTGAAAGAGATATAATGACCCCTGAGTCTCGCCTCCAGTAGGCCCCAGGGTGGCGACTAGCACCAAGGGTATGAGTTTTCACAAATATGGGAGGCATTACCCTTTTTATTATTTAGGATCGGGAAATAGGACAAGTCAACCACCAAAAAGGAAAAGAACAAGTGTATAGAAATAAACCCAAACCAATCCCACATGCATGTTTAAACAATTTATAACAAGGTACAAGTACAAGAAAGCTCAAAGTACAATACCAAAAGAAATAAAAGGTACAACAACAACAACAACTCCAACTGTCCGACTAGTAGGGTCCCGTACAGCCTTGGTAGTACTCTTGGAAACCTGAAATTAAACGTAGGGTGAGAATACAAGTATACTCAGTAGGGAAACCTAAATCTCTCGTGCTCAAGTGGGGAGACATCCTAATGTCCCATGAGAACAACAGAAGAAACTAGCAAGGAATTCTATCCACCCAACCTCACCAGCCACACTCACCAAAAACACAATCACAACAGGTAGTAGTATATAAGAACAATATTATTGGGTACCCCGCACCATTTCCCTTTAGTTAGCTGCTCTTCCTAACGGCGAACGTCCTGACGCTGCCACACTCTCCCCGCCCGCACACACCTGGGCCTCTCCACCATGTATCCTGCCCGCACACACCTGGGCCTCTCAACCACGCATCCCGCCCGCACACACCTAGGGCCTACAACCACACATCCCGCCCGCACACACCTGGGCCTCTCCACCACGTATCCCTGCACGCACACACCTGGGCCTCATCTCAAAGATTCTTGGGAAACAGTAGAACCTTCCCGAAGAGTCTTGGGCTAAATCCACCCCAATCGAAACCTACCCGAAGAGTCTTAGGTGTAAGGTCGCCTGAAGCCATTACAACCTAGGGGAGAAGGAGCAGGAAAGAGCTAGTAACTAAGGGAAAACACCCTCTCCCATTAAATGGGTGTGTTCAGCACTAAGTGCTCAACATGGGTGGGGTGTGATAAAACACAAAAGATACAGATATATATATATATATATATATAGACCAAACACACATCCCAACCTATGGATTCTAAACAGAGAAACTGAGCACGTGCCTCGACACTACTACTACGAAGCATGCACACAACAAACAACCCCAACCCCATTTAGGTTTTCACGTTTTAGCAGAAATAGTTTATTTAGTTCCTTAACTACTGGGAAACTATCCACAACCAACCACATCGATCGTTCGTAAAACATATCCCTGCCATCCACAAATCAAGTTAGGAAAACACAAGCTGCACAACCAAGCCCTTCTTATAAACCAACCAACCCATTGATTATTATTCCCATTCCATTAGCATGACCCACCATTTATTAGCTCTTCCACTTTTTATTTATTATTCACAACCATAGCTCATTCACATTAAACCCATCCCTACAGCCATGCTACCAACCACCATAACTACAACTACACCAAAGCCCGTTTATCATTATTATCCCTTTAATACCATTTATCGCAGCCCCGCTGCCCATCACCATCATAGCATTCACACCAAACCACAACCAAGTCAACCGCAGCCCCGCTGCTCACCCGATCCACAACAACCCACAAAACACCCCCATAACATGCCACGTAACCAATCCAACACCCACATGTTCATTATTCCATTTTGTTCAACCGGGGTGATCACACAAGGGTTCCAGATTTTCATTTAATCAGCCAACTGTACGTGATTAACCAATTTCCACATTCCACAAACTTCCATTCACATAACAGTCTAGAAATATAGGGCAACATTTAATTGCACAAGCAAAGGCCCCCAACGACCGTTATTTTCAGTAGGCATAAGCCTATTCATTTCACATCATATTTTCACAGGATATAAAGTAACAACAAATCACAACTTCCCAACCCCATTATATAAGCCAGTTATTATCTTTATTAAATGGTTCAACCGTTTCTCATGAAAACAATAGTATACTCACCCTGCATGATGCACAAATTAGAGAGACAAAGGTAAGATCCCTATGTCAACAAGTTCTGATCACAACGCTCCCCCGAATCAACTTTAGAAGACGTCCGTCGGCGTCTGTCACTTTTGTCGGGTCCCGAAAAAACCTCCTCAGGTGGAATTCGGAAAGGAAAGGTCGAAGGAAAGACAACGGGCCCAAGATTGGAAGTTTCACATCGTCGTTACGATCCCGTGGCCGCTGACGGATCGTAAATTGGAGCTCGAACGAAGAAGTTATGGACGAAAGAGCCTTCGAGTCTCTTGAGAGAGCTCTGCTCAGAGGAGAGGGGAGGAGATGTGTGTGTTGAAAAGGAGGAGGGGAACCATCCTTTTATAGGCGTGAAAAGAAAAAGTACACGGCGTGTACTTTATGGTACACGACGTGTACTTGGTTCTTTCACACGGTCTCCACGTGGCTTCTAACACGGCTCTGTGGCCGTTGACTGGTCAACACACGGTTTGAGGGTAACACATTCGCGGGGAAGGACTACACAGCGTGTAGTTTGGACACACGATGTGTACTCATTTATTTCACGTGGCAAGGACACGGTCTCAACACGGCACACAGCTGTTGACTGGGAACGCATACGCGGGGAGGGACTACACGACGTGTAATTTAGGGTACACGGCGTGTACCCATTTACTTCACACAGCAAGGACACGACCTTCAGCACGGGGTATACCCGGCAAGGGGGTACACGACATGTACTCAAACTACACGGCGTGTAGTTTCAAAATTCTAGAAAGTGTGGGAAAAGTCCATTTTACCCTCCAGAACACTTCTTGACCTTCTTTTTGACAAATGAATGGGCTAGAGAGGTCCGGGCCATTACAATATCACCTAAGCCTACTGAGTCAGAATATAGTAAAGGAAATTGGATTCATTGTCCACATGATCAATGCTATAAAGATTTCCCCTTTATAACAATAAAAAATATACAAAAAGATCAAAAATAGCTTCAAAATACTAATATAACCTCAAAAACTATTTATGTATTTAAATATTTAATGAACATGAGTGAGGAAAAGACCATTTAGATCATCAATGGATGCCTCTTGTTAAAATACAACAAGTGCTACCTCTCGAGTCTGTATCTTCTAAATCATTGCAATCGATCCAAATTAATTCAAATAAGGTTATAAATACTACATCTGGTTTTATCTAACTGTCCCAAATATTATCCACCTCTATAAATCATTCCATAAGATGATTTTCATTATAGGGAAGGACAGATTGATTAAGACTTTTCATCCGAAAATATTATTGATGTATTAAATATGTCCTTTTTCTTCCCACCAAAGATTATTCAAAGGAATAAAATTATAATTTTGTATCTCTGCAACATATATTCACTAGATTCAAATAAAAATAACAGTAGTCAGGATGTATATTGTTTGGGATGAAAATTTTCATTATACTCGTTTTATAAGCAATAGTTGTGAAAACTGATAAATAACTCAAATGATGTCACCAAGATTGATTGAATCAATTTAATATAAAATATTCATTATTTATTTTCATTAATATATAATTTAAACCACATTTCCATGTTATACCAATATAAATTTTTGATTTACAACAATTTTATAATATTCCATGCAAGTCTCAATTATTTTCATAAACTCTTCATGTTTCATTTTAGAACACATATCACTTCAAATATGCCATGATAACCCCTGTTTAGTAATATTTCAGCCTATATAGTAAATAATAAACATATATGAATTTAATAAAATCATTTCATGAAATCAAATTTTAGTTATAATTTACTATTCATGCTCATCATTTCATTTTTTTTCTTCTACACATAGATTTTAGCACTATAAATATGACAGTGATAGATTTATTCTTTACATTAACTCATATCTTCTCATTTCATCATGTAATGTAAGATATGGATTTTAAATAAATTTTAGAATGTATTAATAAATATGTTGGTGAATTATTTAGAAGAATATAGAACAAATATTCTACTATCAATTATAATAAGCATTCTAGAATTTTGGATCACCCTCTTTTTGGGAAACAACACTTCTAGATCTACAATAATAAGTATCATGGGTCGTACTTTTCATATCATTTCAACATAAAAAAGGATTTTGATATATTGAACTATCATATTTTTATTTATAGTAATCCAAATTGACCCTTTTCACAATCAATTTAATCATGAAACTTTAGCATGAACTACCCCTTTAAACATGACTCTAAATTGGATCATAGACACAATGAAGACCACTTGATGCTTGTTTTTGGAAGTGTTATCTTTATCAAGAATTTATGTTGTTTAATTATTCATTATAGGATTCGAATCACATATATAACATCCAAAATTTATCTTAGAAGCATTGAGAGGACTAGAAAATGACCTTGAAAAGAGGATCACTCCAGGACAGCCTTAATACCAACTTTTAAAAAAAATCTAGCATGCTCACATTGATTTAATTATGAAAAACAATGATACTAGCCAACATGGTTTAATTTAATCCTTTTCTCAATAAGATAATAGATTCAATTAGAAATATACTAATATTATTTTAGAATTTTACTAAGGATTACATCCATTAAAAATATATTTTAGCAGTGAATTTCCATTGATAATATATTTAGAATGACATGTACGTAGTTTGAAGCCTAATATTCTGTTATAGATTTTTTTTCTTTCTAATGGAATAATATTATATTTGACAAGGATTTATCAAAGTCTATTTTTAAAATATAAATTTAAAAATTTGAAGAGTTTAATTTCATGAAATTAATTTAATTTTCTAATTTAACATATCATAATTACCTTATAATAAATTTTTGTTATTTTTCATAAATATTTTATTTATTAGTAATTAGGGAAAAAATACCAATTTTACAAAAGATTCAATTTGAGGAAATTATAATGATATAAGAATAACCATAATGATTGTGAAAAAATTTTCATGAACACACACACACACACACACATATATATATTATATAAGTAATATAATTTATATAAAAATATAGCGTTGAATTTATAAATATATCCTTAACATTTTCATAATCTATGTATATTTTTTGTTCAAATAAAAACCATATTTATTTTTTCTAAATCGGTTATATAAAATTTAAATTTAAGTTTGGGTATGAATTGAAAGAAAATAAAGACTTATTTTTTTACAATAATTCATTTAATTCCAGTTGAATCGCTATTAAACAATATTTTGATGTAAAATCCATTATATACTTAAAAAATCATCTTTCTAGAATAGAAAATGACATCAATTTTTGTGGGATTTTTTTTTATTTACTAACTTATATAAAAAATAAAATTGATAAAAATAGAATCCAAATTTAGAATCATAATTTCCAAATTTGGAAATGAGTTCACTTTCATTTACAGTTATTCTGAATAATATATTTGGTAAAAAATCCTGTTATAATAGTAAGAGTTAAAATATGATGAAAGAGATTAAACTATAATGATAATTGGTAAAATGGACTATGAACTTGAATAAATCCATTTATATGTTCATATTGCAACCATATATCATCTCCCCATCAAATATGAGTAATTCTGGTTCTATTTTTATTGATTAAGATATTATTATATTACAATCTTTTGAAACATTCCATGTGTGTCCGCTCCCACACTTATAAAAGGACCCCAACCATAATCAATTTTAAACACATCAACAAACACTAATCAATACAAAGACCTACACAAATTAATTCCTTAAAACCTTCAACACATATTAGATATCTCGTTTTTATAATAATACCATCGTATCATGGGTTTAGGTACAAACCTAAGGAGGTTTTCTGAAGAAGAGGTATACCTCTTAACCTTATATTTTTTTTTTATTTTTTCTCATAAAATATTTTGTTTAGTTTTAAAAATGATGATTTAATAACACATATATAATCAATATACTATGGTTTTATTATATTGATGTTGTAGCCTTTATTCACCTCATTCCCAATCAAATGGGAAATGAAATCATCGTTTGAACGAATGTGCGAACCACTGTCTCATGAAGAGATTTATTTCATTTTTCCTCACCAGAATTTATGGGTTTTTAGGATGATGGATACAATGTTTATATATTATATTTATGAAATAATTATTACTCCTAAAATAAAGTATATAATTTACCTCCATATACTTTTGTTTTTAAAAAAATGAAAATGTCCCTAATGTGTACGTGTGGACTACCACCTATATAGAGAAATGTTATTCATTTTTCTTGATAGGTATTCAAGAATGATTTGAAATATTTATATAATTAATATATATTATATTTATAACATTATTAAAAAAATTTAGTTTATCGAACCAAGGTAAATATGCATGGATTGAAACTAAAAAACTGAAACCAAAAAGAAAAACAAAATGATGGACTCTCAAAAACAATTACTTTAATAAATAATTATTAATATGCATTTGATTAAATCTTATTAATGGATCATATATAAAATTATAAGTATATATAAGGTTATTTTATGAGAGTATAATAAATCTATATTTATTTTATTGGAGGATAAAATAAATTATTTGGAAATTATGTTTCAGGATGGTTTGTTTTTCAATAATCAATGGATGAGAGACAACACCCAAATTTAGTAATAAATCCTATAACTATTCTGATTTGGAAATGGGATAATATTACAATGATCATTGTAACATGACAAAAGACTCTTATATTGGATAATTCTATATGGTTTATTATTAATCCCTTTAATAAGACAACATATTTCCATTATACAATGGAATATATACTTCTTTAGTTCCTTGCACAACTCTATATTACTGATAGCATTAGACTTTATGGTGTAACTATTTCAATTGTATATGTTTGTGAACTAGAGTTCATATAGAAATTCCTGAAAAATATTCATACGGCTCTTGAATCTAATCTACATTTGAGAGTGTATTATCATACTAAAATAGATGGATAATATGAAAAGACTATTCAAATATTAGAATAATGTTGAGGCAATTATCGCTTGACATTCAAGGTACATTAGATTAGTATTTAGATTTGGTTGAATTTCATCATAATAATTGGTTCCATTAGAGAATTGAAATGATATTATATAACATATTATATGTGAAAATATTTAATACATATATTTTTTGGGATAAATTTGTTAAAATTATGGTTTAACACTAAAAATATAATTATGGGATAATGAAAAGAGTGAAATCTATTAAAGGTCATATCAAGGAAGCTTAATGTAGGAAAATAGTTATGTGGATAACCGAATGAAGGATTTATAAATTCAAATGGGATATCAAGTTTTCATGTATATATATTTTTGGAATGGAGTTATAAGGATTTTCAATAAATATAAACTAATTTCTAGGTACATCATACTTTCTGAAATTCATTAGACAATGGAAATTTGAGATTACCTTTAAAAAATTTACCCAATCCTATCTAACGTTCAGGATTTATTACATATTTATTTATTCAGGATGTAGATACAAGACTCATCACTTGTTCTTACCTTTGAGGAAATAAAATTGGATCCTCAATTATCATACTTTGAATATTCTATCAAGATTCATTACAATAGCGAAGAACAGTTTTAGAAATAGACAACTCGATTGGTGAAGGTATGCTAGAAAAATAATAAAATAGAAAAGTATGTATGGTAAGTTGAGGGCATTATAATGAGAAAAACACATCTTTTCATGATATGTTATTCAAGATATTTCAAGGATTAAATTTTCTGATATTCAAATTAATGTAACTTCTAATATTCAATTACAATGAAAATGATTTTCCTTATAAAGAAATAATAATATAATGTGTATGTATTTATACTAGAATTTTATTAATACCTAAATTTAAAAATTAAATAAATTTAATTTGAAGAAAATAATGTTATTTTTGAAATTTTTATATTAAAATTATCATATTATGAATATTTTATATTTCATAAAAATATTTTTTTATTGTAATTTTTGAAAAATATTGATTTTACAAACTACCATTTTTATGAAATTACCATGACAAAAGAATAACATGAATGTTTATGAAAAAAATTCATGGCCAAATATTTATTAAATAGGTAAAATAATTCATGTCAAAAAAAATATAATATTGATGTTATAAATATATCCTTAAAATTTTGGGAATTGATTTATCATTTTTGTTCTAATAGAAATATTTTTATGTAATTTTTTATAAAAAATAATCTAAAATGTAAATTTAATTTCTATATTGGATTTAAATAAAAATAATTCTTATATTATTTAACATAATTCAATTAAATCCAATTTTATTATCATTATATTTTATTTTATTTTCTAGAATCAAATTTATAATTAGAAGACATTTTTCAAGAAAACAATTTTCATCATGTTTTATAGGATTATTTTAAATAAATTAATTTTACTTATATAAATTAAATTTTATAATATGGTTTCTATATTTTTAATAAGAAAATTAAAATTTTATAAATGAGGAAACATTCATTTTAGGTCATTATTAATGTTATCTTCCAATGAAAAATCAGTTTCCAAGGGAAGAGTTAAAATGGTTATAAATCGTTAGAACTACAATGATAATGGTTACAAAACATAATTTATTATATAAATACTATTTTATTGTATTATTTTAACCCTATAACATCCCATATTTAAATATTATTCATCTTGGATCCATTTCCTTTGAGTAAAATTTTGATATATTTTAATGTTTTGAATAATTCCAATTGGGTTATCTCCGACTCATAAAAGGGACACCACTTGTCCTCTCTTATACACAATTATAGATATTATAAGATCATGAAATACCTACCCTAATAATTTAATATATTATTTTATAGCAACTTACAATTCATTATTGGATCATAATAACACCCTTACAAGGCTTTAGGTATAAACATAAAGAGATTTTCTCTAGAAGTTATATAATTCATAACCATGTGTTTTCATTATATTTATTATTATACCTAATCTAATTATATGATAACCCAAATTATTTAATAAAATTATTAATATATCAAATTTTTATATGTTTCTATATCAAAATATTATCACAGATTCATCTCATTATCTATCAAATAGGAAATTAATATGTCACTCCTATGTAAAGGTAGACTATAGCCTCTTGAAGAGAGAACTTTTATAACACACCATTAATGGATAATTATTATGATGTATAAAATGTTTATATACAATATCTATGACCATATTATGATTCTAGAAATATAATAAATAATTTAACTTATTACACTTCTACAAATAAAAATTGGTAAGGACGCTCGTGAGTATATGTAGATTACTACCTCCACTTAGTAATGTGACTCATTTTTCATTTATATCAAAAAAATGATTATAAATATATATTTAATGAATATATTTTATACTGAAATTAATTTTAATTTTCCATAGATTTTATGATCATTAGTAACATGCAGTAACAAAATCATATGTGAAATATGTAACAGTTAACACCAAAAAAATGATTTTAACACTAATTAATTATTAAATAGTTTTTAAAATTTAATATGTTGATCATAAATGCTATTATAAGTAAGTATATTTTTATTATACTTAATTATTATTATAATAATTTTATTATATTATATATTAAAATTATTTACAAGATAAGTTGATTTTGAGGTAAGGGATTTCTATTAAAATCTCATTTTATTTTGGGATTTTTTATGTTCATATGTCTTTTGGGAAAATATTATGATTCTAATTTTATAAACTAAATCTATTTTCTTGTCCTCATTTTATTTTAGGTTTTTCACTTTTTTTTCTATTTCAACTATTTTTGGATCATGAATCAACACGTAGTCTACATTTTAGGGGTTTTGTTTTAAAAATATTTCTTTAATGTTTCCCTTTATTATTTTTTACTTTAATATACATATTTTATTTAAAAAAATTCCATAATTGTTTTACATTTATCCAAATATTTATTAATATAATTTTTACCCATGTTTTAATAAATATAAATATATATAAACAAAACATTCATTTCTATTTCGAATGATGTACTTTTTAATGATGGGTTAAACAACATCCTTGTTTTTATGTACATTATATGAATGACATTTCCTGGATTCATTAATATTATTTTCTTTGAAGAGAACGTTAAATTTTTATATGGTTATTTTGTAAATAAAATTTATTTCATAAAAATATATAATTTTTTAGATTTTAATTAATGTATTTTAAAATGAAAGTGTTATTTTACTCAAGATATATTCCATTAATATTTTAATGGTATTTTAATCTATAAAAAAACCCACTATTGTTATAGGAAATATTATTCAATGATACCATTTTTATTATTTGTTTGGAGTTTTTATGATCATGATTATAATGTATTGATGTTATATATTATTTATTCATTATGGAAAATTATTGATTTACATAATTTTGATAATTAATAGTATTAATCATTAAAAATATGAGGAATTAATTGTTAATGCATGTGAAAAGTGAGTCCTAGTTTTAGATTACCCCTTGGTATCTCAATAGTAATATTATGTAAAAAAATTAGTTCTTCCATATTGGATGTGTATTTGGTTTTAACCACCCTATTTATTTAAAATAAATTTTTGGTTAAGAGTCCTCGATAGTTTGATTCATGATATCTAGTTTTGAGAGTCTATAATTCTGAATTTCTAAAATTATACGTTTCCTATAATCCATGTGATTTAAATGTTGGTATAGGTGATATATGTTCTTAGAAAACATGATGTTGATTGAATGAAATATATTTTTATTATCGACTATACCCTTTTTATTATTCCATATTTACTGAAGATAAATTACAATGTATGTAACCCTTATAGAGAATCTAATATAAATCTTCATTGGTATTCTATTCCATATTTGATTATTAATTATTTTTTGAATTTTTTCCATTATGTAATAATTTTTATCATGCTATGTTTTTATATTTACAATTATATATATATGATTCATTTATGAATATATTTTTGAATGACGGATAAACTGATCAATCCTACAAGGTGAGACCCCTTTTAACTATATCAATATAAAAAATTAAACACTGGTAAGGATTTTTGTTGTTGGGGTGGTATATATAGATTTATTTATATGACCCTTAATATGATAGATTTTCCCATCAATAAATCATAGACATTTATAAGTATCCCAAACATATCTTGTTGGTATATTAAAACTTGATTTGGTTCCTGAAAACTTTTCTTATCCCTGAACAATAGTCTTTATAAATAACCACTTTAACTATCTAAAATTCTGATGAAATCCAATTTTAGTATGAAAAAATATATTTTTAATGGTTCAATATTTAATATACATATGGAGAAAATTAACCATGGATTGAATCTATGACTATAATATAACATAAAATAGCATAAAACATAATGAATAAGGGGATAGGGGTAGATAAATTTTCTACATGGTGTCTATTTTGGTAGGTTGATGGAGGCCAAACCCTTTCCCCTATATTTCATCAATGTATGTATTTATAAATTATTTTTTAAAAAAACATCCTTTTGAATTCAAGACATTACTTCTCTCATTATTATGAATCAACCAAATAGTATATCTTTCATACCTTTATGCACAAATTTTATATTCTTTTGGAAGCATGATTCTCTATACTAGAACTATCAAAATTTTCCTTTTATTGCTTATAAGTCCATGATATAACCTAATCAAACATGGTAAGATATTATTTTCCAAGGTACCCAAAATAAATTCAAAATATCTAATGGTTATATTTAATTTTTTATATAAATCCTATTTGATTTAAATATTATTACTTTATATTCATGGTATGGTTTTCATTCCACTGTGTTTAACAAACTTCAATTCATGTCCCCTTATGATAAAATATTTATAGGATATCCATATGAAATATTCTTTACTTTTTTTTGTCAATTTTCGTACACATAATTTTTTTTCAACAAATACATAAAAAAAATTCATCATTATTGGATGAAATATATTTTTTGTTACGATTTCTTCACATTTGAATAATATAACATCCACACAAAAAGTTATTGTGTGCCAACTTGTTTCATCAAAATAGTATTATAACTTAATCATCCTTGAACAGTTGTCATTTATAATATCCCAAACATATAAATATTGATTCCATATTGTATCCCTATCAATTTACTAATTTCTTCATGAAATTATACTTTTATTAAATAATGGGCCTCTATATTATGCAACTTATTTTTTATGTTCTTTACCTTCACTTTTTCATCTTAATTATATATTTTTTAAATATTAATCTATAACTATTTTTCATATAGATATCTAAGGGTGGTATTATAAGCCTCACAAAGATTTTCTTTTTAGGTATTTCATTTTATATGATGGAAAATATGTTTATTAATAAAACCATGTTCCATTATTTTCATTATCATACACTTTTCTAACTCTCATTAAATCACATTCTCCATCATCACGTTTTCATTAGCTTCTTCTTAGTATATTATGAGAGTAAAACTTCATTATTTATCATTATTTAAGAGATGAATTTCATCATTCAAGAATTGAATTTCCACTTTTTTTTACCAAAAAATAAAATATTTTTCACATAATGTGATTTCTTTAATACATTTAATATATATAATGAATATATCTATAAATTTAAATAAATCGTCTATAATGGGTTAAAAACCAAATTTAGCTAATTGAAAACTATTGTTTACCTATATAAAAAACTTCCACCATCATAGGGGTTCCTCTTCTAGATATTCTTTTTATGTATCAATCAGGTATTTATCTCCTCTTTACTATATTGTTTATAGAAACACCAATTGGTTAAATCAAAACATAATATGTCTCTTGATTCTATTCCATCACAACTATATCTTTTCCATACAATTCATTCAAATCCATCAATATCTCAATAGTATTTTTAAATTGAATTAAATTTTATTATACTTAATTTGGTAATTATTTTATCAATATCATCTCTATACTTTAATTATCGATTAATTCATAGTGTATAGCCATATCTGTATCTTACTGAAAATATTTTTTAATTTATTCTCCAAATTCCTATAGTACCAACATCATCTAATTATCCTAACCCTATAAATTTATTCCACTGAAAATTTGTGTCCTCAACATGGAATCCATAATTGATAAAAGTTCATAAAACTATGGTTGAATGAAATTTTAGAAACATTAAGATCTAATACAAATTTTTAGAATCCAAGACACCCCAAAATGAGTTTGAATCATGATATTAATAATTTAAAAACTATTCTCCTTTGATGTTTTTCAGTTTATTAGATATTATCATAACAGATTAATAGGAACATTTATTCAAAAAATCTTATCTTTCTCATGCATTATCATTAATAAAATAATGATTATAAGTAATCAAGAACACCAGGTTTTAAATGGGTCCTAAAAATTGGAAAATATAAAGAGAATACACCAATGATTTATTGTTAATCATGGATGTTATACTAATAATATTTTTATTATAATTATTTGGAAGGTCTCAATGAATATATAGATTCCATCCATACTTTATTCACTTATAATTACTTCTATAATCAATACAATCATTTTATAGACTTAAGGGTCTTTTCATGATATTTGATTTAAACTAAATATTTTTCATCATTACCGTATGATGTATGCGTTTTGATTTTAAAAAAAGGTATATTATTTATTATTTGTACTATATAGACACAAATCCTCATGGATGATGGATAAGACTATATCTATCCATGAACTGAGGTGACCCTTATTCTGTAGAACATGAATATACCAAAACATGTAGTTAATACAAATAACCACACACACTCTCTTTCTCTCCTTATTTTTACTGTATTTCAACTATATATATACAGATTTATTTTTCATTTATTTTCATACAAACAATATATATGTGTTGACATATGCATCCTCAAGACATTATTTATCAATAAAACCAATATTCGTCAATCCCCCACCCCTCATGAATGGTCTCTTTAGTTTTAAAAATTTAAGCTAGTATAAATCATATATCAAAAAGTAATAAATATTTATGTAGATTTATATTTGTGCTTATCTTCTCTTTGGGATTCCTTAAAAACATACAAGTTGATTGCTCCAACCTCTTTGATATCCTCTTTCAACATCCTTATATGATAATACATTATATTAAAATTCTAATTGTTCAAAAAAAATATTGATATGTCATGAAATATTCTTCTTCAATCAAGACTATTATGAAAAATGTCATGCACACCTCATATATATATTTTTAGAATTTTTTGAAGAATTATTTATGAATCCAAAATACTATGTTTTAGATAATCTTATTTAGAAATTAATTAACCCATTGAGGATTATTATGAGAAAAATAGTCAGTATATTTTTCATTCTAAAACAATCATACAATATTTTTCTCCTGATTCTTTGTCCTTAAAATCTCAATCATTCTTATATGATTTTTTATATGAATTTTTTCCCATATTTGATATTGTTTACATTTAACTATCTAACTATCATATATTGTCTATTTTTCATGTAGTATCAATAAAATATCTCAAAATTCATTCACATATAAAACCCACAATATCATTCTTCATTCATCAGTACTCATACATTCCCACTTGTATAATGACATGCACAATATCCTAACATTCATGTTTTCCCTTATTATAAAATAATTTCCTCAATTTTTTTAAATAATTCAGCATATATTCCTCCTTATTATACACACATGTTAGTCATTCTTTAATTACTTACATTATGGTTCTCACATACATGGCACAATAATTTCCATATTTATAGATTTAGAAATTTAGTATATGTTTCTTGGACATGGAGAAAAGAATCAATGTAATTGAAACTAGTTTCTTTACCATGCCTAAAATATATATTTATAGTTCAAACAAACATCTTTACCTATGTTTTGATACTTCCAAATACTATCCATAACACCAAACATCCCCTGAAGATCATTATGAACTTTAAAATAATCTTGAAACTTCTCCTCATCCACTTTTCTCTATATAAAATATTATGTAATTTATTTCATAACCTTGAACTAGAACCAAGAATCCCATTTGAAATATTAAATATCTCTACATTTAAATTTAATATTCATTATAAAATAACAATTTCTTTAGTAAACGTGATTTCATGTAACTTATTTAAAAAAAACATCTTAACATTTAGTAAATGAACATGATAAATGTTTTCATGAAATCAAAACAATCAATCAATTGTTGGAACATTTTCGTAATATAGGGGTCCATTTCATGAATCGAATATTTTTTAAAGAAGAATAAGTAGAGCAGGACCAGGTGAAATTGAATTTATGTTTTGAATTTACAGTTATTTAAGGGAGTAATAATATTATAAAGGTATTATAAATCCTATAAATACTAGTATAAGAATAGATTTCAGTGGTTTTAGGAAGAAAATTTGTAAAAAAATATAAAAAAATATATTCAATTGCATATTTTTTAGAGGATTTTTTGATCCATAAGTTCAACATAGTAAGTCTATAAGGTTCAGAAGACTAATATAGGGTTTTAAATTATACATTCAATATATTATTCTAACATATGGTAGAGAATTGGAAATCCTACAGGAGGAGGATGGTATGAGTGACTCAAAATAAGTAGTCATAAATGAATAAATAAATTGATTCCTTATAGGTAGATTAAACATGGGAAATAGAGGATCTACTAATGGAGATGTAATTATTTAATAAGATATAGGTTTACTAGTTAATGGAAAGAGTATATAATAGGAAACAATGAATAGATATACTGGTTATAAAATGACATCAACAAGAACAATTGATTGATTTTAGTGGAATATTCTCTTCAGTGGTAAATCATACAATTATGTACATTGAGATCTAAATGAAACCATTGTAACATCAAGATATTTGAAAATCATATATATTCATCTAATTATTTTATATTGATTTAGTTGAGGAAATAAAAATAGATGAACTAATTGGTTTTAAATGAAAATTAAACATTATATTTGGAGTACAATATTAGGTATAGTTTATTTAAGGTAAATGAAGAAACCCTATAATGGAATAAGATATTTCTTACTTACATGAATGAAAAATAATTATTTTAATATTCATTATTTAAGAATGCACCAGATTGTAGAACTATAGAAAGAGACATCTACAATATTTTATATGAAATATATTAGAGTGTGAAAATTGATTATTATTATAGGGATCAATAGTGATAAAATGATAAAAAATATGATGTTATCTCAGATTGACTATATGTGGACTATTTTAGAATTGTAAAACATATGTAGATGGAAGCCTCTTTTGACTATATTGAGTATTCAATTAATGATTTCCAAATTGAAGGACCCAAAATGAACGATAATGAAAAATATATGAATGGGGATACAAATTGAAATTATTTAGGAATACTAGGGTGTTTTATAGTTTTACTATTCCCAACAATAGTTATGTAGTGTGTGTTATATGTATGTTTACCCTAATTCAAGGAAAAAACATGGAAATTTTATATCGGATAATATAGCATCTCAAATGGAACATTATAATGTATTATCATTTTTAATATAAGATACATTTTATGGATGTATTAATATAGGGTTTAGAGGGAATAAATAAAATCATAGGATTACTACTTGAAATGTGTTCACTATTGACATAATGAAAGTTATCATCATATAATGACATTAACTAGTAGTAAAACTATCAACTATAGATGTGATGTATGTTTTATAAATGATTTAGGGATGGAGTTGAAATGGATGAAGGGAATGTTGAATGAATTATTCATGAAACAATGGAACATAATTTTATTTTATGGTAGTCATAATACATTACATTTGGATAAAAATATTATATTTCATTAAATGATGAATCACATTTAGATAATATTTCACATCATTCTGAATGTTCTAAAATATGTTGTACTGGTAATATAGAAGGATAGTGGGAGTGAAAATTTATCTAGTACATTAACAAAATATCATATTCTAGGAATTTAAAAGGTAGTGTTGTGCCTAAAAATATATATAATGAATGGTTATTAAAATATCACTATTGTAATTGATGTAAAAAGATATCTTTTTTTACTATGTTGGAAAATATAAATCCCTTAAACAATCATAATGTCATATATTTTTATGGTGTGAATTGTATTTATTTGTTAACCTTAATTAATGAATCTATAATTTCTTATATAGAGTGTTGGCTGAGTAATGTTGTATAGTGAACTGTAATAACTTGAATATAAATAATAAACAAATATTATCTAGGTATGATCATATCAATAGATGGATATATCTAGGGTGTTGAGTTTTAGTTTCTATAATACCAGTAAGATTAATTGAGTAACTGATTTATGTTATTACTAGTGATAATGAGTAATTTTATAAATAATTACAATATATGTTGTATAATGATTTAAAAGAGGTCATGATATTTTCTTATAAATATATGGATCTAACAAGGATAATTATTGATAAAAAAAATATAATATATATTTTATTTATGGATTATATTAATGAGGTAAAATATAATGTTATTTCATATTAATATTATATGAGTGTTTTTTATTTTATCTATTAAAAAAAATATAATTATTATACCATTCTGATGGAATATATCAATGAGGAGAATAATGGGGAAAATTTATTTCCAAAAGTCTCATACATTGATAGTAAATGATTTTGATATTCTCTTACCTGAAAATTGTCAACTAATATAACTATAAAAATGAAATAAAATTTTATAAGATTGTAATATATAATAGGTAAAGTATCTATATAAATTCACTATTGGAACATATACCATGAATAAGATTCTAGAATCCTATAGTCCTCAGAAATCAAAAAAATTATTTGGTCACAAAAAAGTTCAATATAAAGTGTTTAATAAAAATTAATTTTCATCAAGTTATAGATCTATAAATATAAGTAGATGTCCTTTTTAAAACTCATTAATTAATCTAGGAAATTCCTATAGCTATAATTTAAATAAAATATTTCAAATTTTTATGTATAAGAGGAATTTATTGGTGAATAACAATGATTTTTTTAATGGTATACCAGTTAGATGGATCTCAATTCCTAAATAAATTTTTACTAAATATTCTAGAACAAAATATATTTCAGTACCAAGTTCATTACTAATTAATTTGTAATCTATTAAATATTTAATGATCTCTAGAAAAATAATTTCCAATTTTTTAAATGGATGTTTAAGAAAAGTGAATAATTATTATTTAAACTACACAAAATTGATGATTTTTTAATTTCACATTTTACATTAAGAGAAAATATTATAGAAATATCATTGGACTATAAAATTCTGGTATTTCTAAATTATTTATTTATTTATAAATTTTTATTTATTAGTTCTCTAAATTATAAATTTCTTATTAAAAGTAATTTCTATAATTAAATTCATTCTCAAAATGATTATTTTTTATACCTTTTATAAAAAATCATTGTACTAACATAGAATAAATTGATTTCGAATGTCTTGTTCTCATAAAAGGATTACAATGAAAGGGGTTGATAAGGAATTACTATGTCTATAACTCAAAAACTATAAATTATATAAATCACGATAGAGTTGTAAGTCACAAAAAAATTTAATTAAAAACCTAAAAATGGATCCCACTTATATTAATTTCTAATTTTTATTAATTAAAATGTTTTGAAATATTAAAGCTTAATTGTTTTTGTAAAATACTTTTCTTATATCATCATTAATGATTTATCAAGATACAACTGATTTTATTTTCATCCTCATAATATTTAAGGGTGTATGTTTTGTAAAATTTTCAAATGAATTAAATAATATATGTTGAATTTAAATAAATATTTTTTCCATAAATCCTTATACTGTAGGGTATCATATTGGCATGTTTGGTGGAATTAAATGTATATTTATTGGGAAAAAATTTAATATTATATATAGATATAGTTTTATAGATGTATGGGTTATTTTGTATTATTCAATAGATGATTCACCTTAATATTCACCATGAAACCGATTTATAACTGTTGTTATTTAAAAATATCATCAATATAATCTATTATTTACCTAACTCCGTCATTTAATGAAATTTTGTTATAGTTAATAACTAATGTTTACAAAGACCTTCTAATCATTTTCATTATATAATATGTTCAAGATAATATAATTTAATGAACGAGTAAAAAAGTTATTTCAATAGGATTATAAAATAAACATAACCTATAAATATATTCAAAATGGATATTCAGTTATTTAATATAAAATAAATATTTATCTCTCACCCTTTCCCAAAGTGATTAATATGATTTTTTGGTGTTTGAGGAGACCCCACCCCATGCTATGAGTGATTCCACACAACTTGTAGATACAACATGGTGAGATATTCTTCTAACTATATGTTAGGGATCTTTATGACGAATATTTATTGAGTGTTTAAGCATAGTATTATTTAGTGTAAAGTAAAAAAAATATTACTCATTTTATTCATACATGATTTCCATTATAAAAAATGTTATTTCAATGGATTTAGTTTTTCATAATGTTTACAGTGAACTTATTTAGATTTAATCATACATAAGAAACCCTTTTAGTGTTATCAGATCCAAACCATGTTGATTTGATAAAAAACATTATAAAATGATGAAAATAATATAACATTTTATGTCATATTTATCATCATGATATTAGATTGAAATTTTTTATTATGGATATGAATATTAAATATGTTATTGTAGTCCAAATTAGTACAATTTTATATAATATAACATGTCATAATGAATGAAAAAAATAAAATTTCATTGGTTTCATCATATTTTAGTGTATCCTATGGGGATTCATCAATTATGAAGGAACTAACCTACTTGATAAAAATATAGTATTGTATCATTCAAGTCATATAAATGTGGATTGTGAAATATGAATACCCCTATTTTAATCCCATAAAACTGGATATCGTAAGTCATGATTATTCTCCAATACTATATTGATTTTATGGAGACACAATTATATATATTATGCTTCTATACCCTACCCTAATTTTTTATTTGAAATCCATTCACCATTTTCTAATACAAGATCCAAGAACCATTATGGTACATTTATGTGAGCCATAATGTTCATATTTATTATCACACAAAATATTTTTAATCATTTATTATGATTGATAATGAAATTAATGGTCATGATATTCTTCTTGTATAATGTGGTCTCCATTTTAAAAAATTTCTTGTATTACAATATGATATATATCATCAAAAATGGTATTCATGGGAAATTTATATTTTTTAATATTTCAGTTTATAATTGAATACAATGGTTTATAAATTGTTTATATATGATAATAAAGGAATTTTCAACATTAATTGAGTTTATAATATATTTATAATTTAATTATTTTAAAAAATAAACTATTTTGGATCATTTTATATATAAATATTCAAAATGTAAAATGTTGATATTTTATACCTTTTTCAAATTAAATGTCAAGACTAATAATTTAGATAAAAAATGTTTATAAGTATATTTTATGTGTAATTTATAATGTTTTTTAAATTAAAAAATTATGAAACAATATAAAAAAATCACGTTAAATTTAGGAGTTGTTAATAATTGTTGAATTTCCAATGTTCAATTTAAATTCCATATTTATGAAATTATTCATACCCTAAATAAATGAGATTTGATAATTTTTCTTATCAATGTTTAAATAATAGAAAACAAGTTATAATTATATTTGGTAATTTTCTTTCATCTTATTGTTTAATTTTAAAGTGTTTATATTTTTATTTGACAATATATATATATATATATAATTCATGTTATAGAATAATTTAAAAGATTTCATATTAGATTTAAATATAATAATTTGTTTATTAGTAAATTTATATAATGTAAGGTTATATTAAATATTGTTTAAAATTAGTTTTATTTATAAATTGTTCACAAATAATTTATCTTATGCTTAAATATATGAATAGTTGATTTAATTAACAGTTCCATAGTTTAATATTCATGAATATAAATGTTGTATTGTGGATATTAATGTTCACATTAGTTTAATTTTTTGATATTTTACCGTAAATTTTCATACATGCATTTAATGAGTTATATAGTAGGTATGATAATTGTTTTTATTTTATTTTACCTTTATTTTGGATAATATTTGTGTGTGATAATGAATTAAGAATATAGTTATGATTTATACATTTTTTTGTATATGAATTTAGGTGGAAATAATTCCTAACATGGGTAATGTATCCTTGGATATAGGTACTATTGGTTAGACTCCCCACTGCTCTAGATGTGTATTCCTTATCCAGAAAATTAGTTCTTGACTATCAATCATAATAATAATACGATGGTAGGTATTTTTGAATTCATATATTTTATTTATTTTCTAGAAATTATTTCATGTAATTTATTCATTGGATACGTTTGAATGTGTATAAATATTGTTTGATTCAGATATTCCTTAGTAACAAAAGTTATAAAAATTTTAAAGTGTTAAACATTAATATAGTTTGAACATAATGATTTGGTTGAAGGAAAAGGATTTCATTTTAAATCCAAAGATGGATGAAATCAATAAACATAATAATATATGATAAGATAAATATAATAAGAATCACTTATATACACAATGTGTAGGATTCCTTCTAAATAGATCATGTTCAAAGACCATGATCATTCTACTAGGTAGCTTATAACAACGTAGGGTTCCCATCAATTATCTTTCATATGGAATGGTTGAAATAAATAACCCAAAGAGTTGGGTAACACTATCTTATTGTGATATTTGTGTTATAAATAATAGTTAAATGACAAGGGTTATGATTCAGTAGTATAAGAATAATATAAGAATCATAGTAATGTAACACACGAACATAAGAAATATTGTTGGGAAAATAAAATTTAATTTTTTAAAGAATAAACTCCTAATATAAATAGTTATTGAAATAATTCATATGGTTGATCATATATATACTTTTAAAAAGTATTGAATGATTTACTCATGGATTACTCAAGTATTTTACTTTTTGTGGAATTTATTTTGTTTTTATTGATGGAAATATTCTCATACAAATATTTATTATTTTTATTTTAAAATAATTCATTTCCTAGTTAAGTTTGAACCCTTACATAAAGTCATTAATCCAGATTAAACTGAATATAAATTCTATGAAATCCCATAATAAAACATTATATTTATTTATATTAAGAATGAAATACATTATATCCATGTAAAAATTTTCAATATCATTAGAATATATAGACATAGAAAATTATCCATGTCACTTTTATGAAAATTTCATTAATAATATGGAGATTAAAAATAAAATATTGAAAATAAATTATGAATTAGGTATAACATAGATAAATCTATGCGTTATAATATCTCATCCTTTACATCGAGATGAACCCATAGACACTTGATGACCACATCAACATCAATAGATCATAGGAATGACCCTACTAGAATAAAAAATATTATGCCATATAATCCTAGAACACAACCCATAAAAACCAATGAAAACATGAAATTAAACACCTATAATATTCTATCTAAAATCAAAAAATGAAACACAAATTTAGGGAAAATTACATAAACCACATTGTAAGTAAAAAATATATCATGGATAAAAAATAAGAGAATGACACACTAATAATTCTTCTTATAAACTATTTTAATCTTTAATAGAACATACCAAAAAATCTTAATATTCCACCATAGAAGTATAGATAGGATAGGATCATTTGAATATGATGTCAATGTAGAGTTGAGTACAAGGAGGATATAACATTGTTTATTACTTTTTAAGAACATTATCCATTTCATTTGGGACCCATTCAACTAACATAGTAGATATCAACATTATAATATGACATTAATTAGAAACTCTATCATATTTTACCATGAATAAAACCAAGATGACTCCCATACTAAAATCTACTACAAAGGAAAAAATGAAAATATTTAAACCAATGAATATGTGCTTCCTCAAACCACTTCCCTTTTCCAAATAATAACCGAAGTTAAATTCACAAACTTGTGAAAAATATAGGTTTAGTCGTGATGAATATTAAGGAATAGTATTATTTTCAATGGTGTGAAAGGAATAAAATTATGGTAAAGATAAACACAGTAATGAATAAGAGAATGGGAAAAAAATGGAATGATTCCACCACACAAATCATTCATAGGGTCTTCCACTATAAAACCCCACAAAAAACCAAATCACCTTAAAAACTAAAAAATTTGACTACATATAGAGTCATTTATAGAGAGATTGGTTGAAATATTAATGAGGGTTATTATAAACTTCACTTGTGATAACCAATAACAAACCCACAATGACATGTGAAGAGAGTACAGTGGCAAAAAAAATCATACGATCCATGAACATTATGAGGATTAAAATATAGTCTTATTCTAGACTTGTTAATGGATAATGCAACGTAAGAATTTAAATTCTTATGATTTATAAAGGAAAAATAGATGAGGAGGAGATCCCCCGAAATAATTAATATTCATAGAGAGTAAATGTATTTGATGTAAATGTTCTAAAAATGTGATTGAATTATATAATTGTTTTTATAATTTTCTCAAATTATTTTGGAGAAACAAAATATATAATGTTATTTCTTAGTTATCATTTTTATTTCCTATACATACAAATCACCAACATTAAACATTAAAAAATATAGTGTTTTTGAAATAGAATTAACATTATATGATCTTTTCAGTATCGTGTTTTAGGGAATTAGAACAAAATATTGAAAATTAAACCCATAAATTATAAGTTAAAACTTTTACTATTTATCTGTTTTTATAACAAAAAAAATACAATGTAAAATAAAACATGATTTCATTCCCTAATACAACATAATAATTTTCATATTGTCTTCATCCTTTTCCATATTGATCCCTTAATCATGTGCAAAGAATTTTAAAACATGGGATGATAAAAAAATAATATAAAGGGAAATAAAAATAAATAAAACCATTAGTATAGTGAAAACCATGAAAATATATTTAGTATTATTTGAGTAAATGAAACAAAAATTATTAATTTTAAAAAACACATATTTTTTCTCTTGGAAATCATTTCTAATTGAGAGCAATAAATTTTAAACCCTTTTTTCTAACATAGAGAATCATATAAATAAAACCATTTAAAACCCATTTAAATTAGAATAACCATATGGTCAATATATAATATTTTTGTTACCGAATGAATTGGATATCTATAATGGGGATCACCATTCATGTAAGCTATATCATGGTCACCCATGAGCTATAACGGGGATCTATAATTCCTAAAAGCTATATCCTTCTTAGCCATTTCCCATGAGCTAAAATGGGTCTCAACCCTTCATATAATCCATAACAGTATCATTTATGAGTTTTAATGGGCCTCAACAATTTGTATAACCTATATTTGTCTCACATATTTCTTATGAGCTATAATAGGGATCATCCATTCATATAATCTATATCGGGATCACATGTTTCACATAATTTTAAATTAAAATTTCATGTATAAAATAATTTCATTATAAAACCATTTGAAATATATCTTTTAATCCCATATGAAAAAAACTTTCGTATAAAAATTTCATTTTCTTTTAAAAACTCCCATTTTCGATACAAAAACACCCTTTTCTTTGGAAAATTTGTTAGTTCCAGAATAGCCAAAAGAAAGAAATAAGGATTTTCATATAATAAAACATTTATCTTAAAAATAAATCTTGAAATTAAATAATATCCATGAAGTTTGAAATATCATTGTTGTCATATTTGTTAAGAATATAACATTACTTTTTCAGTTTATCAAAACATTCTATATTAAACACATAAAAATATTCCTTTTGAAAAATATTTAATGATTATAAAAATTAAAATAAAATTTCATTTATAATTCTTTTATATCCATATAAATAAACATATGAAATAATCTGAATAATATTATCATGGTTGAAAATATTTCAATATTTAATCATTAAACATTTTAAAAGATATTTTTTAATCAAATTGTCCCATACCACTTTCAAATATTTGAATCATTAGACCCATGGAGGAATAAAATATAACCTAACATTAAATAACATTAGAATAAATAAATTAATGATATGATCTTTTAAATGAGATTTATATACACCTTATAAATGAATGTCAGTGTATAACATCAAAATATATCTCAATTAAAGAAGAGAGATGAATTACCTTAAAAATATCATATCATTTATATTAAAAGAATAGATTATGTGAATTAGATGAAACCCACATAAAAATAATAGAGATAAAATATAATATATTCAAAATTCATTTCGATCATAATCATAGTATGACATAATCAATGATGTATAATTCTAACTCAATAAAACGAAATTAAATTATCAATTTTCTTTCCTTGAGTATAATTCATTACATTTTTCATTACCTTACTAAATAATAAAAAAAATTTAATTATTTAAATTCATTATAAAATTTTTAAAGTCTATCATTATTTTTATTTAACTTATTAAAATGTAAAAATAAATACTTAATTACTTATGTTTACATCATTCATTTTTGATGATATTTGTTACTTGAGTCCAAAATTACAGTTGTATATTGTGTATTGTAAAATTGATAATTAGTAAAAAATATAAATAAAAACAATATTTACATAATTATAATTTATATACATTAATTATACTTTTAAAATCATCCATTAAATATGAATATGTAAAATTAACTATGTTACAGTCATGGAGACAGTAAGCCTTACATACACATGAGTGACATTTCCATTTTTGAATGATCATTTTTGAAAGAAGTTAAAAATAATTTTATATTTCCATAACTATAATGATATAATTAATGAGGTATATAAAATTTAAATAAACTTATATATAACATACATTTTATGCGGTGAAGATAAATGAATCACATCACTTTGTGGAGGTGATAATTCACATATATGCATGAAGGAAGTTATCATTTTTTTGTCCATGGAATGGTCAGAATGAAAATGATAGGTAATATTTTAATAATGGTATATATCTTATTAATATCATATATAAACTTTAATTATATCATTATAACTAATTTTAGAATATGATGATGGAAAATGAATTACATCAGTTCCGGAGGCGGTAGTCCACCATACACACAGATGAGAGAATATTCTCTCATTTGTTGGGAAAAAAGATGGATATGGCTCAAAAATAATAACATAGAATTATATTTGTAATGATGGATTTATTTTTTTATGATTAAAGTATATTTTTGGGATTTGGAAGAAGAAATATAATAGAAACACTTGATTAAAAATGATAACTCTTCTTTGGAAAATCTCCTTTTCTTAACACCTAATGACCACTAATGGTGCTGGTATTCTGAAAATTAATCCTATAGAATTTATTTAAGGATTATATGAATGGATTTGGGAACATAATATCTAAAACAAAGAGGTTTTTATGAGTGAAAAAATAGAAATATCAGTGCCTATTTATAGGAGAAATGAGGGGAATTCTTGCAATTTCTTGAAATAATAAATTAATATAAATAAATTTTCAATTCCAAATGGCTCTGAAAAAATTATTTCAAGTAATGGAAAATTATGAATCTAAATACATTCATTAAAAAAAAATATATATAGGTTTTGATTATTTTTTTAATCCTTATGTTTTATTTTTTACCCTTATTTAACCCCCTTAATTCTTACCACGACAACATGGATTTTTACTTATCAATGGTTAATAGAGATATTATAAAATGCCAAGAGACCCCTAAATGAATAATGGATGAAATATTAAGACTTATCCCAATTTTTTTTTATAATTTAATATTTTTAGGAATTTTTTATCATTTAATAAAATAATACATATTTTAAATATCATTCATGTCAATTTTATTACTATTTATTACATTAACTTTTATAAAAAATAAAATAATACATCTTCAATATAACTCCATTAATGCATCCCTAGTATTTCACAGTAGTATATACAATTCATATATTACATTATTTATCTAAAATTTTATTTAATTCAATTATTTTAATATTATTTATTTTATTATTCCATGAATTGACTAATTAATACATAATCGTTGTATAATTATTTATAGTAATTATTCATTCAAAAAAAAAATACCAATATAAATTTAAATCTCAAATCATTCCAAATACTATATAGTTTCAAAATTATCTATAAGTCTTGGGCCTTAACATCACATAATATTGAGTTAGTTCATGAATTTTACTTTCTTTCACATTAAGGATATTTTTAGGTTTATTGTTTTAGATAATTAGGCCATAAATTATTCATAACAATATGATAAAAATACAAAGTGGAAGCATCCAAACAATATCCATTTTTTTATAATCTTAAACATTCAAAATAACGCATGATCTCTTTTAATAAGTCTCATCACAACCTTCATCATAAAGTATTCTAATCCCTTAATCACCCATATATCCCATGAAAAAAATTAAAAAATATAGAATGGGAATAAAAATCTAAGTGAGGGATATAAAAATAATGAATCCATCATTCCATTTATAAAAATTAAATCTTATGAAAATCTATTTCTTGAAAACATAATAATTTAACCCAAAATGGAAATATCAATGTTAAATAAGTATTATCTACTTTACCTTATGAAAAAAAGTAATTCCCATGAAAAATAATTAGATTCATATAAAATTCATGTAGTTTCCTTGGGAAATGATCACATTGATCCCTTATAGAACCCTTAAATAACCCTTATAGATTGGAATCACTATATGGGGAACTTCTAATATAATTCACCGGAGAATATAATCACTAAACAGTGCATTGGAGTGGTACTTGGGAGCAGCCATCGTTTAAGTTATAACGGGTTCACCCATCACTATCACGGGGAACCCATCATTTATAATGACCAAGAAATACACCATGAAATAAAAAAACGTCATTTTCAAAAATCATTCAGACTCATATGAAAAATAGATTCTGATATTAAAATAACATTTTCTTTCAGAAATCCCATTTTCAATACAAAATATAACTTTCTTTTAAAAACCTATTTTCAATATCAAAATACCAAAAAAGGAGAATTTTATTTAATTAAGAAAAGTTGAAATATTCAAAAGGAAGCCCAAAATGAAATAGTGCACACAATATCGAAAAAGTAATTATCAATAAGTATATTAGGAATAGAGAATTCCTTTTTTCATTAGTCAAAACAATCTGTATAAAACATGAAAAAATATTCTTTGTTGATTTTTTTAAATAAATTAAAAATTGACATAAAATATCCTTCATAAACCTTTGATATCTATATAAATAAATATGTAAAATAATATGAGGATTATTAAAAGGAAATTATTTAATAATTTTATATTAAAATCATCCCATACCACATTGAACATTTATAACATAAGCACCATAAAAAAATATCATTTAAAAAATAATTTACTAACATTATAATAGATAAAATGTTAACATATAATGTCAAAAGGGTATCTATATTCACCATTTAAAATAATTAAGGGTCATATCATTTAGAAATTTCCCAATGAAAGGATATTGAGATAAAATCGTTTACCTTGAGTCAGACTCATCATGGGGGTCTTTATCATCCTAAATAAAAAAATAATTTTAACTATATACTTTATTGAGAACCATTTTCATGTTTATAATTCAAATTATTTCACTTATTAAAATTTATTAAAAAATTACTTAAACAATTAATTTTGCATCAGGTGTTTTCACAGTATTCAGTTTATGTGTCAAAAACAACTTTGGTAGGTCAACTATGGTCAAATGCGGTCATTATATAAACATCCCTAGAATGCAAATCATGATTTTTTATTCTTATTTATAGAAATTTTACTATTTTTAAAACTAATCATGAATGATGGTTATAAAAAATGTACTAACAATACAATCATGGATATGGTAGGCTATATGTACATATGAGAAATGTTTCCATTTTTCAATGATCATTATAGAAAAAAGGTATGTAATACTTATCTTTCTAGAATGAAAATTATTTCATAAATTACATATTATTTAATAATATATATATATATATATATTGTGATGTAAAAGGAATCACATCACATTGAGGAGGTGGTAGTCCACACATCTTTGAACGACATTATAATTTTTTCAATTTGTGGAAAAGGTGTTAAATAAAATTATATACTATATTTATCGAAATATAATTAATTTGTGAATATGATATTAATGTTATTAATGTAACTCATTTTTACATAAACCCACACTTAATACATTCCATGTACTTTGTTAATGTATCACAACACTTTTAGGAGGCGGTAGTATACACTTCCACAAACGATGTTCTCGTATTTACACAAAATGTGAACAATATAAGTATGTGTTGTATAAAATTTAGAGAAGCATAAATATATTATAAATATTATATATATTATATATATAATATAGTTTCTATCATAATTACCAACCATGAGAGGTGGTAAAGTAAAAACGAACAACATCATTCTCTGAGGTGGTAGTTCACTGTACACATAAAAGGTAAGTTCGTTATAGATTAGACGAAATTGTGTGTATGTTCAGGTTAAAACCATATAATTAAAGAATTTAATTATATTCCGAATACTATTGATATTATATAATATTAGAATAATAATATTTTAGGGGGTGAAAAGTGAAAATAATTCTGAATATCTTGATAAAGGATGTTACGTCTTCTTTGGGTAACTCCATTTGGTTTTCACTAAAGGCCTTCCTTGGATAGATTTTCTACCAAGTTAAGCCTTATAGGATTAGTTTATGTATGTTTATGATCTATTTTGGTAGATATTGGTTGAGATAAAGGGGCTTTAGATGTGTGATGAAGTAAAATAGGTTGGTTTCTTTTTATACTGGAGGGAAATGACACAGTTGGAATCTTTTAAAAAAAATGTGTGTTCCCAAATTATTAATTGTTAAAAAAGTTTGAAAATAAAAAATTATTTTATATTAGTGGTTTATTGTAATAAATATGGATATAAAATTATTTTTTTACATATTTATAAGTCATTTACTCCCTTAATATTATTGTTTAGTCACTAGTTAAGCTAAATTTCACCTTAGTTGATGTAATTAATATTAATTAATTTCACTAATATTTTTGATAAAAAATAATTAGGACTTATTAGAAATTAGAAATAATTATTATTAAAAATATGGAATTCATTTTTACAAATTAAAATAACATAACATATTGAATTAAATTTAAAATTAATCCCATCTGTAGGCCGTCAATACAAGTTTTTAAAGTAAAAACGTCCAAACGTTTCCTAAGTTTTTATATCCAATTTCAAAATATAAATTAACTAAAATGAAATAAATTTTCTTATTTAATAAAAATTTATCTTATTAAACTTTAAAACCAATTTAAAATATAATTTATCCTTATAAATAAATTAGAATCAAAATCCATTTTGAATTAAAATTCAGTATTTTACACTATTCATCAAAAAATGAATCATTACATAAAAATTACAAATATTTATGCTCACCTAACTTTTATGGTTAAATTTAAAAAATAATGATTATTTTGACATATAGAAATTATTAAAGTGTCAAAATTTATATTTAAAATGTGTTCCACATTAAGTGGTGGTAAAACTACCAATTTTAAAATATGGAGGTTGTTGTGCTTAAAATTTGAGTTATTCTTATTTTAATCCTATCAAACATATTTAAAGAGTGTAGAAACATTTAATAAGAATTTATAAAGATAGTATAGTTATTTCCATTTATTTCCACTGATATAATGACTAGGTGATTACTCCACATAAAATAATAATATTTACAATATATTATTATTTGGTATGACTCATCATTTACTAAAATACTAGATTTCAAAGAAACTCATTGTTGTGGGTCATGGAATATATTGGTCATAACATATATTTTAAGATAAAATTATAATATAATTATTAAATATTAATAAATTTGAAAAATAATTATTATATTATAACATGGGATGTTATATTCCATATACTCAATTAGTATTTATTTTTTATTTATAACTAATTGTTAACCAATGAATTTATCTCATGAACATGTGTAAAAAATAATTTCATAATTTATTTAATCTATTAAATTCCCCCAATTTAAAATGGATCAATGAAAAATTTCATAATAACACTAAAAATATATTGTTGTCCGATAAGACTTGGTATTTTGTGTCATATAAGTCATGAATGGGAGTATATATTGCATGCAATGAAATATAAACATGGTATTATGGGATATGAAAGAAAAACTATTTATAGAGTGTAACAAAAAATAATAAATAAATTAAATTTATTTGAAATAATATATTTCATAAAATCATAAGATGTTACATCCTACCCACCCAAATGAATTTCTCTCTCAACATTCTTCTGGGTTATCAAAATACATGAATATTCCTTCTTACCAAACCTAATCATAAAAATAATAATAAAACATAATTTAAATATATAAATTTGGAACCATAATGATTACCCAAGGTAACTCATAACTTGGTTTATATATTGGAGAACATAGGATGGGAGTGATGATTGGGAATTGAAGAAAAATGTAAATAATTATAGAGTGTGATAAATATCATTGATCACTAGAAAGTGAATGATCAATTAAAATTTAAGGGCCTCAAAGCTATAAATCTATGATGATTTATAGGACTATTAGTTGAATATAAATGTAGTTATTTAGATAAATATTTTTCAATATTCTTTTCTTAAATGTGAGGAATTATTTTACTATCTATGAATATAATGGAATATATTTACTTGATTAGAAGAGATTCATAATTTAATAAACTTACACTACAAAAAAAATCTCTGGATCCAAACAATGAGTATCCAAGATGAATTTTCATGCCTGTAAAACTAGAAAAAATTATAATATATCACATAGTCCTCAAAAGGATAACAAGATATTCCTCCTTTAGATATTAAACAAAACCGACATGATTATCACATATTATGATAATTTAAATATCATTGTGATGATATAATGAATTAATCTCTAATGTTAAATAGTAATACCCAAAGATAAAACTAAATCCTTCCATATATATATAACCTGAAGGGTCAACCACAAAATTAAATATATATCCACACAAGTAGAGGTATTCTTACTTAAATAACTATTCAATATATACCTCATTCATTAATATAAAATCAATAAATATATCCAAATATATTTCCATTTCAAAAACTTAAATAGGTTTTCAAAAGACATTGGTATTATGATCATCCATCGAAAAATATAGAAATCCCAAGAGCTTATCTCACTTCACTAGGACCAAAATCAACTATAGATGTTTCAAATGATTTTTCCATAATTTTTTTGTTCCTAATGATGATGATTCTATCCCCAAGTAAGATTCTATAGACTCACATTAGCATAATTTCACAACACATTGTAACTATGGAATATTACTATTGTTTTTCCATATTTTATCTCATTGTTGGATTGTTCAGGACACTTTTTATTATAGTCATGATCCTTGTGACAGAATATACCACATTGGTAACAAATTATAGATCCCAACATGTATTCCCCAAAATGTATTTTACCACTCTTAGAATAGGTTTTAGGCTTAACTCCACAGTTCTTAGTTGGTTTCTTCTCTATTTCATGCCACCTTGACCATTTCTTAATATATTCATCTTTTCGAACATTAGTGTCAGAATACTCCATTACAAATTTCCCAATAGAAAAAAATCACTTTTTCATAACATTTTAAATATCCAGAGGCCAATGATATTAATAGACTTGGATTCCATCCTGAGTAAAATCAATTAATATTACTTTTATTTTCTTAGATAAAGTTCAAAACATTCCTTGAAATTTCGGTGAAGATTTCTCTATATGAAGCCAAAAAATCCTCATCACTTTTCTAGAACTCCCAGAATTATTTCCCAATCATAATCAAATAAACCATATAGAAATATTTTTCCTAAAAACTATCCTTCACTGTTTCCTATTCCATCATGTCAAGAACAAATTTATCATTAGTATTCATAACCAAATACCACCATTGATCAACTTAACCTTCATAATAATAGGTGGAAAGAGTTACCTTTTGATGATTCAAACATCCCATGACTTGAAATATATTCTTACATGTAATGATTCACCCTACAACTACCACTAGAAAAAATTATATATTGAATGATGGGAGATGGTTCCTCAAGAAATGATCCACTTTCTTTATATTCCTTCTTGGTAGGCTAGGTTCCTCTTTATCATGGATTCCACCAGCATTTAGAGCTTTTATCAACTGAACCATCATGGAAAAAATGCTCATTTCAAATTCAAACCATCTTGGGAATATCTTTTGGAAGGATATTTTCCTCTAGGTTCCTTCCCACTACATTATTCCTATTTCCTCTAAAGAAAACCATTCTAAATAGACATAGTTTATTTTAAGCAAGATGGAAATATAAAAATTCAACTTTATTTCAAAATAATGATAACATAAAATATTCTAAGGGAATGATATTAAAAATATCATAACCTCTAAAGTTATCTAAAATGACATTTCATACCAATTATAATCCCCCAACCTTAAACATTACATAATCTAGAGTTATGTCAAGAATTTTAATTTTATTCACATTGAGGATATTTTTAGGTTAAATTTTTTGGAGAATTAGGCCATGACTTATACATAACAAAATGATAAAATTAATAAGTGTACACTACCAAAAAATATCAATTTTTAAATAATAAAGATATTTTAAAATAATGAACGTTCTATTTTAAGAATCCTCTATACGAATTTCAACATGAAATATTCCAATCCATTAATCACCCATATGTGATGAAAAAAACATTAAAAATCATTATATGAGCATAAAAATATCAATAAAGGATATATAAATAAGGAAACTATTAGACCATTGATAATCATTAAAAATCATGGAAAAACATTTCTTGGAAACATAATATTTTACCCATATATAGTAATATGAATGTTAAATAAGTATCATTTACTTTTCCTTTTGAAAAAAATTATTCCCATGAAAACTAATAACAAACATAGAGATTTTATGTAGGTACATTGGGAAATCATCACATTAAACCATTACCAAACCATTACTGAACCCATATATATTAAAATAACCATACTTCCAACATCAAATATAATTATCTATAGAATATAATCATTTCCCAATACATTGGAGCACTATCTGGTTACACCCATCATTTGAGCTATAACAGGCTCACCTGATGTTATCTAGGAACACCCATAATTTATAATGTCTAAGAAATAGACCATGAAAAAAAACATTTCATAATTTAAAAAACTCATTTAATATCATATGAGAAACACATTCAGATAATAAAATAACATTTTCTTTTAAAAATACAATTTTCAATAAAAAATACATATTTATTTTAAAACCCATTTTCATAGTAAAAATTCCCAAAAAGGAAAAGTTCTTCATCTAAGAAAATATAATAAATCTTGTAAATTAAACCAAAAAATAAAACAATTTCCACCACATCGAAGAATTCATTGTCCCCATATACGTTAAGAGTAGAACATTTATTTTTTCATTTGTCAAAAAAATCCCTAAAAAGCACATAAAAATATTTTTTTATTTTTTTTATTTGAATAAAAAATAGATATATAATATTTTTTATTTCCCTTTTATATCCATGTAAATAAATATGTAAAATAATATTAATAATATTGAAAGGAAAGGATTAAATCATTAAATATTCAAAGCATTCCATACTCATTTGAGCATTTAAATTATAAGCACCATGAATGAATAAAATTTAAAAAAACGTAAAATAAAATGATAATATATAAAATATAGATATATAATGTCAATGGAGATGTATATACACCTTATAAAATAATAAAGGTGCATATCATTTATAAATGTCTCAATGAGAGGAGACTCACACGAAACCCATTACCTTGAGTCCGACTTGTCACATGGGTATTTGTATTATGAAATAATAAAATTATATAAATTTTCTAATTTCTTAAGAAACCTTTTCATTTTAATCATTACTTTTATTTCAATTATTACAATTTTTGAAACAACTACGTAAAACTTTTTATAGACATTAGGTGTTTTGACCATATTTGGTTTATGTGTCAAAAACAACATTGGTAAGTCAACTATGGTCAAAGGGGTCATTATGAAAACATATAAAAAATAAAAATAATGAAATAATTATCATATTTATATATAATATTATTTTAAAAAAATCATTAAATATATTTTTTAAAAATTAACCAACATTATAATCATGGTGACGGTAGGCCATACGTAAGCATGAGTAATGATTAAATTATCAATGATCGTAATGGAAAGAAGGTAAGTAAAATTTTTCATTCCATAATAAACATTAAACCATAAATACCATAATATTTAATAATATATACCTATATATATAATTATTTTTATATAAAAGGAATCACATCACATCGAGGAGGTGGTAGTCCATATATCCACGAATGAAGTTATCACTTTTTCAGTGTGTGAAAATATATTAAGAAAAATTATATATTATATTTAATTAAAGGTAATTATTTCATGAATATTATATGCATTTCATGTATGTAACATATTTTTAATTAAACCCATCCTTAAGATATTAAAATTAGTTTGTGAACGTATCACATCACTTTTAGTAGGTGTAGTCCACACATCCACAAATGATGTTATCATAATTATACAAATGTAATACATAGAGTTATATATAATATAAAACTTATAGAAGCATAAATACATTTTAAATATTATATATATCATATATAAATACCTTTCTATCATAATTACCAATGATTTAATGTGGTAAAGGAAAAAACGAACAACACTATTTTGTGAGGTGGTAGTTTACTGTCACATAAACAATATGTTCTTTAACCAATAGATGGAAGTGTGTGTAATTATAGGTAGAACCCTTATAATAACATCATTATATTTTATTAGGAATATATTTTATTATATAATCATGGAATAAGATGTTTTAGGGGGTTTATAAACAAAAAAATCTAAATAGCTTGAGAAAGGATGTTACCTCTTCTTTGGGTAACTCCTTTTAGTTCCAACCAAAGGGATTCCTTGTATGGATTTAAGCAGAATGTGAGGATTTTAGGTTGAGGGTATTATTTTTGAGTATATATTTGTGAAAATAACTATTGAGGAGAAGTTTCTTGAGGGGTGTGATAAATTGAGATATGTTAGTGATTTTTATAGCAGAGTGAAATGACACACTTGGTTTTTTTTAAAAGAATTGCGTGTTACCTAAATATTACTTATTACCCAAGTGTAAAAATTGACCATTATGAAACCATATAGGTTTATTTTTATAAATATGTACATAAAATAGGTTTTTGAAATTTTTATAGGTCATTTTTTACCTTATGATTAAGGTTTATTCCCTTGTTATGCTTACATTTACATTAATCGATTTAATAAATTTTAATTAATTTCAAAAATAGTTTTGCTAAAAAAATTTAAACCCTATTAGAAAATTTATAATATTATAATTAAAAATAATTAATACATTTCTGAATTTAAAATCACATATTTTTTTGAAATTAATTTAAAAATAATATTAGAGACAGGATGACAACTCTAGGTTTTTATGAAAAAATTTCCCAAATATTGCTAAGTTATTATATCCAATTTCATAGTGAATTTAATTACCATGAAATGAATTGGATTAAATAATTAAAAATTTATCTTATTAAATAGTGAATCCAATTTAAAATATAAATTATTCTTATTTATAAATTATAATAAAAAGCGGTTTTGAATTAAAATCCATTATTTTCACCATTCATCCTAAAATGAAACCTCATAGAAAAATACCAAAAATTCACCCTAACCTAATATGTATGTTTCTATTTCAAAAATGAATTTTATTATGACATATAATATATATATAAGTCTAAAAAAATTATATTTAAAATGAATTCATCATTAAAATGACATAAAACCACACTTTCAAAAAATAGATATAATTATTCTTAAAATCGGATTTATTCTTATTTTAGTCATATATAACATGTTCGATGAATGTAAAAAATTTTAATAAACATGTATAAAAATAATATATTTATTATTATTAATTCCCATCGATACAAACACTATTTGATAACTACTTCTTAAAATAATAACATTGAAAATATAATATTTTTTTGGTAGAAGTCATTCTTGCATGCAACACAAGATTTTTGAGAAACTCATTTTTGTGGGTCATGTATGATATTGGAAATAGAATCTATTTTAAGGTAACGTAACTATATTATTGTTAAATATTAATAAATATTAAAAATTATTACTATATCATTACCTGGGCTGTTACATTCTTTATATTGAATTATTCTTTATTTTCATTTATAATTAATTATTAACCAATACATTCATCTTATAAACTAGTGTAAACTATAATTTCATAATTTATTCAATCTATTCCATTCAATTCATTCCAATATCTAGTTTATAACTATCATAATAATATCAATAGTATATTTTTTCTTGTAATACTTGGTCTTCAGTTTAAGTCATCAGAGGGAGTCGATGTTGCGTGGAACATAAGATAAAATGGTATTGTCTACAATAAAAGATAAAATATGTATATTTTTTTTACACAATCCATTTAATAATTTAAATTAATTTTAAATAATATATTTATAAAATCTCAGGATGTGACATTATCTTATGGATTACCATATATAAAAAATGTTATTCCTATTAAAAACATTAATGTGACAAGTTTGACATTTTATTAAATAAAATACTATAAGGGGATTAAAGCCACACAAGTGGATACAAAAGGACATAGATTCAACCCAGGTATGAATTTAGTTGATAATAAATCATCTAATAAAATTATGACATGTTTTATGTTACTTTTATAGTCTTTATCAAAATATTTTTATACAGAATTACCTAATTTACCCCTAACTGTGGTAATAAAAATTACTAAATTTATAATCCATATTGTGCAATAAAATACTAATATAATAAATTTAACCCCTATTATTACAAATAATGAATCCATTTTTGATAATTTATAACACATATGTGTCTAACATTTAATTGAAATTAATCCCACGGATGGGGTAGGAATACGAGATTCTAAAGCGAAAATATTCAAAAATATGAGATGTTTTTATATGAAAATTTAATCTAAAAAACATTTTAATAAACTCAATTTAATAAATAAGTTTATAATTTTATGTAATTTTAGTTTAAAAAAATTAAAATATAATCAAATTGTATAAATTATTTTTATAAAATGGCAGTTTTCAATTATAATGTAGTATTTTTCACTGTTCATAAAAAAATCAAACTTATCAGAAAAATTAAATAAAATAAACCAATGAAAATTTTTATATTCCCCATTAAAAAATGATTCCTATTTTTTCAATTAAAATTTTATAATATGCCAACATTTAGTTTTAAAACAATTCTTTCCATTAAAAGGCTATAATACTTCCTTATTAGAAAAAAACCTATTTTATGCATAAAATTTGAACCACTCTTAACTTTTGGATATAAAATCAAATTCATGAATGTGAAAAAATTTATAAAATATTTTAAAAATAATATAATTATTCCAATATATTGGATAGTCAATAAAGATCACAATAAAATAATAATATTTATTTGTTCATTTAAGCTCGATGTGGAATATCTTATAAGATATTGAAAATAGTCTTTCCTTTTAAAAATCTCATAATGTCACATTCTTCCACCAATTATAAATTAATTCCTCATAATTTGAACTCATGCTTGGTAACTCAGGTAAAACTATTCAAAATACCCTAATTGAAACCCCACATCGGAATACGGGTCAATAAAACATCCATTTGATAAAAAATAAAGGAAAGTATGAAGGTAAACTAAGATAACACGTAAAATGGTTCTATATAGTAAAATGATTACATGTAATAGAAAAATAATTATAAATTTCTTATAGAGAGTGATTGAGAAAATGTTCATGAGAAAATGAAAAATAAAAAAACCATAAATCAGTAATGGGTTTAAATGTTATTGATTTATTATTAAGAAATATAAACTGATAACATATTTTTCTGAGGATACTTTTCATATATTTAGTGAATTATTTTACTACCTATAATATGAATGTAAGAAAATATAATTACATTTCAATTATAGTTTCATCCTCTAATAAATTTCCACCATAAACTCTTCTTGTTCTACAAATGATGAGTATTAATAAAGATTTTTTAATTCCTAAAGAACTTGAATCATATTGCATGGATACATAATCTACAAAATATTAACTTTATAATTCCACTATTATAAAACATTAACTTAAACCAAAATGGTTAGGATTAGGTAATATAATTCCACAAAAAATTAAACCTTTATATAATGAAAAACTACTTTATTCTCCAAAATTAAATAGTAATACTCAAAGTTCATAATAGATAATTCTAGAAATAATTTCCCTTAAAATTCCTCAAAACAGTCCAAACCAATATTGAATCCCAAAATTTAGAAGTATTTGAACACATATTATTCCAATAAAATTTTAATTTTTTTCTTAAAATGACCTCAATTACTCTCAACATCTTCTAATAAAATGTATTTTTCCAAATAACATAATCTACAATATATGCTAATAATTTCTAAAAATAACCTATATATTCATAAATCACATATTCTTCCAAAACATAATCAACTTTTATTCCTCAAATTGTCATGACCCGACTTTAACAAGATGAGGGAAGGGACAATAGATTGCCAGACCCTTCCTTTCTCAAGTTAAAAAATAAGATAATGACCCCCAAGACCCACCTTCAATAGGCCATAGAGTGGTGACTAGTACCAAGGGTATAAAATCACATATAAGATGGAAGGAATTACCCTTTTTATTTAGTAGGATCGGGAGATAAGATATTAAATCCCAAACAACACCAAAACTGGAAGTAAAAGTAAATCCAAAAAAATTCATTAACATATGAATGTTCCAATAATAAGTGCTACAAAGTAAAAGAGAACTCCCAAGGGAAGTACTAAAAGAAAAGAAAAGAAACATCAATGATCTCGGTGTACGAGCTAATAGGGTCTGACATGGTCCTTGAAGTCCTTCTGGAAACCTGAAAGTAGTTTTATATACGTAGGGTGGGTGTCACGACCCCATCCCCATAAAGTGTACCCCTCTTGGGCTGAAAATATGAGAAGGGAGATAATGACCCCCGAGTCCCACCTCCAGTAGGCCCCGGGTTGGTGACTAGAATAGAGGGTATAGTAAACACACCAATGGGAGGCATTACCCTCTGAGAGAACACATGTAAAAGAGAGAGATAATATAGACACCAACCAAATCCAACTCAACCAGTAAGATGAAATAAATCCCAAGTACACATATGAAATGTCATGAAAAACTACTACAAATTGAAAGGGGAAGACAACTTCAAGTACCCAAAGGGAAGTAAAATAGCAGCAACCACAATCCTAAACAACTCCTACAACCCCAAGCTAGTAAACACCAGCCAGATCTCCAAACTACTCCAAGTGACCTGAAAAATAGTTTATATATACATAGGGTGAGTATAAAAGTATACTCAGTAGGATCCTCCCCGAATCCTCTCATGAAAAAGTAAAGAAAGCATGCTAAAGCACAATGAACAACAAGTGAAACAAACTCATCACCTAAACATGTATAATATGTTCCCAACCTCACCATGGATACTCTCACCAAGCAATGCATACAATAATATATCATATAATAAAGAATATCAAGGGTACCCCACTACTACTTGCCCACTAGTTTCCCGCTTTGACGCTTTGCCCCAATATCGCACGTCCTGAGCATCTCTCTCCAAAAAGGCTTGCCCGCATACACCTAGGAAAAGCACCACAATATGCACCTCATGCAACAAAACCACCATGTCCATGTAAACAAATTAACCAGGTTGTTTCTAAGAGCCACCATAGCCCGCATAACGTGTATCATACATCGGGTATTATACCTCAAGCCATTAAATCCCATACACCAAGTAAGGATCCTCAAGACATCACAACCTATAAACATTACACCTATAGTAGTCCATAGGATACTATATCCAAAATATATGTGTGTGAATAACCACAATCCATTACAGCCCTCTACACACATATATGGGGAAAACTAACCAATGTGCCTGGAAACACAAGTAACTACCAAGATCAGAGAGTAGGGTCAAAGGGGGTAGTCATCCATCCATCCTCCCACTGGAATGTTGGGGAAAACACCCCCCAATGCTCAGAATCCCTGGGGTGTTAGTTTCCCTTACTGACAGGGTGGAGTAGCATATAGAAACAAAAAAGTACAGAATATACTATATCTAACAACCACACTATGGGCATAACCTAGTCTTATACTCAACTACAGCTAACGTCTCTTGGACTCTGAGATTCCACTTCTAAGACTCTGTATCCTATAAGCATACAACCATTTAAAGAGCTTTAATACATTATTTCATTCCCTTTTTACCAATTCCACTTTACGTTAATTAATTCTTTAAAAATTAATTAACCATGAACAATTCTACATTAAATTTCTTTAGCATCACACCCAAAGTCCACTATCCCTTTAAAATTACAACCTCATCATTATGTTCCAAAAAAATCCAACCCCATGGGTGAATACCATTTATTCAATTATTCATTATATAATTACTTTCCCACATTACGAGGAATTCTAGAAAAACATTCTTCGCTACTAAACGCAAGGGGGATCAACACGGTGAGTAGATGTACTACCCATCGAGTCATTGCTTCTTATAGAAATAGAATATACTCATCCTACCTTGAGAATCTAAACACGGAAATCACGTGGAATACCACGCGTGTCTTCACCTATTTCGGAAGAAGGGTAAGTAAGACCAACTGCCTTGAGAAGTGGGGAAAAGTAAAGCAGATAAACAACCAATAAAAATCAGCAAGTATCCAACAATCACATCCATCCCATTCCATCATCCCTGGTGTCCTCCCCAACACCCACATACATAAACCAATTCATATCACCACTCTAGGAGTCATCTGTTACCACATCCAAATGGCCTCCATGCCCCCACATATCACAACACCCATCCAGGATAACATCACAACACAAGAATTAGGAAAAAAACATCTTAACAATTGGGCTCTTGGCCCCTTTACAAACAAGAGGGTAACTTAGAACCCTTCAAGTAATTATCAAACAAATAATCCATTTTTAATTAACCGATTTATTATATGTAGGTTCCACATTCGGGAAACCTAAATAGTAAGCTATCACAAATTAAACATACTTACTGCACCATTTTAATTAACATCAAAATTACAACAAGAAGAACTAGATTCATTTACATGCCTCTTTATCTTTAACCAAACAATTATTAATTAATTCCGGTTTATGTTCTTTACCAATTTTTGTCAAGAACAAACATCTATATGAAGCAAGCATAGATATCACACTATCTAGAAAAACAAGAGGCAATAACATACGATCGATATCAATTTATTTATCTGGTTAAAATATTTATTATGTCAATTCCATTGTGGTCTAGTCGGATAAAACATGCTAACAATATAGTTGTACGTAAATGAAAAGAGAAGTAACGAATCCCCTACCTCAAACAGCTCTTGATGTTCTTTATCCACCCAATGGGTCATGATTCTCCTCTCGTGTCAACTACATCCACCTGAGGATTCCATGGTACAACCACACCAACCGAAACCCAAGAAAACCCCATTAGAATCATGGAGATTACATGCTATAATATGGAAAGGAGAAACAGGAGAAGATGAACCCCAAAATAACGATGATAAAACATACCTAATATCGAAGATTGATCGATACACCTTGGTGGCATCAAGATAGAGGGGAACCAATCTGATGAGGAATGTTTGATTGTGCAACTCCTATGGGAAGGATTTAAAGGTTATATAATCTCATAGCCAAGAACAAAGAGGAAGGACAAGGGAGGAAGATATCTTGTCCCTTTTGAAGATTTAATGGAGCGACGGTTTAAGATACACTTAATTTACCATTAAAAGAGGATCACATTAAATTAAGAAGTTTGACCAAGTAAAAACATCTCGGTCCTTAGGAATAATTAATATAGGATTTATGGCCTTTTAATCGGCCTTATGAGTCCTTAAAATGAGGCTTTAAATGCATTTTACGTCAAAGAAAAACGCTAAAGGGCCGAAACTGTAGGAAGCTGGAAACACTGTTCATGAGCTCAAAATTTGGCAAAGGAAAAACACTATTCACAAACTCAAAATTTGGATAAGGAAATAGAGGCTGCTGTTAGAACCTCACTGATATAGAAACACTGTTCATGAACTTGAAATTTGGAAAAGGAAATAGAGGTTGCTGTTAGAACCTCACTGGTCTGGAAACACTGTTCATGAACTTGAAATTTGGAAAAGGAAATAGAGGCTGCTGTTAGAACCTCACCGGTCTAGAAACACTGTTCATGAACTCAAAATTTGGCAAAGGAAATAGAGGCTACTGTTAGAACCTCACTGGTCTGGAAACCCTGTTCATGAACTCGAAATTTGGCAAAGGAAATAGAGGCTGCTGTTAGAACCTCACTAATATGGAAACACTATTCGTGAACTCAAAATTTTGAAAAGGAAATAGAGGATGCTGTTAAAACCTCACTAATATGGAAAAACTGTTCATTAACTCGAAATTTGGAAAAGGAAATAGAGGCTGCTATTAGAACCTAACTATTCTGGGAACACTGTTCATGAACTCAAAATTTGGCAAAGGAAATAGAGGCTGCTGTTAGAACCTCGCTGTTCAGGAAACACTGTTCACAGAACTAAAAATTTGGGAAAGGAAATAGAGGTTACTGTTAGAGGTTACCGATAGAGGTTACCATTAGAGGTTACCGTTAGAGGTTACCGATAGAACTGTTCACCGATAGAACTGTTCACAGAATTGGAAATTTGGAAAAGGAAAGAGTGGTTACCGTTAGAGGTTACCGATAGAACTGTTCACCGATGGAACTATTCAAAGAATTGGAAATTTGGAAAAGGAATGAGTAGTTACCATTAGATGTTATCGATAGAACTATTCAGAAATGGAACTGTTCACAGAATTGGAAATTTGAAAAAGTAAAAAGAGGTTACCGTTAGAGGTTACCGATAGAACTGTTCACCGATGGAACTGTTCACAGAATTGGACATTTGGAAAAGGAAAGAGAGGTTACTGTTAGAGGATACCGATAGAACTATTCACTGATGGAATTTTTCACAGAATTGGAAATTTGGAAAAGGAAAGAGAGGTTACCATTAGAGGTTACCGATAGAACTGTTCACTGATGGAACTATTCATAGAAGGTTACCGATGACACTGTTCACCTAAGGTCACCGATGCACTGTTCACAGAAGGTTACCGTTGCACTGTTCACAACTGTCTACTGTTGGAACTATTCACCGAACTGGGAAATTGGAAAAGTGTTGGGGATAAGTCACCTTGACCTCCCGAAACACCTCAAACACCATATTTTCACAAAGGAATAGACCAAAGAGGTCCGGGCCGTTACATCAGATACCTCTCAAAACATTCTCATCCCCAAGAATTCAAAACCCACATAAAGTGAAAACAAAATGGGGTCTGAACAACCACCCATCGAGATACCTCTCAAAAGAGAGCAAGCCAAAAAAAAACAACAAAGGGAGCCATCTCATAAACATGAAAGGTTCATAACCACATAAGCTACATCGATACATGAAAACTGTTAATCATCAAACAACTATGGATACTGAGCACGTATCTGTGACTCATGTTCCCTAGTACTCTCCTCCATGCCACTGTGTCGACACAATACATGAAGGGATATAATGCATGCGCAACACCTTCTCCTTACGGTCTTGGATCTTCACTGGTCGCTCCTCAAAGGTTGCATCATCATCAACATTGATCTCTCCCCAATCGATGATGTGAGAATCAACATGAAGATATTGACAGAGCTGTGATACATGGAAAACATCATGTATCCGACTCATCTTTGGGGGAATCACTACTCGATACACCACAACACCAACATAAGCTAACACCTCAAAAGGCCCAAAAAAGCGGGGAGAAAGCTTACTCCCATGACCAAACCTTCGCTGCCCATGACGGGAATTCACCTTCAGAAACACATGATCCACAATATTAAACTCTTAGGGTCTCCTTATTTGATCATCATATGATTTATGATGATCTTGCACTGTCTTCATCCTCTCACGAATCACATGAACCATGTCTGTTTTATTCTGCGCTAGTTCCGGTCCGAGAATTGCTGACTCTCCGACCCCAGTCCAGCACAACGGAGGACGACAAGGTCGGACATACAAGGCTTCAAATGGTTCCATAATGATGGTGGAGTGAAAACTATTATTGTATGTGAACTCCTCCAAGGGTAAGTGCTTAATTCAAGAACCTCCAAAATAAAGAACACAAGAGCATAACATGTCTTCAAGAGTCTGGATGGTTCGCTCTGTCTAACCGTCCATTTAAGGATGAAAAGTAGTGCTAAGGCATAGTTGAGAACCGAAATCATGTTAGAGACCTCTCCACACCCTGTAGGTAAAACAAGGATCTCGATCAAAAATTATCATCCTCAGGACTCCATGAAGTCTCACCACCTCCTCTAGATACTACCTCGACAAAACATCCACTGAGCTTGACTCCTTGATCGCTACGAAGTGGGCCGTTTATGTTAAATAATACACTACCACCCAAATAGCATCATGTCCTCCCGGACCTTGAGATAAACCAGTATCAAAGTCCAATGAGATGTCCCCCACTTCCACTGAGGAATATCTAATGGATGAAGAAGACCACCAGGAACACGGTGTTCGACCTTCACCTTCTGGCATACCAAACATCAAGACACAAACTCCGCAACCACACACTTTAGCCCTGGACACCAAAAATGGCTCCTCAAGGCTTGGTACATCTTTGTCACACCAGGATGCACCGCTAAAGGTGAACTATGGAACTCTCTGAGAACTGTCTCACGCATCGTCAAAGGAACAAAAAGCCTTCCATGATACAACACTCGATGTTGTTCATCCTCAGTCCAACCATCAGGGGCCTCGTCACAAATAACTCAGTCTTTCCAGAACTCCACATCAAGATCCCCCAACTGGGAATCTTCCACCTTTTGCATTAGGGATGATTGTACCTTAATCTGAAAAAGACAACCTCTACCCCCAAATAATCCCATATCAAGATGTAATGCTGAAAGCTCTTCCATTACTCTCCAGGAATCAACAGATTCATGCACAACATCACTATGTGACTTTCGACTCAGCACATCAGCTACAACATTCCCCTTTCTAGGTGTATATGATATATCTAAGTTATATTCCTGTAAGAACTCCATCCACAGACGCTGTCGTAAGTTCAAGTCACACTGGGAGAAAACATACCTCAAACTCTTATGATCGGTGAAAACCACAAAGCGCTCACCATTGAGGTAATGTCTCCACAACTTCAGGGAAAACACCACGAATGTTAACTCAAGATCATGGGTGGAATAGTTAAGTTCATGGGGACGTAACTGCTAATAACCATAAGAAAAAACTAACCTCTACTGCATGAGAACACAACCTAACCCCAGATGCTAAGCGTCGTAGAAAAAATCAAACTAAATTCCCTCAGCTGGAAGACAAAGAACTGGAGCACTTACTAACTTATCCTTTAGATACTCAAAATATGTCTGACACTGATCAGTCCATATGAATGCCTAATCCATCCTAGTCAAAGCTGTTAGAGGAGTCAAAACTTGTGAGAAATTGGCTACGAACCTCCTGTAGTAGCCTGCGAGACCAAGGAAACTTCACACATCTGACACTGTGTTGGGGGCTGCCCAAGACACAACTATTTCTATCTTCAATGAATCCACAGCTACTCCCTATTGGGACAAAACATTACCCAAGAAACATACTTTTCAAGCCCAAAAATCACACTTCGAAAACTTCCCAAACATATAATGTTGATGAAGAACTCCCAAAACGGATTGTAGATGCTCTACATGCTCCTCCTTAGATGTGGATTACACAAGGATGTCGTTGATGAAAACTACCATGAACTTGTATAGGAACTCACAAAACACAGCATTCATCAATCCAATGAATATATATAGAGCATTCGTCATGACAAATGACATTACAACAAACTCATAATTCCCATGACGACAACAGAAAGCAGTCTTCGGGATATCCTCATCCTTTACACGCATATGATGATATCCCAACCACAAGTCGATCTTTGAGAACCAACTTGAACCCTTCAGTTGATCGAATAAATAATCAATCCATGGAAGAGGATATCGATTCTTTATTGTCACTTTGTTTAAGTGATGATAATTGACACACAACCACAAACTATCGTTATCCTTCTTCACAAAAAAAACTGGTGCACCCCACGATGACACATTTGTATGAACAAAAAAACACTGTAATAGGCCATCAAGCTGTATACATAGCTCTCGTAACTCAGAAGGATCCATCCTATATGGAGACATAGAGATAGGAGATGCTCCTGGTTGTAGCTTAATCCCAAAATTGATCTCTCGTCGAGGGGGTAATTCTACAACCTCTTCTAGAAAGACATAAGGGTACTCTTCTACAACCCTAGGAAACACCAACTGCTAAACCTCTGAAGAACTCAACATCATTTCATCCATCATAGATGATAAGGACTGAACACGCCTATGACCCATCTGAGGATCTCACTCACCAACAAACACCACTGGATCTCTATCCGCACCAATGAGAATGACCTTCTTCTGGAAGCAATCCATGATAGCCTTCACCGAATACAACCAATCCATGCCGTGGATGACATCATATGGTTGTATTCATAAACATAAGAAATCTCCCCAAGAGTGGTGTTTCCCCAAAACTAGCTCACAGTCTCTACATACTTCAAACAAGTCATCACGACCTCCAACTGGCATAATCAACACCAAGAGCACTGGAAGACTCTCTCCCTCAAGTCCAAAATCATGGAAAAGGGTAGGTGATATGAAGGAGTGTGTTTCTCCTGAATCAAACAAGGCATACACTAAGGTAGAAAACAAGCAAAGGGTACCTCGAACAACGTTTGGCTCGCCTGGAGCTGGCAACGATAGATCATGAAGCTGACCACGACCTCCTATATGACCTCTCTGACCTTGATGAAGACCACCACCATGGCCATGCTATTCTCTATAAGGATGGGGAGCATCATGGGGCTGTCCTATGCTAGCCCCATCTACCCTCTGCTGATCTAAAGTTGGTGCAACCGGCTGCTGCTACCTCGGCTGGAACTGCCTCAATGGAGGAACCTAGAGTGCAACAACTGGTGCATGATGACCGCTATGAAATGTTAGGCACTACCGCTACTGATGACCATGACCAATACAAGAAAAACAAGAACATGATCCCTTGGCATAGGCTGGAGAGTTTCTACCTCTGGAGAAACAAGATGTTAAGGGATGAGACCTACCCCAGGTTCAACGGAAACTCTTCTGCCTTGAAAAACAGGAACCCCGGACCATAAATCTACTTCGTGAGGAATCATGAAGATTCCCCTCTCGTGATGATCTGGTCCTGGACAAAGTCCTCTCGACAATCTCTGCCCTTTCCAGCACCTCAAGATATGTTTTCCGCATAAATGGGGTGGCCTGGTGCTGGATCTCTGGATGCAAAGCCTCCTTGAAATGCCTCACCCTAGCCTCCTCATCTGGTAACAGGTCCGAAGAATATCGTAAAAGGTTCCTGAAATAGATTCCAAACTCTTGAACACTGGAGATCCCCTGTCGAAGGGTAAGAAGCTCTTGGCGACTGGATGCCTTATTAGTCGAAGAAATAAACTCAACTCTAAACTTATCTTGGAACTCCTCCCATGAGATCGCAAACTCCTCACGATCCCCAAGGAACAAGAACCACCACTGCCTTAATACTCCATGCAACATCGTCACAACCAAGGACACCCAGTGCTCTTTCTGATCACAGATCAAACTGAAGCCTATCCTGATCTCATCCAACCAGTCTTCCATGACTAAATCTGAAACGGAGCCCTCATACTTCTACGGACTCTAGCGCTAAAACTCTTAGAGTGTCTTCCTCTAAATGTCGTTGTCATCAACCTCTACCCTGCGATGATCTATTGGAATAGCCTGCGGGAAATTTTCTGCGCAAAACTGACGAGGACGTCGACCTGGAGCAATATCTGTAAAATAAAAAACCATTTCAACTCCTAAAACTAGAATATGGAAGACTTCACATTAATTAATTAATTGTTTTCTTTTATTCATTTTAGGTTAACCTATCCCAAGGTCTACCCATTAAAACATAGGCACAAAGAAGAATGATGCATGATCCTTTCCTAGGTCTCTACCCTGTAACTAGTATCACATTTTTTAGTAGACATTATAAACTTAAAGGTCCGTACATCAGATCATTAGGGGCCCTAAACACCTATGTCTTAGCTGGTCTCCTGTGTTTACATCACTTGCTAAACATGAATTACACCTCTGTTCAACCCACCCATGTAACCTCACTTGTGCCTAACTCTAAACTCCATCCTATCCCTCAACCAGACCTCTGATACCACTCTTTCATGACCCCCTCCCCACAAAGTGTAGCCCTTCTGGGACGTCAATGTGAGAAGGGAGATAATAACCCCCGAGTCCCACCTCTAGTAGGCACCAGGTTGGCGACTAGCACCGATGGTATAGTAAACACACCAATGGGAGGCATTACCCTCTAAGAGAACACATGCGGAAGAGGGAGATAAGATAGACACCAACCAACCCTAACTAAACCAATAATATGAAATAAATCCCAAGTACACATATGAAATGTCATGCAAAAATACTACAAATGAAAGGGGAAGAAAACTTCAAGTACCCAAAGGGAAGTAAAACAACAGCAACCACAAGCCCGAACAACTCCTGCAACCCCAAGCTAGTAAACAACAGCCTGATCTCCAACCTGCTCCAAGTGACATGAAAAATAGTTTATATATACTTAGGGTGAGTATAATAGTATACTCAGTAGGATCCTCCCCGAAGCCTCTCGTGAAAAAGTAAAGAAATCATGCTAAAGCACAGTTAACAACAAGTGAAACTAACTCATCACCTAAACAGGTATACTAAGTTCCCAACCTCACTATGGATACTCTCACAAAGTAATGCATACAAGAATATATCATATAATAAAGAATATCAAGGGTACTCCACTACTACTTCCCCACTGGTTTTCCGCTTTTCCCCAACGTCGCACGTCCTGAGAATCTCTCTCCAAAAAGGCTTTCCCGCAGACACCTGAGCGAAGCACCACAATATGCACCTCATGCAACAAACCCACCACATCCACATAAGCAAAGTAACCAGGTAGTTTCTAGGAGCCACCATATCCTGCATAACATTTATCATACATTGAGTATTATACCTCAATCCATTACAGCCCATACACTGAGTAAGGATCCTCAAGCCATCACAGCCTATACACGTTACACCTATAGTAGTCCATAGGATACTATATCCATAATATATGTGTGTGAATAAACACAAGCCATTACATCCCTCTACACACATATATGGGGAAAACTAGCCAATGTTCCTTCCATCACAAGTAACTACAAAGAGCAGAGAGTGGGGCCAAAGGGGGTATTCAGTCATCCATCCTTCCACTAGAATGTTGGGGAAAACACCCCCCAGGGCTCAGAATCCCCAGGGTGTCGGTTTCCCTTACTGACAGGGTGGAGTAGCATATAGAAACACAAAATTACATAATATACTATATCTCACAACCACACTATGTGCATAACCTAGGCTTAGACTCAACTACAACTAACGTCTCTCGAACTCTGGGCTGCTACTTCTAAGACTAGGTATACTATAAGCATACAACCATTTAAAGAGATTTAATATATTATTTCATTCCCTTATTACCAGTTTAACTTTACATTAATTAATTCTTTAAACATTAATTAACTGTGAACAATTACACATTAAATTTCATTAGCATCACACCCAAAGTCCACTGTCCCTTTAAAATTACAACTTCATCATTATGTTCCAACAAACTCCAACCCCATGGGTTAACACCATTTATTCAATTATTCATTACAGAATTACATTCCCATATTCCCAGGAGTTCTAGAAAAACATTCTACGCTACTAAACACAAGGGGGCTCAACACAGTGAGTAGATTTACTACCCTTAAAGTCTTTTCCACTTATATCAAGAGTATATACCCATCCTCCCTTGAGAAGATAAACACAGAAAGCACGTGTCATACCCCACATGTCTTCGCCTCTTTCGGAAGAAGGGTAAGTAAGACCAGCTGCCTTGATTAGTGAGGAAAAGTAAAGCAGATAAACAACCAATAAGAATCAACAAGTATCCAACAATCACATCCATCCCATTACATCATCCCTGGTGTCCTCCCCAACACCCACATTCATAAACCGATGCATCTCACCACTCTAGACATCATCTGCTGCCACAACCAAAAGGCCTCCATGCCCCTACATATCAAAACACCCATCCAGGATAACATCACAACACAAGCAGATGAAAAAAAACATCTTAACAATTGGGATCTTGTCCCTTTTACAAACAAGAGGGTGACTCAGAACCCTTCAAGGAATTATCAATAAAATAATCCATTTTGAATTAACCGATTTCTTATATGTAGGTTCCAAATTCTAGAAACATAAAAATCAAGCTATCACAAATAAATTAAACATTCTTACTACAATATTTTGATTAATATCAAAATTGCAACAAGAAGAACCAAATTCATTTACATGCCACTTTATCTTTATCCAAACAATTATCAATTAATTCTGATTTATGTTCTTTACCAATTTCTGTCAAGAACGAACAACTATACGAAGAAACATAGATATCACACTATCTAGAAAAACAAGAGGCAATAACATACGATCAATAGAAATATATTTATCCAGTTAAAATATTTATTATGTCAATTCCATTGTGGTCCAATGGGATAAAAGATGCTAACAATACAGTTTCATATAAAAGAAAAGAGAAGAAACGAATCACCTACCTCAAACAATTCTTGACGTTCTTTATCCACCGAATGGGTCACAATTCTCCTCTCGTGTCAACTACATCCACCCGAGGATGCCATGGTACGACCTTACCAACTGAAACCCTTGAAAACCCCATTAGAAGCATGGAGATTACATGCTATAATATGGAAAGGAGAAACAGGAGAAGATGAATCATAAAATAACGATGATAAAACATACCTTATATCGAAGATTGATCGATACATCTTGGTGGCATCAAGATAGAGGGGAACCAATCTGAGAAGGAATGTTTGATTGTACAAATTCTATGGTAAGGATTGAATAGTTCTAGCATCTCATTGCCAAGAACAAAGATTATGAACAAGGGATGAAGATATCTTATCCCTTTTGAAGATTTAACAGAGCGACAGTTTAAGATACACTTAATTTCCCATTAAAATCAGATCACATTAAACCACATGGTTTGACCAAGTAAAAACATCCTGTGCCTTAGGAGTAATTAATATAGGATTTATAGCCTTTGAATTGGCCTTACGAGTCCTTAAAATGAGGCTTTAAATGCATTTTACGTCAAAGGAAAACGCTAAAGGGGAGAAACTGTAGGAAGCTGGAAACATTGTTTATGAACTCAAAATTTGGCCAAGAAAAAACACTATTCACAAACTCAAAATTTGGCAAAGGAAATAGAGGCTACTGTTAGAACCTCACTGTTCTGGAAGCACTGTTCCTGAACTCGATAATTTGAAAAGGAAATAGAGGCTGCTGTTAGAACCTCATTGGTCTGGAAACACTGTTCATGAACTCGAAATTTGGAAAAAGAAATAGAGACTTATGTTAGAATCTCACTGGTATGGAAATATTGTTCATGAACTCAAAATTTGGCAAAGGAAATAGAGGCTGCTGTTAGAACCTCACAGATCTGAAAACACTGTTCATGAACTCGAAATTTGGAAAAGGAAATATAGGCTGCTTTTAGAACCTCAGTGGCCTGGAAACACTGTTCATGAACTTGAAATTTGGAAAATGAATTAGAGGTTTCTGTTAGAACCTCACTAATCTAGAAACACTGTTCATGAACTCGAAATTTGGCAATGGAAATAGAGGCTACTGTTAGAACCTCATTGTTCTGGAAACACTGTTCATGAACTCAAAATTTGGCAAAAGAAATAGAGGCTACTGTTAGAACATCATTGTTCTGGAAACACTGTTCATAGAACTCAAAATTTGGAAATGGAAATAGAGGTTACCGTTAGAGGTTACCAATAGAGGTTACTGTTAGAGGTTACTGATAAAACTGTTCACCGATGGAACTGTTCACAGAATTAGAAATTTGGCAAAGGAAAGAGAGGTTACCATTAGAGGTTACAGATAGAACTGTTCACCGATGGAACTATTAATAGAATTCGAAATTTGGAAAAGGAAATAGAGTTTACCATTAGAGGTTACCGATAGAACTGTTCACCGATGGAACTGTTCACAGAATTGGAAATTTGGAAAAGGAAAGAGAGGTTACCAGTAGAGGTTACCGATGGAAATGTTCACCGATGGAATTGTTCACAGAATTGAAAATTTGTCCAAGGAAAGAGAGGTTACCGTTAGAGGTTATTGATAGAACTATTCACCAATGGAACTGTTCACTGATAGAAGTATTCACAGAATTGGAAATTTGGAAAAGGAAAGAGACGTTACCGTTAGAGGTTACTGATAGAACTGTTCACTGATAGAACTCTTCATAGAAGGTTACAAATGACATTGTTCACCTAAGGTCACCAATGCACTGTTCACAGAAGGTTACCATTGCACTGTTCACAACTATCCACCGTTGGAACTATTCACCAAACTGGAAAATTGGAAAAGTGTTGGGGATAAGTCCCCTTGACCTCTCGGAACACCTCAAACACTATATTTTCACAAAGGAATAGACCAAAGAGGTCCGGGAAATTATAATGAGCATACATGTAAACTTAGTATGAAAAACCAAAATCACTCATGCACAAATGGTGAGGCATTATAATGCCCCATGAGAAGAAGGAGATAACCAAAGCACCTATCAAGGAAACTATCCACCCAACCTCACCAAGTCACACTCCCCAAATAGCACAAGTCAGGTAAAATAATAGTAATAACACACTGATGTTTGGGTACCCCACACCACTTTTCTGTGGTTATTGAAGACATCCTATGTGTCAGACTTCCCCCACCATTCTCACTGCAGTCCCACTATCATACCCCACCCGCACACACCTGGGCTACCACAACCACAAATCCTTCCCCCAAACACCTGGGCCACAACAACCACACACAACCACACCTGCAAACACCTAGTCCAGAACAAATACCACCACACCCGAAGACACCTGGTCCAGAATAACTACTTCCATGCCTGAAGACACTTGGGCCTCATCCCAAAGACACTTGGGAAACAACCCGCCCACACACACCTAGGAAAACCACCAAAACTACCCTGCCCGAAGAATCTTGGGCCATAATTGACCTCAGGTCGTCATAGCATGCTTGAAGAGTCTTGAGATACTCAGGAAAGGGAGTAGAAAAGGAGCTAATAACTATCCACTCATAAGAGTGTTGGAAAAAACACCCTCTCCCATGAAATGGGGGTGTTCAGCATGTAGTTCTCAACTTGGGTGGGGAGCGAATAAGAAACATAAGAACTAAATTATATATATAGGTAAACAAGAACTCATCCAAACCCAGGGGTTACAAAACTAGCTCATACACAAACACCCTCATTACTATTCATTCATAAGAAGCACAACAGCCACAACTAAGTCATAACTCATTCATGGAAAACAATTCCCCATTGAACCCATTCTTGTTTTCATATTCAAGTGATTCCATTTAAATAATTCTTCACGACCGACCAACTAACAGGCATAACCACAAGCCAAGGAAGGAAAAACAACCAAGCAGCAAATTAAGCATTCACACTTGGCTCTCTTGTAAAGTCAGAACAAAAAAATGGATTTGTGAGATCCCTCAAAGTACTGGAACCAAACCAAGCCCCAACATACAGCCTCACATGGACTTAGATCCAAAAACCAAACACTGTACAATAGGGTATCCCATCCCCATCCACGCCACCCCACAAGCATCAAGTAAAACAACCACACATGTTACCAAGACAGAGAAAGGGAGTTTTTTTAGATTCAAAAACACAATTCATTTAGTTCCTTCTTTCAGTTTGGTTAACTGGGGTGATCACACAAGGATTATTGTTCACTGGACATCCATTTAATCAACTAAGTTTACATGATTAAACAATTTCCATGTTACAACCATTCAATCATCACAGAGGATAGGGGTTCATTAGTGCGCAAGGAAAGACCACCACTGACTATGATTTTCGGTGGACATAAGCCCATAGAACCCACAACATATAAGAAAAGATAAAAGAGTAAACCAACATCATCAAACACACCCCTTAATTCTTTAAAAGTATGTTTATTATACTCGTTAAGGTTTGGTTGCATCCATCCCCAAAGGAAAAATTATCATACCCACCCTGCATGATACATAGTAAAGAGTGATGAAGGAAGAACCCTACCTGGACGATCAACGATAAATGTTTTCTCCACACCCCAAGAATTGGGGATGCGCGGGTTGAAGGGAAGGAACTTCGAGGAGTCCAAGAGTGAGTAGGAAAGGCTCCAACATAGGCACACCACTAGCCTTGTGTAACATCCTGGATCCGTGTTCCACTCAACGGGTGCCCCGAAACCGGTTGGTCACATGACCTCAAGCGCATTTCCCCAAATGCCAGAGGCTACCGACTAGCATCGAGGGCCTAGGTCTGATAGTGGGGAAACTATGCCCTCATTTTTCAAAGTGTAGCACAGTGGAAAAATATATACATACCAAAAGAGGAAGCAATAAACAATGAAAAACTAAAAGGACAATAGTGCTGAAGAAAAATATAACCAACAGTCATATATATACATGATGATGCAATATGTCCTATTTTTAAGAATGTAGTTAAAACAGGATACACTTAAATCAAATACAATACAGTACAAAGTACCAAGTACAGCAAAGCAAACTAAAACAGTGAAAGAGGGACTCAACAGCATCGCAAGCCTAAGATCGGTCCTATGATCTCCTACTCCTCTGCAACAATCAAGTACCTTTATAGGGACTCTTTCCCTTGTCAACACTAGCAGAAATATAATTTGTTTGGTCCCAATACGTGACCCAAATAGGGTGTGAGAAATAAATCCCAGTAGGCAACCACTAAAGGCCCGTGCCCAATTGTCAGTGAAAATGTGCATCAACAGTGTGCAATATTGAAATGCAGTAAACTAGGAAGTACTCAAAAGTAGCTACTCATACCAGTTCCATTTACATTTAATTATTATTTAACAATTCAATATAATTGAATTATATGTTTCTGAGACTCATCCTCAACTGAAAATCTCTTGTACAGTGCCGCAACAAAACTACAATAGTCTATCTAACCAATAGAAGGTATAACAATACCAAGCCTATGATTTAGCTTGGAAGGTATAACATAAGAAAAAACAACATTGAATATTCAAGTGAACATTACCCTCAGGCTAAATAGTACCTTGCCCTTAGGCTAATCAGAACCTTTCCCTCAGGCTAAATAGAAACTCGCCCTCAGGACTTGCCCTCAGGATAATCAGAACCTTTCCCTCAGGCTAAACAGAACCTTGCCCTCAGGCTAAACAGAACATTTCCCTCAGGATAATCAGAACCTTGCCCTCAGGCTAAACAAAACCTTACACTCAGGTCTTTCCCTCAGGCTAATCAGAACCTTTCCCTCAGGCCTTGCCCTCAGGCTAAAAAAACACTTCCCTCAGGTTAAGTAAGTAACTGGGACAAGAACAACACATAAGCAAGCAATTTATATACATTTTCTCTCAAGAAAACTCAAAGCATGCTATAATCATAGCATACCCATGGGTATCCTGGCCAAATGACTAAACAAGGGAAATACACCCTCAGGGTGGCCCAAATTCAATGCAGCGATCCCAAATAGCAATTTATACATATTCGTTAAATTACCCATGAAATTATAGATATTTTATCAGTCAAGGCCTCATCCATACGACACCCCAAACATGGGTGTGTAGCACAACGATACACAAAAAAACTCAAAAGTTGGAAAGAAACACCAGACCACCTACCTCGATCTCCTCTGATCGATATACATAAACAGTGCCTCCCAAAACAACCGAGAATGGCATAGATATGGGATTAACGTTCACCCATTAAAACTCAAATAACTTTCCCTCAGGAAAGAATTATATGGAAACTCGCAAGGAGAGGGAAGGGCTTACCCGCATGGTCCAAATGTGATTGACGACAGAAGAATCTGAGTTCTGTTGTGCGATCAGGGGATCTTCTAGGCTTCGGCCACCCCTCCCGGTGCTCCAAACAAACTCATTGCCTCCTCTACCGAATGAGGAGGCTACTGACCATTTATAACAAAAAAACATAACTACATGGCGTGTACTATCAAGTACACGACATGTAATTTTCATTATTTTAACTATTCCATTGGTGGACACTTTCCACCACCTTACTGTTCATCTGTTGACTTGATTACATGATGTGTATTTCTAAGTACATGGCATGTACTACTGTTCCGTTGGTGGCTACTCCCACCGCCATACGATTCACCTGCTGACTGATTATATGGTGTCTATATACTAAGTGCACGACGTGTAGTCAGTTTTTATACCCTTTATAGCTGACAGGCCTACATGCCCTGTATACTCATCCCACACATCCAAAGTACCTGGTGTATACCCAAAACTTTTGGGATTGTTCCCCATTTTACTTATTTTCTCAAAAACATTAAAGGAAAAAGGAAAAGAAGAAACTCGTACCTTAAGAATAAAAACTTGGTTCTTACAAACTTCCCCCCTTAAACCAAATCGTACCCAAATTTCCCTTCCAAGGGTGGTGAAGATAAAACTGAGAACAACACTGGCCACAGAGTACGTACGTCGGTTTCCCACTCCCAAGTTTCTTCCTGCACTCGGCCATGCTGTGATAGCACCCGTACGAGAGGTAATGACTAGTCTCAGATAACCTTCATGCTCATATCAACAATCTGAATTGGATGCTCTTTAAAGGATGCATCGACCTAAAGTTCAACAACCTCGGGGTGAAAAATGTGAGACGAGTCTAAGTGATAATGGCGCAGTTGAGATATGTGGAAGACATCATGCATGACCTGGTACCTCTGTGGTAATTGAAACCGATAGGTAACTAGACTGAATCTCTCTAGAATATTAAATGGATCTACATACCTTGGTGAAATTTTTCCCTGTCTCCTGATATTCCTGTGTCCCAACCTCGGTGAAACACATAAGAAAACCTGATCCCCAACCACGAACTCCAAGGGTCATCTGTGGCGATCAGCATAAGATTTATGATGAGACTGTGTAGTAGCCATCCACTTCTGAATCAACTAGACCTGCTTTGAAGTCTCCTACACAAGACGTGGTCCCAGTAAAGCTGTGTCACCTGCCTCCAACCAGCACAAAGGTGATCAGCATGGCCTACTATATAAAGCCTCGTAAGGTGCCATCTCAATAGTTTCCTGAAAACTATTATTGTAGGAAAACTCGACCAGGGGTATGTGCCTCTCCCAAGATCTCCCAAAGTCTAGGATGCATGCACGAAGCATGTCCTCCAAGAGCTTTATCATACGCTCTGACTGGACATCAGTCTGAGGGTCGTAATATGTACTCAAAAGCACCTATGTACCCAGTTCCCTCTGAAAACTTTTCCCAAAAATGAGATGTAAAATGGGTGTCCCTATCTGAAATAATAGAACAAGGGACCCCATGAAGGTGTACTACCTCTTGGATATACAACTTCCTGAGCTTGTCAACACCGAAGGTATCCTTGATTGGAAAAAAGTGAGCTTCCTTTATAAGTCTGTCCACAACAACCCACACGAAATCATTATATCGAGGTGAAATCGGCAACCCAGTCATGAAATCCATCGCGAAATCATCCCATTTACACTCTGGAATGAGTAATTTTTGTAACAGTTCATCTGTCCTCTGATGATTCTCCTTCACCTACTGATAGGTGGAACATCTCGTAACAAAACTAGCTACCTATCATTTCATACCCATCCACTAATACCGACATCTCAAGTCATGGTACATTTTTTTAACTCCGGGATGCACTTCCCAAGATGAAGTATGAAACTCTTGAATCAAATCCTCATGTATATCCCCTGGAACCCACACTCATCCATGGATACACAGTACCTCGTCATCACCTATCATCCAACTGGGAGGAGGGTCCTCACTTTCCACCTACTCCCATAGAATTAGGACTTCTGAATCTAATAGCTGTCTCATCCTCACTCTATCTAGGAGAGTAGAAGTCACAGATAAGGATGAAAGATAGGTTCTACCCTAACTATCATGAACCTCCAAATGCATCTCAGAGAACAAATCCATAAGCTGCCACTCACCACTGGCCTCCTGCACTTCCTGTATCTGAGTCCACCTACTCAGTGCATCAGCAATTGCGTTACCCTTACCAGGTGTATAGGCAAGCTCAAAGTCGAAGGACTGAAGTTATTCAACCAACCTTCGCTGTCTCAAATTCAGGTCATGCTGGGTAAAGATGTATTTAAGACTTTTGTGGTCTGTAAACACCACAAAATGTTCTCCCAATAGATAATGGATCCAACAACATAACACATGAACAACGACAGCCAACTCAAGATCATGCGTTGGGTAATTCCTCTCATGTGGCCTCAACATCCGAGACCCGTACGCAACTACTCGATCACCCTGCATCAACAATTCTCTCATCCTAGTACCTGATGCATCATAGTAAACTATATAGCCATTCTATTTCTCTAGAAGTATCAGGACTAGTGCTGATGTCAACTTTCCCTTCCGCTCCTGAAAGGCTGTCTCGCAAGCTTCTGACCAAATGAACTTCACACCCTTCTTAGTCAAACCCATCAACGGTACTGCTAAGAAGGAGAAGTCTTGTATAAAGCACTTGTAGTAACCATCTAGCCCCAAGAAACTCTGTATTTCAAACACGTTCTTCTTCCATTCTCAGGAAAATACTGCTCTCAATTTCTCTGGGTCTACTGCAAATCCTGCCTCTGATATAATATAACCCAGGAAGTGAATCTAGTCCATCCAAAAGTGGAACTTTGAGAGCTTATCATATAAATGATGCTCTCTTAGTGTACTCAGAACGATCTCAATATGGGTAGCATAGTCGTGTTGAGTGTAAGAGTACACCAAGATGTCATCCACAAAGACTACCATAAAAGAATCCAGATAAGGGTGGAACACACGATTCATCAGAGCCATGAAAACTGCTGGCACATTCGTGTGTCTAAACGGCATGACCAAGTACTCGTATAGACCATATCTACTATGAAAGTCTATAAGCGGTATGTCCAATGGTTTAACACACAACTGATGATATTCGGATCTCAAGTTAATCTCCGAGAACACTCGTGATCCCCGAAGTTGATCAAAAAGATCATCAATCCTTGGCAAGGGATATTGGTTCTTGACCGTCAACTAGTTCAACTTCCGATAATACACACAAAGTCTAAGGGTAGAATCTGCTTTCTTTACAAAAAAGACAAGCGAACACCAAGGAGAAGTACTGGGTTGAATGAAACCCTTTTACTGAAACTCCTCTAAACACCTCTTAAGATCCTGAAACTATAGTGTAGCCATCTTATAAGGAGGAATGGACACTGGTTCATCTCATATCACTAGCTCAATAGAGAGATCTACCTCTCGCTCTAGAGGTAGACCTGAAAAGTTTTCTGAGAAGACATCCCTAAAACGATCAACCAATAGAGGGAAATCCTTCTGACAAGTTCCCTGGACATGTAGATATAAACTCACAATCTAATATGTCACTCCGCCTCGCCCACGATTCTTGGGTCCAGCTCGGCCTGCCTGGACATCCCATTCAACCTTGTATAGAAACTTTTCACCCTATGGTGACGTGAAACTCACCCTATGACGATATAAATCTACAAAGGATCGATAGGGTACTAACCATTCCATCCCGAGAATGACTTCATAGCTTTTCATTTATAAGACATAGAGGTCCCATAAAAAGTGACACCCACCAACATCAAGGGGTAACTCCCTGCACTGACGCACACCATCCATTCAAATTCCCAAAGGAGTGTCTAGTGTCATGATATCAGAAGAAGAAGAAACACATAGCTCAAGGTTCTCCACAATGGGCACAAATATAAAGCTATGTGTAGACCCAGTATCTAAAAATAATGAAGATAAAATAGAAGAAACTAGAATAATACCTCTGACAATGGAAGGTCCAGGATCCTGCTCCTGTTGGGTCTGTTGCACTGCATATGCCTGCCCAGTGCCGTGACCCTACGACACAGCCTGACTACCCTGAGCTGACCTGGCCTGCTATCTCTGAGATCCTGGTGTCTGGCTACCATGGCCACGACCACCACCTCACCCAAAACATCCTAACGTATTTCAATTACCTGACTGGTAAGAAGCTGTTGGCCCTGATCCTGTACAAAGAGTCTGCACAGAACCCCTCTCACTAGTCACTAGTGAAAACGTCCTGCAAAAACACTGGAGATGGCCCATCCTGCCGCAATCTTGGCATTCCACTGGGTCACGTGGACACTGAGGTCTCTTGTTCCCCTCTTTACCACACTGGTAGCACATTACCTAGCCACCTAAATATTTCTTCTATCTAGTACTGGAATAGTGATAGAAATCCATCTGCCTCTTCCTCTTATTGGTAGAAATAGTACCAGAAACTAGTGCCGAACCGCCCTAGCCTGCACCACTAGCTTCCCGCAGGTTCCGCTCAGTAATCAACACCTGGTTCACAATAGCATGCACTGTAGAAAACATAAAAACATTCACCAGTGCTCGGAATTCATACCAAAGACCATCCCCAAAGCATTTAGCCCTTAACGTATCATCACCCACTAGAACAGGTGCAAAACGCTGTAGCTCAGTGAAGTGGGCAGAATAATCCATCACTGACATGGCGCCCTGCTGCAGATTCATGAAATCTCAAGCTCGATCTGCCCTTAGCATCTCTGGAAAGAAAAATTCATAGAATAGTGCATGAAAATCTTCCCATTCCATGTCTCAGTGATGCTTAGTATGGGTGGTAACATCCCACCATCTCTTGGAAGAATCATTCAACATGTATGTAGCAATATTAACCCTCCTCCGTGGAGGAGTCTCCAGATGCTCGAAGATAGTCTGCATAGAACCCAGCCATGATTCCACAGCTTGTGGTCCACCATCCCCTGAAAACTTAAGCGGATGCTGCTACTGGAATATACATGCCAGATCTGCTATAGATGTGGTAGCTAAAGGTGCTCCCTGGAAGGTCTGCATAAACCGCATGAAGCCTTCACGGAACTGCGAATCCACGGCTGTGTCCAGTGTAATGGCTGGCGCCGCATCTAGCACTGCTGGAGGATCCATCGGTATCTAGTGGACTACCATCTCTGGAGTATAATCGTTTCCACTCTCTTGGTGAACAACTCGAGGTCGTCTCGGTGGCATGAATCTACAAGATCAAACACATGCCTTAGATTAACATCATCAAGGACTATGAACTGGAACGTAAGAAGGGAACAAGGAAAATAAAATATTCAAGTTGAAAAAACAAGACTACATGGCGTGTATAATAACTACATGGCATGTTCCCTTAAGTCATTCACATGGACGTGTACTTCTGCCAGAACTAGTCGTGTAACACCCCAAACACATGGCGTGTTGTCCACACGCACAACATGTACTTGAATTTTCTTTCCCTACCTGAGTACTCCTACACGGCTTAGCCACATGACTCTCTTTTGAATGATACTACATGACATGTATAAGGTCTAAACTGTGTGTACTAGAAGAGCTTCACCGACCTGTGTTGTTAGAGAAACATTCGGATACACAGCTTGCACTACACAACGTGTTCCAGATAGACACGACATGTACAACTTAGATTCCAACTACCTATGTTGTTAGTGACACGACCGACTACTCGGTTGACACTACAAGACATGTTACACCCGCACACGGTGTGTACACCATCCCATTTACCCAGCCACACGACCAAGTCTACATGATCTCTTACTGTTCAATACTACACAGAGTATCCCAGAGGTACACGACATGTACTTGATGAGCTTTGCCGAATCATTTTGTTAGAGACACGACCGAATACATGGCGCAAATTACACGACATGTTCCTGATGGACACGGCGTGTACTAGAAAGGATATCACCAACCTGTGTTGTTAGTTACATGATCGGATTAATAGATTACACTACACGACGTGTTCAGAAGTGACACGGTATGTTTAGGTGAAGATTTATCCATCCATGTTGTTAGTCACACGGCAGACACAGGGTCAACATGACACGGCGTGTATAACCGGTACACGGTGTGTTCCCTCTAGAGTTTCCCTATACTGTGTTTTTGCCTACACGACCTATAAAATGATTAGATACTACACGAAATGTACATAGGGTACACAACGTGTACTTAAAATATTTCATTTCTTCCCGAACAGAAGAGTACATGGCATGTGTTCATAGAACCACATGCCGTGTTGTTTGGGTTTCCAGACAGTAGACCTCAGAAAATAATTCGAAGCCCATTTTCCTTAAATTTCAAGCGTCGGTATGCCAAATTCCGATCCGTGGGGCCCATACTCCCCATGAACCAAAGTTTAGCACCCAAAATTTTCTATTATAGTACCAAACGCAACAAAAGGATGGATCATGATCTGCTAAATTCCTGTCCAAGAGAGCCCATACTTCTCAGGAACCAAAGTTTAGCATCCACTAACCCAACTGTAACTTGTACCAATACCCTATCAACAGTAGGCATATCTATCAAGGTACCTATCAAAACAACATGCATTTTCTAGCACAAAATCTATCAAAACAATAGGAAATTTCTAATGCACCTACATGGCATGGAAACTATGCATGGCATACGATTCTAACATGTTCCTAAATGATGCATGAGACGACATACCCTCATCTCATTGGGTTGCAACTAAATATAACCCAATATCAAAAAATAACAAGCACACCACAAGTGCGTCACCCAATGGTGAAATTCAAATCAACTGTAAAATTGAAAAACTATAAAAATTGCAACCCAAGGTAAATTGGATTTTCCCTATACATGAGTTAGCTACTCCTAGGCACAACTTATTACCAAGTACCTATTCTATCCAATCCCTGGCTATAGGCTCCAAACAGTATGTCAAGAAGAAAAGACATGTCCTCTGATACCACTTTGTAACATCCCGGATCTGGGTGCCACTCAACAGGTGCCCCAAACCCGATTGGTCACATGACCAAAAGCGCATTTCCCCAAATGCTAGAGGCTGTTGACTAGAAGCGAGGGCCTAGGTCTGATAGTGGGGAAACTATGCCCTCATTTTTCAAAGTGTATAATAGCGGGGAAATATATACATACCAAAAACAGAAGCAGTAAACAATGCAAAGATAAAAGGAAAACAATGCTAAAGAAAAAGATAACCAATAATCATATATATATACATGATGATGCAATATGTCCTATTTCTATGAAAGCAGTCAAAACAGGATACACTAAAATCAAATACAATACAGTACAAAGTACCACGTACAACAAAGAAAACTAAAACACTACATCAGGAACTCAGCAGCATCACAAGCCTAAGCTCGGTCCCATGCTCTCCTACTCCTCTACAATAATCAAGTACCTGTATAGGGACTATTTCCCTTGTCAAAACCTGCTACTATATAATCTATTTAGGCCCAAGACATAACCCAAATAGGGTGTGAGAAATAAATCCTAGTATGCAACCACCAAAGGCCCATGACGAACAATTAGTGAAAATGTGCGACAGTAGTGTGCAATAATGAAATGCAGTAAACTAGGAAGTACTCAAAAGAAGCTACTCCTACCAGTTCCATTCCCATTTAATTATTATTTAACAATTCAATGTAATTGAATTATAAGTTTCTGAGACTCAGCCTCAGCCGACAATCTTCTATATAGTGCGACAATAAAACTAAAACAGTCTATCTATCCAATAGAAGGTATAACAATACCAAGACTGCGCTATAGCTTGGCAAGTATAACACAAATAAACACCACAGTGAATATTCAAGTGAACATTTCCCTCAGGCTAAACAATACCTTGCCCTCAGGATAATCAGAACCTTTCCCTCAGGCTAAACAAAACCTTGCCCTCAAGCCTTTCCCTCATGATAATCAGAACCTTTCCCTCAGGATAAACAAAACCTTTCCCTCAGGCTGAACAGAACCTTGCCCTCAGGCCTTACCCTCAGGATAATCAGAACCTTGCCCTTAGGCCTTGCTCTCAGGCTAAACAAAACACTACCCTCAGGCTAAGAAAGTAACCGCAATGAGACCAACACATAAGCAAGCAATTTATATTCATTTTCTCTCAATAAAACTCAAATCATGCTATAATCACAACATACCCACGGGTATACTTTCCAAAAATCTAAATAAGGGAAATGCACCCTCGGGGTGGCCCTGGATCAATGCAATTATCGCAAATAATAGTTTATACATATTCATTAAATTACCCATGTAATTATAGGTATTTTATCAGTCAAGGCATCAGCCATACGAATCCACAAACATGGGCGCGTAGCACAACGGTACACAACACAACTCGACAATTGGAAATAAACACTAGACCACCTACCTCGATCTCCTCTGATTGATATACGAAAACAGCACCTCCCAAAACAATTGAGAACGGTGTAGATCTGGGATAAATGTTCACCAATTCAAACTAAAATAACTTTCCCTTGGGAAATAATTGGAAGGAAACACTCAAGGAGAGGGAAGGGATTACCCGTGCGGTCCAAACATGATCGATGACAGAAGAATCTGAGTTCTGGCGTGCGATTGGGAGCTCTTCCAGGCTTCGACCTCCCCTCTCGGTGCTCCAAACGAACTCACTACTTTCATCTGCCGAATGAGGAGGCTATTACCCATTTATAACAAAAAAACATAACTACACGGTGTGTAATATCAAGTAAATGATGTGTACTTTTCATTTTTAACTATTCCTTTGGCAGCCACTTTCCACCACCTTACTATTTATCTGTCGACTTGATTACACGGTATGTATTTCTGAGTACACGAAGTGTACCACTGTTCCACTGGCAGCTACTCCCACCGCCATACTGTTCACCTTCTGACTGATTACACGACGTGTATATACTAAGTACATGGTGTGTAGTCAGTTTTTACACCCTTCATCGCCGACAGGCCGACACGCCCTGTATACTCATCCCACATGGCCAAAGTATACAACGTGTGGAAAAGTACATGGCGTGTATCCACAAATTTTTGGATTTTCCCCATTTTCCTTATTTTCTCAAAAATATTAAAGGAAAAAGGAAAAGAAGAAACCCGTACCTCAAGAATAAGAACTGAGTTCTTACACCTTGGGAAGGGGAGCTCCAAACGTACCAAGGAAATGAAAGAGACCAGCCAAGAAGAAGAAAGAATCCCCGTGCGATAAAAGGTGAGATCCCGAAGTTACAAGATATGAAATATTGAACAGATTTAAAGGTGGATCGTGGTTTCTCCATGCGGTTTGGTGGTTACACAAGATGGAATTAGATATAATTTAATAATTATCATCAGAGAGGTGGTCATAACGACTATGAGTTTAAAGGGTTTCCCTTAAACAGAGGAAAATGCGTAGTAGGGGCGGAACTAGAAAGTATGGGAAAATAGTTTGACACTGAGGAAAAACCATACGTTTTGGTAAGTCAAGGGTCAACTAACTCTTGGGGGATTTTATATATCATTTATGGGATTTAAATGGATTTGAAAGGGGTATTAAAACACTTTTACTTCAAAAGATATGTTGCGAGAGAGGAAAAATTTGGAAACTGGAAAAAATAACAAGGGTGGGACACCGTTTGGTGAGACACTGTAACAGTGCCACTGTCACAGTTCCACCGGTACGGTGAAACACTATAAGTGGTGCCACCATTTAGGTGTGTGACCGTAACGGTGCAACCGCTACGGTGCCACCGTCATGGTGCTACCGTGACCGGTGCCACTGTCATAGTTTTTCCATGGCCGGTGCCATCGTCACGATGCTGCCATGACCGGTTCCACCGTCACAATGCTACTATGACCGCCACCACCATCACGGTGCCACCTTCACGTGGCTGCCATGACCGGTGCCACTGTTTCGGTAGAATAGAGTTTTTAGAAAAGTAATGGACCAGTAGGGTCTGGGACATTACATTAGATACCTCTATAACTATTCTTATTCCTGAGAATCAAAATTATACCTGATGAAAAGAGAGGGGTACAAACAACCACCTCGAAAGATACCTTTCAAGAGTAAACCTCCTCGAAATCTTGGAACACCTCTCCTTCAAGTGAACACAAAAACATGTAAAGGTTATACGGTCTAGTAATATGGATTAGGGAGTCCCTTACACCATGTCAAGATACTATCCACTTTGGGAGGCACTGACTCACCCACACGGGTTTAATCGCATCAACTTTAATGCGTCTTGATTTGGGATCAAGTAATCCCCTTTCCACACTTGGGACTCTTCACACACATTCAGGGGAAAAGGGAAATAGTCCAACTCATAGTTAACAAGGTCATGCACTTCATCACAAACAAGTACAAAAAATAACTAAGGAAAACTCAAAACAGCTCTAAGTATTGGGTGTGCATCTATGCCTCCCATTCCCAGGTACTCTCCTCGAGGCCACTATGCCTCCATAACACACAAACCAAGGGAATGGTTCATCCATGAAGAACCTTCTTCTCACGACCGTCGATCATCACTGGTCGATCTATAAATGTCGCGTCATCCTCAATATCTAGTTTACCCCAGTCGATGATATGCGAATCATTATGTAGATACTGATGAAGTTAGGACACATGAAATACGTCATGCACCTACTGCAGCGGCGGTGGTAGTGCCAACTGATAGGCCACTTCACTGACCCACCGCAACACCTCAAAGGGTCTGAAAAACCTGGGAGAAAGCTTAGTTCCCTTACCGAATATCTGTTTCCCACTCCGATGGGAGACCTTCAAGAACATGTGGTCCCCAACCTCGAACTCGGGTCTCCTCCTATGATTGGAATATGACTTCTACTGGTCCTAATCCGCCTTCATCCACTCTCGTATAAGATGAACCTTCTCTATTGTGATTTGCACCACCTCCAGGCTAAGGACACTTGCTTCCCTAACCTCTATCCAGCACACAGGTGAGCGACACGGCCTCCCGTACAAGGCTTCGAATGGATCCATGCCAATGGTGGAGTGATAGCTATTGTTGTAGGAAAACTCTACTAGAGTAATGTGTCATACCAAAGATACCACAAAGTCCAAAAGAAATGCCTGTAGAATATCCTCCAATGTCTGGATTGTGAGCTCTATTTTCCCTTTTGTCTGGGGGTGGAAAGCAGTGCTAAGGCATAGCTGGGTGCTAAAACCATGTTGCAATCCTTTATAGACCCATGAGTTAAACCATGTATCCTGATATGAGACTATAGATCTTGGAACTCCATGCAAATGAACCACCTCATCCACATACGTCTATGCTAAGGCATCTACCACACTCAACTCTGTGATTGCCAAGAAGTGAGGTGATTTCGTCAGACGGTCCACCACTATAAGGCCCCAGCCTTAAACCTTACTTATTCTTGAGTTATTACAAGATTAGACATTGAGGATATTTTTGGGTTTAGAGTTTTAGAGAATTAGATCATAAAACTTGAATTACATTCCACATATAAACAAAGTGGTTACATAAAGATATTATTCTTCATTCCCATCAATGGAAACACATTTAAAATAAAACAAGGATTATTTCTTGACACTATCATCATATCATGTACCTTTCCCTTGACCTGTGAAAAACATTTCAAAAAAAACATGGGATGAGCATAAAAAGCTCAGTATGGGTTATAAAAAAAACATGGAAAGGAAACATGATTTCATATATACATAAGAATGAAATCATACTTTACCCATAAAACATAGGCACTTTAACATACATCATAAAATCATGAATAAATCATAGAAATCATAAGACATAAAGGTAACTCGAGGCATTCATAACATTCTTACGTAGGGAGTAACCCTCTTGGTTACATTTGGAATACCCATCACAGTATATTCCCTAAAATCTCTTCGGAGAAACCTTAACGTTTCACTCCTTCGCATTACCCAATGCATTGGAGAGCTATATCGGGCTCACCCGCCCTTAGTTTATCACGGAACCACCCGTCTTCATAATAATGCCCAAGAACCATAACATAATCGTATCACATAAAACATGCATAAAGGAAACATAACATTTCCACATTTAAATCACAAGATATCAATACAACACAAAAAACATTGTGAAAACCATTTTCAATACCAAAATAAAAGAAAAGTAAAACATGGTATTTATTTTTCTTTTAAAAAGAATGTATGGCTTGTAGAGGAAGCCGAAACTCAAATAACGGTCACGACGGCGGAGAAGTCGTTGTCGCCGCATACGTACGACAAAAACATTCCCTTTTGTCATTTAGTAAACGCTTCGTATAAAAAAGATTCCTTTTGAATAAACGTAAAAGTCAAAGGGGTTTATACACCATATAAAAGAAAGTTGTGTATAAAATAAAATATGCCTCAACGAAAGGAGATTGAGACGAAGTCCCATACCTCGTATCCGACTTGACCCGACCGTTCTTTAATCTCCTGAATAATAAAATTGAGTTAATCTCTACTTTCTTATGAATCTTTTTCAAGTTCATTATTCCTTTTATACCATGTTATGAACATCATGTAATCATTTAAGTTAATAATGTTCATTTTGTCAGTATTTGGTTCTTAAGTCAAAAATAGGCTTCTTACACTTACATGTTGTTAATTTGGTTATAGGTTCGTTATATCCAGAATGATATTAATGATTTGGATAACATATATATCATATATATTCATCATATACATGTATTTATAATATTACATCACATTTAGAGGTAAGAAATGAAATGCACCGTTCATGGAGACGGTAAGCCGTACGTATGCATGAACGCTACTTTCATTTCTATTTCATATTTTATAGAATGGAATCATAATTATATAAAGGTATATTAAAATTTCAGTATAATATCATATATAATATCATATTTCCATCCTTTATATGTCCCACATATGGTATTTAATGAATCAAATCACTTTGAGGGGGCGGTAGTCCGCATTTCCTAAAATGAAGATATCGTGTTTACCCATAATGGAAACCATAAAGGTATTCCCAAAATGAAAAAAACAGAAGCTTAAGGAAAACATAAACATATTATATATCATATATAAAAATAGTGACATCATAATGGCCACCTTTGAAGGTGTTAAATGAGTATTGAACAATCATCGTTTCGGGAGGCAGAATTTCGCCATCCACGGAAACCGTATGTTATTTAACCATTTGATGTAGTTTTGTGAGTGTGTAGCTCAAAAATATCTTATAATAACATCCTAGTATATTGAAGATACTGGTTGTGTTACAAAATAAGTAAATAAAAAGAGTTTAGGGGGTTGGAGAAGAAAAATAAAACAAATGAACATGAGAGAATGAATTACCTTAAAAAGTGTAACTCCTTTTGATTTGAGCCTAAAGGCTTCCTTTGAAAGGATTATTCCCAAAGGGAATCCTCTAGGATGAGGAGAGGGATGTGGAGAGAGTAAATGGGTAGGGTTTGGCCGAGCCAAAGGCTTGAGGAGTGTGTGAAATGAGGTAGAGGTGGGGGCCTTTTATAAGAGGAGAGGAGGGGCACTTTTGGAAAGTAAAGAAATATTACTTTATTTGAAAATGTGTTTCGGTTTTAAAAGGTCCCACATTGATAGAATTCGTGGATAAGGTGATAAGGGTTCGAAATCCACTCATCCAATTGGTTTTGGACATGTGTAGTTCATAGATTTTACATTATCTTTCAATTTTATTTAAATCGTCAAATAATGATGTCATCGCTGCATCATTATTATGTCATAAATAATTTAATTTATTTAATGTCTAAAAATCATAAAAAAATACTATGATGTAGGAAATATTTTTAGATTTCCAATGACTATTTATAATCAAAAATCTGATCTTTATAACCCCATGTAAAAATTGTTTTCGTAAAACATCTCTTGTTTGTGTCATTTTTACTTTAACATTTAATAAAAAGTTATTTATGTCATTTCCAAACCAAAGTGTCTCCATGGGGTCCCCAAGTTGACCCATGACTTTTCCTGGTCGGCCATGACACAACCAATAAGGTTGGGACATGTGTCTAGGTCATTTCTTATTATTAAAGCATTATTTATACCTTAAACTACACTAATTACCACTAATCGCGATTAAGAACTTAATAAGTTACTATTCACCAAAAAATTATTTAAACCTCATTGAACCACATTTTACTTCTTAATGACAACCATGTATGTCGGATTTTCAAAATTCAGTACACATTAGTGGTAAACTTTCATTTAACTGAAAAATCAGTTTGCTTGATTACCACTTAGTGGTTTCACTATTCATCAAAAATTGAAGTTTTTCAGAAAATTACCAAAAATTCACCCTAAGCTATATTTGATATTCCGAATTCAAAAATGAAGTCAATTTTACAAAATTCAAATTATATAAGTCACATTAATTAATTCAATAATTTATTCCCGCTACCAGAGCAAATAGTGTGTTTTTAGAAAACAATAAGTATCAAAAGATTGACACCAGTTTAAGTCTAATTTCAAAGTGAAATTGATTCCAATGACCACCATTGGATAAAATGGTAAAAATATATTCTAATTTCACTTCAAAAACAATTCAAAACATAATCTAATCATATAAATAAATTAGATTAAAAAGCAGTTTTGATGTAAAATGCAGTATTTTTCACTATTCATTAAAAAAATGAACATTGTCAGAAAAATACCAAAAATTCACACAAGGTAAATTTTGATGTCCCAATCATAAAGAATAAGTTTATTTTGACAAACATATTTTATAAAATTGTCAAAAGATAGATTCAAAAATGGTTTGCCATCAAAAGGCAGTAAAACAATCTTTTAAGAATATTAGTGTATTCCATGCATAAGATTGTATTTACTTTCATTTTAAGCCTCTATAACACTATCTTAATCATTAATAGACATAGATAAAAATATATATTATTCATTACTTACTTGGGATGTTACATCCTTCCCCCCTTTATAAAATTGCATCCCCGCAATTTATTTACTTATCGAATAAATGAGGGTACTTATCCCTCATTGAATTTTCAGATTCCCATGTTGCCTCTTCAATCATGTGGTTTTTCCACAAAACCTTTACCTGCTTAATCACCTTATTCCGTAACACTTGCTCCCTGTGGTCAAGAATCTAGACTGGTTGTTCCTCATAAGATAGGTTCTCTTCCAGCTGAACTACCTTTGGGCTCAAAACATGAGATGGATCTGGCATATAGTTTCTCAACATCGAAATGTGAAAAACATTGTGTACCTGAGATAAACTCGGAGGTAAAGCCACTCGGTATGCAACTGATCCAACTCTTTCCAGAATTTCGTATGGTCCAATGAACCTTGGACTCAACTTTCCTTTCTTACCAAATCTCATCACACTTTTCCAAGGAGAAACCTTGAGAAAAACATGATCACCTACCTCGAAAGATAGATCCTTCATCCGGTTATCCGCATAACTCTTCTGCCTGCTCTGAGCTGTTCTCATGTGTTTCTGAATCAGCTGAACTTTTTCTGCCATCTCTTCTACCAATTCTGGTCCCATCAACTTCCTTTCACCCACTTCATCCCAGAAAGCTGGAGTTCGACACCGCTTCCCATATAATGCCTGAAATGGTGCCATCTGTATACTAGAATGGAAACTGTTATTATATGAAAATTCAACCAAAGAAAGATGTTGGTCCCAACTTCCCTGATAATCCATAGAACAAGCTCGTAGCATATCCTCCAATGTCTGAATTGTTCGTTCTGAATGCCCATCTGATTGAGGATGAAAAGCTGTACTAAAATTTAATTCAGTACCCAACGACTTCTGAAGGCCTTTCCAAAAGTTAGAAGTAAACCTGGGATCACGATCCGATACAATGGAGAGAGGAGCTCCATGTAACCTGACTATCTCTTTAAGATACAAACGGGAAAGTTGATCAAGAGAGAAAGTATCTCGTATAGCAAGGAAATGAGCAGATTTAGTCAAGCGATCAACAATAACCCAGATTGCATTATTACCTCGAGATGTCTTTGGTAATCCAACAACAAAGTCCATGGATATATTCTACCATTTCCACTCTGGCACTGGTAAAGGCTGAAGCATCCCTTTCGGTAACTGCCGCTCTGCTTTAACCTGCTGACAAGTCAAACACTTCACAGTAAAAACAGTAATATCTCTTTTCATTCCATCCCACCAGTAATACTCCCGCAGATCTCTATACATCTTAGTACTGCCCGGATGAACTGAAAAACGGAGAACTATGAGCTTCACATAACAACTCTCTCTTCAACTGTGAATCACAAGGCACACACAATCTCTTCCCAAATCTCAAAACACAATCACTATCAATGTTGAATTCAGGCAACTTACCTTTCTGAACCAGCTCTACCTTTTTCTGCAACTCACTGTCTTGCTTCTGTGCTTGCTTGATTCTATCTGATAGAGATGATCTCACTGATACCTGAAACAAAACAGAAGGACTTCCTGCACCAACAACTTCTATTCCAAAGTTCATCAAATCATTAACCAAAGTATCACGTTCCAAACGCAACATTGTTAATGAAGCATTACTTTTTCGACTCAAAGCATCAGCCACTTTATTTGCTTTTCCCGGATGGTAATGAATTGTACAATCATAATCCTTGATTAATTCCAGCCATCTCCTTTGTCTCATGTTTAACTCTTTCTGAGTGAATATATACTTTAAAATTTTGTGATCGGTATATATTTCACACTTTACTCCATACAAATGATGCCTCCAAATTTTTAAAGCAAAAACAACAGCAGCTAGTTCCAAATCATGTGTAGGGTAATTTACCTCATGAGTTTTCAACTGTTGTGAAGCATAAGCAATTACCTGATCATTCTGCATTAGGACGCAACCAAGTCCTTTCAATGAAGCATCACTGTATATAACAAACTCACCATTCCTGGAAGGTAGTGCCAAAACTGGAGCATTCACCAATCTTCTTTTCAATTCCTGAAAACAATCATCACATTCTTTTGTCCAGATAAACTTAACACCCTTCCGAGTTAGCTTAGTCATTGGACTAGATAACCGTGAAAAATTTCTAACAAACCTTCGGTAATAGACCGCCAAACCAAGGAAGCTACGAATCTCGGTTACATTTGTGGGTCTTGTCCATTCTTCCACAACTTTTGTTTTTGTAGGATCAACAGTTATTCCATCTTTAGAAACAATGTGACCAAGGAAAGAAATTTGTTGCAACCAAAACTCACACTTGTTGAATTTCCCATACAGTTTCTTTTCTTTTAAGGTTTGCAAGATAACCCTTAAATGTTTTTTATGCTCCTCTTTACTTTTAGAAAACACCAAAATATCATCAATGAAAACCACCAAAAACTTATCCAAGAACTCATGGAAAATTATATTCATTAAGTCCATGAATACAACATGTGCATTGGTTAGCCCAAAAGGCATTACTACAAATTCATAATGGCCATATCTCGTACGGAACGCGGTCTTCGGAATATCTGCCTCCTTTACCTTCAGCTAATGGTACCCCGATCTCAGGTCAATCTTTGAAAAAAACTGAGCTCCCTGGAGCTGATCAAACAAATCATCGATATGAGGCAAAGGATATTTGTTCTTAACAATGATATTATTCAAGGCTCTATAATCAATGCAAAGTCTCATAGAACCATCTTTCTTTTTAACAAATAAAACAGGAGCACCCCATGGTGATGTGCTAGGTCTAATGAAACCTTTCTCTAATAAATCTTGCAATTTCTCCTTCAACTCTAAAAGTTCAATTTGTGCCATTCGATAAGGGGGTTTTGAAATTGGCTTAGCATCAGGAACTAAGTCAACAGTAAACTCAACTTCTCGATCTGGTATTATTCCAGGCAACTCATCAGGAAAAACATCAGGATACTCATTTACCACTGGCACATCATTAATCTGAACAGTTCCTTTATTTTCAACGACGTGTGCAAGGTAACATTCATTTCCATCTTTTACAAGTTTTTCGGCCTCTTGATATGTTATCAAAAGTAAGGGTTCATTCTTGTAAACAAACTGAAAGTCTTTCTGAAAAGAAACTTCTTTAGCTCTACAGTCAATCTTAGCATGGTAAATAGAGAGCCAATCCATACCCAGGATAACATCAAACTCAACTAGAGGTAGAACAATAAGGTTTTCAAGTAGTTTCTTTCCACAGATAAGGATATGAAGATTCTTATAAATTCTTTTTTCCTCAACATTTCCCCCAGGTGTTTTTACCAAAAGTTCAGGAGTCATTTCTTGAGATGGTATTCCCATTTTACTAGAAAAGGTTTCAGAGATGAAAGAATGTGTAGACCCCGAATCAAACAACACACTGGCATAATCTGAAAAAACAAACAAAGTACCTGATACAACTTCATTTGATGGCCCGACATCTGCTGAAGTAGTTGCAAAGGATTTTACCACCCCTTTCTGCTTGTAGTCTAACTGCTTCCCATCACTCAAGCTCCTTGTCGGACACTCGTTTGCATAGTGACCCATCTCATTGCACTTATAACATTTCACTAACTGTAAATCGAATTTGTTCTTACCTTCACCTTGATCCTTTTCAGTGCAATCACGAGCCTTATGTCCCATCTTACCACATCGGTAGCACTTTCCAGAATTCAGAAGACATTCCCCAGCATGCCTTTTGCCACATTTATCACAAACTGGAAACTTAGTTCTCTTACCATCAGACTTTTTTGAAGAATTCTTACCTTTCTCCTGCCACCTCGGTCTCTTCTTCTGCTGGTTGTTATAGAAAACTTGGTCATCGGCAAACTCCATTTCCACCTTCTCAGCACATCGAACAAGCTTTTCATAACTTTTAAACTCACGAGAAGCTAATTCCCTTCGATACTTTGGCTTTAATCCTGAGTAAAAATGATTGATTTTACTATCAAGGTCCCAGATAAAATTTGGAGCATACCTTGCCAATCGAGTGAACCTTTCTTCATAGGCAGCCACTGAGTCTTCCTCTTGCCTCAATTCCAAGAATTGATTTTCCATCCTAAGTCGAACAGCCTTAGGAAAATACTTCTCAAGAAACATACCTTTGAATTCATCCCAGTCAAGAGCATCAATCTCATCGGCGTCCCTGATATTTTTAACCATAGACCACCACTGATCTGTTTCACCCTCCAAATGGTAAATAGCAAGACTAACCTTTTGATTGTCTGAACACCCCATGACATCAAAAATCTTCTCCAGTGATTTAATCCACCCTTCAGCTAGCACATGGTCAGATGATCCTCTGAATGATGGTGGATGTTGCCTCATGAAATGTTCCACCACTGACATGTTCCTCTGTGGTTGTTCTGGCTGATCTCGTTCATGGATACCACCGCCATTTATCGCTTGAGTCAACTGCGCCATTACTGCAACAAACTATTCAGTTCCAATTCCGACCATTTCTGGATGCTGATTCGGAAGGTTATTTCCTTCTGTATGCCTTCCTAGCACAGCTTCCCTGTTTCCTCTGCGGAAAACCATTCTGAACAAACATGTCTTAGATGAAGCAACATGGTAATCTTTAAATGCTATATCATTTCGAAAAAAATATTTTTGGATAATCATTTAATAGAATTCTAACTCCTAAAGTTATCTAAACCGACCTTTGATACCAACTATAAGGCCCCAGCCTTAAACCTTACTTATTCTTGAGTTATTACAAGATTACACATTGAGGATCTTTTCGGGTTTAGAGTTTTAGAGAATTAGATCATAAAACTTGTATTACATTCCACATATAAACAAAGTGGTTACATAAAGATAGTATTCTTCATTACCATCAATGGAAACACATTTAAAATAAAACATGGATTATTTCTTGACACTTCCTTGACACTATCATCATATCATGTACCTTTCCCTTGACCTGTGAAAAACATTTCAAAAAAAACATGGGATGAGCATAAAAAGCTCAGTATGGGTTATAAAAAAAACATGGAAAGGAAACATGATTTCATATATACATAAGAATGAAATCATACTTTACCCATAAAACATAGGCACTTTAACATACCTCATAAAATCATGAATAAATCATAGAAATCATAAGACATAAAGGTAAATTGAGACATTCATAACATTCTTACGTAGGGAGTAACCCTCTTGGTAAAATTTGGAATACCCATCACAGTATATTCCCTAAACTTTCTTCGGAGAAACCTTAACGTTTCACTCCTTCGCGTTACCCAATGCATTGGAGAGATATATCGGGCTCACCCGCCCTTAGTTTATCACGGAACCACCCGTCTTCATAATAATGCCCAAGAACCATAACATAATCGTATCACATAAAACATGCATAAAGGAAACATTACATTTCCACATTTAAATCACAAGATATCAATACAACACAAAAAACATTGTGAAAACCATTTTCAATACCAAAATAAAAGAAAAGTAAAACATGGTATTTATTTTTCTTTTAAAAAGAATGTATGACTTGTAGAGGAAGCCGAAACTCAAATAACGGTCACGATGGCGGAGAAGTCGTTGTCGCCGCATACGTACGACAAAAACATTCCCTTTTGTCATTTAGTAAACGCTTCGTATAAAAAATATTCCTTTTGAATAAATGTAAAAGTCAAAGGGGTTTATACACCATATAAAAGAAATTTGTGTATAAAATAAAATATGCCTCAACGAAAGGAGATTGAGACGAAGTCCCATACCTCGTATCCGACTTGACCCGAACGTTCTTTAATCTCCTGAATAATAAACTTGAGTTAATCTCTACTTGATTATGAATCTTTTTCAAGTTCATTATTCCTTTTATACCGTGTTATGAACATCATGTAATCATTTAATTTAATAATGTTCATTTTGTCGGTATTTGGTTCTTAAGTCAAAAATAGGCTTCTTACACTTACATGTTGTTAATTTGGTCATATGTTCGTTATATCCAGAATGATATTAATGATTTGGATAACATATATATCATATATATTCATCATATACATGTATTTATAATATTACATCACATTTAGAGGTAAGAAATGAAATGCACCGTTCATGGAGACGGTAAGCCGTACGTACGCATGAACGCTACTTTCATTTCTATTTCGTATTTTATAGAATGGAATCATAATGATATAAAGGTATATTATAATTACAGTATAATATCATATATAATATCATATTCCCATCCTTTATATGTCCCACATATGATATTTAACGAATCAAATCACTTTGAGGGGGCGGTAGTCCGCACTTCCTAAAATGAAGATATCGTGTTTACCCATAATGGAAACCATAAAGGTATGCCCAAAATGAAAAACACAGAAGCTTAAGGAAAACATAAACATATTATATATCATATATAAAAATAGTGACATCATAATGGCCACCTTTGAAGGTGTTAAATGAGTATTGAACAATCATCGTTTCGGGAGGCAGAATTTCGCCATCCACGGAAACCGTATGTTCTTTAACCATTTGATGTAGTTGTGTGAGTGTGTAGCTCAAAAATATCTTATAATAACATCCTAGTATATTGACGATACTGGTGTTGTTACAAAAGAAGTAAATAAAAAGAGTTTAGGGGGTTGGAGAAGCAAAATAAAACAAATGAACATGAGAGAATGAATTACCTTAAAAAGTGTAACTCCTTTTGATTTGAGCCTAAAGGCTTCCTTTGAAAGGATTCTTCCCAAAGGGAATCCTCTAGGATGAGGAGAGGGATGTGGAGAGAGTAAATGGGCAGGGGTTGGCCGAGCCAAAGGCTTGAGGAGTGTGTGAAATGAGGTAGAGGTGGGGGCCTTTTATAAGAGGAGAGGAGGGGCACTTTTGGAAAGTAAAGAAATATTACTTTATTTGAAAATGTGTTTCGGTTTTAAAAGGCCCCACATTGATATAATTAGTGGATAAGGTGATACGGGTTCGAAATACACTCATCAAATTGGTTTTGGACATGTGTAGTTCATAGATTTTACATTATCTTTCCATTTTATTTAAATCGTCAAATAATGATGTCATCGCTGCATCATTATTATGTCATAAATAATTTAATTTATTTAATGTCTAAAAATCATAAAAAAATACTATGATGTAGGAAATATTTTTATCTTTACAATTACTATTTATAATAAAAAATATGATCTTTATAACCCCATGTAAAAATTGTTTTCGTAAAACATCTCTTGTTTGTGTCATTTTTACTTTAACATTTAATACAAGGTTATTTATGTCATTTCCAAACCAAAGTGTCTCCATGGGGTCCCCAAGTTGACCCATGGCTTGTCTTGGTCGGCCATGACACAACCAATAAGGTTGGGACATGTGTCTAGGTCATTTCATATTATTAAAGCATTATTTATACCTTAAACTACACTAATTACCACTAATCGCGATTAAGAACTTAATAAGTTACTATTCACCAAAAAATTATTTAAACCTCATTGAACCACATTTTACTTCTTAATGACAACCATGTATGTCGGATTTTCAAAATTCAGTACACATTAGTGGTAAACTTTCATTTAACTGAAAAATCAGTTTGCTTGATTACCACTTAGTGGTTTCACTATTAATCAAAAATTGAAGTTTTTCAGAAAATTACCAAAAATTCACCCTAAGCTATATTTGATATTCCGAATTCAAAAATGAAGTCCATTTTACAAAATTAAAATTATATAAGTCACATTAATTAATTCAATAATTAATTCCCGCTGCCAGAGCAAATAGTGTGTTTTTACAAAACAATAAGTATCAAAAGATTGACACCAGTTTAAGTATAATTTCAAAGTGAAATTGATTCCAATGACCACCATTGGATAAAATGGTAAAAATATATTCTAATTTCACTTCAAAACCAATTCAAAACATAATCTAATCATATAAATAAATTATATTAAAAAGCAGTTTTGATGTAAAATGCAGTATTTTTCACTATTCATTAAAAAAATGAACATTGTCAGAAAAATACCAAAAATTCACACAAGGTAAATTTTGATGTCCCAATCATAAAGAATAAGTTTATTTTGACAAACATATTTTTTAAAATTGTCAAAATATAGATTCAAAAATGGTTTTCCATCAAAAGGCAGTAAAACAATCTTTTAAGAATATTAGTGTATTCCATGCATAAGACTGTATTTACTTTCATTTTAAGCCTCTATAACACTATCTTAATCATTAATAGACATAGATAAAAATATCTATTATTCATTACTTACTTGGGATGTTACAACCACTACCCAGATATCATCACAACCACCTTGAACTCTGGGTAGTACCATGATGAAATCCATTGATATGTCATCCCACTTCCACTCAGGTACATATAAATGTTGTAACATGCCTCCTGGGATGTGATGTTTAGCCTTAACCTGCTAACACATGAGGCACTTTGCCACAGACTCTACCACTGCCCGCTTCACTCCGAGCCACCAAAACTGACCCCTCAAGCCCTCGTACATCTTAGAAACTCCTGTGTGTACCACCAGGGGTGAGTTGTGGAACTCACTAATAACTCTATTGCACATTTCCACCGGGAAAAACAACTTTCCATGAAACAACATCTGATTTTCCCATCTTCTGACCATCCACCCGGAGCATCACCCTAACTAACACGATCTTGCATCACTTCAGCCCCTAAGTCCCCCCACTAAGACTCCTCCACCATCTGTAACAGAGAGGACTGTACTGTCATCTAAAATAGACAACCTCTTCTATCCTCCCCCCTTTCATCTAGCTGTAGGGCAGCCAACTCCTCTATTTCCTTCCAATAATCTTCCGACTCTTGAACCAAATCCTTCTTCGACTTCCTACATAAGGAGTCAACCACTACGTTCCCCTTTCCTAAGGTGTAAATTTTTTTGAAGTCGTAGTCCTAATGAAACTCCATCCTCCTTCACTACTGCAATTTCAAGTCTCACTGAGAAAAGATATACCTCAAGCTCTTGTGATCCTTGAAGGCCAAAAAGTGCTCCCCGATGAGGTAATTCCACCACAACTTTAGTGTGAACATGACCGATTCAAGTTCTAGATCGTGGGTGACATAGTTACACTAATGGAGATGTAACTTCCTAGACCCATAAGAGACCACTCCTATTTTTTCATCAGCACACACCCCAAGCCTTGGCCTGAAGCATCAAAAAACACCTCAAAAATTACCCCTTCTTTTGGAAAACTCAACACTGGGGTACTAACCAACTTCTCCTTCAGATAACCAAAAAATTCCTGACACAACTCACTCCACATAAAGGCCTGGTCCTTTATGGTCAAATCTATCTAAGGAACTAAAAATTGAGAGAAGTAGGGCATGAACTCCGATAATATCCAGCCAGAACTAGAAAACTATGAACCTCTGTCACATTATTGGGTGCTTCCCAAGAAACAACCACTTCATACTTTGAAAGATCAACCTCTATTCCCTATTCGAACACCATGTGTCCAAGGAAGTGCACCTCTCGTGACCAGAACTTGCAGTTGGACAACATTCCGTAGAGTTGGTGCTTTCAGAGGACCCCTAAAACCATTCTCAGATGCTCAACGTGATCCTCCTATGATCTTGAGTATATCAGGATGTCTTCAATAAACATGACTACAAACTGGTCCAGATATTCATGGAAGATGGAGTTCATGATCCCCATAAACACGGATGGTGTGTTCGTAATGCCGAACAATATGACCACGAACTCAAAGTGCCCATATTTACACCTGAAGGAAGTCTTCAAGATGTCACCCTCCTTCACCCTAAACTGGTGATATCCTAACCGTAGGTCAATCTTGGAGAACCACCTTACCCCCTTCAACTGATCAAAAAGATCATCGATCCTTGGGAGGGGGTAACGGTTCTTAACCGTCACCTGGTTCAGCCTTCGGTAGTCTATACACAACTTGAGAACAATATACGCTTTATTTGGAAACAAGACTGGAGAACCCCATGGTGATGTGCTTGGTCAAACAAACCCCTTCTTCATTAGATAATAAATCTAAATTCGTAACTCCCGCAACTCAGAAGGCGCCATCCGATAGGGAGCCATTGAAATCGGACGAGCATCGGGTTTCAAGTCTATCCTGAACTCAACATCATGTCATGGGGGTAGAGTCAATCCTTTTCAGGGAATAAATCCATGAACTCACTAAAAATCCCCAAGAATTCCACCATCTCGGTATCTTCCGACTCCACTGATAGCTCAGCTAACAAGTAATGAAGGGGCTCCACTCACCGACTGCCTTTTTGGAAACCCCACTTGCCAATGAAAGACCCACATTATCTACCCATATCCAAAAACACGACCTTTATTTGGAAGCAGTAGATAATGGAACAGAAATAGAACAACCATTCAATGCCTAGAATGACATCATATAGCTGAATTTGTTGCAAAATAAGGTCCCTACTGGACTGATGTGGTCCTATCATCAGTCTACATCCCCGAGAAACATGAGACAAGCTAGTCTAGTCTCGGACTGGCGTACTCAAAATTAGGAGAATAGGAAGTCTCTCTGTGTCTAGACCCAAATAATGGGCTAGACTGGGTGCAAAAAAGGATTGCAAAGCTCCTAAATCAAACAAGGCATAGGAAAGAGTGATAAACAAGCTGATCATACCTCGAACAACCTCTGGCCCCGCTGGAACTGCTGCCTCTGCGGGGTGAAACTTCCAACTCCCGACTCCTCTACCCCTCGAATATCGGCCACCTTTATGACCATGCCCTGGTTAAGGTCCGTGAGGAGAGCCCTAAGGCCAGCCTCCTCCTACAATGTCTATTCTTAGAGGAGCAGGAGCTCACTGTCCCTACTGCTACTACTGAAAGGGTCTGGCTAGAAACTGCTACTGTTAAGGTGGGCGCTAAACCTACCCACCCCCGCTGTACTACACTCGGTCTGGGCATTGATTCAAAAGGTTTCCACAACTACCAAAGATGAGGTATATTAGTCCTGGACCTGCAAAGAAGGGGTGAGGACCAAGATATCGAAACTAGAACTGTTGGGGCTTGCTCCCCACTGGCCGAAACCTGGAAGGCCCTGACGCTGGAGAACCGCTACTGACAGATTTCACCCTTGACTAGCCTAATTGGATCCCCTCTCAGGGCACACCATCTATCATGTTCATCCTCTCCACCACATCATCCTTCTTTTGAACCTCCAAGTACATCGGTAGAGTAAAGGGAGAAACAACATACTAAAGAGAAGGTTAGAGTGCCTCCTCTAAATGTCTTGTTTGCGAGTCCTCATCCGGGAAGAGGTCCAGAGAAAAACGAAGGAGATCCTCGAACTTGATCCCCATCTCCCTCATTGACATACTTCAATGCTGAAGGGAGAGTAGCTCCTGCCTCTTCCCATCCTTCATTGTGGAAGAGAAGAATTCTGCCCGAAACTCCCTCTTGAAGTCAGTCCATGAAACCTCAACCTCCCTCTTCTCCCCAAGATAGAGCATCCACCACTGACATGCTGCTCACCGCATCTGGCATACAACCAGAGGTACCCAGTACTCCGTTGGAGTCCAGATCAAGATGAAAGCTATAACTAGCTCCTCAAGCCAGCTCTCTGTCTCCAGGTTTGAGATTCTGCCCTCGTACCTCTCGAGGGTCTGTCATTGAAAGGTACGAAGTGTCTTCTACCACTCGTCATCCTCCTTCTCTCGATCATCCCTCTTCCGATCAGCTAAATCGGACTCCTAGGCCTCGATTTCCCTCACTACTCGTGGTCGTCGTCTGGGTGCCATAGATACAATGTAAACAAGGAATGCATAAGCCCGAGTAGTGTAGAAGATTGCTTTTAAAATTTTCTTAAACTTTTTATTTATTTTAAATCCCCAAAATACCCAAGATACACATGAACACAAGTCATTATGAGGCATGCACCTTTCCTAGGGTCTCTACCCTATAATCAGTGTAGCCTCACTTAGTTGTTCGGTAGGTCTAGAGTCCTTACATCGGATCACGGGGGCCCCTAAAATTCCATGTCCTAGCCAATCTTACCTAGCCTATTTCATGAACTAAGATTGCCTAACACTGTTTCCCTACCATCCCATGCAATCCTCACTATGCCTAGCTATGAAATCCATCCTATCTCTCAACCTCTCAGCTGATACCATTATGTCATGAACCACCTTCACCAAGATGGGGGAATGGACAACTGATTGCTAGACCCTTCCTTACTCAAGTTGAAGGAAAGATAATGACCCACAAGACCCGCCTTCAATAGGCCATAGAGTGGAGACTAGCATCAAGGGTATAGAATCACATGTAATATTGGAGGAATTACCCTTTTTATTTAGTAAGATCAGGAGATAATATAGTAAATCCCAAACAACACCAAAATTGGAAGTAAAAGTAAAGCCAAAACAATTCATTACCATATGCATGTTCCAATAATAAGTGCTACAAAGTACAAGAAAAATACAAAGGGAAGTACCAAAAGAAATGAAAATCAACATCAACGGTCCCAATGTATGAGCTAATAGGGTCTAACATGGTTCTCAAAGTCCTCCTAGAAACCTGAAATAATTTTTATATACGTAGGGTAAAAATACAAGTATTCTCAGTAGGGAAAACCAAAAGATCTTGTGCACAAGTGGGGAGGCATTATAATTCCCAGTGAGAAGAAGGAGATAACCAAATAACCTATCAAGGAAACTATCCCCCCAACCTCACCAAAGAACACTCCCCAAATAAAAAAAGTCAGTTAAAATAATAGTAATAACACATCGATTTTGAGGTACCCCGCACCACTTTCCCACTAGTTATTAAATACATCCTACGCGTCAGACCTCCCCTGCCATTTTCACCACAGTCCCACTGCCACACCCCGCCCGAAAACACCTGGGATACCACAACCACACATCCCACCTGAAAAAACCTGGGCCATAAAAACCACATGTAACCATGCCCATAGACACCTGGTCCAGAATAACTACCGCTACGCCTGGAGACACCTTGTCCAAAACAACTACTCCCATGCCCGAAGACACCAACGCCTCATCTCGAAGACACTTGGGAAACAAATTTTCCACACACACCTGGGAAAACCACCAAAACTACCCTGTCCGAATAATCTTGGACCATAATGGACCTCAGGCCATCACAGCCTGCCCAAAGAGTCTTGGTCTATTCGGGAAAGGGACCAGAAAAGGAGCTAATAACCAGGCACTCATAGGAGTGTTGGAAAAAACTCCCTCCCCCATGAAATGGGGGTGTTCAGTGTAAAGTTATCAACTTGGGTGGGGTGAGAATAAGAAACAAAAGAAATAAATTATACATATAGTTAAAAAAGCACTCATCCCAACCTAGGGGTTCTAAAACTAGCCCATACACAAACACCCTTGTTATTATTAATTCATAAGAAGCACAACAACCACAACCAAGTCACAACTCATTCCCATAAAACAATTCCCCATTGAAACCATTATTGTTTACATATTCAAGTGATTCCATTTAAATAATTATTCATTACTAGGCAACTAACATGCATAGCCACACGCCAAGGAAGGAAAAACAACCATGCAGCAAATAAACATTCACACCGGGTTCTCTTGTAAAGTAAAAACAACAAAAGGGAACCATGAGATCCCTCAAAGCACTGGAACCAAAAAAAACCCCCAACATACGACCTCAAACGACCTCAGATACACAAACCAACCACTGCCCAATAGGTTATCCCATCCCCATCCATATCAGACAACAAGAATCAAGCAGAACAACCACACATGTTACTAAGATAGAGAAGGGAGTTTTTTAGATTAAAAAACACAATTCATTAAGTTGATTCATTATATTTGGTTTAACAGGGTGATCACACAAGGATTCTTGTTCACTGGACATCCATTTAATCAATCAAGTTTATGTGATTAACCAATTTCTATGTTACAACCATTCAATCATAACAGAAGACAGGGGTTCATTAGTGTGCAAGTAATGACCACCAAAGACCATGATTTTCAGTGGAAATAAGCCCATACAATCCACAACATATAATTAAGGATAAAAGAGTACAATATCATCATCAAACACACCCCTTCATTCTTTAAAAGTCCATTTATTATCTTTGTTAAGGTTTGGTTTCATCCATCCCTGAAGGAAAAATTATCATACCCACCCTGCATGATACATAGTAAATAGAGACAAAGGAAGAACCCTATATGGATGATCAACGATCGATGTTTTCTCAACTCACTAAGAATTGGGGATGCATGACTTGTAGGGGAGGAAATCTAAGGACTCCAAGAGTGTACAGGAAAGGCTATAACACAAGCACACCACTAGCCTTGGTAAGGGGGGATCCAAATGCACCAAGGAAAGGAAAGAGACAAGCCACGAAGAAGAAATAATCCCTGTGCGATGAAAGGTGATATCTTGGAGTTATGAGATATAAAATCTTGAATGGATTTAAAGTTGGATTATAGTTTCTCCATGTGGTTGGGTGGTTACAAACAATGGAATTAATTTTCATTTAACAATTATCATTAGATAGGTGGCCATAACGGTTGTGAGTTTAAATTGTTTCCTTTAAATAGAGGAAAATGCGTAATAGGGGTGGAACTGGAAAGTATGGGAAAAGGGTGTGACACTGAGGAAAAGCCACACGTTTTAGTAATTCAAGGGTTTCCTGGATCTTGGGGGATTTTAGATATCATTTATGGGATTTAAATGGATTTAAAGAGGGTATTAAAACACTTTTACGTCAAAAGGTACGTTGTGGGAGAAGAAAAAGTCAGAAACTGAAAAAAATAACAAGGGTGGGACACTGTTTGGTGAGACACCATAAAAGTGCCACCATCACTGTGCAACCGATTTAGTGGAACACCGTAAGAGGTGCCACCATTTCGGTGCGAGACCGTGACGATGCGACTGCTACGATTCCACCGTTACGGAGCTGCCGTGACCGGTGCCACCATCACAGTGTTTCCCTGACCAGTGCCACCATCATAGTGCCACCATCACACTACCGATGTGACCAGTACCACTGTTTCTGTGGAACCAAGTTTTTGGAAAAGTAATGGACCAGGAGGGTCCGGACCATTACACAAATAAAAACCACTATAATCATATATGGTTTCAATGTTAGTGAATATATTATAATATAACATTGATTATTTTTTCAACAAATCATTTTCCATTATAAAATATTCCCAAAATGATCTTATTATTCATCCATTAAATGGTTTAGCTAGAAAAAATCATAATAACTAGGTTTCCATATAGGATAGTGGTAGCGAATTCACCCTTGGTGACCTTTGGTTATGGGTTCAATTCATACAGCCTTGTCGGATGTGACGGGTTGTCACACGATCTACAAGATGTCCTTTTCTAAACCCATAAAATTCGAATAAAATTCCTTAAAATAATATAAAATCCTAAAAAATAACCTTAATAATTTTTAACCTCAAAGGATATCTCAAATACTTCATTTTTTCACACAAAAATGTAATAACCCATAGATACCTCAAAAATGAATGGCTCTAAAATTATTATCACTCACTATAAAATATAGTAACTTAAATCCTATAAGGGGTTTCTATGTCACATCACATTTGATAAACCTGAAAATTAAAAACCAATAATGATTTCTATAATTCTTAATAAAAAATTTTAATCCCAAAAGTTGTCTTAAACTTTTTTATAATACCAACTATATGCCCCCACAATTAAAAATTAAAAATTCTAGTATTTTTTAACTATAATTCACTTTTGAGGGTCATTTCAGTTTATATTTTTTTTATAAAATTAGGATAAACACTTAAACTATAAAACCATTAAATATAAGTAGACACTTTTACTTATTGTATCTTTTTACAACAAAAAACATTCTAAAATAAAATATGCATTCTTTCTATTATATAACATCAATATTTCTTTCTTTTTCCCATATTTAACCTGAATCATACATTAACCCTAAGAAAAAACATTTTAAAACATGGTATGAGAAAAAAACTCATTAAAGGACATAAAAATAAATTAATCCATTAGTATAGTGAAAAACATGAAAAAATATTTAATGTTATTTGAGAAAATGAAACCAAACATTTTCACATGAAAAACCATCACGTTTTTTTTAAATTAAATATATTAAAACCTATAGATAGAAATTTTAAAATCGTTTTCTATAACATAGAGTTGCACATACATAAAACCCTTTAAAAAAATAAATTGGAATGACCATATGACCATATTACAATATTATTATTACCCAATGAATGAGGGACCTATAATGGGGATCACCCTTTGTATAATCTATATCATGATCACTAGTGAGCTATAATGGGGTTCAACCATTTGTATATGCTATATTGGTACAACCTATTTCTAATAAGCTAAAATGGGGATCAACCCTACATATAAACTATATCCGGACCACCTGTGATCTACAATGGGGCGCAACCCTTAATATACACTATATTAGGTCACCCACTTCTCATTAGATACAATGAGGATCAACCCTTCATATAAGATATATATTGACAAAACATTTCATATAAATCTCAAGATTGTTTTTTGAATAAAACACTTTCATCATAAAAACAATTGAAAATCTCTTTTAATACCCAAAAGTTTGTTTAATAATACCATTTTCTTTTAAAAAACACCATTTTCAATAAAAAACCCTTTACATTAGAAACCCATTATCAATTCCAAAAAACAAATTAAGGGAATGAAGGATTTTAATTTAACAAAAAAATTAATATTGAAAATGAATATATAAATTAAATAATAGTCTTGGAAGCAGAAATTATTTTGTTACTGTGTACGTTAATAATAGTACTTTCCTTTTTTCCTTTGTCCAAGCGTTCCTTATAAAACATATAAAAATATTAATTTTTAAATCATATAAATGAAATTAAAAATAGAAATAAAATATCTTTCATTATACTTTTATATCCATATAAATGAACATATAAAATAACATCATGAATATTTACATAAAAAAATATTTCTAAATTATATCTTTAATCAATTTAAAAAAATTTCTAAATCAATGTGTTTTATTGAATTTTAAAATATTTAAATCATTGTACCATGATGGAACAAAATTTAAAAAATCATTAAATAAAATGAGAATCAATATATTCCATATATCACAGGTCAAATGGGTTGTATATACTCCTCATAAAATAATATGGGTGTATAATATCAAAATATGCCTCAATGAAAAGAGATTCAGATGAAGTCCTTTAAAAATATCTTATCATTTATAAAAAATAATATATTATATATATTAGATATAAATCCTAAAAAACTAGTGGGAATAAATATATTATAATAAAAATAAATTTCACACATAATCTTAGCAATTCATAATAAACGAAATAGTAGTTTAACACAAAGAAAGAAAATTAACATAAGAATTCCATTAACTTGAGTCTCATTCATAACATCTATATTAACCATCTTGAATAAATCACATATGTAATTATTTAAATTATTAATATAATTTTCATATTAATTATTACTTTTATTACAATAATTACCATGTTATAACAATTACTTAATTATTTAAGTTTACGCCGAACGTTGTTGATGATATTAGGTACTTGAGTCAAAAATTATTTTTTTATGATGTATATAATCAATTTGGTCATTTTTCCATCATCTATATAATAATAATCACTAAATAATTATAAATTTTATTCATCAATTATACTTTTCAATCAATTATTTAAACATAGATATGAAAAATGAACAATAATACTTCATGGAGACGGTAATCCATACATACACATAAGTAATGTTTGTATTTTTCAATGATCAATAAGTAAATAAGGTAGGATTAATTTTAACTCTAAAAAAGGTCATAATATCATTAATATATTATAATTAATTTATATATACTTATATATATAATTCATGTGATTTGGAAATGAAAAAATAATCACATCACTTCAAAAAGGTGATAATTAAAACATACACATGGAAGACATGATCGTTTTTTGTGCATAGAATAGTTTGAAAGTGAATGATATATTATATTTTAGTAATGATAAATATTTTATTAATGTAATATATAAATATCAATTCCATAATTATAACCATTATTTAGATATGGTGATGGAAAGAAAATTAAATTGGATCGCGAGGTGGTAGTTTTCTATATGCACAAATGACAAATTCTATTCTCATTTATGAAAAGTAAGAAGAATATGGATAATGAAATAGAAATAATAAAACATAATTATAATAATAATATTGGATTAAGTTTTTATAATTATTTAATATTATTTTAAGGAATTATAAGAATAAATAAATCAAAAAGGTTTGATTTAATATGATACATATTCATCGAAAAACATACTTTCCTTACACATTAATACCACAAAGGGTGGTGTTATTCATATAATAATACATATATAATGAGGTTTGGGGTTCTATAAAGGTTTTTGGATTGATATTGGAAGAATTAAATTGTTTTTAGAGTGTAATAAGAGAATAATAGGTTCTATTTTTTAGGATAATCACTTCAATATAACAGGGCTATACTCATGGTTTTGGAAACTATTGTTTGAATAGGTCACCCATATACCCATGGATTCCCAAAAAACACTAGGTATAGGGTTTGGTTCAATAATTATACCCATAATTTTATAAAACATTGGGTAAAGGGTTTGGTTCAAGACTAATACCCATGGTTCTCCAAAACAATAGTTATAAGGGTTGGTTCAAGACATATACCCACGGTTATCCAAAGACCATGTGTATATCATTCCTGTGCAAGTGTAGGGAACAAAACATTTTCCACAAGAAAACCTATTTCCATGGTTTTCCACCTATCTCTATGGTTTATAAATATATATATTTAAATATATATTTATATATGGATTGTGATATGTGGTGAAGTGGTTAGGCATGCTGATTATATAGAGGTGGTCCAAGGTTCAAATCTTGTTGTATGAATTTTTTTAAATCCTGTAACCACTGTTCAGAACTGTAGGTATATGGTTCTTGACATAGTGGACATACACCTATTACCATGGTTCATAACCATGGGTATATCATTTTAAAACCATGGATACAGATAGGATCTATACTGAAATATTAAGATCCCATGGTTCTTTGAACCGTTGGTATAAGGTAATTTTACAATAGTGAATGGAAGGGCCTCTTTCAATTTCCCATAATATTAAAATAATATATAATATTATTTTATTACAAATGGATAAAATCTAATTTAATTCAAATATAGAATTCTTATCTATCAAAATACACTTCATAAATTAATATTATAAATGTTTTGACTATTTTATTATCCATATAATTTGGTTTTGACCCTTATTTATCTTCGTTAATTATTACCATGATAAAATGGATTTTTAACATTATGGGGTTAATATAGTTATTATAAAATCAAAAAATATCCATACATGAATCATGGATTCCATTTTTAACCATATACTAATAGTTGGACCTAATTTTATATTTTTAGGTACTTTATATCATTGAATAAAATATGAGTTATTTTATATATCATTAATGGAAATTTTGACACGATTCATTACTTTGACTATTATATAAAATAAAAAACAAGATATCTTAAAAAAATCTCATTTTATGCATCCCCGTGACATCTAGGTAAATAATAAAATTCTTATTTTCCATTAATTATCTCAATTTTTTTAATTTTAAATGTTTTATTATCAATAATTTTAATTTTCCATTATTTGAGTAATTACTACATCATCGATGTATAATTGTTTAAGGTAAATATTCCTTCACTAAAAATTTAAAATAATTAAAAAATATGAATGGAAATTTTTTTTCATTCACATGATTATTTATAAATGAAATTATAATCTGTGTAACAACATATTAAATTTTCTATAATTATCAAAAACATTATTTTGACACAATTCAGTTTTCGAAATATAAAATACATTAATGGGATTAAGGTGATCCACATGGATCAAAGTGGTCCTAGATTATGACCAATGATGATTTTGGTTGAAAATAACTCATACAATAAAATTAAGAAAACTTTTAGGGTAACTTTATATTTCGTATGACATTAATTTTACAATCAATTACTCTGATTTACATTTTATTTTGGTAATAAAAATATTTTTGATTATAAATTATATTTCATAAAAATTAAACAGATTAATTTAATAAATTTTGGTCGTATGATTACAAATATATTATACATTTTTAAAAATTCAATACCTAGTTGTGGATGAAATTAATTTAAAATTATTCTCATAGATGGGGAAAAAGGGGGTTTTACAAGTGAAAAAATTCAATAGTTTGAAATGTTTTTATATCCAAAATTAATATAAAAAAATTCCAATGACTGATATGGTTTAATATATTTATTATTGATCTAATATGTTTTTAAAACCAATTTAAAATATAATTTAACTATATAAATTATTTATATGAAGATTAATTTTTTAATTAAAAACTAGTATTTTTGAGTATTTATCAATAAATAAAACTTCTCAAAAATATTCATGAAATTAAACCATTGAATTTTTTTACATTTAACTTCATAAAATTAATTATATTTTTTAAAAATATTAAAATTTCCCTAATTTATGTTTTAATAACAGAATTCCATTAATTTGTGACAAAAAATTCTTTAAAAATATATTTTATAACTAAAATTAGATTTATTCTAATCTTATTCCTATCTGATGTATTTGATAAAGGTAAAAAAAATTATAAATGAGGGTAAAAAAATTATCTTTCTTCTAATATATTGGATAAGTGATAATGATCACATTTAAATAATTATATTTATTTTTATTTAATACTAGATATGGTATATCATTTAGGTTATAGAATTTGAGGTTTCATTTTAAAATCATAAGAAGTTACAGTAAATGATTGTAAATGATTTGAAAGAACTAAAAAAATCAATTAGAGATTAAAATAAATGTTTCTTAAAGAGGTGAATAAATTTCATTACAACCCCTATGTAAAATCATGAAGGGTTTTTTTTTTCAAAATATTATATAAATGTCAAGGATAAAAAAAAGAATTTGAAAAACTTCATGGAATGTTCATGTCATGTTATAGTGTAATAGAAATAAATTCATTACTTTTGAATGTTATATGATGTGAAAATGGAGGCTATAAAATTTTGTGAATATAATGGAATTACAAATATTTTAAAGGATTATTTTATATTATTTGGAAAATAAAACCACTTATCCTTTGACATAATATTGTAGCCTAACTATGAAAAGGCCCAAATGGAATTCCCATTCCCTATAATCGTAAAACAATATTATTGGTATCATTAATCATAAAATCAGACTGAATTTTCCTGAAAAACTAAATTAATATCTAGAGGTATCTAAATAGAAACCTGACATCACCATGGGATACATTTTTAAATCATGATCTCAAATAAATAAAATAGTAACATTAATTATATACCTGATATTGTCATAAATGTAATCTAAATGGAAAACCATGCCATTGAATATTATAAAATTATTATCCAATCATAAACAAAAGTACCGTATAATTATTAAAAATATGAAACATGATGGGGAGAAAAACTTTTTATATGAGTGTATAAGTATATAAAACTCAAAATTAACCAACATGATTTATTCCCAAGCTCATGTGTCATTATGGAACACTCTCCAACATGTCACCTACTCTAACCTAAACTCATATAAAATGTATATGAAAAGAATCAAAGAAGTGTCTTTCCATACCCCTATCAGGAAAAATAAGTTCTACACACACCCTTTGGTTTTTTTGGGTATGAGAATATTTATTTTAATGATATATCAACATATTTTCCATTTATAACCATTTTTAGATAATCAAATGATTAAAATATTAAGATAATTATATTAATATTCTCATTTAGTATTTCAAATAACAATGTATCAAATATAAATAATAAAACAAATTTCAGCATTGATGTAAAATTTATGTAAAGATGCATCATGTTATATAAACGTAAGTAAATATGGTCAAAACACACTAATATAATCATAATTTTTTATAATCAAAAAATATATTATTCTACCTTTCATGATGATGAATGGAAGAGTAACAACAATTCGTAGTAGGTGTTATGACTTATAGGTCCATATTCCATCATAACTAATGATGTTATCCTTATATAGGAATAGATTTATCAATTTTTACTATGTAATTATAATATATTCCCAAAAAATATACTTGAGTTTCACATGATGAAAATAAATTATTAAATAATTACCACATTCATTTCAATTAAAATATCTCTAAAATGAGTCATTTTATCATTAATTACTTGGAAATCATCAATTTAATATAAAAACATTCTTTTAAAATGATATTAACTAAACTTATAATAATTGATGTTTATGAATGATTATATAACAAAAAAATCAGTTATTAATAATAAAATATACTATATTTAATTCATTCAAAAAACATTCTAAAAAAATGACAAAATGTTTACTACAAAAGTGACTCGTTAAATGACCTACCTTGATTTGATAAATTTGTCAGCTAATGATAAGAACCCCAAAGGTAAAATTGATAAATCCATAATACATGATACCTAATCATTAAATTATACATAAAAAATCTATTTCCACCCTTTTCATACCATAAAATATACATAACAAAGTTGGTATAAGAGGATAAAAATGGAATTAGGGAGTCACTTACCTGTTGATTATTAGTGAAAAATCCAAAAAACTCCTAGGGAGATAAAAAAATGAAAGGGTGTATGATTCTATATTCGGGGAAAATGAGTGAGGATCCCTCAAGGAAATATATAGGGAAAATGGAATAATACCCTTTTAACATTTTTTTCAAACCATTATTTATTATTTCAAATAATCTAGGAACTACAATTTATGATTTCACCTCCCCATTCATGGTATGACACTCCACTCCCGATTCTAGACCAATATTGCATCATATTTATCTATGTTCATGTCATTGTGTGACCCTATCCTACATGATGTGAAAACACTATAATCATAAGTCTTCATAGTGTGGATTTCCCTTATAAATCCCCAGTCACAACATGGCACAAACTCAACACCGGGATATACATCAATGTTAGGTCATTACTGGCTAGTATTTACACATTGAATGGTCATCTTTAGTCATATAATGAATATTAAGATATATTATGACACTAACTATCCATATTGTGCCATTCATTATTTGATCATAAGAATGAATACTTGTATATGATAATTTCATGACAACCCATAACCACAAAAATGGTTCTCAAATAGCCTAAAACAAAAATACTCACCCAAAAGACATCATGGTATTATATACCTCACACAAAACCTTTCAATATTTTGATCCACCTTTTCCATATAATGGTGTTCAATTGAATATAAAAACAACTTTATTATTTCATGATGTAGAAATAATGTTTAATAATAATTTCAAATAAATTAATCAATTAATTTAATAATAGAATGTGACACCATGTGTGTTAAAATGTTTCACCTTATATCACTTCATGCCCTCCAATAGTGAACATGATTCTTGATCAGAGTATAAATAGAAGTCCAATACTCCCCACATAAAATATTTTCACTCTAATGTCTCATTATAATCACCTTGATTATACCGAAATACACATACCAATAGAATAAATTCCCTACAGAGCATATTATTCTATGATTAAACTACATAGATCATTTTCATGGTACCAAAAAATCTAACCTAACTCTTGGTATTCTTGGCTTAATAGATGGGAATGATCAAAATATTATTTAATTAACTGGGAAACATGAAATAAATTATGTGTTTAATTTATTCAAGGACTCTATTTCTAAAATATGAAACCTTCCTAACCCTTTATATGATTTCATGAGGACTCATAATAATCAATTTGAGATACCTATTCCTAATAATCCATCAGTGACCATGATGTGACGATGTCATTAAAAATACATAGACACCAATGGTGACCTAAAAATGATAATGAATATGGTCATTAATAATACATATTGCATCTTCGATTCAACACTACCCACTTTTGGATATTGTAAATTTTACTGGTCATCATTTCAAAGATGTTTGGTCCTACCAGAGGAGCCTCAGCCTGTATATTCAACTAATGTATAGATTTAAACGTTAAACCCTTTACAGATTCAAAATGATCAATATGGATAGAATTTTTATAACTATTATAATATGATATCTTAACCTAGGGCATGATGGTCATACTATTTTCCAATAAAATAAACGACAGCATCATGGAGAATTCCCCTTATAATTTATATCACTCACTCTATTTTCATTTCCATTTATGGATGATATGTTTTTCTCAACATAATTTGGGATCCCATCATCCATTTTAGCAATTTCATGAATTGGGAGGTGAGTTGGGGATCTCTATTGGAAATAATAACCAAAAGAACTTTTAAAATTTCATATTTTTCAACATATAGAACTTATTAATATCCTATATAGTAGTAATATTTATATCAAAATTATATAAGAAAATGTATTCCAATTATTAATCACTTCCCAAAATATATTTCCCTCCCTATGTGGTAACATGTTACCGAATAATAAAATTAATGGATATAGTTTCCCATAACTATATGGGGAATGAATGATACTTTGAAAACTAGATAGTTCTATATACTCAGTTTTGAACTACTTATAAATATAACATCATGATAAAAATATATACATCCCATATTATACTAGGACACCAATACCAATCTCTCATGTCATTATACTTATTGGAGGTTCCTAGATTTAATTCCCACTGAGTAGTGGAAATCATTCATCATTTTCTTCTCCATGGATTTGTTGACACATAACAATCCATGAAATAGTTAAATATATTTGAAGATAAATACCAATCATTGAAGTCTATCCACCATTTATAGTTTTCATAATATATTTTCACTTCTTATCCCTAGATTTATCATAACTCTTATTCTCAATATGGGAATATTTCAGCTAACTATTATCTAGAATCAAATTCTATTATTAATCCTTATCCATTATGTGAATTTATGTAATATGACACTTTTGGTTTCATTCATCATTGGATTATTTCAGGTTTTTTGAAGTTAGGTACCTTCTATGAAAATTGAAAACCACAATTTCTTTTCCTGATTCATATTCAAGGTGAAATAAAATTTATAATGTTATTCCTCTAATACTGTTTGGGTTTTAGTTAGTTAAATTTTATACAAAATATAATTGAATCATTTATTATCACTATATACCATTAATTTCTCCCTGAGGATATAGTATCTATACTAATTGATTTTATGAATAACCACTTCCAATTCAAGGTAATCATTTAGGTAATTATTTTAATATAGCCATCAATTAAAAAAAATATTATCCACTACATGATCAATGTTCATAATCATGCAACCACATCCCACATTTAATAAGTCATGAAAAATTACATGCCCTTATAAATCCCGATGTAGAATCAAAATTTGATATAAATTCTAACATGATCTAAATTCATCAAATTAGGTTTCACATTCAATATTACATATATTTTCCACACCTATTTGAGTTAGGGAGGCCAATGAAAATTCAATCCCTAACATTTCCATAACAAATAACATGTTATATCCTTCTATGCTAGAAAATAAATTTACCTCAAATACATTCCATGGATCCCAAAAAAAATAATAATATCCCTATACTTATTAGGATCAATTTAAATTTATTATTCAATCACTAAACATCCAAAGTAAAATAATTCCTAGATCAACAATCTCAAATTATATTACTTATAATTAATACAGGTATATTGTTGAGTTCCCAAAATAGTATGAAATTAATCATCATGCTCCTATACATTATTAAAACAAAAAAATATTTCATCCAAAAAACCATTATGTTGGAAGGAATGTATCTATTGAATATCAAATTCACATGATATATTAAAACTGTATAAGAATTATTCAAACTAAAATAAATCAATATAAATTTATAATGATATTTCCTACTTCTAAATGAATTGTTGAGAAAGTTATACAATTTGACATTATAATGGAGATGAACTAATTGAAGATAAATAATTAGAAAGAAACATTAAATTTTTTATTTTTTAGGTGGTTATAAATGTGAGGAAAATATTATTTAGTGTTTATAGTATTATGAATATGATTTGACTAATCAATTCACATATTTATAGACCCATCATATTTCTTATAACATAGAATAAAAGTAACCAATATTGATACACATTGTTTTCAAAAATCCATATCATCCCAACCATATAATATAACATTAAAATCTTTTATTTCCATCGGTGATACACAATATTATGAAATGTTAATTTATTTTGTTATTGGAATTTAATCTATATAATACCCTACTTCTAACATTAGAGGTAACACCAAGATGTCATACAGGAACACATCGGGAAACTCTATGACCATCGAAGGTAACCCATATCTTGAAATCCTTTTAGCAGCCTCCTCCAAAATTGGTGATTTGTGAAATATAATATAGAAATCTAGGGGAAGGGGTGGTATCACTCAACTAGATTATGTTTCCCATTCTCCATGAAATAAATTAAATCTTCCATCATGGGAAGTGAAGGATTCCCTTCTTTGAAATCAATTAATATTGGTTTTTAAAATTATCATTTAGTCTACCATATAACTAATATCAATGGGGGTAAATATTAATAATGATGATGTATAATGAAAACTCTACCTCAAATATGGAGAAACCACATGAAATACATTATAGTCTAAGAAAATTTTCATATAAAGTGGTTTAGATATTTCCAAAATATAAGGTATAAGATCAGAGGGATTATTAAAAAATTACAGCAAAAATATGTCAATGAATGAGAGGCTCCTATATAAAAAAACACATTACAGTAGTAATGTAATGATAACCATAAATCACACTATTCTTGGTCGTAAATATGATTTATTATGTACTTAATCGACCATATTTACTTTTTGGCTTTCAAATGGTAGTAAGGATTACATCTAAATAATCTCTCATCTTTAAAATCACCCTTACACTAGAAAAGGACTTCTACCACCATTCCCATGAGTTCATGGTCCCACACACATATATTATTATGATTTAATTGTAGATATAATTATAGTTTATGGGACCATGAAACTTTTAGGTTATGTTTTTAACCTATACAATATATATGTCGGGCCCATATTTTTATAAATAAAGAAATCCATTGGGTGCATATGAAATGGTAATCTAGATTTTATAAGTCATATACACTAATGGAATATAATAGTATTTCCACCAATTGGGGTAGGGGAATCAATCTACTATGGATATCATGGTCAACTATAACCATCCATTCATAGTTCTTAATGATTCATCTCCTTTTATAATAATCCAACATTAATTCAACTAAACATTTAAGAAGAATCAATCAACCCCAAAATATCTTCTTGATCTATCTCCACCATCATATCTCAATCCATCAAATGATTATTAGGGGTATGTTTCAAACAAAATTCCGAGGGTTTTTTGATAATTTGAAAAACCATCTAATTTTTTATACTATTCAATACATCATTTGAATAAATGCTGATAGAAATGTTTACGAGATATAAAAAACTTTTTTAATACTCTATAACTACTTCGTTTCTATACAGGAGTCACATGAACTCTTTGTACACCATCAATCCCATTATATCTAAGTAAAAGTACATTTTTAACTTGAATTTATAGTCTTTACATTATAGTTTCTCATGTATCAGGGCTTAACAGCAGGATCCCACAATTATTAGTTAGGAACATCCAACATAAAAATAGAGACCACCACATTTATGGACTCTAAAGTCTAATAAAATTTTAAAAATCATTCAATTTTTCCAACTAATAATATAACTACTATATATTGTTTCATTCTTAAATGAATTAAGGATGATGGGGATGAAAATCATATGACTTTACCTTATACTACCCTAGAAAAAAATTTCCACTTTAGTCTAATTATATTCCTGGTTTGGTCATTGATTCATGACTCTAATATATATCAATAAAATATCAATGAAATTTTGGTTCATTGGTGGATTAACCCTTGGGAAAGTATCTCATACATCCTAGAAAATATTGGGGAGGGTTTTATTTGGTGTATAATACAAGATAAAATCAAATAAAAATAAAAAACTATTCAATGTGGTACAAAAACATCACATGAAACAATAAACAAGTAATTATTTAATAAGGAAAGAATTAAAAACTATAAAAATTGGAATGAAACATAAAAAACAAATTTTTTATGGCGTTCATCTAATTTTTGCAGTCGACAAAACATACCACTTTAAAATAAACAACATGCTGTGAATGATCGGTACAATAAAATAAAACCATAAATATCTAAATACCCATGGGAACACAAGTTTTGATACTAAATGCGTACTCATAATACCCCTTCTTACCCAAATCTAAATTACTGAAAAATTTGTATCCTTTCTACGTTAAATTAACTATATAACATAAATCAAAACAAGGATTTTATAAAATTATTTAATAAACTAATATGGTATACACAACCTTTTATCTAAGGTATCCAATGGTAAGGAACCAATTGAATTATTGATCCCCATAAGATGGAAAAAGGTTCCCATTAATCAAGAAATATACCTTTTTAAATGTTTTTTCTAAATAAGCCATGCTAACATCAAGAAGACTCAAATTGGGAGCCTATAAAGAACTAGTCAAAAAATTTATATATAATATAATTAGATAAATAAAATTGTATCAATAATCATAAACCAAGCATATTAATATTTAAAAAATAAAAATAAATCGATATAACCAATATAGTAAAATGATCATCTATGTATAATCAAATTTAAAGAATAAGTATACAAAAGGTTGAAACATGGTGGGAATATGAAATCGTATTATATGAGTATAGGTTTATAAAAATTCAAAAAATAACCCAATAATATTACCACCTATCTCTATGTGACATGAGGTAAAATCATCCCATCATTTGACCACAACTATACCAATCACATAATCCTTGAATATCCACCAATTCCATGTTGTTCAATGCCTTTACCTATATTAGTTAACCCATGTTCAATATAAATAAATTGTGTTTTTATAGAATGTGATCATAGGTGGACATTTATAATCTCACCAAGTGATATATGAGAAATTTATGAATGAATGTAAAATCCAATCAAACTAGTTTCACGAGATATAACCTTTGGTTACTAAGTTCTAATAATACTAATATTTCCATACATTATTTCATTGGAATAATATTAGGTTTTTGAGAATTAATTAAACACATATAATGAGATATGGTGACTATGTATGTATAACATCATAACTAGTGACATAATCAAAGGATAAAGAGGTATTTTTAAATTCCTAGTAGGTAATTTTCCTAATATTAATGACCAAGTACCTAATACTATCATTAATCATATATGTTATCAAAATATTAAAACATTTATATCCTAGAATATTTCTATTCAATGATGAATTTTATGAAACATGTCAAATACATCATCAATTTCATATATTAAATATGTTTACAACATCCATTTATCTTCTTATATCATAGGATATATATTAGAATGAATATATATTATGAAAATACATCTTAAATAATGTAATATAATACATTAAATTCATTTAATACACATTTTTTAAATAATAATGTCAATATGGTTCCTTAAACAAAATTGAGTCAAGAAAACACCGAACATAAAATGATTAATCTATTAGAAAAAAGTTGTGTTGCACTATGGAATAAAAATAAAATCCTAAATATCAAAACACCATTAAAAAAATATAATGAATTTTTTTTGAAACATTGTTCATAGTGTAAAGGAAACTAAAATAATATAAGAGAAAATATATATGAGGATGTGACAAGTCTGTTCATTTTTTATTCCAGGTAAAATCCAAAAAATCCCATGGTAGAAGGAAAAGGAATAAGGGGAGGAGATTATAGTGACCTGATCTAATCATACATGGATATTAAATCATTTAATATAAATATTAAATACATAAATGAAATAAATTTAATAAGACCATAATAGTTTAGTGCCTCTAGAAATATGGAATGATAATATACTAACATTGTGAATGATCTCCATTGTCACCCAAAATATCCTTTTTTTATACTCTGACTCAAAACATTTATTTATAAAATAGGGAAATTTAAACATAAGAAAGGGTGAGTTTAGATTCTCAATAAGGGTATATAAATTATATATGTAAGCATAAATAGAATAAAAGGGTATGGGAACATGAGAATAACATTTGAAAACCATACCATGTATATCAATGTTCATAAGCATGAGTCACTGAATATTGATTTATAGTTTATAATACATGAATCATTAGAAAATAATAGAAAAGGAGCCATGAGAGAATAAAATGTTCATAATACATGGAATTTTTGGATTACATATGAGATTATATCATTGAGAACATGTGTAAATAGAAATAGGTTCACTCATTAAGTTAATGAAATGGAATTATGACTTCACATAAAAATATGGGCATGCAACCAGGTCCACTCATAGCATTTTGATCATGTAATAGGGTTCAAACATAACACAGTGAAAATGTATTCCATCCATGCATAACATTGTGAAACTATAACAAGGTTCATGCATAGGTAGCTACAACTCCTAGTTTGGACGCACCACCATCCCTAATGGCTGCCCTATATAATTTTAATAAGTTCACACTTGATTACAACCATCTCTATCTCATGTAATATAAATCATTACCAAATACATTAAAGGGATATATGGGTATCAACTACTAGATAATGAAATCAAACATATTTTTCCACAATATCATAAACATTAATCAAATCATAACCCATGAAATAAAATGGTTATTATGAAAACATCATCAAATTATAACATATGGAAAATATATAGGTTTCATAATCATTTAATCATAGAATAAACTATGAAAATAACCATGTTTCATAATCATTTTTTTCATGGTATAAACCTTGGAATGGAAACAGGTAACATAAAAAACACGTCATAAAAAATATAAACCATTCATAGATAGAATAATAATTGTATACATGGATCATACCCCTAGTAAAGCGTATGTAATATTAATGGACAAAATTTTATTTATAAAATGAGTTTAATAAATCATTTAAAACATTTATTGAATAAATAACCCTTATAAATTGAAAAATGAATTCTAAAGCATAAATCACTTGTAAAACCCATTTCCCTTTAAATAACCTTGTTAAAATATAATGGAATGATCTGAGAACCATTTTATACACTTCTTAAATATATAAACATTTATAATTCATTTTCCTTGAAAAAAATAATTCAAACTTATAAAGGAATATTTAAAACCCTTTTAAAAACTTTTAAAAAAATAAAACCCCTTGTAAATAGTTTTCCATGAGAATGATATTCAATGGACACTTGAAAAAATTTGGAATCATATTTATAAAACATAGTTTTGGAAAAAAAAATCTCATGCTTAAGAGAAAAATAAAGTTATTTTTTTAAAACATTTTATTAATTATCATAGTTACAAAATAGTGGAAAAATAGAACCATTATATAAAGATATAATTAATAACTAGAGGAAAATAAAATTCATGATTATTCTTACTATGGTGATAATGAAATTTCATCATTTGATAATGTATGTCTTTACACTGTTTCCATGTATTTCTCCCCTTCGACGTTTTTTATAAATAAATTTATGGGGCTTGTCCCCTTATGTTTAAAAAAAATATAAGTTTATTATAAATATATTAAATAACCATATTCATATATATTATGAAATATATTATTTTATTATATCCTTTTTTACCATTTTATTAACAATTCAATGTTAATGATTTGTTTCTCGTAGTAACTACACTGTGTTTCATACCTGATTTGACCAGATATTCATGGCACACTTACTTAGATCAGGATTTAATAAAATAAAGATTTTAGACCTTGATATAAATATAATATATAATTTTTTATAAATGTATTTACTGTAATACATAAAATTTAATGATAGGAAATGAAATGCACCGTTCATGGCGATGCAAGGTCATACATATGCATAAACATAGTTTCCATTTTATTGTATTTTTGAATGAAATAAAATTAAATGATATATATATATTATAATTATAGTAGAATTTTTAGTTCATATATATAATATTTCTTTTCAAAACATTCCATAATATATTCCATGTTCATTACAATATAATCACATCGGTTCGTAAGGCGGTAATCCACTGTACACACAAACGATGTTATCATATTCCCAAAAAATGGTAAGCATGATGTTATGTATTATATATTAATTATTTAGGCATAATATAATCATAAGTTAAATATATATCATATATAATTATTATTTCCATCATTATTCACAACTGTGAAAGGTGGAAATGGAAAAACCATTGACATTTGTACACCAGGTGGTAATCCACTGTACACCGAAACAATGATTTCATAACCCATTTGATGGATGTGTGTGTTTTTTTATCCATAGAATTTTAATAAAAAAATATTAGTATATATAAGATATTTTTTCATTATATAATCATGATAAAAAATAATTAGAGGGGTTTGAGGAGGAAATAACCAAAATTTTTATTGATGAACATCACATAATTATTCAGGTATCTCTTTCTAGTTAACACCAAAGGCCTTCCTTGGAAGGAATTATAACTAGTGTAATTATTATAGGATTAGGGGATGTATGTTTAGATATGATAGTTCTAAGTTTTGGTTGTGCCCAATTTCTGGAGTGGTGGGAGTGACTGCCCCATTATAGCTGAGGATGAGTGGAATTCTTGGAAATACTCATAAGTATTTACTATTAAGAGGTATCCCTTAACTCATGTAGAGAAAAAATTGATTAAAAATAGAGTTGATGGTTTATTTAGTTGATAAAAACGTCCAAAACACAAATATAAATTCATTTTTAATGTTTTCCTTAACTTATAGGTTTCTATATTTTTACTATTTTAGTTATTTTTAATGTTACTAAATTTATAACCTAGTTAAATTATCCAATGATACTAAATTATAGTGACAAATATTATAAAATTTAGACCCACTGATTCTAAAATGTGATATATAATATATATTACAAAAATATAATATGTGTTGGAAATTAATTTTATTAGAATAGAAAGTTACTTGAGAAAACAAAGGTGCTGATGGGGAAAGACTTGACTGGTTTGAGTTTATGCCTCTGGACTTAATCCCCATTTTTCAAAAGGATAAATGTAATTTTCCATATTTTTGATTAGTTTGACTATTTGTTTTTTTCAATAAAGGGGAACTATTTTCTGGCAGGTTCTCATCTTATGGTCAAAAACCTGAAAAAACACGTCTTTAACCATAACTCTACTAACAATTTTTTTACTATTTATGGTTAATATTTTCATTATGAAAGATATTGTTTTTTTCAATTAATGGACCCTATTTTAAATTAATTATCATTTAATATTAATTTTTCATACAATAGTTTTTTATTAATTTTTTACCATTTACTAAAATATCACTTATTATAAAATAACATTTATATCAATTTTCATATTAATTAATTAATTTAAAATTTAAAATATCATGAAAATAGTGGAATTTGAATATATTAAGTTCACACCTGTGTAAAAATAATATTCATCATCAAAATCAATTGATGGTAATTATTCATTCAATTTACTTCACTTTTAAAATTTTAAGGATCATTTATATTAGTTATTTATTAATTAAATAATTCATACACGGGGTTTCATAATCATTTAAAATAATTATTTAATATATTAAATATTAAAATAAATTATCATGAAAACATAAAATCATTTTCCTTTAAGAATAATATTTATTAAAAAAATATATGATGTTTTTTCTTATCCCAAAGCATTATAAGTATTTATGGAATGGAATTTACATAATATTATATTTTTTATTTACATAACATATTATATAGAAAAAATTCATGGAATGATATCCAAATATCTCATATAAATATAGAATATGATGTTTAGGGTCAATATATGTCTAGAAAATATGTTTTTTACATTTGGTAGGTAATTTTACACCTTATATTCTATGTTTAACCATAATATAAACTTATTTTTACTATATTCATTTAATTAATTTTAATTCTTCCCACTAATCACATTGTTAAAAAGTTTTGTCCTCTATATAAGAAATTATAAATTATTTATATTATAAATATGGAATCTATTTTAACATGTTGAATTCACATATCTAGTATAAATTAATTTTAAATTAATCCAGTTGTTTTGATGTGAAATAGAATTTTTAAATAAAAAAAGATGAAAAGGATACAAAGTTTTTATATTAAATTTAAATATTAAATTGATTCAAATTACCTTAATTGGATTAATATATTTATAATTTAATTATTATGACTTTCAAATAAATTAAAAATATAGTTTATCATTATAAATTATTTAAATGAAAAGACAGTTTTCAATTAAAATTATGTATTTTTTAGTATTTATGAAAAACGATTATCAGAAAAATACCACAAATTCACCATAATATAATGTTCATATTATTCATTCATTTTATATTTAAAAATAAATTTTATATAAGTGGTAAAAATTAATTTTAAATAATGTGTACAAAGAACTATTAAACCATCCTTTAGAAAATATACTCTTTTCAGAAAAATATTCTATTTACATTAGCGATTATTATTTTATTTCTAATACATTGACTACTAATAAACATGTGAAAAATATATATTTTCATATCTTATTTATTCATATTCAATAATTATATTAAAACATCTAGGTGATTATTGTGATATTAAATAATAATATTAATATAATATTGTAGTTCAGAAAAAATCAATTTTTCTTGTAAAATGAGGCATGGAAGGAACCTGGTATTGTGTGTAATATAAGAAAAAACATAGTCTAACATGTATTAAAAGATATTTACATTATTTCATATAGTACATGAAAATCTTTTTACTATGTATAAATCAATCTTATTAAAAAATATAGTGTAGCGTGCAACACAATCCATTATTGAATATAGTATAGCATGAAACACAATCCATCAAAGAATATTAATTTATTCTAAAAATAATAATTCGTAAAAACTCCATGTGTTACATTATATACCCCATAAAATTAATTTCTACCTTGAAATTTACCTGGGTCATCAATTTTCTAAAACATTAATTTTCCTTTCATGGAAAAACACATCATGAAAATGAATAATAAAACATCTTATAAAAAGGGAATATTAGAAACATAATAGTTACATAGAGTAAATAATAATAAGGATTCCACATAGGAGAACATAGGAAGATAGTGAAAAAATTGGACATATAAGATAAAAAAATCCCAAATATTGATGAAGAGTGATATCGAACCAGGTCATGAGAATGTTAATGACCAAAAATCCATAAAAAAGAGTCTTGAAAAAATCCATTTATGTCATAAAAAATAATGACATGAAGAGAAAATTTAATTTCAAGTCCCTTTTTATTAAGTTAAATAATATTAATGAGAAGACATAATTACTTGATTTCATTCTATTTCATAATAATAATCTCACCCTTGGTTTTTTCCTTGTTCAATTTAAACTTCATCTATTACTCTAAGAAATGATGGATGATTTTTCCCTAAAAAAATAGATCAGGATATCCATAAATAAAAAGATAAGGAATTATATATATGTTTGTTTATCATCACATAGAAATATTAATAACAAGTTATTAATAAGACATCATATGGTGAAATAATACTTTAATATATGAATCATCATTTAATGTTCATCATAAACCATTCCATAAATTGTTATCCTTAAGACCCTTTGATAATATTAAAATAAAAAACATGAGAAAAAAGGTGACTTCATTTCTCAAAATATAATTAACATAAATCTCCCATATTTCATAATGTATCTCTTGATTTTAACATACCAAACATGTGAATAATATCATCATGTATTCTCTTAAAACATGGTAATAACCTGAATTACCATAGAACCTCAATGAAAATTAATAATTATTACTCATTTCTTGAATAAAAAAACAAATTAATGAATACATTCCTCATATAAACTAATTTATAAACTCCATAAATGATAACATAAACTAATTTGTCAAAAAATCATTTATCACTTTTAGGTAATCTATACTATCAATTTTATTTTATCAAAATCAATCATCTTTCTTCAAAACTATATGCCATTTCTTTAGTAACTAGAACATATTAAGGGGTACCATCCCATAATAAATATATAAAATTGTCTATAAATCACGTTTCTCATCCATCAACATAATTCAATATGTTCATTCAAATCCATAATTAAATTATATACTTTACATTTCTTATATATTTCAAATAAATAATTCATTAATATGAATTCATAAATACTTAAATCATTTAACTTCCTTCACAAACCATTAAATAGGTTCCATAATCTTATTACATAATACCCATTTTCTAAAATATGAAATATGAACCATGTTTTAACCTTAATTAAACTCAATTTTATCATTATTATAGGCAACACTATTACAAAAACCCATACATTTCATTTTTCATTTGTGGCCTCTTTATCATCATGAAAAAACCATTACTCATACAACCTTTATATTTTTCATCATGAACTTTCCCCCTAAGATATTTATTTGAATAATTACCATACTTTTCTTATATAATGAATTAAATTGTTTATAGTAACATAGGATGGCCAAAATTCCCTTCCCTGGAATTAACTATTTTTTTATTTTACTCAGAAATTACATATTCAATGGTCTTCATCACCAAATCTAAGACATATTGTCCTTAAATTTAGATATTCTCTTATGTTATTATTCCCATAGTATTGAAATATAGAAAACTAAATCATCATTATACCAGGGTTACCATCACCCGATCACATGGATATCTATTTACTTATCTTCTTTGGCAAGTTTGAGAGTTGGTTAAGGTATAGTTTTTTAATAATGTCATACAAAAATGGATTAGGAAAAATCACAATTTTTTTTAATTTACACATAATCCTATTTTCCTTGTTATCATAAAATTGTATATCACATTAAATGTTCACCAGGTTTCTTCTAATTCCAATCATTTTCTAATAACAATGTTTTTGAAAAAATAATCATCATGGAAAACCAAATATATGTGAAAAAATATTATATGAATTCTAAATCAAAACACATCCTTTGTAATAAATGAAACATCAGGTTTATCCTAGGTATTTAATAGACTCTCACCTAATAGTCTCTCACCTATTTAAATAATTCTTTATGATTCATAAAATTTATTTAATTTTCCAAATAATATCCTATAACAGGGTTAAACTAGGTGTTCACCAAGGCACAATGGCATGCAACATTTCCTGATCAAGTTTATCTTAATACAGTGTTTTCAGGGTTATTACCCCAATTTACATCTATAACCAAGTCTCATCCACATATAATGTCTAATTAAGGATGTGTTTCTTGGAAACTACTCTCTTTAACCTATACAAAAATTCTAATACATTTTCTTATATATTAAAAATCCTTATTCTTATCCATAGTGGAATCCCTATGCATAACATGAGAAATATCCATAGGTATATCACTAACATTTTCTCATCCTAGTTTCCAATGGTTGACTAAAACATTCACATGATACCAAATATAAATTACCAAACTAATCAACATGGATATGAAATCATTTTAGATGAATATTAAATACCTTACATAAAAAAATGACTGAATACCATAGAATTTTTGTTCCATGGAAACATGGAAACATAGTATTAAAACTTATTGAAGGAAATTCAATTTATCCAATAAAGATCTCCCCTTTATTACTCCTATATAAATCCTTTCTTCACAACATTGTGAAATGAAACATAAGAAAGGGTGTGATATGATGTTTAGTAAGCATAAATAAATTAGAGAAGTAGGAATAAAATTTACATAAGTGTATGAGAACATGAGAAAAACATTTGAAAACCATACCCACCATATCAAAGATCATAATCATGAGTCATTTAATAATTATTGGCAGTTTATAAGACAATGATTTATAAATAAATAATAGAACATGAGCCATGAAAAAATAATTTTTTCATAATACATGATTTTTTTTAATTATAATCATCTTATATCATTATTAAAATGAATACATAGATACATGTTCACTCATTATGTTTAGTACATGAAATAAGGTTCTCCGTTAAACATATGGACATGCATTTAGGTCCACACATATCTTGGTGATCCTGTAATCAAATTCATGCATACATTGTGAATGTGTATTTTAGTTCAAACCTAACATTGTGAACATATAATTAGGTCCACCAATATGTGAATAAACCTCCTAGTTGGGATACATCACCATACCTAGTTGAATCCCTATCATAATGTACTGGGTTTACACTTCGTTCCAGCCATGTCTATCTCATGAAATATAAATCTTTCCCAATTTATTAGAGGTTAATATAGGTCCCACCCATCTCCTAATGAAATCATATATCTATTTGAAATTATATGATTAAAATTCATCATATAATAACCCATGAAATGTAATGGGTATCATACAAATTTCACCATATCAAAACCTATTGAAAAGAGATATGTTTCATAAATATTTTAACATCGAATAACCCATGAAAAAAGTAGGTTTCATAAGAATTCTTCCATTGTATAACCTATGTAAGGGAAATGGGATTAAAAAAAATTCCAACAGAATCATAAAATATTAAATGAAATAATAATAATTCTATAATTGGATCATATCACCTGTATGGAATAATTAACATCAATAGATTAAATCATAGATAGAAAATTATTTTGATCGATCATTTAAAATAGTTCCCAAGGAAAATCTCTTACTAATTCTCTAAAACACATTTTAAAACATAATATAGTTTGTAAAAATATTTCATCGAAAATAACCATGTAAACTAATAAAGGAATATTTTAAAACCATTTAATACACCTTTAAAATATAAAATACATTATAAATCAATTTATATGAAAATAACATTTGAAACATCTAAAATATTTTTTGAAAACCAATTAAATTAATTTTTAAATAAATAATGTTTTAATTTTTTTTCCATAAAAATTAGCATCAAAGTTTATTTAAAAATATTTTTTGAAAATATTTTTAGAAAACATGATTTTGGATGAAAATATATTTCTGACCAAATAGATAAATAAATTCATATTTTTTTAAATTCATTTTCTAAATTATCTTTTATACCAAAGAGTGGAAATATTTTATGATTACATTAATAAATCATCAATAACCAAGGGATAATAAAATTCATGATAATTAATGAGAGGTAGATCATTATAGTTAAATATTGGATACATTATCATAATTAATTCCAACAATTGATGAGATTGTGACATAACATAGTTACCACATTAGTAACATTCAGTCATAACACCCATGAAGGTGTAATATAATATGGAACTTAAAATATCATGAGAATAAATAAATTCATGATATTTCATGTCCTATTGGCTTTATATAATCCTCATGAATGAATATAGGCTCACAACATAACATGTGTCTCAATGAAGGAAAATTAAGACAAAAAACCAATACTAATTTCTTAACCTTTGAACTATAAATCCCATGAAAGAGAGACCAAGAAAAGGAAATTAAAAAAAAAATAACATTTAGGATATTCAAAATAGAAATAAATTCATGGGAATTATATTCACCATATATATTAGATTTGTGGTGAATATATCATGTGTCTCAAAGAAAATAAATGTGAGACATGAATCATTTAACTTATGTATTGACTAACATTATACATGTTTAAAACTCATGTATAATAAATATAAGTACATTATACATATATTAACGAACCATATTCATATATATTATATCATATTTGAATTTATTGTGACCTTTAATTACTTTTTTATTAACAATTCCTTGTTATATAAGTGTTTCAGGTAATGGTCGCTTTGTTTTTCATACATATTTAGACTTTTTATTCATGGTAATATAATACATACCATGATTTAGTAGTATATATAATATAATCCATGATATAAATATTGTATAATCAATATATTTTTATTTATAGTAATAAATATAATTTTGTGATAGGAAATGAAATGCACACTTTGTGAAGGCGGTAGGTCATACGTACACATCAACACTATTTCCATGTTCTTATAATTTTTAAAAAAGAAAATTAAATTATATATATATATTATCATTCAAGTAGAATTTTTATTTCATATATATCATATATTTCTATTTAAAATATCTATAATACATTCCATTTAAATCCTGAAGGAATAACATTGCTTCACAATGTGTTAGTCCTCTTTACAGATGAACGACATTATCATATTCCCAAAAATGAGAAACATGAAGGTATTTGTTATGTAATAATTATAGATAAATAATGAATTATTAAATATCATATATATCATATTAAAATAGTAATTAAAATATTATTCCCAACCTTTAAAGGTGGTAGTGGAAATACGAATGACATTGGTTTGTAAAGTGGTAGTCCATCGTATACACAAATGATGATTTCATAACCCATTTTATGGTAGTGTGTGACTTTTTAGGTTATACCATTAACATAACAACATATCAGTATATATAATATAATATTTTTATTTAATAATCATGATATAAAAACAATTAAATGGGTTTGATAAGTAAATAAAATAAAAAAATTCATTGATGAACATTACATCTTCTTCAGGTACCTCCAATTGATTATCAACAAAGGATTTCCATGTTTGGATGTATTATTTAATTAAGGCTAATAGGATGAGGGGGAGTGGTTTTCAAGTGATTTTCGGAGGTTTTGGTTGATTAAAATGGCTCTAGAGGTGTTAATAATGGGGAGAGTGAGTTCCATTTTATAATTGAGGTGGAGTGGAATTATTATAAATAATAAAAAGTGTTTTCAATTGGGTGGTAACCCTTACCTCATGTAGCTCAAAAATTTAATAATATTTGATGGGTGGGTTTATTTGGCCGATACAAACCTCCAAATCACAAAATAAGAAATGCATTTCTATAATGTTTATAACATCTAAGGTTCACTATTTTTTTCTATGATTGTTTTTATTAAGGTAATTAATATTCTAACCTATGTAATTTATTCATTATGAATGAAATAAAGTGATAATTATTATAAAATTTATATAAAATTATTATAAAATTTTATATCAACTTTATAAAATAAAAATCTGATTTTTCATGTACATTAATTTTAATAGATGCACAAGTAACTTATAAAACACTTCTTCAACCCTAACTACACTAACAAAGTTTTTACTATTTAATGGTCAATAAATTCAACATAAAAGATAAATTTTTCCATTAATGGACCATATTTTAAATTTATTAACATTTTGTTGTAAATTGTAAGAATATATGATTTTTAATAATTTTAAATCATTTAATAAAATTTCATTGATTATAAAAACACATTAATATATTTTTTACATTATTAAATTAATTTGAAATTGAAAATATGAATACAATAATGGAATTTTAATAAATTAATTTCACATTTGTTTAATATTATACAATCATCTAATAAATTTTTGGAATATAACAATTCATTAAATTTAATTCACTTTTAATATTTTTAGTATTAATTATTTTAGTTAATTATTAACTAAAAAATTCCTACATTGGCGTTTCATAAGAATTTAATGCCATTAATTAATAATTAAAAAATTAAAATAAATTATAATGATAAAAACTCATTTAATTTTATAACTATTATTTATAACTAAACATATGATTTTTCCCTATCCCAAATCATAATAAATATTAATGGAAATAAATGTTCATTTTTTGTATTTTTCATTACATAAATTATTATATGGTCACATTCATCAAATAGTATCCCACTGAATCATAAAAATATATAATAAGAAGTTAATGGTGGAATTATTTCTATAAAAAAGGTTTTTTATAATTTGGTAGGTCATTTTACAAATTATATTCTAATTTTAACCACCAAGTAAAAGTTTTTATCCCTTAATCACTATAATTATTTAAACCTTTTCACTAAAAAATTTAGAAATAAATTAATTTACCCTTATTAGATAAAATAATTTAAGCATAATTTAAATATTTAATACATTTTTTACCAATTAAATTCATTGAATAGGATGAACTTAATTTAAAATTAATCTCACATACGTTACAAGAATAACTGATTTTAAAGGGAAAATGATTAAATGATTGCAACATTTTTATATTCATGTTAAATATTAAATCATTTAAAATTAATTATATTGGATTAATAGATGTATAATTTATTTATTTGAACTTTAAAACAAATTTTAAATATACTTTAAAACTATAAATTATTTAATCATATTGGAAATTTTTATTAAAAATTCATCATTTTTCATTATTCATTAAAAGTGTAACTGTTAAGAAAATACCCAAAAAAGAAAACAAATATAATTTTTAAATCTCTATTTATTTTTTTATTTTATAATATAAATTTTATAAAATTTTTCAAAAGTAATTTAATATTATGTGCACCCATAACGTTTAAACTGCCTTTTAGAAAAGATATTGTATTTAAGAAAATATTTCATTTAATTTTTTATGATTATTATTTTATTTCTATTCAATAGATAACTAATAAACACGTGAAAAATATTTATTCTCATAAGTTAGTTAATAATATTCATTTTCATTATTCTATTATCTAGTAAATAACTATTATATTAAAAAATATTATTAATAGTATATTGTATCTCAATAAAACTTGATCTTTCATTTAACACAATAAATTTATGGAACTTAGTATTGTGTGTAATATAAGATATAAAAAATGTTTAATATATTGAAATATAATCTCAATGTTTTATTGTAGTGGAATTTTAACTTGGTTTGGCATATAAATTATTTTTAACTTATTGTAACATGCAACAAAATCTATCGAAGAATTTAAATTTATTAAAAAAAAATTCATTAAAACACAAGGTGATACAAAGATTGATGGACCCTTTGATATTAGCTGGTTCTCTCCCATGAAATGACTATAAAAATTTAAAAATAATTTATAATATTTAATTTTTACCACTTAATTTAAAATTTGGATAATATGATCAAAAAAGGACATATTCTGACCACCCCTATCACATTGTGACACTATTTATATTAAAGCGTGGACTAAATTGTGACTTATGTACCAAGGGTCAGATCATAACTTTGCCTTTTCCTTCTGGGTGTGAATACCCCAAACATATATCTCTTAATGAAATAGGGTTTTCTAACAAAATACCAACCGTATTTTGGTACACACCCATCACAACATGAGAGTTCATTGATGATCGTTTCTATGCTTGGAGTTCAGTCATGGCATGGAAGTCTCTAGTAATGGCTAGAATAATTTGACAAGGAATGACCATCCATGGTAATTTTGTGGATATAATCCTTTAAACATAATAATTAATACTTATTATTATTCAAAACATGAATATCCTTGGTAACAAAATGACTCATAAATAGCATCAACCAAGAAGAGGACTATTAAGACTTCACATAGTGATGTTCATCACACAATACCTCACCACATCTCACAACACCATGTTCCACCTATTGGATAGTTTAGTGTTTTAAAAAATGTATAAAATTATCCCCATGTAATGAAGAATAAATAAAAATTAATAAAAAATAAATAATTGATTTTTATATATGATGATAACATAGAGGGTGTTACATTTTCTGTTTCTATTAAAATAATGATGCAACTGGTTGATAATTCATGGATTCATAAAATATATTTCAGTATATTCTCATGGACCCATATTAAATATGTGTATAGTTATTTCATTTCCCATATTTTTTAATAAAAATTGTTAATTAAGAAATAGTTTTTATGAATAATATGTGATACCTCAAATGGTATAAGATTCATGAAATACTATAATATATAATAATATAAACACATAAAATACCAAATATTATATGGATAAATTAATATATTTTTTTAAATATGACCATTTATGGAAATAATATTTATCTTCAATCAAAATTAATTTTTTTAATGACATGATATTTTGAAAATAATATAGTATCTGAGAGGAATTTCTGATTTTTTTAAACCATAGAGAGGGTCACAGTTATTAAATAATAAAATATAATAATCAATGTTTAGAGTGAAATTAACATTATATTACAATATAGTTTAATATATGCTGGTAAGCATTTAATTAAATGAGTTATATTTATTAATAAAATAATTTAACTAAAAGGATCTGCAAAAATAATTTAAACAATGACGACGATGACATAATTTTGAAGAGTTATAAGAAGAAAACATAAATTATTTTGAAACACTTTTAATGGATTTTCCCATTAGTAATATGATTCTATAGTCTCACCCTTACTCAAATTTTATATCTACATATACATTACTCATCAAGGAGTTTAGTGGGAGAGTTTTATCAAATTGTTTCATAATGATGTTGATGGGAATACATATCCATTTAATGCGTTTAAAAAATCCCTAAAATTTTAGAAAATAGATGGATAATATGATAGTCACCCATATTTTATATGTTATACATTCACATATGTATTTTTTTAATTCATAAATGGTTTTAATAATATAAAATTCATAACATTAAATAAGAATAAATCTTCACATTATCGTTTATTCACATAGGATAAATATAATGTGATGAAAAATGATTATTAGCCTCTACATGTATTAATTTTATATTTAAAATTATGGTAAAAGTGAGTATGGTTATTTTATTTAGATATATAATTTTTTTATGATGCAAAAAATTTATTTTTTGCAATGAATTTTTAATTTTGTAGAAAACACAAAGCGTCACACACTATTTAATTTGCATATTAAGGGTCCTTAATAAATATATGGATTCCATAATTACTGGTTTTACTAATATATATAGAATTACAACCTTCACACATTAATATCATTATTAAACAATACATACAATTATCTAATTTGGAATTTGTTAGGTATTTTTCATATAATGTATTAAATTAGAGTCTATCTAATATGGGATTTATCCTCTTATATAATCAGTATGATATCTATGTATTTATTCAAGATTGACATATTAATATTATATTTGTAACTACATGTGTAATTTAATGTTATTATTTACTCATGTGTGGTTCTTATGCTGTGCTCATCTATAAAGGTGAACGACATGTGATATATTCATTGACCAAGAATATCAATAATCATATAGTTGATAATGTATGAAGTGTATATAGTGGATTTAAATAAAAAATAATGAATGGTTACTCAATGTGTTATAAAAATTTATCATATAAAAAATCATTACTTCATATGATGAAACTAGTGGATATCTTTACAGAGGTATATGTGTTTTATGGAGATCATTATGAATACCTTTATAGATTTATAATCTCTAATTACTTTCTACGGGTACATATTTTTTATATTAAGGAGTTTCAAAATATATATTCATTTCAATAAAAAAATGGTATATGGGGTCCCATATTGTGGTTGAATAATGGGGGTTGAGTTTCAACATGGACATCTATACTAAAGGTTTTTTAGCGTTTATCAAAAAGGATTTCTGGATGGTTGTTCCCATGTTATTTCATAAGATTTAATACAAAATTGTATTGATGATGTATTCAAAATAGTGATTTATATGATATCTAAATATCATTTTATATTATAATTCATAGGTTATTCTATATGAAACAATAAGGTTAATAAGAACTAAGTCTATTATACTCTTGATCAATTTAATGATCAGATGAGTTATTCCCCAAATACTTATACAACAGTGTATGATATTAGAATATCATATGGGGAAATATGCATGATTCCAAATAATATTATTTTATATTATAGATATATTTTTAATTATAGATACTTGGGATATGTCAAATAATATTACTTGGGTTTCACCTTAAACATCATGAAGAAATTGATTTATAAAATTTATAATTTGACTAGATCATCCATGAAATCTATTAATTATGTTCATTTTATAAGACGAAACATAGGGAGGGATGATGTTTGAAATTTAAAATGAGGTTATGTATATTTCCATAGACTTGTATGTTTCATTACATATGAGTTAAAGGAATCATACTCGAGTAATGTCATATGGGATTATTAAATAGGATAAACCCCTAAAGATGTGTTTTTCTATAATTATAGTGTAGTTTATAAAATGTTTCTATCCCCACCACCTTTACCTAATAAATATACTATCATATCAAGTGTGAAAGGATAAACATACACATGTGATATGTGATTTAAAAAACCCAAGGATACTATATAGAGGAGGTAATCTATTAAGTTCCCTTGGAAAGGAAAATCAATAAAATTAATCAAATATAGTCATAGAGGATTATTTTGTGTAATAGAAATCAGATATTTGTGATTATTATAAGAATTTATTTAGTTATATATCCTGGTTGATATCAAGTTTCAATGTTTCTGGAGGTTTTCACTAGGTTTATTAAGTGACAATATTTCTTAAGAAGCCCTTCAGTTACATTCATCATGAGTTCAAAAATCATGAATTGTATTATTTTTTCACAATATAATACTATATTCATAAATTATCTACCCCTATAGAAACTAAAAAAATGTTTTTATTAAGGGGATAAATATAATTCATTAAGTGTGGGATTGATCTATGCTAAATTATTACGATTTTCCTTGTTATGTCTAGTATAAGGTTATAAATACAACTTTGATACTATTACTAATGTTTTAATTATACTTATTTTAAATATAAGTTTATAAATTATATAATGGATATAAAGTATAATAAATTATATATAAATTATTTTTTCTCAATAAAAAAGTTCTATCATCCTTCCACAAATTATTAAGTGTTTTTAATAAAAGCACCAAATGTGTGTAGGAATTATTTTATATAATACATGATGATAGTAATACATAATAGGAAAAAGTCAATGTAGTAATCCTCATGGTTTGTATATCAACCTTGAAATATCAATAAATCCTATTGAACCATTGATAATACCACTGATTTGCTTCAAATTTTCTTTGGAGGTGAAAAAATATTGCAAACTATGATAAATATATTAAAATAACAACAAATTTATGACTAATAACCTCTAAGAAACTAAAATATCAACCATTATATTTTTTTAGTGACCATTATAAGGGACCAAAAACTAAACATTTATTGAGAAATTATATAAACCATCATGATTTCATGTCATAAAATAAAACTAAAAACATTGAAATTATAATTTTTAATGAAATCATTATGATATCCATGAATGTTGGTATCAACTAGTTTTAAATAAACAAAATTTGAAATCTAGTTAAAAAAATAATCAAAAAATATATATTTATACAAAGTAAATGATTTGGAATAAATTATATAGGTTTTGTATGTTTTTCAAAATAAATAAAAGAAAGTTTCTAAGGGTTTATTCCAGAGGAAAGAATTGATTGTGATGAATAATTTTTAATAATTATTAGATATTAAATATATTATAATAAATATTGATTGTAAAATATATTTTAATTTTAATATTTATTATATAAATGTTATGCCATAATTTTTAAATGAATCCATTCTTGGTGATCTATTTGTAGAATAACATCAATGAATTCAAAAACGTATTTTTACAAATAACGTATTTTGAACTATGTGATAAATTATATGGATTTTTGAATACTTATTATTATTCGTATGACTATTTGGAACTATATCATTTACTATATTTTTGTCAAAAAGTCCAGGATGATCCCACTATTGTAATAGAGCAAGGATTTATAGAATTTCCCTAAAAAAAATATATTTTAATTCTAAAATATTCTTCATTAGGAATTGGCTAATAGGATAAAAAAATAATGTTGTTACCTAAGCTATGTAGGTCATGTAAATTTATTTCATTGGTAAAATAATATTTCTATATTGGTTATAGGATAGAGGTATTTAAATCATATTACTATAAATAATATCATAATGTGAAATACATGTGATTAATCTTGTTAGAAATACATTGTTTCTAACATGATGAATATCAGTTTAGTAGCTGAATATAGTGACATTGATGAAAATTTGAATAGAAGAGAATGCAGTATGATAGTTCATTGATGAATCAATCTCAGAGTGAGTATGCATGAATGTTGTTGAAATTATTTTTTAAATTCAGTTGTATGTATATTTTATGATGCTTATATTGATGAATGGAATCAAAAATTTTATACATAATAATTATATAATTAATTTTAAAGGTAGTGGAATAACATGGAAATAATCAATTAAGGGTAATTAAATGATATATGCTATTTTGAAATCACTTTTATATATGTTGGAATTACATTAATAATTTCTAAGATTTATAAAATTCATTTTTATTTCATTAGAACATGTAAATGAGATGAATTAGATTGAAGAATATATATTTTTAGTAATTATATATTATAGAGGAATTTCAAAAAAAGTATCTCAACTATTACCATTCAAAGGAGAATGATCAGCCATATTCATTTATATCTATTAATGGGGGATCAAATATAGTAAATTTAAGCTCTTTTGGGTAAATATAATCATTTATATGTTAGTATAGGGGTTGGGATCCAAGGGTGGAGAAATGGTGGAGAACATCTATGTAGGGTGACATGGTATCATGTTGTTTTATATTGTAGTGGATACATGTGGGTTCAATAACCCCCTCTGCATCCCAATATCACACAGGGTAATAAAAGAGAGCATGTATGTATTGAAGTATAATATGAAAATCACCATATACTAAGAAATATTTTTGTTTTAATATTTTAATTCTCTATATATTAAATAATTACATCTCTATAACCATCCTTTCATACTATGGTTTTTATCTTGTAATTATATGTTGTTCATGTACCAATCGAGGGGAGGTTTACAATTGAGATCCTAACATTGTGAAGAACCTATGTATGCATCACACATGAACCATTATCGATCAAATGAAGATCAATACCATAATTAAAAATGAATAAGTTAAACTATTTATATATTTAATTTTTTAATATAACTATGCAGATCTAGTTCATAAAATGTTTTCATGGTAATTTAGAATACAGAATTCACTTCTTGAAGTTAGCACATGATGCCTGTCTAGGATTTTTTGTGCTTGAATCAAGCTTATGAACATGGAGTATATGATGTTACAAGAAGTATGTTATGTATTCATACAGTTATAAAAGAAAACACTATGGTCAAAACTAAGATTTTTTTTTTAATTTGAAGTGTGGAAATAGGTTCTATGTGAAGGATAGTTCACCAAGACAATTTAAGGATCTTATGTTTGTAATGGATTCATGGTATGATTTTTGGATCCATGAGTGACTAATATAATGCTATGATTTTTAAAATTAATAAGATAATCAATTTTTATTCAATCCAATATATTCACATTAACATTACTTTTATGTTCTTAATATTTTATAGGATATTAATGGATATATGGATATACTACTATTAACTCCAATAATTCCTACATTTTGGTAATAGTTCCCCGAGAAATATTTTATAATGAATGGTTTTATGTGAAAATATTTTCATGATGTGTAATCAGATGATTTTTATTATATGTGAAGTCTATATTAAGGATATCTTATGAGAGGGGTTCCTATTTGATGGATTATTTTTTTGAAATAAGATTTACAAAAGGTTCATGAAAAATATAATATTTTCATGAATGAAATCCTATATACTATTGAAGAATTTGTTTTTCTTACATTCTAACTATTAAGTGTAGATGAATGGAAAAAATGTTCTCAAATAAATATAATGATTTTTTTGAAATTTAATTATGATATAAAAGAGTAAAAAGGCATTGTTATGAAGAGAAAATCTAATAGGGAATGAAGGAGACTAAATGATGGAGTTTTTTGAAAATGGTTGGAGAATAAGAAACTTCTATGAATTTAGTGATTTATATATTTCTATCAGATCAATGAGGTTTTGGAAAACTGAAATAAGAATTAATGACCAAATAATTATCATCACTAGTCAAATTTCATTATGAATTTTTAACTCATAGTGTATTTAAAACTTAAATTTTGTAGAAGAAGATTTATTTCATGTTGTGTAGAAAAAAACAAGAAAAATTTAGGATCACTCGTTATTTTTAACAATTTTTACTCATAAAATTAAGATGTTGTTTTACAATGGTCCTCTTTGACCTGATAATAGTGTAATATTATAATGAATAGATCAAGAATATTTCAAGGGTAACCACTTGATTTTATAGTGTACAATATTTCATTTTGGGTTTTAGAAATCACAACAAGGAGTAGGCGATCACATCGAGGATAAATTATTTAAATATAATATCTTTTTATTATATTAAATTTTATAAAATTTGAGCAAGTATGTGGAAAAATTAACTTTTTTTGAATATTAATAGATCATAGAGGAATGAATTCATAAAAAATATAGCTGTTTCACCACCCCCAGTTTTTTAACACCATATGTGTAATTAAATTTGAATTGAGGAAAATCCATTTCCCTCTATTTGATTCAATATCTCATGATATTTTAGATTAAAAAATCAGTTAATAGAATGGTTTTCCAACATTTGATGGAAATTAAAATCATAGATTTAATAATTCAATGTATCTATACCCTTTAGTCAACGAGCTTATACCCAAGTGGTATAGGCTCCTGCTTGGCATCCAAAAGACCCAGGATCAAATCTGGGTATGGAAGAATTTTTGGGGTACTGTAGCAGTACTGTAGTAGGGCCACTGTATCAGTACTATAGTAGTGGTGGAACTGTTTTAGCGACGACACTGTAGCTGTAGAGGCACTGTAGCTGCACCGGTACTGTAGCAGTAATGTTCACTAAGGGGTCCTTTGGGCAAAAAATGGGCTTTTAAGTATTATATTCAGGCTTCTTGGCCTTGGGCCTTCGGGCTATGTAATGGGTCTCCCTCCACCCAGTCTTAAAGTGGTATTTGGTTTAAATAATAAATTGAGGCTTCAACCCCAACCTTTAAGAAAATGTATCAATACCCTTTATCACTTATAGAGGAAATAAAATATATAGGAATAATGGGATTCCCACCCACTATTGGGGGTTTTAATTTCAATTTCTCTTAAAATAAAAATAAGGACGTTGATAATAAAGACCAATTATATTTCTCTATCCTCTTTAGGAAAGTTATACAAAAAATTATTTGGACTCATAACTGTTTAGAAAATTATGAAAAAATTTAAAGTATATATTGAGGAATTGTAAAAATAAAGGAATAAAAATAAAAAATTTATAGAATCATATTTTTGGATATTAAAATGGGTGATAAATAATTTTTTTATTAATATATTTCGAGAGTAAAATAATCTTTGAGAAATATCATTGGATTTAGAATAATATTGTTGATTCTATAGTTTTTAAATATATTATGTGATGTTTTCAAGAAATATTTAAACCAAATGTTTCATCTATATAAGGAGTAGATGATCTTACAAATTATTAATTAATTAATATTCAAAATTATTATGAAATTTTAATGTTTCTTGTTTTTGAAAAGAATATTAAAAATGAGATGGATTGTGAACAAATGATAAAACATAGAATTATTGTTGATGATGTTTTAGAATCATGAGAATATGATAATGGGGAAGGCGAATAATATTAATAGAATATTAGTTCTTTTATATTAAATAAAATTATGATGTATAAGGAATAAATTTTTAAGAACCCACAACATTTTATTGATGTAATATTATTGGAAATTTTTCAATAAAGTATAAAAATAAGGAATTTATAGAATATTATTCAATTTAATTTGATCAAAAACCATAGAAGAAGAGATTTTTAACAATATAAAATTATTAAACTAAGTCTTATGGAAGAAATATGAAGTATTATAGAAACAACAAATCACTTCATGAGAGATGATGAAATAGATGACTACAGATTGATCATCTAATAAATATATGAAACAAATTTTATAGACCATTTGGGTAACATGATTGATGCATCATGATGTTATGATGATGAAGGTGAATAAATAAAGTTAGAATATAAGTTGAAGAATTAATTAGATTCTTTTAAAAAACATAACACGTTTCCCAATAGGGAAAAGATTCTGGAGATAAAACAACATGTAATGGCCCGGACCTCTCCGGCCCATTCCTTTGTCAAAAAAGAAGGCCACGAAGTGTTCTGGGGGGGTAAAATGGAATTTTCCCACACTTTCCATAATTTTGGAAGTACACTCCGTGTACCACTTTTCCGGGTATACCTCGTGTTGAAGGCCGTGTCCTTGCCGTGTGAAATAAATGAGTACACGTCGTGTATCTAACACTACACATCATGTAGTCCCTCCCTGCATACGAGTTACCGTGTGTTGACCAGTCAACGGACGTGTACCATGTTGGAGCTGTGTCCTTGCCGTGTGAAATAAATGGGTACACACCGTGTATCCAAAACTACACGCCGTGTGGTCCCTCCTCGTGTATGCGTTACCTTGAAGCCATGTGTTGACCAGTCAATGGCCGCGTTCCGCGTTGAAGGCTGTGTTGGAAGCCGCGTGGTGACCCTGTGAAATAGACAAGTACACACTATGTACCATAAATTACACGCAGTGTACTTTTGATTTTCTCACCTATAAAAGGAGGGGTCCCATCCTCCTTTTCAACTCACCGCTCTCCTCCCCATTCCTCTGAGCAGGGCTCTCCCAAGAGACTCGAAGGCTCCTTTTCTTCCATAACTTCTTTGTCCGAGCTCCGATTTACAATCCGTCAGTGGCCACAGGATCATAACGACGAAGCAAAACTTTTGAGATTGGATCCGTTGTATTTCCTTCGGCCTTTCCATTCCAACTTCCACCCAAGGAGGTTTTTCTGGGACTCGACATAAGTGACAGACGCCGACAGACGTCTTCTAAAGTTGATCCGGAGAAGCGTTGTGATCAAAACCTGTTGAGATAGGGATCTTACCTTCGTCTCTCTAAATTGTGCATCATGTGGGGTGGGTATCCTTTTGTTTTAATGATAAAAGGTTGAACCAATAAATGAAAATAATAATTGGTTAAAGAACGGGGATGGGGAAGTTGTTATGTTTATCTCTATATCCTGTGATATTATGTTGTGAATTGAATAGGCTTATGCCTACTAAAAATCACGGTTGTTGGGGGACTTTTCTTGCACAATTAAATGTTTCCCTATCTTTCTAGAATGATTTTGTGGATGGAAACTTTGTTGAATGTGGAATTTGGTTAATCATATAAAGTTGGCTGATTTAAAATCTGGAACCCTTGTGTGATCACCCTGGTTGAACAAAATGAAATAATGAACATGTGGGTGTTGGCTTGGATATGTGGAATGTGAAAGGGGGGTGTTTCGTGGGTTGTTGTGGATCGGGTGAGCAGCGGGGCTGCGGTTGGCTTGGTTGTGGGTTGGTCTGAATGCTATGTTAATGATGGGCAGCGGGGTTGCGATAAATGGTACTAAAGGGATAATGATGTATGGTGCAGTTGTGGTCATGGAGGTTGGCAGCGGGGCTGCAGGGATGGGTTGGAATGTGAACGGGCTATGGGTTGTGAATAATAAATAAAAGTGGAAGAGTTAATGAATGATGGGGCATGGTAATGGAACATGAATAATAATCAATGGGGTTGGTTGGTTAATAAGAGGGACTTGGTTGTGTTGCTTGTGTTTTACTAACTTGATTTGTGGATGTCATGGATATGCTTTACGAACGATTGATATGGTTGGTTGTGGATAGTTTCCTAGTAGATAAGGAACTAAATAAACTAATTTCTGCTGAAACGTGAAAACCTAAATGGGGTTGGGGTTGTTTGTTGTATGCATGATTCGTAGTAGCAGGACCGAGGCACGTGCTCAGTTTCTCTATTTAGAAGCCATAGGTTGGGCTGTGTGTTTAGTATACATATATACATCTGTATATTTGTGTTTTGACACACCCAACCCATATTGATCACTTAGTACCGAACACTCCCATTTCATGGGAGAGGGTGTTTTCCCATAGTTACTAGCTCCTTCCTACTCCTTCTTCCATAGGCTGTGATTGATTGAGGCGACCGTACACCCAAGAATCTTTGGGTAGGTTTCGATTTGGGTGGGTTGGCCCAAGACTCGTCGGGCAGGTTTTTTTCCCAAGAATCTTTGGGATGAGGCCTAGGTGTCTTCGAGCGAGAGTTCTGCTACTATTACTATTCCCAAGAATCTTTGGGATGAGGCCCAGGTGTGTTCGGGCGGGGACGTGATTGTGGTTGAGGCCCAGGTGTGCGCGGGCGGGATGTGTGGTTGTGAGGCCCAGGTGTGTGCGGGCGGGATGCACGGTTGTGAGGCCCAGGTGTGTGCGCGAAGGGATATGTGGTTCTTGAGGCCCAGGTGTGTACGGGTGGGAAGAGTGTGGTAGTTTCAGGACATTCTCCGTTAGGAAGAGTAGCTAGCTAGTGGGAAATGGTGTGGGGTATCCAATACTCTTGTTCTTATATACTACTACTACCTGTTGTGATTGTGTTTTTGGTGAGTGTGTCTGGTGAGGTTCGGTGGATATAATTCCTTGCTAGGTTTCTTCTGTTGTTCTCACGGGACATTAGGATATCTCCCCACTTGTGCACGAGAGCTTTAGGTTTTCCTAATGAGTATACTTGTATGCTTACCCTACGTTTACTTTCAGGTTTCTAAGAGGACTACCAGGGCCGTGCGGGACCCTACTAGTCAGATAGTTGGAGTTGTTTCAGTTTCTGTACTCTTGTTTTCTTTTGGTATTGTACTTTAAGCTTTCTTGTACTTGCACTTTGTTATAAAATTGTTTAAACATGCATGTGGTATTGGGTTGGGTTTGTTTCTATACACTTGTTCTTTTCCTTTTTGGTGGTTGACTTATCTTATTTCCCGATTTTAAATAATAAAAAGGGTAATTCCTCCCATATTTGTAAAAACTCATACCCTTGGTGCTAGTCGCCACCCCGGGGCCTACTGGAGGCGGGACTCGGGGGTCATTATCTCACTTTCACCATCACCAGCTTAGGAGAGGCATCTTTGGTGGTAGGTGTTCATGACAAAATGGTATCAGAGGGATGGTTGAGAGATATGATGGAGTCTGGAGTTAGGCACAATGAGGATTGCATGAGATGGTAGGGAAACAATGTTAGTTAATCTTGGCGCGTGACATAGGCTAGGGAAGACCGGCTAGGACACGGGATTTTAGAGCCCCCCATGATCTGATGCAAGGACTCTGAGCCTACTGAACAACCAAGTGAGACTACATTGATTGCACAGTAGAGACCCTAGGGAAGGTACATGTATCATCATGATTGTGTTTTACTTTTTTGGGTGTTCTGGGAAAGAAATTGAAATAAAATGATAAAATGAAACCCTAAGAAATTTCCTTACTACTTGGGCTTAGGCGATCTTTGTTTACTGTATAGCTATGGCACCTGGACGTCGTCCCCGAGTGGCTCAGACAGCCGAGGCCCAGCAGATTCAGGTGGTCGATCAGTTGAGGATTGACTGAGAGGAGGAAGATAACCAGTGGCAGAAGACTCTCCGTTCTTTCCAGTGACAAACCCTTAAGAAGTACGAGGGTAGTACTTCGGATACGGAGACAAATGGGTGGATTGAGGAGCTAAGGATCACTTTTACCTTGATTCATGCTCTGAGGGAGTACTGGGTTCCCCTAGCAGTCAGTCAGCTGAGAGGTGCGGCGCGATAGTGGTGGATGCTCTACCTCGGAGAGAGGATAGAGGCAGAGGTTTCGTGGGATGACTTTGAGAAGGAATTCTGAGAGGAATTCCTTTCTTCCATGATCAAGGTGGAGAAGTGGCAGGAGTTACTCTCCCTTTAGTAAGGGATTATGTGAGTATGAGAGTTGGGGATAAAGTTCAAGGATCTCCTGCACTTTTCTCCGGATATCTTTCTGGATGAGGAGTCTCGGGCGAGACGTTTGGAGGAGGCGCTTCGTCCTTCGGTCTAGTATGTTGTTACCCCCTTCACCCTTCTGACGTACATGGATGTACAAAATAAGGTAGAGGTTGTAGAGAGGATGCACTCGCTAGGAGGTGCACCATGAGAGGGGATCCAGCTGGGCTCGTTGAAGGGGAAGGCAGTCAGCAGTAGGTCTCCTGCGACGGGACCTTCCAGGTTCAGGCCAGTGGGGAGCAGGCCCCTGCAGTTTCAATTCAGATCTTCAGGTCCTCGTCCCTTTTCACAATCCCAGGACCAAAGTGTTTTTCTTGTGGAGGTTTCGGGCACATTCAGAGTCGGTGCCTGACCCGAGCTCAGTACGGTGGACGTGGGTAGGTTCAGCGCCCACCTCAGCAGCACCAGTTGCCGGCGAGGCCCTTCCGGTAGCACCAGGACCATGCTCCTCCGAGGGCAGACTTTGCGGGAGGAGGCCGACATCAGGGTTCTCCTCAGGGAACTCGAACAGGGTGTGGTCGAGGAGGTGGACAACATCAGAGAGGCAGAAGAGCTGGGTGTGCACAGTTGCACGCAGCAGATTTGAAAGCTCGAGTAGGACCAGAGGTGGTGCAAGGTACGATTTGTTTCTTCAACACTGTTGTTTCTGCTTTGTTCGATTCAAGATCTTTGCACTCCTTTGTTGCACCTGGTCGAGCCCATGATTTGGGACTAGACGTAGAGAAAATTTCTGTACCACTGGTGCAGAGTACACCAGTTGGAGGCCAGACCAGCGTATCTTGTGTTTTACGAGGGTGTGGGCTGACGTTGGGACCACATCGATATAGTGGGGACCTTCTTCTGTTACAGATGCAGCCATACGATGTCATCCTAGGCATCTACTGGTTGTTTTCTTTTAGTTCCATTATCGACTGCTTCTGGAGAAGAGTCATGTTCTATGATGTGGATGTGAAACGTGTAGATTTTGTTGGCGAGAGGAGCTATCAGGTGGGAAGCCGGTGTGTGGAGCCTCTCCTTTCCTTGTTAGGCGGGTTATCAGTGGTTCTAGCTGATATATAGATGATGGATGTCCCGGAGGTTGTTGGGGAGTTCCGCAATGTTTTTCCAGAGGAGGTTGTGACTCTACCCCCCCAACGTGATGTTGAGTTCGGGATAGATTACAGCATGGTGCCTGTCCAATTTCGATGGCCCGTTATTGGATGGCACCTTCGGAGTTGCGGGAGTTACAGATTCAGATTGATGATCTGATGGAGAAGGGTTTTGTTCGACCCAGCTTATCGCCATGGGGTGCTCCAGTTTTGTTCATGAAGAAGGCAGATGGTGGTCTCAGGCAATTCATATACTACCGAATGTCGAACCAGGTAACAGTCAAGAACCGTTACCCCCTTCCAAGGATAGATGATCTCTTCGACCAACTGAGGGGAGCAGGTTGGTTTTATAAGATTGATCTATAATCTAGATATCATCAGTTGAGGGTAAAGGATAGTGACATCTCGAAGACAGCTTTCAGGTGCAGTTTTGGACACTTCAAGTTTGTAGTGATTCCGTTTGGAGTTACGAATGCACTGGCTATGTTCATGGGACTTATGAACTTTGTCTTCCGAGAGTTTCTGGACCGATTCGTCGTTGTGTTTATCGATGGCACCCTGATCTACTCAAGATTAGAGGAGGATCACATTGAGCATCTCAAGGTAGTCTTGGAAGTCCTTCGACACCACTAGCTTTATGGGAAATTGTCGAATTTTAAGTTCTTGACAAAATAAGTACACTTCCTTGGGAAAGTAGTGTCTCATCATGGAGTGTCAGTGGACCCGTCGAAGGTGGAGGCAGTTGTTTCTTGGCCAGCACCCAAGAGCGTGGTAGAATTTCATAGTTTCCTGGGGTTAGCAGGTTACTATCAGCGGTTTGTTTCAGACTTCTCTCGAGTTTCTGCTCCATTGATAACTTTGACTAGGAAGAACCAGGTCTTCCTATGGAGCGAGCAGTACCAGAAGGCTTTCGACTACCTGAAGGAGAAGTTGGTCAGTGCTCCCATACTCAGGTTTCCAGACAAAGGGTTGTTGAATGAGGTGTTTTGTGATGCTTCTGGCCTTGGTTTGGGGTGCATACTGATGAAGAATAAGGGAGTGATCTGTTATGGGTCTAGGCAGTTACACCCTCATGAGCGTAACTATGCCACCCATGACCTAGAGCTTGCAGCAGTAGTGTTCGCACTGAAGTTGTGGTGATATTACCTCTTTGAGGAGTTCTTTGTGGTCTTCTCAGATCACAAGAGCCTGTGTTATATCTTCTTTCAGCGTGACCTGAACTTACGATAGCGGAGATGGGTCGAGTTCCTTGAAGACTATGACTTTGAGATCTCTTACACAGAAGGTAAGGGAAACGTTGTGGCTAATGACCTGAGCAGGAAGTTGCATATGGAAGTGGTTCGAGAATCCACTGATGCTTAGAAAGAGATGGGAGAGTTGGTCGCCTTGCACTTGGATGCCAGGGTAGAAGGTGTTATAGGCTATTTGTTTCAGATGATGGTGCAGTCCTCCTTGTTGCAGCAGGTGGAAGAGTCTCAGTGGGGTGACTCCGAGGCGGAAGTAATGTGGGATTGTGTCGATCAGGGAAATGATCCAGAAGGATGGTCAGAGGACAACCGACATCGGATGATTTTCCATGGAAGGTTGTTTGTTCCGGAGGCAATGCGTGAGGGAGTTCTCCGTGAGTTCCATAGCTTAGCCTTGGCGGTACATCCAAGAGTTTCAAAAATGTACTGAGGCCCGAGGGAACAGTTTTGGTGGCCCAGGGTGAAACAGGTAGTGGCGGAGTTTGTGGCTAAATGCCTAGTGTTTCAGCAAGTGAAGGCTGAACACCATATTCCTAGTGGTTTGTTTCATCCTTTAGATGTCCCCGAGTGGAAGTGGGAAGACATCTCAATGGACTTCGTCATAGGACTACCCAGAGCTCAGGGTGGTTATGTTGCTATCTGTGTAGTGGTGGATCTACTGACGAAATCAGCTCACTTCTTAGTAATTAAAGAGTCAGGCCCGGTGAGTACCTTAGCATAGAGGTACGTAGACGAGGTTGTGTGGTTACATGGAGTCCCGAAGACTATCATCTCAGATCGGGATACTCTGTTTACCTCGCGAGTCTAGAGGGGGTTACAACATGGTTTTGGCACCCAGCTATGCCTTAACACTGCTTTCCACCCCCAGACTAATGGACAGACAGAGCGGACTATCCAGACATTGGAGGACATGCTGCGGGCATGCGTTCTGGATTTCAGAGGATCATGGGTATGACACTTGCCTTTGGTAGAGTTTGCCTAAAACAACAGCTTCCACTCTACTATTGGAATGGCACCATTTGAGGCTCTGTATGGAAGACCATGTCGTTCACCCATTTTCTGGGTAGAGGTTGGTGAGACAGGTGCTCTTGGGACAGAGGTAGTACAGAGCACCACAAAGAAGGTTCAGTTTGTATGTGAGAGGATGAAAGCGGCTCAGGACCGATAGAAGTCTTATGCTGATCGTCGGAGGAGGCCCTTGGAGTTCGAGGTGGGAGATCATGCGTTCTTGAAGGTTCCCCCTCGATGGGGATAGCGAAGGTTTGGGAAAGGGAGAAAGCTCTCACCTAGGTTCATCAGACCTTTTGAGGTGCTGGGGCGAGTCGGAGAGGTAGCATATCATCTAGCCCTGCCACCTCAGTTGGAGAAGGTTCATGACATCTTCCACGTCTCCCAGCTACGTCAATAATTACGCGACGAATCTCACGTTATCGACTGGGGAGAGTTAGATATGGGAGACGATGTGACCTTCGAGGAACGACCAGTCAGAATCGAGGATCGTAAAGAGAAGGTGCTCCGTGGACGATCCATCGCCTTGGTTCGTGTGTTGTGGAGGCATGGAGGCCTTGAGGAGAGGACTTGGGAGCGGGAGGCCTAGATGCACACTTAGTTCCCAGAGTTGTTTTGACTTGTGTTTTCCCTTATTCTTCTGATATTTGTGTTGATGTTATACTCTCTACCTTTGATATATGGAATGTTTGGATTGTTGGTTGTGAGACGTTTTGTTTTCCTTGTTCTTTGGAAGTGTGTAACATGTCCGGATGTGTGGGAAAAACAAAAACACCTGATCCTTAATCGAGAAGCATTAATGCGGATGCGATTGAACCCCTGCGGGCGAGTCAGTGCCACCTAAATCGGATAATATCTTGACATAGGAGAAGGAATTTCCCCAAACCACATGTTCGGGCAGTGTGTTGGTGGTGCGGTGTTGGGGGCAGTGTAAGTTGGAAAAATCCTAATGTATGAAAGTGGGAAGACCCAATTCTTAATCGAGATGCATTGATGAGGATGCGATTAAACCCGTGCAGGCGAGTTAGTGCCGACTAAAGCGGATAATATCTTGACATAGGAGAAGGAATTCCTAATACATAGGATTAGGGTTGTTGGTTCGGTTCCTGTTATAATGAGAACCCTAAGAGGTATCTTATTGGGTTTCCTCTGGGTTGGTTTTTGAATTCTTGAGGATGATAATGTTTTAAGAGGTATCTGATGTAATGGCCCGGACCTCTCCGGCCCATTCATTTGTCAAAAAGAAGGCCACGAAGTGTTTTGGAGGGTAAAATGGACTTTTCCCACACTTTCCAGAATTTTGTAAGTACACGCCGTGTACCACTTTGCCGAGTATACCCCGTGTTGAAGGCCGTGTCCTTGACGTGTGAAATAAATGAGTACACGCCGTGTATCTAACACTACACGCCATGTAGTCCCACCCCGCATACTCGTTACTGTGTGTTGACCAGTCAAAGGCCGTGTACTGTGTTGGAGCCATGTCCTTGACTTGTGAAATAAATGGGTACACGCCGTGTATCCAATACTACACGCCGTGTATTCCCTCCCCACGTATGCGTTACCTTCAAGTCATGTGTTGACCAGTCAACGACTACGTTACGCATTGAAGGTCGTTTTGGAAGCCACGTGGTGACCGTGTGAAACGGCCGAGTACACACCATGTACCATAAAGTACACACCATGTATTTTGGCTTTTCTCACCTATAAAAGGAGTGGTCCCCTCCTCCTTTTCAACTCACCCCTCTCCTCCCCATTCCTCTGAGTAGAGCTCTCCCAAGAGACTCAAAGGCTCCTTTTCTTCTATAACTTCTTCGTCCGAGCTCCGATTTATGATCTGTTAGCGGCCATGGGATTGTAACGACGAGGCGGAACTTCTGATCATGGATCCGTTGTCTTTCCTTCGGCCTTTCCTTTCCAACTTCCACCCGAGGATGTTTTTCCGGGACTCGACAGAAGTGACGGACGCCGACAGACGTCTTCTAAAGTTGATCTGGGGGAGCGTTGTGATCAGAACCTATTGAGGTAGGGATCTTACCTTCATCTCTCTAAATTGTGCATCATGTGGGGTGAGTATCCTCTTGTTTTCTTGAGAAATGGTTGAACCAATTAACGAAGATAATAACTGGTTAAAGAACAGGGAAGGGGAGGTTGTTATGTTTATCTCTATATCCTGTGATATTATGTTGTGAATTGAATAGGCTTATGCCTACTAAAAATCACGGTTGTTGGGGGCCTTTGGTTGCACAATTAAATGTTTCCCTATCTTTCTAGACCGTTTTTTGTGGATGGAAACTTTGTTGAATGTGGAATTTGGTTAATCACGTAAAGTTGGATGATTTAAAATCCGTAACCCTTGTGTGATCACCCCGGTTGAAAAAAATGGAATAATGAATATGTGGGTGTTGGCTTGGATACATGGCATGTGAAAGGGGGGTGTTTCGTGGGTTGTTGTGGATCGGGTGAGCAGCGGGGCTGCGGTTGGCTTGGTTGTGGGTTGGTTTGAATGCTATGTTAGTGATGGGAAGTGGGGCTGTGATAAATGGTATTAAAGGGATAATGATGTATGGTGCGGTTGTGGTCATGGCGGTTGGTAGTGGGGTTGCAGGGATGGGTTGGAATGTGAATGGACTATGGGTTGTGAATAATAAATAAAAGTGGAAGATTTAATGAATGGTGGGGCATGGTAATAGAATGAGAATAATAATCAATGGGGTTGGTTGGTTAATATGAGGGACTTGGTTGTGTTGCTTGTGTTTTCCTAACTTAATTTGTGGATGGCAGAGATATGCTTTAAGAACGATTGATATGGTTGGTTGTGGATAGTTTCCCAGTAGATAAGGAACTAAATAAACTAATTTTTGCTGAAAAGTAAAAACCTAAATGGGGTTGGGGTTGTTTTTTGTATGCATGCTTCGTAGTAGCAGTGCCGAGGCACGTGCTCTGTTTCTCAGTTTAGAATCCATAAGTTGGGCTGTGTGTTTGGTATACATATATATATCTGTATCTTTGTGTTTTGACGCACCCCACCCATGTTGAGCACTTAGTGCCGAACACTCCCATTTCATGGGAGAGGGTGTTTTCCCATAGTTACTAGCTCCTTACTGCTCTTTCTTCTATAGGCTGTGATGGCTTGAGGTGACCTTACACCCAAGACTCTTCGGGTAGGTTTTTATTGGGGTGGATTGGCACAAGACTCTTCGGGCAGGTTTGTTTTCTGAATAATCTTCGGGATGAGGCCCAGGTGTCTTCAGGAAAGAGTTCTGTTACTAGTACTATTCCCAAGAATCTTCTGGATGAGGCCCAGGTGTGTTTGGGTGGGGACGTGATTGTGGTTGAGGCCCAGGTGTGTGCGGGCAGGATGTGTGGTTGTGAGGCCCGGGTGTGTGCAGGCGGGATGCGCGGTTGTGAGGCCCAAGTGTGTGTGGGTAGGGATATGTGGTTCTTGAGGCCTAGGTGTGTGCGAGCAGGAAGAGTGTGGTAGCGTCAGGACGTTCACCGTTAGGAAGAGCAGCTAACTAGTGAGAAATGGTGCGTGGTACCCAATACTCTTGTTCTTATATACTACTACTACCTGTTGTGATTGTATTTTTGGTGAGTTTGGCTGGTGAGGTTGGGTGGATAGAATTCCTTTCTAGGTTTCTTCTGTTGTTCTCACGGGACATTAGGATGTCTCTCCACTTGTGCACGAGAGATTTAGGTTTCCCTACTGAGTATACTTGTATGCTCACCCTACGTTTACTTTCAGGTTTTCAAGAGGACTACCAGGGCCATGCGAGACCCTACTTGTCAGACAGTTGGAGTTATTACTGTTGCTGTACTCTAGTTTTCTTTTGGTATTGTACTTTGAGCTTTCTTGTACTTGCACCTTGTTATAAAATTGTTTAAACATGTATGTGGGATTGGGTTGGGTTTATTTCTATACACTTGTTCTTTTCCTTTTTAGTGGTTGACTTGTCCTATTTCCCGATCATAAATAATAAAAAGGGTAATGCCTCCCATATTTGTGAAAACTCATACCCTTGGTGCTAGTCGCCACCCTGGGGCCTACTGGAGGCGGGACTCAGGGGTCATTATCTCCCTTTCACCATCGCCAGCTCAGGAGGGGCATATTTGGTGGGAGGGGGTCATGACACAACATGTAAGGTTGTTTTATGGGAAATAGTATTTTCTTATGAAAGAAACAATATGTATTAATGATATCAAAAAATATAAGATGAAATTTACTAAGCCTGAAAGAGTAAGGAAATATACATATATAAACTATTTAAAATAGAATAAGACTGGTTTAAGATATAATCAAGGATTAATTATGCTCAGAATGATTTTAAGAAGATATGAAAAACTTTAACAAGTTAGATAATGTTAATTTAATATCTCTAAAATCTAGTAAAAATAAGTATATAAAGAAGAAGGACAATTCTTCATAAATTAAGTCTCAAAATAAACTTGTCAATACTAATTGTTCATGTTCTATAAGAAAATCTAGACCATATATAACAAAAAATATCAGTGTTAAACACTCTCTTACATCAAAATGAGTGAGAAATAATTCAATATGATTGTATCCCCTATAGTAAAGGACGATATGTTTTATGGTTAGACAATATAAACTATTATCAAGGGAAAAGTATTATAAGAATGGATGATTGTATATTAAATGATACTGATGGTGTTATATAGTTTTTTGGAAGAAAACCATTTATTTAGGCTTATTATGTCACTATCATTAAATAGTCATGAACCAATGGAGGATATTATGAGAAGCTGGGGAAATGTTTTCCAGAAAAGAAAGATGGAACATGAAATTAATATAATTTTCCAATATAAAAAAGTGTGAATTCATAGAATAAATATATAAAAAATTTCATCCATAGGGTAATAGTTTTAATAAATCAATTATTATCATACCTATAAATGATCTTTATGGTGTGAAAGGGAATACATTTATCAATGTAATGGAATAGAATTTGTATTTTTATCGATATCCAAAAAAACCATGTAAAACTCCAAAAATGATGAGGATGGTAAAAATAAGTTATTACTAATTTTTATTATCTTATTGGAATATCCTTGACTTATAAAGATTGAATATGAATATAAAAGTGACAAATATAGAAAATTTATTCCACATGAATATGTTATATTTCATAATAGGTTTAGAAAAATATATAATCCAAACATCAAAAAAAACTATGTGGAAGGTGGAAATAGGATGGACATGGTATCAAGGATGATATGAGTATTCAACCAATATAAAAACATTTGATAAAAAAGGTAGTGAAAGAAGTTGATAGTTCATTCTCTTTGGTGAATTCAATAATAAAGATAACTCCATATAAGAAAATAATTGAATATAAGAAAATTATGATGTGACCTATGAATTTATAAAGTATAAAAGGAAGCATGAAGAATTATCCATTATTAAATAATAAAATTAGTAGATTATCTTAGTTAATAGGAAAATAAAAAAATAATTATTAACTAAGAATCCTAGAGTCTCCTCCTTATTTCTAAGTATATTTTATTTTTACAAACATGTATGTAATTAATGGAGATGAATTAATTTTGGGGCTTAATGAGAGTTTATAAGTTATACAACTATATTATGTGATCTACTTGGAATTACTTGAATCTTATGATGAAAAATAGAGTTCATCATTTTAGTGGGGGTAATGTATGATGGGTAAGAGAAATATTATTGGATTTATTTGTCTTTTAGTATATTTTTTTAATGTAATTATTAAAAATGTATAAAATTAATAATTTCCTTAATGAAACTGAAATTTCAGAACCTAAAATAACATCTTTAATGTTTATTCACATGTGGAAAATAATAATGAACATCATTGACATCTCAGTTAATTCATTATTGTTTTCTAAACAAGTTAATACTTTTATTCATAGAGTTCATGGTCTCATGATACATTTCTGGGTAATATATAATACGATCCTTTTCTGAATAATATGATGGAATTGTAATTAAAATCAAATGTGGGTGAATATGATGTATTTAAATCCTTTGTAGATGCTAAATTATTAGAATACCTACCAATATATGTCTAACATTTTTATTTTCAATCTGGGTAGAAAAAATATGCTTGAAAAGACCTGGATATTTATATTTATTAAAAAAGTACCAATATGTTGGATTGAAGAGCCATAATTTGGAGTGTATTTATTATTAATAATAATCATTTTAATTGTGATAAAGTATTCAATATTTTATGGATGATCTTATAAAAGACTATAATGTGTCCTTCTATATTATTTAATAAAATGAATGTTGTACTACTTCTAAGGATATCTGGATAGAAATGTTCTATGATAAAATCAATTACATTTAATGATTATATAATTTTCCTCAATGCTTAACACATTTTATAATCATAATAATGAAAAATAAATTTTTTACAAAAAGTATAGCATGAGGTTTAGTACATATCTCTAGAGTAGATTGAATAGCCTCTCATTAAATGAGAATAAAAATGGCTATCTTATTATTGAATCCATCCCAGTTTAAGTAAGAAAATATTTTTTCTGATATTATTGTCTAAATAAAAGTGGATGAAATTTAAGATGTTTTTAGATTAATAAATTAGTTCTTGTAATTTAAATTAAATAATTATATTCGAATTAACATTAATTTTATCAACATAGAATTACACAATGAAGAGTAAATATATGTTCGACGAGACAATGAGATCATATCGAGCTACTTTTGAATTATATAGATAATTTAAAAAGTTACCAAAAGACTTTATGTGTTTATTAGAATGTGGATAAGAGTTTTAGTTGATTGGAGAAGATATATGGGATAGGTTTTTTTAATGGTCATATTATGAAGTTCAACACACATAAAATAATGTAGAACGTCTGACTCACCCCACATGTCATAATATTACCTTTTTATTTCTCATTAATGATATTATTTATAATATGATATATATATCAACTTCCTTGAATACTAGAATCTTTATGCATGAGGTTCACTTTCGTACTAAATTAATTGACGGGATTTGATTGATATTGTGGTATTATTTTGATGTTATGTATGCATTATATAAGAAACATGATCAGTAAAATTATGCACGAGAAAGTGATGAAAAATGAAAAAATTGAAATGTAATGTACATAATTTTTGAAGAGGTGTATGTGAATCTAGTTAATTGAATGATTCCAAAAAAACTTTTTATGAAACATTATCCTCATAATGTTAGTATGTGATTCGATATTAAGATAATTGGTTCATTACATAATGTCATGAACATGTAGTATGTGATGCCCCAAACATTTTGCGATGAAAGTATATAGTATGTAAAGATACTTGTCACGAACCAGATGTGGTTACCACTAATACCTGCACCAAATCCATCCCATGAAAAGGACCAAAGGGCGTTACCTATCCCCATGGTCTGAAACATGTTCTTGGGTATCAATAAATTAGGTTTGGGAATGATTTATCTGAGTATGAAAGCATAAAACATTAAAAACAACCAATAATAAGAATATAAAATTTTCATGCCAAACAAGTATTAACAAAACTATATCTCAATAAATGGGTTTAAATAAAGTAAAAGAGGTTCCAAATAATAATAAAAACATCAAAAAGTCATCCATAATGACTCTACATGACAAGGGGCCATCACCCTTGTGACGTCTCCACGACACCGCACCATAGGAGGGGACTAACAACCCGAACCACCTTCACCTGAAGATTTTCCTTTACCCGAGTAAAACATAATGAATTATACTTACACCTGATGGGTGTAAGTATGGTGTGAGCCTAATCCCAGTAGGATATCACCCAAATATTCCAATGAGTATGCAATACAAGGTGAAAAATCTAGCAGTTTTAATATTTAATGAAAAGCAGCGATAAATTCCAAGAAATGCAACTTCCAATTGAAAACAGTTTTCAAACTAAAACTTTCATAATGATAAAACATTAAAATAATACATGCTATATACTTTAATTTACATCTAAACAGACCCTAAGATAAGGGTAAATACCTCAAATCCAATGAGCACCAAAACCAGGAACACCCCTAGGCACTAGATAGTCTCGGGCCCTATGTACCTCGTACCTCGTGGTAAAGTAACCATAGAAAAATCCATTATCATACACGACCCACTAGTAGGGATAATATACATAACCTATTGGTGCCCCATAAAAATAAATATTTTTTAGTTATAGTTGTCGTTATCCATTTTCTTAGTGGGACATAGACAAAACCATCCGGATCACTAGCCGTACTTGTATATATCCGCCCACCTAGGTACCTGAGCTTCCTCCTCTGTGCTCAAACAATTTCAGCAAGAAAAAACATTACTTTTCATATAAAAACATCAATACTATTCACATAAAAACACTAAAGTACCTATAAACACTTCATACCACTTAAAACACCCATCAAAACATTTTGATTTTTCAATAAAACAACTTCTCAAAATCCCGCATTATTTTACACCCAAAAATCGTTGAAATCCCCACTTTACACACCATGTGGACACTCACAAGTCACAAAAATAGAAATTCAAGGCCAAAAAATTTCAATGAAACCAAAAAATCAGTCTTTGGGTAGCCCCATATGAACCATAAAGTGATATCTTTATAAAACATCCATTTTCACACAAATATGTCACTTAAAAATTCATGTGTTTCAGAAACACCATTAAAACAGATTTTCTCAAAAAAAACCAAAGGATATAAACATTCAAAAAAATATTTTCAGCCTTAATAAATTTCAATAAAATAAAATAAGCAATTATAAGGTGACCCAAATGAATAAATAGAATATTTCATTGAAAAAAACCCCAATTTCACATAAAAGTGGCACTAAAAATTCATTTTCTTTACAAACACCTCTAAAAACAATTTTTGCACTAATAATAAAATGAAATGAACATAAAAATACCTTAAACATATAAATCTAGTCACAAGGGTTTCATACATAATGGAATCACCTACCACAATAATGAAAACCCTTGAATCTTTGTGTGAAAATCAAACCGCACCACCGTTGCACCACAAGGGACTTAGATCAAGACTAAAAACAAACGAATATACCAATAAATCCTGAATAAAACCCTAAGGTCAAAACCCTAGTTTCTGTAAATTAGGAACCTTAAGGATAATGGACGAAACCTTAAGCAAATTGAATAAAACCCTAATAAAATTGAAAGAAGAATGAAAGAGACCATCTTACTTGAGTGATCCTGATGAAAGAGCCCCAAATATACTAGTAAATGAATTTTTAAAAATCCAAAAATGAAATTGAGGTTATAATAAGGAATATAAGGTCAATTTAAAACTGAAATGGGGAAAAATAGAGACAATTAAGGGAGTTATAAAGGAATCAAATAACCTTTTTTTTAATCTGGACGAATTGTGAAATATTAAGATATTTCAACCTATTCCAAGAAGAAAATGAGCTCTAAATAGGGGGAGAAGAGAATGATGGAGATCCTAGATTCAATGTGATTAGGTGAGTGGTAGAATCACTGAAAATCATTAAAATTGAATATGATATTAAATAAAAAAAATTTTATATTGGAAATGGGCTTTCAGGCTGGCACAATTCCTTAAATAAAAACCCAAATACTCCATGAGTATGGATTTATAAAGGGTCAAAATTGATATGGTTTTGTTAATAGTTTAGGTTAGGACAATTAGGAAATGATATGGATTAAAAATGTTGAAAAATGAAGAAGTTATAAAAGAAACCAAATTTATTTTTAAATATGGAAATGGGCTCACGGTTTGGCCCAAATTTTGAAAACCGACCATTGTAACACCCCATGTTTTTGTAAAAAAAATAGAAATGCATGAAACTTTGTTTTAAGTAGATGTTTTTAACTAGCCTTTAAAACATAAATTTTCCACTTCTATGTTTTGAATTTCAAGAAACTTTCAACTACAATTGTGTTCAGTATGTTATTTAGAGTATATTGGAACCAACTTGTTTTTTGGTGAATAGTAACACACCCTTATGAATAGTAATGTGAATAGTAACATGACCCTAATGAATAGTAAATTTTATTATTATTTTATTTTCTTAAGGCTTTAAGATAATAACATCTTGGTTAAATTTTCATCGTAATATAGAAGTAGTTATAGAATTAGAATTGTTAATTTTTGAATTAAGTATGATTTTATTTAAAAATTAAATTATTAATATTTAGAAAATTATTTTCAAAAAATGGAATTCATTTTAGAATTCTACATGTCGAAAAATGGTTTGGGTAAATTTTTGGGTTTTTTATGAAATTCTTGATTTTTCAGTGAATAGTGAAATACGATAAAATACTGTATAATCAAATTATCAGTAAAATAAACTATTTATGACATCATAAGTGATTCAAGTCCACTTGGTTAGAACTAAAATACCATTATTACTATTTTAGGTCACATTAACTAAGACTATTAATAATCTTGGGCAAAAATATTATAATAATGATTAAAATAATGAAAAATACCCCCTCTCCTCCACTATAAATACCACCCTCACTCCCCTCTTCTTCCCACACATCTCAAGACTTGATACATGCCTAATTTATGCCCAATAATCCTCCCAAGTCTCTTCCCCACGTTCTAGATCTTCTGATCTCACCAAAAGACCAAAATCAAATCCCTTAAGAAGGATCTCAAGGAGAAGAGATCATGAGGTAAACATCCTCTTTTATTTTCTTTCTTTTCTTTCATTTTATGTTATTCTCTTCCTTTACCTTTGTATTATGTTGGGATATTTCATTCCATATCCCCTCTTATAGTTCATATTATGTATTAGTGATGAGATATTCCTTTCTCTCATCAACCTACTTTTTTATGAAATTTTAAGAGACGCCGTTAGGCTGCCGAATTTTCGGGAGAAATTTCTCAAGTTTTCTTTTATTTCATGATTCCTTTTTTTCTTCTTTTTTCACCCCCTATTATACAAGAGGAATGAAATATCCATAATCATGTATATTCTGGATGTTATCATGTTCATGGAAAATTCATCATCATTTTTCTTCTCCTCTCCCACTTATTCAAGGGATCTAAAACATTGTCCATGATGTGTCGAATTACCGACATCGTGGACGATGTGATTTCATTTTCATTAAATCCTTTAAGTCTGGTCATGAAACAATTTTTATGGTTGAAATAGTTTATAATATATGTATTATGTCTCATCAATGGTTCTGGAATTATTTTTAACACATGGTTTTAATTTATAAAATGAAATGAGGTCGTTATTATCAAAGAACCACTAAAATGATCTAAACAAACATCATTAATGTTTTAACTTTTGAATCATCCTCATTAAAGAATTCAAAATGATAAATGGTATAATTTATGTTACTGGATATATGTAAATACTACTCCATTCCAATTCTAGAATTTCACTTCCAATCAACAAGAACATCCATCATGAACCAAACTTGGAAATCATGTAAAGAACTCATCCAAAAACAGTACAAGAGGCAAAATACTAACAATTAAAGGGTAAAATGATGTTATGAAATGATCATATAAGATTTTATAAACTTGAAAATGTTTCTTTAAAATATTAATAACACTATTTTAACCATTATACATTAGGTTTAAACAAGTTTTAATTAAGACAAACCCGCAGTAAGGGAATTCTTAACCCGATTTCCATTATTTTGGTTAACTTTCTACTTCGTTATTTATGTGATATTTAAATTATTTGTGTGATGGGTTCTGTTTATATTATTTTTTATTATGTGTATTTATATATACATACTCCATCCACTCTATTAAGTCTCTCTTAAATTGTATGATATTTAAAAGTGGTTTTTCTTTAAAAACCCTCTTTTTAAATTTGGTTTTACAAAATTCAAAAGTAATGTTTTTATAGAATTATTCATGTTGTATGATTATTTTTTAGTTATTCAGAATTATTTATGATTAAGGTTGGGACCTATATCTCCCTCCAATTCATTGGGTATGATTAAGTTGGAGGTCAGCCGTATGGTTAATCCAAGTGTAACTACGATGGTTACACAAAGTAAGGTAGACGTGAGGGTTACAGATTATAAGGTAGCCAAGAATGGTTACAAGATTATGTAAGTAATTACCCAAGATACCTTTATGATTATATTTATGTTCTCATGTTTTGTGTGGATATTGTGTAAATATCATGATATACAAGGTAAGTATATATGGGTGACAAGAATGTCTTTTGAAAATGCTTTCATACGTTACGAGTATTCATGAACTAATGTAATCTTTCCTTCTTTCCCATCCCTTATTGAGATTTTTTGCTCATCCCAAGTTTTTAAATTATTTTCACAGGTTAATGGATGTGTAATACAAGGAAGTAAGCCATGTTAATTGTTGAATAATTGTCAAGGAGTCTTGTTTAAGTTTTATTGTTTTATATTTTGAAAAAATGGAAACTATTTTTATGGTATCCACTCTGTAATAATGTGTAATGTTATGAATGTATTGTCCTAATTCTCTAAAGATATAAACTTGAAAATATCCTCAATGTAAAAAGAAGTTTTTTCTTGACTTAATTCATGATTATGTATGTAATAAGGATGGGTCCTTATAACCATTTCCACCAAAATGAAAGGGAACCCCCCCCCCCAAATAAATAATGGAAATTAAATGAAACATACCTTTAAAATAAGTCATGTATGTGACAATACTGCATATTTGATACTATAAAAAAAATTTATATGTTTAATGAAAAAATATCCTAGTTAATGAAGGTTTACAAAGTTATTTTAGAATGATATTTTTGAAAAGGAATGATGGCATGATATTATTTTGTTCAAACTGATTTTTTAGTATTTATTAATATTAAGTGGAGAGTATATCATGGTTATCTAGTTATAATGATGGGTTATGTGATATAATGGGATGTTTTTGCATTATAATATATTATATTTGATTATTATATTTCTTATTGACCTGTATGAGGTGAAAGAGGAGGAAGATGATGAGTAGTATGCTCTAGAAGTTCAATTCTATAATAATTAATTTGGTTATGTATCACAGATAAGTGGAAATATTTTTTATAACAACTCAAATGAGAATAAAATATATGGGTAAATTATAATTCCATATTCTACATGGTGAAATATGTTATAAAATTTGAATAATTATTAATCATGAACTGATATAGTATTATAATGTGTTTGAATGGACATGATATTATGGATTGGTGATTGGTTGTTTTATTATTTAGATTACCAATAGAAGTGATGTGGAGTGGAGATGTTGAGACATGTGAAATAATGTGATATTGATATGTGATGTGTATAATGGTAATTATGTAATTTCATGGTTTATGCAACTGTTATTTTGTTTCTATTCTGTTTTAAATACCCTAGTTTATAAACCTTATAGTGGGTTGGGGAGATCATTTAATTTATAAATAATTATGTGTGATGAGTTGAATTTAATTGCATGTGTAGTAGATTAAGGAGAGAATTGAAAATTAGGGGAAATGAAGATTTCAAACATGGGTTTTTTTGTTATGTTTACACCATTTTGTGTGTGTATATATATATATACATTTCAATAATTTTCTATATGGTGGTATCCATTATCCACATAACCACAACTTTTGTTAAAATCTATGAGATATAACTCCCTTGATTTATTGGCTTTCAAGTAAACCCAAATATCCATATTATATTGTATAGTCATCCATGAACCCCTCATCGTTTTCATATTAGATATTATATTTCCAAGGATATTGTAGGGAATAATTGATGTTATATTTATATGAAGAAATATATATTGTATATTTTCTTTCTATGGAATATTTTATTCTAACATATGAAGATTTTTTGGGAAATTAGTTATGTTGTCTCTATTCTAATTATAATTTTTACAAAAATATTATACCTATCTAATGATATTTATGGGAACTATTTTTTCAACATTATATGTGATAAAATTACTAAGTAATGTTATGGATTATTTATATTTTTATTTCATTCACAAAAACATTTGAATTATTATTTTTAAAAATTCCACATAAGTTTTTCTGGGTTGTGTATATTGAGAAAGGTAAATGGAAAACCCTTAAATGAATAATATTTAACTATATAACCAATAAACTGATATATCAAAAATATTGGCTTATGTTTTCTATATTTTTTATGAAAATAATACTAATTCATAGTTAGATATATTATTATATGTTTTATCCCATTATTTTAGAGAATGGTTGGAGTTTAATGGAAGGTTATTACAAATGTATTATATGAATTATTATATTTTTTGAATGTAAGAGTGTTGTGGATAATCATTTTAATTATGTTCATGATTGAAAAATTGGGATACATAGTGAATTTATTAGGTGTTTAATATCATTTTTATGTAAAATAACTATCCATGTCATTAGTAAAGGTGTAGTATCGGTCATGGTTTCAATTGAACATTTTAAGAACTGAAGTGCATTATATTAAATTCTATAAGGAAGAAATAATAAAATATTTGATGATCTATTATATTATTTTTAAACCATTACATTACATTATATCATTTAAAAAGAATATGATATAAAAATATTGTTCCAACTATATATGGAAACATTTCCCTTGAGTATTTAGTGTAAATTTCATGATAAAATTATATCATGGTTGGGATAAAAACACATTATAGTGAATGATATAAAAAGTATTAAACATTGAAATTTTACAGAAATTAATATATTTTTATGGTTATAATTATCATTTACAAAAACATCAAGTTGGTAAAAAATACATAATAGTTATTTAGTACATGTCTTCATTTTAAATATTTCTTTATGCTTTTAATATTTAATAATCCATGAAAATTATAAAATTTATTGATTTAGTTTAAAATCAATAATTTAGTTTTCAATAAAATTATGGTTGGTTAGGAAAAATATTTAATATATGTGTGATGATTTAATTTTTAAAATTATATAGAATGCCTCTTCGACAAGATAAATATGATTGGTGATCAAAGAATTCTATGATAAGTGAATTATTGATTAAAATTATACATAATATAAAATTAAGAGGAATAAAGAAAATTATTAAAAAATTTAACCATATAAAAAGAATAATAAAAATAATATCATCACCATCATTAATATTGAGGTCATTTATTTAGAAAAAAGGTGTAATATATCTTGATTTTATTTTTTTGAATCTATTTCCCCACTTTTTGGTTATGTTTTTTACTATAAATGAAAATTGTGATATTTAAAAAAATTTAGGTTTCATACCCAATGTAACATGGAATACTCCATATACATTTACATGTAGTGTGGTTAGTGTATTTTCATACATCATAACATAGTTTTTTTTTTATAATCACATGATTTATCCTAGGGTTGGTTAACATGGTAAACTACATGATTCATGTTCTTCAACTACTTTTAAAAATAGTGATGCAGAGAGAAGAGTTCCATAAAAATATGAAAAAAGATCTTTATAAGAAATAATTTTAATTTTTATACCCTGATATACCCCCATAACTATATAATACATTAATTTGAAAAAATAAGTGGTATAAATAATTATAGTTCTTTTAATATAATTATTTCACTCAATAATTGATATGTCATTATTCATTAATCTAATTTATTTTTAAATTTTTATATAAAGAAATATTAATTATAGAAAATTTTGGGAATAAATAAAAAAATAAATTGTAATGACATATATATGATAGTCAAATGTTTAATTATGGTAATTATAAAAGTCAAATTGCTCACTGAAATAAATCACAATGAATGAGATGTTGATACCAAAGGACTTTATAAAAAAGAGGAATCTTTATCCATATAATTTTCAATGAAAGAGATTTCATGTTATTTCTTAAAGGCCATATAGATGATATTATATAATGTCTATATAATACTTACAATGATTATGGAGAAAAAACTATAAGTACATAGAAATAAATATTACTATTTTCAAAAACACTAAATTTAATATGTTGTTTCATATTTTGATCATGTACATATATATGAAATGTGTGTACTTAATGTCCCACTTTAGGATCAAAATATTTGATATAAAGATTTTTTTTGGTTTCCTCGTCACATTAATCTAATAGTTTATTGGTTTGAGATCAAGATCCCAGTATAGTTTCATTGGATGAACAATAACACATCCTCAATTCATATGAAATTAGGACGACTCTATTATAAAGGATACATAATGTAAATTAAATTCAATGTTTGGAAGAATCTATAAATCATGAATTATCCAATGGAAAATTATTCATTAAGGTGATGTCATTCATTTCCTCAAATCTAAAAAGGGTGAAAGGAAATAGTACTTCAATGTTTCCATTCACATTATTTCATTATGGATTGGTGGGGAAACATATTGTGTAGTGTACCATTAATTTCTAGTAAGGCATATAATATTATCTACTAATAAAGAAATCACAAAAGTATTTAAAATAAAATATTATTACAATTAAAATTTTATTTAATAAAAAAGTATTTCATAAAAAATTTTAAATTAGAGGAATAAAATTTAATATAAATTGGGGATTTTGAAGACCATAAAAATATTTTTAAATATATTTCATTAACTAACTAATATTTCAAAAAGTCTATGATAGTGATACAGATGATATTAAGGAAATTGTTGAAATCAATACTGATTTGGTGGATGTAGTTAAGGAGATAAATAATGATTCTTATAAAATAAGGAATGATAATGTAGTGGTTGACGGATAATAAATATATATATATAGTAGAGTAGGGAATAAAATGTTAATTTAATGCTTTATATAGAAAATAAATAATTCCAAAATATGATGAACATACTAAAATTATTTTTAGATCAATCCCAATGTTTTAAATAGCTCTTAGATCATTGAAAGTATGAATGATAATTTGAAACATTTATGAAAACATATTGAAATGATCAATTTAGAAGTCATTGAAATGATATGAAATATATATGATCGACACTATTCTTTGTCTCATTGATAAAAATTGAATAATGAATTAATATTTTTATTTATGAATTTTAATGATAGGTATGGATGTAAGTCAAAGGATATTTAAATTTATAGTTATTAATGTTAACTTTTTCATATAGTGGAGGTGGGAATAAAATTTATATGGATAAAATTATAAATTTTTTGAAATAAGGAATAAAATTACCTCTTTATGGAAGTGAATTGTTTTTAATGATTTCTAAAATAAAATTATTCAACCAATTATCACATACAAAAATGATCCTTAATTTTTTTGTTTTCTTGTAGAAATATGGTGTTCTTATGAAATTTGTGATCCATGGTAATTAGGTACATTGAGGCCTAAGTGAAACCTTTATACATATAAATAATTTAATAGTCTTATGATTTATTTCATGGATATTATATTTATTAAAAAGGTTCTGGATACAAATCCACATTTTCATCATTATTATGGAATTATATTATGCTAATAGATATGTAAATTAGTGTGAAATATAAACACAGTGAGTCCTAATGAAAGATGAAAATTAAAACTAGTTTTTCAGATTGTTAATAAGTGGATTATACATAATATATGATGGAAAATCAATATTATAAAGTCAAAATAGATGTAAAAATTGTATGGATATGAAGGAAGAGGGATAATAAAGTTATTGTAGTGATAATTGAATAAAATGAAATGGATTGATCTATAAATTGTATTCATGATACTAGGTACACTTACAACTTGATTGATTCCATGAATCTATTAAATTATATATAATTTTATAAATAAGATGTCATATAATTTAGAAAACATAAAGGAATAATGATAGTTGGCTTTAAAAAAATTGAGATATATAGAAATCATATGAGTAATAAATATATATTTGTAGTGGAACGTCATGTTCTCAATATCATAATCATAATTCAATTATGTGAGTTAGGATAAACCATTTAGTTTATCAAGAATATATATATTATAAAGGTAATGGGTTGTTTAATTATGGTGCAAGGAGATATAAAGAAATTAAATATCAACCTTATTAATTGATAAAATAATGTGTGTTTTTATACCATTGAGGATAAAAATATGTTATGGAATAAATCACATAGTCAATTAAGATATAAATCCATTGAAGACATTATGAAACAAAAATTTATTAATGATATTTGTATGATTACGTGGTATAAAACTCACAAGTGTGATGTTTTCCAAATATGGATGATTTCTTAGAATACATGTAAGATGAATGACATAAATTTAATAAGGTTTCATGAATTTTTGAATTTTGGTGTTTGGTGGTTCATCACATCAATATATTATGTGGAAAATGGTAATATGTACTCTTCTTCATAACAATATAACTATTGAGTATATAATGGTGATCATCCTTAATCTAAGTTATTCAATTTCATAACATGTTATGATAGGTTATCTATGAATATGTTACATAATTAAAACCAAAATTTTCAATCGATAATAATTTAAATTATTCTACATTTTGGGAACAATATTATATCCAAATAAAGTGTATAAAGAATAAAATTAGTTTTGATAAATACATAATAAAATAGATTATTTTCATGGAGAATTAAGAAATAAATAAAACGTGTTAGAAAAAGGTCATTAAAAAAGGCCTATAGGGTAAAAGTTTTGTATATGTTACAAAAAATAGGTTTATAATTTAGATATATAATTTTTATTTCCAATTAATTTTATGAACTTGTTTATGATATGGAATAAGAAAAAATAAATATTGAAATATTTTTAAATCATTAGATGTAAATGTTTCATTATAAATAAATGAAATAACCTGAAGAATATTTAATCTATATGGATTACATGTATTATCTATAGATATTCATTAAATAGTTGGGTATAAAAATGTTAAAAATAATGTCCCTAAATATTATTCATTATTAAGAGGTTGACATGGTAGAAAATGCATAGAATGTATACAATGAATGGATGAAATTTATTAAGAAATAGTTATTTAAATGAGCAGCACCATGAAATAACTAGATGTTGATGAGGATTATAACAATTATATAGATGATGATTATACTAGATCAGGATCATAATTGAAATATAAGTTATATATAAATGAAAAAATTTATAAAAAAAACATTTTTTTCTATACAAAAAAGTCAAACACAAATTAAAATGATAAATTATAAGCATAAAAAAATTAATATCTCATGTATATCATAATAAATTTAATGGGTACTGTTTAAATGTAATTTTTATAATTTATATGACTAAGGAGATAGAATTTATTGAAATACATCATCCTTAGGATATTATTTCAGGGTTGGTAGACAATAATCTCATATGAAAAAGTAGTGTTAGTGAAAAAATTAAATTAAGAAGGAACTATGATTTGAAATAAATTATGATTATTTTTGAAGGTATAATTACTAATATAACTCATAAATGTTGAAAAAAAATCCTATCATAGAAGTGTTTTATATGATACTTTTTTCATTGTGGTGAAAAAAAGTTTATAAATTCTATAACGACATAAATTTAGATTTTATTAATGGATTTAATGATAAATAATTATATATTTTAAAAAAATAGTTTTATCGTATATAAAGATGATAGAAATCATTTTGATTTAACTATAAAATTTTTCGATTGAAGTAAGAAATGAGATCATTGTATTATATGTTTGATCATTTTTTTTAAAATTGTATTTTTAATATGAGGTGTTGATCCAAATCTCTATTTGAAGAGGGATATTGAAAAAAACGATTCTTAAAATATATATAGATGAAATGATACTTATATCATCAAATATGGTTAAGTATATAGAATTCACAAAATTCATGATGAATATTTTTGGTATGTGTGTGACTAGATAATTAAAATTTTTATTTATTTACAGGCTACTCAAGGAAATATTTAATTTTACATATGTGACATGGACATGATAAAAATGATTCCATGAATTTTTTTTAAACAAAATTTTTAACTCGATAAAAATTTTCAAGGATAATAATAAAAAATTCATAATATAATAATATATAGTATTATTTTTCAACATAACAACATGAATTAATGGTATTTTTTTACAACATGTCATGTATCACAGTATAAAATAATAGAAAAATAAATTCACATGTTAGAGGTGAAAATGATACTTTGATATATCAAAAGCATAACACATTTCAATTTTTTTTATATGGGAATAATTAAACAAGAATTATTGGAAAATAAAAGTTTTGATTATGAATTTTTAGTGCATTATATTAATTCATGATTATGTTTTTTATTCTATCTTGGTCATTCATAAATCTCTCTATCTTTAGATTTATTATTTTAAAAAATGAAACACATTTTCAAATTTAATTTCAAACATCAAAATAGTATCACCAAGGATAATTTCCTAGAGACTTCAGCTATACACAAATACCTCATAACCAAAATGCAATCATCACTACACGAGGACATTATACATTCTACATGTTACACTATGATATTTACATGATCTATCATTCAATTCACACTTGAGGGTGATATTAAGGATTCATATAAATAATAAATATAGAAGATATAAATAAATAAATAAATATATATATATATATCTATTTACTTATCATAACAGAACATAGGCCTTGTCAATAATATAATAACATAAAGGAATGGGTATTTTATTATGTTATCTTATTTTAATTGAAAGTGATAATTCATGTGATTCATATATTATAAATAATTTTTTTCATCAATCGAGATAAAATAAATTTGAGTTAAAATATCACTTTATCATAGTGAATTTTTAATATGAGATGATTATATTTGAGGTTCTGTTAATGATTTATTATGTTATGAGCATTATTATAAATTCAATATCTAAGGAGGTTATGGTAAATTAGGAGTTTACTAATCACGATCAATAATCTCTATAAATTATATAGTTTACAAAATAACCCAAAATATTATAATATTTTTTAGTTATAAAAATTGAATATTATATGTATTGATTTTATCATTCCATATTTTATTTTTCAACATATGGTATTATTTTATGATAATTTCATGATGTGGTATCAATCAAAATGTTGGTTATAAAATTCATTGCATAAAAAAATAAGTTTCCACTGACTTTCTAATTCCAAAAAAATATCTTGAGGAAATTTTCATTTGATTTGTTAAGAAATTGGGAGAATAACTTTAGGGAATAAAAATTTAGAGTTAAATTACATATAATATAGAATATATTTCATAGTAAATATTTAATAAAAGTTTTATCATGGTGTGAAATGTATTAATGAATACAGTAAATGTGTTCAAAATGATACTTTAAATTTTAAACTGAAAGAGTTTAATGAATCAAAATTAAAAATTCAATATTTTAGTGAATTTAAACTATAATTTCGTTTCTTATTTTTCCAAAAAAATAGTTTTGTAGATTTATATATTTACATCAGAACTCTTATACAAAAAACCTTATATACACCAACTGGACACCTGTATTGAGTATCATTTTTTCACATAATATAAAAATTTAACATGAAACATTTTCTCCATTGTAAATATATTTCTGACATTAATATTGATATATTATATATCTATAAACATCCATACACTATATGAAAAATATTCTAAAATCTGGTATGAGAATAAAAAAAGTACGGTATATAAAAAATAATGAAAAAAATCACTGAACAATGAATATATATAAAACATTTACTTTTTAAAATTATACTTTGTGATGAAATTAAACATTTTATTACCAAAAAAATAAACTTATATACCAATAGATTTTTATAAAACATTTAATTATAAATTCTAAATGGAAAAATATTCATAAGTATTCCTTGAATTTATGAAAAATCTCATAATAACATTTTTATAGAGTTATACTTTTCAACATGACTAAGTTTCATTTACATTCCTTTACCTTATGAAATATTAACATTTTCATTAAAAATCATTGAAATTGGAGATAAATCATATAGTAATGTTGGGGAATCATTCTCACAAATGAGAAAAGATATATATTTACACATATAATAACAATCATAGTTAAATGTAATATAACCATGAAAGTTACAATTGAAATAAGGATTATAGTATAATCTCATAGTATATTAGTATAAAACTAATTGGTTAACTTGATCCCTTTACCCAATTAATTTTAGATCTATAATGGTCTTACACACCCTTGGATTATGATTTCAAAACACATCCTCATAATAAATTTCTTTAAAACATAAAATAATACATAAAATATTACAACATAATGAATGTCCTTTTTTACTTATAAGAAAATATTTTTGATTATTGATATATAACTTTCTTTTAAAACCCATTCCATAAAAACTAAAATTAATAGAAAAACCATCATCTAATGAAATAAAATAATAAACTTCAAAACCTCAATGATAACACTTAAAGATCAATATGAACCATTCTATATATAACTAACCTTATCAATCTTAAAAATATTATAAACTATGGTTGAAATAAAAAATTAGAAGGATTTGATGACATATTCATACAAAAATTTACATTTTTACCCAATCAACATAAATTAATATACCTAAAAATGTACATACCATAATCTTATAATCACCAAAATATTCTAATAATTCCCATTAATAACCAGTGTCACCATAAAGCCTCATTAAAACTATATAATCTTCTAAAAGTTTATTTATTATTTAATCTTCAAATATAATCCCATAATATTATGTTTAACTAAATCAAATAAGGTTTACCAAAATATTGGACTACTTTTAAAATAACATAAATCAGGTAAAAACCAATTCACTTTTCAATCCCATAGTAATCTTAGAACCTCAAATAAGCCAGTGGTAGGTGTTGTTCTCTGGTCACCCATTATTTGTGGGTTCAAGATTGCTACCTTTCCATATTTAGTGTGTCTACACTTATATTTTGGGTTGTCCTTCTCATAAAAATATACTTATATAATTCTGATAACATTCCAAAAAATATGATACAAAACATCAAAAAAGTTATTAATCACAATATATCATATAAACACTAAAGGTTAATAGTATGTTTAATCTTATTTGCACAAAATGAAAATAGAATTACTCCTTAAACAAAATTTTCCCATGTTAAAAATAATGTTCATATATAATTCATACATATTATAAAAATAAAAAATTTCTCACATTGTATACCCATAACATTAAAACCAAAAAGTTATTTCTAAGACATTATGTTATGATATACGACTAGGTCATATCTCTTGAATCCCTATGTGTTGATTCTTTAATCATTTAACATTATGTATTAATAATGATTTCCCATATTATTAATTAATACATCCTATATATAATCACAATATGAATCAATTATTATGATTTAGTAGTATCAAAACATTAGCCAAGATAAAATCTATACCCTTTATATGTCATTAGAAGTTCTTTCATATTCAATAAAAATGGACTCAGACGTTAGTAAACATTCATTAATATGGTCATTAAGATCCCATTCCTAATAATTCCCCCTATGACATAAATTTCAATAATGAACATACTCCCTAAATATGAAGAGTTCAATAGATTCCAAGGGAAGAACATTTTTAATCATCATTTTGTTAACTGAATTCTTCTAATTTCATTTTCATATTATTTTTGTTTTTCTTCATTTACTAAATAAATTCATATTCCCATTAATTTAACACATTTTCCTAGTTGATCATTCTGAAAATCATAACACAAAATTAAATAAAATTTTCTACTTATAAATCATTATCTCATAAAAATTCATGGATCGTCACTTCTCTCTTACTTTATGATTTTGGAAAACCACCGAGGTTCATGTAATTAATCATATCTTGTGAAGGGTGATTAATAATAACCACAAGAGTTTCCTCTAAAAATACCATTTCATGTGGTTCTCATTGAAGAACCCACCACAATTTCTATCAGACCCATTGTTACGTTGGTTCATTTAGATCCATAAATTTACTTAACCAATAAGGTTATTGAGATCAATTTAATAAAATTTTAAAAAACTATATTTTTTGGATTATAAATATAATAATATCATGAACCAAATAATCATAAACTCTCTTAAATTCATCTAATATAATAAGAATTATCCCTAATTTACACTCTTTTTTGGTTATATAGGACACTGAAATTATGTTTAAATAAAACCCTATCCTTAAATGTAATATATATATACTACTCTAATACTCTCTATAATGAAGAGACTATAAACATAACATATTCTATAGAATTTTAATTTTAATTCAATTTCGTACATTACTAAAGTTATTCTAGGATTAGCGTTTTATATATTTATATCTTAAACATAACATAAAAACTCTATATATACAATGTGGACACAAATATTCTGGATCCATTTTTTTCTAAAATATGAAACCATTAAAATAATACATGTATTCCTATCATGAAAATTCTACATGACCTTAAAAATGAATTATTCACTACCCTTTATCATCCTTAGAACCATTGATTTATGATTGAAAATATGGTATGATCTTAAAAACGCATTAAGGTACAAAAAAAAGAAACTATTTTCCATAAATAATTATAAAAATTTTCATTTTCAAAATAAGCATTTGTCTCAAAATAAACATATTATTAAACAGAAAAATCACCTTATCTGCAAAAATAATTCCATAAAAAAATATTATGAAAAATTAAAGGAAAAATAGTACACATAATTTTCTTCTAAATCATGAAAAAACATAATAACTTGTTTAAAATTTTTTATACTTATCAAATTTATAAAGTATCATATACATTTCATTTCCTTCTAAAATGATAATATCTCCAAAAAAACCTATAGTCTGAATAAATATATATGTATCTTGGGGAATAATTTTCATATCACTCATATAAATGATATAATATTCACTATTATATATAGAATAACCATCATGGTTACAATTGGATAATTCATCACAATATATTCCAATAATCCATTATGATAAGCCTAATTGGTTATAAATGTCCCTTTCAAAATTATGTTTGGGGGATATAACGAGAACTACAACCCTCAATTTATAATGGAACCTCTCATCCTCATAAAAAATTCACAAGAACCATAAATTATTACATAAAATCATACATCATAAAAATATCATTTTCTCCCATAAGAAAATGTTTTTGTATTTTGATATATCTATTTTCTCTAAAACCTATAATTTCAAAATATGAATTCATAGAAAAAGGGAAATTTGGTTTTTCTATTTATTAAAAATGATTAATTTTAACTGGAATCTGTAATATAATAACGGTTACTTTGGTAGGATAATTTTTTCAATGTATATATTAAAATAGAATATTACTTTTATATTTTATAATGAAATTTAATTTTTTTATAAAAAATATTACTTTTCAATTTTTTTAAAGAAACTAAAAAAAGTTATAATATATCCATTATAATTATTTTATTTCCATATAAATACATCCCTAACATTATTTTTAATTTTTTTTCATAGATAAAAAATTTAGTTTTAAAGGAAACATTGAAAGATGATTTTTACAAATAATTTCTATAACTTGAGTCTGAATCATCGTGAATATTATTTATCATTCTAAAAAATAATGTTCAATTAATTATTTACTTGATTGAGAACATTTTTCATGTTTTTTATTATTTTATATTACTTATTACCATGTTAAAAAATTAATTAATTATTTATGTTCATGTAAGATAATTTGATGATATATAGTTCATAAGACCTAAATGAAATCTGTTGGATCACTATAATCAAATAGGTCATTATTTCATCATTACAATAAAAATAATTTTTTTTTTGGATTTTAGTACTTAAATTATAATTTTATGTAACATCCCAGGTAAATAAAGAATAATACATTTTCATATTTATTAATATTTGTGAATTAAATATTAATTTAACTTTAAAGGGGTTTCTATGTTCGATAGCATACCCGATACGCAACAACGAGTTTTTTTGAAATCTTACGTTGCACACAAATAATATAATAATATTATTTTAAATGGTAGTTAACAGGTTGTCGTTGTATTGGAGAGAATGAATAGAAATAACTAAAATATGATTATATATGTTTGTTAAATGTTTTTACATTTATCCAATAAAAGATAAAGGCTTAAAATAAGTAAAGAATTCAATTTTAGGCATAGATACTCTAATTTTCACTAAAAGGTGTATTTTTCACCTTTTGATGGTGAACCTTCTTTAAAAATAGTTTTGGTCACTATTATACATTCTATTGGACCAAATAAAATCTTTCTTTAGAATCAAGACATTAAAATTTACTTTGTGTATGTTTTTGTTATTTTTCCGATAAAGTTCATTTTTAATGTATAAGTGAAAAATGTTGTATTTTAATTCAAAACCTCATTTTAATCTAATTTATTTATATGGTTATATTATATTTTGAATTTTTTTTAATGTTAAATTAGAATATATTTTTACCATTTAATCCAATGGTGGTCATTGGAATTAATTTCACTTTGAATTTGGACTTAAACAAGTGTCAATCTTTTGATAGATATTGTTTCTTAAAAATACGTTATTTGTTTTGATAGCAGGAATTAATTATAAAATTAATTAATGCAACTTCTATGTTTTGAATTTGGTAAAATGAACATAATTTTTTAATTTGGAATATCAAATATAGCTTAGGGTGAATTTTTGGGGTTGTTCTGAAAAACTTCAATTTTTGATGAACAGTGAAACCACTAAGTGGTAGTTAAGAAAACTGATTTTTCATTTAAATGAAATTTTACCACTTATGTGAGTTTAATTTAGAAAATTAAACATACATGGTTTTCATTAAGAAGTAAAATGTGGTTCAATGGGTTGAAAATAATTTTTGGTGAATAGTAACATTTGAGTTTTATTAACCGCGATTAAAGGTAAATAGTGTAATTTAAGGTAAAAATAATGTTATAATAATATTTAATCACCTTGACATGTGTCCTACACTTATTTTATGAGTCATGGCCGACACTTACAATCCATGGGTCTATTTTTGGGACCCCATGGATCCACTTTGGTAAGATAATGACATTAATACATTTTATTTGAAATAAAAATAAAAATGACACAAACATGTATTGTTTTAATAAAACAATTTTTACACGGGGTTATATAATTGATATATTTGACTATAAATATTAATTATGAATATAAAAATATTTCCTAAAACATGGTAATTTTTTATAGTTTTTATACATTAAATAAATAAAACTATTTATGATACAATGATGATGCAATGTTTACGTCATTAATGAATGATTTAAATAAATAAGAAGATAATGTTTAAAATAATATCCAACACTTGTCCAATTATTATTGGATGATTTTATTTCTAAAATGGTCCACCTTAGTTTCGACTTTAATAATTTTTTTACCTTTAGAAACCGAGAAGAATTATATAATAAAATAACAGTTTCATGCTTTCCAAAAGTGCCTCTCCCCTCCCTTATAAAAAAACCCCACTTGATACCCATTTCACACGCTTCTCAAGCCCTTTTGCTTGTCCAAAATCTTCTCAAATAATCTCCCAATATCCCTATACTCATCCTAGAAGCCTTACCTTAGGCAGAAAGCTCTTCAAGAAACCCGTTTGGTTCAAACCAAAGGGAGTTACCCGATTTAAAGGTAATGTCTTCTCTTATGTTCTTTTGTTTTATTTTGCTTCTCCAACCCCCTAAACTCTTTTTATTCCTTTCTTTTGTAAAAAAAAAACAGTATATTAAATATACGGGGATGTTGGTATGAGAATTATTTGATTTACACTTACACACATCTCCGTATAATGGTTAAAGAACATACTGTTTCTGTGGATGGTGAATTACTGCCTCACGAAATGATGATTGTTCAATCTTCTCTTAACACCTTTCATGGTGGAAATTAAGGTGTAACTCTATTTATATATGATATATATATTATGTTTATGTTTTCTTTATGCTTATGTATTTTTCATTTATGGAATACCATTATGGTTTCCATTAGGGGTAAATGCGATAATTTCATTTTAGGAAGTGCGGACTACCGCCCCCTCAAAGTGATTTATATCGTTAATTCCATATGTGGGACGTATAAAGGATGGAGTTAATAATATTATATATGATATTATATTGGAATTATAATGTATATTTATATAATTATGATTCCATTCCATTAAATATGAAATAGAAATGAAAGTAGCGTTTATGCATACGTATGACTTACCGTCTCCATGAACGGTGCATTTCATTTCTTACCTCTAAATGTTATTTACTATTATAAATACATGTATATTCTGGATATATATGATATATATGATATAAAAATCATGAATATCATTCTATATATAATGAAGCTTTGACCACATGAACAAAATGTAATTGTAAGAAGTCCATTTTTGACTCAAGTACCAAATATCGACAAAATGGCCGTTATTAACTTAAATGATTACATAATGTTTATAACATGGAAATAGGTGATATTAAAGTAATAATAAACTTAAAAAAGGTTCTTAAGAAAGTGGAAATTAACTTTAGTTTATTATTCATGAGATTAAAGAGCGATCGAGTCAAGTCATACTTGAGGTAAGGGACTTGCTCTCAATCTCCTTTCATTGAGGCATATTTTGTTCTAATACAAGACTTTATTTTATACGCTATATAAAACACCTTTGAATTTTCATTTCATTCAAAGGGAATATTTTTATACTAAGTGTTTTACTAAATGACAAAAAGTAATGTTTCTTTTAACGTACGCGGTGACAACGACCTTTTCCTCCACCGTGAGTATTATTTGATCTTTGGCTTCCTCAACAAGCCGTAATGTTTTTAAAAATAAATAAATACCATATACTATTTTATGTATTTCGGTATTGAAAATGGTTTTGATAAGGGATTTAATATGTCAATATATTTAAGTTATATATTGTGATTAAAGTGTGGGAATGTTTTCTTTCCTTTATAATTGTATTATGTGTTATGAATTTATAATGGTACTTGGACATTTGACGGGTGGTTACGTGATAAACCAAATGGCGGGTGGTGCCGTGAATACAAGGACAAGTGGTTACGTTATAACCTCCAATTCATTGTTTATAGAAGTTTTCCATATGTCTATTCCATTTAGTGATATGTTTGGAAGTCTACCGTATAGTTATTCCATTTAAGTATGGTTATGTCCCAAGTTACCTTTATATGTTATGTGTTCTTTATATGGGTATTATGGTAATATTTTGGTTACAAAAGGGTAAGTAATGATCTTTTATTCAGTGAAGAGTATTTAATACTTCATAAAGGTGAAAAGTATTACTTATGTTAATGTATTCATGGTTTGCTTGTTGTTTTGAAAAACTAACAGTTTTTATTCCTTGTGTATCCCTTACTGAGCTTTTTATGCTCATCCCAAGTTTTTGAAATGTTTTTCACAGGACATAATGTGGAATAGGGTCAAGGATGGGATCAAGGAAAATTCATGCTATCTTAAACATGGAACTAGACATGACTCTTTTTTTCAAGAGTTCATGTTTTGTAAAAAAATAGAAACTATGTTGAAGTGTCTACTTTGTAATCTTTTGAGATGTAATAGTTATGTCCGAATTCTCTAAAACTCTAAACCTAAAAATATCCTCAATGTGAATTATTCATTTAATTTAATATTAATTAAGGTTTAAGGCAGAGTTCTTATATTTTAAATCCATATTTTAAATATTTTTATGAAATATTAACTATATTATAATCATGGATATGGTAGGTCATATGTATACATGAGTAACATTTCTTTTTTTTAATGATCTTTATAGACTGAAGGAAAAAATTATTTAAAAATATAGAATGATTATAATATAATTAATATCATATTAACTATTTAAATTTACTTTTATATTTTTTATGTGATGTGGTAATGAAAAACAAGTCATGTCGCTTCGTGGAGGTGAAAACCCACACATACGCCCAAATGATGTTATCATTTTTCTTTTAATGAAATTAAAAAATGGTAAATGATATATTATCTTTTTATAATGATAAATATTTCAAAAAAAAGTATATAAAACATCAATTCAATCATTAAAACCCATAATTTTAAGAAGGTGGTGAAATTTGAATTACATCGATTCGTTTGGATATTGTCCGCCAAACACACTGATGATGGATTTATTTCCAATTTTATGGAGAAAGAGATGGACATATAGTATTCCCTTAACCTAATAAAATATAAGTATATATAATATATTATTTTTATTATTTTATCATTTTTAAAAATATTTATGGTATTTTAAAGGTGAAATAAAAAAAAACATGTTGTTAAGAACTATACCACTTCTTTTGAAGAAATCATTTTATTAACAAACTAAGATATATAAGATTTGTATTCAACCCAAATAAAGAGATATAAAATTTGAGTAATATTAGAAATATACTTGGATACATATTATTAGAAAAAATGGGTTTTATGCGTGATGTAATGAGAATATGTGGTGCCCATTTTTAAGAGAGTGGTATAGAAATGAAATAATTTAGTAAAATAGTAATAGAATATAAATTATATAGGGCATAAAAATAATTCAAAATTTATATTTTTATAGTAAAAGATGATTATGAGTAAAAATAATCTCATAAAGTAGAATAAAATTTATCCCTTTTCATTTGTTTTTAACCCATGGTAACCCTTTTCACACGTACCATGACAACAAGATTTTTAATCTGTTACAGTCAATATAATTATTATAAATGGATATGGGACTAAAAATGAAAAACTGGTTAAATTTTCATCTATATACTAGTCACTTGAAAAATACAGTATTTTTAGGATTTTTATATTATATTATAATTTATTATTTTCATAAAATATCAATTATATCAATTTTAGGACTATTTATTTTCATTTAATTTTCATAAAATCATGAAAAAAGAATAAATTAGAATAAAATATTTTATTACATATCTAGCATGATTATGTAATCTCTAAAATTATTTGGTTAAATTAATTATTTCAAATTATAAATCATTTAATATTATTATTATATTAACTTTTTTCAATAATTGAATAATTATTACGTCATCATTAACTAAGAATTTATGGTAATTATTTTTTCACAAACGATTTAAAAAATTACCTTGATGAATATACTGAATTTATAATTAATTATACTATTTATATACTATAATATTACATGGTTATCCTCATGATAAAAGGATTATTGTTATTAAAAACAATATTGTGTTATTTTTGAATCTTCTATACATAAAATATTTTAAAGGTTATAATAAAATCCAAATAGAAAAATAAAGGTCATAAAAATAATATTGGATGATTATGGATCAAATAAACTCATAGAATAAAATTTAGGCATGTTTAACAGTAATTTTATTATCCTTATAATAATATTATAAGCCCTATTTATATGATATACCATTTACCATGATAAAAAAATTAATGTGGTTACTATTAAAAACTATTATTAATTAAAGGGAACAATTTATCAAATTTGGACTTCCTAATTCATAATTTTTTATCAATTTTAAAAATTCCAAAACATTTATGTTGTTTAATTTAATTTAAAATCAATCCTAAAAAATAAGATGAAAAACGGTTTTTCTAAAAAATTACCTTGTAAATATAAATTGTTTTTGTATTAAGTTAAAATTTAAAATAAAATTAAAAACGCATAATTAGATTATTTTACTTAAATAGAAACTAATTAAATTTGAAAACTATCGCCAAATCTATTTTCTATTTGTAGATACGTTTAAATAAATTATTGGTTTCATTAAAATTACTATTTTTCACAACTCACTGAATACACATTCTTTTCAAGAAAATTTCAAAAATAAAAAAGGATAATTTTGTTCTAATGATTTCAAAAATTATTTTTATTTTAAAAATAATATATCTATTTAGTTTAGAAATTAATTACATCATTTTCCCATAAAAATTAGAAAAACCCAGTTTTTAAGATAACACATAATTATTGAGTAAAATGGAATAACTAAAAATTCAGTGATTATTTATTATGTATTAATAAATACATTTTTATTGATTAGAACCTATATATATATATATATATATCGAAAATTAGTTATTTATATTATTAACCTCTAATTTAACACCTAGTTTATAAAAAACATATTTATATAATAATATTTTGTGGTTCGATTATGGTCGATGCTTCGTATTTTGTATGACATTGAACATAGTGGTTTATTTAAAATGTAGAGATATTTCCTAGAGGGTTTTATTTGGAGTCATTATATGATCATTGAAGTTCTTTTTGAAATAATTTTTATTTAACAATATTTTTCTAAAATGTAGTATCAATCATGTGCTCGTAGATTAGTTAACTTTTGAATCATTATTTACACTATATATAATATGATCATAATGAAAAATATTTATATGGAAATTATAATTCAATGTTAGTGGATGGTTTATAAATAACTATTTATAAATAAACCCAAATATAAATATAATAAGAAAAAATTGATGTACGAATTTTTGTATTTTATTTGTAAAAATTATATTTGGAGGTTCCCTATGTGAATTAAATTTTATTAATTAATAAATAATTTTTAATTTTCATGAATTTGGTATAATGTTTGAATAAATGTAGTTAAACAATTAAAATTCATGTTATTATATTGAATATTAAATCATGTTAAATCTCATGGTTTTTGAAATTTTTTTGTGTTCAATAGGTGGATACTATATTTTTGTGGGTTTATTTTATTATTAACCATAAACAGAATCATGCGTTGATTAATCTAGTAGTAATTATGTATAATTTAAAAAATTTAGAGCTTTATAAAAATTTTAAATTCTAAATATATTTTTTATGATAAAAATATTCCATTTTTTAATGTTCTAAAATAGATCACGGTTGTACCAAATTATTATAATAATATATATAAATCAAATGAAAATATAAGAATGTAATCCAAACAATTATTTTTATAATAAATTATTTTTCCTCATAAATAATTATTTATACTATGTTTAAATGGAATTAAGAGAATTTCATGGTTTCTTACATGATGTAATACATTTTCCTATAGAGTATCCAATGAATTTTTCCAAAAAAAATGTCATGGTATGGATTAAACCTAATCATGTTTCATGATAGATCATGCATTTAATTGAAAAAAACATTTTAAAAATAAATATATATACATTTTTAATCTCTGGGTTTTGTAATTAAATCATTGATAAAAAAACATGTAATGGTTATGTTATCCATGTAATTTTTTTTATATTTATTGCATGATTTAAATATATAATGATATTATAAAATATATAATTAAATAGTTTTCTAATTTGATGTTATTTACTCAATTTACAATTGATTTATGGTGGTATTTCAGTTAAATATATAAGAGTAATGAATATTTTATTTTTAAGAATGATATATAATGTCCAATATTATTAAATATATAATATTTAAGATCAAATGTATTTGATAATAATTGAAAGATTGAATCAATATTAAAATATTCTAGAAATAAGAGGATTAACAAATCTCTTATAAAGAGTCATCCAAGGAATCATATGAAAAATGATTATACCATCATCACGATATAGATGTATATCATTGCTCTAATAAAAAAGGGAATTTCCTATAATTTTTATTCAAGATGATAAAGTTATTTAATTATTTTAATAGTGACTAAATCTTGTATAATTGGATATTACGATTTATAAAATTATGTGGTTCTAAAATCATAGTGGTTGGAAGTCCAATATAAACTTGAAAATATTTTTTCTCTAATAGTATTTTGATACATGTTTGTATTTTAATTTTATGCCCCTTACATATAACCAAAGACAAGTTAACCTTGTAAATTTATTATATCATGTTCCTTAACATCTTTCATTCACAACAAGAAATAGAAAAATCTTCCTAATATTTGAAGAGCACAATCATGGGATGGGATAATTTTATTTTGAATACCTTGTTTCAGCCATATTAGAGTATAATTCACAATAATACCTAATATTTTTAACCCATAATGACATAGAGGTTTTTATTGAGGAAACTATACTGTATTATTAAATAATCACCCTTAAAATATCATTTCATGTTTTTTATGACTGGATTATAGATTTCTATATTATATTTTATCATCATGTGTATAGAGTATAACAATAGATCAAGGATACACATGTGATGTTTTGTTTAAATTTAGTATATAAAGGATCTTTGGCCGCTTTAATTTTCTATTTCAATAGATTGATCTGTAATGGTAGATTGTCATGTGTTATATGTTCCATTTCAAATAGTTATACAATAAAATTTTATTTTTGATGTTAATAGCAATGTTTAGTTTTTTCCCTATAAAAAAAGGAAACACCCTCCATAATGTGGGTTTTATAATATTGGTTCTAGTAACCTCCCCTTTTCTTATAAAATATGGGAATTTATGGACACTCAAGAAATTTAGACAGACTCAGAAGAAGTAAAAGTATGGTTGAGATTTCAAAATTGATTGGATTTATGATAATCAAATAAATATAAATATATAAGAAAAAAATAAATCAATACAATATTATTTTTTATAACAAATTAATAAAAAATAATAATAAAAATAAAAACCATCTACAATTCAATATAGATCACTAATATTAATTAATTAGTATGGTTTATGGGTATTAGTTATTAGCAACCAAAAATATCATACCTATAAGGTTTTAAACAAACCACTAGGTATAGTAAATGGTTTGGGGTGACCCCATATACTTTAATATTGTCCAATCACCTATCCCTCAAGGGTAAATAATGACTTGGTCATGAGAGAGTGTTTTATTTTAGAATATGAAGATCAAAAACCATATACAATAAACATTGTAAGGATAACATTCACTTCAAATTTATCTTTGTTTAATATTTTCACTTTAATAGATCATAACTCTATGACAATATTGGTTGTATAATACTCTAAAATCTATATAATATTCCTTATTTATTTTATTGTTAAACTCTTTTAACATTAATGGTGTGATGTAAGCCAAAAAAATTTATAAATTTTTAGTGAATATGATATAATGTATGATAAACATATAAACTCTCATGATACCATGGTTATTTAATTTACTACAAATATAAAAAATATCTCACTTGCACTATGACATTCTAACACATATTAAAAAACATTACAACTCTATGTAAATTTACCCAATCACATTGGGGTGTTAATGTTCTATTTAAATTAGTTTAGGAAACCATTTTGAACATTTCTAATGGTAAAAACTAACTACTATGAGAAAATAAACCTAAATATAAATAGTATATAATTTAATTTAACCAGATCATTATGTTCATATGGGTTTAAATTTTTTCAGATTGATTTAGGAAAACACTAAAAAAATTATCTGATACAAGAATGAATATAAAAAATTATAAAACAATTCACTTTTATAAAACATTATTCTAACATAATGTAATGATCATTGTAAAATTAGAAATAAAAATAATATGTAACTAAAAAATTATCAATTAAATATTAATATGAATAAATAGATTAATAATTAAAAAAATAATAAAATAAAGAAAATATTTAATGGTATTTAATAACCTGGAGGTATACATTCAATATGGTTTAAATAATTATATTAACATAAAAATCAAATAATTCAATCACATTTATTAATAATAATAAATTAAGAATGATTTATATTATATCTAATTTTCATCAAATAAAAATTACAATCAATTCTAATTTTTCCAATGATGTATATATTTCTTTTTTTTATTTAATTTTACATAATAATATATAAGGTAAAAAAATTGAACCAAACTAAAAAACCAAATTATACTGTTTTCATCAAAAGATTATATCTAAATTTTCCTAGTTTATATCAGATTATTTTGATTGGATTTGATAATTTAAATTAATCATTCACATTTCAATTTGAATTTTGGTGTTATTATCATACATTCCCACTCAAATTTTGTAAAAATATTGTACTAAAATTTTATGAAAATCACGACCTCTAGTGAATAGTCTTTACAACTAAAACAATAAAGGGTTCTATCATGATCTCCTTCAAACATACTCATATCTACATATGAATATTTTGAAATAAATATATAGCATTATACATCATATCTATACGAATATAATCCCTTTATCTATGGTCTCAAAGTTTTCACATGACATGGAACATTTAAATATAGTATATTCTATATTTGTTTTGATTATCTAAAATATATTTCCCATATTTAAAGAATTTTTCATATATCATTCACACACGTGTTTGGGAACATTAAATTTCACATAATTTAGAGAATCCATTAATTTAATATCTATAATTCAATTTATTGCTCATATGTAATAGTTTTCTTATAGTATGAAAAATATTTTATTGGATAAAACTTAATGTAATCATGATTTATAGCAAAACCATTCACCCATTGATTAACTGAGCCTCTATAATTACATAAGAAATGATTTAAATTATAATGGTACACATGTAAAGTTTCATTACAACTTAAACTATGGGTTATTCCTATAAAACATATTCTTATAAGTATATGAATGTCCATGTGAAATTATATGGGAAATAATTTGGGTGGCCTGTCAAGATAATAAGTCCCTTGTTATCATTTCTTGATATTGATAAATATTAAATATTAGACTCTAGTCAAGATAATCATAACATATCCCCAAATTATAATTATATATGATTATTAATGATTATGGAAGATATAAATTAATATAGTGTTCAATTTTTATTATTTCATAGTTCCTATAAAATATAATGTATATATTAATAAATGATAAAAAAATTTCCTTAATTATAAAATCCTGATAAATCAATGTTGAAAATAACTTTTACATCTAGTATCCCATGGATTTAATAACAAGAAACCTTACTCTACTCTTATGATTTGTAATAATTAACGGGGTTTTAATATAAATGCTACATTATTCCATACATCTAACTAATATAATATTAAATCATCCCTCACAATTATTTCATGAATTAGAAAATATTTGTAAAGATTGTGTTTGGACCATTGGTGAGACCAATTTTCCATAGCTGAAAAAATGTATCAATTATATTCAAAATCATTATCAATTACTTCCAAAATAATATGATCCACAATAAAATTAGGTATAGACACTTTTATCAAAATAATATCCTTTTCAATATTAGAAGTAGTTATGAATAGTGATTGTGTTTTTTTTTATTTTTCACAAGGATTTTTTGAATTATTCTAATATATGTCTCCATCATAGACAAAAAATTGAAAATTATATTGAGAAATAATATCATCATTATCTGTTTGGAAACTATAATATTAAAAACCATTAATAATGAACAATTACACACCATTATTGGTTATGAACTACTAGTTTTTTCTTCCAAGGTACTAAAATATATTCTTCCTAAAATTTTAGGTAATACAAAAAGGATATTATAGGTTTATATTACATATAGGGAATGTATGTGTGGATTTTTTTAAATTATATTACATTTTATATAGATATATGATATGGTGGATAAAAAATAAATCATACAAATGTCCCTTAATTCTATCTATTTATAAGGAAAATGATTCTTTATAACTCTTATTCTATAATATATTAGTAAAACACATTCTTGAATTTTTCCTTTGGGAATATCATTAATATATTACCAATGTATGTGGTTTTACATAGACCAAATGGACTCTTCAATTTATCTCTATAGAGATTTATACCCATTATATATGCTACATCAACAAAATATTTCATTTATAAGAATTTTCTTTACAATAGATTACATAATTTATTATTAGTATATTATTTCTGGTAAGTAATATGTCATCTGTGTGCAACAATAAAATTACAATGACATTCTAGAAATCCTAATTATATGTATATGTCTAATACAAGTTCTTGAAAATTTTATATAGATTACATAATATAACTGAGGATTATATATACAAAAAATCTACATGAATATATAAAAGTACTATTGTATATTTAATTCCAAATTAACAGAATTTCAGTTCATTAATCATTTACAATTTACCATATATATATCCTTAAATTAATTCTTTTATATAAATTGGCTATAAAATCAATTTAATATATCAAATAATCATATGAACTATTTTAAATAGTATCATCTAAATTTAATTTGTAACATACCAAGTAAGTAATGAATAATAGATATTTTTATCTATGTCTATTAATGAATTATATAGTGTTTTAGAGGCTTAAAATGAAAATAAATCCAATCTTAAGCATGTAATACACTAATATTTTTAGAAGATTGTTTTACTGCCTTTTGATGGAAAACCTTTTTTAAATTTATCTTTTGACAATTTTATAGTCTATGTTTGTCAAAATAAACTTATTATTTATTATTGGGACATCAAAATTTACTTTGTGTGAATTTTTGGTATTTTTCCGATAAAGTTCATTTTTTAATGAATAGTGAAAATGTTGTATTTTAATTCAAAACCTCTTTTTAATCTAATTTATTTATACGATTATATTATCTTTTGAATTGGTTTTAAAGTGAAATTAGAATATATTTTTACCATTTAATCCAATGGTGGTCATTGGAATCAATTTCACTTTGAAATTGGACTTAAACTATTGTCAATCTTTTGATACTTATTGTTTCATAAAAACACGCTATTTGTCATGACAACAGGAATTAAATATTAAATTAATTAATGTGACTTATATGATTTGAATTTAGTAAAATAGACATTATTTTTGAATTCATAATATCAAATATATCTTAGGGTGAAGTTTTGGTATTTTTCTGAAAAACTTCAATTTTTGATGAATAGTGAAACCACTAAGTGGTAGTTAAAGAAACTGATTTTTCGTTTAAATGAAACTTTGTCACTTCTGTGATTTGATTTTAAAAAATCTGACATACATGGTTGTCATTAAGAAGTAAAATGTGGTTCAATGAGATTAAAATAATTTTTTGGTGAATAGTAACTTTTAAGTTCTTAATCGTGATTAAAGGTAATTAGTGTAATTTAAGGTAAAAATGATATTATAATAAAATGAAAATATCATGACACTTGTCCTAACCCTATTGGATGAGTTATGGCCGACCAAGACAACCCATGGGTCGATTTTTGGTACCCCATGGAGCCACTTGGGTATGATAATGACATTTATGCCATTTATTTAAAGTTAAAGTAAAAATGACACAAACATGAGATGTTTTACTAAACCAATTTTTACATGGGTTTATAAAAGTCAGATTTTTGACTATAAATATTCATTGTAAATATAAAAAGATTTCCTACATCTTAGTATTTTTTTATAATTTTTATACTTTAAATAAATTAAATTATTTATGACATCATGATGATGCAGTGATTACCTCATTAATAAAGGATTTAAATAAAATGAAATGATAATGTAAAATCTATGACCTACACATTTCCAAAACCTATTTTATGGGTATATTTAGAACCCTTATCACCTTATACTCTAATTATATAAATGTGGGACCTCTTAAATCCGAATCTCATTTTAAAATAAAGTAACTTTTCTTTACTTTCCAAGAGTGCCCCTCCTCTCCTCTTATAAAAGGCCCCCACCTCTACCTCTTTACCCACACATACAAAACCTTTGGCTCGGCCAAAACTTGCCCATTTTGTCTTTACAAATCCCTCTATTACTCCTTGAAGCCTCAGTTTGGGCAGAAGTCTTCCCAAGGAATCCTTTGAGCTCAAATCTAAGAGAGTTACCTGATTTTGAGGTAATGTGTTCACTTGTGTTATTTTGTTTTATTTCGCTTCTCCAACCCCCTAAAATCTTTTTATTCATTTATTTTGTAACAAATACAGTATATTAAATATACTAGGATGTTTTTATAAGAAGCTTTCGAGCTACACTTACACTCATCTACATTTAATGGTTAAAGAACATACTGTTTCTGTGGTTGGCGAATTTCTGCCTCACGAAACGATGATTGTTCAATCTTCTTTTAAAAACCTTTAATAGTGGCCATTAAGATGTCACTCTATTTATATATGATATATATTATGTTTATGTTTCCTTTATGCTTCTGTATTTTTCATTTGTGGTATACCTTTATGGTTTCCATTGTGGGTAAACACGATAATTTCATTTTAGGAAGTGCGGACTACCGCCCCCTCAAAGTGATTTGATTCGTTAATGCCATATGTCGGACGTATAAAGGATGGATTTAAAGTTATTATATATGATGTTATAATGGAATTATAATATAACTCTATATCATTATTATTTCTTCCCACTAAGTTATGAGATAGAAATGGAAGTAGCGTTCATGCGTATGTACAACTTACCGTCTCCATGAACGGTGCATTTCATTTCTTATCCCCAAATGTAATGTACTATTATAAGTACATATATATAATGGATATATTTGATTTATGTTACATCTAAATGATTAATATAATTCTGGAAATAAAATATACATACCTCTCATTTAGTTTTAATTCCATTAATATGACATAGAAATGAAAGTAGCGTTCATGCGTACGTACGACTTACCGTCTCCATGAACGGTGCATTTCATTTCTTAACTCTAAATGATTATGTGATATTATAAATACAAGTATATGCTAGATATATATGATATATATGATATCCAAATCAGTAATGTCATTCTGGATATAAAGAACCTTTTACCACACGAACAATGTGTAATTGTAAGAAGTCCACTTTCGAATTAAGAACCAAATATCGACAAAATAAACATTGTTAACTTAAATGGTTACATAATGTTTATAACATGGCAATAAGTGATATAAAAGGAATAATGAACTTGAAAAAGGTTCTTAAGCAAATAGAAATTAACTCAAGTTTATTATTCAGGACGTTAAAGAACGATCCAGTCAAGTCGGACCCGAGGTAAGGGACTTCGTCTCAATCTCCTTTCATTGAGGCATATTTCATTTTATACACAAATATCTTTTATACGGTGTATAAAACCCTTTGACTTTTACTTTTATACAAAATGAATCTTTTTCTACGAAGCATTTTACTAAACGACAAAAAGGAATGTTTCTTTTAACGTACGCGGTGACAACGACCTTTTCCGCCGCCGCGAGTATTATTTGGTCTTTGGCTTCCTCAACAACCCGTAATGTTTTTAAAATAAAATAAATACCATATACTCTTTTATGTATTTTGGTATTGAAAATGGTTTCGATAAAGGATTCTATTATGTCAATATATTTAAATGATATATTGTGATTGAAATGTGGAAATGTTATCATTCCTTTATATTAGTTTTATGTTTTATGATTTTATATTGGTACTTGGACATTTGATGGGTGGTTACGTGATAAACCATATGACGGGTGGTGTCGTGAATACCAGGACAGGTGGTTACGTTATAACCTCCAATGCATTGGGTATGAAAGTCAGCCGTATGGCTATTCCGTTAAGTATGTATGGAAGTTGGCCGTATGGCTATTCCATTAAGTGATATGTGTGGAAGTCGACCGTATAGTTATTCCACTTAAGTATTTTTATATCCCAAGTTACCTTTTTATGTTATGTGATCTTTATATGGGTTTTATGGTAATATTTTGGTTCCAAAAGGGTAAGTAATGATCTTTTATTCAGTGAATAGTTTTTAATACTTCATAAAGGTGAAAAGTATTACTTTGATAAAGTATACATGGTTTACTTGTTGTTTTGATAAACTAACAGTTTTCATTCATTGTGTATCCCTTACTGAGATTTTTATGATCACCCCAAGTTTTTTTGAAATTTTTTTCACAGGAATTAATGTGGAATAGGGTCAAGGATGGGATCAAGGGAAAGTCATGCTATCTAAAACATGGAACTAGACATGTTTCTTTTTAAGAGTTTTTATTTTATGGAAACTTAGTAGAAGTGTCTACTTTGTAATATTTTGAGATGTAATAGTTATGTCCTAATTCTCTAAAACTCTAAACCTGAAAGGATCCTCAATGTGAATTATTCATTTAATTCAATATTAAGAGATGTTTAAGGCTGGGGCCTTATAGTTGGTATTAGAGGTCGGTTTAGACAACTTTAGGAGTTAGAAAATTGTTAAATTATAAGTTAATTTATGGTATGACTGAAATGATATAGCATTTAAAGATTACCATGTTGCTTCGCCTAAGATATTTCTGTGTTCAGAATGGTTTTCCATAGAGGAAACAAAGCAGCTATGTTGGGACGACATTAGGAGGAAGAAAACCTTCCAAATCAGCAACCTGAGATGGTCAGAATCGGAACTGAACAGTTTGTTGCAGTGATGACACAATTTACTCAGGCTATAAATGGTGCTGGTATCCATGCACAAGATCAACCAGATCAACCGCAGAGGAACATGTCAGTGGTGGAACATTTCATGAGGCAACATCCCCTATCATTCAGAGGATTATCTGACCCCGTGCAATCTGAAGGGTGGATTAAGGCACTGGAGAAGATTTTTTATGTCATGGGGTGTTCAGAACATCAAAAGGTTAGTCTTGTTGTTTACCGTTTTGAATGTGAAGCTGATTAGTGGTGGTCGATGGTAAAAAATATCAGGGATAGTGATGAGATTGAGGATCTTCACTGGGAAGAATTCAAAGGTATGTTTCTTGAGAAATATTTTCCTAAGGTGGTTCGTCTTAGGATGGAAAAACAGTTCCTAGAATTGAGGCAGGAGGATGATTCAGTGGCTGCTTATGAAGAAAAGTTCACTCGATTGACAAGGTATGCTCCAAACATCATACGAGATCTTGATAGTAAAATAAACCATTTTTACTCAGGGTTAAAGCCAAAGTATCTAAGGGATTTAGCTTCTCTTGAGTTCAAAAGTTATGAAAAACTTGTTCGATGTGCGGAGAAGGTGGAAATGGAGTCTACCGATGATCAGGTGTTCTATGACAAACAACAGAATAAGAGGTCCAGTTGGCAGGCAAAGGGGAAGAATTCATCAAAGAAGCAAGGAGGTAAGAAAACCAAATATCCATCCTGTGAGAAGTGTGGTAAAATGCATCCTGGAGAATTTTTATCCAAGTCTGGTAAGTGATTTCGGTGTGGTAAGTCTGGTCATATTGCTCGTAACTGTAAGGAAGATGATCTAGCAGGCAATGAAAAGCCAGCGGTAAGATGTTTTATGTGTAATGAAATGGGTCATTATGCAAATGAGTGTCTAACGAAGAACTCTACTGGGGGAAAGCAGCTAGACTACAAGAAGAAAGGGGTGGTGAAATCCTTTGCAACAACTTCAGCAGATGTTGGGCCATCGAATGAAGTGGTATCAGGTACACTGTTTGTTTGTTCAGATTATGCCAATTTGTTGTTTGATTCAGGGTCTACACATTCTTTCATATCTAAGAAGTTTTCTAGTAAATTAGAAATTCCATCTCAAGATATGAATCCTGAACTTATGGTAAAAACACCTGGAGGGAATGTTGAGACAAAAAGGAATTATAAGAACCTTCCTATCCTTGTGTATGGAAAGAATCTACCAGTAAACCTTATTGTTTTGCCTCTAGTAGAGTTTGATGTTATTTTGGGCATGGATTGGATTTCTGTTTATCATGCTAAGATTGACTGCAGAGCTAAAATGGTTTCTTTTCAGAATGATTTTCAGTTTGTGTACAATAATGAACCCTTGATTTTGATAACATATCAGGAAGTTGAGAAACTAGTAAAAGATGGAAATGAATGTTACCTTGCACATATTGTTAAAAATAAAGGAACTATTCAGATTAATGATGTGCCAGTGGTAAATGAGTATCTTGATGTTTTTCCTGATGAGTTTCCTGGTATTATTCATGATGGGAAGTTAAATTTACTATTGACTTAGTTCCTGATTCTAAGCCAATTTCAAAACCCCCTTATCGAATGGATCAATTTGAACTTTTAGAGTTAAAGAAGCAATTGCAGGAGTTATTAGATAAAGGTTTCATTCGACCTAGCACATCACCATGGGGTGCTCCTATCTTGTTTGTTAAAAAGAAAGATGGCTAAATGAGACTTTTCATTGATTATAGAGCCTTGAATAATATTACTGTTAAGAACAAGTATCCTTTGCCTCATATCAATGATTTGTTTGATCAACTCTAGGGAGCTCAGTATTTTTCGAAGATTGACTTGAGGTTGGGGTACTATCAGTTGAAAGTAAAAGAAGCAGACGTTCCGAAGACTGCGTTCTGTACTAGATATGGCCATTATGAATTTGTAGTTATGCCTTTTGGGTTAACCAATTCACCTTCTGTATTCATGGACCTTATGAATAAAATTTTCCATGAGTTCTTGGAAAAGTTTGTGGTTGTTTTCATTGATGATATTTTGGTGTTTTCTAAAAGTAAAGAGGAGCATGAAAGTCATTTAAGGGTTATCTTGCAAACCTTAAAAGAAAAGAAACTATATGGAAAATTCAGCAAGTGTGAGTTTTGGTTACAAAAAAATTCTTTCCTGGGTCACATTGTTTCAAAATATGGCATAACTGTTGATCCTGCTAAAACAAAAGTTGTTGAAGAATGGCCAAGACCCACAAATGTAACCGAGATCCATAGTTTTCTTGGTTTGGCAGGTTATTACCGAATATTTGTTAGAAATTTTTCACGGTTATCTATTCCAATGACTAAGCTAACTCGGAAGGGTGTTAAGTTCATCTGGAAAAAAGAATGTGATGATTCTTTTCAGGAGTTTAAAAGAAGATTGGTGAATGCTCCAAATTTGGAACTTCCTTAGAGGAATGGTGAGTTTGTTATATATAGTGATGCTTCATTGAAGGGACTTGGCTGTGTCCTTATGCAGAATGATCAGGTAATTGCTTATGCTTCACGTCAGTTGAAAAATCATTAGGTAAATTACCCTACACATGATTTGGAATTAGCTGCTGTTGTTTTTGCTTTAAAAATTTGGAGGCATCATTTGTATGGAGCAAAGTGTGAAATATATACTGATCACAAAAGTTTAAAGTATATACTCACTCAGAAAGAATTGAACATGAGACAGAGGAGATAGCTGGAATTAATCAAGGATTATGATTGTACAATTCACTACCATCCGGGAAAAGCAAATAAAGTGGTCGAAGCTTTGAGTCGAAAAAGTAATGCTTCATTAACCATGCTATGTTTGGAACGATATCCTTTGGTTTTTGATTTGATGAACTTTGGCATAGAAGTTGTTGGTGTAGTAAGTTCTTCTGTTTTGTTTCAGGTATTAGTGAGATCATCCCTATCAGATAGAATCAAGCAAGCACAGAAGCAAGATAGTGAGTTGCAGAAAAAGGTAGAGCTGGTTCAGAAAGGTAAGTTGCATGAATTCAAAATTGATAGTGATTGTGTTTTGAGATTTGGGAAGAGATTGTGTGTGCCTTGTGATTCACAGTTGAAGAGAGAGTTGTTATGTGAGGCTCATAGTTCCCCGTTTTCAGTTCATCCTGGCAGTACTAAGATGTACAGAGATCTGTGGGAGTATTACTGGTGGGATGGAATGAAAAGGGATATTGCTGATTTTACTGTGAAGTGTTTGACTTGTCAGCAGGTTAAAGCAGAGCGGCAGTTACTGAAAGGGATTCTTCAGCCTTTACCAGTGCTAGAGTGGAAATGGGAAAACATATCCATGGACTTTGTTGTGGGATTACCAAGGACATCTCGAGGTAATAATGCAATCTGGGTTATTGTTGATCGCTTGACTAAATCTGCTCATTTCCATCCTATACGAGATAATTTTTACCTATATCAACTTTCCCGTTTGTATCTTAAAGAGATAGTCAGGTTACATGGAGTTCCACTCTCCATTGTGTCTGATCGTGATCCCAGGTTTACTTCTAACTTTTGGAAAGGCCTTTAGAAGTCGTTGGGTACTGAATTAAATTTTAGTACAGCTTTTCATCCTCAATCAGATGGGAAGTCAGAACGAACAATTCAGACCTTGGAGGATATGCTACGAGCTTGTTCAATGGATTATTAAGGAAGTTGGGACCAACATCTTTCTTTGTTTGAGTTTTCTTATAATAACAGTTTTCATTCCAGTATACATATGGCACCATTTGAGGCATTATATGTGAAGCGGTGTCGAACTCCAGCATTTTGGGATGAAGTGGGTGAAAGGAAGTTGATGGGACCAGAATTGGTTGAAGAGATGGCAGAAAAAGTTCAGTTGATTCAGAAACACATGAGAACTGCTCAAAGCAGGCAGAAGAGTTATGCAGATAACCGGAGGAAGGATCTATCTTTCGAGGTAGGTGATCATGTTTTTCTCAAGGTTTCTCCATGGAAAAGTGTGATGCGATTTGGTAAGAAAGGAAAGCTGATTCCAAGGTTCATTGGACCATATGAAATTCTGGATAGAGTTGGATCAGTTGCATACAGAGTGGCATTACCTCCGAGTTTATCTCAGGTACACAATGTTTTTCATGTTTCGATGTTGAGAAAGTATATGCCAGATCCATCTCATGTTTTGAGTCCAGAGGTAGTTCAGCTGGAAGAGAACCTATCTTATGAGGAACTACCGGTCCAGATTCTTGACCACAGGGAGTAGGTGTTACGGAATAAGGTGATTCATCAGGTAAAGGTTTTGTGGAAAAACCACATGATTGAAGAGGCAACATGGGAATCTAAAAATGCAATGAGGGATAAATACCCCCACTTATTCGATAAGTAAATAAATTGCGAGGACAAAATTTTCTAAAGGGGGGAAGGATGTAACATCCCAAGTAAGTAATGAATAATAGATATTTTTATTTATGTATATTAATGAATTAGATAGTGTTTTGGAGGCTTAAAATGAAAATAAATCCAATCTTAAGCATGGAATACACTAATATTTTTAAAAGATTGTTTTACTGCCTTTTGATGGAAAACCATTTTCAAATCAATATTTTGACAATTTTATAAGCTATGTTTGTCAAAATAAAATTATTATTTATGATTGGGACATCAAAATTTACTTTGTGTGAATTTTTGGTATTTTTCCGATAAAGTTCATTTTTTAATGAATAGTGAAAATGTTGTATTTTAATTCAAAACATATTTTTAATCTAATTTATTTATATGATTAGATTATCTTTTGAATTTTTTTTAAAGTGAAATTAGAATATATCTTTACCATTTAATCCAATGGTGTTCATTGGAATCAATTTCACTTTGAAATTGGACTTAAACTAGTGTCAATCTTTTGATACCTATTGTTTCATAAAAACACGATATTTGTCATGACAGCGGGAATTAATTATTAAATTAATTAATGTGACTTATATGATTTGAATTTTTTAAAATAGAAATCATTTTTGAATTCATAATATCAAATATAGCTTAGGGTGAAGTTTTGGTATTTTTCTGAAAAACTTCAATTTTTGATGAATAGTGAAACCACTAAGTGGTAGTTAAAGAAACTGAATTTTCGTTTAAATGAAATTTTGTCACATCTGTGATTTGATTTTCAAAAATCCGACATACATGGTTGTCATTAAGATATAAAATGTGGTTCAACGAGATTAAAATAATTTTTTTTGTGAATATTAACTTTTAAGTTCTTAATCGCGATTAAAGGTAATTAGTGTAATTTAAGGTAAAAATGATATTATAATAAAATGAAAATATCTTGAAACTTGTCCTAACCCTATTGGATGAGTTATGGCCGATCAAGACAACCCATGGGTCGATTTTTGGTACCCCATAGAGCCACTTGGGTTTGATAATGACATTTATGCCTTTTATTTAAAGTTAAAGTAAAAATGACACAAACATGAGATGTTTTACTAAACCAATTTTTAAATGGGGTTATACAAGTCATATTTTTGACTATAAATATTCATTGGAAATATAAAAATATTTCCTACATCATAGTATTTTTTTTATAATTTTTAGACTTTAAATAAATTAAATTATTTATGACATCATGATGATGCACCGATTACCTCATTAATAAAGGATTTAAATAAAATGAAATGATAATGTAAAATATATTACCTACACATGTCCAAAACCTATTGTATGGGTATATTTAGAAACCTTATCACCTTATACACAAATTATATCAATGTGGGACCTCTTAAATCCGAATCTCAATTTTAAATAAAGTAACTTTTCTTTACTTTCCAAGAGTGCCCCTCCTCTCCTCTTATAAATGGCCCCCACCTCTACCTCTTTACCCACACTTACAAAGCCTTTGGTATAAGGACCCAGACTTAAACCTTACTTAATTTTGAGTTATTACAAGATTACACATTGAGGATCTTTTCAGGTTTAGAGTTTTAGAGAATTAGATCATGAAACTTGCATTACATTCCACATTTAAACAAAGTGGTTACATAAAAGACAGTATTCATTCTTCCCATCAACGGAAACATATTTAAAATAAAACATGGATTCTTTCTTGAAACATCCTTGACACTATCATCACATCATGTACCTTTCCCTTGACCTGTGAAAAACATTTCAAAAACTTGGGATGAGCATAAAAAGCGCAGTAAGGGTTATAAAAATATGGAAAGGAAACATGAGTTCAAATATACATAAGAATGAAATCATACATTACCCATAAAACAAAGGCACTTTAACATACCTCATCAAATCATGAATAAATCATAGAAATCATAATACATAAAAGGTAAATTTAGGCATTCATAACATTATTACGTAGGGAGTAACCCTCTTGGTTACATTTGGAATACCCACCACAGTATATTCCCTAAATCTCTTTGGAGAAACCTTAATGTTTCACTCCTTCGCGTTACCCAATGCGTTGGAGAGCTATATCGGGCTCACCCACCCTTAGTTTATCACGGAACCACCCGTCTTCATAATAATGACCAAGAACCTCAACATAATCGTATCACATAAAACATGCATAAAGGAAACATAACATTTCCACCTTTCAATCACAAGATATCAATACAACACATTTATATAAAAACAATATGAAAACCATTTTCAATACCAAAATAAAAGAAAAGTAAAACATGGTATTTATTTTTCTTTTAAAAAGAAGGTATGGCTTGTAGAGGAAGCCGGAACTCAAATAATGGTCACGACGACAGAGAAGTCATTGTCGCCACATACGTACGACAAAAACATTCCCTTTTGTCATTTAATAAACACTTCGTATAAAAAAGATTCCTTTTGAATAAATGTAAACGTCAAAGGGGTTTATACACCGTATAAAAGAAGGTTGTGTATAAAACAGAATATGCCTCAATGAAAGGAGATTGAGACGAAGTCCATTACAAAGACGGTATCCTTGGTTTAAGGATAAATCAATTACATAATTGTGTGTGACAAACGAATACACCAAATATAAGTGGATATTAAGTGTAAAATAATCAAAGGTCATTCACACATATTCAAAGGATGACATATTCAATAACTATATGTTGAACCCAAAGAAATCGAAATTGGGTTAAGAAGATCCCTTGACAGCCTAACAGCGTCACATCAAAATGAGTTGATGAGAGATAAAAAAAGGGTATCTCATCACTTGGACATAAAATTTACATCAATAAGGATATATGAGAACATATCCCAACATATCAATATGTAAATTAAAAGTCCCAACAAAAGAAGTCTTTTAAAAAGAGGAGGGTGAAAGGTTCCCTTACCGACATGGGTATCTTTCGAAACATACACCTCGTGAAAGAAGGACAATACAACATTGATGTAAATACTCATAAAAGAAATTATATTACAAAATGAGTAAAATAATGGGTAGTACATACACCACTCAAAGGAAATTATGGAAAATGTAGCATAAATCTCATAGGAATAAAAATGAGATGAAAAATCCCTTATGAAAACTCGTTAGCCTAACGACGCCACATAAAACTTATAAAAATGGATTTATGAGATCAAATAGGGTATCTCATCATATTAACTTAATGTTTATAGAAAGAGTAATATAAAATAACATCCCCCAACATAAAAAAGAGGAGATTAAAAGAAGTGACAAAAAGGAGAGTACTTAAAAAGAAAGAGAGAGGTTAGATCTCTTACGAAAATTTGGCAGCCTAAAGACGCCACTCAAAACATCCAAAATGGATTTATGAGAGAGAATAGGGTCTCTCATAATATGAACATAAAAATTACAGTAAGATTAATATAATAGAACATCCCAATAACAAGAAAGATGAGCATTAAAAGGAATGACATAAAACAGTGTACTTAAAAAGAAAGAGTGGAGTAGGATCCCTTACCTCGGGTCCGACTTTACTCGATCGTTCTTTAACGTCCTGAATAATAAACATGAGTTAATTTACACTTTATTAAGAACCTTTTTCTAGTTCATTATTCCTTTTATATCACTTATTTCCATGTTATAAACATTATGTAATCATTTAAGTTAATAATGTTTGTTTTGTCGATATTTGGTTCTTAAGTCGAAAGTGGACTTCTTACAATTACATGTTGTTCGTGTGGTCAAATTTTCATTATATCCAGAATTATATTCATGATTTTGATATTATATATATCATATATATAGAGAATATACAAGTATTTATAATATTACAAAATCATTTAGAGGTATGAAATGAAATGCACCGTTCATGGAGACGGTAAGCCGTACGTACGCATGAACGCTACTTTCATTTCTATGTCATATTAATGGAATTAAAACCAAATGAGAGGTATGTATATTTTAATTCTATAATTATATAAATCATATATAATAACTTTAAATCCATCCTTTATACATCCCACATATGGCATTAACGAATCAAATCACTTTGAGGGGGCGGTAGTCCGCACTTCCTAAAATGAAATTATCGTGTTTACCCACAATGGAAACCATAAAGGTATGCCACAAAAGAAAAATACAGAAACATAAACATATTATATATCATATGTAAATATAGTGGCATCTTAATGGCCACCTTTTAAGGTGTTATATGAGTGTTGAAAAATCATCGTTTCGTGAGGCAGAAATTCGCCATCCACAGAAACAGTATGTTCTTTAACCATTTGATGTAGATGTGTGTAAGTGTAGCTAGAATTATTCTTATAAAAACATCCTAGTATATTGAAGATACTGGAGTTGTTACAAAACAAATGAATAAAAAGAGTTTAGGGGGTTGGAGAAGCAAAATAAAACAAAAGAACACAAGTGAAGACATTACCTTAAAATCGGGTAACTCCCTTTGGTTTGAGCTCAAAGGCTTCCTTTGGAAGACTTCTGCCCAAAGTGAGGCTTCAAGGAGTTAGAGAGGGATGTGGAGAGACAATATGGGCAGGGGTTGGCCGTGCCAAAGGCTTTGGGAGTGTGGGTAAGGAGGTAGAGGTGGGGGCCTTTTATAAGAGGAGAGGAGGGACACTCTTGTAAAGTTACAAAATGTTACTTTATTTTCAAAAGAGTTTCGGATTTTAAAGGTCCGACATTAATGTATTTCAAGGATAAGGTGATAAGGGTTCTAAATCCACTCATCCAATAGGTTTTGGACATGTGTTTCTCTTAGATATTACATTATCTTTCCATTTTATTTTAATCATTAAATAATGAGGTCATCACTGCATCATCATGATGTCATAAATAATTTAATTTATTTAATGTCTAAAAATTATAAAAAAATACTATGATGTAGGAAATATTTTTCGATTTCCAATGAATATTTCTTGTCAAAAATATGACTTGTATAACCCCATGTAAAAAGTGTTTTTGTAAAACATCTCATGTTTTTGTCATTTTTACTTTAACATTAAATAAAAAGATATTTATGTCATTTCCTAACCAAAGTGGCTCCATGGGGTCCCCAAGTTGACCCATGGATTTTCTTGGTCTCCCATGACACATCCAATGAGGGTAGGACATGTTTCTAGGTCATTTCATTTTATTAAAACATTATTATTACCATAAACATCACTAATTACCTCTGATCGCGATTAAAAACTTATTAAGTTACTATTCACCAAAAAATTATTTTTATACTATTGAAACACATTTTACTTCTTAATGACAACAATTTATGTCGGATTTTTGAAATTCAAAACAAAAATATGGAAAAATGTCATTTAAACGGAAAAATCAGTTTTTATAAGTACCACTTAGTGGTTTCACTATTCATCAAAAATTGAAGTTTTTCAGAAAAATACCAAAAATTCACCCTAAGCTATAGCTGATATTCAGAATTCAAAAATGAAGTATATTTTAAAATATTCAAAACATATAATTCACATTAATTAATTTAATAATTAATTCCTGCTGTCAGAGAAAATAGCGTGTTTTTATGAAACAATAAGTATCAAAAGATTGACACTAGTTTAAGTCTGATTTCAAAGTGAAATTAATTCCAACGACCACTGTTGGATTTAATGTTAAATATATATTATAATTTCACTTTAAAACCAATTCAAAAGATAATCTAATCATATAAATAAATTAGATTAAAAAGAGGTTTTGAATTAAAATACAACATTTTACACTATTCATTAAAAAAATGAACTTTATCGGAAAGATACAAAAAATTTACACAAAGTAAATTTTGATGTCCCAATTAATAAAGAGAGTTTTATTTGGTCCAATAGAATGTATAAGAGGGAACAAAACTATATTTAATGACAGTTCGCAATCAAAAGGCGATAAGTGAACCTTTAGTGAAAACTAGGGCATATACGCCTAAAATTGAATTCTTTCCGTATTTTAAGCCTTTATATTTTATTGGATAAATGTAAAAACATTTAAAAACATATATAATCATATTTTAGTTATTTATATCCATTCCCGCCAATACAACGGCTACATGTTAACTACCATTTAAAATAATATTATTTTATTATTAGAGTGCAATGTTAGATTCCCAAGAAACTCGTTGTTGCGTGTTGGGTACGCCATCGAGCATAGCGTCCCCTTTAAAGTCATATTAATATTTTATTCACAAATATGGATAAATATTAAAATTTCATTTTCTTTATTTACCTGGGGTGTTACATCCTTCCCCCCTTTTGGGAATTGTGTCCTCGCAATTTTTAAAATTGAGCTTGGAAACATCCTTGAAAGTCCCACATCGGAACAAGAGTCGGTAAAACAATCACTTTAAAATAAAGGACGATAAGTACAGAGGTCACCCGAGTTAACCCATACTAGGATTCCATGTATAGGAACATGGACATGGAAGAAAAAGCAAAGGGTCATGTTCTTGAGGGAGAGTGATAGTAAACATGTCTAAGAGAAAGTTAACCATAAGAAAATCACAAACTTGTGATGGGTAAAACGGTATTCGATTCCCCAGTAGGAAAAGTTAATAGACAACATTTTTGTTTTAAGTTACTTTTTATTGAGGAATTTATTCCTAAGGAAACATAATCACTTATCATGTTGACTTTCAACTTTTACTAGATTACTTAATCAAACTCATATTTTTTTTTCCAAAAGATGAGTATTTAGGGAGACTTGTTCACATTAAGAGAACTATAATCAACTTCTAGAGAATCACCTAATCTGCCAAAGAGAACTATATAATTCCCATGTATTTAGGCTTTAACCAAAACCAAAACCAAAAAGGTTATTATAAGGTCAGATAATCCAGAAAAGTATAACCCTTTAAAAAGAAAATCTATGCTTAATCTTCAAAATTTGTCCAACAAAACCCAAAGTTCAACGAGGACCATCTGATAAACAATTTGTCCATAAAATTCTTCAAAGTAAACCAATCTAAGATTGAAACCCAAATATTTGAAGGATTTAGTCACATAGTCTTCCAAGTTAAATCATAACATTTATCTCCAAACAACATCAGTTGCTCCTAAAGTCTCGTATTGAAAAGTAATTAACCTAATAACATATCCTCCACGATAGGTTAATCATTTTAATAAATAACCCAAAATCAACTTACTATTAATTCATAAAATCATATAACTAAAATGAATCAGTCAAACTAACCAGGGACTCCATGTAGTCCAGTGGTAGGCGATAAATACCAGTTGCACTTTGGTTGTGGGTTCGATTCCCGCAGCTTTGTCCGACGCGACAGGTAGTCACACGGTCTGCGTGTTGTCCTTTTTCCAAAACAATATAATTCTCAAATCATTCCCCAAAAAGAGATAAAATCATAAAAATAACCATAACATAATTTAACCTCAATTTTATCTCATGCCTTTCACTTCCATCATAACATATAGTAACCCATAATTACCTAAAAAGTAAGGATCATATAAACTCTAATGGTTACCTTTATAATTATTACCCGAACTTCCACATCGATTGGTCATCTCGTACATGATGCATTAAATATCATACCAAGGTTCAAGTGGTTGATCATGACTCCTTGATAGTTGGTTTAGAACAACCACAAGTTTCCTCATTGAATCCCCCATTTTATCTAGTATCTTAATAATAGAACCACCACAGTTTCCCTCAAACCTGTTGTCTCTTTGGTTCCTGCTAGATCCATCCATTCACTAAAAACAGAAATGCCAGTGTGAGTATATCAACAAAACCGTCATGTACTAATGAGGAAGGTAAACACTAAGATACACTTACTCAGTCACTTTATCTAAAACTAGGACTCTTTCTGAAATCCTAACCATTATGGTAATGCCACTTATGCTTAAAGAATACCATAACCTCTAAAGTTATCTAAACCGACCTTTGACACCAACTATAAGGCCCCATCCTTAAACCTTACTTAATCTTGAGTTATTACAAGATTACACATTGAGGATCTTTTCAGGTTTAGAGTTTTAGAGAATTAGATCACGAAACTTGCATTACATTCCACATTTAAACAAAGTGGTTACATAAAAGATAGTATTCATTATTCCCAAAAACAGAAACATATTTAAAATAAAACATGGATTCTTTCTTGACACATCCTTGACACTATCATCACATCATGTACCTTTCCCTTGACCCGTGAAAAACATTTCAAAAACTTGGGATGAGCATAAAAAGCTCAGTAAGGGTTATAAAAATATGGAAAGGAAACATGAGTTCATATATACATAAGAATGAAATCATACTTTACCCATAAAACATAGGCACTTTAATATACCTCATCAAATCATGAATAAATCATAGAGATCATAAGACATAAAAGGTAAATTGAGGCATTCATAACATTCTTACGTAGGGAGTAACCCTCTTGGTTACGTTTGGAATACCCACCATAGTATATTCCCTAAATCTCTTCGGAGAAAACTTAACGTTTCACTCCTTCTCGTTACCCAATGCATTGGAGAGCTATATCCGGCTTACCCACCCTTAGTTTATCACGGAACCACCCGTCTTCATAATAATGCCCAAGAACCTCAACATAATCGTATCACATAAAACATGCATAAAGGAAACATAACATTTCCACCTTTCAATAACAAGATATCAATAAAACACATTCATATAAAAACATTATGAAAACCATTTTCAATACCAAAATAAAAGAAAAGTAAAACATGGTATTTATTTTTCTTTTAAAAAGAAGGTATGGCTTGTAGAGGAAGCCGAAACTCAAATAATGGTCACGACGGCGGAGAAGCCGTTGTCGCCGTATATGTACGACAAAAACATTCCCTTTTGTGGTTTAATAAACACTTCGTATAAAAAAGATTCATTTTGAATAAACGTAAACGTCAAATGGGTTTATACACCGTATAAAAGAAGGTTGTGTATAAAACAGAATATGCCTCAATGAAAGGAGATTGAGACGAAGTACCTTACAAAGACGGTATCCTTGGTTTAAGGATAAATCAATTACATAATTGTGTGTGACAAACGAATACACCAAATATAAGTGGATATTAAGTGTAAAATAATCAAAGGTCATTCACACATATTCAAAGGATGAAATATTCAATAACTACTTGTTGAACCCAAAGAAATCGAAATTGGGTTAAGAAGTTCCCTTGACAGCCTAACGGCGTCACATCAAAATGAGTTGATGAGAGATAAAAAAAGGGTATCTCATCACTTGGACATACAATTTACATCAATAAGGATATATGAGAACATATCCCAACATAACAATATGTAAATTAAAAGACCCAACAAAAGAAGTCTTTTAAAAAGAGGAGGGTGAAAGGTTCCCTTACCGACATGGGTATCTTTCGAAACATACACCTCGTGAAAGAAGGAAAATAAAAAATTGATGTAAATACTCATAAAAGAAAGTATATTACACAATGGGTAAAATAATGGGCATTACATACACCACTCAAAGGAAATTATGGCAAATGTAGCATAAATCTCACGGGAATAAAAGTGAGATGACAAATCCCTTACGAAAACTCGGCAGCCTAACGACGCCACATAAAACTTATAAAAATGGATTGATGAGATAAAATAGGGAATCTCATCATATTAAATTAAAGTTTATATAAAGAGGAATATAAAAGAACATCCCCCAACATAAAAAAGAGGATCTTAAAAGAAGTTACATAAAGGAGAGTACTTAAAAAGAAAGAGAGAGGTTAGATCTCTTATGAAAATTTGGCAGCTTAACGGCGCAACTCAAAACTTCCAAAATGGATTGGTGAGAGAGAATAGGGTCTCTCATCACATGAACATAAAAATTACAGTAATATTAATATAAAAGAACATCCCAATAACAAGAAAGATGAGCTTTAAAATGAATGACATAAAAGAGTGTACTTAAAAAGAAAGAGTGGAGTAGGATCCCTTACCTCGGGTCCGACTTGACTTGATCATTCTTTAACGTCCTGAATAATAAACATGAGTTAATTTACACTTTATTAATAACCTTTTTCTAGTTCATTATTCCTTTTATATCACTTATTGCCATGTTATAAACCTTATGTAATCATTTAAGTTAATAATGTTTGTTTTGTCGATATTTGGTTCTTAAGTCGAAAGTGGACTTCTTACAATTACATGTTGTTCGTGTGGTCAAATTTTCATTATATCCAGAATTATATTCATGATTTGGATATCATATATATCATATATATACAGAATATACATGTATTTATAATATTAAATAATCATTTAGAGGTACGAAATGAAATGCACCGTTCATGGAGACGGTAAGCCGTACGTACGCATGAACGCTACTTTCATTTCTATGTCATATTAATGGAATTAAAAACAAATGATAGGTATTTATATTTTAATTCCATAATTATATACATCATATATAATAACTTTAAATCCATCCTTTATACATCCAACATATGGCATTAACGAATCAAATCACTTTGAGGGGGCGGTAGTCCGCACTTCCTAAAATGAAATTATCGTGTTTACCCACAATGGAAACCATAAAGGTATGAAAAAAAAGAAAAATACAGAAAAATAAACATATTATATATCATATATAAATATAGTTACATCTTAATGGCCACCTTTTAAGGTGTTATATGAGTGTTTAACAATCATCGTTTCATGAGGCAGAAATTCGCCATCCACAGAAACAGTATGTTCTTTAACCATTTGATGTAGGTGTGTGTAAGTTTAGCTTGAATGCTTCTTATAACAACATCCTAGTATATTTAAGATACTGGAGTTGTTACAAAATAAATTAATAAAAAGAGTTTAGGGGGTTGGAGAAGCAAAATAAACAAAAGAACACAAGTGAAGACATTACCTTAAAATCGGGTAACTCCCTTTAGTTTGAGCTCAAAGGCTTCCTTGGGAAGACTTCTGCCCAAAGTGAGGATTCAAAGAGTTAGATAGGTATGTAGAGAGAAAAAATGGGCAGGGGTTGGCCGAGCCAAAGGCTCTGGGAGTGTGGGTAAGTAGGTAGAGGTGGGGGCCTTTTATAAGAGGAGAGGAGGGGCACTCTTGTAAAGTTACAAAATGTTACTTTATTTTCAAAAGATTTTCGGATTTTAAAGGTCCCACATTGATGTATTTCGAGGATAAGGTGATAAGGGTTCTAAATCCACTCATCCAATAGGTTTTGGACATGTGTGGGTCTTAGATATTACATTATCTTTCCATTTTATTTAAATCGTTAAATAATGAGGTCATCACTGCATCATCATGATGTCATTAATAATTTAATTTATTTAATGTCTAAAAATTATAAAAAAATACTATGATGTAGGAAATCTTTTTCTCTTTCCAATGAATATTTATAGTAAAAAACATGACTTTTATAACCCCATGTAAAAAGTGTTTTAGTAAAACATCTCATGTTTGTGTCATTTTTACTTTAACATTAAATAAAAAGATATTTATGTCATTTCCTAACCAAAGTGGCTCCATGGTGTCCCCAAGTTGACCCATGGATTTTCTTGGTCGGCCATGAAACATACAATGAGGGTAGGACATGTTTCTAGGTCATTTCATTTTATTAAAACATTATTCTTACCATAAACTTCACTAATTACCTCTAATCGCGATTAAAAACTTAATAAGTTACTATTCACCAAAAAATTATTTTTATCCCATTGAACGAAATTTTACTTATTAATGACAACCATGTATGTCGGATTTTTGAAATTGAAAACACAAAGATGGAAAAATTTCATTTAAATGGAAAAATCAGTTTTTATAAGTACCACTTAGTGGTTTCACTATTCATCAAAAATTGAAGTTTTTTAGAAAAATCCCAAAAATTCACCCTAAGCTCTATTTGATATTCCGAATTCAAAAATGAATTCTATTTTAAAAAATTCAAAACATATAAGTCACATTAATTAATTTAATAATTAATTCCTGCCATCAGAGCAAATAGCGTGTTTTTATGAAACAATAAGTATCAAAAGATTGACACTAGTTTAAGTTTGATTTCAAAGTGAAATTAATTCCAACGACCACTATTGGATTTAATGGTCAAAATATATTCTAATTTCACTTTAAAACCAATTCAAAAGATAATATAATCATATAAATAAATTAGATTAAAAAGAGGTTTTGAATTAAAATACAACATTTTAAACTATTCATTAAAAAAATTAACTTTATCGGAAAGATACCAAAAATTTACACGAAATAAATTTTGATGTACCAATTATTAAGAAGAGTTTTATTTGGTCCAATAGAATTTATAAGAGTGAACAAAACTATATTTAATGACGGTTCGCCATCAAAAGGTGATAAGTGAACCTTTAGTGAAAACTAGGGCATATACGCCTAAAATTGAATTCTTTCCGTATTTTAAGCCTTTATCTTTTATTGGATAAATGTAAAAACATTTAAAAACATATATAATCATATTTTAGTTATTTCTATCCATTCCCGCCAATACAACAACTACATGTTAATTACCATTTAAAATAATATTATTTTATTATTAGAGTGCAACGTAAGATTCCCAAGAAACTCGTTGTTGCGTGTTGGGTACGCCATCGAGCATAGTGTCCCCTTTATAGTCATATTAATATTTTATTCACAAATATGGATAAATATGAAAATGTCATATTCTTTATTTACCTGGGGTGTTATATTTGGCTCAGCCAACCCCTACCCATTTTGTCTCTCCACATCCCTCTCTTACTCCTTGAAGCCTCACTTTGGGCAGAAGTCTTCCCATGGTAGCCTTTGAGCTCAAATCTAAGAGAGTTACCCGATTTTGAGGTAATGGGTTCACTTGTGTTCTTTTGTTTTATTTTGCCTCTCCAACCTCTTAAACTCTTTTTATTCATTTCTTTTGTAACAACTCCAGTATCTTAAATATACTAGGATGTTTTTATAAGAATATTTCGAGCTACACTTACACAAATCTACATCTAATGGTTAAAGAACATATTGTTTCTATGGTTGGCGAATTTCTGCCTCACGAAACGATGATTGTTCAATCTTCTTTTAAACACCTTTAATGGTGGCTATTAAGATGTCACTCTATTTATATATGATATATATTATGTTTATGTTTCCCTTATTCTTATGTATTTTTCATTTGTGCTATACCTTTATGGTTTCCATTGTGGGTAAACACAATAATTTCATTTTAGGAAGTGAGGACTACCGCCCCCTCACAGTGATTTGATTCGTTAATGCCATATGTGGGACATATAAAGGATGGATTTAAAGTTATTATATATGATGTTATACTGGAATTATAATATACCACTATATCATTATTATTTCTTCCCATTAAGTTATGAGATAGAAATGGAAGTAGCATTCATGCGTACGTACGGCTTACCGTCTCCATGAACGGTGCATTTCATTTCTTATCCCCAAATTTAATGTACTATTATAAGTACATATATATAATGGATATATATGATGTATGTTACATCTAAATTATTAATATAATTCTGGAATTAAAATATACATACCTCTCATTTAGTTTTAATTCCATTAATATGACATAGAAATGAAAGTAGCGTTCATGCGTACGCACAACTTACTGTATCCATGAACGGTGCATTTCATTTATTACCTCTAAATGATTATGAGATATTATAAATACATGTATATGCTAGATATATATGATATATATGATATCCAAATCAGGAATTTCATTCTGGATATAAAGAACCTTTGACCACATGAACAACATGTAATTGTAAGAAGTCCACTTTGGAATTAAGAATCAAATATCAACAAAACAAACATTATTAACTTAAATGGTTACATAATGTTTATAACATGGAAATAAGTGATATAAAAGGAATAATTAACTTGAAAAAGGTTCTTAAGCAAATATAAATTAACTCAAGTTTATTATTCAGGACTTTAAAGAACGATCGAGTCAAGTCGGACCGGATGTAAGGGACTTCGTCTCAATCTCCTTTCATTGAGGCATATTTAGTTTGATACACAACTATCTTTTATACAGTGTATAAACCCCTTTGACTTTTACTTTTATACAAAAGGAATCTTTTTATATGAAGCGTTTTACTAAACGACAAAAAGGAATGTTTCTTTTAACGTACTTGGTGACAACGACCTTTTCTGCCGCCATGAGTATTATTTGGTATTTGGCTTCCTCAACAAGCCGTAATGTTTTTAAAATAAAATAAACACCATATACTCTTTTATGTATTTTGGTATTGAATTTTTTTTTGATAAAGGATTATATTATGTAAATATATTTAAATGATATATTGTGATTGAAATGTGGAAATTTTATCATTCCTTTATATTGGTTTTATGTTTTATGATTTTATATTGGTACTTGGACATTTGACGGGTGGTTACGTGATAAACCATATGACGGGTGGTGCCGTGAATACTAGGATGGGTGGTTACGTTATAACCTCCGATGCATTGGGTATGGAAGTCGGACATATGGATATTCCATTAAGTATGTATGAAAGTTGGCCGTATGGCTATTCTATTAAGTGATATGTGTGGAAGTCGACCGTATGGTTATTCCACTTAAGTATGTTTATGTCCCAAGTTACCTTTATATGTTATGTGATCTTTTTATGGGTTTTATGGTAATCTTTTGGTTACAAAAGGGTAAGTAATGATCTTTTATTTATTGAATAGTTTTTACTACTTCATAAAGGTGAAAAGTATTACTTTGATAAAGTATATATGGTTTACTTGTTGTTTTGATAAACTAACAGTTTTCATTATTTGTGTATCCCTTACTGAGCTTTTTATGCTCACCCCAAGTTTTTTTGAAATGTTTTTCACATGACATAATATGGAATAGGGTCAAGGATGGGATCAAGGGAAATTCATGCTATCTAAAACATGGAACTAGACATGTTTCTTTTTAAGAGTTTTTATTTTATGGAAACTTAGTAGAAGTGTCTACTTTGTAATCTTTTGAGATGTAATAGTTATGTCCTAATTCTCTAAAACTCTATACCTGAAAAGATCCTCAATGTGAATTATTCATTTAATTCAATATTAAGAGATGTTTAAGGTTGGGGCCTTATATAATTATTCAATGAAACAACAGAAAAGGTGTATTTATAGTCAATACCATGAATTTATTTATCAATTTTTATTGTAACAAGATTGTTTTAGTGATATAAATTATTCCATCAATGCTTGATTATATAGAAACCCCCCCCACTTATTACCTATTTTCCCACCCCTTAATTTGTATTCATTAACATAAAAATGTTAGTTAGTGTATGTGGAGTCTATCTAAGGATATATTTCTTCTATTTTTTTTTTAGAATTTGAATTTGTATGGGACTATTCATATATTATAGAATAATCCTATAATAATATTAATTCATTATTATGTTTCACAAGTAATCCATATATCTCATACCACTAAAGAAATACTATACAAGAATTAATGAGATTATGTAAACAAACTATGTTTAGTTTTTACAATAACACATTAAATTTAAAAAAAATCCTATATTTTGAATTATTCAAATATATTAAACATGATCTTATTCAACTTTAACTTACTATATAAATAATCGTTGTGTGATATATACATTCTAATAGAACAAACCTATTTGTGATATAAACACTGTGTATTTAGAATTATTAATTGAATAATTTTACTTAGCTTCACAGTATAATATAAAATTATTTATTTCTAAAATTTTGGGTCATGTTTTTTGGATAAAAAGGACATATATATACAAGAAAAACATAAGTAAAAAAAAAAAAAAATTATGATCCCCCTCATACTATATATAGTATGGTTTAATTTCAAGGATTTAAATTAATATAGTCAGCTATGTATTGTATAAATTTTAATTAAGAAAATCATTAAAATAAATTTAAATTATTTTAAAAGGAAACACATTATGAACTAAAAATTAGTTTTTTGAAAAACATAACTTTTTACCTCCAAATGATCATATCATTATTTCTATCAAAATTATAGTCGATAAATTATTAATTCTACTTATTATATTACATTATTATAAAAATTGTGGAATATTTAAATGTTATATTTTTAATCAATATAAAATCTTATTTCTAGGGGAAACTCCTAAAACCTCATTCTTTGATTATTATGAACCTGTAAAATCAAAATTGATATTCAACCTCTAAAATTATAATTTTCATCACTAGTTTATTAAAATATTAATTGTATTATAGTTTCATTAACATAGAATGTTCACTTATAATAAATAAAGATCTGGGGGAATATTAATCCTTACTATAAACATTTCAACATTTAAATTTGTATAGACAATAATTTATAAACAAATGAGGGTTTATAATCAACATAACATCATATGGTTCCCACATTTCATCCTCCATAATTTGATTTCTATAATGTACCTTAAACAGTAAATATATTTGACTCATCAATATTAGTTTAAAATTATAGGGAATTTTTATGGCCTCTTTATATTAATATGGATAATGTTCAAGTTATATTTCATTATAATTGTGAAAATGTGTTGCGACTAGCCTGTATATTCATAAACATTATATATGAACACATCATGTACATTTGAGAGAAATGGCATGATTACCAAATATTAATCCAAATATCTAATTCAATCTAGAAATCCAAAACATTTGATTTACCTAGTTTTCATAATCCCTTTCATATATAAACAATAACTCCCTTTTATGGATATAATATCAGTAAAAAACAATATCTAACAAGAAATTACAAATACTATTTTCCTTTAGGATAATTATTATATTTACTAATTTGGTATTATTTTATAATATTTTGACTTTTCTTTAACTTCATTATTGTCTCATAAATAGTTTATGGTCCTATAATCTTCCTTTCACTGGCTTCATCAAAAACGTTTTGAGTATGACATCACATTACATATAATTCTTCATACAATTATATATTAATAATTGACTTGAATATGTTTTTATATGAATACTATAATAAAGATAAATAATTATCCCACATATCATGATAGTAATTCTAGATTGTTCTCAACCATTCTTATAATGTTTAATTATTCTTTTTGTACTATCCATTAGTTAGAGGTTGATAAATGGTGCTTAAACTTTCTTTAGTATTAATAGCCGTATGATGAATATTCCATAATTTCATTGTCAATTATGGATCAGGATAGGAACTAATTAAACAATGTGAACCAATACGTATTATAACATCATTAATATAGATTAATTAAAGAACTAAAGTTCTAAATCATTTCATATCGTATTGAAATGTGATGATTTGGTTAGGAGATCAACAACAACCCATATTGAATCATTTTTCCTAGGGCCCTTCTATAATACAGTGATAGTGTTAATAATAATTTCATCTCATTTAGACATAGAAATTGATTTAGTTTTTATGATAACCTCTAAGATTTTTTCTTTAATTATTAATCCATAAAAAACGTAGAATATTGATACTTAAAAAGAAATTAACTTCAACATATTTTCTGATTGAAAATGTTTCTTCAAACCACTGTACATCATGGTTATTCCAGGGTGTATAATGATATTTAAACTATGAGTATCATAAATTAATTCTATTTTTATATTACCTATATATGTAATACATATCCTCTTTATAAATTTCAGAATTCCATCTTTATATTTGAAGTCTTCCAATCTCACACCATTCACAACAATAATTTTAATTTGAAAAATATGTTCATCATGTAGAGAATTTATTTTCTTTTCCAAAAAATATTTTCAATAAATCATTTCAAAATGGTTTTATTTTTTCCATTCTTTAATAATTTTGATATCCAATTTTATTAAATTTATGATCACTAAATCCATGTTAATACTCATTTTGGTCTGGGTTCGATGACCATTCCTACTGAATGTTTCTACAGCCATATTTTACATCCATAGGTGGTAGTGTATTGAGAAATTATATTAATTTAATAAATTGATAAACATATTATTCCTCATTTTGGGATCATTCTAGGAAAATATGTACTTTATGATCTTCTAGGCTATATACATATCATATATTTCAGTATATAGATATTATATTTATATCTTCAATGAAAATATTATAGCATCCAAATAAATATTGTGGGGTGTATAGTTTAGTTCATTATATTTTAACTTCCCTTATTCCTAATAAATAACATTATTGTTTCTGATAAGAAAATAACCATGCCCCGTCATCGATGCATCACTATATATCCTAAATGAATCCTTTTATGATGGTATATTCAAAATTATACCATTAAACAATCTCTTCTTAAATTCTTTAAAAAATTCATCATAATACATTATACATATAATCTTAACACATTATATGTAAGATTCTATAATTATAAATATAATTGGAAAAAATACTTATAAATCACATATAGTTACCTTCCAAACTAATGAAACTACATAATTCAGTTATTTTCATCAGTGAAGGCCATTATTTAACTTTATTTATCTTCACAAGATCATTTAAGATTCAATCCATTGTGATAATATGACCAACAAAATATTCTTCTTGACTCTTTAATTCACACATGTAAAATTTACAATATAAAATTTTCCCTCTAATACTAAAAAAAGATCTAAAAATGATTGTCATGGTCCTTATAGCTTCAAGAGTATACTAATAATTCATAAAATAAAATAAGAAATATATCTTGATATTATCTGGATAAGATATTCTTTATATCCATAAAATCTCATGGTGAATTTTTAATTCTAAATGAAATTAGTATAAAATCATATTTTTTAAACTTTATTTGAAATGTTTTATTCTGATTATCTTCATTCCTTACTTGCAATTGATGATAACTATAATGAAGGTATTTTTTTTAAAATATTTTTCATTGTGAAGTTGATCAAATAAATCACTAATGTGAGAAAAATAGTACATTTTAATAATCATAAGATCATTTATTTCTCAATAATAAATGAAAATACTCATGGTTTCATCATTCCTATTAACAAGAAGAACATGGTCTCCACAAGGTGAATCACATGGATTTCTAAATTACATATCACACAAATCCTCTAGTTGTTTATCAAATATCACTAAATCCCATTGTCCATTATATAAGGATTTTTTGATATAGGTCATTTATCAAATAGTAATTCAATTGAAGGATTAGATTTATGCTCTAGTGGATGTCCTAGTAATAACTCAATAATTACGTCAATGTATTGTTGTATAATCAATATGTCATGAATTTTATAATTAAAAGTTTCATGACCCATCATAGAGTGGCCCATGTCACGAATCCCCATGCCCACCTAAAATAGGCCAAGGGTTGGTGACTAGCACTGAGTAGGAATATCACCTACATGAGAGGCATTAGTTGAAGTACCTACACACACACACACACATCTCCAAGACAAAAGATGATAAAATGTAAAAACATATGAACAACCATGTATGAATATATATATATATATATATATGTATGTATATATATGTATCACACAACCATAATATGAGAGGGAGTAAATGAAAGTATACATAGAAAAATACATTCCCACCACAATGAGTCTGAAACACATGGATACCCGAATGATAGTACTAGGACAACAAGTATAAAGGCACATGAACACACCCTGATCTATCCGGTATATCTAAGAGTCATCTAGTCTTGGTCCCCCAAGGACTTTTTCAAAAGGTCAATCATATTCATAAGACAAGACACATGAGGGAAAATACATTGCAGTGATGAGTATAACAATACTCAGTTGGAAACCCCGAAACCACAAATCCTAAAATAGGGGAAATTCAATTATCTCTATACATGTATATTCCTACAAAAAATATAATAATAATATCCATATACACTCAAAAAAGACACACAATCTAAAGGTAAGTCACAAACATAGTATACTATTCAAGGATTCTAGATCAATTATTATAATAATAACTCGTCTAGGAGAAGACACACTTGAGTCTAATAGCATTGATGTCTTCTGTCCTAGAGGTAGTTCTCATTAGGTAACATCATTAGAAGTAAACATAAAAGACCTAAAGAGGTAAAATACATAGATTAGTATCACACCCAAGGTCATGGGGAGATACCAACAAATCATTATCAATTAACACACTAAGTAAAGGATTTGTGCCTATGTAGTTCTATTTATGAGGAAATCAAGATCTCCACCTCGAGAATTTATGTTCATAGAGTATCTCAATCTAGGCCACACAGATGGATTACTATGACTATATCCATGAATTCCTATTGAATGTATCGTTTTCCTCTATATGGGAAGGAATTCTATGCTAACCTAAGGGAAAGGATAAGGGATACATGACCTAATAAATCTTATCCAACATTCCGAGGAAAACTATATCAAGCCATGTATAAAAGTGTACACGACATGTATAAGGGGTCACACACCATGTCCCTTGACCCTGGGTCCTTCCCTTGTAAATGGAACACGTCTCTTACCTATTTTAGTGTATAAATACATGGTATATAGATTTCCTATGTAGAAGTACACGATGTGTAGGATTTTGATGTAGTGTACCCCTGTGACAGTACATGGATCCATCCCATGTACATGTTCCAATATATTGGTACATTATTAGAGTTGGTGTCTTAAGACCAATTTTTTTTACTTTTATTACATGAATAATCAATGTATTAAATAATAATAAAAATTCTTATTACATATTGTTTTTGATTCTTCATGTGTCTAATGTTATAATTTCTTATAGTACATGTCGCATTGATATTGTCAAAGAAGTTCCCTGCTATGAAGAGATCCTTGATATGCAATGGTGATATTCAAAAATAATGTTCTATGGTAGGATAACATAATATGATGGGTCACATTGTATATAGAATGTCAGATGTGAGTACCCATAAGAAGATGTTTATTCTTCTCATGAATTATGCACTTGGTCATCTCTATGATGGCAGATTATGAGAATAGACATGACAGAAGGAGTTCTAATTTTTTTTTGGTGTCGTCAGATTTTCCAATGTATATGAATTTGTGATGGTATTTAAACATTAAGGTTATTTTTAATGCATGTTAAAACTCATGAAAATTGATTTATTTCAAAAACCATGACTATAAAATTTCATTGGGATGTCATATACATTTGGTGCATCAAGAGTGACATGTCATTAGTAAATATGTCAAGGAAGGATTTTTCCATTATATCTTTATGGAATCTGATATCTTGACCCTTTTATTGGAATAGAAACATTTCATTAAATCCCATGACCATAATGTAACGACCTATTTATTTCATATAGTCAATGAAATACATATCGAGCATATTGGTTGGTGACATAATTATTCAGTATACCAGAAGAGATAATATGAAAATGATATTATATTACACAATTAGGATTTTTATATGGTTGTAAAAGTTATGACATTAAGTTCTTTATCTTAGGTTTCTTGACTCATTTGTAGATAGTAATCTTAGGCATTAGGCCCACCCACCTAATTCCAATGAGAAACAATCCTAGAGGGTCACAGAGTAAGAGTTTATTTAGATATTGACTAAATTCTATTAGAGTTTAATTAGTGGGATAATTATTATTCTCAAGTTTAAGGAATAATTTCATTCAAGTTATATTGATCATGTAATAAAATAAAATTTATTCCTTGGTTTTAGAAAAAAATATTAATTTATTTTATCCAAAAAAATTATAGATATTTATTCACTATATTGTGAATGAAATATTTATTAATTGATAAAATATATATTTGTTTGTTAAATAAATTATAGAGGAGTTATAGTGGACCAAGACTGAGTCTGGTGACAAATATTGATTAAAATGTCTATTAGAAAATATTTGTTAATTCACAAGTTGGCATGAATCACGAAACAATAATAATTTATTTATTATTATTTGTAATGGGGTCTATTTAAGGTAATAAATGTTATTTATTGGTTGGTATACAATTAAATAATAATTTAACATAAACCTAACTCTATAAATAGATGAATGTATCTATTGTGTATAGTATCCAAAATTGAGAATAGAAAACTATCACAATGAATTATATATCAACTCCTCATTGACTCTCCCTCTCATGAACGAGAAGTGGAAGCGATATTTCTTTAAGGACAAATAATGATTGATCAAGAACGAACAATCCAAGACATTCGAATCATTAAGTTAGCACCAAGAGATCGAGTGGTGTTTCTTAGATATCACAGGAGAATGTGTGGATAACTGATAGATGGATTATATCCTTGGATCCCCATAGAATGACTATGGTAACATAAAAGTGTCCTTTCAGATGATAAATATTCACCAAAGAATAAACTTCCTAAGACCATGTATTTATTTCTTTATCTATTAAAAAACTTTATTATAAGTTTGACATGTAATATCCTCTCTATTGGTTTTGGAAAATGATTATTAATATAAATTTTACTTTATCTCCCAACTATACATGCTTTTACTATACACAGAACTAACAAGTTGTATCTAAGGGGTCACATTTAAATTATGATTATTTATTTGATTGTTTATTTACGCAAAAGTGTGGTTATATTTTCATTTCATGTTATTAAATCTTTTATTTGATTTTAATTAACATGTCATTGGAATATTAATCATGTCTGTTCAGGGTTTTGATTTCATAAAGATTTATGAAAAATGATTAATGACTAAATATTCCATCAGGATGATCCAAATAATTTCCCAAAAAAACTATCCTACATAGTATATGGCTAGAGAACACTCCATATACCAATGTTCATTATATATAGAAGCACCAAATAATTAATTACATACAATTTGTTTATTGGACACTATGTGTTGATCGTGCCAACATAGCACATGACAAGAAGATACAGGGTTAGTAGCTAGCATGTACAAACCATTTAGTCCAAATAAGTTAACATGTTGAATCGCTAGGTGTGTTACTTGGATATATGGAAAATGAGGTACATGGTTCGTAGATACATGTACATGCTATGTAGTCTCCCATTAACGGAAATAATTACATATACCTTAAATTTTAATATTTCAACATTAAACCCCTATTTTATTGATCGGAACACCATTGTGTGTTTGATAACCTAATAAAAATTTTATGTAATTTTAAAATGCTAAATTAAATTATAATAATTAATTTATAATTATTGGTTTTTCCACTTATTTTCAATCGATTCCATTAATGATGGGTATCTCACAAAAAATGGATGATCATTAAGATGAAAGGAAATTAATTAGTTAAAAAATTAGTTCTAAAATGTTTATCTTAAATAATTAAAGAGAGAATAATTAAATGAATTCCATACCTTTAATTTTAAGTATTTCTTTTTTGACTGACCATTCATGATCTTGAATAACATCTTTGCATGCGTTGGATATTTTAATTTAGTTTTTTGTATGAGGTTTCAATTATTAAATATTAAATTATATGTTGGACTAATACTCATACCTCCCTAAATTATTATGAAGAACCTATGTGTCTAATGATATTTATGTAACCCACATTAGCCAATACTTTAGTTCCCCTCACCTATATTTGAGTAATAAATATTTTTAATTAATGGATGATCCTAAGTCATGTTGAGGTGGTTTAAGATGAAACCATAATTATTCCAACCTATGTGATATATAGGTGGGCATGTGGAATGCTATAACTAATTCTAAGACTGGGAATATGAGTTATTTCTCCATGGTCAAAGGTTGATTTAATGTCTTCTCATTAAATAAACTATTAGATAAAGATCATGAATGGATCATTTAATTAATTAATCATTTTTGTTTATGAAATTATTTATTTTCTAGATGAAAGGCCACGATCATATAAAAAAATGAATTAATGTGAAAAGATATAAATTAAATAAATGAATTATTAGTAATTTCTTCATTGAACATGGTTTATTTTAGTAATAACCAGTTAATATTAATAATATGTGTAAAAGATGAAACAAGATATAAATTTATGCATAATAAATTAATATCCCTTAATTAAATATTATGTCAGACTAAGACTTCCATTACATGATTAGGTATTAAACCATTGAAGTAAGTTCAGTACATAGCCAATGCCTAAACACTTATTTTTATTGGGGAGTTCCCATGAGAGTTTTGGGTTGACATAGCTGAAATTGTATTCAGTTTAATGGCCAATGTTTTATTTATACAAATATGGATCCAGGTTTTGAGGAAATCCTTGTTAGGATTTTAGGATTGGGAAATCCACTCAATGGACCAAGTAGTTTCAGATCTGTAGTTGGTAAGACCACATACATAATTAATTTATTATGTTTTTCATGGATAATTTATAGATAAGTAAGAAATGTAATGGGAATACTTTAAACTAGAATGTTAAAGTAACTATACATTTCAAGTTAAATGGTGAGGGACATTGGTACTTGATAAAATAGTGGGATATTTAATAAATTAATAAGTTTATTCATTTAATATTTTATACATAACTTTATTTTTAATCAATAAAATTACTAGTAATCATGTATTTTTAATTTTAGAATAAAATTACAAGTTGATCATCCGCACTATCCCAACGATCAATATCTAAGAATGATAACAACCGAACTGGAATTAACAAACATGAGTGGCTTAGATTTATTTTGGTTGTGATATGACATGAATGGAAATATTACATGATATAATACTCATTGCATGATCTTCTTGCTAAAGAGGTGAGTGATTAAGAGTTCTATGTCTATGGAAGTCTTTTGAGTGTTACGTTTGATGTTAAATGTTTAATGATTTCATTGATGTCTATTGAACTAATGAAGTATCATGAAAACATGGAAACATATAGAATGATTGAGAAAATTTGTGTTATTTTCCATGATATAACTAGACAATAATGACATGATATTTCCAAGGAATCCATTCAGATAATTATTGGAGAGGGTTCCTCAGCTGTGCCTCACATAGTCAATCTCATTGGCTATATTGAGTATATAGAGGTTATAGGGGATAAAATCCCTTAAGAATTGGGAACTGACCACATTATAGCATCAATAACTTAATGATTATTTAGTTTTTCTGGGAATTTTAATAAGAACAACATTGAGAAGTCTCTGACACATCTTCTTACAATTATTTGATTAGTAGATTAGGATATAAACCGTGAAAAAGATTTCAACCTTATAGAGAAAAAATGGAAAGGGAAAGCGAATAGAATTAAGACCAAATCTTCATCACACCCTTTAAAGAATATGAATATCAAGGGATAGGAAAGAGATCATGATCATATTTGATTTTCACATGGAAATAAGGTCCACAAGAAGAAAAACTACACCCATCAAATGATGAAAGGGGATGCTTCAGGTTCATATGTTATCGAGTGTGATTAATTTATTTATATAAATTTGGTTTTAGATACAACTTATGGGAATCACATATGTATTCAAATAAAGGAACAAAGTAAATTCATAAATATTGACGGATGAGATGTAGATCTTCAAGTATCCAATGAATCTAAACACTCTTCTCTATTTATCGAGGATTTCCACCTCATGTTTCCAACCAAAATGATCACAGTGTTAAAAGGATATTATTATGTGCCTTTAGTTTCCATAAATATTATTTATGTATCCACTCTTATTGAAGATGGATTTATTTTTAAATTTTGGAATAAATGATGTTTTTTTAATACAGATTGATTTTTTTAGTTAATACATGTTTAAATAGTAGTCTTTATGTATTTGATTACATGAACCAAATAGTGGAAATCGATATTGAAGTTACATCACATGAATCATACCATACCCAAATTTGACATCACTTTCTAGTTTATGTAAATGAATAATGCTTTAATAAATTACATCAAGTTGGATATTTATATATTTTTGAACCAAAACCACTTGGTATATTTCATGCATGTTTATAAAGAAAATTGACCAAATCCCCAGTTTTTGGGAAATATGAAAGGGCTAATGAGCTTCTTGAATTAGTTCATACTGATGTATGTGGACCATTTAATATTGATGAAATGGTTGGGTACTCATACTTCATAACTTTTACTAATGATTTTAGTAGATATGGATACATATAAATAATGAGGTATAAGATGTATTCTTTTAACAAATTCAAGGAATTCAATAAGGGAGCTGAGAACCATTTTTGTAAGAAGATTAATAAACTTCACTCAGACCGTGGGTGGGGGGATCTCTTAATTATTAATTCATTGATTATATATGGGAGTTTGTGATTTTATCTCAACTCACTCCTCCTTATACATTTCAATGGAATGGTGTAAGTAAAAGAAGGAACCACACTGTGGTGGACATGGTGAGATCAAAGATGAGTCATGAGAGTTTTCCATTATCCTTTTGGGGACACACATTACAAATAGTATCATATATATTAATCTAAAAACAAAATAAATAAGAATATTATATACCATTCAAATTATGAAATTTAAAGAAACCTGTTTTTTCATACATATATGTGTGGAATTTTGAATCATTTATTAATTCCTCTTCATGTAATAATCTTTCACCCCTAGGAATAATGTGTATAATCATAGGATATCCTAAAGAAACAGATGGATAATACCTATAAAATAATTCATATAAAAATTGTGTGGTTTAAAGACATCCTAAATTCATGAGGATAATGATATCTCTAAAAGAAACAGTGGGAGCGAGATAGACTTCGATGAATTCTAATCTCAAGATACACAAGATTTATAACATGAAAAAATTCCACCAATCCTTAGGGAAGAAGAAATTGTTATAGAGACACAATTACATTGGTGGACTAATAGAGAGTTTATATAACTATAATGGTATTATTCTGTTTTCATTGAAGGAAATGAATCATTTTTAGTTGATAATAATGATCATCTAAACAAAAAATTAGCAGTAAGAAGCCTAATGTTGCTAAGTGAAAAGATACCACAAATTCTAAAATGGATTCCATATATGAAAACCAAATTTGGATTTTGGTAGAACCTCTAATATATGTAAATATAGTTGTTGAAAATGGTTATTCCAGAAGAAAATGGATAATGAAAAATGAATGACAAGTCATTTTCTATAAGGCACATCTTATTTGAAAAGGGATTAAAAAGTGTCAAGGCATTGACTGTGACGAAACATTTTCACCAGTTTCAATAATGAAATACATCAAAATTCTACGTCCCATTTCATGATTCCATGATGACGAGATTTTGAAAATGGATGTAAAAATATCTTACCATAATGGGAACCTTCATGAATATGTATATAAGAAACATCCTAAATGGTTTGTGAATCCAAATGACTCCCAGAGGTTATGCAAGTTGAAAAGATCCATTTAAGGATTAATTAAAACCTCAAGGTCAAGGAACATTCATCTTGATGAGACCATAATTGAATTTGGTTTCATAAAGAATGAATGTTAGCCGAGTGTCTATAAAAGGTTTAGTAGGAGTGAATTCATTTTCAAAATAGTATATGTTGATGACATGTTACTCATTAGAAATTAAATTCCAGGGTAACAATCTACTAAGTAATGGTTGAATACATGATATTATTTTTGATGTAATTGGGAGAGGAAACATATATTCATTGGAACAAGTTCTATTGTGATATATCCAAGAGGTTACTCATCCTAAGTTAACATTCATAAATTGAAAAGATACTGAAGAGATTAAGTAAGGAACAATCTAAGAGGCTAATATTGTTAGCATCACAAGGTATTCATCATTCTTGGACAATTTTTCCTCTATCACATATGTAAAGAAATAGAATGAAAAGGATTCTATATGAATCGGTGCTTGGTTCAGCCATGTCTGTTATGATATATACCAGAATACATGTTTTCAAGGAATTAAGTGGGGTAAAAAGATATCAAGTTGATCCAGGTGACCTACATTAGATGGAATTCCTGACTATCCACAAGTATATGAGGTATACTATTGATTTGTTCTTGGTTTTTGGAAGATATGGGGAACTATTCATCAGAGGATACAAAGACACAATATTATAAACTAAAATGGATGATTTGAATTCACAAATGAGAAACATAATCACTTTGAATGGTGGTTTTTTGAGTTAAAAGAGCTCACTGCTAGCTATGGTTAAATATTATATTGTAGAGTACGAGTATATTGCAGCTTCTAAGGTTTCTAAAGAATCTATATTAATGCGAGACATCATGAAATATCTTTATGTGGTACCTATTAGTAATGATCATATCACCCTCTATTGTGATAATAAAGTAATGGTGGATCTTAGATAGGAGTCAATTTCACATCAGTGGATGACACACATACTTCAAATGCATCATCTCTTGATGGATTTTTTTAGAGTGTAGATGTTATAGTGAAGATTATTTCCATAGAAGACAACATAGTGGACCCCTAGACTAAATCCTTGACTCAGTAGAAACATGACTATCATGTATGTTCCAATGGATTGAAGGTCATAGGTAGTTGGATCTATTCCATGTGAGAGTTTGTTGGAGTTGGTGTCCTAGGACCAACTATTAGTAATTTGATTACATGAATATTTGATGTATTGAATATTAATAAAACATCTTATTACATATTTTTTCTGCAAGACTCTAATGTAATAATGTCCTAGAGTATATTTTCATTGATAAGGTCATATTAGTTCCCCACTAGGATAAAACCATGATGTTCTATGAGGATATTCTCAAATAATGTTCCATGGTTGAATAACAAATTATAATGGGACATATGGTACATAATCTGTTAGGCATGATTACTCATAAGGAGGCAAGGCTTCTTTTCATGATGTTCTCACCTGGTAATCTCCAAGATAGGATATTATGAGAACAGAGCCACCAATACGAATTCTACATTTTTTTGGTATCATCAAACATTCTGATCTATGAGAAAGTTTGGCAGTCCTTATAAAATTATATTATTATTAATGAATAATACCACTCCTTTACTTGGATGTATTTTTTAAACCATGAAGGTAATAGTTAATGATGATGATGGATATGTTGGGTGCATCACGACTAACATGTCCTCAATAAATAATTCAAAGAAGTATTTCTCCATTCAATCTTTATAGAAGTTGATATATTGACCCTATTATTGGAATAGAAACCTCACATTAAATTCCATGGACATGGTTTAATGAAATTTTTATTTAATATATTCAAAGAAAGACATTTCATTTATATAGTTTGGTGACACAGTTATGAAACCTGGATGATGTGATATTGTGAAAAAGGGATTATATTACACAATTATCATTAATTTTTGGTTGTTGAAATTTCATCATTAAGTAATTTCTTTGGGTTCCTTGACCTATTCCTAGATAGTAATCCTGGACTTCATGAAAGGCCTTCATATTCTATTGAGATGGAATCCTGTAGGTTCACACACTAAGTGTTTCTACTGACCTTGATTGAATTAAATTTTAATTTAATTAATGGATAAAATATTTTTCTCAAGTCCAAAGAATAATTTTATTCATGTTATATTAATCTCAAAAATTAAATAAATATTTATTCTCCAACATGTGAATAAAATATTTATTTTATGTATTAAATATTTTAATAAATATGTATTGTCTATATTGTGAACAATATATTTATTTATGAATAAAATATATTTTTTGATGTTCAATAAATGATAGAAGAGTTTGAATAGAACTAGAATGACTCAGGTGACAAATATTAATTAATAGGACTGTTACATTATATATTTTATTACGAATGTTTACACATGATGACAAATAATAATAATATAATTATAATTATGTGAAATTAGGTTTATTAAGTGTAATAAATTTTATTTAATGTTCGATATGGAATTAAATAATATTTTAACTTAAATCCTAACTATATAAATAGACAGCTACGTCTATTATATAGAGTATACAAAATTGAGAATAGAAAATTTTTGTGCACAAATAATTCCCCCTCAAATCCTCATTCTATATCCCTATGAAGAATGATAATTTCAAGAGGGATTTCTTCAAGGCCAAATAATAAGGAATCAAGATCAAGAAACTTATGAAATTTGATATGCCACGATAGCAATAAAAGATTGAGTGGTGTTTCATAGAGATCATATGAGCATGTGAGGATCATCTATAGAGGGATATGATTATTTGATCCTCAAAGCTAAATGAAGGTAATATGAAGGGGTAAATTCAGATGATCAATATTCACTAATAAATAAAGTTCCTAGCCCATGTATTTATTTCTTCAAATATTAAATAATTTGATTATAAATTTGACGTGAAAGATCCACACTATTGGTTTTGGGTAATGATTATTAAAATATTTTTTATTATATCACCCACATCTATACACTTCCACTATTCTGAGAACAAACATACACAACTTAGTATAGGAACCCTATCAAGGTAGTCTATGTGTGGGGGATTTCATAGTGTGCTCCAACTAACGTACTCAATATCGTGTCCATGTATATCCTAAAGTACATTCCAAGTCTCATGGGAGAGACCACATGTCATCTGACATAGTTAAAACATTGTGTGATACATAAATTTCTCCCAAATCCATATCCACCATGATGGGTGCCCCAAACTTCAAGTAAATCTAAATTACACACCGTGTAGAATATGATTTTACAAAGTCCCAAATTCTTCATCCATGTGCCTTGGATGATTCTTCTTAATTTGATCTATAGACTACCTTGTTGAGAAATATAATATCCCATATCATTCTAGCCTTTACATTATCAACCAATGTGATTCTCCATCAAATCTTCTCGAAAAATGGATCTAAGAACCATTCATCACTGCGCCTCAATGAATGCTGAAGAAAATGAATTTTGATATCCAGCATCGTCCAATTCAATACCAATTCTATATTCACACCACATTCATGTTGTACTGATCCCTGATAAAAGATATTAGATCATTTCCCCAATAAATGTGTGTGCAATGATTGATTGATCGATATAGGTTGAATCATGGTATGAATGAAGAATTCCCATGATGAAGGCATAATTTGGGGGAGTAAACAAAATAAAGAGTGGAAGGAACATTGATTGATGTTCATTTTCATCTTGGTTCATTTCCATTAAAATTATAGTAGAAGAACCAATAAAGTGAATCATGAAGAAATTATCCTAAAATAACCCATGAATAAACCCATCACCCAAATATGAACAATAAATGGATCAATCTATTATCCGATTGATCCATGTTCATCGTAGGAATCAATAATATGGAAATAAAACAATTCAAAAAACTTCCATACCATGATTTATATCGATCACTAATTAATAATGGGGTTCCACCAAGATCGTTGGAGAGATCATTTGAATCTATTACATGCTGATAATTGATACATGATCTATTCGTCATTCGCATGAGAGAAATACTCTAACATTATCTATAGTGGCTCTCCAACATCTTTAGGGTTTTAAGGTTAAACTTGGTAATTTTTTTTGGAAATCTATTTAAAGAAGAAGTTTTAGGTCTCTATGTCGCTACATCAAAAATAATAATAATATAATTTCATTAAAATAGTTTATTCATTTTATGCTCCTGACGTATTTTCCCTAAAAGACTTGTGTTAACTGAGGTTAATTCACACCTATGAAAAACCTCACATTATTTACTCAATGGTGCCCTTAGAATTCTAATTTGGACATCTGTTTAGAAGTTACTCCACTTTTTTAAGAAAAATATACGCAGATTCTATTTAATATATTTAATATATTTAAAACAATTATTCCAGGAATGCCAAGACTTGGAATCATACAACATATCAATTCATGGTCTAAAAAATAATCCATAAAATTTTCAAAAATAATACACATAAAATAAAGGACATTAAATTATCCCCACTCTAGGGATTTACATCCCCTAAAATTAAAAACACTGCTACTTAAAAATATTTGGGTTAAAGAAGATTTTCAAAAATATTCTTTCAAAGAAAACTGGCTCAAGGATGGGGATATAAATAATAATTTATGTAAAAATATTCAAATATTTCAGAAAATTTCTAGGCCTCTTGCATTTATAAAAAGAGGAGATCAAATTCTGGATAATTGACAGGACCTTTCAGAGAAAATTATTTCTTATTATGAAGATCTCTTTAATGGATCATCTACTATTTCCCCCACTATAGTGGGAATTATACCCAAATTGGAAATTTGGATGATAATACTAGACTTGTCTCCATTCGTTTGGAACCAGAAATCAAGGCTGCAGTTTCCTGTCTTAGGCCAGATAGCTCCCTAGGTCTTCACGGCTTTAAAAATTTCTTTTTTTGAATTATTGGGTGATCATTGGTGGTGATGTTTTCAAACTTGTTCTTCATTTTTTCAAAAGGGGCCATCTTCCTCAAGGATTAAATTATCAATTCCTTGATTTAATTACAAAGATGGAAAATGCTAATGATATACACTTATTTAGGTCTTTTTCTCTTATCAATACTTTATAAAAAGTTATTACAAAGATCCTTGTTAGTAGACTTGCTCCCATCTCTAATAAAATTGTTTCCTAAAATCAATTTGGTTTCATCAAAGGAAGGTTCATTCCAGATTGTCTTCTTACTTATTTAGAGTGTGTCAATATTTTTAAAAAGCCTATTCGAGGTGGGAACACTGTCCTTAAATTAGAAATTAAAAAGGCTTTTGATACAATGGATTGGGGTTTTATATTTAAAATTATTTCCTTGTTTGGTTTCGATGAAACTTTCATTAATTGGATAAAGATTATTTTTGCATCTTCTCATATCTCAGTTCTTGTGAATGGATCCCCAGAGGGATACTTCTTTTGTTTTAGAGGAGTTAGGAAACATGATCATCATTATGCAATTATGTTTTCTATTTCAGAAGATTATCTTAGTAGATTTTTCCCTCATTTCTATGAATGGAAAGATTAAGGTAATTGGTGCTCGTCATGGTTCCTTTTCTCCTACCCATCTCCTTTATACTGATGATATTAGCCTCTTCACTCAAGGGGACAAATGAAATATCAAGAATATTAAGAAATCTCTTCTGCATTATGAGAAAGTTTATGGGAAATAGGTTAGTTGGAGTAAGTCCTTCGTCTATTTTGGTAGAAATATTTCTCAAATTAGGAAATCAGAAATCATCACTAATTTAGGGATTAGGGGAGGTTTTATCCCTTTTACTTATCTTGTTGCTTCCATATTCTCGGGTCATCCAAAGACTTGGTATTTTTCTAGGATTATTAGTATGATCAATAATCATCTCACTGCCTGGAAAGGCAAATCCATTTATATATCTGGTCATGTCTGTTTGGTAAAATGTGTTATTGTTTATAAATATATTTATTCCTTTATGGTTTATAAATGGCCTGATTCTCTTATTAAATCTATTAATGTGTCCATCAAAATATTTATTTGGACTGATATTTTTTTTGGATGAAAATTGGTAACTGTGCCTTAGAACACCTGTTTCAATTCATTTGAGTGTGTGGGGGGGGGGGGGTCTTGGTATAAAAAATCTTTGCTTTTTAATCAAGCCCTTCTAGCTTATTTTGTTTGGAAATTAGTAAATGATAACTCAGAAGCTACTGACTTCATAAGGTCCATATTCCTAATTAAACTCAAAAGTGGAAACATAAATTACATGGATTCCATTGTTTGGTCTTCTTTTAAATTTTCATTTTCTCTTATTGAAGTTGATTCAATATGGTATGTCTCTCAAGATTATTCTCTCATGTTTTGGAAAGATAATTGGACTGGTGTTCCTTTTTCTAATTTTCTTAGTCATGATGCTTCAAAACTAGATCTTGATGTTTCTATTAAGGATGAATTATATGAACATTCTACTGTCCCTGACCATGTTAAACAGATTATTAATAATTATTATTTTTCCTATATTGGTGATTTTTGGATTTGGGAACCGCACCTCTCTGGTCTGCTCACCTCTAAATGATTATACAATCATATAAATAATAATGTGTTAGTTTTATATTGGATTGTGATGTTCAATAGAAGATTCATTCCTCCTAGGCTCACCTTTTTGTGGTGACTGGATTATAGAAAATTCCCTGCTGATTCCTATTTACAAGTCTGTGGTATTTCTCTTTGTTCTGTTTTTATTCTCTATAATCAACATAGGGTGGAATTAGATCACCTGTTTCTGATTTTTTCTACAACAAACTCTATGTGGAAGGCACTTTATGATATTTTGAGGTTCAATTGCATAATTTTTCTGATGTCTGAGATATTCTTGAAGGTATGTTCTACCTTACTTTATCTCCTATTTTGTTGATTAATTTCCACATTGCTACTATTAAACTTGTTCAATCCATAATTATGGTGAGAAATAAGGGTCTTCGTGATGGAGTTGGTTTCAATCCTTAGGCCTGCCTTGAAGGAATTTTTCAGTCCTGAAAAATGTAAAGCTTCCTGGAAAAGTTTATTGTCACAATTCAGTGCATGAATTTTCTATTCTTAGGCATATCAATGTTAAAGGTAATTTTTAGCCACTATTGGGTACTATGGAAGTTTTTTGGCATCCTTGTTTTTTGGGTTGGATTAAAATTAATACTGATGACTCTTCCAGAGGAAATCCAGGTTTTTCAAGTTATGTTTTTGTTTTTCAGGAACAACTTTGGTGATGTTTTAGGTTGGTCTTTTGGTTCTTGTTGTATTACCTCCTCTATTGAGGTTGAGATGCTATGATTTATTTCTACTCTGGATCTTTCTAAGAAGGGGGGATTGAATAGGATATGGTAGGAGTGTGATTCCACCATGTTTGTTCATGCAATCAGAACTTCTTCCACTCATATCCTTTGGAGGCTTATGAATAGATGGATTAATTGTTTGCAGTTTCTCTCATCTATTGACTTTATTATTACCCATGTTTTTAGGGAGGGAAATGCTCTCGATGATATTCTTCATAATAAAGGAGCATATGGGGGGAAACTTTCTTGGTCTGATCAAATTCTAGAGGATGCCATCCCTTTTTTTCAAAGGGAAAAATTAAATTTTACTTATTTTAGACTGGTTTGATTTGTTTCCATGATTGATATGTATTAGTTTTTCTTGTTCTTTTCTAGTATATTTTTCAATTTCAAGAAGATTTCTGGAGGTTTATGGGCTGTGGTGGCTTCGTTATTGCGGAATTTCTCATGGATCACAATAGATAGATATTGCTTGGAGTCATGACAGTGGCATTGATGAATCTACCAGTTTATCTCTAGCTGTTCGATGGCTCTGGAACATTTTCGAGTGGGTTATGGGGGCGTTTAAATTTTTGGAAAGGATATATAGGTCTTCTTTATATATTTTTTGTGTTTTTCTTCCCTCAGCTGTGTGGTCTTGAGCTGCATGAGCCTGTACGCTCCCTCGGGACTTGGTTCAGCTTTTCAATACTTCTCCTTAGCGGTAGTGTGGTTTTTTCACCTGGAAATGTTATTTATTGGTTTCGGGTTTTGGTTGTTTTGGGTCTTTGATCTTAAGGTTTTGTGTGCCTTGGGTTTGTAATTTTTGGGGTTCTCCCCTTACACATTTCTTATAAAAGGGGTTTGTATTTTTTTCCTTCTTAATAAAGGGTTTTGCCCCATCTTTTCAAAAAACATACTTGGGTACTAAGAACCAATCTGTGCCTCTCGCTCCGATGTGCTCTCTTAGAGATTCCAATACTACCACTATACTTGCACTAAAGGAATTTCTCACCCATGAAGGATCTTCTCATGCTGATCATCATTCTCTATTGGGTAATCAACAATGGTTATTCTATCCTTGTTGTCCATCTCACTCTAGTCTATAACGTGTGATGGGTCTTCCATATACTATATCATCTTTGACATGTGGAAGATATTATGTACCCATTGTAACTACGAAGGTAGAGCTAATCGGTATTCGATCTCACTAACTCTATAAATTATATAGAAAGGTAAAATGAATCTTGAAGATAGATTGTCATCCAAATTTAATATCTATAATCCACATGGAGGTGAGAACTATTAGAACACATGGTCTCCTTCCTTGAACTCTAAATGACTCTATCATCAGTTAGCATAAGGAATATGATGGATATGTGTAATCTTCATCTACTAATGGGTGATCTACACCTTCTCGGTAGTTTCTCGCACAAACATTGTTCCAATGAGTGCCAACTTTCAAGGTTCATTCTATAAAAGTGGTGACTTAAATCTTTTCCCATAAAAATCCTCCAATGGTGCCATACTGATGGTGGAATGTTAGTTGTTTTTGATTAAAAACTCCACCATTTTTAGGTAATCATCCCAACTAGATCCCAAGCATAACATGAAAGATCACAACATTTCCTCTTGAACATGAGTGGCCCGCTTAGTCTAGCCATCCATTTAGTGGTGAAACGTTGTTCTCAAATATAATTGAGTAACAAATTCCTCTTTAAATCTACCTCTTAACTATGATGTGGAACTATCATCTCAATCAGAAACAATTATTGAGGGATCTACATATAGTCGGACTATCACTTGCACATAGAGGCATCCCAAGATTTCTATTAAACTCTACTTTCAAATAGATGGAAAGTGGGATGACATGGTGAGGCAACCTATGATCACCCATATGGAATTGTGACCTTGATACATGTGTGGAAATCCTACCCCAAAGGCGATAGATATACCATCCCACTCCACTCTGGAATCTCAAGGGGTTGTGCTAAACCCACTTGAACTTCGTGCTCAACCTTCACATGCTAAAAAGTATGGATTTGAGAGAAAAACCCTATAACTATGTTCTTTATCCCTAGAAAAAAACTGATGTCAGAGGTCTTAATACATCTTTTCCATGCTAGGATGTACCTCTATTGGATATTTAATAAACTATATTAGTGTATCATCTGTTAATGTCACGGGTACTATCATAAATCCTTTAAAAAAACAATATGCTCCTCACCATTAAAAAATCCATAGAGAGCATGTCCAATGGATATCTAAGTTAAAAGGGTCTCACGGTTGGTATCCCCAATATGATCCTCCCCAAACCACTACAATATTGGAGGGGTAATAACAATCTAATTGAGGTATGCTTCTTTATTACAGTCCATAAAGGATAACTAAAATGAGAAAAACTAATATGATTCCCTGTTCAGTATTTGTGAACATGATATCCTCTTGAGAGTATCTACTACTCTGTTTAGGTTCCCATGATTATAGACAATTTCAATGTCATGATCCAAGAGTAACTCTATCCATTTACTCTATCTCATGTTTATATCCTTTTGAGAGACTATATATATGAGAATATTTTGATCGAAATATAAGATAAACTAATCACCCATTAAGTAGTACCACCACATATTCAAAATGAATACTACCATTGCTAACTCAATATCGTGGGTCACTTAGATATTAACATGTAGTCTCAACTGGTTTGAACCATTGGAAATCAATGATTTCCTCTATATCATAACAAAACCATGTCTGATTCTTAATGCATCGAAGAAAAATATGTACATAACACCCTCCTATAGAAATATAAAAATTGGATCACTTGTCAAACTATACCTAAACTACTAAAAATATAGTGGGCACCTCTCGATCCACATAAAGGAATCCTCTTTCGAGTTTAATGTATCATGGGATTTTATATCCTACATAAATTTGGTATGAATCTCTAAAAATAGCCTAACTACCTGAGAAAACATTGCACATCCATCAGGCTATTTTCTAGATCCCAAGTTAACATTTCCTTAACCTTGGTTGGGTCCAATGCCACTCTATCCACTGAGAAAACATGTGCAAAAAATTAGATCACCTGGATCTAGTACTAGAACATTATAATCTATCTGTAAAGATGGTTCTCTTAGTGTACCTTCTGAAATATCATCAAGTGTCTCATGTGCTCATCCTTATATTCTGAGTATATATGGATTTAATTGATGATGACTACCATGAACCAGTCTATATAAGGATGAATTATATGGTTCATTAGTCCCATAAATACTGATAGGGTTTTCTTTACACCAAATGGAATCACCAAGTTCTCATAGTGACTATAATGACACTTTAATTCCATATTCAGTATATACTAGTCCCGTACTTGCAACTGGTGATAGCCTGACCTGAGTTCAACCTTTAATAACTATCATTCCCCTCTCAACTAATCAAATATGTTCTCACTTCATGATATTGGATATGTGATACTGAAATTTACTTGGTTTAAACATTATTATCCCACACACAACCACAATATCCCATCTATATTCTTGAAAAAATGGGGCTGCAAAGGGTGAAACATTGGGTCTGACAAATCCTTTCCTCTACAAGTCCTCCAAATGCACCCTCAGATTGTGTATCTCTACATGAGCCATCTCATATTTGGGAATACATATCAGTGTATTCTTATGGTATTGATCAATGTAGATTTTTATCCATCACTAGAGAGGTAAACCTATAAAATCTCTTGGGAATATGTACTCATACTATACCACCACAGCAGGAAACTGGGAACACATAATAACCACTACCCCAATGGTTATGTTATCCAACATATATGTAATTAGTTTCACCCTCCTATGAATGAGTCCAACCTACACTATTATGGTTTCTTTTCCACTGATAAAGGAAATCTTGGTTTCTTCATTTGGGACATATAATATCCTTCACCTAAAATAGTCGATATGGGAATGATCTATAGATAATTGTTCTATACAAAGAATGATGTCATTAGTCCTCAATTCTACTACCAAGATATTCAAATAGTGAGTCTCACCAAATATTTTCCTACAACACTATCTATAAGGCCCCAGCCTTAAACCTTACTTAATCTTGAGTTATTACAAGATTACACATTGAGGATCTTTTCAGGTTTAGAGTTTTAGAGAATTAGATCATGAAACTTGAATTACATTCCACATTTAAATAAAGTGGTTACATAAAAGACAGCATTCATTCTTCCCATCAACGAAAACATATTTAAAATATAACACGGATTCTTTCTTGACACATCCTTGACACTATCATCACATCATGTACCTTTCCCTTGACCTGTGAAAAACATTTCAAAAACTTGGGATGAGCATAAAAAGCTCAGTAAGAGTTATAAAAATATGGAAAAGAAACATGAGTTCATATATACATTAGAATGAAATCACACTTTACCCATAAAACATAGGCATATCAAATCATGAATAAAACATAGTAAACATAAGACATAAAGGTAACTTGAGGCATTCATAACATTCTTACGTAGGGAGTAACCCTCTTGGTTACGTTTGGAATACCCATCACAGTATATTCCCTAAATCTCTTCGGAGAAACCTTAACGTTTCACTCCTTCGCGTTACCCAATGCATTGGAGAGCTATATCGGGCTCACCCGCCCTTAGTTTATCACGGAACCACCCGTTTTCATAACAATGCCCAAGAACCATAACATAAATGTATCACACAAAACATGCATGAATGAAACATAACATTTCCACATTTCAATCACAATATAACATTTTAGTATATTGAAATAATTAATCCATTCAAAAAGAAACCATTTCCAAAACCATTTAAAACATTTAATAAATAGATTTTTGAATAAAAGTGTCCCATACCACCTTGAAGCTTAAAATTTTAAACCATTAATATCCATATAAATAAATCCTTAAAACCATTTTGAAATCATGGATATTAATAAGAACATATAATTAAAACATTTAAAACGATATTTTGGTTAAAGGGGTTTTACCAAAATTAGAGACACTTGAATACAATAATTGAGGAATAACATTTACTCAGAACTTTATAATATCATGAGAATAAATGGATTCATGATATAATACTCCAAAGGACAGTATATACACCATATAGGAGTGAATTGGTGCATAACAACAATGAACCCTCAATAGAAATGTCAAATGTGATGAAATCCCTTATAGAGAAGGTATCCTTAAATTAAGGACAAATAAATCTCAAAAATATGTGTGACAAATATAAGTACACCCAATATAAGGGTATATTAAGTGTAAAACAATAAAAGGTCATTCACACATATTCAATGGATGACATATTCAATGACTACATGTTGAACCCAAAGAAATCAAAATTGGGTTAAAAAGTTCCCTTGACAGCCTAACGACATCACATCAAAATGAGTTGATGAGAGATAAAAAGTGTATCTCATCACTTGGACATAAAATTTACATCAATAAGGATATATGAGAACATATCCCAACATAACAATATGTAAATTAAAAGACCCAACAAAAGAAGTCTTTTAAAAAAGAGGAGGGTGAAAGGTTCCCTTACCGACTTGGGTATCTTTCAAAACATACACCCCATGAAAGAAGGACAATAGATCATTGATGTAAATACTCATAAACGAAATTATATTACACAAAGAGTAGAGTAATGGACAGTACATACACCACTAAATGGAATTTGTGGCAAATGTAGCATAAATCTCACGGGAATAAAAGTGAGATGAAAAATCCCTTACGAAAACTCGGCAGCCTAACAGCGCCACATAAAACTTTCGAATATGGATTGATGAGATCAAATAGGGTATCTCATCATATTAAAATAAAATTTACATCAAGAGTAATATAAAATAACATCCCCCTACATTACAAAGGGAAGCTTAAAAGAAGTGACATAAAGGAGAGTACTTAAAAAGAAAGAGAGAGGTTAGATCTCTTACGAAAGTTCGGCAGCCTAACGACGCCACTCAAAACTTCCAAAATGGATTGATGAGAGAGAATAGGGTCTCTCATCACATGAACATAAAAATTACAGTAAGTGTAATATAAAAGATCATCCCAATAACAAGAAATATGAGCTTTAAAAGGAATGACATAAAAGTGTGTACTTAAAAAGAAAGAGAGGAGTAGGATCCCTTACCTTGGGTCTGACTTGACTCGATCGTTCTTTAATCTCCTGAATAATAAACTTGAGTTAATTTATACTTCCTTAAGATCCTTTTTCAAGTTCATTATTCCTTTTATATCACTTATTACCATGTTATAAACATTATTTAATCATTTAAGTTAATCTTGTTTGTTTTGTCGATATTTGGTTCTTAAGTCGAAAGTGGACTCCTTACAATTACATGTTGTTCGTGTGGTCAAAGGTTCTTCATATCCAAAAATGAAATTCCTGATTTGGATATCATATATATCATATATATCCAGCATATACATGTATTTATAAAATCACATAATCATTTATAGGAAAGAAATGAAATGCACCGTTCATGGAGACGGTAAGCCGTACGTACGCATGAACGCTACTTTCATTTCTATGTCGTATTAATGGAATTAAAACTATATGAGAGGTATGTATATATTAATTCCAGAAATATATTAATCATTTAGATGTATCATACATCATATATATCCATTATATATATGTACTTATAATAGTCCATTACATTTGGGGATAAGAAATGAAATGCACCATTCATGGAGACGGTAAGCCGTACGTACGCATGAACGCTACTTTCATTTCTATCTCATAATTTAATGGAAAGAAATAATAATGATATAGAGGTAAATAATAATTCCAGTATAAAATAATATATAATAACATTAAATCCATCCTTTATACGTCCCACGTATGGCATTAACGAATCACATCACTTTGAGGGGGCGGTAGTCCGCACTTCCTAAAATGAAGATATCGCATATACCCATAATGGAAGCCATAAAGGTAAGAAAAAAATGAAAAATAAAGAAGCATAAGTAAAACATAAACATATTATATATCATATATAAAAATAGTGACATCATAATGGCCACCTTTGAAGGTGTTAAATGAGTATTGAATAATCATCGTTTCGGGAGGCACAATTTCGCCATCCACGGAAACCTTATGTTCTTTAACCATTTGATGTAGTTGTGTGAGAGTTTAGCTCTAATAAATATTATAACAACATCCTAGTATATTGAAGATACTGGTGTTGTTACAAAAGAAATAAATAAAAAGAGTTTAGGGGGTTGGAGAAGCAAAATAAAACAAATGATCATGAGAGAATGAATTACCTTTAAAAGTGTAACTCCTTTTTATTTGAGCCTAAAGGCTTTTTTTGAAAGGATTATGCCCAAAAGTAATCCTCTAGGATGAGGAGAGGGATGTGTAGAGAGTAAATGGGTAGGGGTTGGCCGAGCCAAAGGCTTGAGGAGTGTGTGAAATGAGGTAGAGGTGGGGGCCTTTTATAAGAGGAGAGGAGGGGCACTTTTGGAAAGTAAGAAATATTACTTTATTTGAAAATGTGTTTCGGTTTTAAAAGGTCCCATATTGATATAATTCGTGGATAAGGTGATAAGGGTTCTAAATCCACCCATCCAATAAGTTTTGGACATGTGTAGTTCATAGATTTTACATTATCTTTCCATTTTATTTAAATTGTCAAATAATGATGTCATCGCTGCATCATTATTATGTCATAAATAATTTATTTTATTTAATGTCTAAAAATTATAAAAAAATCACTATGATGTAGGAAATATTTTTATCTTTCCAATGAATATTTATAATCAAAATTTGGACTTATGTAACCCCACTTAAAAACTGTTTTAGTAAAACAACTCATGTTTGTGTCAATTTAATTTTAACATTAAATAAAAATATATTATTGTCATTTTCCAACTAAAGTGGCTCCATGGGGTCCCCAAGTTGGGACATAGCTTGTCTTGGTCGGCCATGACTCACCCAATAGGTGTAGTACAAGTGTCATGATGTTTTCACATTCTTATAATATCATTTTTACCTTAAATGACACTAATTACCTCTAATCGCGATTAATGAAAAAAAGTTACTATTCACCAAAAAATTATTTTCATCCCATTGAACCACATTTTACATACTAATGACAACCATGTATGTAGGATTTTCAAAATTCAATACACATTAGTAGTAAACTTTCATTTAACTGAAAAATCAGTTTGCTTGATTACCACTTAGTGGTTTCACTATTCATCAAAAATTGGAGTTTTTCAGAAAAATTCCAAAACTTCACCCTAAGATATATTTGATATTCCGAATTCAAAAATGAAGTCCGTTTTAAAAAATTCAAAACATATTAGTCACATTAATTAATTTAATAATTAATTCCCGCTGTCAGAGCAAATAGCGTGTTTTTATAAAACAATAAGTATCAAAAGATTGACTCTAGTTTAAGTCTGATTTCAAAGTGAAATTAATTCCAACGACCACTATTGGATTTAATGGTAAAAATATTTTCTAATTTAACTTTAAAACCAATTCAAAATATAATCTAATCATATAAATAAATTAGATTAAAAATAGGTTTTGAATTAAAATACAACATTTTACACTATTCATTAAAAAAATGAACATTTTCGGAAAGATACCAAAAATTTACACAAAGTAAATTTTGATATCCCGATTCTTAAGAAGAGTTTTATTTGGTCCAATAGAATGTATAAGAGTGAAAAAAACTATATTTAATGAAGGTTCGCCATCAAAAGGTGATAAGTGAACCTTTAGTGAAAACTAGGGCATATATGCCTAAAATTGAATTCTTTCCGTATTTTAAGCCTCTATCCTTTATTGGATAAATGTAAAAACATTTAAAAACATATATAATCATATTTTAGTTATTTCTATCAATTCCCTCCATTACAACGGCTACATGTTAACTACCATTTAAAATAATATTATTTTATTATTAGAGTGCAACGTAAGATTCCCAAGAAACTCGTTGTTGCGTGTTGGGTACGCCATCGAGCATAGCGTCCCCTTTAAAGTCATTTAAATATTTTATTCACAAAAATGGATAAATATGAAATGTCATATTCTTTATTTACTTGGGGTGTTACATCCTTCCCCCCTTTTGGGACTTGCGTCCTCGCAATTTTAAAATTGCGCTTGGAAACATCCTTGAAAGTCCCACATCAGAACAAAAGTCGGTAAAACAAACACTTTAAAATAAAGAAAGATAAGTACAAAGGTCACCAAGTTAACCCATACTAGGATTCGAAGTATGAAAATATGGACATGGAGGAAAAAACAAAGGGTCATGTTCTGATGGAGAGTGATAGAAAACATTTTTAGGAGAAAGTTAACCACGAGAAAATCACAAACTTGTGATGGGTTAAACGGTATTCGATTCCCCAGTAGGAAAAGTTAATAGAAAACATTTTTGTTTTAAGTTACTTTTTATTGAGGAATTTATTCATAAGGAAACATAATCACTTATCATATTGACTTTCAACTTTTATTATATTCCTTACACAAACTCATATTTTTTTCCAAAAGACGAGTATTTAGGGAGACTTGTTCGCATTAAGAGTACTATAATCAACTTCTAGAGAATCACCTAATCCACAAAAGAGAACTATACAATTCCCATGTCTTCAAACCTTAACCAAAAATAAAACCAAAAATGTTACTACAAGATCAGATAATCCAGAAAAGGATAACCCTTTAAAAAGAAAATCTATGCTTAATCTCCAAAATTTGTCCAACAAAACCCAAAGTTCAACGAAGACCATTAGATAAACAATTTGTCCATAAAATTCTTCAACTTAAACCAAACTAAGGTTGAAACCCAAGTATTTTAAGGATTTAGTCACATAGTCTTCCAAGTTAAATCGTAACATTTATCTCCAAACAACATCAGTTGCTCCTAAAGTCTCGTATTGAAATATAATTATCCTAATCACATATCTTCCATGATAGGTTAATCATTTTCACAAATAAACCAAAATAAACTTACTCTTAATTCATAAAATCATATAACTAGAATGAATCAGTCAAACTAACCAGGGACTTCACGTAGTCTAGTGGTATGTGATAAATACCAGTCGCACTTTGGTTGTGGGTTCGATTCCCGCAGCTTTGTCCGACGCGACGGAATGTCACACGGTCTGCGTGTTGTCCTTTTTCCAAAACTATATAATTCTTAAAACATTCCCCAAAATGAGATAAAATCTTCAAAAATAATCATAACATATTTTATCCTCAAGTTTATCTCATTCCTTTCATTTTCCATCATATCATAGAGTAACCCATAATTACCTAAAAAGTAAGGATCATATAAACCCTAATGGTTACCTTTTGAATTATTACCTAAACTTCCACATCGATTGGTCATCTCGTACATGATGCATTATAGAACATACCAAGGTTCAAGTGGTTGATCATGACTCCTTGATATTTGTTTTAGAACAACCATGAGTTTCCTCATTGAATCCTCCATTTTATCTAGTCTCTTAATCAGAGAACCACCACAGTTTCCTTCAAACCTATTGTCTCTTTGGTGTCTGCTAGATCCATTCATTCACTAAAAATAGAAATGTCAGTGTGAGTATATCAACAAAACCATCATGTACTAATGAGTAAGGTAAACACTAATATACACTTACTCATTCACTTTATCTAAAACTAGGACTCTTTCTGAAATCCTAACCATTATGGTAATGTCACTTATGCTTAAAGAATACCCTAACCTCTAAAGTTATCTAAACCGACCTTTGATTCCAACTATAAGGCCCCTGCCTTAAACCTTACTTAATCTTGAGTTATTACAAGATTACACATTGAGGATCTTTTCAGGTTTAGAGTTTTAGAGAATTAGATCATGAAACTTGAATTACATTCCACATTTAAACAAAGTGGTTACATAAAAGACAGTATTCATTCTTCCCATCAACGAAAACATATTTAAAATATAACACGGATTCTTTCTTGACACATCCTTGACACTATCATCACATCATGTACCTTTCCCTTGACCTGTGAAAAACATTTCAAAAACTTGGGATGAGCACAAAAAGCTCGGTAAGAGTTATAAAAATATGGAAAGGAAACATGAGTTCATATATACATTAGAATGAAATCACACTTTACCCATAAAACATAGGCATATCAAATCATGAATAAAACATAGTAAACATAAGACATAAAGGTAACTTGAGGCATTCATAACATTCTTACGTAGGGAGTAACCCTCTTGGTTACGTTTGGAATACCCATCACAGTATATTCCCTAAATCTCTTCGGAGAAACCTTAACGTTTCACTCCTTCGCGTTACCCAATGCATTGGAGAGCTATATCGGGCTCACCCGCCCTTAGTTTATCACGGAACCACCCGTTTTCATAACAATTCCCAAGAACCATAACATAAATGTATTACACAAAACATGCATAAAGGAAACATAACATTTCCACATTTCAATCACAATATAACATTTTAGTATATTGAAATAATGAATCCATTCAAAAAGAAACCATTTCCAAAACCATTTAAAACATTTAATAAAGAGATTTTTGAATCAAAGTGTCCCATACCACCTTGAAGCTTAAAATTTTAAACCATTAATATCCATATAAATAAACCCTTAAAACCATTTTGAAAACCTGGATATTAATAAGAACAAATAATTAAAACATTTAAAACGATATTTTGGTTAAAGGGGTTTTACCAAAATTAGAGACACTTGAATAAAATAATTGAGGAATAACATTTACTCAGAACTTTATAATATCATGAGAATAAATGGATTCATGATATAATACTCCAAAGGACAGTATATACACCATATAGGAGTGAATTGGTGCATAACAACAATGAACCCTCAATAGAAATGTCAAATGTGATGAAATCCCTAATAGAGAAGGTGTCCTTAAATTAAGGACAAATCAATCTCAAAAATATGTGTGACAAATATAAGTACACCCAACATAAGGGGATATTAAGTGTAAAACAATAAAAGGTCATTCACACATATTCAATGGATGACATATTCAATGACTATATGTTGAACCCAAAGAAATCAAAATTGGGTTAAAAAGTTCCCTTGACAGCCTAACGACATCACATCAAAATGAGTTGATGAGAGATAAAAAGTGTATCTCATCACTTGGAAATAAAATTTACATCAATAAGGATATATGAGAACATATCCCAACATAACAATATGTAAATTAAAAGACCCAACAAAAGAAGTCTTTTAAAAAAGAGGAGGGTGAAAGGTTCCCTTACCGACTTGGGTATCTTTCAAAACATACACCCCATGAAAGAAGGACAATAGATCATTGATGTAAATACTCATAAACAAAAGTATATTACACAAAGAGTAGAGTAATGGACAGTACATACACCACTAAATGGAATTTGTGGCAAATGTAGCATAAATCTCACGGGAATAAAAGTGAGATGAAAAATCCCTTACGAAAACTCGGCAGCCTAATGGCGCCACATAAAACTTCCGAATATGGATTGATGAGATCAAATAGGGTATCTCATCATATTAAAATAAAATTTACAGCAAGAGGAATATAAAAGAACATCCCCCAACATTACAAAGGGGAGATTAAAAGAAGTGACATAAAGGAGAGTACTTAAAAAGAAAGAGAGAGGTTAGATCTCTTACGAAAGTTTGGCAGCCTAACGACGCCACTCAAAACGTCCAAAATGGATTGATGAGAGAGAATAGGGTCTATAATCACATGAACATAAAAATTACAGTAAGTTTAATATAAAATATCATCCCAATAACAAGAAAGATGAGCTTTAAAAGGAATGACATAAAAGTGTGTACTTAAAAAGAAAGAGAGGAGTAGGATCCCTTACCTCGGGTCCGACTTGACTCGATCGTTCTTTAATCTCCTGAATAATAAACTTGAGTTAATTTATACTTCCTTAAGAACCTTTTTCAAGTTCATTATTCCTTTTATATCACTTATTACCATGTTATAAACATTATTTAATCATTTAAGTTAATCTTGTTTGTTTTGTCGATATTTGGTTCTTAAGTCGAAAGTGGACTTCTTACAATTACATGTTGTTCGTGTGGTCAAAGGTTCTTCATATCCAAAAATGAAATTCCTGATTTGGATATCATATATATCATATATATCCAGCATATAAATGTATTTATAAAATCACATAATCATTTAGAGGAAAGAAATGAAATGCACCGTTCATGGAGACGGTAAGCCGTACGTACGCATGAACACTACTTTCATTTCTATGTCGTATTAATGGAATTAAAACTATATGAGAGGTATGTATATTTTAATTCCAGAATTATATTAATCATTTAGATGTATCATACATCATATATATCCATTATATATATGTACTTATAATAGTACATTACATTTGGGGATAAGAAATGAAATGCACCGTTCATGGAGACGGTAAGCCGTACGTACGCATGAACGCTACTTTCATTTCTATCTCATAATTTAATGGAAAGAAATAATAATGATATAGAGGTAAATAATAATTCCAGTATAACATAATATATAATAACATTAAATCCATCCTTTATACATCCCACGTATGGCATTAACGAATCACATCACTTTGAGGGGGCGGTAGTCCGCACTTCCTAAAATGAAGATATCGCGTATACCCATAATGGAAGCCATAAAGGTAAGACACAAATGAAAAATAAAGAAGCATAAGTAAAACATAAACATATTATATATCATATATAAAAATAGTGACATCATAATGTCCACCTTTGAAGGTGTTAAATGAGTATTGAACAATCATCGTTTCGGGAGGCACAATTTCGCCATCCACAGAAACCGTATGTTCTTTAACCATTTGATGTAGTTGTGTGAGAGTGTAGCTCTAATAAATATTATAACAAAATCCTAGTGTATTGAAGATACTGGTGTTGTTACAAAAGATATAAATAAAAAGAGTTTAGGGGGTTGGAGAAGCAAAATAAAACAAATGATCATGAGAGAATGAATTACCTTTAAAAGTGTAACTCCTTTTGATTTGAGCCTAAAGGCTTCCTTTTAAAGGATTATTCCCAAAGGGAATACTCTAGGATGAGTAGAGGGATGTGGAGAGAGTAAATAGGCAGGGGTTGGCCGAGCCAAAGGCTTGATGAGTGTGTGAAATTAGGTAGAGGTGGGGGCCTTTTATAAGAGGAGAGGAGGGGCACTTTTGGAAAGTAAGAAATATTACTTTATTTGAAAATGTGTTTCGGTTTTAAAAGGTCCCATATTGATATAATTCGTGGATAAGGTGATAAGGGTTCGAAATCCACCCATCCAATAAGTTTTGGACATGTGTAGTTCATAGATTTTACATTATCTTTCCATTTTATTTAAATCGTCAAATAATGATGTCATCGCTGCATCATTATTATGTCATAAATAATTTATTTTATTTAATGTCTAAAAATTATAAAAAAATAACTATGATGTAGGAAATCTTTTTAGCTTTCCAATGAATATTTATAATCAAAATTTGGACTTATGTAACCCCACTTAAAAACTGTTTTAGTAAAACAACTCATGTTTGTGTCAATTTAATTTTAACATTAAATAAAAATATATTATTGTCATTTTCCAACTAAAGTGGATCCATGGGGTCCCCAAGCTGGCTCATGGCTTGTCTTGGTCGGCCATGACTCACCCAATAGGTGTAGTACAAGTGTCATGATGTTTTAACATTCTTATAATATCATTTTTACCTTAAATGACACTAATTACCTCTAATCGCGATTAATGAAAAAAAGTTACTATTCACCAAAAAATTATTTTCATCACATTGAACCACATTTTACATAATAATGACAACCATGTAAGTCGGATTTTCAAAATTCAATACACATTAGTGGTAAACTTTCATTAAACTGGAAAATCAGTTTGCTTGATTACCACTTAGTGGTTTCACTATTCATCAAAAATTGGAGTTTTTCAGAAAAATACCAAAACTTCACCCTAAGCTATATTTGATATTACGAATTCAAAAATGAAGTCCGTTTTAAAAAATTCAAAACATATTAGTCACATTAATTAATTTAATAATTAATTCCCGCTGTCAGAGCAAATAGCGTGTTTTTATAAAACAATAAGTATCAAAAGATTGACACTAGTTTAAGTCTGATTTCAAAGTGAAATTAATTCCAACGACCACTATTGGATTTAATGGTAAAAATATTTTCTAATTTCACTTTAAAACAAATTCAAAATATAATCTAATCATATAAATAAATTAGATTAAAAAGTGGTTTTGAATTAAAATACAACATTTTACACTATTCATTAAAAAAATGAACATTATCGGAAAGATACCAAAAATTTACACAAAGTAAATTTTGATGTCCCGATTCTTAAGAAGAGTTTTATTTGGTCCAATAGAATGTATAAGAGTGAACAAAACAATATTTAATGACGGTTCACCATCAAAATGCGATAAGTGAACCTTTAGTGAAAACTAGGGCATATATGCCTAAAATTGAATTCTTTCCGTATTTTAAGCCTCTATCCTTTATTGGATAAATGTAAAAACATTTAAAAACATATATAATCATATTTTAGTTATATCTATCCATTCCCGCCATTACAACGACTACATGTTAACTACCATTTAAAATAATATTATTTTATTATTAGAGTGCAACGTAAGATTCCCAAGAAACTCGTTGATGCGTGTTGGGTACGCCATCGAGCATAGCGTCCCCTTTAAAGTCATTTAAATATTTTATTCACAAAAATGGATAAATATGAAATGTCATATTCTTTATTTACCTGGGGTGTTACATTATCTGTATAAGTGCATGATCACCAAGTCTTCTCTAGTAGGAGTCTCCAAAGATAAGGGTTGAGTTAAGGGCACAACCAAAATATTTATGTATTATACACGGTATATGGAAATAAAAGAAATTATTAGAACTGGTGTCTATCATTACTTTAGATATAGTAGAAAATAACTATATTATATCAAGAATCATTCTCAGAGCCTCTTGGTCTTATACTTCGACCTCCTACAGTTGTCCCTACCCCTTTTATCAATCTCACTGAGCCTGAAATGGAAAACTTGGGGAGGGGGTGGTGTAGAAAAGTCAAAACATCGACCACCTCCTGCTACTCTCCCAGCTCCTCTTTCACATCATCCACCACACAAACATTCTTGGTCCAACAGATTCCTCTTCCTTGGGATCCTATCTATGGTCTCTTTGTCAGTTGTACTGAGGGTCAAAAAAAGATAGGAGAGATGTCCACTTTTGTCAAACGAGTTGAACCACCACCCTCTTGGATGACTGGACACACCCTATGAGCCCTGAACTTCAAATCCTTTGTATTGGGACCTCCTCCTGAAATTCTTCACACATCCAGGTCCCTTAGACTTGTGTTGGCTCCCTGTTTCAAAGGTTTATCCTCTAATTTTCACACTCTAGAAAAACATTGGCCATATCTGATTATCCCAAAAACTCAATACCACCAAATCCCTCTCTAGAAACCCTAAATATGAAAGAATTCATAGAGGTATAACACTGGATCAAATATCTCTATGTAGACCTCACTAAAAAGTCCAATCCATGAGGAAATAGTCAAGAACCATATCTATAGACTACTAGGATAGGTTGATAATCATCAATGAATACTCATCTACTATCATACTGCCCTGCTAGAGTTTTAGATGCTCCTGTATACATGTAGACCTTAATGTAGCTGGAGAGAACTCCTCTATGGAATGGAACTGAAAATATGACAATCTTAGATAATCCATGTCATATATATGAGTTAATAAAACACAAAATTTCCCTATTTATCTATAAATAAGGATCGATACCAGGACCACCATCTGATCTGCTAGTTTCCTGACTAGATAGAAAAATCTAGTAACCACCTCGAAATATTCCTCATCCACCTGTGGGTTGGGCTCACCTTGGATCCTGAGGTGTCTATGACACTGTAACTCATGAAGTGCACTCATCATGTGAACCTAATCCGTTGGTACTACAAGTACCACATGCTTCTCTATGGATGGTGGTATGGCTATTGCACCACCAAGAGGTAATATATCAGGAATTGGTCCTTATATCAATGCTTCTTAGATAAGGGGTTCAACCTTTTGATCATTCTTAATCCTAGATTTCATTCATCGTAGAGCCATCATGAAAGTAAAAAAGATGTACCACAATCAAAAATTAGATCTGGAGAGTTAACTTAATAAGGAAATTTAAACAAAAACCTACTACAATTTGGTCAATGAACCATTTTTCCTACAATTTGTGTTCTCATGTACCTAATAAAAAATGTTATCAAAGTCCGTGAGTACAAATACTTCAGCTACCACACCAACACTAGAGTTCTTGGCATAAAAGATGAACTCAAAAAACGTATCATAGTTGGTCCAAATAAATCTCATAGAATTCTATCCCAAAGGTAGAACTGGATGCTCTGATACCACTCTATCATGACCTTACCTAGAAGGGCCAATGTTGTGATTCCAAAATCCCACCTCCAATAGTCTAGGGGTTGTGACTAGCACCGATAAGGAATATCACTGACATGGGAGGAACTATCGTATGCACCTTCACACACACACATAGTACCATATACAATGAAGAAATGTAAATAAACTAAACAACCTTGCATGCATAAATTAAAGTCCCACAACCAGAGTACGACATGATATAAAGGAAAGAAAATAGGAAAAAATAAAATCCCACCAACATGAATATGAAACCAAAGTCCATTCTAAATGTATGTACTGGGACTGCTGTTAGACAACCGTAGGACCAGACCTTGGGTTTTCTAGACTAACTAAGCACCATTTTGTCCTGGTCCATCAAGGACTCTGTCAAGAGGTCGGTCATCTGTAGGAGAAATAACACATGTGGGAAAAACCCATGAAGGGCTGAGTATAAAAATAAATATTAGGACTCTCTAAAAAACATACCATAAAGTAAATATATTCAACTCTATGAAAGTATATGTCTATAACACATATAACAAGAATATATAGATATAATAAACAATAAACAAAATATAAGGTATGCCACAACCATAATAAACTATCCTGGGATTCTAGCTCAGGGAATACACAATGCACTTATCCCGGAGAACACACTCCTGAGTCTGATAGAATATATCACATTATCCTGAGATGCAGTTCTTGTTGGGTATCATCATTATAAGTACACATTGAAGGTCTGAACATTAAGATAAACAAATGAGGATCTCACCCAAGGACATATGGAGATACCAATAACTCAATATAGATTAACCAAATAAGTATAGGATCAGCACCCATGTAGTGTTGGTAATTATGATAACAAGAATTTCACATAGGTCATAAAGATTAATAGAGGATCTCACTCTAGGCCTCATAGAGGGATTTAAATAAATCTATCCAATCTGTTCTTATGGAGTTACTTTTTCATGTTTATCGGAGGAAAATGTATACTAAAATTTTGGGGAAAGGATAAGGGAAACTCACCCTAACGAATCATATCTAAGATATAGAAGACAAGGTATCCAAGATATATACAAAAGAGTACACAACATATAAAAGTAGTCACATTCCATGTCACTTGAATCCGAGTCCTTCCTATATAAATGGAATGTCTCTCTTTCCCATTTCTATATATAAGTACATGGTGTGTAGGCTATACAGGTAGAATTACACCTCGAGTAGTCTTCTTGTGTAGTATACCTGTGTGCTAATACCTATATCCATCATTATTATAGGTGCCTATGTACCAGTATATTGCTTAGCTCATGTACTTTTTCCTGACTGTTTCCATATGGGGGAGTACTCAGAGTGATCTAAACCATGTACTCTAACATGCGTCCATGTACTTCCTAATATACACTTCGAGTCGTTTGGGATAGTCCTCGTCATGTGCGATAGGGGTCACACATTTTTTGATACTTCACATTCACCCAAACCCCTAGATTCTATAAAGGGGTCCCCCCGTTACATGTAGATCCAAATGAAATGCTATATATCATGGAATTTTATAGAATCCTATATTATTCCTCTATGTTCCTCAACTGATTCTCGAGCCTCTGATCTTTTGACCTTCTTGATGGGAAATTGATGATTCTTTATCTTTTAAGCCATTCCATCACCAAAAAATGAATTTATACATAAAATCTACTAAAAACCCTATCTATGTGATGTTATTCATTGCACGCTGAACAATGTTGAATAATTCAAAATTGAGTATCTACCATCATCAGATTCATCACTGCTTCCATTGTTCCACCACCATTATGTTGTTCTAATCTAGAATCTACGATATCAGTTTTTGTGCCTAGAAATGGGTGAGAAACAATATTTTGATTGGTAAATGTCGAATTGTCTTTGGAATGAAGAACAACCATGATGAAAAAATAATTTAGTAGAGAAAAATAACAAAAATAAAGAGTGGAATAGACCTCGATCAATATTCATGTCAATCTTGGTTATTTTTCATTACAATGAAAATTTATGAATCAATAATTTCATTCAAAAAATGAGTTCCCTCCAAAAAAACCTCAAATTAAACCCATCCCGAAAATACATACAATCCAAGTATCAATCCATTGGTCGATTGATTCATGTTCATCGTAAGAATTAAGAACAGGGAAGGGAAAAAATTAAAATAACCTCTCTACCTCAATTCTAAATGATCGCTACTAAATAGTTGAGATGCATCATGATAGTTAGTGAGATCATTTGAATCTATTTCACGTCGATCGTTGATCCCCAATTTGGTCATCATTATCCTGATAGAAATCATCCTACATTCTATCTAGTGTCTCTCTAACATCTCTAGGGTTATTCATATGACCATGGAATTTTTAAATAGAAATATATTTTAAGAGAATGGTTTAGGCCGCTGTGTCACTACATCCACAAAATAATTAAAATAATTTAATTAAATTATTTTATTCATTTTATAGATGTGTCAAATTTTCAAAAAATGACATACATCAACTATGGTTATGTCATGCCTCAGATAAACCTCCCATTCAGAACTTAATAGTGTCTTTAGATATTTGATATGGGAAACCATTTAGAAGTTTTTCCAATTTTTCTAGAAACATTTGCACACATGCTTTTAAATTTTTCTAATATATTTCTAAAATTTATTAAGGGAACACCATGCCTCATAATCAAACTTCTTCCAAGCCCCTATTCTAGAAAATATTCCATATAATATATAAAAATAATACATTAAAATTCAAAGACATTAAAAACATTTTTATTTATTGGTTGTGTTTGATATTTTTTCTATTTAATATCAATCATATGAGCTAACGTGGGTGTATAATGAAATTAATTAGATGATGAATTCTTGACATGAAATATAAGAAATTCTATATCTTTATCAATATTTTTTATTTCCTTATCCCAAAAATTGATTTTATATTATACATTTTTAGAGCTTATAAAAACCAAATATTATATCAATTTTAATAATAGGTATAATAAAAAATATTGAAAATATATCATATTTATGTTTAATAGTTATAACTATCTAAAAACATTTTTATAGTGATATTTCCATTTAGAGTTTTTACTCACAACTCCCTTCTTCAGTTTTTAGGTAAATATCTCATTTTCATAGAATATATAGAATATATATGAGTGTTTGAGTATGTAATGTTTTATATATCATTATCTAAATTTGGGGAAATAATCAATGTACCTATAACCACATGATTTTAAAATTCAACCATATCTATAATTATCATATATGTTAGGCATTTTCCCATTAGCCTCTTTTGTAGTAGATTACCTTGGCCCTTATGAATTTTTTTGAATGGATCCCAATTTAATTATAATTTATGAACTATATAGTAGTGGTATATTATATTCTATTACATTAATTTTAAATATAAACCTTTTTTATGACCTCATAATTGACTCCCATGCCCTTCAATAATTTTCTTAGTCATTTATTTTAAAAAAAATTATGATATGGATATTTTTTCATTTTTATAATCTTAATTGATGGATTCCATTTTTCTTGGTGTTTAGAAGATGCCTTATTATATTTTTTCCTATAAAATAATTGATATGAAGAAATCCATGACTATTTTTATTTTCCATAATAATATTTCACCATATAATAATTTTTTAGAAACTAAGTCCCTTTACAAACATGTCATGATTCCTTCGTTGAAAATTTTAATCTCCTTTTTCTGTATTATATATGTAATCCATAACATCAATCAATTATCATATAATTATATCCACATAATATTTAACTCTTTCTGCATCCTTCTAATTTAGGATGAGGTTCATTTTCCTTATTTATGTTCATTGCTAATGAAGGAAATATTTTTCAATGAATGTTATATCAAAATATAAATATTCTATTTTATATATTTTTTCTTCCTCCCTGTTATTATGAATGAAAAAACTCTTTTGATTAGATTTACTCTTAGGAAAATATAATAGTAGTATAAAATTTTCCATTTCATCACATCCCTAGGCCATAAATATCTTCTCAATTTACTTAATATACGTTTCACCTACCACTAGATTAGTAGTTGCAATAAATGAGGGGGTATCCTATCAATGAAATTATCCAATATAATTTTATCATGTCATTTATGATAATGTAGATCCATATTTTAAATAATATTAGTTGTAAAATCGGCCATCTACCTTAATAATTCCATGATATTCTAAACACAAACGCCAATTCCATTAGCTCTCTCTATAGGTAACATTCTAAAATGGCTATTTGTGATGACATAATTCTTTCAACCAATATTAATTTATAAAAAAGATGTTCAACAGTACTATATGATATCTTTATGAATTTTAAATCATAATATATAATTATTAATCAGGAGTAAAGGTTTACTTATATTATATGATAATGCATTGTTAATCACAAAATCTTGAAAAAAATTTCATTTTGATTATATTGAAATTATAAAAATATATTAAAATTATTCATAATGTTTTGTAATGTAAATTTGAATTATCCTAATAATATACACTAGGATTTTCAAACTGAGTGCATTGTAATTGGAATTCAACATATGCTATAACGATGGCTGAGATATACTCAACCAACACATTTAGGGTTTATTATCCATATATGCATATGTTCTAAAACAATAACCACTTATAGTATCCAAAAAATATAGTTATTCATATTAAAAAAATGTAATCTATACCCAAGAAAAAAAATCAGGATAATATCCTATACTTAGAAATGTTCTCATAGAGTTACATATATTATTGTTTTGGAATCTATATTTTCTTAAATCTAGTTACCAATTATTAAACTAAACATTCTTTAGTACCAACTATAATAACCCACACTCAAGTAACCCTGAGTCAGTGTCTACATTATTACATTAGTATACATACAGGGGTTGTAATCATAAATGTACAGTATGTTTACTTGTCTTGGAGAGCTAGAAATATATATTATACTAATAATAAATTAGGAATAAAATATAAATCACACTAATAGAAACCATTAAATATTATTTAAATCATTCAATGTATTATTTTTCATATCCTAGGTAAATTAACTAGTAAGGGTGACCACAAATGGTCTATAATGGTTACATATAGATAAATATATCATGATTTAATAATTTACAATCAATATGGAAATTTTAATAGTTAAAAAATTGCATTTAATATATTACATGTGCATTAAATTAATCCATGTATAATATCTACGCAATAATATCATGGCTAAAAAATGAATTCTTAATGTAATAAATTATTAATATTTTAGTTACTGATCTCAGAAATAGGGTTATTTATACATTTATTTCCTTGAAATAAGAAAGATTAGTATTTGGGTTGGTAGAAACCAAAAATTATTTATTTTTTGAAATTTATTAGTCTTAGGAGACTTGTAGATGCATCAAGGGGATATATAATTTCCGGTCAATCCTACCACTACATGTCTAATGAATTTACCATATATCAGAAGATCAATTTAATTCATGAATAATATGAATTTCCAAAAAAATATCCATATTGAATAAATAATAAATAATATAAATATTTCTCTATTCAATCAAATAAAATTCAATGATAAACATCACAATTATAAAGGGTATACATTATATAAAATAAACATTTCCATTATATGAGGAAAATAGATATTTAATCGAAAGTTAATTTATACTGATCACATGAAATTTAATGTTTCATGAGACATTTAATGACCAAATGATAAATATGATATTACATATTACTATGGATTCATCGTAAATATACAATTTTTTTATAAAACCATGTACATTAGAGAAACATAATGAAAATATTAGTGAAATAAAAAATCATATTTAATTTTGGAGTTTATTTTCTAAAACCATTTAATTTTTTTTAGATGAATCTAAATATCATAAAAAGGTTATGGTGGTGGGAATGTAATTAACACTATGTATGATAAAATTAAAATCCTTTATAATTTTATTAAAAAAATAAAAAATATAGCTTTTTAAAAACATTATAAATATTCCAATACATCCTTTTAAAAAGTCTAAGATAAAAAATTATTGTAAAAAATAATTTCTATAATGAAAAGGAATTTTTTAATTTTTTTAAAAAAATATGGAATTGGAAGAATAAAATATTTGATTAAAATGGAGAAAAATAGGTTTTTATTGCATCATTTCATTCCTATATTACAGCACCAATAAGACAAAAATATAGAAAAATATGTACTATCTTTAAATATCTATAGGATAATAGAATATGTTGATTTTATTAAGTAAGGGTCATATTAATCATCCAATAGAAACTAAGGTAATCCCCATAAATATAGACTTTAAAATGAACCCTTAAATTTTGGGAATATTTTTTATTATAATCCCTTGAAATAATAAACATGAATTGAAAAAATATTCATCATGAAAAAATATTTATTTTGGATAAATATAAAATAGGGGTAGTTTATAAACTATATAAATGTAAATGTATTCATTATTCCAAATATATATCAATGGAGTTTCTATTGAGAAAAATTTCCTATACCTCAAGCCTCCCATTTACTAGATTTTCATTAAACACCTATGCAGTGGAAAAAGTTATTTAATTTAATGAAATCCATTTTTTATATTATCATATATGATCCTATAATATCATTTCATCACCCATTTATTAATAATATTTTTTTATTACCATTGTTTCATATGTTAACTGGTTCATTTTAATATGCATCTTTCATCATGATGTTTTGGTTATTGTTTATAGGATATATTTCAATCATATATAGATTAATATTAATGTTATAAATGTCATATCTTTTCATGATAAAACTTTTTAGAAATATTCATGAAATTTTAAAATGTAAAATGAATTACATAACTTCATGGAAATGGAAGGTCGTACATACGAATGAATGATATTATCACCTCCATAATCAATGAAAGTGTATGTATGTATATTATATATATGAATTTCAAAAATGAAATATTATTTTATTGGAATCATGTATCATCATTGGTTCTATAATTATGATGATCCTTGTGAGTCAATTTTAAAAAAAACTACATTGGTTCATGAGGTGGTAGTCTTCTATACACACAAGTGATGGTTTTCATTACCATTTGATGGACAAGGAGATAGAAAAATATTATCCTATCAAAATAAAAACATATCATTATATTTTATATCATATTGATATTATATTATAAATATTTATACATACATTAATGTGATAAAAGATGAATTAAAAAATAATGAGTTTGGTGAAGACAATTATAGTCTATTAGAAAAACTGCCTTTGCATCTCAAATTAAGGAACAAAAGGTAATAATTATGGGAAAAAAACTCTAAATTTTTTTCATGGATTCTGGGGATATATTTTAATATTTTTTATCAAAATAAATGTATAAATATAATTGATGATGTGATGGTAGGGGTTCCCTTTTTATAACTGAGGTGAGTGGCACATATATATTGTATCAATGTTGTACAATAATCTAACATCATAAGGTAAATTGGTCTAAAATTTATCATATTAAAATTTAAAATGGTTAAATTTGATATCTAAAACAACCAATGGGGTTTCTGTAATTTTTTTGGGAATTTTAACAGTTTTCATTATTGATTAATTTGCAGGTAAACCAGTTTTGAACTTAAATGTAGTAATTATTTTATATTCTTTTTTACTATTCATTGTATCAAAAAATTAAGTAGAACTTATTATGTAATATTAATAATTATGATACAATTTATGGAATAAACTTGTTCAAATTCAAATAAAATAATCAGGGGAAAATAGTTTTAAAATAAATGCACAATACATGTCCAATAATGGGTATTCACAGAATTTATTTTTCATGTTTTAGATAATCCTACATTAACTATATGACTATGAATAATCATAATACAGATTTAAATTAATTTACTAATATATATATAATTTAATAATTCCATTTAAGTTATTCAACATTAATTATTATTTTATTTAATTAAAATTGAATGATATTATGCATTTTCATAAGGGATTTTTTTTGAAAAATATCACTTTTTACCTCCAATGGATCTAACAATTATTTCTATAAAATTGACAGCCAATAAATTATTAATTAAAAATATTATAATAAATTTTTATAAATATATGGATGAATATATAAATAATACATTTTCCAATATTCATAAATCTTATTTGTGAGGGAAAATTTTGAAAAACAATCTATGATTATTTTGACTATGCAATTCAAAATCAATATTCATCCTATAAAATTTAAAATTTTGTTCCATGAAATATATAAATGGTAATTATTAAAATAAATTTAATAAAATTTAATATTCATGTACTATAATTAAATCTTATGTATTATATATATTGCTATTAGATTTCATAACATATACCAAGATGGACCTCACATGATACATGAGTTTATAATAGGATACCACCTATAATCGAATTGAATACATCATGTTATTTTGTAATAAATATCTGAAATAAATTAGTTTATGTGTAATATGAATATAAAAACACATGAGTGATTCAAATGAATAAATCAATATAATTTCTGGTATTGTTTCAAAATATAATATTTTCTCAGAACAAAAGATGCACTCTTGTGAGTGGTTACTTTAGAACTTAATCATCTGATTCAAAACTCAAGAAAACTCGGGAAAATGTATTTTGAAACAATATAACAACATGTTTAAAACATATTTTAGTCTTTTTATGTAAACAAAAGAGTAGAATATTCTTTATATTATTTATTTTTAGAGAATAGAAGAAAAAATGAAAATGGATGAACAAAAAAGACTAATAAATGCATAAAAAAGATGATTTTTAGTTAATCACACAAGTAATTTTAAAACAGTGAATGGGAATACATTAAGATACACTCCATTGATAGAAAAAATTTATGATTTATAATTATATTGTGATAAGTAATAATAAAATGTACAAGAAATCCAGTGAATTACCCTATCCCCCTCTCTATATCTCTATCATTTTGATTCAATATGTATAATTTTATTAAAAGATGGGAGAAATCAACCAAACCCTTAAAAGGAGCAAATAAATTCAAAAGGTTACAGGGGTATAATGTTTTTATATCAGATAAAATACACCTAAAAATAAAAACTACCACTTAAGGTGAAAATCATAAACTAGAAAATAATTTAGCGTACCATCCTGGGGTGACTTAAAAGTAAGGAAAATATCTACTTTTCCCCTCCTATCATATATGAATGGTTTCAATACTATTTTTTATGAGTCTTATGTGCTATAATATTTTTTATGATATGATCCATGTGATGGGGTTGTGACCTTGTAGGTAATAATAGAAAATGTCATAATCCATTTTATTCGCCCATAGTATTATGTTTCTTCGTAGACATAGCTCAATGTAAATTTACATCACATTGGATTAAACCATGAGAGAGACTATAATCCTAATGAATACTATGAAATAAATGATGAAAAAGACCCTATTTTTACCAACTATACCACCTCCCCTCATTACTCTCATACTACAAAAAATTAGTAATAAGTTTGATCTATTATTGTGAGGATGCATTCATATCTAACATTCCGGTGATGGGTTATGGGTAATGGGAATAAGTTTTGCATGGAAATTATGGATTAAAGGATATGGGGAATCAAACTTGTTCTTGTGAATTTGAACTAGGCAAATCATCATTCTCCTTAATTTGAAAAAAATGTCCATTCTTGAACAAGTGACACATTTATTTCTTTCTTTATTCCTCTACTTCAAAATACTCCAACATCCATAGAAACCCCATTGTGTTTCAAGTGAAATACTAATGCCAAAAGTTAATATCACCCAATTTAATGATCAAGAGAGCATGAATATTGAAGATATGGATATGTTATTGGATCATGAACCATAATTAAAATAGTTTTCCATTATGATACTCTAAATGATTTAGTTACTTTTTATGGGTGAACCTTCCCCAAAATGACAGACCCTCAATGACATCCCAAGAAATACTTTCATTCATGGAATTAATGGAGTTATATATAATCCTAATATTGATTCCTAACTCACTCTAGAGCTTAAAATGTATTTTCCATGATTCCAATTGATGTATACCGTCTAAATATTCATTCTAAATAAATGGAACAGTAGTGTTTTCAATACTCTAGATGATGGGATTTGGTTCTTTGATAATTGATGACACTTGCATGGGAATAAAAGTGAGTAATTTATTTACTAGTGTGATTCATCCACTAAATTATAGAATGTAACACTAATAATTTATAATGTGACTAGCAATATGATTGACCACCTTATCAATGTGATGGATGAAAATCAGCTTTGATGATATTGGACTATTGTTGTAATCCATGAGAAAGAACATTGTATTAATAACCAATTTGGATTCAAAAGCTATCTCCCTCTTATCTGAACACATAATAGAGATTAAGACACTAATTTTTTCACTATTAACTTGTTGTGCACTATCTTTTCCATAATCATATATAAGCATGTTGATACTTCTTATTGAAATATTGGTTCCATTAATAAAATGATTGTTTCATCCTCCAACATGAGATTATAAATGAAGTGAAACTAGTATTTTTATAAAAATGAGATGATTTTTCAATTACTGATGTTATTCTTATTATAGCTACTCAGAGTATACTTCATCAATATTAACAAGACATGAGACAATGGATCTCCTTTCCTTAGGCCCCCAAAATATTTAATGAAGGCACAATTATTTCCTCAAAATGAAATTGTTATCCACACTGATCTAAAACATCTATAAAATATATTAGGGTTCCCTCATGAGAAACCCATGAAAGAGAGTACCTTTTTAAATAAGGACTACTCATTCAAATCATATGTCAAGTTCATGTCCAACATTATTGAAATATTTGATATGAGTAACTATTTATAAATTTATCTTATCATATATTCATAAAAACATATGATTCCCTAGATCATTCACACCATGGAAAAGTTGTTTTGTTCATAAAAGTTCCAAAGAGAGTGTTGCTGTGATAGGAACCTACAGATCATAGTATTAAAATCCTTGTATATGAAATTTTAAAAACTAGTAGGTATATAATGTTTCAAAGAAGAAGGATCTTTGTTTTAGGAATGAATACCAGGAATGTGGAACTCTCCACATGGGGTATACTACCACCATTATATAATTCATTCCCCACTTTCACTAAATCACTCTAAGCCTTCCCCTTAATAGAGATGGAAAAGAACCTGGAAAACCATTCGGACATGGTATGATTGAATATTAAATTTCATGTAATGATACATGGATTTCCAAATCATATGTTTCTAATTCAATGTTGATATTTTAATTTTTCAACTATACTCTTATGACGATGTCAATGATCTCTTCATCACCCCTCATGTACCCACTAAGCATGTGGGGGGTTTTCCCCAAAAGAATATAATTGAAGTCGTAATTTTCAGTACCCCACACCACATCAAAATATGTAGTGAAGGGAATATCCTCCCAAAGTATGTTAGGAATAATTATTTTCCCCTTATATTTAATGAATTCAAGGAAGCACACTATTTTTTCCCCATCATGTAAGCATTTAATTTCATATTTATGGTGGGAATAATTCTCATGTTCTAGGATCCTCTCTTCCATGGTGTTCATTATGAAAATGTGATCATCAAAAAGAACCTCATCTAAGACATTGTTGAGGCTAGATTACATCCATTTGATCTTTTATTTGGATGTATCTAGGTCATAGAGGATCTGAGGATGGTTACATTTCTCTCATTAGAGATTACCTTTGATCAATCTCATCTTATTATGAAGACCTATCCATAGTCTTCAATGTAAATGTTAATACCATGATGATTCTACCAACTAAAGATAGATATTGATGGAAGGAAATCACGAGGACAAGATGTAGTATCTGACTCTTTCATGGTATGGAGATAGTTCCAAAATAATTGGTGGGTGATCAATAATGTCTATTATGAGGTGGGAAACATTAGCTTCTTACATGGAGGATATAGATTGAAGGTTTGAAATCATTTGATTGAGTCTGAAAAATATGAATCTATTTCCATTCTAATTGTTTCACCAAGTGAAAGGATCTCTTGTGTATCCCATATAAAAAAGGAACATACATGTTATGAAACCAGATAAATATAGGGTCTCCTCCCTTGATAAATAACCACCTCCATTCTTTTCGATTGGCCCAGTATAATATTGAAGTCACCTACCACAAAACAGATCTTGTCACATGGATTGAATGACATAATTTCATTCCATAGGGAAACTATATATTCTAGAACACTACTAGAATAAACATATATGATTTAGAGGTAGTGATCTAATACGTAAATATTATTTGAAATATATTACCATAAAAATCAATGTACATTAGACATTCTAATTAATTATTTTCTTTAATTTCTATTTAAACATTTCTAGTGTAGAATGATCTTTTGTTATATAAAATTTCACATATCATTCTAAATCCTTAATAATAGATTATTTCATTGATTTTTTATTTACATATAGTTCATTTATATATATTCCATTTTAATATGGTATTATCCCATTTGAAGGCTTATTTCCTAGGTTATGACTCCTTTACAAGAGGATGGTATATTTTATCCACCCAAATATTTTATAATGTGGTTGATTTATTTTTTAATTGAATTTTTGGATTTAGAACCTAATCTAGCTAATTTACATGAATATCAATGACTATATAATCTTAAAAAAATAAATTTTGATCAGTGTAAATAATGATATGTTAATTTTAATAAAACTAATAGGTTTTCCAAGAAATTTGAAAAATAATGAAATTTCTTATTATTAATTTTTATAATATAATATACCAAAAATGATATTTTAAGGGAGATGGATTATATTATTAGATACATGACACCAATAATTCTAAAATATCTTTTCATGGGTTTAAAATATTATAGAATTTAATTTATGGCCATATTACTAAACCTATATATTTACACTTATTTGAAAAAACATATATATAAATTAAATATAACAAAAAAAGTCAGAAACAATAAAAGATTAATTTAAGAATTAAATATACCATTTATTATTAAAAAATTAAATTTTACTATCATTTTTTTCACTTTAAAGTTTTTAAAAATTCATACAAAAACCCAAAAAACATATCATAACATTCCACACAATGGATTTCAATCACTCTTTTCACAAGTGAAAAATATGGGAAAATTTATGATCAACATAAAATATGGAAATTCATTCCATGTTCTTGACTAAACCTTATTATCTCCAAACAATGTATAATAAGTCATGTTCCAATCATGATGATTTTATTGGTGTGAATTATGGAATAGTGTTATTACATCATAATTTATTTTTTATATCACTTTTTAGGTATTTTCACAAAAATAAAATTTATTTATTATATGGGGAACATAAATAAGCCTCCATTTTTTAAATGAGTTTAGAAATAACTCATTGCACACCTATTTTGATGTGATTTTAGATAACCCATGTATGAATATAAAATGTTTGAATGTAAGAAATTGCTTTTATATTACACTATAATGTGTAATTATTCATTATAAACTTGTTATATAGTTCATTAATATTACACCTAAAAATATTAACCCCACAAAATTACCTATTCCTAACTAGTATAACATGTCATATAAAATTAAGCACAATAAGATAATGTTGCTCTTATTTTTTTATCATTTTTTCTAATTTCAGATAATAATATGATTAAATTTTTAATTTTATGAATAATAATTCTTGAAATTAAATTATTAATTAAGGTAAATAATTAATAAATAGTTATGTTGGAGGATTCAATTTTGATTCCAAATTTTTATTTTCATAGTTTTTTATTTTCTTCTTTTCATGGGGAAGCAAATGAATTTATAAGGAAATTCAAGACTTTTTTTCCTTCCATAAAATTATAATTCCACCACACATTACCATAAAATTTTACCAATCCAAAATATAATAAATGAATTATCCCAATCCCCACATAAAAATTCTAAAAAATAATCATATAATGTATGGAAGAGTGAGGGTAGGATAGAAAAATGTCTTTTAATGTGTAAAAAATATAATGGATTTCATGGATAAGTGGTTATTAACATGATGTAATGATTATGTAAGTCTTGTAGATGATAAATAATGGTTTTTGGAAAGAAAATACCTCACTATTTCAAAAATATTTCTTAAAAAAATATTTTATAAAGAATTAAACCATGTTCTGTATAAAACACAACATGAGTTATCTCAACACTTTAGTTTACTAGAAAGATTATAGAATTGGATTAGAGTAACTCTAATGATAGTAAAAATTAATAGTTGAGATTTTATAATGCTAAATAATTTTTAGAAAACTATTTATCAATTTATAAATTAAAAAATTTATTGTGACTGAATGAATTCATTACCAACTGTAAATTGAACCCAATTCTTTCAAAGAAAAAAGTATTTTAATCACAATTTTACTCATTCATGTAAAATTATTTTAGATATTCTATTTGATATCAAATAAAAGAACAATGAATATTAAAATATAAATAGAAAAACAAAAAAAGTTATATAAAAAAATCACGTCCTAACTACATTATATCTCCCCTAACTAATATTACATAATTCTCAATATATGTTATTTAAATAAATTGAAATGAAAATCATGGTTTGTAGAAGGAAAATAAAGTCAAGGGTTATTATAGGCTACATCCTTCTTATAATATTTATCCACACAATTATTTGGAAAATCCTCATATTTTTTATAATATGTTGATCATTGATGGTAAATCATTATCCACAATAATCTATCAAAATTTTTATTTCTCAAAATGGATGAACATTAGAAAGATTATATGGAATGATCCATCATGAATGGAGATTACTTGAGAGGGGATTCATGTTGGAATTTTACATGAAGACCTACCCACCATCATGGAATTATATTGATGAATTATATTATCATTGATAGCCTTTCAATTCTGTTTTTGGAATTAATATTTCATATATCCATCACACATAATTTCATAAAAATCACGAATAATTAATTCTATATGCTCATCAACATGTGATTTATTTAGATTTAATTATTTAGAAAGAAACTTTTTATAGTGATCATCCTCCACATAAAGGTTACATGTATTTATAATGAAAATCCAATAAGGTGACATTATAATGGAGAATTTAAATGTTATATTGTATCCCCAAAGTGAATCATTTAAGTGAAAACTCTAATATTTATTATTGTGTTGTAATTTTTATTCTATTATTGGATTAACATTATGATTATAAATTTTTTATTTCAATTTTGTATTTTTTTGACATGAATTTGATAATTTATGAGCAACACCATACTTATAGAAGATGGTTTTCATGTTTCAATTATTTAAAATTTAACATCAACACTAATGATAAGTCTTAGTTTACCAACCATTATAAAAAAACTAAGATCTCATAAATTTAACATCCACATGACAATCATTATTCTTAGTCACCTTGGTATCATTCCATTTGGTGGAATAATAAATATCTTTTATTACATACTTGTTTCCTGATGAATTGTCAAGGGGATCATAAATTCATTTCAAAATATATCAAATATCTCACCGAATAAATTTTTTCATTGGGTAATTTAATTTATATTTTAAAAATTCACATCAAATGATTATAATTTTTAGAAATTAAAAAATATATTGGTATCCTTACAAAATATTGGAAAAATAAATTCCAATTTGAATGGCCTTTCTAATTGTTTGTTGTGAGAAAAAGTGTCGACCACAATCTTGAGTGTGGTAGAATAGCAAAACACATGTAAAATCGTTTATAGGGACAAAATATTGAAAATCATGTTCAATAAAAAAAAAAAATAATTAATAGTAATAATAAATATATAATTGGGACTTATTCTTATGAATCATGGATTTTGAAGGGATAAAATTATTTCAGACACTTGATTATGCTAAAAACTCAGAATATCTGCAAATCAATTGGTTCTTTCCACTAAAAAAGTTTATTATCAGGGAATTACTCTATTATTTAGAGGTTTATTTCTTTATTTTGGTAAAATGGAGGGTAAATATTAATAAGGTGTATTTCTAACACATATTCTATACCATTATTTTCACAGATCTATATGTTAAGCTTATGAAGGTGTAGAATCAACTCTATAAGCTAGGGATTATCCTTGAGATTCATAAGGATAACCCAAATGGTATCATGATGAGGGGGAATAGTTAATTTCAACCATAGTATATATAAATATATTTTTTAAAATATAATTGAAATACTCACTTTTTAATAGCGGTTTAGTTTTTTGAGAAGGATTAAGTGTTCCTGAGGAATATGAATTGACATTTGGAGCCCTCCCAATGAGTTATGATAAAAGAACCAAAAAATTAATAATATAGGAATCATACATGATCTTAGAGGTAATATAACACCTTGTTTATTATATTATGGAAGGTGAGTTGAGATTCCATTTCTTGAAACAAACTCATCCACAATTTTTTTGTCAAATAAAAACTATGATCATTATATAATCTCCAATATAAGTTATGTAATACCTTATTAAATTCATTAATGAGTCATTAGTAAAACATACTATGGAAAAATAAATACCACCCCTCATGATAACATGTGGATGTGGAGGTGGACTTTGTTTTTCAATTTTTTCATTATTAACTAATATTCTATGTCTCGAAATTCCATTCACAATTATTATCCCCTACTATAAAATACAACTTCATTTATAATAATTTTTTAATGAAAATATAAATATTTAAATTTATTCACTTAAAACAAAAATTAGGAATGCTAAACAATCATCAAAGGAAGATATATAAATTTTAAATTCATTCAATAAAATTTACATGCAATTCTATAGGTACATATAAACATTAAGAAAAAAAATTGTTTAAAAGTTCCTAGACCACACCAAATATGAAAATGAATCCACTTATAGAAAAATAAGATTAATATAAAGGTAAATTTTTTTTTCATCATTTTTTGTGTCTGTATTTTTAAAAGTAACCCTCACATATTTCTAAAAAACAATAATTGGACACACATTTTAATCATTCAAATATTTTTCCACTAAAGTGTAGTGGAAAGTGGTCCTTTTTTATTTATTCATTTATCCAAATATATTTATTATATATTCTATTATTATATTATATAATTTTGTAAACTATTTTTTTCCTTTCATTTAATGCTACTATTATTCTTGTTTTCTTATTTTGTTCATTGGGATAATCCATTTTCAATTAGATATAGGATAACTAATCACTAAAGTAACTCATTTTCTCACATATATTTTTACCAAATCATGGAGTGTGGCATATAGATGTTTTTGAACTTGGATTATGGGTTTAGAATTATCCTTGAGACATATGTGGTGCATGAAACAAAACTAGTAAAAATGGTAATATTAAAAATTTCAATCCTATATGTTTTTATACACTGTCTAAAGGCATAAAAATTTCAATCATACACTGTAGATATTTTTCTTTCAATAATGATATTAAATTGGTTAATACCCTCATAATAATGATATATTAAATTATAGGGAAGTGGTTTTAATTCAACCATTTATGTTTCTAGGATTGAGGGAGGATATTTTTGGGTGTGAAGTCAATCATATAGTCTATATACTTATATATATATATATATTATATTTTGAGTGAAAATAATTAGATTTTTTTTTATATAGTAATTTATGTCTTTCATACCTCAAAATAAACAAACACATAAATTAAAATAAAAAATATCTTATAAACTCGTGGTATTAACTGAACATTAATTGTATCCCAATGAATCAAAGAGTTAAGATGAATATGGGAGAAATAAGAATGTGGGATGAGTAAATATGGTTTTTCTCTATGTTTTTAATTGGGGATACCTTCCATTAAAAAAATATAATGAGTATAGTTCTCTATGGTTGGTTGATTAATTTCACCAAGAATATTAAAACTAACCTTTACTATAAGGGTAATTAACTTCTATAAATGTTAATTATTTTACTAAATTTTTTAGTAACATACTTCTATTTTTAAGGGGATCAATTTTTGGGGTGTTTATATATATTTTTACCATGAACATAAAATACTACATGGATGATCTGATACTTAAATCAGACACTAACACCCTTGATTAGTCCTATTAAAAATATAATTATTCTATTATAATTTTCCACTATAATCCCATTGGATGAATCTATCAATGTTTTAAAGATGTATAAACTAATAGAGATATGAAGTTAATTGAATAACCTAAATCTATTAATATTTTATAAAATAGTCTCTACCATACATTGAATGGAATAATAAATTTTCATGTTTCCTTACATTTGGTTATCATCCCAAATTGAATTACGACCAATATACTCCATCTCGGTATAAATCTCACACTTTCAACCATTCATTTTCTATCTGAGAAATTATCATTATAAAATTTATAATAATGAATTATTTATTTAGCTACAAAAATTTAAGAATGCTTAACTATTCCTTTTGAAAGGTACATGTGATATTTTTTTCCATATTTCCTTATCAATTTTTTTCCTCAATTCTGAAATACTATAGGAAAATGTATGTGGAATTAGATAATTAAGTTAAATCCTACTAAAATATTTCATACAATTTTTAAATTTATACCTTTACATTAATATGTCTTTAATTTATAAAGTGAATTTTTATATTGAGGTAACCCATATTGTATAGAATCATTAGAAATAGAATTTTTATTACCACTCTCATGTGTAATGGAATATATATTTCCTTATTATTTTAGATTTATAATATATTTCATATTAGTTTTATTGAACTATAAATTTTTATTTCATTGATAATGTTTTCATGTTTTCCCACTTATGTCTATTGGTGTTGAATTTATAATGAGTGGTCTGTTAGAGCTTGAGGTTGAGGGATTCCATTTTCTTCATTATTTCCTCAATTTATAGGTTCTGATTTTAGAGGTAAATGAGGGTTATATAAATAATGTGAATCATAAAAAGTATGTGTACTTTGGCCTTGTGTACACCAGTTTTTTAGGATATCATTAGTTTCCTTATTATTGACAATTAATTTTTGACCACCACATAGGTATTGGGTTTAGAATAAAGGATTAATTAATGAATAGTGATGGTTTCTAAAATAAATGAATAGGAAATGTTAATCCAAATTATTATGATGAATCTTGGTGTTTGGGGGATTAATCTATGAAGTGGATGTTATCTAAAAAAATTACCCAATGTAAAGGTGATTATGAATATTGTGAATAATTATGAGCATGATACATTGGACTCAATAGTGTATTGATTTTAACCATTTTATTATATAGCCTTTATACCATGGTATAAATGAATAATTTTTTAACTCTTTATGAAATATTTATCACTAGTATACAACTTTATTTTTAGTTTACACCATGTTATAAATAATGTACTATACATAAACAAGAGGTTCTTCCACTACATCTTCACTAACATTAGAATATATTATTAATTGGTCCATGAGAAAAAATTCTTTAAATATTTTCTAAATTATTAGCTATTTTATAATTTAATGGATGGAGAAACAATTTAAAATTCATTTCAATATCTCTCACTATTCATGAAGGGTATCCTTATGTGATTTCATAATTCAATAAATATATTTTCGAATTGATACAATTTGGGAGGAAGGGAAACAATTATCCATAAATAGTTTTTTAGGATTATTACAGCCTTCAATTTTGATAAGTAGATAAAATATCCAATAATTGGATAAAACATAATGAGAGAAATAGAAAATCCTAAATTTTCAATTATCCTTGGATAAAAATTTTGTTTTTCTGGTGGATAACACTATTTGATAATATTTGAGGTATTTTTGAGTATCATCACAAGAAAGGACATGAAATTTTTGAGGTATTTGGATATGAATCGATATTATTTCAATTTTGGTTCTCTATATAGTTTAATGTATGCATATATGATCATACTCTACAAAATAGGTGAGCATTTCTCTAATAGACTTGTTATTTTCACCCATTATTTTAATTATCAAATCAGGTTCAATATTATATTGGTTTATAACCTCTTATGGATCCACATAGGGTTTAGTAATTTTACATTTTATCTCTAAACATGAAGAAATATTTTTTTTGGGTAGAGTTTTTTTTTCAAATTCTATTTCTACAAGAATAAAATTTTCATTTCCATATTTTTTTCATTCAAAAAAATAGAGAGGATTAATGAAGAATTGAGAGTGGGGGTGGGTTAGATATATTATTTTAGCATCCCCAATAATTTATTTGATCATACTTTTTTACATGTTAAATTAGATTATTTCTTTTCTAGAAAATATATATTAAATTGGAAAACATTGGCCATCACATGAAAAATCCACAGATCATGAAACTAAAAAAGGAACATAATCATGTGATGGAAATAGATTGGAGAAAATGAAGTGAATATTTAAATAAAATAATTTAAATGAATTTTAAACAATGTATTATTCTTTATAGAGAAACCATAATTTACCAACATAAGTGACTCATTATTATCAACATATATTACTGTTAATGGATGTATGAAATAAAATAATTTCATTTAATTTCATTATGTTGGACCCAATAAGATTTTTTTTTCATAATATGATGCCAATTATTAATTTTTTTGAAACCCAATTTTCTTCAACAACAATCATTATGAATTTATCTATTTCTGTATTGTATAATTATATGAACCGATTGAGGAAACACATAATGAAATAAATGTGTTGTCTAGTTTTGTCTCTTAATTTAAAATGTTCTCATATGAAAATAATCACCCTAATGAGTGCTATGAAATTAATTTTATCAATTGATCTAATCCACATGAATACTCATAATAGAAGGAGATTTGATAAGAGACTATTCGATATAATTCATCAAATAATTTATTTGGGATAAAAGCATCACGATTTTGTGCTATCTTAATTATTATATAAGAATAATGTAAGAAATTAAAATATAATAAAATAATGAACAAAGAGATATTATTTTAATCAACCATAGAGTTAAATCAAAGACACCATGGTTACTTTTAAATACACTTCAATGTTTGATAACATATATATTTTATAATAACATGGTGAGAATGAAGAAAATTAAAAAACATAATGTTGTGATCATGAACATATATTCCTGTAGATTCTATAAGACAAATCATTTTTCTAAAAAATATTATAATCCATTTTAATATAAGTGGAGACATATATTTATAATTAATAGGTGTAGTAAATATTCCACAAAATTTTATCATTTAAATTTGAATTCAATTTTTACCACATTGATGACCTAATAATGATAATTGATCAATTATTAAGTTTCTAAAATATTTCTTAGATATTATATAAAAAATATAATTTAGATTATATATGAGTAAAAAAATGAGAAAATCCAAATTACTATATGAAACCATTTTATAATGGTATAATTTTAAATTACCTATATTTTGACACAACATATGATATCATTATTTACCAAATATTACCTTGATATTTTACAGATATATGGGATACCAAGGCATTTTTCATTTTTATATATAATTCCCCCATTTGAAGTCATAAATCCTTAGTTATGACTCTCATAACAATTATTAGTCAATTCATTACACAAAAATATTTTCAAATTTCAATGATTCATTTGGGCCCCAAATGGTTGTATTTATATATTATTCTAGTTGAATTAAATTAATCAAAATATACAAGGAATCATTTAAAAAGTAATTTTATTGTTTTAATACTATATTGAATGCTATGGCATGTATAATAATTTATTATTTCCATAGAAATATAAATAATACTAAAATTTACGCATTTAAATATATTTTTATGTTTTATTGAAATAAGCAGGTTGAATGAAAAATGGTCAAATGATGAAATATTGGTAATAAAAACCACTGTAAAATTTATTTTAATGGGTGAAAATATAATATAATTCAGTACAAAATATTTAGGAAACTTTTATGGAATTAATTTTTGTCACTATAACTCTTATAAGGTTAATTGGAATATGTTATCCAATATTATCTAAAACAAAATCCATATATAACTACACACATATGATGGAATATATTATTGTATCAAGATCCAAAAAGAATATAAATCCTAAAATATGGATAAAAATCTATTTATATAGAAACCTTCATCATGGAGATCCTTTAATAATGGATCTTTTACTACACATAGGGAAGCATATTATGTTCCAAAAAACATGTGTGCATATATTAATAACTAAAACTCCATCAATATCAATGAAATAGGTGGGGAATGATAAAAGTAACTAACCCAAACATGAAAATCACTCTAATGGACCTAAATGAACACCCTATCTAGTAGGAATGAATTTCCAATTATGAACATGGTATTCCCTACCCATAAACCTATTCATTTTCTTGGTTACACTAACTGAAAAAAGGATGCAAAATCTGCTGAACTCAATTTGTTAAAAGCATCCATGAGTTATACTTCTTGTGTAGGAATTTGAAATCAAATCATGGTAGTATAATACCACCATGAGTTTGAATAAGTATAAAGTAATGAAATAAAACAACAATAATGGTAAATACAATGTATTTGTTTCTTTTTGTTAAGACTATTTTGGAATAAAAAAATTAGTTTAAATCAAGAATCATTCCAAACCACTACCCTATGGGGATAAATATCACATGTTAATCATATGAAGGTTATATCCATAGAGAAATCATAACACATTAAATATATTGGTAGTCTAATCTATCATAGGAAGATATTACATTTTATGAATAATGGAGTTTGTAATAATAAGATATTGAGTAGGATCTACCCTTTACTCTTATAGAATGGATGCCTAATATTCAATCCCTAGATGAGTGTTTCATTAAATTAGTGATTAATGGTGAGGGAATAAATCCTATATACATGAATTTTATGAACCTATCCTTGAATAATAGAATACTATTTATGGATACCATCAAATATATGGTGGATTTAACAAATGGTTACTAGAGTATATCGAATTGAACTGACATAATAAATACATGACATTTTATAGCTGACAAATATATATTTTAGGTACCAATGTAATTGTATCTAGAAAATGAATCCTTTGAATTTGGAGTGAACTATGCGGTTATTAGATTACTTGTGTAAATATATGTTTGTAACGACCAAATGTTTTATCAATGGAAAATATCTTCTTATAATTATATCATATAATCACATGAAATCACAACACAACGAACTACTAAGTACTATGTGACCTTTAAACATTATATTTTCACTTCTCTGTTTTGTATTTTGAAAATATGATATACACGGTTACATTTAGTAAGATATTTAGAGTCTGATAGAATAAACATAGTTTTTTATGAATAGTAACTTACCCTGGTGAATAGTAACATACACTTATGAATAGTAATAAATAGTAAGTTTTCCAAAAAAATAGTAAATTCACCCATGAATGTACAAATACAATTTGGAAATCTTATAAGTGAAAAAACAATCATAGTAAGTTGTGGTATTTTTTTATGTCATAAATATTTTAATTAATATTTTATGATTAATTTAATAATATAAAATGGAAATATATTTTCATAAAATGTAATAATAAATTTTTATTTTATTTTCTTATCGTTATAAGATAATTTTATGGGACATAGATTAACTTTTTATCGTGTTATAAAATGATTAATAGTTTTATCGTTGTTTTTTTAAAATAAATTATGATTTTATTTAAAAATAATATTAATCATATTTATAAAATTATTTTTAAATTACGTAGCTTGGATTTTACACATTGAAAAATGTTTAGGGTGAACTTTTGGGATTTCTCTAAAATATATGAATTGTTTATGAATAATAAAATATGACAATTCATAATAAATGCTAAAACCTGAATTTTTGCATCATGCTTGAGTCATGGATGATCTAAATGGCCATTGGTTTGAAATAAAATTCACTTATTATTATTTTTGGTCACAAGCATCAAACACTATTTCATGTCTTGAGAAAAATAATATCTTAATCAATTAAGTATTCAAAATTCCCTCCTCTCCGCCACTATAAAAACCACCCACACTCCCCTCTTCACATCACTCCTCTCAAGCCTTTTTTCTTTCCTATGTTATGCCAAAATAACCTCCCAATATCATCCCCCATTTCCAACATCCCTTGGTCTCCTCAAAAGACCAAATCCTATTCCCTTAAGAGGCTCTCAAGGAAGAATAAATCAAGTGGTAAATTCCTCTTTCCTTTTATTTCAATTTCTTTCAAGTTATTTTATTTTCTTTTTTTGTTTCCTAACCCCCCTCACCCAAATTGTGTTATAACTATAGTAACATACATGTAATAAAATTATATTATGATAATGGGATAGTTTATCATAACCTCTCCACCCTCCTTTTATTCTATAAATGAAAATACCGTTAGAGATGTGTTGATTTATAACATTCAAGGATGATGGGTTTTCAATTTTATTTACCATCTTCTACAATAGTCATGAAACCATTATAATGGTTGAAACAGATCATAAAATATTTATTTTATCATATTTAATGTTTTGTAGTCCTTATAAATTCATGATGTAAAATAATAGTACTAAACTAGTTAATTGTGAGAAAAATCACCACATTAATCCAAGAGTTTATCATTAATATTTTATATAATGATTCACATTCAATCCAAGTAGTAAAATTAAATTTTCAACCATGAAATAATATGGATGTTCACTAATGTCATATAACTTCAATTCTGGACAACCAATCTCATCACACATGTTTATCCGTTCATGTATATAAGTAAAGTGAACATGAAACCAACGGATCCAAACAATAAAATTGAACCTCATAACCAATCGAAAACATTATGAATAAAATAAAAAAGGTTATAATAAATAATTTTAATGTAAATTAGGTTCTATAATTATTATTTAATGAACCTAATTTTATTATTAAGGTCATTAATATCAAGTGTAGAACACCATCAGACCTAATGTAAGGGATCCTCTCTTTCTCATATTTATTCAAGAATCTCCTCTATGTTTTTACCTTTTATGTGTAATTATTAATGATGGGGTATGATTTAAAAACATACCCATAATTCACTAATTATGTATAAAAGATGATAAATCCTTTTTTATCTCATTAATCATTCCTATGTATACCTGATACCAAGCCGAGATTTCGTAAGGGATTCTACCTGAACCACCTTTATTTCTTCTGGTTGCTCTATCTTTCTTTTTACTCAAATGAAGTGGTATTTTATTTTTATGTACAAATTATAAATTATGTTTATATGATCAAAAATAATATTTCAAGATCCATACCTTATTCTTGTAACATCCCAAGCTTCCACGGTATGTTTCCCTTTGAATAATACAATAGCTTGCATTGTACGCAACTTCGAGATTCTAACACACCACGACCAACCAAAGTAGTTGTTATGAATAGTAATACCCACTTTGAAATTTTATAAATTTTATCTCTCAAAATGTACTTCATTTTTGGATTTGGAATATCAAAATTATCCTAGAGTAAAATTTTGGTACTTTTCGGATAACTTTTATATTTTGATGACTAGTGAAAATTAATAAATTTTAATTAAAAACAACTTTTTTAATCAAAATAATTTATAGTGATAAATTATTAATTTGAGTGGTTTTAAAGTATAATTAGAATATATGTTTACCATTTAATATAATTTTGGTCATTGGACATAATTTCACATTTATATCGGACATAAACAAGTGTCAATCTTTTGATAGTTATTATCTCTTAAAAACACGCTTTTTGATTTAACAACGAGAATTAATTTTAAATTAATTTCTGCCACTTCTGTGTTTTGAATTAGGAAAAATGGATTCCATATTTGGAATCAGTAGGTCCAAATTGTGTAAATATTTAACTTTTATTTTTAGACATTTTGAATAATTATTTCGGTAAATATTTTATTTACCATGGTTAAAGGGTAAATCCGGTAAATAAGGGTAAACAAATAATAATATAATAATATTAATTTACCCTAAAATGTGTCCTAACCCTATTGGTTGATACCTATACGACCATGGTCATCTTTGGATCGATTTTGGGACCCCATGGAGCCACTTGTAGGTGATAAAGACACTTTTTATTAATTAAGTTAAAGTAAATACAAAAATCACATAAGTATATATCTTTTAGAAAAACAATTTTTACATAGGGTTATATATGTTATCGTTTAAACTATAAATATTCATTAGAAAGCTAAAAAGAGTTCCTACATAATTTTATTTTATTTATAATTTTTAGATGTTAATAATTAAATTTATTTATGACAAAATAATGATGCAGTATTTTCCTTATTAATGAAAGAATCAAACAATTGTTATTATAAATGTTAAAATAAATATACATTGAATGTTTTGATTACATAAACTAATTTTATTGTTTAATATGACATGTAATGATTGATTAAATTATTTTTTTTGGAATTAATAAAGTTTTTATGACTAAAAAAATCAATTATTGAATAGTGTCAAAATTGACATAAATGAGTTTTTAAAACAAATATTATATTATTAATTGATATTCTATTCATAAAAATCTGAAGTTCAGAAAAATGACTTATATCATGATAGGTGTATCGTTAATGGGACATTTGGTGGTCTCTTGGATTGATATAGTAAGTTTATTAACTATATAATATAAAAATACAAAGTGACATGGTAAATGTCAAACTAATTAACTAAGAGTTAAAACTAAAAGATAAGGTTAATATAATGACAAAAACCTGTCTAAAATATATTGGTTGAAAGGTTTTAGATTCATACCCACCTTATACTTTTGATAATCCAATTTGGATCCATTTGAAACCGAATATGAATTTATTATAAATTAATACTTTAAGTTTTTCCTAAAGAGCCCATCCTCCCCCTTATAAAAGGGAACCACTTCTAAACAATTACTCACACCTCTCAAGCCTTTTGGATCGTAAAACCTCTTCCCAATTAAGCTCCCTAAATCTCTATCCTCCTCATAGAATCCTTACCTTAGGTATAAGTCACTTAAAGAGTCCTTTTTGGTTCAAACCAAAGGGATTTACCCAAATTAAAGGTAACGATTTCTCTTAGCTTCTTTTATTTTATTTTACTTCTCCAACCCATAAAATCTTCTTATTATTTTATTTTGTTACAAAAACAGTATCATAAATATACTGGGATATTTTTATTAGAAGTATTATAACTACACTTACACAAACCTCCATCTAATGGGTGAAGAATATAATGTTTATGTGGATGGCAACCAAACGCCTCACGAAATGATGATTGTTCAATTATCTCCTACCACCTCTCATGGTGGCCATTATGATGGAACTATAATTAAATATTATATTAATGATATTTATTTTATATATAAGCTTCTCTAATTCCATTTTATAGCGTACCATTATTCATTTCATGTTGTATATATATACGATAATTTCATTTGAGGTAGTGCGGACTACCACCCCTTCAAAGTGATATAACTCATTCATACCATACATGGAACATATAAAGTATGGTGTTAATTAACTTAAGTGACACATATAAGATATTATATTATAATATAATAATAATATACCTATTTATCATTTTATTTTGATTCCTTTTAAAATGAAAAATGAAATGGAAGTAGCGTTCGTGCGTACTTACAGATTACCGTCTCCACGAACGCGATGAGATTCATTTCCCCATCATATGAATTCAAGAATAATTCTAATGTGATGATTAAAAGTAATGTTTAAGGACTTGATATCATTCTAGATATGAATAATATATATCCTATCCATAACAAACACGACTTACGTAACGAAGCATATAAAAGAAAACGAGTAAGTTAACACCCGAAACGACGATAATACTAAGACATTATTAACAAAGCAATGTTAAAAGATAATATATGATATCATATTATTGTATATGATTATTTTATAATTTAATAACAATTATTCAACCATTATACATTAGTTTAAACTACCCTCAACGAAGGAAAACTACAAGGTAAGGGGTTTTCATCTCACTCCTTATTCCCATGAGATTCATGCCATATTGCCACTATTACCTTTTGAGTGGTGTATGTACTGCCCATAATTGTATTATTTGTGTAATAAACTTTAATTTATGTGTATTTAAATATTCATTGTATGATACCTCTTTCATGAGGTGTATGTTTCGTAAGTTACCAAATTGGTAAGTGTTAATTTCACAATCTCTTTATTATCCGAGGTTGTTTTTACATAAGTATCTACTGGGAAATATTTATTATCCTTGTCCATGTTTCATAAAAGAGTTTTAAAAGGGATTCTTTTTAAGGTAATTTTTACTAAAACATCATTTTAAATGTTTTAAATATTTATTCTTCTAAATCATTATCATTAATGTCCATCTTTTAAAAATGGTTTTTAAGGATTTATTTATGTGGACATTAATGTTTTAAAAATGTTAACTCCTTTAAAAAGTTTCAAAGTGGTATGTGAAACATTGATTCAAAAATGTCTTTAAATGTCTTCCTTTCTAAATTGTGTAACTTTTAAATGTTTTCATGAAAATGAGATATTTCTCTCAAAGAGTTTTACAAAACATTTTCATCTATGTCAACATCCTTTGATGGATTTTAAGATTATTTGAAGTTGATTTATTATGATACAAAACTTCCATATTTTATTGAAGGTTTTTTGATTTGTTTAACTGTGGATGTTTTATTTTTATACCATTCATGGTTTATGGAGAAAGTATTGACATTTCGTATACTAGTTTTAATACGAATGTTTATGTTATGTTTAAACCTGTTCATATGAGTAATGCATTGGAATTAGTAAGTGAAGGGTGGAGCCCGCTATAGCTCCTCGATGCATCAGTAGGTATCATGAGACAAACTAGTGTCTTGGCATGAGGCTTTGAAAAAATTGTATTTGTAGTCTTGGCACGAGGCCATGGATACGTGGTTATGATAGTATGGCATTATGCATTCCATCATTATGAAAGTGGTTATTGATATTGCATGTGATTATTAGAATAGTAGAATATCCATGTGAATAAGTAAATGGAATTATTTCAATTTATCTTTTCCATGTTATGCTGAAGTTCAATTTTAAAAGGATTTAGTTTTAGTTATGCATTGACTTAAATGTTTATGTTTATTTAAGAAAGTTTTCGCTATATTGTTATCATTACTGAGCATCTGAGCTCACCCCTTTAAATGTTTTATTTTTCCCAGGATGTGAAGAATTATTTTATGAATGACCTACAGGGATATTATGAGGGAATATGAAGACAAGATTTTGTTGCAGTTTTTTACTTTATTAGGTAATGTAAGACTTAGGAATGTATGTAGTGTTTCCAAGGATACTAAACTAATTGGTATTTTGATACTTGATCTTTTGTGATCATGCCAATTTTATGTAATAATTCACCGACTCTTTGTAACTGGGGTCAGGGAGTTACAGTTGGTATCAGAGGAGGTTTAGTACAAACCTTGGAAGCTAGATTTAGATAAACTCTGATTAGAGCACATAAAACTAAGATGGAATTTGAGGATTAGTGTAGAATAACTTCCTAGAATTTTGGTATTATAGAGATTTTGTGAGATTTCCGAGAAATACATCCCTGTCTGGATACGAGCAGGTAGAGGTGGCTCTGGCACATATGTACCTAGGGGTAAAACCCGAAAACACCACTTTGAGCTAGACTCGAACAAAAACTGGTGCACGAAAACGGGCCTTGCTACATTCTTGGTTACGACACTCCCGGGGGATATGTTTAAGATAATTATCATTTTATTTACAAAACATTATGAAGAGTTTATGAATATATACTTCCTCAAAGAATAAATTTTTATGATTATGAATTATATCCATAAACTGTTCAATTTATGATAAGTGTTTTACATGTTTGGATTTATGTATTGCGATTCATAAACTAATCTAGTGTATACCGTTGTTTAGTAAAGGAACCTAGTGGAAGAAATGGAAACCGTATCAATGCACACACTCCATGTAGGGATTTCCCTCCTAATCAAGATAATTATAGTGGTGATGGTGATGCAACTGGTGCTGATTAGCTAATCACCATACTGGGACAACTCACTCAGGTTATGAATAATAACCTTACCCGTAGGGATCACCCTGATCTGCAGCATGGAGGATCAATGTTAGATCAATTCATGAGGAAACAACCACCAACATTAAATGGGGTTACAAATCCACTAGTATCTGAGCAATGGATAAGTTCCCTAGAGAAAATATTTCAGGCTTTGGGGATTAGTGAAAGGGAAAAGGTTATCATGGCAGTTTACCGCCTCATTGGAGATGCTAATCAATGGTGGTCATTAATTCAAAACACAAAGGACGATGAATAAGTATCAAGTATGGAATAAAGGGAGTTTAAAAAGATTTTCGTAGAAAAATACTTTCCTTATGACCATCGAGTAGATATGGAAAGACAATTTCTCAGTTTGAGGTAAAAGGAGGATGAGAATGTTGAAAAGTATGAAGTTAACATTACAAGGTTAGCGAGGCATACATAAGACTATATACGTAACCCGAGGAGTAATATTGATCATTTCTTTGATGGGTTAAAGCCATTTCTCCATCAAGAATTAGTCTCACAATCCTTATTATCATATGAAGACATTGTCTCATTTGCTATAAAGATAGAAATGGAATTCTCTAAATCTTATTACAATAAAGTAAAGCAAGAGAAGAAGAGAACGATGGAACAAGAGACATATAAAGGGAAAAAGGGAAAGAATGATTTTCTAGTATGTGATAATTGTTGGAAGAAACACCACGGTAATTGCCTAAAAGGAATGGGAGTTTGTTACAAATGGGGAGAAAAAGGTCACCAGGCTCGTGATTGCAAGAGAAATAATGATGCTGTCAATGTTGAATGCTACAATTGTAGATAAATGGGGAATTATGCGAATGATTGACTTAAGCACAAAGGAAACTTACCTCAGAAAAGGCCAAGGTATCAAGGCCAATATTATGTTGTTACTACAGTTGAAGTGGAATAATTAATGTATTTATATTTTTGGACTCAAGGATTATATTATGGTTATAAGAATAATGTGATATATATAAGGATTGTACTGCAGTACATGTTGTTTTCATTAAGGTTTTAATATGACTAAGGTAATCATATTTTTAGTATATGACAATAAGATAAACATTACTTTTTCTGGGGAATTTTATGTGACTATTGATTTTGGAATTTAGATACCTTTTTCAGAGAGTTTGGACAGAGGTACTTTGGATAACTATAATGTTTGGAGTGGATTAAGTTGAACTTTGGATAGTATTATTTAAGGTTAAAACAATTCTTATGATCAATTTTTGGAATATTATGATACTATAGTTTTAGGAAAAGAACAACCTGCAGGTCGGGCAATAACCCATCGCGTCGGACAAAGCTGCAGGAATCGAACCTACAACCATAGTGTGACAGACCTTTATTACCTACCACTAGCCTATAGGAAGTCCCTGATCATTACAAAGTTTTTTTCTTCATTTTAATGGTATATGTTAATGTTTTTATCCTTATACTATTAGGATAAATATAATATTTTTGAGTTCTATTATCTTTTGGAGTGAAATATGAGTTTGTGGTAGAAGTTAGTTGAAGGATGAAACTCTACTTGTCAAGTATATATATATATATGTGTGTGTGTTTGTGTGTGTGTATATATTTATCTTATTCTATGAAAAAAATAATTCATAAACATTATGTAAGGGATCTTAAAACAAAAAGTGTGTTATCCTAATACCTTATGTTTTGTTGAACCAATGATATTTTAAATCATCATAGATTGATGGTTTTGAGGCCCTCAATTCTACAATTGTTTGTGACTGATGACCTCAATCACTCTATATAAATATTTACATTTTTTTTACAATTATGTGTTTCTAATTTCTACCGTTGTTCTCAAAATCAAGATCATAATTTGGTGGTGACCCTTTATTTTCTCTTTCCCTCTTTTTAAGACTAAAATTTATTAACCCAATTTCCGATATGGGTTTTCCCACAAAGATATTTTCTATTTTCAACCTTTTATTTTCGAAGAACAATTTAAAATTGCGAGGACGCAATTTATTGATGGAGGATAGAATGTAACACCCCAAACTTCTACAATACATTTCCCTTTGACTAATGCAACAACTTTCATTGTACGCAACTTTGAGATTCTAACACACTATGACCAATCAAAGTAGCCGTTATGAATAATAATACCCACTTTTTGAAAGTTTATAAATTTTATCGCTCAAAATGGACTTCATTTTTGGATTTGGAATATCAAAATTAGCCTAGGGTAAAATTTTGGTACTTTTCGGATAACTTTTATATTATGATGAATAGTGAAAATTACTAAATTTTAATTAAAAACAACTTTTTTAATCAAAATAATTAATATGGATAAATTATGAATTTGAGTGGTTTTAAAGTATAATTAGAATATAGTTTTACCATTTAATACAATGTTGGTCATTGGACATAATTTCACATTTAAACCGGACATAAACAAGTGTCAATCTTTTGATAGTTATTATCTCTTAAAAACACGCTTTTTGATTTAACAACAGGAATTAATTTTAAATTAATTTCTACCACTTATGTGTTTTGAATTTAGAAAAATGGATTCAATATTTGGAATCAGTAGGTCCAAATTTTGTAAATAGGTAAATTTTATTTTTAAACATTTTGAATAATTAGTTCGGTAAATATTTTATTTACCATGGTTAAAGGGTAAATCCGGTAAATAAGGGGAAAAAATAATTTTATAATAAAATTAATTTACCCTAAAACGTGTCCTAACACTATTTTTTTGATACATTTCCGATGATGGGCATCTTTGGGTTGATTTTGGGACCCCATGGAGCCACTTGTAGGTGATAAGGACACTTTATATTAATTATGTTAAAGTAAATACAAAAATGGCATAAACATATATCTTTTAGAAAAACAATTTTACATAAGGTTATATATGTTATCTTTTAAGCTATAAATATTAACTAGAAATATAAACATATTTCCTACATAATGGAGTTTTATTTATAATTTTTAGACATTTAATATTTAAATTTATTTATGACATAATAATGATGAAATATTTTCCTTATTAATGAAAGAATCAAACAATTAGTATTATAAATGTTAAAATAAATATAATTTGAATTTTTTATGACATAAAATAATTTTATTGGTTAATATGATATGTTAGTATTGATTAAATGATTTTTGTTCGAATTAATAAAGTTTTTATGACTTCAACAAAAATAAATTATTGAATAGTGTCAAAATTGACATAAATGAGTTTTTAAAACAAATATTATATTATTAATTGATATTCTATTCCTAAAAATATAAGGTTCATGAAAAGGACTTATATCATGATATTTGTATCATTAATGGACCACATGGGGGTCTCGTGGATGTATATAGTACGTTTATTAACTATATAATATAAAAATACAAAGTGACATGGTAAATGTCAAAATAATTAACTAAGAGTTAAAACTAAAAGATAAGGTTAATATAATGACACAAAGCTATTTAAAATCTATTGGTTGCAAGTATTTCGACTCATCCCCACCTTATAATTTTAATAATACAATTTGGAGCCATTATAAACCGAATATGAATTTATTATAAATTAATACTTTAAGTTTTTTCTAAAGAGCCCCTCCTCCCCCTTATAAAAGGACACCACTTCTAACCAATTACTCACACCTCTCAAGCATTTTGGATCGTCCAAACTCTACCCAATTAAGCTCCCTACATCCCTATCCTCATCCTAGAAGCCTTACCTTAGGTATAAGTCACTTCAAGATTCCCTTTTGGTTCAAACCAAAGGGATTTACCCAAATTAAAGGTAACAATTTCTCTTAGCTTCTTTTCTTTTATTTTACTTCTCTAACCCATAAACTCTTTTTATTATTTTCTTTTGTAACCAAAATAGTATTTTAAATATACTAGGATATTTTTAAGTGAATTATTCTAACTACACTTACACACACCTCCATCTAATGGGCGAAGAACATAATGTTTCTGTGGATGGGAACCAAACGCCTCACGAAACGATGATTGTTCAATTATCTCCTACCACCTCTCATGGTGACCGTTATGATGGAACTATAATTAAATAAGATATTAATGATATTTATTTTATATATAAGATTCTGTAATTCCATTTTATAGCATAACAGTATTCGTTTCATGTTGTATATATATACGATAATTTCATTTGAGGAAGTGCGGACTACCGCCCCTTCAAGGTGATATGACTCGTTCATACCATACATGGAACGTATAAAGGATGGTGTTAATGAAATTAAGTAAAAAATATAAGATATTATATTATACTGGAATAATAATATACCTATGTATCATTTTTTTATGATTTATTATAAAATGAAAAATGAAATGGAAGTAGTGTTCGTGCGTACGTACGGATTACCGTCTCCATGAACGCGATGAGATTCATTTACCCATCATATCCATTCAAGACTAATTCTCATTTTATTATTAAAAGTAATTTTTAAGGACTTTATATCATTCTAGATATGAATAATATACAACCTATCCATAACAAACACGGCTTACGTAATGAAGCATATAAAAGAAAACGAGTAAGTTAACACCCAAAACGACGATAATACTAAGGAATTGTTAAAAAAGCAATGTTAAAAGATCATATATGATATCATATTAATGTATCTTGTATAATTTAATAACAATTATTTCACCATTATACAGGAGTTTAACATACCCTCAACCAAGGAAAAGTACAAGGTAATGGGTTTTCATCTCACTCCTTATTCCCGTGAGATTCATGCCATATTGCCACTATTACCTTTTTAGTGGTGTATGTACTGCCCATAATTGTATTCTTTGTGTAATAAACTTTAATTTATATGTATTTACATATTCATTGTATTATACCTCTTTCATGAGGTGTATGTTTCGTACGTTACCAAATTGGTAAGGGTTAATTTCACAATCTCTTTATTATCTAAGGTTGTTTTTACATTAGTATTTACTGGGACATATTTATTATCCATGTCCATGTTTCATAAAAGAGTTTTAAAAGGGATTATTTTTAAGGTAATTTTTACTAAAACATCATTTTAAATGTTTTAAATATTTATTATTCTAAATCATTCTCATTAATGTCCATGTATTCAAAATGGTTTTTAAGGATTTATTTATATGGACATGAATGTTTTAAAAATGTTAATTCATTTCAAAAGATTCAAAGTGGTATGGGGAACTTTGATTAAAAAATTTATTTAAATGTGTTCCTTTATAAATTGTGTAACTTTTAAATGTTTTCATGGAAAAGAGATATTTCTCTCAAATAGTTTTACAAAACATTTTCATCTATGTCAACATCCTTTGATGGATTTTAAGCTTATTTGAAGTTTATTTATTATGATAGAAAACTTCCATATTTTATTGAAGGGTTTGTGATATGCTTAACTGTGGATGTGTTATTTTAATACCATTCATGGTTTATGGAGAAAGTATTGATATTTTGTATGCTAGTTTTAATATGAATGTTTATGTTATGTTTAAACCTGTTCATATGAGGAATGCATTGGACTTAGTAAGTGATGTTCTAGCCCGCTATAGCTCCTCGAAGCATTGGTAGGTATCATGAGACAAACTAGTGTCTTGGAACGAGGCCTTGAAAAAATCTTATTTTTATACTTGGCACAAGGCCTTGGCTACGTGGTTATAATAGTCTGGCATTATGCATTCCATCATTATGAAAGTGGTTATTGATATTGCATGTGATTATTCGACAAGTATAATATCCATGTGAATAAGTAAACAGAATTACTTCAATTTATTTTTGACATGTTATGATGAAGTTCAAGTTTAAAAGGATTTTGTTTTAGTTATGCATTGCCTTAAATGTTTATATTTATTTATGAAAGTTTCTGCTATATAGTTATCCTTACTGAGCATCTGAGCTCACCTATTTCAATGTTTTATTTTTTCCAAGATGTGAAGAAGGATTTTATGAATGATGTGCAGGGAGAGTATGAGGGAATATGAAGACAATATTTTGTTGTAGTTTTTCACTTTATTATGTAATGTAAGACTTATGAATGTATATAATGTTTCTAAGGCTACTAAACTAATCGGTCATTCAAGAATTGATCTTTTGTGATCATGCCAATGTTATTTAATAATGAACTGACTATGGGTAATTAGGGTCAGGGCGTTACAATTCTCTTTTGGGAATATACATGATTTTAAGCGATTCCATCCTTGATACTTCCCAATAAGAAAACTCATTTTAAGGGAAATTCCCAAATGTTTACCCAATTTCAAGTGCACTCTACCATTTGTTTTAAGCTAACTTTGTTGTTATAAAATCATTATTTTATTATGAAAACCTTCTTGTTTAACTTTTTGTTTTATATAAAATATTATCCCCTTTTCAATTTTAAATGATATTTATTATTTTCCTTAAAACAGCACTAAAATGTTTTAATGTGATGAATTTCCTAAGTAATCTTCTTAAATGTTGTCACATCTATTTTACATCACATAACATGATATATTCATATTATAACACATTAATTTCCATGTATATTTTAATTACTTTCTCCCATGGACACTTTTATGATACACCCATTCATTATTCTTTTTGACATGAATCTGATACCCATTTCTCTCCATGGGTTCCCTTATTTTTATGTATGATTGATTATGTATGATTATTTATGTTGAAAGAATATTCATGAACATGTTAATATTGTTTCACTTAAATAGTTCTCAAATTCATTGGGTAAGGTTTAGTCTCATGAGATGTTATGTTAAACGGTCTTGGCAGTTAGACTTGGCTCGTGCTACCATGTTAAACGGTCTTGGTGGTTTACATTGATTTGTGCTCCTCTATGTGAAATGAGCCTTTACTTGTGCCAAATTCTAGATTTATGTTTCTTTCACAATGTGATGAATTCATTTTTATATGATCCCTTGTTTATATGTTAAGATTTTGTATGCAATTTTATATCATTATGTCACGATCTCTAACCCTTGTGCTAAATCCTTATAATTATGTTTATTTCCTTGCGGGGCTTTTTAGCTCATCCCTTTGTTCATGGGATCCCTAGGGTACCCTATAAAAATTTAACAGTTCAAAGGATGTTAGGATACCTTTCTGAATATTAAATAATGAAGTGTTTTTTAGTTCCATGTTTTTAGTTTTATGTACCTAGTCTTCCAAGACACTAGACTTTACGTTCCATGGATTATACTCTGATGTATAATTATGCTTAAAATAATTTTATATTTTATGTAAAAGCCTATGGTCACTATATTTTGGTCACCAAACCTATGACGAAATCCCCAATTTTATTACCAATCACAATACCACCTTAACATCACTTAAATAATTTACAAACCCATCCTTAAATGGAAAATACATAAAACCCCCCATCTATATTAGTGAATCTTCTATGATATCATTCTAATGTGACCTAACACACTGAGACCCCAAAAAGGATGGAAGTAAGTTAATTTTTCAACATAAGCCTACCTTTATTGGGCCTAATGTGAGATAATGACTCCAAAAAATGAATAATTATATATGGGAGGGATTATCCTATAATAATATGAAAAATAAATTCATATATAATAAATGAAAATAGATACTGAAAATTTAAAATATATAAACCAATAAACTGTATATCAATTCATGAATGAGACAATAATTATCCACTATAATATCAATCAAGATAATACAAAAAAGGTAAATAAAAATGATGAAGATAAAAATAAATAGAAGATACTAACTCTAGGAATATTATGTCTTATACTCACTATATAATAACCTTAAACAAACTCCATCAACAAATTTATCAACCTTGAGCTAGAATCCACCAGTACACATCAATATTATCAACAATACCTTCTCCATAGTCAATATTGACAATGACATTCTATGAAATATCTACACAAACACAAGACATGTGGCTAAAATTCCCATATATGATTTAATATAAATATAACTAGTATTATTCTATAAAAACATAGTTTAATGAATTAAAACTCATTAAAAATAGATGTTTAATGGAATTAATATGATTTCCTATGGGAATCAATATTCTATAAAATCAAGACTACCATGGGGAATGTATTATAACAATTTTATATGAAATAATATATTATATTTCACATACAACATGAAACCATAGAACTCAAAGAATCATAATATTCCAATAACGCCAATAATAGTCATCTGGTTAAATGTTATTCTACAATGAAAAACCTTTGCACATAACTTTCAAAAATGAGAATCTAGAAAATCATTATATAACATGTACCACCTAATCTATTTAACATCTTATTCATCAATATCATCCATAAAAACTAGAAATAATTGTGGAATCATTGTTAATTAAACAATACCTTATTTTAGAGGGTTATATAACCATAGGGATGACCCACTCCCTGATTTTTGTAATATGCATCAACCCTTAGAGTTTCCAACTCCATATGGGATGGAACCATAACCTATATATATTAGTTGGTTACCAACACCACTAATACATTGTGGAATATATAAATATATTTAGTATATAATTATGTGGTTTCTATACCTTTGGATCCCCTAAAATCATCTAACCACGTTCTTTAATGTCACTATAATTCCATGAAAATAAAACTTCTTAAATTTGAAGAATATATACGCCAAAAAATATAAATATATTTTTAAAAACATGTTTGATATGAGGAAAAATTAATATTATACTACTCATAAACCAAATTCTAACACTAGAGATGATTGTTATGCAAAATACTAAAATTAACCTATTACACAGTGTGCCCCTATTAGATACATGGCATTTAGGGTCAGTTATGAATAATTGTAATGAAAAGATTCACCGAATACATTTGAAGATGATATAAATGGTTTGTTCAATAATGTATATGGAATTGAAGTTTATTAAGGATGGATGTAGTGTATTTTAGAAATACACTTAGTCCCCTCACTATTAGTACATAGAATCTCAAGGAAGTACATGGAGTGTGATTCCTTGTGACTACTTGGAGTGTATATCCTACACATGTTGACCCAGTCATTTAGAAATAAACAATATATGTGATGTGGTATCTAATTTGTATTCCCAACACATTAATATTTAATTTAAATAGAGTACATATTAAAGTATGTGGTCCCATGATTCATAACATGAAACACAGAGTCACATGTACTGAGTAATGGAAATCTCCATAGATCCTTAGATAGAATAGTTTTTTATAGACATGATGAGTTTTTCAGATTCACATGATGTGTGAAATTAATTTATTGGTTAAAATTATAAATAGATATAAATATTCATTACAATAATACATTTTTAATTTTTAGATAAATCAAATAACTAAAAACCTTGATTTTATACTTAAAACACCACCATCAACTCTATCACCAATAGTGCCTCCACTATTGTCCAATCTCATTATATATTCTGATATGTGTGATCTATACATTTTTTATCTTATATTAATTAAAAAATGATGATATTGAAATTGAATTCAATAAATAAGGGTGAGAGGCCAATATTTATTGGTTGGTGTCTACTCGGACACTTGACCACCACCATTTGGTTCATAATTGAAAAATGCATAATTGATAGAATAAATTATGATAAAATTAATTAAAATTTTTATGATGATAATATTTTTAAATCCATTAATAATCATTATGAAAAAAAGTAAATAAGTATATCATGATGGATATATATTAATTAAAATAATTAATATTTAATTAGAATAAAAATTTGACAAATAATATCATGATGTATATAACAAATATTTATTTCCAAATATATTAATTCTCATAAAACTAGATATATTTATCTTACAATTATAAGAAAAATATAACTAATTATGTATGAAGGTAATTATCAAAGAACAATCAGTGAAAAATAGATTATATAATTATATAATCTTCAAAAGGAAGGTTTTATTGAAAAAAGGGCAAAAATAATTGTTATCTAATTATTATTTTTCATCAAGCTATTCCATAATAAAAAAATCCATTAATCAGAGTATTATGACTTTTAAAAAACCAAAATAATTTATCCTTAACTATAATGATCAATATAAGGGTATTACACCTGTAATACACATCAAATTCAAAAATTTAATAATCTAGTGATTTCATTGGGTGAAACCCATTTTTTTATCAGTATATTTGAATGATAAGGGATTCCCCAATTTCTTATATAATTTTCATATCCTATATCCTAAAATAATAAACAATGAGGTTTTATCATATGGAGTGAGTGATTGATTACATAAGTAATGAGGAGAAAATAAATTAATCAGGTGTATAACTCTACTGGTTAGTTTTCATTGCCTGATGATATCATCTCATTTCCTTATCATCCTGATTTTCACCACTATAATGAAAATAGTGAAAATGATAGAATCTTCATAATTATGAGAATTATGAAAATTAATCATCTATGTATTTCCTTTGAAAAAATGATATGATATTAAATATTATTCATAGAATAATCATGGAATATAAAATTTTTATGTAATTAAACTCAAAATGTTTTGAATATAATTCCACAATTAATGATATAAAAAATTTACCATTTTAAATTATCTAATAATTCTCTCATAAATACATAATTAAATGAATAAAATACATTCTCCTCTATTTCCTCTAAAATTTATTATCATTTCCACCTAGCCAATAAAAATATATAACCAATTCCAAAAATAAAATTATTATTATTATATATATTTATATTCTGATTTAAATAATGATTTGTAGTACTTTTTCGATGGTGAAATACTCAAAAACATAATTAATTCCTCACATAAGCAAAACATGATGTTCTATGGTAATTCAGTAATAATATTAAAAAAATATATCCCTTAAAATGTATCTACATAAAATTTTCACTAAAATTCAACCCATGGGTAAACACTGTGTCTCAAGTTAAAAAAACCACTAAAAAATTTTCCATATTACAATAAATGGGAAAATTTAATATTTTCTCTTCATTAATAGCCCTGGACATCAGAACTCAGAAATAAATGTATCCACCATTATAAAAAAAATCATTGTCAACAAAAGAGTGTTATTATTTGGATTTAATCTATATATCAAAAAAATGAAACTATCATAATCACTACTATGGAATAAATATAAATTCATAATCATTAGACCTATTTAGCCTCTATATAAGAATTCACATTCGTCCAACATTTGAAAGAACTATAGAAAACTTCACTATTTTTACTAGTTGAATATATTATAATAATTATAAAAATATTTTTTATTCTTTGTACTATATGAGGACATGATTTTAGTCTACATAACTTCTCATAAATTCCTACATGTATATGAATGTGTTTTATCTAGAGGTAATTGTCAAATCTAAACTTGGGGAGAATGTATAATTTTAAAACACATGTGGGTCATGCTAGAATCTAGTAAAATATTGGCATAATCCATATGCACATCATATATTCCAATATAAAGATAGAAAAATAGTTTTCCAAATTTTCATACCCCAATCAATTAGATATAACAAAACAATATTCTATATGATTCAAATATATATCAAACCAATATAATAATATAATCCAAAATGTATAAATAGAAAAATATTTTACCACATGGAAAATAGTACAAACATTATACCCTATCGCCATATTGACATCCATAATGCTACTAATGTGGATATATGCCTATGAAAATAATCAAATAACATAACCTATAATAAATGATGATGTTTTTCAACATACAATAGATATCATGCCATAAATGATGGTAGTAGATAATTCCAACGACACAGTATGTTTCTCTCACTTGTTGAACTCACCGAGTTCTATTGATTATATGTATGGAAATATAATATCAAAATGTCATATTAACCACTCAAAAAACATATATCATACATATGCTTATAATAGAAGAAGCATACATAAGTGTTTTCATAACTAAGAATAAATTTTCATTCATATCCCATATTTGGACTACTATAATAATGTTAAAAAATAAAAGCTTATGAAAAACATAACTATTACCAATGACATGGAAATAAATATCCTCACATTAAATTAAATATGTATAAATTCATTTTACATCAAATTTATTCATATTACTCACCACAGGCCCACACAATTAGACTCACTAAGTAATTTTTTTTTCATATATAACACATTAATTAAATTTTATAAATATAGAAAATATCCCACCTCTCAAACATAGTTGTGCTCATATTAGAAATTATCACAATGTCATATGTCATACCATTATTTTATTGGCTCCACCTCTATATATTATACTATGTTAAATTATTAGAATTAAATAATTCTAACATAATGTAGAGATAAATTACTCTAATTAAATCCCATATATAATATATATTTATGCCTATAAGTCAATAAGGACATGAATCACATCTTTATCCCACTATGTTTATAGATGATCCTCCACCTAACAAGTTTATAGTAATGTATCCAAATCCAAATAAATGTCCCTAAATAATTGATCATAAAAGGATAAAATATATCTTAAAAAATATCCCATAATACTATATCAGTATATCTTTATTTGACTAATACGATATCCCTTTGAATCTTGGGAGGATGTACACACATTAAAACCAATTTATGTGTCTTACGAATAATGATTCAGTATAAACATACTAAGATCACATCCAACTTATCTAGGATAATTAGTTTTAGTAGAAGTATCTAACTACATGACATGGTTTTCCATATAGTTTATTTCGTTTTCATGTATTTTTCATTAGAAATTTCTCCCAAATATTGAGATATCATGAAAATATATAACTCATGGAAATGATAAAATAAAAAATGTGACTATTATAGATATATATCTCCCTTGAGAAATGATTATTTTCAATTATATTCAATAGAGTTTTTTATGGAAAAAATATTCATCAAATCATATAGACTTTCAAATACACCTAAAGATTCCTATTATATCTCATGAATCACACATAATTTCATACTTTACATTAGATCAACTATCTCATAGAATCATTATCACATAATATATAATTAAACACGACAAATGTGTTGATTCACAATACTCACAGATCAAGGATCCAACATAATATTTCTATAATGAGAAAGGATAATATTTATTTCAATCTCAACAATTTTTCCAGTATCATCAATCATTTTATCACTTAGAATATTTCATCTGTTATAGAATCACCCATCAAGTGAAACATACCCTGGGACCACAATCTTATATTAAATCATCTATTTTATATAATTTTTTTTTGGGACAATGTCCCAAATCATTCACTATGGTATTTTATAGGGGATCTCAACACCATGACTAATAATCATATCAATATATTGAATATGAATTAAAATACTCACAATAATATAGGATGACAGACACAACATTAAGGGTAAACATATATAGTCCTAAATTAGCCAAAATGATGTATCTCACTCCCTTCAAAAATTTATATACATTCCCTTGTCACAACCCTTTTGGGATCACACATAGTGTTATCTTTGGAATACAAAAAATATTTCTCTAAAAATATAGGAAAAAATGTTATAGACATCATCCCTATCTCATTGGAACTATATAATATCCCTAGGAAATTTGATCAAAAAGGGTAAAAATACTCATATAATCCTAGTTAACCTCATAAAAAGTAATGTTTCAAAAATAGTCAAGAAAAAACCATCATAGATCATAATGTTTTCAAATGAATATAAAAGATATGCACTCTTTGATTCCTCATCAAGAGGTAACTGAAGCATATCATGCAAGGAAAATGGGTCACTACCATATGATTTAAATTAATCCAACCCATTTATCAAATAATCCATACATTCCAATATTTTATATAATCATTGAAAATTACTTTTCCCAAAAATAAAAATGGTTTCTCATGAAAAATTTACATAACAATTGAATATAGTTTAGAATCCCCTGAATTCCCTCTATCCATTTGATATATCATTTAATTTTTTTAAACCATATCCACACAAAAAACAAATCTCAAAACATTTAAATTATTTAATAAAAATTCTTTTCATTGATTTCTATTTTATTTCATAACACCGTGCCAAAAAAATACTCACACTACTCATAAATGATAAACCAATTTTGTTGATGGTCTCTCTATTTGGGATCTAAAAAAATAAACTATTTAGACTATTTAGGTGATTATTTAGTGAGTATTAATTTGACCCAAGTTCATCCTAATTTATAGAGTCTTTTTATTTCTTAATATCGTGATGAATGTTCTTTTAATAATAAAATAATAAAAACATATCTAGAAAAAAAGTAATAACATGTCACTATAGTCAATATACATAGGTTCGTAAAAGGAGCCAATATTATATGAAACACATTTAGTTCCATTATTTCTTATAAAAATAATGCAAGGTTTCCAAAGTGATATATTATATTAAAAACCTCACATTTGGATAACACGAAAAATCTATGAAAAATCTGAAAATAATGAAATTATTAAAAAACACCATGTGAAAAAATGTATAAATAAAACATATTTCATACTAATGGCTCATAGAAGGATCTTGATCCTCTTATAATTGATATTTTTTTTAATTGTATATAATAAATTAAATTTATTATTTTATCATCAAAATATACAGTATAAAAGAGAATATTACCTCTATAAAAATGGTGAGGAATGAAATTAGTTTATTCTTTATGATCCTCCTATAGCCACTAAATAGGAAATTCATATTATTCAATGTGATTTCACCATAATTATGTCAAATTTAATAATCATATCCTTGTCTATATTTGAAAAAATATTTCATAATGAAGAGGAATGTGAAATGGAAAATTAAATAAGTATATCATAATATTGATATATTTACCCACTTAACTAGATCACAACCAATCAATGAAAATGAATTGGTCGGAAAAGGAAGAGAATATAGGAATATTTCCCCTCTATTTAACCATCCTATCACTAGAAATCAAGAATATGTTCTAAAATAAAACCCTTATATTAAATAAAAATATTCCCATAATTAATTAGTATTGGGGGAATATATAAAAATTCTTTTAGTAATCATTGGAATCCATGATTGCACTGCTAATATCTAATTATCATTCACAATTCTCATAGGGGTAGGGGAAGTAATACAGTCCATTCCCAAAATTGTGGAGTCCTAACAAGATTCATTTGAGGTTTTGGTGTGTACTGTTATAACATAAAATGATTCCCCAAAATCAAATAACTCAAAATTCAAACTCTATTTATTTTTATCCCATATTTATATTTATAATTACTGGATTTAAAAATACAATTAACATAAAATAAATTTCATTCTTGATCCAAATATGAAATTTGAATTTCTATTTTATTTTTCACCCCTGAAATTTTGGTTTCTTGATTTCAATCACAGCCACTAACATGGCACATTATAAACTCCACATAATAATATTATTATTTTGTATTAAAAGAAATATTACTGTGTTTATTGGGAAAATATAAAAGTTATTAAAAAATTATTCAACAACATTTAAAAGCCAAAATATATAATTAATTACTAAATGATACCCCACTAATTTAAAAACAACAAAAAAGTTGATACATAGATGCCAAACATGGAGGTGAGGAACCAAGGATAGGTCATGACACCTAACTATCGTGATGAATCATAATGGAAGGGTGGTGGTTCTATTGAGGGGATCATCTCATATCTTTAAAGGGATATGAATCCACCATCCTTCAATAATTCACAACCCCAAAATCCCATATGCTGAGTATGTCATCTCACATTGTGGGGAATCTCCCTTTATAACCCAACCATTGTCAATCAGGGGTTTATTAAGATCATAGTAGACCACTAATTAGTAATATATCAATGCTCACCTATTATATAAAAAAACAACCAAGTTAAAATAATCAATGTGAAGGATAACCAAATCTAAGGCCGTATTAATCTATAAAATACTAAGAAACACTGATAAATGAACATCATTGTCTGAAAATATGTTATCATTGTAAGGAATATCAATCCATGCCTATATAGTGAATGTAACTATCTACTGTTTTTCTCTTCAAATACTCTTTCATTACAACCATCTTCAATGGATACCCAGATCATGTATTCAATAAATGTGCCTGTAAATATATATTAAGAAAACATCCTTCCACATCTTCACCATCAATGAAATGTTTATAATCCTCTATGAAAAATAGAAACACTTTTTTTAATCCATCAATGTATGAAAGGGTTAATTCATGCACATCCAATAACTATCCATATTAATGGAATGTAATCATTTGGGATAAGTATATGATCATGTAAAATAACATAATAAAAATAAAATACTACCACATAAAAATTTTAATAATAAGAAACATTATCTTATGCAACCTTAGTTATGAAAATAGATATAAATAATTTAACACATAGTAGACTAGACAAAATAATCTTGAAAAACTATAATATACCACCACTCACATATGAATATACCCATGAATCTACCCAACTAACTCCCACTCTATCTCTACTGTATTGTTGGTGCCAAAATGTGTGCATAGGAAAAATACACAAAGGGAACACCAATGCCCAAAGGGATACTTCACGAAGCACCTTCACAAAGACATTCATCACTGTATCTACCGTGAAGCCCCTCAACAATGTAGCTAGTGCAAAGCGATAGACCCTTATATGATCAATGTAGAGTAAATAGGCGGAAGACTCTTCGGTTATAACCCAATTGGAAAAAACCTTCACACCACGTAGGGAACACAATCACCTCTGTGAACCCTTAGAAATTGAAAAAAGCATTTGTGAGTGCCATAGAGGAAATTAAGGAGGCCTCTATGCCTGAGGAGATAGCTGTTGACTCTACGGTTATAAAAAACATGACACAATCTACTTCGATGGAAATGCTCTAGTGGCTTCGCAATGCGCTGTCAGAGCTTTGTGCCACCTCTCGCCTATAAATACTAGGCTCCCATCAGACCCAAAAGATGGATACCCCGACCTTTCACCTTCTCAGATCTCAAATTGTGAAGCACCCTCTACTCTGTGATGAATTGTAAAAAATGATCTATTCAAGGTATTTTATCACTGCAAAATACCTTTCCCATTGCTAAAATGCAACCCCACTTCAAGCAGGGATGCCCTTCGCAAAGCCCATGGGACATCCCAAAGGAAGGATCTCCCTAAGGGAACTTGGGTATTCATAAATCACTCATTCTTCATGAAGTACCTTTCATGCACATGTGTACCCCATGCTAAGGAAGGATCACTGTGCTTCGCAAAGTACATCACTTTTTAGTGCCATTATTTGCAAGGAACCCATGCTCTATAAAGTCCTACTCTATGAAAGCATGAAAACTTTGCGAAGCACCATTTATATTCATGTTTACTTCATGCCTAGTCTAGGACACTCCACTTCGAAAAGAATACCCTTTCACAGAGTCTCTCCACTTTTTGGAGCACCTGAGCTTCGCAAGGTCCTTTCCTATGACCCCATTTCTTCAAAACTCCCTCTCCCACATGGACCTCCAGGTTTTTACAAAGTGATTTCAAGGTCCCTTGGGTGGTGATTTTTTTGAGTTGCTTAGAATCATTCTTATTTTCATAGGAATTCTAACAACTATTGTTTCTTCGCATAGTCACACAAACGTGAGCCCCTCAATGGATCACTCCACAACCCCATCTCCACACGGCATTGTCGGTTCCTTCCCTTCACCTAGGTTTAAAGCGTTTTGGTTATGTAAGTCCTAGGTGTTATGTTTGAATCCTCATCATCTGAGATACATGACGTTAAACTACCAAGCATCATCATCCTTAGTACATGAAATTAAACCATAGACTCTCCCCATGAAATATACATGGGGTGCCCCGCCTCAAACATTTTTCATGCCCACCAGTCTCTACAAGAGTGAGATCTTCCTCAAATGGAATGGGATCCTCTTCACATGGAATGAAATATGTCTTCAAGGAAGGGAGACCATCTTGGTGTAAACCCCTAGAGTTTCTTTTGGGAGGTATAATCCTTTCTCCTTTTCTCTTATTTCATGCAAAAAGGAAAGCAAAGAGATGTGCACATTGAACATACTTACCCCATACCTCTCCCATTGGGCTTTATTACCATTGGGCCTCCATCCTGGAGTAAGTCTGAATCTCTATCTCTATAGGCTGATAACCACACATAAGCCCCTCTCTATTCCTCATAGATTCACCTTTCGTGATTCGATAATCAGGTCTTTGTGGCCATTTGTTTCTCACATCAAGCATGACTCGTGTGGGCATAGAGTAAGCATCAGCCATGGAACCCTCCCTAGGCCACCTTATAGTGTATGTCACAAGACCCCTATTCCAAACTACATGGACTTTTATCTTTTCCCTCTCTAGGAAAGGTATGTAAGAAACCTCCTTGTGGTTCAAGCCCATCACCCATTGGTCCCGACCCCTTCATGTCAGTTCACCTCCAACCTGCATAACGTTAAAATGTATGCCACTTTTCATCCCACCTGAAGCTGAACTATATGTATTCTAACTACATGGGTTTTGATCCCTATATCCAAAACAGGGTATGTAGGAAGCCTCCCTGAGGTTCTACACCAATCTATGGTAATATTTTGTGTCCCCTTTCTTGGAACCCACATCCTTGGTCTATCTTTTAGTGGCGTCAGACCAACTCTTAGTCCGCTAACCATGCATGATCCCATTATGTCATTGGGTTTTTGTTCTCTGCGCACACCCTGATTCCATTCCCCAACTATGAACTTTGTGGGTTTTAATTCCTATCTCGTAGACATGTTACGTAGTAAGCCTCCATGAATTTCAACCCCAAACACTAGTAAAACTATTCAAACTATGTCAGTTTTGATCCCTATCTCCAAGAAAGGGTATGTAGGAGGCCTCCATGAGGTTCAACCCCAAACACTGGTAAACAGATTTTAACCAAGTGGGTTTCGATCCCTTTCTCTTAGATAGGGTATGTTGGAATCCACCCTGAGGATCAACCCCAACCCACGGTAAGCTGTTATGTCCCCTTTTTGGGACCCACATCCTTTGTCTGTCCCTTAGTGGAATCAGATCAACTCTTGGGCCACTAACCACGCATGAACCCAACATGTCGTCAGGTCACTTTCCTCTACGCACACCCCGATTCCAAGCTCCCACCCTAATCTACATGGGTTTGGATCCTTGTCTCCTAGATAGGGTGCATAAGAAGCCTCCCTGAGGTTCAACCCCAAACACTGCTAAACATATTCTAACAACATGGGTTTTGATCCCTATCTCCTATATAAGGTATGTATGAATCCTCCCGGAGGTTCAACCCCAATCACTGGTAAACTTTGGTGTCCACTTTTTTGGGACCCATATCCTTGGTCCATCCCTTAGTGGCGTCATACCAACTCTTGGGATTCTAACCACATGTGACCCCAACATGTCATTGGGTTGATGTTCTCTAAGAACACCCCGATTCCATGCCCCACCCTGAAATATGTGGGTTTTGATCCCTCTCTCCTAGATAGGGTATGTAGGAAGACTACCTGAGGTTCAACCCAAAACACTGGTAAACCTATTAGAGCTACGTTGGTTTTGATCACTATCTCTTAGATAGAGTATGTAGGAAGACTCCTAGAGGTTCAACCCCAAACACTGGTAAACCTATTCGAACTACGTGGGTTTTTATCCCTATATATTAGATAGGTTACATAGGAAGCCTCCCTAAGGTCCAACCCCAATCACTAGTAAACATTAGTGTCCCCTTTATTGGGACCCATATCCTTGGCCCATCCCTTATTGGAAACAGACCAAATCTCGGACCGCTAACCATGCATGACCCCAACATGTCTTCAGGCCACTATCCTCTGCGCACACCCTGATTCCACGCCCCCATCCTAAACTACATAGACATTGATTACCTACCATGGGGATATGTAGAAAGCCTCTATGAGGTTCAATCCCATCAATAATCTCTCATCCTAGTCTCATCCTTGAGCCTATGCATTTTGGGAAGGTTATGCCGCAACCTAGAGGTTTAACTTCCTCATGATCCCATCCATACGTCCATTCTCATAGGCCGCCTCCTCAGGTGTCCCACCACCCCCATTGAGCTACATGGGGTTTTGAGCCCTAATATCTACATAGGGTATGTAGGAAACCTCACTGAGGTTTAATCCCAGCCAATAGTAAACCATGTTTTCCCCTTTTTTTGAGACCCAATCATCCCTGGATCCTGCCTCTTTGGGTGTCTTGATCCACCTATCTAGTAAGATTATTAGGTTCTCCCTCATAGGTATGTACCCATCTGATCAACTCTTATCAGTGTTCTAATCAATCTGATCCATCTCCACTAGATGTTAAACTCGTGACATACATTGTGTCAAACATGGAAAGATGAGGAAAATCTCAAGGACATGCTTATGGAATATAATTCCCTAACCTAGATGTGGGACACCTTAGGATTTTTCACCCTCGAGAATCCCTATCATATAGGGAAGAAACCCAAACACATTAGTGTTTCCATATCTAGACATGTCATTGATGTCCAACATAACTACTCCCTTGATCAAAGGCTGCTGCCCTGACTTGACCCCTTGGAATTTCTGACAAAAGCAGTGTCATTAACCGACATCCACAAAGATATGGCACCTGGAAGAGTTTCATGAACAACATATTAATATTAAAGGGAGACTCGAACTAGGCCATGAATTTTGAGTAGGAATCCATGTAAGGAAGAACTGACATCCCATTACCAATTTTGATCATGGAGAAAACATCCCTGAATAAGTAAAAAATGTCACCCACCTTTGAAATATGGGAATGTGGGCCAACAACCAATGCATCGAAGCATGAAAATGCATTCCCCGACAAAAGCGTTGAAAAGAGAAATGGTGAACCCAATGTGAAATTCTTCTCCTCAATGTGGAGATTAGTGGAATTCGAGACATAAGTGGATAAGCGTGTCACCCGATCCATCTATCTGGTGTCAGGTAATGCCAAGAAAATAGTGGGCCTAGCATGAAACTCACCAGAGATTAGGGAAGTTAGATGTTGAAAATCCTATTCTGTGATGTTGTTAGCATGGATACTTCTTACCAATCAGGGAGACCGAATGGTATTGGGGCACTGGATGTCACCTTCCTCCTTTGAGTGCTAATGATTAACTCTTCGTGCTTTGCAGGACCCAAGTTGATATGTTAGGAAACCGATAACCACCCACACATCGACACAAGGGCTAGGGAAAAACCAATGTGGCAATCCCATGTGGCTCCATCTCTTCTGTGGTGACCTCCACATCCACAGATTTTAGATGCCCACACCACATCTCACCATCTGAACTTGTTTAGAGGCAGGTGACCAATGACGTTGTTCGATGGTATGAGGAAGAAGGGGTTATCCCAACTCAGGATATGGACTGAAATGTCCAAGATTCTTCCACTCCTCGATGTCGCCGCTATTCCCAAGGACCAAGCAGGGAGCAACTACTCCCTACTCTAGCCTACAACTATTTTGAGAGCCTCTCCCCATAACAATTTGACAACTCTCTCCCATATTACAATGAGGTGAGAGAAGTCCGGGTCAACCAACTATGATCCCTTCCTGGGAGAAGCCAAGTAGGGCTCTCGACAGGCCACCTCAGCACCACAACCTGGACCCACATGCTGAGGAGGAGGTGAGTTATACACCTACACCAATGGCCCCAATCCAATTAACTAAAAGCCAATGTCAGGTGCAAGGTGAGGAGGATGCTCGATGGGGGGTGTCATCATCAACAGCTACAGTGGCCCATGCCACCATTGACACATACCATCAATACCCTGTTTATAATGAACATGGGAATTTATATTCCCAACACTGATCAAGGCCCCAATCGCCCCATGGGTAGGTTGGGAAGACTCTTTTGGTCACTGACATAGGTAGTGTCCGTCGCGGGCTAACCCCCGATGATGACATCAAGCACAGAGGTCCTCCCCGTGCCACCACCAATTAGAGCACAGGTCCTCCCCACTCCCAAGCCTGGCATGGATGTCCTCCCCATGACACCATCAGTCCGAGTGAAGGCCTTCCCCGCCACACTGACATCCAGAACAAAATTTTCCTTCGCACCCATGACCCCATGTATGGAGTTGTTCCTCCTATCGCAGGTTTCCAATATGATGATCATCCTTTCCCGGTCAACCATCAGCATGGGGAGGTTTTCCCATGTTTTTAATACAACTAATGAAGGTTCTCATTTTCCAGGAAATCAGTGAAGCGGAAGTCTGCCTCGTTTTATTAGAATCCAACACGGTGGTCTCCCCCTTGTTCAGTTTGAGCAGTATGAAGGACCCCTCATACAATCACTTCTAAGGGAAACAAACATGGTAGTACTACCCAAGCTCCCACTAGCACTAGAAGAGGTCCAACCTGCTCCAACAGTTCCCACATATATTCCCTCAGTGTGCTGACTAGTGGACATGGAGGCCCTCCCCATGTTCCTTTTGACATTTTTCCAGGTGTTCCTCACACCCCATCTCACCCAGGAGGAAGTCCTCTCTACCATAGTGTGACACCCCAAGCTTCCACGATATGCTTTCATTTGAATAATGCAATAGCTTGTGTTGTACGCAACTTCGAGTTCTAGCACACCACTGCCAATCAAACTAGCTGTTATGAATAGAAATACCCACTTTTTGAGATTTTTTAAATTTTATTTTTCAAAATGGACTTCATTTTTTGATTTTTAATATTAAAATTAGCTTAGGGTGAATTTTTGGTATTTTTATGAAAACTTTAAATTTTTTAGGAACAATGAAAAACACTACGTTATTGTTTAAAACCGACATTTTATTTAAATAATTATTTATTTTATTTCAATTTATTTTAATTAAAAATAGAAAAATAAAAAAAATTAAGTTCATTGTAATTCATTTGAGTTATTTTAAAATAAGATTAGATATATATAATTTTATTGAACTATTTAATGCCTTTTACCCACCTTCTAGGAACATTTGCAAATCTACATAAAACGTAATTTTACCACTTCTATGAATTAAACTTAGAAAATATGAGAGACACAGTTGACATCAGTAAGTAAAATGTGGTTTAATTGGATGAAAATATTTTTTTTGGTGAATTGTAACTTTTGAATTTTATTTACCACAGATAAAAGTAAATAGGGTAATTAAATGTAAAAATGATATTATAATTACCATAACACATGTCCTAATTCTATTGGATAAGTGTTTTTAGACCAAAATTAACCTTAGGGATAAAATATGATCTTCTTTAATCCACTTTTATTAGATTAGGAAATTTATTATTATTTTATTTAAAGGAGAGTTAAAAGTGTAAAATTCCAATTTGAATAACTAAACCATTTTTAAATTAAGGTTATACATAAGATATTTTTGACTATAAATATTAATTAGAAAGATAAAAGGATTTCCTACATCATGGTATCTTATTTCTAATTTTTAGAAATTAAATAATTAAATTTATTTATGACACAATGATAATACACTAATTACCTTATTAACGAAAGATTAAAATAATTGATATTATAAATTTTAAAATAAATGTATATTTATACTTTTAATGAATTAAACTAATTTTATAGGTTAATATGACATTTTAGGGTTTATTTAATGTATTTATTTTGAAGTAATTATGTTTTTTTGACTTTCGAAAAACTCAATACTAAATAGTGTCAAAATTGACATAAATGAGTTTTTAAAACAAATACTATATTATTAAATGATATAATATTTCTAAAAATATAAGGTTTGTCCAAAGGACTAATATAATTATATATATGTCATTAATTAAGAACTTGATGTTCTCTTGTCATTTTATAGTAATTTTATTAACCACATAATTTAAAAATACAAAAAGACATGGCAAAAGTTAAACTATTTAACTAATAATTAAATCTAAAAGATATGGTTGATATGGTGACCTAAACTTGTCTAAATCCTATTGGATGAGAGATTTTCGACCCATCACCACCTTATCAAAGAAATAAATCCATTTTGATCTATTAAAAACCGAAAATTATTTTATAATAAATTAATATTTCAAGGTTTTCTGAAAGTGACCCTCACCTCTCTTATAAAAGGGTACTTCCCCTTATCTTAATTTCACACCTACAAATACATTTGAATCAGCCTAAACCTACTAAAATATCCTACCAACTACCATAAATTCAACCTAGAGGCCTTAGTTTTGATTATAAATCCAACATAAGGATCCCTTTTGATCAAATAAAAAGGAAGCGCCCAAAGAAGAGGTAATAATTTCATTGTTGGGACCACTTTGTGTATAAGGTTGTATTTGTTGTCAATAGTTGTCAATGAAGATCAAAATGAGGGAGATCAAGATGTACTCCAATGAAATGGAGGAATGGAAATTCAGATGATTTTTATACTGATCATAAGTTCAAAGAACATGTGTCAAAGGTGACACATTGTTTACAAGAGTGAAGAATGGTGAGGGATAATCCATCTGTGGGTGAAGAAGAAGACATGAATGTTGACGAAGACCATTAAATTCTTCATGATTGCATGATAACCATGCAATAGACTTCTTTAAGAATAGAATCATATGATTTGCATGAAGTAGAGGAATGACGATTGAAGAAGAAGATAATGTGCAAGGGATTGGAATTCTGTGATGGCCATGAACTTCACATTGTATCAAACTATGATGATTCTAAAGATGATCTATCAAAGCATACATATCACGATAGTGGAGTTTGTGATGAAAGAAGAATAGTTGCTAAAAATGGCAAATCACAGAGGTGATTGTGCTTGTTGACAAAGCAAACAATGTCATAAAAATTTGTTGACAAAAGGGATTTCATGGTGGCATGTCGAGTTCAAGAGCTATGGTAAACGATCTATGTTTGATTCAAGAACGTCGACAAAGTAATGGATGATCTGGAGGCGGTACCAAAAGAGCAGACACAAGGTGCTGCCATTTTACAGTGTTTGCCAAATTTTTGGGCTTGAAAATCGACAAATGAAGAAAAGTGTTTTTTGGAAAAGAGACTTGCGCGCCGTGTACTTGAAGGCTGGGAAACTTTCACACCATATGTTTTCCAAGATCAGAGCATCAAAATATGGCAAAGGAACTAGAGTTGCACAAGTATTGGTTAGGTCGCGCAAGTGACTTGTGCGCCGAGAGAGGACTTACACACCGGTACCTAGGAGGATTGGAACCTGCGCGCCTATTGTTTTTCAAGAATAGAATTTCAAAATATGTAAAAGGAAAGAGGTTCGTGCAAGTGTTGGTGTGGTCGTACAGGTGAGTAGCATAGAAGAGACAAAGGCAGAGACTTGCGCGTCGAAACTTGCGCGCCTAGGGGAGACTTGCGCGCTGTCGCACAGGGGGGTCCAGTTTGCCTATAAATACAAGACCAACCCTCCTCATTTCTCACGGAGTTCAAAACTTAGAAAAATCAGAGCTCCCTTCACGCATGTGTTGAAGTCGTGCAAGTATTGTGTGGTCGCGCAGATGGACTTGCGCACCAATATTTGAAGCTGCGCGCCAGTTGTTGGTTGCGCGCCCAAGGCAGTTCGGGCGAGAAAGGAAGTGAGTCGTGCAGGTTAGAAGTTGAGGAAGGCAGTGTCGCGAAGGTGGTTTGGTGATACTTGCGCATTATTTTGTACTTGCATTCCGAAGACTTGTGCGCCGTATTGAGACTTGCGCGTCGGGCTTGGAGAAGTGCCCCAGGTACTGTTGAACCCTGCCGGTCTTTTTAGAGTTGCACGAAATCCAGAGGATTGCCCGATACATTTGGAGAAAAGTGAGATTGAAGAGGAAGTCTAAATGATACCTGCATGATCTCATGCATACATGGTGAACTAATTCTGACGATGCTAAGTAAGCTAAGCATCATTTATGGAGCAATCACATAAGTGATTGTGATTCAGGAAAACGAAGACAAGGGGATCTAGTGCATTCAGTCATTGCACTAAAGAAGAAGGATTGAACTGAAAAGAGCATCAACTATAAACCCTGATGTAAGAAAAGTATCATACTGAACAGGAGAAAAATAACTTCAATGAACATCTATTGAAGAGACCTTCACGTCTATAAACTGAGTAGGACTTCACCAAGGGCAGTGAGCCAGGGGGAGTCAACGGGAGTGACCCGAGGGACGCAGTGAGATATCCCTGAACTTTTATAAAGGCAGTGATCCTGGGACAGAGTGATTGTGCCTGAATATTTGTAATCTACAGCTTGTGAAGCATAGTTTATTTTGGTATGACCGAAAACCTGTCGGCGTATGCTCCTTGGATGTAGCCCTGAGTGGTGAACTAAGTAAAAATAGCTGTGTCGTATCATTGCATGTGAATGTTTCATTACAGATCATATCCATCATACAGGTTTTACCAGTTCCTACCAATGTGGGAACAAGATCCATCACTTTAAAATAAAAATTTGACACCCTGATTCACCCCTCCCCTCTCAGGGCATCCCGGGGTCCTACATTCATCACCTCTTTAAAAGTTATTTTCTTCGTCTACTTCCTCTTTCATTGTTGTTTTCATACCATAATAATAAGTCCAGTACCTTATAAATAATGTGATGTTATTATAAATATGGTACAAACATATTCATTATTCCATCCATCCTATGAATGACAAAGTCACCATACGTGTGTACGTATGACTTACTGTCTCCACGTCGTGGTGTAGTTTGTTATTTAATAGTTAATTATTTGGATGAGTATAATAAGGAGTATAATTGATGTAAATAAGAAATTTAACTTGTTAATTATTATTTATATATGATATACCAACCAATTAAATATGATTTCACCATCAATATAATGATATTATCACTCGTGCACACATATGGATTACCGTCTCCATGAACGCGATGAGATTCATTCCCCATCACAACCATTCAAGAATAATTTTCATTTTATAATTAGAAATCATGTTTAAGAACTTAATATCATTCTGGATATGAATAAAATACATCCTATCCATAACAAACATGACTTACATAACAAAACATATAAAGGAAAACAAATCAGTTAACACCCAAAACAATGATACAACTGAAATATCATTAAGAAAGCTATATTACAAGATCATATATGATATAATATTTATGTATGTGGTTATTTTATAATTTAATAACAATAATTTCACCATTATATATGAGGTTAACCTACCCTCGACTATGTAAAAGTACAAGGTTAGTGTTAATTTTACAATCTCTTTATTTATCTGAGGTTGTTTATATGTAAGTATCTACTAAGAATTATTTATCATACACATATGTGTTTCTTAAAAATGTTTTTTATTTTTTTAATATTTCCTAGAATATGGGTTAAATTCATTTATACCATTTTTTAATTTTTATAAAATGTTTTGAAAGGAATCTTTCTGTTGTTTTCCAAACAAGGTGCTTTATGACCTTTTCGACAAATTATGTTAAGAATTTTTTTCAACTTATACGGTGGGTGCGGCTATTTTCCACCATTATTACACATTTAAATATTCCCTTAAAATATTATAAGAATATTTTTAAAATAAATGCTTTCTTTTATAATTACGTGAATTTAAAATGATTTCAAAATAGAAATAGATATTTCTCTCAAATAGTTTTGATTTCATCTATGTCAACATCCTTTGATGGATTCTACACTTGTTTGAAGTTGATTTATTATGATACAATATTTCATATTGTATTAAAAGTTTTGTGATATATTTGAATGTGGATGTGTTATTTTTATAACATTCATGGTTTATGGTTAAAGTATTAACATTTAGTATGATAGTTTTAACATGAATGTTTATGTTATGTTTCAAAAATTTCATATGAGGAATGCATTGAACATAGAAAGTGATGAGTGTATCCCAATATAGATCCTCGATGCATCAGTAGGTCTCATGAGACAAAATAGTGTCTTGGCACAAGGCCTTGAAAAAAAATTTATTTGTAGTCTGGGCACGAGGCATTGACTGTGTGGTTATGATTTCCGACATTGTGAATTCCATCATTATGAAATTATCTATTGATATTACATGTGATTATTTGACTATTTGAATATCCATGTGAATAAGTAAATGGAATTATTTGATTTATATTTTCCATATTATGCTGAATTTTATGTTTAAAAGTCTTGTGTTTTATGTCTTATACATTACCTTAAATGTTTATGCTTATTTATGATTTTGTCTGCTATATTTCTATCCTTACTAAGCATCTGAGCTCACCCCTTTCTTATGTTTTCTTTTTCCCAGGATGTGAAGAATTATATTATGATTGAACTATATGGATAGGCTAAGGGATATGAGTGTCTTCAAAGGGGAAACAATGTTTTTGTTGTTTCTATTTCATGATGTAATATAAAACTTATGTATGTATCCAGTACTTCCAAGGCTACTAAACTAATCGGTCTTTTGAGACATGATCTCTTGTGATCATGCCAATGTTTTGTAATAATGCACTAACTCTGGGTAGCTAGGGTCAAGGAGTTACACCTAGTATAAGTTCGGTTTAAGGTCCTACTCATCTTTAAAACCTACCCAATACCGAAGAACCATCCAGGGTCAAGAGGGTGGGTCGTCACCGCCAAATGGAGATTACTGGGAAGTTTTAGACCGCGATTAAACCTGTCTACTTTTCAAACTCCTAGGAGGAGTGAGATTCAGTAATGGAACCTTCACCCCGAGCTCCTATATTGGGGTATGGTGTAGGAAAAAGGTGTATAAGCCTCATCCTTCTGAAAATTGTGGTCCATCGGATCCCACATCCCTCCAAATATATATCTAGGAGGAAAACGATTTGGCCTCTTTCTAAGGATTGGCTGTTAAATCCTCTATATCTTCAACATGGTCATTATCTACACTGACCAGAGATCATGGAGATTTATTCTAGGTACCAATAGAGGATGAGCAACAACATGTCCCACCATCAGTATCCACAAGTCCTTCATAGGACTTTGTGCCCAGTATTCCATCTTACTTGGATGTAGTGGCTCAATCGTTTCATTCTTTGGAATACAGCCCAAGATACAACGGCTTGTTAGATCGCTTGTTGTATTCCCCACTGGCCAGACTACCATCTCAACTGTCCACTTCAATTCCATTACCGGTCCCTCAGTTGCACCCAGTCGATGAATGGGGTAACCATGGGCCCAATCCCGAGTCTTAGTAAAGGTGCTTGTGGTACATCCTTGCACCAGACCATTTCTTAGAGATGTTCTGGCTAGTTGAAGCCAAAAACTGTTGTGCTCCAGACTCTCTTACCCAGGAGGAGGTCACATGCTGTTTTTAAACCCTCTGGGTGATGCACTTCCATATCTATTATGCATGGGTGTCTTACACAAAGATTCAAGATCTCTTTGAAGATATTGGGCAACAATGTCATATGGCCGAATTGGCTATGCTCCCTATGGCCCAATGCCCTGAGTCACATAGTCGTCATCAGAACCACCAGAAATGATGCATTCATAGATTTAAAGTGATCCAAAAAATTATTAAGGAGGCTTCCCCCACATTAAAATCTATGTTTGGAGGCAGTATGTGGCCTTTCATTTTAGTTCTATCTAGTACCAGCTCAACTTTACAGGCGATATTAGGGATATGCCTTCAAGTATAGTCACGGTTGACATGGACGTCCTATTAGAGGGAGAGAATGAGATAGAGTTCCTTGAAGAAAATTACCCATGGGGGGGGGGGGGGGGCTTGACACACCTATTGGATCCATTGGGAAGGGTTACTTGATAGTAAAGAGATTTACTGGTCCTTCCACCACCTTCCGAGTCATTAGCCCTCAGTTGGAATCTCAATAAGGGAAAAGATCATATTGGATTCATCAAACCATATGACCCATCTGGATCAGTACAAAAGATGAAAGATAACCCCAAAAATGATGCATTTCATCAAAAACTCACAAAGCATAAAATTTTGGTCGACGACCTTCTCACTGAATGTTCCATGAAATGATGATAAAACTACGCTAATCCTCGATTGGGATAGCAGGTGCAGGTACACCCTCCCCTCGGAAAGTTGCCTCTAGGTGACCTTGACCATCTTGACCTCATAGATAGGGTAGATACCAGAGTTTATGGAAAGAGTCCATGATATACATCAACACATCATCCTGAGATATGCGATAACCCTTAGGTCCCAGCTCATGTTCCCACAACCACTCCACATGTTGTTCCCTCGACAGTCCCGTAAGACATCCAACTAGCCGCTCCACGATCCGTTGGGCATGCTTATCATGTTGATGAACCTACCAATGAAATGGTGGTTCAGGATCCTCGTCAAGATAGTAATACCTACCTAGATGATCCAATGGCAGTGCTCATTACCTACCTTGAGGCTTTGGAAACTCGACAGGTTCCAATTCCGCCTGATGGAAAGCCATATCTGGCATGGGCGGATGATATGCCAACACACCTATATTTCAGAAATCCAAAATTTTCATCCCTTAATGGGATGGGTGATCTGCTGCAGCATCTATCCCACTTCATCTCAATGTGTGGACCCATGATGGGAACTCCATCATAGAAGGAGGCCTCCAAACTCTGGTGTTTCATACACACATTGGAAGGTCCTGCATTTGTTTGGTACAACCAACAACCCATTAGGTCAGTAGCAGTCTAAGAGGATCTTCATAGGTAGTTTTTTTACCAGTTCATCTCTACCATCTAGAAATTGAGTATTGCAGACCTCTTCCAGTGAAATAAGAGGCCTGATTAGTGCATCGTGGACTTTGTCTCCCGGTGCAAAGGCCTCACCTACTCCCTTGATATGCTGCTGACTCAGGAACAACTGTTTACAATGTGTGTGGGGAATGTCAAAACAGAATTGTTTCCCTCTATCATCACGTAAGACTACTTAGGGGGATTCTGGGATTTCCCTAATAAAGCATACTATCTAGAGGAATCCATTGTAGTAGTCCAAGCAGGCACATCTTTTGCCTCCTGAAGTTCCCGTGAGAAGAGGCGCTATGGTAGAGCCCGACACAGTAGCCCAAATAGAGCCCACAGGCAACTGGAGTTATTAATAGTGGATCCACCTCCACGGCCTCATAGAGGACCTACAACTCAGGAATATTCTCCATCCAAGCAATTCCCACCTAATAATCAGAAGGTTCCCCTGCATAATGCACCAACGTCACCTAGGCGAGATAACCATATTCCACAACCTTGAGAAGATCCTCCATCCCCTCGTTAGGGCTAGGATCTGACACCCACCTTACTAGATAAAATGAACCAGACCTAATCATTTAATGATTCCTAGGTCCCTGGTTATTTCTGTTGTTCCTTGGAACTTGGAATTCTATGGTTGTCAGAATGCAGGAGGCCCAAAGAGGCAGATCTCATTGATCACCCTAATAACTTCACCTATCACTGGATACTAGGGAACACCCTCAAGTAGTGCTATTTGTTTAATTAATGGCTCCAAGACCGGGTTGATAACAACATAGTTAAGTTAGGACCATCACCAACACATTTGTCATGTTTATTCATAATGACTGACAGTGACAGTGATAATGAAGGTGTGTGGAAACAGGTTCCTAACCATGGGTCTCAAAAATATAACTACTGGATAGATCATAAGGCATTCACTTATTCCCATGGTATTATCTGTTCATGTATTAATCTACCCAAACCTTATTAAATCACCACATTACCTATATTTGATGCTTCTACATTGACATCTCAACCATCCTTTTTCCAGAAGTGAAAACATAGACAGCGCAAGGGAAAACGAAGTCCCCCAATGATGCCATCATCATCCCATATCCTTGGAAATTTCATTCCCTTGGAGTTGGAAAATTCCCCTAGAATCCACCCAGTGATGAAGGATTTTTCATGTGACAACCAAGGGTATTATTTGGTTAATACTGTGGAGCTGGTAATCCCCTACATGGTTCCAGAAGATGTAGAGAACTAGGCAGATCCTCCAAACATCCCCAGACAACGACAGTATCGATGGAGCCACAACTATATGAGTTTCCAGGATTAATTGGTCAGTGCTTCCATCCATGCTATGCATGCCACCAAAACTAGACAATAGGCCCATCATAGATCTTATCATGAGTAGCCTTCTCATCTTACTTCACCAGATCCTCATTCACCGCCGTTTTTGCTACTCTATCAGGCGGAGCCTCCATGATTATGCTACGATCATCCATTTTATATTGTGGATCTACCTCAGTCATCTATCCCTCATCTGATAGTATCTCCATGCGTTTCCACTAGTGAGAAATGGGACATTACCAATACCATTTTCCCACTGGTTTAGCCATAAGGGCCCACCAAACCTCTTTCCACAAAATGAACTCCTATCAGAAGAAGTTCACACTTAGCACAAAAGTATGATATCCATAAGCATCTTTCCATTATTCCTAAAAAGATATATATCCTCAAGGGTCTTCTCTTGTTATTAGATATGCGTGAATCCCTTGACGAGGCTTTAAGAAGCCCCCTCCAGTTAGAGACGGAGGTAGCAGCCGTACTTGCCTTCCATGATGAGGTAGTCGAGCATGATAAATTTTAGGCCATTATCTCTTTATTTGGAGAAGATGAATGTTATACCATATAGGGTCATATATTCCAACTATACATCACTAGAAATTTCAATGGCGTGGAGGTTTGTTACTGTCTTGTCGAAACAGGTTCAGGGATCAACCTTATCCTGACCCAGACACTCTAAAAGATGGGGCTGTCCAAGGCTGATTTGAGTCCTTCTGACCAAAAAAATTCAAGGTTATGGCAAGAAGAAATAGACACTAGTTAGAAAGATCCACCTGAATACCCCATTTGGGTTCCTGTTATCCAACATCGAGTTCATGGTTGTCCCACAAGACACCACCGACCATTCATTGATGGGTAGGCCATGGCTTCCCCTACACGAGGCGGTCCCTTCATCATATCACCAATCCCTTAAGTACTTACTTAATGGTCGAGTATGTGTAATCCAAGGTGATATTTATAACTATTCCTCTTGTGAATCCCACTACCTTGATATCGACTACTATAAGATCAAGGACAATCATATTCAGGCTAATGAGGTTGAACACGCTACTACTGCGACCAACCCATAGACAGACCTTGATGATTCCAACATTTTCTTGATCCACTGATTACAGGCCATGACCCCAGATATGGGGAAATGATTTTTTATCTCTGGAATAAGGAGGAAGTACATTACCAAGTCTAAGTGATATTGTAAGATCAACTCATATTCATATACAAATCAGTCTTGGGTGATCCCAGAGCTCCCTACTCCTATATGGTATCGGTATGTCTGCCCTATGGAAAAGACAATACGTCGTACTTAATTTTTTCACTGAGTGGGATAAATTGACTCAATCCAACACAACACTATATCTTTTATATCATTAATCATGGCCCCTTGGGTTTAAGGACAGATGTGACCGGGTTGATAAATTTTATCATTATGGTTTTGGTAGTATAGGAGCTCCCTGATGTGGTGTCCACTGTTGCTCAGGCTGGTGCCTGTGTCCTGTCTAGATCTATAAACTCGGGAGAATCACCTCATGCCAAATATACATCCTCCTTGAATGAAGAATAGATTTTAGAGGACAATCCTCCCACTTTTAAAGAGGGTGTTTCCACCACGTTCGATGAATTGGTACATGTGAAACTCTATAATGAGACGGATCAGAAGCCAACCTTGAGCAGTGCCATTATGCCTGTAGAAGAACAATAGTGATAAATGGATTTCCTAAAGAAAAATCATGATGTATTTTCTTGGAGTTATGATGAGATACCAGGAATAGATCATTAAGTCGTTGTCCAAAGCCTCAGTATTTCAGAAAATAGTCACATGTTTAAATATTCTCCCAGAAATATGCACCCTTCTCGCGGTACCATGGTTGAGGTCGAGGTTGATAAGAACATCATATCCAACTTCATCAAGAGGTCCAGTACACCAGATTGTTATCTAACATTATACCCGCCAAGAAGAAGAACAGACATATCCTAGTCTTCATCGACTTCCGGGATCTCAACCATCATTATCTGAAAGATGATTTTCACCTTCCTATGAAGGAACTGTTGATTGATTCCACTACTGGGTTCAAGGATATCTCCTTCATGGATGGGTATTCTGGGTATAACCAAATTTTAATGGACCCTGAGGATGAGGAGTCTACAACCATCAGGGCACCACAAGGTACTTTCTACTACCAGGTAATGCCCTTCGGTCTAAAGAATGCAGGGTCCACCTATTAGCGTGCCATGCATCATATATTTATTCTGATCCTTATGAAATTAGTGGAATGATACTGAAATGCACAACCTATTGTCACCTATCGACCAGTAAAAGTTCTGGTGCTCTACTAATGTGTATAGAAGCACTTGGGTCGAATCCTCGGTGATGGTACTTTGTAATAGTCATCTATTTTTAGTTGATTGTATTTTAATTAGGGGGGTTTATTTTTAGATCTTAATTGAAATGATTGATTGACTATAATTGATTTAAAAAATTGATAAATATTGGGGTGAGTTCATTATTAGGTAGTTAAACTTGTGATATCCTTTAGCTTTGCTTTATATTGCATTGAATTAACACCCATGTCACAAGTCGACGTTGGTTGGAATTCCTAAGTGTTAAGGATTTAATCCAAGCCTTAACTTAACTAGGATACTAATATCAATCATTAATTGATTTTTCAAGTGTATTTATGGTTCCAATAATCCATGGAATCCATATGTTAAACAAAAAAAGTCATTAATCCATGACATGTTAAGTCCAATATACACAATGTTAATTTAAAGAACATTCGTCGAGAAAAAGCTCTCAATCAGTTAACATACCTAAATTATAACTCACCCCAACTAAAGATTTACTCATACATTAAAATTATTACTCATATGGTTATAATGATTATTATTATAAATTAATAAGATAAGATAAATAAAGGGATAATAAAAGATTTGTGCGCCGAACACACACACACGAATGATGATGAGAATTAAAAACGAACTTTAGATTGAATTAGAAAGAAAAAGAAGGGAAGGGGGTTAAAATGTATTTAAACTATTTTAAGAAAATTATTATTAGAATACAGAAGGTGGATGAGAATAATATATATTGAAGAAGAATCCTGCATTAAAATATAATTACAAAGGAAAGGACTTACAAAATTACAACAATGAAGAACATAAAAGTAAATGAAAACAAAGAGAGGAGGAAAGGTCTCTCAAGTGAAAACTTGAGTATGGAAGATCCTCCCAAGCCTTTTTTAAAGGCTTTGGTTGTGCCAATATGATCTCCTCTCATCTTAAATGCCTACCCCTCTCAAGGATAGAAGGGGAGAGTATTTATAGCCCAAGGAGTGGACTGTTTGCATTCCCAATCTGTCCCTCCACTTTCATCACCAAGTTGGCTATTCAGACTGCCGAATCATGAGAAATATAATTCTTCAATGTTTTAGATAATAACTTTTTCCGATGACTCTCAAAATTTGGAGGAATTTGGACCTGTGTAGATAAAGTTATTTCTTGAGGATTAAACAATTTTAATATGTCCATTTCTATCCTGCCTTTTTTGAAGTCCCAAATGGTAAAGGGTTTTTGAATAGAAATATGACTTCAAAACCGAATTATTTATTCAACAAAGTAGGCCGGATATATCTACTCTTTCACACTATAAAATCTCAGCTTGATTGGATGCTAATTGCATGAGATATGTCATTCATACTGTACTGATTTTATTTCTCAGCCAGAATGGTGGGTTGGACTTCAAAGCATATGTTGGGCCCCTTGTTCTTAGAGTTGGAACCTGAAATTTTTAACTGTGATTCATTTGGATAATTAAGAACATATGGTATAGTTTCATAAAATTTGGGATTCAGGAGTTAGACCATTAACTCAATCATCATGGCTGGTCCAGTTTCTTCACAAATTATTTGGGTCATCTTGTGTGGTAAATGTGATCCTTCAAACGAAAGAATTGGCCCATGATCCCTTCCAATGAAATGTTTTATATGGAATTAGAAATACTAAAAAACAAGAAACACATAATTTGGATCATTAGGGTGAGAGTTATAGATAAAATAGTAAACTGACTCAATTGGACTACTTCTAAAAATGCTCAAAAATTATACATAGTATTAAAACATTAATATTTCACACAAATTATGCAAATTTCATATAAAATAAGTAAAGAGAGTATATAATAAGTCATGAAAATATTAATAACATCAAATCCCCCATACTTAGTATTGTGCATGTCCTTATGTGAAACAGATATAAAAACATGACAAAATCATTTTCACTCACCAACAAATATTAAAATTTTGTTTTCTTCAATCAGGGGAGGTTTAAACTATTTCATTCATCCTTTTTGAATTCCACCACAAGTTGTTACAGAAACAATGTTCCAAAAATAATTAATTTTTTCATGCTAAAATTTATAAATGGAAATTGTGGATACTCAAAACTCACACCTCTCAAGATGATAAAAATCATTTGTGGAGGTTCACTCTTTCACCAACCAAAAGTGAAAATCTTAGAGTTTGAAAGTGCTCTAAACTTCCAATACCTATCCAATGTGCACAAGAATCAAGAGGTATTTTTAAGGGGTTTTTCTGTGGCTCTGGGATGGTAGGAATATAATGTCCAAGGGAGAGAAGAAGATGGTTAAAACACCAACATAGAAAAAGCAATGCACATTTTTTTTGAAATAAAACATGGAAGGAAATGAAAACACATATTTACCAGGGAATGAGTGTGTAAAGAAAGACACAATAGAGGAAGAAAATATGAAGGTAATGAGAAGACAGAATATTTACAAAACACAAAACTTCTCCCAATAAGAATATAATGCAAGTGTTCTTTTTTATTCTTTTCCTTTTTTGCTTTGTTTTTTCGAAAGTTAACCTTGAAATAGATATCACATTCATATCCAAACCAATGTTTGATCTCCTAAAAACACTAATTGTAATAGTTATAATAATATCAAAGTTTTAGGAAGAGTTATTTTTGACCTACTCAAGACAGAACCCATTGCTTCATTTTTTTTATTTTTTTTCATCATTTTTGATATTTTTTTTAACACTTGTCAATAAAATTTACAAAATTACATAAAAGGAAGTACATTACATTCCCCAAAACACAATGAATGAAAACCTATACCCCACATGGAAATTGATGGTTTCCCTCAAGAAGATGATAACTCGTTGAAAATCAATAATAGGGTACCCAAACAATGAAATCAATTCCCCCCACACTTAAATTTCAAAAAATTATGCAATGAAAATCTATGTTGATATTGGGTGGGAAAAGGTATTGGGATTGTAATGTGGCTATCAAAGAAAATATTTTCATAGGCTCAAAGGGGCATTCAAAAGGAGGATTAATGTAATGGAAATGGGAGGCTGTTTGGATATTGTGATTCTCATGTGGTTTAGAAAATGCCTCTATCATATTAATACACACTAAGGTAGGAAATTCAGCTTGAAGGTCCACAAACTCAAGACTCACAAATGAGGGTGAAAACACATTATTTGAAATTATGGCCACAGGTGGCCTTGGCATGAAAGCAAATGTTGTTCCTCACAGCTTGGGAAAATCATTATCCGAATAAAAAATTGAGCATTCAAAATTTTTTAATTTTGACACAAAATTCATTATCCAAAGTCATGGTGAAAATATAAAAAATTTGAGATGCAAACATGTCTGTTAACTCCCCAAAATGGTTGGAAAAAATTTCAAAACTCTATGGTGAGTAAGCATGACTCTTGATTATTTTGTATATACTTTTTTTTGTTATTATTCTCTTTTTTTTCGTTTTTTTATATTTTTTTAGTTTTTAATGAAGACACACTCACAAAAAAGAGGAATAGAAAAATAATGGGTTTGAAAAAGAAAGTGGTAAAAAAATGAAAGACAGAGGAAGAAGAAGAAGGAGATAGAGGGATGAAGAGAGAGAGAGGGCGTTAAAGGGAAAGAGGTACCCCCTGGTTTAGATTTGGCGGGTCGCTATCTCCATCTAGTGGAGGGTCGACTACAGAAGTTGGGGATCCAATGGTAGTCGATGTTGATCCAGGATTGTGAATCCTATCATGGTGATTCTTTAAACGATGTCAATTAACCGTGAATTTCCTTTTGGAAGAGGGGTCTTGTACTTGCACTACACCAAATGGGTAAACATTAGTAATAACAAAAGGCCCTTCCCAACGAAAATTAAGATTACCTGGGTAAAGCCAAAATCTTGAATTGAAGAGCATTAAATTTTCACCTTCATGAAATACCTTTCTCAGGATGTGTTTATCATGGAGTTCCATGTATTTTTCTTTGTAGAGATTATAATTCTCATAAGAATCAAGTCGAAGCTCCTCCAGTTCAGCCAATTGAAAAAATCTTTCCTCACCAGATTTTTTCAAGATCAAAATTACAAGTTTTCACTACACAAAATGACTTATGTTGGATTTCAACTGGCAGATGACATACTTTACCAAAAACTAGCCTAAAAGGAGACATCCCAATGGGTGTTTTATATGCAGTTTGATAAGCCCAAAGTGCTTCACCAAGTCTTTCTGGCCAGTCTTTTCTGGTGGGTTTTACAATTCTCTCAAGCACTCTTTTCACTTGTCTATTATAAAGTTTAGCCATGACATTTGTTTGGGGGTGATATGCAGTTGATGTTTTATGTATAACCCCATTCTTTTTCAAATGAGATTCCATGGTTATATTATACAAATGGTTTCCTAAGTCACTGATCAAGGAACGAGGTGTGCCAAATCTATAGAAGATGTGTGTCTTTAGGAACTCACTAATAGTATGTGAATCATCCTTTCTAGTGGCTTTAGCCTCGCCCCACCTAGAAACATAATCAACCGCAAGAAGGATGTATGATAATCCATTGGAAGGGGGAAATAGTCCCATGAAATTGATTCCCCCAACATCGAAGATCTCACAAAAAATTAAAGGATTTTGGGGTATTTAATTTCTCTTTGAAATTGTGCCAAGCTTTTGGAAAGTGGGACATGATTGACAGAACTCATGTGAGTCCTTGAAGAGTGAAGGCCAGAAGAATCCCGAGTCTAGGACCTCTCGGGAGGTCCCTTGTGGTCCAAAGTGGCCACCTACGGGAAGTGAGTGACATAATTCTAATATGGAAGAATGTTCATTTTCATCAACACATCTCTTTATTATCATGTCAACCCCAATTTTCCAAATTTATTTTCTTCCCAAAAATAGTATTTTGAATCACTTTTCAACTTCATTTTTTGTTCTTTTAAAAAAATTTCAGAAAAAACACCAGAAACCAAGTAATTTACAATTGGAGCATACCATGGTATTTATGGAGTGAGATATGAAAGGTGCTCAGTGGGGAATTTAGGATCGATGATTTCAGAATGAGAAGAATTAGAAATTATACTCAAGTGATCAGACACATGGTTTTCTTTTCCTGGTCTATCATTGATTTCAAGGTCAAACTCTTGGAGCATTAGGATTCATATTATTAGCCTCAGTTTGGAATCAATTTTCTTGATTAATAACTTTATAGTAGAATGGTCGGTGAAGATAATGATTTTGGCACCTAAGAAATCGGATCAGAATTTATCTAAGGCAAAAACAACTGCAAAAAGTTCTTTTTTCAGTGGCAGTGTAGTGAGATTGAGTTTCATCTAATGTTTTTGAGGCATAATAGATGACATGAGGAATATTTTCTTTTCTTTGACCAAGAACAGCCCCAATGGCTCTATCAGAAGCATCACACATCAACTCAAAGGGTAAGGACCAATCTGGGGGTTGGATTATTGGGGCGGATGTTAGATCAGTTTTGAGTTAAACAAAGTCTCTCTTGCAAACCTTATCAAAATGTAAAGGGACATCATTTTGGAGCAACCGAGTGAGTGGGAGGGAGATTTTACTGAAGTTATGGATGAATCGCTGATAGAAACAGTCATGACTGAGAAATGAACGGATGTCTCGAACAGAAGTGGATTGAGGAAGTGATTGGATCACATCAATTTTGGAAGGATCGACTTCAATACAATCTTTTGAAACTATGTGCCCTAGAACAATCCCATTTGCAACCATGAAGTGACATTTTTCAAAATTTAACATAAGGTTACACTTGAAACACTTTTGAAGGACTTTAGAGAGTGAATTCAAACAAGATTCAAATAACTCACCATAAATTGTAAAGTCATCCATGAAGACTTCCATGCAGTGTTCAATGAATTCAGAAAAGATACTCATCATAAACCTCTGGAATGTTGCAGAAGCATTGCAAAGGCCAAAAGGCATTCTCCTATAAGCATATGTTCCAAAGGGGCATGTGAATATAGTCTTTTCTTGGTCCTGAGGTGCGATTGGGATTTGTAAATAGCCGGTGTATCCATCAAGAAAGCAATAGTGTGACTTTCCGGCTAATCTTTCTACCATTTTATCAAGGAATGGAAGAGGGTAGTGATCTTTTATTGTTTCAACATTCAATTTCCTATAGTAAATGCACACATGCCATTTGTTTTTCACTCGATTTGTGACTACCTCTCCATGTTCATTTGTGACAATAGTTATCCCACCCTTCTTAGGTACAACTTGAATTGGACTAACCCATTCACTATCAGAAATTGGGTAGATAATACCAGCTTGAAGAAGCTTGGTGATCTCTTCCCTAACTACTTCAAGTATGATTGAATTGAGTCTTCTTTGTGGTTGTATAATTGGTTTGGATGATTCCTCAATATGGATGTGATGCATGAAAATGGCAGGTTTGATTCTGAGTATGTCATCTAGGGTCCACCTTAAGGACTTTTTGTTTTTCTCCAACACTTGAATAAGTTTGGACTCCTTGGTTTTGGTAAGTGAAGAAGAGATAATGACATGATAAGAGTGATCTTGGAAAAGGAATGCATATTTCAGGTGTTCTGTAAGAGGTTTCAGATCAGTATCATCTTTTATTTGTGGGTTAGGAAACTCAAGAATGGAGGAAGGGACTTTAGTTGCTTCAACTTCATTCTCCTTAATACTTTCCAAGTTGGAGCAGTAGAGATCAGAGTTGATGTGGGATTCAAGAGATTTTTCAAGTTCCTCTAGATTGATGGAGTCTATGAATGAGTGGTCCACATCAACTTCACCATTTATGACTTGGTTAATCATGGTGAAAATTTCACAAGACCCTTTGTCATTAGAACATGAAGAACATGGTGGATTGGGGTTCGATTGACACTCAGAAGTGTCCTCAGAACCATGGATTGAGAATGCAGAGTGATCCTCATATGGGTATCGCATGGATTGTAAAATGTTGAACTTGACCAGTTGGTCACTGAATTTCATGAATAAGATGCCTGAATGAACATCAATCTTGGTTATCGCAGTCATGAGGAATGGTCTTCCTAGAATTAGGGGAGATCAAGAAGAGTTCGTCTCACCTTCCATGTTAAGGACATAGAAATCAGCAAGGAAGATAAGATCATTGAATCAGACAAGGAAATCCTCAATTATTCTCTCAAGACTGGCTGTGCTTCGACTTGATAATTGAATAACAACACCCGTTGGATGTAAGGGACCTAGACCAAGGTTGAAGAATATGGATTTGGGCATGACATTAATTGAGACTCCTAGGTCTATGAGTGCATCATCAAAGTTGGAACTTCCAATTTGGCATGGAACTGTAAAGGTCCCTGGATATTTTCACTTTATGGGAATAGACTACTGGGTGGAAACATTTTCAAAGTTCCTAAGTTTCCTCTTGTGGGTGCACAATTCCTTAACAAAACTTGGCATACTTAGGAATTTGTTTGATGAAATCTAAGAGAGGAATGTTGACTTCAACATGTCTAAACATGTCAAGTATTTCAGGATCAGGTTCAAAGGAAATCTTTTTCTTAGAAATAGCTTGTTGAAAAGGAATTGGATTCTTAAGTGTAATAGAAGGTGGTGATGGAATGGATTCAGATTCATTTTTAATTTTCTTTTTCTTTCCCTTTTCTAGGTCAACATTCAAATGAGGGTTGGAAGACATATCTTGAGGCATAGAAATTTTCTTTCCCGATCTAAGTGCAATTTCACTTACATTACCCTTGGGGTTGGGTAATGGTTGAGCTGGAAGTTGGGAATAATTAGATGGTTGTTGCTGACTAAGGTGGGATGCTAGTTGACCAATTTGGGTTTCAATGTTCTTGAGGCTTGAATGGGTGAAGGAGGAAAGATCTTACACTGCACTTTCCCATGGTTTCTTGGAAGAAGAGGCTTGTCCCGAATTGAAATTACCTTGATTTTCGTTCTTGGGAAAGCGATTGCATTGGTTTTGGAATTGGGAAGGCTCACTAGGATAATGGAATCCAGGAGGCAGATTGTTCCTTTGAGTTTGAGGAATAAAAGGATAAGGTTTTTGGAAGTTACCAACGCCTTGACCATATTGAAACTGGTTTGGGCTTTGAGGAGGGAATTTAGGAGGATGATATATGGGATTACCAAAACTATGGCCTTGGTTATAGGAAGAAGAGAAGGGCTTAGAGTGAGGTTGGTTGAAGTTTCTAACAAACTGACCTCATAGTTGAGGATTGGTGTTCCATTAAGCAAATGCTGCATTGATCTCCATTGGTCCAGGTGAATCAGATTGTTCCTCTTGATGTTGTGGAAATGTGTTAGTTGGATGAGATGGAGAGTTGCAGATTCCATAGTTTTTGACAGGTATAAGAAATAGTGATTGCGGAGAAGATGAGGTGGGGGATTTGGTAGCCACAACTAGTTGTCGCACATGACCTGTAAGTTCACTCATCCACTCGGTTATCTTGTTCGTATCAATTTATTGATTATCTTGGGCTTGTTTTACTTGAGCATGTGCTTGAGTATGGAATTGTTGTGTGTTTTTATCCATGTTACTTAGAAGATATCTTACTACTACAGGAGTTTTATCAACAAGAGCACCACCACTTGTAGCATCAATGAGAGTTCTCTCCATAGCCAATAACCCCTCATAGAAGTATTGGATCAAGAGTTGGTCAGGGATTTGATGGTGTGGATAGGTTTCCACATGATTTTTAAACCTCTCCCAGTACTCATGGAGTGATTCACTTGGTAATTGATGTACACCACTTATTTCCTTTCAGATAGAAGTAGTACGAGAAGCAGGAAAGAATTTCTCTAAGAAAAGACACTTCATGTCATTCCATGTGGTTATGGAACTAGGAGGGAGGTAGTAAAGCCATGAATTAGCAGTGTCAGCTAGGGAGAAAGGTAATTCTCAAAGTTTGATTTGTTTTTCAAAAACCCCTTGAGGCTTCATGGTAGAGCACACTACTTGAAACTATTTAAGGTGGAGATGTGGATCCTCACCAGCTAGCCCGTGGAAATGAGGGAGAAGATGAATCAAACCCGATTTGAGTTCAAAGTTAGCCTCTATGTTTGGATATTGAATACCAAGGGGTTGGTAATTCATATCAGGGGCAGCGAGTTCTTTAAGTTTTTGTTCCCTTTGATTAGCCATATCTAATTCAACTGGTCTGACAAGGACTGGTTCTTGAATGAGTTGATTATCTCTTAAGTTCCTCCTAAGTTGGTGAAGAGTTCACTCAATTTTAGAGTCAAACAAATCTGAGGGATTGTTTGGAAGGCTACAGGGCATTCAGAGAGATTCTGGAAGAAAGAGGAAGATGAGTTTTTCTTTGTATTGTTTTTTCAGTTTATGATTTTTATGAGAAGACAGGTTTTTATTTGTGTTTTTTTCAAATTTTTTTCAAATTTATTTATTTTGTTTTTTTACAGTAACCAGAAACTAATGACTACTTAAAGAAAAATCCCCAACAATGATTACATTTGAAACTCATTTCCGATTGTCACCTATCGACCGATCAAAGTTCTGGTGCTCTGCTAATGTGTATAGCAGCACTCGGGTCGAATCCTCGGCGATGATACTTTGTAATAGTTGTTTGTTTTTAGTTGATTGTATTTTGATTAGGCGGGGTTTATTTGCAGAACATAATTGAAATGATTGATTGACTATAATTGATTTAATAATTTGATAAATATTGGGGTGAGTTAATTATTAGGTAGTTAAGCTTGTGATATCCTTGAGCTTTGATTTATATTGCATTGAATTAACACCCATGTCACAAGTTGACGTTGATTGGAATTCCTAAGGGTTAAGGCTTTAATCCAAGCCTTAACTTAACTATGATTCTAATCTCAATCAGTAATTGATTTTGGTAGTGTATTTATGGTTCCAATAATCCATGGAATCCATATGTTAAACAAAACGAGTCATTAATCCATGACATGTTAAGTCCAACATACACAATGTTAATTTAAAGAACATTCATCGAGAAAAAGATCTCAATCACTTAACATAACTAAATTATAACTCACCCCAATTAAAGAGTTACTCAGCCATTAAAATGATTACTAATCTGGTTATAATTATTATGATGATAAATTAAGAAGATAATATAAATAAAGGTATAAGAAAAGATTTGTGTGCCGAACACACACACACGAACGATGATGAGAATTAAAAACGAACTTTAGATTTAATTAGAAAGAAAAAGAAGGGAAGAGGATTAAACTATATTTAAACTATTTTAAGAACATTAATATTAGACTGCAGAAGGTGGATGAAAATAAGATATATTGAAGAAGAAACTTTCATTAAAACAGAATTACAAAGGAAAGGACATAAAAAATTACTACAATGAAGAACATAAAAGTAAATGAAAAAAAAGAGAGGAGGAAAGGTCTCTCAAGTGAAAACATGAGTATGGAAGATCCTCATAATCCTTTTTCAAGGCTTTTGTAGTGCCAATATGATCTATTCTCTTTTGAAATGCCAACCCCTCTCAAGGAGACAAGGAGCGAGTATTTATAGCCCAAGGAGTGGACTGTTTGCATTCCCAATCTGTCCCACCACTTTCATCACCAAGTTTGCTGTTCAGATAGATGAATATCAAGAAATATCCTTCTTCATAGTTATAGATAATAAATTTGGCCGACTAATCTTATATTTTGAGGAATTTGGACCTATGTAGCCAAAGTTATGGCCGGAGGATTAAACAATTTTAATCTGTCCATTTCAATCCAGTATTTTTGAAGTCCAAAATGTGAAAGGGGTTTTGAATAGTAAGATGCCCTCAAAACCAAATGCTTTCTTCAACAAAGTCGTCCCAATATATATCCTCTTTCACAATGCAAATTCCCATCTTGATTTGATGCTTACATTATGAGATATTTCATGCATACTATACTGATTTTATTTCTCATCCAGAATGGTGGGCTGGACTTCAAGGCATAAGTTGGGCCCCTTTTTCTTGGAGTTGGGCCCGGAAATTTTTTTCCGTGATTCTTTTGGAAAATCTAGAACATATGGTAGAGTTTCATAAAATTTGGGCTTCGCGATTTAGACCAGTAACTCAATCATCATGGCTAGTCTAGATTCTTCACAAATTCTTTGGGTCATCTTGTGTGGTAAATGTGATCCTTCCAATGGAAGAATTGGCCCATGATCCCTTCTAATGAAATGTTGTATATTGAATTAGAAATTTTAAAAAAGAAAAACCACACAATTTGGATCATTATAATGATATTTATAAATAAAATAGTAAACTGACTCAATTGGACTACTTCTAAAAATGCTCAAAAATTATACTTAGTATTAAAACATTAATATTTCACACAAATTATGCACATTTCATATAAACTAAGTAAAGGTATTATATAATAAGTCATGAAAGTATTAATAACTTCAGCTACATGGATGATCTGGTGGTCAAATCACTCCAACACCAGGACCATCTCAAAGATCTTGATAAAGTGTTTGGCTCCCACCATTGTCGCCACCTGAAGATTAACCCCTTCAAGCGTTCCTTCAGGGTCACCACCAGAAGGTTTCTCAGCTTATTTTTAAGATATAGTGGCATCGAGATCAATTGGATAATTTCAAGGCCATAATTCAGATTTCTACTCTAAGAAACATTTGGGGGCTTTGAGGTTTTCAAGGCCACTTATCCTATATATGCCAATTCATCGCAAATTTGGCTGGAAAGTGTAAGCTCATTTCCAGACTCATGAAGAAACATTCTGATTATCAGTGGGATGAGGAGTGTCAGATTGATTTTAAGGAAATCAAAAAGTACCTATTAAATCCTTCTGTCCTAATGCCACATATTTCTGGAAAGCTACTGGTCTTTTATGTGACTACTATAGAGTGATCTCTCGACATCCTTCTCACCTAGAAGAACAATGAGGGAATATAGAACAATTTATACCATCTCAGCTGAATGCTCCTTGATATAGATACTAGATATTACTCTATTGATAAGAGATTCCTTTCTCTAGTATTCGCAATGAAAAAATTGCGACATTACATACATCACTATGAGATACAACTAGTGTCCTGTGTGGATCTGCTGAAGTACATTTTGAACCACCCCTGGTTGACAGGACATCTAGATCAGTGGAAAGTGATCCTCTAAAATTTTGACATCATGTTTGTCCCCTAGAAATCCATCAAGGGACAGACATTTGTAGACTTTCTTGCCACCCATCCATATACCAACGACCAGTCTCTCGATCTTGATTTTCTGGATGAGGCAATCCTCTTGGTAGATCAAGACGTTCCATGTTGGAAAATTAATTTTGATGGAACTTCCCAAATCCCTACTAGAAAAAGAATAAATGATCCTAGACTCAACAGATTTGGCCTATGTAACATCTTCATCACGCCGGTGCAAGCTGTTCTACTATATTCATTCCTGTTGTCATAAGGCTATATCAACCACAAGGCAGACTAATAGGCTTTAATTACTGGTTTTTATATGGATCTAGAGATTGACATTCCCCATTTTCATATGTAAGGGGACTCCAAACTAGTCTTGAAGAATATCAACGATGACTATGTCGTTAGAAAGCCAAAGCTTGTACCACTTTCAGAATGTACCAGCAACCTGATGGCCCAATTCCCATCTCATATATAAGTTACTCATGTCTCTCGTTCATAGAACGATAGAGTAAATGTCTTGGAAAACTAGGACACATCTCTTTAAAATACTGATCCGGATTATTTGACTATCCATGTGGTGCATCAGAGATTTATCACTCCCATTAACTCTAGACGATGATGATATCCCACAAGTAAGCCACATTACTGATGGTGCCTCCATGTCAGGAGCCCCAGGTCCCCATACCATAGTGTAGGACGTTATTCCTGACTAGAGGACCCCCTTTATTGAGTATCTATAGCACAATAATCTTCTAGTAGACAGAGATGAGAGGGAGTGAATCCGACTGCACGCATTGTAGTTCTCCCTCCAGAGGGATCCCAGTCTTGAGCTAATCCTCTACAGACACATGTTTGATGGGATTCTCCTCCATTTCATTCAGGGAGGTGAGATTTAACAGGTCATGTAGGAGGTTCATACCAGTTCCAGTAGAGCTCATCAAATAGGGACACAACTCTCTCACCAGATCCATATATTCAGGTATTTTTGGCCCGCTATGATTTGTGACTGTATCAAGTTATCCAAGAGGTTACATTCATTCCAAATCCATGCTAATTTTGTGCATCAGCTGCTAGAGACCCTCCAAAATACCATCTGTTACTATCCCTTCATGGTCTAGGGACTCGATGTCAGGGGACCATAGCCTCCAGTGACTGCTCGTTAGTGTATGTTCATCCTGGATGCTACATATTTCATTGACAAGTGGGAAAAAGAAGTTCTGTTTAAGGAAATCAAGGACTGTTCTATCATTGAGTTTATGAGCTCCAATATCCTTTATCAATTAGAAGTCCCTCACGCCATCCTCACTGATAACATCACTAACTTCTGGGTAGCCTAATTGAAGAAGTTGTATGCTATGTACAACATCCATTCTAATAAAACCTCCCAAAATCATGTGCTAGAAAATGGGAAGATTGATGAATTCAATAATACCCTCTCTAACATTCTGCAGAAGATGGTTGGTCAGAAAAAGAAGAGTTGGATGGACAAACTCCCCAATGCTCTCTCAGCTTATCGGATGATGACTCTTAATTCCAATCAGGTGACCCTATATTCCCTGATGTACAGAATAGAAGCAGTCCTTCCCATCATGATTTGGTTTCCATCAGTATGCACATATTTCAATGATCAAAAGACACCAAATAAGGTCTCCAAAATCCTTCTAGATTAACTTTATGTGCTTTATGAGAATAGGATTTGTGACCTACACAATTTGGAGAGGCATCAGAACAAGATAGCCAGAGCTTTCAACAAGTAAGTTCACCTCCACTCTTTCTTACATGGTGACATGGTGTTGGCCTTGATAATTACAATGATACCTAGTAAGAAACAACCCAAATTAGAGCCCAAATGGGAAATGACCTTATATAATTCAAAAGGTTCACCGAAATGGCGCGTACTCCCTTGTTATCATGGATGGTGAGTGTATAACTCCTCCCAACAATGCCAAATTCCTCAAGAAGTACTTTTCCTGAGTATTCCATAGTCCCACTTGACTTTAAATTGTTTTTCCTTCATCGCAAGATGTTAAACTGCATGATCTGTCCAGAATGAAGGATGTAAAACTACCCATAACTCATCCCACATGATGTTAAACATCTTTATCGTCCTGCATGATGTTACTGTGAGCAGTAGATATACCGTTATGGTCTGGACACTATGAACATAAACTAAGATTTACCACATACTCACCGTATGATGTTAAACTACATGGAATCCTCAATAACTACATATTTCTTGATTTCTACCCTGCATGATATGTAGAAATGCCCAAAAATTTCATCTATGGGCCCAATCCCAAACTTTAAGATCTCCCCTTGTGTCTAGCCCATTGGACCATATGCACTCAAAGAATATGGTGTGGTGCAGGCCTTGTTTGACTTCATTCACATTAGGTTTATCATGAATACACCATGTATCCCCCTACTTGGAGATATCCACCTCTATCATCCTTATATCATGACGTTAAACAACACAAGAATTCACGCTCAACACGATCAACATCCATCCTACATCATTTTCACCACCCCTATATGTCCCAAATATTGGGTTTAGTGATACATTTTTTCTTGTGATCCCTTCAAATATCAGTGTGCCTCAAGTAGGAATGTTAGTATGGTTGGGATTGACCCCACCCGATCTCATTCCCTCTTTTTGGTACCCTTATATGCTAGGCAGAACCTGATCCCATTCCTTGTTTCCCACACTGAGCATTCATCATATGGGATTAGAAGATTTGGAAAGGTAATACCCACATAAAGCATCATGTAATCATGGTCGGATCCCTATGAACATAAAAAAGGATCACCACCGTCATCACTGCATGATGTTAAACCACGTGATCCGTCTGGGCTGAAGGATGTAAAACTACTCAGCACTCATCCTGTATGACGATAAGTTGGAAACATGATGAGACCTTTCATCCATAGCCCAGCCTCAGGTCCCTTAACCTTTCCAGCCTCATGGACCAAGTTCTCACTTAGTATTTTGAGGAGTGGTATAGACTCTATGTCCTTGTTCATGTCAGGCTATTTTTTTCAATCCACACACATCCCCTTGAGACACCACTCCTTCATCCATCGTCCTTGCCGCAAGAAATTAAAAATCATGGGTACCATCATGCTTTACATGTCCCATCATTTGGTTTTCGTTCATCTTTCACATCCTAAAGGACCCCCAAATGTCATGGATTCTAGGCGTCATGGCTCTCCTACCATCTCGGGCCAACATCCCTGAGGATTTTGAATGAAAATTTGACACATGTACCGTGTTGTGAATATGGTCAGTGGTTGGTGATCAATTGATTGTTCCTTTTCCTAGTCCACATGAGAGTGATACTATGTTGCGAATATGGTCAGTAGTTATCCTCAATACTTATTGAAATTATGTGGTCCCCCAAATGATAGTCATGGTGTTTTAACATTGCCGCCCATCTACCCTGCACACATGACATTAAACTGGGCATCTATGGTGTGAGATCTGTAATCATAAACTAATATCTATCAAGTCCTAGTCACAAGACATTAAACTACATGACATCGTAAGAATTGTTTATGGATTTATTCACATCCTCATGGGATATGTAGGAATGCCCAAACAATTTTTCTTCGTGTACTATCATGTTTCTTAGAAACCATCTCTTCCTTATGGCCCCTTGGCCTAAGTTTCATGGGAGGGGATATGTAGTGTGGTATAGGATTATATCCTCATTCATGTAGGGTTTTTAACAACCATGCCACATACCTCTCTCTTGAGATCTCTTCAACCCCTTTCCGCCACTTATCTTCTCAAGTCATCTAGTCTCAAATTGGGCCCCTCGACCGTCTTTGGAAATTCACCAACGTACCCAGGAGCACACTGGTTTGAGACCTTGATTGTTGGATTATACATGGACATGTATTAAAAAATTTCCATGCTTCATGTTTCCCTTTATTTGGGATTTAATCATCATTCACATTCGAAAGGACCCCCGAATGGCATGTATTCTAGGCTTTAGTGTTCTCCTACCATCTTGGTCCAATGTTCCCAAGGATTTTGAACGACAATTTGACAAAATTCCCACATTTTGAATATGGATAGTGGCCAATGCTCATTTGTTTGTTCCCCTTTCAGGTCACACGATATAAATGATTTGTTTCAAACATGGTCAACAGTAATCCTCCATCATTACACCACCCCCATTAAGAACTAAATATTAGTTTCCTGATTCATATCCTTTTCCATTTCATCATGTCTAAGTTGAATTTCGCTAGTCTTTGGGCTATACATTAATTTATGTTTGCATGTTAAGAGGGAAAATCCACGGTGTGGTGTCATTTGAGGCTCTGTTCCATTTCCCCTTTCTCTGTATTCCTCGTTTTGTGAGGATCTCATAAACCCTTGTTACCCTCTATGAGCACAGCTCACATGGGCTTAGGGATTAGGTCGTGGTTTATGCCATCTTGGAAGAGTATCACTTTTTTTGGTCCGAGCTCTATGAACTTAAAGTATGATCTCCCCACATCCTTGTCCTATGAAGTTAAAACTGTACAATACTTTTAGAACTATGTACGTCTTGATTCCATTATTTATGGGATACATAGAAATAACCATACATTTCATCTTCAGGTCCATATCAGGCTCCACTAATTGTATCTTCTATTCGGTATTTTGTCCCCATTCACACCATGTTTTTGATAGCCGTACCGCGTGCTCCCACTTTAGGAGTGAGTCTATCCTTCCCCAATCCTTATCACATTACGTTTAACTGCATGACCTCTTCAAGAATTGTTTATGGCATTATTACCATCCTCATGGTATATGTAGAAATTCCAGGGAATTTTTACTTTGGATCTATCCCCATATCCTCTGATCTTTTATAGATCGTTGGATTGAATCCCCCCTCTGGGTTTGCGTGTTGTTTGATATGGATTGATGTCATCATTTGTGTCAGATATGCTTTATCTCTATTTGCACATTAGAACCTCGTTCTTCTATGGGCATCTAATCCATGGGACATTCAACTATACTCTCTAGTCCCACATGACTTTAAAATGTTACATATTTTATACATGACGTTAAAATACATGGGATCATCCTATCATATGACCATAAACTATGACACTATCATACTGGCCGCATGATGAAAAATAACACTGCGTTGTGATGTCCTCTCCCGAGGGGACATCATGTTTGGTATCAGTCATCCACCATGCTACTTTTCAAGGCCTATATGGCTTGATTCCTATATTGATGCATGGATTCTCTGTCCCAGTTTTGTTTCTTCACAACAAAACCATTCACTCTATATAAAAAACAAGATCAATCACATTCAACTTCTTTTGGTGCATGGGACAGACCTGAACGACAGTATTTCCCCTAGAATTGGTACCCTATCATGCCATATCTGAGAACTATATGTGGAATGATTCCCATCCTTGTTGGATACTTAGGAACGCCCATACATTTTTCCTTTGCGTTCATCCCCATGTATCTCAAATCCTACCCTATGTCTATCCCCTTGGACTAAACTCTGTGGGAGGCATGTGGTGTGGTGTAGACTCCTTTTGTGTTGGTTAACATCAGGTTTTGAAACAACCAAAAAATTTGTATCACTTTTTTCTTCCCATCCTAGTCTGGGTTATATGAACATAAACTAAGATCTTGCGAGAACTACGTGTTTCCTGATTCCCATCTTCAGGGGATACGTAGGAACACCCAGACGTTAAGTCTTTGGGTCCAGCCCTAGAAACTTTGAATCCTGCATTCGTCCACATGCATGATGTTAAACTGTACACCCTAGCCCATGCATCATGACTTTAAAATGTGTGTGGGTTTTCATCTGGAATGTTTCATAATAATGGAAGGACTCTCTGGTTCTCATCCATGTATGATTTTTATACTTTTCCACCCTACACACATTCCATTAAACCATGTCCCCTATCAATGGTCCACTCTATGACCATAAAATTGGAGTTTGAATCCCCAGGACCCTTGTCCTTGGAAAGGGATTCGACTCCATCTATATGACTGTCTCATTGGAGTACTCAATTTAACCTTGGAAAAGAGCTCAAAGTGTTGTATTCCACATTCAACCTCCCTCGTTTCATGTCAACGCTTCATGAGACATTTATTTGGATCTCCATCCTCTTACATGTCTAAAGGGACCACCTTTATGGCCTAGTATCATGCCAAATTATCTCACCTCACGTCCTAGGACAACACCCTGGGAGACCTTAAATGACAGTTTCTGACAGGTCCTATGTTTTGAACATGGTTAGTGGTCAACCCTCATTTATCTGTTTCCATGCCAGGATAATGCAATACAAATGATGTTTTTAAAACATGGTCACCAGTTATCCTATATCATTACACCACCATCATTGTAATCCAGGTCTCAGGAACCATGATTCACATCATTCCACTCCCTTATGTTTGGGTTGAATTCCAACACTCTCGGTTTTACCCTTCTGCATATCTATGTGCGTAAAGTAGGAGGGTCAGTAATATTGGGACATCATTAACCTAGTGTTCCATTTCTTCTAATGTGTGCCTCCTTGTACTAGGAAAATACAATTACTACTCCGTGTTTCCATCCTCGAGCATGACTCGCATGGGAATAGTGGTTTTGGTAGGATGTGTACTAGTGTAGCCGAACTACACATTCCCTTCATCCTACATGACATTAAACTGCCATCTGAAAACTGCATGTGTCTTGATTCCCATCCTAATGGGTACGTAGGAATTCCCGAACACTTTGTCTTGGGCCCATCCCAAAATTTCTCCATCTTCGATCTCTCGAGCTGTGATTTCCTCCAAGATTATATGGTGTGGTATGGACTGCTTTGGTCCTCATTCACATCGGGTCTATAACGACCGCACTGCTTACTCTCCCTTTGGGATCTCCGCTTTCACTCTCCATCCTACAATACAACCTTAAACTACATAGGTCCTCCAGAACTACGTATGGATCGATTCCCATCTTAACGGGATATAGATTAATTTCCAATCACTTTACCTCAAGTCTAGCCACAAATTATTCCACCTCTGGTATATGGTTTAAAGAATATCACTTGGAACACATGGTGTGGTGTGAAATTCTTGGTCCTCATTCACATCGGGATATGTACCGTACCACACATTTCCTTTCTAGGTAATCACATACAAAATATATGAATTTAAACTATGATTCTACCTTGGATACATTCAGGATGCCCCCATTATAATTATGGGATGCTTTAACTTCCCCATCGAGAGGTTTTACCTCACCATTGTGGGTCTCTCACCACACAGCTCTTTTAAAACTACATCCGGCTCGATTCCCATCCTCATGGGATTTGTAGGAACACCTAGGTAATTCACCTTAGGTCTATCCCACGAATCATCCTTTTGATCCCCTTGGCCTAAGATCTCTATTGGAGGCACGTGATATGGGGGAACACTTCCTTCTTTCCTCATTCATGTCAGGTATATAGTTACCGCATAATATACCCCTTTATAGATATATCCCCCTTTCATATTTACCACATGAAGTTAAATTCCATAGGTCTAGAAGAACTACGTTTGGCTTGATTCCTTCCCTAACAAGATATGTAGTGACATCTGGATGTCTAGTTCCTAGATCCATCCATGTACTTTAAACCCTCTATAAAGTCATCATGGACTTGTCCCCACTTTTGGGGCCATTAATTACCTCCATCCTCACCGTATTACATTAATCGACATGTATATCGTCCTCATTGGATTGACATAAAACTGTGGGCCACTCTAGGATATCTCTTGAGAGATCCTTTCAAGAAATGCGTATGATCACTGATCAGAGTGATGCACTCCCCTAATTTTTTCTCATCATGGTGGCATAATTTCAAGAGTGTTGGACTCCATTTGAAAACTCCATAACTCCACCCTCCTCACATTGTCTCCCATCTAGCACCCACGGACCAGTCTCTCAATCATGATTTTCTGGATGAGGCAATCCTCTCGGTAGATCAATCCATTCCGTTTTGGAAAATGAATTTTTATGGAGCTTCCCAAATCCCTACTAGAATAAGACTCAATGATCCCCAAATCAATAGAGTGGGCCTGGGTATCGTCTTCATCACGTCGGATCAAGCTGTTCTACCATATTAATTGCCATTGTAAGAAGGGTGTACCAACAACGAGGTAGATTACTGGGATCTCATTATTGGTCTTGAGCTGGACCATGATATTGAAGTTCCCCACATTCATTTGAAAGGGGACTCCAAACTAGTCATGAAGAAGATCAAAGGTGACTATGTCATCAAGAATCCAGATCTTGTACCATCGTTAGAATGTACCCACAACCTAATATCCTAGTTCCCATCTCGGATAGAATTTACACATATCCCTCATTCATAGAATGGCTGAGCCAATACCTTAGCCAGCTTGACCGGATCTCTTGTAGAGTCTAACCTGGATGATTTGATTATCCATGTGGCACATCAGAGATTCATTGCTCTCTTTACTCCATACGATGATGATAGCCCACAATTAAGCCACCTTACTTCTAGTGCCTCCATGTAAGGACCCCAAGTCCCTATACCACAGTGTTAGAATTGATTCTTTACTAGAGGACCCCCTTTATTGAGTATCTCCAGCACGAAAATCTCCCAGTAGATCGAGCTGAGTAGGAGAAAATCCAACAATACTTATTGTAGTTCACCCTCCAAAGTGGTCCCAGTCTTGAGACAATCCTCTAAAAACATGGGTTTTATGGGATTATCCTCCATTTCATTCAGGCATGTGAGATTTCATAGGTCATGTTGGAGGTTCATGCTGGTTCTTTCAGGGATCATCAGATATGGCCAAAACTCTCTCACCAGATCTGGAAATTCGGGTATTTTTGTCATTCCATGACCCATGACTCTATCATGTTTTTCAAGAGGTTCCATGCATGAAAAATCCATGATAAATTTTTTGCATTGACCAGTAGAGCCTGTCCACACTACCGTGTACTCTTGGCCCTTCGTGGTGTGGGGACTCGATATCATGGGACCATATCAACTGGTGACTGCTCGCCAGTGTAGGTTCATACTGACCGCTATAGATTTCCTTTCCAAGTGGGAAAATACAGTTCCACTCAAGGAAGTCAAGTCCCATTATATCATTTATTTTGTGAGATCCAAAATAATTTATCAATTATGAGTCCCTCACACCATCCTCACCGATAACGACACCAACTTCTGGGCCTATGAACTGAAGAATTTGTATGCCATGTACAACATCCATTCATGACATACTTCCCACTATCATGTGCAAGAAAACGGTAAGATTGAGGAATTCAACCAAACACTCTCAAAAAATCTGCAGAAGATGGTTGGTCAGAACAAGAAGAGTTGTTTGGAGAAAATAATCAATGCTTCTTGGGCCTATCATACGATGACTCATAATTCCATTCAAGTGACCCCATATTCCCTAGTGTACGAAATAGAGGAAGTCCTGCCCATCTTTATTTAGTTTCCTTCAATACGCAAAGCTATTTATGATCAGAAAACACCAAATAAGGTAGCCAAAATTCATCTTGATGAACTGAAAACACTTGATGAGAACAGGGTTTGTGCCCTACACAATCTAGAGTGGCATCAGAACAATATATCTAGAGCTTCCAACAAGAATTTTTGTCTCCACTATTTCATACATGGTGAAATTGTGTTAGACCCGAGATTTCTAGTGATAACTGGTTAGAAACAATCCAAACTGAAGCCCAAAGGGAAGAACCTTACATCATTCACATGGTTTACCCCAGTGGCGTGTACTCCCTAGTTACCATGGATGGTGAGCGTATAACTCCTCACACCAATTTCAAATTCCTCAAGAAGTACTTTTCCTGAGTAAACAACAGTCCCAAATGACTTTAAAATATTCTTCTTTCACCACACGATGTTAAATGGTGTGATCCGTCCAGGCCGAAGGATGTAAAACTACTTAGTACCTATCCCACATGATGTTATAATTCTTTATTTTCCTGCATGATGTTAAACTCTAAGTGGTAGATATACCATTATAGTTCAAACTCTATGACCCTAAACTAGGATTTCCCACGTCCCCACTGCACGACGTTAAACTACATGGGGTCCTCAGGAACTATGTATTTCTTGATTCCTACCCCAAGTGGATACGTAAGAATGCCCATATATTTCATCTATGGGCCCAGACCAAAACTTCAAGATCCCCCCTTGGGTCTGGCCCCTTGGCCTGGATGCTCTCAAAGCATATGGCGTGGTGGAGGCCTTATTTTCCTTTATTCACATCGGGTTTATCATGACTACACCATGTATCACCCTCCTTAGATACATCCACCTCTATCAACCTTATCGCATGATGTTAAACTACACAATCATATTCATGCTTCATGTGTCCCCTTTATTTGGGTGTCTATAAACATTCAAATCTGAAAGGAACCCCGCACGGTATAGATGCTCAGCCTTATAAGTCGCCTACTGGTTCAGGACAACATCCTGGAGGGTCTTGACTGACACCTTGACACAAGTCCCACATTTTGACTATATTCAGCGGCCGATGCTCATTTATTGTTACCATTTCAGGTCATACAATATGGATGCAGTGTTTTGAACACAATAAACAACCATTCTATATTATTTTCACCAACCCTATATGTCCCAAATATTGGGTGAAGTGATTCATTTTGTCCTATTATCCCTTCAAATATCAATGTTCCATGAGCAGGAATATTGGTCTGGTTAGGATCGACCCCGCCCAATCTCTTTCCCTCATGGTCGTACCCTTATATGCTGGGGAGAACCTAATCCCATTACATGTTTCCCACATTGAGCATTTCTCATGTTGGGTTAGAAGATTTTTTAAGGTAATACTCAAATTAAGGGTCTCATAATCACGATCAGATCCCTATGAACTAAAACTAAGATTACCACCATCTTCACATCACGATGTTAAACTGCCTGATCCATCCGGGCGAAAGGGTGTAAAATTACTCAGTACTCCTCCCGCATGATGATAAACTGAAAAGTGGCTAGGACCTTTCATCCATGGCCCATCCTCAAGTACATTGACCTTTTAGGCCTCATGGACCAAGTTCTCACTTAGGATTGTGAGGTGTGGTATAGAATCTACGTACTTGTTCACGTCGGGATATTTTTTTCACACCACACACATCCCCTTGAGACACCCCTCATCCATCCCTCATCCTTGTTGCAAGATGTTAAACTACATGGGTACCGTCACACATTATCTATCCCATCATTTGGGTTTCCATCATCTTTCACATCCAAAAGGACCCCCGAACGACATGGATTTTAGGCCTCAGGGATCGCCTACCATCTCAAGCCAACGTCCCTGAGGATATTGAATGACAATTTGACACAAGTCCCGCATTGATAATATGGTCAGTGGTCTATGCTCAATTGTTTTTTCCTTATCCCAGGCCACACGAGATGGATACTATGTTGCAAACATGGTCAGCAGTTTTCCTCAATCCTTATTGAAGTTTTGTGGTCCCCCAAATGACATGCATAGTGATTCACCCTTTCCACCCAACTTTCCTTCACCCATGATATTAAACTAGGCATCTACAGTCCGAGATCTATGACCATAAACTAAGATTTATCACACCCGAGTCGTATAAAATTAAACTGCATGACATCTCAAGAACTATGTACGGCTTGATTCCCATCCTCATGGTATACATAGGAATGCCCGAACATTTTTTTTCGTGTCCATCCCTATTTCTTAGAAACCATCTATTCTTTCTGGCCCCTTAGCCTAGGTTTGCTGGGAGGGGGTATGTGGTGTGGTATGGGCTTATGTCCTCATTTACATCGGGTTTATAACGGCCATGCCACATACCTCTCTCTTGAGAGATCTTCACCCCCCTTTCTTCCACTCATCTTCTCGAGTCGTATTCACTCAAATTGGGCCCCTAGACCCTCTTTGGAAATTCTCCAATACGACTAAGAGCACTCTGGTTTAAGAAATAGAGTAATGGATTCTACATGGACATATTTTCATCCATTTACATGCTTCATGTTTCCTTTTATTTGGGATTTAATCACCATTAAAATTCGAAAGGACCCCCAATCAACAAGGATTCTAGGACTCAGTGCTCTCCAACCATCTGGGGACAATGTCTCCAAGGATTTTGAATGACAAGTTGACATAAGTCCTGTATTGTGAATATGGTCAGTGGTCTATTATCATTTATTTGTTCCCATTTTAGGTCACACGATATGGATTCTATTTTTCGAACAAGGTCAATAGTAATAAACCATCATTACACCACCCCCATTATGGACTAAATATAGGCCACGTGATTCACATACATTTCCACTCCATCACGTCCAAGTGGATTTTTATACTCTTGGTGCTGTCCCTTAGTGCGGGTTTGCAGGTTAAGAAAAAAAATCCATAGTGTGGTGTCATTTTAGGCTCTATGCCATTTCCCCTTTCTATGAATTCCATGTTTTGCGAAGATCTACTCCACCCTTGTATCCCAAATTGAGCATGGATCATGTGGTATTAGGGATTAGGTCAAGGTTTACACCCTCTTGGAAGATTCTCACTTCTTTTGGTCTGATCATTATGAACTTAACCAAGGATCTCCCCATGTCCTTGTTGTATAATCTTAAAACTACACAAAACATTTAGAATTACTTACAGCTTGATTCTCATATTTATGGGATATGTAGGAACACCTGATCATTTCATCTTTAGGTCTAGCTCCGGATCCACTAATTATCTTTTTGTTTAGAATTTTGGCCCTAAATCTCATAGTATTTCATGGTGTGGCACATGTGGGCTTATTTCCTCATTCATGTTAGGTTTGCAATAACTGTACTGCATATTCCCCCTTTAGGGTCTAGTCTCTCTTGCCCCCATCCTTATCACATAATGTTAAACTACACGAACTCTTCATTAACTACCTATGTCTTGATTCCCATCCTCATGGGATACATAGGAATGCCCAAAAATTTTTTCTTCGGCACCAACCCCATATCCTATGATCTTTTATGGACCCTTGTATTGAATCCTCCTTCTGGGGTTGCACGTGGTGTGATGTGGACTGATGTCCTCATTTTCATCAGATATTATTTATCACCCCTTGCACATTATAACCTCGTTCTTCTATGGGAATCTAATCCATGGGATGTTCAACTATATTATCTGGTCCCACGTGACCTTAAACTGTTATGTGTTTTCCTCATGACTTTAAAATGTGGGGGATGGTCCTATCATATGACCCTAAACTTTTACAATATCTTCATGTCTGCACGACAAAAAATGGCACCGCATTGTGATTTCCTCACACGAGGGGACATCATGTTTGGTATCAGTCATACACCATGCCACTTTTCAATGCCTATATGAATTTATTCCTATATTGACACATGGATTCTCTATCCTAGGTTTGTTTCTTCACAAAAAAACCATACACTCTAAAGAACAAACAAGATTGATCACATACCGCTTCTTTTGGTACATTGGCTAGACCTGGATGACAGTATTTCCCTTGGCATTGATACCCTATCATTCCATATATAAGAACTACATGTGGCTCGATTACCATCCTTGAAAGATACATAGGAATTCCCAGACATTTCATGTTTAGGTCCAACCCCAGGTATCTCAAATCCAGCCCTCTATCTAGCCCCTTGGACCGAACTCTGTCAAAGTTGTGTGGTGTGGTGAAGACTCCTTTTCTCCTTGTTCACATAGGATTTTTCAAAGACCAAACCATGTGTATTACTTGTTTACTCCCAGTCTAGTCTGAGTTCTATGACCATTAACTATGATCTTGAGAGAACTATATGTGGCCTAATTACCATATTCATGGGATACATAGGAATGCCTAGATGTTTAGTCTTTGGTTCCAGCCCCATATACATTAAATCATGCATTAATCCATGAACATGATATAAAACTACACACCCTAGTCCAAGCATCATGTCTTTAAAATGTGAGTGGGTTTTCATAATGAATGTGTAATAAGAATGGAAGGCCTATCTGGTCCTCATCCACGTTAGATTTTTCTACTTTTCCACCCTACACATGTTCCATTAAACCAAGTCCCCTATTAATGGTAAAATCTATGAACTTAAACTAGGAGTTTACATCCCCATGACTCTTGTCCTTGGAATGGGATTTAACTCCCTCTATCTAACATGTCTCATTGGCATACTCAAATACACCTTGGAGAAGAGCACAAAGTGTTGGATTCCACATGGACCCTCCCTTGTTTCATGTCCACATTTCATGAGCCCTTTATTTGTATCACTATCCTTCTACATGTCTGAAGGGACCCACTTTCTGGCCTGGTCTCATGCCACATTGTCTCACCTACCATCTTGGGCCAACACCCCAGGAGACCTCAGATGAAATTTTACGACAAGTACCATGTTTCGAACAGGGTTAGTGTTCGGCCCTAATTTTTCTGTCACCATGACAAGATAATTCAAAACAAATGCTGTGTTTCAAACATGGTAAATAGTTATACTCTATTGTCACACCACCATCATTGTGATCCAGATCTCAAGCACCATGATTCACTTCTCTCCACTCCCTTATGTTCAGGAGGAATTCTAGCACACTCAGTTTTACCCTTCCATGAACTTATGTGCGTTAAGTAGGCAGGTAAGTAATATTATGAAATCATTCAACTAGAGTTCCGTTCCTACTAATATGTGCCTCCTTGTACTAGAAAAATAACATCACTACTCTTTGTTTCCCATATCAAGCATGAATCACATGGGATTAGTGGTTTTGGTAGGATGTGTACTGGTGTATCGGAACTACACATGCCCTTCGTACCGCATGATGTTAAACTACAATCTAAGAACTACATATGGCTTGATTACCATCCTAATTGGGTACGTAGGAAAGCCCAATCACTTTTTCTCAGAACCATCCCAAATTTCTCCATATTCAGTCTCTCGACCTGAGATTTCCCCTAGATTACGTGGTGTGGTATGGACTTATTTTCTCCTCATTCACATCAGGTCAATAATGGCCACACTACGTACTCCCCCTTTGGGATCTCCCCTTTAACTGTTCATCCTACCATACAACGTTAAACTACACGGGTCTGCCAGAACTACATACGGCTTGATTCCCACTCTAATGGGATATAGAGTATTGCCCGAGCACTTTCACTATGGTCCAGCCCCAAATTAGGCCACCTTTGGTCTATGGTTTAAATAATCACACTAGGAACACATGGTGTGGTGTGGACTGATTGGTCCTCATTCACTTCAGGGTTTATACCACCCCACACATTTCCTTTCTGGGTAACCACGTTATCAATGCATGACATTAAACAACGATTCTACCTGGGATAAGTTCAGGATTCCCCATGATAATTATGGGATGATTTAACTTCTCCACTAGAGAGGTTTTCCCTCACCATTGTGGGTATCTCACCACATGGTGCTTTGAAATTTATGTCCATATCGATTCCTGTCCTCATGGGATATGTAGGAACACTCAAGAAATTTGACTCAGGTCCGGATAGAAAATTATCTTTTTCAGCCCCCTGGCCTAAGATCTCTGTTGGAGGCATGTGATATTGGGAGGACTTCCATATTTCCTCATTCACTTTAGGTTTATAGTTATTTAATCACGTACCCCTTCATATATCCCTTCCCCACTGTGTCTTTACCGTATGATGTTAAACTATATGGGTCTTACAAAACAACGTATGGATTGATTACTTTCCTAGAAGGATACATAGTGACATCTCGATGTATAGATCCCAGATCCAACCACATGCTTTTAAACCCTCTATATGGATGTCCTGGCCTCATCCATCCTTTTGGGGACATTCATTTCTTCCGTCCTCACTATCAGACGTTAAACTACGTGTCTATCGTCTTCATTGGAATGGCGTAAAACTCCAGGACACTATAGGATCTCACAGGAGAGATTATTTCAGGAAATGAGTATGACCCCTGATCAGACCAATTCACTCACCTAATGCATTGTCATCATAGTGGCATAATTTCAATAATGTTGGACTCCATTCAAACAACCCATCACTCCACCCTCCTTGCTTTACATGCCCTTTATTTGGAACCTCATCCTCTTTCATGCCTGAAGGAACCCCCTAACAGTACAGATTCTTGGCCTATGGCTCTCCTACTATCTTGGGCCAATGTTTCGGAAGACTAATGGATGAAATTTTGAGTCAGGCCCCATGTTTCGAACATGGTCAGCAGTCAGCCCTTATTTTTTATCCCTATTCTAGGATAATGTAATAGGGATATTGTGTTTAGAACACTGTCAATAGTTATCCTTCATTGTCATTCCATACCTAAAATGTTTCAAATTTTGGGTATTGTGATTCACACTTTCCACTCCCCTCTATTCAGATTGGTACTAACGACTCTTGAATTACCCTTCTCATACATTAGAGCACGTTGGGAAAGCGGTAATTCGGTTGCTATGAAAACTTCATTCTCCAGTCAGGCCTCTCTCTTACTTCCTGGAAATCCAGATTGGTTGTTCAAATCCTGGATGCCCAGAGCCTGGTTGGCACTCTCATATTTAAACAGAATAATGATGCAGTCATCCCTTGTTTCTCACATCGGGCACGACCCACATGAGCATATGGATTGATCGCTAGATATTTCCCGAATGTGATGGATATGAAGAAAACCAAAACAAATAATGGAACTCATGCATCCAACCAACCTAAAAAACCAAAGTATGAAATTAAATTTATGACTTCACACAAATTACAACACCCAAGGATTTTCCCCTCCCATAGATGGGTTGAACACTTCAATGGAGCATCCTATATCCACCACTCTCAGGCTTGTAGCGTCCAAGATCTACTGTTTCCTGTTAAGATCCCACTCATACTCAATCAAAATGGGTAGTAGTTCATCATCCTCGATATGGTCCTGATCATCGTCAGCTCAGATAATAGCCATATCTTCATAGGATCGCCTCATCTGTTCTTCAGCCTCTACTAGATGGGCCTTTAGTCGCGATATGAGACCCAATTGTGCATTGAAGAAAGAAACGTACTCATTTTCCCTTTCCCTAAACCATTGGATCTCATTTTCAGCCTCCTGGAGTCTCTTTATGTTCATGGAATTCCTCCGCTACCATCCCACACCGAGGTTGGGTCATGTTCCCATATTTTTTCCGCCATGATGTCTTAGATGAGCATATGAGGGCACTGGGCATCCACGCCTCAAAAACATAGTTCATATAGGTGGGAACAAAGCCTCACCATCTAGTCTATCCATTTTTTATGGAGTCTCCACAATGAAGAGCTTGATTAGCTTCCATGATCGGTGAAGACGAACTTGTTTTCCTCTTCATTAGAGGTCGTCTCGTCCCAGTCCTTGAGGTTAGAGGGATCATATGAAGGGAACACTTCTAGGAACTCATCAGAATGATCTTAATCCAGTGTCTGGTCAGATAGGTCAGGAATTATCTAATCCCATTGATCCTCGTCATTAGATTCCACCTTGATGACTTTAGGTTCGATCCTGCTAATGGTCCCACCTATGATCAGGAGCACTGTGGCTTGGTCAGTATGGTTGTCTGATTCCATGAACACTGGTGTTTCCATGGGAAAGGTAACTTTAGGATCCACAACCATCCTCACCAATGCAGACCATGCCATTTGAAGAACTGTGCATGTGAGAATATACAGAGCTCAGTTTTCCTAATTTAATGTATGACAGTTACAAATTCTATGAAGAAGGATTATAAAGATCAACTAGTAGGTCTCACCCCTGATCTGTTGCTTCCATAACCCCAAGGCATGGCCCTCCATATATGTTAGGGAAATACGAAGACTCTAGGAGAACCATATGGGGTGTTGTGGCCCTGCTAGGCATAGTAATCACCAGTGTCATAGGTGTAGATCCTGAATCTACATCTACTGTTGGGTGGGAGCACGTTTTGTTTATGAGTCCCTTCTGCATAGATCAAGTGTTAGTTGAGAAGGCCTATGTTACATGAATGAGGACCATAGGAAAATGCTTTAGGGTTTACCTGAAGAGCCTCTGCAAACTCTTTCAGCTCTGAGTTTGCAGCCTCACCTACCTCTAGAGGGCTACCTCTACCAGCATCCCCCAAAAAGAACCTTTCTGATTCTTCTAGTAAGGGAAACCACTCCATCAATTAAATGGTAGACAACTGTGGAGGGACCGTTTGATTAAGAAGGACTTTCACCTGATCCTTCATTGGACACAAGGTACCTATAGAGTGCATTAAGTTCTCTAGATCGGTGATGTAATGCTACCCTTCCACCTCAGATACAAAAAATTCAGCCCTAGCGCAACCAATCCCTGATAGATCCTTTCCGATATGGTTTATATGGTGCCACATATTAGAAGGATTGAGGGATTGTCTGTTAACATCCCAAATGTCCTATGCCTCCGGGAAAGGAGAATCCTCAACGATGTCTATATGATACAACCACTTCCCCAGAGATTGAGTTGGTATCCTAAAGAACCCCTTGGGTGGCATCCCATCTTGTTGACGTTTCTCCTCTGGGACCTTCATGCCCGCTGCTGTCACCTGACTCTTGATCAGTGTAGGTCTCACCACTACTGCAACCCCACCACCATGAGATGTTCTTACCGCCCTCCGGCCCCAACCTCAAGGTTGAGGAGGCACACCGTCACTAGAACATACGGTCCATCACTTCATCATCTTCCCAGGTAGGCTGCCTCCCAACTCAGGGCAAACTCTTTCACTAGCCCATAAATAGATATGGGTAGAGGTACCTCATTCCACAGTGTCCAATCCTCCCATGTGAACATGAGCCACATTTTCCACATCACACATGGACAGTCGTCATGGTGTACTCCCAAGTAGACCTATAGGGTGAGCCTATACATGCACCAGAACTACCTTGTGAAGCAGTGCAGGGTGTACAACTAACAGAGAGGCTCGCGGTCAACCCGCGCCACCAAGACTCCATCCTGAAAGGCCAGGAGGTAGGGACGATACTCCTCCATTCCCTAGAAGTCATTATTGAACACACCTGTTGGCAATGGGAACTGATGGATGTTGAACTCATCCTCCTTCCAGACTCGATTCAGCACCAGCGATGAGGTTAGCTTGGTCGGGAAACTCCCCATCACATTTAGAATAGCTAGTCGGAAGTCTGTCCCTAGAGGGGAAATGGGGTTCGAGTATTCATAGGTGCCCATATGCAACACTATCCACCCATACAGAAGATGGAGTGGCCCACACACCCTATATAGCTTCTTCCCTTCACTCATATGCCACAATACATTGTACTACTTAGGCAGCATCATGATCCCCAAATTGATCCGTTTTCCAATCGCAAACATGGATTCCTTGATAAATGTTCTCGGTTGTATGCTCATGTTCGTATCCCATACAGGAAAATTACAGTTGCAAATGAGTGATGATATGAACGTAGCCAACTTAACCACTGGTTGCTGCTCAGTGCTGACACTGGACCCCCATGTATTTGAATGGATGTCCTCCATGAGTTTCCAGTATGAGTGCTATTTTTTAGGCTAGACCCCCTTCGGGCAAGTGGGATTCCTCATAAAAGACATCCAATCTAAAGGGGAATTCAGGAATGGCCTGAACCACAACTTAAATTAAAAATCCCTCACTGACTCCTTGTCCTCTCCTAACACCAAGTCCATCAATACCTTTTCCACTGTCGGAATTTTCTTAGGGTCCTCCCATGTATTCATGGTGGGGAATAACTCATCATACACCCCCCAATATCAGAATCCCTGAGATTTTGTGACGGTCCCAGAGGCTGACACCAGCCTCCCCATGGTGATGATAAAAAGTGTTGGTCCTTGATGAAAAAATTCTCAACAACTTTGGAATCAATTTATTTGGCTGGTAGATATGAAATTGGGAGTCCCATGCCACATCATATTTGTAGAGACCCGAAGCTTAACGTACATTGACATTACATTACATTTGAGGAATACTTAGTACATAACAAAAACACACACACAAGGATCGTAATAGTTTAGTGTCTTTGGAAACTCGGAATATAATCTTCTAATCCTAGTGAAAGATCTTCAACATCTCCCATAAAGATCTTCTTTTTTTTATACCTAAAACCTTTCTTTATATCCTGGGGAAAAGTAAACATAAAAGGGTGAGCTCAAATGCTCAGTAAGGGTAAACAAAAGAAATATAAATCTCATCGTATACACAAGCACATAACTTTTGGAAATCTTAAACTGCAAAAGAGATCATAATTTCATAACATGGGATAAATCATGGCAGTGAAATGTAATCACAATAATCATAACTTAAAACATGAAACGTTGTGGAATACACACATAATCATAGAGAATCTTTTCTTGTTAGTCAAGACTCATTTCCAAGACTATCTTGGTGGACAAAGTCCCTTTCTGAACCGAGTCACCCTCGTTCCAGTCCTGTTTCACTGAACCAGTATAACCTACCGTTCCAGCCCTGTCTATCTCATGAGATATAAAATCTTTACCCAATGCATTGGAGGGAGATATAGGTCCCACCCATCTCATAATGATACCATTCTTATGTGTGCCACACAATCATAAATCCTACATCATTTCATAACCCATGTAATAAAAATGGGAATCCTAAACATCATGACATCATAAAACAATTCATATACGATAAAGGAATTCATAAAAATAATTCCATCACAACATAATCAAATCAATGTAATAATAGGGATAAAAACAGAACCCTTTATTATCTTAGATGGAAAATAATTTTCATAAAACACTTGAACTCCATTCTTGAGGAAAATATCATTTCTACTTCAAAAACATTTTTTCCTTTCTTAACATGTCATAGAATTTTAAACTAAAAGAATTTGAATGAAAATAAACTTGAAAAATTGTAAGGGAAGCTTCTTGGAAATAATTTTTTTTAAAATCCATTCATGCCGTATAAGTTAAAAGAAAACATTCTTCTCGTACTTTTGTCGGAAAAGTCAAAAAGTACCTCGTATGAAAAACGACAAAAGATTCCTTTCATATCTTTTACTAAAAACTCACCGAAGGGTAAAATTGGATTTAAACAATTGTAGGTGGATGTAAATAACATTACAAATTGAGGAAACATGGATGTGGATGATAAAATATACCCCAGTAAATTTCAAATTACAAACAATCTCGGATAAAAATGAGATTGTGATATTTCCCTTACCTTAGGTCCGACTTGATTTGTAAGTGTCCGAACCTCCTGTATAATGATTTAAATCATGTTATTGACTTATTCCAGAATCATATTATATCATATATGGTCCACTTATGACTTTATATTACCCGTTCTTTTGTAAATTCATGTTAAAGTAGTGTTTTGGGTAAAATTGTCTCATTTGTCGTTCGTGTTTTTAACTTGTAATTATTAATATGATTACTTGGATCATGATTACTTATATCCAGAATGTAAAACATGATTTATATATAATATATATTCAGAATATATATATATATATAATATATCGATAAATGGAATGAAATACACCGTTCATGGAGACGGTAGTCCGTACGTACGCATGAACGCTGTTTTCGTTTCCTTATTGAAGTGAATGGAATTAAGTAGATGACATACATATAAATTTACATAAATCCAGTATCATTATTATGTCATATATTTCATTAGTAATTATTATATATACTTTATAATCATTCATGAATGGTTAATCATTGAGAATGAATCTCATCGCGTCGTGGAGACGGTAGTCCGTACGTACGCACGAGCGATGATATCGTTCCCATGGTCGTGGAATTGTGTTGAAGTGTATGTAGACTATTTCAGTATCAATATCACTTTATAATAATCATATATAGTTACTCATTACACCATTATACCCATCCTATTAAGGTGGTGGTGGAAAATAGATTACACCACGGCGTGGAGACGGTATTCCGTACGTACGCACGCGCGGTGATTTCATTTTTCCGTAGGATGGATAGAAGGTGAATTAGGGTTGTTTCATATTTATAATAACATATCAGTATGTAAGTAATACTGATGTTATTACTTTGTCATGAAACAACTAAAGAAAAAGAAGTTGAAGAAGAAAGAAATTGAAAAGATCGGTAATGGATATTACCTCTTCTTTGAAACGCCTCTTTGAATCCTCCACTTAGGGAACTAAGATTGGTCTTTGAAGAAGACCAGGACCTCTAGGATTATTCTAGGGAAGTGGATAATGGATTTTGGCAGGGGTTGGCCGAGATTGAGCGCTCAAATTGGTGTGAGGAGGAGGGGGAGGAGGTGTCCTTTTATAAGGGAGGAGAGGGGCACCTTAGGAATATCTCAAAATATTATTTTATATTAAAGTCAAAATCGGTTTATAATGGTTCCAAAGGTTCTTATTTAGAGGCTAAAGTGGGGATGGGTCGCAATCGTATCAACCAATAGGATTTAGACAAGTTTAGGTTATTATTTTAACCTTATCAATTAGATTTAACTCTAAGTTAAATAATTTAACTTTTACCGTGTCTTTTTGTTTTCTTACACTATATGGTTAATACACTTACTATAACATGCCAAAAGAACCCCAAATTGTTTATTATTAATATATATATCCTTATCTAAGTCATTTGGCCGAACCTTAGGTTTTTAGGAATAAAATAACAATTAATAATATAATATTTGATTTAAAAACTATTTTGTGTCAATTTTGACACTATTTGATATATGATTTTTGTGAAAGTCATAACAGAATTATATGTTCGAACAAAGTTGATTAAATCAACACTAATATATCATATTAACCTATAAAATTAGTGGAATTCATAAAAAGTCTAAAATTACATTTATTTTGGTGTTTATAACATCAATTATGTCAATATGTCATTAATAAGATAATTACTGCATCATCATTGTGTCATAAATAAATTAAATTATTTAATGTCTAAAAATTACAAATAAATTACCATTATGTAGGAAATCTTTTTTTCTTTCTAATGAATATTTATAGTCGAAGTTATCTTATGTATAACTTCATATTAAAAATGATTTACTTATTAAACATTGATTTTAACTATTTTAACTATTCATTAAATAAAATAATATTAAATGTCATAATCTAATCCAAGTGGACCTAAATGGTCATATTATATTCATAAGGTTTTTTTTGTCGAATTACACTTATCCAATAGAATTAGGAAATGTTTTAGGGTAATAGTAATATCATATTTATCCTTAGTTACCCTATTTACTATTAACCGCGGTAAAAAAAGTAAAAAGTTACTATTCACCAAAAAATTATTTTTATCTCATTGAACCACATTTTACATACTGATATCAACTGTGTCTGTCGGATTTTCGAAATTCCATTCATAGAAGCGGTAAAATTAAGTTTTATGCAAAATTCATTTTTTAACCTACCACTTAGTGGTTTCACTATTCATCAAAAATTGATGTTTTTCAGAAAAATGCCAAAATTTCACCCTAAGATATAATTGATATTCTGAATTCAAAAATGATTTCTATTTTACAAAATCCCAACATATAAGTTGCATTAATTAATTTTATAATTAATTTCTGCTGTCACAACAAATAGCATGTTTTTAAGAGATAATAACTATCAAAAGATTAACACTTGTTTATGTCTGGTGTAAATGTGCAATTACATCCAATGACCAACATTGTATTGAATTGTAAAAATATATTCTAAATATACTTTAAAACCACTCAAATTAATAATTTATCACTATTAATTATTTCGATTAAAAAAGTTGTTTTTAATTAAAATTTAGTAATTTTCACTATTCATCAGAGAATGAAAGTTATCCGAAAATCACCAAAATTTCACCATAAGCTAATTTCGATATTAAGAATCCAAAAATGAATTCCATTTTGAAAAATAAAATTTACAAAATTTCAAAAAGTGGTTATTACTATTCATAACGGCTAGTTTTAATAATATTTTAATAGCATATCGTTGTTTAGCGAAACTTGGTGTTGCGTACAACACACGCTATCGTGGAAGGTCGCGATTGCGTGTAATAAAAGCCAGGTCAGAGATGTGTGTTGTGAAAGCTCCTTTTGGTGTAGCGTATAACACAAGACATTAATGAAATTAAAAAGAATGTTTTTCATAAAATCTCGGGGTGTTACATTCTACCCCCCTTAAAATGAATTTCGCCCTCGAAATTCGTCGGGGTTATAAATGGTTTACTATTCGAAAGTTTCTTTAATAGAAACCCACATCGTAAAAAGGAATACCAAAACCAATTTTTAAAAACAAAAGTATGAAATGTAACTGTTACCCAAATAAACTAATCACTGGGTTTCCACATAGGTGAAAATATGGATATGGAAGAGAAATCTAACCATCATATTCTAATGGAGAGTGGTAGAGAACATGGCTATGGAAAAGCTAGCAATCACAAAGCCATAAATTTGTGACGATCTAAGGTATCATCTGATTAATCAGATATAAGAGCACTAGGACAACATTTTTGGTTTTCAAGATCGTTTCCCTAAAGATGAAGAATTTGAATTAGAATAAATACTTACTTTATTTTGGTACAATCTCATTGTTGTTCGTGCCGTGAACAATTTCCACTTCATCTCTTAAATAAATGAAGTTGAATTTGTTATTCTTGAAGTGTTAGCAGATCATGTGATAGAATGATGGGTCATTCCATCTGTCTCAAACAAAAGGTTAGCAAAAGTTATATACATAAGTCGATCTATAGTGAAATTAATCATATATGGTTTCTAAAATGGACTTTATACTTCATATATCATACTGCTTAACATAATAAAACTAGTTTCTACTAAACAGGGACTTCCTGTAGGCCAGTGGTAGGCGATAAAGGCCAGTCACACTTCGGTTGTGGGTTCGATTCCCACATCCTTGTCCGACGCGATGGGCTGTCGCCCGTCCTGCAGATTGTCCTTTTTCTAAAGCTATATTACTATAACATCCCATCAATAATATCGAAAAACGTTTTATCCATTCTAATCTTTAGGCTTATCTAAAATACTTTAGTCCAATCTCATAGTATAAAGAAAATGATAACTTGAAATTTCACAGAACAATCACGTGAATGCCATCATTTATCATAAGATATATCTTGTTGGTCAAATTACAAACATGTGAATACCTTAATCATGTATTCTCTTGAAGAATAAATACCCATTGAACCTTAGTGAAAACATGAATGCTGTCAAAAGTTAACTCTTTCCACATACCAAAATCCAAAAATTCTATATACTCAAACCATGATATAACCTTCTCCTTATATCATTGATGAACTCATGAATACTATCAAACATTTAATTTTCTCCTTATCCCTTCATTATGCGCATATCATCTTCATTCCAAAAATATCTGAATAACCTTTCATGGATACTGGTAGCATTAATCACACACTTTCAAAACTCAAGGAAAGACAACAATGTAACAATCCTTAGATGTCTCTTTATTCCATAGTACCATGAGATTCTTTACACTTGATAAACATGTAATCATTCCACTACCTTCTTAAACCATTGACCGAGCTTCAACAATTCTTTCATCTCACATATCATTTTTAGTCTCTTCATCATCATCAACATAAATACTACCCATACGGCCGTACTGATTATCTTCATGAGACTTTCCCTTAGGGAATTGGTTTGCATAATGCCCGTACATTCCACATTTAAAACATTTAACCATTGTTGATGTCGTAGCAATACCATTATCCTCATCCCTGGTGTTAACTGAACCTTTTCCTTTGCACTTACTGGCTTTGTGTCCTTCTTTTCCACACCCAAAGCATCTTCCAGTTCCTTTGAAACATTCTCCTTGATGCCTCTTCCCACATGATTTACATAGGGGAAATTGAACTTTCTTTCCTCTATGATCATCATGAAACTCCATCTTTCTCTTATTAACCGAGTCATGAAACTTACCAAATTTGAGTTTATTGATCATATTATGAGATTGCTGATTCGGCATAATAATGATTTTTGGACTTTCAAATCCCATTTCATTTGGTTTCTCATGAAGAATATAATTCCATTGTCCCTCATATCCTCTATTATCGTGAATCATCTTGTTTCCAGTCGTTTTCTAAAACCCAAAAAAAAATAGTGTGAGTGACAAAAATCATGCTAGAAAACAACATTATAAAGGGGGATTACCTTCAATATCTAACATATTAGGTTTAATTCTAAGATCGTTAGCGCAATTATAGGACTATAACCTATACTTATACTTATCCTTAGGGACATCCCTACACATACCTTAGAAATATCTCTAGGGATCCCACTAATGTTTTCGCATCCTAGTTTACAAAGGTTGACTAAACCTTTCCTCTGATACCAACTGTAGCGGTCTGGAATTACTTCTAGTGGACTATAATTAATACATATCAGGGCACTCCATGGGCGGCTACACCCCCTGGGTGGGACACACCACCATCCCTAGTGGCAGCCATTTCCTCATGAAGCCCTTGGGCAGAGAGCCATGCTTCGTCCAACGATCACATGTGAGAGTTCCCAAGGATCGGATACATTCCTACCTCCTTTTCCTTTGATACCAACTTTAGATACCCGAATCTTGACGTACATTGACATTACATTACATTTTCGGAATACTTAGTACATAACAAAAACACACACACAAGGATCGTAATAGTTTAGTGTCTTTGGAAACTCGGAATATCATCTTCTAATCCTGGTGAAAGATATTCAACATCTCCCATAAAGATCTTCTTTTTTTATACCTAAAACCTTTCTTTATATCCTGGGTAAAAGTAAACATAAAAGGGTGAGCTCAAATTCTCAGTAAGGGTAAAAAAAAGAAATATAAATCTCATCGTATACACAAGCACATAACTTTTGGAAATCCTAACCTGCAAAAGAGATCATAATTTCATAACATGGGATAAATCATGGCAGTGAAATGTAATCACAATAATCATAACTTAAAACATGAAACTTTGTGGAATACACACATAATCATAGAGAATCTTTTCTTGTTAGTCAAGACTCATTTCCAAGACTATCTTAGTGGACAATGTCCCTTTCTGAACCGAGTCACCGTCGTTCCAGTCCTGTTTCACTAAACCGGTATAACCTACCGTTCCAACCCTGTCTATATCATGAGATATAAAATCTTTACCCAATGCATTGGAGGGAGATATAGGTCCCACCCATCTCATAATGATACCATTCTTATGTGTTCCACACAATCATAAATCATACATCATTTCATAACCCATGTAATAAAAATGGGAATCTTAAACATCATGACATCATAAAACAATTCATATACGATAAAGGAATTCATAAAAATAATTCCATCAAAACATAATCAAATCAATGTAATAATAGGGATAAAAACCTAACCCTTTATTATCTTAGATGGAAAATAATTTTCATAAAACACTTGAACTCCATTCTTGAGGAAAATATCCTTTCTACTTCAAAAACATTTTTCCTTTCTTAACATGTCATAGAATTTTAAACTAAAAGAATTTGAATAAAAATAAACTTGAAAACTTGTAAGGGAAGCTTCTTGGAAATAATTTTTTTTAAAATCCATTCATGCCGTATAAGTTAAAAGAAAACATTCTTCTCGTACTTTTGTCGGAAAAGTCAAAAAGTACCTCGTATGAAAAACGACAAAAGATTCCTTTCATATATTTTACTAAAAACTCACCGAAGGGTAAAATTGGATTTAAAAAATTGTAGGTGGATGTAAATAAAATTACATATTGAGGAAACATGGATGTGGATGATAAAATATACCCCAGTAAATTTCAAAGTACAAACAATCTCGGATAAAAATGAGATTGTGATATTTCCCTTACCTTAGGTCTGACTTGCTTTGTAAGTGTCCGAACCTCCTGTATAATGATTTAAATCATGTTATTGACTTATTACAGAATAATATTATATCATATATGGTCCACTTATGACTTTATATTACCCGTTTTTTTTGTAAATTCATATTAAAGTAGTGTTTTGGGTAAAATCGTCTCATTTGTCTTTCGTGTTTTTAACTTGTAATTATTAATATGATTACCTGGATCATGATTACTTATATCCAGAATGTAAAACATGATTTATATATAATATATATTCAGAATATATATATATATATACAATATATCGATAAATGGAATGAAATACACCGTTCATGGAGACGGTAGTCCGTACGAACGTATGAACGTTGTTTTCGTTTCCTTATTGAAGTGAATGGAATTAAGTAGATGACATACATATAAATTTACATAAATACAGTATCATTATTAAGTCATATATTTAATTAGTACTTATTATATATATTTTAAAATCATTCATGAATGGTTAATCATTGAGAATGAATCTCATCACGTCGTGGAGACGGTAGTCCGTACGTACGCACGAGCGATGATATCGTTCCCATGGTCGTGGAATTGTGTTGAAGTGTATGTAGACTATTTAAGTATCAATATCACTTTATAATAATCATATATAGTTACTCATTACACCATTATACCCATCCTATTAAGGTGGTGGTGGAAAATAGATTACACCACGACGTGGAGACGGTATTCCGTACGTACGCACGCGCGGTGATTTCATTTTTCCGTAGGATGGATAGAAGGTGAATTAGGGTTGTTTCATATTTATAATAACATATCAGTATGTAAGTAATACTGATGTTATTACTTTGTCCTGAAACAACTAAAGAAGAAGAAGTTGAAGAAGAATGAAATTGAAAAGATCGGTAATGGATATTACCTCTTCTTTGAAACGCCTCTTTGAATCCTCCACTTAGGGAACTAAGATTGGTCTTTGAAGAAGACCAGGACCTCTAGGATTATTCTAGGGAATTTTAGAAGGGATTTTGGCAGGGGTTGGCCGAGCTTGAGTGCTCAAATTGGTGTGAGGAGGAGGGGGAGGAGGTGTCCTTTTATAAGGGAGGAGAGGGGCACCTTAGGAATATCTCAAAATATTATTTTATATTAAAGTCAAAATCGGTTTATAATGGTTCCAAAGGGTCTTATTTCGAAGCTAAAGTGGGGATGGGTCGAAATACTACCAACCAATAGGATTTAGACAAGTTTAGGTTATTATTTTAACCTTATCAATTAGATTTAACTCTAAGTTAAATAATTTAACTTTTACCGTGTCTTTTTGTTTTCTTACACTATATGGTTAATACACTTACTATAACATGCCAAAAGAACCCCAAATTGATTATTAATAATATATATATCCTTATCTAAGTCATTTGGCCGAACCTTAGATTTTTAGGAATAAAATAACAATTAATAATATAATATTTGATTTAAAAACTATTTTGTGTCCATTTTGACACTATTTGATATATGATTTTTGTGAAAGTCATAACAGAATTATATGTTCGAACCAAGATGATTAAATCAACACTAATATATCATAGTAACCTAGAAAATTAGTGGAATTCATAAAAAGTCTCAAATTACATTTATTTTGGTATTTATAACATCAATTATGTCAATATTTCATTAATAAGATAATTACTGCATCATCATTGTGTTATAAATAAAATAAATTATTTAATGTCTAAAAATTAAAAATAAAATACCATTATGTGGGAAATATTTTTAGCTTTATAATGAATATTTATAGTCGAATTTATCTTATGTATAACCCCATATTAAAAATTATTTACTTATTAAACTTTGATTTTAACTATTTTAACTATTCATTAAATAAAATAATATTAAATGTCATAATCTAATCCAAGTGGACCTAAATGGTCATATTATATTCATAAGGTTGTTTTTGGTCGAATTACACTTATCCAATAGAATTAGGACATGTGTTAGGGTAATAGTAATATCATATTTACCCTTAGTTACCCTATTTACTATTAACTGCGTTAAAAAAAAGTAAAAAGTTACTATTCACCAAAAAATTATTTTTATCTCATTGAACCACATTTTACTTACTGATATCAACCGTGTTTGTCGGATTTTCGAAATTCCATTCACAGAAGCGGTAAAATTATGTTTTATGCAAAATTCAGTTTTTAACCTACCACTTAGTGGTTTCACTATTCATCAAAAATTGAAGTTTTTCAGAAAAATGCCAAAATTTCACCCTAAGCTATAATTGATATTCCGAATTCAAAAATTATTTCTATTTTACAAAATTCCTAACATATAATTTTCATTAATTAATTTTATAATTAATTTCCGCTGTCACAACAAATAGCGTGTTTTTAAGAGATAATAACTATCAAAAGATTTACACTTGTTTATGTCTGGTGTAAATGTGAAATTACATCCAATGACCAACATTGTATTGAATTGTAAAATTATATTCTAAATATACTTTAAAACCACTCAAATTAATAATTTATCACTATTAATTATTTCGATTAAAAATGTTGTTTTTAATTAAAATTTAGCAATTTCACAATTCATCAGAAAATGAAAGTTATCCGAAAATCACCAAAATTTCACCCTGAGCTAATTTCGATATTATGAATCCAAAAATGAATTCCATTTTGAAAAATAAAATTTACAAAATTTCAAAAAGTGGTTATTACTATTCATAACGGCTAGTTTTAATAATATTTTAATAGCATATCGTTGTTTAGCGAAACTTGGTGTTGCGTACAACACACGCTATCATGGAAGGTCGCGATTGCGTGTAATACAAGCCAGGTCAGAGATGTGTGTTGTGAAAGATCCTTTTGGTGTAGCGTATAACACAAGACATTAATGAAATTAAAAAGAATATTTTTCATAAAATCTCGGGGTGTTACAATATTGGCCCACACATCTCATCTCCTCCCAAAAATCCTTGCATGAGGTGTAGACCCAATATGCTCATGCCTAGTCAAATGTGAAATTGCTACCCTAGCACATATCCCACTCATCGGACCACCCCTTCTCTGGTTTCTCCAATACCACCATCAAAATGGTGAGGTACTGTGGGTGAGATACCTATGGATGCAATGCCTTCCCATAATTTTTTTTAATGTTATTATACAAGAATCCCTCATTGTTAAGTGTATGATCCTCCCAAGTATGATCGTCAACTACCATAACCACTAGTGCTGGCATGCCATACTCTTGAAACAATAGGCAGGCTCATCTCTGCCTACTTCAGGAATGAGAACATTATCATATAGAAAAATACGCATTGAGGCAGTAATTTCCACATGGGGTAGATCTTCTAGATGTCCGAAAATATCTCTACCTGGGATTTGTGGTACGAATGGCTTCGAACACACTCCCCGATGCCCAGGTTATCTTCCATCTCTGCTCTCCGAGTAGCATCCACAAGGAACCCTTGGTAGCATCTTGGTGAGACATTCTATCTCAAAAAATTATAAGTTTTTGTTCTTTATCATAGAGATCGATCACGAAGATCGATTTCAGTGCTCCTTCACTGAGACAGGTCGCAGAGCCTTAAAAAAACTCACAGGCATAATCTGTGGAGTGCATGATCATAGAGTACGAAGACTCGCTGTGTGCTGGAGAGAAAAGAGGGATCAATTTTCAAAGGCCGGTCATAGATCATGAAGATATTTGAAAATTGAGATCCCAAGAATGAAAATGCATAGATAAGTAAGGAAAAAAGAGGGGTTGTCCTCCCCAATTTATAGGCAACGACCCCTAAGCTTTATGGTGTGCTAACCATGATGATATTCATGGTATTATCAACCTGCACAACGCTTATCCACATCACAACCCTGATTCACGATCTTGATTTATGATTAGCATAAAAAGATTTGCGATCTACCCTCAGAATTTGACATATGTTTCCTCCTCAGATCCAATTATGAGGGGGTGAATTTGTTGGCACCAAAACGTGTGCATAAGAAAAATATAAAAAGGGAACACCAATGAAAAAGGGGATAATTTTCGAATCATGTTCACAGAGCCATTCATCACTACGGCCAGTGCGAATCCCCTCAACACTGTGGCCGACGTAACGATGTGGCCCCCTCTGCAATCGCTGTAGAGTAAAGAGGCAGAAGACTCTGCAATTACAACAAAATTGACGGAAGGCTTTGAGCCACAGAGGGAACGAGATCAATTCTGTGATCCCTTGTAAATTGATGGAAGACTTTGAGAGAATTTTGGAGGGAATTAAGGAGGACTCTGTGCTGAGGTGGGGATAACGATCAACTCTGTGGTTAGGAAAACATGATACAATCTACTTCTGATGGAAAAGATCTAGTGGCTTCGCAACAAGCTGTTAGAGCTTCACGCCACCTCTCTCCTATAAATAAAAGTCACCCCTTAGACCCATAGTATGGATACCCTAACCTTTCACCTTATCAGCTCTCAAATATTGAAGCACCAATTTCCCTACGAAGCATTGAAAAAATGATCTCTTCAAGGTATTTGAGCACTTCAAAATACCATTTCTTTAGCTCAAATACAACCCCTCTTCAATCAGGGATGCCCTTCACGAATCCCATGGGCCATCACAAAGGAAGGATCTATCTATGGGAACTCAGGTCTTCTCAAAGCACTCATGCTTTGTGAATTACCTTCCATGCACATGTGGAACCCATGCTAAGGCAGGATCACTGTTCTTTGCAAAGTACACCGCTTCACAGTGCCGCGCTTTGCATGGCACCTTTGATCCGCAAAGTCCAACTCTACAAAAGCATGTGCACTTCACAAAGAACCCTTTATATGCATGTATACTTCATGCCTAGGCTAGGACACTCCACTTTTAATAGAATAACCCTTCACAAGGTCTCTCCACTTTATGGAGAACTAGATATTCACAACGACCTTTCATGTGAAACCCTTTGCTTAAAAAATCCCTCTTCCATACGACCCTCAAGGATTGTACAACATGATTTCAAGGTCTGTTGGGCAGTGCTTCACATTGTTTTCTTAGCCTCATGATTCTTCTAATAGGAATGATAATGACTATTTCTTATTCACATGGCCACACTAATATTATCCCATTAATGAATCACACCACAACCTCATCTCCACTTGGTATTGTCAGTTCCTTCCCTTTACCCAGGGTTAAAGCGTTCTGGTTATGTAAGTCCTAAGGGTGAGGAGTTAATCCTCTTCATCTGAGCTGAAGGACGTTAAATTAAAAATAATAATCATCCTCAGCACATGATGTTAAACTGTAGCCTTTCCCTGTGAAATATACACTGGGTGCCCCACCTCTAACATTTTCCATGCCCACCAGTCTCTACAAGAGTGAGACCTTCCTCACATGTAATGAGATCCTTCTCATATGGAATGGAATCAATACATGGGGAAGGGTGACCATCTTTGTGTTATCCCATAGCATTTCTTAAGAGAGGTAGAATACTTTCTCATCCTTTCTTCTTCCATGGTAAAAATATAGATGAGAGATGGGTATAGGGACCTTCGGTACCCCTTCCCTATCCCTTAGGGATTTATTAACATCAATCCTACATCCTAGAGTAAGTACCAATATCCATCCCACTAGGCCTCTAACCATACGTAATCCACTCTCTATTCCATACAGATGAACCTTTCATGACATGATCATCAGGTCTTTTATGCCTCTTGTTTCTCACACCAAGCATGACTCACGTAGGCTTAGAGTATGCACTGACCATGGAACCCTGCCTGGGATGCCTAAGAGTGTAAGTCCCAAGCCCCTTATTCCACTCTACATGGACATTGATCTTTTCCCTCTCCATGAAAGTTACATAGGATGCCTCCCTAAGGATCAAGTCCATCACCCATCAGTCCTGACCACTTTAAGTCGGTTCACCTCCATCCTGTATGACGTTAAACTGTATGACCCTATTCATCCCGCATGAAACTAAATTGTATGTATTCAAACTATATGGGTTTTTATCCCTATATCATTGATAAGGTACTTAAGGAGCCTCCTTTAGGTTCAAACCCAATCTATGGTAATCCTTTGTGTCCCCTTTTTTGGAACCCACATCCTTGGCACATCCCTCAGTGGCATCAGACCAAATCTCGGGCTACTAACCATGGGTTACCCCAACTTGTAGTAAAGTTGTTGTCCTCTGTAGACAACCTGATTCCATGCCCCCACCCTTAACTACATGGGTTTTGATCCCTATCTCCTAGACATGGTATGTAGGAATCCTCCCAGTGGTTCAACCCCAAACACCAGTAAACGTATTCAAAATACATGGGTTTTGATCCCTGTATCCTAGACATGGTATGTAGGAAGCATCCTTGAGGTTTAACCCAAAAAAAACTAGTAAACCTATTCAAACTTTGTTTCTTTTGATCCCTTTCGACTAGATAGGGTATATGGAAAGCCTCTCAGAGGTTCAACCCCAATCTACAGTAAGCCGTTGTGTCCCATTTGTTGGGACCGACATCCTTGTTCCATCCCATAGTGGCGTTAGACCAACTCTCGGTCTGCTAACCACATGTGACCCTAACATGTCGTTGGTTTGTTTTCCTATACGCACACCCTGATTCCATGCCCCAACACTGAACTATATGGGTTTTGATCCCTATATCCTAGACATGGTACGTCAGAAGCCTTCCTGAGGTCTAACCACAAACACTGGTAAACCAATTCAAACTATGTGGGTTTTGATCCCTATTAACTAGACATGGTATATAGGAAGCCTCACTGATGTTCAACCCTAACACTGTTAAACTTCAGTGTCCCTTTCATTGGGACCCATATCCTTGGTTCTTCCCTTAGTGGTGATAGACCAAATCTCGGGCCGCTAATCACGTGTGACCCCAGTAAGTTGTCAGGTCACTCTCCTCTGCGTACACCCTGATTCCATGACCCCACCCTGAACTACGTGGGATTTGATCCCTATCTCCAAAAAATTGTACGTTGGATTCCTCGTGTAGGTTCAACCCCAAACACTGGTAAACCAATTCTAACTACATGGGTTTTTATCCCTATCCCCTAGACATGGTACGTAGGAGTCCTCCCTAGGGTTCAACCCTAAATACTGGTAAAACTATTCAAACTACGTGGATTTTGATCCCTTTCCCATAGACAAGGTACGTAGGAAGCCTCCATGAGATTCAAACCAAAATACTGGTAAACATCAGTGTCCCCTATATTGGAAGGCATATCCTTGGTCCGTCCCTTAGTGGTGTTAGACCAACTCATGGGCTGCTAACCAGGAATTACCCTAGCATGTCATCGGGCCACTGTCCTTTGCACAGACCCCAATTCCATACTGCCATATTGAACATCAAGTACATTGATTCCCTATCATGGGGATATGTAGGAATCCTCTATGAGGTTCAAGACAATCACTCATGTCTCATCCTAGATTCTCCCTTTAGCCTTTGCATTTTGGGAAGGTCATGCCCCAAAGGAGAGGTTCTACATCCTTCGGGTCCCATCCACGTGTCCATTATCACTGGCCTCCTCCTCAGGTGTCCCACCGCCCCATCAAACAACATGGTTTTTGATCCCAAACTTCTATATAGAGTATGTAGGAAACCTCCCTGAGGTTCAATCCTAGCCAATGGTTAACTGTGGTGTCCCCTTTTGTCAGGACCCAATCATCCCCAGATCCACCCTCATTAGGTGTCTTGATCCACCCATCTAGTAAGATTCTCAACTGATCCTTCTTGGGGATGTACCCATCTTATCCACTTTTATTAGTGTTCCGATAAGTCTAATCCATCTCTGCTATATGTTAAACCCACAGAATAGCCTGTGTCAAATATAGGAAGTTGGAGAAAACCTCAGGGACATGCCTATAGAATATAATTCCCCACACTCAACGTGGGATACCTTAGGCTTCCGTTCCCTTGAGAAGCCCTATCATAAGGGGAAGAAACTCAAACGCATCAGTGTTTTAGCATCCAGACACTCCAGCGACGTCCAAAATGACTACCCCCCCCCCCCCCCGATTGAAGATTTCTTCCCTGACTTGATCCATTAGAATTTCCCAATAGAAGTAGTGTAATTAACTGGTATCCACAAAGATATGGCACCAAGAAGAGTTTCATGAAAAAAGTCTTAATAATTAAGGTAGAACTAGACTAGGCCATTAATTCTGAGAGGGAATCCACCGAAGGAGGAACTGACATCCCATAATCCCATTTCAATCAAGGAGAAAACGTCCCTAAATAAGCGGTGGATGCCGAACAACTTTGAAAAGAGGTAATGCAGGGCAATAGCCTGCACGTTGCAGCCTGACGATGCATGCCCCAGAGAAAGCATTGGAAACATATATCTAAACCTATAAAAATATAAGGACAAAAATTAAAAACCATCCTCTAAATTTTAGGGAATTAAAAAATCCTCATCATGTATTTGAGGAATGATGATTTTAAAAAATATTTATATACAATGTCATGGAAAAGTAAACCACATCCATAGAAAAGAAATATTGGTGAGAAGTAGAAATATCAGGACATGAAAAGGTATTCATCGATGAGAAATTATCTATAGAATAATAAAAGTAGTGAGGGAATAGGGGTCACATTGAATAAAATAGCACAAATCTAATAATGAATTAAAATTTAATAACCTGTGTATTTATTACACATTAATTCACAATTTATTACCCGATAATTCACATAATATAACCTAGAATATTTATAAATCTAGAGCCTTTTGGAATTATGCACATAGAATAAAATATTGAAAATGGTATACAACATCATTATTAAAAACATCATTAACATTATCTTAGAAATCATTAGTCTTCTAAAACTGCATGGGATAACCTATGGATGTAAATATGAAATGTCAATAACTAGCCCAAGATCCTTGGAAACCCTGTAACTAATTCAATCCTAATATAGACTGTAATGGCCCGGACCCCTATGATCCATTACTTTGTGAAAATGTGGTGTTGGAGGTGTTCCAAGAGGTCAAGGTGACATATCCCCAACACTTTTCCAAATTTCCAGTTCTGTTAACCGTGTTTCCAGTTTTATGAACAGTATCGATAGGTGTACAGAGTTTCATAGATCGGTAGAACAGATCAGTAGTACAGATCAGTAGCACAGATCGGTAGCATGGATCGGTAGCATGGATCGGTAGCACAGATCAATTTCACAGATCAGTAGCACAGATCGGTAGAACAGATCAGTAGCACAGATCGGTAGCATAGATCGGTAGCACAGATAGGTAGCATAGATCGGTAGCACAAATCGGCAGCACAGATCGGTAGCACAGATCGGTAGCACATATCAGTAGCACAGATCGGTAGCACATATTGGTAGCACAAATCGGTAGCACGGATCAGTAGCACAGATCAGTTTCACAGATCGGTAGGTGTACAGTAATGGTAGGTGAACAGTGTTTCTAGATTCTTACAGTTTTTCCACTTTTGACGTTTCCTTTGATGTACAATAAATTTAAAGCCTTATTTTAAGGACTCTAAGGCCGATTCAAAGACCATAAATTCAATATTAATTATTTCTAATGCCGGGATGTTCTTACTTGGTCAAACCCCGTGGGTTAATGTGATCCGTTTTTAATGAAGAATTAAGTGGATATTAAACCGTTGCGCCATTAAATCTTCAAAAGGGAAAAGATTCATCCTACCTTTTTCTTCCTCTTTGTTCTCGGCTATGAGATTCTAGAACCTTTCAATCCTTCCAATAGGAGTTTCACAATCAAACCCATCTCCGCCGACTGGTTCCGCTCTGTTTTGGATGCAACCGAGCTGTGTCGGTGAATCTTCCATATAAGGTATGTTTTATCAACATTCCTTTGGGGATCATCTTCTACTGTTTCTCCCTTCTATAGTATACCATGTAATATCCAAGATTCTAATGGGTTTTTCTTGGGGTTTGGTTGGTGCTGTCGTACTGTGGCATCCTCTGGTGGGTGCAATTTTCGCGAGAGGAGGTTTGTGACCCGTTGTGTGGATAAAGAACGTCAAGAATTGTTGAGGTAGGGGATTTGTTGTAACACCCGAGACTTTTATGTTATATAAATCATCAAAGGAATCTTTTTCTACACAACACTTGCTTGGCTTTCTTTACACGCAATCGCAACCTTCCTCGATAGCTTGCGTCGTACGCAATACCGAGTTTCACTAAACAACAATATGCTATTAAAACTAGTCGTTATGAATAGTAATAACCACTTTTTGAAATTTTATAAATTTTATTTTTCAAAATGGACTTCATTTTCGGACTCAGAATATCGAAATTAGCCTAGGGTGAAATTTTGGTATTTTTCTGAAAACTTTCAATTTTTGATGAATAGTGAAACCACTAAGTGGTAGGTTAAAAACTGAATTTTGCATAAAACTTAATTTTACCGCTTCTGTGAATGGAATTTCAAAAATCCGAGAGACACGGTTAATATCAAGGACTAAAATGTGGTTCAATGAGATGAAAATAATTTTTTGGTGAATAGTAACTTTTTACTATTTTACCGCGGTTAATAGTAAATAGGGTAACTAAGGGTAAATATGATATTAATATTACCCTAACACATGTCCTAATTCTATTGGACAAGTGTAATTCGACCAAAAACAAACTTAGGAATAAAATATGACCATTTAGGCCCACTTGGATTAGATTAGGACATTTATTATTAATTTATTTAAAGAAGGGTTAAAATAGTTAAAATCAAAGTTTAATAAGTAAATCATTTTTAATATGGGGTTATAAATAAGATAAATTCAATTGTAAATATTCATTAGAAAGCTAAAAAGATTTCCTACATGATGATATTTTATTTGTAATTTTTAGACATTAAATAATTTAATTTATTTATGACATAATGATGATGCAGTAATTATCTTATTAATGAAATATTGACATAATTGATGTTATAAACACCAAAATAAATATAATTTGAGACTTTTTACGAATTCCACTAATTTTCTAGGTTACTATGATATATTAGTATTGATTTAATCAACTTGGTTCGAACATATAATTCTGTTATGACTTTCAAACAAATCATATATCAAATAGTGTCAAAATTGACACAAAATAGTTTTTAAATAAAATATTATATTATTAATTGTTATTTTATTCCTAAAAATCTAAGGTTCGGCCAAATGACTTAGATAAGGATATATATATTAATAATAAACAATTTGGGGTTCGTTTGGCATGTTATAGTAAGTGTATTAACCATATAATGAAAGAAAACAAAAAGACATGGTAAAAGTTAAATTATTTAACTTAGAGTTAAATTTAATTGATAAGGTTAAAATAATATCCTAAACTTGTCTAAATTCTATTGTTTGATAGGATTTCGACCCATCCCCACTTTAGCTTCGAAATAAGACCCTTTGGAACCATTATAAACCGATTTTGACTTTAATATAAAATAATATTTTGAGATATTCCTAAGGTGCCCCTCTCCTCCCTTATAAAAGGGCACCTCCTCCCCCTCCTCCTCACACCAATTTGAGCACTCAAGCTCGGCCAACCCCTGCCATTTTCCATTCTCCACTTCCCTAGAATAATCCTAGAGGTCCTGGTCTTCTCCAAATACCAATCTTAGTTCCTTAAGTGGAGGATTCAAAAAGGCGTTCCAAAGAAGAGGTAATATCCATTACCGATCTTTTCAATTTCTTTCTTCTTCAACTTCTTCTTCTTTAGTTGTTTCATGATAAAGTAATAACATCAGTATTACTTACATACTTATATGTTATTATAAATATGAAACAACCCTAATTCACCTTCTATCCATCCTACGGAAAAAATGAAATCACCGCGCGTGCGTACGTACGGAATACCGTCTCCACGCCGTGGTGTAATCTATTTTCCACCATCACCTTACAAGGATGGGTATAATGGTGTAATGAGTAACTATATATGATTATTATTAAGTAATATTGATACTGAAATAATATATATATAAACTCCAATACAATTCCACGATCATAGGAACGATATCATCACTCGTGCGTACGTACGGAATACCGTCTCCACGATGTGATGCGACTCGTTCTACATGATCTTCATTTCATAATGATTGTATAAATGAATTGAATGAATGAATATGGTATATAATACACTAATACCATTCTGGAAATGAATTATCTATAACCTAAATATAAGAATAAGAATTTATTCGACAAAACACGCATAAGAACAAAAAGTTATAAAGACCCGAGTAACAAGTAACAATGAAATATTACTAACAAGAAGCTAATAATATGACCATATATGATCTCATATCAATATTTATGATTCTGGAATAAGTCAATAACATTATTTAAACCATTATACAGGAGCTTCGGACACGTACAAAGCTAATCGGACCTAAGGTAAGGGAAATATCACAATCTCATTTTTATCCGAGATTGTTTATTCGTAAGTATTTACTGGGGTGTATTTTATCATCCACATCCATGTTCCCTCAATATGTAATATTGTTTCCATCCACTTGAAATAGTTTAAATCGAATTTTACCCTTAGGTGAGTTTTTAGTAAAGAATATGAAAGGAATCTTTTGTCGTTTTTCCGTACGAGGTACTTTTTGACTTTTCCGACAAAAGTACGAAGAATGTTTTTTTTAACTTATACGGCATGAATGGATTTTTAAAACATTACTTCAAAGAAGCTTCCTTTACAAGTTTTCAAGTTTATTTTTAATCAACTTCTTTTATTTTAAAGTTGTATGACATGTTATGAAAGGAAAAAATGTTTTTGAAGAAGAAAGGATATTTTCCTCAAGAATTCAATTCAAGTGTTTTATCAAAATTATTTTCCATCTAAGATAATAAAGGGTTATGTTTCTATCCATATTTTTACATTGGTTTGACTATGTTGTGATGGAATTATGTTTATGAATTCCTTTATCATATATGAATTGATTTATGATGTCATGATGTTTCAAGAATCCCATTTGTGTTACATGTGTTATGCGATGATGTATGATTATGTGGCACACATAAGAAAGGATTCATTATAAGATGGGTGGGACCTATATATCCCTCCAATGCATTGGGTAAAGATTTTATATCTCATGAGATAGACATGGCTGGAATGGAAGGTTATTTCGGTTCAGTGATACAGGACTGAAACGAGGAGTGAACTCGGTTCAGAAAGGGACTTTGTCCACTAAGATAGTCTTGGCAATGAGTCATGACTAACAAGAAATGATCTCCATGATTATGTGTGCATGCCACAAAGTTTCAAGTTTTATGTTATGATTTTGGGGATCTCATTTTCACTTCTATGATTTATTCCATGTTAAGATATTATGATCTCTTTTGCAGGTTTTGATTTTCATAAAGATATGATATGATTTTTATTTCCTTTATTTGCCCTTGCTGAGCATTTGAGCTCACCCTTTTATGTTTTCTTTTCCCCAGGTCAGGAAGATGGATATTAAGTAGAATATGCTAAAAGGGACCCTAGATATGATGAAATAAATGGGAGACACTGTAGAAGATTTATGAACCAGTTGTTTATGTTTCCCAGTTTCTAAAGACACTATACCTATACGGTCCTTTGTGGTTTTGTCATATGTTGTAATAAGTGTGCTTCAATTTTGAAGTATTAACAATGTATGTAAAGTGCGGGTCGTTATAGTTGGTATCAGAGGAAAGGTATAGTCAACCTTTGGAAACTAGGATGTGAAAGCCTTAGTAAGAACCCTAAGAATAAGTCTAAGCATAGAACACAATCTTAGAAATGGCCATGAATAACCTAGGATAAGACCATAAGCATGAAAATTTTATTCTTGAATTATGTGGTTTCCTATTATAATTAGTGTTGCTCACACTATTCTTCTTGGTTTTAGTCAATGGCTGGAACCCGAAGGAACCGTGTTAATGCGGAATGTGATGGGCAATGCAATGATTGTCCCCCTGAGCAACCAAACGATATGGGAGATGGAATGAAAAATCTTGTAGCCATGCTCACGCAACTTTCTCAAGCTATGAATCATGCAGGATTTCCAAACGAACAAAGGAGGGAGCAACATTCTGTTGAATCCTTCATGAGGCAGCGTCCACCATCTTTCAGCGGGTCTACTGATCCATTAGTTGCTGAACAATGGATTAGTACTACTGAAAAGATATTTTCAGTTCTTCAATGTTCTGAGCATGATAAAGTCATCCTAGCAGTGTATCGTTTGGAAGGAGATGCGGATCAATGGTGGAATCTTGTTAAGAATACGAGGCAAAGGGATGAAATTGAGTCTATGGAATGGGACGAGTTCAAGAACTTATTTTTCAATAAGTACTTCCCTCGTATTCTCCGAACAAAGATGGAGAAAGAGTTCCTTGAACTGAAGCAAAGGGATGATGAATCTGTTAGTACCTATGAAGCAAATTTTACAAGACTTGCAAGGTACGCTTCTGGTATTATTATCCAACCTGAGAGTAAGATCGATCGATTCTTTAGTGGCTTAAAACCAAGTCTTCGAAGGGCGTTAGCCATAAGGGACTTCAATAGCTACGAGGAAATCGTTCGATGTGCTCTCAAAGTCGAGATGGAGATTGGAGTAACCCATCAGTCACATGGGTTTGATAAGAAGAGGAAGATGGAATTCAAAGAAAAATCTAAAGAGCACACGGAAAAGAAGATGAACTTTCCCTTATGCTCAAAGTGTGGAAAGAAACATGGAGGGAGTTGTCTTAAAGGGACAAGTAAATGTTTTAAATGTGGAAAGGAAGGTCATCGGGCATTTGAATGCCGTGATAATGGGAAGAAGATGTCTAATGATGCAAACAAAGGAAGGGATACACAGAATGAACCTACTACACTTCAATGTTTCAAGTGCAAGGAGATGGGGCATTATGCCAATCAATGCCCAAATCCAAGGGTTGATGATGATGGTCGACGTCAACAAAATCTTAAGGCTAAAGACAAAGGAAAGTCACATGCAATTTCTATCAGCGATGTGGAGTACGATAACGATGTGGTGAAAGGTACACTTACCATCCATTCTAAAGTAGCAAATGTTTTATTTGATTCTGGATCCACCCACTCTTTTATTTATGAAGACTTTTCTAAGGGTATCACCGTATTACCTCAACAATTAGATGTTGAGTTAGTCGTGACAACACCTAATGGCACATCAATCGCATCAAAAGTTTATAATTCTTCTCCGATCGAAGTTTGTGGGAAAGTGCTTCCTGCAAATATTGTGATCCTTCCTTTAGTGGAATTTGATGTGATTCTTGGCATGGATTGGCTTTCTCTACATGGAGCTCATATCAATTGCCAAAGAAGGGAAGTCACATTTCATATTCCAGATCAATCTACGATCGTCTATCAATGCAAGGATGAACATAACCTTCCAGTGGAAATTTCTTCCATCTTATGGGTATTGATTCCACTAAATGAAGGTTATTTATCTCAAATGGTTGGTGAGAAACTCACGATTAAGAATATGCCCATTGTACGGGAGTTTGATGATGTCTTTCCGGAGGAATTGCCGGGTCTTCCACCAAATCGTGAAGTTGAGTTTTCAATAGAACTCGTACCGGGTGCTTTGCCTATTTCAAAGACACCTTATAGAATGGCCCCAATTGAGTTGCAGGAATTGAAGAAGCAACTCCAAGAGAATCTTGATAAGGGATTCATACGCCCTAGTGCGTCACCTTGGGGAGCACCTGTTCTATTTGTTAAGAAGAAAGATGGATCAATGAGACTCTGCATTGATTATCGAGAACTTAACAAGATCACTATCAAGAACAAATATCCTCTCCCATGCATTGATGACTTATTTGACCAACTACGCGGAGCTCAATACTTTTCCAAGATTGATCTTCGTTCAGGGTATCATCAATTAAGGGTCAAAAGGGAGGATATACCAAAGACGGCTTTCCGTACAAGGTATGGACACTATGAATTTATAGTGATGCCATTTGGTCTTACTAATGCCCCTGCTATCTTCATGGATCTAATGAATAGAGTCTTTAGAGACTATCTTGATCAATTTGTGGTAGTCTTTATAGACGATATTCTTGTCTATTCAAAGAGCAAGGAAGAGCATGAAGATCACTTGAGAATTATATTGAAGACCCTGAGAAAAGAGAAGCTTTATGCCAAATTTACCAAGTGTGAATTTTGGCTTCAAAAAGTTGCATTTTTGGGTCATATAATCTCAAAAGAGGGGATATCTGTGGATCCAGCAAAAACAGAGGTTATCGAAAGATGGTCGAGACCAACCACAGTAACTGAGATCCGAAGTTTTCTTGGTTTGGCTGGATATTATCGACGTTTTGTAAAAGATTTTTCACGATTATCTAATCCACTCACCAAGTTGACTCGGAAAGGAGTTAAGTTTGTCTGGACAGAGTAATGTGAAGAGAATTTCAAGGAGTTGAAAAGAAGGTTATCCAGTGCACCTGTGCTCACACTGCCTTGTAGTGGAGAAAGGTTTGTGATCTACAGTGATGCATCCAAGAAGGGATTGGGGTGTGTTCTTATGAAAAATGATATGGTGATAGCTTATGCCTCACGACAGTTGAAAATCCATGAGCAAAATTACCCAACACATGATTTGGAGTTGGCTGCGGTAATCTTTGCATTAAAGATTTGGAGGCATTACCTTTATGGTGAAAGGTGTGATATTTATACTGATCATAAAAGTTTAAAGTATATTTTCACACAAAAGGAGTTGAATATTCGTCAAAGAAGATGGTTGGAGCTGATTAAGGATTATGACTGCTCAATCCATTACCACCCTGGGAAAGCAAACAAGGTGGCAGATGCATTAAGTCGACAAGACCATGCTAGTTTATCCATGATGAGGATCAAAAAAGATCCAATATTTATGGATTTACAAAGGATGGATCTTGGAATTATAATGGAAGGGGAAAAATCTTATCTTTCTCAAATGAATGTTCAACCATCTATACATGTGAAGATTAAAGAGGCACAGAAAGAAGATGTCGAGTTACAAAAGAAGGTGAGAAATGTTCCTGAATTCAACCTTGATTGTGATGAGATAATAAAGTTCAGAAATCGGGTTTGTGTTCCTCCCATCCCCGAATTAAAGAAAGAGCTGCTGGATGAGGCTCATAGTTCTTCATTCTCTATTCATCCTGGAAGCACGAAGATGTATAGGGACCTGAAAGAGTACTTCTGGTGGGATGGCATGAAAAGAGATGTTGCTGAATATGTCTCTCGATGCTTGGTTTGTCAACAAGTTAAAGTTGAGAGACAGAAGTCTAAGGGGATGTTACAACCATTACCCATACCCGAATGGAAATGGGAAAACATCACTATGGACTTTGTCACAGGACTTCCTAAAACATCCAAAGGCAATAATGCTATCTGGGTCATAGTTGATCGTCTTACAAAGTCTGCACACTTCATTGCTATTAGAGAGGATTTCTCTCTAGATCAGCTTGCCAGGATATATGTAAAGGAAGTGGTAAGATTGCATGGAGTACCACTTTCTATTATATCTGATCGGGATCCGAGATTTACCTCGAAGTTCTGGAGAAGTCTTCAGCATACTCTGGATACAGAGTTGAGTTTCAGCACTGCTTATCATCCCCAGACAGACGGTCAGTCTGAGAGAACAATTCAAACCCTAGAAGATATGTTGAGAGCTTGCTCTATGGATTTCAAAGGAGGTTGGGATCAACACCTACCTTTGGTGGAATTTTCTTATAATAATAGCTTTCACTCCAGTATTCAAATGGCTCCTTATGAAGCTCTCTATGGAAAGAAATGCAGGACTCCAACTTGCTGGGATGAAGTTGGGGAAAGAAAGCTATTAGGACCTGATCTCGTTGATGAAATGGCAGAAAAGGTCAGATCTATTCAACAACACATAAGAGCAGCTCAGAGTCGACAGAAAAGTTATGCCGACAATCGAAGAAGAGACCTAGAGTTTGAAGTGGGTGATAAAGTGTTCTTACGAATATCTCCCTGGAAGAGGGTTATGAGATTTGGAAAGAAGGGGAAGTTGAGCCCTAGATATATCGGTCCTTTTGAAATACTGGATCGTGTTGGGAAGGTAGCTTACCGATTGGCGCTTCCACCGAATCTCTCTCAAGTTCACGATGTGTTCCATGTATCTCTCCTGAGAAAGTACATACCAGATCCTTCACATGTACTCAGCTCAGAAGTTGTACCGCTGGAGCAAGATATTTCTTATGAAGAACAGCCGATAGAGATTCTGGATCGTAGCGAAAAAGTCCTACGAAACAAGACCACTCGCTTGGTGAAAGTTTTATGGAGAAACCACCAACTTGAAGAAGCTACATGGGAGCTTGAGGATATGATGAGGGAGAAGTATCCTCATTTGTTTGTTGCAAAGTGACGAATTTCGAGGGCGAAATTCTTTTTAAGGGGGGTAGAATGTAACACCCGAGACTTTTATGTTATATAAATCATCAAAGGAATCTTTTTCTACACAACACTTGCTTGGCTTGCTTTACACGCAATCGCAACCTTCCTCGATAGCTTGCGTCGTACGCAATACCGAGTTTCACTAAACAACAATATGCTATTAAAACTAGTCGTTATGAATAGTAATAACCACTTTTTGAAATTTTATAAATTTTATTTTTCAAAATGGACTTCATTTTCGGACTCAGAATATCGAAATTAGCCTAGGGTGAAATTTTGGTATTTTTCTGAAAACTTTCAATTTTTGATGAATAGTGAAACCACTAAGTGGTAGGTTAAAAACTGAATTTTGCATAAAACTTAATTTTACCGCTTCTGTGAATGGAATTTCAAAAATCCGAGAGACACGGTTAATATCAAGGACTAAAATGTGGTTCAATGAGATGAAAATAATTTTTTGGTGAATAGTAACTTTTTACTATTTTACCGCGGTTAATAGTAAATAGGGTAACTAAGGGTAAATATGATATTAATATTACCCTAACACATGTCCTAATTCTATTGGACAAGTGTAATTCGACCAAAAACAAACTTAGGAATAAAATATGACCATTTAGGCCCACTTGGATTAGATTAGGACATTTATTATTAATTTATTTAAAGAAGGGTTAAAATAGTTAAAATCAAAGTTTAATAAGTAAATCATTTTTAATATGGGGTTATACATAAGATAAATTCAATTGTAAATATTCATTAGAAAGCTAAAAAGATTTCCTACATGATGATATTTTATTTGTAATTTTTAGACATGAAATAATTTAATTTATTTATGACATAATGATGATGCAGTAATTATCTTATTAATGAAATATTGACATAATTGATGTTATAAACACCAAAATAAATATAATTTGAGACTTTTTATGAATTCCACTAATTTTCTAGGTTACTATGATATATTAGTATTGATTTAATCAACTTGGTTCGAACATATAATTCTGTTATGACTTTCAAACAAATCATATATCAAATAGTGTCAAAATTGACACAAAATAGTTTTTAAATCAAATATTATATTATTAATTGTTATTTTATTCCTAAAAATCTAAGGTTCGGCCAAATGACTTAGATAAGGATATATATATTAATAATAAACAATTTGGGGTTCGTTTGGCATGTTATAGTAAGTGTATTAACCATATAGTGAAAGAAAACAAAAAGACATGGTAAAAGTTAAATTATTTAACTTAGAGTTAAATTTAATTGATAAGGTTAAAATAATATCCTAAACTTGTATAAATTCTATTGGTTGATAGGATTTAGACCCATCCCCACTTTAGCTTCGAAATAAGACCCTTTGGAACCATTATAAACCGATTTTGACTTTAATATAAAATAATATTTTGAGATATTCCTAAGGTGCCCCTCTCCTCCCTTATAAAAGGGCACCTCCTCCCCCTCCTCCTCACACCAATTTGAGCACTCAAGCTCGGCCAACCCCTGCCATTTTCCATTCTCCACTTCCCTAGAATAATCCTAGAGGTCCTGGTCTTCTCCAAAGACCAATCTTAGTTCCTTAAGTGGAGGATTCAAAAAGGCGTTCCAAAGAAGAGGTAATATCCATTACCGATCTTTTCAATTTCTTTCTTCTTCAACTTCTTCTTCTTTAGTTGTTTCATGATAAAGTAATAACATCAGTATTACTTACATACTGATATGTTATTATAAATATGAAACAACCCTAATTCACCTTCTATCCATCCTACGGAAAAAATGAAATCACCGCACGTGCGTACGTACGGAATACCGTCTCCACGCCGTGGTGTAATCTATTTTCCACCATCAACTTACAAGGATGGGTATAATGGTGTAATGAGTAACTATATATGATTATTATTAAGTAATATTGATACTGAAATAATATATATATAAACTCCAATACAATTCCACGATCATAGGAACGATATCATCACTCGTGCGTACGTACGGAATACCGTCTCCACGATGTGATGCGACTCGTTCTACATGATCTTCATTTCATAATGATTGTATAAATGAATTGAATGAATGAATATGGTATATACTACACTAATACCATTCTGGAAATGAATTATCTATAACCTAAATATAAGAATAAGAATTTATTCGACAAAACACGCATAAGAACAAAAAGTTATAAAGACCCGAGTAACAAGTAACAATGAAATATTACTAACAAGAAGCTAATAATATGACCATATATGATCTCATATCAATATGTATGATTCTGGAATAAGTCAATAACATTATTTAAACCATTATACAGGAGCTTCGGACACGTACAAAGCTAATCGGACCTAAGGTAAGGGAAATATCACAATCTCATTTTTATCCGAGATTGTTTATTCGTAAGTATTTATTGGGGTGTATTTTATCATCCACATCCATGTTCCCTCAATATGTAATATTGTTTCCATCCACTTGAAATAGTTTAAATCGAATTTTACCCTTAGGTGAGTTTTTAGTAAAGAATATGAAAGGAATCTTTTGTCGTTTTTCCGTACGAGGTACTTTTTGACTTTTCCGACAAAAGTACGAAGAATGTTTTTTTTAACTTATACGGCATGAATGGATTTTTAAAACATTACTTCAAAGAAGCTTCCTTTACAAGTTTTCAAGTTTATTTTTAATCAACTTCTTTTATTTTAAAGTTGTATGACATGTTATGAAAGGAAAAAATGTTTTTGAAGAAGAAAGGATATTTTCCTCAAGAATTCAATTCAAGTGTTTTATCAAAATTATTTTCCATCTAAGATAATAAAGGGTTCTGTTTCTATCCATATTTTTACATTGGTTTGACTATGTTGTGATGGAATTATGTTTATGAATTCCTTTATCATATATGAATTGATTTATGATGTCATGATGTTTCAAGAATCCCATTTTTGTTACATGTGTTATGCGATGATGTATGATTATGTGGCACACATAAGAAAGGATTCATTATAAGATGGGTGGGACCTATATCTCCCTCCAATGCATTGGGTAAAGATTTTATATCTCATGAGATAGACATGGCTGGAACGGAAGGTTATTTCGGTTCAGTGATACAGGACTGAAACGAGGAGTGAACTCGGTTCAGAAAGGGACTTTGTCCACTAAGATAGTCTTGGCAATGAGTCATGACTAACAAGAAATGATCTCCATGATTATGTGTGCATGCCACAAAGTTTCAAGTTTTATGTTATGATTTTGGGGATCTCATTTTCACTTCTATGATTTATTCCATGTTAAGATATTATGATCTCTTTTGCAGGTTTTGATTTTCATAAAGATATGATATGATTTTTATTTCCTTTATTTGCCCTTGCTGAGCATTTGAGCTCACCCTTTTATGTTTTCTTTTCCCCAGGTCAGGAAGATGGATATTAAGTAGAATATGCTAAAAGGGACCCTAGATATGATGAAATAAATGGGAGACACTGTAGAAGATTTATGAACCAGTTGTTTATGTTTCCCAGTTTCTAAAGACACTATACCTATACGGTCCTTTGTGGTTTTGTCATATGTTGTAATAAGTGTGCTTCAATTTTGAAGTATTAACAATGTATGTAAAGTGTGGGTCGTTATATTTGTGGCTTATCTAGTTGTTTATGTGCAATCGTAGTGTTATCATGATTTAGCCCTTTGGATCACAATGAAATTGACTTAATTAAATACTTCAACCGGATTAAAAGAATTGGTTTGATCACATGTTATTGCTTTGTACCGTGATAATGGTTTTCCTCTTGAATTTCTAGATAGTGTGATATCTATGCCTTTCTTGTTATCATGTTGTTATTAATGAAATTGATAAAGAATGTAAAGCCGGAATTAAATGATAATTAATTGGCTAAAGATAAAGTGGCATATGAACGAATCTGGTTCTTATTGTAATTTGATGTTAATAAAATTATTGCAGTAAGCATGATTATTTAATTGTGATAGCTTACAGATTAGGTTTCCCGAATTTGGAATCTAAGTATAATAAGTCTTTTAATTTAATATGGGTTAAAGAACTACTTGTTTGATAATTTCTAAAAAGGGTTCTGAGTTACCCTCTTGTTGTGAATTAGGGCTAAAATCCCATTTGATGTGATGTTTGATTTCCCACTGCTTGTGATGTGATGTGACCCTAGAGGGGTGTTGTGATATGTGTAGGCTGGGAGGCCTTGTGGTTGTGGCAGCGGATGACACCTAGAGTGGAGAGACGCATCAGTTTATGCATGTGGGTGTCGAGGAGGACACATGGGGCGATGGAATGGGATGGATGTGGTTGCTGGATGCTTGTGGATTATTTGAATGGTTATCTTCTTTGATTTTCCCTACTGCTCAAGGTAGCTGGTCTTGCTTACCCTTCTTCTAAAGGAGGAGAAGATGCGCGAGCTATGCCATGTGCTTTCCGTGTATATCTTCTCAAAGGAGAATGGGTCTACTCTCTTTCTATAGGCAACAAAGACTCGACGGGTAGTACATCTACCCACCGTGTTGAGCCCCCATGTGTTTAGTAGCATATAATTCTTTTCTAGAATGACTAGGATTATGGGAAAGTAATTTCTATAATGAAATATTGATTAAATGGCAATAATTCACAGGGATGGAGATGCTGGAATTTAAAGGTGATGTTGAATCTTTTAAGGAGCAGTTGATTTTGAATGTGATACCAATGAATCTTAATGTGGAATTGTTCAGGGTTAATTAATGTTTGAATAATTAATTAACATAATGTAGAACTGATGAAAAAGGGAATGAAGTAACCTAATGAAGTCCTTTAATTGGTTGTGTGCTTATAGGATACCTAGTCTTAGAAGTGGCAGCCCGAAGTCTGAGAGATGTTAGCTGCAGTTGTATCTAAGACTAGGTTATGCCCATAGTGTGGTTGTGAGTTATAATATATTCTGTAATTTTTGTGTTTATATATGATAATCCACCCTATCAGTAAGGGCATCTGACACCCTGAGGATTCTGAGCCCTGGGGGTGTTTTCCCCAACATTCAGGTGGGAGGACGAATGGCTGACTACCCCCTTTGGCCCTGCTCTCTTCGCTTGGTAGATACGTGTGCCAACAGGTATAGTGGTTAGTTTCCCCATATATCTGTGTAGAGGGCTATAATGGCTTGTGGTTATTTCACACACATATATTCTGGATATAGTATCCTATTGACTAATATAGGTGTAACGTGTATAGGCTGTGATGGCTTGAGGATCCCTACTCGGTGTATGGGCTATAATGGCTTGAGGTATAATACCCGATGTATGATACACATTATGAGGGATGTGGTGGCTCCTGAAACATACCTGGTTACTTTTGGTTGTGAGGATGGTGTGGTGCTTAGCCCAAGTGTATGTGGGCAAGCCTTTGTCGTGCTCGAGGTGCAGATTGTGGTGCTTCGCCCATGTGTCTATAGGAATGCCTTTTTAGAGAGAGATTATTAGGACTTGCGACATTGGGGAAAAGTGGAAAACCAGTGGGGAAGTAGTAGTGAGGCACCCTTTATATTCTTTACTATATGATATATTCTTGTATGCATTACTTGGTGATAGTATCCATGGTGAGGTTGGGAACATAGTATACCTGTTTAGGTGACGAGTTAGTTTCACTGTTATTCACTGTGCTTTAGCATGCTTTCTTTACTTTTGCACGAGAGGATTCAGGGAGGATTCTACTGAGTATACTTTTATAATCACCCTAAATATATATAAACTATTTTTCAGGTCACTTGGAGTAGATTGGAGATCAAGCTGGTTATTACTAGCTTGTGGTTGGAAGATCTGTTCGGGCTTGTGGTCGCTGCTGTTTTACTTTCTTTTGGGTACTTGTAGTTTCCCTTTTCAGTTGTAGTAATTTAGCATGGAATTTTATATATGTACATGGGTTTCATTTATATTTCATTTCTGAGTTGGAGTTGGTTGGTTTCTATCTTATCTCTATCTTTCGCATGTGTTCTCTTAGAGGGTAATGCCTCCCATTTGTGTGTTTTCTATACCCTCAGTGCTAGTCACCAACCCCGAGCCTACTGGAGGCGGGACTCGGGGGGGCATTATCTCTCTTATCACATTTCCTGCCTAGTATGGGTACAATTTGTGGGGAGGGGGTCATGATAGAGAGGTATCAGAGGTCTGGTTGAGGGATAGGATGGAGTTTGGAGTTAGGCACATGTGAGGTTCCATGGGATGGTAGAGCAACAGTTTCATTCATATTTTTCAAGTGAGGTAAACACTGGAGACCAGCTGAGACATATTCATTTAGGTCCCCCTATGATCTGATGTACAAACCTTTATGTTTACAATGGATACTAAACAAGGTGATACTGGTTGCAGGGTAGAGACCTAGGAAAGGATAATCCATCATTCTTCTTTGTGCCTGTGTTTGAATGGGTAGACCTTGGGATTGGTTAACCTAAAATGAATAAAAATAAAACAATTAATTAATTAATGTTGATTCTCCCATATTCTAGGATTAGGATATCTACATGTTTGTTATTTTATAGGTATGGCTCCAGGTCGACGGCCTCGTCAGGTTTGCGTAGAATATATCCAGCGGGCTGTTCCAGCAGGTCACCGTAGGGTAGAGGTTGACGATGAAGACACTTGGAGGAAGAAACTATGAGAGTTTCAGTGCCAGAGTCTGCAGAAGTACGAGGGCTCCATTTCAGATGCAGTCATGGAAGACTGGTTGTAGGAGGTCGAGATAGGATTCAGTTCGATCCATGCTCGGAAGGAGAACTGGGTTTCCTTGGTTTTGATGATGCTACGTGGAGCATCAAAGCAGTGGTGGATCTTGTTCCTTGGGAATCGTGAGGAGTCAACGATCTCATGTGAGGAGTTTCGAGACAAGTTTAGAGTTGAGTTCATTTACTCGTCCACGAAGGCGTCTAGTCATCAGGAGCTTCTTACCCTTCGACAGGGGATCTCCAATGTTCGAGAGTTTGGAATCTGTTTCAGGAACCTTCTACGATATGCTTTAGACCTGTTACCATATGAGGAGGTCAGGGCGAGGCATTTCAAGGAGGCTTTGCATCCAGAGATCCAGCGCCAGTTCACCCCATTTATGCTGAAGACATATCTTGAGGTGCCAGTGAGGGCAGAGGTTGTTGAGAGGACTTTGACCAAGACTGGATCATCACGAGAGGGGAATCGACATGATTCCTCACAAAGCAGAGTTGTGGTCCGGGGTTCCCGGTTTTCAGGATAGAAGAGTTTCCGTTCAGCCAGGGGTTGGTCCCATACCTTCACGTCTCGTCTCTCTAGAGGTAGCAACTCTCATGCCTATGTCAAGGGATCATGTGCTTGTTTTTCTTTTGGTGGTCGTGGCCATTAGCAGTGGGAGTGCCCGACCATTCAGAATGGTCATCGTGCACCAGGCACTATGCTCTAGGTTCCTCTATTGAGGCAGTTTCCATCAAGGCAGCAGCATCTAGTTACACTAGTATTAGATCACTAGAGGAGAGATGGGGTAGTCAGAGGACATCCCCATGATGCTCCCCGTCCTCATAGAAGAGAGAACGACCATGGTGGTGGTCGTCATCAGGGTCAGAGAGGCCGTGGAGGAGGTCGTGGTCAGCTTCTTGCTCTAGCGTTTCCAGCACCAGGAAAGCCAAACGTCATTTGAGGTACCCTTTGTTTATTTTATACCTTGGTGAATGCCTTTTTTGACTCAATAGAGAACACTCCTTCATATCACCTACCCTTGTCCATGCTTTGGGACTTGAGGTAGAGAGGCTTCCAGTGCCCTTGGCATTGACTACGCCAGTTGGAGGTCGAGATGACTTGTTTGAAGTATGTAGAGACTTTGAGCTAGTGTTGGGGCAACACCGCTCTTGGGGAGATTTCCTATGTTTAAGAATACAACCATATGATGTCATCCTCGGCATGGATTGGTTGTATTTGGTGTGGGCTATTGTGGATTACTTCGGGAAGAAGGTCATCCTCATTGGTGCAGATGGAGATCAAGTGGTGTTTGTTGGTGAGTGAGATCCTTGGATGGGTCATAGGCACGTTCCATCCTTATTGTCCTTAATGGATGAGATGATGCTGAATTATTCAGAGGTTTGGTAGTTGGCATTTCCTAGGGTCGTAGAGGAGTACCCTAATGTCTTTCCAGAAGAGGTTGTAGCATTTCCTCCTCGACGAGAGATTGAGTTTGGGATCTAGCTACAGCAAGGAGCTTCTCCTATCTCTATGTATCTATATAGGATGGCCCCTTATGAGTTGCGAGAGCTATGTATACAGCTTGATGGCCTGTTGCAGTGCGGTTTTGTTCGGCCAAGTGTGTCACCATGGGGTGAACCCGTTTTGTTCGTGAAGAAGGCCGATGGCAGTTTGCGGTTGTGTGTCGATTATCGTCACTTAAACAATGTGACAATAAAGAATCGCTATCCTCTTCCATGGATCGATGATTTATTCGATCAACTAAAGGGTTCAAGTTGGTTCTCAAAGATTGACTTGCGGTTAGGATATCATCCGATGCGTATGAAAGATGAGGATATTCCGAAGACTGCTTTCCGTTGTCTTCATGGGCATTATGAGTTTGTTGTAATTCCATTTGGCATGACGAATGCTCTAGTTATGTTAATGGGGTTGATGAATGCTATGTTCTGTGAGTTCCTGGATATGTTTGTGGTGGTTTTCATCAACAACATCCTTGTGTACTCCACATATGAAGAGGAGCATGCAGAGAATCTACGAGCCGTTTTGGGAGTTCTTCGCCAACACTAGTTGTTTGGAAAGTTTTCAAAGTGTGAGTTTTGGGATAGAGAAGTCCGTTTCTTAGGGCATGTTGTGTCCCAACAGGGAGTAGTTGTGGATCCCTCAAAGATAGAAGCAACGGTGTCTTGGGAAGCCCCCAAGATAATGTTAGAGGTGTGAAGTTTCCTTGGTCTCATAGGCTATTACAGGAGGTTCGTAGCCGGGTTATCTTGAGTTGCGAATCCTCTGAAAACTTTGACCAGGAAAGATCAGGAATTCATATGGACTGATCAGTGTCAGGCAGCTTTCGAGTATCTCAAGAAGTTAGGTAGTGCTCTAGTTCGTTGTCTTCCAGCTGAGGGAGTTCAGTTTGATGCATTATGTGATGCTTCACATATGGGGTTAGGCTGTGTTTTCATGCAGCAGAAGTCAGTTGTTTCTTATGGGTCTCAGAAGTTGCGTCCCCATGAACGCAAATATTCCACTCACGATCTTGAGTTGGAATCTGTGGTGTTTTCTCTGAAGTTGTGGAGACATTACCTCATTGGTGAGCGCTTTGTGGTTTTCACTGATCATAAGAGTTTGAGGTATGTTTTCTCCCAGCGTGACTTGAACTTATGATAACATTGGTGGATGGAGTTATTGTAGGAATACGACTTCGAAATATCGTATAAACCTGGAAAAGGGAATGTTGTAGCTGATGCGCTGAGCCGAAAGTCGCATAGTGATGTTGTGCGTGAATCCGGAGATTCCTGGAGAGTAATGGAGGAACTTTCAGCTTTTCCTCTTGATATGGGAGAATTTGGGGGTAATGGTTATCTTTTTAAGATCAGGGTACAGTCATCCCTGGTGTAGAAGGTGGAAGAGTCCCAGTTGGGAGATCTAGAGGTGGAGGTTTGGAGAGAATGAGTTGTTTGTGGTGAGGCCCCTGATGGTTGGTCGGAGGATAAACAACACCTAGTGTTGTATCATGAAGGATTTTTGTTCCCTTGGAGATGTGTGAGATGGTTCTCAGAGAGTTCTACAGTTCGCCTTTAGCAGTACATCCTGGTGTGACAATGATGTACCGATCCAGGCAGAGTCAGTTTTGGTGGCCTGGGCTGAAGCATGTGGTTGTGGAGTTTGTATCTCGATTTTTAGTCTACCATAAGGTGAAGGCCAAACACCGTGTTCCTGGTGGTCTTCTCCAGCCATTAGAGATTACTCAGTGGAAGTGGTAGGACATCTCAAAGGACTTTTTTACAGGTTTACCTCGAGCTCCGAGATGACATGATGCTATCTGGGTGGTAGTTGATCATTTAACAATATCCACCCACTTCATAGCGATCACAGAGTTGATCTCAGTGGAAGTTTTGTTGAGTCAGTATCTGGAGGAAGTTGTGAGACTTCATGGAGTCCCTAGGATGATCATTTCTGATCGAGATCCTCGTTTTACCTCCAGGGTGTGGATGGGTCTCCAACATTCTTTTAGTTCTCAAATATGCCTTAGCACTACTTTTCATCCTTAAACGGATGGTCAGATAGAGTGAACCATCCAGACTCTTGAAGACATGTTGCGCTCTTGTGTTCTTGACTTTGGAGGTTCATGGATGAGGCAACTACCCTTGGTGGAGTTCACTTACAATAATAGTTTTCACTCCACCATTGGTATGGAGCCGTTTGAAACCTTGTATGGTCGGCCTTTCCGTTCTGCGTTGTGCTGGACTGGGGTCAGAGAGTCAGCAATTCTTGGACCAGAACTAGTGTAGAATACAACAGAGATGGTTCAGGTGATTTGTGAGAGGATGAAGACAACGCAAGATCATCAGAAATCATATGCTGATCAAATAAGGAGACCCTTAGAGTTTAATGTTGGGGATCATGTGTTTCTGAAGGTGACTCCACGTCATGGGTAGCGAAGGTTTGTTCGTGGAAGTAAGCTTTCTCCTCGGTTTGTTGGGCCTTTCAAGGTTTTAGCTCATGTTGGAGTTGTGGCGTATCGAGTAGCACTTCCCCCTCATATGAGTCGGATACATGATGTTTTCCATGTATCACAGCTCTATCGTTATCTTCATGATGACTCTCACATTATCGATTGGGGAGAGATAGATGTTGATGATGATGCAACCTTTGAGGAGTGACCTGTGGAGATCCAAGACCGTAAGGAGAAGGTGTTTCTTGGGCGTTCTATCCCCTTATTTCGTGTCTTGTGGTGACATGGTGGCATGGAGGAGAGTACCTGGGAGCGTGAGTCACAGATTCATGTCCAATACCCAGATCTATTTTAAGTTGTTGTGATGTGTTTTACTTGATACTTTCTTTTATGTACCTTTGATGTCATGTTATGCTTGAATTGTTTGGATATGGATTGTTTGTCCCCTTTCTCTCAGAAGTCGTGGTTTTTTCCCAACTTTAGAACAACTCAGGGTGGTTTTCCCCTGAGAGGTAGCTTACGGGATGGTTGTTCGGACCCCTCTTTTCCTTAGGTTGGTTTTCAATTCTTGAGGACGAGAATGTTTTGAGAGGTATCTGATGTAATGGCCCGAACCCCTCTGATCCATTACTTTGTGAAAATCTGGTGTTGGAGGTGTTATGGGAGGTCAAGGTGACTTATCCCCAACACTTTTCCAAATTTCCAGTTCTGTGAACAGTGTTTCCAGTTTTATGAACAGTATCAGTAGGTGTAGAATGTTTCATAGATCGGTAGCATAGATGGGTAGCACAGATCGGTATCACGGATCGGTAGCACAGATCGGTTTCACAGATCGGTAGCACAGATCGGTAGCATAGATTAGTAGCACTGATCGGTAGCACATATCGGTAGCACAGATTGGTAGCCCAAATCGATAGCACAGAGCGGTAGCACAAATCGGTAACAGAGATCGGTAGCACAGATCAGTAGCACAGATCGATAGCATAGATCGGTAGCATAGATCGGTAGCACAAATCGGTTTCACAGATCGGTAGGTGTACAGTAATGGTAGGTGAACTGTGTTTCCAGATTCTTACAGTTTTGCCCCTTTTGACGTTTCCTTTTACGTAAAATACATTTAAAGCCTTATTTTAAGGACTCTAAGGCCGATTCAAAGGCTATAATTCCAATATTAGTTATTCATAAGGCATGGTTGTTTTTACTTGGTCAAACCCTGTGGGTTAATGTGATCCATTTTTAATAGAGAATTAAGCCGATCTTAAATTGTCGCCCCATTAAATCTTCCAAAGGGACAAGATTCATCCTCTATTGTTCTTCATCTTTGTTATCGACTATGAGATGCTAGAACCTTTCAGTACTTCTTGTAGGAGTTTCACCATCAAACCCTACTCCTCCGATTATTTCTGCTCTGTTTTGGATTCAACCGAGCTATGTTGGTGAATCTTCCATATAAGGTATGTTTTATCGACGTTCCATTAGGGATCTTCTTCTCCTGTTTCTACCTTCTATATTATACCATGTAATATCCAAGATTCTAATGGTTTTTTCTTGGGGTTTGGTTGGTTCTATCATACCGTGGAATCCTCCGGTGGATGTAGTTGTCGCGAGAGGAGGTTTGTGACCCATTGTGTGGATAAATAATGTCAATAATTGTTGAGGTAGGGGATTCATGGCTTCTCTAGTTGTTTATGTACAATTTTAGTGTTAGCATGATTTAGCCCTTTGGATCATAATGAAATTGACCTAATTAAATAATTTAATCGGATTAGAATAATTGGGTTGATCACATTTTATTTCTTTGTACCGTGATAATGGTTTGCCTCTTGAATTTCTAGATAGTGTGATATCTATGCCTTGATTGTTAGCATGTTGTTCTTGATGAAATTGATAAAGAACGTAAAACCGGAATTAAATGATAACTAATTGGCTAAAGATAAAGAGGTATATGAACGAATCTGGTTCTTATTGTAATTTGATGTTAATCAAATTTGTGCAGTAAGCATGATTATTTAATTGTGATAGCTTACTGATTAGGTTTCCTGAATTTGGAACCTACATTTAATAATTATTTTAATTCAAGATGGGTTAAAGAACTGCTTGTTTGATAATTTCTAAAAAGGGTTCTGAGTTACCCTCTTGTTGTGAATTAGTGCTTAAAGCCCATTTGATGTGATGTTTGATTTCCTGCTGCTTGTGCTGTGATGTGACCCTGGAGGGGTGTTGTGATATGTGGAGGCAGGGAGGCCATGTGGTTGTGGTAGCAGATGACACATAGAGTGGCGAGATGCATCGGTTTATGCATGTGCGTGTCGAGGAGGACACCAGGGGTGATGGAATGGGATGGATGTGGTTGTTGGATGCTTGTGGATTCTTTGAATGGTTATCTTCTTTGTTGTTCCCCACTGCTCGAGGCAGTTGGTCTTTCTTACCCTTCTTCTAAAGGAGACAAAGATGCATGGAGTATGCCACGTTCTTTCCATGTATAGATTCTCAAAGGAGAATGGGTCTACGCTCTTGCTATAGGTGGAAAAGACTCAACGGGTAGTACATCTACCCACCGTGTTGAGCCCCCTATTGTTTAGTAGCATAGAATGCTTTTCTAGAATTCCTGGGAATATGGGAAGGTAATTGCTATAATGAAATATTGATTAAATGGTGATAATTCACGGTGATGGAGATGCTGGAATTTAAAGGTGATGTTGAATATTTTAAGCAGCAGTTGATTTTGAATGTGATGCCAATGCAGCTTAATGTGGAATTGTTTGGGTTAATTAATGTTTGAAGAATTAATTAACGTAAAGTAGAACTGATGAAAAATGGAATGAAGTAACCTAATGAATTCCTTTAATTGGTTGTGTGATTATAGGATACCTAGTCTTAGAAGTGGCAACCCAGAGTCCGAGAGATGTTAGCTGGAGTTGTGTCTAAGACTAGGTTATGCCTATAGTGTGGTTGTGAGTTATAATATATTCTATACTTTTTGTGTTTTTATATGCTACTCCACCCTGTCAGTAAGGGAAACTGACACCCTGGGGATTCTAAGACCTGGGGGGGGGGGTGTTTTCCCCAACATTCTGGTGGGAGGACGAATGGATGACTACCCCCTTTGGCCCCGCTCTATTGTCTTGGTAGATACATGTGCCAACAGGCACAATAGTTAGTTTCCCCATATATGTGTGTTGAGGGATGTAATGGCTTGTGGTTATTTCACACACATATATTCTAGATATAGTATCCTACATACTACTATAGGTGTAACGTGTGTAGGCTTTGATGGCTTGAGGATCCCTACTCGGTGTATGAGCTATAATGGATTGACATATAATACCCGACGTATGATACAAATTATTCAGGATGTGGTGGCTCCCAGAACTTACCTGGTTACTTTTGGTTGTGAGGATGGTGTGGTGCTTCACTGAGGTGTTTGCCGGAAAGAGTTCGTGGTGCACGAGGTGTAGATTGTGGTGCTTCGCCCAGGTGTCTGCAGACAAGCCTTTTTGGAGAGAGATGCTTAGAACGTGTGATATTGGGGAAAAGCAAAAAACCAGTGGGGAAGTAGTAGTGGGGTAACCTTGATATTATTTACTATATGATATATTCTTGTATGCGTTACTTGGTGAGAGTAGCCATGGTGAGGTTGGGAACATAGTATACCTGTTTAGGTGATGAGTTTGTTTCACTGTTGTTCACTGTGCTTTAGCATGCTTTCTTTACTTTTGCATGAGAGGATTCGGGGAGGATTATACTGAGTATACTATTATACTCACCCTACGTATATATAAAATGTTTTTCAGGTCACTTGGAGCAGATTGGAGATCAAGCTGGTTACTACTAGCTTGTGGTTGGAGGAGCTGTTTGGGCTTGTGGTCACTGCCGTTTTACTTTCTTTTGGGTACTTGTAGTTTCCCTTTTTAGTTGTAGTACTTTTTCATGGAATTTCATATATGTACATGGGTTTATTTTATATTTCAATTCTGAGTTGGAGTTGGTTGGTTTCTATCTTATCTCTCTCTTCCGCATGTGTTCTCTTAGAGGTTAATGCCTCCCATTTGTGTGTTTACTATACCATTTGTGCTAGTCGCCAACCCGGGGCCTACTAGAGGCGGGACTCGGGGGTCATTATCTCTCTTCTCACATTGCCATCCCAGGAGGGGTACACTTTTTTGGTAGGGGGTTGTAACATAGCCAAATGGGCGTTCCCAATCCCCATAGGTTGGCGACCAATAACTAGAATCATAAAATATGAATGTGGTAATTAATTTTCCACAAACATAAATAATGGAAGATAATTAAGTATCTATACAAGAGAATCACCGTAGGTGGAAGTGTAACAGATGTAAAACTAGTATGGAGACCCTAATTAAAACCAAAAGTACAAAAAAATATGATTACAGCCCAAGTCCCAATTGATGCAACTCTCCAATCCCAAGGATGAACAGATACTACCACCCATAATTGGCACCTTACATAGGCATGAACCTGGAAGGGTAAAATTTATAATCACCTAAAGGCATAGGTAGGGTTTGACATAAATACCCAGTAGGGTCTCAAAAAGGATACCCTATGATAAACCAATATTTAATTAACCAAATAATGATTTCAATTTTTAAATAAATAGGAATTGAAGTTCAAAATAATATTTAAAAAAAACCAAGCATATCATTTCAAATGATGTAGATATTTTAAAGAAATGGATTAAATAATATAATTATATAAAATAGTTTATAGATATTTATAAGGCATGATAAATAGGTATAAACATTTACATATATTTCAAATAAAAATGAGAAACCTGGCCATATGACATGAGGTACAATTGTTATCGGTTATGGGATCCTCACAAAATCATATGATAATGACTGAAACATGTACAGACGTTCCTTAACACTAGCCAAAGATGACTCATATGCATCCTATCAAGGATTAATATGTTATAATAATGTTGTTTTAGTTGTTTAGGTGTATATCCACTTTTAGGGTAATTCCAACCTAGCATTTATTCCCAATAACTCACTAAAAACTGATAATTTTATGCAATCTAAAGAAATAAAAAATGTGTAATTTATTTTAAAACTATTAATAATAAAATTCAGCCGATTAAGCCTTTATATATACCAATTTCCATTTAAAAACCAATACAAGAGTTTTTAATCAAATAATTAATTTTTCCATGATAATACCAATGGGTTCAATCAAAACCAATTTAATACATTTTTATCAAATACATTTTTTAAATAAATTTCCTCAAATAAATTTCAAAAATTTAAATTCAACAATTTAAATGTCACAATTTCCATAAATATCACAAAAAACCCCAATTCAATGGAATTGGGTGTTTTTTCAATTTCATGAAAAACATATCCATGAACAAAAATTAATGGGAATTAGGTTTTTAATAAATCAGTTGAATGAAATTTAGTTGAACTAAAGTAATTTAATTTAAATAAAAAAAATTTAATATAGATCATTAAATATAAGCATAATGAAATTTTTTCATCATTATGGAACCACCTACCTCAAGATTATGGGATTTCAAAACACAAAACCCTAACAAGAAAAAATCCAATGATGAATGCCGGTAACAATGCTACGAGAATCCAAACTAGATATGAGATCAAAAATAGATGATATTGTATCCTCCAAAAATACAAAGATCTAAATAACCCTATGGGGGAAAATTAGATAATGGGAGAAAGAGAATGAGATGAGGAAACATAGCCAGTGCATACTGAATATCATTCACCTTTCTTCGACTCACATCCAAAAGGGCATAGAGGAACCAAAATCTCATTTTTGGAGCCTTTAATGAAGAATAAAACATAGAGGGTCTAGTTTGGTCCCACATGTACCTAAAAATAGAGTATTAGTATTTGATAATTATATGTTTAGATTAACTAAAATTCATGAATAGTTTCTTGTGCATTGACAAACATTTCGAAAAAATTATTTTTCTTAACCATGTGCCCACTTTAATGGGGTTTCCAATGTTTCTATTTGAATATTTCACAACATTAAAAACAAATCACTAACTGTGAAAACCATCAATACTTTAGTCTTCATGGTTTTCACTATTAGGGAACATGGTTTGGGAAAATTGTGTGCCAAAAGTACACTACACCAGAAATTTCAATATTTTTAAAAAATTTACCCAGAACAATCCCAAATGAAAAAATACCAAATATTGATAAAAAATGGGTTTAGGATTATCTGAAAATAATAAAATTATGTTAAAAACTCTCCCATATAGAATATTTTTGTCCCCATAAAGCAAACTAAGAATCTACCATGTCAAAAATTTGAGGACAATAGTCTCTAATCAGTGCCACCCTCTCCCTCGTATCATGAGAATTAGAACCATGCTTCCATATAATTGGAACCCAATGTATCTTCCTCCCATGAAATACCATGGTTTCAGAATCAAATATACTAACTAGATTCTTATTCATAGATAAACCTGGTTCAATGTCAAGATCACTTCATATCATAACATGAGATGTATCGAACAAATACATTCAAAGTTGTGAAAAGTGAAACACGTTATCAATCGATGTCAGATATAGTGGAAGTTATAAATAATATTCCTCTTTTCCCTAAATTACCATGAACATAAAGAACCCATAAAATGGGGATCAGGTTTACCTTACCTCCCATTTCATCGATGACCCTAACAGGGTGATATATTCAAGAACACCTGGTCACCAACTTAAAAATCCAAAGTTCCAAGATAATGACCATCATATGATTTATAATGTTTCTATTCTATCAACACTCTCTGTTGAATCAACTTGATCATTATTTTCATCTCTTAAATTAAGTCAGGTCCAACTGTGGAACATTAACCAATCTATGAACAACAAAAATGAGATCTACATGGTCGGCTAAACAAGGCCTAATATGGATCCATTCTAATCACTGAATGGTAACTATAATTTTAAGAAACATCTGCTATCCCCATATGGTTATAAAAATCCCCACCGAAGTCAATAACATAGCGCATAGCGTATTCTGAAGAATATGTGTAGTTCTTTCTTTATGGATATTCAACTGCAGATCGTATGTTATGCTCAAACTAACATGAGATACATGTTCCCCTTAAAGGCGTATCCAAAAGAGAGAAGATAACCAAGGATAGATATCAGAGAAAAAAATCATATGTAACTTTATTCAAACAAACAAACACATTCACATAAATATTTTATAACTTTCAATATTGGATTTATCATGAATGGATATAAAGTGAGCTTATTTAGTCACCCCATCAATCAAAATTCATATCACAATCTAATTTATCTAGGTATGTAGAAATAAAACTAAAATGTCCATAGAGATCTCATCCCACTTCTATATTGGAACTAGAAGTGGATGAAGCAAACCTGAAGTCTTCTAGTGCTCGACCGTGACTGTATGGAATGCATAAAAATGTGATAAAAATTCAGCAATGCCCCATCTCATACCTAGCCACCAGAATCGTCCATGCATATCATATAAATCTCTATGGTTCCTATGTGAAATTCCTATTGGGATTTATGAAAATTACCCACCACAACTTTTTTTACCTCTAAAGGTACAACAAAGTGATTCTAATAGAATATAATTAATTTAGTGGATAATGATGAGTTGAGAATGATCTCCCCACTATAATTATATTCTTAAATGCTGTATAACTCAACATTAAGTTGGAGATACTAAAGGATTATTTCGAGAAGAGAGTATTCCAACTAAAAAATGGACAATTAATCTTTGATCCCAGACTATTGGACTCTGATATACACCTTTTTAAAAAGATCTATTATGTGGCACTCCTTTTAAATTTTTTTCATGGAATGTGTTGGAAGCTTCCTACTCAAGGCATCAGTGATGACATTACCATTTCTTGGGGGTATAGGTTATTTACAAGTTTAAATATTACAGGTATTCCACCCAATGACTTTAGCATAGATTAAAATATTTTTAAGGGAGGATATAACTCCTAATTTTGTTTTCTGCAAACATGGTAAACCTTTCTCCTTAAAGGTAATGTCTCCAAATCTTAAGCTTGTACATCATTGCTATGAGTTTAAGGTAATGGTTCATGAATTTATTCTCATGTGGCCCAATATTATGAGATCCATAAGCAATAATATAATCACTTTGAATAATAAAATAGCCCAAACATGAACTTGATATATCATATAAGGTCTCATATCCCATCCTGGCCTCTATAAGAGTCAACACTGATGTAGTAGTCAACAGACATTTCACCACAAAACCATTATTCTGAAATTTCTCATCCCAAGAAAACATTTCATGCATCTGAGTTAGAGTAGTCATCAGATAATTCTACATTGAGAAGTCCTTTACAAATGGATGATATTACCCAAATAAACCCGAGAATCTATGAATCTTGAATTTTTTTTATGTTGTTCCCATGTCACAATAGCTCTCACCTTTTTATGATCAACTAAAATACCATGTTCTGACACCATGTGTCCCATGAACATCAGATCATGAATCCATAAATCACATTTCTAAAGCTTGGAATGAAGACATGGATATGTAAAAATTCTAAAAATTATCTCAGATTCTTTTATTCATAAGTGATGATAACCAAATCAGAGATAAAGGAGACTCATAAAACATAACAATCAATTTGGGATTTATCGGTAATTATCCATTCCATCCAGAATATTATGTCAATAGATTTCATGTTCAAAACCTGAAAAATACATCCAACATTAGAACAAATAATGAGAAAATGGTGAACTATTTGGAAGATGTTATTGGAGAAGATCATGGGGCTAAGGTATGGATATTACACTGGAATCTCTACAGGGAAGAAAGCAATAATAGGCTAAGGTTGTGTTTTGGTAACATTTCCTTTTCTTATGAGGCTTCGCCCCCGGTTTGACTTGGGAAGTGCAGTCGGGGCTTCCTCATCGGGCTAGAGCACTCTACCATTTCCTTGGAAGGTCATTCGGGACATGGCTGATTTGGAGGGATGACAACATCGGGAGGGACCATGCTTGCATGGGATCGTCGAGTGTCCATCTTAGGGATGGTGGTGTTGTTGTTGCTTGTATGTGGTAGTTTCTGCTCTTTCTGGTGTTTTTTTGGGTTTGTTTGGCTGCTTTGTTGAACTTTTGGTTTCTCACTTTTCCCACAAAAGTGTTTTCTTAATAAAAAAAAATAATTGTCAGTCACAAGAGGGTCTACAAAGACCCTTCTCTCTCTTCTTTCAAAGGGGTTTAGTAATATCTATCACATAATATAAAATATACATAGTAATATTATGTACAATGACCTTATGAATTGATATAAATGAAAGATATTTTCCAGTATATAATAAATTAGTCACTAATGATGAAGCTATAGTGATGGTACCTCTCAGGGTCTCTAGACCAATGTCTTCTTCCTTTGGAGACACCTCAACTTTGTGAATAATATTCATTAGGTATTTCTATGGTTGACACCCATAATTCCTTGACGAATATGATTTCATACTAGTATTAACAAGTGTTGATTATTCCATACCACTACATAGAGGGGATAAAAATGGTAGAACTTTTGAAAGTGACCTTAGTGGCCATAAGACACAATTATCATGGGTGCCTTAGTGGAAACCCTCATTAAATACCCCGTATTTCCACCATGGTAGAAAATAAAAGGGCCCCTTCCAAGAACTAATGATGATCTTGAAAACCCTGTCTATAAGAACCACTACAAGATTCATCATGATTCCTCTTCACTATAGATGAATTCACTCTACCTCTATAATAACAGGAAACTTCCATCAACCCTAACTTGCCAGCCAGGTCAATTTCAACAATCATCACTTTGTCCCTCACATCAGGATAAGAAGGCATGTTCATCAAGAGAACATTATAATAAATATAATGTCATGGTCCCAACATGGATCTTAATTTCTTTAACTTCTCATTGGATACTATCTCAACTTGAAATTGCACTAGCTTAGTAAAATGGTCTACATACTCTGTCACACTATTGTTAGCCTACTCAAGTTTTAATACCTCAAAATCCCTAAACAACACCATAGAATATAATGAGAAAATAGTGTTTTAATGGTCCTTTAATTCATTCCACTCTAATCAATCATAATGTTTCTCAGTTACCATTGATTCCCGCCTTCTCCTTATTAGACCCTCTAACAATGAGGTGGCACACTTAACCTTGATCTCCTCAGGCATCTCCATGAATTGAAAAAAATTAAATCCATATAAAATGATCTCCATCATCTTGATGATCATTAGAGCCTTCGAACACAGGTGTATTATAGTTATGGAACTCCCGAAAATTATTCTATAATGAATCCATGTCTGGTTCCACATGTAGGGACTGAACAAGAACTCGTGGTTGTGCCAATCCCAAAGCTTGGATAGTATGCTCAATCACCTCAACCAGACTATGGTCCATAATGGGATTCACTCACTTATGTTTATAAGAAGATTCCATCTAAATATAATTCACATATCTTTTTGAGGCATGATTCTATGAAACATGAGTAGACAACATTGAAGATATCATATAAAAACACAATAATGAGAAATGGGGAAATTAAACCCAACAGGTTGACATACAAGATTTCTATTTCAACATATCCAAATAAAAATTAGGGAAATTATTAGAACTAATCCTTAAGTCTCCTTTCCCAAACCACCTCTGGTGACTTAAGGTTCATTTCCGTGTGAATCTTCTAAGACCCATATGCCACTCAACAGTGCCCCAATATTGGTTGGCATAAAGTGAATCTCCCTAAACACAAGAGGCTTCCAACTAGAAGTGAGGGACTAGGGTGAGTATATAGGGATATCATTCCCTCTTACAGGAGTTTATCACATATTAAAAAATAAAATAAAAGTATTAGGAGTTTTATAATAACAAAAGAATAAGTAAACAATGGAATACTGCTATATATTAAATGTAAGAAACTAGGAATTGACAAAAATAAAATGACGCATCAATGTCCTCAATGGGAATTCAAATTATTCCACATTTAATAATTTAAACTAGGAGTTGAAAAGAATTAAATGATCAATACCTCAAAGAAGTATAAGGTTCTTAAAAACAACCCCCTTAAGGAAATTCATCCCTGAATGGACTTCTCAAGGGTTGTCAAACATATATTAGAATAAATACGACCACTACGATATTACATTCGACTTCAGATCCTAGGTATCATCCTATACTCATATATTATTCCATAAAAACTATACCAGAGGAATGAACTAGCCTTAGAGAACCATTGTGCTATGATCCACATTACATATAAGAATATACTCAGTGGACACATATATATGTATCTCAACCACCCTGGGATGAAACTCATGAGATGGGTTTGAATAATAGTGTCATATCTAAGAATCATGGATGATGTCATGAATTTACTAGTACCTCCAAGGTAACTGAAATTGATAGTCTATCATCCCATCTCTCTCCATAATCTTGAAAGGCTAGACATATCTTAGTGAAAACTTACTTTGAGTCTTGATTCTCCTATGTCCTAACCTCATTAAAGCACGTAATAAAAACTAATCCCTAACCTCAATATCTAGATGTCATCTACGGTGATTGGAATGTGATTTCTGAAGATACTATATAGTAGTCATCATCTACCAAATAAACTACACCTAATTTTTGTTCACTTTAACAAGACGAGGCCCAAGCATAGCTACCTCTCCTACCTCTAACCAACACATGGGTGATTGGAATGGATTTTCATATAATTCCTCACTAGGTATTATCTATATTGTATCATGAAATATATTTTTGTAGTAGAATTAAACCATTTATATACTCATATTCAAACAGCCCCCAAAATCTTGGATGCATGCCCATAACATGTTCTTAAGAACCCGAATCGTTCACTTTGACTGCCATCTGTATGGGGGTGGTATGTTGTGCTCAGAAGCACCTATGTACCCAATTCCCTCTCTATCCCTTACCAAAATCTTGAAGTAAATAACGCATCCCAATCTGAAATGATTTTATATGGGACCTAGTGAAGTCATACTATCTCAAAAATATAAAACCATATATGCTCATCCATGCTGAAGGATTATTTGATCATCATGAAATTTGAAACATCTGTGAGACTATCAACAACAACCCATATGATATATTTACCTAAGGTGACCTCAATAAAACATTCATGAAATATATCATTACATCATTCCATTTCCATTAATGAATGAGTATCTACTATAAAATTTTGTCTGGTCACAGGTGTTCTGCCTTCACCAGCAGATAGGTGGAACAACTCATGATAAAATCAGCTACATATCTTTTAATAACTGTCCATCAGTACAGATAATGTAAATCACAATACATCTTTAAAATTCATGGGTTCACTATCTAAGATGAAGCATGAAATTATAGCATCATCTCCTCAAAAATATCTAAAGGGACCCATATATGACCATGTGCATGAATAATTTCATCCTCACCAACGGTCCATCTAGGATGAGGGTTCTCACCTAATACACTCTCTAGTAGGAATAGGCATTCTGAATCAGATAACTGCCTCATCCTTACTCTATCAAGAAGTGTATATGGAAAAATTAAGGATGATAGAATATTATACCCATGGATGTATTCCACCACCATTTTAATCTTTGAGAACAATTCCATGATCTTCCACTTGCTACTAGCCTGTTGGACTTCTTGTATCTCATTCCCTTTTCTTAGTGAATCGAACACTACATTTCCTTTACCAGTCATCTAGGTAGGCTCAAAATAAAAAGTCAGTAGGTATTTAACCCACCTCCACTTTCTCATATTTGTATCAAAAAGTGTAAAAATGTACATGAGGCTTTTGGGATTTGTGTAAACCAAAAAACACTCTCCATGTAATTAACGTATCCTATAGTGAAATGAATGAACAATTTCACCTGACCTGAGATTGTGCATCGGTCAATTCCTTTCATGGGTCCTTATATATCACGACCTATACACCATGAATCTATCACCCTTCATAAACACTACTCCAACACAGATACTTTATTCCTTACAGTAACAAGTGTATCTTCTACCTAGATCTGAGTGAATCAGTATGAGTGCTGAAGTTAATCTCCCTTTAAGCTCTAGAAAAGATGCCTCACTGGAATATGACCATAAAAATACCACATCCTTCTCATTAAATCCTATAAGAGGTTATTTTATGCAAGATAGTTATTTTATAATATATTTGTAGTAACCAACTATCCCTAAGAAACATCACACCTCAAAGGAATTATTTGGATACTATCTAGAATCTAAAACTCTAAATTTCTCTAGGTCTACTAATACTCATATCTGTGAGATAATATGACCACAGAAGTGAATCTGATCCATCTAGATGTGGCACTTTGTGAGCATAACATATAATTTATGTTCTCTCATTTTATTCAATATGATTTCATGATGTTTGTAATGGTTGGGTTTATTTTGAGTATACACTATGATATCATCCCCAAAACCACCACCAATGAATCCATATAAGGATAGAACACTCAGTTTATCCATTCCATGAATAAAACTAGTGTGTTTGTAAGACTGAATGAAATAACCAAATACTCATATAGACCATATATAATATAAATTTTTGTGTGGGTTATATTTGATTCTCTAACACACACATGATGATAATTATATCTCAAATCGATCATTGAGAACCCCTAAGATCCTTGGAGCTAGTTGAAGAGATCATCTATTCATGATAAATTATTCCTGTTCATAACCAAAATCTGGTTAAATTTATGATAATCCAAACATAAAAAGATGGGTTTTTTCTCATTTTTAGTTAAAGGACTGGAATCCCCCATGGAGAATTCCTGGGTCGGATGAAAGCCTTTTCCTCGAAATCCTCTAGCAACATCTTGAGATCTTGTATCTTAGTTTTATCTATCCAATAAGAAGTATTGGATATAGGTGTAGCTTCTAGATCTATCTCGATATAGAACTCTACCTCTCTCACCATAGGTAATCTTGAGAATTCTTCATGGAAAATGCCCTTGAAATGAACTACCACAAGAGGGAAATATTCCTGAATAGTTCCTTGATCATCCAGATACAATCTTGAAATTTGTGCAGTCATCCCTCCTAGTCCACGATGCTTGGGTCCATCTCGACCTACATTAACATCCCATTCACCCTTGTGAGTGAACTCTCCACCCTTTAGTGATATAAAATTCTCCCTTTGGTGATATAAATAAATTAAAGCATGAAAGGCGACTGACCAGTCCATCCAAATAATTATATAAAATCTTAACATCTTGAGGAAAAAGAGGTCCCATATGAAATTCCAAACACCAATATCAAGGGGCACTCCCTGCACTAATGTACACCATCCATTCTAATCCCCAATAACGTGTCAAAAATCATGAACCCATTAAAATTATAAACACAAATTCCAAGGATCTCCACAATGAAAACATATATAAATCAATGAGAAACTAATGTGTTGAAAAGTGTAGAAGCTAAAGAAGATGCTATTAGAATAGTACCTCTTATAGTAGATGGTTCAGGACCCAAAAACTCAAGGGTTTTTTACAGATAGTATATCTATCTTGAACTATGTCTTTGTGATACTTCCTAGAACACCAGAGTAGATCCAGCATATTCTCACAATGAAATTATGGTCTTACTACCACGAAAGCAACCACCACCTCGGCCTGTTCACCCAAATATATTCCAACTCCCTACCTATGGAGAGGCCACAAACCCTACTCTTGAATGTGGAGTCAATGTAGACCCTCTCTCATAGGAAGTTGGAGAAAATTTTCTTCACAAACCTCATAGATGGCCCATCATGGTGCATTATCGAAACTTGATGGCATCACTCGTACACTAAGGCCTCATATGTCCCAGCTTACCGCACTGGTTTGACCTCACCGAGATACTTGAGTATGTGTTCTAATACTGTTATCATAGTGTGGATGCTCAATATGGTGCTTCAAACTCTGGTCAATGCAGTTCTAGAACAAGATTCCAAACTGCATTAGCTTGAACCTCTATCCTCACTCATGTTACACTTTATGATTAGCTGCTGATTCACTATTTTGGAAATAGTCATTTGCCAAAAGACATTGACCTATGATCAAATTTTATACCTAATACCATCCTATAATTTCATATTTTCAGATATATCGTCACCCAATAGAATAGGTTTGAAAAGATAAGGCTTAGTAAAACTAGCTAATTAATCCATAACCAAAAGTGGGCCCTTATCTAGGTACAAGAACTCCCAAGCACTCTCATCCCTTAATGTATCGGGATAGAATTAATCATAGAAGGCTATATAAAAATATATTTAGGAAATATCATGTTGATTTTCTATCTGAGTTATGATATCCCACCATTTATTTGTGTAATCACGTAACCTATACGTAGTGATATTTACCTTCCTCATAATGGGTTTTCATAGATGCTATAGGATTGAGAGAATGGCCTCCATACCTAAATTTTCATCATGTGGTCCACTATCCCATGAAAACAGGTGTAGATTATACTGATGAAACCTGTGAATTAACTCTACTATAGTTGGGGAAGGTCATTGTGCTCTCTGAACGGTCTGCATGAAGCATACAAACCCTTCACAAAACTATTCCCCAACACCTATGTCTGGTACAACTAATGGTGCACCAACTGTCATGAGTAGTGGATCCACTGGTATCCCATAGACCAACAACTGTGTAGTGTGTCACCAACACCCTCATGGTGTTTGAATTGAGGTCTTCATAGTGGAATGATTCTATAATTCCAAACATATTTCTTAGTTCAATAAAATTATCATCTTTCACATCTCAAAACAATATATTGGTATATAGGATAGGTAAAATCCTTCCTCTTGAAGAACACACCCCTCTGCCTACTTGATGTGTTAGTTCTGGTAATGTATGTCTCAAGTATAAGATGGAGACGATACCAATATCCCACAACTAAGGTTTGTTATGGTCAACTTATCTTCTATAAGAAAATCAATATTTCGTTTCATTTCCATTTTTATTCATATATTAATTTTAATTTTTCCATTTTAATTCTGCTCATTTAACATTTATATTGATGTTCAATTTTAAAGGTTTAACTAATGGTTCTAAAAATTACAATCCATCGGGGACCATACTCCCTAGGGACAAGAATGCATCCATCTAATCCACACCATAACATGTTCTAGAATACCTATCACAATAGTAGGTATATCTATCTTGGAACCTATCACAAAAAGATGCAATAAGTAATGCATCCAAAATTCCATGACATAATGAATGAAATGTGATTTCTAACTTGTTAATATATTATGCATGAGATGGAATACCCTCAACTCCTCAGGTTACCAAAAAATAGAATCCACAACCATGTCAATAATTATAGTATAAATCAAGTTCCTCACCCAATGATGGAATCAAATCAACTATAATTTTCAAAATCTAGAAAACAATAGTATCATTTTAAGCAATTTGTATTTTTCTTATTCACGAGGTATCTACTCCCAATAACTTCTCATTACCAAAATCCATTTCTTTATTATCCCTTTCATATTGTATCCAAATAGTAGAGAAAACTAGGAAATTCTATGAAACAAATTTGTAACTTCCCGGACTCGGATGACACTCAATAGTACCCTAATACTAGTTAGCCACATGGACACAAGGGAATCTCACCAAATTCCAGAGGCTTCCAACTAGTAGTGTAGACATTGGGTGAATCCATGGGGAGACTATTCCCTCTTACTAGATTGTAACATAGTGGATCTAATAATAAAAATGTAACATAATTAGTATAATAACCATTAAATAAGTAAATTGTTGAAGAATGATATATAATAAATTCTAGAAACCACCTCATATAGTAAATGATGATACTTTCCATATGTCTCTAATAAAGGCGTCCAAACATGTATACAATTCATATATACAATCCATGTAACAAAACTACAAAAAAACCAATAACATCCAACTAGAATTTTGAGCCTTATCTTGGTCCCATGGTCCTACTTCTATGAATTCATTAAGAACTTTGTTAACACTACTTAAAAAGATTCAAAAAGTAAAAAGGAAACATCTAAAAATACTCCCAAACTCTACACGATGTAGTAACATCCAACAGCTTCATGAGCGAGCTATGCGGCCGAGCATTGTGAGTGAGCTACGCGACCGATCTTCATGAAAAAGCTACGCGGCCGAGCTACATGCGAGAATATTTGTGATGCCCCTAAATGGAGCACCTGTGTGGTGGATCGATGCAGAATACTAGCGCGAGAAATATTTCTTCGGCCAGGCCCCATTTTTGCCTACAAATAGGACCCTTGGGCTCCCCATTTTTGGACTGAAAAAAAGTGAAAGACACTCTGAAGCTCCCAATGCATTGCTCTTTCGCCTAGATCTTACAAATTTTCTCAGGTAGTACTATAAACTAAAAAATAAGAGATAATTAAAAGGGATAGGAATGTTTTGAAGTTATTTCCATTTTCAGCCCTCATCCATATCTACGCGGTGAATCAGCGCGCTGAAACTACACAATATATCTGCACACCACACCTGCGCGATAGGGAAACACGCAGTAACTATGCGGCTTACTTGTGTGAAGTACCTACGCAGCCAATTCAAGTACCCTTCTTTAAATCCATTCATGGAAGGGTATCTCCTTCCTTGGTTCCCTTATCCAAAAGGGGCTAAGTTGAAACCTCCACCAAAACCTCCTGACTTCTTAAACCTTTGGGTAAGGCACCTCACTGTGTCTCCAATTTGGGTTTGTATTTCCACAGTCAGATGTTTCCCAAATTTTTTTCACAATGGGGTTAAGATTAATGGGATGTTTGTGGGTTTTTATATCCACAGTCACATGGAATTTTCTCCTAGAAACAGTGTTGGGAATTTCCCGGTTTAGAGGATGGTTGGATTCTGACCTTTCCCTTTTCAAAGAGGTGACCCGAGGCCTCGGGATTACGGTAGGGAAGGTACACTTCACACTTTCTATTCCACACATGTATTGGATAATTCTCCCTCCCCTACCAGAACCAATTTTAGGGAATCCATCCCCATATAATCTCCTCACCTTCACCCCTTATTCCTTACATTGGACCCTTTTCAAATGTAAATAAAACATAGGGAAGGCTCACCACCTCGCCCTCTTCTATGGTCAACGTGCCCTCTTCCACCAAAGGAGGAGGAAAATTATGAAGTGTCATTGTTGAATCTTTCACATCCTCTTGTTTCTCACACCAAGCATGACCCATGTGGGCATATAGATATGTGATTATTACAACATATGCACAAACACTCATACAAAATGAACTATGAGAACTTTGATTCCTATTTAAACCAAGATACGTAGGAATCCTTTTCAGGGCCCAAGCTCATCCAACCCTAATTCCCCCAATTTGGGCATCCTCCTTAGGAAATAATCCCCAAATTCATTCCTCAAATCATCAAGGTATCCTTTTTCAGGGAGTAAGCCCAAATTCATCTTTCTCAGAGGATTACATTCTCCTATGAGATTCATTGAACTACATGAGCATTGATTCCCATTCATATGGGATACTTAGGAAGCCTCCTTGAGGTTCAAACCCAACATTTCAAATAAAACGTGTTCTCTTTGGGCCATATTCCCAATAGGGTCAAATCCTACATGGAAACTCATATCCTTTCCAAGTTCCTTGGGCTGCTTCAGCATAAGTCCCACACTGAATTTCTACCAAGAACCTTCTGCATAGAGGTCCTTATCACATGACCTTAAAAGGTATGATGTGTCCTATTAAGTAGCACCAAACTATGAGGTTTCTGATTCCTTTCACAAGGATACATAGGTAACTCATTTTATGAGGATGATCCCAAGATTAAAACAAACCTTCATCTCCCTGGATGAAAATAAATTCTAGAGTGCCCCACTGAGTGGCTTAAAAATCAGTATTATCATTAACAAGAATCTCTAATCAGTATATTAGAGGATACCATTTATGGGAAACCTCGAATACATATATATGTTTCCATTTATGAAGATCCTTTAATGAATACTGATGATTCTAATTTTTACACATGTTAATAAGTGATTGTAAATTCCAAGGGATACTTATGATATACTTGGTGAATTAATAAGGATTCATGAAAATATTTTAATTATACAAAGAGAGTATCGAAGTAGAAAATAATTCCACCCCAAAAGGGTGTGATGAGTCTAACCTCCCATCCTCTCGACCAATGCACATTCCTAAGTATCATAATGTTTAATAGAAAACTTAACGAACACCTACATTTGGAAAGTAGGTCCTCTTTGGATAAATAACTATTGGAAGTTTCTGGTTCCATGAATAAATCCAATGGAAACCGCCTGGAAATAGTGATTCATAAATCTAGAACATGCGTTTCAAGGAACTACGAAACAAAAATGGTGAACCCGATGTGAATCCTCAAACAAGATAATAATTTTACCCCCATGTTAGGCCCCTATCAATTGTTAAAGGAAGGCCAGACAAATGAATTAATCATGCATGTATCCATATGACATGATGTCACTTTAATAGAAATTGTTGTTGTTTTCAGTTTTCTGCAGAATTACCTTCAATCCAAAGATTGGATTTCTCCAATACAACATCTGTGAACTTACCAACTACTGCTCAAGCTGTATCTCCATCCAAAAGAAGGAAGTTATCACCAACCCAACTTCTTCAACACTAGGTCTCTAATATGATGATAAAGAAATATCGCCATCATGATACAATCCTAACTTTAGAGGCTACAAGACAGGCCCTCCAGGTCAACAATAATCCTCAATCATCTAGCCAAAAATGACTAATGATCAAAAAGAAAATGGTTCCAGCCACCTTATCTAACTGTTTCGGGTATTTATCCCCAGAAATCAACAATCAATCTCTCTCATACTATAGAGAGGTGGATCAAGAGGTTACTAAAGGCCTAAATTCAAGAATACAAGAGTCATTCCGGAGGACTCCCACTAGAAATTTCTTCCAGAATCATGCGGTAGTATATACCCAACATTATGGGGGTGTGGCCTATAGAAGTTTGGCCAAGGTCTCTCAGACCCGGGCACGCAAGAGGAACCGCCATGGACAATGTCCGGTTAACAGGAGGCAGGTTCTCACCTCTATCTCCACCAGAGAAGTCCCTTGATCAAACTTGATGGAAAACAATGAGTGGGCATATACATCCATTCGTCCTAATTTTTTCCCCAGCTATCTCATCTGAAAAAAACCCACCAATCCCACCAGATAAACCCAGTGGAGTACCGTGAACATGCACATACACCTGTTTACAATCACTAATTATATCGGCAGTCTCATCTGTAGTATTGAAGGAAACCCGCCAACCATACATGACGGAGAATATCCAATAGGCACATACACCTACAAATGTTCATCAAGTTGGCCAGCAGTATCGTTTGGTAGCACCCGGAGAAGTCAGTCAGAAAGCTCTGATGAGAAATTTGGAGCAGACTCAACTCTCTGCCCCTATGCATAAGTACTATCAGTATCCATTGATAGGAAAAGGAGGACAAGAGCGGGCACATACACCTAATCCAGATATGGAATGAATGTATATTCCCATTCCGGCCGCTGAAGTCACTAAACACATCTTATAAATGGTGAAAGGGAATACTCATATCCATTCCCATATTCTAGAAGAATTTCAGGATATTTTAACAACTACTTTAGTAGTATCAGGGGGACTGAAACATAAATCTATCCCCACATATGGGATGACACATCGACATGACATCCCAGAGTAGATACACACCTCTGTTCTAGTCCAGGAGGGTCATATGGCATACTCCCCCATATCATATTGACAACAAGATCGGGAACATACACCCTTTCCAATTAGAGGTAACCGGTCTTTTCTGGTAACTAATCCAATACAGGCACATATACCTGCCCATGATAACCACTTTTCTCATCAAGTGGGTCCAACTAAGTATAAGAGAACATCCAAGAAGAAATATCACCAAATACCATTGGAAAATCAAGACTCAAGCAGTAATTTAGATCTTCTTAATAGTGGAGTTATTGAAGCCCTTAGACATTTATCTATTTCTGCTCAATATCCAAACCTCTCATTACCAAATTTGGGGAGTGGTGATTGTAATTTTGAAGTTTCTCACCAGAAACTTCATCATGATGTCTTGCTTCATGAGAATTTGGTCAATATAGAGTATCTATCTTTAGATGAGGGCCACGGTAAACCTCAGTGTGGCTCGAAGACCACGGGGCAAGACAATTTATCCCTTACTGTAATCCATCACTGCGATCCTCCCCGTAATGTAATTCACTATGAATGTCCTCTCCACAGTATTATTTCACATTATCAAAACAATTATATAATTGAAAATGTAGAAACAAGAAATCCCTCCTATGTCGAGGCACTTACAAACACAAGGACAGTCATGTCTGATGCCTTGTCATTGACAGGTGAAACACTTTCTCAATCAAAAGACATATAAGGGAATAACCATTCTATGAACCTCCCTTAGGTCATTTATCTTCTAATGCAGAGCATCCACTTTGGTCAAACCAAGTGGAGAAACCTCTAGTAGAAGATGATAAAGACCTGTTGAACATGAGGAAACAATTAGCTAAAGGAGAAATACCAGTCATGTTCTGGCCTTCAGCAAATTCCCAGTTTGATATTCTAGAATTGATGACAGAAGATTATATTCATGACATTCATCTGAACTTATGGAAAACTCTTCATCATTTGAAAACTAAAGTATTACCATATGATAAATATCAAAAATCATATAAAGGTAATAAAAGGGTTACATCATCAAATTGACTTGGAATATCTTTCAGTTTCCCAACATAGGGGTTGAAAAACAACAGAGAACCCTTCAGAGCGCATGTATCAATGCTTTGAAAAGGCTACGCCAATTAATTTATGATTCCCCATCGAATGTTGACATTAGAGGATGGGGTGCATGTGAAGAATTTCATTTCACTACACTCCAAAATCAGCAAAGTCCGTCAAAAGTGGTCTCATGCAATGTTATTTCCCATGGTCGGCCGCAATCAATGAGTTTTGTGTGTAATCAAATGTACACTCAAGAACTGGACTAAACAAGATCTCATCAGAATTAGGACCAAAGAAAATGAGTTATTGAATTACTTTTATATCAAGCCTATTATTATCTTGAGTAGGCATCCCGTTTAGAGGATGTTAAGCGTCAGAGGTTGCAAATGACCGAAATAGCACAATGATATTCTGGAACAGGTGATTTAAGTAATTTTCGGATGATGCACCCAACTAATGTTCGAACCAAAATCTGGAAAATCAGAAGAGCAGTTGCATGAATTTCAGCTATAGCAGTTCAAGAATCACCCCAGCTTGCCAGTATGGGGGCTCTTTAATGCAACATTCAAATTCATTAAACAATGTTCAAATATTTGAAGAATAAGAACATGATCAAACCCATCCTACAAGGCTGGGGGGTATTTCGCATCTTCAATTCCCTCCACAATGGAAGTCAGTTTTCTCCCGATTAGGGAAGAAGCCACAAGGACAGTGTACAAACTGAACTATGCAATGATTCCCTTCATGTTACTGTCTTCCAAACAGTTCCAGGGGATTCTTCATATAGTAGAATGGAATTTCGTGAAAGAAAAAAAGAGAGATGATCTACCAGAAACACTGACAGAATGGCACTATTGTGTTATGCATCAGTGAATGCAATCAATACCATTGTAGAAGATCCTCCAAAAAATAAGTCTAGTTCATGGGAATCAGAAGATAAAATTCTTGTCCACAATTTAGTACACACTTAGGAAAATGAAGAAGGTGTGCGTACCCTAAATCAAAGGCTTACCCGGAATATAGGTATGCCTTCAAATAACTAACTCCCCCTCCCCAAAAGGCGTCCAAAAAGGGTAAAGGAAAAAAGGTATATTTCATCTCACTTTTCTGCTAGAGAAGGTCAATCTATTTCACTTGAAGAGAGAATTTCACAACAACAAGAAAAAATGAAGGAGTTGAAAAGAATCAATACATAGTTACTTAAAAACAACATTTCTGCTAGACAAACTCCCTAGGAAAGTCCTCAACTTGCAAATCCTGTAGGAGATCCTCAAAAAAGAGGATTTGTAGTAAATACAGATTCAGATAATGAATTCCCTCCATTGGGTACACAATCAAGACATGATCATGTACATCCTGATAGACCTATTTCTCTGGGTTATCCAAGACAGATATCTGCACCACTATCCGTGGTCTTACTGGTTATTGCACCAAATCAAGTTCTAGTGGCATTGCTGGCATAGAATCCAGCTCATCCAGATATTCCCTAAATTATTATGAACACAATTGAGGCATTAACAACTCGATTGGAAGCTATGGAGGAATGACGTGCACCAGTTCAACCAGAAAAGAGATCTTACCCTGAATGGGTGGATGTAATTCCTCCCCCATCAAATTTTTCGAAAACCACATTCCCAATTTTTAATGGTTTGGGAGATCCGGAACAACACTTTAAAAACATTGTTTCTCATTGTGATCCTATGATGGGAACTCCTCAGCAACAAGAAGCAGTTAAGCTCAGGTGTTTTGTGCAGTCATTACAAGGACCTTCTTTTTTCTGGTATACAAGTTTCCAATCTCGGACAATTATTAGGTAGGAAGATCTCCGTCAGAAATTCCTTCTTCAATTTACCTCAACATTAACAAAGGCAACAATTTTTTATCTTACCAATTTTAAACAAAAGGAAAATGTAAGAGTATCAGATTTTATTTCTTGCTGGAAGGGATTAACATATTCATTAAGTTCAGCACTCCCTCAAGAAGAGTTTCTTCCAATTTGTGTCGCAAATATACATGATGAATTACCCACACCATTGAACCCTGTGAAATACACAAGAGGGTTTCGAGACCTTACTTCAATCGCTCAGAAGATAGAAGACTCTATTATAGAGATTGGGGATAAAAATTGTGTAATTCCATCAGTTCTAGGAAGGAGAATAGAAAAGGCATAAGCTGCTATAATTACGCTCAAACAGGAACCTGTACCTACTTATACTTCAAGAATCTCATCATACCGAAGGGCTCCACTTCCTAAGCATCAGCAACAACAACCACCTCATCAAGATGATCAAAGAGATAAAAGGTGGAAACAATTTGAGGAATTAAAGAATAAAATATATTCTTTCAATAATGAGAAAGTTCCTGACTAATTCATCTCAGCCTTAGAAAACAAATTGGTTCAGTTTCCAAGGCTGAAGAAGCCAAATAAAGACGGAGATGAAGATCGTCCGAATTACTGTACCTTTCATCAGATGTTGGGATAGATCATTCAAGAGTGCTTTGTTTTCAAAGACCTTTTGCAAAATATGTTAGACTCTGGACAAGTGAAATTGAAAATTTCATCAGCTCAAATAGCATGTGTTACTTCCACCAATCTAGAGGAAGAAGGAGAATGGAAAGAGGTTAATAGTAAAAATGTGAAAAAATATAATGATTGGATGATCAGAAAAATGATAAAACTAACTCATGTTATTTTACAAACATAGTTGAAGCGACCAATTGTGTCTTATACCACTCCTGCCACAACAAAACCATCTTCATCAAATATTCATTCCTCGAAGAAACAAGGTGGTCATAAGGGTAATGAGCAGTCAGAAGAAGATGATCTCGCATCAAGGAAAAATTTGCCCTTAACCCTAGAAGATTTCATTCCATATGTCTCAAAATCACTGGCACCGCCCCACTAAATGCTACAACCAAAAGTAATCTATCAGGAAGAATCCTCATCAGACAAAGAATTGATCTTTGGTTCCATTAATCTTATCAATTTTATAGATCCTTATACCAATGATGATTCTAATTATATTGAGCCAGAATTCCATATGCCAAATTGGGGGACTAGTGGAAGAGGCCAAGGTCGAGGATACAAGGGAAGATGTGGGAATTCCAGAAACCATAATTTTAACTCTACCCCTGCTCAAATAATATATGCAGCATAAACTTGTGGAAGATCCCTTTTGTGAGATCAACAAGAACTAGGAGTTTCTTCAATGAAAAACAAGTCTAGTTCTGGCACTATTATTCTGGAGGACCGATTAGAAGCTACACCGTCTTCTTCTTAGTATTTGAATAGACTTAGTCAGTATAATTTTCCAAAGTCAATGGTATTTCCCACTTCTGTTTAAACACAGAATACATCTACAGCTAAAGCATCAACTTCCAAAGCACCTGCAAAACCATATCTCTATGCTGGGAAATGCAGACCTTTGGACCAAAAGTACGATGTCTTGAAAAAATTGGCCCAAGTACCGACCATGTTATTAATTTTGGATTCTTTGAATCTATCAAAATATCTTCAAGAAGCACTCATTGATGCCTTGTTAAGTCCTCAATAATTTGAAACTCAAGTTCCTACGGATGAAGTTTACTATATAGAGAATGATTCTACAGAATGTCATGCAGTCATATATTTTACAGATGATGATGAAGACCATGTGGTAACTAGACACATCATACCTTTGTATATGTTTGGCAAGGTCAATGACATGGATATATGACGATCCTTCATTAGTAATGGCTCTGGGGTCATCCTTATTCCCCTTCGTACACTTTGTCAATTAGGCCTGACTGAATCTGAATTTTCTTCTTAGAATTTAATGTTACAAGGATATAAAATGAATGAACAAGAACCTATGGGAGAAATTACACTCAAAACTCAGTTTGGAGATCTTGTGTCTAATTCATATTTCATGGTTGTTTGTGAGGGTAAAACCTTCAATATTTGTCTTAGAAGGTCTTGGTTGCATCAACATGCCGCCATACCTTCATCATACGACAAATTTATAAAATACTATTTCAATGGTCAAATCCGAACATTGTATGGTGACAAGGCTCCATTCAAAACATGTGAATCTCAATATATTGAGGCAGCTTTTTATCACACAAAAAGAATGAAGTCCATGACCAAGGAGATAACCAGAGTTAATGCTCCAAATGGACTGTAAAAGATTCCAGCTAATCCATTCATGTATTTGAATACAGATTATGTTCTACCCATTAATCAAGTTGAAAGGGTAAACCCAAATCCATGCGCTCATCCAATAATTCCCATAATGTCAATTATAGCAACTGAGCCTGATAATAAGGGAGAAATTATTGATGCACCAAGCAATGATGGAAGCCTGAATGGAGATGTTTTTATTTCATCTTTTGAACTACAAAGATCCTATACTTCATTAATTAGAATAGAAGAAATTGGAGCAATATTAGAGGGAGACAAAGATGTTGATTCTCAATCCATTAATCCCTATTCTCTATAGAAATACCCTTCATCATCAGTAGTGTTAGATGTGGTGGATTATTCTTCAAGATATTCAAATAATGATTCCTCCCCTAACTTTGGGAGTATTTCCTTGTCATCTACCATGAAAATGGAAAAAAATAGGTAACACATAATAAAGAAGAAGAGGAAGATCTCAGGGATGCTCTTCCATCATTTGAAGAAGGTGTTTCTACCACTATGGATGTACTCAGATAAATAAATCTGGGTACATGAGAAGATCCACTCCCCACCTTAATTAGTGCATCCATGACCTCTGAGGAACAAGAGGTGTATAATTCCTTTCTAAAGCAAAATCAAGATATATTTTCTTGGAATTATATGAAAACACTAGGTCTTAATCCTGATGTAGCCACCCATAATTTGGGTTTTCTAGAAGAACATCGTGGGTTCAAGAAAGTACAAGGAGAACACAACCAACTCAAGCCTCTAAAATTGATGTTGAAGTTGATAAGCTTATAAAGGATAACTTTTTCAGGGAAGTTCATTATCCCAAATGGATGGAAAATATTTTCCCAGTGAAAAAGAAGAATGGGAAAATTAGATTCTGCATTGATTTCAGAGATCTTAACATACATTTTCCTTAAGATGATTTTCTAGTCCCGATTACAGAACTTCTAATTGATGCAGCGGCTGGCTATGAAGCACTTTCCTTCATGGATGGATATTCTGGGCATATCTAAATTTGATGGCCATAGAGTATGAATAATCTATAGCCTTTAGAGCTCCTCAAGGTGTGTTTTACTATCGGGTAATGCCCTTTGTCATAAAGAATGTAGGCGCGACATACCAATGTGCCATGCACCATATCTTCAAACCCTTCTTAGGGAAATTTGTTGAATGTTATGTGGATGATTTGGTAGTCATATCCAAACAACATTCCAATCACTTGGCTGATTTGGAAACCATATTTAGCAAACTTCGGCAACATAATTTGAAGATGAATACCTTAGAATGTGATTTTAGGGTAACCTCAGAGAAATTCCTTGGATTAGTTGTATGCCATCGTGGTATCGATGTTGATCCTGAGAAAAATAAAATCAATACTTGGTATGTCACATCCTCAAAATTTGAAATAATTAAGAGGAATTCAGGGACACTTGGCCTATATTTGGTGCTTTACCACCAATTTGGCAGGAAGATGTTTACCTTTCACCAGATTAATGAAGAAGGGAGTCACTTATCAATGGACTAAGTATTTACAAGAATCATTTGATATACTCAAGAAATATCTCTTGAGTCCACCCATATTGATGCTACCTGTCGAAGGAATACCACTCATTCTCTATGTGAAAAATTTAGAGCAATCACTAGGTGCCTTCCTCGCCCGAAAGAATGATGTTGGAAATGAAAACAACCTTTATTATCTCAGTCACACTATGCATGATGTGGAATGTCGGTATTCAAGTATTGAGAAGTGCTTCCTGGCATTAATCTTTGATGTTCAGAAATTGAGACATTACCTGCAACTTCATGAGGTCCAATTGGTATCTCGTAATAACCCGCTCAAATTTTCCCTCAGTCGTCCTATACTTATAGGATGTCTAGCATGGTGGGAGGTTATTTTGCAATAGTTTAATATCCAGTTTGTGCCTCAAAAGGAAATAAAGGTAAAATCTATGGATTATTTCCTTGCTAAACATCCATCCGTGGAAGATACATTGTTTAATACCAAACTTCTTGATGAAGATGTCTTCTCTATCCAAGATAATTCACAAACATGGGAAATGTATTTTGATGGTGCTTCTATAAGACCAATAGGTAAGAGACTGGAAAAATCCTAAACTCAACAAGGTTGGATTATGAATAGTTCTTATTTCCCTAGAAAAGGCAGTATTGCCTTATTCTTTTCTATTATTGGAAGGTGGTACCAACAATGAAGCAGAATATCAAGCTCTCATCGCAGGTTTGGAATTGGAACTTCAGGTGCGAATGGATCATTTAAATATAAAAGGTGATTCATAATTGGTAATCAAACAAAAAAATGGAGAATAATATATCATAAAAGATGAGTTAATCCCTTTTTGTGATTATGTTAGAGAATTAATGGATGAATTTCCCTTAGAACAGACATTTTCCTATGTCTCGTGATCAAAAAATGACCAAGTAGATGCACTGGCCAATGCAGGTATAGCCTTGGAAGATCAAAATTAGGATGAAACAGTTATCAGTATAACCCATTTTCATGTGGTTTCACCTTTTATTCAAACCATAAGAGAGGAAATTAATAAAATTTTCCTTATTTCTGAACTGTATGGTCATACCACGGGTTGAAGAACATCCATCATGGAATATCTTCAAAATGGAATACTTCCACCAAATAAGGCTGAGAAAGAGCAGATCTGATGACGAGTGGCTAATTTTACTCTTTATGATGGTCCAAACCACCAAAAGATCCTTTAAAAGTGAGTATTTGATGTAATTTTATTTATATGTATTGATGGAGAAGAGACCACGGCAATCATGAAAGAAGTCCATTCAGGAGCTTGTGGTGCCCACCAATCTGGGCACAAACTCTCCTATCAGATCTGAAGGTTTGGATACTTTTAGCCTTCAATGATATAGGATTGTACAGACTTCACAAAAAAATGTCATCCCTGTCAAGTGAATTCTATCTTCATTCATCAACCCCTAGAGTTTCTACATACAGCTAAATACTTCTTGGCCATTTTCTACATGGGGAATGGATATAGTATGGCCTTATCCTCTAGCCACAACAAATCAGTTCACATATATTCTCACTGCTACTAATTTCTTCTTCAAGTGGGATGAGGTAATACCTCTCAAGTAAGTCGGAACCAAAAGCATCATTAGTTTTGTGAAAACTAATATCATCACCAGATTTGGCATCTCTCATACTATTTTGATGGACAATGGCACCAATTTTTGTTCTGTTGAAGTAAAAAAGTTATATCAAGAATATAATATCAAATCCAACCATTGATCTTACTATCATGTAGCGGCCAATGGACATATAGAGGCTTTCAAAAAAAACCCTATCAAATATACTCTATAAGATGGTGGATAAAGATTAGAAATCATGGCCTGATAGACTTTTGAATTCTTTATGGGCTTATCGGACAACTATCTGTACAACCACCCAAGGAACTCCTTATTCATTGGAATATGGAACTGAAGCGGTTTTTCTAATTAAAATAAAATTGCCTTCACTTAGAGTTGAAATCTATGATTAGTTATCTACAGATGAAATATCTCAGAAACAGTTTAATGAGTTGAAACAATTAGATGAGAAAAGATTGCATACCTTTCATCATCTAGAAGTTTATCAGAACCGAATAGCGCGAGCTTTTAGTAAGAAAGTCTATCTTCATTCATTCCTTTAAGGGGATTTGGTATTAGTCCTTAGGACTCCATTGATACTAGGAAAGAAACCTCCAAAACTTGAACCAAAATGGGAATGACCTTATTCCACAAAAAAGGTCTATTCAAATGGAGCCTATGATTTAATATCAATGGATGGAGAGCTCATTACATCTCTAATCAATGCGATATTCTTGAAGAAATACTTTGTGTAATTATGATCATTAGTCCTCACTAAAAGAATTTAAACTGCACAGTACAATGTCTTTGCTGAAAGACTTAAAACCACACAACAACCAATGTCCTAGTTGTAAGACATTAAACTGCATAACAACCATAAGCATCCATGTTGCATGACGTTAAAGTACGTAGTATCTTTGTCCTTGTTGGATGATGTTAAACTGCATGACATCATATGTATAACTAATGTTTTCTCTATAAGATGCTAGAAGTTTTCATAAGAAAAAATCATTGATATCATCACTACTTCATAGTAGTTCATGAGTCCCTCTCTTTCCTATGTTGGAGTCATATCCGCATAGAGACCAAGTTTCAAGAACTACATATGGCTTGATTATCATTTTCAATGAGATACACTGAGATGCCTGAATCTCAAATTCTGGGCCCAACCACAATCACAAAAGTTAATTATTTTTTTTCTCCTTCATTATACGAATCAAATCTATACAGATTATTTCCTTAAGATATATGATTTGGCCCTTATACCATTTCATGTTTTAAGATTTATCGTTCTTTCAGAAATATCAAAATCCCCATTCCTCATATCAAAATTAGCCTAAGGAATGATTGTTTCAAGAACTATATATGGCTTGATTCTAATATATTTTGAGATATTTAGAGATGCCTAGATCTCCAATATTGGGCCTAGACATAGCAAAACCCCCCCCTTTATTTCTTGTATAATATCAAATAAGAATAGGGAATGTTTTAAAAAAACTATGTATGGATTGATTCTTTCCCCAAAAAAACATATAGTGATACATGTGTTTTATCCCTTAATCCAGTTCTAATATGACTTTCCTTTCATATTAGTTCATTTTCATCCTTACCTCATGACGTTATACTGAATGAAAATATAAAACCCATATTCTTCATTTGTATCACCTTTGTATTGTAAAATAAACCCTTACTGCTCCTTGTTTCTCACACTGAGCATAGCTCACATGGGTTTAGGAGTTGTGTAAATGGATTCTTTATATAACGTTTTTTAATTTCATATGGGGTTATAAATGCCCTCATTTCATGACGTGAAACTGCACAGTACCATATTCATTCAAATGAAAAAACGAAAGCCTCCATTTTACATATGAGTTAGATCTATGTAAAGTACATAAAATTCATGGTGAATATTGATTCAAATATTTCTCATATACATTGGGCATAACCCCCTTCCATATCTCACACTCTTAATCTTGAATGTTTCTTTCAGATTTTTATAATATTTCTCACAGTTTCTAGTGAAAAGGTTTTCAATATCTAAGAGCTGTTTTTCCTGACTATGCAGCACGTGCCCTTAGGTGTCCTTGCATAAGTTTCCTACATAACATGCCTGTTAGCCAAAAGATTCCACTATTTGGCTATGCAGCATATTCCCCATTTGGCCCTACATAATACATCCCCAATCAAGGGTTTTTAAAATAATGGTAACTTCGTTCTTGGTTATAGTATCTTTGTCCCCCTTAATCTTTAATGACAATATACACGAATCTAGATTTTAAAATAGTCATTCAAGTATACTTTCCCCATTATCTTTCTCACAGTCTGAAAGTCTTCAAGACCATGGTTTACACACTTTCCTCATCATGTGTTTAATACACTGTGAAATAATTTTGAAATCACTTGGACACATGTTATATATTGTTTTCATTCCTGGTCCTAGTTGTTTGACCAAAAACCACAGACACCATATCTTTTACATTTGAGTCAAACCTTTGTAAAATTCGTATTCCTATGATTCTTTGGATATCTTGATTGGAGATACCCTTTCCATATTTAGGTACCTTTCTCCATAAACCAAACTCTGTACTTTGGAAAATTTGAATCTCCATAAACATTCTTCGACTTTTAGCAACAGAATGTCATGTTTCTGAGAGCCCTTTTTCCCGACTATACAGCACGCGCCCTTAGGCGGCCTTGCATAAGTTACCAACATAACATGCCTGTCAGTCAAAAGATGCCACTATTTTTCTATGCAACATATTCCACAGTTGGCCCTTCATAATATAACCCCATAAGGGGTTTTTCAAATAATGGTAACTTTTTTATTAGAAAATACTTCTTCTAATGCTTCTAGCCCTTTTTCCATACCATTCCCCGTTTTCAGAAATTCTCAAATCATAGTTTAAAATTTTTCTTTTCATACCTGAATATGATAGTATATTTCCAAAAAAATTATCAAGAAATTGGGAGAGTTTCTTACTTTTGGTTAGAGTCAAAGACCTTAAATTAAAGTCACCAATTTCTTCACTGCATGACTATAAACTACACAGTACCTATGTCCTCACTGCATGACTGAAAACTGAACAATACCAATGTCCTCACTGCATGACTGAACAGTACCAATGTCCTCACTGCATGACCGAAAACTGCACAGTACCAATATCTTCACTGCATGACTTAAAACTACACAGTACCAATTTCCTCACTGCATGACTGAAAACTGCATAGTACCAATGTCTTCATTGCATGATTGTTGGTTTAAAATAGATCTTTCATTCTTAAAATTCATTTCCTTGACAAAACCACCTATTGTGGTTTTAGGTCACCCAAGTATTATTTCCCCTATCTATCAACAACAAAACGTTAAATTCCTAAAGAGATCCTTTATCGAACTATGCTACATGTTCCCTTATAGGTCCTTTCATAAGTTTCCTACATAAGAGGATTATTAACCAAAAGATGCCACTATTTGACTTTGCAGTCTATGCCCCAGTTGTCCCTGCATAATACAGCCCCCATTATGGGTTTTTCAAATAATGGAAACTTCATTCCTGGAAAAGACACACATTATGTTGATACAGGCTTTAAGATTTGGTATTCATAAAAAGAAATCATGGCCTTAGATTCCCCTTGGAAATGTTTTAATAATATTAAAGCAATTCTTAGCCACAGTGTTTTGTTTGGGATTTAATCAAACTTTATGGTCAAAGCTATTTCCAACCCTAAATATTAGCCTTTTACGGTCCAACATGCATGAATTTAAACTTCCAGTAACAAAAGACTCAGTACTCATTAAATTGAGAACTTGCAAGGGGAACTCTAAACAAAAGTCGAGTCCCAACTCACTAAACATACATTTTTGTATGATTTAGGTAATATTGAGCAATAACAAAAAATAAAAAGATACAAAATTGGTGGGGTTATCCATATAACCCTAGAAAGAGTCAAATTATTCTCATTAGGTCCCTTGGCTTAATAAGAAAATTTTGAGCACTTCATTCTTATTATTTTTATAATGATTTTCTATTATGAAAAACAGGAATGAATATTTATATAATTGAAAACAAAATTTCTTTCATTTATATGAAAATAGAGGGCCATCCACAAAATGGAGTCTTTCTATCATGTTTGAGAATAATCTCTCAACATGACTTTTCATTTGCTGGACCACTTCATAAGCACTATCAGCTGCCTATTGAAGTTGAGATAGTTGAGAAACTACAACCTTCTCTACCTGATGAAGTGCTTCCTTCGCAGTTGAAATGGCAGTTATCCCCTCTAATTAGGTTTCTACCATTGTTTGATTCAATTGCTCAAGTTTTTTTATGAATAACATCTAGTTGTTGTTGAAGAGATAACAACTTCTTCGTGGATTCATTGATTTTTTGGCTAATCTCGAGTGATTTATTGTTATGATTTTCTTCTGCCTCAACAGCAGTAGCTTGAAATCCCTCAATATTGATGGGTCATTTAGCCTCCCCAATGTTTTCTCATAGATTATTCTCCTACCCCCGTTGGCGAATAATCTCTTTCATGGAATTGTAGACCGGCTGATAATTGAAACCACCAAATCCCAACATGCAGAATAATGCTGGGAGTTTTGAAAAATGGGATGAAAATTCATTTAATGGCTTTTTAGAAATTATGCTTTAAATTTTCCACCATGTCTTTTTACGTGCCATGCCAAGAGCATATTCCATATCTAAATCTAAATCTGAGTCACTACCATGAGGTAAAATGTACTCTAGAAACAGGTCACTTAGAGAGCTGCCTTGTTCTACTTCTCTTGGGACAGTAAAAGCTCCCCCTTCTGATCTTGGAGCTGATAAACTTAAATAATAAATCATGGTCATTATTAGTTTCAAATAAAGGAAACAAATATGATTCAGACTGTTGGTTATACTTAACCAACAATAATTCAGCTACTTGATTGGATTTATCCCCTATATTCTCATCTCCAGTATTTTGAGCAGGTGTTTCTTAAGAGGGGGTATTTCCTTGAATTTTCTCAGGTATGAAATTCAAAGGCTATGGAACATCTTTTGATGAAGGATCCTCTTTAAGTATTTATTCAGCCTCAGTAGAAGTATTAAGTGGAACAACCTGTTGCTGAAGAACCTTTGTGACATTTTCTGCAGATAAAGCTGCAAAAGGTGAATTTTGATGTAAGGAATCAAGTTGAAGAAATAATTATGTATGGAAAATGCAAGAATATGGGATTATGTCCTTGAAATTACTCATGAAAATCTCCAAACTCCTTGATGGAACCTGGAATATCAATATTCAGATTAAGGGTGTCCATCATTTCAGTGTATATGCCCTGAGATGTTACATTATCCTCACCATTTAAGGTATCCAACAATTTTTGGTTGATTCCCAAATTGGCTCCGCTGAAATTTGGTTCCGTTGGCTCCTCAATTGATATGGCAGCATCAGGTCCTTCCAAATTTGGGTCAACATCAACATCTATCTTATATTTCCTTGGATTTCTATTCCTTTCTTCTGAAGCAATGAGAATATCAGTGTTGATTATTTCAAGATTCTTTGACAAAAGACACTAATGAATGTATTTAATATTAACATGGATTTCCTTTCTCTCAATAGAGCTAGGAGTAGGTATAGCTAAATCTTTTAACATTACAGAGTCGTCATCATGAACCTGGGTTTCCCCTGGGGCTTTTTTTTCTGTTCGTGAAGCATCAGTTCTTAATCCCTTGAGAGAGGAGAGATACATAGATCCTACAGTAGGGTAAAACATGGTTACCAAAATGTATTGAGCAAGTTGTATGCCCTAAGGATTGTATAAATACTTAATCTTTCAGTGAAATCTTCGAAGAAATCTCATTGCTATTTTGTGTTTCTGTTCAAAATCTTGAGGAGAGATTGATACAATTCTATTAGCAGGGGAAACTTTAGGTAATGGTTGAAGATTATCTATCACCATTACCCTAGTCACAATTCTTGCTTCTGGAAAATGTTTTGGTGACTTGGGAGGATTATTCGTTGCGCCAATTAGAGAACCTACAGGACTATATAGAGGTGATTCAAGAATCAGTACTGATCTTCCTTCTCTGCATTCAAGCTACAAAATTAAATTTTCATCAAGATTAATGATGTTAAATTAATTATAAATTAGAGTTGAGATGAAAGAAAAAGGTAAATACATTCTCAATATTAACATAAATATCCCACTCCTACTCAGAGTCGATAATTACCCCTTCGCAAAATCCTAAGTCCAACATATGAGATACTCATTTAGTGGACGAGATTTGTTCATAGTTGCAGATATAAATGTCTCTAAATCTGCAATATACTTTTGTACTTCAGCCAAGTTATTATCTAGATTGCAATTTGATGGTGGCTTGATATCACCAATCTCTGGTATTCGAATTCCATGCTGAAGAAATTCGCAGGCGTCCCTAAGAACACGGGTTATACTATCCCAATGATGAATGGATGATGGTTGCACATGATTCGATCATGGCTTGGTTGACTATAGAAGATATTCAACACCTTCTGATTGAAGAGCTTCTTCATACCTTTCTTCCTCAGAAAGTTCAATAGATGGAATAGGAATCCCTATTTGATGGCATTGACTAGATCACCTTGGCGTTTGAGGTATTTCTTCTTTAGCCTTAGTCTTCCTGGTATTCTTCCTGCAATGAATTTTTGAGGGATCTGAAACCTCTGAAATTTATGTATCATCTCTGGACTTAGACTTCTTGCCACGATTTCTACATGAAACAGTCGTTGTAGCCACCACTCGATATACTCATTTTCTCAGAGCCCCTTGAGGATATGAAGAAACCCAAGCTTTGGCATACCCAGGTTCCAATCCGATTGATGCATCTAGTGGAGGCAATGTAATTGAAAATTTGGATACCTCTAAAGCTGTGAGAATCCATAATTATCATGCTACCATTAGGTGCTTCTCATTTCTGACCTATGTAAGTGGAAAAGTGCTTAATTGTTGAAGATAACTGAACTGATGAGAAAACCTATAGGTCACATAAGCCTCGAAAATAATTTCACCATCAATCCTGGTTGATAGCACACCATCCCTGAATTCCATAATATAAGATTTCAGCTCATAGTTCTTTTCATTAACATCATCAATAAATGTTCCAGTTGGTGTATTACTAAAAGGAAAGAAGTTGAATTCTCTTGTGACATTCAAAACCTTCAGTACCTCGTCATGTCTCAAGTTTAGAGGCTTAATACCAGAAACTTTCTGTAAAAAAAGGGTGAATTGACCATTAGAAACCCTGATTGAGTTCAACACCGAGTATGAAGAAAAATGTGCTACAATCCATCCCCACAACACTTTGAATGGACCTGAAATCCTAAATGGATCCTTCCCACTGTATAAATGCAGTAGGAGATGGTAAATTCTTTCCAAAACAGGGGTTTGTAGTGCAATATACTTCCCCTCTACCAATTTATCTACAATGATGAAAGTCCCTGATCTTACACCTCCTCCGGATTCACGGACTGGAAGCAAATAAAAACTTAACCACATAGTAAGGAAGGAAACTAAGCGTACTTTTGCATCTACATCAGGTTTGAATTTATAACCCCAGTGCTTGTAATCCCCTCTTTCCAGTGTAGGCTAATATGTGCCTGAACTGCCTCGATTATCAGCAGATGGAAAAAAAGTACGACATCCACAGGTTGGACCTTCCTTTGTTGTTGGTTCTAAGAAGGCTTCCATCCACACACTAGCATGAATATCTTTATTATCCTTTGGTAAATTATTCGCTATCTTAAATAATTCACGGGCCAGCAGTGGTGTTCTAGTAACATCACCCCATGTTGAAGTAGGCATGATGAATTCATCATACATTTCTTCATGAGTAGGAATTCCAACTATTTGTTAAACGTCCCAGAGACTAATACCAACTTCACCATGCGTCAAATGAAAGGAATCCGTTTGTGTACTCCATCGGGTCAGTAATTTAGGAATGAATTCATTTTTGTAAACATAAGTTTTCCACATCCAGATTGCTTCATAGATATGAACGTCTGATAACACTTTTCTGAATTCTACACAAGTCTGACGTACCCATAATTCCCACATCCACTCGGGTTTTACACCCCCTCCAGAACAATGGTCCCTGTCTCCTTTCCAACCATTAGATTGATCTGTTTGGGAAGCCCAAAAAGTGGAATCATAACAATGTGGTCTTGGATCTACAACATGATCCTTCATGTTTGGAGTACAACCACTATGATGAAGGATTCAACTAATAGGGACCATGCCTTCTTGTATTGGAACCCCCTTTCACTAATATTCATTCAGTTATAGTTGTAATACTGATGAAACCAAATATTTGGAAAGTACTTTTTAACAGATGGAACATGGGAAACTAGGAAAAGTCCATTCCTGTACAGGGGTAAGTAAAGACTTTGTGGATAGTCATGCTGGTACGGAATTAGACCCTTCTATAGCCTAGGAGGAATACTCTCAACAATTTCATAATAGTCTGTCCCGATGATCCTCATCATTTCATTTTGACCAACCTTAGCTTCTTCAGTATGGTCCATCAAATGAGTCATTCTTTCCTGCAAAAATAATTATCAAACTTTCAAGTCAGATTTTAAAGAAGAAAGTGAAACATTTTGGCAGACAACACTGTTTGCGTAGATATTTCTACAAGTTCCTTCGACAAGGTCCTTCGACGAGGTCATTCGTGTAGTTCCTTAAACAAAGATCCTAGTGAAAATCAATTAGTCAAGTCCTTTTGGCATAGATCAATTGCATAATCAATTTTACCTTGAATAAATTTCAAGAGAATTATGTGAGAGCACATCACGATAAAGCTGGGAAAATGATCTACGTAACGAGAGCTCTAAATTTTGGAGAAAGCACAAGTGAAGGAAAAAACATGAAAGGTTGAGACTTATTTATAGGAAACAGAAGACCTAAGCATCATGAATGTGAACCATACCTGCGCGAAATACCCATGCAAAGTACATCCGCGACAAAGTTGTGCTATTTAGTCCATCCTGATCTTTTTCCCAGACTTTAACCTCAGGACTTGACCCTCTTTTTATATTTCAGATCCAATCCTGAGGGGGGGAGGGTGATTTTTTTGACACTACTTAAAAAGAATAAAAGAGTATAAAGGAAACATCAACAAACACTCCCAAACTCTACATGATGTAGTATCATCCAACAGCTTCACGAGCGAGCTACGCGACCGATCTTCACGAGAGAGCTACGCAGCCGAGTTTCGTGAACAAGCTATGCGACCGAGATACACGCAAGAAGATTTGTGATTCCACTATGCAGAGCACCTGAGTGGTAGATTGAGGCAGAATACCTGCGCAGGAAATGTTTCTTCAGCCAGGCCCCATCCGTGCCTATAAATAGGACCCTTGGTCTCCCCATTTTTGGACTGAAAAAAAGTGATAGGCTCCCTCAAGCTCCCATTGCGTAGCTCTTTTTCCTAGATCTTTCTAATTGTCTCAGGTTGTTCTCTAAGATACAAAAGAAGGGATAATTAAAAGGGATAGGCATGTTTGGAATTTATTCCCAATTTTTAGTCCTCATCCATACCTATGTGGTGTATCTACGTGCTGAAACTACGCAGTATATCTGTGCGCTAAACCTACGAGATAGGGAAAAGTGGGGTAACTATGTGGCTTACTTGTGTGAAGTACCTATGTAGCCAATTCATTTACCCATATTTAAATCCTTTCATGGTAGGGTATCTCCTTCCTTGGTTCCCTTATCCAAAATGGTCTAAGTTGAAGCCTCCACCAAAACCTCCTAACTTCTCAAACCTTTGGGTAAGGTACATCAGTGTGTCTCCAATTTGGGTTTGTATTTCCACAGTCAGAGTTTTTCCACATTCATTTCTCAATGGTGTTTGGATTCATGGGATGTTTTTGGGTTTTTATATCTACAGTCACATGGTCTTTTCCCCCCTAAATAGTGTTGGGAAGTTCCCAGTTTGGAGGATCATTGGCTTCTGGCCTCACCCTTTCCCAAGAGGTGACCCGAGACCTCAGGTTTCCATTAGGGAAGGCACAGTTCACACTTTCCATTCTGTACAATTATAGGAGAAGTCTCCCTCCCCTACAAGAACTAATTTCAAGGCATCCATCCTTGTATAAGCCCCTCACCTTCACCCCTTCTTCCATACATTGGACCCTTGTCCAATGTAAATAGAACTGAGGGAAGGCTCATCACCTCGTCCTCTTCCACGGTCGACGCACCCTCTTCCTTCAGTGGAGGAGGAAAAGTATGAAGTGTCATTGTTGAATCTTTCACATCCTCTTGTTTCTCACACCGATCATGACTCACGTGGGCTTAGAGATAAATGACGATTACAACATATGAAAAACACTCATACCTAATGAACTATGAGAAATCTAATTCCTGTTTAATCTATGATACGTAGGAAGCCTATTCAGGGCCCGAGCTCATCCCACCCTAATTCCTCCAATTTTGGCTTCCTCTTTGGGAAATAAGCCCGAAATTCCATCATCAAATCATCAAGTTATCCCTTTTCAGGGATTAATCCCAAATTCATCTTTCTCATACGACTATACTCTCCTATGAGATTCATCAAACTACGTGGTCTTTGATTCCCATTCATATGGAATACGTAGGAAGCCTCCTTGGGGTTCAAACCAAACACTTCAAATTAACCTTGTTCTCATTAGGCCATATTCCCAATAGGGTCTGATCCTACTTGGAAACTCGTATCCTTTCCAAGTTCCTTGGGATGCTTAAGCATAAGCCCCACACTAAATTTCAAAAAATAACCGTCCACTTAGAGGTCCTTTTCACATGACCTTAAAAGGTATGATGTGTCCTATTAAGCGGCACCGAACTACGAGGGTTATGATTCCTTTCACAAGGATACGTAGGTAACTCATTTTATGAGCACGATCCCAAGATTAAAACAAACCTTCATCTCCCTGGATGAAAATAAATTTTAGAGTGCCCCACCAAGTGTCTTAAAAACCAATATCATTATTGAAAAGAATCTCTAATTAGTATATTAGAGGATACAATTAATGGAAAACCTCTAATACATATAGATTTTTGCATTTATGAAGAACCATGAATTCATACTGATGATTCTAAATTTTACACATGTTAATAAGTGATTGTAAATTCCAAGGGATACTTTTGGTATACTTAGTGAATTAATAACAATTCATGAAAATATTTTAATTATAAAAAAAGAGTCCCGGAGTAGACAATAATTCCCCCAAAAAGGGTGTGATGAGTCCAACCTCCCATCCTCTAGAACAATGCTCATTCTTAAGTATCATAAAGATAAAAATAAAACTTAACGAATGCCTGCGTTTGGAAAGCTGGTCCTATTTGGATAAATAACTATTGGAAGTTTCTAATTCCATGAATAAATCCAATGGAAACAACCTGGAAATAGTGATTCTTAAATCTAGAACACGTGTTTCAAGGAACTATGAAACAAACTTGTAGAAGGGTTATTTCCCTTAACCATACCTACAATCATATAGTCTTTTTGGGTCTCCAATGGTGTCCCAAATAGGTTGTTAGATAAAATACTAGTAGGAACACATGATCATGTTCCAATTATTCAGTGAATATTTATAACCTCAAGTGTGAATGAAGTTATCAATTAAATAATTGAAGTACTCCGAATTAAACATCCACTAATCCTAGTTATCATTTCACAACCAATTCATTTAATCTATTTCATTTTTAAAAGGTAACTCTATTATTTAATATATATTCTTATGTCACATATAACATGGTCATTTGAATAAGAAGTTAATTTAATCAAAATGCCACAAAATGTGTTATAAATCCAAGAGTTCCTCGTTATAACATGAAACTAGGGATACCTAAGATGGTTATCCAAATGTGTAAGTCAAGACTATATCACAGATTATTATTTGGATTGGATGATGTGTCATACAAGTAATTTAATTCATTAATTATTGGTGAACCTAGGTCAGTCCTGAGAATTCCTATATTGGAATCCAAGTATCACTCCATGTATCAAATTAACAAAGACCCTACAATACCATTCCTCAAGAACCTCTCCAGAACCCATGTATCGATCTAGGTATGGTATGACATCCCTGCCTTTCGAGACCATCCAGGGTAGTCCATTGAAGGAGCCCAAGTATCCCCCATGGAATATAGATCAAATTCCCTTTGATTCCGAATATAGAATTCACATATGAATCCATGTATCACTCAGTATATAATGGTCGAGACTCAATTAGTCATTCCCTGGAGTTCTTCATTCGAATCCATGTATAACTTAGGAAAAAGAAATTTACAGGCCAAATGATTATTTCCAATGAATTTTTCATCAAATAAATGTGCCACCCAAAGAACATCATTTCTAAATCAAATTCATTTAGCATGCCAATGTCAAAACCAACCACATATAATTAAAACTCACCTCAAGAGGTGATTAAAGTTAGTATACAACCTAATAATGCTTGTCACAAAATCACTGACATGGTAAAAATCATTACAACATGAATCACATGCTTAAAAACTATCACATGAAATAGAAATTATTTCACCCACATGAGAAAATAAACTAAAATAGAAATTCATGTTTGAACAAGAAAATACATAACAAGGGATAAGGTTAAATGTCAAAACCATCCCTTATCATTAATAAACTTCATTTAAAATTGATATCACCATTAAATCCACATGGAAATTTAATTTAAAAATATAAATTTAATACTCAAAATCACATGACATGGGGTAAACAGGAACACCACATGGTATCCAATTCAAATGTGACCCATGATGGTCCATTCATATGACCAAAAAACCCAAGGCGGTGGTTCCATTTAATTCAAGGTTCTCAACCTATAATCAAACATAAAATTCCTCTTTAATTGAATAGTCAATTCTTAGTAATTTAAGGATTCAATTAAATTTCAATGAAATTACTAGAAATTGTATGTGTGGCATAGATTCATACATAAAAATCTCAAATTCAATAAAAACTCATGACACAACCTTCCATATGTTGGTAATTGATAGATCTTCCAATATGAGCTCTTGATTCAATTATAATCCTGAGAGAACTAATGAACGGATCAAGCATCTATTGATAGGTAAAATCAATATACACTTAAATAGAACAACTAATACGAAACAAAAATAGTAATGAAACAAAAGGAATGAAAAAATCACAAGAATTTATCCCATGATTCCAAAAATCCTGATTCTTAGCATGGATAAAGGAGTTATTTTGTTTCATGGAATATTCACCAAGAAGGGATATCCAAAAGGGATTTAATTTGTGGAGGAGAAATATAAAACAATTTTTGGTTTTAAAATGATTTTAATTTAATTTAAAATTATATATTTTCCAAAAATTAAAGGGGTTGAATGGTTTAGGAACACAATTTGAAAAACCATGTGTCAACCACATTTGGTTATCTATAGGTTAGGGGAAACCACATGGTTTACATGAATAGTTGGACTAACCATGATAATACCATGAAAATTACCTCGTTAATGATTCCAGTATAGGCCACATGGTCATGCGGTACGAATTGAATGGTTTTCTAAAACCATTAATCTTATTCCAACTCTTATCCCCTTAATCAAATTTCTTGTTAAACTATGTGGCATGCCATACCCTATTTACTATAACTATGTGACACACCAATATCACCCAAATGGTTGGGGTATGTGCTCCAAACTATTCCCATACACCACTGATACCTCTATGAACTCAATGGGAATTCACATTTTTCCATATCTAAATATTTAATCCAAGTGTTTAAGGAAATAAGAGGATTTTTACCTCAAATGAAGAATTGTGTTCTTGTATGGGGAGAACTAGGAAAACACACAATCACAACTACCTCATATTTCTAAGGAATAACACACTTCTATATACTAACATCAAGAAAATATGAATAAACTGCACACCTTTAATAACACTTTCATAAACCAGCCCGAGAAACTTGGTAACACGATAACCAATCTAGTCCCGATATAGCTCGATGGGCATTCCTGATCCCCACAGTTTATAGAATAGCACCTGGAATCAAACTATATGAATGTGAGATAGAATTTTACACAAATAGAAGGAAGGAAGATAAAAAATTCATTATGAATATAACAAAATCTCAATTAAGAGATTTGTACATGAAATCAAACATGGGTGAATATCCAATGTACAATAACAACTACCAGAAAAAAATATAACTTCCCATGTCCCAACAGAAACAACTCACTATTCCCAAGGATCAGTAGTTTCTACCACCCCCAAGTGGCACCCAAAATTTTCTCAAACTTAGAAGTATAAAATATACAAACACCTGAAGGAATAAGTAGGGTGAGAGATAAATGACCTCTAGGGTATCACCAATGATTCCATTAGAGATTCCAATATTTAATTATCCCAATAAATATTTCTATATTTAAATAAATTGACATGGATGCTCAAAATCATATTTAAAAAAATCCTACATTATATTTCAAATGATGGAGATATTTTAAACAAATGACTTAAATCAACATTTTATGAAAATTTATAAGGCATGCTAAAAAGTTACGAACATTATCATATATTTCAAATACAAACTAGTAATATAGTCATATTCTATGAGGTACAATAGTTTTATGTTATGGGATCCTAAAATACTCATATGATAATAATTACAATGTGTACACAAATCTATATTATAACACTTTTTCATGAACCATCCTAGGAACCATGGTAACTCGATAACTATGATGGTCCTGACATAGCCCAGACAATGTTCCTGATCTACATTGGTTGGTGAATAGCACCTAACATCCTAAAATATGAATGTAGGAATGAAATTTCCATAAACAAATGGAAGAAATATAAACAAGATAGTATGCATACAAGAGAAAATTGATAGGGATAAGGGTAATAGAAGTCAAAAAGGTATGAAAACCTAATGTACAACCTCAAGTACCAGAAAAAATGTGATAACTTCCCAGGTAGCAATAGATGTAACTCACCAAGACCAAGGATAAAAAACTACTACCACCCCCCAATTGGTGCCTTAACTGTTGTTAAACATGTAAGGATAAAATCTATAAACACCCGAAGGAAAATTTAGTGTGTGAGATAAAAGCCAAGTATGGTCTCACAATCGATTTCATAAGAGATGAAAACATTTAATTAACCAAATAATGAATTTAATTTCTAAATAAAAAGGAATGAAATTTCAAAATTATATTTAAATAAAATCATGATTTACATTTCAAATGATAGAGATATTATAAACAAATGAAAAAATAATATTTTTTTCTAAAACAATTTATCTAAATTCAAAGGGGATTCTTAATAGTTTCAACCATTTCCATATATTTCAAATTAAATTGAGCAACAAGTTTAAATTCCAAAAGGTATGATAGTTCCATGTCTTGGGATCCTCACAAACACATATGATAATAACTTCAATGTGTACACACATACCTTGACATGGAAAAAATAGGACTCATCTACACCCTACTGTGGAATAGGTCATGCTAATAATGTTTTCATTAGTGTTATAAAGAATCAATAAATTACTAAGGAAATTCCATCCACGTTTGTTTCTCCCAATTACTCACTATCTACCTTGGATTCCATGTTCTCTAATACAATCAAAAATTGGAATTTTATTTTAAAACTTTTAAATTATAATTCAAACCATTTGTCATTTTCATATTACCATTTGTATTTAAAAACCAACACACAAGTTTTTAGTAAATTAATTTCATCTTTCAAGAGAAACCGAAGTGTTTATATAAAAACCACATTAGGAAATTTTTTATAAAATGAAAATTTGAAATCTATTTCATTAATTCAATTTCAAAAAATCTAAATTCAAAAATTTAAATCTCATAATTTCATTAAATTTAATAAGCACAACCCAATTCAATGGAATTGGTGGTTTTTCCAATTTTATTCCAAAAAAAAAACTAAAACACCAAATTCAATGGAATTTAGTTTTAAATAAATTATTTCAAGGAAATTTTAATGAAATATTAAATTTAAATTTAAATCAAACAATTGAATTTAGATCAAAATTTTTAATGTTAATCAAAATTGGCCATCATGACTGAATGACCTACCTTAGGATCATAGGATCTTAAAACGCGAAACCCTAATCAGGAAACATACAATGGATAATTCCAAAAACAAATAATCGAGAATCCACCGTTGGTCCAAGATATAAAATAGAGGATATTAGATCCACCAACCACACAGATACCTAAAAAACCCTAATAAGGAAATTATAGAAAAATAATAGAAAGAGAATGAGAAGGGGGAACCTACCGAGAGAAGAATAAATTAATCCTCATAGCTTTGATTTTCTTCTGAATGTGTATAGAGGGGTAAAAAACACTTATTGGGATCCACTAATTAAGAAGAAAATGTTGGGGGATGGGTTTGGTCCACTGGGAACCTAAAAATAGGGTTTCAAGAATCTATAATAGATTTTCAAAATAAATAAAATCCTTTCACGGTTTCCTGGGAAGGGAATAATTTATAGACAAAAGTTTCTTCATAAAATTGCACCCATTTTAAAAGAGTTTCACTATTTCTCCTTAGGGGCACACGATTTTCAAAACTATTCACCAACTGTGATAAACATTACTACCTTGGTTTGAATGATTTTTACTAGAAGGGAAAATGATATGGGAAAACCATGCACCAATAGTGAACATGCCAGAAACATTCACAATTTTAAAAAAAATCACCCTTAATAATGCCAAATGAAACCCATCTATAGAATGATAAAGATAAGGGTTTAGGAATACTAATAAATAGTAACATGATGTTCTACGAAATGGTTGAGATATAATGATTGATATGGGTATATAGAAGAATAATAACATGAATGATGTGTTATAAGTTATAGAATAGGATTTTAAATTGAACATAAAAGGGGTGTGAATCATAATAATAAATAATAGGGCATGCTAATATTTGGTAACATAATGGAACCATGTGAATGTGGAAACAAATTTAAACATGAAATCATAAACATAGGTTAGGGATAATCAGTATAAAATCATAATAAAATGATCATATGATAACCTATTATTCACTATAAATGTAACCTAGTTAAATTAAGACATTACCCAATGCATTATAGCATTATATAATTCCAGCTGTAGCCATCTCTTTAATATCATGTACATGCATATGTGTTCCATGCTGATTATTCTATATAGAGTCATATTTCGTCAAATTTTATTACACAATCAAGGATTAGGGAATAAATACCTGGAAGACACTAATAAAATTATTATAGGTATATCTAAGTTAATACACTTGAGTGTCAATTTCGATGGTATTCACAACATAGAGTATTTTCATGGAAAAAGTGAATTGAAATTCCAGTAGCATAATTTTAATACTTAAAGAATTATAAAATGGTTTACTGATAGAGAAACGAGTCTCTCATAATTTAAAACTAAAATTTAATTTAATAGGGGTGTGTAAAAACATATCAAAAAAATAGTGATTATAAATAAAGGGAAAAAATTAAAGAAAAATCTTGAATTAATAGGAGAAGAAAAGGACCCCTTACTAAATTTTAGCATGTTCACAATTTACATAAATTTCCATATGAGGGGGGATAAAAGATCTATCAATAAAATAACATAAAATTGATAACAATTTTTTTATGCATTCATGATATTATATAAAATTGATATTAGAATTTACAATTTCAAATAAGAATCATGAATTGAAAAGAAGAGGGATAGGTCCCTATGTTTTTTTATGAAAAAAATGGAGGAAAATATTAACAGCATAAAGAGGGTACATAAATGTTCATGGTAAGTCATAATGGTAGTGAAAGGGGTATCTAATCACATGGAAAATAAATTTATAGTAATATGTATGTATAAAATATACCCAAATGATTCCAAAATCATGGGAGGATCATTTTGAGAGATTGGGTTCACATTAGTAGGATTATAGATAGGGTAATTAATAGGATGTTCATGATGCAAGGTTTATGAGTGAAGAATAATGGTTTTTTATAGGGTTTATATTGGAAAAGTGAGGGCAATTCTTTATTATTTCCCAAACACGGTTTTTGGACTCTATATAATAAAATAATCAATACCGCAAATTATCACATGGTTTTTCCATGGATTCTACCAAAGAGTATTGGTTTGAATTATTTTATATTTCCATGAGTATAAATTAACAAAAAATTACCCATGGTAATTTGGAAGTGATGCATGTTCTTAAAAAATTAATTTGAAAACATTAAAATATATTATTGGTTTTGGGAGATTAATAAAGGCTTTATAAAATTAATCATATAACTTCATAAACACTTTAATTTAAAAATGAAGCATTTAATAGTTCATGGATAACATTTATCTAATTCATTACATCACTTTTGGGTTATTATGATGTAATAATACATATTGTATATTTTCACAGTATTATATCTTTCTCTAAAAATTCTACTACCTTAGAAAATTATGAAAAATTAAAAATTGTTTATTTATAAAATTCTTATTCCAAAAAATTATTTTATTTACCTATTTGATTTTATAATATTTTTAATTTTCATTTTTAAAGTAGAACTGATATTTATTTTGAATTGATGGGGTTATGATAATAATAGTTTTAAAACACATATAATAATTACATTCTCACTTCATAAAATTATATTATAATTAATAATGAATATATATGATTTAAAAAAATTTAAAAATATTATTTATGTAATAAATTATTTAATTAACCAATATTAGTTTATTAATTAAAACAATATATTATCCCTACTATAATCTATGTTTTCATGCATCAAAAATATAAATTTTATCAAAATCGATATTAATTTAATTATATGGTACTATGAAATATAATCATTAATATATTGAAATGAAAATTAAAATATTCATATTTTCAGGGATACTTTTTTCTAGTACTTATTAATTTTTTATCATTGTTTATATCCATCATTTACCTATTTTACTTTTACTAGGGTAATAAATATTTACTACGGTTAGTATTAATATTATTCAAAAAATAAATTAATATTATTTCCTAATATTATTTAAGACGATTAAAAATATTTTTTCAATTTTATTAAATTAAATTCAATTTCATGGAGGACTTTAATTTAAATAAAATCGATAAGGGAGATGAAAAGTAGTTTTTTAAAAATTTAATTTTTTCAATAAAGGAATGAGTTTACATTAACTCCATAACAAATAATATTTATTATACTAATTTAAATTAATAATTATAGAAATATAATATATAAATATAATTTAAATAATTCCACATTATGGGATATTTTTAATTTATTGATTTGTATAAGCATTATGAAATTTAAAATAGTTAACAGAAAAATGTGTCCATTGCTGAAAAATAAAACTATTTTAAAATCTTGTATAATGATTATTAAAATTTAATCAGCTGGATTAAATATAACTCAATAATAATTAAGTTAGATTTATATAATGCTAAAATAATAATATTCATTTCAGATTACTTATTTTTTCAAAATAAATGAGAGTTTTAATCTAATTGACATTTTTTACTATTCATTAAAAGGTCATTATTTTCTGAAAACCCAAATATAAAACCATAATTTTATTTTTTATACATTGATAAAAAATGGGTTCATTATATAAAATATATATTATAACTTATTTTTGATTAAATATATATATTTTCATTATAAAGAGAGATAAAATTATTTTTTATTAAACCATATTTTTGAAGAATAAAACGACAGTATGAAAAATTGAGTAGTTATTTTCAATGAAATTATCAAAAAATTTATTTGGAGTCGGAAATATATCTATATTTCATAATGTAGGTAATATTATTTTTGGAAATAAATTTAAATTAAAGGATAAAATGGTCATATAATCATAGTTTGGGATTGGTGTTGCGTAACACATACACTATCAAACTTAATTTTCTATTTTCAAACCTCTAGATGTAACATTCTTCAGAACCCATTAACAAATTTATTCCTATAAATTTTAAATTTATATATTTAATATATTTTTTGACACATGAAAATATTTTTATTTAATACCCGCATTGAAAAAATGGTAAATATAACCCACTTGAAAAGTGTGAAATATAAGTAAAAAGGTCATCACATAACTAGTTCTCCACGTCGGAGAAAATTTTTGTAATGTTGAAATATAGGCATGGAAAACAAAAAATGGTGCTAAAATTATAGATAGTTGTTTTGAACATGGTTATGATAATTTCAATGGTCAAAAATCCATAAATAATTTATTGGTGAAAAAACCATAACTTATTAATATGAAAAACGTTTTTTCCATGTCTCTTTTCCTAGAGTTAATAAATTCCATTATCATGTAGACTGGGAACAAAATTATATTTAATTTATTTGACTAGTTTAATTTCATCCTTTATTATTTTTCTACTACAATATCATCTTTTTCTCCAAATGATGATAAATCAATATGGATTTTTTTATTCTTGAAAAACTAGAATAAGATTATAACAGATCACATAATCCACCAAAGAATAAAAATTTATTCATCCGACAGTTAATAAATTGAAAATAGTTAGGAAAAATTAAAATAATAATTAAAATGAATAAACTATAACACATTAATTTTAAAATATTAAAAAAACCCATGGTATATCAATGATCATTCCATAAATAAATACTCATATATCCCAAATAATACAAATAACCTCACAATAAATGAATTTTTTGAACTCAATGGATATGTTAGAAATTTCATATTCAACCTAATATAATATAATATAATTATACTAAAATAATTTTTTATAATAAATATATGGGTTTATATACCTCAACCAAAATAAATCATCTGCTAAAATATAATTAATCAACTAAAAATAAAAAAAATTATTTGATTCTCTAATATGTTTTTGAAAAAAATTATAATGATTATAAAGCTCAGTTACATAAATAATCAAAATATTATACTTATACAAATCATCCAAATACTCATTATTTATATCCCAACATCAGAAAAATATTAAGGGTTGTTAATCCCCCAATCATGTTTTTTAAAAAATATTCCATTATGACTAAATCAATTTTATAGGTTATCAGTATTCTAATACATGTGTCTCTAATACTTAATGAGAACAACTATTTATTAATCATTATATTATTCATGATTATCATATCCATATTCTCATTCAAATACTACATCTTCAACTCATCTCTCAGATACCAATACATAAAAACTATTTTTCTTACACTACAATGACTTCCATAACATATTCCCTTAGTCTTGGAATTAAAACATGGATTAATAACTTGACAAAAATAGTGCCCATATTCCCTACATAAAATAAATTGAACAAAATATGTTGTTTTATCATATAGTCTATTACCGTGCATGATACAGTTTAATTGATTATGGAAACTAGTTACTTTATTTCCCATTTTTCAAACTTAAAACATTCTCAAGTTCATTTTTTGAATTTCCCAAGGTATCTTTTATAATTTTTAACATATAGTAAATTGAATCATCATTACTGTATCAATTTTATCAGATTAAATTCCTTGATACTTTTTTCTACTATTCTTTTCCATCTTTAGAAATTCAACTGTGTTCAAGTACATGTTTGTGATTTTTGATAGTTGGTCCAGCTTAATCACTATATTTCTCACATGATCACCCACATTATTTGACATATTAGTTGTAAAATGATCACATTTCCCATCAAATTGGTTATTGACTCAGTTATTTATATTTCCTTATATTTACTATAATAAAGGTAAAATTAAGTATTAATAATATTAATCAATAAAAAAATAACCAAGAATAAAATAAAATAAAAGTTATCACCTATAAATGACTTTTATTTCCGTAACTTATAAATTTTAAGTCTTAAATCTTCATTACAGAAGATATATTCCCTAACATTAAATATTATGTGAATTTATGTTTTTATATTAATGGTTCATAAGGAATATGTGAATTTACCAACGCATATCCCTTATGAGTGTCAAACCAGGTGTGTAGCAATGCTCGCTGTCATGGAACGTGACCAAAATAATTCCAGCTCAATGTAGTATTTTTTGGTGTTACCCCTAAGTGAATCTATTCCAGAGCAACATCCACAAATAGAATCCTAAAGTATATTTATATTCATGGAATCCAAATACATTATATTTAAAAAAACATTGTGATTTTTTGTTATGTTTTGAATTATCCTAAAGGTTTTGGATATATATTTCTAATCCTAATCCCAAAAAATAAACTTTCCTTTGATGATAAATTTGAAAATCCATGTCTTTATTACATATTAATCCATGATTTGTTACATAATAATACACATAATATAGCCTATATGATGGATAAGTTTACTATATTTTTTAATTAGTTACATAGATCAACATTAGGAACATGTGATACAATAAAATTATTGAATACATCCTTACCAGGATCCTAGAAATCATATATTCTCAAAAATTGCATGGGATAATCTAGGGACATACATAAGAAAGGTTTGATCTATAAATCACATTAATATATTATAATATAATAATAACACATATCATTTATTAAATGTTATACAACAAGTATTTAAATATAATATAAAAGGGGTGTGGATCCAAAAAATGAAAAATAAGTCCTGATATAGTATGGTACCATAATGGAAACATTGGATTGTGGAAAAAACATTAATCATGATATTATAAGTAAAGGTCAAGAATAATATACAATAAAAAAAACATATAGTGATTAGGATAACCTCCCATATACTATGCATGGAATCTCATGATACTAAAACTTTACCCAAGTAACTAGAGCAATATATTATTCATGGGACACCTGTTGCTTTCATATCATGTTAATTTATAAGTGAACCGAATATATTATTAAAAATATGATCATATTTCATCACACTTAATTAAGAGACCATGGAGTGTGTAAAAAATAAATGGATTTCTCTAATAAAAGGATTATATTTATTTCATGCTTTTTAAGCATTAGTGGAAATATCTATGGTATTCACAATACAATGGTTAGGCATGGAAACATCGTAGTGACATTTTGGTAGCATTAATGTAGAACATAATGATACAAAAATGGTTTAATGAGATTGAAAGTCATTTCTAATCATTTGGGAATAAAATAAATAGGTATAAAGGTGTCTAATAATATATCCAAACATTTTTAATTAAAAATAAAAGACATTAAGTGAAGAATAATTTTGAATAAATTGGACAAGGAAATGATCACTGTCTAAATTTAGGCATGGTAATGACTACAATAATGGTAGAAATTAGAGGTAATAAATGATATATCATAAAAAACATCAAATTTAATTAAATGGATGTTTATAAATATATTAAAACACAACCAATATATATTCAAAAGACTAATTTCAAATAAGGTGCTTGAGTTGAAAATAAAAGATGGAGGTCCCATACCTTTTGTATGGAAAAATCGTATAAAAATTTCATCAACATAACATGTGTAAAAAAGGATTATTGGAAGGATTAATGATAGCTAATGGGGTATCTAATAACATGAAAATGGAAATTGTATCAATAGGGATGTATAAAAATATTCCTAAATAAAAACAAATGGAATTTTTGAGGCAAAAAAAAAGAAGTGCTTGAATAAAAAACAGAGATGGAGATCCCATATATTTAGAAGGTGACTAAAAAAGAATGTGAGGAGATACATGATAACATGGTGGAGCACGGGAGTACAATATAGAGGATAAGTAATAGTAAGGATGTTCTCATAGGTTTTTTAGTCAATATGAATTGATGTTTTGGTGGGTTTATATAAGAAATATGAGGGGTGCTATATTATTTCAAAAACATAGGTTATGGAATCTATCTTAAAATTAATGGATATCAAAAAACTTCTATTTTTTTAAAAAAAAGATAATTTTCATTATTTTATAATTACTAGGGATAAAATTATTAAAATATTACATTCTGTGATTTAGATGAGAGTCATATTCTTAAATAAATGATTTTAAAGCCTTAAAATATAATATAAGTTTTGCAGGATTCATAAGGGAATTAAAAAATAAATAAAATAATATAAAAAATATATCATTTTAAAAGAGATAAATATATTTGGTAGTTTTAACCCATTATTTTATTTATTACATCACTTTTAAGTCATTATGATGTCCTAATACACACCATATATTTATACTATATTTACCTTTAATCTAAAAATTTTACACTCTCAGAAAATTATGAAAAATATATAATTTTATAATTTATATGTTTTTATTCCCAAGAATATATATATATTTTATCAAAATAATTTTTTAAAGTTTTAAATTTTCTCTTTTAAAATAGATTCAATATTTAGATATTGGTTTATTGACAATAACAGTTCTCAAACCCTTCTAGAAATTATATTTTCACTTTATAAAATTATGTTATCTTATATATTTAATATAAAATAATTTATAATATTGTTAATATATATTTTATTTTAATAAATATTTAATAATTCAAAATAAATTTCTTCATTAAAACTATATATTACCCCAACTACAATATATGTTTTAACACTTCAAAAATAAATTTTTATCATAATAATTATTTAATCATTTGTAATGTAAAAAATATATAATTATTAAAATTTTGATATGAAAAATTAATCACAGTAATAGGGGTAATTTTTTTCTAGCCATTGTTTAATTATTATCAAGAACACTTTAACAATAATTAACCTATTTAACTTTTACTATGGTAATAAATATTTACTATGGTTTCTGTTCATATTATTCAAAAAATAAGTTGACATTATTAACTACTATTAATTATAAGGATTAAAAATATGAAATAAATTTATAAAAAATTAATTCCTATAGGTGAATAATTTTATTTAAATAAAACCAACAAGCGTGATAAAAATAGTTTCCCTAAAAAAAGAATTTTTTCATGGAATGGACAGATTTACATTAACTTTATAACCAGTTATATTCATCATATGAATTTAAATTAAAAATTATAGATATGTATTCAATTTATATAATTTGAATCATTCCCATCAATGTTTATTTTTAATTTCATAATATGGGTATAAATTAAGAATTTTAAAAATAATTCTAACAAATGTGTTTTTAAGCATTAAAATAAACATCCTATAAATTCCATTATAAAAATTATTTAACTATAATTAATTGAAGGAAATATAAATAAGTAATATTTATTTTACCTTTAAATGAAATGAAAATAATAATGTGAATTTTAAATTAGTAAATTTATAAAAATAAATGGAAAGTTTAAACAAATGCGTATTTTTCATTCTTCATTGAAAAATAAATTTTTTCTGAAAAATCCCAAAATTTCACCCTAAGATAATTTTGATATTATAATATCAAAAATTAAGTTCATTTTATCATATAAATTTTATAAATACTTTTTAAATTACTTATATATATATTTTTCATATAAAGTGATAAAAATGTATTTCAAGAAAATATATCTTTCTTGAATAAAGTGATGTTCCTACGAAATGATTGATTAGTAAATAATATTTAATAAATAAATTTATGCTAGGAAATATATATATATATATGTGTGTATTTTATAAATAAATTAACCCTATTAATTCAAGAAAATATTATTTATAGTTTAAAACTTTTATATAATCATTATTTTTTTGGGTTCGTTGTTGCGTAACACATACACTATCAGACATTTTTTTTTTCAAAACACAGGTCATTATTGGAAAACCCAATAACTCAAAAATTATCAAAACCTTCATAATGGAGAGACCAAATAAATAATTGAGGAACTATAAAAATATGATATGGGGAAAAAAAACAAAGATATGTTTGAGGATGATAATGGATTATAATTATTCCATTAATAAAAGTTGAAAAGACTTTAGAGACAATTTTTTCATATCCCATAGGAGATAACAAGGCCATTTATTACAAACTATTTGTCATATTATATTTAATATATGAATGGTCTATGAAATGTTATCTTTAATTTTACTCAAACTTTTCAAAATTTAAATGGTCTTCCATTATAGATCATCTACTCTCTCATGTTGCAAATCATTAATTATCTAAGAATATTATCTTATCCAAATACATCATTTTAAAATAATTAACTGATTCACTTACCTTAATAAAATACTAAAGAAAAATCCATTCCAATACATGTGGTACCCCATTACATAATTACCCACTATAAAGTCAATTTTAACTAATATTGTTTTATATTATATAATTTTTATACTGAGAATACATTATTCATAGTCATATTCCAACTAGTTATTCAATTGAAAAACCCAATCAAATCATTTTAAACAAAAAAAATAAGAAATAATTTTTCAAAGAAACCATATATATGTAATTTTTTTTCTATCAAAATCATCAAATCCAAAATCCCTATCCTTATCCTTCATTTTCACAAAAAACCAATATCAAAATAAAAAAATATTACTACATTTTAGAAAAAATTCTCAAAAACATTTTCTTTGTATTTATGAAAATAAAATAACATTAAAATCCTATTACTTTTTGAACATTTATCTATCAAACGACAACATGGATGGTTTTTTATAAACTATTAATTTCAAGACATCATATTGAATTTCGAGACAATAAATTTCATATTATATATTATTTAAAACCAAACTGTATAATTGTTTTAAACATGATATGTCTTATACAAAACCTAATTTTCTAAAAATATTTTTCTTAAAATAAAAAATATAAAAATAAAATCCTAATGGTTTCCAAATAATCACATTTAAAAAATCATCCATATCCATGAATTTAGTTTACTTATTTAAAGTAATTATTCCTCCACTAATATTTGAATTTTGAAAATATAAAATAAATATATATTTGGTAAATAATAATAAAGATATATATAAATTCACACTATGCATTAGCAGGTTTTCCACACCTTAAGAGTACTAAAATAATATTGTATGTAAAAATTTATAATAACCATGTTATGAAAAAAATCATCCCATGTCCCTTAATTTCTATTTATGTAATACAAAAATAAAAATCTTACTCCTATCATGTCTGTGTGCTCATAACATATGAAATTTCCTTAAAACATGGGATTTTTAGCTTTAACATGATTGATAATAATTTGTTTGTTTCTACCTAATACATCTAAACATCACTTCTAAAAATATAAAAAACATTTAAATAATAATAATAATATTTTCATTTTCATTTTCACCATGCCTCAATGTCATGACACAAGAGGGGTTTTCAAAACAACTTTAGTGTACATCATTAATGTTACAGGATGCCAACTAGGACTAAGAAACTAAAAAAATAGCGGGGATACTATTCCCTCAAATAAAACACACGGTTTAGCTCTAAATATACAAAAATCCATCATAAACCATTTAAAAATTAGGAATATTAAACCATATATTGATAAATAAGGATATATAGTGGAATCCCATATTTAGGAATATTAAATAAAATAATATTAATCATGTTGACATAAAAAAAATATCATTGAAAAAATTTACATTTAAATTAATATATAAAAAACAATCCTTATAAAAAAACATAGGTATAATAAAATAGAAATAAAGAGACATTTTCTCCAGATAATAACTGTCACTTTCCATTGGGGACTGACACACCTCTATAACACTATGCCTAATCCATAAATCTTTATTTTAAATGGTACATAAACCTATAATAAAACTGGAATTCAACTCACATACACATGAACTAATCCATTCACATGAGTATGGGAGAATATAATGACCTAGTGGGTTAGTTTAATTATTTTTAACTTACTAAATATGACAGTTCACAAAGATACATGTGAAAATTTGTAGTGACTTCTACACAACATAACAAAAACAAATATCTCATTTATACACATTCCATACAATCATTGTATCTTTTTTCTATAGTTTAATTGGAAATAAACTCTCATCCATACAATGATAGTAACTATATACATATGATCCCTTATTATAAGTCATGTATGACTTACTTATTATAAAGGATATAGTGGTAGACATCCCACACTTGAAAATATTAAGTACATACTCACATAAAATCACATTCATCAATTGATCTCATCTCACACCACACATGTTGACACACACCGATAAACTACATCCCATATAACCCATTATTCATATAACAAGGATATAGACGATTCATATCCCAAACAACTGGTTGGAGATAAAATTGTTTCTAATTGGTTAAACCTATTTCAAACTATCTGTATAGAATATATGGATTATTTCAAATATTATTACACCTCGCAAGGATTAGATCTTAATAAAAAAACTAATGACCCTTTATTTTACATAAGTAACATAGATACCATCCATCCAAATGAGAAATTAAACTGGGATTCATCTCACATGGAAGACATTTAAAATCAATAACTAATTATTTTTCTAGAAATTTCACATACATATATCTGGAGAAGGGGGACTATCTATTTAAAATTGGCTATAATTTTATTTTCTATGACCTTAATCAATATCACTAAAATGTTGGGTTTATATGTTCACATAAAACCATGAATGATAGTTCTTAGAATAATAAATTTATATATATTTACTCATCCTTTAATAGTATACTCCAAATACTAAAACATAACATACATATCATGATTTATTGAATATCCACTATATAATCAGTTTACATGAACATATATAATCTCAATTATAGTCCTACTAATAATAGGTTTGGTAAAAATATATTTATACACTAGGAAATTTCAATACAATAATTATATGATATGTACTTATTCATCTACCTAGAAAGGCCTTCCAAATAATTAGTTTAAAATTAAATATATAACCGAAAATAATCAATTATTGAAAACATGATCCAATATATGTGTGTGTAAGAAAAACTTAATCAATAAAATCATATATCATATTTCTCACATACTCATCTAACAAGTGAATCCCGTGCATCAAACATCCAAACATATTATAAACAATATTTCAAATATCATATCCCCTTTTTCATAAAACATACTATTATAACTAAGGCTATGAACTAATACACATCATGACTAAGAATCCATGATGATAAATACACCATGATTGGGGACCAACAATCCACATCTCATAGGGACCCAATGCATGTTATTAATCATCTTATCATTGGAAATCTTTCCATATATGATATATTTGTTAATAATATATTTTAATATTTAAATTTTATTATGAGGTGTTTAATTAAATTGGTGATAGTATTAATTGGTGTGAAAATAATGTTTATGGCATGTTTGATCATGGTGGTGATTTTTTTATTAAAAATACTTTCAACACTTGGTCAGCAAAAGAATCACATTAATTATATGGAGATCCTTTATTTTTCATGTGAGGATAATATATTTCAGCTAATCAGAAGTGATTTTTAAAGGATATGAAGTATAAATTTGGTTTTAGAGATGATTCATGTGATGGTCAGCATTATTATTTCTTTGTGATTACTTATCTTTGGCATAGAGAAATTATCAATTAAAATATTCTTCTTTCAGCCCAAATTGACCCTATTATATGTTATGCTTCATGAGGAAATTAAAATTCACTATGATATGGTGTTTTGATGAACATACCATAGATCATGTCACTATATAAATAAGAGAGTTCAAACCATGAAACATGTATTGAATGTGTTATGGTGATTATAAAAAATCATTTACAACATGATGTAGTTATATTTTCATTGTTAATTTAGAAATGTTGTAGGGAATAAAGAAATTGATCATGAAATTTTTGAATGTTTTTTTATGATATATAATAAAAAATGATCAATACATGTCCCAGTGTGATTAAATTTTTGTTAAAATTTCTAGTTGAATATTTTTCTAGGGTGAAATTCATAATGGGTTGACAAAAGACATGATGTATTTAATGTGATAGTAGTAAAAAAGAAACAAAATTTTAAAAGAAATGTATCTATGATATTTTAAATGATATAGTTAGTCATGATGATTTTATGAAATCTATAATTGGGAGAACAATGTAGTGGTTTCACATTGATCTGTCATGGACTATACATGAAATTTATATCCACCTTGATTAAGGGATTTGTACCCTATATTTATTCGAAGTCCATTTTTATGATGAGAAAAACATATATTATTTCATTGTGATAGAATAATTTCAATCGTTAAGGGAAATTTATAAATGTTTATTGGAAAGTTAAATATACTTATGATGTGGTGATGATCTTAATAGACTATTGTCAGAGAAAAATAATTTTTTTATTATTTATTCTTATGTGGATCGATAGATTATTCAAGGGATATCAAAACATAAATATTTTAGATTAAAATGTTTAAAAAGGATGAATTTAATAACAATACATGTATATTATTTGGAGTTCAAGTAATTTTAGTTCAACAAAATTAATCTAATAAATTTAATTTAGAAATTAAATTTCGAAGAATTTAGATTCTTCTATGCATGAATAAAAGATAGAAAAAATGACGTATTGGGTGAATAAATAGAAGAAGAATAATATCAAGGTAATATTCATATATAACACAAAAAATATTTCCAATTTAATTTCAAAATTCATTGAATAGTTATTTTAATAAAAGATAAATTTAATTTTTTCTTTTAAAGATGATACATTACAATGGTTTTATGGTGATTTTATGAGATTTCTATTATTATTTGGATGTCAAATATTTATCCACATGTAAATACATATTGTTTTAATAACGAAGTATGTACGTGATGGTCTAAGAGATTTATATGAATTTATAACTTTATATATTTAGATATCATATAAGGGAAGTCACAAAGCTACTCTGTTGACTGTAGATTTAGCGACTGTTGAAAATTTGAGAAAAAACCTATTCTATTTATTTTCATATATATATATATATATGTGACAATTTTTATGAGATAAAATTATAAATATTAAGATAAATTTATGAAAACATGATTTCAATGATATAAAATGTTTATTATATTCAATTTACTAATTCTATTGGTTTATAAGATGATGGATAATCATATTTCTTTCCCAATATATATTCCTTTATTTCTAATAGTTATTCATGCCCATATATAGGTTTTTTTATTATGTATATGAAAAAATAAGATCAATTAACTAATTATATTAACATAAAAGGTTCAATTTTTATGAAGGACGATTATTGATAACTTATCTATTTTAATGCATAAAGGTTGAGAAGATTGATCAGTGGAAGAACTAAAACATAAATTCACTACCCCCCTCTTAGAGAAAAAAATATAGGGGAATGAAACATATTGTATATAGTCTCTTCCATAAACAATTTTTCAATCTTGTAAAAAAACCCAAGTAATAATTCAAACTATGGAATTGGATTTAAGATAAACTAACATGTTGAATATCTCCAACCCCACTAACCAATATCCAATATATTATTTATCTTTTATAGTAATAAGAAGTTGTCAAATTTCTCAAGAATGAGTCAATATTAGAAAAATTATTTGAAAATTTCATGAAATAGTAAATTTTAAAATCTCTCAATGATTAATCATTTTACATGAAGTGAATCATCTTCTTCCCAAGGTCATGAAATTACCTAATCACAACCAATGTTTGTTCTCTAATCACAAACTCACTATATCAACATGAAATTGTTTGTTGATTTCAGGTAATATAAATAATTTCTAAACTCTATCATAATATACAATTACCTCTAAAAGTCCTTATAATATACAGTTCAAAATGGGCTATATAAAAATACAATTATAACATTACCCTAATGTATGATGAGGTTTGATATAAATATTTACACATATCATACTACCTCAAAATGAATCCATATAATCATGAAAAATCAATAAAATTTAATATCATGGTAAGATAATTCTCAATTGAATCATGCTTTCAAAACATGGTATCACCAATATGAAGTTGTTTCTACCACATTCAAATCCACATCAATTTTATTATATACACTCATTAAAAATTCGAGTTTTCACTAACATGGGCAAAGAACATAATTAATTTCATGTCCAAATTAAACTGATAGAGGGTTGGCACTACTCATGAAGGATGATGTGGTTTAATAATGGACTCTGTTAGATATTAATGATATGCCTGTATAATCATTCCCATTAATAGTACCAGTTACCCATTTAAATAATTTAATTACACAACAAGATGCACCAAATATGACACAACACATGGGAATTATGTTACCTCTCAATTGATCTAGGTACTTAGTTAAACTATAGTGTAAATATATATATGAACACATGTTGGATTTTATCTTTATATAGGGAGGTATTTGAATATTGTGAAACAATTTGAAGGATGATAAAATGAAGGGATTTGTACCATGAATAGTAATTTATACATATATCCATTAAAGGTAAGAAAAAACAAAATATTTAAATGCGTTTTAGTATGGGACAATGTATCATATATGGTAAAGTGACAAGGAAAAAAGAATATCCTTTTATGGTCATGCATCCTTGAAAATAGTTGTTGCTTTTAATGTCATATATCAAGGACTCTCCCTATGTTTTTTTTTCTACTATGAGGATTTAAGTACAATGTGAACGGTACCTAGAAATGGTTTATTATATGAGTTACAATAAATAATCCCATTATGGTTTTATTTTAAAATTTACTCAACTGACGATATTATTAGATTCCAATAAGAGTATCTATACTATAAATTTTTTACAAAATAATATTTGTATCTGGACTAATGGGATTTTTGGAAACGAATAGGAGGGTCTCCAAATAAGGTTATTTAGAAAATTTTATAGGTGAATATCAACTCGAGGAATTTGTTTATGGAATAAATATGAGTTCTAAATAATTGAAATCATTAATGATAAGGGTTATCATACATTAAATCACACATAGAGGTTGTTTTCTATAATAGGTGAAACACATAGTACAAGAAGATACCATCTCAAAAAAATATTCAGTTTATAAAAATTGATGGTTTGTTATATAAATTATCTAGAATACCGATAATGTTATAATTAAAAAATTGGATCACCATAGGTCAAATTTTATACCCCATCGAATATTTGGAAACATAATAATTAAAATGAACCCATTTATCATAATATTTGGATTTCACACTAACTAAATAGGTATTCAAATTATAAGAGTATTTAAGGTTAGACACCATCTATTTTTTATTCTATTGGAATCCCTCTCTGAACTATTTATGAGGGACACATTATATATTGCTTTATATATATAATTAATTTAGTATTTTGTATATAAGAGACATAGGCATATGGTTTTTAAATGTTCTATCTTCACAATCATTATATGTGGATTTGGAGACTTCCTTTGTGAGATATACTTTATTGTTATATCAATAAGTATCAATCATAAATGATGTTAGTTCAAAATTATTGGGCTTTTAAAACATTATGGTGTCTTAAAATTCACACCAATTGTCTATTTATTAGAAATGTGGCCTCAAAAAATGTTCCATTATTATAAGATGTGTCATGTTTTGAAGTTTTATTTTCTCTCAGTTAAAATTAAAACTACAAGGCATAATATAGAAAAAGATTGTTGTTATGTAAAATAATACAAGTACATAGCATTAAAACTATCATTCCAAAGATTAAACTAATAAATTCAATTAAAAATGAAATCTACAACTAGAAAAGGATAACAAAAGATGTTTTGAGGGCATAAGGACTATCCAAATCCAATATCACAGATCATGGAAGTATAGAAATAATTTTAGGATAGAAGATTAATTTTTAAAATTTCATCTATATAAACCCATAGTCTAGTATTTACCCTATAACAACTAATCACCCATTTTCCGATGGTTAAGTACATCAGTTTATTTAATATATTGTTGATCCCAAAAAAATATAAAATAAAACCTAACTCCTAATTTTAAGAATAATGTTAATAACATCATGCAGTATATAAAAATCAATTCTTCAATTAGCGAGATAGTAGAAAATCTCAATAAATGATGAAAACAAATATCATATAGGATTTATGATAAAATTCAACAAAAAATTCAATTATAAAATAAGATTACTATAATATAAAATAATTTTTCATTTTAAAATTAATCCTATGAAATTACCCTCTCATTCTACCCATTTGAGGGTTAAAGAAAAGAAATCTAAACAAACATGATCCACAAGACTTTTATCCATCTATAGGGTATAATGTTAACTCAAACAAGTCAGGGACAAGCCCCTTTATTAAAAAACAATAAAACAATGACCACTTTTGAACTGGGTTAGGGGGAACCCATTACAAACCCAAAGACAAAAAGCATAAGTCTTTGAAATTGAGTGGCTAAAGCCCCTATGTGTCCATTATTATATATCCCATTACATATGAACTCAATAAACCTGATCATATTTCCAATTAAATTCCCAACATACAAAACCAATCCAAAAATTCATCCTCACCTAAGCCTGCATCGCCGCACGCTACACATGATCTCCTCGGTGTCGTCGTGGCCCACAGTCCATGCCTTCATCGCTCTTTGCATCCCCACTTGTTGTCGCGACACCAGCACCCATGAGTACCCAAGGTCCACCGACTGTGATGGCCAACAACCAATCACAATTCATCCCAAATCGTCATCCCCATCGACGTAGACCACCGCCCTCTACACTGCATCAACCCAAAAACGTCATCGGCAACAGATATGGTAAATATCCAACCCCCAAAACCAAATCTGATGAAAACTGTTCATAAAACGTGCCTAGAATCATATCATAAAACTGATAGTAATTGCTTCCTGAGACCAACTGGCTCCATTGGTCATCATCATAAGCCACTCTGAAGCACCGTCCTAATCTGCCATCAAAAGACTCCACTGTAAGAAGAAGGCTGCTCGAAGACTAGATCTGGTCACGTTGAAAAAAACTTCCTCACAAGTAGACCCATAGAGAAGATATTCCCCCACCAGGGGAAGACAACACCAAGGTACCTCTACCATCCCCTGAGAAGAAGACGCCATGGAATGAAGTCCCTGGATCCACTATGTAGAAGATCTATATGTCATGAGCTGAGCATCTCAGCACATAAGTTCACCCGTTTGGCACCCCAACCCCCTCCAAGGAGGGTGAGGTTCAATCATCCAGCTCTTCATATGTGAGGTTCCCTGGTTTCTTCTAGCCATGGACTCATCAGGAGAGTGTCCCCAACTCCCAACTAGTGGTGTCATGATTGACATGCACCATCCTTCTATTTGACAGGATGACTCCCATATCTTCGATAGGGACAAACCAGATGAACCACAACTTTTAGGTTCTTGCTGGTGTGGGACAGGACCCCCATGATTGGGTCGTGACATTTTCCCACCACCATTCCATGCATGCCATCATGCATGCAGGATCGTGGCCTTATTTGAGGCCACGAAATGGTGCTTCCAACTAACCGGCTACCAAACATGGACTGAGGGGATGCTCCTTAATTTTCGTTGGCATCAATGGCCAACCCACTCTCTAGGTCGCTAACCATCATGGTACACCCACTCTCTGGGTCACAAACCACCTCCACGAGACACACCCTTCATAGTGGCGTCTCTTCCTCTGACATTTGTCAAGCGTGACCTTCCTTATCGTGTCACCTCTGCATGACACCCTGAGACTCTGCTCCCACCACCAAGGTCCGTTTGGAAGCATTCCACAACACCATGAGGAATATTCCCTATGATACAACTTTTCACGGGCTGAGCATCTCATCATAACAGTTCACCCATATGGCACCCCAACCCCCTCCAAGGCGGGCAGGGTTCAACCATCCATATCTTCATATGTGAGGTTTACTGGTTTCTTCCTTCCATGGACTCATCAAGAGAGTGGACCCAACTCCCAACCAGTGGTGTCAATATTGACATGCACCATCCTTCTCTTTGTCGGGGCGACTCACATCTCTTTGATAGGGACAAACCATATGAACTGTAGCTTTGATGTTCTTGCTGGTGTGGGACAAGACCCCCATGATTGGGTCGTGACATTCTCCCACCACCATTCCATGCACACCCTCGTGCATGCAGGATCGTGTCCTTCTATGTGTCCATGAAATGGTTCTTCCAACTAACCGGATACAAGTCATGGCCTCAGGGGATGATGTTTTCCTTTTCATTGGCATTAATGGCCCACCCACACTCTGGGTAGCAAACCACCATGGTCCACCCACTCTCTGGGTCGAAAACCACCTCCATGAGACCCACCCTTCATAGTGGAATCTCTGCCTCTAACATCTCTCAAGAATGACCTTCTCTGTCGTGTCACCTCCGCATGACACCCCAGGACTCCACTCCCACCACCAAGTTCTATCCGGCAGCATTCCACAACACCACGAGGTACATTCCCTCTGATACCACTTGTCACGAGATGATCATCTCAGCACTACAGTTCGCCCGTGCGGCACCCCAGACCCCTCCAAGGGGGGCATGGTTCATCCATTAAGCTCTTTATATGTGAGGTTCACAAGTTTCATCCTTCCATGGACTCATTAGGAGAGTGTCCCCAACTTCCAACCAGTGGTGTCAGGATTTACATGCACCATCCTTCTATTTGTTATGGATGCTCCCATCTCTTCGATAAGGACAAAACAGATGAAATTCAACTTTGATTTCCTTGCTGGTGTGGGACATGACCCCCATGATTGGGTCGGGACATTCTCCCACCTCCATTCCATGCACACCCTCCTGTATACAGGATCGTGGCCTTCGGTGTGTCTGCGAAATGGTGCTTCCAACTAACCAGCTACCAAGAATGGCCTTAGGGGACGATCCTTCCATCTCATTGTCATCAATGGACCACCCACTCTCTGGGTCTAAAACCACCATGGTCCACCCACTATCTGGGTCACAAACCACCTCCACGACACCCAACATTCATAGAGGTGTCTCTGCCTCTAACATCTCTCGAGCGTGACCTTCTCTATCGTGTCACCTCCGCATGGCTCCCAGGGACTCCACACCCACCACCAAGGTCTGTCTGACAATATTCCACAACACCAAGAGACACATTCCCTCTGATACAACATGTCATGGGCTGCGCATCTCAGCACAATAGTTCGGCCGTGCGGCACCACATCCCCCTCCACGGTGGGCGGGGTTCATCCGTCCAACTCTTCATATGTGAGGTTCACTAGTTTTGTCCTACCATAGACTCATCAGGAGAGTATCCCCAACACCCGACTAGTGGTGTCAAGATCGACACACACCATCCTCTTCTTTGTCGGGGCAACTCCCATCTCTTAAATAGGGAGAAACCAGATGAACCGTAGCTTTGATGTTCATGCTGGTGTGGGACAGGACCCCCATGATTTGATCATGACATTATCCCATCACTATTATATGCACTCCCTCGTGCATGCAGGATCATGGCCGTCTGAATGTCTGCGAAATGGTGCTTCCAGCTAACTGGCTACCAAGCATGGCCTCAAGGGATGCTCCTTGTTGTTGGCCATAATGGACCACCCATTCTCTGGGTTGCAGACCACCGTGGTGCACCCACTCCCTAGGTCGCAAAACACCTCTATGGGACCCACCCTTCAGAGTACCATCTCTGACTTTGACATCTCTCAATTATGACCTTATCTATTGTTTCACCTCCGCATGACACCCCAGGACTCCAATCCCACCACCAAGATCTGTTCTCCAGCATTCCACAACACCACGAGGCACATTCCCTCTAATACCACTTACCACAGGCTGAGCGTCTCAGCATAGTTGTTTGCCCGTGCAACAACCCATCCCCCTCCAAAACAGGTGGGGTTCAACCATACAACTCTTCATTTTTGAGGTTCACTGGTTTCTTCCTTCCATGGACTCACCAGGAGAGTGGCCCCAACTCCCAACCAGTGGTGTTAATATTGACACGCACCATCCTCCTCTTTGTTGGGGCGACTCCCATCTCTTTGATAGGAACAAACTAGAGGATCCACATCTTTGATGTTCTTGCTAGTGTGGGATAATACCCCCATGATTAGGACATAACATTCTCCCACCACCGTTCCATGCACGCCCTCATGCATGCAGGATCATAGACTCTTGTGTGTCTGTGAAATAGTGCTTCCAACTAACCGGATACCAAGAATGGCCTTAGGGGATGCTCATTCCTTGGCATTGGCATCAATGGCCCACCCACTCTCTAGGTCACAAACCACTATGGTCCACCCACTCTTTGGGTCGCAAACCACCTCCACGAGACCCACCATTCATAGTGGAGTCTCTGCCTCTGACATCTCTCGAGTGCGACCTTCTCTGTCATGTCACCTCCGCATGACACCACGAGACTCTGCACCGACCACCATGGTCTGTCCGGTAGCATTCCACAATACCACGAGGCACATTTCCTCTGATACCACTTGTCACAGGCAGAGCATCTTAGCCCAACAGTTCACCCAGGGGATACCTCAGCCCCCTCTATGGCGGGCAGGGTTCATCTATCCAGCTCTTCATATGTGAGGTTCACTGGTTTTGTCCTGCCATAGACTCATCAAGATAGTGTCCCCAATTCCCATCCAGTGGTGGTAAGATTGACACACACCATCCTACTCTTTCTCGGGGTGACTCGCATATCTTCGATAGGGACAAAATAGATGAACCACAACTTTGATGTTCTTGTTGGTGTGCGATAGTACCCCCTGATTGGGTCGTGACATGTTGCCTCAATTCTATGGGGACATTGGTAGTGATCCCTCAAGAAATTATGAATCAATGTGTATTGAATCAGATTTCATTTTAAAAAAAATAATCTTCATATATCCATATATATAAATATATAATTTCATATTAATTTGTAATTTCTATACATAAAATTAGTCATAAAAACCAATCTATTCAACACACATACCTCAATGAAAATAAATCTCCAAAAAATAAAACAGATATCAGATAACATGTTTTCTTATTTATAGAATATATTTTCACTATTGGGAAATGGTATCCTTCATGGTGAAAAAAATATTTACAATACCTAATATTATATATTTGAAAGTCCTTCCATAATATCACTATCTCCTATACCACCATATATAGATTCTCTCTACAACATTCCACAGTGAACTACAGTACCAAACAACGTTTCACCATGGTGTAGCAATATTACTCTACATAATATTTTAGGATGTTGGTGATAAACTTTATACATATTAGTATTCATTACCATGGATCAATAAAGAACTTATAATATTTTTTTTCTAAAATTCATTAGTAACATGAAACTCTAAACCATTTCCACATTCCCCATAAATGTTTCTATCTTCTTCTACATCCATCCATGTCATGAGAAAAAATAACAGGATCTATAAACACATGATATGGTGAAACCTCTTCTTTATGATTGTATACCTTTTTTAATTTTTTTTCATCCTTATTCATCTTCATACAATAACTATGGTATCATTTCATAATATCCTTATGAAATTCATGAAAAAACTTCATAGGTTCCAGTGATGAAATATCCTTTATTTTGATAGTATACCTAGTTAGATCTCACATGAAATGTGAAACTTCTATTAATATTATATAAAAAACATTATGATCATTATAATAGGTTCAATATTTTTTGAGAATGATATAGAGTTTCATCATCCTATCTTAGATTACACAAAATCATATTCTAATCTCCCCATGTCATTCAAACATGGAATTTAATTTTACCACACATAATTCAATAGAAATAAAATTATTTTGAGCTATTAATACAATTTCACAATATTATTTTGTAGTACATGCTTCTCCCTTTCTATTACATTCATTAAATTTTCTACGCAGCCCAAAACATAATGTGACTTATTTTATATAGTTATGAATTAATTTTACTTTTAGTTTTATACACATCTAAAAGTCACCAAATTAAATATACAATGAATTCCTTTCATTAATTATTAAAAACACTAAAAAATTATGATAACTTATAGTAGTAAATAATTAATATATTCATAAAAAGTATGTATTAATATAACTATCAAATTAACCAATACTTAACACTCTTATGTACTTAAGAATGAATATTCACATCATTATAAAAGAAAACCACTATAATTATGGGCAAAACAGCAAGATAAAATAATATAAAACAATTTTCAATTAAGAATTAATTTTAAAGCATAGAATGAAAAATATATTTCCAACTCCCCACTCCTTTTGAAAACCAATCAATAAAATATTTTACTTTTCATCTTGAATTGATTAAACATATAATTAATTTTATTCATATTATTATATTTATTATTAATATTTATATTAACTTATGTTATACCATATCTGAAAAATAATCATTTATCAATTATGAAACACTTTACTAGTGTTATGTTAAAACCATGAGTACATGCATTAAAACCATAGGCTTGAAAATCATCTACAATATCTAACTCATCAAGAAAAAATAAATATATTTCATGAGTTATTTTAATATATTTTTGACTCATTCTAATGAAAATGTATGGTAATTATTTAATGTGAAAAATTGAAATGATCTAAAATGAGGTTACTCTATAATGTAAAATTCATGATGTAAATAATAAATTTCAATGAGAAAACACATCCTTCATAAGTATACAATTAATGAAATTTTCCTCCTCCATGATATGATTATCTCAAGGATCTAAAATATTAACAATAAGAAAATGGAAATATAAAACATCTCCATCAAAAATTACCAATATTTATTCCCTATTTTTTATCAAGGGAGTAGAGAATTATTCATAATGAAAGGATATTTTTGATCCTTTCCCCAACATCCAATTAAAAATCCTCACACATTTTACTATTAAAATTTATATAATCTTTTTGATATCATGAAACAAATAGTTCCCCCACTCTTAATCCAATGTAAACCATTATAAAACGTCAATATTAGTAACGTCAAGGAAAATAGAATAGTAATATTTTTTTCATAAAAAGGTCATTTTTGGTATCTGAGGGACCTATTAAATGAAAATATATAATGGTATATATCAAATATAAAAAGGTTTCAAATCATAAGGGCCATAATTTCTTTAATATGAAATTAATTTTTTCATTTATTTTACAGGATATAAATTCATGTTCCAGTATTACACATTCCATATGTATATCTCAAAAAATAAGGTATTATAAATAATAATAATTAATGATTTAGATATTTCATGTGAATGGGAATCATACCCTTATAAAATAAGTAATTATTATAAAAATAATAATAAATAAATATAATGAACATGTCCAAATCAATGATTAAATTTTTTCAATAAATAACATATACATATGTTAGAAAATATTTTAAAATCAATATTAACCAAAAAAATATTTTCACTATTATATTTACTATCCATCCAAATGTATTATCCATTCAATTTTTGGAAAAATAAAATTTAAGACATTGAATAATTATGTTGATGAGAAACTATTTTTTCCTAGATCAAACATATAATAATATATATAATTTTTTCATGTAAATTTCCAATATTAACAACATTTCAATTCCTGTTTTGAATGAAAAAGTAATAAATAATTTAAAACATTATTCCTCTATAATTTTTTTTAACTTATTATATTTTTCTTCCCTTCATAAATGATTGCCTAATTATTCTAAATAAATATATTTATGTGCATGAACAATTCAATTAATACTAATAAATATAATGGTGATTGGATTTTACATCCAAAAAACTCCTAAAAACTAATTTTATTAATAAAAATTGAAAATTCATTAGGAAATAATGAGAAAAATTTCTCTCATAAAATATTTCATTAATTCCATTTATATAAACACTAGATCATGAAGAAAATTAGATAATAAAATAATGGAAGGAATATAAATAAAATTCATATTTATCCAAGATTATATTTTGTCTCATCTAATTTTATTATTCTACTAATTTTTACTATACAGATGTTGAATAATTTTTGTGATATGGACCATGTATTGAAATATTTTAGTTTTTTAACAATTAATTAATATAAAATATAAACTTAATAGTTCCCCCTTTTAGAACTTCCAATATCATCTTCTTCTTATTTCCAATAACTATCTCATTATATTCTCTAATTTATTATTTCATTTTTGATTTCTATTCTTCCTAGTTCTCAAATCCATCATATGTGAGGGGGAAATCAATTAATTATATCTCATATTAATATAGATCATAATAATTCACCTCAAATTAAACCAGAAAATATATATCACCTTTAGATTTTTATTCTAGTTTTCCTTCAAGTTTTGATTCCACCTAATGTAATTCCATTTATTAGATTTCATATATTTCTATGATCTCTAGGTATTTACATATCAATAGGAAAAAATTAACCATTACATATAAGAATACCTCATTTTCAAATGGTTATGACTCCTATCCATATCCATGAATATGTATGATATCCATAATTTGGCCAATTTGATGTAAATGATTTATAAATTATATAGAAAAGAAAATGTGTCCACTAATGATGCATTAAAAAAATACCATCACAACTTATATTACCTAATAAAAATAAAAAATAAAACAAAAAAAGATATTAGAAAATTATTTGAATTAATCAAACAATGTAATTAGTTCGACTATGTTATATGCCCCTGATTTTTTTTTCAAAAAAGATCAACCTCATATCCGGATTTATTAATTTACTGGGGAAATCATGTTCAGAATTTGTATTAACTCTTACAAAAAATCTAATCTATGTCCAGTAATAAATATAATCACTATTTTTTTAATTTAAAAAAATTCCATAATCAATGAGAGGGTGGAGATGATTAATGAAATAAGAAACTATAAGTAATCCATTATGATTGAAAAAAATGAACAGAAATTGCAATTTCAAATTAAAAAAAATGAACTATGAATTCATTAAAAACAATGAAAAAAAATTCAACCCGACCTTATTGGAATGATTTAATAGAATAAATAATATAAAAATTATATAAATCTTTAATCCATCAATCGTAAATTCAGGCTCCCTAGAAATGATACTCCCAATAAAACATTATCCAATATTGTAACATCAACTTATTCTTATATTAAAATAAATCCTAACCATATATCAATATATATTTAATCATACCATTTCTTGTTTATAAATAACCCAAAATCATTAAAAATATCCAAAAAAGAAGCCATAATTATTTCTTACCTCAAAGAAAATTAGTTTTAAAAATCACATAGATATGTGATGTATCGTTTCCATGTATAATGTAAATATAGTCACCACAATGTAAAAAAAATTTAATCCCCTATACTTATTATATAAAAAAAGTAACATAAAAAAATTAAAATATTCACAGGAAAGGAATGAAGAATCAAGCTTGTACAAACAATTGGAAACATAAACACATTAAATTTTTTCTCCAATTTATGATGTGATTAATCATCCTTATAGTGTATGATATCCTTGAAACAATGTTTTGATAGTCTTCATACTTATCAAAGAGAAAGAAGTATTATGTTGTGAATCAATATTTAATTTAGGGTGTAATAAAACACTTCACACTAAATCAACCCTCTACATAACAAATTTTATCTTCTTCAGCCTATAATAATGATAGAATAAACTATAAAATAGTAAAATTACTCCAGACATAGCATAAATGCATCACCCAGATTCTTGGGATTTGAAAATTCTATTAGTGTTTTTATTTTTTATGGTGTACCATTAGTATCAAAGAATAAAAGCCTCATTAAAATCTAAAAATTCCCTTTCATGTAGACATTGTCAATAAAATGGTGTAGATCTTAATTTATAGATTATTAATATTTTACATAGATATTTATTGTTCATCACATGTAGTAAATTAAATTTTAGATAACTATCCATAAACCTCATTATTTTCAGGTACGTAGGATCCTTAATTATCCATAAGGATATAACTGTTTGGTATCCTGTTGTATATTTAATATTTATCTTAAACATAATTTTATTTATTCTGATGTAGATTTCAATTTAATCTCACACATCTTGATAGTCCCACACTTATTTTGACAAATAACTTCAATGATTTTTAATTATTCATATAATGTTCAAAAGAATCAATTTATTTTACACTAATATATTACAATGATTCACTGATCACAACGAAATTTAATGAGTATAGAATAGAAAATTAATTTCAAAAAACATGGATTAAAAAAACCATTATGAACTACCACAACTACTCCACCATTTATTTATCCCACTGAGTGATATCAAGTATTCAAGAATTCAATGATTCTATTAAACTCTCTAAGGATTCGTTTTGTGGTTATTCATAAAAATTTTTAATTAATTAAAATCTTATCAAATATATAAAATATTTTATAATGAACTTATTCTCATTGAAATAATTCATTAAAATCAATGAAAACAATTCACATGTAAATGTATGATGAAAAAATAGAATCTAAAAAACTCCATCAATTATCCCCCTTCGATTTCAATCACCTATATATTCAATAAAAGTACATATTATCTCAAAAAATATCCATTTATAGTATAACATTCTTTTTCACCTTTATGTGTATCTACACATGATGAAGTAGATATCAGTCCATCACCTAGAATATCCAATGATATTTAATGTAAATATAAATCTTCGTAGAATGATACCAAAAGTTCTTTATCAAGTCTAATCAACATTGACAGTCACAAAAAACCATATACTAATTCCAAATTAATCCAATCACCTTTTGAAAGAAATTTAACAACAACATCTACTAATCATCCATAACAATACCAATGTACTATCTTTCCATTAGGGATAAAGATACAGACATGTGTACCTTATAATGATAGGATATAACTCCTATTATAAACATATAGATTTATATTAATATAAAAATTATTCAATTAGGATCATCATCCATATTTGGAGGGTGATTATAATAATTGTTCCATACTCTCCCAACCCCTTGGCCCTATCGACTTCTTATTCCCTTCCTCTAGGGTTCTTATTTAATCTAGTTGTGTTGACTGGCTTCTCCACCCATCCCTCTCATTGATTGAGCTTTGTGATCTGCAGGTGTTTGTGTTCTGTATTTTATGTTTTCTTATTATGTTTCAATTTTCTCTTGTCATTCTCCACTTCTCATCATCGGGTTCTCCTATAAAAGTTGTGTGTGTGATTTACAGGTGCTTACATCTCAAATCAGATGCTGATGGTGGTTGTCTAGTTTGTTGGTGGCTCACATGTGGATCCTATCCTGATCTAGTCAATATTGGTGGCTTATAAGATTCTTTTGCAATCATTGGTTATTTCCACGGCGGATGTTTCTTCTGTCATCCGTCAATGGATTTTGTGAAGTTCATCTCTTGATCTTCTCTATAGGGTTGGTATCTTCGGATTCCCCTTTCTGCTCTCCTCCACTTTGTTTCCATTTATCTCATTTGGGTGCTTCTTTGTCTCTATGATCATGGATCACTACAATTGAATTGTTCATATTAATATATTTTCTTACTTGAAAATCAATTTCACTATACTCCTTTTGGGTCTGATGTTGGGGATCTCATCGAGGATTTGGATGTGTTGGTTGAGATTTCATCAGTTTCATAGGGGTCATGACTCATGTTGGTTCTATTATACCTTAGGGTTTCAGTCACCTTCAATGGTTTTAATTTAGGAATTTCTATTCTCTAGAGTTTTTTTATTATAATTGGTTTTTTTTCACAATTTATGTTTGGACTCGTGATGATTTGAATTTTTTTTGTTGTTTTCATCCTCTAAGACAACAAATGTTTTCAGTGTTGGTGTTTCTAGTCAAAAGTATCTTTTCCTACTATTATCTTTCTCAAGGATTCATCCACTCTCCTCCCAGTCATAATTTCAGGGTGGTTTTCAAGGTGTCTTTGGAGGTGAGTTTTAATGTTCAATTACATTATACGAGGTCAGAGTGTGATGTGATTTTGATTTTGTTTGTTGATGATTATCAGATGTTGTGTTTGATGGTTTATGGGAGATTTCCCAGACATAATTTGATGATATTCAGTTTTTTTCTAACAGAGGTTATGATCTTATATGTTGAATTCAAATTTTCAGAGATTTTTATGATGATGATGAGTTGATTGTGAATCAGGGTTATGATTTAGGGAGTGTGGCTCAAGGAGGATCATATTTCAAGGAGTTCACACGTGTCTTTATTTGAATTATGTGTTTTAATTTGAAATTCAATGTAGAAATTTGATGTTTTGAGCTAGTTTTTTATTCTTGTATTCCATTAATGTTTTTGGTGGTTAAAATTTGGTATTTCATATCTTGCATTGTGATTTTTCCACTCAATCTTAAAGCAGTTTATTCCGAAAATAAGAAAAATGATTTGGAGGATCTTCAACCATATTTGCATCTCTATATCACTGTATGAGTGGATTATCTCACCATTATAAGGTTCATATATTTGGTTTACTATTATGATAGATAATAACCCACTTGACCATGAAAAAGTACTTCTTATTAGAATTTTATTAAAAGATGATATTTCTTGAGACTACATAGGAAATGCCTAGCCTCTTTCATACTATACTATAAATAAATATTTCAACAGTCGATTAATATAAAGTCATCTCATTTTCCTAAATTTAATAATTTTTTGATGATTATATACTAGTGTTCTATAATTCCCCATAATGATAAATGGATAATGGAATCAATGATATGACTCGTTTAAAAAAGGATCACCTTCATTTTTTGGGAGCCTACTTGATTAGAACTCCAAGGTTTAGCATGGTTGAACTGGAGTATAGATCATGATGGATGAACGTCATGATTTTTCCTAGGATGTGTCTTAATAGGGACAATTAGTAGTAGAGTGAACATGTGTAGGCCTGTGGGGACAATCATTAGCCTGATAACCCATTCATTCATTTGGGTGGGACACTATGAGGGGACCACATGTCTATGGGATAAGTAGTGCTATATAGAGGTCCATACTCTAATATCCATGTTAATACAACATGTCAATGCTATAAGTGGGGACCAGTTGTTACAATTTCATCTATATTAAACTAGATAGGTATAATCATCAGTTTGGAACTACTTATAATGAAATGATTAATAAAACAATCAACATCACTATTCTATTTATTAAAAAACATCGTATTTTTATCACGATATATCTATATCCCAAATATTTTTTGAGTTTATCCCATGTAATTCATATCAAAATATGTGGATAAATCATACATTAACTATAAATTCTATATTACATCCTTACTATTAATGAACATGTTAGTAATATAATGTAAGAGAGAAATGAAGTTACAATATTATAATCTCCAGAATTAAAAAAACAAGTCTACTTATTTTCTCTTATACCAAGGACTCAAACTAAATGATTAAAACTCTAGGTACAACTTTTTTAGGTCTTTTTTCTATCCATACAACCTGTTAATTAAGATATATACATGTATTTTTGGATAAAAATCATCAAACCATCAAAATGATTTAAATAGATCAACATGGTGGTCCCTCTATTACTAATTGTTTCTTATATATCAATTTGGTCATCCTCCATGTCCATGATAGTCGCCAATCCAAAAATGACACTAATTGAATCCATATTTATCATGAGTTAAAAAATATCATCATTGTAAATTTATTTCTTGTGAAGAAATACTTTAAACATTAATTGAGAATTATACAAGACTACTGTTCCACAAACATATTTATCCATCCTGAACATCGATTTGTTTGTTAATGGATTATAAAATATGGGTACATCCATAAAATTATATATATAGTTCTTTATCATTGACATTATCGCATCCATTACAGCATTAATCCAATTTTTTGTATGATATATTTAATCCTATTATTCTTTTTTCTCCCATTTATTAGTCATAGAAAGGCAACATCACCATTGATATCCTATTGATGGTGTTCTTATATAGAACTTCATTCAGGTGAAATTTTAGCTTCATATTTCACACCATCATCTAAGTCCTATGATGGCTTTGTAACATATATTGGATAACATTAAGTCTCCCCTTCATTATATAATCCCCAATACCTCATGTTATATTAACCATTACTATACTTTTTCATTCCCACCATTAGTATTAATTGGTGATGTTATAGTTTTTGGATCATAAATGGATCTCTTGAGACATTCTATTCATGAAATAATAGGATTTTGAATAATGTGTACTATTTAGTTCTTCTGGAACATGATATATGTAACACCCCAAGCTTCCACGGTATGCTTCTCTTTGAATAATACAGTAGCGTGTGTTGTACACAACCTCGAGTTCTAACACACACCACAACCAATCAAACTAGCCGTTATGAATAGTAATACCCACTATTTGAAATTTTATAAATTTTATCTTTCAAATTTGATTTCATTTTTGGATTCTGAATATCGAAATTACCCTATGGTGAATTTTTGGTATTTTTCTGAAAACTTTCAATTTTTGATGAATAGTGAAAAACATTGAGTTATTGGTTAAAACAGAATTTTTATTTAAATAATTATTTATTTTATTTAAATTTAATTAAGGTCAAAATAGATTCATAATACCTATATAAGTTCAATGTTATTATTTGGAGTTAGTTTGGAATAATTTTAGATATATAAAAATTTTATTGAACTTTTCACCGTCTTTTACCCACCTCTTTGGAGAATTTGAAAATTCACATAAAACTTAATTTTACCGCTTCTGTGAGTGGAATTTTGAAAATCCGAGAGACATAGTTAATATCAAATAGTAAAATGTGGTTCAATAAGATAAAAATAATTTTTGGTGAATAGTAACTTTTCACTTTTATTTACCACGGTTAAAAGTAAATAGGATAATTAAGGGTAAAAATGATATTAATATCACCCTAACACATGTACTAATTCTATTGGACAACTGTAACTCGACCAAAAACAACATTAGGAATAAAATATTATCATTTAGGTCCACTTGGATTAGATTAGGACATTTATTATAATTTATTTCAAAGAAGATTTAAAAGAGTTAAAATCAATGTTTATTTACTAAAACATTTTTAATATAGGGTTATAAATAAGATAAATTCGATTGTAAATATTCATTAGAAATCTAAAAATATTTCCTACATAATGTTATTTTATTTATAATTTCTAGACATTAAAAAATTTAATGTATTTATGACACAATGGTGATGCAGTAATTACCTAATTAATGAAATATTAAAATAATTGATATTATAAATATCAAAGTAAATGTAATTTGAGACTTTTTATGAATTCCACTAATTTTATAGGTTAATATGAAATATTAAGATTAGTTATATAAATTTTTTACAAGTAATAATGTTGTTATGAAATTATCAAAAGCAAAATACCCAATAGTGTCAAAATTCACATAAAAGAGTTTTTAAAACAAATATTATATTATTAATTGGTATTAAATTTCTAAAAATATAAGGTTCATCCGAGAAACATATATCATGATAGGAGTATAATTAATGGAACACCTGGTGGTCTCTTGGATGTATATAGTAAGTTTATTAACTATATAATATAAAAATACAAAGTGACATTGTAAGTGTCAAACTAATTAACTAAGAGTTAAATCTTAAACATAATGTTAATATGATGACCCAAAACTATCTAAATTATATTGGTTGAGTGGTTTTCGACCCATACCCACCTTAAAGTTTAAATAATCCACTTTGGAGCCATTAGAAATCGAATATGAATTTATTATGAAATAATATTTCTAGCTTTTCCAAAGGTGCCCCTCACCCCTCTTATAAAAGGGAACTCCACCTTCTCTCAATTTCACACTTCCAAATCCTTTTATCTCAGATAAACCCTGACCAAATACTCTCTCAACTTCCCTCACTACAACCTAGAGGCCTTATTTTGATCAGAAAGCCAACCTAAGGAGCCCTTTTGATCAAATCAAAAGGAAGAACCCAAAGATGAGGTAATGTTTTCACCACCCTTTTTCAAATTCATTTCTTCTTCAACTTATTATTTCTTTGTTATTACCATTCTAAAATAATAAATCCAGTATCTACTATATAATTTAATATTATTATAAATATTGTACAATAATATTCAATATTATATCCATCCTTTGAATGACATGTCACCATACGTGCGTACGCACGGCTTACCGTCTCCACGTCGTGGTGTAATTGTTATTCAATATATTATTATTTGGATGGGTATAATAATGATGTGAAATTCATGTAAATAATAAATATAACATGATAATGACTCTTTATATATGATATACCATCCAATTATATATTATTTTAATATCAAAAGAATGATATTTTCGCTTGTGCGTACGTACGGACTACCGTCTCCACAAACGCGATGAGATTCATTACCCATCGTATCCATTCAAGACTAATTCTCAGTTGATGATTAAAATTATGGTTTAAGAAATTTATATCATTCTGGATATGAATAAGGTACAACCTATCCATAACAAACATGACTTATGTAACAAAACATATGAAAGAAAACGAGTAAGTTAATACCCGAAACAATGATAATACTAAGATATTATTAACAAATCAATGTTAAAAGATCATATATGATATCATAATTATGTATATGGTTCTTGTATAATTTAATAACAATGTTTTAACTATTATACGGGAGGTTAACATACCATTTACTAAGTAAAAGTACAAGGTAAGGGTTTATTTCATAATCTCTTCATTATCCGAGGTTGTTTATACATGATTATCTACTGGGACCTCTTTATCATCCACATCCATATTTCTTAAAAATGTATTTCAAAACATGCTTACTATTTTACAGAATATGGGTTAAAGTAATTTATACCCTTTTTTTACTTTTTATAATAAGTTTATAAAGGAATATTTCCGTCGTTTTCCAAACAAGGTCCTTTGTAACCTTTTCGACAGAATTAAAGTAATAATGTATTTTTTTAACTTATACGGAGGATGTGACTATTTTATGCCATTATAAAATCTTAGAAGCTTACCTTACAAGCTTATAAGGATATTTTCAAAGTAAATGTATTATTTTATAATTATGTGACTTTTAAATGATTTCAAAAAGAGATATTTCTCTCAAATAGTTTTGATTTCATCTATGTCAACATCCTTTGATGGATTTTAAGCTTATTTGAAGTTGATTAATTATGATACAAAACTTCCATATTGTATTGAAGGTTTTATGATATGTTTGACTGTGGATGTGTTATTTTTATACCATTCATGGTTTATGGAGAAAGTATTGACATTTCGTATGCTAGTTTTAATATGAATGTTTATGTTATGTTTAAAACAGTTCATATGAGGAATGAATTGGACTTAATATGTGATGGGTGGAGCCCGCTATTGCTCCTCAATGCATCGGTAGGTCTAATGAGAAAAACTAGTGTCTTGGAACAAGGCCTTGACAAGATATTATTTGTAGTCTTGGCACGAGGCCTTGGCTATGTGGTTATGATTGTCTGGCATTATGCATTCCATCATTATGAAAGTGGTTATTGATATTGCATGTGATTATTCGACTAGTAGAATATCCATGTGAATAAGTAAATGACATTATTTCATTTTATCTTTGCCATATTATGCTGAAGTAAAAGTTTAAAAGGCTTTTGTTTTATTTATACATTTCCTTAAATGTTTATGTTTATTTATGAAAGTTTCCGCTATATTATTATCATTACTGAGCATCTGAGCTCACCCCATTCAATATTTTATTTTTCCCAGGATGTGAAGAAGTAATTTATGAATGACCTGCAGGGATAGTATGTGGGGACATGAGTGTGGACTATGGAGACTATGTTGTTGTAGTTTTCATTTTTATTAAGTAATGTAAAACTTTACGAATATATCTAGAGTTTCCAAGGATACTAAACTAATATATCATTCGAGATTGGATCTTTCTTGTGATCATGCTAGTGTTATGTAATAATGCACTGACTCTAGGTAACTGGGGTCGGGGCATTACAATATATTTTCATTTTATTATTTTATCAACTTCATGTCCTTAAACATGTATCTAATCTCCATGTATATATAGAAAATGAATATACATGAATTAGATGTCCTATAATACTTTTTCATGAGGTATTTAAATACATGTCAAAATTTAAAACATCCAAATACTCACTAATGAGGGTAATATGGGTGATAATAAGAATATCTCTTTTATATAATCATAAAATTCATTATTTCTTATGGTTATATATTGATGTGGTACCAAAAAATTGAAAAAGTATTCCAAAAAATTTCCTTAGAAGATTATCTAAACTCGATATTCACTTGATATTATTTAATGGAGTTATTTTCACTAATTCTATTACATTATTGTGTTTTTTGGATCATGGACCTGTTATCTCTTAAATTTTATCTTAACATTTTAATTGAAATTAAAACTCTCTAGATGTGTAACATCCTCTACTATATGAGAAATGATGCTTTATTTTACACCTCTTTAAGAACTCTTCTATGTAGTGTAATTTTACACTCGTATATTTCAGGATTTTTTTGAAATTAATTTATTTTCCTGATTAGAAAGCATTACATGAAAAACCGAGTTTAAAAGAACTGTTATATAAAAATAAAAAACAATTATTTAAGGTAATAGTTTTAAACAGGAAATTAGATTCTGCATTATAAATAGGAATAACCACATTTTCAAAATTATATACCAATGTTTTAGATAATGAAATTATATTTTAATTAATTAATAATTTATTTTCATCACAGTTTTTATAAATACACTTTTTTAGAAAAAAATTTATTTTTACCAATTATTGTGGATAAATAATAAAATTAGTTATGGAGAAATTTTTAGCTATTTATTTGAAAATTAACATGAAATTTCAAATAATTATGTCAAAATAATCTTAAATTTATTATTTTTTAAAATATTAATTTTTTAGGGAATAGTGATAATACTGAATTGTATTGCAAAATACCTTTTAATTTGATGTATTTGCAGAGTTAAATTTTTTAAAAGTGGTTATAAAAGTAAAATTATATCAATTATATTATTTTTAATCCAATTTATTTGAGTGGAATCAATTTTATGCTTAATTTTTGAAAATTGTTCTTTTTTTACTAATGAAGACATTTTTTGTGGGAACCCACTTTTTTGACACAACTGTTGGTATAATTTTTAAAAAGATTATACCCCAGCAATGATTAAATTTATTGAAATATATTCCAATTTTTAATTAACATAATTAATATTATATAATATTTTCAACTTAGTTTTTTATAATAACGAATTGAAAAAATAGAAAAAATTAATCTCTGCATTTGAGGTTGAAACTAGTTTACCATGGGTAAAATAAAAAAAGGGATAAAATAAACTAAAACATTGATAATTTATATTTCAAGGCCATATTTCGACCTTATATCATTTATAATCGATAATTATCCATTTTGGATCCCTATGGTGTAGCACCCCAATCTTCCACAATACATTTCCCTTTGGTTAATGCAATAGCTTGCATTGTATGCAAATTTGAGATTCTAACACACCGTGACCAATCAAACTAGCAGTTATGAATAGTAATACCCACTTTTTGAAATTTTATAAATTTTATCTTTCAAAATGGACTTCTTTTTTGGATTTGGAATATCGAAATTAGCATTTGGTGAATTTTTGGTATTTTTCTAAAAACATTCAATTTTTGATGAAGAGTGAAAAAACACTACATTAATGGTTAAAACCGAATTTTTATTTAAATAATTAGTTAATTTATTTTAATTTATTTTAGGTCAAAATAGATACATAATACCAATATATATTCAACAAAATTCATTGGATTCATTTTATAATAACTTTAGATATATAAAATTTTATCGAACTTTTTACTGTCTGTTATCCACTTCCTAGGAGCATTTGCAAATTTGTATAAAACTTAATGTTACCGCTTCTGTGAGTTGAATTTCAAAAATCCAAGAGAAACAGTTAATATCAATAAGTTAAATGTGGTTAAATAAGATGAAAATAATTTTTGGTGAATAGTAACTTTTGACTTTTATTTACCACGGTTAAAAGTAAATAGGGTAATTAAGTGTAAAAATAATATCTTAATTACCCAAAAACATGTCCTAATTCTATTGGATAAGTATAATTTGAAAAAAAACAAAATTAGGAATAAAATATTATCCTCTTTTGTCCACATGGATTAGATTAGGACATTTATTATTACATTATTTAAATTAGAATTAAAAGAGTTAAATTCAATGTTTAATAACAAAACCATTTTTAATATAGGGCTACACACAATATAAATTAGACTATAAATATTAATTATAAAGATAAAAATATTTCCTACATATTGGTGTTTTATTTATAACTTTTATACATTAAATAATTTAATTTATTTATGACACAATGATGATCCAGTAATTACCTTATTAATGAAATATTAAAATAATTGATATTATAAATATCCAAATAAATGTAAATTGATACTTTTGATGAATTAAATTAATTTTCTAGGTTAATATTACATGATAGGGTTAGCTAAAAAATTTTATTCTAAGTGATAATGTTTATATGGCTTTCAAAAAAATCAAAAACTAAATAGTGTCAAAATTGACAAAATTGAGTTTTTAAAAACAATATTATATTATTAATTGATATAATTTTTCTAAAAATATATGGTTTGGCCAAAGGACGTAGATAAGGTTATATATATTAATAATGAACCAAATGGGGTTCACATGGAATGTTATAGTAAGTTTATTCACCCTATAATATAAAAATACAAAGAGACATGGTAAATGAAAAACTATTTAACTAAGAGTTAAATCTAAAAGATAAGGTTAATATGATGACCTAAACTATATAAAACCTATTGTTTGAGATTTTTTCGACCCATCCCCACGTTATCCTTAAAATAATTTATTTTTGAGACATTAGAAAAAGAAAATTATTTTATTATAAAATAATATTTCAAGCTTTTCCTAAAGTGACCATCACCTCTCTTATAAAAGGGCACTCTCCCTTCTCTTAATTTCATACCTCCAAAGAATTTTGGATCAGACAAACCCTGACCAAATATCCTCCCAACTTTTATCCCTTCATTCTAGAGGCATTCCTTTGGCCGGAAAGCTATCCTATGGGCCCTTTTGATCAAATCAAAAGGAAGAACCTGAAAAAGAGGTAAATATTTCATCACCTCTTTCAAGTTCTCTTCTTCTTCCACTTCCTCTTTATTTGTTTATTCCATTATAAAATAATAAATTCAGCATATTATATATACCAGGATGTTATTATAAAAATTATATAACAATATTCATTATTCTATCCATCCTATAAATGACAAAGTCACCATACGTGCGTACGTACATATTACCACCTCCAAGTCGTGGTGTAGTTTGTTATTATAACACTTCATTATTTGGATGGGTATAATAATGAGTATAACTGATTTAAATAATAAATAATACATGTTAATGATTCTTTATATATGATATACCATCCAATTACAAACGATTTCTCCATCAAAATAATGAAATTGTTACTCATGCGCACGTATGGATTACCGTCTCCATGAACGCGATGAGATTCATATCTCATTGTAATCATTCATGAATAATTTTAATTTTATGATTAAAAATAATTTTTAAGAACATAATATCATTATGTATATGAATCAAATACATTCTATCCATAAAAACATGGCTTACGTATCCAATCATATAAAGGAAAACAAATCCGTTAACACCCGAAACAATGACACTACTAAAATTTTATTAACAAAGAAATATTATAAGATCATCTATGATATCATATTTATGTATATAGTTCTTGTATAACTTAATAATTTTTTTTTAACTATTATACTAGAGGTTAACATACCATCTACTAGGGAAAAGTACAAGGTATGAGATAATTTCACAATCTCTTTATTATCTGAGGTTGTTTTTATGTAAGTATCTACTGGGACCTCTTAATCATCCACATCCGTGTTTTCTTAAAAACAAATTTCAAAACATTTTTATCATTTTCTAGACTATGGTTTAAATTCATTTATACCCTTATTTGAACTTATATTCTTTGAAAGGAATCTTTTTGTTGTTTTCCAAACAAGGTACTTTATGACCTTTTCGAAAAAATTAAGGTAAGAATGTTTTTTATCTTATACAGCAGGTGTAGCTATTTTCCACCATTATAACATTGTCGAAGATTACTTTAAATGTTTATAAGAATATTTTCAAAATAAAAGTTTTCTTTTATAATTACATGACTTCTAAATAATTTAAAAATAGAAAGAGACATTTCTCTCAAAAAGTTTTGATTTCATCTATGTCAACATCCTTTGATGGGTTTTAAACTTGTTTGAAGTTGATTTATGTTGATACAAAACTTCCATATTTTTTTGAAGGTGTTTTGATATGTTTGACCATGGATGTGTTATTTTTACACCATTCATGGTTTATGGATAAATTATTGAAATTTTGTATGCTAGTTTCAATACGAATGTTTGTGTTATTTTTAAACATTTTCATATAAGGAAGGCATTTGACTTAGTAACTGACTGGTGGAGCGCACTATAGCTCATCGATGCATCAGTTGGTCTCATGAGACAAACTACTGTCTTAGCACAAGTCCATGAAAAAATCTTATTTGTAGTCTTAGCCCAAGGCCTTGAATATATGGTTATGAAGTCTGGCATTATGCATTCCATCATTATGAATGTGGCTATTGATATTGCATGTGATTATTTGACTAGTAGAATTTCCATGTGAATAAGTAAATGGAATTATTTGATTTTATCTTTTCCATATTATGTGGACGTTTAATTTTAAAAGGATTTTGTTTTATTCTAATACATTTCCTTAAATGTTTATGCTTATTTATGAAAGTTTCCACTATATTTTTATCCTTACTGAGCATTGAGCTCACCCCTTTCTATGTTTTATTTTTTCCAGGATGAGAAGAAGTATTTTATGGTTAACCTAAAGGGATAATCTAAGGATATAAGTGTGTTCAAAAGGGGACAAAATTTTGTTGATGTTTTTATTTCATGATATAATGTAAAACATATGAATGCATTTTGTACTTCCTAGGCTACTAAACTGATCAGTCTTTCAAGACATGATTTCTTATATCAATCAAAAGTTATGTAATAATGCACCGAATCTGGGTAACTAGGGTCGGGGAATTAAAATTTATATCTGAGGAAGTTTAGTATGAACATTGGAAACTAGATTTAGAAAAAATCTGATTAGAAAAAACTACCATAAGAAAGACTTTGTGGTTTAGTATTGAAGAACTTCCTAGAATATTGGTACTGTAGAGATTTTCTAAGTTCTATAAGAAATACATCCCTTTCTAGATATGAGTAGGTAGAGGCAGCTCTGGAATAGATATACCTATGGGTAAAACCTGAAAACACCTCTTTGATCTAGACTCAAACGGGAACTGGTGCACGACAATGGGCCTTGCTGCACTCTTGGTTGCAACACTCCCTGAGGATATGCTTAGGATAATTCTAAATTTTTTTACAAACCATTATGAAGAGTTTATGAGTATATACATCCTAAAAGAAAACATTTTTATGATTATTGATTATATCCACAAACTATTCAATTTATGTTAAGTGTTTTATAACTTTGGAATTATGTATTGTGATTCATAAACTAATCTAGTGTACGACATTGTTTAGAAATTGCGCCTAGTAGAAGGAATGTAAACTGTATCAACGCATATATTCCATGTAGGGATTTCCCTTCTACTCAAGATAATTAGAGTGGAGATGGTGATGCAACTGGTGCTGATCATCTTATCACCATAATGGGACGACTAACTCAGGTTATGAATAATAACCTTACCTGTATAGAGCACCCTTCTCCCCAACAAAGAGGATAAATGTTAGACCGCTTCATGAGGCTACAACCACCAACATTTAATGGGAGTACAATTCCAATATCAGATGAGAAATGGATAAATTCCTTATATAAAATATTTTACGCTTTGGGGAGTAGCGAAATGGAAAAAGTTTTCAAGGTAGTTTATTACCTCACGAGAGATGCAGATTAATGGTGGTCATTGATTCAACACACAAAAGAATACGATGAAGTATCAAATATATAATAGAGGGTATTTTACTAACTTTTATTAGAAAAATACATTCCTCATGACCATCAAGCGAATATGGAAAGGAAATTTCTGAGACTGAGGCAAAAAGGGGATGAGAATGTTGCAAAATATGAGTCTAACTTTACAAGGTTTGAAATGCATACTGCTGATTATATACATAACCCAAGGAGTAATATTGATCTATTAATCGATGGGTTAAAACCATTTCTCCAACTAGGGTTAGTCTCACAATCCTTCTTATCATATGAATATATTTTCTTATGTTCTATCAAGACAGAAAAATAATTCTCTATGTCCTACTACTTTAAAGTAAAGCAGGAGAATAAGAGATCTACTGAACACTATGGAAATGGAAATAAGGGGAAGAAGGGAAAAGTTGAATATGCATCCTGTGATAAATGTGGGAAGAAACAACTAGGTACTTGCCTAAAGGGAATGGGAGTCTGTTATAAGTGTGGTGAAAAAGGCCACAAATATCATGATTGCAAGGGGAAGAAAGAGGCTGTTGAATAATACAATTTTATAGAAAAGTGGTATTATACAAATGAATGTCCTATGCGCCAAGGAAACTTACCTCAGAAAAGGCCAAGGGAGAAAGGCCAAGCTTATGAAATCACTACTGCTGAGGTTGAGGCTCTGAAACACATGGAGGTAGGTAATTTAATGGTTTCCTCAATTTTACCCAATGATTTATTTGACTCTGGATCATCGTATTGTTTCATATCTTCCCAGTTTGCTAAAAAATTAGATATTTTCAATTTGACTTAACAAGGGAGTTTTCAGTCAAAACACCAAATGGAATTATCATTGCAACAATGTTTTGTGAATCAGTTCCCATTAGGGCATATAAATGTTCTTTATCTATTGATCTCATCCTCATACCCATGATTGAATTTCATATAATCTTGGGAATGGATTGAATTTCGAACCATGATGCGAAAATATATTGTAAGAAGAAGGATGTTACAGTTTTTGAAGATTATAAGGAGTGCCTTATCTTTAGAGCAGAAGCTTCACCACCTAATTCTTATCTAGATCTACCCCCAATAGCTCAATTAAATTCAATTATTGGAGAAGAAGTGAATGAAAAAATTATGTGTGAGGAAATGAATGTTTTAATAGAGGACTTACCTATTGTTCAAGAATATGTTTATGTGTTTCCAGAGGATTTACCTGGACATCCTCCAGAATAAGAAATTGAGTTTTCCATTGATTTAATTCCTAGTTCAAGGCCCATATCAAAGACCACTTATAAAATGGACACTGTGGAATTAGTGAAACTAAAGAAACAACTAGAAGAATTGAGTAATAAGGGATTTATTCTCCCAACTATTTCTCTATTTGGAGCCCTTGTCCTTTTTGTTATGAAGAAAGATAGATCTTTGAGGGTGTGCATTGAATACATGGAGATCAATGCTATAACAATAAAGAACAAGTATCCCCTACCTTGCATTGATGATTTATTTGACCAACTTCATGGAGCTCAATATTTTTCAAAGAGTGACCTTTGATTTGGATATCATCAGTTTCTTTTGAAGAAGGAAGACATCCCAAAAATAACATTTCGAACCTAGTATGGGCATTATGAGTTTACATTAATGCCTTTGGGGATGACTAATGCACCCTCTATTTTCATGGATCTAATGAACATAGTTTTCAAAGAATATATTGATGAATTTGTTGTGGTATTTATTTATTATATCTTGGCATACTCAAAAATATATGGGTTTCATGAAGACCACTCGTGCATTATCCTAAAGACTCTTATAAGAAATGAATTTTATGGGAAGTTTAGCAAGTGTGAATTATGGCTTTAGGAGATTTCTTTTCTTGGCCATATTATCTCTAAGGATGGAATATCTGTTAATCCTTCTAAGACAATGGCAATCCAAGAATGGCCAACACCAACGAGTATAACTGAGGTACAAAGTTTTATTGGTTTAGTAGGTTATTAGCGGCGTTTGGTCCAGAATTTTTCCCGATTGGCTAACCCATTAACCAAGCTCATACGTAAAGGGGTTTAATTTATTAGGAAAAAACAGTGTGAAGAATGAATTTAAGAACAGAAGATGAGATTAGTTAATTCTTAGATCTTGACTCTACCATCGGGGAATGATGGGTTTGTTATTTATAGTGATGCTTCAATGAAAGGTCCTGGTTGTGTCCTTATAAAGAATGGTAGAGTCATTTCCCATGCATCACGAAAAATAAAAATTCAAGATAAAAACAATCCCATTAATTATCTTGAGTTAGCAGTTGTAATATTTTCTTTGAAGATATGGAGACACTATCTCTATGGTGAAAAATGTGAGATTTATACTGATCAAAAGAGTTTGAAGTATATTTTCTCACAAAAAGAACTTAACATGCGGGAAAGGTTATGTCTTGAACTACTGAAGGATTATGATTTCACTATACACTACCACCCAGGGAAGGAAAATAAGGTGGAAGATGCTTTGAGTAGAAAGGATCATGGAGTTCTGAATAAAATGAGAGTTGAAAAGGATCCTATTTTCATGGATATAGAAAAGATGAATATGGGTATAACCATGGAAGGTGAAACATCAATTATTTTTCAAATGGTTACCAAACCATCTTTACTATAAAGGATAAAAAGTTCTCAAACTGATGATGATTCATTTTAAAAGAAAATTAAAGCTGTGAACGATGGGAGATTGATCGACTTTGTATATAAAGATGGAATTGGGAAATTTGGGAAGAGACTTTGTGTTCCCGATATACCTAATCTAAAAAGGGAATTGCTGGATGAGTCTCATAGCTCTAATTTCTCTATACACCATGGTAGAACTAAGATGTATAGAGATTTGAAAGAAGATTTTTTGTGCGACAACATGAAAAGAGAGATTGCTTATTTTGTGTCGAGATGTATGGTTTTTCAACATGTGAAAGTTGGAAGGAAACAACCTAGAAGAGTCATGCAACCTCTTCCCATACATGAGTGGAAATGGGATAATATTACGATGGACTTTGTCATGGGGCTATCAAAGAATCCTAGACGGAATGATGCAATATGGGTCATGTTTTATCATCTTTCCATGTTAGCACATTTTCTTGCTATAAGAGAAGATTTACCACTTAAAACTATGACAAGACTATATATTAATGAAGTTTTAAGACTTAATGGAGTACCCCTATCAATTGATTCTGATCGTGATCCCCATTTTATATTAAGATTCTGGAAAATTCTTTAGAAGGCCTTGGATACTGAACTTCGTTAGAGCACTGCCTACCACCCTCAAACCAACGGAAAATCAGAACAGACTATTCAAACCTTAAAATACATGTTGATATCTTGTTCAGTTGACTTTCAAGGTATGTGTGATCAATATTTACCTCTATTATAATTTTCCTATAACAATAGCTTCCATTCAAGTATTCAGATGGCACCATATGAAGCATTATATGGAAAGAGATGTCGCACGCCATCTTGTTGGGATGATGTGGGTGAAAGAAAACTCATAGGCCCAAAACTTGTTGAGGAAAAAATGGAAAAAGTGATGGTTTTCCAAACCCACATCAAAGTAGCTCAAAGTAGGCAAAAGAGCTATGCCGATACCTGAAGGAAGGATTAGGAATTTCAGGTCGGAGATCATGTTTTCTTGAAGTAATCTCCATGGATGGGTGTTATACGTTTCGATAATAAGGGTAAACTGTGTCCCATGTACATCAGACCTTTCAAAATTCTAGAATCAATTGGAGTTTTAGCTTATCATTTCTAAATTCTCCATGTCTCTCCAAAGGTCATGATATGTTACACATATCACTGTTGAGAAAATACATGCATGGCCAACCGCATATACTCACCTATGAGGAAATTGAACTGGAAACTGATATATCTTATTGTGAAGAGCCTTTCAAAATCATTGATACAAGAGAACAAGTGTTGAGAAACCATATGACTCGTCTGGTAAAATTTCTTTGGAGAAACCATAAGATGGAAGAGGCAACGTGGGAACCATAGGAACTTATGATGAAGAATAACCCGAATCTTTTTGTGAGGTAGTATTATAGAAATTTCGATGATGAATTTATTTTAAGGAGGGAAGAATGTAACACCCAAAGCTTCCACGATACGTTTCCCTTTGATTAATGCAATAACTTGCATTGTACGCAACTTTGAGATTCTAACACACTACAACCAATCAAACTAGCTGTTATGAATAGTAATACCCACTTTTTAAAATTTTATAAATTTTACCATTCAAAATGGACTTCTTCTTTGGATTCGGAATATCAAAATTAACTTATGTTTTGTTTTTGTTATTTTTCTAAAAACATTCAATTTTTGATGAATAGTAAAAAAACACTGCGTTATTGGTTAAAACCGAATTTTTATTTAAATAATTAGTTATTTTATTTTTATTTATTTTAGGTCAAAATTGATAAATAATACCTATATATGTTCGACGTAATTCATTGGTGTCATTTTATAATAAGTTTAGATATATAAAATTTTATCGAACTTTTTACGGTCTTTTACCCACATCCTAGGAGCATTTTCAAATTTGTATAAAACTAAATTTTACCACTTCTGTGAGTTGAATTTCAAAAATCCAAGAGACATGGTTAATATCAGTAAGTTAAATGTGGTTCAATAAGATGAAAATAATTTTTGTTGAATAGTAACTTTTGACTTTTATTTACCACGGATAAAAGAAAATATGGTAATTAAGGGTAAAAATGATATCATAATTACCCTAACACATGTCCTAATTATACTGGATAAGTATAAATCGACCAAAAACAACATTAGTAATAATATATGATCCTCTTTGGTCCACTCAGATTAGATTAGGACATTTATTATTATTTGGTTTAAAGAAGAGTTAAAAGAGATAAATTCAATGTTTAATAAATAAAAAATTTCTAATATAGGGTTGCACAAAATATAAATTCAACTATAAATATTAATTAGAAAGAAAAAAATATTTCCTACATAATGGTAGTTTATTTATAATTTTTAAACATTAAATAATTTAATTTATTCTTGACACAATGATGATGCAGTAATTACCATATTAATGAAATATTAAAATAATTGTTATTATAAATATCCAAATAAATATAAATTGTGAATTCTGATGAATTAAACTATTTTTATAGGTTAATATGACATGTTTTAATTGGTTAAATAAATTTTATTCTAAGTGATAAAGTTTTTATGGCTTTCAAAAAAATAAAATACTAAATAGTATCAAAATTGACATAATTGAGTTTTTAAAATAAATATTATATTATTAATTGATATAGCTTTCCTAAAAATATTAGGTTAAAAAAAGAATTATATAAGGTTATATATATTAATAATGAACCTAATGAGGTTCACTTGGCATGATATAGTATGTTTATTAACCATATAATATAAAAATACAAAGAGACAAGGTAAATGACAAACTATTTAACTAAGAGTTAAATCTAAAGGATAAGGTTAAAATGAGGACCTAAACCTATCTAAAAATTATTGGTTGAGAGGTTTTAGAACCATCCCCACTTTATCTATAAAATAATTTATTTTTGAGCAATTATAAACCGAAAATGAATTTATTATAAAATCATATTTCATGCTTTTCCTAAAGTGACCCTCACCTCTCTTATAAAAGGGCACTTCCCCTTCTCTTAATTTCATACCTCTAAAGCATTTTATCTCGGCCAAAACCTACCCAAAAATCCTCCCAACTTTACTACCTTCATCCTAGAGGCCTTACTTTGGTCATAAAGCCAACCTATGAAGCCCTTTTGATCAAATCAAATGGAAGAACCCAAAGAAGTGGTTAATATTTCATCAACCCTTTCAAGTTATTTTCTTCTTCCACTTCCTCTTTCTTTGTTGTTTCCATTCTAAAATAATAACTCCAATACATTATATATACTGTGATTTTATTATAAAATGGTACAACCATATTTATTATTCTAACCATCCTATAAATGACAAAGTCACCATACGTGCGTACGTACAAATTACCGTCTCCACATTGTGGTGTAGTTTGTTATTCAAACAGTTCATTATTTGGATAGGTATAATAATGAGTATAATTTACTTAAATAATAAATAAAACATGTTAATGATTATGTATATATTATATACCATCCAATTACAAACTATTTTGCCATCAATATAATGATATTGTCGCTCGTGCGTATATAGGGATTACCGTCTCTACGAATGCGATGAGATTCATTCACCATCGTAATCATTCAAAAATAATTTTTATTTTATGATTAAAAATAATGTTTATGAACATAATATCATTCTATATATGAATCAAATACATCCTATCCATAACAAACATTTCTTACGTAACCAAGCATATAAAGGAAAATAAATCAGTTAACACCGTAAACGATGATACTACTAAAATATTATTACAAATCAATATTATAAGATCATATATGATATCATATTTATATATAAAGTTCTTGAATAATTTAATAACTATGTCATTAATATTATACAAGAGATTAAGATACCATCAAATAAGTAAAAGTACAAGTTAAGGGTTAATTTCACAATCTCTTTATTATCCGAGGTGGGTTTTATATAAGTATCTACTGAGACCTATTTATCATCCATATCTGTGTTTTCTTAAAAATGTATTTCAAAACCTTATTATCATTTACTAGACTATGGGTTAATGTAATTTATACCCATATTTTCATCCCTCATGACACAATTCAATTAGAGTTATGTTAATATCATGAAAAAATGATTCTTATTCATATTATTTTAACGAAACAACATTCTATACTATGTAAACATGAATTTCACATAAAATCTAGAGGGGTTTTTCAATCAAGGTTCAAATTAATCATTGTCATTAATGTTGGTGGGAATTGATGTTCAAAAATATTATGGTTAAAATATAATGTTTCCCTCTAATTTATAATTCATGACATCGAAATATATTATAATCAATTTTTAACCTTTTGTGATAACTCCCTCTTCCCCTTCTCAAATTATTATCTTGATATATGAAATCACTATAAATGAGTTTTCACTTTATTTAAATTTTTAACTTTTATAAGTATTATTCAATGTAAATTTATAGTTTTTTATCTTTTACAAAAGTCATCCTTGGAATAAACCTCACATCCTCCACCAAACCACATGTTATAATAATCATATATCTAGTAATATCGATTTTTGATTATTTTCATCACAAAACACACACACACACATTCCTTTTTTCTAGGAGCGGGAAGAAAATAAATTATAACTAATAAATAACAAACCATTCTTTATTAACAAATTGTGAAATCCCATATTTTTTCATTTAATGTATGTCATCCATTCTAACATGACTGCATTCACCCCCACACATTAAATTTAACATATCATTAAAAAAAATTGGATGAGTATTGAAATGGTAGAAAATGGATTAAAACATAGCTCATTCCAATTAATGAAATTCATAGCCTCTATAGGATAAACACGAATTGATGTAAATGTTTTCTTAGAGTATAGGGTCTTATTAAAAATATTACTCAGAAATTTTAATTTTTTATATTCAAAATTGTTAGATTTGACAAGTTACAATGAACATTATGGTAGGTGTCATGTACAAAGATCACTCAAGTAACATGATGAATATTGAAAAAGATATATTTTCTCTAAAAATACTATAGGTAATTAGAAATATTATAATAGAAAATTTCACAAGGAATGAATAATAATATGAAATTAATTATGATGAATTTCAAAACTTCCATCCATGAAAAATGGATGGGAAATTTCTTTAACATGGATCAAGTAATTCTTTCGATTGATGAGACCTATTTTCAATATAAATTATTCAAATAAATAAGTCAATTATCAATTTTACTCATTCAATATCATTATCATTGAAATTTAAAACAAATAATCACATGATTAATAAGAAACTCATGTCTCCTAGATAAATTATGTAATCAAAAAATGATAACCATGGACATGAAATTTTCCTATATAAAGATTAAAAAAATTTAGACAAAAATGTATGATGTTTTAGCATAAATAATATTTTAATGAAATATTTATTCAATGAATTTTAGTATTCTTTCATCCTTGACTATTTAGGACTAACATGTTTCATCTCGTTCCAAGAAAAGAAAATTATTTAATAAGGCACAATGATCATGCTCTTAAAGATCAATATTATAGCGGGATTGGGATTCATGTTAAACTAATTATAATAATAAAATTTAAATTTCATGTGAAGAAATAATTAAAAATATTTTTATGATCCCCCAAGATGGAATTGAATTTTTACTTCCTTTTACTATGTATTATCCATGATCTGATGGTTCATGTTGCTTCTATGACTTAAAAAATCACATGTGGCATTTCACATCTTGCACTTATTCCTTCATGGCGAGGAAAGTTCGATGGATTTAGTATAGAAAATCCAACCCCTTAAAAACTAGGTAAAGATGTCATAGTTGGAATTGGATGAATTATGGATCATCATTCATCTATGTTACTATATCTTCAAACTCATCCTTACTATAAAGTGCTTTCTTAATAGGGGATGAATTACTTAAATGATCAATGGGAAAGTAAGAATGCAATTTTATAATAATTATATTTGACTTTGAATTATTTGCTGTAATATTTTAATTTAAATTAGATCATAACATGACTTGATTTCATCAATCTTATCTATATAGACTCACTCATAGGATTCCTCAAATTCAAGTTCATTAAAACCAAGGAGCTCCTTGTGTTCCTTATAAGGTGTAGGTTTTGTTTCTTCATCTTCCTAAAAGGAATAAAAATAATTTTCTGAAATTGAAAATTCATAGAAGTGGAAATTAATACTCAATTTATATTTAATATAATTAAATGAAATAGAGATTAAATATTGACCAATTACCTATCTTGGTTCATCTTTAATTTCTTCTTCATTTGAATTTGTCTCTTGATTTTGGATATCATTGGATGGAAGTTGGTAGTCAGGCACCTCTATGTATTCCAAATATTAGATCACAAGATTATTTTTATTCTTCATGTCTAGAAAAAATGAAATGGTGATGTTTCTTATATATTATATGGAATGGGAGACCAAGTTGTACCTCACACTCATTCCAGAAATCATTCAGATCTTGATGATCTCCCTCACATATCTTGGTTGGAAAGTCTTCCTCATGCTGAGTCCACTTTAGCTCATCATATTCATCCTCAACCTAGTTCATAAAATATTTTGGTAATTGAAACTCCAAAAGCATGTACTAATAATCTTTGATGTACTAATAAAAATTAGGAAATACTAATGGAACTTTCTAGAGTTTATGTTCTGGTTTCTATAGGGATACATTGAAATAAACAGTTATCCAATCATTTTTCCTTGATTATTTGGTAATATATCCTATATCTTCCAAATATTGTATTTAAAAGATCAATTATCATAATTTCCCTAAAATTGAACATAATAAATTTATTCTGAAATGTTAGGAGAAATCCCAGACAACTATACTTGTGTATTTTCCACTTCTTGATAATACTTTGATATGTACTCATTGGGTTTTTTAGTTCTTTGGATAGTCTACCAACTAATGGTAGCTTGAGGGTATCTTTATTCTCCTATATTATGTCCTTGAATTGATACCATTGGATGATTTTTTTTCTGAGAACCCCTGATATTTCTAGAAAAAAGTGAAACATTATATTCTATTGACCATGATGAATCAATTAATAATCCTTGTACATGTAAGTTTTTAGTCCATGAAAAATAATAATCATTTAAAAATATCAATGGAAAATAATTTTATTATGGGTATTTAATAAAATAATGAAAAATTATCTAGAATGTGAAAATTGAAAAATCAAACAATCGAATGATTGGATCCCAAAATTGACTCTAGTTTTGGAATAGGCCCCTCACGGGGAGGGGAAATAAAATATTTCCAAAAAAATTCCTACAGAATCGTAGACCCTGATGAGAGACATATCACTTAAGGAGTTTTCAATTTATTTACATACTTTATATAAATCACCTAAAATTACTTATTTTCAATTGTTTTAAATTTTTATTAATCTAGTTAAAAATGGTTGGGATTTTTTTCTATAATAATGAAAATACATGAAGAGTGAAAATTTAAACTAAAATAATATGAAATGTTAAACATAACGTGTTTAAAAAAACACATGGTCCTAAATCTGGTATCTAGTTCTATCATTATTATCCTTTATATGATTAATTATAGTTAAATAATACATTCGTGAAATCCAATGCATGAATTACAATCCTTTTATATAGATGTTGTGAAATCTCAAATTACTAAGCAATATAAATTTCACATCCTTTTGTACTCAGGGTTTATTGAATGAAACAATTGATAGTTTGACATATTCCAATACCTAGATCCATTTTATTTCATTTCTTCCATTCATTGAATAAAATCCATTAAGTGAGGATATGATCAATGAAATGCAGTGAAAATAATACAAGTATATTTGAGATGCAAGTTATGTTGGAAAATATCAACAGTCACAAATGTCCCTCACATCAACCACCCATATAAAATAATATTTAAGAAATAATTCAAGAACACATATCCTCTCATGGTACAAGCCTTGGGTAAACCACTCATTTTTAAGGTAGGAGATCACAATTGTGGAATGATAAAATATTATAAGATAAATGATAACATAAAAATAGAAAAACAATAGATGAATAATAAATATAAAACACATGAAATTTAAAAATTTAAAATAAAATAATATTGAGAGATATTGGGGGAGGAAAAAAGAATAAAATAACATAAGAAAAAAATAAAAATAGTTGAAATAATAAAATAATAGAGATGAAAAATATAAAAAATAATTAAATATACATAATTAAGATATAAGAATAAGTGGAGAAAGAGAAGAAAAAGAAAATAGAAGGATAATATTAATTAAAAAATAGAATGGTTTCATGAATTATCTTAAATATAATAAGAAAAATAAATATTATATAATGAATAAAACAAAAAAAATAAAGGAAATAGAAAACAGCAGTAAAAGATCCATTGGTGGATTTCTTCCATGATCTATAACTCTTATAGCTAGTGGAAAAGGATCCTTTTGTATAGGTAGTGAGGGTCTATCAGGTCATTTTTGGGTCAATTATTTCCAAATCGTTTGAAATCAATTATCAGTTTAAAATTTTAATATCTTTTTTTTAAAACTCCATTAATATCGAGATTCCTATATTTTAAATGTGGGCTTAGGGAAGCTTTGGCAATGCCCCTCCTTAAATTATTATATTTCGTGGGGGTTGGTCAACACAGTAGATATAGTGGAAAAGACTATGGTGAAATAGAGTTGGTGTAGTAGTGGTGTAGTGGTGGATATTCTTTCATCCAACCATTAATGTTTCCTAATAAGGACTTTAAATTTATTTATAGAACTCTCCTAAAGTTCTAGTAGTAATCCAAGGGGAACCTATGTGGTGATAGTCTATAGGGGATCATGTTCATGCTTCTGAGGAATTGATTATGGATTTTGTCCAATGTTATAGTCGAAGTAGGTAGAGGAAAGAGGTGGTAGGGGAAAAGGAGTGTAGTGGAGGCTCATGTCCTAGGTATGGGGTTGTGGGGGGAAAATGTGAGATGGAACCATTTCATTTAGAATGTAAAAAGTTACCAAGAAATGAAATACCACATTAAAAATTATGTTAGGGGATTTTCTATTATAAATATGAAGTTGCATTTTATGGTTCCCTGTGATTTCATAATGGGGTTAGAGGACCCCTACCACTTCCATAGAGCACCTCGTCCTGGTGAGGTGGTCATCATTCCACATCATGGGCCTGACCAGCACAGTTTTGTGCACACATTTTCTTTGGACCACCTATATTCCCCATGTTCTATTGACATCAGTTATAGACCTCAGTTGGACATGAATGGCTAGGTGTTCTCTTGTGGGATGTCGATGTGGCATATGAGCCCCTAGGTTTAGGTCTATCTTTGGTTTCCTTACTTATTCAAAAAAAACTAAAATGAATATGAAAAAATTATAAAAAATAAAACTCTTAAAAAAAATATATCCATAATTTCATAACATAATATTTAAATCCCAAAATAAACATTATTTTATTCATTTTAAACCCCTTTAATTCCCTGAATTATGATTTCCATCATTTTAATAATACATAGAAATAAAATGAATTTATTCATTAAAATCAATCAAAATTCATAAATTATATTTAAAAATATGTAGAAAATATGAGTTCTCCATGAAACCAATTCAATAATGTATTTTTATACAATTATATTCTTGAAGGTGAACATTTACTAATATGATGGTTTGTGGAGTAAAATCACACCAATATGATAGTTTTTCCAATATTCCATTACTACTATGAAAATGATTTTCTATTCTTATTTTTATGACACAAATCTACGAATTATTCCATGGTTATGTTCACATGGATCCAATTATGTTGGGAATAATGTCTTATGAAAATCCACGTTTCATTCCTATAAAAACATTATGATTAATTATATGAAGGGTATCATTCATAATTGTTATGATCATGTTATCAAACCATTATAAAAATTCCATATAAAAGAAATCACTGATAGATCCCTTGATTAACCTTATTGATCATCAGAGCTCACCCATTCTTATATTTCCTTTTCCATGTCTATGATTAATGTAATTATTTATGATATGTATTTTAAGGGTAATAATTGTGAATGAATATGTTGGAGTAGATGTAGTTTATAAGGACCCAAATTGTTTACATAACATTTACATCTTATTAATGATAAATAACATAAAATCATTACAATCCTTTATCAATGGTATAGTTTCCAAAGAAAATTAGGATCACACATCACATATTTATAATAAAACATAAAAATTTATTTTAAATATTATTCGTTATCCTTATAAATCAAATGATCTCCTTATTATATGTAGTCACATGAGGATATACCTCAAATAAAGGGGTTACCAAAAATCCTAATAAAAAGATAGATAAGAACATGAATCAATATAACATGGTTAATCATAATAATCATCATAGTATCATAATAATTGGTATATAATCACAATCATTATTGGAATCATTATATAATGTTATGGAATGCGCTAATGTATAAAAATGAAACAACTTGTTTGACTGGTCAAATATACCTCATAGTTGAGAACAAAACTAGAATCATGTTTATGAATAACATATGAGAATAATTATAAAATAATTATTTTAAATAAATTTAAAATCATGTTCATGAATATTACACATTATTTCATGTGATACATCAGATTATCCAATTCATTAGAGGGCTATCTAATTCTGGGTGCACCCAACAAATCATAACATTTACATAATCAGACATCCCATATATAACATATATCTGTCAAATTCATGAGCTAACCCTTATAATCCAATGTGTTTCAAAAGGTTTTCATCAATCCTTAGTAAACTTAGTATTATTTAATGAAAAGGGAATACCATAGTTTTTATAATATTTTTCATTCCTGAGTGTAGAATAAACAACTCTAGAGAATTCACAATGTGTTTTGGAAGGAAGAGTTGTTTTGTAATTTTTTTTATTTTTCAAAAAATCATATTTGAAACATTTAAATCCCAGAAAATGAAATGAAAGGAAAATGAAATTATATTTTAGGAATATTAAATGAATATCCATACCTAAATTTGGCTTGAAAGTGGAATAACCCATAGAAAAGGTGGTGGGTTTTCGAATCCCCTTAATTTATGTTTTAATGCTTTATTCACTTTAATATCACATTTAATAAAATTAGATTCATTAATTTATAAATACATAACCTATTATACATGTATTTGATTTATTATAATTTTCATATGTTGGGCCTATGGGCTATGTAATAGGCTACAAGCCCATTAGGCCTTCGGGCTATGTAATGGGTTTCCCTCTACCCAGTTAAAAGAGGTCTTTGCTTTGATTTAATAATAAAAATGAGGCTTCGGCCCCAACCTTTAAAAAAAATGTTTATGACCATTTTTATGAGTTGTATATATCAATTTCGTCGTTTCGTGACCATTCATCTTCATGGTTTCATCATCAGTGTACTTGTATATAATTTTGGAAGTTAATTTAAAATTATAATAATTCTCCCGAAGTGAAATTATGTGTTATTACTGAAAATACATGAGCTCAAATGGTATCATATATAATTTTTTATGGTATGAAGATTATTAATTAGATTAACCATTAATTAATCTTTTTAAATTTATTTTGACAATTTTTATGACTTTCATAATTTTGTATCATTTTACATAATATAATCATTATACACTTCTTATAGAATATCAAAAGAGTATTAATACAAAAATTATAACACTCTTTAACCATATTAATGGTTTTATTACCAGCATTGTAGGAGGTAGTGTAATAGGAAATCTCATCATCCCTAAAGGCTGTGAATCGAAACAACACAAATGATGTTATAATTTTTTGAATAAAAGGGTGAGAATAAGAGGTCAAAAAAAATAGGAATTACATTAAAATAAATAAAATTCCAGTATATATATTATACTAGAGTTATCATTACACTATGTGGTAGGGGAGGTTGGAGGAGAATTATAAAATAAATGAAATTAAATTAAAAGATAACGAATGTGGATGTTAAATCATGAATTTATTCTTCTTGAGAAACTCCTTAAAGACTTTGGGTTAGGTTATTTTTTGAGACCAATAGCCTATGGATGTTGGGAAGAGGATTATGAAAATAATTGATAATAATTTAGATAGACTTCTATTTTTTGAATGTGTTAGGATAAGAGTTGGTTAGGGGTTGTTTTTACATGGGAGGATAGGTGTCTTTTTGTTTATTTTATATATTAGTATATTATTTTGGATAAAAAATATAATTAGTGTTTATTCACAAGAATAAATAAAATAAATAGAGAAGAAGGGTTCTAGATAACAATAATTACATCATAAATTCAATATTAATGACTAAAAAATTCATGTATTTATCTAATTTCATAAATTATCATTTTTCACAATTCTCCAAAAAATCATCTATTTTAGAAAAAACCTAACAATTCACACCAACCATTTTTCAATATGTGGAATTAAAAATTATATTAAATTTTTTAAAAAATAATTTTCTAAATAAGATAAATTTAATTTTTATTAAAATGATAATTTATACAAAAAATATCGATTTTAATATTATATTCAATTTTTTCACACTTTGAAAAATTATTCTGCGTCTACAAAAAATTTCATATAATTTTACTACAACAAAATACTAATTTAGGAATTAAATTATGTAAATAAATTTTCTTTTAAATCAAAATATTAGTTATAATATTGTAAATAATATTTTACATTCTAACAAAATACCAACAAATAATTTATCTTGTTAAAAACATTAAATTTCATTTGCTATGATAACATTATATCATAATTTAATTTATAAGATACATAGATTTTTTAAAATTCATAGGTGAGGTTATTATTATATTGTCTGGAATACTATTCATAATGGTCATGTTGTTATTCCTACTATTTGGTTACTATTACATCGGTATAGGTTCATTAATTCTAATAAATATTACTTATTTAATTCTTCATTTATGAGAATGATGTTTTTACTGGGCTCTGTTTGTGATATTTATTTTTTATAAATAAAAAGAAGGTAAATTTTATAGACAAATTTTTAGGTCATTACATTCCACCTCAATTTACAAATTCCACCCTCGAAAGTTCAATTTATAATCTAAGGTGAAAACAAATGAGGGGACATCTCTTTCTTAGATTCAACCAGTTCCCATATCACCTATTCATTATTATGATTCCATTAAAAAACAAAGACATAGTGAGTTGACTTTTTTCATAGGAATTTGTCTCATTTGTACAAAAAATTATTGTCTTCTCTACATATTGGAGGGAATTCTCCAATTGTACCACCTAGGGATTTAGTACATGTGATGGGTTAAGTATTTACTTCTTTAGGAGAGATATATTGAAAAAATCTTGAACAGGATCCATATTTAATTTTAGTTTAATCCAATATTTGATTGCTCTTATGTGATCATATATTTCAAAGGGTCCAATGTACTTGGGATAAGATTCCAATTCATTACAAACCAATTACTCTTTTCTATGGTTATATTTGATGGATGAATTTGTTTCTAAAATCAAACCCCAAGTCACTTAGATCACTGTCAGCATATATTTTCTAGAATCTTTGAGCAATTTGATATGTTGTATGATGGCTTGAACCTTCTCCCTCATCTCTTATACAAGATCTAGTCCAAGTAGAATTTTTTTTACAAACTTCATCCCCAAATGTTGGAGATCTATATCAATTACCATATAGATAGTCATTAGGTTACATATGAATACTTGAGTGAAATATTGTTTTTGATAAATCAACCAAGGGGAGATATTGATCCAATCCACCTTCACATTCCTTTGATCTCGATCCTAGAATGCACTCGAGAATATAAATAGTCATATCAAATTATCATTCAATTTTGGGGTGATAATTTTTTCCAAAATTAAATTAATTAGTCTAAGAAATTTGTGTACATACCTAGAAATTAGATATGATCCTTTGATCATGATAAGAGATGACCTAATGTGGAACCCCATCTCGACTCACTGCTTACTTCACATATATCATAACATGTTTTTCAGGAGAGATATCTTCTTGAATAGAAATAATTTGGGAAGTCTTGGTTAGTCAATCCCCCATAACCCATATCAAATTGTTTCCTTTGTATTTATTTGGGAGAATAGTGAAAAATTCCATATTGACATTATCCCACATTGAGATGGGTATAGGGAATAGTTATATAATATCCTTGGAATTTTGTTACTCTGCATTAAATTTCTAGTATACCAAGAACCTTGAGATATAATATGCAATATCCTTCTTCATTTTTTCCCAGCATAATTATTCTTAATGATCATGATACATCTTGTTACTTCTATGATGGATGGAGAATGTGAGATATGTACATTATCCAATATCTCTTTCTTTATCTCAGTTGATGAAGGCACAGAAAACCATATTCCAAACGTAATCACACCAATATCATTGATGTGGAACTCATGTAACATTCCTTACTTTACATCATTCACATTATTTTGAAGCTCTAGATTATCCCTTTGTGCCTACTTATTTCCCCATTAATAGATGATCAAGAAATAATTTTGTAAAGGTAGTATATATTCCATGACATTATGATTGCCAAATCCATCCTTTGCATATCCATAATGATAGGGTTTTTCTCAATGAGAATTATTGATTGAGTAACTAGTTTTTTTGTTTATTACACAAGATACCATGATATCCTTTATTGGATGGTAATAAAGAGAAAAATCACACTCATTGATTAGATCAAACTATATTCTTTGATTCATGTTGATCTTCTTCTGTGTGAATATATGATTTAGACTATTTTGATAATTATATATTTCAATCTTCCCACCATAGGGGCAGGGTTTCCATATTTTCAATGAAAAAATCACAGTCTCTAGGCCCAGATCATATCTCAGGTAGTTCTGCACATGGATATTTATCTGTCATGAGGCATATGCTATCACTTTATCATTATTCATGAGTATAAAACCCATGAATTTCTTTAATTCATTACTAAATACCATAAAACATTGATCAATTTCTAGTTGTGTGAGTACAAATGCAGTTATTAACCTCATCTTTAGCTCCCTCAATCTTTCCTCACATTCTTCTATCCATACATACATTATCACTTTCTTTGTTAACATAGTTAGCAGGATAGAAAATCATGAGAAATTTCCCACAAATTGTTAGTGGTAAAAAACTATTATATGAAGACTGCATATTTTCATGACACTATTGGTTCTGTGTCATTCCCAAATTTCCTTTTTTTAATGGTCCATATAAATTCCCTCACTTGTGATCATGTTTCCGTAGAATGTGACTTGCAGTATCCGAAATTCACACTTGTTGAACTCGGCCTAAAATATCTCCATCCATATTGCCTCAAGCATAATATTTACATGGTATTTATGTTCTTCTTTGTTATTAGAGTATATGATAATATCATCTATTAACACTTCAAAAAAATTTCAGTTCATTGTATAAATACCGTATTCATCATATCCCTAAATAATACACGAGCATTTATTTTTCTAAAAGGCTTCACAAGAAACTCGTAGTTCCCATATATTGTACGAACACCAATCATCAGAATATCATTTCTATTAAGCTTCAATTGTTGACATAAAAAATGAAGATACAACTTTGAGAAGTATTTTGATCCTCACATATGATCTAATATTTCATCAATCCATAGAACATGATACTTATTATTAATGGTGATATTATTTAGATCCTGATAATAGATACACAACTTCATTGATCCATCCTTTTTTTTCTTTATTAATAGCACCAATGCACCCAAGGTTATTTAATAGGGCATATGAACCCTTTTTCTAATATCCCTTGAATATGGTTCTTTAATATATTTAGTTCGACCGAGGCCATCCTGTTGGGGAATTTTGAGATAGGAGTGATTCAATGTATAAGTTTTATTGACAACTCTACCTCACGATCTGGGGTATGTCTAGGTAACTGTTCGGGAAATACATCACCATATTCCTTATCAATGATAATTTCTCCTAGTTTGATACCTTACATTCGGTCAACCATTTTGAGTGAGGTATTATTATTCTTCGGTAATCAACTGGAACACCATTGATTGACTTTCTTGAAGAAGATTCATTGTTTTCCTTGAATTGGTAGAGGATCATGGGATGTATTGAATTTTGAAAATATATTTCATTTTACTGAAAGTTGATGGGTACTCTATAAAATGATAGCCAATCAATTCTTAGTATAGAATAAAATTCCATAAAGGGGAGTATTATGAGATTCTATAGAATAATTTTCCCACATACATCAATAGAAAAAGTGTACAACCCTTGGGTTTCAATGACCTCACCACTAGTTGTGTTTATCAATATCTCTACATCAAGGTATTAAGGTTTTGATTCAATCAGTCTAGAAAACATATAAGATATAATGGAATATGTAGAACCATAACCAAATATGAATTCCACCACTATTGATTGAACATGAATTATAAAATCACTACAGGAAGAAATTCTTCTTGTGACTGGTTATCAAACCATCGTAAATAGTCTATTGACAGAGTCTATTTGCGACAAGAATCTTACCCCATTACAAATAATAAACATAAAAATATTTGCAATGGTAATATCTTTTCTTCACAAATAACTTTGGCATACAGTGCACGCCAAACCAAGAGAGGACTATTTGGGATGAGGATATATCCATTTTAGTAATACCAATTTTTTGCGATGGGAGTTTCTCATGTCACAAATACATTATCGGTTGGAAAGTATTTGTGATGGGTCTCATCAAAATACTTTCTGTTATTTGATATTATTTGTGATGAGGATTTTTTCCCTCCGCTAATAACCTACTGGAAGAGGGTATTTGTAATGGGCCCCATTGTAAATACACTTTTTTACCACCTCTATAATTATTAAAGGTGGTACTATATGCAATATAATCTCATCAAAAATGATCTAACTTATACATATGACCACTAAATATTTTCCATTTTATTCTTCTCTGAACCCCTCCCTCTTTCTCACATCTCATTTTATTCTATTTAAACATTCTAATGTTTTCAACATTATTGGGTAACAATATTCAAGCTTTTCATCTCTTGAAAAATTTAGTTTTAAAGTATTTATTTAATGTTTTCATTTTTATTATATTTATTTTATTTTATATTAGCAAGAATTATTCTTAATTAACAATAATTAGATTTAATAAGAATTGGTTAGTTTTATCTTACATTAATTACTTTTAGAAATACATAATTTTAATCTACAATAATGTTTTTTGTAGAAATTATATAGTTTTAATTCCCAATTATTTGTTTAAATTATCATTAATTTGTATTGATTAGCTGTAATTACTAATAATTGGTTGTAATTAGAAACAATTTGTGGTAATTTGTAATAAAAAGTAGTAATTAGTAATAATTATTCGTAATTAGTAATAATTATAAAATATTACTAAAAATTAGTGATCATTATTTAAAATAAGTATTAATTTTTATAAATTAGTAATAATTAGTAATAATTTTTATTAATTACCAATAATTTGTAACTAATTGTAATAAATAGTGGAAATTAGTAAAAATTAGTTGCAATCTGAAAATTATTAGTGGTAATTAGTAAAAATTAGTGGTAACTTGTAATAATTTGCAGAAATTAGTAAAAATTTGTAATAAAATGTTATAAACTAATAATCATTATTAAAAATTAGTGGTAATTATTGAAGATTAGTTGTAATTAGTAATAATTAGCACTGAATTGTAATAATTAGAAATAAATTTGTATAAACTAATAACTATTAGTTAAAATTAGTTTTAATTAGAAATAATTAGAAAAAATGGAAATAATAATAATAATTAGTCAAAATTAGTAAAAAAATGTGATAATTAGTAAAAAGTAGTACTAATTATTAATAATATGTTCTACAGATTAAAAATTAGTAAAAAATATTTCAAATTATTTAAAATTAGTAGAAATTACTAATAATTATTGGTAATTATTAAATTTTAGGTGTAATTTGTAATAAACAGTAGTAATTAGAAGTTATTAGTGGTAATTAGTAGATTTTATTAATAAATTGATACAATTTTTTTTTAAAAATTAATGGTAAATAGTATTAATTAGTATTAATTATTAAGAGATAGTAACAATAAGACAAAATTAGGAAACATTTGTTGTAATTAGTAATAATTAGTGGTGATTATAAATAATTTTGGGTAAATAGTAATAATTAGTTGTAATTAGTAATAATTTGAAAAAAATTGTAAAATTGAGTATTAAATTGTTATTAAAAAATAAAAAATGATAAAAACTAGTGGTAATTAGAAAAAGTAGTGGTAACTGGTAATAATTAATATAAATAAGTAGTATTTCATAAAAAGTAGTAATAATTATTAATAATCAGAAAAAATAAGTATAAATTAATAATAAGTAATAATCATTAGGATTAATTAGTCATAATATGTAATAATTAGTAATAATTAGTGATAATTTTTAATAATTATTAATAATTAGTAATAATTAGTAATAATTAGTAATAATAATTAATAATTAGTAAAAAATAGTAAAACATAGTAACTAATATTGAAAAATCACTGTATTATGAATACATTAACAATAATAATAAAATTTGTGTATAAATTACAAAAATTATTCGAAATTTATTTTAATGAATAAAAGATAGAAAAAATTAGTGGTAATTAGTAAAAATAATTGGTAAAACAAAATTATTATATTTTTTTTAAATAAAAAATTATTTGTAAAAATTTATAAAAATTGTTGGTAATTACTATGAATTTGTTAAACTTAGTGATGATTGGTAAAAATTAGTAAATATTAGTTGTAAACAAGTATAATTAGTAGTAATTTGAAATAATTAGTATATATTAACGATAAATCACTAATATTATTAAATAATAGTGATAATTATCTAAAATTATCCTTATGTCACAATAATTATTTAAAATTTCTCGTAATTAGTCAAAATTAGTAAAAATTACTTGCAATTAGGAAACATTAGTAAAAATGAACATTAAATATCTATAATTTGTAATAATTAATGTTAATTAGAAAAAATGAAATATAATTTCTAAAAATAAGTTATAATTCACTATTATTATTAAAAATTAATATTAGTAAGAAAATAATATATTAAATTAGTTTAGTGGAAATTTGTAATAATTGGTTTTTAATATTAATAAATAGTAATAATTTTTGCTAATTATTGGTACTTAGAAATAATTTGTGGTAATTTATGTTAAATAGTAATAAATCACTTTAATTGTAAAAAATCAATGGTAATTAGTAAAAATTAGTGATTATTATTCTTAAATAACTATAACTACGTTAAAAAAATATTAATTAGTAATAATTATATGTAATTAGTAACAATTAGTAGTTTTTAGTAATATTTAGTGATTAAGTGCTGTAACTAGTGGTACTTAGAAATATTTAGTTGTAATTAGTGGTATATAGTAATATATATTATTTTATTATAAATTACATTAAATGTAAGAAATTAAATACATCATCTATAAGGTCTCTACCTTAAACATTACTTATTATTGAATTAAATGACTAATTCACATTGAGGATCTTTTCAGGTTTAGAGTTTTAAAGAATTAGGACATAACTATTACATCTCAAGGATTACAAAGTATACACTTATACTAAGTTTCCATAAAATAAAAACTCTTAAAAAGAAACATGTCTAGTTCCATGTTTTAGATATTATGTCTTTCCTTAACCCCATCCTTGACCCTATTCATCTTTAAGTCATGTGGAAAAAATTTCAAAAACTTGGGATGAACATAAAAAGCTCAGTAAGGGATATAAAAATATGGAAAGGAAACATGAGTACATGTATAAACAAGAATCAATTAAATCATACTTTACCCATAAAATATAATCACTTTAACATACCTCATCAAATCATGAATAAATCATAGAAATCATAAAACATAAAGGTAACTTGAGGCATTCATAGCATTCTTACGTAGGGAGTAACCCTCATGGTTATGTTTGGAATACCCATCACAGTATATTCCCTAAATCTCTTTGGAGAAACCTTAACGTTTAACCCCTTCGCGTTACCCAATGCATTGGAGAGCTATATCGGGCTCACCCGACCTTAGTTTATCACGGAACCACCCTTATTCATAAATAATTCCCAAGAACCATAACATAAGAATAATGGAAAGATAAAATTCCCATATTTCAATAACAATATATCATTTTAAGATATTTAAATAATGAATCCATTCTAAAAAAACATTTTCAAAACTAGTTAATAAAGAGATTTTTGAATCAAAGTGTCCCATACCACTTTGAATCTTTCAACATTTTAAACCATTAATATCCATATAAATAAATCCTTGGAACCATTTTGAAAACATGGATATTAATGAGAAATATTTATAAGAATAAATCATTAAAAAATTTAAAATGATATTTTAGTTAAAGGGTTTTTAACAAAATGAGAGACACTTGAATACAATAATTTAGGAATAACATTTAATAAGGACTTTATAATATCATGAGAATAAAGGTATTCATGATATAATATTACAAATGATAGTATATACACCATATAAGAGTGAATTGGTGCATAACAACAATTAAGTCTAAAATGAGATAAAATCCCTTATAAAGAAGGTATCCTTAAATTAAGGATAAATCAATCTCATAATTATGTGTGGCAAATATAAATACACCCAATATAAGTAGATATTAAGTTTAAAACAATCAAAGGTCATTCACACATATTCAAAAGATGACATATTCAATAACTACATGTTGAACCCAAAGAAATCGAAATTGGGTTAAGAAGTTCCCTTGGTAAAATTCGACAGCCTAACGGCGTCACTTTAAAATTCATAAAATTTTTTGATGAGAGAGAAAATGGTTTCTCATCACTTGTACATAAAATTTACATCAATAAGGATATATTAGAACATATCCCAACATAAAAATATATAAAATTAAATACATAAAAAAATTAGTCTTTTAAAATGAGGAGTGTGAACAGTTCCCTTACCGATTTAGCCAACTTTCGAAATGTATACCCCATGAAAGAAGGGTCATACAATGAAGATGTAAATACCCATAAATGAGAGTATATTATACAAATAGTATAATAATGGGTAGTAAATACACCACACAAAATGAAATAGTGTCAAATGTAGCATGAATCTCATGGGAATAAAAAGTGAGATGAAAAATTCCTTACGAAAACTCGGCAGCCTAACTGCGCCACTTAAAACTTCCAAAAATGGATTTATGAGATCAAATAGGGTCTCTCATAATATGAAAATAAAAAGTAAAGTATAAGTAATATAAAATAACATCCCCAAACATAATAAATATGAGATTAAAAGAAATGACATAAAAGAGAGTACTTAAAAAGAAAGAGAGAGGTTGGATCCCTTACAAAAATTCGACAACCTAACAGTGCCACTTAAAAATTATAAAACATTAATTGATGAGAGTAAGAGGGGGTATCTCATAATATTAAAATACAAATTATATTATGGTGAATATAAAATAAAATCCTCCAACATAAGAACATGGAGCATAAATGAAATGACATAAAAGAGGGTACTTGAAAAGAAAGAGGGAGGTCAGATCCCTTACGAAAATTCGGAAGCCTAACGACGTCACTTAAAAATTCTAAAAACTGAATTGATGAGAGTAATAGGGGGTATATAATCATATTAAAATAAAAATTATAGTATGGTTAATATAAAAGAACATCCTCCAACATAATAACATGGATCATAAATGAAATGACATAAAAGAGGGTACTTGAAAAGAAAGAGAGAGGTTGGATCCCTTACCTCATGTCCGACATGACTCGATCGTTATTTAATCTCATGAATAATAAAATTTGGTCAATTTATAATTTCTTAAATACCTCCTTAAAATATTATTATTCTATTAATATGACATATTATAATGTTATAATAATTGGTTAATAAAGTGAGTTCATATAAGACGTTTTTGTTGATGTTCGGTACATGAGTCAAAAATGAACTTGTTTGAAAATGATTTCCCATGTAGTAAATCATTTAAAAAATAGTATTAATGATTAAAATATAATATATATCCAATAAATATTCATTTTATACTATTCCATAACATTTTGAGATAAAAACTTAAAAGCACCGTTCATGGAGACTGTAGGTCGTACGTACGCCTGAACACTACTTTCATCTTTTTTTTGTCATATTAATGGAATTAAAACAAAATGAGAGATATATATATATTATAATTCCAGAATTATATCCATCATTTACATGTAATATATTACATATATATCCATTATATATATGTACTTATAATAGTACATAACATTTGGAGATAAGAAATGAAATGTACCTTTCATGGAGATGGTAAACCGTACGTATGCATGAATTCTACTTTCATTTATTTGGAATATTAATGGAATTAAAACTAGATGAGATATATATATATATATATATTATAATTCCAGTATAATATATATTTTATATATATCACATAATTTCATCAATTTCATTCTTTATAAATTCCATGTATTGCATGAACGAGTCACATCACTTGAGGGGGCGGTAGTCCACACTTCCTCAAATGAAATTATCGCATTTGGACAACATTCAAAGCATAAAGGTATGCATTAAATATAAAATACAGAATCATAGAGAGGAAATAAATATAATATATATCATAAATAAATATAGTTCCATCATATTGGCCACCATGAGAGGTGGTATGAGAAGATAGAACAATCATCATTTCGTGATGGAGTAATTCGCCATCCACCGAAACAGTATGTTCTTTAACCATTAGACAGAGGTGTGTGTTAGTGTAGCTCTAATACTCTTCATAATAACATAAAAGTATATTTTATATACTTGTGTTTCTACACAAGAAATAAATAAAAAGATTTTAGGGGTGTGGAGAAGCAAAATAAAACAAAAGAACACTAGGGAAGACATTACCTTAAAAACGGGTAACTCTTTTTCATTTGATCTCAAAGGATTCCTTGGGAAGAATTATGCCCAAATTGAGGTTTCTAAGAGTAAGAGAGGGATGTGTAGAGAAAAAATGGGCAGGGGTTGGCCGAACCAAAGGATTGAGAGGTGTGGGTAAGGTGGTAGAGGTGGGGGCCTTTTATAAGAGGAGAAGAGGGGAACTCTTGGAAAGTTATAAAAGGTTACTTTATTATAAAATTATTTTCGGATTTTAAAGGTCCCAAAATTATATATTTAGAGGATAAGGTGATAATAGTTCCAAATGAACCCATAAAATGGGTTTTTACATGTTTATGGCTTAGAATTTACATTATCTTTTCATTTTATTTAAATCATTAAATAATGAGGTAATCACTGCATCATCACGGTGTCATAAATAAATTAATTTATTTAATGTCTTAAAATTATGAAACAAATATCATGATGTAGGAAATATTTTGAGATTTCTAATTAATATTTATAGTCAAAACTATGACTTGTATAACCACATTTAAAAATTGTTTTAGTAAAACAACTCATGTTTGTGACATTTTTATTTTAACTTTAAATAAAAAGTTATTTATGTCATTTTCCTACCAAAGTGGCTCCATGGGGTCCCCAAGTTGACCCATGGATTTTCTTGGTCGGCCATGACACATCCAATGGGGTTAGGACATGTGTCTAGGTCATTTCATATTATTAAAACATTATTTTTACATTAAATTACACTAATTACCTCTAATCACGATTAATAAAACTTAAAAGCTACTATTCACCAAAAAAATTAATTTAATCTCATTGAACCACATTTTACTTCTTAATGACAACCATGTATGTTGGATTTTTGAAAATCAAATCACAGAGGTTGCAAAGTTTCATTTAAATAAAAAATCAGTTTCTTTAACTACCACTTAGTGGTTTCACTATTAATCAAAAATGAAGTTTTTCAGAAAAATATTAAAAATTCACCCTAAGATATATTTGATATTCCGAATTCAAAAATGATGTATATTTTAAAAAATTAAAAACATATAAGTTACATTAATTAATTTAATAATTAATTCCCACTGTCAGAACAAATAGCGTGTTTTTATGAAACAATATATATCAAAATATTGACACTAGTTTAAGTCCAATTTCAAAGTGAAATTAATTCCAATGACCACTATTGGATTAAATGGTAAAAATATATTCTAATTTAACTTTAAAAAAATTCAAAAGTTAATCTAATCATATAAATAAATTAGATTAAAGAGAGGCTTGGAATTAAAATACAACATTTTTCACTATTCATTAAAAAATGGACTTTATCGGAAAAATACCAAAAATTTACACAAAGTAAATTTTGATGTCCTCATTCTAAAGAAGAATTTTATCTTTTCAAATAAAACATATAAAATTGTCAAAAGTATATTTAAAAATGGTTCTCCTTCAAAAGGTGGTTAATCGACCTTTTAAAGAATATTATAAGATGTATGCTTAAAATTGGATTCATTTGCATTTTTAATACTCTAACATTTATTGGATAAATGGAAAAATATTTAACAAACATATGTAATAATTTTTTATTTATTTCTGTTCATTCCCTCCATTACAACGGCAAGGTGTTAACTATTATAATATTATTATATTATTAGTGTGCAACGTAAGATTTCAAAGAAACTCGTTGTTGCGTATTGGGTACTACATCGAGCATAGCATTCCCTTTAAAGAAGTATTAACATTTTATTAAAAAATATTGATAAACATTAGAATGTATTATTATTTATTTACCTAAGAAGTTACATCCTTCCCCCCTTTTGGAAATTGCGTCCTCCCAATATCAAAATTGGGCTTGGAAACTTCATTGGAAGTCCCACATCGGAACAAGAGTGAGTAAAACAATCACTTAAAAAGAATGGGAGAGAAGTACAAAGGTTACCCGAGTTAACCCATACTAGGATTCCAAGTATGAAAATATGGATTTGGAGGAAAAAAACAAAGGGTCATGTTCTGATGGAGAGTGATAGTAAACATGTCTAGGAGAAAGTTAACCACAAGAAAATCACAAACATGTGATTGGTTAAATGGTATTTGATTCCCTAGTAGGAAACGTTAACAGACAACATTTTTGTTTTAATTTAATCTTAATTGAGGAATTTATTTTTTAGCTTAACTAAATCATAAGGAAACATACTTACTTGTCACGTAGACTTTCAACTTTTACTATATTCCTTAATCGAACTCATATTTTCTCCGAAAGACAAGTATTTTGGAAGACTTGTTCGCATTAAGAGAGCTATACTCAACTTCTATAGAATCAACTAATACTCAAAAGAGAACTATATACTTCCCATGTCTTTAGACCTTAACCAAAACTAAAACAAAAAAGTTTAGTAAGAGATCAGATAATCCACAAAAGGATAATCCTTTATAAAAAGAAAATCTATACTTAATCTCCAAAATTTGTCCAACAAAACCCAAAGTTCAACAAAGACCATTTGATAAACAATTTTCCATAAAATTCTTCAAAGTAAACCAAACTAAGATTGAAACTCAAATATTTGAATTATTTAATCACATAGTCTTCAAGGTACAAATTAACATTTATCTCCAAATAACATCGGTTGTTATTAAAGTCTCATATTGAGAAGTAATTAACTTAACCACATATCTTCCATGATAGGTTAATAATTTCCATAGATATCCCAAAATCAACTTATTCTATATTCATAAGATCATCTAACTAAAAATAATTAGTCAAACTAACCAGGGACTTCACGTAGTCCAGTGGTAGGCGATAAATAGCAGTCACACTTTGGTTGTGGGTTCAATTCCCGCAGCTTTGTCTAATGTAGCGGGTTGTCACACGGTCTGCGTGTTGTCCTTTTTCCAAAACAATATAATTCATAAAACATTCCCCAAAATGAGATAAAACTTCAAAAATAATCATAACATATTTTAACCTCAAGTTTATCTCATGCCTTTCATTTTCCATCATATCATAGAGTAACCCATAATTACCCTAAAAGTAAGGATCATATAAACCCTAATGGTTACCTTTATAATTATTACCTGAACTTCCATGTCGAGTTGCTTCTCTCATACATGATGCATTAGAGAACTCACCAAGGATGAAGTGATTGATCATGACTCCTGATAGTTGGTTTAGAATAACCACAAGATTTCACATTGAATCCCCCATTTCATCAAGTCTCTTAATCAGAGAACCACCACAGTTTCCTTCAAACCCATTTTCACTTTGGTGCCTGCTAGATCCATCCATTTACTAAAACCAAAAATTTCAGTGTGAGTATATCAACAAAATCATCATGTACTAATGAAAAAGATAATCACTAAGATATACTTACTCATTCACTTTATCTAAAAACTATGACTCTATCTGAAATCCAAGAAATTATGGTAATGTCACTTATGCTTATAGAATACCCTAACCTCTAAAGTTATCTAAACCGACCTTTGATACCAACTATAAGGCCCCTACCTTAAACATTACTTATTATGGAATTAAATGAATAATTCACATTGAGGATCTTTTCAGGTTTAGAGTTTTTGAGAATTAGGACATAACTATTACATCTCAAGGATTAAAAAGTATACACTTCTACTAAGTTTCCATAAAATAAAAACTCTTAAAAAGAAACATGTCTAGTTCCATGTTTTAGATAGCATGTATTTCCTTGATCCCATCCTTGACCCTATTCATCTTTAAGTCCTGTGGAAAACATTTCAAAAACATGGGATGAGCATAAAAAGCTCAGTAAGGGATATAAAAATATGGAAATGAAACATGAGTTCATGTATACACAAGAATCAATGAAATCATACTTTACCCATAAAACATAATCACATTAACATACCTCATCAAATCATGAATAAATCATAGAAATCATAAGACATAAAGGTAACTTGAGGCATTCATAACATTCTTACGTAGGGATTAACCCTCATGGTTACGTTTGGAATACCCATCACAATATATTCCCTAAATCCCTTCGGAGAAACCTTAATGTTTAACCCCTTCACGTTACCCAATGCATTGGAGAGCTATATCGGGCTCACCCGCCCTTAGTTTATCACAGAACCACCCGTCTTCCTAAACAATGCCCAAGATCCATAAAATAATCAAATCACATAACTTAATCGTTATGGAAAGATAAAATTCCCACATTCCAATACAATATAACATTTTAAGATATTTAAATAATGAATCCATTCTAAAAATAAACATTTTCAAAACCATTTAATAAAAAGATTTTCGAATTAAAGTGTCCCATACCACTTGGAAGATTTTAAAATTTTAAACCATTAATATCCATATAAATAAATCCTTGAAACCTTTTCGAAAAAATGGATATTAATGAGAAATATTTATAAGAATAAATCATTAAAACATTTAAAATGATATTTTAGTTAAAGGGTTTTTAAAAAAATGAGAGACACTTGAATACAATAATTGAGGAATCACATTTAATAAGGACTTTATAATATCATGAGAATAAATGGATTCATGATATAATATTCCAAAGGATAGTATATACACCATATAAGAGTGAATTGGTGTATAACAACAATGAAATCTCAACAGAAATGTAAAATGAGATAAAATCCCTTATAAAAAAGGTATCCTTAAATTAAGGATAAATCAATCTCATAATTATGTGTGACAAATATAAATACACCCAATATAAGTGGATATTAAGTTTAAAACAATCAAAGCTAATTCACAAATATTTAGAGGATGACATATTCAATAACTACATGTTGAACCCAAAGAAATCGAAATTGGGTTAAGAAGTTCCCTTGGTAAAATTTGACAGCCTAACGACGTCACTTTAAAATTTATAAAATTTGTTGATTAGAGAGAAAATGGTATCTCATAACTTGAACACAAAATTTACATCAATAAGAACATAGGAGAACATATCCCAACATAAAAATATTTAAAATAAAAGACATAACAAAATAAGTCTTTTAAAAAGAGGAGTGTGAAAGGTACCCTTACCGATTTGGCCAACTTTCGAAACGTATACCCCATGAAAGAAGGTTTATACAATGAAGATGTAAATACCCATAAATGAGAGTATATTATACAAATAGTATAATAATGGTCATTACATACACCACACAAAAGTAAATAGTGGAAAATGTAGCATGAATCTCACGGGAATAAAAAGTGAGATGAAAAATTCCATACGAAAACTCGGCAGCCTAACAGCGCCACTTAAAACCTCCAAAAATGGATTTATGAGATCAAATAGGGTCTCTCATAATATGAGAATAAAAATTAAATTATTATGAATATAAAATAACATCCCCAAACATAAGAAATATGAGCTTAAAATAAATGACATAAAAGATAGTACTTAAAAAGAAAGGGAGGGGTTGGATCCCTGATGAAAATTCGGCAGCCTAACAGCGCCACTTAAAAATTCTAAAAAATGAATTGATGAGAGTAATAGGGGGTATCTCATCATATTAAAATAAAAATTAAAGTATGTTGAATATAAAATAACATCCTCCAACATAATAACATGGAGCATAAATGAAATGACATAAAAGAGGGTACTTGAAAAGAAAGAGAGAGGTCGGATCCCTTACGAAAATTCGGCAGTCTAACGACGCCACTTAAAAATTATAAAAATTGAATTGATGAGAGTAATATGGGGCATATCATCATATTAAAATAAAAATTACAGTATGGTGAATATAAAAGAAAATCCTCCAACATAAGAACATGGATCATAAATGAAAAGACATAAAAGAGGGTACTTGAAAAGAAAGAGAGAGGTCGGATCCCTTACCTCGTGTCCGACATGACTCGATCATTCTTTAATCTCATGAATAATAAAATTTGGTCAATTTATAATTGCATAAGTACCTCATTTAAATTTTATTATTCAGTTCATATAACATATTATAATGTTATAATAATTGGTTAATAAAGTGAGTTCATATTAGACGTTTTTGTCGATGTTCGGTACATGAGTTAAAAATGAACTTGTTTGAAAATGATTTCCCATGTAGTAAATCATTTCCAGAATAGTATTTATGATTAAAATATCATATATATCCAGTAAATATTCATTTTATACTATTCCATAACATATGGAGATAAAAAATGAAAAGTACCGTTCATGGAGATGGTAGGCCGTACGTACGCATGAATGCTACTTTCATCTTTTTTTTTTGTCATATTAATGGAATTAAAACAAAATGAGAGAGATATATATTATAATTGAAGAATTATATACATCATTTAGATGTAATATATGACATATATATCCATTATATATATGTACTTATAATAGTACATAACATCTAGAGATAAGAAATCAAATGTACCGTTCATGGAGACGGTAAACCGTATGTACGCATGAATGCTACTTTCATTTCTTTGGCATAATAATGGAATTAAAAATAAATGAGATGTATATATATATATATTATAATTCCAGTATAATATATATGTTATATATATCACATAAATTCTCAATTTCATTCTTTATACATTCCATGTATTGCATGAACGAGTCATATCACTTGAGGGGGCGGTAGTCCACACTTCCTCAAATGAAATTATCGCATTTTCACAACATGAAAAGCTTAAAGGTATGAATTAAATATAATATACAGAAGAATATACAGGAAATAAATATAATATATATCATAAATAAATATAGTTCCATCATAATGGCCACCATGAGAGGTGGTATGAGAAGATAGAACAATCATCGTTTCGTGAGGCTGTAATTTTCCATCCACATAAACAATATGTTCTTTAACCATTAGACGGAGGTGTGTGTTAGTGTAGCTCAAATAATCCTCAAAAAACATCCTAGTAAATTTAATATACTGGTGTTGTTACAAAAGGAATAAATAAAAAGATTTTAGGGGGGTGGAGAAGCAAAATAAATCAAAAGAACACAAGGGAAGACATTACCTCAAAAACAGGTAACTATTTTTGATTTGAGCTCAAAGGCTTCCTTGGGAAGACTTATGCCCAAATTTAGGCTTATAGGAGTAATAGAGGGATTTATAGAGACAAAATGGGCAGGTGTTGGCCGAGAAAAAGGGTTGAGAGGTGTGGGTAAGGTGGTATAGGTGGGGGCCTTTTATAAGAGGAGAAGAGCGGAACTCTTGGAAAGTTATAAAAGGTTACTTTATTATAAAATGATTTTCGGATTTTAAAGGTCCCAAAATTATATATTTCTAGGATAAGGTGATAAGAGTTCGAAATACACCCATCCAATGGGTTTTTTACATGTGTAGGTCTTATAAGTTACATTATCTTTTCATTTTATTTAAATCGTTAAATAATGAGGTAATCACTGCATCATCATGGTGTCATAAATAAATTAATTTATTTAATGTATAAAAATTATAAACAAAATATCATGATGTAGGAAATTGTTTTAGATTTCTAATTAATATTAATAGTAAAAAATATGACTTTTATAACCCTTTTTAACAATTGTTTTAGTAAAACAACTCATGTTTGTGACATTTTTATTTTAACTTTAAATAAAAAGTTATTTATGTCATTTTCCTACCAAAGTGGCTCCATGGGGTCCCCAAGTTGACCCATGGATTGTCTTGGTCGGCCATGACACATCCAAATGAGGGCAGAACTTGTGTCTAGGTCATTTCATATTATTAAAACATTAGTTTTACCTTAAATTACACTAATTACCTCTAATCGTGATTAATAAAACTTAAAAGTTACTATTTACCAAAAAATTATTTTAATCTCATTGAACCACATTTTAATTATTAATGACAACCATGTATGTTGGATTTTTGGAAATCAAATCACAGAAGTGGAATAGTTTCATTTAAACAAAAAATTAGTTTCTTTAACTACCACTTAGTGGTTTCACTATTCATCAAAAATTGAAGTTTTTCAGAAAAATACCAAAAATTCACCCTAAGATATATTTGATATTACGAATTCAAAAATGATGTCTATTTTACAAAACTGAACAAATATAAGTTACATAAATTAATTTAATAATTAAATCTTGCTGTCAGAACAAATAGCGTGTTTTTATGAAACAATATATATCAAAAGATTGAAACTAGTTTAAGTCCAATTTCAAAGTGAAAAATAATTCCAATGACCACTATTGGATTAAATGGTAAAAATATATTCTAATTTCACTTTAAAACCAACTCAAAAGATAATATAATCATATAAATAAATTATATTAAAAAGCAGTTTTGAATTAAAATACAACATTTTTCATTATTCATTAAAAAATGAACTTTATCAGAAAAATACCAAAAATTTACACAAAGTAAATTTTGATGTCCCGATTCTAAAGAAGAATTTTTTTTGTCAAATACAACATATAAAATTGTCAAAAAGTATATTTAAAAAGGGTTCTCCATCAAAAGGTGGTTAATCAACCTTTTAAAGAATATTAGTAGATTTATGCTTAAAATTGGATTCATTTGCATTTTTAATACTCTAAAATTTATTGGATGAATGTAAAAATATTTAACAAACATATGAAATAATTGTTTAGTTATTTCTGTTCATTCCCTCCATTACAACGGCTAGGTGTTAACTATTATAATATTATTATATTATTATTGTGCAACGTGAGATTTCAAAGAAACTCGTTGTTGCGTATTGGGTACGCCATCGAGCATAGCATTACCTTTAAAGTAGTATTAACATTTTATTCACAAATATTGAAAAACATTAGAATGTAATATTATTTATTTACCTGGGTTGTTACATCATCAATTTTTAGGTCTTGAGCAACGAAGAATTTAGACATTGTTGGTATGAATTAGTGTAATGAAAAATTTGTTCATGGTTAGAATAAATTGGTTTCATCACCAGATGTTTGTAAAATCTATGATTTAAACATTTTTAGTAATTTATAATATATTTTATATATTACTAAAATTGGTAAATAATAGATTTTACAATATTTTACTGATTATAAATGAATAATATATACCCACCGTGTCCATTTTTTTCATTAGGTCTCCATAACTGGGGAAGGCATGATGTGACACATTGGTAACAGTAGTATGAGGAGGAGGAAGAAATACATCAATGAACGAACTTGAATAAAATAAATTGGGGGAAATGAAACATTTATTAATTTTTGGAATAAATTATATCCATCACCTAAATATTATAAAATCACTGATTTACACATTTTTAGTAAATTATAGAATTTACAATATTTAGGAGATTATAAATGACCAACTTGTTCCATATATGACCAATTATTTCCTTAGGTATCCAGAATTGGAATAGGAAGGATGTAACATGTCGATGAAAGCAATAACAAGAGGAGGATATGTATCAATGATAGGACATTTTTTTTATAAATTTTTAAATGAAAAATTTAAACACGGTTTTCATAAATTGATTTCACCACATGAATATTTTAAAATAAATTATTTAAAAAAACATAATAAATTATATAATTTCTAATATTCAGGTGACTATAAATGACAATTTTGTTCCACTGTGTTCAAATTTTTCATTAGGTCTCCAGAACCGGGGTAAGAAGGATATGATGTATTGATGTTAGAAACAGTAGTGGGAGGATGATATGCGTTAATGGAAAGACTAGACACAATATCATACAATGAAGTGCATGTGATTTTAAAAAAACTATTAATATTTTGTATTAATTAGTAAAAATTATTTGCAATAAATTTTTAAACATTAATGGTAAATAATTATAATTATTATAAATTAGTGGTAATTAGAAACAAATAGTAAAACTTATCACTAATTCGTATATATCAAAAAAATTGAACATTAAATCAATATAATTATTAAAAGTTAACAATAATTAGTACAGATAAATTGAAATTAGTAAAAATCAGTGGTAAATTGATAAAATTTTAAATATCTATAATTAAAACAAATTTTTTTATTTTCTAATATTTTTTGGACCATCCTTTTTCTTAAATAAAATTATACCTAAGAAATTAGTTTTTTTATATATTTAGTGAAATAAGGAACATGGATGTCGACATTATTCATTATTACATCATTAAAATTGAAAACATTATCATAGGAATGAAAATAGTTCTACTATAAATCCTTTATATATTGAGGGTGTTGAAGCTATTTTATCACTTGCATCATCAAAACCAGAATTTTGTATCAAAAGGGAAAATTAAGTGACTGTTATGAAATGTTATTTGAGGAGGTTGGACACATTTAACAATGTTGGTGATCATCTATTGTGTTTTTGATTTTCAAAAATACTATGTTTTTTGGTATCAACATGGTGAACGAATTTCTGAAGAAGATACTAATAATTCGATTCTAGATCCATCATGGTTTCAATATTATCTACATGCTTTGGTTGTTCCATATTTTCAAAAAACTAATACTCATAATGATATTGATTTAACTCCTGAGTTTGAAATATCTCAATTGTATGAGTCATTGAAGTCTATTGAATATTAATTATATTTTTATTTATTGATAATCAATTTTTAAGTAGTTAAAATATTTATAACTATTAAATCAGATTATGGAATGTAAAATATATTTTTTCAATAGATATTCTATTTGGTTAATGAAATATTACCATAAGAAAATGTGTTTCCAACCAATTTATATAAGGGAAAGAGGATGGATCATAAATTGGGACACGGTTATCAAAAGATTCATGCATGTTTCAATGAATACATCTAATGTTATTAAGAATATGAATCATTTGATAGTTGTCCTACATGAGGAAAATCGACTATAAAGAGGCTCAACTAGGGATTTCTAGATTTTTTCCTGTAAAGCAGTTGAGTTTTTCCTACATACACCAAGATTGAATCATTTATTTAAGTATCAGAACACAACATTCTTGATTTCATGGCACAAAACAAATATTTAAACTGGAAAAAATTATAAATCATTATTTTTATAGTGATTCATGGAAATTTTTTTACCAAGTACATCCGCCTTTTTCTTCAACAGAATGAAACATTTGATTATGTGTTTATACTAATAGTTTCTATTAATTTGGTTCTTACAGTATTCAATATTCCTGTTAGACCATCTATAGTACACCTTAAAATTTACCTAAATTAATATATATGAATGATCCATATATCTTTTTGACCTTATTAATTACAAGACTTCCAAAAAAGAATATCAATTTTTATTTGAAGCCATTGATTAATGAGTAAAATTTATTATGGATTAATGGAGTTAATACATATGATTCTAGTGAAAACAAAACTTCCTATTAAAAGATTAATTAATGTGGAAACTCAGTGTCTTCCTAGCATATAGAATGTTATCTAGCTATATTAAACATGATCCTAAAGAATTTTCAAAATGTATGAGTGATATAAAAGTGTTCATTCTTATCAATGGAAAAAACCTTGTTTTTTGATATTCATTGAATATTTATTTCTACTGATCATCCTTTTAGTAGGAACATATATCATTATTGAAAATGAATAATTGAATGAGGTTGACCTCCAAAAATGATCTATGGTATTGATTTAAAATATATTTCATCTTCATTACCTCCCATTACCTTTGGACTGACTCTAAAACAACAAAAAATATATGGATTTGTAAAAGATCACAATTGGAAAAAAAATGGAGTATTTTTTGAGATCCACCATATTGGTCAGGTTCGTTTATCCCATGTTAGATGTCATGCATATTAAGGAGAATTGTTTTGCTAATAAATTTTATACAGTGTTAGATGCACCTGGTAAGACCAAATATAATCTAATGGAGTATTTAGATCTTTCCCAAATATACAGGCAACCATATCTTGAGTTCATTGAAAATATCATACCAGGAAAGTTAATGGAGCCAAAATCATATTATACATTTTCCAAAGAAAAATGTTTGTTATTTTTTCAATTCATTGATTATATGACACTTCTAGATGGTTATGTTTATAATTTTTATATATGTATCAAAAAATTTATTATAGGATTAAAAATATATGATTGTCCTATTATATTGGAATGATTTATGCCAATTGGATTTAGAGGTTTGTATAATTTTTTGATATGGGATGGGATAAAAAAATATCATATTTTTTATAAGAAAACTATGTCGTGACAATAGACTATGATGCACATAGTATACTATAATAAATGTTTTAATTTTATTTAAATGGGGAAATAAATTCAATGATCATTTTTAGATTCAATGGTACATCTGATATTACATTTTCTGCATGAAGAAAAATATTGAGGGCTGATACAATTATAATGGAAGTATCCATATGAGATACATATGTTGAAAATAAATAAAAATGTATATAATAAAGAATTAGATGAATATTCAATTATAGAATCTTATTTATAAAAGGAAATTTATATTCTATTCTCCCATTATTTCCAAAATGAATATCATTCCAAACATAATCTAATGGATCATAATGGGAGAAATGTTTAATATTCGATGAACATTAAATTATAATTTCTTAATCCGCCTAAAAATGGATTTGGGGTAGTTTATGAACTATTTATTTCATATGATGAACATCATAGGGCCCATACATATGTTATGCTCAATTTTTAAAAAATGATATGATTTCTACAATGATTTATTATACCACCTATTCTTTAATAATTTTTAAAAAAATATAAAAAAATATAATTTTATTTTTAGATTATATGATTGTCTTATCAAGAAACAATGTCAAAAAAATTACAGTAGCTTCTCCTGAAGAACATCAGTAACATAATTTTTCCTACTGGTTTTATAGATGGGTAACGTAAATTGTTTATGGTTTAACATATGAAATCAATTTTTTAATCATCCTGTTGTTATTATTTTTCAATTTTGTAGATATCAAAACATGATGAAGAAATTGAAAATCAATTTTGTGTATTGAGTAACCCACCATCCAAAATGGTTAAATATTATAGTGGATATGTGGTTAATGTTTTTTGATTTCATACATATGCATATGGTGAATTAGATAAAACAGTTAATAAATGTGGTTTCTTGAGAGGTTCTCATTATATAGATTATGAAGTTTACTTTTCAAGAATTCGTAATGAATTAATTGAGTTGTCTTATCTGGGATAGAATGATCTAACAATGTTTAAATGTAATTTTTTTGATACTAATAAAGGCATTCATGTTCATCCGTTCAATGGAATCATTGATATTAAATATAAAAGTATTGTTTATTTTACTAAACCATTTTTATATTATCATCTATCATGTAAAATATATTATTCCTATTACTTTTTTCTTCAATATAGTTAATTTATTGTTGGATCATTATAAAAATAAAATACAATAAAAATCAGTTTATGAAAAGTGAATTCGATTTAATTGAAGTGTATGGAATTGAAATTTTTTATGATAAAGTAACCAATACATCTTCCCAATGAAGATACATGAATATAGACAATGACATTGTATAGATACGAGTTGATGGTGATGATGATGTTGCTGATGTAACAAATGAATTTGAATTGACATGTTGTGATGGAGCAGAAACATATATGGAAATTGATTACACCAAGGAGGAAGATGAAGAAATTGAAAACAATATATAGGAATATGTGGATAAATATTTAGAATCACATAATTATTTATTGGTTAAATACGATATATATATATATATATATAATTCTCATGTTGAATTATTTATTGAGAACATTGTTTTCATGTTTCATATGGCTGATGAGATTTATGATGACATCTTCTATGACCTCCTGGAAGATATACTACCTTGGGATGATCCCAATGATAGGTCATCAGACCCTCAAGTTCCTAGTATTTCCTTGTCGACATAGAGGGGTCATGGTATTGTGATATTAATGATTCTGGAACCAAATCCTAAGTAACAGCCACATCCTGACTTTCATCCAAGCCTATACCGGTATGGTCAGTTGTGTATATTAGTTAGTTTTCATTAATTTTAATTAATTTATTTATGTAATGAATTTTATTATTTATTCTATTTTTTCACATATTTTCACATATAGCTACTAGAAAATGGAGAGCTATATTGAGAAACTATTTTTATGAGTCATGGGTGATGTGGGATCAAGTTCTCATTGATATTCTACTATGCATGATTGATCATTGCATGGTACAATATAAATAATAGTTTTTTATAATTTATATAATTATTAACATGATATTATTAAAACCTCTATGGTTTTTGGTATATCATTGATGATATCCTATTGAGTTCCATCAGGGTGGTCTAAGAGACGTATATGCATGATAACTATCATCAGTTTTTGAACAGTTTGAGGATGAAAAACATGAAGATAGAGGGAGTATCATTTTTTGATCATTCTTGTTGTTCACATCAACTTTATTACATCTCATATCACATTTCGAAGGGATAATGTTCATACTAGATGGAGATAGTTTTTCGAGGAGAGCTCCATTAGGCCAGATGAAGTAGTTGAGGCATGAGGTGATGCATCACACTTGTAGTCGTATTTTTAGTTTAAATCAATGAAATATATAAAGTATTAATTTAAATATTTTTTATATCATTAAATTTAAATTGTTTATTTTATACTCATATAGGTAGTCAAACATATCAATATTGTGGAGTTAGAAGTTTATATGAGTATGTAAAATGATCCTATCACTGGAGAGATTATAGGTGGTCACCAACGTTAGAATTTGGTCAGTATATGATTTTATAAATTTAAAAATTATATGAAAATAATATTCTAACTATTTTAATTTTAAATTGATGTTGAAGAAGTCATTTATAGCTATGATTTCTGAGACACATGCTTAAGTTCAGGATGAGATTGAGAGTTAGACCACTGATGTGGTGGGATTTGATGATGGAGCATAGATATAAGAGAAACAACATTCGTTCAAGGAGGGAAAAGTGGTTGGAATCAGTTCTTGAATTACGCATGGTAGTTTTTATGGTATTTATACATGGTACACATCTAAAATAAAGGGATATCATAGAGAGTCTTCATAATCAGAATCATTGTATGAGGAGAAAATTTAAGATCATAGTGAGGTTGTTGATACCATGTATAGGAACCATGATGATCTCCATCAACAGAACTATTAGGATGAGGAGAAGATGAAATGCTAGAAGGAGAAACAAAACGAGTATATGTGGTGGCTTGTCCAGGTATTAGGTATGACGTTATATCCCCATCATATTCTATATAACCCTCCCCTTCCACCTTTGACTCCATAAAAATGGATAAATTATGAAATATTTATTATGATAAAATTTAAATTAAAAAAAATTATTTAATATTTTTATTATTTTTGATGTTTATAATTTTAAAAAATATTTTGTTTTTTTTTATTTTCATTTAAACTGATTTGGGACGGGTCTGTATACCATTGCAAATAATAATTAATGACAGGTCTAGTGACCCATTATAAAATGTTACATATTTAAAGAATAATTGCAATGACTAATATCCCCGTTGGAAAAGATCATTTTTTTACAGACTGTTATAAACACTATCCTTTTCAACAAAAATTTTAGTTACACATAATTTTAGCTGGGGTCCCATATCGAAAAATCTAATTTCTAGTTGTTCTTATATGAATTCATTTTATTTATCCCCTTTTATATTAGTTTTGTAACAATATTTCACTTATTTTTATTTCTTTGGTGGATACTGATATTGATTACCCTCCTGGAGGTGAGGCTTATTACATGGGCTTGCATAGTTCACTTTCTCCTTATAGCAGAAGCATTTAATGATGGGTGGTTCGCTCATTTCCTCCAGTATATTGGACAGATTATTCATGTATCACTAACATTCACGAGCTTGGTGACCTTCTCCCCTGAACTAGAAAAATTTCCCCATCCATTAGAGGCAATTACCATGATTCTTATTCCCACATTTTGACATGTGGGCGGTTGAGCTTTCTTTAAATCATTGTCATTAAATCCTCCAACATGAAACTACATCATTATTTTATTATCTCCATATCCATGAGGCCATTCAACAAACTCTATATCCACATTGAGAGCACATAAATGAACACCTTTATAATACTTAATTTCTTTAATATCTAGATACATTCTATGGTGTGGTTTTAAATCACTAATGAATCTATCACTTTTTCTATCATTTTAAAAAAAACTTGATGATTACCTTTAAATCATTGTGAAATTTTCTTCATTATCCATGATTGATTCAACATATTATTCTCCATCCCTATGAATAATATCTCCCTAGTTTTATAAAGAGTTAGGGGGAAATAATTTTTAAGATATATTTTCTTGAATTCTTCCGACTACATTTCTCTTATTTAAACCTTCAAATTTGTGTTATTAATCAATGATGATAATTGATCGGACCCTCCATCTAGATGATAAAATGGTAAATTCACATTCTCTATATCAGAACAGTGATGAATTGAAAATATCTTCTCCACCGAGCTTACCCACTATATCATGAAAACTAGATCTGAAGATCCACAAAATGTTAGTGGTTGATTCTATATAAATGATTTCATATCTAATAAATACCACTTAGGTTAAGGTATTCTTTACACATTATTCATGTTCTTGTTCATTACATTATATATCTAGGTAATAATCTCCATGGGATTTTGAACTCCACCTCAAAATTCATTTGGGATGTCATTCAAGAAATCACTGGATTGCATCTCACATGGTTTTTTGGCCTAGTTTTTCCTTGTTCCCACAATTTTATAATATGGAAATGGTGATAATAATACATAAGAAAAACTTTCATGAATAAATAATTTATTCATTTGTGAAATTAACATTAAATGAAAATATTCTAGGATACCTATGTGTATAATGTTTTCTAAAAAAATATTTTGGGATATATACATATAAATAGTGTAATACTAATGGTTTTTAGTAATTTTCTCCAATAATAATTCCCAAATTAACAAAATCATCGAATGATACTAACTATTGAAACACTTATTTTTATTAAATAGCTATTACATAATTTTAAAGATAGTTTTCAAAAAATAATTTCCATCTAGGATAAAAGGTTTAATGTCTTTAGAAAATTAGGACCACACATAACTTCATCCTAATAAAATGAAAACAATTATTTAAAAATATGATTCTTAATCCTTATAAAGCTCACAATCCCCTTAGTATATATTGTCACCTAATTATATACATCAAAGAAAGGGGCGATAAAAAAGATAAATTAGATGAATGATAAGGACATGAATAAGTATAACATGGGTGAGAAAAATCATCATCATAATTACATTATCATAGAAACATCATCATTATCATGATAAGAGTCATTAGATAAAGGCATGGATTGTGGAAATGAATAAAAATGAAACATCTTATCTTAGTGGTCAAATACAACACATAGTTGTGAACAAATATAGCCTCATTTTCATTCATATGATATGTGTATAATCATAAAATCATCATTGCGAACATAGATAACTTCATTTTCACACATATTTCAAATTATCTCATGAGATACATCGCATTAACAAATACATTGGAGTGAAATAAAATTCTAGTTACACCTATTACATCATAAAATTTTCATAATCATGTAGGCCATAGAGAATGTATATCAATAAATTTCAGGACATAACCCATATAATGGAATGAGATTCATAAGGACTTTTTCAATCATCAATAAACTAGGGGTTACTCAATGAAAAATTAAAACATATTCTGTATATGATTTTTTAGTATTTAGTGAATAATAAAGATCAAAAGGTATTTAAAAATGAGTTTGGGAAAGAAGAATTTAAATGTATAGTCATTTTATTTGTCGCAAAATCAGATTGGAAAAATTTATATCCCAAAAAATTAAAATGAATGACAATGAAATTACAATTTAGGAATATTAAAAGAATATACATACTAAAATTTGGCATGATAGATTAATAACCCAATGTAAAGGAGTTGGTTTGAGAATCCACTCACCTTAAGTCTGAATGATTTAATTGCTTAAATATCCTATATAATCAAATTAGATTCATTAATTAATATATCCAGAACCTATTCTACATGAATCTGATTTATTATAATTCTATTATGTTTGTTTAAGGTCATATTTATGAGTTATAGAGTTTAATTTCATCATTTTGGAGCTTTCATTTTCATGGTTTAATGGACTGTTAAATTGTATATTTTTATGGATTTTCATGTAAAAAGAGAATGATTCTCCAAGAGTGAAATAATTTGTTATTAATGGAAATATAGTCATTCATATGTAATTTTTTTATATGGCATGTGGATGATTCATTATTTAAAACCATAATGAAAATGTTTTAATAAATTTTGGTGATTATTACAACCATTAAGAACTTTTAATATTCTTAATATCATGGTTATATACTTGTTCTAGAAAATTAAATAACTATAAATACATATATTATAACCATTTTTAACAAAAATTATGGTTTCATTAAAAAAATTATTGCTGAAATGGAAAATGAGAATTTATCATCCACAAAGGTAGTGATTCGATACATCATAGATGGTATTTTAATTTTTAGAATAAAAGGGAGACGAGAATAGGTTTTATGAAAAAAACTCAATTAACACAATAACAATATTTCTTATATATGTTACTATATTAATCTTACAAATTTGGGTTTGGGGAGGTGATATGTGAATTGAAAGAGAAAAGAAAATAAATTAAAATAGAATGACATATGATCTTAGCACTTGAATTTATTCTTCTTGAGAACCTCCTTACATCATTTGGTTTTGGTCATTTTTTGAGGCCAGTAGCCCATAGAAGTGGGGAAGAGGCTTTGGAAGATAACTGGACAGAATTTAGAAAAATATTCATGGATTAGAATGTGTTAGGATAAGAGGTGGTAAGGGGTTGTATTTATAGGGGATGAGAGTCGTTCTTTTTTATTATTTATATATTAGTTTGTTATATTTTTTCAATACTATAATTTATAGATTCCCTAGCGTTTTACATATATTATTACCTGATATTAAGCATAAATAATAATTAAATTACAAGCCGAAGATCGTGAATCCTAGTATCTTGGAGATTAGGTACATAATTAATCATTAAGAAATTAAAAATCTTCTATTTAATCTGTATAAGGAGCTCATAAATAACTTTGATCCCTTATAAAAATATAGGATAACTTAGGGAATTCATGAACAAAAGGAATGAGCTAAAAATCATTGTAATTGAATAAGTATAGGAATAAGCATAACACATTGGTTAGAAGATATAACATGATAACATAAAAGGAAGAAATCATGAATAAAAATAAGGAAGTATAGCCTCTATAATGTGTGAACATATAATCATGACATCATATAAATTTTGAAACAATATATAACATGAAACAAACATGGTTCATGGCTAACTCCCAAGACTATATAACATGGTTGACCAAAAACCATAAAAAAATTCAGTTCACTCCCAATTGTAATATCATGTCTCATGAGACTAAACATTTACAAATTCATTAGAGAACTATCATGGTGCATCCATCATAAAATGATCATAAATATGTTTTCCAAATGAGCATTCATAAATATGGAATCAAACATAACATAACGGTTACCCATGGAATGGAATGGGTATCGTAATCAAGCCATATGGAATTACAAATGGGAATATCATAAAAGTGTCCATGAAAGAATAGTTTTAGAGAATAAATGGTAATTAATAAAGGAAAATTGGCTTATAAAAAGATAATTAATTTCATATTGAAGTGTAAACATGTAAATATTGTGTTTAAGAATCTTTAGAAATGAATCATTTTGGGGTAGTTTAAGGAAAATATTATAGAGCATTTAAATAAGAAAATGAATATTTGTTTTCATAAAACCATAAATGAACCAAAATAGTTTTTCATGACAAAATGATTGATTTTATAAAAATATTGATGGCTTAAAAATATTATAGGGTGTACATGGATGTGGGTATGAAATCAGGATGTTCCATTGAATTGGGCTTCCTTATCAGGATGAATTGAGAAGGGAACCTTATTAAAACATTTATTTTGTTGTCGGAGATGGATAATCTGATCTAGATATATGAGTTCGGAACATATAAACAGAATTTATCAGATGTATATAAAAATAAATAAGTATTACCTCGAGGTAAAGAGGGAGAAAGTGTAACCTGATGTAAAAAATGGAAGTTCGGGTAAAATCCCTTACCTTATGTCTGAAATGGTTCTAAACATGATCTTAATGTCCTCAATAATAAAATTAGATTCAGTAGTTAATAATTAAAGAAACTCATTAACATGAAATTGATTTATTTTAATTTTATTAATTTCATTAATTGCTATTGTGATGAGTTATAGTGTTCAATTTCATCATTCTCGAGTGCATATTTTCTTTGTTTTCATGATAGATTTTCTTATATAAGAGTGTGTAAGTTCATATAAAATTGAAATATAAATCCATAATTGATGATATATGTTATTAATGAACATAAAAAATTGTTAACTGAACTTATAAATCTTTTTTTTATGTGACATATGGATTAATAAATATATAATATTTCAGTGACAATCATTTGGATTATTTTGGGCAGTTTTGGCCCAAAACAAACTTATTTTGTTTTATTATTTAACATCATGATTATATGAATATTATAAATAATTATATAGGATCCAATAAATATATTATAATTTGGTTTAACCATAAAAAATGGTTTAAAGACCATCCTTGAAGAAGGTAATGGAAGTTGAAAACTTTTTCGTCCTTGAAAGTGATAAATTAACACATCACTGATGATGTTTTTTATTTTTAGATTTAAACATAGGGGGAATGAGAGATAGTGATGAATTATTCCAATAAAAAGTACAATTACAGTATATATATGTTATTATATTTATCATACCATATTAATTAGGGTTGGTGATTGGATAAAAAAGAAAATGATGAAACATGAAAAGAAGTTAAAAGAGAAGGAAGAGGGTTTTACCACTTGATTCCTTCTTCTTTAGAACCTTATTAGGGGATTTGTTTTGTTATTTTTAAAGGAAAATAATCTCATGGAAGTGGGGTATAGGATTTTAAGAGTATTTTTCAGAATTTGGAAAAGGCTCATAGCTTGGATAGTGTGATGAGAAGAGGTGGTGTGCGGTGGTATTTATAGTTAAGGAGAGGGGTGTTTTCTCATAATTTAATTAATTTTTTAATATTTTGGATTAAGATAATGAATAGTGTTATAATTATTAGAACATATACTGCAATATTGAAGGAGGTTTCAATATTTTCATCTTAAATAATCCATTCATCATATATGTCTCAATAAATCAAGTATTTAGCTTATACCGTAAATTGTCGTATTTTACTATTCACCAAAAATTAAAGTATTTTAGAAAAATACCTAAAATTTACCATAGACATTTTATATGTGTAAAATTCCAAATTTTACTCCATTTTATTTGAATAATTTATTTATAATTAAAAAAAAATTAAATTTTAATTAAAATCATCACTTACTTGGAATATAACAATTTTAAAATCATAACTGCTTTTATAACACTTTGAAGAATTAATTATGGTATCATAAAATTGTCTCATTATCATTATATATAAAAAATTAACTTATGGATACATTTTCTGAAAAAAATCTTTTAATTTATTAAATTAATCAGATAATTGTAATTAAGTATTTATAACATAAAAAAATATCAACACTTAATCAATAATTTCTGAAATATTTGTTTACTTATAAAATGATATAATCATATCATATTGTAAGTTTTAATATGGATAATATTTTTTTATAATTTCATGGGTGATGTTATTATTCTATTTTCTATTCATAAGGGTCACATTACTATTACAAAGGCCAAGTCACTATTTCATATGTATAGGTTCATTAACTTCTAGAAATAGTTATAATTTAATTCATTCCTCATTTTAAAGATTTTATTCTATTATCAATGAGATTATATGTGGATTATAGTATGTGACATATATATATATATTAGATGTTAATTTTCCATTGATAAATGCTTGGGTCATTACACTATTCCCCCATTATGAAAGTACACCCTCGAAATTTTGTTTTAGGTTCTATGTTGAAAAAAGGTGTGGTTAATTCTCTTTCATAGATTCCTCATATTCCCATATTTTCACTTCATACATATGGTTCCTCCATTGTACTTAGACTGGGTTAGTGGTCTTGTTGAGTAGATAATTATATCTATGATCCAAGATCATTACTGGATTATCCTCGTATGAGAGATCATTTTCCAACTGTAACACCTATGAATTCAATACATGTGAATGATCCAGTATTTACATCTTTAATAGGGATATGAAGAATACATCATGTACTTGATACATGGTTGGTGGAAGTGCTAGTTGATAGTATAAAACTCCCACATGATCAAAAATCTCAATGGGTTTGATGTACATGGGGCATAACTTTACTTTCTTCCCAAATCTCCTAATCCTCATCCTTGTAGATATATAGAGGAATAACACATATCAAACCAAAATCTATAGGTCTTGTACAAATTTTCTACATATAACTTTTTTGACATTGGGACTCCTTGATGTGATGCTGAATGGTTTTCACCTTCTCCACTATTTCATTACACATTTTAGTTCCTACCAGCTTACGTTCCCTAACTTCATCCCAACATGCCAATGTTCTACATCTTTTCCCATAAAAGGATTCATATAGTCCCATTTTAATGCTCCAATTGAAACTATTGTTTTAAGATTACTCGAGTATAGTTAGATGTTGGTCTCATCCTCCTTTGATGTCCATAGGACATGATACCAATATTCATTCTAGTTTCTGAATAGTTCACTCAGATTGGTCTTCAGTTTGAGGATGATAGGTTTTACTGAAGATCAACTTAGTGTTTAGAGATTATTGGATTCATTTTATGAACATAGAGGTGAATCTTTAATCTCGATCAGATATAATTCATAGTGGTAATCCATGAATCTTAACTACCTTTTGATCTATATATGTACAAGTTCATCCAATGATAAGTCCTCCAGAATTAGAATAAATTGAGTTGTATTTGTTAGATGATCCAAAACAACCCATATAGCATTTTTTACTCAGGATGTCTTTGGAAGTCAAGTGAAAAAGTCCATGTAAATGTTCTCCCACATCCATATTTTTGTGGGTAGTGGTTAAATCATCCCCTTATACTTTTACCATTAAGACTTTACAATATGACATACCAGTCACTCTGATGTGTATTCAACAATCTCCTTTTTCATATTGTCCCTCCAATAGTTCTCTCATAGATCATTATACATCATTGTGATCCCCAAGTGAATATAGAAGGTTGAGCTATGTGTGTCATTGAAAAGATCCTTCTTTATCAGTAGATAAGGTGATACACATAATCATGACCCAAATCTCACAACTGCTTCCTCATCCCTCTAAAACTGTGAGGATTTACCATTTTTGATAGCTTCTACCCTTTTCTGATTTTCTACAACATTTTTTTGAGCATCATTTTTTTCTCCATAAGGGATTATTGAGAAATAATATGATAAAGGATTGATTATGTTACTCTCTTAAAGATTCCAATTTCCATCCTTTGAAAATCAAAGATGATGGGATCCTTTTCAATTCCAATCATTGAAAAAGATGAAAGATCCTTTATAATTAATGAATCTGACACCATATTTGCATTATGAGGATGGTAGTGGATTGAGCGGTCATTATCCTTAAAGAGATCTATCAATCTTCACTGGTTCTTGTTAAGATCCTTCTATGTGAATATACATTTTAGACTCTTGTGATAAGTATATATCTCACACTTCTACCCATATAGATAATAATGCCAAATTTTCAATGCAATGATCACATTTTTCAACACCAAATCATGCATGGGATTGGTTTTATCATGGATTTTCCACTGCCTTGAGTCATAAGCAATCAATTTGTAAATTTTCATCAGTACACATACTATACCGATATTTGAAGCATCTATGTACACAAATATGTGTTCCCCACTTTTTGGAAGTGTGATTAATAGTGTAGTTATAAGACTTTTCTTCAACTCTATAAAGTATTATTTACATTCAATAGTCCAGAAAAACCATTATCCATTTTGAGTCAGCTTGGTTAGTTTTTTTTACAATCATGATAAGTTCTTAAAAAATCATCAGTAATACACAAATAGACCACATAAACTACAGATATCTATTACAGATGTCATCCTAAGCCACTCTTTAATTTCCATTTTCTTATAAGGGTCAAAATATATCACTTTGATGGTGATACGATTTCCCATGAATGATACTCTCTATCCATAACTCACATTTAATGTAGATTACATAAAATTTCTCCAATTAAATTTTCTTTAAAATAGTATTCAAATTCTCCTTGTGTTTTTCATTTCTCTTAGAGTATATCATAATATAATCTATAATGACTATCTCAATTTGGTCAAGTTACTCTCTAAAGAATACATTAATTAAGTCCATAAATATTGATGGAGATGTAGTTAGTCTAAAGGGAATCACTATGATCTCATAGTGTGAATACTGTGTTTAAAAGGCAGTCCTGGGAATATATTTCTTTATAACCTTTAATTGGTGACATCCAGACCAAAGGTACACCTTTGAGAAATAATTGGACCCATATTTCTGATCAAAAAAGTCATTTATACGTGGTAGGGGATACTTACTCTTTATCATGCTTTTATTGAGCTCGTGATAATAAATGGAGAGGTGTATTAATCTATCCTTCTTCTTAATGAAGAGAACTGGAACACCCCATGGTGAAGCACTCAAGCATATCAAAACCTAACCCAGATTCTCATGTAACTACATATTCAGTTCTTACAAATCAACAGTGGAATTTCTATAAGTTTTATTGATATAGTAAGAGATCTAGTAATAAGTTAAATTGAGTACCCAACCTATAAGTTATGAGGAATACCATGAAATTATTTAGGGAATACAATAGTGCAATCCCTCTCGATGGGCATGTCTTCAAGCATGATTATCTCATTTGACTCAATCATTTGAACTATATATTATTTATCATAAGTGAAAAATATCCATACATGAGATGATGATCTTGGAAGATATTCATCCACATCTGTATACTTGTACAAAACTAGAGAATGTATCAGGATGTGAAGACTGATCTCCATTTCTAGAAAGTTTATGTTGAATTTATATAAATATATTTAATCCATGCTCAATATAGAATCAAATTCTATAAAAGGGAGTATGAAAATATTTTCTTGGAGTTTCAGTACAAAAACATTATATCGGGAGGTGTTATATACTTTGGAAGCAATACTTTCCCCATTTTCTATACACACATATAACTCAGCTTCCAAATATTGAGGTGGTGTTTGAATAGTTATAATAAAATTGCATGATATGAATGAATACATTGAACCAGAATCAAATAGTATGTTCACTGTTCATGAATGATTAACCGGTGTACCTGTCACCATGTCACTATCAGGATCCACCTCAACAGTAGTGATAAAATATGACCTTCCATGCAACATTAGATGTTGTTGTTCATTTCCTATGAAGCACATGGGCTTATGGAATTGGTTTAAAAAAATGAACATATTTTTTGAAGTTGAAACACTGCACAACTTCCTGAGCATTGATATGATCCTTCCTTTCTTCTTCCATGTTAGTGAGATTCTTCATATACCTTTAGTATTTATTATCCATATGCCCTTCTTTTACCCATTTGAACCATCTCTTGATTCTCTTTATGTAGTTTCTAGGATGCTTCCACAAAAAATTTTGTCGAATGAAATTTTGTGACTTCATTCCATCATGGGATTTATCCCCCATATTAAACTCAATTGTTCGGTTTTTATCACCAAGCCCATGGGACCACTAAGAGTATTTGATATTCATTTAACCCTTAAGGAAAAAACAAAAAATATTCTCAAAAAAAATCAATGTTTTGGGTCATTAATTATTTTCATAGAATCATATTTAGTTTTTTAAAGAAGACCTCCTCCTTACTTTTTGTGTTTATAAAAATGTTGCAGATGTATTGTGCAAGCCTTGTTAAGTTTCCTTCATATTCCCTGATAAACAAATATTCATTTTCTTTTAGTCCAAGGAACTCCCTTTCTATATTAAGATGGAGGGTTTGAGGAAAATGATTATTGAAAAATATTCCCATAAAATATTCTCATTACATGGAATCAATTTCCTCCTTGGATATCACGTTCTTGATCAGTGTCCACAACTAGTCTTTTTCTCGATCAAAATAATAAACATCCTCTTATTATTAGCATTAGAGGATAAATAATATAATCTTAGTGTATTTAATCAATTATTCTGTGAGGAGGGAATTAGAAGATCCACAAAATGTGGGGGCCTTTTCAACATGAAGGATATGATAGAGACTTTATCATTATGAGCATTATAAGGTAATTCCAGGCGATTCATGTTATTATTCATAACACGATCATGTTGAGAAAGTACTATCATAATGTTTTGAGCTCCCATTCCTATCATATTTGGTATATCATTTATGAAATAATCACATTGATTTTTTGTCATGGGTTCTTATATTGACATCCATTAACTATGAAAAATAATTACTAATTAAGGGTATTGAATTCTTAACTAATAATAATAAAAAGGATACATCAAAAATAAAGGGATAAACTTGAATATGAAAAGTATATCGTAACATGTGATTCCATATGTTTCAATCTACGTTATCCATGATCTATTTCATAACCTATATTATTTTAGGAAATTTTTTACATCAATAGTGGTTCTTAATGAGAAATTGAATTTACTGGGGGCATATCCTCTGAGATTGTCAAATCCTGTGTGTAGTGAGGCCCATTTTCTTGTACTAGGTTACCCTGATTAAGGCACGAAACACCTGATTGGATTTGTTACTCATATTTATATATATAATAGAACCACTTAAACTTATAGTATGTGATTCCCCAAAACTTATTTCTTATATAATAATAATATTATGGTTTTATTTTGTTTTAATTCCATGCTATCCGAACAAAACTTACGAAAAAACACAAGGCATTTTATTTCATTAAACACCGAAGGGTTTACATAACAGCAAGATCAAAGGAAAACCATACTAACCCAAAATAACTATAAAAAGACCTATTAAAATTATAGGGAAACCACCCAACAGAACAAAAACCACAAGATGATAGTAAAGGTATTTCAGATCTGTCACAATAAACATCAGTATGGCCAGAGCTACTACAACCGCAATGAGTATCAGTGGAATGATGTGCACCATATTCACTAAGATGTTTTGAATATGGAACACCCTAAAACATGTTTATATAAGATCTCTATTCGACTGTTTCCCCTAAGGTGACTATTGTTTTCTTTTATGACCATGGAAGTTTAAAATCAGCTTACCGTTAGCATTTTATAAAATAGATATATCTATAATTTAAAATTTTTTAAGGACTGTTTTCTATAGTATAATGATTGAAAAATTATATTTTTCATTTTAGAAGTATAGTTTAAAATACCTATTTTTATTAAAAAGAATTACTTCTTATTGAATTATAATTTAATAGAATATTTTGAATAGTAATTATACTAATATAACTAATTTGTTTTTTGTTTTCCAAAAGGTGAAATATATATATATATATAGGATTTGGATTATAAGAAAATATTATTATAAAATTATAATTTTATATTGTGGATATACATGACTAGTAAATTGTTATTTTAAAATATTTTAATGACTTTATTTTTGTGCTATTTTAATTATGCAGATAGTTATTTAAACTATTATATGAATAATTATATGGGATTTATATATTTTGGAAAATATGAAAATTATTAGATTATAAATTGGATTAAAGATTCATAACATTACTAAAATTTGGAATTTTGTTTAATAAAATTATAAATACATAATTTAACTATTTTAATACAATGATTAGAATTTTACATATATGAATGAACTTTTAACAAAAAATATTGTTAATTCAAATCATATATATCTATATATCATATTAAAATTTGTTTTAAAAGATTCAAATTTACAAATATTTTACACCAATTATGATAATTATTATTTTGATAATATATTGTCAATTTTCAATTATTAATTTAATTTATAACATTATAAGTATATAATATAAAATATATAAAAATAAGTTTTATAAATGAATTTACTAATAATGAATTTTAATTTTTTTTAAAAGTATTGATAAGATAGTTTTAATCGATTATTATATAATTTTAGTGGATTTTTAGTTTAATATATATAAATTTTTACTTCTTTAAAAGTTAATATAATAATTGAGATATAATAATAATAGATTATTAAAATAACAAAGAAATGGATGGAGTCCCGTAATGAGATTTGAGGGTCCGTGATGAGGGTGTCGCGCCACAAGGGGGTCCTGATTTCTGGAATCGTGTTTTAGGGTTTTGGGGCGTGTCGCACTTCAGGGAGGCTTCACGAATGTCCGACGTTAGGGATATTGAGTGTGGTCGTGGTAGAGGCTTGGTGTTGCTCAGGAGTCGCATGATGTGGCCGTCAGAGTCTAGTTGTCCAGCTGTGTTCATTGGAGTCGAATTCTTCACCAGAGACCGGGAGTCAGGATTTCGATAGGAGTCACGGTGAGGGATCAATCGAACTCGAGGGAGAAGCTGACGTCAAGGCCTTGCTTCTTCAACGAGTCTGACTGGTTAAGGTTTCAAATTTTCCGAACCTATGTCGAGGTAGGCTTTTTCTCTAGAGGTAGGATGTTAACCGCAACAAGTTTTTAGATCTTTCCAATTTCCATGTGTTACTATTTATCTGCATGGTGCTATGAACTATAGTAATTTTGACTTTTGAACCATTTAGAACTACTGATGGTCCACATGTAGGTTCGCTATCAACATTTAGGATTTTTTTGAGGTCCGTTATTCTGAAAACTTTTGTTGATTCATTCATATTAGAATCCAGTGTTCATTTTTATATATAATTCCATTGATAAATGATCTCATCTATTCTGCTTTCGTAAAATTATTCATCTATTTGATTAATCTATCTTTGATTATTAAATTGGCTCTCTATTGTTTTAGTTCTAGATTTTTCATGGGTTGATCCTATTATAGAAATTATAGATTATTTATGTCCATTTTATTTTGTTTCTATTCTTTTGATGGTAGATGTGCATTTCAGCTTGCACAACAATCTTGTACTATGCCACTATTTATACAGAAGGTATTTTGGTTATAAAAATCCTTAATGAAAAGTGAAAATGTGAACTTTTCACCCATAACCTCTTGTGTTTTCTTCCTCTTCTCAAGCTTCCTTTGACGAATTCCTGAGCCTCTCCTCCTCCTCACAAAATGTAAGGCTTCAATACACATTTTCTTATTTTTTAAATCTTGAATACAAAATTTGTATTTTTTAGTATATATTTTATACATACATTCATAAGATTTAATCCACCTAGTTTTAAATCTGCTAGGTGTTGATTTGTAATGATGTTTTAAAATGTAAGGGTGAAAATTATATTTTTAATTATGTTATTTGATTTTCAAATTGGTAATAATCTGGGAATTATCAAATATGTCATTATCCATAGGTATTTATTTTAATTTTTACAAGTCATGATTCATTTAAATTTGTGTAAGGGATGGTTTGATTTTCTTCTCTATGAAGTTTTGTTTCAAAGTTAAGTTGTATGGGTCTAATTTTCTTGAGTTTCTATTCACAGTTTGATTGATGCAATAAATATTGAAAGTATGTGATATAAAATTGTTTGAGTATAGAAATACCACAATTTTTAATGAATAAATTTATTTATAATTACTATTTGTGTTTTGAGAATATGTTATAAGGGAAGATGGTTAAATTCTATATATCTATTTATTTTATTTAAGTAATTGAAATTGTTCTCTCAATTTTTCCCTACTGCAAATCAATTAAGAATATTATATATATATATATATTAAATAAATTTTTATTGTATAAGGGTTCACAAAAATTATTTAGATTAAATTATTCAAGAGAAGTTTATTTATTTATTCTAATTATATTCTTGACTTTCTGGTTCTTCATATGAGGAGAATCGTTTATTTTTTTAACATATATTTTTTTGAGATGTTATTAAGTTATAATAAATCAATTTATGTTTTTCAAATTAATATCCTTGAAAAATATATATTTCTCAAAAATATAAGTATGCAGTCACATGATTTTCTTCACCATAAAAGTCTATTTATATAATTATTAGATTATAAACATGATGACTATTTTCTTCAAAGCGAGGTAAGTGGGTATGACATATACATATTTCTCATATTAGTTACATATATATATATATATTATTATATGTATACACTAATTATTTTTAACCATAACTTGAATTAAATTTTCATAAATCAAACTTTTAAGATTAATGCAACATCCCAAGTAATGAATAATAGATATTTTTATCTATGTCTATTAATGATTAAGATAGTGTTATAGAGGCTTAAAATGAAAATAAATACAATCTTATGCATGGAATACACTAATATTCTTAAAAGATTGTTTTACTGCCTTTTGATGGCAAACCATTTTTGAATCTATATTTTGACAATTTTATAAACTATGTTTGTCAAAATAAACTTATCCTTTATGATTGGGACATCAAAATTTACCTTGTGTGAATTTTTGATATTTTTCTGACAATGTTCATTTTTTAATGAATAGTGAAAAATACTGCATTTTACATCAAAACTGCTTTTTAATCTAATTTATTTATATGATTAGATTATGTTTTGAATTGGTTTTGAAGTGAAATTAGAATATATTTTTACCATTTTATCCAATGGTGGTCATTGGAATCAATTTCACTTTGAAATTAGACTTAAACTGGTGTCAATCTTTTGATACTTATTGTTTTGTGAAAACACGCTATTTGCTCTGGCAGCGGGAATTAATTATTAAATTAATTAATGTGACTTATATGATTTGAATTTTGTAAAATAGACTTCATTTTTGAATTTGGAATATCAAATATAGCTTAGGGTGAATTTTTGGTAATTTTCTGAAAAACTTCAATTTTTGATGAATAGTGAAACCACTAAGTGGTAATCAAGCAAACTGATGTTTCAGTTAAATGAAAGTTTACCACTAATGTGTATAGAATTTTGAAAATCCGACATACATGGTTGTCATTAAGAAGTAAAATGCGGTTCAATGAGATTAAAATAATTTTTTGGTGAATAGTAACTTATTAAGTTCTTAATCGCGATTAGTGGTAATTAGGGTAGTTTAAGGTATAAATAATGCTTTAATATTAGAAAATGACCTAGACACATGTCCTAACCTTATTGGTTGTGTCATGGCCGACCAAGACAAGCCATGGGGCCACTTGGGGACCCCATGTAGACACTTTGGTTTGGAAATGACATAAATAACTTTTTTTTAAATGTTAAAGTAAAAATGACACAAACAAGAGATGTTTTACGAAAACAATTTTTACATGGGGTTATAAAGATAGGATTTTTGATTATAAATAGTCTTTGGAAATATAAAAAGATTTCCTACATCATTATATTTTTTTTATGATTTTTAGACATTAAATAAATTAAATTATTTATGACATAATAATGATGCAGCGATGACATCATTATTTGACGATTTAAATAAAATGGAACGATAATGTAAAATCTATGAACTAAACATGTCCAAAACTTATTGGATGAGTGGATTTCGAAGCCTTATCACCGTATCCACGAATTATATCAATGTGGGCCCTTTTGAAACCGAAACACATTTTCAAATAAAGTAATATTTCTTTACTTTCCAAAAGTGCCCCTCCTCTCCTCTTATAAAAGGCCCCCACCTCTACCTCATTTCACACACTCCTCAAGCCTTTGGCTCGGCCAACCCCTGCCCATTTACTCTCTCCACATCCCTCTCCTCATCCTAGAGGATTCCCTTTGGGCATAATCCTTTCAAAGGAAGCCTTTAGGCTCAAATCAAAAGGAGTTACACTTTTTAAGGTAATTCATTCTCTCATGTTCATTTGTTTTATTTTGCTTCTCCAACCCCCTAAACTCTTTTTATTTACTTCTTTTGTAACAACACCAGTATCTTCAATATACTAGGATGTTTTTATAAGATATATTTGAGCTACACACTCACACAACTACATCAAATGGTTAAAGAACATACGGTTTCCGTGGATGGAGAAATTCTGCCTCCCGAAACGATGATTGTTCAATACTCATTTAACACCTTCAAAGGTGGCCATTATGATATCACTATTTTTATATATGATATATAATATGTTTATGTTTTCCTTAAGCTTCTGTTTTTTTTTCATTTTGGGCATACCTTTATGGTTTCCATTAAGGGTAAACACGATATCTTCATTTTAGGAAGTGCGAACTACCGCCCCCTGAAAGTGATTTGATTCGTTAAATACCATATGTGGGACATATAAAGGATGGAACTATGATATTATATATGTTATTATACTGGAATTACAATATACTCTTATATCATTATGATTCCATTCCAGAAATACGAAATAGAAATGGAAGTAGCGTTCATGCGTACGTACGGCTTACCGTCTCCATGAACGGTGCATTTCATTTCTTACCTCTAAATGTGATGTAATATTATAAATACACGTATATGATGAATATATATGATATATATGTTATACAAATCATTAATATCATTCTGGATATAATGAACCTTTGACCAAATTAACAACATGTAAGTGTAAGAAGTCTATTTTTGACTTTAGAACCAAATACCGACAAAATGAACATTATTAACTTAACTGATTACATGATGTTCATAACATGGTATAAAAGGAATAATGAACTTGAAAAAGATTCATAAGCAAGTAGAGATTAACTCAAGTTTATTATTCAGGAGATTAAAGAACGGTCGGGTCAAGTCGGATACGAGGTATGGGACTTCGTCTCAATCTCCTTTCGTTGAGGCATATTTTATTTTATACACAACTTTCTTTTATACGATGTATAAACCACTTTGACTTTTGCATTTATTCAAAAGGAATATTTTTTTATACGAAGCGTTTACTAAACGACAAAAGGGAATGTTTTTGTCGTACGTATGCGGCGACAACAACTTCTCCGCCGTCGTGACCGTTATTTGAGTTCCGGCTTCCTCTACAAGCCATACCTTCTTTTAAAAGAAAAATAAATACCATGTTTTATTTTATTTTGGTATTGAAAATGGTTTTCATAATGTTTTTATATCAATTTGTTGTATTGATGTCTCATGATTGAAATGTGGAAATTTTATGTTTCCTTTATGCATGTTTTATGTGATATGATTATGTTATGGTTCTTGGGCATTATTATGAAGACGGGTGGTTCCGTGATAAACTAAGGGCGGGTGAGCCCGTTATAGCTCTCCAATGCATTGGGTAACGCGAAGGAGTGAAACGTTAAGGTTTCTCCGAAGAGATTTTAGGGAATATACCGTGATGGGTATTCCAAACGTAACCAAGAGGGTTACTCCCTACGTAAGAATGTTAAGAATGCCTCAAGTTACCTTTATGTCTTATGATTTCTATGATTTATTCATGATTTTATGAGGTATGTTAAAGTGCCTATGTTTTATGGGTAAAGTATGATTTCATTCTTATGTATATATGAACTCATGTTTCCTTTCCATGTTTTTTTATAACCCATACTGAGTTTTTATGCACATCCCATGTTTTTGAAATGTTTTTCACAGGTCAAGGGAAAGGTACATGATAAGATGATAGAGTCAAGGATGTGTCAAGAAATAATCCATGTTTTATTTTAAATGTGTTTCCATTGATGGGAATAAAGAATACTATCTTTATGTAACCACTTTGTTTATATGTGGAATTTAACGCAAGTTTTATGATCTAATTCTCTAAAACTCTAAACCCGAAAATATCCTCAATGTGTAATCTTGTAATAACTCAAGATTAAGTAAGGTTTAAGGATGGGGCCTTATAGTTGTTATCAAAGGTCGGTTTAGATAACTTTAGGAGTTAGAATTCTATTAATTGATTATCCAAAAAATATTTTTTTTAAATGGTATGGCATTTAAATATTACCATGTTGCTTCATCTAAGACATGTTTGTTCAGAATGGTTTTCCGCAGAGGAAACAGGGAAGCAGTGCTAGGAAGGCATACAGAAGGAAATAACCTTCCGAATCAACATCCTGAGATGGTCGGAATTGGAACTGAACAGTTTGTTGCAGTAATGGCGCAGTTGACTCAAGCGATAAATGGCGGTGGTATCCATGCACAAGATCAGCCAGATCAACCGCAGAGGAACATTTCAGTGGTGGAACATTTCATGAGGCAACATCCACCATCATTCAGAGGATCATCTGACCCTGTGCTAGCTAAAGGGTGGATTAAAGCAGTGGAGAAGATTTTTGATGTCATGGGGTGTTGAGACAATCAAAAGGTTAGTCTTGCTATTTACCGTTTGGAGGGTGAAGCAGATCAGTGGTGGTCTATGGTTAAATATATCAGGGACGCCGATGAGATTGATGCTCTTTACTGGGATGAATTCAAAGGTATGTTTCTTGCGAAGTATTTTCCTAAGGCTGTTCGACTTAGGATGGAAAAGCAATTCTTGGAATTGAGGCAAGAGGAAGACTCAGTGGCTGCCTATGAAGAAAGGTTCACTCGATTGGCAAGGTATGCTCCAAATTTTATCCGGGACCTTGATAGTAAAATCAATTGTTTCTACTCAGGATTAAAGCCAAAGTATCGAAGGGCATTAGCTTCTCGTGAGTTTAAAAGTTATGAAAAGCTTGTTCGATGTGCTGAGAAGGTGGAAACGGAGTTTGCCGATGACCAAGTTTTCTATAACAACCAGCAGAAGAAGAGACCGAGGTGGCAGGATAAAGGTAAGAATTCTTCAAAAAAGTCTGATGGTAAGAGAACTAAGTTTCCAGTTTGTGATAAATGTGGAAAAAGGCATGCTAGGGAATGTCTTCTGAATTCTGGGATGTGCTACCGATGTGGTAAGATGGGACATAAGGCTCATGATTGCACTGAAAAGGATCAAGGTGAAGGTAAGAAAAAATTTGATTTACAGTTAGTGAAATGTTATAAGTGCAATGAGATGGGTCACTATGCAAATGAGTGTCCGACAAAGAGCTTGAGTGATGAGAAGCAGTTAGACTACAAGAAGAAAGGGGTGGTGAAATCCTTTGCAACTACTTCAACAGATGTCGGGCCATCAAATGAAGTTGTATCAGGTACTTTGTTTGTTTTTTCAGATTATGTCAGTGTGTTGTTTGATTCGGGGTCTACACATTCTTTCATCTCTGAAACCTTTTATAGTAAAATGGGAATACCATCTCAAGAAATGACTCCTGAACTTTTGGTAAAAACACCTGGGGGAAATGTCGAGGCAAAAAGAATTTATAAGAATCTTCCTATCCTTATCTGTGGAAAGAACCTACTTGCAAACCTTACTGTTCTACCTCTAGTAGAGTTTGATGTTATCCTGGGTATGGATTGGCTCTCTATTTACCATGCTAAGATTGACTGTAAAGCTAAAGAAGTTTCTTTTCAGAAAGACTTTGAGTTTGTTTACAAGAATGAACCCTTACTTTTGATAACATATCAAGAGGCCGAGAAACTTGTGAAAGATGGAAATGAATGTTACCTTGCACACGTCGTTGAAAATAAAGGAACTGTTCAGATTAATGATGTGCCGGTGGTAAATGACTATCCTGATGTTTTTCCTGATGAGTTGCCTAGAATAATACCAGATCGGGAAGTTGAGTTTACTGTTGACTTAGTTCCTGATGCTAAGCCAATTTCAAAACCCCCTTATCGAATGGCACAAATTGAACTTTTAGAGTTGAAGGAGAAATTGCAAGATTTATTAGAGAAAGGTTTCATTAGACCTAGCACATCACCATGGGGTGCTCCTGTTTTATTTGTTAAAAAGAAAGATGGTTCTATGAGACTTTGCATTGAATATAGAGCCTTGAATAATATCACTATTAAGAACAAATATCCTTTGCCTCATATCGATGATTTGTTTGATCAGCTCCAGGGAGCTCAGTTTTTTTGAAAGATTGACTTGAGATCAGGGTACCATCAGCTGAAGGTAAAGGAGGCAGATATTCCGAAGACCGAATTCCGTACGAGATATGACCATTATGAATTTGTAGTAGTGCCTTTTGGGCTAACCAATGCACCTGCTGTATTCATGGACTTAATGAATATAATTTTCCATGAGTTCTTGGATAAGTTTGTGTTGGTTTTCATTGTTGATATTTTGGTGTTTTCTAAATGTAAAGAGGAGAATAAAAAACATTTAAGGGTTATCTTGCAAACCTTAAAAGAAAAGAAACTGTATGGGAAATTCAGAAAGTGTGAGTTTTGGTTGCAACAAATTTCTTTCCTTGGTCACATTGTTTCTAAAGATGGAATAACTGTTGATCCTGCAAAAACAAAAGTTGTGGAAGAATGGCCAAGACCCACAAATGTTACCGAGATTCGTAGCTTCCTTGGTTTGGCGGGCTATTACCGAAGGTTTGTTAGAAATTTTTCATGATTATCTAGTCCAATGACTAAGCTAAATCGGAAGGGTGTTAAGTTTATCTGGACAAAAGAATGTGATGATTGTTTTCAGGAATTTAAAAGAAGATTGGTGAATGCTCCAGTTTTGGCACTACCTTCCAGGAATGGTGAGTTTGTTATATATAGTGATGCTTCATTGAAAGGACTTGGTTGCGTCCTAATGCAGAATGATCAGGTAATTGCTTATGCTTCACGACAGTTGAAAACTCATGAGGTAAAATACCCTACACATGATTTGGAACTAGCTGCTGTTGTTTTTTCTTTAAAAATTTGGAGGCATCATTTGTATGGAGTAAAGTGTGAAATATATACCGATCACAAAAGTTTAAAGTATATATTCACTCAGAAAGAGTTAAACATGAGACAAAGGAGATGGCTAGAATTAATCAAGGATTATGATTGTACAATTCATTACCATCCAGGAAAAGAAAATAAAGTGGCTGATGCTTTGAGTCGAAAAAGTAATGCTTCATTAACAATGTTGCGTTTGGAACGTGATCCTTTGGTTAAGGATTTGATGAACTTTGGCATAGAAGTTGTTGGTGCAGGAAGTCCTTCTGTTTTGTTTCAGGTATTAGTGAGATCATCTCTATCAGATAGAATCAAGCAAGCACAAAAGCAAGATAGTGAGTTGCAGAAAAAGGTAGAGCTGGTTCAGAAAGGTAAGTTTCCTGAATTCAACATTGATAATGATTGCGTTTTGAGATTTGGGAAGAGATTGTGCGTGCCTTGTGATTCACAGTTGAAGAGAGAGTTGTTATGTGAAGCTCATAGTTCTCCGTTTTCAGTTCATCCGGGAAGTACTAAGATGTATAGAGATCTGCGGGAGTATTACTGGTGGGATGGAATGAAAAGAGATATTGCTGATTTTACTGTGAAGTGTTTGACTTTTCAGCAGGTTAAAGCAGAGCGGCAGTTACCGAAAGGGATGCTTCAGCCTTTACCAGTGCCAGAGTGGAAATGGGAGAATATATCCATGGACTTTGTTGTTGGATTACCGAAGACATCTCGAGGTAATAATGCAATCTGGGTTATTGTTGATCGCTTGACCAAATCTTCTCATTTCCTTGCTATACGAGATAATTTCTCTCTTGATCAACTTTCCCGTTTGTATCTTAAAGAGATAGTCAGGTTACATGGAGTTCCTCTCTCCATTGTATCGGATCGTGATCCCAGGTTTACTTCTAACTTTTGGAAAGGCCTTCAGAAGTCGTTGGGTACTGAATTAAATTTTAGTACAGCTTTTCATCCTCAATCAGATGGGCAGTCAGAACGAACAATTCAGACATTGGAGGATATGCTACGAGCTTGTTCTATGGATTATCAGGGAAGTTGGGACCAACATCTTTCTTTGGTTGAGTTTTCATATAATAACAGTTTTCATTCCAGTATACAGATGACACCATTTCAGGCATTATATGGGAAGCGGTGTCGAACTCCAGCTTTCTGGGATGAAGTGGGTGAAAGGAAGTTGATGGGACCAGAATTGGTAGAAGAGATGGCAGAAAAAGTTCAGCTGATTCAGAAACACATGAGAACAGCTCAGAGCAGTATGCGGATAACCGGAGGAAGGATCTATCTTTCGAGGTAGGTGATCATGTTTTTCTCAAGGTTTCTACTTGGAAAAGTGTGATGAGATTTGGTAAGAAAGGAAAGTTGAGTCCAAGGTTCATTGGACCCTACTAAATTCTGGAGAGAGTTGGATTAGTTGCATACCGAGTGGCTTTACCTCCGAGTTTATCTCAGGTACACAATGTTTTTCACGTTTCGATGTTGAGAAAGTATATGCCAGATCCATCTCATGTTTTGAGCCCAGAGGTAGTTCAGCTGGAAGAGAACCTATCTTATGAGGAACAACCGGTCCAGATTCTTGACCACAGGGAGAAAGTGTTACGGAATAAGGTGATTAAGCAGGTAAAGGTTTTGTGGAAAGACCACATGATTGAAGAGGCAACATGGGAATCTGAAAATGCAATGAGGGATAAGTACCCCCATTTATTCGATAAGTAAATAAATTGCGGGGACGCAATTTTCTAAAGGGGGGAAGGATGTAACATCCCAAGTAAGTAATTAATAATAGATATTTTTATCTATGTCTATTGATGATTAAGATAGTGTTATAGAGGCTTAAAATGAAAATAAATACAATCTTATGCATGGAATACACTAATATTCTTAAAAGATTGTTTTACTGCCTTTTGATGGCAAACCATTTTTGAATCTATATTTTGACAATTTTATAAACTATGTTTGTCAAAATAAACTTATCCTTTATTATTGGGACATCAAAATTTACCTTGTGTGAATTTTTTGTATTTTTCTGACAATGTTCATTTTTTAATGAATAGTGAAAAAATACTGCATTTTACATCAAAACTGATTTTTAATCTAATTTATTTATATGATTAGATTATGTTTTGAATTGGTTTTGAAGTGAAATTAGAATATATTTTTACCATTTTATCCAATGGTGGTCATTGGAATCAATTTCACTTTGAAATTAGACTTAAACTGGTGTCAATCTTTTGATACTTATTGTTTCGTAAAAACACGCTATTTGCTCTGGCAGCGGGAATTAATTATTAAATTAATTAATGTGACTTATATGATTTGAATTTTGTAAAATAGACTTCATTTTTGAATTCGGAATATCAAATATAGCTTAGGGTGAATTTTTGGTAATTTTCTGAAAAACTTCAATTTTTGATGAATAGTGAAACCACTAAGTGGTAATCAAGCAAACTGATGTTTCAGTTAAATGAAAGTTTACCACTAATGTGTATTGAATTTTGAAAATCCGACATACATGGTTGTCATTATGAAGTAAAATGTGGTTCAATGAGATTATAATAATTTTTTGGTGAATAGTAACTTATTAAGTTCTTAATCGCGATTAGTGGTAATTAGGGTAGTTTAAGGTATAAATAATGCTTTAATAATAGAAAATGACCTAGACACATGTCCCAAACTTATTGGTTGTGTCATGGCCGACCAAGACAAGCCATGGGGAAACTTGGGGACCCCATGGAGACACTTTGGTTTGGAAATGACATAAATAACTTTTTATTAAATGTTAAAGTAAAAATGACACAAACAAGAGATGTTTTACGAAAACAATTTTTACATGGGGTTATAAAGATCCTATTTTTGATTATAAATAGTCATTGGAAAGATAAAAAGATTTCCTACATCATAGTATTTTTTGTATTATTTTTTGACATTAAATAAATTAAATTATTTTTGACATAATAATGATGCAGCGATGACATCATTATTTGACGATTTAAATAAAATGGAAAGATAATGTAAAATCTATGAACTAAACATGTCCAAAACTTATTGGATGAGTGGATTTCGAAGCCTTATCACCTTATCCACGAATTATATCAATGTGGGACCTATTGAAACCAAAACACATTTTCAAATAAAGTAATATTTCTTTACTTTCCAAAAGTGCCCCTCCTCTCCTCTTATAAAAGGCCCCCACCTCTACCTCATTTAACACACTTCTCAAGCCTTTGGCTCGGCCAACCCCTGCCCATTTACTCTATCCACATCCCTCTACTCATCCTAGAGGATTCCCTTTGGGAATAATCCTTTCAAAGGAAGCCTTTAGGCTCAAATCAAAAGGAGTTACACTTTTTAAGGTAATTCATTCTCTCATGTTCATTTGTTTTATTTTGCTTCTCCAACCCCCTAAACTCTTTTTATTTACTTCTTTTGTAACAACACAAGTATCTTCAATATACTAGGATGTTGTTATAAGATATATTTTAGCTACACACTCACACAACTACATCAAATGGTTAAAGAACATACTGTTTCCGTGGATGGCGAAATTCTGCCTCCCGAAACGATGATTGTTCAATACTCATTTAACACCTTCAAAGGTGGCCATTATGATGTCACTATTTTTATATATGATATATAATATGTTTAGGTTTTCCTTAATCTTCGGTTTTTTTTCATTTTGGTCATACCTTTATGGTTTCCATTATGGGTAAACACGATATCTTCATTTTAGGAAGTGCGGACTACCGCCCCCTGAAAGTGATTTGATTCGTTAAATACCATATGTGGGACATATAAAGGATGGAACTATGATATTATATATGTAATTATACTGGAATTACAATATACTCTTATATCATTATGATTCCATTCCCGAAATACGAAATAGAAATGGAAGTAGCGTTCATGCGTACGTACGGCTTACCGTCTCCATGAACGGTGCATTTCATTTCTTACCTCTAAATGTGATGTAATATTATAAATACATGTATATGATGAATATATATGATATATATGTTATCCAAATCATTAATATCATTCTGGATATAATGAAACTTTGACCAAATTAACAACATGTAAGTGTAATAAGTCTATTTTTGACTTAAGAACAAAATACCGACAAAATGAACATTATTAACTTAACTGATTACATGATGTTCATAACATGGTATAAAAGGAATAATGAACTTGAAAAAGATTCATAAGAAAGTAGAGATTAACTCAAGTTTATTATTCAGGAGATTAAAGAACGGTCGGGTCAAGTCGGATACGAGGTATGAGACTTCGTCTCAATCTCCTTTCGTTGAGGCATATTTTATTTTATACACAACTTTCTTTTATATGATGTATAAACCACTTTGACTTTTGCGTTTATTCAAAAGGAATCTTTTTTTATACGAAGCTTTTACTAAACGACAAAAGGGAATGTTTTTGTCGTACGTATGCGGCGACAACGACTTCTCCGCCGTCGTGACCGTTATTTGAGTTTCGGCTTCCTCTACAAGCCATACCTTCTTTTAAAAGAAAAATAAATATCATGTTTTATTTTATTTTGGTATTGAAAATGGTTTTCATAATGTTTTTATATCAATTTGTTGTATTGATATCTCATGATTGAAATGTGGAAATTTTATGTTTCCTTTATGCATGTTTTATGTGATATGATTATGTTATGGTTCTTGGGCATTATTATGAAGACGGGTGGTTCCGTGATAAACTAAGGGCGGGTGAGCCCGTTATAGCTCTCCAATGCATTGGGTAATGCGAAGGAGTGAAACGTTAAGGTTTCTCCAATGAGATTTTAGGGAATATACTGTGATGGGTATTCCAAACGTAACCAAGAGGGTTACTCCCTACGTAAGAATGTTATGAATGCCTCAAGTTACCTTCATGTCTTATGATTTCTATGATTTCTTCATGATTTTATGAGGTATGTTAAAGTGCCTATGTTTTATGGGTAAAGTATGATTTCATTCTTATGTATATATGAACTCATGTTTCCTTTCCATGTTTTTTTTATAACCCATACTGAGTTTTTATCCTCATCCCAAGTTTTTGAAATGTTTTTCACAGGTCAAGGGAAAGGTACATGATAAGATGATAGAGTCAAGGTTGTGTCAAGAAATAATCCATGTTTTATTTTAAATGTGTTTCCATTGATGGGAATGAAGAATACTATCTTTATGTAACCACTTTGTTTATATGTGGAATTTAACGCAAGTTTTATGATCTAATTTTCTAAAACTCTAAACCCGAAAAGATCCTCAATGTGTAATATTGTAATAACTCAAGATTAAGTAAGGTTTAAGGCTGGGGCCTTATAATTAAAGTATGTTTTTAATATATTTAATTAAATTTTTAAGAATGTATGAATTACATAAAATGATGGTTTCACTGCAATTCAGTTGGCTACTATAAATATTTCTAGTTATTTATTTGACATGGACATTTATTATCACATGCTTTGTATACAAATGAAATCTCTCTTAATTCAAAATTATGCATTTTAAAATTTAAAATGACTATTTCCATGAAATAAGAATTTTGGAATTTTAGGGTTATCTTTTTATACGACAAAATCTATATAACCTTCTACTTTATTATTATCACATGTATTACAGTCTTCCTACAATAGTTTTCATTTATTGATTTCCATAACTATAAATATTTTATTTTTGATGATGTCATGTAATATATGATACATTAAATATATGTAAATACTAAAGAAAGTAATCAAAATCAAATGGCCTTTTATGGAATTGAGAAATTAAATAATTCAAGGTAGTATAAGACACATTGAATAATAAGAAATAGGCAAAAAAGTAATATTTGACAATTGGAAAGATAAGTGATACGTAATTTAATAAATCAAAGCGGTATGCAAACTATGATTTAGGAAGATGAGGAAGGCATTGGACTTATTATGTGACGGGTGGGCCCACTATAGCCCCTCGATGCATCGATGGGTCCCATGAGACAACTAGATGTGGAATTGGTTGAGGCTATTCCCAATTATGATTTATGGATTTTGGTCAAGGTCATAATCATTAGAAATCTTGGTCGAGGCCTTGACACAGTCCCACATATGTAATTTTTTTTATTATGACTATGAAATTTAATTAACCAAGAGAATATTCGACAAGTATAATATTCTTGGTTTAAGAGCTTATGTTTATCAGAATAATAATAAGTAAAAGTTATGTTATATTATTTATGTAGTACTCGGATAATTATTAGTCAATGTATGTTTCACAGTTAGTAATGGATGAAATTGAAGTTATTATTATTTTTCACACAACTCTGATCATGTAATACTCCTAGTTTTAAATTTTGTACTTTCATTTTCACATGTCATTTCTATTAAAGTTATAATGTCTTTACATATTAATTCAGTAAGATCATGCTTATGATTGGAACATTTTTCTTTATAATTTAGTTAGTATTCTATGAAATGTGCTCTTTTAATTCTTAGACAAAATGTTATGTTATGATACATTTGTTACAACATCCCTAAATAAAATGTTTTCTGAATAATTTTAAAGGAATATTTTGAAAGGCTTTAATTGGTATATTATGTTATTTTAAAACCCCTTACTGGGTATTTGTACACTCACCCTATGTTTTTTTAAAATAAAAAATCAGGTACCAGTTTTTTAGTTGAAGAAGCATGTCAGAAGTAACTGGTTTCCCAGAACCTAAACCGTAACGATCCTTTGTATGGTACATGATGTGTAAAATATCAGTGCATGTTTTTTTGTAAAAAAATTACACATAATGTTTTAAGGCACTGGATCTGGGTATTCTGGAGTCAGGTCACGACAGTTGGTATCAGAGGTTCGGTTTAGATAACTCTAGAAAACCAGAACTAGATTAAAAAAAATAAACATTACTAAGTATTATGTTTTCTTAATTTATAGATAGAAAACTAAAATACCAGTCTTTTGTATCTTCTTATTAAGGATCTAGAAACCATAGTTTCTATAGCTAGCCACAAAAACTGTGAAAACTATGATCACATTTGTATGACTTGAAAACACCTCTATGATGTGTCAAACTCTCCTCATGTACTTCAACTCCACTGAGGAGTGGGTTCAGACAACCTATTTGTGAGGAAAATCCAATTTCCATCCTACGCACATCGGGGAAAGTACTTCAAAGTTCATTTTGGATGGTTCACCAATGAATAAGGCATCCATCCCCTCATGGATTTCCAAGAAGATACAATAGCGGGTGACCTCCACACAACATATATGTTCCAAATCCTGTCCTATGGCCATTATGTTCATGTAATGTACTTTGAAATCCTTGAAATTAAGGCCTTCCATTCTCCATATAGACATCAAGTATATACTGATGTCTATCGGCTTTACACCCCTCATGTCTCACTCTAGAGACACCATATGTGTTCCCATAATATTGAACAAGACTTCTCGGGTTGCATTTGGTCTAGGGAGATCGAGCGTTTCAAGGTTATTTTGGGGGTTAATGTAAACAGGAACTGGGGAAACCATTAGTTCGGGGTGTTGTGTACCAGTTGTTTTATAAAATTACAACTTGTTTTTTCTTATTTCTCATACCTTTTAGTGTTTGAGATTTTTAATGAGTTTCAATCATTGGACATTCATGATTTTTTTTATTTTAAAATGGAAGGATAAACCCATATCCTATCTCGTCCCATTGAGGTACTAGAGGCTGTTATGGTCAAAACCTATGTAGAAGAATACCTTCCCTTCAAAAAACTGTGAAGAACTTTCTAACATATTTATGAGGTATCAAACTGTCTAGACATTCTCCGCTCCTACCAAGGGAATGCCTATATCTACCACCGCATAGCCACTGTACAACTCGTTGTGTATAGGCGAAGGGGAAAGTACCATGAAGGTCTTTTCCTATGCTTCACTCTATCCCAAAACTTCATGGCTAGGGAATGATTTTAAGAGGATTCCTTGGAAGGGAACCTTCGTGCTATCTAAATGTACCAAATCATGAGCTTAAGTTTATATGACCACGTCCACGACATTGACATTCTTGGAAAAGAGACAGTCCGACATGTTCTTTGGGAGTTTATCCATTCAGACATTTCTGAACTTTCTACCATTTCAGCCTCCCTCTGGAAGCCCGAGTGTGCAATGCATGTGTTTAACCCTTACTGTCATAGGTGTGTCTGTGCCAGGGAAGCGGAAGAATTCAACACCAATTTGGTTTTTCTGCTGACCGCACCTGAGGATCCTCCACAATGGGGGATGTTATGAATAACATTAGAGAGTCTTTTTAGCATGGTTATATGAAATAAATTGAGAGGACTTAATTATTATTATGGGGGGGATAATGTGACACTAAAAAACTTATTTCTCGTGTAATTATAATATTATGGTTTTATTCTTTTTAAATTCCATGCTATCCAAACAAAAATTATGAAACAAACACAAGAAATTTTATTTAATTAAACACCGAAGTGTTTACATTACAACCAGAACAAAAGAAAACCATACTACCCAAAAATACATTTTAAAAGACCTATTAAAATTACTAGGAGACCACCCAATACAACAAAAACCACAAGAATATAGTAAGGGTATTTTAGATCCATCACAATAAACATCAGTATGGCCAGATCTACTACAGCCGCACTGAGCATCAACGGAATGATGTGCACCATATTCCCCAAGATGTTTTGAATATGGAACACCCTATTACACAATTATATATAGTCTCAATTTGACTATTTACCCTAAGGTGACTATTGTTTTCTTTTATGACCATGGGAGTTCAAAATCTGGTTACCGTTAGCATTTTATCAAGAATATATATTTATAATTTAATTTTTTTTATGGATGGTTTCCGATTGTATAATGATTTAAAATTTGTATTGATTATTTTAAAAGTAATATTTAAAATAAAATTTTTTTATTAAACAAAATTACTTCATATAGAATTATTATTTAATAGAATATATTAACTAATAATTATACTAATATAACTAATTTTTTTAAAATGTGATATAAATATATATATGTATATTTGATTTGAATTATATAAAAATAGTATTATAAAATTATAATTTTTTAGTGTGGTTTACATGGCATTAAAAATTGTTATTTTAAAATATTTCAATGACTTTATTTTTGCACTATTTTAATTATGCGGATTGTTATTTAAACTATTATATGAATAATTATATGGGATTTATATAATTTTGAAAATATGAAAATTATTAGATTATAAATTGGATTAATATTTTATAACATTATTGTTATTTTTTATTTTGTTTAATAAAATTATAAATATATAATTTAATAATTTTAATAGAATGATTAAAATTATACATGTATGAATGATCTGGTAACAAACATTATTGTTAATTTGAATCATATATAGCTATATATCATATTAATTTTTTTAAAAGTTTCAAAATTACAAATATTTTGAACAAATTATGATAATTATTATTTTTATAATATATTTTCAATTTTAAATTATTAATTTAATTTATAACATTATAATTATATAATATAAAATATATAAATATTTGTTTTATAAAAGAATTTATTGATAATGACTTTTACTTAAAAAAATTATTGATAAAATAATTTTAATAGATTATATGATAATTTTAGTGGATGATTAGTTTAATATATATAAATTTAGACTTCTGTAAAAGTTATGATAATAATTGAGATATAAGAATAATACAATATTATTAAAATAACTAAAATAAAGAAGGAATCTTGTAATTGGATTTTAGGGTCCGTGATGAGGGTGTCGCGCCTCAAGGGGGTCACGATTTCTAGAATCGTGGTGTTGGGTTTTGGGGTGCGTCATGCTTAAGGGAGGATTCAAGAAGGTCCGACATTAGGGATATCGATTTTGGTGGTTGACGAGGCTTGGTTTCGCTCGGGAGTCGCACGCCACGGTGGTCAAAGTCCAATTGTGCAGCTGTGTTAGTTGGAGTCGAAGTCTTCGCCAGAGACTGGGGGTCAGGATGTCGATAAGAGTCGCAGCAAGGGTTCAATAAAACCCAATGGATAAGCTAAGGTCAGGGCCTTTCTTCATAAACTTGTCTGAACAATTAGGGTTTAGAATTTCCTGAGCCTAAATTGAGGTATGATTTTGTTCCAGCGGTAGGATGTTGGCCAAAGAGAGTTTTTAGATTTTTCTGATTTCCATGTCTTACTGTTTATCCTCATAGTGCTATGAACTATTTCACTTTTGACTTTTGAACCATTTTGAACTACTGATGGTCCACATGTAGGTTCACTATCAACATTTCTGATTTTTTTGAGGTCCTTTGTTCTGCATACTTTTGTTGGTTCGTTCATATGATAATCCATTGTTCATTTTTTATAAATAATTCCTTTGATAAACGATCTTGTACATTCTTCTTCTGTCAAATTATTCCTCTATTTGATTAATCTTTCTTTGATTATTAAATTGGCTGTCTATTATTTTTGTTCTGGATTTTTCATGGGTTGATCCTATTATATAAATTCTAGATTATTTATGTCCTTTTTATTTTATTTCTATTATTTTGATGGAGGATGTGCATTTGAGATTGCACAAAAATCTTTTACTATGCCACTATTTTTACAGTAGGGATTTTGGTTATAAAAATAGTTAATTGAAAGTACAAATGCGAAATTTGCACCCATAACCTCTTGGGTTTCTTCCTCTTCTCAATCCTCCTTCGAAAAATTCCCAGGACACTCCTACTCCTCAAAAACTTTTATGGTTCAATACACATTTCCATCCTTTTGAAAACTTGAATATACACTTTGTATTTTCAAGTATATATTTTATACACACATTCATATAGTTTTAATCCTCCCTGTTTTAAATCTTCTAGGTGTTGATTTGCAATGATGTTTTAAAATTTAAGTGTGAAACTTATATTTTCAATTACAATACTTTATTTTCAAATTGGTAACGAGATAAGAATTATAAAATTTTTCTTCAACCATAAGTATTTATTTTAATTTTTACAAGTCATGTATCATTTAAATTTGCGTAATGGATAGTTTGATTTTATCCTCTATGAAGTTTAGTATCAAAGTTAAATTGTAAGGGTCTAATTTTCTTAAGTTTCAATTCATAGGTTGATAGACGCAATAAATATTGAATGTGTGTGATATGAAATTGTTTGAGTTTGGAAATACCACAATTTGTAAGGAATGAATTTATTTATAATTATGATTTGTGTTTTCAAAATCTACTATAAGGGAAGAGTGTTAAATTTTAAATATTTATTTTTTTTATTTATGTAATTGAAATGGTTCTCTCCATTGTGTCTTACTAAAAATCAATTTAGAAGATTATATATTTTATTAAATAAATTTTTATTATGTAAGGGTTCACAAAAATTATTTAGATTAAATTATTCAAGAGAAGTTTATTTATTTATTCTAATTATATTCTCTATTTTTTTATTCTTCATATGAGGAGAATCATTTATTTTTCAAACATATATTTGTTTCATATGTTATTTAGGTTATAATTAATCAATTTATGTTTGTCGAATTTAAATCCATGAAAAATATATATATGTACATAAATTTCAGTATGTTGTCACAAGATTTTCTTCACCAAAAAATATATTTATATAAGTATTTTAATGTAAACTCGAAGACTATTTTCTTCAAAGCGATGTAAGTGGTTGCAACATATACGTAATTTTCATATTATTTATATATATATGGTTATATTGATGCACCTATTAGTTTTAACCATAACCTAAATTAAATTGTCATAAAATAATATTTTGTGATTAAAGTATATTTTTTATATGTTTAATTAAATATTTATGCATGTATGAATTACATAAAATGGTTGTTTCACTGCAAATCAATTGGCTATTATAAATGTTTCCTATAGTTTATTTGACATGCTCTTTTATTAGCACATGATTTGTGTATAAATAACATCTATCATAATTAAAAATTATGCATTTTAAAATTTAAAATGACTATTTATATGAAATAAGATTTTTTTGGAATTTAAGAGTTATCTTTTTATGTGACAATATCTTTATAACCTTTTACTTTATTATTTTCACATGTATTACAGTATACCTACAATTGTTTTATTTATTGATTTCCATAACTATACAATTGTTAGTTTTAGTGATTTCATGTAATGCATGATACACTAAATATATGTAAATGCTAAAGAAAGTAATCAACCTCAAATGGAATTTTATGGAATTGAGAAATTAAATTATTAAAGGTCATATGGGACACATTGAATTGTAAAAAATAAGTAACCAAGTAATATGTGACACTTGGAATGATAAGTGATAAGTAATTTAATAAATCAAAGTGGTATGTGCACTTTGATTTAAAGTGATGAGGAATTGGACTTATTATGTGATGGGTGGGGCCCGTTATAGCCCCTCGATGCATCTATGGGTATCATGAGACAACTAGATGTGTAATTGGTTGATGCCATTCCCAATTATGATTTATGGATTTTGGATGAGGCCTTAATCATTATACGTCTTTTCCGAGGCCTTGACATAGTTCCGCATATGCAATTTCCTCATTATGACTATGAAATTTAATAAACAAAGAGAATATTCAACTAGTAGAATATTCTTGGTTAAAGATATTATGTTTATCAGAATCAGAAGAAGTAAAAGGTATGGAATATTATTAATGCATTACTCAGAGAATTATTATCTAGTGTATGTTTTACAGTTAGTAAAGGATGAAACTGAAGTTATTATATTTTTACGTGCAACTCTGATCATGTAATACTGTTAGTTTTAAATTTTGTACTTGCATTTTCACATGTAATTCCTGTTAAAGTTAGATTTTCTCTACATATTAATTCAGTATGAGAATTCTTATAATTATAACATGTGTCTTTATAATTTTTTTAGTATTCTATGACATGTGTTATTTTAATTCTTAGAAAAAATGTTAATTTATGATATATGTGTTACAAAATCCCTAAAGAAATTTTATTCAAAAGAATTTTAAAAGAATTTTTTCAAAAGGTTTTAATTGGTATATTATATTACTTTAAAACCCCTTACTGGGCATTCATATTCTCACCATAAAATTTTAAATAAAAAATTTTAGGTATCAGCTTGTAGCTGAAGAAGCATGCCAGATGTAGTTGGTTTCCTAGAACCTGAACCATAACGATCATCTGTATGGGACATGATGTGTAAAATATCACTGCAAGCTTTTCGAAAAAAATTTACACATCATGTTTTAAGGCACCAGATCTTGGTATTTTGGGGTCGGGTCATGACATATTATCCGTAGAGGGATGTATTTTCTTTACAAACCACTTACAAAATACCAAATGAAATTTAGGGATTGTTTATTATACATAGTATTATACCAAATGATTTCACAATATTTTTATAATCTCAAGGGAATAGAATATCATTTTAGGGGTAGTGTGCCTCTGACCAGCGTCACCCACTATCTCTCTCGCATGCCTAGGGTTTCTCTGTCAGGTCCTTCTCCTTCCACCTTCGATGCATCTAGATGGCTCGACATCGACGCTCTGGAATCCCGCTTGGCGTCGGCGTGGTCTGTTGAAGCTTCAGGTTCATGATTTGGTGTTGGCGTGGTTTAGATCTCAGCTCAACGGGCTTTGGTGGTTTGGTTCTTGGCATCGAATTCTGGCAGATGGATCTCGGATTGGCGTCAGCACGGGGAGGCTTCGACTTCTAGATATCGACTTGGATTTGGCACACATCGACGTGGATTGGCGACAGCTTCTGGACTCGGGATCTGGCCTCGGATAGTTCTCAGCTTCAGGTGCGTTCCATTGTGGTCTGGTGTCTGCTACGATGCGATTCATAGGGGGAGGTTCGGTTTCGTTCCGGCTTTCTATTTGTGGTGCACGGTTGGTGTTTTTCCAGTGTTGTCGTCGCTATAGGGGCCCTGTTCTTCCACTGGTTCCTTCTGACTCATGCGGTTCATCTGTTTCGGGTTGCTAAGGATTTGTTCGAAGACCGCTTCACGGTCGCGGTGAGGTTCTTGTGGCTTCGGTTCCAGCGGTGATTGCTTCAGGAGTGTTGGTCTTTTTCTACCCATTTAGTTGTTCTCATTTATTTGTTCTCATTTGGCTTTGATGTCTCAAAAATTGTGGTTTTCTGGAAGTTATGTTGGTTTTTTTCTCGGAAGGCCACAACTCAAGGGATTCTATAATGTTTAACTTACAAAAAGATGCATCAAATGAGGTTGAGGGAAAAAGGGTTCCACTGTTTCATGGCATTGCGGAATTGGAAGATTGAGAGGGTATGGCTTTGGAAATCAGTACCATGCCCGTGCTTTGGCACTATAACGACCCATACTTTACATACATAGTTAATACTTCAAAATTGAAGCATACTTATTACAACATATGACAAAACCACAAAGGACCGTATAGGTATAGTGTCTTTAGAAACTGGGAAACATAAACAACTGGTTCATAAATCTTCTACAGTATCTCCCATTTATTTCATCATATCTAGGGTCCCTTTTAGCATATTCTACTTAATATCCATCTTCCTGACCTGGGGAAAAGAAAACATAAAAGGGTGAGCTCAAATGCTCAGCAAGGTCAAATAAAGGAAATAAAAATCATATCATATCTTTTTGAAAATCATAACCTGCAAAAGAGATCATAATATCTTAACATGGATTAAATCATAGATGTGAAAATGATATCACCATAATCATAACATGAAACTTGAAACTTTGTGGCATGCACACATATTCATGGAAAATCATTTCTTGTTAGTCATGACTCATTGCCAAGACTATCTTAGTGGACAAAGTCCCTTTCTGAATCGAGTAACCCTCGTTTCAGTCCTGTTTCACTGAACCGGTATAACCTACCGTTCCAGCCCTGTCTATCTCATGAGATATAAAATCTTTACCCAATGCATTGGAGGGATATATAGGTCCCACCCATCTTATAATGAATCCTTTCTTATGTGTGCCACATAATCATAAACCATACATCATAGCGTAACCCACGTAATAAAAATGGGATTCTTAAACAACATGACATCATAAAACAATTCATATAAGAAAAAGGAATTCATAAAAATATTTCCATCACAACATAATCAAATCCATGTAATAATAGGGATAAAAACAGAACCCTTTTATTATCTTAGATGGAAAATAATTTTGATAAAATACTTGAACTCCATTCTTGAGGAAAATATCTTTTCTACTTCAAAAACACTTTTCCTTTCTTAACATGTCATAAAATTTTAAACTAAAATAAGTTGATTAAAAATAAACTTGAATACTTGTAAAGGAAACTTCTTGGAAATAATGTTTTAGAAATCCATTCATGCCGTATAAGTTAAAAAAAACATTTTTTGTACTTTTGTCGGAAAAGTCAAAAAGTACCTCGTACGAAAAACAACAAAAGATTACTTTCATACATATAACTAAAAACTCACCGAAGGGTAAAAATGGATTTAAACAATTTTAGGTGGATGTAAATAATATTACATATTGATGAAACATGGATGTGGATGATAAAATACACCCCAGTAAATACTTATAAAAAAACAATCTCGGATAAAAATGAGATTGTGATATTTCCCTTACCTTAGGTCCGATTTGCTTTGTACGTGTCCGAAGCTCCTGTATAATGGTTTAAATAATGTTATTGACTTATTCCAGAATCATAAATATTGATATGATATCATATATGGTCACATTCTTAGCTTCTTGTTAGTAATATTTCATTGTTACTTGTTACTCGGGTCTTTATTGCCTTTTGTTCTTATGCGTGTTTTGCCGAATAAATTCTTATTCTTATTTTAAGGTTATAGATACCTTATATCCAGAATGGTATTAGTGTAACATATATCATATTTATTCATTCAATTCATTTATATAATTATTATGTAATGATGATCATGTAGAACGAGTCGCTTCACATCGTGGAGACGGTATTCCGTACGTACGCACGAGTGATGATATCGTTCCTATGATCGTGGAATTGTATTGGAGTGTATATATATATATATTATTTCAGTATCAATATTACTTTATAATAATCATAAATAGTTACTCATTACACCATTATACCCATCCTTGTAAAGTGATGGTGGAAAATAGATTACACCACGGCGTAGAGACGGTATTCCGTACGTACGCACGCGTGGTGATTTCATTTTTCCATAGGATGGATAGAAGGTGAATTAGGGTTGTTTCATAATTATAATAACATATCAGTATGTAAGTAATACTGATGTTATTACTTTATCATGAAACAACTAAAGAAGAAGAAGTTGAAGAAGAAAGAAATTGAAAAGATCGGTAATGGATATTACCTCTTCTTTGGAACGCCTCTTTGAATCCTCCACTTAGGGAACTAAGATTGGTCTTTGAAGAAGACCAGGAACTCTAGGATTATTCTAGGGAAGTGGAGAGGAGAAAATGGCAGGGGTTGGCCGAGCTTGAGTGCTCAATTTGGTGTGAGGAGGAGGGGGAGGAGGTTCCCTTTTATAAGGGAGGAGAGGGGCACCTTAGGAATATCTCAAAATATTATTTTATATTAAAGTCAAAATCGGTTTATAATGGTTCCAAAGGGTCTTATTTCGAAGCTAATGTGGGGAAGGGTCGAAAGCCTATCAACCAATAGGATTTAGACAAGTTTAGGATATTATTTTAACCTTATCAATTAGATTTAACTCTAAGTTAAATAGTTTAACTTTTACCGTGTCTTTTTGTTTTCTTTCACTATATGGTTAATACACTTACTATAACATGCCAAACGAACCCCAAATTGTTTATTATTAATATATATATCCTTATCTAAGTCATTTGGCCGAACCTTAGATTTTTAGGAATAAAATAACAATTAATAATATAATATTTGATTTAAAAACTATTTTGTGTCAATTTTGACACTATTTGATATATGATTTTTCTTAAAGTCATAAAAGAATTATATGTTCGAACCAAGTTGATTAAATCAACACTAATATATCATAGTAACCTAGAAAATTTGTGTAATTCATAAAAAGTCTAAAATTACATTTATTTTTGTGTTTATACCATCAATTATGTCAATATTTCATAAATAAGATAATTACTGCATCATAATTGTGTCATAAATAAATTAAATTATTTAATGTCTAAAAATTATAAATAAAATACCATTAAGTAGGAAATATTTTTATATTTCTAATTAATATTTATAGTCGAATTTATCTTATGTATAACCCCATATTAAAAATGATTTACTTATTAAACTTTGATTTTAACTATTTTAACCCTTCTTTAAATAAATTAATAATAAATGTCCTAATCTAATCCAAGTGGGCCTAAATGGTCATATTTTATTCCTAAGTTTGTTTTTGGTCGAATTACACTTGTCCAATAGAATTAGGACATGTGTTAGGGTAATAGTAATATCATATTTACCCTTAGTTACCCTATTTACTATTAACAGCGGTAAAAAAAGTAAAAAGTTATTATTCACCAAAAAATTATTTTTATCTCATTGAACCACATTTTACTTACTGATATCAACTGTGTCTGTCGGATTTTCGAAATTCCATTCACAGAAGCGGTAAAATTAAGTTTTATGCAAAATTCAGTTCTTAACCTACCACTTAGTGGTTTCACTATTCATCAAAAATTGAAAGTTTTCAGAAAAATACCAAAATTTCACCCTAGGCTAATTTCGATATTCTGAGTCCAAAAATGAAGTCCATTTTGAAAAATAAAATTTATAAAATTTCAAAAAGTGGTTATTACTATTCATAACGGCTAGTTTTAATAGCATATTGTTGTTTAGTGAAACTCGGTATTGCGTACGACGCAAGCTATCGAGGAAGGCCGCAATTGCGTGTAAAGCAAGACAAGCAAGTGTTGTGTAGAAAAAGATTCCTTTTATAACATAAAAGTCTCGGGTGTTACATTCTACCCCCCTTAAAAAGAATTTCGCCCTCGAAATTCATCACTTTGTAACAAACAGATGAGGATACTTCTCCCTCATCATATCCTCAAGCTCCCATGTAGCTTCTTCAAGTTGGTGGTTCCTCCATAAAACTTTCACCAATCGAGTGGTCTTGTTTCGTAGGACTTTTTCTCTACGATCCAGAATCTCTATCGGCTGTTCTTCATAAGAAAGATCTTGCTCCAGCGGTACAACTTCTGAGCTGAGTACATGTGAAGGATCTGGTATGTATTTTCTCAGGAGAGATACATGGAACACATCGTGAACTTGAGAGAGATTCGGTGGAAGTGCCAATCGGTAAGCTACCTTCCCAACACGATCCAGTATTTCGAAAGGACCGATATATCTAGGGCTCAACTTCCCCTTCTTTCCAAATCTCATAACCCTCTTCCAGGGAGATATTCGTAAGAACACTTTATCACCCACTTCAAACTCTAGGTATTTTCTTCGGTTGTCGGCATAACTTTTCTGTCGACTCTGAGCTGCTCTTATGTGTTGTTGAATAGATCTAACCTTTTCTGCCATTTCATCAACGAGATCAGGTCCTAATAGCTTTCTTTCCCCAACTTCATCCCAGCAAGTTGGAGTCCTGCATTTCTTTCCATAGAGAGCTTCATAAGGAGCCATCTGAATACTGGAGTGAAAGATATTATTATAAGAAAATTCCACCAAAGGTAGGTGTTGATCCCAACCTCCTTTGAAATCCATAGAGAAAGCTCTCAACATATCTTCTAGGGTTTGAATTGTTCTCTCAGACTGACCGTCTGTCTGAGGATGATAAGCAGTGCTGAAACTCAACTCTGTATCCAGAGTATGCTGAAGACTTCGCCAGAACTTCGAGGTAAATCTCGGATCCCGATCAGATATAATAGAAAGTGGTACTCCATGAAATCTTACCACTTCCTTTACATATATCCTGGCAAGCTGATCTAGAGAGAAATCCTCTCTAATAGCAATGAAGTGTGCAGACTTTGTAAGACGATCAACTATGACCCAAATAGCATTATTGCCTTTGGATGTTTTAGGAAGTCCTGTGACAAAGTCCATAGTGATGTTTTCCCATTTCCATTCGGGTATGGGTAATGGTTGTAACATCCCCTTAGACTTCTGTCTCTCAGCTTTAACTTGTTGAAAAACCAAGCATCGAGAGACATATTCAGCAACATCTCTTTTCATGCCATCCCACCAGAAGTACTCTTTCAGGTCCCTATACATCTTCGTGCTTCCAGGATGAATAGAGAATGAAGAACTATGAGCCTCATCCAGCATCTCCTTCTTTAATTCGGGGATGGGAGGAACAGAAACCCGATTCCTGAACTTTATTATCCCATCACAATCAAGGTTGAATTCAGGAACATTTCTCACCTTCTTTTGTAACTCGACATATTCTTTCTGTGCCTCCTTAATCTTCGCATGTATAGATGGTTGAACATTCATTTGAGAAAGATATGATTTTTCCCCTTCTATTATAATTCCAAGATCCATCCTTTGTAAATCCATAAATATTGGATCCTTTTTGATCTTCATCATGGATAAACTAGCATGGTCTTGTCGACTTAATGCATTTGCCACCTTGTTTGCTTTCCCAGGGTGGTAATGGATTGAGCAGTCGTAATCCTTAATCAGCTCCAACCATCTTCTTTGACATATTCAGCTCCTTTTGTGTGAAAATATACTTTAAACTTTTATGATCAGTATAAATATCACACCTTTCACCATAAAGGTAATGCCTCCAAATCTTTAATGCAAAGATTACCACAGCCAACTCCAAATCATGAGTTGGGTAATTTTGCTCATGGATTTTCAACTGTCGTGAGGCATAAGCTATCACCATATCATTTTGCATAAGAACACACCCCAATCCCTTCTTGGATGCATCACTGTAGATCACAAACCTTTCTCCACTACAAGGCAGTGTGAGCACAGGTGCACTGGATAACCTTCTTTTCAACTCCTTGAAATTCTCTTTACATTCCTCTGTCCAGACAAACTTAACTCCTTTCCGAGTCAACTTGGTGAGTGGATTAGATAATCGTGAAAAATCCTTTACAAAACGTCGATAATATCCAGCCAAACCAAGAAAACTTCGGATCTCAGTTACTGTTGTTGGTCTTGACCATCTTTCGATAACCTCTGTTTTTGCTGGATCCACAGATATCCCCTCTTTTGAGATTATATGACCCAAAAATGCAACTTTTTGAAGCCAAAATTCACACTTGGTAAATTTGGCATAAAGCTTCTCCTTTCTCAGGGTCTTCAATATACTTCTCAAGTGATCTTCATGCTCTTCCTTGCTCTTTGAATAGACAAGAATATCGTCAATAAAAACTACCACGAATTGATCAAGATAGTCTCTAAAGACTCTATTCATTAGATCCATGAAGATAGCAGGGGCATTAGTAAGACCAAATGGCATCACTATAAATTCATAGTGTCCATACCTTGTACGGAAAGCCGTCTTTGGTATATCCTCCCTTTTGACCCTTAATTGATGATACCCTGAATGAAGATCAATCTTGGAAAAGTATTGAGCTCCGCGTAGTTGGTCAAATAAGTCATCAATGCGTGGGAGAGGATATTTGTTCTTGATAGTGATCTTGTTACGTTCTCGATAATCAATGCAGAGTCTCATTGATCCATCTTTCTTCTTAACAAATAGAACAGGTGCTCCCCAAGGTGACGCACTAGGGCGTATGAATCCCTTATCAAGATTCTCTTGGAGTTGCTTCTTCAATTCCTGCAACTCAATTGGGGCCATTCTATAAGGTGTCTTTGAAATTGGCAAAGCGCCCGGTACGAGTTCTATTGAAAACTCAACTTCACGATTTGGTGGAAGACCCGGTAATTCCTCCGGAAAGACATCATCAAACTCCTGTACAATGGGCATATTCTTAATCGTGAGTTTCTCACCAACCATTTGAGATAAATAACCTTCATTTAGTGGAATCAATACCCATAAGATGGAAGAAATTTCCACTGGAAGATTATGTTCATCCTTGCATTGATATACGGTCGTAGATTGATCTGGAATATGAAATGTGACTTCCCTTTTTGGCAATTGATATGAGCTCCATGTAGAGAAAGCCAATCCATGCCAAGAATCACATCAAATTCCACTAAAGGAAGGATCACAAGATTTGCAGGAAGCACTTTCCCACAAACTTCGATCGGAGAAGAATTATAAACTTTTGATGCGACTGTTGTGCCATTAGGTGTTGTCACAGCTAACTCAACATCTAATTGTTGAGGTAATACGGTGATACCCTTAGAAAATTTTTCAGAAATAAAAGAGTGGGTGGATCGAGAATCAAATAAAACATTTGCTACTTTAGAGTGGATGGTAAGTGTACCTTTCACCACTTCGTTATCGTATTCCACATCGCTGATAGAAATTGCATGTGACTTTCCTTTGTCTTTAGCCTTAAGATTTTGTTGACGTCGACCATCATCATCAACCCTTGGATTTGGGCATTGATTGGCATAATGCTCCATCTCCTTGCACTTGAAACATTGAAGTGTAGTAGGTTCATTCTGTGTATCCCTTCCTTTGTTTGCATCATTAGACATCTTCTTCCCATTATCGCGGAATTCAAATGCCCGATGACCTTCCTTTCCACATTTAAAACATTTACTTGTCCCTTTAAGACAACTCCCTCCATGTTTCTTTCCACACTTTGAGCATAAGGGAAAGTTCATCTTCTTTTCAGTGTGCTATTTAGATTTTCCTTTTAATTCTATCTTCCTCTTCTTATCAAACCCATGTGACTGATGGGTTACTCCAATCTTCATCTCGACTTTGAGAGAACATCGAACGATTTCCTCATATCTATTGAAGTCCCTTATGGATAACGCCCTTCGAAGACTTGGTTTTAAGCCACTAAAGAATCGATCGATCTTACTCTCAGGTTGGATAATAATACCAGAAGCGTACCTTGCAAGTCTTGTAAAATTTTCTTCATAGGTACCAACAGATTCATCATCCCTCTGCTTCAGTTCAAGAAACTCTTTCTCCATCTTTGTTCGGAGAATACGAGGGAAGTACTTATTGAAAAATAAGTTCTTGAACTCGTCCCATTCCATAGACTCAATTTCATCCCTTTGCCTCATATTCTTAATAAGATTCCACCATTGATCAGCATCTCCTTCCAAACGATACACTACTAGGATGACTTTATCATGTTCAGAACATTGAAGAACTGAAAATATCTTTTCAGTAGTACTAATCCATTGTTCAGCAACTAATGGATCAGTAGACCCGCTGAAAGAAGGTGGACGCTGCCTCATGAAGGATTCAACAGAATGTTGCTCCTTCCTTTGCTCGTTTGGAAGTCCTGCATGATTCATAGCTTGAGAAAGTTGTGTGAGCATGGCTACAAGATTTTTCATTCCAGCTCCCATATCGTTTGGTTGCTCAGGGGGACAATCATTGCATTGCCCATCGCATTCCGCATTAACACGGTTCCTTCGGGTTCCAGCCAATGACTAAAACCAAGAAGAATAGTGTGAGCAACACTAATTATAATAGGAAAACCACATAATTCAAGAATAAAATTTTCATGCTTAAGGTCTTATCCTAGGTTATTCATGGCCATTTCTAAAACACTATGATTGTGTTATATGCTTAGACTTATCCTTAGGGTTCTTACTAAGGCTTTCACATCCTAGTTTCCAAAGGTTGACTATAACCTCCCTCTGATACCAACTATAACGACCCATACTTTACATACATAGTTAATACTTAAAAATTGAAGCACGCTTATTACAACATATGACAAAACCACAAAGGACCGTATAGGTATAGTGTCTTTAGAAACTGGGAAACATAAACAACTAGTTCATAAATCTTCTACAGTCTCTCCCATTTATTTCATCATATCTAGGGTCCCTTTTAGCATATTCTACTTAATATCCATCTTCCTGACCTGGGGAAAATAAAACATAAAAGGGTGAGCTCAAATGCTCAGCAAGGGAAAATAAAGGAAATAAAAATCATATCATATCTTTTTGAAAATCATAACCTGCAAAAGAGATCATAATATCTTAACATGGAATAAATCATAGATGTGAAAATGATATCACCATAATCATAACATGAAACTTGAAACTTTGTGGCATGCACACATAATCATGGAAAATCATTTCTTGTTAGTCATGACTCATTGCCAAGACTATCTTAGTGGACAAAGTCCCTTTTTGAATCGAGTAACCCTCATTTCAGTCCTGTTTCACTGAACCGGTATAACCTACCGTTCCAGCCCTGTCTATCTCATGAGATATAAAATCTTTACCCAATGCATTGGAGAGAGATATAGGTCCCACCCATCTTATAATGAATCCTTTCTTATGTGTTCCACATAATCATAAACCATACATCATAGCGTAACCCACGTAATAAAAATGGGATTCTTAAACAACATGACATCATAAAACAATTCATATAAGAAAAAGGAATTCATAAAAATATTTCCATCACAACATAATCAAATCCATGTAATAATAGGGATAAAAACAGAACCCTTTTATTATCTTAGATGGAAAATAATTTTGATAAAATACTTGAACTCCATTCTTGAGGAAAATATCCTTTCTACTTCAAAAACACTTTTCCTTACTTAACATGTCATACAATTTTAAACTAAAAGAAGTTGATTAAAAATAAACTTGAATACTTGTAAAGGAAACTTCTTGGAAATAATGTTTTAGAAATCCATTCATGCCGTATAAGTTAAAAAAACATTCTTTGTACTTTTGTCGGAAAAGTCAAAAAGTACCTCGTACGAAAAACAACAAAAGATTACTTTCATACATATAACTAAAAACTCACCGAAGGGTAAAAATGGATTTAAAAAATTGTAGGTGGATGTAAATAATATTACATATTGATGAAACATGGATGTGGATGATAAAATACACCCCAGTAAATACTTATAAATAAACAATCTCGGATAAAAATGAGATTGTGATATTTCCCTTACCTTAGGTCCGATTTGCTTTGTACGTGTCTGAAGCTCCTGTATAATGGTTTAAATAATGTTATTGACTTATTCCAGAATCATACATATTGATATGATATCATATATGGTCATATTCTTAGCTTCTTGTTAGTAATATTTCATGGTTACTTGTTACTCGAGTCTTTATTTCCTTTTGTTCTTATGCGTGTTTTTCCGAATAAATTCTTATTATTATTTTAAGGTTATAGATACCTTATATCCAGAATGGTATTAGTGTAACATATATCATATTTATTCATTCAATTCATTTATATAATTATTATGTAATGATGATCATGTAGAACGAGTCGCTTCATATCGTGGAGACGGTATTCCGTACGTACGCACGAGTGATGATATCGTTCCAATGATCGTGGAATTGTATTGGAGTGTATATATATATATTATTTCAGTATCAATATTACTTTATAATAATCATAAATAGTTACTCATTACACCATTATACCCATCCTTGTAAAGTGATGGTGGAAAATAGATTACACCACGGCGTGGAGACGGTATTCCGTACGTACGCACACGCGGTGATTTCATTTTTCCGTAGGATGGATAGAAGGTGAATTAGGGTTGTTTCATAATTATAATAACATATAAGTATGTAAGTAATACTGATGTTATTACTTTATCATGAAACAACTAAAGAAGAAGAAGTTGAAGAAGAAAGAAATTGAAAAGATCGGTAATGGATATTACCTCTTCTTTGGAACGCCTCTTTGAATCCTCCACTTAGGGAACTAAGATTGGTCTTTGAAGAAGACCAGGACCTCTAGGATTATTCTAGGTAAGTGGATAGGAGAAAATGGCAGGGTTTGGCCGAGCTTGAGTGCTCAATTTGGTGTGAGGAGGAGGGGGAGGAGGTGCCCTTTTATAAGGGAGGAGAGGGGCACCTTAGGAATATCTCAAAATATTATTTTATATTAAAGTCAAAATCAGTTTATAATGGTTCCAAAGGGTATTATTTAGAAGCTACCGTGGGGAAGGGTCGAAATCCTATCAACCAATAGGATTTAGACAAGTTTAGGATATTATTTTAACCTTATCAATTAGATTTAACTCTAAGTTAAATAATTTAACTTTTACCGTGTCTTTTTGTTTTCTTTCACTATATGGTTAATACACTTACTATAACATGCCAAACGAACCCCAAATTGTTTATTATTAATATATATATCCTTATCTAAGTCATTTGGCCGAACCTTAGATTTTTAGGAATAAAATAAAAATTAATAATATAATATTTCATTTAAAAACTATTTTGTGTCAATTTTGACACTATTTGATATATGATTTTTATGAAAGTCATAACAGAATTATATGTTCGAAACAAGTTGATTAAATCAACACTAATATATCATAGTAACCTAGAAAATTTGTGGAATTCATAAAAAGTCTCAAATTACATTTATTTTGGTGTTTATAACATCAATTATGTCAATATTTCATAAATAAGATAATTACTGCATCATAATTGTGTCATAAATAAATTAAATTATTTAATGTCTAAAAATTATAAATAAAATACCATTATGTAGGAAATCTTTTTATCTTTCTAATGAATATTTATAGTTGAATTTATCTTATGTATAACCCCATATTAAAAATTATTTACTTATTAAACATTGATTTTAACTATTTTAACCCTTCTTTAAATAAATTAATAATAAATGTCCTAATCTAACCCAAGTGGGCCTAAATGGTCATATTTTATTCCTAAGTTTGTTTTTGGTCGAATTACACTTGTCCAATAGAATTAGGACATGTGTTAGGATAATAGTAATATCATATTTACCCTTAGTTACCCTATTTACTATTAACCGCGGTAAAAAAAGTAAAAAGTTACTATTCACCAAAAAATTATTTTTATCTCATTGAACCACATTTTACTTACTGATATCAACTGTGTCTATCGGATTTTCGAAATTCCATTCACAGAAGCGGTAAAATTAAGTTTTATGCAAAATTCAGTTTTTAACCTACTACTTAGTGGTTTCACTATTCATCAAAAATTGATAGTTTTCAGAAAAATACCAAAATTTCACCCTAGGCTAATTTCGATATTCTGAGTCCAAAAATGAAGTCCATTTTGAAAAATAAAATTTATAAAATTTCAAAAAGTGGTTATTACTATTCATAACGGCTAGTTTTAATAGCATATTGTTGTTTAGTGAAACTCGGTATTGCTTACAACGCAAGCTATCGAGGAAGGTCGCAATTGCGTGTAAAGCAATCCAAGCAAGTGTTGTGTAGAAAAATATTCCTTTGATAACATAAAATTCTCGGGTGTTACAGTCACTAGTCAGCTTTCCATGCTGCGATGATACTTTGGAAGATGGATTTTATGGCAGTTTGTTGCTGGGAGGATCTTCTCTTTTATAGTGAGCATTTTTTTTGATCTTGAGTTTTGGTCTGTTGGAGACTATTTCTTTGTCGTTAAGTATTGATGTCATAGGTTCTCACTTCCCCTTAAATGTTTTTGGAAAATAAAAAAGTAATTTTCAGTCAATCTAAAAAATAACTACACTTTCTACTGATTCCAACTATAGAAACCCTAGACTTTTACACATATTATTATATTATTTCTAGTATAAATAATCATCAAATTACAAGATAGGGTTCATGAAGCCTTGTGTCATGGTGATTATGTAAATAATGAAACAACATGAAATAAGACAATATGTTATTTAATCTTCATAAATAGATTCTAACTCCCATTGATCCTGTATATCTGCATAGGATAACCTAGGGAATAAATGAATAAAAGGGATGAGAAAAAAATCAGTATATGGAAATAACCATAGAAATAAAAAAACACATGGGTTAGAAGATATAACCTGATAACATAGAAGGAGTAAAAAATGAACAAAAATATGTAATGATAACATTTATAATGTGTGAAAATATAATAATGATATCATAGGAATGTGGTAACACTATATAACATGACATAAATATGAGTCATGGATAACTTCCAAGACTATATAACATGGTGTAGAATGTCCCACAAAGGATTCAGGTTCACTCCCTATCAAAACAAGACATATCATGAGTTGAAAAAATAACCAATGCATTACAGCACTATTTGGGCCAACCCATCATAACATGTTCATTAATATGTGAGCCACATGATAAATCATACACAAGGAATAAAACATAACAAAATGGTTACCCATGGAATGGAATGAGTATCGTAATCATTCCAAAAGGCAATACAAATTTAAATATCATAAATATCCATGAATGGATGGATTTAGAATTTACAAGGTCATTAATAATAGAAAATAGATATAGAACATGATAATTAATGTCCAATAAAGGTGGAAATATGAAATTTATTGTTTAAGAATATTTTGAAATGAAAATTTTAGTGCGGTTTAAGGAAAACATTTAAGAGAATTTAAAGTAGAAAAGGCATATTTGTTTACATAAAATGATAAACGAACAAATATAGTTTTTTAATGACAAACTGAATGATTTTATAAAAACAATGATGGATTAAATTAGATTATGGTCTGAACATGGATGCCAGTAAGTAATTGGGATGTTCCCTGGAATCAAGTATTTTTTTAGGAATAACTGAGAATGAAACCTTATTAAAACATGTATTTCCACATCTAAAAGAGATGATATGATATAGATATATGTTTTTGTAACATATAAATATAATGTAGAAGAATTGTATAAAATTAAATAATCATTATATTGTGGTAAAGAGAGATAAAGAGTAACTTGAAGGAAAAATGGATGTTTAGGTACAATCTCTTACCTTATGTCTGAAACGGTTCAAAACATGATATTAATGTCCTTAATAATAGATAAGTTAATTAATAAATAAATATCCTTTTAAATATGTAATAAAAATAATAAAATTTTATTATCTTTATTTATGGCCTTTTGGAAGAGTTATAATGTTCAATTTTATCTTTCTAAAGTGCTCGTTTTCTTAGTTTTCATGATCAGTTCTGTTGTATAAGAGTATAGAAGTTCGTATAAAATGGAAATATAAATCCATAATTTGTGTTATATGTTATTAATTAACATAAATGTGGTTTAATTATATTATATATAATTTGTTTAATAATTTCTAAGGATGAATCATTAGATAATATTTTAGTGATAATCATTTGGATTATTTTGGGTTGTTTTTTCTCACAACGAACTTGTTTTGTTTTATTATTTAACATCACGAGTATATAGTTATTACATAGAATTAATAATTGTTTAATGAATTTTTATTAATCTATTTCAACCATAAAAATGGTTTCAATACCATCCATGAAGAGTGTAATGGAAATTTAAAACATCATCATCCTTGAATTGATAAATTAACACATCACCAATGATGTTTTCAATTTCTATATAAAATGATGGGGTAAGAGATATGATGATGAATTATTCCATTACAATAAAACAAATATATTATATGTAATGTATTGGAGTTATCATAACATTTGGATGAAGGGAGTTGAGGATAGAAAAAGAAAAGAGATGATCTAGAAAATATATTAAAAGAAAAGGAAGATGGTTTTACCTCTTGATTCCCTCTTCTTGAGAACCTTAATAAGGGATTGGTTTTTGTATTTTGTTAAGACCAAAATCTATTGGAATTGGGGAAGAGGTTTGGGATGTTTATCGGGAAGAATTTTGATAAATATAATATCTTAGAAGGTTTGAGGAGAAGAGGTGGTGAGGGGTGGTATTTAGAGTGGAGGAGAGGGGGGTTTTCTAATTTTTTTAATGCCTTAGATTATTATTTTGTCTCAATACAATGAATAGATTTAGAATTATCTCAAAATATTTTAAAATATTAAAGCAAGGTTTTATATTTTGGGCTTATATCAACCATAAATAATCAATAACTCAATAGATTAAGTATATTACTTATATTGTAAATTAGCATATTTTACTATTCACAAAAATTTATGTATTTCATAAAATACCAAATATTGACCCTAACAATTTTTTGATGTGTAGAATTAAAAAACTAACTCCTCTTTATGAAATTAATTTTATAATTAGAATAAATTTAAATTTAAATTAAAAACATTATTTACTTGGAAAATAACAATTTTAAAATAAAAACTACTTTTATTACACATTGAAAAATTAATTAAGTCCTCATAAAATTATCTCATAATCTAAAGACATCAAAATATAAACTTATGAATAAATTTTAGTAAAAATAATTTCTTTTAATTTATATAATTGATAATAAAATTTTAATTAAATATTTATAAATTACAAAAATACCAAAAAATAATTAATAATTTTTAAAATATTTATTTACTTATACTAGTATATAATTATATCATATTGTCACTTATAATATGGATGAATTTTATTTATACTTTCAAGGGTGATGATACTATTTTATTTTCTTATTTACCCTACATAAGGGTCACATTACTAATACCAAGGTCAAGTTACTATTTAATCTGTATAGGTTCCTTAACATCTATAAATACTTCTTATTTCATTCATTCATCTTTTATAATGTTTGTAATGTGTTTTCAAATTCATTTTAAGTGGTTTATAGTGTTTTACATATACATATATAGGAATTGAATTTTCCATTGATAAATATTTGGGTTGTTCCCCCATGAGTGTTGATTCTTATGACTAAATATATTAAATAGGGAAGGATAGATCATGAAAATGGTTCTTACATAATCTATACATCAACAAAGACTCAAAATTCATGTATTTAGATTATTTCATAAAGTATTATATTTCACTATTCACAAAAAATCCACTTTTTTATAAATAATACAAATATTCCCCCTATCCATTTTTAGACTTGTAGAATTTAAAAAAGGGACTCCATTTTATGAAAACAATTTTATAAATAAGATAAATTCATTTTTTAATTAAAATCGTCATTTATTAAAAAATTAATGATTTTAATATTATAATTGATTTTATGACCATTTGAAAAATTAATTAAGGTATGATAAAATTATCTTCTAATTATAATATAATAAAATATTAATTAATGAACCAATTTCAATAAAATAAATTTTCATTTAAAATATTCTATTTATTGAATAATTTCAAATAAAAATATATTTTGGACAAAAATTCCAACACATAATTTATCCATTTTAAAACATTTATTTACATCCCATTTTATATAATTATATCATATTTTCATTTATACGATACATAAATTTTATTTATACCTTATTAGGTGAGGGTAGTATTATACTGGTCAGATTACTATTCCTAATGGCCACATTACTATTCTTTTGGTGAGGTTAATATGCCCTAAAAATAGGATCCTTAATTATAATAAATATTACTTATTTCATTGTTCATTTATGATAATGTGGTTTTTTTGTGATTTGTATGTGATTTAAGTTTTATATAAATATAAGAAGTGAAATTCCATTGATAGAAGTTTGGGTCCTTATATAGTCAAACACTTGGTGATTATATATTTTAATCCCAATGAGACATTCTATAGTTATTATGACAGGGAACACTAATTCAAGAAGTAAATCCAATTTTGTTTTTTTCCTGAAAGGGTTGTAATTTTTTTTGAAAACTCCATCTATCCTTCAAAAAAATTCCATGATATATTTATATATATAGAATTACCTAGGTCAAACCTAAGGTGTTATATATTACAAAAGTTTTGTGTCTTAATTTAGACATCTTATAAATTATTTCTCATGATTAATACATATAATCAATGAAGTGTTATGGTTAGGCTAACAATATTGGTTTTAAGAAGGGATTGAAGATAGAACTATGATGATGGTGTGGTGACAGGTATACTGAAATACTAAATTATATTATTTGATATTATTTATATAAATTCCGTTGTATCATAAAAAACATATGTGAATTTTAATTATCATCCCAAATTATTAGAATATGATTTTCCAATTAAAATACCTAATACTAAGATGATCATGTCTCAAGCCTAAGATTCCTCTTAAGTTGTTGTTTTTTGGAATGTGCTTCATAAAAGACTCATTATCCTACCTCCGGTTGAATGTGAAGTTATATTAGGAATATATGGGATTTCTATATATAGACCCCACATCAATTTCCCAAAATAAGTGTCCCTTATGATATTACAAACCCACCTATGATCATCTATCTGTTGGATAATAAATATAAACTATAGATGTAAATCAAAATCCATTAAATGGGTATTGATTCCCATTAAATTCTAGGTTTTTCTCTTATTGTTAGGGAGAAACTCAACATCGACGATATGATTATTTTTTTCTTGGATTTAGTGTCTTTATGAAAGTGTTTCCAAACCATTTATCAACTTAGGATGTTATTCTCTTAAAAGAACTCATACTCAGTACAACGTTTATTTCAAGGACTTCCTAACGAATGACCCAAATTGCATTCTATGAATTGAATAAGAAACTCCATGATAAAATTGAAAATTTATTTACTCATCCATGTGTTTTACCATTGGGTTCACCTTTTTTTAAACAATTATGATCGATTGATGAGAATTTTTATATACGATCATAAGATTAAGATGATCAAAATTGAAACATGTGTCCCCCTACTCTGTATCGATGAATTCATTGATCAACTGCATGGAGATGTGAACATTTTCATGGTATAAAATCATTCTATATATCATCAATTGAGGGTTGTGAATAAGGATGTAAGACATGATACATTTTGTATAATTTATAGACACTAGTCTACATTGATTTTAATTTTACAAAGAATTTATACTATGATCATCATAGATTTAATGAATGGAGTTTATAGTAATTAACTTGATCATTTTTGTAGTCTTTATTTATTTTATTATCATATTTTCAAATATAAAGGAATAACATGAATATTAGTTGATAATTGTATTGAATACCTACGGAATCAGAATTTGTATGAAACTTTAACCAAGTGTGAATTTTGGATATAAATTGTTTCATTTATTAGGTCATGTTCTCTCATGAGATGGTATATATATTATCCATAAATGATCAAAGTTTTTGTACATTGGCATAGACCCTCCACCATGACTGATATTAATATTTTTCTTGGATTATATTGATATTATCGAGGAGTTGTAAATAATTTATCCCAAAAATCTAATCCACTGACCATGTAAACATGGATTAGATCCAATTTACTTTAGAAAAATGGGTGTCAATAAAATTTCAAGGATATATAGAAAAACATAGTCAGCACACCAATTATTAAATTACTATGTAGTGGAGAATAGTTTTTAATATATAGAGATGCGTTGAATATGGGGCTAGGATGCATTATCATGAATAATGATATGGTTTAGCTTATTCCCCATGAAAATTGAATGTTGAAGAGGAGAATTTTTCCACTCATCATTTAGAGTTAACAATTTTTTTCATTAATGATATTGAGGAATAATTATCATGGAAGATTTGTGATATATATAATGATTATAAAATGTTAATGTATATATTTAATAGGAATGAGTTTACTATGCACTAGAGATGATGATTATAGATAATAAAGTATTAGCAATTCTCAATTAAATTACAACCGTATGAGTCTAAAAAAAGATGATTGATTCTTTATGTGGAACAGATAATGCTATCATATCTATCATGAAGATAAAAAAGATCCAATACTTATGTTTTTTCAATGTAAGAACTGTGAAATCTAAAACGAATGGGGGGAAATATTATCTTTCTAAAACAAGTGTTTAACTATCTATCCATGTGATTATTAATAAGACATAGAAAAAATACCTAGATCAATAGAATAATGTTTGAAATGTTATAGAGAATAAAATTTATAACTATGTAATGATAAAGTTCTTTAATTAAATATGTTTTTCGTCCATACTCTATTTTAAGAAGGAGATATTATGATATTCTCATAGTTCTTAATTCTCTATTCATCGTGGAAGTACAATGATGAATAGTGATTTTAATTTTTATTTATCATGTAGTATAATGAAGAGTGATAATTCCATGTTTTTATCCTGGTTCTTGATATGTTAGCATGTTATAGATAAGAGATAAAATTCTAAGTTGATGTTATAACCACCACCCATACAAAATAAAAATAGGAAAAAATCCATATATATTTTATCATCAAAATCCATAAAACCACAAATGGTCAAAATGGTTTTTCAATTTCCATCAGTAAAAATATGATGTATCCATTGTTCATCAATATTAGAAAATATTTATTTATCTATAATATTTCTATAATATACATTAATAATTTGGTAAGGTGGTACGATGTGCCAAATAATAAGATATTTTATTGAAAGAATAGGTGTACCATGATGTTTTGGTGATGTATTCCACATTTATTGATACATATTTGAGTTTCATCATTTCATATCTTCCCAAACATATTTTACGACTTATAAATCAATTAAAATCCAAGAATATATGACTAGAACATGTTCTGTGGATAAGTAATTTTGTTGGGCTCAAAACATTCCTATTATGAATCCCTCTATAAAAATAAGTATTCTAATCTAATGTAAAAAGATTATATTTTAGAAATAATGCTATTGTTACATGATATTACAAAAGAAATTTTAGATTAGGTTATATCCATTCGACAATAGATTACAGAATTGAATAGTCAATAAAAAATATGTTGACAATCATTGACTGATCTTAAATTTAAATTTTCGGAGAATTTTTTTCTAAAAATTTATATATGGATAAAGAATATGTGATTTGGGTAAAAAATTAATAATGATCCCTAGTTATATTGGGACCTTCTATATTCTTGATCAAGTGGGGACAATGATGTTTTGCTTGCTGCTTCCACTGAACCTCTACCAGCTTTGGGATTTATTCTATGTGTCTCCCCTAAAAAAGTACACACCTAGTCCGGAAAAGGTTCTAAAATTTATAGGTTTTAATAATGGATCATGGCCATTATTATCAATAAAAAATGTAGTTGATTCTAGATCATTGAGAGAGATTCCTATGAATCAAGACTACTAACTTGATCAATGTTTTCTGGAGAAATCACCATCTTATTGAAGCGATATGGGAACATGAGGACTTGATGAGGAATAAGAATAATCAGTTGTTTTGATCACATTAATTGATTTAAAAAAAACTAATGGGAATAGAATGTAACACCCTTATATAATATAAATTTTCTTCAAATATATTTAGTTTAATTGATATCTTGTCTTATATTCAATACTAAGTTAAATAAACGATGGTATACTATTTAAATATTTTAATATAATATGACAATTATAATTATGTTTTCAAATCAGGTGGTGTGAAATGTAAATAAAATAAATTAAAAATTAATTATTACGTTTTGATATAAGGAATATAAATTTATAAATAAGTAGATAATTTTTCTTAATGACATTATAAATACATGTTTCTCAAAAAAATGATGTGTATCTTTAAAAAAAAATAAAGTTAATTTTTTCAACCAAGAGAAAACCGATTTTAAAAACCAACATCATTTTTTTAAAGTAATGTGAAAATTATCCTAGAGAAACTTTTATAGTATTTTATAAAAAGATTAATATTCGATGAAATTTAAAAAATATAGTTTTTATTCTAAACTTCATTTTCATTAATGTATTTAAACATAAAAAATGTCTATAAGGAAAATTTAATTAAAAAAATATTTCAATTATATTATGGTTAATAAAATTTAATTCATTAGAATCCATATTAAATTTTTGTTTGATAGAAATAAATTTATTAATTATGAAAAAAATCAGCAAATCCCTACTTTTTCGATGCTTTTACGCATTTAATTTAAAATTATTTTTCTCTAATAATATGAATTGAATTAAGAAAAATGGATCAAATAATTTTGGATTAACCCAAATAATATTGCATAATATGTTAAAACTAATTTTGTATCATAATGACATTTAAAAACTATAAAATTTTATTATATTGGTTAAAGATAAATTATGTTTAACATGGGTTATAAAAAAATATATTAATTAAATTGAATTAAAATATTTTATAATTTTTATTTTATTTCAATATTTTGACCTTATCGAATATAATGTTTGGGAAATAGAGATTTTGGATCTTTATGGAATATCTAAAGCATTTTTATATTTTAATCTTTTCAAAAATCCCAAGAGTGACCTCTCCCCTATTTATAAAAGGACTCCCATCTCCTCTTCTGTTCACACATCCAAAGCATTATTGTCTCATCATGCCTTCACCAAATCCCTAACAATCAAACCCAACCCACCCCTCAGACACACCCCATGTACTAGACTACATAGTTTTATTACTAAACCATCTTTACAATGATTGATTTTTCAAACCTAAATAAATTTTTTGAAGAAGAGTTATCATTCTTAACCGACCGTTTATATAATATTTGTTCTTCCACCTCTAAAAATCACCCTCAAATATGATGATATAAAAACATCATTATCTAAAATATATAGACATGTTAATATGTTAATTTAATTTCCAATATCTATCTCCTCTTCCATTATATTTTATGTGAAATATCCAATCCTTTGTATGAAGGACTGCCTACTAGTGAACCAATTTCATTCCTCTATTGGAAAATGATAACCTCATTCATTAGTATGCGTGGTCTACCATCACTATGAAGAATTGTTATAATTTATTCATATTATTATGAAAATGATTCTAATAAGGACATTTTTTATGATTATATTATATATATATGATATAAAAATGATTTGGTAATAATGAATTAATAATTACCTCTCTTTCATTCCATCAAGCAAGAAAATTAGAAAAATGTACATGCATATATAAAACTAACCATCGCCATGAAAGATATAATTAATTTTCCTATCTAGTAATTTTACGGAGGAATTTAAATATGTTTATAATGAATATATATTATATTTGTATAATGATTTTTAGTCTATATATAGAGTCAATATAATATCTTTAAATGGATCAAAATAGTCATATGTAAACATACTGAAAAAACGATGTAGTTAACACCCATGGAAGTGATTTTAACAAATAATTGTTAAAAAATAGGTGATAAAAGGTTATATATAAATCATATATGGTACTATATATATGATTATGGTTATTTAATATGTGACTGATAATTATATATTCATTATACATGGGTTTTAAACATGTACAAAGAAGGTTGATACTTGAGATAATGGATTTTAATATCACCATAATATTTGTAGGAAACATGCCATATTAACAAAAAAAATCGTTGTTTATAGGAAGACCATGAATGGATTATATAATTATTCTAATGAAAATTATGGGATATAAATATCCTTATAATCATGTTTCTTTCATGGGGCTTATGATTCATATGGTGCCAATTTGGTAAGGGTTTTATGATATAATATCATTATTAATTGATATTGATTATAATTACCCTTATGATGATGAAATAATATGATAAATATCACAAGAAACATGTGAAATTTATTATCCAATTGTAACTTAATGAGAATGCACATTTTTTCTTTCATTTTCATCTCTTTAAATTCTCCTGAGTAAAAAGGATCATTTTTAAAGGAAATTCCCTTATTATCTCTCTTAAATCAAAAATCATTTATCTTCTATTTACATAATTTCCAAAATAAATTCAAGTAAGATTTATATATTATCAAAATATTTTTAAAATTCAATTTCACACAAGTTTTAATTTTTCAAAAAATAAGGAATCGTCATGATCTTTCTGAACATGGTTCATCTGGATCTTAACAAAAAATGTGGAAGGAAACTTGTTTTAATATACAGAACATCAATGGGATTTTATTCCATAAAACCTTCATCATTTTAGAAAACAATGATTAAAATTACCCTTATGCACTGAGGCAATGATTACAATGTTTTATAATTACCCTTATGATGATGAAATAATATGATAAATAATAATGTAATGAAGAGTGAACCTAGTTCTGTAAGGTATATTTTCTATTATAATAGTAATGGGTGTGAACATTGAATACAATGATTTGATGGGGAGTGAAACTAGTAAAAAATGATGTTTTTTATGGAAATTATCTTTTACGAATATGTAAATAAATTAATATGATTTTGTTTATGCCAAAAATATATGTCTTAGGACTAGGTCATTCTCTAATGAATTATGATATTTTACTACGCTATGATTCATGTCTTCTAAACTACCATGACTTATTCCATGGATTATGATAATGTTCTATAATATGAAGGGTATAGTTTTCAAATGAGATGATCGTATTCTTATACACTTATGCTTATATCATATTTATGTGATCATTGATTGATCCATTTTAACCTTAATGATATTTGGATGTCACTTATTATTATATTTCCATTTCATAGGAAATGAAAATGGTATTATGTATTACTTGTATAACAAGGGTTCTGGTTAGGAATAAAAGGGTGGGAGATGATGCAGTTCACTTACAACCACCTTTTTTATGTAACTAAGATTACAAAGGCACTACACCTATAACATTATATCATGGATCATCTTATTATGTAATAAATATTCATCTAATATGATGTGATATCTATGTGTGAATAATGTGCAACATTATATTCAAAATTTTGATGTATTATGACACATGGATCTTCATCAACAACAATATTTCACAAACCATTGAGATGCATCGTCAATAAATATTAAGAAATATTGGTTACCTCCTAGTAACTCAAAATCCAGGGGACTTTACACATCTATGTGTAGTAGATCAAGTATATGAAATCTTCATAGTGAATTAATAATGAATTAGAATCTATACTGATTCTCATACATGTGGTAGCTTAATGGTTATAAGAATTTACCCTTGTCGACAATGGTGTATCTATTATTTATTAGTGTTCATATCCCTCGATAATTCATGTTTCCCTATCTCATAGACATGGATTGGATGACACATACCCTTAACCCAGGACCAGGTTTTCCTAACATGTATTCACATTAGTTATATAGAACATACCTCATATGTGTCCCCAAGTGATGATGGTGGATCATTACATCATCTTACAAGCTCCATTTCATAACATGTTTATATATCCTTGTTTATCAATTGGAATCCTTTATAAATGTATTATATAAATACTTAAAATTTCATGAACATCATTCATGGTGACCAAATATGGATTTTTTATATTTATATGAATATCACCCATTCAAATTATATCATTACAAATAGTATTCACCATATTTAATAATCAATAGTGACAATATTTATTTGTTACAAACTACTCATAATGCAGATTTTCATAGTATGAAGATGTAGTATTAACATCCCATTAATTATTTTTTCCTATTTTATTAATCCATGTATCATTATCATATTTTTTACAATGTTAACATTCTCCATTGATAGTCACATGAGTGTCTATATTATTTCTTTGCTGTTCCCTTTTACTAATTGTAGATTTAAATAGTTTTTCTTCAAATAACCCGATATACTATAATGGTGGAATTTTCATGTTGGAATAATTCAATTTATAGATCTTATAATATTATTTATTTGATCACTATATCATACCACTTGAATACATCATTATTTTCTCCCAAAATTATCGAGGCTGAATGTTTTTATCTATTTACAAATCAAGTCCTTCCATCATGCCATCTCATTTAATAGTGCATCAAATATAATTTATATGGTATGTATCCCACTAGGATTATAGTTTATGAGGGATTAAACCAATTATCCCATGTATTAGGAAGTGTTAATTTGAATGGGGTTCACCTATTATTCCTTTTTCATAGTCTTAACAGAAGTAACCAATTGATTTACTAGGATTTTGAACTCAGTGGTGTGTTGTTTATGGAGAATCAACCCTATAGTTAAATATTCTTCAACTATTATTTCATGATACACTTATTAAAAATGGAGTTTAAATATAACATATTCTACCCAATCATATATAATTTATAAGGGTATATATCCTAATAAATGTATTGGATACACTATGATTTATCCATTAAAAAAATGGCCGATCTTCTTCTCATACAGTTTCATCCACATAGAATGCTTCTTGGAATCAATGATTACACCCTTTCTCTCACAGGGATCAATGATATCCATATATATTAAGGATAAATTAAATATTTTTCTTCCAAATGTATTAGTTTAATAATTTAAACCTTATCAACACTCTCAAATATGGTCCTTTAATTGAACTTGAATTATATTAAAAGTAGAGTATAGTTTTGAATAGTGGAATGTAAATTTGCATCCAAAACAATAAAAGATTGATGAATATACATATTTTTTTTATTTCAAACTTCTATTAATTATTACATGATAAAAAATTATTATCCATAAATATTGAATTATAATGGGATGATGATATGGAACTTTTAAACACCCATAAAAGAATTGATCATAAAAATAATTAACACTATTACATTATTATCTCATGGTAGTCTCACTATTAATACTGATACAATACAATTTTTGGGATTCTGACATCATTAATATCGGTTATTGGTAGAGGATTGAAATTTAATTTCACAAAAAAGGATTATGATCAACACTTAGAACCAACCCCGCATGCTTCTAAATTTTTCACACACTTGGATCTCTCAAGGCTCTCTGAATTGGATGATTCAAAGAATCTCCTCAATGAATCCTTATATATATATGTGGAAGTAGTTTTTAAATATATGAAAAATATTTCAACCATATACAATGTATTGGAAGGATTTTATTCCCTTTGAAATCATTAAATTTTATTAATAAAATAATCCCTTGTAAATGAATGGAATAAAAATAAAATCCTGAAAATAACACTATAATTATTTTTATAAACAGATGACACTAGCTAAATGGAATATCATAAGTATCATTGATTTCCATTTCAATAAATTTTTTACGATCTATAATTATCCAAATTCCTGATGCAATGAATTCCTATTATTTATTAATAAAATCTTTAAATATGTAGAAAAAAATATCCATTTAAATAATGACAATTTTACTAAAAATAATTCTTGAATTAAACTACCCAAAAACCCATAATCATATGACCAAGTAATTATATCCTCCAAAAATAATATAGAAAGCATATAAATACACCTTTTGATTCCCAAATTATGGGAAACCATAATGTATTAATTTAATTATAAAGGATTCAAATTTTCACTTATGAATTTGTGACCACATAAGATTAAAGTTTCATCATATAATTTTCTTTCATGAGATCATAAATGATATCAAGACCACATAAATTTCCAATTTATGGATAATATGTACACTATCCAATCGTAATTATTTTTCAACAAAATATTGATACCTCGTTTCATTTGTAAGCAATGGATTGACCACATAATTCAATTTGATCAATAATGGAATCTAATATCCATATAGTTATTGATACCACAACAAGTGAATTAATTATTTATTGAAAAAAAATCATTAATTGTAATTGTAAATGTGGAGTATAAAGAGTAATTATAAAATGGCCATGAAATTTATTCATTTTTATTATAAAAATACTATGGTAATAGAAAATGAAAATGAAAATTATAGTGATTTTTTACCTTGATATTTATTTTCACCCCATGAGTAGTCAAATAAATGACTATGAAATTAACAACACTATTATATATATTACCTATAATTATATTTTAAATAAAATATAGTATATATGGCTCTGAAAGATGGTTTTTATGGTTTCTAAAATCATTTTGTAATAATTTATGGAATATATAGACTAATACTAGTATGAGGTTGACAAAACAATATCTTTATACTAGTTAAGAAAATTAAGGATTCATTATTCCCAATTGATGAAGAAATTATGTGGTTCATGGACTTCCCAGTCGTATCCTATTCAACTGTGAAGATAATTTTCATCCTCAAAAATCATGTTATCTGTGTTTATATAGAATCATGGTTTCTATATTAAAGTTCATGGAAAAAAAATTCATGGGAAAAAAGTACACACATCATAATTTAATTTCATTAGACCAAATTGATTTTGATTATAAGGTAATATAAGTAATGTATTCATATTCCTCAAAAGTATGGAATGATCCTAGAGGTGGATCACCATAAAGATTTCACAAATAAGTTGATATTATGTTATATATTCCTAAAAAAATTAAATAATATTGAATTATGGTTATTTTATAACCTATAGGAGGATCAAAAATCATGAATTTGTAGCACCATTAAATGAAACTCGGCACAACTTGTTTTTATTTACTAGAGAAGGATATTAACTCAAGAATATTTTATACCAAGAGGTGATTATTGACTTAATTTATTTTTATTTCTTAGAGGAGTGTCACACCTATAGTTTCTTGAGATTATACTTTGATAATATCAACTGAAGGCGTTTCGATTTCCATTAGGAGAACCTTGAAACAAAAATTTTATAGTGATTGTACTACGTTAATACGTAAATACAAAAGATATATTAAAATTCCATATAATATAATATTTAATAGAATAGAATTAAAGTTTAATTTATTTTTAAATTATATATAAAAGGTTTAAAACATCAATACATATCCTATAAATGTAAGATTCAGAATATAAATGGTTCTAAAGTGGGGAATTTTTTTTAGTGTATGATCATTTATAGAAGGAAGTTTTATAGTTGTATACATGGAAATAAATTTGGTTTTCAATATATTTCATCCTAGTGTATAGTTGATGTCTAAAACCAGATATTAATGATGATAAAATTCAATAGGGTCATTTTAATGTTTTTTAAACATATGTCTTATTTCTATATTGGATTAATGGATTTAATTATATATCTCATGATATAAGGAATCAATACAAATTTTTTCATAATATATGGTCCCACCACTAATTGAGATCATGTAAACAATATATTGGGTGATAAAAATGGGTTCCATAGTGAGAGAAGGAAAAAATGAAACCTCCCATAAATTGGTAAAGGTCTAAATATTTATGAGAAATGAAATTATTCCATCCTAATGTATGGAGATTATAGAATAATTAATGTTAAATTGGGAGGAATAAAATTACATGATTTAGAACATCATTAGAATAGAAAATATATTTTTTAGACTAGGATGAATGATTCATGAATCACCATGTACAATGTTAGAAAAAGAATAATGACACATGTATTTCTTGAAATGGGGGGCTATATGTGTATATTACTCATCTATAGAATGAAAATATAATAGATTTATCCTTTTATATGTCTATTTGAAGTGATAAAACAAGATTCAGAAAATATATAAAATATGAAAAATTATATAGATTTGGATAAATCGTAATTGGATTTGGCCATATAGAATATATTACCCGTAATGTTTAGGGTTATATGGTATAAGAAATTATTTCATGAATTTTTGAATCATGTGATAATGAATATTTATCCCAACATGAATATTATAATGAATATTAAATCATTGTATATGATTATTTATTCGTTATACATAAACACACATGAGGATCATAAATGTTTGGTGTATTTTGAAATACAAATATATAAAATACCCAAAGCTTTGGTGGGGTGGTAAGGGTAGGGAGGGGGTTGGGGAATGGCTGCAGGGTCAAGTCCCCATGCCATATATTTATCTGTATTTTAAAATAAAAATACATAAAAATCTAATATAAAAGATAACTACATCATCTCCCACTATGTTCTTCATAACTATCCCAGTTATGATATATATATAACACATTATTGATTTATTAAAAACATATGGAAAGAAAAAATAATAAAGGGTGAGATATGATTCTATATAAAGTTGAAAATGGGAGATACCAATGATCACATAATCATATAATGAGAATAAGGATAAAAGAACAAGGGTGTAATATTGGAATGAAATACTATACAAATAAAATATATAATTATCCAACATGGAATAAATATTTCTACTATATAAGAATGAGTCATAAATAAATAAAATAACATTACAATGAGTTCATAAAATTTAAATTAAATATGGAATTTTAGCATACCCATAATCGTAAAAATGAATTCTCATGGTAGTAAAGGACTATTAACAAGACTATCATATTGGAATGGGTTCACTCCCAAAACCATTATAGTAGTAAAGGTTCTCTCCCAAGACAATCATAGGTCATAGAGTCCCTTAATGAACTAGGTCTAGTCCCAATTCCAGTCCTATTTATTTCTCAACATATCAATATTTTACAATGAATTGGAGGGAGATATAGGTTCTATCTATCATGGTTTATAACATAACTACTGATTCATGGTTTAAATGCACCCACCATCCTTAGTTATAATGTAACTGTCATCCTTGGTTATAATGTTACAACCATCCTTGGTTTATAAATGAGAAAAACATAGCATAAATAAAACTATACCTATATGTTCCAAAGGATCATAAAACAACCATCATAACTACACATCACACCCCATTAAATGGAATCATGATTTATAGTCATTTTATCAGAGCATAACCCATTGAAAAAAACACGAATGATAAAAATTTCATCAAAGCATAATCCATTGAAATGAAATAATTTCAATAAATAAAACTTCATCCTTACTGTAAACCACATAGAGAAAGAATAATAATTTTAGCATGGGATCATAACACCAATAAATCTTATGTAACATCAAAGTATGTCATATTGGATGTAAAATGCTTTTAAAAGATCATTGAGAATATTAATTGAAGATTATATCCTTTTATTACTTTTATATAAATTTTTAAAAATATATATAATTTAAAATATACAATAGAAAATATATTCATTTAAAATAAACTTTAATACTCAAAATGGAAGCTTAAAATCCTTGAGTATTCATGATGGAAGGAAATATCATTCACATTATACACATTAAAATAAATATTTATTTCAATTTTTTTGTAAAATGTAAAACTTTACCTGTATAAAAACTGAAAATAAGATTAATTTTAATCATATTTACTAAAATTAAAAAATGGGGCAAAATTCAGATAGAAATTCATTATAATTTTTTTAAAAAATTTATTTAAAAAATATTTAGATGAAATTGATATGGTTGAAAAAGGATTTTTGACCAATGATAAAAATGTTGTCTATTTTTATTAAAAAAAATTGGTTGGTATCATTAATCCATAATGTGTGGAATGTGAATGGAAAAAATGTTTTCAATAGGAATATATAGTTGATAAAAATTATCATGACCCGTCCCTCGGGGCCTGTGTCGTGACTACCCCAAGCCCTCCTTCCATTGGCTAGGGGCTGGCGAATAGCACCAGAAAGGAATATCCCTAAGATGGGAAAGCATTTCCTCTTTAACCTATACAGACACACAGTCCAAGAACATGACAAGAAGCAACCACTAAGTAAACTGCTGTAGTATAAAGAGTGCTGAAATTAAAGGTACCGGAATACAAGCCCAACTGTAAAAGTACCAGTACATCTGAAATGTATGATACAACTAAAAAGGGAAAATATCTCATGGGTTGTCCACTAAGGATCCTACCATAAGAGTAGTTACAGGTCGCCTCCACAACACTCCACATCCGCTTATCTCCCCGACGTACCGCTCAGTCCTGGCTCCCTCAAACCTCATCTCAGCTACTCATCATCTGTACAAGACATAACATGGTGCGGGTGAAGCCCATGGAGGGGTGAGTATACGAATACCCAATAGGGACCCTAAGATCCCCTATGGTCTCTATGAATTCCCCAAAGGAAAACCACAAAGCATGATCTCAATCACAATGAACAAGTAATAGAAACAGCTCAAATAGAGTCTCAGCTAAAACCATGTTTTTTAAGTGAAGTATAGAAGTACATATGATTAGTTATGATGCTACATCATCATATTCTATCAAGAGGCACTACTGCTGACCATAGGGAGTCTGACCCACATAGGATTGATTGATACTGACCCCCGAAATGACCCACATTGGATCTGATCCACCCAAGATCGATAGGTAACTAACCCCCAAAATGACCCACACATGATCTGATCTGCCCATGATCGATTGGTAACTAACCCCTGCAATGACCCACATGACATCTGATCCACACATGATCAGTATGCACTAACCCACACGGGATCTCTAAGCGCTGACCCACATAAGATCTGACCCACACAAGATTAGTATACATTAACCCACACAGGATCACTGAGCACTGAACCACAAAGAATCCGAGACACATAGGATCGATGCTGACCCACATAGAATCACTTAATACTAACATCAATATGGCCTGTCTCCAACCTCTGCCTCACTTCCATCCACTAGATTCCCACTCATAGCACGCTTGATTCTGGGAGAACCGCTCCTCATTCCATATGTATTATTTAAACCATAACGAAGTCCCACAAAGAATAAAACTGATGACTTGTCTCTTCATAAGGGATCCAAAGCAATAGACTGTGCATCAACTAGATGCACTATCTGTAAGTTATAGGAATTTTAGTACCGAGGGCCTGATTGGATTCGGGTGCGATTTAACTCATCAATACTTCAAATCTCCCTAAAACTCAATTATAGTATCTCAAAAGTACCACCTTCTCACAAGGGTCTTTATGCCATATATGGTGCGACAATTAGATGCCCAGTATATTAGTTACACCTCTTTATGTTAAATGGGGGTGATCACAACTTGGTCCGGCCCAAATTGGTCGCACCAACCAGAATATTTCAAAGGTACCACATCCCAAAAGGGGTCCCAATGCTAGTGACGGTGTGTCGAAAAGACACCCGGTTTTCCAGTTATGGGTGTTTATTTATTTAGGGACCGGTTGAGTCTAGGCCCGGTCCGACTCGGTCTAACCGACCAGACGCAATGTGTCCCAAAGTCCACCTGACCCAGCTCGGGTCCGTACCACTAAGGGTTGGACTGGCTAACTTAGTCTGTCCTATAAGGGTTCACCTAGTTCGATTTGCAGACCCAATCCGTGGTTCTCCTGACTCATTGGGTGGGGCTCGACCCACCAGTGTTGGCCCATCGGGTCACAAGTTCGGCTCAATTGACTGGCGAGTCCAGCCTACTTGGCCGCTAGGCTGAGGTCCGTCCTAGCCTGCAAGGGGGAAGCCTAACCTGTAAGGGGGAGACCCAGCCCATAAGGTGATGAACTTCAATGGGTGGCCTGACCCATGTGGAGAGGCGGCCCGGCTCGAGGGCGGTGGCCCTGTCTGAGGGCAGCGGCCCGCTCTGAGGGCGGCTGCCCGATCCAAGGGTGGAGGCCCACTCTGAGGGCGGTGGCACTAGCCGACGGCGGCAGCCCGCACCGAGGGAGGTGGCCATGTCTGAGGGAGGAGACCCAGCTCGAGGGCAGCAGCTCACTATAAGGGCGACAACCCAGTGAGAGGGCAATGACCCAGTTCGAGGATTGCGGCCTGGCTCAAGGGCGGCGACCCGCTAGGGTGGTGGCCTGGTTCGGTTTGACGGGGGGGGGGGGGGGGGGGTGTAACCCCCTACCTCTCGGATTCCCATACGGCCTAGAGGCTGTTTGGTTAGCGAAGCCTCATGGGCACCGCTCGGTCACCGCAGAACCCACGAGAGGAGGGTTCGGCCTCTGTCGCGGCTTGGGCCACGACTTCCGTTCTCTGGTGGCATGGCGATTGTTCCACCTTCCTTCCCATGACTGGCTAGCATGCCGTCCACCTCCCCCATTCACAATATCTAATGAGCCGCATATTTCCTCGTGTGGCATGCGTCGATATGCTCGTTGTATTCCAAGGTGGCGCATGGATAGCAAGAAAGCGGATGATTCAGTCTTGGTTCATTATGACAACACCTTCTGAGTTAGCTCGTAAATTTGGGAGGGGTTAAGGGTTTAATAAAAATTGAATTAAACAACAATATTAACCCCATAAGATTCCCATCAATAACCTCCAACAAATAAAAATGAATCACGGGTCTACCCATTAGTCGGTTGACCTGTATTCTTTGTATAATTTCAATAATGGGGAAGAGGGAATCAAAAAAACTCAAAAGAAAATAACCCCCTATCTTGAAAAATTGTAGAGCGCTCACGGTTGAGGGAGTCTCGTTGTTCTCCATCCCCGTAACAAGTTGTCCTCGCCGCCGCTCGAACATCAAACTCTGGTTTAGGGATTCGGTGTCACACGTCACCTCCTACAGGGGTCGTCTCCATCCTCTAAGGGCTCAACGTTATGGCACTCCAATAGAACTTCATTGCTTGGAGAAGCTTGTACGACACCCCTCCGCCAAACTATATATTTATAGGAGATGTGGAGAGAAAGTAACGACATAGAGAGTTAATGGGGCTCATTAATAAGTAGATTCCAAATTTAAACCAACATTTCTATTACTTAGATTGAATGGTCAAGCCATTTATTGGCTTGAAACATCGCCGATCCCACCTTATCACTTGTCAGTTGGAGGAATAGAATAAAAATAAAATAATAATGTTATTTTATTTATTCTATTAAAAAGTTCCATGAACTAACTTATTTTCTGAACCTACTACAGTCAAAGTGAATCCTCCCTTAAGAGAATCCCAGAATTTTGGATTCAGGGGTGCCCTCAGATATTTATTCTAAGAAATGGTTTAAAAGTTAGAAAATTTTTCTCGTGCGTTTACAGAACGTACCCGAAAAAATGTTAGTAAATTATTAACAGTCACCCTTGACCCGCACTGGTTCAGGTTTGGCTCTGCCTAAGTGAAACACATCCCATTGAACCCAATGGTTCTCTAGGATTTGAAATTTGAGTTACCGTTTAAAAGTTATGGATTTTACAATAAAATATTTGTCACATAATTATTTTATTTATGCCCAAAAACTATAATTCATTAGTGGCCCGTGCCGACCAATATTAGTATCTTCCTAAAGAGGGAATACCCTCACTAGTTCAGTGATGGTCTCAAGTTCTTAATCTAAGTTACCATTCATGAGTTTTAAGAATTTGAAAAATAAAATTACTTAAATTAATTATCTTATTTACGATTATTCCATTTTCAGGTTTTCTCACAGGAGGCCCGTGCCGACTAAACTTATGTCGTGCCTAGGGTACACCTGCCATCATGAGCACAATGATGCCCTTGGGTTTTTGATCCAAGTAACCATTTAAGAGTTATTCCACTTTTTGAAAGAAAACTACTTATGTGTGCAAATTAAATCTTAAAAAAACTTCAAAAAATCATTCGAGGCACTCCGGGCAACATAATCACATGCCGTTAGATTTTGGAGTCTCAAAATAATTCCATATAATTAAAAAACTTATACCTAATTTCCGAGACATTAAATTCTCCCCACCTTAGGGATTTACATCCAAAAAAGCCACAACATAGACTAAGGAAACAAATGGGGGTAGTAAGCACAGATCTTATCCTCCCCCTCCCGTGTGCTCTCCTAGAGGTTCCCATGAAGCCAGTGAATGCACATCAGATGTATCGACATTCCATGAGGGACCCACTCTTGTTGATCCTGAATCTCTACTACAACCTCAATAAACATCGCACCATCGTCTAAGTCCAGCTCGCCATGGTCAATGAATTGAGAAGTTTCATGCATGTATCCCCTCGGCTGGGATATGTGGAAGATGTCGTGCACCAACTGCAACCATGGTGGTAGTTCCAAGCGGTATTCCACCTCGCCAATCCTCCGAAGTATCAGAACTGGTCCGATAAACCTCAGTGATAACTTTCCGCCTCAGCCAATTCTCCGTAGTCCATATCGAGGGGAGACTCGCAAGTAAATGTGGTCCCCCCTATAATTATAAAGGTCTCCATTTATTGTCAGCCTAAGACTTATGTTGGTAACTAAAAGATAAAAACTCTCTCTACCACGAGGGTAGGGATGTCCGACTCAAGCGTGATCGGTTTCACACTCCTTTACATGAGTTTATCTGGTGCTGCTTGGGATTCCTTTTTTGCTGACCAAGGAAAATCCCAATCCAACGTTGTAGGTAAACCAAAACCTTTTTTCCTAATATAATCAATCTGAGTATGAACTATGGATGTCCATTCAATACCCATACTAACGTCGTAAGGCATCGACACTACCACCAAGAGGTTGCAACCAAAAATCTCTCCACAAGGGTTAGATCACACCGTCTCCATACGTGTGATTATTGAGTCTCCTCCCAATGGTATCTCCAGACATGATGGTCAATTAAACATCTTAACTAGAAAATCTAGTTATTGGACAAGCTTTTTAGAAGGAAGGAATGATTGGAACCTATGTCTATTAATATGATAGCTAGTAGTTTACACAATCTATTCATCGAATCATTCCTAGAGCCCTTGGGTCGCACTCCTTGACCATATGTTGTTACTACCTTCCCCTGTTCCTAACACTTCTTCTTGCTGAAAAATTTTTACACGCCAAAGTCTCTGAGACGGGTGCTAGTTTCCTGCTTTCCCACTTCTAACATTCATTGTCTATATCCACTCAGCCAATGAAAATTCAACCGCAAATCTTCTCTCTATCACCCTAACATAGGTAGGAATGTATAGAGGAATATTTCTGACTTGGGAATCCTTAAACAAAAAATGCTCAGAAGTCTGATCCCCGAATCACTGATCGTATCGTATTCATTGAGTACTAAGAATGATCGGTACACCTTGATGACTACTCAGCTACCAACATGTCGTCCTTACGAAGCTGTAGAATATCTAGAGAACTCCCAGCCACCTCCTTAAGCCAGTCCTTAGCTGCTTGTGAGTCGGGATCGCCTCAGAACCTAAGGGGTATCTGATTTTGAAACTCATATAAGGCACAAACCCTAAATGTGTCCTCTACCAGTACCACCTATTGTAACTACTGCCCAACAGGTAGTGATATAGCTGAAACACTACCTGGAGGTACTATCTTGGGAAATGGTCCACATACCAAAGCATCATCACTTTGTAGACCATCCTCATGGTCACTCACTAGAGAAGACTAGAAGCTAAGATCACCATCTGCTCTACTGGTGTCTCAACTAGGTGTGAAACTATAGCCACAGCCTCTGGCCAGTCCTCATATGCCTGGGAATCGGTCTCACCTCAAAACCACGACAACCTCTACCACTGGAACTCATGAAACATGCTCAGTCGGTGTGCATCCTCTACTAGTGGTGCTGGTGGTAAAGGCTTCCAAACGGGTACTAGTTCTGCTGGTACACCACCCGAAGGTGCTAATGCCATTAGAGGGCCCTACACCGAGGCGTCATTGCTCAGTGGGACGTCATTGCATACTCTCTTAGAAAACCTGGGTGGCTATCTAAGAGGAAACATCCTGATAAGGAACAGGTGCTCCATGGTAATTATGTTATACTTGGTGAGATAACTCTAAAAAATTCAAACGAATTTTTTTTCAAAAACACAAACAATCCATGTTTTTGTACACTATGTCGAAAATCATAACTTAGGGTCCAAGTGTATGGATATGTCGGCCATTTCACCCACACTAGACTCCCTAAACTAAAAACCACACTCAAAACACATAACATTATTTCCACATAGAAAAGATCAAAGTCCCAGTTCTTTGGTAGAACTGAACTCCTCTGATACCACTTTGTCATGACCCGTCCCTTGGGGTTTGTGCCGTGACTACCCCAAACCCGCCTTCCATAGGCCAAGGGCCGGTGACTAGCACGAGAAAGGCATATACCTAAAATTGGAAGGAATTTCCTTTTTAACCTATACAAACACACAGTCCAAGAACAAGAAAAGAAGCAACCACTAAGTAAATTTTTGTAGTAAAAAGAGTGATGAATGTAAAGGCGCTGGAATAAAAACCCAAATGTAAAAGTACAAGTACAACTAAAAGGTATGATACAACTAGAAAAGGGAAAATAACTCATGGGTCATCCTTCAAGGATCCTACCATAAGGGTAGGTAAAGATCGCCTCCACAACACTCCACATTTTCCCATCTCCCCCACGTATCACCCGATCTTGGCTCCCTCAAACCTCAGCCCAACTTCTTGTCATCTGCACAAGACACAATAAGGTGCGGGAGAAGCCCGTGCAAGAGTGAGTATAAAAATACCCAATAGGGACCCCGAGACCCCCAAAAGTCTCTCAAAGTTCCAAAAATGAAAACCACAAAGCATGATCTCAATCACAAAGCACAATCAATAGACCCAAATCAAATAGAATCTCAGCTTAAACCAGGTTTTAAGTGAAGTATAGAAGTATAGATGATTAGTCGTGAAGTTAGATCATCTTATTCAATCAAGAGGCACTGATACTAACCATAATAAGTCTGTCCTACACAGGATCGATAGGTACTAACCCCTAAAATGACCCACACATGACTTGATCCACCCATGATCAATTGGTAACTAACCCCTGCAATGACACACACATGATATGATCCTCCCAATATTGATAGGTAACTGACCCCCAAAATGACCCACAGAGGATCTGTATGCACTGACCCACACTGGATCGCAGAGCGCTGACCCATACAGGATCTAACCCACATAAGATCGGTATGCGCTGACCCAGACAGGATCACTGAGCGCTGACCCACATAGGATCGGTATGTCCTGAACCACACAGGATCACTAAGCACTAACCCACACCAGATCGCTCGGTACCATCCTCCGTATGGTTTGTCTCCAATCTCCGCCTCACTGACAGGCACTGGATTCCGTCTCATACCACGCTTGATTCTGGGAGAACCACTCTTCAATCCATCAGCCCTATTTCAACAAGAACGAAGTCCCAAGAGGAAGTAACATGACAATCTATCTTTTCATAAGGGTTCCAATGAAATAGACTACGCAACAACCAGATACTCAGACTGTATGTTATTGGCATTTTAGTGCCAATGGCCTGGTTGGATTCGTGTACGATCCAACCCGGTTGTACTACAACTCTCTCCAAAACTCAAGTAGTCTATTTTAAATGTACCACCTTGTCATAAGGGTTTTTATGCCAAAGATGGCGTGTCAATTGGACTCCTCGTCTATTAGTTACACTCCTTTACGAGAAACAGGGGAGATCGCAACTCGGTCCGGCCCGACTCGGTCAGGCCAGCCGAAATATTCCAAAGGGACTGCTTCCAAAAAGAAGTCCCAATACCACTGATGGTGTGTCGAATGAATTCATGATTTTCAGTTACCACCCTTCCTATATTTGGGGACCGGTTGGGTCTAGGCCCGGTTCAACATGGTCAGACAGGCCCGACACAACGGGTCCCAGGGTCCACCTGACCCCGCTCGGGTTCGTCCCACTAAGGTTCGTCCTGACTTACTGGGTCCGGCCCATCAAGGTCGGCTCGGTTTGGTTTATGGGTTCGTGACACAATTGGCCTGACCCGTTGGGTGGGGCTCAACCCACTTGCATTGGCCCACCAGGTTGCAGGTTCGGTCTGGTCTACTGGCAGGTCTTTCTCACTGGCCACTGGGCTGAGGACCATCCTAGAATGCAAGGGGGAGGCCTGGACCGTAAGGGGGTGTCCCACAAAGGGCAGCCCGGCCCACGCGGGGAAGCGACCCGGTCTGAGGGTAGAGAACTGCTCTGGGGTTGGCAGCCCGGTCTAAGGGTGGAGGCTTGGCTCGAGAGAGACAGTCCACTCGAGGGCAGGGGCCCAAAGAGAGGGTGGCAGCCCAGCTCGAGGGTGGTGGACCGGTGTGAGGGTGGTGGCCCGACAAGAGGGCGGTGGCCGAGTGGCAGGGCAGCGGCCCGATCAAGGGCGACAACCCACTGGGGTGGCGGTCCGGTTCGGTCCAACGCGCGAGGGGGGGGGGATGTAAGCCTCAACCTATTAGATTCCTGAATGGTCCAAAGTCCATTCGGTTGGCGAAGTGGCGGCGCCTCATGGGAGCCGCGTGGTCACCGCATAACTCGCCGGAGGCGGGTTTGGCCTCCGTCGTGGCTTGGGATGCAACATCTATTCACTGGAAGCCCGGTGGTCATGCCACCTTCCTTTCCGTGGCCATCTGTTGTGTCGGCCGCCTCCTCTGTTCTCCGTGGCTGACGAGCATCGGACATCCTCAAGCAGCATGCTTTGACGTGATCACGGTCTTCTAAGGAGCCATATGGATAGCAAGATAGTGGAGGGTTCGGGCCGAGTTCGTTAGGCCCACACCCCCGTGTTTGCTCAAAAACATGAGTGGGGTTAAGGGTTTAATAACAACTGAATTAAACAACATGATTAACCCCACAAGATTCCCCATAATAACCTCCTGCAAAGACTAATGAATTGCGGGTCTACCCATTAGTCGGTTGACCTGTGTTCTTCGTATAATTTCAAGAAAAGGGAAGATAAAACCAAAAATGCATAAATGAAAATAATCCCCCACCTTGAATCAGTGGAGAGCACTGGCGGTTGAGGGAGTACCGTTGTTCGCCATCCTAGCAACAAGCCTTCCTTGCCACCGCTCAAGCGTCAAACTCAGGTTCATGGTTTCGTTGTCACCCATCATCTTCTCTTGGGGTTAGCTCCGTCCTCTAAGGGCTTAGTGTTATCGGACACCAACAGAACTTCATTTCTTAGCGAAGCTCTTCCGATACTCCTCACCCAAGCTCTATATTTATAAGAGAGGGGGAGAGTAAGTAATGACGCAGGTAGTTAATGGGGCTCATTAATAGGAAGATTCATAATTTCCCCCAATGTTACTATTACTTATATTGGAGGGTCAAGCCATTTATTGGATTGACACGTTGTCAGTCCCACCTTACCGCTCGTTCGTTGGAGGAATAGAATAAAAATAAAATAATAAAGTTATTTTATCTATTATATTTAAAAGTTCCAAGAACTAACTTTTTCTCTGAACCTAATGCAATCAAAGTGAAGCCTCCCTTAAGAGAATCATGGCATTGCAGATTCAATGGTGCCCTCAAATTTGAATCCAAGAAATGGTTCAAAAGGTTGAAAACGCCGCTCATGTGTTTACTGAACATACCCAAAAACGTTCTGTAAATTATTAACAATCACCTTCGACCCACACCGGTCAAGGTTAAGCTCTGCCTAAGTGAAACATGCCACAATGAATCCAATGGTACTCTTGGATTTACAATATGAGTTACCATTTAGATGTTATGGATTTTACAATTAAATAATTTTCACTTACTTATTTTATTTACGGCCAAAAACTAACTTTCACTGGTAGCCCGCGCTGGCCAATGTCAGTATCTTCCTAAAGAGAGAATACCCTCATGAGTACATTGGTGGTATCATATTTTTAATCCAAGTTACCATTCGTGAATTATAATCATTTGAAAAATCAAATATCTTTATTTAATTATTTTATTTACAATTATGCCATTTTCTGGTTTTCACACAGGAGGCCCGTACCGACTAAACTTACGTCGTGCCTAGGGTAAACACGCTATCCTGAGTGTAATGGTGAAATCAGATTTCTGATCTGAGTAACCATTTAAGAGGAATTCAACATTTTCAAGAAAACTACATATGCACACTAATTAAGGCTTAACAAATCTTTAATGGATCATTCTGGGCAATCTGGGCCTCATAATCTCACGCCGTCAGATTTCGTGGTCTCAAAATAATTCCATATAATTAAAAAAAATTATACGGAATTTCTGGGACATTAAAAAAATATTCATGGGGTTTTGGTGAGGTATTTCAATATATTTCATAATTAGAAACATAATCATAAAAAATCTTAATAAATAATTAGATTGTAACATAAAATTATTAACACCTTGGTAACTTTTTAATCATAATACATATAATATAATCAATTATAATTATATATTAAATATCATAAAACATTTTTAAATGAAGATATAATATATTCGTGGTGATTTAAATACACCTCATAAAAAAATATAGGTCTATTTTATAACTTATGTCCCAAAGAAAAAAATTTGAAATGATATACTCTACCACTTTAGTGGATTTTGAATTGTAATAACAATGAATGAATAAAATTAAGGAATTTCAATAAATAAATAAATAAATTATTGATATAAAATTTCAAAGGGTATGTACATAAACAAGAAAAATGAAATATTTGGTGAATTTTGTATTTGTACCACCGATGTAAAAATTAGATGAGAATCCCTCACCTCAAGTATTGACATTAATTTTACATGTTAAAAATAATATATAATAAATATAGGATTATTATAAACACATTATTAAAATATATTAATATAATTGAAACCATATAAGATTTTATTATTACCTTTTATTAGCCTTTTAATTATCAATTCCATAGTCAAATCACGTTTTTTGGTACTAACTGCTTTATTTTTCATATAAAATATATTCTTTATATATGTTTAAATAGTAATCAATCATATTTACAGACAAAAAAATAATTACACATTTCCTAGTGATGGTTGGCAATACATTCGTAACAATGTTGTTTTAATTTTCTCGGTGGATGGAAAAAAGGTAAATAATATATAATATTTAAAGAATATTTTCACTTCATATATATCAAATATTTTCATTATATCAATAATTATTAATATCCATGAAATAATAAAATGAGAGATGTTTCACATCGCTTCGTAGAGCTGATTGTCCACAAGTACTCACAAGATACAATATCAATTTTCATTGTAATGTAATGTATGAAGGTAGAAGTGATATTAAAATTTTAGAATTATAATTATTGAATAAATATCATGTATATATATACTCTATAAATCCAAAACAATATATAATTGCTATGGTGTAGAAGTAAAAATAATTATATCGATTCATGAGCTAATAATATTCTATACAAACAATCTATGGCTTCATTTAACATTTTATCAAATAAGATATGGTTGTAGGATATAAAATAAACAAAATTAAAAATAAGTATATGTGAAACAAATTTTTTATTATGTTATTAATTATTAAAAATATATTAAGGATGTGCAAGATGATATAAAATAAAAACACATGGTTAATATCAATACATATTATTCTATCATCCTCTATTGGTTAGCCGCAAAATACCTTTTATGAAGATTTACTAGTCAAAATAATTAAAATAGGACTTGAATATGGATTTTATTATAGTATTTTGGAAGGTATATGGTTTAAATAGTCTTTGAATGTTTAAAGAGGACAAGATATTTGATGGACATTTATAATTGAGGTGGTGTTCCTTTTTTTAAATACCCAAACCTATTCAATAATGGGAAGTCAATATCAACCCATTTGAAACAATCAATAATAAATAATGACACATAGTAAATATATGTTTGATCAACACCTCCACTATAAAAAATATATAAGTATTTCATTCCCAAAGCCTATAAGTTTCCTCACTATTAGGATTTTAGTTTTCACCAGGTAACTAGTGTCTTTTTATTTACAAAGTTGATTTATCCTTTAATAAAAATGCCTTAATAAATAAGTTTTACCCACATATATTAAATAATAAAAATAATTTTAAAATTAAAAATATATTTTTGTGGAAATTTAATTTTAAAAGATGCTGGTGTAATGGCCAAACCAGAAATTTTAACATTAATTTTGGTAATTAAGCTTTACAATCTTTTATATTTAATATGGATATAAATTGAAATGAAATTGTTAAATGGTAATAATAAGTATCATTAAAAATATGAAATACATTTTACAAAATTTAATTTACTCATGTGGAAGAATATAACTCAAAATTTAACCCATAAAAGTGAGGAAAAATAAGTATTCAAACAAAAATGTTTTAATGAGTATAAATTGTTTTTGTATTAAAATTGATCATAAGAATAAATAAAACTAACTAAAATAGATTAATTGTAATATAATTTAACTAATAATAATTTTAAATCTATATTAAATTATAATTATTCCATATAAATTATTTTATCTACATTAACATTTTTAATAAAAAATTAATTTTTTTCACTATTTATTGAAAATTTAATCTTTTATGATAATTATAAATATTTGACCATAAAATATATTTTTTAACTATGATTATAAATATTTAGTTAATTTTTTCAAATTAATTTTTTTAATATCATTAAATTTAATATTATTATATGTTCAAAAATTATTAGAATCATTTAAAAAAACTGTTTTTTCAAAGTATATAAATATTTCACAAAAATTAAGTAATTTCTTATCAAAATGTTTTATTTAAATAAAACCACTATAAATAGTTATCAAAATTACTTTATTACTATTCACACTACCATTTTTTATGGATATGATATAAATGTTATTTTTAATAATAATATAAATAGTATGTCATAGTTCATTAAAAATATGTGCTTCCTGTAATGCATGTTATTGATATTAAATCAATTTGAAAAAAATTCCTAAAATATAAGGTCTTTACATAATAACCAATATAAAATGATTTTTTAATTTAAATTATATTAATATGATACATATAACTCGAGATACTTATGTGTTTTCATATATTCAATATCCCTTGTAGTATCATCATGGTTGTGGTTTCTTAGAAAACATTAACCATGTGTGTGGTAAGGTTTTGTTGAAAATTATTTGTATGATCCCAAATCTTGACTAATTATTACTCAAAGAATTATTATTATTTAGTATAAATAATAATATGTTTAGAATATATGAAGGTGAATGTATGTACTTACTTTGGAGAGCCACATGGAACACATCGTGAACTTCAGATAGGTTTTCTTGAAGCACCAAGTGATAATTTACCACAACTACTCTATAATGAATGTAAAAACCACCAATAATCATTGGGAATATTTTTCTATGGATTTTTAATCTCATAGAATTATTCTACAAATAATTTCGAATAATAACATTCTCACCAACATCAAACTCTAGATCACATTGGTGATTATTGACAAAGAGATTCTATCAATATTGTGCTCCCCCTATGTATAACTAAATGGATCTGTCCCTCTATTCCATTTATTCAAGAAAATCAGGTCCCAATTACTTTCATTACCTATCCTTATCCAATCATGATTGAGTTATACACATAATTCAAAATAGATATCTGTAAGGATCCTTTTTAATTCTCAAGAGGATGTTATTATTGTGATAAAACATGGATAAAGGATAGTATTGATCCCATATTCCATTGAAACCCATAAAATATGGTATCACAATATCTTTTGGGGTTTGAGTTTTTATCTTAAGATGGATTCCATTATAAGGATGATACAGTGTTCGAAGAGATTACTGAAGGATTCATGAGAACATTGAGGTAAACCTAGGACCCCAATTAGATAAAATAGAATATGGTATTCTATGAAACCTTAGAAATTCATTAATAAATATGATATAAATTGATATTGAGAAAAATATTCTCTAATAGAAATGATATTTACTACCTTCATAAGGCGATCAAATAAATACGATATAATATTATTTCCTTTAAGTGTTTTGGGGAGTCTGTTAGAAACAATTTGGGAATGTTTTGAAATTTACATTCTTATATGGGTAGTGGTAATAACATCCTCTAATAATTTTGTCTCTATATTATAAATTTAAAATATACCAATCAATAATATAAAAACTTCATATTATATCACTTTATACAATCATACCAAAAATCACTTCGAAATATATATACCACTTTTTTACTTATAGGATAAATAGAAAATAAACAAAATATGAACTTCCTCTAACAAATATATTTTAAAAATGTGGAAGGAAGGATGGAATATATAGTTTTGGAAAAATATTATACCATCATAATCAAGGTTAATATAAATATCATTTGTGACCCTCTTATAATTCACTACTTCTACCTCTTGGTCCTCTTTAATCATTTCATATATAAATGGTTAAAAAAATATTTGGGAAAAGATTTTTAATATTCCTTCATGATTACAGGATTCAACATTTTATATTTTATAAATATTTTAACTTTTTCATCCTCATCATAGATACGATAGGTTGATCATTTTGAGTCAAAGAATCATCCACCATGTTCTCTTTCTTAGGGTGGTAATATATTATGTTGTAATATTCATTAATAAACACTAACTATTTTTTATAGAGAATATTTAACTTATCTATGTGAATATATTATTTTAACATTTATGATTATTATATATTTGAAATAATTTCCATTAGTGATAATGAATTTTTATATTTAATGAAAAATTTACCACTACTAACTCTAAATCATGAGTTGGTTATTTTTTTCTCCAGAACCATCAATTATCTTGATGAATAATATATCACTATATTATTTTACATTATAATTAATCCCAATAAATTTATTTATTGTTAAATATATATTAAAAACACTTCTCTACTTCCAAGTAATGTAATAAAACATTCACATCTAAAAATAATCATTTAATCCTTGAAATTTTCCTCAAATTCATTATTCGAATGGAACTTTAATCCCTTCCAATTTAACTTGGTGATTGGATTATATCATCATGAGAATTTGACCAAAACACATCATTAATATCTATCCCAACTTATAAAATATAATATAACAATCATAGTGGTTTGTATTGGAAAATAATAAATAATTTTGATCATTTATGGATCAACTGGTAAACTATCACTTAGTATTATATGATCCAAAATGGGACTTTTTATTTCCAGAATACACACATAGTAAATTTCTCATACAACATATCCTTCTATAGGGTATTCATAACAATACCCATAATGTAATTATTATCTTCCTTTATCATTGAATATATATGAATATAATACCAAAAGTGTACAACAAACTGATCATGGTAATCTTTAAAGACACAATTAATTAAATTGATAAATATAGGGGTGTAATTTGTAAGACCAAATGGAATCACTACATACTCATAGCGCCTATATCATGTTCAGAATATTCTATTCAATATATTATCATTTTAACCCTCAATTAATGATATCCAAAATATAGGTTAGTTATGGAACATTATTGATCCCCTTGAAGATCTTCAACAAGTAAACATAATGGGGGAAGATGATACTTGATATTTATTTTTGAGCTTGTTCAGATCCAAATAACCAATTATGAATAGAATCAATCCATCATTATTATTAATAAAAGGACATTTGAAACTAATGGTGACACACATGGCTAAATTAATCCCTTTTCCATAATTTATTTTAGTTTCTTATTCAATTTTTTCAACTCAATCGGGGCCATTCTATGTAGAGTATTTGAAATTGGTGTAGAACTAAGAACACGTTATTTAGAGTAATTAACATCATGATTCAGAGTAATAGTTGGTAACAAATCTTAAAATAAACCCAAACTCCTCCATAATTGGAATATAGATCATGTGGATTTTATCGCCAACCATGTTATTTTTAAAATAATTTTTAATAGGAATCAAGACACATAAAATCGATGTGATCCCCATTGGAAGTTTATCTAAATTACTTCACTGATATATGATGCAAGGTTTTTTTAAAATATTAAATGAGACTTCCCTTACTCAAAAATATTTGTTTAAATTAAATCAATATAACATATACATTCATAAAAAATATTAAATTCAACCATAGGGAGAATAAAATGTTTTATAGGAAGAACAATTAATACGATTTTAAGTGAGAAGAATCATACACTTTAGATAAGATCATTTTTAATTTGGAACTATTATTTTTAATTCAACTTCTAGTTGTTAAGGATACAAAGTTACACTCATTGATACTTTTTTTATTATATAAGGGACTTTAATTGAATATTTACACATAAAATAATTCAAAATTCGATCATACTTATCAAATCCTACTATATTCTTTATAACTATCACCCTTCATAGCCATATCGCACAAAATATCTTTCTCCATAACCTATGGATATGAATCACAAGAAAGGATTATCTCATATGATTAATAAGAATAAACAAGGGATATATCTTTGATAAAAAAACATAACATAATAATAAGGAAATTATAATAGGTGAATAAAATTTGATAATAATATGCTATATATTTATGAACTTAATCATGATACATGGAATAAAGGTTGGTAGTTCATATGAAATGAATCCAAAAGGAAAAAAATAAAATTTTCCAAGAGAACATAACATTTATATAAAACCTTTAATTTTGGAAAAATAATAATACTAGAAAATAAATTCCTTGGAATATAAGGATCAATTGTAGGACTATCAAATTTGAAAGGGTTCACTCCCCAAACCATCATTGTAGTAATGGTTCACTCCCAAGACTCTCAAAGTTGATAATGTCTCTTATTATATAGAAATCACTTCCCATTATAGTATTATTTATATCATGAGATATAAACCATTTCCCAATGCATTAGTGGGTTATATAGGTCTCACCCATCATGGTTTATAAAATAACCCCTATCCCTGGTTATAACATGACCACGCTGCTTGGTAATAACGTAACCAAATTCATTGGTTATAATGTAACCAACGTTTTAGGTTTGTTTCGGAATCACCCATTAAAAACCATACATTTTTTTCAGAATATAATAATGCATTCATCATAAAAATACATAAAAAACTATAAAATTTAATCATGGTTCATTAGCACTTAATCATATCCTAAAACTTGGAAAATAACTGGGATTCATAAAGATTTCATCCTAGCATAATAGTTGGAAATGAAATCAGATTCAAAAATATGTTTTAATCATAATCATAATCCATAAATATAAATAATAAGGATGATATAATTGGATCATATCTACCTTAATGATCATGTAATATTAAAATATATCATCTAAGATGAACGATGATTTTAAAAGTTCATTTCGAATATTTCATGAGGAAAAAATCCTTTTTATATTGAAAAACCATTTTTAAAATGAAAATAAATTCTATATAATAGAGAAAACATTTCATTTAAAAAAAATGGATAAATTTAAGGTATGTTTTAAATAATTTTTAGTTAATTAGAGATAGAAAAAAAATTTATTCCATACAAATTAAAATAACGATTTTCCCATTTTGGTTTAAAAGTGAAAAGAGAAATGTTTTCAAAACCTCAAGAAGATTACTTTCAAACTATTTTTAAAAAGTAAAATTTGGTAGAAAGGTATTTTCGAAAATGTAATTATAGTAAAAAACAATTGAAATATTTTTAGAAAATATGTTAATGGAAGATAATTGATTTTTAACTCAAGGTAGAAATATAATCTATTTTTTTTAAAACACTCATTTGGTCACTATAATCCTTCAAGAGAAGAAAATGGAAGGAAAACATTTATTATAAAGAAATTAATATATTATCATAACATTATCGAGATATCTAATGAGTTATAAAATTTTATTTCATCATAAGCTACTCTACTATAAGAAATCCTAATAAACAATGAGATTGCAGTATAAAACCATTACAACTTTGGTATTGTTTGTGTTGTAATCCCAATCAAAGAATACATTCAACTAAAAATATAAATATCAGTAAAATAAATAGATTTATGAAATATTTTTTAAATTTTTTTATAAATATAAATAAAAAATTTATATTGTCTCTTAACATTACATAAGTCCCAAATAAGACAATTTTGTGACGATAAACCCTTACCATTATTGAAACTTTTGATTCATAAGCCAAAGAAATTGTAACATTAATAAAAAATATAAATTTAATGAAAATAAATAAATAGATTATTTTATATTTAAATGTTTCATTTTATATTAATTACAAAATAAACAAGTGTTGAATAATACAAATGTCCCCCATAAGTAAAATTGAGACGAGAATCCTATACCTCTTATATTGACATTCATCGTACATGTTCATAAATCATGTATAATATATATATTTTTATTATAAGTTTCTTAATATACAGTAATAATGCATTAAATACCATTTATTATTTAATTATGGTCACTTATCAGTCATTTGTTAACAAATCGTTGTTTAAATCGAGTTTTAGGTTAAACTACTTCATTTTTTAAGTGTGTTTTTGTTTAATATTTTCAGTGATTCTATAGTTACCAGGGTTCCATAAAAAATATATTATTAACCATGATATAAATATCATATATATTCATTATATTTAAATATATAGTAATATATTCTAGTTATATATTGGAATTGAATTATATATTTCATGGTCAATGAAGGACATACAAATACATTAATGATGCTTTCATTTTCTCGATGGATCGAATGAATGAAATTTAAACAATATAAAACCTCTATAGAATATTTTTAGGTAATATATGTAATATTTATTCATTAAATACATCATTATAACCATTATTTAAAAAACTAAATTAACAATGTATTATATCTGTTTGTGGAGGCGGTAGTCCACACAAATCGCAAGAGCGACGTTATCATTTTTCAATGGATTGGAATGTATAATATAATATTTGATACTTTTATTTTAGAAGTATAATTATATAATTAATATCATATATATACATTAAATGCATCATTATATCCATCCTTTATTGGTGTTGATGGAAAATGAATTACTTCTTATCGTGATGTGGTAGTCTTCCGTCAACACAATCAATAGTTTCATTTTGCATCTGATAGAAGTGGATATGTATTTAAGTTATTAAATTAAAATAATATAATCATATTATATGGGATATATTATTTTTATTATATTATCATATTTTATGAATATTAAATTATGGTGGAAGAAAAAATAAAATAATAATTCTCAGTTGAGAGTGATATATCTTTTTTAGACAACCTCTATAGGTTAAAAATAATAATAACTCATAATAACATATCCTAATAAAAAAATTCATTTAATATGTGGGAGGGAATTAAAGAAATAATTTTTTTATTAATTATCCAAAAAATTATTTTTATGAGTTTATAGAAGAGGACATTGTGTCCATTTATTATTGAAAAATAGTAGAATTTTTTTTAAATACCCAAAACTATTCAACATTGGAAATTATCTCTAAACCCATGTTCCAAAAAATTTGATAAATAATGGTTTTAGGGGTAGATATGTTCAATAGTAACCTCCATAAAAAATAGGTTTTAAACATGTAATTCCCATATACTTTATTTTTCCTCACTTTTACAATTTTAGTTTTTACCATGATAAGTAATCTCTTTTTATATTCCATTGAAATTTATCATTTATGTATTCAAATAAAATGGTAATTATTAGAAAATTTTAAAAACATAATTATAAATATTAAATCCATTTTAAAAAAAATAATTATTTTTGTACCTAAAATTAATTTTAACATAAGAACATGTTATGCACAAAACTCCACTTTAACCTTAACAATATAAATTATTTTTTACAATATTTTATATTAGTTATGAAAAGAATAAAACATATAAATATAACCTATTATTAATTATATCAATTTTAATTATTGAATAAATTTTAAAAAATCTATTTAAAAGAAGTTGAAGAATTTAATTTAACACTAAACCCATGGGTGGGATGAAAAATATGTTCCCCAGAGAAAAGTTATTCATAAATAAAAAAACAAAATTTCAAAATTTAAAATTCAATTTATCCCAATGATATAAAATAGGTTAATAATAATTTAATTTAACAAATTTTACTTTTATATATATTTAAACAAATAATTTAATATTGTAAATACTTTAAATGTAATAGTGGTTTTCAATTATAATTAGTATTTTTCGGTATTTAATAAAATTTTATTCATGTCATAAAATTCCAAAAATTTCACCCCATTTTTTTCAATTTTAAAACACTTTTTTAGATCATGATAATTTGATTTTTTTCAAAATAAAATACCACATAAACAATATAATTAATGGTTATCAAGGATTACACGTGGATCCCTAGGTTATACTAGACATGGCCGAATATATTATCACCACACAAGTCTGACCTTTGCATCAATTCCACCATGTAGGCCTCAGATAGGTGCTCCTAGGAGACTGTATCAGGGTACCCTTATGAGGAAACTAGTTTGAAACACTTTCATGTGACACACCTACCATATAACTAGTACGACACACTGATGAGAGCCATATTCTTCATACAGGGTCCAGAAAATGTTTATATTTATGACCCTTGGGATCCTCATATGAAATGACTAGAAAAACCGAAGAATCATCACAGATATTATCTATATAAACCTTAATGTAGGTCATAATAACCATTCAGGTATATTTACATTCCTCGAAATAAGAGTAAATAAATGAGGTTAGTAGGATTTGAGTTCCCATAGTATATTAAAAACATGAAACACATTTCCAAGCCACCTAACCTAGTCAAGGATAGTTAGGGTGAAGTACCCAAATTGATCCTAGAACATAAGTGGAAATACTCTAACGACATTGGAAGAGACCCTTGGATCTTATTGAAAGGCCAGAACATGGATTTTTCACCCAGGTTTTCCACCACACAAGGATACCTTTATCTTTCCATGGTCAAACATACATGAGACCTCTTCTTATTTCTCATGCGGCAGTAGTGCAATATAGCTTACCCATCCCTCACATATGAGACATCTATTAGGCCACATTTTAATGAATGAAATGGAAAGGAACCTATTCCTTTAGAACCCTTGTCTGAGAGTGACCAAGATGATGCCTCCTTCAAATCCTATAAATATGTGTCATTAGTATTTGGGGAACACCTATGTGCCTTTTAGATAATACATTTCAATGATAAATGAGGTACTATGATTAACCAAAAAAATAATGAGGATCCCAAAAATGATCCAATTCATACACCCTTATAGAAATGGGGATCCCAAACTTGAATATAGTGACAAGGACCTCCCCATTTTTGATAGTGAGGGGATCGACATTCTTTTACCATTGATGAGGGATATGGATGAACCCTTCTCACATATTCTATGAAATCCAAAATATGGAAACCCTTCTAGAGGAAGCACCTATTATTTATTGAAGGACATTTTTCAATGGGTAAGTAAGTCCAAAACATAGTTATTTAATAATAAATATGAGATAGGAATATAAATGTTATTTCCATATCCCATTGCACCAGAGTAGTCCACCATTGGAAGAAAAAGTTTTAATGGGTTTACATATATTCTTCCTCTTCTTTCTCACATTTAGCATGTCTCATGTGTGCTTAAATGAATTAAATGATCATGAAATCTGCATGATAAAATATATTTCATAGTAGAGAATAATTTTTTGGTTCTTCTGATTACCATCCTTTGGGGTGCCTCCATTGTTTTTTGTCCACAAATCCTTATATCCATATAAAAGTTTTGTATATTTTGTGAGAAATGTTTTCAGAGGGCCTCCATAGTTCGGGGTACTAAAATAAATGTATTCATCTCAATTATCCATATCCCCCAAGATAAAAACCTTATAAGGGAGTCCAATATATTTGTAATCCCCAAGCATCTAAACTATGTGTGATTTGATTCCCAACCAAATGTGATTCATAGGATTCCTCCTTGAAGTCTGAAGCCATCACACCAAACTAACAATAATTTTCTCTTGGCCATATTACCAAAATGGTAACATCCATCCTGGGAGGCCAAAACCCATCTATTATCATTGGAACACTTTAGTGAATGTCCCAAATTATCTCTTACTAGACATATTTATCATATAAGTCCTTGATGTATAACTTCAAACTCTATGATTTCGTCCTTGTCATGTGAGCTTAAAAGTTATGATGTGTCCCATTATGTGGAACTAACCAACATGGGTTATGATTCCTTATATAATGATACATATAACACCCAACCAGTAACATCCCAAGTAAGTAATGAATAATATATATTTTTATCTATGTCTATTAATGAATTATATAGTGTTTAGAGGCTTAAAATGAGAATAAATCCAATCTTAAGCATGGAATACACTAATATTTTTAAAAGATTGTTTTACCACCTTTTGATGGAGAACCATTTTTAAATCTATAATTTGACAATTTTATAAGCTATATTTTTCAAAATAAACTTATTCTTTATGATTGGGACATTGAAATTTATTTTGGATAAATTTCTGGTATTTTTCTGATAATGTTCATTTTTTTAATGAATAGTGAAAAGTGTTGTATTTTAATTCAAAACCTCTTTTTAATCTAATTTATTTATATGATTAGATTATCTTTTTAATTGGTTTTAAAGTGAAATTAGAATATATTTTTACCATTTAATCCAATAGTGGTCGTTGGAATTAATTTCACTTTGAAAATGGACTTAAACTAGTGTCAATCTTTTGATACTTATTGTTTAATAAAAACATGCTATTTGCTCTGACAGTGGGAATTAATTATAAAATTAATTAATGTAACTTATATGTTTTAAATTTTTTAAAATAGAAATCATTTTTGAATTCGGAATATCAAATATATATTAGGGTGATGTTTTGGTATTTTTCTGAAAAACTTCAATTTTTTATGAATACTGAAACCACTAAGTGGTACTTAAAAAACTGATTTTTCGTTTAAATGAAAATTTACCACCTCTGTGTTTTGAATTTAAAAAATCCGACATAAATGGTTTTCATTAAGAAGTAAAATTTGGTTCAATGGGATTAAAATAATTTTTTGGTAAATAGTAACTTTTAAGTTTTTAATTGCGATTAGAGGTAATTAGTACAATTTAAGGCAAAAATGATATTATAATAAAATGAAAATACCTAGACACATGTACTACCCTTATTGGATGTGTCATGGACGACCAAGACAATCCATGGGTCGACTTGGGGACCCCATGGATCCACTTTGGTAGGAAAATGACATTAATATCTTTTTATTTAATGTTAAAATGAAAATGTCACAAAAATGAGTTGTTTAACTAAAACAATTTTTACATGGGGTTATACAAGTCATATTTTTTACTAAAAATATTCATTAGAAATATAAAAATACTTACAAAATCATGATATTTTATTATATTTTTTAGACATTAAATATATTAAATTATTTAGGACATCATGATGATGCAGCAATTACCTCATTAATAAAGGATATAAATAAAATGAAATGATGATGTTAAAACTATACCTTACACTTGTCAAACACCTATTTTATGAGTATATTTCGAACCCTTATCTCCTTATCCTCTAAATTCATAATTGTGGGACTTTTTTTATCCGAAAATAATTTTACAATAAAGTAACCTTTTATAACATTCCAAGAGTGCCCCTCCTCTCCTCTTATAAAAGGCCCCCACCTCTACCACCTTACCCACACCTCTCAAGCCTTTGGTTCTGCCAAGACCTGCCCATTTTGTCTCCCCAAATCCCTCTCTTACTCCTAGAATCCTCACTCTGGGAAGAAGTCTTTCCAAGGAAGCCTTTGAGCTCAAATCAAAAAGAGTTACCAATTTTAAAGGTAGTGTCTTCTCTTGTGTTCTTATGTTTTATTTTGCTTCTCCAACCCCCTAAACCCTTTTTATTCATTTATTTTGTAACAAAAACAGTATCTTACATATACTAGGATTTTGTTATAAGAAGTATTCCAGCTACACTTACACACACCTACATCTAATGGTTAAAGAACATACTATTTCTGTGGATGGAGAATTTTTGCCTCACGAAATGATGATTGTTCAACACTCATATAACACCATCAAAGGTGGCCATTAAGATGTCACTATATTTATATATGATATATAATATTTTTATGTTTTACTTAAGATTCTGTATTTTTCATTTATGGCATACCTTTATGGTTTCCATTATGGGTAAACGCGATATCTTCATTTTAGGAAGTGCGGACTACCGCCCCCTCAAAGTAATTTGATTCGTTAATACCATATGTCGTATGTATAAAGGATAAATTTAATGATATTATATATTATATTATACTATAATTATAATATAACCTTATATAATAATGATTTCACTCCATTACGTAAGAAATAGGAATGCAAGTAGCGTTCATGCGTACGTACGGCTTACCGTCTCCATGAACGGTGCATTTCATTTCTTACCTGTAAATGTTATGTAATATTATAAATGCATGTATATACTAGGTTTATATGATATATATGATATCTACATCATGAGTATAACTCTGGATATAATGGATACATGAACAACTTGTAATTATAAAGTTTTATTTTTGACTCAAGTACCAATGATCGTTAAAACAACCGTTATTAACATAAATAATTACATAGTGTTCATGACATGTTAATAAGTGATATAAAAGGAATAATGAACTTGAAAAAGGTTCTTAAGAAAGTAGAAATTAACTTAAGTTTATTATTCAAGAGGTTAAATAATGACCGAGTCAAGTCGGACACGAGGTATGGGACTTCTTCTCAATCTCCTTTCACTGAGTCATATTTTGTTTTATACACAACCTTCTTTTATAATATGTATAAACACCTTTGACTTTTACATTTATCCAAAAGGAATTTTTTTTATAAGAAGCGTTTTACTAAACGACAAAAGGGAATGTTTTTGTCGTACGTATGCGGCGACAACGACTTCTCTGCCACCGTGAACATTATTTGAGTTTCGACTTCCTCTAAAAGCCATAACTTTTTTTAAAAGAAAAATTAATACCATGTTTTAATTTTCTTTTATTTTGGTATTGAAAATGGTTTTGATAATTTTTTTATTATATCAATGTGTTATTGATATCTTGTGATTGAAATGTGGAAATGTTATGTTTCCTTTATGCATGTTTTATGTGATAGGATTATGTTATGGTTCTTGGGCATTGTTATGAAGACGGGTGGTTCCGTGATAAACAAAGGGCGGGTGAGCCCGATATAGCTCTCCAATGCATTGGGTAACGCGAAGGAGTTAAACGTTAAGGTTTCTCCGAAGAGATTTAGGGAATATATTGTGATGGGTATTCTAAACAAAACCAAGAGGGTTACTCCCTACGTAAGAATGTTATGAATGCCTCAAGTTACCTTTATATGTTATGATTTCTATGATTTATTCATGATTTGATGAGGTATGTTAAAGTTCCTATGTTTTATGAGTAGAGTATGATTTCATTGATTCTTATGTATACATGTAATCATGTTTCCTTTCCATATTTTTATATCCCTTACTGAGCTTTTTATGCTCATCCCATGTTTTTGAAATGTTTTTCACAGGTCAAGGGAAGGGTACATGATATGATGATAGTGTCAAGGAAGTGTCAAGAAAGAATCTATGTTTTATTTTAAATATGTTTCTGTTGATTGTAAAAAATGAATACTATCTTTTATTGTAACCATTTTGTTTAAATGTGGGATGTAATGCATGTTTTATGACTTAATTCTCTAAAAATCTAAACCTGAAGAGATCCTCAAGGTTTATTCTTGAAATATCTCAAGATTAAGTAATGTCTAAGGCTAGGGCCTTATAGTTAGTATCATAGGTCGGTTTAGACAACTTTAGGAGTTAGAAAATTGTTAAATTATAAATTAATTTATGGTATGATTTAAATGATATAGCATTTAAAGATTACCATGTTGCTTCGCCTAAGTTATTTCAGTGTTAAGAATGGGTTTTCGTAGAGGAAATAGTGAAGCTTTTTTTGGGAAGGCATACTAGGGGAAATGAACTTTCAAATCCTCATACTAAGATGGTCAGAATTAGAATTTAGCAGTTTACTACAGTGACAGATCAGTTGAATCAGGTGATAAATGGTGGTTGTGTTATTGATGATATTTTGGTGTTTTCTAAAAGTAAAGAGGAGCATGAAAGTCATTTAAGGGTTATCTTGAAAACCTTAAAAGAAAAGAAACTTTATGGAAAATTTAGTAAGTGTGAGTTTTGTTTATAACAAATTTCTTTCCTTGGTCACATTGTTTTTAAAGATGGGATAGTTGTTGATCTTGAAAAAACAAAGGTTGTTGATGAATGGCCATGACCCACAAATGAAACTGAGATTCGTATCCTCCTTGGTTTGTAAGGCTATTACCGAAGGTTTGTTAAAAAAATTTCACGGTTATCTAGTCTAATGACTAAGCTAACTCGGAAGGGTGTTAAGTTTATCTGGACAAAAGAATGTGATGATTGTTTTCAAGAATTGAAAAGAAGATTGGTGAATGCCCCAGTTTTGGCACTACCTTCCAGGAATGGTGAGTTTGTTATCTACAGTGATGCTTCATTGAAAGGACTTGGTTGTGTCCTAATGCAGAATGATCAGGTAATTGCATATGCTTCACGTCAGTTGAAAACTCATGAGGTAAATTACCCTACACATGATTTGGAATTAGCTGCTATTGTTTTCACTTTAATAATTTGGAGGCATCATTTGTATGGAGTAAAGTGTGAAATATATACCGATCACAAAAGTTTAAAGTATATATTCACTCAGAAAGAATTGAACATGAGACAGTGGAGATGGCTAGAATTAATAAAGGATTATGATTATACAATTGATTACCATCTGGGAAAAGCAAATAAAGTGGCTGATGCTTTGAGTCAAAAAAGTAATGCTTCATTAACAATCTTGCATTAGGAACGTGATACTTTGGTTAAGGATTTGATTAACTTTTTCATAGAAGTTGTTGGTGCAGGAAGTTATTCTGTTTTTTTTCATGTATCAGTGAGATCATCTCTATCACACAGAATCAAGCAAGCACAGAAGAAAGACAGTGAGTTGCAGAAAAAGGTAGAGATTGTCTAGAAGTGTAAGTTGCCTGAATTCAACATTGATAATGATTGTGTTTTGAGATTTGGGAAGAGATTGTGTGTGCCTTGTGATTCACAGTCGAAGAGAGAGTTGTTATGTAAAGCTCATAGTTCTCCATTTTAAGTTCATCCTGGCAGTACTAAGATGTACAGAGATCTGTGGGAGTATTACTGGTGGGATGGAATGAAAAGAGATATTGCTGATTTTACAGGGGATGTGTTTGACTTCTCAATAGGTTAAAGCAGAGTGGCAGTTACCGAAAGGGATGCTTCAGCCTTTACCTGTGCCAGAGTAGAAATGGGAAAATATATCCATAGACATCGTTCTGGGATTTCCGAAGACACCTCGAGGTAATAATGAAATCTGGGTTATTGTTGATCGCTTGACTAAATCTGCTCATTTCCTTGATATACATGATACTTTTTCCCTAGATCAACTTTCCCATTTTTATAATAAAGAGATATTCAGGTTACATGGAGTTCCTCTCTCCATTGTATCTGATCGTGATCACAGGTTTACTTCGAACTTTTGGAAAGGCCTTCAAAAGTCGTTGGGTATGGAATTAAATTTTAGTACAGATTTTCATCCTCAATCAGATGGGCAGTCAGAACGAACAATTCAGAATTTGGAAGATATGCTACGTGCTTGTTCGATGAATTATCAGGGAAGTTGGGACCAACATCTTTCTTGGGTTGAATTTTCATATAATAACTGATTTCATTCCAGTATACAGATGGAACCGTTTGAGGAATTATTTGGGAAGTGGTGTCGAACTCCAGCTTTTTGGGATGAAGTGGGTGAAAGGAAGCTGATGGGACCAGAATTGGTAGAAGAGTTGACAGAAAAAGTCCAGTTGATTCAGAAACACATGAGAACAGCTCAGAGCAGACAGAAAAGTTATGCAGACAACAAGAGGAAGGATCTATCTTTCAAGGTAGGTGATCATGTTTTTCTCAAAGTTTCACTGTGGAAAAGTGTGATTCGATTTGGTAAGAAAGGAAAGTTGAGTCCAAGGTTCATTGGACCATATGAAATTCTGGAGAGAGTTGGATCAGTTGCTTACCGATTGGCTTTACCTCCGAGTTTATCTCAGGTACACAATGTTTTTCAGGTTTCAATGTTAAGGAAGTACACGCCAGATCCATCTCATGTTTTGAGTCCAGAGGTAGTTCAACTGGAAGAGAACCTATCTTATGAGGAACAACTGGTCTAGATTCTTAACCACATGGAGAAAGTGTTACAGAATAAGGTGATTCATCAGGTAAAGGATTTTTGGAAAAACCACATGATTGAAGAGGCAACATGGGAATCTGAAAATGCAATGAGGGAAAAATACCCCCACTTATTCGATAAGTAAATAAATTGCAGGGATGTAATTTTCTAAAGTGGGAAGGATGTTACATCCCAAGTATGTAATGAATAATAGATATTTTTATCTATGTCTATTAATGAATTAGATAGTGTTTAGAGGCTTAAAATGAGAATAAATCCAATCTTAAGCATGGAATACACTAATATTTTTAAAAGATTGTTTTACCGCATTTTGATGGCGAACCATTTTTAAATATATCTTTTGAAAATTTTATAAGCTATATTTTTCAAAATAAACTTATTCTTAATGATTGGGACATTGAAATTTATTTTGGATAAATTTCTGGTATTTTTCTGATAATGTTCATTTTTTTAATAAATAGTGAAAAGTGTTGTATTTTAATTCAAAACCTCTTTTTAATCTAATTTATTTATATGATTATATTATCTTTTGAATTGGTTTTAAAGTGAAATTATAATATATTTTTACCATTTAATCCAATAGTGGTCGTTGGAATTAATTTCAATTTGAAATTGGACTTAAACTAGTGTCAACCTTTTGATACTTATTGTTTCATAAACACATGCTATTTGCTCTGACATCGGAAATTAATTATCAAATTATTTAATGTAACTTATATTTTTTGAATTTTTTAAAACAGACAACATTTTTTGAATTTGTAATATCCAATATAGATTATGGTGATGTTTTGGTATTTTTCTAAAAAACTTCAAATTTTGATGAATAGTGAAACCACTAAGTGGTACTTAAAAAACTGATTTTTCGTTTAAATGAAATTTTACCACCTCTGTTTTTGGAATTTCAAAAATACGACATACATGGTTGTCATTAAGAAGTAAAATGTGGTTCAATGGGATTAAAATAATATTTGGTGAATAGTAACTTTTAAGTTTTTAATCGCGATTAGAGGTAATTAGTGAAATTTAAAGCAAAAATGATATTATAATAAAATGAAAATACCTAGAAACATGTCCTACCCTTATTGGATGTGTCATGGCCGAACAAGACAATCCATGGGTCGACTTGGGGACCCCATGGAGCCAATTTGGTAGGAAAATGACATTAATATCTTTTTCTTTAATGTTAAAATGAAAATGTCACAAACATGAGTTGTTTTACTAAAACAACTTTTACATGGGGTTATACAAGTAATATTTTTGACTATAAATAGTAATTAGAAATCTATACATATTTAATACATCATGATATTTTTTTAATATTTTTTATACATTAAATAAATTAAATTATTTATGACATCATGATGATGTAGTGATTACCTCATTAATAAAGGATTTAAATAAAATGAAAAGGTAATGTTAAAACTATAACTTACACTTGTAAATGAACTATTTTATGAGTATATTTCGAACCCTTATAACCTTATACTATAAATATATAATATTGGGACCTTTTTTATCTGAAAATCATTTTATAATAAAGTAACCTTTTATAACTTTCCAAGAGTGCCCCTCCTCTCCTCTTATAAAAGGCCCCCACCTCTACCACCATACCCACACCTCTCAAGCCTTTGGTTCGGCCAAGCCCCGCCCATTTTGTCTCTCCACATCCCTCTATTACTCATAGAAGCCACACTTTGGGCATAAGTCTTCCCGAGGAAGCCTTTGAGCTCAAATAAAAAAGAGTTACCCATTTTAAAGGTAGTGTCTTCTCTTGTGTTCTTATGTTTTATTTTGCTTCTCCAACCCCCTAAACCCTTTTTATTCATTTCTTTTGTAACAACACCAGTATATTCCGTATACTAGGATGTTTTTATAAGAAGTATTCTAGCTACACTTACACACACCTACATCTAATGGTTAAAGAACATACTGTTTCTGTCGATGGCGAATTTCTGTCTCACGAAACGATGATTGTTCAACACTCATATAACACCATAAAAGGTGTCCATTAAGATGTAACTATATTTATATATGATATATAATATGTTTATTTATTACTTAAGATTCTGTATTTTTCATTTATGGCATACTTTTATGGTTTCCATTATGGGTAAACGAGATATCTTCATTTTAGGAAGTGCGGACTACCGCCCCCTCAAAGTGATTTGATCCGTTAATACCATATGTGGTACGTGTAAAGGATAAATTTAATGATATTATATATTCTATTATACTGGAATTATAATATACCCTTATACCATTATGATTTCACTCCATTAAGTATGAAATAGGAATGAAAGTAGCGTTCATGCATACGTACGGCTTAACGTCTCCATAAACGGTGCATTTCATTTCTTACCTGTAATGTTATGTAATATTATAAATGCATGTATATATTGGATATATATGATATATATGATATCTACATCATGAGTATAACTCTGGATATAATGGATACATGAACAACTTGTAATTATAATGGTTTATTTTTTACTCAAGTACCAATGATCGTTAAAACGACCATTATTAACATAAATAATTACATAGTGTTCTTGACATGTAAATAAGTGATATATAAGGAATAATGAACTTGAAAAAGGTTCTTAAGAAAGTAGAAATTAACTCAAGTTTATTATTCATGAGGTTAAATAAGGATTGATTCAAGTCGGACCCGATGTATGGGACTTCGTGTAAATCTCCTTTCATTGTGGCATATTTTGTTTTATACACAACCTTCTTTTATAAGATGTATAAACACATTTGACTTTTACATTTATCCAAAAGGAATATTTTTTTATAAGAAGCGTTTTACTAAACGGAATAAGGGAATGTTTTTGTCGTATGTATGCGGCGACAATGACTTCTCTGCCGCCGTGACCATTATTTGAGTTCCGGCTTCCTCTACAAGCCATAACTTTTTTTAAAAGAAAAATTAATACCATGTTTTACTTTTCTTTTATTTTGGTATTGAAAATGGTTTTGATAATGTTTTTATTATATCAATGTGTTATTGATATCTTGTGATTAAAATGTGGAAATGTTATGTTTCCTTTATGCATGTTTTATGTGATAGGATTATGTTATGGTTCATGGGAATTGTTATGAAGACGGGTGGTTTCGTGATAAACTAAGGGCGGGTGAGCCCGATATAGCTCTCCAATGCATTGGGTAACGCAAAGGAGCTAAACGTTAAGGTTTATCCGAAGAGATTTAGGGAATATATTGTGATGGGTATTTCAAACATAACCAAGAAGGTTACTCCCTACATAAGAATGTTATGAATGCCTCAAGTTACCTTTATATCTTATGATTTCTATGATTTATTCATGATTTGATGAGGTATGTTAAAGTGCTTATGTTTTATGAGTAGAGTATGATTTCATTGATTCTTATGTATACATGTACTCATGTTTCGTTTCCATATTTTTATATCCCTTACTGAGCTTTTTATGCTCATCCCATGTTTTTGAAATGTTTTTCACAGGTCAAGGGAAGGGTACATGATATGATGATAGTGTCATGGAAGTGTCACGAAATAATCCATGTTTTATTTTAAATATGTTTCTGTTGATGGGAAAAAAAGAATACTATCTTTTATTGTAACCACTTTGTTTAAATGTGGGATGTAATGCATGTTTTAAGATCTAATTCTCTAAAACTCTAAACCTGAAAATATCCTCAAGTTGTATTCTTGAAATATCTCAAGATTAATTAATGTTTAAGGATGGGGCCTTATAAAACCCATGGGCCAAATCATGACATCCAATGAATGCCATCTTTTAGAATTAAAAAAAATTCCAGAGTGACCCATTGTGTGGAATAAAAGTACCATTATAATTTTAAATGAAAAAAATAGTTTCTACTCTATATAAAAAAGGTTACCATCAATTGGGAACCTCAGATACATATAGATATCTTCATTGATGAGGAAACTCATATACATAAATATTATTATAGATCCAATAGATTATAATAATAGATTTTTAACTTAAGGGAGACCCAAGTAATATTTGAGATTTAATGAAGGATTAATGATTATGTATTAAACCAATGATAGTTTCATGGATTTGGTAATAATTCCACAAAAAATGTGTGATTATACTAAACATCAATCCTCATTATTGATGTGGGTTCATATGTGTTTTTTGAACCATATCCTGATGACCGCTTGGCTTTTGAAAATAGGTTTTGTGAAACATCTCCATCAAGGTAACCATTGGCTATTTCCAACTCCATGAAAAATAATCATTTGAAACATCCTGAAAATGGGTAACCTAATGTGTAACACCCCAAGCTTCTATGGTATGCTTCTCTTTGAATAGTGTGATAGCGTGTGTTGTACGCAACACCGAGTTCTAACACACCATAACTAATCAAACTAGCCGTTATGAATAGTAATACCTACCTTTTGAAATTATATATATTTTATATTTCAAAATGGACTTCATTTTTGGATTCGTAATATCTAATTTAGCCTAAGGTGAAATTTTGGTACTTTTTGGTTAACTTTAATATTTTGATGAATATTGAAAATTAGTAAATTTTAATTAAAAACAACTTTTTTAATCGAAATAATTTATATTGAAAAATTATGAATTTGAGTGGTTTTAAAGTATATTTAGAATGTCACGACCCAACCCAACGGGGCTCGAGCCACGACTCCCCAAGCCCGCCTCCAATAGGCCAGGGGCTGGCGACCAGCGCCGAGTAGGCTATCACACACATGGGAGGCATTAGCCTAAGGTACCAGTACACACGCACCCACAAACACCTCCATGCAACAGTGCAGAGATAAAGAAACTAAAAATTAAATGCATGCATTCAATATATCCCAAACCAGAGTGCAACAGCAAAAGTACAAGGGAAAAATAGGTCCCACCAAAAGAAAACTACAAAGCTCGTCCAACCTGCTCTGAAGAGGGGGAACACTGCCACAAACACCCGCCAGAAAGCTCCCTCGGCACAGCTCCGGTAGACACCCCGGTCAACTCGCTCACTAAGATCCGCCTACTCCGGGTCCTCCTGGGACTCCGTCAAAAGGCCTCTGGTCTGCACAAGACACAAACATGTGCGGGCAAAGCCCGTGCAGGGGTGAGTATAAACATACTCAGTAGGCACCCCAAAAACCCAAATCCAAAGGGTGCAACTGAAAGGCAACAGTCCGCTCAACCCAGCCAGAGGGAACCCAAACGAGAGAGAAACTTCATCTCGTGACCATCCTCGGCTAAACACAACTAGTCAGCTCAGCTCAGCTCAGGTGTATGCCCATACATACACCTTGAACAATCCAGATATACACACCTCACGCCACAAAGCCACAAGAGGTACCGACCTCATCACCAGCAACTGTCCCCAACTAGGAGAGTACACCACGAACACTGTCATACCAGATGACACTCATCTGAGAGATACACTCTATCGGGTCCCAAACAAACATCTCAGATGCTCACCTGAGAGACTACGCTCGTCGGATAACATCACTGAGGAAACCTCGCTGAAACAACATAACCACCAAACTCTTCGGATAGGGGATCACCGCTAGGGTCCGCTAGGGGATACCAAGACCCACTCCGGTATACGTAGCTCATAGATAAGGGATCACTCCCAGGGTCTGCTGGGGGATACCACGACCCGATCTGGCATACGTAGGTCTCACAGATAGGGGATCACACCCAGGATCCGCTGGGGGATACCATAACCTGCGCTCGATAGAAACTCCACACTCAGATAGAGGATCATCGTCCATATAAAGATGGTCACGACGATACCGGAACCCTATCTGGTATAACTCGCGATGTAGGGGATCGAACTGATGAGGCCGCAACCCTACTGAAACCACGCGTTGAGTAGGGGATCGCATAACCAACGATACCGTAACCCTAATATAAACCACATGCTGAGTAGGGGATCGTATACCCGATGATGCCACAACCCTAATCAGCACGGCCCACCGCGTAGGGGATCATATTTCCGATGATTCCACAAACCCTACGTGGTTAACCTGCTAGATAGGGGATCACCGCCTGTAAATAAGCGGTCACAACGATACCAAGAACCCGATCTAGGGTAAAGATGCTAGAGGATCCACTCCGGGCCCACCGGAGGGATACCACAACTCTAACAGTTTAAACATCCCATCCAAAGGATCACAAATCCATACGAAGGTTGTGATGCCACACGAACCCTCGTAGGAATGAACCAAGGGAGAAGCCTCAACCACTGCTGGTCCAAATGTCGCTAACCCGAGCGACCCACCACAACACCACACTGCGCACCTCCTAGGCCAAAACCGAGGCCACCATCGCGTTCCACACGGAAAAACATGCAGGATAGGCTGTTTACTCGCCCAAAACGGAGCACCGGTGGAAAAGGCACTATTCACCGTAGCTAGCTCGTGCGGGGCCCACACAACGATCCCGAAACCCATTGAGCGGATCACACCACGACGATCCCCTTGGAAAAACAAGCGGGATCGACTACTCGTTCGTCCAAAACGGACACCCGGTGAAAAAGGTAATATTAACCGAAGGCCAGCTCGGGTGGGGCCCACGCCTGGATTCCGAAACTCATCGAACGGATCGCACCATTGCTATCCCCTCGAAAAAACACACAGGATCAACTATTCATCCGCCAAAATCGGACTCCTGATGCAAAAGCTGCGTTTCTCCGCAAACGCCAAAACCCGGCCTCGTAGGGCCTGCACCCTGTACTCAGTCCCAACACCTGGAAACCATCTCAAACAGTCTGTCGTACCATCAGGGTCTCAACGCCACTGACAGCACGTCAATCGGACGCTCCGGGTAGAAGTTACAACGGCCCGAAGTCGTAAAATAATAAAATAATATTATTTTATACGACGGTTCTAGCTCCCAGGCCACGATCCCGAACCTTTAATCCCTCGAACCCACACCGGAGGGTTCGGCTCATCGTCAGGGTCGTGTCGCCACAAACGGCGCGTGAAACCGGCTCCCGGTTTGCAAGATACGGGGGTTTAAAGACCTCCATATAGTAAAAGTGGTCGGACCGGTCCCGACCGGCCGGTCCGGCCGGCCTGGACCGGCCGCTGCCGCCGGCCCGCCCCGGTCGGCGGCCTCCGCCGCGCGCCGCTGTGCTGGGCAGCCGGCCGCCGCACCGGTGCCGCGCCGGAGGACCTTCCGCGGACCGCCAGGGGCACCCCGGTGGTCCATTTTGCGATCCGGAGGCGTCTACATGACCCTCGGGACCCGATCTACACTGCTACGGCTTCAATTTGTTGAAAAAAGCAGCAAAAACGGGATCGGGGGTTAAAACTCAAATCCGCCTACCTCGCGGGCGAAACGCCGATGTTCTTCCTCAGATCCGCGCTCCAGAGCTTCCGTTGCACGCTCCTGGAACGTCCGCCGTCGAATTCCGAGCTCGTGGGTGCTTCGTTTGCTCGATTAGACGGAGCGACAACGAAGAACGGCGAAGAACGCCGAGAGGAACGGTAGGGGGGGGGGGGGGGGGCGCTGATATTTATATCAGCCGCCCGCCGACGCCAAATCCGCCTCGGACCCGACGCCCGAAGCGAACAAAAGTAAGGTCACCCCTAGGGTAAACACGCCGTTCTGAACGCAACAGCGGTCTCAGATTTTCCATCCGAGACTCCGTTCAGAAGTTATTTGAGCCGACACCCACACACTAACTTTGCTACTTATTTATGAAAATGCCCCTGGTGGCGTTTCTCACCGCAGGCCCGCGCCCGCAAAGTTTACACCCCTCCTAGGGTAAACGACACATTACAGACACAACCGTGCCTTCAGATTCCAGTTTTGAGCTACTGTTTAGGAGATATCACATCTCCACCACGTGCATAGTATAAAAATAATTAATATTTTTTTAAAATTAATTCCGGGCACACCGGGCCTCGGAATCGCACGCCGTCTTCGCGTCTAGCTCTGGAATTATTCCTAGAAATATTCCAAAGTCTGATAGGGCCAAAAACCCGAGTCGCTATATCCTCCCCTCCTTAGAACTTTTCGTCCCCGAAAAGCCCTAAGTATAAGGAAAGCGATCAGACTCTCAACTGGGTCTCACACACCAGCGAGCTCGCCAAAAAACACCCACAGAGGGTCTTATCAACGCCCTGAACAAAACTCAAGCAAGCAAAAAAAGGAAAGAGTACCGCTAAAAAGTGTCTGGCAAAAAACTGCAGTAAGTAGAAAGGACACAAGGCGTACCTCTATCCATCCACGGTGCCTCTGGGTGAACTGCCTCCAGGGCATACAGCTGTCCTCTCCCTCGACAACCAGCTCCCTGAGCTTGGCGTGGACCACCTGGGGGTGGGGGTGGTGGCAACTGGTACTGCCTACCACCGCCTCCCGTTGCACCAGCTCCGCCGCCACGTCCGACGCCCTGAGGACCTCCTTGCTCGAGACGCTGCCTCTGCCATGGCGGTCCATCAACCAACTCCCTCTCAGCAGCACATCGGGTCAGACAATCTCTAGCAAGATGTCCCCGACCATCGCAAGCGTAACACCGCCTCTCCTGCGGCTGATCAAAACTGGCATGCAAGCCCTGTGAGCCCTGAGATTCAGATCCTCCATTCTGGGGTCGCCTCCTAAAACGTCGACCACGTCCTCACCCCTGAGTCTGTCATCAGCTACCAGATGCCGATCCGACTGACAAAGTCTCAGCTCTCGTGTGCCCAACACTAACAGGCGGGATCTGTTCGGCCAGAAAGCTCTCCACCAACAACGCTCGCTCCAGCACCCCAACATAAGTGGGCAGGCACAAGGAAACCACACCTGCTCAGATGTCCCTGCGTAAGCCCTACTCGAAGGTCTGAGCCCTAAAGAACGGGTCTCGAACCATATCCAGGGAGTAGCGCGACAGGTCTGTAAAACTCGCTGAGTACTCCGAGACAGTCATGCTCTCCTACTGAAGCTACAGAAGCTCCTGGATCCGCACTGACCTCAACATCACCAGATAGAACTCTTCCCTGAAGAGCCGCTCAAACTCTGCCCACGTGAGTGTCTCCTCGTCATGGGACCGCGTCACCAAACTCCACCATCGCCCATCAGAACCATGCAGAAGGCTCGCCGCTAGGACCACCATCTGATCTGGAGGTGTCCTCACTAGGTGGAAAACTCGGGTGACTGCCTCAAGCCAGTCATCAGCTGCCTGGGGGTCTGGATCACCCCGGAAACTCATAGGTCGCTACCTCTGGAACTCAAGCAACGCACTAAGCCTCCGCGCAACCTCGTCCTGCACCTCCGGCACAACTAGCTGCTCGACAGGTGGTGGCTCAACTGGAAGACCACCTTGAGGTGCAACCTCAGAACCTGCGCCCTGCTCCACAGCCACTACACGGGGCGGGTCATCAGCACAATCCTATTGCAGCACCCTCACTGGCTGTCATCGTGGAGGCATCCTGAAATGCATTCAAGACACACCACAATCAAAGAGTATATCTGGAGAGCTGACTCAAGAAGGACAAGGGAAAAAAAACCAAAAACCCAGTCCTATATGATGCATGTACCATTATGTCCCCGCGACCAGTGTACGAATGTCCCGAGTCGAAAGGCAGGTTATCAGAGTCCTGGTGTATGGATACGTCGGCCGCCGCACCAACACTGGAGTCCCTGGCCTGACCGCCGAACTCAAAACATCCTAACACTACCACTATGCAACCCCAACCAAGCTCACAGCTAGACCAGCTACGCCCTGAGATCCCAAAGGTGGAACCTCCTTTGATACCACTCTGTCACGACCCGACCCAACGGGGCTCGATCCGCCACTCCCCAAGCCCACCTCCAATAGGCCAGGGGATGGAGACCAGCGCCGAGTACGCTATCACACACATGGGAGGCATTAGCCTAAGGTACCTGTACACACGCACCCACAAACACCACCATGAAATAGTGCAGAGATAAAGAAACTGAAAAGTAAATGCATGCATACAATCTATCCCAAACCAGAGTGCAACATCAAAAGTACATGGGAAAAATAGGGCCCACCAAAAGAAAACTACAAAGCGCGTCCAACCTGCTCTGAAGAGGGGGAACGCTGCCACAAACACCCGCCAGAAAGCTCCCTTGGCACAGCTCTGGTAGACACCCCGGTCAACTCGATCACTAAGCTACGCCTGCTCCGGGTCCTCCTGGGACTCCGTCAAAAGGCATGTGGTCTGCACAAGACACAAACACGTGCGAGCAAAGCCCATATAGGGGTAAGTATAAACATACTCAGTAGGCACCCCAAAAACCCAAAACCCAAGGGAGCAACTTAAAGGCAACAGTCCGCTCAACCCAGCTTGAGGGAACCCAAATGAGAGAGAAACTCCATATTGTGACCATCCTCGGCTAAAAACAACTAGTCAGCTCAGCGCAGCTCAGGTGTATGCCCATACATACACCTTGAACAATCCAGATATACACAGCTCACGCCACAAAGCCACAAGAGGTACCGACCTCATCAACAGCAACTATCCACAACTAGGAGAGTACACCACGAACACTGTCATACCAGATGACACTCATCCGAGAGATACACTCCATCGGGTCCCAAAAAAACATCTCAGACGCTCACCTGAGAGACCACGCTCGTCGGATAACATCACTGAGGAAACCTCGCTGAAACAACATAACCACCAAACTCCTCGGATAGGGGATCGCCGCTAGGGTCCGCTCGGGGATACCAAGACCCACTCCGGTATACGTAGCTCACAGATAGGGGATCACTCCCAGGGTCCGCTGGGGGATACCACGACCCGATCTGGCATACGTAGGTCTCACATATAGGGGATCACACCCAGGATCCGCTGGGGGATACCATAACCCGATCTGGCGCTCGACAGAAACTCCACACTCAGATAGAGGATCATCATCCATATAAAGATGGTCACGACGATACCGGAACCCTATCTGGTATAACTCGCGATGTAGGGGATCGAACTGACGATGCCGCAACGCTACCGAAACCACGCGTTGAGTAGGGGATCACATAACCAACGATACCGTAACCCTACTATAAACCACATGCTGAGTAGGGGATCGTATACCCGACGATGCCACAACCCTAATGAGCATGGACCACCGCGTAGGGGATCATATTTCCGATGATGCCACAAACCCTATGGGGTTAACCTTCTATATAGGGGATCACCGCCCCTAAATAAGCGGTCACAGCGATACCAAGAACCCGATCTAGGGTAAAGATGCTAGAGGATCCACTCTGGGCCCACCGGAGGGATACCACAACTCTAACAGTTTAAACATCCCATCGAGAGGATCACAAACCCATATGAAGGTTGTGATGCCACACGAACCCTTGTAGGAACGAACCAAGGGAGAACCCTCAACCACTGTTGGTCCAAACGTCGCTAACCCGAGCGACCTGCCACAACGCCACACTGCGCACCTCCAAGGCCAAAACCGAGGCCACCATCGTGTTCCACGCGGAAAAACACGCAGGATAGGCTGTTTACTCGCCCGAAACGGAGCACCGGTGAAAAAGGCACTATTCACCATAGCTAGCTCGTGTGGGGCCCACACAACGATCCCGAAACCCATCGAGCGGATCACACCACAACGATCCCCTCGGAAAAACAAGCTGGATCGACTACTCGCTCGTCCAAAACAGACACCCGGTGAAAAAGGTACTATTCACCGAAGGCCAGCTCGGGTGGGGCCCATGCCTGGATTTCGAAACACATCGAACGGATCGCACCATTGCGATCCCCTCGAAAAAACACTCAGGATCGACTATTCATCCGCCAAAATCGAACTCCTGGTGCAAAAGCTGCGTTTCTCCGCAAATGCCAAAACCCGGCCTCGTGGGGCCTACACCTCGTTCTCTGTCCCAACACCCGGAAACCATCCCAAAAAGTCCTTCGTACCATCAGGGTCTCAACGCCACTGACGACACGTCAATCAGACGCTCAGGGTAGAAGTTACAACGGCCCAAAACCATAAAATAATAAAATAATATTATTTTATACGACGGTTCTATCTCCCGGGCCACGATCCCGGACCTTTAATCCCTCGAACCCACACCGGAGGGTTCGCCTCGTCGTCATGGTCGCGTCGCCGCAAACGGCGCGTGAAACCGGCTCCCGGTTTGCATGATACGGGGGTTTAAAGACCCCCGTATAGTAAAAGAGGCCGGACCAGCCGCCGCCGCCGCCCCGCCCCCGCCGGCGGCCTCCGCCGCGCGCTGGGCGGCCGACAGCCGCAGCTCTGCCGGCGCCGGCGCCGGCGCCGCCGCGCCGGCGGACCTTCCGCGGACCGCCGGGGGCAACCCAGTGGTCCGTTTTGTGATCCGGAGGCATCTACACGACCCTCAGGACCCGATCTACACTGCTACAGCTTCAATTTGCAGAAAAACGCAGCAAAAAACGGGATCGGGGGTTAAAACTCAAATCCGCCTACCTTGCGGGTGAAACACCGACGTTCTGCCTCAGATCCGCGCTCCAGAGCTTCCGCAACACGCTCCTGGAACGTCCGCCATCAAATTCCGATCTCGTGCGCGCTTCGTTTGCTCGATTCGGCGGAGCGACGACAAAGAACGCCGAGAGGAACCGTAGGGGGGGGGGGGGGGGCGCTGATATTTATATCAGCCGCCCGCCGACGCCAAACTCGCCTCAGACCCGACTTCCGATGCGAACAAAAGTAAGGTCAACCCTAGGGTAAATGCGCCGTTCTGAATGCAACGACGGTCTTAGATTTTCCATCCGAGACTCCGTTCAGAAGATATTTGAGCCGACGCCCGCACACTAACTTTGCCACTTATTTACGAAAACGCCCCTGGAGGCGTTTCTCACCGCAGGCCCGCGCCCGCAAAGTTTACTCCCCGTCTACGGTAAACGACACATTCCGGACGCAACCGGGCCCTCTGATTCCAGTTCTGAGCTACCGTTTAGGAGATATCACACCCCCACCACGTGCATCGTATAAAAATACTTAGTATTTTTATAAAATTAAATCCGGACACACCAGGCCTCAGAATCGCACGCCGTCTTCGCGCCTAGCTCTGGAATTATTCCTAGAAATATTCTAAAGTCTGACAGGGCCAAAAACCCGAGTCGCTACATAGAATATATTTTTACCGTTTAATACAATGTTGGTCATTGGACATAAGTTCACAATTAAACCGAACATAAACATGTATCAATCTTTTGATAGTTATTATATCTTAAAAACACGATTTTTGTTTTGACAGTGGGAATTAATTTTAAATTAATTTCTGCCACTTCTGTGTTTTGAATTTAGAAAAATTCCATATTTGGAATCAGGATGTTCAAATTGTGTAAATAGGTAACTTTTAATTTTAGACATTTTGAATAATTACTGTGGTAAATATTTTATTTACCGTGGTTAAGGTTAAATCCGGTAAATAAGGGTTAATAAATAATATTATAATAATACAAAATTACCCTAAAACGTGTCCTAACCTTATTGGTTGATACATGTTCGACCATGGGCATCTTTGGGACGATTTTGGGACCCCATGGTGCCACTTGTAAGTGATAGGGACACTTTATTTTAATTAAGTTAAAATAAGTACAAAAATGACACAAGCATATATCTTTTTGAAATTTTTTTTTACATAGGGTTATATATGTTCGATTTTAGACTATAATTATTCATTAGAAATCTAAAAAGATTTCTTACATAATTATAATTTATTTATAATTTTTAGACATTAAATCATTTAATTTATTTATGACACAATGATGATGTAGTAATTACCATAATAGTGAAAAATTAAAATAATTGATATTATAAATACCCAAATAAATATAATTTGAGACTTTTAATGAATTAAACTAATTTTATAGGATAATATGACATATTATTATTTATTTAATTGACTTAGTTCGAAGTAATCATTCTGTTATAAGTTTCACAAAAATCAACTACTGAATAGTAACAAAATAGACATAAAAGAGTTTTTAAAACAAATATTATATTATTAATTGATATTAAATTCACAAAAATCTAAGGTTCAGACAAGAGACTTATATCATGATATATTTATCATTAATGGACCACTTGGGGGTCTCTTGGAGGTATATAGTATGTTTATTAACCATATAATATGAAAATACAACGAGACATTGTAAAAGTGAAACTAATTAACTTAGAGTTAATACTTAAAGATAAGGTTAATATAAGTACCCAAACCTATCAAAATTCTATTGGTTGAGTGGTTTGAGACCTATACCCACCTTAACCTCTGAATAATCAACATTGGAGCCATTAGAAACCGAATATGAATTTATTATAAATTAATATTTCAAGCTTTTCCAAAGGTGCCCCTCACCCCTCTTATAAAAGGGCACTCCTCCTTCTCATTTATTAACACCTTAGAAGACTTTTGGTTCGGCCAAAATCTGCCCAAATACTCTCCAAACTTCCCTCACTACAACCCAGAGGCCTTAGTTTGATCAGAAAGCCAACCTAATGATCCCTTTTGATCAAATGAAAAGGAAGAACACGAAGAAGAGGTAATGATTTCACCACCCTTTTCCAAGTTCCTTTCTTCTTCCAATTATTCTTCCTTTGTTATTAACATTCTAAAATAATAACTCCAGTATCATATATATACTGAGATGTTATTATAAATATGGTACAACCATATTCAGTATTCTATCCACCCTTTCAATAACATGTCACCATACGTGCGTACGTACGACTTACTGTCTCCACGTCGTGGTGTAATTGTTATTCAATATATTATTATTTGGATGGGTATAATAATGATGTGTAAATAATGTAAATAATAAATATAACATGTTAATGATTCTTTATATATGATATAACATCCATTTATATATTATTTTAATATAAAAATAATGATATTGTCGCTCGTGCGTACGTACAGACTACCGTCTCCACGAACGTGATGAGATTCATTCTCCATCATATCCATTCAAGTATATTTATCATTTTAGGATTTAAAAATAATGATTAAGGACTTGATATTATTCTTTATATGAATAATATACAACCTATCCATAACAAACATGGCTTATGTAACAAAACATATAAAATAAAATGATTAAGTTAACACCCGAAACGACGATAATTCTAAGATATTATTAACAAATCAATGTTAAAAGATCATATATGATATAATATTAATATATATGATTCTTGTATAATTTAATAACAATTATTTCACCATTATACAGGAGGTTAACCTACCCTCCACAAAGGAAAAGTGCAAGGTAAGGGTTATTTCACAATCTCTTCATTATCCGAGGTTGTTTATACATAATAATCTACTAGGATCTCATTATCATCCACATCCATGTTTCTTAAAAATGTATTTCAAAACATTTTTATTATTTAAAAGAATATGGGTTAAAGTCATTTATACCCTTTTTTGACTTTTTATAAGAGTTTTATAAAGGAATATTTTCCGTCGTTTTCCAAACAAGGTGCTTTTAACCTTATCGACAGAATTAAGGTAAGAATGTTTTTTAACTTATACGGCGGGTGCGGTTATTTTCCGCCGATATAAAATCGTTGAAGCTTCCCTTACAATCTTATAAGAATATTTTCAAAGAAAATGTTTTATAAAATTATTTCAAAATAGAAAGATATATTTCTCTAAAAATTGTTTTGATTTCATCTATGTCAACATCCTTTGATGGATTTTACGCTTATTTGAAGTTGATTTATTATGATACAAAACATCTATATTGTATTGAAGGTTTTGTGATATGTTTGACTATGGATGTGCTATTTTTATAATGTCCATAGTTTATGTTGAAATTATTCACATTTCGTATGCTGGTGTTAATAAAAATTTTTATGTTATGTTTAATCCTTTTCATATTGGAATGCATTGAACTTAATATGTGATGGGTGGAGCCCACTATAGCTCCTCGATGCATCGGTAGGTCTCATGAGAAAAACTAGTGTCTTGGCACAAGGCCTTGGAAAAATCTTATTTGTAGTCTTGGCACGAGGCCTTGGCTATGTGGTTATGATAGTCTGGCATTATGCATTCCATCATTATGAAAGTGGTTAAAGATATTGCATGTGATTATTAGATTAGTAGAATATCCATGTGAATAAGTAAATGGAATTATTTCATTTTACTTTTCCCATACTATGTTGAAGTTCAAGTTTAAAAGGCTTTTTTTTAGTTATACATTTCCTTAAATGTTTATGTTTATTTTTGAATGTTTCTACTATATTGTTTTCCTTACTGGGCATTTGAGCTCACCCCTTTTCTATATTTTATTTTTCCCAGGATGTGAAGAAGTAAGTTATGAATGACCTTTAGGGATTTTATGTGGGGATTTGAGTGTGGAATATGGAGACTATGTTGTTTTAGTAGTTTTTCACTTTATGATGTAATTTAAAACTTTATGAATATATCTAGTGTTTCCAAGGCTACTAAACCAATCAGTCATTTGAGATTTGATCTTTCTTGTGATCATGCCAATGTTATGTAATAATGCGCCGACTCTGGGTAACTGGGGTCGGGGTGTTACAGTTGGTATCAGAGGAGGTTTAGTACAAACCTTGGAAGCTAGATTTAGATAAACTCTGATTAGAGCACGTAGACCTAAGATGAACCTTGAGGATTAGTATAGAAGAACTTCCTAGAATTTTGGTATTGTAGAGATTTTATGATTTTTCCGAGAAATACATCCCTGTCTGGATACAAGAAGGTAGAGGCGGCTCTGGAACAGATGTACCTAGGGGTAAAACCCGAAAACACCACTTTGAGCTAGACTCGAACGAGAACTGGTGCACGACAACGGGCCATGCTGCACTCTTGGTTATTGTTAGGGCCAATAGGGGCCTATATACCCTGAGAGGGGGGGGGGGTGAATCAGGGTATGGATATTCTTTTTCAATGTTCTTCCTGCCCCACTGGATCTTGACCTCTTTGTTACAAGGGTCACTTTGTTTGCACTTGTGTGGTTACTGTGATCACTTGCCTCCTTTACCTGATGATGATGCTTTGAATGCAATGCAGGAATGTAAGTAGGCAGACAGCGAGATTTTTACTTGGTTCACCGCTAAGGGCTACGTCCAAGGAGCATACGCCGACAAGTTGCCGGTTCGTACCAAATTCCACTAACTTCACTAGCTGTGGATTACAAGGTTCGGGCTAGATCACTTCTATGCCCAGGCTCACTGCCTTTACAATGTTTAGGGTCAGCTCACTGCTTTCCCAAGGGTCACTCCCTATTTCTCTCTCTCTGGCTCACTGCCGGTGGAGAGGATCACCTTCTTCCTTTTCCTAAGCTCACTGCTCCAGAAGGAATTCACTCACAGTTTATAGACCTGTAGGTCTCTTCATTTTCATGAAGGAATGCATCTTCCTCTGTATGTAGATGCTCTGTTGAAGTTCAACTTTCACCCGTAGATGAATACCTCTTTGCCACTATCCACTGGGCAACCAACCTTTGGAAAGACCTTCGCAAAGCACCCTACAATGCGAGGCTCCCAATTTCGCGAAGCTCAAACAAGCCTTCGCGAAGCTCCTCTCTTTTCGCGAAGCTCACTCTCGAAGCTCCTTCGCGAAGCACTCTCGCGATGCTCAAGCCGTCGCAAAGCAACGACCCTCGCGAAGCTAAGCAAGCCAACGCGGAGCTCGCAGGTTTCGCGGAGCTACAATAGCCGCCGCGAAGCACCTCTTTCGCGAAGCACACTGGCTCCGCGAACCACCTTCGCAAATCGAGAGCAAAGTATTTTCTCTGAAAATTCTCTCTTCTCCGGTTGAAGGGGTCGGCCTCTATTTATAGGCGATTCCACCGACCCTCGTCCCTTCCACGCGAAGTCAACGCCACGTCATCTCAAATCGCGAAGCTCCAAAGTTTCAGCCGGAATTCTGTCCAAATCGCGAAGCTCCACGGCAATCTTCCGTTCGCGGAGCTTGACGTAGTCGCGATGAATCACCGTCAACTTACCTTCGCGGCTCGCGCCTTCGCCGCGAAGCTCTCTCGCAAAGCCCTTCTCCGCCGCGATGCGCTTCAGCCTCTGCCGTTCGCGAAGCATGACGTAATCGCGAAGCATCACCGCCTCCATTCTTCTGGTCTTCGCGATCTCCAAACCATGCATGCTATCTTCGCGAAATTCATGCCTTTACCATATGAAATCATGCTCTTCATGGAAATCCACATTTCGCGATGCTCACCAAACTCCAAATTTTGGACCCCAAAAATTTGGCAAACACTGGAAAACGGCGCCACCTTGTACTGCTCTTTTGTACCGCCTCCAGATCGCCTTTTCCTTTGTCATCGTTCTTTGTCAACATGGATTGTCAACAACTTCTCGGGAACTCGACAAATATCCATGAGAACCTGCTTTGTCAACAAACACAACCAACCCAAAAATACTTCAATGTTACCTTGAGGGATTTTTGCCCAACAGTTATGGCACTCCCGGGGGATATGCTTAGGATAACTCTCATTTTCTTTACAAATCATTATGAAGGGTTTATGAGTATATACTTCCCTAAAGAAAACATTCTTATGATTATGGATTATATCCATAAATAGTTCAATTTATGTTAAGTGTTTTATAAGTATGGGATTATGTATTTTGATTCATAAACTGATCTAGTTTATACCATTGTTCAGAAATGGAGCCTAGTGGAAGAAATGGAAAATTTATCAATGCACGCACTCCATGTAGGGATTTACCTCCTGCTCAAGATAATTATAGTGGAGCTGGTGATGCAACTGGTGCCAATCAGCTAATCACAATACTAGGACAACTCACTCAGGTTATGAATAATAACTTTACCCGTATGGAGCACCCTGATCCGCAGCGTGGAGGATCATTGTTAGATTGATTCATGAGGAAACAACCACCAATTTTCAATGGGAGTACAAATCCCTTAGTAGCTGAGCAATGGATATTTTCCCTAGAGAAAATATTTCAGGCTTTGGGGAGTAGTGAAAGGGAAAAAGTTATCATGGCAGTTTACCGCCTCACTGGAGATGCTGATCAATGGTGGTCATTGATTCAAAATAAAAAGGAAGATGATGAATTATCAAATATGGAATGGAGGGAGTTCAAAGATTTATTTTTAGAAAAATACTTTCCTCGCGACAACCGAGCAGATATGGAAAGGCAGTTTTGGAGTCTGAGACAAAAGGAGGATGAGAATGTCGCAGATTATGAGGCTAACTTTACAAGGTTAGCAAGGTATGCTGGAGATTATATATGTAACCCAAAAAGTAAGATAGATCATTTCTTTGATGGGTTAAAACCATTTCTCTGTCGAGCATTAGTATCACAATCCTTCTCGTCGTACGAAGACATTGTCTCATGTGCTATCAAGACCGAAAAGGAATTCTCTAAGTCTTATGACTTTAAACAAAAGAAAGAGAAGAAGAGACCTACTGATCAATCTGGTAATGGAAATAAGGGGAAGAAGGGAAAGTTTGAATATCCATCCTATGGTAAATGTGGGAAGAAACACCCCAGTACTTGCTTGAAGGGAATGGGAGTCTGTTACAAGTGTGGTGAAAAAGGCCACCAAGCTCGTGATTGCAAGGGGAAGAAGGAAGCTACCAATGTTCAGTGCTACAATTGCAGGGAGATGGGGCATTATGCAAATGAATGTCCTAAGCGTCAGGATAACTTACCTCAGAAAAGGCCAAGGGATCAAGGACAAGCTTATGATATCACTACTGCTGAGGTAGAAGCTCCGAAAGACGTGGTGGCAGGTAATTTAATGGTTTCCTCAAGTTTAGAAAATGCATTATTTGATTCTGGATCATCGCATTGTTTAATATCTTCCCATTTTGCTAAGAAAATTAGATATTTCCAATTTGATTTAACAAGGGAGTTGTCAGTTAAAACTCCTAAGGGAAGTATCATTGCAACAAAGTTTTGTGAATCAGTCCCCATTAGAGAACATAAATGTTGTTTATCTGCTGATCTCATCGTTATACCTATGATTGAGTTTGATATAATCCTCGGTATGGACTGGCTTTCGGACTATGATGCGAAGATTTATTGTAAGAAGAAAGAGGGTACGATTCTTAATGACAATGATAAGGAACACCTTATCTTTAGAGCAGAATCATCACCACCTAATTCTTATTTAGATCCACCCCCAGTAGCTCAACTAAATTCAATTTTTGGGGAGGAAGAGAATGAAATAACTGTGGGTGAGGAAAGAAATTTTCAAATAGAGGATGTACCTGTTGTGAAAGAATTTGTAGATGTATTTCCGGAAGATTTACCAGGACATCCTACAGAATGAGAAGTTGAGTTTTCCATTGATTTAATTCCTGGATCAAGGCCTATATCTAAGACTCGTTATAGAATGACCACTGTAGAATTAGTTGAACTAAAGAAACAACTAGTGGAATTGAGTAATAAGGGATTTATTCTCCCTAGTGTTTCTCCATGGGGAGACCCTGTTCTTTTTTGTTAAAAAGAAAGATGGATCCATGAGGTTATGTATCGACTATAGGGAGATCAATGCTATAATAATAAAGAACAAGTATCCCCTACCTCGCATTGATGATTTATTTTACCAAATGCATGGAGCTAAATACTTTTCAAAGATTGACCTTCGATCTGGATACCATCAGTTGTGTGTGAAGAAGGAAGACATTCTGAAGACAGCATTCTGAACAAGGTATGGGCATTACGAGTTTACTGTAATGCCTTTTGTATTGACTAATGCACCCTCTGTATTCATGGATCCGATGAATAGAGTTTTCAAGGAGTATATCGATGAATTTGTGGTGGTATTTATTTATGATATCTGGGTATACTACAAAAGCTACGAAGATCATGAAAATAACTTGCGCATTATCCTGAAGACTCTGAGAAGACATGAATTATATGGGAAGTTTAGCAAGTGTGAATTATGGCTTCAAGAGATTTATTTTCTTGGCCATATTGTCTCTAAATTTGGAATCTCTTTTGATCTTTCTAAGACTAAGGCAATCAAAGAATGGCCAGAACCTATGAGTATAACTAAGGTACATAGTTTTATTGGTTTAGCATGTTATTATCGACGTTTCGTCCAGAATTTTTCCCGATTGGCTAACCCATTAATGAAGTTCACACGTAAAGGAGTTAAATTTGTTTGGAAAAAAGAGTGTGAAGAATGTTTCGAAGAACTGAAGAGAATATTAGTCAATGCTCCTATATTGACTCTACCATCGGGGAATGATGGGTTCGTTATTTATAGTGATGCATCGAAGAAAGGACTTGGTTGTGTCCTTATGCAGATTGATAGGGTTATTCTCTATGCATCACGACAGTTGAAAATTCATGAACAAAACTATCCCACTCATGATCTCGAGTTAGCAGCTGTGATATTTTCTTTGAAGATATGGAGGCACTACCTCTATGGTGAAAAATGTGAGATTTATACTGATCACAAGAGTTTGAAGTATATTTTCTCATAAAAAGAACTCAACATGAGGCAAAGGAGATGGCTTGAATTACTCAAGGATTATGATTGTACGATACACTACCACCCGGGGAAAGCAAACAATGTGGAAGATGCTTTTAGCAGAAAAGACCATGGAGTTTTGAACGTGATGAGAATTGAAAGGGATCCAATTTTGATGGATCTATTGAAGATGGACATGGGAATAACCCGGGAAGGATAAACATCAATGCTTTTTCAAATGGTTGCCAAACCATCTTTACTAGAAAGGATTAAGAGTTCTCAGACTGATGATGAATAATTTCAAAAGAAGATTAAAGCTGTGAATGATGGGAGACTAAGAGAATTTGTGTATGAAGATGGAATTTTGAAATTTGGGAAGAGATTTGTGTTCCCGATATACCTGATCTAAAAGGGGAATTGCTGGATGATTCTCATAGTTCCAATTTCTCTATACACCCTAGGAGAACCAAAATGTATAGAGATTTGAAGGAACATTTTTGGTGGGACAACATGAAGAGGGAGATTGCTGATTTTGTGTCAAGATGTATGGTTTTTAAACATGTGAAAGCTGGAAGGCAACAACCTGGAGGAGTTATGAATCCTCTTCCCATACCAGAGTGGAAATGGGACAATATTACGATGGATTTTGTCATGGGGCTACCAAAGGCTCCTAGAAGGAGCGATGAAATATGTGTTATTGTTGATCGTCTTACCAAGTCAGCACATTTTATTGCTATAAGAGAAGATCTACCCCTGGAACGTATAACAAGACTATATATTAATGAAGTTGTGAGACTTCATGGAGTACCCTATCGATTGTTTCTGATCTTGATCCTCATTTTACTTCAAGATTCTGGAAAAGTCTTCATAAATCCCTTGATACTGAACTTCATCTGAGAACTGCTTACCACCCTCAGACAAGTGGAAAATCACAACGGACTATTCAAACCTTAGAAGACATGTTGAGATCCTGCTCACTTGACTTTCAGGGTATGTGGGATCAGTATTTACCTCTGGTAGAATTTTCCTATAACAATAGCTTCCATTCGAGTATTCAGATGGCACCATATGAAGCATTATATGGAAAGAGATGTCGCACACCAACCTGTTGGGATGACGTTGGTGATAGAAAACTTGTAGGTCTAGAACTGGTGGAGGAAACGATAGAAAAGGTGAAGGTAATCCAAAATCACATCAATGCAGCTCAAAGTAGGTAGAAGAGCTATGCCGATAATTGAAAGAAGGATTTGGAATTTCAAGTCGGTGATCATGTTTTCCTGAAGGAATCTCCATGGAAGGGAGTCATACATTTTGGTAATAATGGTAAATTGAGTCCCAGGTACATCGAACCTTTCGAAATTCTAGAACGAATTGGGGCTGTAGCTTACTGATTGGCAATGCCGCCAAGTCTCTCCAAAGTTCACGATGTGTTCCACATATCTCTATTGAGGAAATACATGCCTGACTCAATGAATGTACTCGCCTATGAGGAGTTAGAACTAGAACCCGATCTATCTTATTGCAAATAGCCCATCAGGATTCTTGATACAAGTGAACAAGTACTGAGAAACTGAACGACACATTTGGTAAAAGTTTTGTGGAGAAACCATAAGATGGAAGAGGCAACGTGGGAACCCGAGGAACTTACGATGAAGAACCACCCGAGTATTTTCGTGCGATAATATTCTAGAAATTTTGACGATGAAATTATTTGAAGGAGGGGAGAATGTAACACCCCAAGCTTCTACGGTACGCTTCTCTTTGAATAATCTGGTAGCGTGTGTTGTACGCAACATCGAGTTCTAACACACCATAACTAATCAAACTACCCGTTATGAATAGTAATACCTACTTTTTGAAATTATATATATTTTATATTTCAAAATGGACTTCATTTTTTTATTCGGAATATCGAATTTATCCTAAGGTGAAATTTTGGTACTTTTCAGATAACATTAATATTTTGATGAATAGTGAAAATTACTAAATTTTAATTAAAAACAACTTTTTTAATCGAAATAATTTATATTGATAAATTATGAATTTGAGTGGTTTTAAAGTATATTTAGAATATATTTTTACCATTTAATACAATTTTGTTCATTGGACATAATTTCACAATTAAACCGAACATAAACAAGTATCAATCTTTTGATAGTTATTATATCTTAAAAACACGCTTTTTGTTTTGACAGTGAGAATTAATTTTAAATTATTTTCTGCCACTTCTGTGTTTTGAATTTAGAAAAATTGATTCCATATTTGGAATCAGGATGTTCAAATTTTGTAAATAGTTATCTTTTATTTTTAGATATTTTGAATAATTACTGCGGTAAATATTTAATTTACCATGGTTAAGGTTAAATCCGATAAATAAGGGTTAAAAAATAATATTATAATAATAGAAAATTACCATAAAATGTGTCCTAACCTTATTGGTTGACACATGTTCGACCATGGGCATCTTGGGGTCGATTTTGGGACCCCATGGTGCCACTTGTAAGTGACAGAGACACTTTATTTTAATTAAGTTAAAATAAGTACAAAAATGACACAAGCATATATCTTTTAGAAAACCAATTTTTACATAGGGTTATATATGTTGGCTTTTAGACTATAAATATTCATTAGAAAGTTAAAACGGTTTCCTACATAATTATATTTTATTTATAATTTTTAGACATTAAATAATTTAATTTGTTTATGACACAATGATGATGCAGTAATTATCATAATAGTGAAAAATTAAACTAATTGATATTATAAATACCCAAATAAATATAATATTAGACTTTTAATGAATTACACTAACTTTCTAGGATAATATTACATATTAGGATTGATTTAATTGACTTTTTTCTAAGTAATCATTCTGTTATAAGTTTCAAAAAAATCAACTATTGAATAGTGTCAAAATTGACATAAAAGAGTTTTTAAAAACAATATTATATTATTAATTGATATTAAATTCCCAAAAATCTAAGGTTCGTCCAAGAGACTTATATCATGATAGGTGTATCATTAATGGACCACTTGGGGGTCTATGGGATTTATATAGTATGTTTATTAACCGTATAATAGAAAAATACAAAGAGACATTGTAAAAGTGAGACTAATTAACTTAGAGTTAATACTTAAAGATAAGGTTAATATAAGTACCCAAACCTGTCTAAATTATATTGGATGAGTTTTGTTCGACCTATCCCCACCTTAACCTTTGAATAATCAACTTTGGAGCCATTATAAACCGAATATGAATTTATTATAAGTTAATATTTCTAGCTTTTCCAAAGGTTCCCCTCACCCCTCTTATAAAAGAGCACTCCTCCTTCTCATTTATTCACACCTTCAAATCCTTTTGGTTCGGACACACTCTGACCAAATACTCTCCCAACTTCCCTAAATAGAACCTAGAGTCCTTATTTTATCATAAATCCAACCTAAAGATCCATTTTGATCAAATCAAAAGGAAGAACCCGAAGAAGAGTTAATGATTTCACCACCCTTTTCCAAGTTCCTTTCATCTCCCACTTCTTCTTCCTTTGTTATTACCATTCTAAAATAATAACTCCAGTATCATATATATATACTGTGATGTTATTATAAATATGGTAGAACCATATTCAGTATTCTATCCACCCTTTGAATAACATGTCACCATACGTGCGTACGTACGGCTTACCGTCTCCACGTCATGGTGTAATTGTTATTCAATATATTATTATTTGGATGGGTATAATAATGATGTGTAACTCATGTAAATAATAAATATAACATGTTAATTATTCTGTATATATGATATAACATCCATTTATATATTATTTTAATATCAAAATAATGATATTGTCGCTCGTGCGTACGTACGGACTACCGTCTCCACGAACGCGATGAGATTCATTCTCCATCGTATCCATTCAAGTATATTTATCATTTGATGATTTAAAAATAATGCTTAAGGACTTGATATCATTATTTATATGAATAAGATACAACCTATCCATAACAAACACGGCTTATGTAACAAATTATATAAAAGAAAACGAGTAAGTTAACACCCGAAACGACGATAATTCTAAGATATTATTAACAAATCAATGTTAAAAGATCATATATGATATCATATTAATATATATTATTCTTGTATAATTTAATAACAATTATTTCACCATTATACAGGAGGTTAACCTACCCTCAACCAAGTAAAAGTGAAAGGTAAGGGTTATTTCATAATCTCTTCATTATCTGAGGTTGTTTATACGTAATAATCTACTGGGATCTCTTTATCATCCACATCCATGTTTCTTAAAAATTTATTTCAAAACATTTTTACTATTTAAAAGAATTTGGGTTAAAGTCATTTATACCCTTGTTTGACTTTTTATAAGAGTTTTATAAAGAAATCTTTTCCATCGTTTTCCAAACGAGGTGCTTTTAACTTTATCGACAGAATTAAGGTAAGAAAGTTTTTTTAACTTATACGGCGAGTGCGGTTATTTTCCGCCGATCTAAAATCGTCTAAGTTTCCCTTACAATATTATAAGAATATTTTCAAATAAAATGTTTTATTAAATGATTTCAAAATATAAAGAGATATTTCTCTAAAAAGAGTATTGATTACATCTATGTCAACATCCTTTGATGGATTTTAATCTTATTTGAAGTTGATTTATTATGATACAAAAATTCTATATTGTATTGAAGGTTTTGTGATATGTTTGACTATGGATGTGCTATTTTTACACTGTTCATATTTTATGGTGAAAGTATTGACATTTCGTATGCTAGTTTTAATACGAATGTTTATGTTATGTTTAAACCTTTTCATATGGGAATGCATTGGACTTAATATGTGATGGGTGGAGCCTGCTATAGCTACTCGATGCATCAGTAGGTCTCATGAGACAAACTAGTGTCTTGGAACAAGGCCTTGGAAAAATCTTATTTGTAGTCTTGGCACGAGGCCTTGGCTATGTGGTTATGATAGTCTGGCATTATGCATTCCATCATTATGAAAGTGGTTATTGATATTGCCTGTGATTATTATATTAGAAGAATATCCATGTGAATAAGTAAATTGCATTATTTAATTTTACTTTTTCCATACTATGTTGAAGTTCAAGTTTAAAAGGCTTTTTTTAGTTATACATTGCCTTAAATGTTTATGATTATTTTTGAAAGTTTCCGCTATATTGTTATCCTTACTGGGCATTTGAGCTCACCCCTTTTCGGTGTTTTATTTTTCCCAGGATGTGAAAAAGTAAGTTATGAATGAACTGCAGGGATTTTCTGTGGGGATATGAGTGTGGAATATGGAGACTATGTTCTTGTAGTAGTTTTTCACTTTATAATGTAATGTAAAACTTTATGAATATATCTAGTGATTCCAAGGCTACTAAACCATTCGGTCTTTCGATATTTGATCTTTCTTGTGATCATGCCAATGTTATGTAATAATGCACCGACTCTGGGTAACTGGAGTTGGGGTGTTACATAATGTGAATAATTATGAATCACATTTATCCCCCATAAGTAGACATTATATGAGAAAAAATATTTATTTTCATCTAAAAAAAATGATAACCACAAAATGACTCCTTAACAAAAATGATTGTGTCTCCTATATGAGATGACAATTTTTTACACAAAATAAAAGTGGATCAAACATTGATCCAAAAAATAAATTAAAAATGTGTTAATTTATTAATATACTTATTTGATGTGGATTCTAAGTATTCTTTTTTCATAGACACACACACACACACAGATATATATATATATATATATATATATATATATATTAAATATTAAATAAGGACTCACAAAAAGTCCAATGGAATCCTTCCAACTGATGTGAACATAAGCATCTGTAGATGCACTAAGGAGATCCTCAACTACCCTAAGGAAACTATCACTAATCCAATGTATAGGGTTCTTGGTCTTGAATATGATAATTTGGGAGTTCCACAATAATGATACCTTTACAAACCTAGAGTTTTCTCAAAAAGTTCTCCAACTCATTATACTCTACCAACTATCCACTCAGTGATGGCTGGTGCCCCAGAAATAGACTACACAATTTTTCATATCAATTAATTTCAGGATAATTTCCACCTAAACTAAAATCATGTTCCTAATTTATCATATGGAGTTATACCATGAAGACATTAATGGACTAATATTGATAGTATGGGAGTCCCACTAATAGGATCCTTCCAGCTATCGTTATCGCTAACTTCTCAATGCAACGAACCCTCAGAATGGTGGGGAGTTTCCTAATAGAGTCTAAACTATGGAAAATAGACTTGTTCACATATGATACCTCTCCAACATTATAGAATAGACAATATGGTTTGAGGAAACACCTTTATTCCCTATAAAAAGTCCCCCAATCAAATATAGTGGAAACTTGCAAGAAGGAATAAAAACTAGCTTTCTTTCAAGATACATTCTTTCATAGTTTGGAAGTGTCTAGAGATTCACACCAACCTAATATAGTGGAAAACTGAAAGGATTAAACTAAAACAAAAAATATCCACCAAGACATCCATCATACTCTCAAAGCATATAGAGAAACCACTTGATAAAAATCAATAACAATTATGGTTAATGTGCAAAACGTTTTCAGCAAATTCATTAATATTAGTATATACTAATAGGAAATGGAGTAATGTATTAGGAACACTCCCCTTATTCTACCACAGAATGGGAATATATCCTTGTTTATGATAATAATTCACTGAGTATAGCTTTCTAATTGTTAAATGGAAGACACAATTTCATATCCACACCCTTTAGAAATTATAAGATATAATAATGATAGTGGAAGTGGTAGATGGGAAGACATACATATTTTCCCCCAAAATTAGAGTGACTCCTCAACATAACATGAATTTTACTCTATAGTATACATATTTATTTGTCCTCATCCAAGGAGATCATGTTACAATTACCATAATATATGAATTGTCAGATCAGAACCATATCCCCGATCCATCTAGGGGTCATCAGTCTACCCTAGTGGACACTGTATGAATGGTTGAAATCCCTACAAGAATTCCATAACCCTACAGGAAAATTATTTAATGGATAAGATAGATAATCCTATATTATTCAATATATATTTATTGAAATATCCAAAGAATGAATCCCCAGTCACCTAAAAGAGATCATATAAAAATAATCCTCTTCAAATGGGATTTGAAATTGAAGGGAAATCCCAAAATCATTCTCTTCATAATGGTGGAGACCATGAAGTAATAATATTTTTATCTATATAAGATCATTATCCTAATAATATATTATCTAATTAAATTAATGTTATATTCAATTAATATGATACTCCTAATAATATTTCTACCAATACCTCCAAATGTACTTCCCAAACATCTTTCCTAGAATTCTAACTTAGTATATATATAGATTGATGAAGACATCCTATCTTCTGATGAGTTCCTTAAAAAAACCTCCACATGGAAAAATGATCAAACATCAAAGAGGTACTCCCCCATAAATATTCAACCTTTAAGGTCATCCCCATGTTATTCACTATAAAAAATGTCATTGTAGTGGGACATCAAACCATGATGTTAGTCCCCCGCAATGAAATTCATTGTGAAGGTCCTACCCACTCAAACACTTCATTTAACCAAGAAGTTTGACCCATTTAAGAATTAATTATTATAAATCACAAATGTCATACAAATATTTTGAAAATGAAGATATTAATTCCTGATTACTCATCATTTATAAGTTATATTTTTCTCAACTAGAAGATAGACCAAGGAAAATTTCATTCTACGAACCACCCTTGGATATCTAACCATCTAATGTGGTAGAGGATATCCCAGATGATCCTCTTGTTTAATATAATGTAGTAGGTTAAAGTAATCATTGGTCATATTATGTTAAGGAACCTATTAATAATGATGAAGAATAAATGTTCCTCACGAGGTTAATGTTAGCTAAATAAAATATACTGGTTATGTTATAGCCTTTATCCACTCCAAAATAAAGTATTTGAAATGAGTTGTTGAAAGATTGTGAGCATGAAATATTTATAAATATATATACCACACTTTATCATATAAAAATACGTTTTTTGAAGGAAAAATATACAATCTAGTTCAATATAATTGAATCAATACAACATCAAATAGACTTGGGTAATCTCCTAGCTACAAACATTTCATATTTAGAAAATATAATGGTGGACCTCAACGTACAAGTCATAATGAATTAAAATAGTTCTGATGGTTGATCATTGATCCCTATCTAATATTCATATTAGATGATGGGGTAACCATGGAGAGCTTCACTTCACCTCCATCTTTAATGGGAAAATCATGCCAAGCATTACATCAATAAATATCATAACCTCCTAATGGTTTCATGAAATGATATCTATTCTCAATATATGGAATGGTAATTGAAATTTATCCCTTAATGACTCTTGTAGTCATAAGGTCAGAAGAGATCCATACATTCAAAGACTTATTCACCATGAATCCAAAAATATTAGGCAACCCACCCACTTATGGGATTCCAATCATCAATTATTGCTGATATATTTGGAATTAGGTATATCAAATGAAAATCATACAATATACCCTCACATGTTTTAACAATTGTATATAAAATAATGATAGTATCCATTGTAGTATCATCCAATTGTCATCATGGAGAAATCCTGTCCCACAGGTCTTGGGTAATTCTTAACAAAAACTTCACGGTTAAGAAAATAGGATCTAACTGTTGTTGAAATGGAAGAAGAATATCCCCATCTCATAGAGATGGGGGGATGTTTTTACCTCAATTAACTCCTTAATTAAAGTTAATATTTTTCTCATTTAGGTGGAGTTCCAAAAAATTATTCTCTTCGTTCATCTTATCCGATGAACCAAATTCCCCCAAGGAACACATATGAAATATCAATCAAGACATTCCAATTGGATTTAAATTTGTAATACGATCCCAATGTGACTATATAGTTGAGGATGAGGCCTATTTGAAAGAACAAACAAAATTTATCACTAATGGAGACCAAATAACTTACCACAAATTGTAACACATTAGTAAATTTCAATTGTGGAACCCCTAATAACATTATGAAACACAAGAACAATATAGAAGAATTATAATAGGGAGATTTCAATATTAATATGGTTCAAAATGAAAACACTAAAGAATGTTTTCATACCCAAAACCAAAGGATTTTTATGAAAATGGTTATTCCTTCAACAACCCCATAAAAAAATTATGGAAACATCAAGAAAATTTAATATAGAAGAGGAGAAATTGGTTTTGGGAACCAATAAACAATTTTAATTCATTTCAAGATGAGAAAGCCTTTCAATATATCATTTTATCTTTAGAGAACAACATTCTCAAACCGAAAAAGCACAATTTTCATTATCATTATAGTATTTATGGCCTCCAAAAATATTTCCCCTATCACCCAATATGGGGGGTACACTATTATGGAATTATTCATTTTCAAATACATGCCATAAATATAGTTGAATCTAGGAATGTGATGAATTGAAAAGCACCCATGAATGTAGAATGTGCTACTTCTGCAAATCCGGAGGAGGGGGAATGGAATAATGTTTCAAAAAATATGGGAAAGATTTTAATTTCCTAAATGAATATAAAAAACCATCTGAATTATCTATATCCTCCATTATTAGTTGAAACAACCAAAAATTCCTATGGTTGCTTCCTTCTAGGCACAACATACTTTGTTAGAACTGAAACACTCCAATGGACAATATTTTGAGAAGAGGAATGGATTGAAGTGTTGGATACAATAATAGTATGATGAACCTATACCAAGGAAAAAATTATCATTTAATTTCATGAACATAATACCTTCAATTTAGAATGCACAGGCACCGCCCCACCAAATGGTACGCCAAGATATAAACTTTCAATCAGAATCCTCATCAGATGAAGATTTAATATTTAGTTAAAAAAATATCATTAACATATTGGATCCTTCATATGATAATTAATATGACCATGAACATGTTTTTACAACATCTATATATGAAAACATAGGATTATTCCATAGAGGATGAGTATACTGGGGATGATATGGTCACATCAAAAATCAATACTTTGGCGACATCCAAGCTAGAACAATTTATTTTATTGAAACTCAAGGATGATCCCTCCAATAATCTAATAAGAAGAAAAAAATCTCCCACAAATCTATTATGGATCACTCTAACCCATTCATCCTAGAATATCATGTATCGTTGATCTAGTTATTCAATCGACCTCGACATGAAGGAAAACCTACTCATTCTAACCCACAAAGAACATGATCATATTTAACTCTTATTACAAGGGTTGATATACTTATGTCATGTTCTTAAATTCCTAATATTTTTATGAAAAAGTATCTTCATGATCAGATTAAACTTTTATTCCAAGGGTTGATATACTTATGTCATATGATTCCATTCCAATTATTCATGTTGTTTTTTTTTAAAATTAAGTTTTATAATACAATAGAAAAATATAACTCATGATTTTATATCATTTACTTTATTTTTTAAAATATTTCTGAAAAAATAATATCCCTCATGTTTATATAGTCAAGGACGATGAAACACCTTGATAGAGAGTGTGGGATCTTCCATAACCTAGCCCAATCATACTTAGTTTCATCCATTGAACTTCTCAAATACGTCAAGTGAAGAGATATCATTTAATATAATGGATGGAAAGTATTTAAATAAAATAATTAAGATGATGTTTATTTCTATGTCATAGTGTAAAATCATCCCATGTTTTAACTTCACAATTATTCACAACAAAAAGATTAAAAATATAAAAGAAATTAAGAACTGATAACAAGAAACACATATCCAAAAAAGGACAAGTCTCTAGTATACATTCCATTATTCGAATCAAGAGGACATGGTGGAAGTATAAGGGAAAGATAATGAGTTGGAAAATTAAAATTTTTGACAATATAATTGTAAAAACATTATTAAATAAATTCATGAGTTACATTATAAATGAAGTAAAAAATAAAAAATAATAAAAAATCCAAGAAAGAGTGCGGGAACAATTTAATCATCACCTAACCTAGAACCAATATATCAATATCCCTCCTCAACAACATGAACACCTCATATTTAAAAAGGGATAATTACTTTATCTCTCATATATCTATGTTCTCTTAATTAACTTTTGTATAATGCGTTAATATATCTTAGTGGATTTTCCACATTTCAATACACAAATATTAATGTTTGTTTTCAAACATATAACTATCTTAAACCAATTTTAAAATTAAAATCCATATCAATGTGGATTTATTAGTTTTATACATATCTTATAAATCCCAGTGGTGTGAAATAGTCATTTTATCTAGGGTTTAATGTAGTCATTTCAACCAAATGGTTTGACATGGATATTTTATAAAAGGTCTCACATAGCCAATTATACATCTATTTAGTAAAGATTCCAACATGAAATATCATTTTATATATTTAGAATCTCATTTATAGTTCATGGAGAAGTCTATGATATAATTTCATTAGGACAATCTTGAACATTATCCAGCCTTCAAGGTGGTAAGATGGGTCTCCAATCCCAAAATGGATATATTATCTTCCAGAAGGTATTAAAGGTGGTTGATTAATGTTATAGTGATATTCCATGGAATATGGGGATTTAGTATAAGTATTTTAGCTAAATCCGAGGAAACATAAATTATCTCATGGAGTCATACATTGATTATGGTGTTGAATCAGGGATGTCTAGTGAGTGGCAGTCGGGCTGATGAGGTTGAGATAAATGTTCGAGTGTGGGGGTAATGTGGTTACATAGGAACATCTATTTTTATGTTTTTAATAGTACATTCATATATCACCATCAAACATTGAATATTATGCTTGTTTAGATATTCAGTATATTAAAATAAGTGGCTACCCATTGTGACACTTTGATAGCGGGGGTTCGATGCCAATACACACCCTTCACACACAACATGGGATTGTTCTGACACACTTAGGCTCACCATAGCCCTAGACCACACTATATTTACACTTTTGTGTACATAATGTTCCTTATAAACCTACTCATTATGATTTACCTACAGACATCCATAGACTTTCAACCCTCTCATGTGCTAGATAAGTTGATTTTGTCCCTTGGGGTTGAGGGATATCCTTACTGGACAATTATTTGTAACCTAAAAACATTTAAAACTAATAATAATATTATAATTGAAAATCATATGAAAAAATAAGCAATATTATATTTTTTAATCATTTAAATTTATATTGTTAAATTGAAAAATTGTAAAAATAAAATGAATTAAATGGGAATATTGATTATAAAACATTTAAAATCATAGGAAAATATGTAAAAATATTAAATGAAAAATGACTGCATAAATCCAACTAAAATTTAATTCAATACCATTTTTTGGGATTATAACAAACATGTATTTAATATTAAAAAAATAAACTATTATAGTGATATAAATTACTTTTAAAATAATCTCACAATACGTGATAGAAAATCGTTCAGGAAAAAATGTTTTCTTTAGTGTATAATTTATTTATAATAAAATCCACATAAATATTATTTCAATTAAATACATTATATTATAAATATTATAAATATTAAAATTTTACATTTAAAAACATTTTAAAACAAAATAAAAGTTGTGTATTGTTTTAACGATAATTTAGTTTCCAATGAAAACTATTATACTCAATATTCATCAAAGAATTATTCCATCCAAATAATTTTACAAAATTAACTCTAAGAAAACATTTTCAGATTTATTTCAGAAATGAATTTAAAATTTTCAAATAAATTTTTCAAAAGGGGAATTAATAAATTATTTTATTTTCATACTAAAAAATATAATTCATTTATTAAGAAATGAATTTTTGCTGAAGAAAACAAAAACATTAATAAAAGTTTAGTACATATATATTTTAAAAAATCATTATATAAAACCATTATAAAAAATATTAAATTTTGGTTATATATATTCATAATATTTATTAAATGGATTGTTTATAATGATATATTTTGTTATAGTTAATTAAGACTCAAGGTTGTGTTTATCATAAGCATTCAAAAAATGTAGTTTATTTAAAAATTGATGTCAACTAAAATATTAGTGTGTTATATTCTTTATATTTTAAAAGTCTTTCCCCCTCAAAACAACATCACATTGAAAAAAATTACAATTTATCTATTTCATCACATGCTCATGTTCCCATGTAGCTCATTCAAATTTTTTATTCCTCCCGAGGACTTTAACCAAGTGATTCTTCCTGTTTCATAAAGATTTTTCTATAAGATACAATATTTATACAAGTTTTCCATATATATGAATGATCATCCTACCAGGAGACAAAATTTTTGTTCAGTATATATGAAGGATAATGTTTGTATATCCCTAGGGGAGATACATGGCCCACTCTGTGAAGTTGGGAGATGTTTAATGGAAGTGTCAACCAATAATATATTTTCCCTACTAAGTGAATAATCTAGAAGAGATATTAAATTTTGGTCTCTACTTTACCAGCATTATAATTATAACATCCTTTTTTCATGGAGAAATTAATGGTAATACCATCTCAAAAACATAAAATTTTATATTTCCCTTATGATTTTTATAATAAATTTTCTATCAACTAGAGATTCCTTAATGTTTTACTGAAAGGATATGAGAATCCTGATAATTTATCTTTGTAAATCATTCCACAATTTACTTATTTCTGTTCCTTCATCTTTGAATGATGGATTTCTACACTTCATTCCAAATAGGGATTCATAAGTATCCATTTAGATTCACCAGTTATCAATTAAATATTTTAATTTATAAAGTGATAAAAAATAACCCAAATATAATTATATCCTTTAGAAATTTTGGAGTGTCTAATAAAAAATCATCGGTGAAATTTTGCGATTTCAATTCTTGAATTAGTTATGGTTGTAATATATCCTTATACATATATCACTAACTGTAAACATATAAATATACTAGGCACTATGATAAAAACTATGAAATATCTATCTTCCAGTAATCCTAAAAGAAATACATTTTTTGGTCTCTATAAATTTTGTAAATTTCATGAAGAATTATGAATGATAGACTAGGATCATCATCCAATAGATTTCTGAAATGTGGATTGAAAGGAACAGATTCACAATTCCAAAACCTTATCATTTAATCACAATCAAGGTTGATCATCAGATAATTTCTGATCATTTCTAGTTCAACATCAACTTTCTATGCATCTACAATCCTCACATGGATTGATGGATGAACAATAATTTTTGAAATATGAGATTTTGATGATTTTAACAATATTACCAAATTATTCCATGGAAAATATTGAAATATTTGATCTTTTTAATCATAATCACAGATAATCTAGTATTATCCTTTTGATTTATAGCATCTTCCATCATATTCACTTTACTAGTTTACAAATTTATTGAGGAGTGATAAACATTAATCAAATATGACCATCTTATCTAAAAAATACTAATCTCTTCTTGTGTGAATATATAATTTATAACATTAGGATCATTGTATACATCAAAACTTTATCCATAATGTTCAAATCCTTAGTTTGGTAACTATTACCACTATCCTAGAATTAACATGAGTTATAATTTATCCTTCAATCTTTAGAGCACAAACGTCCTTGTGTACTGGCCAGCCAGGTACCACCAGTTGCCCTGCAGACACATAGTTCCCACCTAAGGGTCCACCCATATGCCTGAACGGGTCATCTAACTAATGAAAGTCCCACCATACCAACACATGTATTTTCCCGTTTTCTTTTTCCTCACTCACACACACCATGAGGGACTTCCCAGAAGGTCACCCATCCAGTTCAGTACTCCAGGCCAAGCATGCTTAACTATGGAGTTCTAATCAGGTAGGCTCCCGAAAAGGCAGTTGCACCTTGTTAACATGAGTCATATAACAGATAATCTAGTATTATCCTTTTTATTTATAGCATCTTCCATCATATTCACTTTCCTATTTTGAAAATGTATTTTGGAGTGATAACCATTAATCAAATATAAACATCTTATCTAGAAAATACTAATCTCTTCTTGTGTGAATATATAATTTATAACATTAGGATCATTATATACATCAAAACTTTCTCCATAAAGTTCAAATCCTTAGTTGGGTAACTATTACCACTATCCTTCAATTAACTTGAGTTATATGTTATCCTTCAATCCTTAGAGCACAAACGTCCTCATGTTCTGGCCAGCCAGGTAACACCAGTTGCCCCGCAGACACATAGTTCCCACCAAAGGGTCCAGCCACAGGCCTGAACGGGTCATCTTACTAATGACAGTCCTCACAGACCAATACATGTATTTTCCAGTGTGCTTTGTCCTCACTCACACACACCATGAGGGACTTCCCAGAGGGTCACCAATCCTATTCACTACTCCAGGCCAAGCATGCTTAACTGTGGAGTTCTAATCATGTAGGATCTCTAAAAGGAAGGTGCACCTTGTTAACATGAGTCATATCATTTAGTCATATTACCATTTATCATTCGGGGGTGTTACAATCACCCCCCCCCCCCATTTAAAGCACAAACATCCTCGTTGTGGACCCTACATCTCAACCCAGGCTATGCACCGCACTGCCTTAACATGGTCGTCGTGTCTTGCCCTGCTATGTACCTCCAGTTTCCCCATAGACACATAGTCCCCACCCAAGGGTCCACCCACATGCCTGACCGAATCATCTAACTAAGGGCAGTCCTCACAGGCCAACACATGTCCTTTCCAGTGTTCTTTTTCCTCACTCACACACACCCTAATCAGGTAGGCTCCTGAAAATGTAGGTGCACCTTGTTAACATGAGTCATATCATTTAGTCATATTTCCCTTTATCATTTCAGGGTGTTTCAATCACCCCCCTTTAGAGTACAAACTTCCTTGTTGTGGACCCTAAACATCCTCGTTGTGGACCCTACATCTCAACCCAGGCAGTGCACCACACTGCCTTAACATGGTCGTCGTGTCTTGGCCCGCCGGGTACCTCCAGTTGCCCCACAGACACATAGTACCCACCCAAGGCTCCACCCACAAGCCTAAACGAGTCATCTGACTAATGACAGTCCTCAAAGGCCAACACATGTCCTTTTCAGTGTGCTTTTTCCTCACTCACACACACCCTGAGGACGTTTGTGTCCTAAAGGGGGGTGATTGTAACACCCCCAAATGATAAAGGGTGATATGACAAAATGATATGACTCATGTCAACAAGGTTCACCTGCCTTTTCGGGAGCCTACCTGATTAGAACACCATAGTTATGCATGCTTAGCCTGGAGTAGTGATCAAGATGGGTGACCTTCTGGGAAGACCTCAGGGTGTGTGTGAGTGAGGAAAAAGCACACTGAAAAGGAAATGTGTTGGCCTTTGAGGACTGTCATTAGTCAGATTACTCGTTTAGGCTTGTCGGTGGTGCCTTGGGTGGGGACTATGTGTCTGCGGGGCAACTGGAGGTACCCAGTGGGCCAAGACACGATGAACATGTTAAGGCAGTGCGGTGCACTTCCTGGGTTGAGATGTAGTGTCCACAAAGAGGACGTTTAGTGTCCACAATGAGGACGTTTGTGCTCTAAAGGGGGGGGGGGGGGGTAACTGAAACACCCCCAAATGATAAAATGAAATATGACTAAATGATATGACTCATGTAAACAAGGTGCACCTGCATTTTCTGGAGCCTACCTGATTTGGGGGTGTTTTAATCACCCCCATTTAAAGCACAAACATCTTCGTTGCGGACCCTACATCTCAACCCAGGCAGTGCACCGCACTGCCTTAACAAGGTCGTCGTGTCTTGGCCCGCCAGGTACCTCCAGTTGCCCCACAGACACATAGTCCCTACCCAAGGCTCCACCCACATGCCTGAACGATTCATCCAACTAATGAAATTCCTCACAGGCCAACACATGTCCTTTTCAGTGTGCTTTGTGCTCACTCACACACACCCGTGGGGACTTCCCAGAAGGTCACCCATCCTGATCACTACTCCAAGCTAAGCATGCTTTACTATGGAGTTCTAATCAGGTAGGCTCCCGAAAAGGTAGGTTCACCTTGTTGACATGAGTCACATAATTTTGTCATATTACCCTTTATCATTTGGGGGTGCTACAATCACCCCCCTTTAGAGCACAAACATCCTCGTTTTGGGCCCTACATCTCAACCTAGGCAGTGCACCACACTTAAGGCTGGGTACCACCTCTGATACCAAATGTAACAACCAGGTCCCAGTGACAGCACATACACCCCGCCTTAACACGCCTTGGGAAACTTCACTGATGGTCACCCATCCTGATCACTACTCCAGGACAAGCATGCTTAACTGTAGAGTTCTAATTAGGTAGGCTCCCGAAAAGGAAGGTGCACCTTGTTGACATGAGTCATATCATTTAGTCATATTACCCATTATCATTTGGGGGTGTTACAATCACCCCCCCCTTTAGAGCACAAACTTCCTTGTTGTGGGCCCTACATCTCAACCAAGGCATTCCACCACACTTAAGGCTGGGTACCACCTTTGATACCAAATGTAACAACCGGGTCCCAGTGACTGCACATACAAGCCGCCTTAACATGGCCTTCGTGTCCTGGCACGCCAGGTACCACCAATTGCCCCACAAACACATGGTCCCCACCCAAAGGTCCACCCACATGCCTGAATGAGTCATTTGACTAATGACAATCCTCATAGGCCAACACATGTCCTTTCTAGTGTGCTTTGTCCTCACTCACACACACCCTGGAAAACTTCCCAGAAGGTCACCCATCCTGATCACTACCCCATGCCAAACATGCTTAACTGTGGAGTTCTAATCAGGTAGGCTCCCGAAAAGGAAGGTGCACCTTGTTGACATGAGTAATATCATTTAGTAATATTAACCTTTATCATTTGGGGGTGTTATAGTCATGCCCCCTTTAGTGGATAATCAACATAGAGAAGGCATAAGTCTTGTGATGACAAGAGATGGAGACCTCTGGAGTTTTAGGATGGTGACCCCGTAGTTCTATGGGTCTCATCTCGATGAGGTTTGTGAAGATTTGGAAGAGGTGGAAAGTTATCTCCGAGATTCATCGGGCCTTTTTATGTCCTCAGCAGAGTTGTCGAGGTGGCATACCGCTAGCTCTTCCATCTCAGTTGCATCAGGTGCACGTCGTCTTCCACGTATCGCAGCTGAGGAGAAACGTGCACGTCCCTTCCCACGTCATCGACCACGATGAGCTGAACATGGATGATGGGGATGCTTTTATGGAGGTTCCAGTTGAGATTGAGGATCCACAGGATCGAGTCATTCATGGATGGTCGATACATCTGGTGCACATTTTCTGGCAGCACAAGAACCTCCAGGACAACACATGGGAGCGGGAGGCTCAGATGCATGCTCAGAACCCCCACTTGTTCCCTTAGTTTGAGTTGTGGATTATAGGGATGTAATGCTCTGGGGTGGGGAGAATGTAAAGACCCGAATTTTCTATGTAATTTTTTTAAATTAAATGGGAATTTTTTGAGTCCGTGAAAATTGACGGCACATGATTCCGAGGACCAGAGTGCCCGGAATGAATTTCTGAACTTTTGTTCGGGTACGTTCAGTAAACGTGCGAGCAAGTTTTTCTATCATTTGAATCGGTGATTAGAATTAAAATCTGAGGACACCATTTAACTCACAACACCGGTATTCTCTTAAAGATACATTCACCTCGATGACAGTTGGTCGAGGGTGAAAGTTAAATTTTGGGTTTTTTGAGAAAGAATAAAATAAAATAAAAATTTTGTAACAATTTTATTTTACTTGTTTGAGCTTCCATGTAGATATTTCATCAGTGGGGACAACCTAAACGGAACCTCCCTTGAGAGGTTATAGTGGCGGGGACCACCTGAATTTACCTCCCATGAAAGGTTAGGGTGGTGGGGACCACCCGAGGCTTGAAACCACATGAATTCCCTATTAAGTGGGGAGAAACCTCTTGATCTTCCCCACTTAATTATTCCAACCCACCAACTCAATTAATTATTCCAATTTGAATTTATACCAGCTAACTAAATAGAAAACATAATCTATTTTATTGGATACTTGGAATTTCTTGGTGGAATTGTGATAGGATAAATATTGGGAGAAATCTCTCCAATGAAGAATGCTTCACCTTTGAATAATTCTTCTCCAAACTCTGTCGAAGGATCGACGACGAGGAACATCACCACTGATAAAAGAGGAGATGCCGACACCACCAACATCTGTCTATCCCCAACGACGTCGTCTCCTTCCTTGCGACCTCCGTCGACAAATCAAATGAGGTTGGGTGGTTATTTTAAATTCTTCCCTTATTCGTTTTTGATGAGTCTTCGTAATTCAATGAGAGTTTACTGCTTCTTGCTACTGCTCTAATGTTGAGAGTGCGGGACAAAAAAACATGGATCACCCTCTCTGTAATTCTTGTAATGATTTGTGGTGTTCTTCGCGATGGAGAAGCTCGACGACCAACCAAGAAGGGGAACGAGAACTTCAACCATCATCAACGCCAACTGTGATGAAGACGATGACGCAATGGCGCCGCTCCGCAGCCACCGCCGCCTGCGGCCCCCACCGTCCGTGGCCACCGCTGCCTGCGACCGCACCCTCACGGCACCCTGCGACCGAGCCGCTCAAGCTAAGCCCCTCGCGGCCACGCCCTCGCGGAACCCAGCAGCCAAGACGCTCCGACCGAGCCGCCCCACACCGAGCCCTCGCAGCTCCGCGCGGCCGAGCCGATCTGGTCGAGCCGCCCCACCCCACGCCCACGCAGCACCCCATGGTCGAGCCACTTCGGTCGAGCTTCCCCACGGCCTCACGACACCCCCACAGCCGAGCTGCCATGAGGATTCGCACTCTCACAACACCCTCACAGTCGAGCCACCCCGCACTCTCACGACACCCCCGTGGCCTCACGGCCCTCGTAGCCTGCCGGGCCAGACCCAGTAGGTCGGGCTGCCCAGTGGGCCAGGCCTGGTCCAGTCAGGTCGGTCTGACTGGACCCGAACATGGTACGAACCTTTACATTACATGGGCCATAAAATTGGCATCGAATGTCCATTTGATGAACCGTCAGCGGCATTGGAAATATTGGAGCGAGACGGTACCTTTTGAGTATACCCCATTGTAGTTTTTGGTAAAATTGTGGTATGTTTGGGTTGGATCGAACACGAATCCAATCGGGCCCCCAAGACTAAAAGGATAATAACTCATATACCATGCGTCCGATTAATGTGTCGTATGTTGCGTTGAGACCCCTATGACATGGAAGACCTTTGAGATAATTCTTTGTGAGACTTAGTAGTAGTTGGAGTATCAACCAGTGTCTTGTGAAGTGGATCCTCCCGGAGATGACCAGGTTTAGTGCAGGAACCCAGTAGCTAGTTGTGACGAGAAGATTGACTAGCGATCCTGTGCGGGCCAGCTCCTAGTGATCCTATGTGGGTCAGCTCCAAGTGATCCTATTTGGGTCATCTCCTAGTGATCATGTGTGGGTCAGCTCCTAGCGATCCTGTGTGGGTCAGCTCCTAGCGATCCCATGTGGGTCAGCTCCTAGAGATTCTGTGTGGGATAGAAGAAGATCCTCTTAACGGAGTAAGATCATTCAATAGTTATAACTAATCATCTCTACTACTGTACCTAAGTTATACCTAGAATGAGCTGAGTTTGTACCATTGTGGTACTTTCCTTCGTTGTAATACCTTGATGGTATTCTTCTGTGTGGCGTACCTGTGTGGTACTTGCCTCTTGTGGTTTTACAAACTTTGTGGAACAGTTTAGCTTTTGGATTTTGGGTTAGACCTAGTGTTTCCTCATGATTGAGATGGGTATACTAGATAACTTAGGTATATGTATGGGAATATACCTAAGTAGGGTTGACAGTTGAATTCTTATATTGAGGTTTATCCTTTATGGATTTGTGAGACCTTGAGGGTCTCGAGGTCCCTAATGAGTATCATTATACTCACCCCTACACAGGCTACGCCCATACTTCATTATGTTTGGTTTAGAAGATGAACATCATTGATTGAGGATGAGAGTACCAGGACTGGATAGTACTCGGAGGTGGACCATACAACGTGTCGGTACGTAGAGGAGACATCCGGACATGGAGTGCTGAGGAGGCGATCTGTACATACCCTTCAGGTAGGAACCTTGAAGGATGATCCAATATTTGTCTTTCTATTTCTTTATTCTTATTGTATTTCAGTTTTACTTGTACCTTTACTGTTGGGCTTGTATTCCGGCACCTTTTACTTTTAGCACTATTTTAGTTATACAGTTTTCTTGTGTTCGTATCTTACTGTGTGCTTAGTTATGTGAGTTTACAGGTTTTAAAGGCAATGCCTTCTCAGTTTTAGGGAAGACACCTTTCGGTGCTAGTCACCATCCTCTAGCCTATGGAAGGCGAGCGTGGTGTAGTTATGGTATGGGCCCTAGGGGACGGGTTGTGACATAATTAATCTATGAATATATGAGAATAACTTCAATAAATACTACCTCAAATGGATCAATGTAATCTCAAATGAATCTATTAATTAATTCAATGAATATTGTATGGAAATTATTAAGACCAATTGGCAAGACTATAAATATATATGGACTGTATCCTATAGAGAATATTTTAATGGGTATATCTACTTTCATAACCCTTAATTAACAATATCCAGAATAGTGACCAATATTGGAATTTTATTGAGATCCACACATATGATCAAACAAGTAATCAATATGTCATAAAGGATTGATTTTCATCATTATGATCTTTTAATGTTCTCTATAATAAACACACAGTCTCACTGATATATCTTTCCTATTTTAAAAGATTACAATTGAACCAAATGGTGATGTACTATGATGAATAAATCATTTGTTAGGATTTTACTATACATTCATCTTCAATACATGTAACTCAATTAGGTCTAATATTTTCGGATTCATTCAAATAGGTGTTTAACATGAAATGAGTTCTATTGAAAACTCTTCATCATTATTTAGAAGAATTATATGAAAATATTCTTAAAATATATCAAACAACTCCCATATAATTGAAATATCATAGATGTTGACATTCTTCGCAACCATCTAAGATGAGAAATCCCATTTTTAGTTGGAATATAAAACCATACAGTAAATGTTATTTACATTGTATTTTCATATTTATCATCACAATTATAGACAATCATAAGATTTCCTAGAATAACAAGCATGAAATTATTTACATGGTAATGGATATGGTAATTATGTAACTACATCCAATCCATTCCTTAGATAACATAAAATTCATCCATTAAGAGAATAAAAATATTAATAAAGATAGAATTCCCACAAACATCATTTAGAGAATAATCATAGTCTTGATATGTGATCATCATTCCATTTAAGGTTTTCACTACTAATTCAATATCTAATTTCTTTGGTGTTATTTTGATACTATTATAAAATTTATCACATATAAATGTTTTAGTGGATTAAAAATCAATTATGACATTAGAAGTTATAGAGTTGATGATATATGTACGTTTCACCATATGTTTATCATACCCATCATAAGATATAATGACCAAATGATACTTCCCTTTTTATTAGGGCATAATAGTTTAATGAAATTGATTATTTTCATTAACCATGGGATTTTTTCACATGTTAGATTAATTTAATACACCTTGAATATGAAAAAAATAGTATATATTGTTCATTCTATTGTTATTTTTTTCCATTATAAGATTACTTATTCTTTCTATAACACTGGAATTTGATTTCTATATGACCATCCAATCCACCAAAAAATATTTTACCAGTCCACTTATGACAATTGTTTTAATATTTTTCTATACATTGAGTATGAAGGAGATCATATCTTATTCCCTCCATTTTATTTATAATTTTCATTTAATTATATAATTATTTACTTATCAAAACCCAGGCATTAATGGGTAACTCAAATCTCCATTGCCACATTAATATCACATTGAATTATTTCCACATATATACTTGAATAAATTGTGGATAAAACACTTTGGGGACTTGGTTTTACACCATTAAAAAATTGATCAACAATAATTTAAAGTAAAATGATAATACCATATAGGTTAATTTAATATCTTTTAAAATTGACATCATATGTACAATTTAATTAATTATCCTTTTATTTTCCTAGAAAAAATTACTTGTCCATGTTCATTCCAAAAATAATATGTATGTACAGATTGAAGAAAATATCCAAATCTCATCAGACTCTATGGATTGAATTTCATCTCATTACCTCATGTTAATTATAAAAGTTAAATATTGATCTTATTTTTCATCTAAATTGTATGAAACTAAAATAAATATTTTCCATTCTTAATGATAGATATTTTTTTTTATTTTTTAGTTTTACTGATAAATTGATCAAAAACTACTCGATCCACATACTAACCATGTGAAGGTGGATATTTACTCCTGGAGGATCTAAGAGATCATTGTTACCTCAATTTCTCCTATAGAAAATCACCATGATTACTAGATTGAAAATATTTTATAATTATTTATAAAAGGGGTTTTATTATAGATCCCATAAAATATGGTTTCTTAGGAGGTATGTCATTGAATTATCCATTACATTGATTATTAAAATGATTAATTTTCATTCAATCCATTGATTGAGACAAAAAATCATAGTGTAAGAAACAATATTCATAGAGGGAAACAACACGGTCATGAAAAATCGTTTTTAGTATTTATAAATCTAGAATTATTCTTTTAAACCTATGAAACCATATTTTTAATCTATGAAATTCAAGGTCATAAACTATTTAAATCCTTTAAAATGGATCATAATGGAAATGTGATTTATCCAAGAATACCCCCCAGAGTGTCAAACTAGGTTCACATTTTGTGAACACTCACCATGCACTAGAAAAATGATTGATATATATTTGAAAAAATATTTTTGGTGTTTTATCCCACGATACTTCAAATCTATAAACATTTATACATTTAGAATCCACAAATGAAAATTTTTCAAATAAAACCAGACTCATTTTTTTGAAATAAAAAATTATATTCTTTTATGGATATGTTTTTCTTAATATTTCCCACCTATGTTTTCTTATAAAAGTTTCTAAAAGTAACTAAACATCTCTTTAAAATAAAGTATATTGTCTCATGAATTTCAAATATAAATATAACATCTTATTAGATAAATAATCATTATATAACATTATAATCCATGTTAGAATCATTTAATTATAGTGTAATTAGAACCAAGAATATAAATAGGACTTTTCAGTAAGGGATATATATTATCTCTCATGAAGTTATTTATAACAAAATCCATTCTTAAAAATATCATATATAATACCTGTATTTCTAATATTTGGAATGAAAAAATAAGAAAGAATGTTCTCTAAATCAAAATAAAGGTACACAAGAGAGATATAAATGACCAACTACACCTAACGTGATAATTAGGGTATTGGAAAATCAATATAACAATTGAAAACTAAACCTTTCACATCATAGATCAAAATTTTGAGTCGTTCCTTAATTTATGGAAGAATATATGACATAAACAATAATAGAATTAAGAAAAATGATCCATGAAAGCATAACATATGCATAATAAATAATTTTTTATAATAAACATAAACATGGAAAATCATTTCTTAATTAAAGGATCTATTCCAAGAATGTAATATTAGAATGGGTTCACACCTCATTCCATAATATCCTTAGTTAAGGTTCAAAACCAAGACACTCATTGTGTACTTTTTCTTTTATTAAACATGGTTCACTCTCTAATCTAATTATTCTTATCTCATGGGATGTCCATCTTTACCAAATCCATTAGAGTAATATATAAATAAGGGACTTTCCATTACATAACCATCATCTTTTCATAATTTTCCATAAGATTAAACATTATTCAATATATATCTCATCCCTTGGAAATGAAATGATATTCTAAAACATTTCAATATTTAATGAATGTATAAAAATTTCATGATAAATGGGATTCCAAAAAATATTTTAATCATAAGAAAAAATATGTAGTAAAGAAACAAGGATGTTAAAATAGAGTTATTTCAAAATAAATCATTAGTAACATCAAAAATAATAATATTGGATGAAAATTTTCTATGAAACATAATTATATTATTTCATGAGGAAATCACCCTACTCATTCTTAAATCATATTTCAAAATAAAAAAATCCCAAATATAGTGGGAAATATTTTCATTCAACATAACCATGTAAACATATAAAAACATATATCAAAGAATTTAGTGATCTTGATTGTGGGAAATTCTCTTCATGTTTAGTATGTTTAAACAATTAATCCTTTAACTTGTGAAAAAAATTCAAAAAGTACCTCAATGGAAAATTTTCAACAATATTTTTTTGAAATTAATTTTTAAAAATTAAAATATAAAAAATATGAAAAAAATAATAAAATAGTAATAAATAAATTCAATAAAACATTTTTAACAATCATGGATTTGGAACATAATTAATCTCGAAGAAATTAAAAATAAAATTTTGTGCTCATTTAAAACGTTCATTTGGTATCTTAAATAAATATTATAAAAAATGAATGAAAAATATGTATTCTAAAAATATTACCGTATAAAAAGTAAAGTTTAATTGATTTACCTAATAAGGATCATATAATTTACCAAATGAAAATTCATGGATAAGTAATACTAGATAAAATGTGATGGAATCATAAATATACTTTCTTTAGTTTGACATGAAATTAAAGTACCTTAAAATCCATCACAATAAATTTATTTTTATTATAATTATATAAAAGAATCAATTAAATACGTATAATTTCATATATGATCCACTTATGAAATTTCATCATCAAATTATTAATAATTTCTTTCTAAAATCATCCTTTCCTGGTGTTAAATATTTTGTTTTTCCTTATTACTTTGGTCTGTTAGTTCTAGTCCTTGAACATTGATCTTGGTTCCATCATATCAATAGTGATCAAAAAAATAAAAATATCATATATTTTCATTATATATATATATTTATCCATAATTTATAGATATATATAAATTAATGATAACGCTAATTGGTATTTTAAGATATATGTTCACATGAATGATTTTATTATATTTTTATGAATAGAAAAAGTATATATTAATTAAATAATAATTAAATGTTGTTATATTAAATATATAATTTATATTCATTAAATTTATCCATATTTTAGTCTGTGTAAATCATAAATGAAAAGAGTGTCATATTACTTTATAGAGGTGGTATTCTAAATATATTCATTAATGTAATTTTTTCCAACATATTGGAATGTATGAATATATATAATAAATTCTAATTATATAAATTCATATATATAATGAATATAATATAGAGATATTAAATCTAATATAATAACCATCGAAGAAATATGAAGATTGGAAATGAATTGTATTGTTATGTGGAGGTGGTAAATACAAACTAACAAACAAGGAATACTTTAAAATGCATTTTGATTAATATATAGTGGATATTGAATGGGTAATGGAGATTTCATCAAGATGAGATAATCCTATTGATAAGAAAACAAAGGGAGTATTGATAATGAATGAATAAACTCAGGGAAAACAAATCTCCCTATCTAAGATGGAGAAATATCTTGAAGAAGCCTAATTTTTTACACAGAATAGAGATGATGATCCACAGTGAAAAAAAGAATCAATAAATTCTATCTAGCCAAATTAGAAGATCCCATGTAGGTTATAACCATGAAAATGAAGTTCCACTGAATATGATTGTATGATTTTCCATGTCGATTTGGACAGAAATATTAGATCCTAGGGTCCTTAAACTGATATCAGGTATCATTTCATGTGCTAGTACAATTTACCCTTAGTATTTTATCCTCATTAAAAACATGTTTTGTACACTATAGATACAACATTGAATGTGTTCCAATAGCTGTTTGTTGGTCACACATTCCAGGATATTATACAGAAAGTTACACAAATAGATCGGCTGATAATGTTATAGTGTGGGGTGATGCTTGATTTTAAGAATGAGAACCATTGTTGTGGCATATTCCAATCATGATAAGTTTCCTCTATGGAAGAAGTGTTAGATTATAGGCCAGATTATGGATTATAGGTATAATTTCATTGGCCAGAAGTGTTTTAATGTCTGTTACCATGCATGTCATGTATTATCTAAATATGGAGAAGGATGTTATTTTTGGTATTTAAAAGATATTAGTGGATTTTATTTATGAGGCCCATCCTGATGGGGACATCACTGGGTTTCATAGAGGAGGATGGAAATATTTCTGATGGAGGGGGGAATCAATTAATAGAATTTTTATTCTTCTATTCAATGATTTCAAGTGAAAATGGCACGAGAAATCATTGATAAATGTTCTCTCGAGAGCTAGTTAATTGTTGAAAAATATGGGTATTACATGAGAACAAGTAGGTCACAATATTCATCTTTCTACTACAAGCTCTAACCTATAAATTTTAATCTCTTGTCTCACACCTGATTAATTTTTGGAAGGGGATGATCAAATTCTTGTATCATAAAGGGGTGGGTACAATGGTTGGTTTTCCTAACTATCCAACCCCAAAAATAACTTTAGGTCAATCCAAATTTTACCAAAGCATCATTCCTGTGGTTCTTGATACATCACGGTAGAAAATTTTTGACCTCATCGAACACAATTTGGATGTTGACTATTGTTTCTTTAACAGATCCTCTTCATGAACTTTTTTTGATGAGTATTCTGACATTTGAATTTTCACAACATTGATGAATATCCCTTTTGAGTGATTTTGTAGAGCTTGGAAGTATTTTCTAGTATCAACATCCCCACCTTGTCTATTCAGAACCTAACACTTTCCACCAACATCAATATCAAGGGTATGGGAATTCTACAAGGGTCATGATTCTTTTGTTGAATGGTTCCTCAAGAAGCCATCCTAAAACATATTTTAATTGCAATTAACTAGGCATGTTTTGTTTGGAGTTCCCTCGAAACCTTTACTAGTCTAACTACCAAGCCTATATAATTTTCCACCATTCTATACAAATAGATGTAGGGGTCAATTATTTATGGTCATGAATTAAATTCCCTCTTGATGATTATTATTTTTGGATGACAGAGAATTTAGTAGCTAAGTATCTATGCATGACATCAACATACCAGTTATAGTCATACAACCCTTGTATTCAAATAATTTAAATTAGTTGATCTTATTAGGATTATCCTCTATTGGTGGGATTCCCTATCCCTTGACACTCCTTAGCTAGGAGAGTTAGTCTTTCCTAAGGTTCTGTTGGAATAAAAGGAAGGTGGGTTCATTGGATTCCCCATGAAGAAGGGATTAAACTCAATGCACATGGATCACACATTTATGGTATCATGCCGGGTGGAGAATAGGTTGGTGACTCTAATAGTTCTATTATTATTACATTCATGGCCTATATTGTCTATAGGGTCTCTCTTCAAGCTGAATCCAATGTGCTTATCACTAGCCTTTGCATGTTCCAATAGGGGAATGTTAATATTTCAATAGTGTAAATGGGATCCTACATAATCCAAAATTCCATTATTGAGTCGAGGTATATCCCTTTCCCATTATATATCTCAGTTTTAAATGATGGGGAATTATCAGGGCCCATATATAAATTTGTTTACTTTTCTATGATAGAAATCATGTTGCTGATTTTTCTTGCCTCTCTAACTACCCATGATGAAACTTATAAAAATTTATCAAGCCTTTGGTCCCTACCTATGGAGGGTGTGATCTATTTTAGAGGTTATTCCTTCTATCTCCATTATTTTCACCCCCCATAGTCTCTATCTCATTTCATGAATTGTACAAGTTTTCTTTTAATTAATAAAACATTTAATTTGGAGGTAGTGGAAATTGGTGGCATAAAAATCATATTAAATTTTAAAAATATGGGATATGGTATAGTTATTATACTATAATTAACACCCCATATTTAGATGATTTAGAATAATAGATAAATTTAAATAATTATGGTATGATAATTAACTTTTCATTTGAAAGCCCCCATAATATCATTTCTTAAGAACCAATAAAAATCTATTTTAAATATTTCATACACTATAAATCATAAAAATTGAAGTAATTTTTTTTAGGGTTTGGTTGACCTATAATTCCCAAAGTGGTGTAAATAATAGATAAGAGAGGTGTCATTTAATATGCAGGGGAGGGGACACACATGGAATTTCATAAAAGATTAAAATATAATAATGGAATTCTCTAGAATAATGCTTCCAATATAGATATATTTTAAAGTGGGATTGTGGTTGTCATTTCACTGATGGTATATTATCGGAGGCCCAAATTTGTTTACCCTAACGATTATATTACAAGTAAGGGGTCGATCCATTGGGAAAAAGAAGTTACTTTTGTCTGGATTATCTATTTTGTATTTTTTTTTATAGTGAAGTGTACTGAATTTAGAGTTGATTTTTAATGTTTGGAGAAAAAGGATATTGGATTTAAATTTCTTTAGAAAAATACTTAACGAATATAGGAAAGCACTGAAAATTGGTTTTGATGACAATATGAAGGGGAATGCATTAGTGTTGTGGATTTTTAAGAAGTTTTTATTAAATTAAATTTCTTATGAGGTTGTGATGTTCATGATTACCCAACACTCTGGGTTTCAATTTGTAACAAGGTTTCCTTTGTCCGATAAACTTATGTCTAGAGATAAGGAAACTATATCAATGGTTCATTAGTCAGTGTTTCATAGTTCATTATTTGTATTAGTCCATTTTGGAGTCGATGAATGCTTCCAATTATCATGAAATTATTCATCGTTATTCTTCTTTTCAGTCCCTAAAAATTATGCCCTTGATATGGCTCAGAATTTTCAGTAATAAAATGAACTGATTAAAGAATAATAAAAAAAAGTTTAACACAACAAACACATTCATAAAAACTAATCTAAATTATAACTCTTTCATTACCCACAACTCCAACACACTAGTTGTTTAGTTACACAAAGTAGAAAAGATGAAAGAAGAACCCAAAATACCTGATGTGGTCTTCCCAAATATTTCGAGGAGAGATGAGTTTCGTGGTAGAATGGTAGAATGCCATAGTAGTATAATGATGGTAACATGACAGTAGGGAAGAATAACCTCTTTTACTTTGGATCTTCCATCCCCTTCTTTAAACAAAGTCCAAGTCCTCTATTTATAGAAAATAAAATTACACTGCGTGTGGCCAAATTACACACCGTGTAGTCTTTTCAATGTGCTTTTGTCTTCTTTTTCTCCATCAGTTGGGTGTCCTAACACACTATATTTGACTTGGAACATTGTTTCGCCTGGTACGTGGATATACACGACATGTAGCACCACCATACATGACATTTAATCTATTAAATCATCCACAAACCACTTCTAGAAGGGAAGACATGACATATAGATGATGTACCCAGCATGTAAATGTCAGTCAGACACAAGGGAATGTAGAATTCTTCTTATCCACCAAATACTTCTAGAAGACTATACCCAACATGTATCATTAGTACACGATGTGTACATACTTCTAGTAACTTGGGCGTGTAATTTTCCTTGCCAATCTGTGTCTGAGTCTGAATGTACATGGCATGTATATATGTACATGCCATGTAATTGGAAATTTTTCTCAGTTTTCCCCCGATTTGTGTGTTTGCCCAATAATAACCTGAAAAAGATTAAGATCACAAAAATCAAAGTATTTTTCCACTAAGTAGTAAGTATTTTATGAAAACATGTTCTTATATTCTATACAGTAATTGGAAATGTATACACAAATCAGGTACATCAATCTCCCCCATACATAGTCATTTTCCTGTGCTCAAGCAAAATCTCAACATCTAATCAATAGTATCCATATTCCAAAAAGGGAAGCATACAAATTAAATTATACTTATAAATAATATAGGCATAGAAAATGATTTTATTAAGGCACAAAAACATATTTTAATTTTAAATAATATTCTAATCATGCCTCCTTTATAGTTTAATTAAGAAACTTCCATTCTCTTTTATGCACATCATTTGACATTTCAAAATGACACATTCCACTTCAGGATTTACCTCACCAGAAAAAAATACTCTCATCACTGAAGTTCATTTTATCAGATTTTCGGTCAATCATAATCATATGAACTCTATTCATAGGTTTTCAAGTGTTCTCATTCTCTACTTTAGAAATTTTAAATCACAAAAATCATAAAGGATTTCATAAAGGTTAAAATGTTTCTGAGCCTAAGGGTTGGTAGGTAGTAATGTGAAAAATAATCTTAGAGGCTTGAAAAATTGAGGCTAAATTTATAATCAACAATGCATGATATTAAAATATTATAGATCAATGTAATAACATCTTCAACAAGCTCTGTCAAATCATCTCATCACCACCATATCCCTTAGTTACGTTGGGTTTAAAATCCATCCAGCGAGTATAAGGTCCCATTGTCTATATCATTTTTTAAACAAAAGGTAGCACATAGTAATTACACAAATATAGGTTTGGAACCCTTTCTACCCCAAATGATCTAGAGGCTCTCCCCAACACTTTAGTTTTTGACAATTCTAAAAAATGTGACATGTATTTAAAATTACCTCTTTGAAGCTTATGTTAATAATCAAGAAATGTTAAAAGAATTAGGGTATGAAGAGAAATATTCTTGTAATATGGAATCCTATAAATGTTGTTCATGGTTTCTATGGGCTTCACAAATATCTAATGTTGGGTAGGTCTCAAGATAAAAGGGGTTGAAACAGTCTAATTCCTCAATCATTTTAATGTAATTCAAAAATTCTTCATGTTTCGAAAAGAAAAACTTTCAAATTCTAGTGGTCATGTATATCCTAATAATCTCTCAAGAAAGAGGGTATATATAAAAGAATATGTCAAAAAATTTATAATACCTCTCAAGAATGAGGAAATAGATAAAGGGTCAATCAATTCATCGAATGAGTAAAAATGAATAATTTAATAAATGTGGATAGCCAAGAATTTAGGTTTGAAAATTAACCATATCAGAAATCATTTTAAAATAAGTTATCCAAATTTTAATAATAAGCATGAAACTTCAAAAATTATTAGCTATGAATTTATTATTTATAATTATAATTAATCAAAAAATTTCCACAATTTAAAATATTATATCTATTAATGATATCTCTTAGATTAGTTTAAGGGAAAAAATAGTAGTGTAGGTTAGAGAAGCTCCCCCACACTGAATTTGTAATATGGTCCCCCAAGTGACACAGAAATGTGGATAATGTAATGTGGGGACCCAATAGTGGACTAGGATGATGGAAAGAAATTAATGAATTAAAATAAGAGAGAAAAAGAAAACAATAAAAAACTGAAAAACAATACTCCCCTTGTTCCTAGGGAAGGAAAGATGTGAAGTGGCGGAGAAGTACAACCCATATCATTCCAAAGAACCTGTGATGGTCATGGATAGAAGAAAATGCAAGCATACACAATATAACACAAGAAAATGATATCAAAAATATATATATAATGGAAGAAAAGTGACCAAAACCAATCAGGGGGTCACCTCAGAAGAGGAGTCATCATGTACAGAAGCAGCTGGAAAAGTAGGATCAATAACAGTGGAAGCTAGGGGCTCATAAGCTACAAATGGAATAAAAGCTATAGTATCCGGAGGGAGAGATACCATGTCTTGTGGTATGGAACCCAGTGAAGGGTCACCTAGGATGGCAAGATCTACTAGAGGAGCTGAGCCGATACCTGTAGTGAATATGAGGACAGAGTTTGTGGCCATGATAGTGGTAGAAGGTGGGACGGGATATGCCGAAGGTGCCGAAGGCGAAAGAGACTGCAGTGGAATGGGAATCCTCTGATTCTACAGTTGTAGTACCACCATCCTCTCAATACGGTCTAATCACTCAGCAGAGGCAGTCTACTGCTAAATGGGAGCAGCCTGCTGATGCTCCAGACGAGCCAGGCGGTGGTCGATCTTGGCTAGGTGGATGGGGATGGGAAGGTAAGCTAAGGGAGAAGAAGGGGAAGTGATAGGGGGAGGTCAAGGAGGGGGAATGGTAAATGAAGAAGGTAAGGATGAGGAAGCTAGAAGGGGTGGGTAAGGAGGGGTAGGTGCATCGACTAAGGTAGGAGGGGCGGTAGGGGGTGGGGGTGGTGCTTGGGCAAGGACGTAAGTGCACTTAATTCTGGACCAATCCCATGAAAATAATCCTGAGAAAGTCCATCCAATGGGGGGAAACTAACCGATCATGGGGAAGGGAAGGATCCATAACCCTGAGGTGGTGGGTAAGGTGTGTGGTGTAAAACCCACCGTTCAAGTTTCCCAGACGGCCGGTAATCATGGTGTGGAAGTAGGAGGAAGCAAGGTAGGGGAGGTCCGGGTAGTCCTTCCTGATGTCACAGGTGAGGAGCTCAAATTCACGGCTGGTCACAACCCCCATATCCTCAAGGTGGGGAAAAAGGATGGTGCTAAATCACTGGTGGGTAAAGCAGAGGTGTAACACCCCGAGATTTTATGAAAAATATTATTTTTAATTTCATTAATGTCTTATGTCATACGCTACACCAAAAGGATCTTCCACAACACACATCCTTGACTTTCCTTTCATTACACGCAATCACGACCTTCCTCCATAGCGCGTGTAGTACGCAATACCGAGTTTCACTAAACAACGATATGCTATTTAAATATTATTAAAACTAGCCGTTATGAATAGTAATAGCTAATTTTTGAAATTTTGTAAATTTTATTTTTTAAAATGGACTTCATTTTTGGATTCGGAATATCGAAATTAGCTTAGGGTAAAATTTTGGTACTTTTCAGATAACATTCATTTTCTGATGAATAGTGAAAATTACTAAATTTTAATTAAAAACAACGTTTTTAATCGAAATAATTAATAGTGATAAATTGTTAATTTGAGTGGTTTTAAAGTATATTTAGAATATATTTTTACAATTTAATACAATGTTGGTCATTGGATGTAATTTCACATTTAAACCAGACATAAAAAAGTGTCAATCTTTTGATAGTTATTATCTCTTAAGAACACGTTATTTGTTTAGACGACGAGAATTAGTTTTTAAATTAATTAATGAAACTGATATGTTTTGAATTTGGTAAAATAGACATCATTTTTGAGTTCATAATATCAAATATATCTTAGGCCTAATTTTTGGTATTTTTCTGGAATCTTTCATTTTTTGATGAATAGTGAAACCACTAAGGGGTAGTTAAAAAAAATGAATTTTTCATAAAACTTAATTTTACAGCTTCTGTGAATGGAATTTCAAAAATCCGAGAAACACGGTTGATGTCAGTAAGTAAAACGTGATTCAATGAGATGAAAATAATTTTTGGTGAATAGTAACTTTTTACTTTTTTTTACCACGGTTAAAAGTAAATAGGGTAAGTAAGGATAAAAATGATATTATTATTACCCTAAAACAAGTCCTAATTATATTTGATAAGTGTAATTCGACCAAAAACAACCTTATGAATAAAATATGACCATTTAGGCCCACTTGGATTAGATTAGGACATTTATTATTAATTTATTTAAAGAATGGTTAAAATAGTTAAAATCAAAGCTTAATAATTAAATAATTTTTAATATAGGGTTATACATAAGATAAATTCGTCTATAAATATTCATTAGAAAGATAAAAAAATTTCCTACATAATGGGATTTTAGTTTTAATTTTTAGACATTAAATAATGTAATTTATTTATGACACAAAGTTGATACAGTAATTATCTTATTAATGAAATATTTACATAATTGATGTTATAAAAACCCAAATAAATGTAATTTGAGACTTTTTATGAATTCAAATAATTTTATAGGTTAATATGACATGTTATTATTGATTTAATTAACTTTTTTAGAACTAATAATTCTGTTATAAGTTTCAAAAAAATCAATTACAAAATAGTCTCAAAATTGACATAAAATAGTTTTTAAAACAAATATTATATTATTAATTGTTTTTTTATTCCTAAAAATCTAAGGTTCGTCCAAATGACTTATATAAGGTTATATATATTAATAATAAACAACTTGGGGTTCTTTTGTCTTGTTATAGTATGTTTATTAACCTTATAGTGTAAGAACACAAAAAGACACGGTAGAAGTAAAATTATCTAACTTAAAGTTAAAACTAAATGATAAGGTTAAAATAGTAAACTAAAACTGTCCAAATTCTATTGGATGAGAAAATTTAGACCCATCCCCACCTTTTCTTCTAAATAACTCAATTTGGAGATATTTAAAATCTAATTTGGCTTTATAATACAATAATATTTTTTGTTTTTCCAAAGGAGCCCCTCTCCTCCCTTATAAAAGGGCACCTCCTCCCTCTCTTCCTCACACCACTTTGAGCCTTCATGCTCGGCCAACCCCTTCCAAATTCTCTTCTCCACTTCCCTAGAAACATAGTAGAGGTTCTGTTATTCTTCAAAGTCCAATTTTAGTGCCCTAAAAGGAGATCTCAAAGAGGCGCTTCAAAGAAGAGGTAATGTCTGTTACCGATTCTTTCATCTTTATTTCTTCTTCCACTTATTATTCTTAGGTTGTTTCATTATGAAGTAATAACATCAGTATCAATAATATACTTATATGTTATTATAAGTATGAAACAACCCTATTTCACCATCTATCCATCCTACGGAAAACAAAATCATCGCCCGTGCGTACGTACGGAATACCGTCTCCACGCCGTGGTGTAATCTAGTTTCCACCACCACCTTACTTGGATGGGTATAATGGTGTACATAATTACTATATATGATTATTTTAAATTTATAATGATTCTGAAATAGTATACATACACTCCAATACAATTCCACAATCATGAGAACTATATCATCGCTCGTGCGTACGTACGGACAACCGTCTCCACGACGTGATGAGATTCATTCTCTACGTTAACCATTCATGAATGATTATAAAGTATATATAACAAGTAATCATGAAATATATGACATAATAATGATACTGGATTTATGTGGATATATATGTATGTCATCTACTTAATTCCATTCAACTCAATAAGGAAACGAAAACAACGTTCATGCGTACGTACAGCCTACCGTCTCCATGAACGGTGTATTTATTTCCATTTACTGATCTATTATATATATGTATATTCTGAATATATATTATATATAAATCATTCTTTATATTCTAGAATTAATTAATCATGATCTAAGTAATCTTATGAATAATTACAAGTCAAAACACGGACGACAAATAAAACGATTTTACCCAAAATGCTCTTTAACATGGAATTTACAAAAGAACGGGTAAAATAAAGTCATATATGATATCATAATAATGAGTATGATTCTGGAATAAGTCAATGACATTATTTAAATCATTATAAAAGAGTTTCAGACACTTACGAAGCAAATCAGACCTAAGGTAAGGAAAATATCACAATCTCATTTTTATCTGAGATTTCTTATACTTTGGTATTTTCTAGGGTGTATTTTATCATCCACATCCATGTTTCCTCAATATGTAATATTATTTCCATCCACCTACAATTGTTTAAATCTGATTTTACCCTTCGGTTAGTTTTTAGTTAAAGATATGAAAGGAATCTTTTGTCATTTTTTCGTACGAGGTACTTTTTGACTTTTCCGACAAAAGTAAGAGAATAATGTTTTTTTAACTTATACGGCATGAATTTATTTTTAAAACATTATTTACAAGAAGCTTCTTTTACAAGTTTTCAAGTTTATTTTTAATCAACTTCTTTTAGATTAGAATTGTATGACATGTTAAGAAAGGAAAAGTGTTTTTGAAGTAGAAAGGATATTTTTCTCAAGAATGGAGTTCAAGAGTTTTATCAAAATTATTTTCCATCTTAAATAATATATGGTTCTGTTTCTATCCCTATTATTACATTGATTTGATTATGTAGTGATGGAATTATTTTGATGAATTCCTTAATCTTATATGAATTGTTTTATGATGTCACTATGTTTCAGAATCCCATTTTTATTACATGGGTTATGCTATGATGTATGGTTTATGATTTAGTGGCACACATAAGAATGGTATCATTATGAGATGGGTGGGACCTATATCTCCCTCCAATGCATTGGGTAAAGATTTTATATCTCATGAGATAGACATGGCTGGAACGGCAGGTTAAACCGGTTCAGTGAAACAGGACTGAAATGAGGAGTGAACTCGGTTCAGAAATGGACTTTTTCCACTAAGATAGTCATGGAAATGAGTCTTGACTAATTAGAAATAATTCTCTATGATTATGTGTGTGTGCCACAAAGTTTCATGTTTTAAGTTATGATTATTGGGATTACATTTCACTACTATGATTTATCCCATGTTATGATATTATGATCACTTTTGCAGGTTAATATTTCCAAAATCATAAGTTCTTATGAATATGATGTGATTGATATTTCTTTTGTTTACCCTTACTAAGAATTTGAGCTCACCCTTTTATGTTTTATTTTCCCCAGGATATTAACAAAGGTTTTAGGTATAAAAAAAGAAGATCTTTATTGGAGATGTTGATGATCTTTCACCACGATTATGAAGATTATATTCCGAGTTTCCAAAGACACTAAACTATTATGGTCCTTGTGTGTGTGTTTTTGTTATGTACTAAGTATTACACAAAAGTAATGTAATTTCCATTTACATTAAGCATAGGGTCTCTACAGTTGGTATCAGAGGAAAGGTTTAGTCAACCTTTGGAAACTAGGATGTGAGAACTTTAGTGAGATCCCTATAGATATTTCTAAGGTATGTATAGGGATGTCCCTAAGGTTATGTATAAGTATAGGTTATAGTACTAGAATTACGGTAACCTAAGATGTTATATATTGAATGTACTCCCCCTTTATTATGTTGTTTTCCCTAGCGTGATTTTTTCCTCTCACACTATTCTTTTTGGGTTTCAGACGATGGATGGAACCCAAAGGAACCGTGTTGATCAATGTAATTGACAATGCAATGATTTTCCTCCAGAAAAAACAAATGTTATGGGAGATGGAGTGCAAAATCTTATTGTTATACTTACACAAGCTATGAATCATTCTGGACATCCAAATGAGCAGAGAAGGGAACAAATTTCTATTGAGTCCTTCATGAGGCAACATCCACCTTCTTTCAGTGGTTCTTCTGATCCACTTGTTGCTGAACAATGGATTAGTACTACTGAAAAGATATTTTCAGTTCTTTAATGTTCTGAACATGATAAAGTCATCTTAGCAGTATATCGTCTCGAAGGTGAAGCTGATTAATGGTGGAATCTTATCAAGAATACGAGGCCAAGAGAAGAAATTGAGTGCATGGAATGGAACGAGTTCAAGAACTTATTTTTCAATAAGTATTTCCCTCGTATTCTTAGAACAAATATGGAGAAGGAGTTTCTTGAACTAAATCAAACGGATGATGAATCTATTGGTATATACGAAGCGAATTTTACAAGGCTTTCAAGGTATGCATCTGGCTTTATCATCCAACCTGAATGTAAAGTTGATCGATTCTTCAGTGGCTTAAAACCAAATCTTCGAAGGGAATTAGCTATAAGAGACTTCAGTTGCTATGAAGAAATTGTGCATTGTGCCATCAAGGTAGAAATGTAAGTTGGTGTTACTTATCCATCTCATAGTTTTGACAAGAAATGAAAGATGGAGTTTAAGGAGAAATCTCAGAATAATGGTGAAAAGAAGATGAATGTTTCCTTATGCTCAAAGTGTGGAAAGAAGCATGGTGGAGATTGTTTTAAAGGGACTAGAAAATGTTTTAAGTATGGAAAAGAAGGTCATCGAGCATCCGAGTGTCGAAGTAATGGAAAAAGGGTTTCTAATGATGTGAATACAGAAAAGACTGCAGAGAACGCACCACCAACACTTCAATGCTTCAAGTGAAAGGAAATGGGGAATTATGCTAATAAATGCCCTAATCCAAGGGTTAGTGATGATTGACATGAGAAACCACTTAAGGAAAAGGAAAAAGGGAAGTCACATGATATCACTATTAGAGATGTTGAATATGACAACGATGTGGTGGAATGATTAAGTGTTTATGTAATGGGATTCCAAAATACTGTTGTATATAGTATCGTGGAATGTTGGAATATTTATGTATTGGTCTATTGTGGTTTTCAATAATTTTATGGTACCGATAACCATGTAAAGTGATTGAGATATTTTTGGTAAGTAGATGATATGCACATAATGAAGGGATAAGAGGATAATGAGATGTTTGATTGTATTCATGAGCTCATGATTGATATAAGGACTAAGTGATATCATGGTTTGAGTATAAAGAATTTTGAGGATTTTGTTTTGTGGAAAGTGTTAACTTTTAACGGCATTCATGTTTTCACTAAGGTTCAATGGGTATTAATTCTTCAAGATAATACATGATTAAGGTATTCAAATGTTTGTAATTTTATCAACAAGATATATCTTATGATATATGGGGGATAAATGATAGCATTCACGTGATTGTTATATGAAATTTCAAGTAATCATTTTCTTTATACTATGAGCTTGGACCGAAGTATTTTAAATAAGCCTATAGATTGGAATGGATTAAGTTGGATATAAGTTAGGATAGAACTTTTTTTGATATTATTGATGGGATGCTATAGTAATATAGCTTTAGAAAAAGGACAACCTGCAGGACGGGCGACAACCTATCGCGTCGGAAAAGGCTGTGGGAATCGAACCCACAACCAAAGTGTGACTGGCCTTTATCGCCTACCACTGGCCTACATGAAGTCCCTGTTTAGTAGAAACTAGTTTTATTATATTAAGCAGTATGATATATGAAGTATAAGTCCATTTTAGGAACCATATATGATTTATATCACTCTAAATGGACTTATGTATTTTTTGATAACTTTTCTAAACTTTTGTTTGAGATAGATGGATTGACCCATCATTTTATCACATGATCTACTAACACATCACGAATGACAAATTCAACTTAATTTCTTTAAGAGATGAATTGTAAATTGTCCAAAGAACGACTAACGGTGAGACTATACCAAAATCACGAAAGTATTTATTCTAATTCCAATTTCATCAACTTTTGGGAAATGATCTTGAAAACCAAAAATGTTGTCCTAGTGCTATTATATATGATGAATAAGATGGTACCTTAGATCATCACAAATTTATGGCTTTGTGATTGCTGGCTTTTCCATAGCCATGTTCTCTACCACTCTCCATCAGAACAAGATGGTTAGATTTCTCTTCCATATCCATATTTTCACCTATGTGGAAACCCAGTGATTAGTTTATTTGGGTAACCATTACATTTCATACTAATGTTTTTAAAGATTGTTTTTTGTATTCCTTTTTACGATGTGGGTTTCTATTAAAGAAACTTTCGAGTAGTAAACCATTTTTAACCCTGATGAATTTCGAGGGCGAAATTCATTTTAAGGAGGGTATAATGTAACACCCCGAGATTTTACGAAAAACATTATTTTTAATTTCATTAATGTATTGTGTCGTATGCTAAACCAAAAGAAGCTTTCAAAACATACATCCCTGACTTTCCTTGCATTACACGCAATCACGACCTTCCTCGATAACACGTGTAGTACGCAATACAGAGTTTCACTGAACAACGATATGCTACTTAAATATTATTAAAACTAGGCATTATGAATAGTAATAACAACTTTTTGAAATCATGTAAATTTTATTTTTCAAAATGGACTTCATTTTTGGATTCGGAATATCGAAATTAGCTTAGGGTGAAATTTTGGTACTTTTCAGATAACTTTCATTTTCTGATGAATAGTGAAAATTACTAAATTTTAATTAAAAAACAACCTTTTTAATCGAAATAATTAATTGTGATAAATTATTAATTTGAGTGGTTTTAAAGTATATTTATAATATATTTTTACAATTTAATACAATGTTGGCCATTGGATGGAATTTCACATTTAAACCAGACATAAACAAGTGTCAATCTTTTGATAGTTATTATCTCTTAAGAACACACTATTTGTTTAGACGACGAGAATTAGTTTTTAAATTAATTAATTCAACTAATATGTTTTGAATTTTGTAAAATAGACATCATTTTTGAGTTCATAATATCAAATATAGCTTATGCCTAATTTTTGGTATTTTTCTGGAAACTTTCATTTTTTTATGAATAGTGAAACCACTAAGTGGTAGTTAAAAAAATGAATTTTTCATAAAACATTATTTTACCACTTCTGTGTGTGGAATTTCAAAAATCCAAGAGACACGGTTGATTTCAGTAAGTAAAATTTGATTCAATGAGATGAAAATAATTTTTGGTGAATAGTAACTTTTTACTTTTTTTACCACGGTTAAAAGTAAATAGGGTAATTAAGGGTAAAAATGATATTATTATTACCCTAACACATGTCCTAATTCTATTGGATAAGTGTAATTCTACCAGAAACAACCTTAGGAATAAAATATGACCATTTATCCCCACTTGGATTATATTAGGTCATTTATTATTAATTTATTTAAAGAAGGGTTAAAATAATTAAAATCAAAGTTTAATAATTAAATCATTTTTAATATAGGGTTACACATAAGATAAATTCTACTATAAATATTAATTAGAAAGATAAAACGATTTCCTACATAATTCTATTTTATTTGTAATTTTTAGACATTAAATAATTTAATTTATTTATGACACAAAGATTATGTAGTAATTATCTTATTAATGAAATATTGACATAATTGATGTTATAAATACCCAAATAAATGTAATTTGATATTTTTTATGAATTCAACTAATTTTATAGGTTAAAATGACATGTTATTATTGATTTAATTAACTTTTTTCGAACTAATCATTCTTTTATAAGTTTCACAAAAATCAATTACAAAATAGTGTCAAAATTGACATAAAATAGTTTTTAAAACAAATATTATATTATTAATTGTTATTTTATTCATAAAAATATAAGGATCAGCCAAATGACTTAGATAAGGTTATATATGTTAATAATAAACAACTTGGGGTTCTTTTGTCTTGTTATAGTACGTTTATTAACCTTATAGTGTAAGAACACAAAAAGACCCGGTAAAAGTAAAATTATCTAACTTAAAGTTAAAACTAAATGATAAGGTTAAAATAGTAACATAAACTTGTCCAAATTCTATTTTATGAGAGGATTTCGACCCATACCCACCTGTGATTCGAAATAACTCAATTTATAGCTATTTAAAACCGAATTGGGCTTTATAATAAAATAATATTTTTAGTTTTTTCCAAAGGAGCCCCTCTCCTCCCTTATAAAAGGGAACCTACTCCCTCTCTTCCTCACACCACGTTGAGCCTTCAAGCTCGGCCAACCCTTGCCAAATTCTCTTCTACACTTCCCTAGAAACATCCTAGAAGTTCTGGTCTCCTTCAAATACCAATTTTAGTACCCTAAAAGGAGATCTCAAAGAGGCGCTTCAAAGAAGAGGTAATGTCCGTTACCAATTCTTTCAACTTTATTTCTTCTTCCACTTCTTCTTCTTAGGTTGTTTTATTATGAAGTAATAACATCAGTATCACTAATATAATTATATGTTATTATATGTATGAAACAACCCTATTTCACCATCTATCCATCCTACGGAAAACGAAATCACCGTGCGTGCGTACGTACGAAATACCGTCTCCACGCCGTGGTGTAATCTATTTTCCACCACCACCTTACTTGGATGGGTATAATGGTGTACATAATAACTATATATTATTATTGTAAATTAAAATTTATTCTGAAATAGTATACATACACTCCAATACAATTCCACGATCATGAGAACGATATCATCGCTCGTGCGTACGTACGGACTACCGTCTCCACGACACGATGAGATTCATTCTCCACGTTAACCATTCATGAATGATTATAAAGTATATATAATAAGTAATCATGAAATATATGACGTAATAATGATACTCTATTTATGTGCATATATATGTATTTCATCTACTTAATTCCATTCAACTCAATAAGGAAACGAAAACAGCGTTCATGCGTACATACGACCTACCGTCTCCATGAACAGTGTATTTCTTTCCATTTACTGATCTATTATATATATGTATATTCTGAATATATATTATATATAAATCATGTTTTATATTCTGGAATTAAGTAATAATGATCTAAGTAATCATATGAATAATTACAAGTCAAAACACGGACGACAAATAAAACGATTTTACCCAAAACGCTCTTTAACATGGAATTTACAAAAGAACGGGTAAAATAAAGTCATATATGATATCATAACAATGAGTATGATTCTGGAATAAGTCACTGACATTATGTAAATCATTATACAGGAGGTTTGGACACTTACGAAGAAAATCGGACCTAAGGTAAGGAAAATATCACAATCTCATTTTTATCCGAGATTGTTTATACTTTGGTATTTACTGGGGTGTATTTTATCATCTACATAAAAGTTTCCTCAATATGTAATATTATTTCCATCCACCTACAATTGTTTAAATCATATTTTACCCTTCGGTGAGTTTTTAGTAAAAGATATGAAAGGAATCGTTTGTCGTTTTTTTTCGTACGAGGTACTTTTTGACTTTTCCGACAAAAGTACGAGAAGAATTTTTTTTAACTTATACAACATGAATTTATTTTTAAAACATTATTTCCAAGAAGATTCCTTTACAAGTTTTCAATTTTATTTTTAATCAACTTCTTTTAGTTTAGAATTGTATGACATGTTAAGAAAGGAAAAGTGTTTTGAAGTAGAAAGGATATTTTCCTCAAGAATGGAGTTCAAGAGTTTTATCAAAATTATTTTCCATATAAGATAATATATGGTTCTGTTTCTATCCCTATTATTACATTGATTTTATTATTTTGTGATGGAATTATTTTTATGAATTCCTTTATCTTATATGAGTTTTTTTATGATGTCACGATGTTTAAGAATCCCATTTTTATTACATGGGTTATACTATGATGTATGGTTTATGATTTAGTGGCACACATAAGAATGGTATCATTAAGAGATGGGTGGGACCTATATCTCCCTCCAATGCATTGGGTAAAGATTTTATATCTCATGAGATAGACATGGCTGGAACGGCAGGTTAAACCGGTTCAGTGAAACAGGACTGAAACGAGAAGTGAACTCAGTTCAGAAATGGACTTTGTCCACTAAGATAGTCTTGGAAATGAGTCTTGACTAATAAGATATGATTATCTATGATTATGTGTGTATGACACAAAGTTTCATGTTTTAAGTTATGATTATTGGGATTACATTTCACTACTATGATTTATCCCATGTTATGATATTATGATCTCTTTTGCAGGTTAAGATTTACAAAATGTTATGTTCTTATGAATATGATGTGATTGATATTTCTTTTGTTTACCCTTACTGTAAGACCCCAGGTAAATAAATAATATGAAATTTTTATATTTATCCATATTTTTGAATAAAATATTAATATTACTTTAAAGGGGATGCTATGCTCGATTGTGTACCCAACACGCAATAACGAGTTTCTTGGGAATCTTACGTTGCACTCTAATAATAAAATAATATTATTTTAAATAGTAGTTAACGCCTAGTCATTGTAATGGCGGGAATGAATAGAAATAACTACAAAATGATTATATATGTTTTTCAAATATTTTTACTTTTTACAATAAATGTTAGAGGATTAAAAATGCAAATGAATCCAATTTTAAGCGTAAACATTCTAATATTCTTTAAAAGGTCGATTAACCGCCTTTTGATGGCGAACCGCTTTTAAATCCAATTTTTGACAATTTTATGTGTTATATTTGACAAAATAAAATTCTTCTTTATAATTGGGACATCAAAATTTACTTTGTGTAAATTTTTGGTATTTTTCCGAAAAAGTTCAATTTTTAATGAATAGTGAAAAATGTTGTATTTTAATTCAAAACATCTTTTAATATAATTTATTTATATGATTAGATTATCTTTTTAATTGGTTTTAAAGTGAAATTAGAATATATTTTTACCATTTAATCCAATAGTGGTCATTGGAAGTAATTTCACTTTGAAATCGGACTTAAACTAGTATCAATATTTTGATACATTTTGTTTCATAAAAACACGCTATTTGTTTTGACAGTGGGAATTAATTATCAAATTAATTAATGAAACTTATATGTTTTGAATTTTTTAAAATAGACATATTTTTTGAATTCGGAATATCAAATAGATCTTAGGGTGAACTTTTGGTAATTTTCTGAAAAACTTCAATTTTTTATGAATAGTGAAACCACTAAGTGGTACTTATAAAAACTAATTTTCTGTTTAAATGAAATTTTGCCATCTTTGTGTTTTGAATTTCAAAATTCCGACATACATGGTTGTCATTAAGAAGTAAAATGTGTTTCAATGGGATTAAAATAATTTTTTGGTGAATAGTATCTTATTAAGTTGTTAATCGCGATTAGAGGTAATTAGTGTAGTTTAAGGTAAGAATAATGTTTTAATAAAATGAAATGACCTAGAAACATGTCCTACCCTCATTTTATGTGTCATTTCCGACCAAGACAATCCATGGGTCAACTTGGGGACCCCATGGAGCCACTTTGGTTGGAAAATGACATAAATATCTTTTTATTTAATGTTAAAGTAAAAATGACACAAACATGAAATGTTTTACTAAAACATTTTTTACATGGGGTTATACAAGTCAGATTTTTGACTATAAATAATAAATGGAAATATAAAAATATTTCCTATATCATAGTATTTTTTTTTATAATTTTTAGACATTAAATAAATTAAATTATTTATGACATCATGATGATGTAGCGATGACCTCATTATTTAACGATTTAAATAAAATGGAACGATAATGTAAAATATAAGACCTAAACATGTCAAAAACCTATTATATGGGTGTATTTCGAACCCTTATCACCTTATCCTAGAAACAAATCACTGTGGGACCATTAAAATCTGAAACTCATTCTAAAATAATGTAACATTTCCTTACGTTCCAAGAGTGCCCCTCCTCTCCTCTTATAAAAGGCCCCCACCTCTACCTCCTTACCCACACTTCCAAAGCCTTTGGCTCGACCAAACCCTAAAATTTTGTCTCTCCACATCCCTATATAACTCCTTGAAGCCTCACTTTGGGCATAAGTCTTCCCAAGGAAGCCTTTGAGCTCAAACCAAAGAGAGTTACCCGATTTTAAGGTAATGTCTTCACTTGTGTCCTTTTGTTTTATTTTGCTTCTCCAACCCCCTAAACTCTTTTTATTCATTTCTTTTGTAACAAATCCAGTATGTTCAATATACTAGGATGTGTTTTAAGAAGGATTCTAGCTACACTTACACACACCTTCATCTAATGGTTAAAGAACATACTGTTTCTGTGGTTGGCGATTTTCTGTCTCACGAAACGATGATTGTTCAATATTCTTTTAACACCTTTAAAGGTGGCCATAATGATGTAACTGTATTTTATATATGATATATATGGTATTTATGTTTACTATATGCTTCTGTATTTTATATTTAAACCATACCTTTATTCTTTTCATGTTGTGTAAATGCGATAATTTCATATGAGGAAGTGTGGACTACCGCCCCCTCAAGTGATGTGACTCGTACATGTAATACATGGAACATATAAAAAATGAAATTAATGATCATATGTGACCTTTATAACATATATATTATACTGGAATTATAATATATATATATATATATCATTTATTTTTAATTCCGTTAATATGACAAAGAAAAAATGAAAGTAGCGTTCATGCGTATGTACGGCCTACCGTCTCCATGAACGGTGCGTGTCGTTTTTATCTCCAAATGATATGGAATAGTATAAAATGAATATGTACTAGATATATATTATATTTTAATCATTAATACTATTCTGGAAATTATTTACTTATAACTACATGGACAATTATTTTTCAAACAAGTTCATTTTTTACTCATGTACCAAACATCGGCAAAAGCGTCTGATATGAACTAACATTATTAAACAATTTTTATAAAATTATAATATTTGATATGAAATGAATAATAATCTTTAAATTAGGTCATTAGGAAATTATAAATTTCCCAATGTTTATTATTCAGGAATATAAAGAAACGAACAAGACAAGTTGGACTTGAGGTAAGGGATCCTACTCCTCTCTTTCTTTTTAAGTACACTCTTTTATGTCATTCCTTTTAAAGATCATCTTTCATGTTATTGGGATGTTATTTTATATTAATATTACTGTAATTTTTATGTTCATATTATGAGAGACCCTATTCCATTTTGGAAGTTTTGAGTGGAACCGTTAGGCTGCCGAATTTTCATAAGAGATCTATCCTCTCTCTTTCTTTTTAAGTACTCTCCTTTATGTCACTTATTTTAAGAACCTCTTTTATGTTGGGGGATGTTATTTTATATTAATCTTTCTGTAAACATTATGTTAATAGGATTAGAGACCCTATTTGTTCTCATCAGTCCACTTTTGGAAGTTTTAAGTGGCGTTGTTAGGCTGCCGAGTTTTCGTAAGGGATTTTTCATCTCACTTTTATTCCAGTCAGATTTATGCTACATTTTCAACAATTTCCTTTGAGTGGTTTATGTACTTCCAATTATTTTACTCATTGTGTAATATACTTTCATTTATGTTTATTTACATCAATGTTGTATTGTCTTTCTTTCACGGGTTGTATGTTTCGAAAGATACCTATGTCGGTAAGGGAACCTTTCACCCTCCTCTTTTAAAAGACTTATTTTGTTATGTATTTTAATTCACATACTATTATGTTGGGATATGTTCTTATGTATCCTTATTGATTTAAATTTTATGTCCAAGTGATGTGATACCCTTTTTTATCTCTCATAAACTCATTTTTTGAATTTTGAAGTGACGCCGTTAGGTTGTCGAATTTTACCAAGGGAACTTTTTAACCCAATTTCGATTTCTTTGGGTTGAACATGTAGTTATTGAATATGTCATCCTTTGAATACGTATGAATGACCTTTTATTTTTTTACACTTAATATCCTCTTATATTGGGTGTATTTATATTTGTCACACATAATTTTGAGATTTATTTATCTAGAATTTAAGGATACCTTCTTTATAAGGGATTTCATCACATTTGACATTTCTATTGAGAATTCATTGTTGTTATGCACCAATTCACTCTTATATGTTGTATATACTGTCCTGTGGAATATTATATCATGAATCCATTTATTCTCATGATATTATAATGTTCTGACTAAATGTTATTCCTCAATTATTATTTTCAAGTGTCTCTAATTTTGGTAAAACCCCTTTAACCAAAATATCGCTTTAAATGTTTTAATTATCTGTTCTTATTAATATCCATGTTTTCAAAATGGTTTTTAGTATTTATTTATATGGATATTAATGGTTTAAAATTTTAAAAGCTTCAAGGTGGTATGGGACTTCGTTTCAATCTCCTTTCATTGAGGCATATTTTGTTTTATACAAAACCTTCTTTTATACGGTGTATAAACCCCTTCGACTTTTATGTTTATCCAAAAGGAATATTTTTTATACGAAGCATTTTACTAAACGACAAAAGGGAATGTTTTTATCATACATATGTGGCGACAATGACTTCTCCGCCGCCCTGACCATTATTTGAGTTTTGGCTTCCTCTACAGGCCATACCTTTTTTAAAAAGAAAAATAAATACCATGTTTTACTTTTCTTTTATTTTGGTATTGAAAATGGTTTTCATAATGTTTTTATATCAATGTGTTGAATTGATATCCTGTGATTGAAAGGTGGAAATGTTATGTTTCCTTTATGCATGTTTTATGTGATATGATTATGTTGAGGTTCCTGGGCATTATTATGAAGACGGGTGGTTCCGTGGTAAACTAAGGGTGGGTGAGCCCGATATAGCTCTCCAATGCATTGGGTAATGCGAAGGAGTGAAACGTTAAGGTTTCTCCGAAGAGATTTAGGTAATATACTATGGTGGGTATTCCAAATGTAACCAAGAGGGTTACTCCCTACGTAAGAATGTTATGAATGCCTCAAGTTACCTTTTATGTCTTATGATTTATATGATTTATTCATGATTTGATGAGGTACATTAAAGTGCCTATGTTTTATGGGTAAATTATGATTTCATTCTGATGTATATATGAACTCATGTTTATTTTCCATATTTTTTTTAACCCTTACTGATCTTTTTATGCTCATCCCACGTTTTTGAAATGTTTTTCACAGGTCAAGGGAAAGGTACATGATGTGATGATAGTTTCAAGGATGTGTCAAGAAAGAATCCATGTTTTATTTTAAATATGTTTATGTTGATGGAAAAAATGAATAGTGTCTTTTATGTAACCACTTTGCTTAAATGTGGAATGTAATGCAAGTTTCATGATCTAATTCTCAAAAAATCTAAACCAAAAAAGATCCTCAATGTATAATCTTGTAATAACTCAAGATTAAGTAAGGTTTAAGCCTGGGGCCTTATAGTTGGTATCAGAGGTCGGTTTAGATAACTTTAGAGGTTAGGGTATTCTCTAAGCATACGTGACAGTACCATAATGGATAGGATTTCAGAAAGAGTCCTAGTTTTAGATAAAGTGAATGAGTATGTATATCTTAGTGGTTATATCCCTCATTAGTACATGATGGTTTTGTTGATATACTCACACTGAAATTTCTGTTTTTAGTGAATCGATGGATCTAGAAGGGACCAAAGTGAAAATAGCTTTGAAGGAAATTGTGGTGGTTCTCTAATTAAGAGACTGGATGAAATGGGGTATTCAATGAGGAAACTCATGGTTGTTCTAAACCAACTATCAAGGATTCATGATCAACCACTTGAACCTTGGTATGTTCTGTAATGCATCATGTACGAGATGACCAATCGATGTGGAAGTTCAGGTAATAATTATAAAGGTGACCATTAGGGTTTATATGATCCTTACTTTTGAGGTAATTATGGGTTATTATATGTTATGATGGAAAATGAAAGGCATGAGATAAACTTGAGGATAAAATATGTTATCATTATTTTTGACGATTTTATCTCGTTTTGGGGAATGTTTTGAGAATTATACAGTTTTGAAAAAAGCACAACATGTAGACCGTGTGACAACCCATCGTGTCGGGCAAAGCTGCGGGAATCGAACCCAAAACCAAAGTGCGACTGGTATTTATCACCTACTACTAGACTACATGAAGTCCCTGGTTAGTTTTATTGATTATTTTTAGTTAGATGATTTTATTAATTAAGAGTAAGCTGATTTTGGGTTATCTATGGAAATTTATTAACCTATCATGGAGGATATGTGATTAGGCTAATTACTTTTCAATACGAGACTTTAAGAGTAACTGATGTTATTTGGAGATAGGTGTTAATTTGTACCTTGGAAAAATATGCGACTAAATCCTTGAAATATTTGGGTTTCAATATTAGTTTGGTTTACTTTGAATAATTTTATGGCAAATTTTTTATCGAATGGTCCTCGTTGAACTTTGGGTTTTGTTGGAAAAATTTTGGAGATTAAGAATAGATTTTCTTCTTATAAAGGGTTATCCTTTTCTGGATTATATGATCTTGTACTAACCTTTTTGGTTTTGGTTTTGGTTAAAGTCTAAAGACATGGTAAGTATATAGTTCTCTTTTGTGGATTAGGTGATTCTCTAGATGTTTATTATAGTACTCTTAATGTGAACAAGTCTTCCTAAATACTCGTCTTTTGGAGAAAATATGAGTTTGTGTAAGGAATCTAATAAAAGTTAAAAGTCAACATGATAAGTGATTATGTTTCCTTATGAATAAATTCCTCAATAAAAAGTAACTTAAAAAAAATGTTGTCTATTAACTTTTCCTACCGGGGAATCGAATACCATTTAACCCATCACAAGTTTGTTATTTTCTTGTGGTTAACTTTCTCCTAAACATGTTTTCTATCACTCTCCATCAGAACATGACCCTATGTTTTCTCCTCCATGTACATGTTTTCCTATATGGAATCCTAGTATGGGTTAACTCGGGTGACCTCTGTACTTATCTTTCTTTATTTTAAAGTGATTGTTTTACTGACTCTTGTTCCGTTGTGGGACTTTCAAGGATGTTTCCAAGCTCAATTTTAAAATTGCGAGGACACAATTTCCAAAAGGGGGGAAGGATGTAACATCCCAGGTAAATAAAGAATATGTCATTTTTATATTTATCCATATATGTGAATAAAAATATTAATATTACTTTAACGGGGATGCTATGCTCGATGGCGTACCCAACACGCAACAACGAGTTTCTTGGGAATCTTACGTTGCAGTCTAATAATAAAATAATATTATTTTAAATAGTAGTAAACGCATAGCCGTTGTAATGGCCGGAATGAACAGAAATAACTACAAAATGATTATATATGTTTGTCAAATATTTTTACTTTTTACAATAAATGTTAGAGGATTAAAAATACAAATTAATCCAATTTTAAGCGTAAACATTCTAATATTCTTTAAAAGGTCGATTAACCGCCTTTTGATGGTGAACCTCTTTTAAATAAAATTTTTGAAAATTTTATGTGTTATATTTGACAAAATAAAATTCTTCTTTAGAATCGGTACATCAAAATTTACTTTGTGTAAATTTTTGGTATTTTTCCGAAAAAGTTCAATTTTTAATGAATAGTGAAAAATGTTGTATTTTAATTCAAAAAATCTTTTAATATAATTTATTTATATGATTAGATTATCTTTTTAATTGGTTTTAAAGTGAAATTAAAATATATTTTTACCATTTAATCCAATAGTGGTTGTTGGAATTAATTTCACTTTGAAATCGGACTTAAACTAGTGTCAATCTTTTGATACATTTTGTTTCATAAAAACACGATATTTGTTTTGACAGCAGGAATTAATTATTAAATTAATTAATGAAAATTATATGTTTTGAATTTTGTAAAATAGACATCATTTTTGAATTCGGAATATCAAATATAGCTTAGGGTTAACTTTTTGTAATTTTCTAAAAAACTTCAATTTTTGATGAATAGTGAAACCACTAAGTGGTACTTATAAAAACTGATTTTCCGTTTAAATGAAATTTTTCCATATTTATGTTTTGAATTTAAAAAATCCTACACACATGGTTGTCATTAATAAGTTAAATGTGGTTCAATGGGATTAAAATAATTTTTTGTGTGAATAGTAACTTATTAAGTTTTTAATCGCGATTAGAGGTAATTAGTGTAGTTTAAGGTAAGAATAATGTTTTAATAAAATGAAATGACCTAGAAACATGTCCTACACTCATTTGATGTGTCATGTCCGACCAAGACAATCCATGGGTCAACTTGGGGACCCCATGGAGCCACTTTGGTTGGAAAATGACATAAATATCTTTTTATTTATTGTTAAAGTAAAAATGACACAAACATGAGATGTTTTACTAAAACAATTTTTACATGGGGTTATGCAAGTCAGATTTTTCACTATAAATAGTAAATGGAAATATAAAAATATTTCATACATCATAGTATTCTTTTATAATTTTTAGACATTAAATAAATTAAATTATTTATGACATCATGATGATGCAGCGATGACCTCATTATTTAACGATTTAAATAAAATGGAACGATAAAGTAAACTCTAAGACCTAAACATGTCCAAAACCTATTGGATGGGTGGATTTAGAACCCTTATAACCTTATCCTAGAAAAACATCAATGTGGGACCACTAAAATCTGAAACGCATTCTAAAATAATGTAACATTTCCTTACTTTCAAAGAGTGCCCCTCCTCTCCTCTTATAAAAGGCCCCCACCTCTACCTCCTTACCCACACTTCCAAAGACTTTGGCTCGGCAAAAACCTGACCATTTTGTCTCTCCACATAACTCTCTAACTCCTTGAAGCCTCAAATTGGGCATAAGTCTTCCCAAGGAAGCCTTTGATCTCCAACCAAAGGGGGTTACCCGATTTTAAGGTAATGTATTCACTTGTGTCCTTTTGTTTTATTTTGCTTCTCCAACCCACTAAACTCGTTTTATTCATTTCTTTTGTAACAAATACAGTATCTTCAATATACTAGGATGTTGTTATATGAAGGATTCGAGCAAAACCTACACACACCTTCGTCTAATGGTTAAAGAATATACTGTTTCTGTGGTTGGCGATTTTCTGCCTCACAAAACGATGATTGTTCAATATTCTTTTAACACCTTTAAAGGTGGCCATTATGAGGTCACTATATTTTATATTTGATATATATGGTATTTATTTTTAATATATGATTCTGTATTTTATATTTAAACCATACCTTTATTCTTTTAATGTTGTGTAAATGCGATAATTTCATATGAGGAAGTGTGGACAACCGCCCCCTCAAGTGATGTGACTCGTACATGCAATACATGGAACATATAAAGAATGAAATTAATGATCATATGTGACCTATATAACATATATATTATAATGGAATTATAATATATATATATATATATATCATTTATTTTTAATTCTGTTAATATGACAAAGAAAAAATGATAGTAGCGTTCATGCATACGTACGGCCTACCGTCTCCATGAACGGTGCTTTTCGTTTTTATCTCCAAATGATATGGAATAGTATAAAATGAATATTTACTGGATATATATGATATTTTAATCATTAATACTATTCTAGAAATTATTTACTTATAACGACATGGACAATCATTTTTCAAACAAGTTCATTTTTGACTCAGGTACCAAACATCGGCAAAAACGTCTGATATGAACTAACATTATTAAACAATTATTATAACATTATGATATGTGATATGAACTGAATAATAATCTTTAAAGGAGGATCTTAGGCAATTATAAATTAACTAGAGTTTATTATTCAGGAATATAAAGAAATGAACAAGACAAGTTGGACTTGAGGTAAGGGATCCTACTCCTCTCTTTCTTTTTAAGTGCACTCTTTTATGTCATTCCTTTTAAAGCTCATCTTTATTGTTGTTGGGATGTTATTTTATATTAATATTACTGTAATTTTTATGTTCATATGATGAGAGACCCTATTCTCTCTCATCAATCCATTTTGGATGTTTTGAGTGGCACCGTTAGACTGCCGAATTTTCGTAAGAGATCTATCCTCTCTCTTTCTTTTTATGTACTCTCCTTTATGTCACTTCTTTTAAGCTCCTATTTCATGTTGGGGGATGTTCTTTTATATTACTCTTTCTGTAAACTTTATGTTAATATGATGATAGACCCTATTTGTTCTCATCAATCCATTTTTGGAAGTTTTAAGTGGCGTTTTTCGGCTGCTGAGTTTTCGTAAGGGATTTTTCATCTCACTTTTATTCTCGTGAGATTTATGCTACATTTGCCAAAATTTCCTTTGAGTGGTGTATGTACTGCCCATTATTTTACTCATTGTGTAATATAATTTCATTTATGAGTATTTATATCAATGTTGTATTGTCTTTCTTTCACGGGGTGTATGTTTCGAAAGATACCCATGTCGGTAAGGGAACCTTTCACCCTCCTCTTTTAAAAGACTTCTTTTGTTATGTCTTTTAATTCAAATAATATTATGTTGGGATATGTTCTTATATATCCTTATTGATGTAAATTTTATGTCCAAGTGATGAGATACCCTTTTTATCTCTCATCAACTCATTTTCTGAATTTTGAAGTGACGTCGTTAGGCTGTCGAATTTTACCAAGGTAACTTTTTAACCCAATTTTGATTTCTTTGGGTTGAACATGTAGTTATTGAATATGTCATCCTTTGAATATGTGTGAATGACCTTTTATTGTTTTACACTTAATATCCACTTATATTGGGTGTATTTATATTTGTCACACATAATTTTGAGATTGATTTATCATTAATTTAAGGATACCATCTTTATAAGGGATTTCATCACATTTGACATTTTTATTGAGACTTCATTGTTGTTATGCACCGATTAACTCTTATATGGTGTATATAATGTCCTGTGGAATATTATATCGTGAATCCATTTATTCTCATGATACTATAAAGTTCTGACTAAATGTTATTCCTCAATTATTGTTTTCAAGTGTCTATAATTTTGGTAAAACCCCTTTAACCAAAATATCGCTTTAAATGTTTTAATTATTTGTTCTTATTAATATCCATGTTTTCAAAATGGTTTTAAGGATTTAATTATATGGATATTAATGGTTTAAAATTTTAAAAGCTTCAAGGTGGTATGGGACTTCATCTCAATCTCCTTTCATTGAGGCTTATTTTGTTTTATACAAAACCTTCATTTATATGGTGTATAAACCCCTTTGACTTTTACATTTATCCAAAAGGAATCTTTTTTATACGAAGCAATTTAATAAACGACAAGAGAGAATGTTTTTGTTGTACATATGCGGCCACAACAACTTCTCCGCCGTCATGACCATTATTTGAGTTTCGGCTTCCTCTACAAGCCATACCTTTTTTTAAAAAGAAAAATAAATACCTTGTTTTACTTTTCTTTTATTTTGGTATTGAAAATGGTTTTCATAATGTTTTTATATCAATGTCTTGTATTGATATCTTGTGATTGAAAGGTGGAAATGTTATGTTTCCTTTGTGCATGTTTTATGTGATACGCTTACGTTGAGGTTCTTGGGCATTATTATGAAGATGGGTGGTTCCGTGATAAACTAAGGGCGGGTGAGCCCGATATAGCTCCCCAATGAATTGGGTAACACGAAGGAGTGAAATGTTAAGGTTTCTCCGAAGAGATTTATGTAATATACTGTGGTGGGTATTCCAAACGTAACAAAGAGGGTTACTCCCTACGTAAGAATATTATGAATGCCTCAAGTTACCTTTTATGTCTTATGATTTCTATGATTTATTCATGATTTTATGAGGTATGTTAAAGTGCCTATGTTTTATGGGTAAAGTATGATTTAATTCTTATGTATATATGAACTCATGTTTCTTTTCCATATTTTTTAACCCTTACTGAGCTTTTTATTCTCATCCCAACATTTTGAAATGTTTTTCACAGGTCAAGGGAAAGGTACATGATGTGATGATAGAGTCAAGGATGTGTCAAGAAAGAATACATGTTCTATTTAAATATGTTTCCGTTGATGGGAAAAATGAGTACTGTCTTTTATGTAACCACTTTGCTTAAATGTGGAATGTAATGCAAGTTTCATGATCTAATTATCTAAAACTCTAAACCTAAAAATATCCTCAATGTGTAGTCTTGTAATTACTCAAGATTATGTAAGGTTTAAGGATGAGGCCTTATAATTACTGAGCATTTGAGCTCACCCTTTTATGTTTTCTTTTCCCCAGGATATTAAGAAAGGTTTTAGGTAAAAAAAGAAGATATTTATGGGATATGTTGAAGATCTTTCACCACGATTAGAAGATTATATTCCGAGTTTCCAAAGACACTAAACAATTACGATCCTTGTGTGTGTGTTTTTTTATGTACTAAGTATTCCGCAAATGTAATGTAATGGCCATGTATGTTAAGCTTAGGGTCTCTACAAGAGGATTGTGTCAGCGATGAGGGTACTCTTCTAGGAAGTGGGGGTGTAGCGGTGGTCAGGCCCAACAATATCCCGTGACATGGCAGTGAGCTCAGAATGATTGAGCAAGGCCAGGGTAGAGAAAAGGGGTGGGGTGATAGGATGAAGATATAAACTACATCCTCGGCCAAACTCATTCATAGTACGCGAGAAAGGACGATCGCCGAGCCGAAATCGGACCACTGGGACTGCATCTCCAGGTGTATCCCGGGACTTGGGCCCATCGAACTCAAAGGAATAAAAAAACTCTAAAATTAAATCTCTTAAAATAGTAGTGATGACCATGATGATCATGAGTAATGGTGTGATCCTATGGAGATCCTCCAACTCTCCCCATATTCCCAGCTACTAAAGGATGTTGTAGTCGAGATAACGACTGCTCAATGGGATTGAGCGGTGAGAGAAGCACCAGACTCTATCGTGCACCATGTCTATGACCGGGGACACCAAGAAAGGGTAGGGGAACCTTGTAGGTCCCAAACTAGGTGGTAAAATAGTACGGGATGGGTCTGGGGACACAGCGGTTGTAGTACACGGAGGCCCATTGAATGGGGCATCTGATGATGGATCAGCTGCGACTAAGGAAGGTGTATGAGGTGTGGCAGATAATGGTGGAGAAAGGGTGGTACTTGCTGGCTCTGTGAGAGATGGTGAAGGTGCAGCGATACTAGGACCAGCCTATTCTAAGGTGGTGGGTGGTGGAAGGATGGACAATGGAGGAGGCTGTTACATTGGAATGTTCAGAGCTAGTTTCGTCACAGGCTAGAATCGTATCAAACAAAAAGTGGGCCTCTAGACTTCAGTCGCAGAGGCGTACTACTTCCCACATTAAGGGTATTTGTCAAATATATCATAAAAAACGAATAAAAATATTATAAAAAGAAAAGGAACAAAATGTTAGAAAACAGAAAAATAAAATGTACACGGCAGGTATATCCAGAGTACATGGCATGTAGTGGAAGCGGGTTAGCATCTCGTGTTCTCTGGACAGACATACTGAGAGGACATGTACTAGACATCTAAGGTTACATGGTGTGTAGATTGGAGACACACCATGTATATGTAAATGTTTTATTTACCATGTGGGTGCTGGACACAGGCTGGCATAGAGAGATGGTATACATGATGTGTACCGAACATACACGCTGTGTACACAGACATGGTGTGTGTGGCCTTGTGAAAAGGTACCTAGGTAGGATTATGAATGGTACATGATGTGTACAGAACATACACATTGTGTAATTTTAAATTTCAAATGGGAAAATGCGTGGCCTTGTACAAGAATACACGACGTGTGTTCTTGGTATCGTGCCTCTATACTAAGGAAGCCGAATGGTCGGTTGATTCGAAATCAGACCTAAACACTTATAAAATCATGGAATAAAGGGTTTCGAATGAAATTCCTTGTATGAGGATAACAATGTAGAATAAATCCAGACCTAAAATGCATAAAATAAATGGATTGGGATCTGGTTGTCCGAACGATGTATGGGGGAAGAAAACAGGGAGAGGAAGGGGGGTCCACATGACACAGGCACAAGCTGAGTGGGGTGTGGCTTTTATAGCCAGAGTACACATCGTGTACGCTAGTAGACACGTCGTGTAGTTATATATATATAGTACAATATATAATAATTAATATTAATAATTAAAAAAAATATCTCTATATATATATACATAATTTTTAAAAAATAAAACTATACAGGTAATGTATAGGGAAATACATGTTGTGTGTTCAAAAATTGGAAAAAGAGAAGTATAAATTTGGGTCCGGTTCTTGGGGTGAGGTTCGAACTGGCGATCAGTCATTATTAATGGAAGCCCTCAGCCACTATAGCAAAGTTTGTATTGATGCTACTATCTATTAATTATATATATTTAATATACAAGCCTGATACTACATGGGAAGAAGGAAATTCACGACGTGTGGTTTTTAATTATACAAAAAGGGATAACGCATCGAGATTAGCCGAGTTCATACCTAAGTCTTTTGGATCCAAGGATAAAACTCTGCCAATATGACATCTTCACCCACATGTATTCATTTATGTTCAAAATCCTTTCAGTTTCGAAATGAAAATATGGTGCACACGATGTTTATCGAAAGACACGTCGTGGGGTTTTATTAAAAGGAAAAATGATGGAAATGGGGTAGTTGTCAGGATTCGATCCCGGGTCTTTTGGAAATAGATTATGACCCTAGCCAACCAATCCATCCCCATCATGAGTTTTATTATAGGAAAATATATATATAACATGAAAAATACCACAAATACTATGTAAAAAACATGAAAATAAAAAGGAGGAACCCTGTGCCGAAGGTAGGTCGGGAGGGATTTGAACAGATGACAGCTAGGATTAACTCCAGTGACCTTACCATCAGCACCAACATCCTCCCTGTTTTTTACTTAGATAATATATATATTTATAATAATAATAATATAATAGAAAATGAATTAGTACGTGCTATGTATATATGTCGTACACAGCGTGTAACTGCTAGGTTACCTCCAAGGAAGCGCCTTTGTTTTTTGGTCATTGGCTCGACTGACTTACCTCTAATTACCTGAGATATATGGCGGAAAACGTTCCCACTTTGTCTTCCATGTGATGGTATGTCTTCAACCACTATCCATTCACCTTGAACAGTTGACCATCCACTCTAGAAATTTCCACTGCTCCATGATGAAATACTTGTTTGACTCAGAATGGTCCCGAACATCTTGATTTTAGTATTATGGGAAATAGTCAAAAATGGAAGTTAAGAAGGAGTACCTGATCACCGAGTTGGAAAGATTTTCATTAAATCCTCTGGTTTGGGATTTATCTCAACTTCTCCTTGTACAACTTGTCATTATCATATGCCTTTAATAATATTTCATCATGTTTTGACAGTTGAAACATTCAATTTTCTTTGGCTACCTTTAAATATAAATTCAGGGTCTTGACGACCTAGTAAGCTTTGTGCACCAACTCTACTGGAAGATGGCATAGCTTTCCATATATGAGGAAGAATGGGGGCATCCATAGTGGTGTCTTGAAAGTGGTTTGATATTCCCACAAAGCATCATCCAACTTCTTGGACCAGTCTTTCCTTGAAGTGTTCACCGTTTTCTCCAGAATCTTCTTGAGATCATGGTTGGAGAGATCCAATTTTCCACTGGGCTGGGGATGATATGGCGTCCATATATAATGCTTCACTCCATACTTTGACATCACTCCTTTCATCAATATGTTGTTGATGTGGGTCCCTTTGCCGTTGATCAGTACACGGGGAATTCCAAACCTTCTAAAATTTGATTCATTAAAAAGCCCATGACTACCTTGGCTACATCATGTGCTGTAGCAGTGGCTTTTTACCATTTTGGGATGTAGTCGATACAAACCTGGATGTAGGTGTTCCTGAAAGATGGGGGGAATGGTCCCATGAAATCTATGCCCCAGACGTCGAAGATCTCAACCTCAAGAATGGGTTTCTAGGCATCTCAGATCTACATCCCATATTACAAGTTCTTTGGCATCAATCTCAATGGGAACAATGGTTTGGGAATCTCTATGTATGGTGGGCCTGAAAAAAACAAACTACAGGATCTTTGTTATAGTATGGCCTGGCCAATGATGTCCTCCAACTGGCGAGGCAAGATAGAATTATAAGAATCATTGAAAATCAGTTTCCAAGATGCAGTGTCAGATCACCACATCTTTATAGGATTAGAATAGAATAGTATCTTCCCAGAAGTACCTATTGACATCAGTGAGAAACATTTTCCTCTTCTAGAAGTAGAGGATGGGGGGAGGGCACTTGTAACCAGAAAATTAGATATATCAGCATACCAGGGTTTAAGTGTTTCTTTGATCGAAAAGAGGTGTTCATATATGCCTCATTGAGCATCCTGCTATAATAATATATTGGTCAGAAAATTTGGTCATACCACTGACCTTGGACTGTTACCACTACGTAGTCATTGGAATCACACATCACATCAAATTGTTCCTCCTAGTTGGGAGAAATCATCACTGGAGCTTCCACCAGGAATGCTTTAGGTGATCAAAAGATGTGCTTCATGGCTCATCAAACTAAAAAATTACATCCTTTGTTATAAGGATGGTGAGGGGTTGAGCGATCTTTGATAAGTTGCAGACAAACCCCCTATATAATTTTACACGCCACAAGAAGTTGTGAATGGCTTTGAGTGAAGTTGGAATTGGAAGTCATAAAATAACCTATATTTTTACCGAGTCCATCTATATCTCTTTCGCTGGGATTCTATGGACATGGATGACGGCACTCTACACCATGAAATGTCACTTTTCCCAGTTCAAAACTAGGTTAGTGTTCTCTCAACTTTCCAAAACCTGCTCCAGGTGCTGCAAGCATGTGGTGAATGATTTTCCATAAATGGAATAATCAACCATGAATACCTCTAGGATCTGTTCCTCCATGTCATGGATGATATCCAATATGCATCACTGTAATGTGGAAGGAGCATTTCACATGCCAATGGACATCCTTAGATAAGAAAAAGTACCATAGTGGAAAGTAAATTTGCTCTTATCTTGATCCTCTAGACCAATGGAAATCTGATTGTAGCTGGAATAGCCGTTGGGGAAGCAGTAAAATTTGTACCCTACAAGTCTCTCTAGCATCTGATCCTTGAAGGGAAATGGGAAATGATCCTTCCTCATGGCGTCATTCATGTTTCCATTGTCCACATAGACTCTCCAGCCTGTGATAGTGCATGAAGGGATGAGTTCGTTCTTGTCATCTTAAGTCATAGTGATACCACCCTTTTTGTGTATTACTCATAGGGGACTGAGCCATGGATTATCTAAGATGGGGTATATGATGCCTGTATCCAGCAACTTAATTTCCTCTTTCTTCACATCTTCCATCATGGGGGGGGGGGTTATGTGTCACTATGGTAGCTATGATTGCTTCACACCTTCTTCGAGCAGCACCTTATGGGTGCAAATGGTAGGGCCAATTACCTTCAAATCAGTAACTATCTACCCAATTGTGTGCTTCCGCAGTTTCAAAACATGCAGAAGTGCATCCTCTTACTCCTCTGATAGTGCTACACTATGTATGACATGAAGTGTTTAATAGTCTCCCAAATACTCGTACTTCAGAGAAGATGTAAGAGGCTTCAATTCTAGTTCATGCACCTTTAGAATCGAAGGAACAAGTGGTTTTACTTTTTGCTGCTCTAGAATATCAGGTATAACTGTACGTTGCCAGTTGTGGCCACCCATGGCTTCTAATAATTGAAGGTCCTCTAGTGCTTCATCAACTGGATTGTCTAGAAAAATCAAGTCATATGAGCATAGAGAACATAAAAAATTATCCCCTTCTCTTTTCAAGTGATCATCCACAGTGGTTACTGCATAACAACCCTCATGCTGTGATAATGTTTTTTTCTTGACGGATTTTAGGACATTGTAGGTGACTATTTCATCTCCTACCTGCAAATTTAACTCCCCCTGGTGCATGTCGGTTAGTACCTTCCTAGTGGGTAGGAATGTCTGTCCCAGAATGAGGGGCACCTCCTAATCTTCTTCCATGATTAGGATGATGAAATCTACGGGGAGGATTAGCATACCTACCTTGACCAACACGTCCTCTAGTATCCCCTTTAGATATTTGATGGATCGATCCGCAAGCTGAAGGGCTACTCATGTTGGAATTAGATCATTGTTCCCTAGATTCTAAAAAACATCTGAGGGGCATGGGGTTGACACTGGCCCCTAAGTCACAGAGGGTCTTCCCGAACTCACACAATCCAATAGTGAATGGGATAGTGAAGCTACACGGATCCTGGAGCTTGGGATGAATGGAATATTGTCTGACTACTGAGAACTCATTGGTCAGTGCAATGGTACCCAGATCATCCATCTTTCTTTTATTTGAGAGGATCTCTTTCATGAATTTCGCATAAGTGGGCATTTGTATATGTGCCTCTACAAATGGAATGATGATGTGAAGTTTCATGAACATGTCAATTCATTTTCCGAACTAGTGGTACAACGTTCTCTACTTCATTCTCTCCAGGAATGGTAAGGAAGGCTCAAAGGGTTTGACAACCTCCTTTCCTTTACATTGGGAAGCCTTCTTTAATGGGCCTTTGGATGAGGAGGGGTCTGTAACTATACCTTCTTCATCAGAATGGGTGTAGGTGCACCTGGAAGTGTTGTTTCCTTCTATTGTAGCTCCCTTCCACTCCATAGTGTGATGGCATGGGCCTCCTCCCTTAGGTTATTATCAGTGTTACCCGATAGTGTACCAGGTTTCCTTCCCAATAATTGGTTTTTTTGTTGGACAATTTGGTTCTATAGGCCTTGAATGGAAGCATCATGATTCTAAAATCTGGTCTCAGCAGTAGATATAAACTTGTTCATGATATCCTCTAACATTGAGGTGTTCTCCTACTAGGGTGGCTGTGTAGCTGGTGGAGGTGGTGGAAACCATGGCTATTGTGGGTGAGGGTTTTGATAACCTTGCTACTAATAAGAGCCCTCTTGGGGATTTTTTTTCCTTAGGTACTGGTTCTGATAAAGAGGCTGACTATAGTCGGGCAGTCACTGGGGAAAAGGATTCTGCTGTTGTTGGCACCAACCAGTCTTCTATTGATCACACAATACCGGGTTCTGGTATAGCCGGTACTGTTTTGGCACTCAGTTTTGAGCAACATAGATCACCTCGCTCATCGAAGGGCTACCTGTAGGTCCCAAGAATTCTCCCATGATATGATTATCACCACATTCTCTACTCGCAGGATGGTTTGTTGTATGTACATGGGATACACCCTTCAGATTGAGTGCATTGATATTTTTGGAAACAACATCCAACTTGGCCGCAAGCATAGTAGTAGCATCAATATTATGAAAACCTCATTTCTGTGTGCCCCAATCGAGATTCCACTAGAAGCTATTGGAAGACATGTCTTCTAGTAGATCTAAGATCTCTTTGGGGTACTTCCTCATAACTGTACCTCTAGCAGTAACATCCACCATGGACTTTGTATTTGTCATCAGTCCTCTGTAGATGGTTTGGACCTGCATCCAATGTGGGAGGCCTTGGTGTGGGGATTTGTGCATCGTCTCCTTGAGGTGCTCCCATGACTCAATGAATGACTCCTAGTCGTGCTGCTGGAATATATTTATTTCATTCTAAAAATTCACCGTCTTCGAGGCTGTGAAGTATTTAGATAGGAACGCCTGAGTTAGCTCCTCCTAGGTGAGGAAAGATTGTTGCGACAATACTTTTATATAGTCTTTTGACATATCCCTTAAAGAGATGGATATGAGGTGAAGATAAATGGAATCCTCAAACACTCCATGGTAGCGGAACGTGTCGCTGATATCTAGTAAATTAGAGTGATATGAATTGGGGTCCTCACTTGGTAGGCCACCGAACTGAACAATGTTTTGGATCAGCTTCATGATAGCAGGATTGATATCAATTTTTTGGGCCTGCACCGGTGGACAGACGATGCCCATGTCAGTTCCGTGAATAAATGGGAATTCGTACTCTAGGAGAGTACAATGTAGAGGTGGCTGCTGAGGGAGTGTAGGTGGCATGCATTACTATTCCTAAGGGGTGAAGTATGGCCCCAGACCTGGCTGTAAAAATGACATCTACTCCGATTGGAACTGTTGGAGCTTCTACGGGCCATACCCTGGAGCAAGTGGAGTTTATTGGTTCTGGTTTTCATCTAGATCCAATGGCTATCCATCTCCTTGGACAGTAGTTGGATCTCCTTCTTCATTTCATGCCATGGGATTATTTTGGATAAGCTCGTCCATGAGTGCTCATCGTCACCTCAAAAGAGTCCGTTTGATTTCTTAATCAATTGGGAGAAACCCCAAGGACTAAGCGTTCTTAGAATGAGTGAGGTAGTCGCTCATACACCTATAGAACTGCACAATACTAAACAAACCAAGCGTAAAAGAGGAAGAAGAAAGATAAACAAAAATGAGAATAGAAAAGTGATTTTTTGGATTTTATAATTTTTATATCCACTACAATTTGATATAAATTAAATAAAAATAAGAACAAATTAAACATTTTATTTCCTGACCTACATTGCCAATATTTGGCTGTTGTTTCACCGAAGGTATGTAATTGGTATACAAAATTATTTTACCCTAACTAGTACAGTACCAGAAAGGGGTCGATACACAGGGAAAAAGAAGTTTTTTTCTTTTTTATCCAATGTGCATTTTTGTCTTAGTAAAGTGTATTGAATTTAGAGCCGATTTTTTATGTTTGGATAAAAATGTAATTGGATTTAAATTTTTTTAGAAAAATACTTAACGGATAAAGTAAAACACGAGAAATTGGTTTTGATGTAAATATGGGGGGAAATGAGTTGGTGTTGTGGATTTTTTTAGAGGATGTTTATTAAATTACATTACTTGTGAGGTTTTGTTGTTAATGATAACCCAACACTCTGGGTTTCAATTTGTAAAAACGTTTTCTTGGTCTAGTAAACTTAGGTTTACATTAGAGGGAACAGACTCCTTGGTCTAGTAGTCAGTGTTTCATAGTTCATTATTTAGATTAATCCATTTTTGAGTCGATTTATAAGTCTAATGATCATGAATGTATTCATCATTATTCTTCTTTTGAGTCCCTGAAAATTATTCCCTTGAACTGGCTCAAAATTTTTAGTAATAAAACAATGTGATTAAAGATGAATAAGAAGAAGTTAAACAGAAAAAACCATTTCATAAAAACTAATCTAAAATAAAACCCTTTCATCACCACAACCCTAACACACTGGGTGTTTAGTTACACATAGTAGGAATGATGAAAACAGGACCCTCGATACCTAATGTGGTCATCATAGAAACATTGAGGAGATATGAGTTATATGGTAGAATGGTGGAATGGTCGAGTAGTAGAATGATGGTAGCATGACAACAGAAAAAAAAACCTCTTTTCCTTCAGATCTTCCCTCCTCTTCATGAACTAGAGGCCAAGGCCTCTATTTATAGAAAATAAAAGTAAATGATGTTTGGACAAAGTACACACTGTGTAGTCTTGTCAACATGCTTTTGTCATCCTTTTCTCTTCCGGGTGGGTGGTCTAACATGTCATCGTTGACCTGGAACATGATGCTGCCAGGTATGTGGATATACACAGCATGTAGTGACGCCATACAAGGTGTTTAATCTCTTTTATTGGCCACCAACAGCTTCTAGAAGGGGCATCACGACATATAGATGATGTATATAATGTGTTAACATCAACATATTACCACTCCTCAACATATTGTATTATTAAATAATTTCACCATTCCCTATCCATGTTTAATCTATCTACGTAAATAAATTCCAAACTACCATTCAAGAATAAAAAAACTATCATAAGAGGATACCAAACATTCTATAAGCTCAGTGGTTGACCACATCACTCTTGAATTATCCAAACATATACCCTAGATTTCAAGAAACCTTATTCTATGAGAAATTTATCAATTTCATGTAATATAATGTATTATTTACTAGTAAGACAAGTAATATAAAGAGATATTATCCCCCATAATCAAACCCATTAAAATTAAGAGGCTCTAATGTCTCACCAAAGCTAAGAAATATACGTGAAAGAACTATTCAACATGTGATTGAGAATCTGAGTCCAAAGTAAAATTTCAATAACTATGTTTTTACATGTAAATGTATGAAAATAGTGGGTTACTTTACACTTCCACAATTCTTTGTTAGTGATTTAGAATAATGGTTCAAAAAAAATGCTCGACAAGATTTCTCAAGGAATATAAAAATTCCGGTGAAGCTGTTTAGGAAAAGTTACAATTGCAGTGCATAATAAGTTCTTGTTAAATTTACTGTGAGAGATTATGTGACATTTGTAATATAATGAACTTGGATCTATGTTCCTAGATATTACATCTTTTTAGATGAATATTCATTACATTACACAAACCCATTTCTGAGGACCGTAATATTTTATTACCTATGGAAGCTTGGTACATATTCATCAAATCTAGTGAAAGATATTCAATATTTCCCACAAAGATCTTCCAACCTAAAGCTTAATTTGTAACCAGATGAATGGAAACATATAAAAATAGTGATAACATATTCTTAGTAATGGTATTAAAAGTAGATATCAATCATAAAAGAATCATAAAACATAATTACATAAAAAACAATTGAAAATAATTATTTTTATATAAATAATCATGATATCATGTCATGGGATAAATCCTAGATATCCATGAATAATAAAATAATTTATTCTATGATAGCATAAGAAATGAAATTACAACATACACATAAACATGGAAAATCATTTCCATATTAGGCATGGCTCATTTACAAGATTATAATAGTTGAAAAAGTCCTTTAGGAACCAGGATTACTCCACATTGCAACAATGTATTACTGAACCGGGTTTACACTAATTCTATTCTAGTATTATTGAACTGAGTTTACTTACATTCCAGTCTTATGTTACTAAAATGAGTTCAATTCATGTTCTCGTCACGTGTTATCGAACCGAGATCACTTCTTAATCCAGTCCTATATATCTCATGAGATATAATAATTTACCTAATGCATTAGAGGTAGATATGGGTACCACCCATAAAATATTGAAAACCATATATATTTTTTCCACATGAACAAAATAATTCATCATATTAGATCCCATGTAATGAACTTCATTTCATAAAAATAATATAATTATAACTTAACTCATTAGAAAAATGGGTTTCATAAATACCATTCCATCATAAAAATAATTAACTATTTGAAATAATAAGAATCATAAAATTTAATAAAATACCAAGTAAAAAATAATTAAAATAAAATAATTTTATCTTGTATGGAAAACAAATTTTAGATGTCACATGATAACAATTCTAGAGGGATATATCCTTTCATATTTGAAAACATTTTCTGTTCATAAAATGATGCATAAATTTAAATGGGAAAACTTTATTTGAAAATAAACCTTAAATATTTAATAGAAGAATCATATAATTATTGTTTCATGTTGGTATAAAAGTTTTTTCATGATTTATAAGTTAAAAAACATTCATTTTAAAATTTATTCGAAAAATTCATAAACTACATCGTTTGGAAAACGACCAAAAGATTCCAACCAAAACATGTTAAAAATTGTTAAACACTAGTAAAAATGAATTTAAAAATCCTTTAAAGAATAATAAAATCATATTTATTTTACAAAACAGAAAAAATAGACATGGATGATTAATATTATACAAAGGATTCATAAACTGAAATAATACCAAATATTGATGTGATTTTGTAATAAATACTTATCACATTATAATGAGTAGAATCATATTCAACTTGAATGAATAAAAAAACATGGATATTAAAACAACATGATATTTAAGATAAGACTCATGAAATACATTTTAGGGTAGTATATATGCCACATAGAAGAAAAAAGTAGTGTATAAGACATGTGTCCCCCAAAAATAAAATCAGGACATGAATCCCATACATTATGTCTTGAGTCTCATCGTAATCATGAAATAATAATGTATAATATATATAAATTTATTATACTTATATTAACATTATTCAATTATATCATACCATATATTATTTAATTATGTGCTTTAATTACCCATTTATTTAGATTTTTTATTTTTATGTTACGTTTTGGGTAATAATCACTATATTTTTCGTATGTATTCTAATTTGTTATATTTTTGGCCCTCTTACTTATATCATGATTTAATAATCTCAAGAACGATAAAAATGATATTAATATCCTGTATATTTATTAAATAAGTATTTATAATAATATATCAAAAAGAGAAATGAAATATATCGTTCATAGAGACGGTATGTAATACATAAGAATGAACACTATTTTCATTTTATTTCTTTATTAAAATACTTAAAGGTATATGATATATTATCATTCATAAAATATTTTTATTTTATATATATCATTTATAAAAAAACAGTCTTCGTTGCTATTTTTTTGAAATATCTATGAAAAATGAATCACATTGTATCATGGAGATGGTAAGCCATATGCACACACAGACGATGTTATAAATTATGAAAAAATTAGATGGTAAAAATGTAGATATAATATTTCCATTAGAGAGGTTCAAATATGTCATAAATTTTATATATTATAATTTAAAAATTCATAATTTCATCTCATAAATAATGGTGATTGAAATTTAATTGTATCACTACATAGAGATTGTAAGCCATACGTGCAGACGAGTGATACTTTCATTTCATATTCGATGGGAAAGGGGTTTTATAGTGGTGTTTTAATAATCATAATAACTTTTAAGAATATTTAGAGATATTTTTAATTTATTTAATGATATATAACTTAGATTTAAAGGAGTTATAAAAGAGAATAAAAAGAGATTAATCGATTAGAGCAATTACAACTTCGTAAAAATGTATCATTTAGATTTACACTAATGGACAATAGAGTTGATATTTTAAAAATAAAATAACACCTATATTTTATCTATGAAAGTGGATAATAAAACATTGGAGAGTTTGGTTGATACATAATGCTCAATGTAATTTTATGAAAAGAGGGAAATATTTCCCTATTATAATTGAGGTGAGGGGAAATTTTTGAAATTCAAAAATATAAATTTATAATAAATTCATTACTAATAGAAATACAAAAAAATTACATGTATTCAAAGATAAGATGATAAAATGTTGTAATATCATCTACCAATATATTTTTTACATTTTTTTGGTTTTATTATAAGACTTATCATTTTATCTAAGACTAACTTGTCTAATTTTTCATTTAATTATGATAACAAATTCTTTAGTTTTGAAAAAGATAATTTTCAAGGATATGGTGTAAATTTTCAATAAATAGTCAATTAATAATATTTTAGAACTAATCATAATAATTATTTTTATAGGTTTCAGGATTCTAAAATAATTTATGAAAAACATTATTTTCATAAAATATCATTACATTGACATTAATAAAATCTAAACAACAAGATACATTCTAAAAACCCATTTAATACACCCATAATATTTTATATAAGCCTACAAAATTCTTATATCAACATAATAAATTAAAATTATATTTATTATAATATTTCTTATATCATTTATTTTATTATCCATTGGTTGAATAATTACAACATCATAATTGTTTAAATATTTAATTTAATTATTTATTCATGAAAAATTGTTAATAAATTAATATAATTAATATAAATCATTTATAATTAAAAATAATATTTCGAATCGAAAATATGTCCATGAAAATGTTATGTGAAAAATTATATCATTATTTAAACATGAATGTGACAACATTTACATTACTATAAATAAAATAATATAAATGTCATAATCATTTCCATGTGGCTTCAAATGGTCATTAATTCGAACCTTGGATGGTAATGATCGATATATCCATAAAAAGATAATTTTTTCTATTTTTGTCTTTTAATGGATCTTATATTTTTAATTAATGTCATATTTTTTATTTTTCATCTGCATTAACATGCACAGCCTCAATGTTTCATAAGCATTATATGTGATTATTTCACATAAAAAAATAACTATCATACAAGTAAATAAAATAATCTTAATATAATAATTTATATTATTTTATAACCTAATTTGGTCCTTACGTGGACACATATGAGATATTTAAGACAAATAATGTGGCATTTGTTGACTTTCTTTGATTTAAATATTATATACGGAATTTTAATGGACAAGTGTCCATTAAAAAAATTATATCTTTATATGATAAGGGTAAAATTATATTCTCCTAATAAATTTTTTTCATGTGTTAATTCCATTTTATTTTCTTTATCATTTTACATCAAAAATAAATTTCCCAATTTACCCCTTACAATGTTATTTGTTTTACCATGGTTACAATTAATAATGGAAAAAATAGAAGTATTCCATAAATTTTGACCTTTTGAATAAAATTATGGAATCATTTTTTCAATATATAAAATATGTAATTTTCAAAATTTAAATTAAAATAAAACTAGTAAATTGCAATGAAAAACTAGTTTTTGAAAAAATGCCCTATTAAAATATAAACTATTTTATAATAAATTCAAGAAAAAAATAATTTTAAAACCCATAATTGGATTATTTAAAACAAAAATTAACTAATTAAAATTTAATACTAATCTAAATTTTTTCCCTTTTCAAGTTAATAAAAAAATAACGTTTCCAATAGAAATCATTGTTTTCACTATTCCTAAAAACAAGAAACCTTTTAGAAAAATACCAAAAGTTTACCCAATGAAAATTATGATATCCCCCTTAAAAAAGAATTATATTTTATCTAATAGATTCTATAATATTTTTGGATGGTATATTTTTAACAAGTGTGTTGTTAAAAGGAAAAAAACATCCTTTGTAGAAAAATTCTATATTTATGTGTAAAATTGGATTTGGTCTTGAATCATATCTAGAAAACATATAGAATGAATTTTAAAAATTATATTTAATATATTATAAATATTTTTCATTAATAAAATCCAACAATAGATATTTTTCATTTCATGTTATAAAATAATTTCGTTACAATTAAATATATTTTAATTAAAATATTTCTCTATATAAAAAAATACATTAAATTATAATTAATTGGTCAAAGTATTATATATACATCTATCAACCATATTTTATAATTTATTTAATCCAGTTTATACCATTAATTTAAATTTAATGGTTATTATTTCCTTATTTAAATAATTAACATGATAAAATTTTGTTTCATAGAAACTTCATATTGCATGTAACACATTCTAATTTATTGTTTCATGTAATGAATTTCCTCAGAGGAATAAAATTATTTAAATAAAATACATTTCTTAAGAAATCATGGTATTAACATTATACCCCCTTGAAAAGAATAACTCCCTCAAAATACATTTTGGTTATTAAAGGTTTAATACATGAATGTTTCATTCATAAAATAATACTTCATAAAAATGAATACTAAAACTCTCTTTTAAAATGGGAAAATTTAAAAAACAACGGTTATAGAAGGTAAATTATAAAATGGTTAACACATAGAAGAACGTATGTGGAAAATAAAAACATGGTCATTGAAGATAAATATAAATATCATGTTCTGATGGAGAGTGATAGGGAACATGATCAGGGGAAGTTAATAATCCCAAATCCACAAATACATGATGATCTAAGGGGCAATTTAATTCATCAGACAATAAGGGACTTGGATAAATTTTTTTGTTCCATGATATTTTACCTAGAGGTGTAGAATTTTGAAGAGATGAAATACTTACTTGATTTAATAACATTTCAAAAGTAAAATCTCATCCTTTCGTTGTTCCTTTATCAATTTCCACTTCATATCTTATTCCATTAAATGATGGTCAATTTTTAATTTTGGAATCATTAGATGATCAAGAGATCCATAAATATAATGATAGGACCTTCTATATATATTTATTATCTATACTATCATATTTCATCAAATATGCATAAATCCTCATATGGTGAGATAATACCTCAATCTGTAAATCCCCATTGAAAATTCAATGTAAATATTTTCATAAATGGTTACCATTATGATCATTTAAAAAGATAAACATTTAAAACATTCAAAAGAGGGTAACTCGCCTTCTTTTCATAAATCCCCCAAACTACTTGATGTTTCTCATAATTGACATATACCAAACATGTGAAGACCATTCTCTAGTAATCTATTATAATATAGTAATAATTTAATATTCCATAAAACCATAGAGAAAACATGAATTCTTTAAACAATTAACACATTCCTCATAAAAATATCCAAACATTCAATAAACTCATTCCTAGATACAATTTTATCACAAGAAAACATATCCTTATTTAATTACCCTAACATCATGTGCATAATAAGTGTTATCTTTCAATTAATCACATGTTCTACTAAAATATCATCATACCATATCAATATGATTTCATGGTTTCTATTATCATCCAATATATTATTTTAAATCCATATATAAAAGATACCATATACCAATCCTTAAACATTACATTATTCCATAATACCATATAAATTATTATGGAATTCCATTAATAAACCACCAAATTATTCCACAACTTCATTCTGACACTCTACATCACTAATAATGATCACATGCGATTTCCCCTTGTGTTTAGATTCAATGGGTCTTTGATGTTGATTATCATCCATAGCCCTTGGATTTGGGAACTGGTTATCATAATTTCCATTTCCCTTTCACCAGAAGCATTGATGTGTGGGGGACAGATTCTGTACCATCAGTGAATCATTATATATTTCATCCCATCACATCCACAATCAATTTTCAAATGGAATTATTTCCCATAATTCAAACATTTCCCAGTTTCCATAAGAAAATTCAATCAATGTTTCATTCCACACATTGAGCATATGAAAATGATCGTCTTATTTTATACCTTGATATTATATTTTATATAAATCTCAATCTTCCATTTCTTTTCAAAACCATTATATTGATATGTAACTCCAACCTCCATTTACACCGAGATAAAGCAATGCATAATCTATTCATAACTGCTATCGTCACTAATGGATAATGCCCCTCAAAGACTTGTTTTTATGACATTGAATAATATATTAACCTTACTATTGGGTTGGGTTATAATAACAGAATCATATCATTACTGTCTTCTGAAAGTAGTCTCAAAGGTACCAATGAATTTATCATCCTTTTCTTAATCTCAAGGAACTCCTTTTCCATCATTGTATGAAGAATAAGAGGATTATAATTACTAAAAAATGAGTTCGTGAGCTTTTCCCATTGAATGGATTTGATTCCATATTATTGACTTGTATTATTGATTAGATTCATATATTAATCCACATATCCTTATAAAAAATAGAAAACCAAAATGAATTTTTATTATTCTGAGCATTAGGGGATTGAAAAAATATTTTTAGTTGAAATAATCCTTTTTTAGAAGCAATTGGATCTATAGACCCACTAAAATAAGGTGGATGTTGCCTCAAGGACACAACAAAATGTTTTACCTTATCTTCTCATTTGAGAGTCATAAAAGTCTAATAGATTGTGTATTTATAACAATAATTTTTTGTATTATAGCTCCAATAACATTTGGTTGTTCAGTATGATAATTATTTCTCTTTCCAATGCATTCACCAATAACATGGTTGCTTCAGGATCTAGCTATTGACTAAAACCAAAAAGCATTGCGTGAGCAACATGAATCATGGTGCTATAAGCACATAATCAATGGAAATTTCTTATAATATTTAAATATATGTAGCCTTAGGTTTATTACTAGGGTAATCATTATTATTTATAAACTCTGGGATTGTATCATATACTTAGATTTATCCATAGAGACAGCCATGGAAATTTACATAGAAATATTGCTAGGTATCTTAGTAAAAATTTTCATCCATGATTCAAAAGGATGACTATAACTTTCCTATAATACCAACTATCATAGCACATGCATAAAAAACATGGATATTACATCTTTTTTGAAGAATATTAAATATATAATATAAATACATGCTCAAGGACAATAATATTTTAGTACATTTATAAACTTGGAACACATTATTCTAATCTTATGGGAGATATTAAGTTATTCCCTAACAGATATCCCCTTTATAATTCCTTACTTATACCATTATTTATAATCTGGAGAAAAGAAACATATGAAAAGGTTGATCTTAGATGCATAATAAGGTTTAAAAATGAATATATCATTAATAACATAATTTTAAATCATAAGACGATAAATAAAAAATTAGGAAATCATATCATGAATATCAAAGAAGATGATTTCATTTCATGGGATAAATCATAGAATTTTATAATTAATAAAAGAACATATTCTTTGAGATATTAAGATGTGAAATTATGGCATAAACCTAATAATATAAAATCATTTCTATATTAGTCAAGGCTCATTTCCATGGCCATCATAGTTGGAAAAATACATTACTGAACCGAGTTCACTCTCTATTCCATCCATGTATTACTGAAACAATTTTACTCATGTTCAATTCCTATATTACTAAACCAAGTTTACTCCCATTTTATATCATGTTACAGAACCAGGTTCACTTCCCATTCAAGTCATGTGTTTCTAAACTAAGTTTACTTCCCATCCCATTATTATCTATCTCATGAGATATAAATTTATACCCAATGCATTATGGGGATATGGAGGTCCCACAAATAACATAATGGAAATCATACAAATGTGTTTCACATGAACATACATAATTCATCATATCATAACCCATGGAACAAAATGGGTTTCATAAACATCATTCAATCAAAACATAACCCATGGAAAAGAATTGGGGTTCATAAATATCATTCAATAAAAAACACAAATGATTGTTAAATAGAATAATAATGGTTTAATTTAATCATGTCCCCATTAAAAAATAATCATCATAAAATATTTTTACCTTCTATAGAAATGAATTTTGAGAGATCAATTGAAAACGATTTTTGAGGAAAATATCCTTTCTTTTCTGAATTTTTTTTTATTTTCATAAAATAAATCTTATATTTAAAATAAATAAATTTTTTGAAAATAGACCTATAATACTATAAAGGAATCATAAAATAATTATGAAATCATGGCACATAAAATTTCGTTCATGCAATATAATTTGAAAAAACATTCCTTTCAAATATTAATTGAAATTGTAAGAAGAAACCTCATTTAAAAAAGAAAAAAAGATTCCATTCAAACTATATAGTAAAAAGAAAAATAATAGTAAAAATTATATTAAATATCCATATGATAAAATTAAAAAATTAAAAAATATTTTTATAATACATTGAAATGAATGATATATATTCCCCAACCGAGACTTAAATGAAAAAAATACTAAATATTGATGAGATATTTAAATAAATATTCATCACATTATGATGATTGGAATCATTTTCCCATTAAAATAAAAAAACATATATGTATATGAATATACCATAATATTTTTTATAATACTCATAAAAGATATTCATGGGCTGTATATACACAACATAGAATAAACAAGTATTATATATGATAAGTCTCCCATAGACATATATGTGAGACATAAATCATTTACCTTATATCTTACCTATTTTTTGTACTAGTTTAAAACTCATCTTTAATAAATATATTTTTATAATAAATCAATTAAATAATTCATTCAATTATATCGTAAAATATATTCATGAATTAATTAATTCTATAACCCATTTATTAACAATTCTCTTGTTAATGTTCCGTTTCAGGTAACAACCGCTTTATTTTTCACATGTTTTTGGATATATTATATTTTTGGTCATCTTACTTATATAATAATTTCATCATATCTAAAATTATAAAAATTATATAAATATAATATATATTCCAAAATAATAGTTAATAATAATTTATAAAATATAGATATTAAATACACCATTCATGGAGACATCAGGATGTACGTACACATGAACGATGATTTAAATTTATTTATTTTATTAAACTAATGAAAACAATATGATATATGTTTTAAAAATTAAATTAAAATAAAACTTGTAATCTTCCATTAAAAATAGTTTATCTAAAAAAATGAATAATTAAATAAAAAATGTTTGTATAACAAATTATTTTATAAGAAGAATTTAAAAACCATAATTGTTTTTTAAAATAAAAATTAACTAATTAAAATATAGATGTAATTGAAAAAATTAATATTCCTTTTGAAGGCTTAAGGAAATAAATTTTTCAATAAAAAATATATTTTCAATATTCATCAACACATAAAAATTATGAGAAACATACATAAAGTTCAGTGAACCTGAATTTTGAAATCCCACCTAAAAATAAAAATTTAATTGGTAAAATAGAATCTATAAAAGTGTCAAATTGTATATTTTTTACAAGTTCTCTATAAAAATTCATAAAAAATTCCTTTTTTTTGAAAAATACATATTTTAGATATAAAAATTGGATTTTATCATTAATCATATCTCAAAAACACATAAGATGAATGTTAAGATATTTTCTGAATATTATATAAATATATATTTCATTAATATAACCCCATAGACTTTAATTGTTTATTTATTGGTATAAAACACACTTTTACACATTTAAATAATTTTTTAGAAAAAAAAACTCATTTTATTTTTAAAAAGGCAAATTCAAATATAATTAATTGTATAAAATATTAAATATAAATTTGTAACACATATTTTATAAATTAGTTAATCATGTTCATACCCACTATTCTAATTTATAGGTGATAGTTTTCTTTTTTACAAAATTAAAATAAGAAATTTTTATTTTATACAGACAATATGCCCTGTTTAAAAAAATCTAATTCGATGCTTTGGGTGAAAAAAGACATAAAATAAATAAAATTATTTTAAAAAGAATACTTCATAAAAATATAGAGTTGTTACAAATAAAATTAGGGATACACTATTTTAGCTCGATCCTGGATTCCCTTAACACTGGATCTATCCGAGTAATCTAGAAGATCATGACACCATATTTAGCTAGATCCATTCGTCCTCTAAACATTTCCCTTACACATGATTTGAACCAATGTAAACAAAGCTATATTCAATCTTATATATGTCTGAAACTATTCCCAAATCTAAAAAATTAATGTATATACTTTTCAATAATCATTAAAAATAAAACATCAATGAAGTAAAAATAAAGAATCATAAGGCCCCAATATCAAGAAATATCCACATCTCAAAGAAATCACATAATATTTCATCATTAAACGTTTCTCTATGTCTATGGCCAAGTCCAATTCAAAATGGTTCCAAAACCAATCATGATCATCATTATAGACATATTCATTTATGGAACTATACTCTCTTTATCAAATCCAATGTTGAAAACCTATTCTAAAATGAGCCCCAATAAATATTTACTTTAATTTATTTAAAATTAAGACAAAAAATGACACATCAATTCCAAAAATAATTAAAATTGGGCCCAACACAATGTCCAAGAGTTTCCTTTCCCATTTTAATGACCAAAACAAATTGCAATCAATATATTCCATGTCACATTTTAAGGGAATCATTTTCCCCCTTATGAGGGAACACCCCTCTGATTCTATATTCTATTTCACCCAAAAATATCATGGTATTTAACAATTTATTCTTATATAATTTGAAGAAATAGATTTCATGGCATTGGAACGTTTGCCAAAAAATATATCAACTACCCCCATGTGGAGAAATATTAACTTTATGAATGTCCCCATGTAGGATAATTTTATCACTAAGAGGGGGAGGGGTGAATCAGTGATACTTTTTATTGTATGTTTATTTATAATTGAAACATCCTTCACCTATGGTTAACGATTTATTTCCATGATGAAAAAAACACATTAATAGGAACACAAGTATTTATAAGGTTCTCTATTAAATAAGATAATCTACGTCCTTGGATTGGTATAAAAATGATCCAATACCAGACAATACACTAGAAAACAATCTCTTTTGTGTGATATATAACGAGTAGGATATGCCCTTTTACTCGTGTATCACTATGAAAAAAGTTAAATAGTGCGGTTTCACTATCTTTGAAAAATAGGATTTTAAAGTATTTTTGTAATAACGCATGTTACCAATTCTTATTTTAAACTTCACAAATGCATTCCTTTTAATATAATTCTTTTATTTCTTCCCAGAAGATTATAATAACTTCAAGGACTTTGATAAAGAAACTGTAGTCTAATTTTCACAGTATGTTTTTCCCAGTATGATTCTTGCAAGTATAATCATCTCAATCTGATTATTCCTAGTAAGAAAAATATATAATTATGTGATTATACGGTTGAGAAAAATCAGAACCACTTCTATTCTAGGAATGAAAATCTCAATATGAATCTTCCTAGATTCATCCTTAGTCTGGAAATCCCAATAAAGAAAACATGATCTAATTATATAGCCTTGTACAATGATCAGTTGAATATAATTGAAAAGATGAATATGGTAGAGAACTAAATACATTGATCAGCCAAATACATCATTGAAATCACATCTTTTATCCATTCACTTATCCATGTTGAAACTTTTTCAACCAAACACAATACAAAAAAAAATTTCTCTCTCTTAAGATTTATAGCTTCCCTATCTTCTATAGTGGATAGTACATCTATTTGAGAAACTATAAAGTGAAATCACCTTTAATAGGTTCCCTGAGGGGATTTGGGCATGATTCCTAAAAATATTTCCTACTCAACCAAATTCCCCCAAATCGCAATTTCACGTGAATTTCAGGTGAAATTATGAATTCACCAATGTTTCTCGAATCTTATTCAAAATTTATCTTTTCTTCAAATTATATTTTTGAAAAGAAAATCCAAATTTAATAAGTAATTTATTCACCAATTTCTGAATAATATTTTCAGTACTAATTATAGAAAATGAAACCCTTTAAATTTCAAGCTCCCCCTAGACAACACATCCATATATTTACTTCACCAATTATCTTGATTCATTTGAAAAGAAAAAAAATTAACTCAAGCCCTTTTAAATGGTTGAATAAAATTATAATATTTTGATAAAGTGAGATGGTACACAGAATATGATATATTGGTATCAATAGATTCATCTTCAATAATTTCCATCATTTAAAAACTTGTGATTGTATCATGACTTTAAATACATATGAGTAAAGATTTAGCTTCATCAAACATGCAAGGGATGGTATCATAACATTTTTTTCTTTCCATCTTCATTCTTTCCATCTCAGCACAAGTATGTTTTTATAGAAAAAAATTCACCCAAATTGAATTTGGATGAATATGATTTTGTGGATTAGATCTTTTAGAGTACCATTAACTTGGATACAACCATTTTGAGGAGTATTGTCTTGGATATTATCATTTTCAGTATGATATTCCTATATATGATCATTTTTATTATGATTTTCTTGTATATGATCATTTTGAGTGTGATTAGCATGGATAGTATCATTCTGAATGTGATTGGTTTAATATTTTTACCTTTTTACTTCATTCATCATGCTTGAATCATATGTTTTTCGACTTAATTATGATTTATGAGAAATTAAAATCTGAAAAGAATCCTCAAAATTTTATTAGATCCTTGATGAATCTAATTACAGTGAATACCTCATTACGATATTCTCCCATCCTAAGCCCAAGGTGAATCTGATTAGAATTGAATAAATTCTTCTCATTACAATGGAATTTCATAAGTAAGATGTGTATTATTTTTTCTAAAAATAAATTTTATGTCTGATTATCATGTTTTATAAACTTACTTGATTTATATTCTTTGATAAAAAAAGACAACAACCTTGTAAAAAACAACCTTAAACATCCAAAAACCACTCTATCCAACTTGGTCCCAACAATAATCTCCTTTGAAATTTGTTGTCAACCATGATTCATAAATCAATAAACATTGTGACCTCAAGCTATGGATTACATATTGAAAAATATAATCCTACGTGATCTAACTCATTTTACTAAATAAGAATTTGTAATAGAAAAACCATACAATCCAAAAGTTGGGATTATGAAACATACTTACCTTTCATCAGAACTTTTTCTTCTTAACTTTTCATATTCTCATCTTTTTATTCTGTACAATTAAAAATTTTGATTCCTACAACCACTCAAACAAACAGTTAGATTAGTTCACACATAATAAAATGTTGGATTAATATCATACACATAACTCCCCCTTTTTATTTATTTTAATGATAGATTTATGAAACAATTCAATTATCCCCTTAAAAAAACTATCCAAAGGTTATACAGGATAGGGGATAGAAATTAATACCTATACCTTGATGTGAATGTTGTTGGACCCCAATGGTAAACCTCAATTTATAAAAATATTCCTTTGGTAAAGGTTTGGTGAAAATGTCAACAACTTGTTCTGATGTTGGAACATATTCTATCTTCAACTAATTTTTCCAAACTTGCTATTTGATAAAATAATATTTGATATTAATACATTTTGATCATGATTGTTGGAATGGATTATAGGTGAGATTGATTTTACTTCTGTTATCATAATCCAAGAGCAGGGGTAACTTCAATTCAACAAGAAAGTCTTCTAATTAAGATTTCATCCACATAAGTTGAGTAGTGTCTTGATTAGAAGAAACATACTAAGAATCCTTAATACTGAGAGTTAATGAATTTTATTTCTTTGAATACCAGCTAATATAATTCATTCCCAAAAAGAATACTCTACTAGTTATGGATCTTTTATAAATAATATTTCTGCCCCAATCAACATATGAATACCCAAAAAAATAAATACTTTTTGAGATTTCATAACTGGTTCTGAAAATTTTTCTTCCATTGATGTATCTGAGAATTATTTTTCAAGAAATTTAATGTTATTAATTTGGCGTACTTTGAAATATTTACCATAATGTAACTACATATTAAATATAGTGTCTAGAGGTAGTCAAATAAATTAAACATTCTATTATGTTCTAAAATTATTTATAATCAACTTATTTTCATTCTCCATATTTTTTCACCATTATTTCCACTAAAATTAGTTTGGAAATAGGTTTCTAGTTTTCCATATTAAAACACTTAATATTTTTTTAGCATAATTTTCTTGAGAAAGAAAATTTTATTTCATCTTTTGCAAAATTTGTAATCCAAGAATGTATTTTATTTCCCCTAGTATGGACCTTTTAAAAACCTTTTTCATATCCCTGAAAAATATTTTATGACATATTTCATCATTTATAGAAAGAATAATGTAATCAATATAAGAAATTATGATGGTGGAATACTCTTGAATTTCACTAAAATAAATATTTCTATCAACTCTTCCTTTCATGAAACTCATCTTCCATAAGCAAGTATAAGATTTGAATATCATTCTCTTCAATGAGGTTTAATACCATACAATTACCTCATCAATCTGCATACATAACCTTATTCATTACCAATAAAAAACCATAAGGTTGTTCAATATAAACATCTTAATCAAGATCACAATTCAAGAATTCAGTTTTATCATATGTTGGAATCATCTTGTAACCTCATTGTCCTGCAATTGGTAGAAAATTCTGATTGTTTCTAGTCTTTTCACTCGATAAAATAATTCATCAAAATAAATACCATTAATTTGTGAATTACATTTCTACAATTATCTTAAATTGTTTCTTTCCACTTCAACTTCATTATTCATATTGTTATAGAAAACCATCTTTGTTCCAACAATGTTTTTGTTGTTTGGATTGTGTGCTAGTATCACTGTATCATTCTTTTCAATTTGATCCAACTCATAATTCATGTCTTGATCCCATTCTTGATACTCAAATTCTTATTTTACCTCAATCTTCCCCACTCTTGAATACAAAGAATAATGTGTAATATAATTTCTTGTTCTTATTGATTGAACCATCTTCTATTGATGGCTAATAATGTTATGAGATTCCACTTGATTCCTCAGTCATGTTTGAGATTTTTGAGTATCTTCCTAATCACTAGAAGTGGTTGAGTATAATTATTCTTCATGAGTAGGATTAAAATTGTTTATATCCTTATCAGAATTGTTTTCCATATCCTTATCAACCTTCTTATCCACATGAGAATATCTATCTTTTTCATCCCTCTCAATAAATTTCACATCAATAGAATAAAAAATTCATCCTATTTATTATTGAAACATCTATATGATCTTCCATCTGGATTAAATCCATGAAAAATTCCATCTTCTCCTTTCTGTTAAAACAATCCAAAATTTCCACCGTTTTCATTTATAATACATGTTCTCCCGAAATATGTTATGTGTTTCAAGCTTGGTGTTTTTACATAAAACATTTTATATGTATTCATACTTGGTTTTGGGCTATCAAAACATATATTTTGAAAATAAACATCAATACACTTGTTTTCCTCCAATAGTGATGAGAAATTCCATGATTAAGTAAAATGGTTCTTCTAATTTCCTCTAAAATTATATTCATTTGTTTAATGACCCCATTTTGTTGAGATGTGTATGTGGGAATATACTCATTATGAATTCCATACCACTCTAGATAATTTTAAAAATATTAATATCTATATTCACCACCATTTTCGGTTCTCAATTTCTTCATAGAATAATGACATTGCATTAAAGATTTCCTTTTGAGACTTTTAAACATTTTCAAAGCATCTTAAATGTGTTTCATATACAAAAAACAAGTAATCTAAGTAAAATAAATAATTAATGTGATAACTTAATTCTCATCATTTATGGATCATTTTCCCATTGGACCAAAAACATCATTATGAATCAACTCTTGGGGTTGTTTTGAACCAATCTGAACTTTCTTATGCATTGAATATGTATGGTTTTCATTTCTTGAAAATAATACAACACCAATCTATTCATCATGGAAAATTAGGAATGTCTCAGACACTGTGTTTCTTTTATAACTTCCTCATGTTTATTTGACACATGTCCAATTGCCTTTTATTCAATAATTCATTCTCTTCCACCATAATCAAGTAACAAGAGTTTTGTTTTTCACCAACCTGAAGCAAGTTTCCTTTTGTGTCTTGGCCTTTTCTACCTATCTCTGAATATTATTCACTTTACACATAGAATCCATTATTTCTAAAGACAACTTTGTTATCTCATACAAAAATTGTGAAACATATATAAATTATATTTTATTGCATCAATATAGTATTCTTTTTTGGATTTCATCTCGTCTTTTCCAATTATTTCTAATCCAACACCATTGAATTTCAAGGATTCATTATTTTCATATGTCACTGTTCCCTCATTAAAATCATTCACATTATTCAAAAACATCAAATATAATGTCATATTACAAGAAAAACCACTATCAAGAATCTATGGTCCATCTTCTTTTCAATATATTATAATCATTTGAACAAAAAGAGCGTTTTCCTCTTCCTTTTATTTCTTCACCATCATCATTTAAAAAATGTTAGGAATCATTTCTTCTGATAGTAACAAAATATGAAATAATTTTTCAATGTATTCTAGTTGTTCACATCATTCACATATTGTTTCCAATGGTTGGAAAGTATTTTCTAATCTTTCTTCAACCATCTTATGTTTCTTATTTTGGTGGATTTTACACTCCTTCGAAACATTCCTTCCATAACCTATGTGGTAATTGTAATGTTGTTTATTGAACCAAAACATATTTTTCATATGTTTAATTACACCACAATACCAGTAGTATAAATAGAAAGATTATTTTCCAATTAATCCTATACACTGACCAGAATTGTCAATATGATTATTAGCTGCCTTTTTCTCTTTTTTTTATAAGCCACCAAGCTATCTATTATCAATTAGTTCCTTTTTGTTTTTTTTATTAGAACAAGAAGTAACCGAAACCATTTTAGAATAATAATATTTAAAAAAAATTAGAATCAAGGTTCTTTGAAACTTCCCAATTTCCAAATTCATTAGTTTTGGCCACACACATGAATTTTTTATCTTTCTTCTTTTAAGAAAAAATTAATCCTTCTTCTCAACCATTGAAGGTATCTTTTGTTTATAATTCTTAGGTTTCTCTTTTAGAGAAATTACACTAACTTTATAAATAGTTTTTTTGAAACTTGTATTTATCTGCTCATCTTTGGAGTGTTTTGGTTATACAAGTTCCATATTTTCTTCTTTTTTCTATCTGCTTCACCTCCAGATGCTCATTACAATATTTTTCTTCCTCAACAGATTTATTCAAATCATCAATATATTTCACCTAAAATTCCATCTCCTTATAGAGATATTATTTATTTTTTCTCAAATAATATTTATCTTTGAAATAGTTGTTTTCTTACTAAAGTATTCTAATATTTCTTATAAATTATTTCAAAACTTATTTCAAATGAAATTCATGTTGAGTTTCTTCTTCTTTGGAACAACTACTTATGAAATATTAAGAATTCACTATTTTAAAAAATGTATTTTCAACACCATAAATTTTTTTTTAAGGATTGAACATCACTACCTTCATATTTTTCATATCTAGACATGAAACTTTATCTTTTGTATTTGAAATGTTTTCAATCATTCCCTGTTGAATACGATTTCCCATTATCTCTCTATTTCTTCCTAGACATTCTTCCTCATATTTATTCTTCATCACTATCTTATTATTTATTTCATTGAGGAAAATTAGCCACAAAATTCTCAATGACTCCACATTCAAAAATATTTAAGGAAAGATTACATTTTTATTTCCCTATACCTCTTTTCACTTTTTTAGAAAATAAGGATAAGATGTTTTCAATATTTTTACAAACCTCATTTTCAGAATTTGATTCACCGGATTCATCTTCAATAATAATCTTCTTCGACTTCTATTTATTGGAATAAATTAAAGACTTATCTTGATCAAAATTTGTTTAGTTTTTCATTTCTTTCTACTTTTTTCATTTCATAAGTAATGAGAGTGCTATGCAAACCATCAAGAGATAATGTTTCATGATCTCTGTAATCTTATGTATTAACATTTGTAGAAAACATGTCAGGCAGGATTTTAATGATATCTTCATTGACTGTAAAATCATTAAACTCTTCACCATGACATCTGATACTGATTACAATATCATTCACCCTGGCAAAGAAGTCCCCAAATAATTCATATTCACAAATCATAAAATCTTATCACTTTATTCTCCAAATTTGTATATTTTTCTTTATCATTTTTTCATTTCCTTTATATTGGTTTTTCAATTTATCCAATATACCTTTGGTTTTAGTAACACCGTAAACTCTTATGAATTCACTTTCTCAAAGTGATGATATTAAAGTTTCCTTATCCCATCCACCATTTTCAGTATTCCTCTTACCAACATATATAAGAGGAACATGATAATCAAAAGGATAAAACACATTTGTTACATCATCAAGAGAATAAAATCTAATAAAAAATGGTAAGGAATTAGTTAATATTTCCAGATTTATTAACACTTTACATTGAAAATTTGATTACTATTATTTTCCACATAATTCAGATTCTCCATAATCCTATCTTCTAAAACTTCAGCAAAAAAAGATAAAACGGTTACCCTTCACTCTGATACCAGTTAAAAGTTCCCAAGTAAGATCATTGTATCAATAAGAGTGGGAGGGTATGAATCAATGATTCTTTTTATTTTATGTTTCCTTGTAGTTGAATCAACATTTTCTTCATTTTAATGATTTTTCCCTGTTGAAAAAAACAAAGAAACATCCAAAATAATAATAGTATTTACAAGATTACCTATTCAATAATAATTGAAAAGTCCTTGTTATCATATAGAAATGATCCAATACCGTAAAATCCAATAGAAGAAAATCCTTTTTGTGTGGAATATAATGAGTAGGATATACCATTTCCCTTGTGTAGCACTATGTAAATAATTCCAACATTGTATGCACCCTCTTAGAAAAAATAGGTTAGAATAATATTTTTGTTACAATATAAGATTCTTGTGCTTCTATTAAACATTAGAAATGTATTCCATTTAAAACAATTGTTCCATTTATTTCCCAAAAAATGGAAGGAACATCAAGGACATTGATAAAAAAACTCATTCCGATTTTCCCAGTATCTTTTTCTATTTCTGATTCATCCCTATGATATAATATTTGTCTCATTCTTCTTAGTAAAAAAATATATATAACTTTTTTAGAATATAGTAGAGTCAAATATTCACTACTTTTGTTCTATGTATGAAAATATCAGAACAATTATTCTCGGATTCATCCTCAGTCCAAAAATTCCAATATAGAGAACCCAATTCAATTATCCAACTTGATATGATGATTATCCAAACACTATTTAAAATCTAAATATGATTGAAAGATACATATGATGATCATTTGAATACAATAGGGAAATATTATCTCTTATCATTTTACTTCTCCTCGTCAAAACATTTTCAACAAAACACAATATATAAGCATCATTCTCTCTCTAGAAGGTTTTAGTTTACCACTATTCTATAATCAATATTACATATTTCTGAGAACGTACAAAGTGATTTTAACTTTTGAAGGTTCCTTGAAAATGTTATGGTGGGATTCTTAAAATGATTTCCCACTCAACCAAATTCCTCTAAATCATGATTTCCCTTGAATTTCAGGATCATTTCTGACTTCATCAAAACATCTCAAATATTATCAAATCTTCTTAAAAAATCAGCTTTTCGTTAGATTATCTTTTTTATAAGAAATTTCAAATAAAATTTTGTTTTATTACTCTAATTTCAAAATATAATTCTCTATACCAATTATAAAAAAAACACCCTTTGAATTTCTTGATCCCTTACAAGAACAAATCCATCTCTTTTCTTAATAAATTTTATTGATTCATTCGAAAATAAAACAATGTAATTCAATCCCTTTTAAATGGTTGATTAAATTGTTGATTAGTCTATGTATTTATGATTTTAATTAGCTTTAACTCAATTAAATATGCATATGTATTTTTTGAAAATAATTCTTCTTGAGTATGATGGAACACCAAATATGATACACCACTATCAACAGATTCAACATCAGTAACATGCATAATTTAAAAAAAATCTGGTATCATAAAATCCATCATGACATTAAATAAATTTGAAAATAGACTCATCATCATAATACATACAATGTAATTTATTTTAACTTTCCATTCATTCTCGACACTTTCATTCCTTCTCAGCCTGAGTACATTATTCTTGGCGCAAATACAATCAGGATGAATAGAAATGTCTTGATTGAAATCTTTTTGAGTACCATTGTCCTAGATACAATAATTCTTGATTATGATTGGACTAGATACGATCCTTTAGAATAAAAATGGACTTGATATAATAATGAATAGTCTGATTATCCTGGATAAGTTCATTATTAGTATGAATGGCCATTATACGATCATTATGAGTATGATTGACCTTTTCTATTTCACTCCCCTTTAATTTGATCAAGTTTGCTGGATAAGTTTTCCAACATACTAATGATTTATTAAAAATACAAATCATTAAATTTTTATATCATATTTATTGGATCCATAGTGAATACTAATAAAATCAGTACCCTATTACGATCTTCTCCCATTCCGAACCTGAGGTGAGTCTGATCAAAACGACACATCATATTATCATTAAAATGTAATTTAAAAAACATATTTGTCTAACGTTTTCTGAATACAATTTGTGAGTTCCATTTTCAACCACTACAATTTTAGTTCATTTATCATCTTGTGCAACAAAAGGCAACAACCTTGTAAAACAAATTTCCTTAAAATTTTTAAAACCTTCTCCATCAAAAATGGTCCCAATATGTTCAATATACATAGATAACAAAATCAAAGTGGAGGGAATAATATTCCAAAATTTATGAATATTTCTAAATATCTAGGCTATGATATAAGTGAAGATTATATACAAATAATGATTGGTGTTGGACCACTATACGTGAGGCCCCTTAGTCTCTCTATTTAACGATCTATTTTTCAATAAATAAAGGGTTGAATACAAAATTTAATTAGATAGAGAGTTGGTTTTATACTATTTTATTTCTCTAATTTCATTTAATACTATTATAATAACACTTGTTTTATAACACTACATCCCTAGTGGATGCACCAAGGAGATTGTCCTTTGCCCCATTAATGAATTCAATAATTAATTTGTTATCTATTTTCTAATTTTATCTATTTTTCTTAAAATTATTTTTGAAATAAAGTGACCTCTTTATTAATATATACTTTGAATTCATCATCCATATCTCACTCGATTGCACATATAGGCCACTTATGTTCTCACCATTTCATTCAATTTTATGTAGTGAGATTTAATAAGGGTGATATGATATCTCTAATAATTGTAATTTATCAAATAATAGGTTGAAGTGATTATCCCATAAATATGAATAAAAAAATCCATGTGAGGTTAATAAATAGTTTTTTACATGCTTAGTGAGAAAAAATGATACTATTAAAATAGATTGATGTTTTAACTAGAAGGGTAAGGACATGTATATAGGATAGGGGAAAATTTTATAAAAAAATATAATCTAATCCAACCCAACTATTTATTACACACTCTAAACCAATTAAAAAATAGAAAAATACTTATAAAATATCCTCTTAGAAGACAACCTAGGCCATTTATATGGACATTATATAGGATTTCATAAATATATTTTTTGGATGACCCGCAATAGGTCATTAATAATTCTAGAATAATTTTTTTAGATACCGGTGTTGTGATCAATTGTGTTTTATTTAAATTAATTTCATGTAAATGATCCGGTCAATTTAATATCACTCCACTGTGTTTAAAATAGATTTTTAAAAAATAGTACTCTTTGGATTTTGAAATTTGAGAATCAATAATGATATAGAGAGTGTTTTTTTCACAATTCCATTGAATAACTCTCCCTTTTTATTACCTTTTTTCTACCAGAGTAGGTCCCGAAATTGAAAATAGTTGAGAAAAAATAATCCAAATAAATAGAATATTTAATATATTTTATTGAAAAATTGCATTATTATGAATAAACATAAAAAACCTAACAAAAATAAATAATTCATCTTGAAAACATGATTACTCAATTTACTACTGAACTTTCATGGCATAAAAAGAGATAACCCGAATCAATACATAATTGAATTTAGGGGATATTTTTAAAAATTTCTTCTTATAAGAGTTTTAGGGGACCATATCAGATGTATGTAATTATAAATCTCACATGAAGGGTCAACAATGGGTTGTCTATAAATCATTTAACTCAGAAAAGTCACTAGGTTATATTTACTATGTTGTTCCTTCCTCCATAAATAAATCTATACATCGAAGAGTGCCGATTTGAGGATGAAAATTTAGTAAAACAAGAATGAATTTGTAAAATAAATTTATGAGTTATGGGAATGATTTTTGTGATTAAAAAGATCCTAACAACACAAAAACATTTATTAAAATAATCTCATTATATTAATTTACAATGGATTGATAGGTAGTGACCATAACCTTCTTAATACTTCAATAGGAGGATTACTGATCAAAATGTTTCCTGATCATGTGAATGAGTGAATAGAGAGTATTTTAAAAAATTATTATCAATTTGATGTGATAAATATAAAAATTTGTGTGTATTAGTTAAATAGCTATAGTTTACCTTTATTGGAAAAAATTAATTGAATAACATATCTCTTTAGTGAAATAATCTCTCGTGAAAAATTATTTCGAGACTACACCTAAGAAACCTCCTTAGGTCTACAGTATAGCATGCCGTCTTTTTATCACATAAACTTTCATTACATTTTTCAAAACGGAGGATCTTTAAGGTTTAGTGTCTTGGAAACGAGGAACATAAAACATGAAAAGAACAAAAACACTCTTCTTAAACACTTGAAAGGCTTCTCCTTAAGTTCATCCTAGGTTCATTACTACATCTCATAACCTGGGGAAATACATCAAAAGAAAGGGTGAGCAGAAAGCCCAGTAAGGGAAACAAGAGAAACATTTTACATGTGAACTTGAGATTCTTCAATAAGGACATGAAAAGAAATTTAAGGCATGAGAAAGAAATAATGAGATACATCATAAAAAAAATAACATTTTTCATAACTTGAAGATGTGGCTGCAACATTTAATATTGACAATCGTTTCGTTTCACCAAGGTCCATCCCCAAGGTGTCGTTAAAAATTACCAAGGTTATTCACCATGGCGTCGTTAAAAATGGTCATCTCTTGAGATTAAGTCTTTACCCAATGCATTGGAGCGCTATCAGGGCACACCCTTAAATTTGCCTTTATTATCATGTGAGCCACATATATCATCATTAAAAATTTCATAAATAACCCATATAGCATAAAATAAATGGGTTTCATTTCATAATCATAACATTTTAAAAACCGCTTTAAAGACATGATCTTTAAGTCACTTTAAAACCCACAGAAAAGGAAGGTGGGTCTCATGTATGTAAATACCAGAATTTAAAATAGACATTTTGGAATATATGTGAATACCCCTTTAGAAGAAAGAGCTTTGAGTATTCACTTAATTATATAAAAGAACTTTAGAAAAAGAGAGAGACATTTTGAGACGGAAATTCTGCAGCATAACGGCTATGTTACGAGGTTTTAGAACACATTAAAAAGAGAGGGAAAATGGTTCAAACATTCATAAATGACCCATAAAACAGGAGATGGACAGAATAAGAAGGATACATGATCATGGTAATTAAATTTCAAGGACATACCATTTGAAATGGAAAACATGGAAGGAAGACAAAAATTAGATTTCTCTTATGAAAGTTCGGCAGCCTAACGGCGTTACTTAAACTTCAACAAAAATGATTTGAAAAGATCAAATAGGGTATCTAATCACGTGAACATAAGAGTTAAGTATGATAGATATATAGATAATTCCCCAAAATAATTAAAAAGTAACTTGAAAGACTTGACATGAAAGTAGAACTTTGAAAAGAATGAGAAGGGTGAAAGAATACCCTAAAAAATTCGGCAGCCTAACGGCGCCACTTAAAACATCAAAATACTGAATTTAAGAGATCAAATGGGGTCTCTCATCATATGAAAATAAGATTCCAAAATGATAGATATATATATCATACCCCAACATAACAAAAAGGAACTTGAAAGAATTGACATGAAAGTAGAACTTCAAAACGGGAAGGGTGAAGAACCACTTAAAAATTCGGCAGCCTAACGGCGTTACTTAAAACTTCAAAATACTGAATTGAAGAGATCAAATGGGGTCTCTAATCATATGAAAATAAGAGTCCAGTATGATAGATATATAGATCATACCCCAACATAACAAAAAGGAACTTGAAAGAATTGACATGAAAGTAGAACTTCAAAACGAGAAGGGTGAAGAACCACTTAAAAATTCGGCAGCCTAACGGCGCCACTTAAAACTTCAAAATACTGAATTGAAAAGATCAAATGGGGTCTCTCATCATATGATCATAAAATATCAGTATGATAAATTTAGAGATCATAACCCAACATAATAAAAAGGAACTTGAAATACTTTACATGAAAATAGATCTTGAAAAATGAGAAGGGAGAAAGAATCCGTTACAAAACTTTCGGCAGCCTAACGGCGCCACTTAAAACATCATAAAACGAAATAATGAGAGTAAGAGGGGATCTCTCATTATATTCACATGAAAAGGGCAGTAAGAGGAGTATAAAATAACATCCTCCAACATAAGAACATGGAGCATAAAAGGAATGACATAAAAGAGATTACTTGAAATGAAAGAGAGAGGTCGGATCCCTTACCTTAAAATGTAACTCTTAAACCTCAAAGGTTGGGACCTTGAGGGCTTGGGGGCACCTTGGGAGGACTCCTTGGGAGGTAATGAGACCATAAATTCGTTGGGAATGAGTGGGGAGTAGAATGGATGAGAGGAGGGCTTGGTATTTACAGGGGAAGTGAGGGGACAAGGCATTAATGGCCAAGGGACACCTCACATGTGCTTTTCTCAAACCCATGTGCTCTCCCTTGGCATTTATCATGGATTTAGGCCACATGGGGCCCCCAAAACAATAATTCATCACCCTTGGCCGGCCAAACCTTAAAAGATCTCATGACATCATCATGACACAATTATGATGTCATTAAACATATCGAAACCCTAAAACTGCATTTTTACTAATCACTGAAAAATTCATCTTTCTCAGAAAAATTCCAAACTTTCACCTTAACTAAATATCGATTCCCTAAATACATTTATGAACTCCATTTTATAAAAATAATTTTCTAAATATTTTTAATTCAATTTTTAAATAAATTCACTATTCACCGAAAATTCATTTTTTTTCAGAAAAATCCCCAAAAATTACCTTAACATAATATCGATGCTCTGAGTTCAAAAATGAAATCCATTTTATAAAAATAATTTTCTAAATTTTTTTAATTAATTTTTTAATTAAAAAGCACTATTCACCCGAAAAAACTAATACTTGAATAATAATTAATGAAACCGTTATTTAACCATTTTATTGAATCACATTACTTAATCAAGGTGCCTAGATTATTTTAAAACTTTCTTTAAGTGAGATTACTAATCCATTTGGTCACATTACTAATCCTAAGCGTAAAATCACTATTCACAATTTACTATTCATCAAAAATCAAGTTGTTCTTATTAGACTCTAAATTTCGTACTGGACATAATTCTAGAAGACCATTTTTTGAAAATCATTACACATTTTTAATTATTTAAGGTTTACACAACCATTTTTAAAATATCCTTTTTCTAAAATTTATCAAAAATATGCATACTATATTTATCCGGTCATTTCAAAATTCATAAACTTCATCATAAGAAGAAATCCCAATTTTTATTTAAAACAAGGATTACACAAGGCAGTTACGGTCTCATTAAATTGCCCCTTATAATACCAGCATAGAACCTAAGAGTAAGGTGTGCTAGGGTGATAGAATCTTGGGGCGGCTCAGTCAACATTGCCCGAGTAGTAATTTCTATCAGTTTGAACTTCTCACGAAGGCGATTCCGTTCTAGCTTCACATGATGAAGCTCGGTTTGGATTTGATCCAGAGCAAAGCCCAATGGTGCTACCTCCTTCCCAAGCTCTGTTAGATGGGCTTCAATCGGTCCAAGACTACTAGGTGAGGCCATCAAATCTTCTTTCTATAATAATTAACCATGATTACTTGTATTTAGAGACAATAATCAAAACATTTTGTTCACAGTGGTCATGTTGACCGATGGTCATATAACAATCAAAACCCAATGGTCTCATTTTAATTATAATCATGTTTATAAAATAAAACATTTTTGTTGAGTATAAAAATAAAATAAAATAACACATGAAATTAGGAAAAAAGATTTATTCCAAATTTCGGGCCGTTACAATCTTCCCCCCTTAAGAAATTGCGTCCTCGCAATTTTTTTAAAATTGGGTTTTGAAATTTCATTGAAAGTCCCACATCGGAAAAAGAGTGAGTAACACTATTCCTTTAAAAGAAATAAAAGGGAGTACAAAGGCCACCCGAGTTTACTCATACTAGGATTCCATGTAGGAAACATGGACATGGAGGAGAAACAAAGGGTCACGTTCTGAGGGAGAGTGATAGAGAACATGATTAGGAGAAAGTTAACCATAAGAAAATCCCAAACTTATGATGTGTGTAAGCGGTCTTTGATTAACTAGTAGGAAACGCAAACCAACAACATTTTTGTTTTACGTTCCTTTTGATAACTTTGAGGAATTCATTTACAACATAGAACAAAAACATAAGGAAATATATCTGCCTTCATAGAGAGTTTCATACTTTAATAAGTTTCTACCAAAACTAATCTTTTCTCCAAATGATGAGCATTCAAAACTACTTGGTCTCATCAAAACACAAGAATCATCTTCTAGAGAATCACATAATCCACAAAAGATCAACTATCTATTTCTTCTATCTTTAAACATTATCCCAAAAACAGAAAGAGTAAGGTAAAAAAAACTCTTCAAAAAGAAATAATCCCATAGGAATGGAAACTACTTTTAAATCATCAAGTTCCATGGTACTACCCAAAGTTCATCATAGTCCATTCCGTAAATAATGGTCCTTAAGATTCCTCAAAATAAACCAAACTAAGATTGAAACCCAAATACAAGAAAGATTTGATAACATAGCCTTCCAAAATAAACTTCATTGTTCAACTCCAAACAACATCAACCACTCCTAACATCTTATAACAAAAGTAGCTAACCTAAACATATTTTACCCAAGATAGGTTAATCATTCCCGTAAGTAACCTAAATTACTATAAGGCCACCTTAAATTCATTGATTCTTCAAAATAGAAGTCAACCTTACTCCTCAATGAAAACACCGTAGTATTCTATTTACCTTGATCATATATGGTCCTCAAAATAGTGAACGTCTTCCAAAATAATAATCATCTCTGTCGTATTAATATGGCAATCGTAGCATTTCCTATCACATTGGTTGTTGGGACATGTTCTTCCATTTCCCGCAATTAACTAAGAAAAGAAGCTATAGTTAGGGGCTTAAATACTAAGACAATAATCATGAAAAGAAACTTAAAGCATCTAAGGATAACATGTAGAAGTAAAGTATACCCTAACTTGTGATCCCCTAGGTTCCCTTCTAGGTTATCCATGATCATATATTCTTATGTGAATATTTATTTTATTTTATCTTTGTTCCTTTAACAATGGTTCATACTAAGATTATGGATTTACCAAAGCATATCCCCCAGGAGTGTCGTAACCAAGAGTGCAACAAGGCCCGTTGTCGTGTACCAGTTCCCGTTCGAGTCTAGCTCAAAGCGGTGTTTTCGGGTTTTACCCCTATGTACATCTGCGCCAGAGCCACCTCTACCTGCTTGTATCCAGACAGGGATATATTTTCTTGGAAACCCCTTACTCAATACTCACCAAAATACCAAGAATATTTCCTATATTTAAACTTTTCTATAGGGTTCTTCCTAGTGTTTTCATATCCTAATTTCCACAAATAACTAAACCATCCTTTGATACCAACTATAGCATCCCGTCTTTTTATCACATAAACTTTCATTACATTTTACAAAACCGAGGATCTTTAAGGTTTAGTGTCTTGGAAACCAGGAACATAAAACATGAAAAGAACAAAAACACTCTTCTTAAACACTTGAAATGCTTCTCCTTAAGTTCATCCTAGGTTCATTACTGCATCTCATAACCTGGGGACATACATCAAAAGAAAGGGTGAGCAGAAAGCCCAGTAAGGGAAACAAGAGAAACATTTTACATGTGAACTTGAGATACTTCAATAAGGACATGTAAAGAAATTTAAGGCATGAGAAAGAAATAATGAGATACATCATAAAAAAAATAACATTTTTCATAACTTGAAGATGTGGCTACAACATTTAATATTTACAATCGTTTCATTTCACCAAGGTCTATCCCCAAGGTGTCGTTAAAAATTACCAAGGTTATTCACCATGGCGTCGTTAAAAATGGTCATCTCTAGAGATTAAGTCTTTACCCAATGCATTGGAGCGCTATCAGGGCGCACCCTTAAATTTGCCTTTATTATCATGTGATCCACATATATCATCATCAAACATTTCATAAATAACCCATATAGAATAAAATAAATGGGTTTCATTTCATAATCATAACATTTTAAAAACTGCTTTAAAGACATGATCTTTACGTCACTTTAAAACCCACAGAAAAGGAAGGTGGGTCTCATGTATGTAAATCCCAGAATTTAAAATAGACATTTTGGAATATATGTGAATACCCCTTTAGAATAAAGATCTTTGAGTATTCACTTAATAATATAAAAGAACTTTAGAAAAAGAGAGAGACATTTTGAGACGAAAATTCTGCAGCATAACGGCTATGTTACGAGGTTTTAGAACACATTAAAAAGAGAGGGAAAATGGGCCAAACATTCATAAATTTCCCATAAAACAGTAGATGGACAGAATAAGAAGGATACATGATCATGGTAATGAAATTTCAAGGACATACCATTTGAAATGGAAAACATGGAAGAAAGACAAAAATTAGATTTCTCTTATGAAAGTTCGGCAGCCTAACGACGTTACTTAAACTTCAACAAAAATGATTTGAAAAGATCAAATAGGGTCTATAATAATGTGAACATAAGAGTTCAGTATGATAGATATATAGATAATTCCCCAACATAATTAAAAAGGAACTTGAAAGACTTGACATGAAAGTAGAACTTTGAAAAGAATGAGAAGGGTGAAAGAATCCCCTAAAACATTCGGCAGCCTAACGGCGCCACTTAAAACTTCAAAATACTGAATTGAAGAGAAAAAATTGGTTCTCTCATCATATGAAAATAAGAGTCCAGTATGATAGATATATAGATCATACCCCAACATAACAAAAAGGAACTTGAAAGAATTGACATGAAAGTAGAACTTCAAAACGAGAAGGGTGAAGAACCACTTAAAAATTCGGCAGCCTAACGGTGTTACTTAAAACTTCAAAATACTGAATTGAAGAGATAAAATGGGATCTCTCATCATATGAAAATAAGAGTACAGTATGATAGATATAGATATCATACCCCAACATAACAAAAAGGAACTTGAAAGAATTGAGATGAAAGTAGAACTTCAAAACGAGAAGGGTGAAGAACCACTTAAAAATTCGGCAGCCTAACGGCGCCACTTAAAACTTCAAAATACTGAATTGAAAAGATCAAATGGGGTCTCTCATCATATGATCATAAAAGATCAGTATGATAAATATAGAGATCATACCCCAACATAATAAAAAGGAACTTGAAAAACTTTACATGAAAATAGATCTTGAAAAATGAGAAGGGAGAAAGAATCTGTTACAAAAATTTCGGCAGCCTAACGACGCCACTTAAAACTTCATAAAACAAAATAATGAGAGTAAGAGGGGATCTCTCATTATATTAACATGAAAAGGTCAGTAAGAGGAGTATAAAATAACATCCTCCAACATAAGAACATGGAGCATAAAAGGAATGACATAAAAGAGATTACTTAAAATGAAAGAGAGTGGTCGGATCCCTTACCTTAAAATGTAACTCTTAAACCTCAAAGGTTGGGACCTTGAGGGCTTGGGGGCACCTTGGGAGGACTCCTTGGGAGGTAATGAGACCATAAATTCGTTGGGAATGAGTGGGGAGTCGAATGGATGAGAGGAGGGCTTGGTATTTATAGGGAAAGTGAGGGGACAAGGCATTAATGGCCAAGGGACACCTCACATGTGCTTTTCTCAAACCCATGTGCTCTCCCTTGGAATTTATCATGGAGTTAGGCCACATGGGGCCCCCAAAACAATAATTCATCACCCTTGGCCGGCCAACCCTTAAAAGATCTCATGACATCATCATGACACAATTATGATGTCATTAAACATACTGAAACCCTAAAACTGCATTTTTACTATTCACTGAAAAATTCATCTTTCTCAGAAAAATCCCAAACTTTCACCTTAACTGAATATCAATTCCCTAATTACATTTATGAACTCCATTTTATAAAAATAATTTTCTAAATATTTTTAATTCAATTTTTAAATAAATTCACTATTCACCGAAAATTCATTTTTTTCAGAAAAATCCCCAAAAATTACCTTAACATAATATCGATGCTCTGAGTTCAAAAATGAAATCCATTTTCTAAAAATAATTTTCTAAATATTTTTAATTAATTTTTTAATTAAAAAAACACTATTCACCCGAAAAAACTAATACTTGAATAATAATTAATGAAACCGTTATTTAACAATTTTATTGAATCACATTACTTAATCAAGGTGCCTAGATTATTTTAAAACTTTCTTTAAGTGAGATTACTAATCCATTTGGTCACATTACTAATCCTAAGCGTAAAATCACTATTCACAATTTACTATTCATCAAAAATCAAGTTGATCTTAATAGACTCTAAATTTCGTACTGGACATAATTATAGAAGACTATTTTTTGAAAATCATTACACATTTTTAATTATTTAAGGTTTACACAACCATTTTTAAAAAATCCTTTTTCTAAAATTCATCAAAAATATGCATACTATATTTATCCGGTCATTTCAAAATTCATAAACTTCATCATAAGAAGAAATCCCAATTTTTATTTAAAACAGGGATTACACAAGGCAGTTACGGTCTCATTACATAGCCCCTTATAATACCAGCATAGGACCTAAGAGTAAGGTGTGCTAGGGTGATAGAATCTTGGGGCGGCTCAGTCAACATTGCTCGAGTAGTAATTTCTATCAGTTTGAACTTCTCACGAAGGCGATTCCGTTCTAGCTTCAGATGATGAAGCTCGGCTTGGATTTGATCCAGAGCAAAGCCCAATGGTGCTACCTCCTTCCCAAGCTCTGTTAGATGGGATTCGATCGGTCCAAAACTACTAGGTGAGGACATCAAATCTTCTTTCTATAATAATTAACCAAGATTACTTTTATTTAGAGACAATAATCAAAACATTTTGTTCACAGTGGTCATATTGACCGATGGTCATATAACAATCAAAACCCAATGGTCTCATTTTAATTATAATCATGTTTATCAAATAAAACATTTTTGTTGAGTATAAAAATAAAATAAAATAACACATGAAATTAGGAAACAAGATTTATTCAAAATTTCGGGCCGTTACATACAGACTCTATAGTTCCACAGAGAACTACACCGATTGTTGTGCTTATGTTCAAGAATGTAATGAATCCATGTTTGAAATACTATAAAATAGAAAATAAGACACAAACAATGATTCCACTACTATTCCAATGTTCAATATGGTTCAAAAAATAAAAGACATCAAATTCCCATTTGGAAACATAGCATTCCACCACTCTTCTAATAATATTTTTATTAAATTTTCTATCCACCATTATTTAGAAGACTGAATTATCATCCATCCACATGCTATCATCCATTGAAATATCAAGAACACCAAATCGAGTATCCAGTAATTGATATTTTTATATCAACAACACTCATTAATCAATACTGATTAAGCAACAATGATATTATAAAAATAGTCTATCATCCCTCAATAACCAATGGAACCAATGTTTTCATAAAATATCTTCATAGTTAATTCTTTACAAAAATGCGAATGTTAGTTATATTTGATTATGTATTCGACATAGTTTGAGGAAAATGATATATAATTATCTCAAGATGAAACTAGAAGTGTACATCCCACTTGACCTAGAGAATCTATTCAAAAATTGTGACATAAAAAATAATCAGATATGTAAAAACCCATACTCAAGAAGGATAAGTCAAATTATATATGGGAGAATCATGTTATCCCTAACCCCCATTCACTAAAAAATTAAAACACCAAAAAAACCTAGAAATGAGTAACTATAACAATGTGTATATGATATATTAAAAAGGTTGATATCCGCATTCAATTTCTATAATATATAATAAAAATCATAATATATGAAAATTTTATCTATGCAATGTGTAGTAGTAATTAGTGATTATATATCAATGAGAAAGAATATAAATGTAGAAATTTATCTTCCCATACATCCCCACTTATTCAATAGAAATTACAAGATACAGGTACCTTCAATATGCCTTTCCCTAGTAGGGAACTCACCTTTACAAATGCACTGTGTGATTTGGGAGCATTAACTAATGTAATTCATTATTCAGTTTACTCTACACAATAGATACATGACCTCAAACCCACATGTGTTCCTATATATCATTATAAACAAACAAATGTATATTTGGTACATGTACTTGAAGATGTTACTATATGTTTTTAGCTTTATTTTTATCCTATATAGTCTTACATTTGGAACATATAGGAAGAAAAAGGAAAATCTTACTCCCCTCTCATTATAAGAAGGTAATTTACCAATAATACTACAAATATAATGAATGTTAATATTGAAACTATTTTAATAATTTTTAGAGAACAAAAATTTAACTTTAATAGTCTTGATTCATTAAAAAACCACAATTGAGCAGAAATCGATCTTTACATTAAAGCATTTTTAGTTTCCATGTTTCTTTTTAGACGTGAATATAAATTTGAATATATAATTCAATTAGTGGAATCTCTAGATACACACAATATTATTTATGTATACATATTTGATATAGAGTAAAATATGTAGACAATTATGTGGTTTGATGAATTTTATTTTTTTATATTAATTTTAATTATTTACTCAAGATTTCCATTTGACATGTATGATTTAAATATTCCAGATAGTAGCATGGATGACTCTGAGTTGTAACCGTCACTAGAACAACCCCATGATCTGGAATTAAAATTGGTTTATTCTTATGGGAAATGTCATTTAAAAAATGTGAATAATAATGGTCATGTCATATTTCACAACCAATTGGAGCCTAACTAAGAGAACTAATTGATATAATTTCTAAAAAAGGGACCTAAGGATTCCACTTAATAGAATAATTGATGAATTTATATCCATTTTCCTATTTATTTATAGTCGAAGGAATACTGGGTTGGGAAGAAGGTGAACCTAGAGATTGTAAATTCAATAATATAGAGTATATTTCAAATGATGGAAATAAATGAGATAATAAGTGAGGAAACCGAAAATTCCCCATTTTATAAGGATTATTAAAAAACATTTCATGAAATAATCATCTAATTAATATTAATTCATTTAGATATTTATTTTTTTCCATTATCTTCATCAATGATTCTCATTCCTAATAAAAATTATCTTAAGTGTACTATTCCATGAATAATTAGTAATACATTTACATTTTTTAGTTGATCTAGTAAGAGATGATTCAAAGAACCCATTCAATGTGAAATTACAACATGTGAATAATTACTATGAATATTTTTAGAAAGAACCCATAGAGCAGTATAAAATTATCCTTGTTTTCATTGAATAATGGAGCCCCATGTTTTCAATTTCATTCTCACTAGTCCAGATGATTTTTATTCTATAAATGCGTGTTACAGATCAATTATTCAGACAAATAATGTAAATTGATTCTTAGATATGTGTGCATGATAGGGAAAAGTATAATAGAATTTAATTTTGATGGTATATTTTAATTTTATTATTATTGATTTTATTATAGAATAAAATAAATCATAGTGTTCAAAATATGGTTTCAAAATAAATTCATAAAATATTTTTTCTTATCTTTTTATTTTTTTGTCATTAGTCTAGGAATACATGAGATGTATGATGACCTACATAGGAAAAATAAAATTCTATAATAGTGTATATTCATCGGCCTAAAAATTTATTTGTACGAAATGATTCATGAGTCAAAATAGTATTGTATTCATGGAAGTATTTTATTTTCAAATAAAAAGGAATTTTTAATTGAAGAGGAACATAGTAGAACACTAGACATACCATGATGTACTAGGAGTTATGAAATCAAATCATGGTCACCTAAATTTAGTAATTGAGTAGAACCTCTGGCATTATCCTGAAAAAAAATCATATAACTTATTTGAATTAGAGATAAAATAGATTTAATAAGATATTTATCTCCTAATTTAATATAATCACATGTGTGTGTTTTTGATATAAAATAATAATTAGAGAGGCCTGAGAATCAACTAACCATATTATTCTTTTATCCCTTGATTATGAAAACTATTCATGGGGGATACCAACAACTATTGGATGATTTAGTTTGGAATTTAACTATACTAAATAAATATGTTATTTACCTAATAATTTGAAAAAATATTTCTCTGAATAATTCAACAACTACTAATAGAAATGGTTATGAAAACCTATAGGGAATTACAAAAATTAATAATGAAGTAGGAAATGAAATATATTTATATCTTTTATAATGTATGAAGGATATGAGAAAATGAACTTTACTAAGAGGTCTTATGGGGGAAGGAATTTCGGAATGTTTATATTTTTAAATTCTCTATTCCACTAGGATATTTCATATTTGAATCATGGGATGAGAAAAAAAATTTAGTTGAAGTGATACAGTGAATGAAAATCATAATGGATTCATAATGATCATAAAAATAGAGTAATATATAATTTTCTTATTCTCTATATTGTCAAATAAAGTAAAGGTATGACTAAATATTACAACAATTGAAACCATTTTATATCACATGGATGAAATAAACTTTGTGTGAGGGAAGGGTAAAATTAAATTTAAATTAAAAAAATTATTTAAAATTATTTGTTATAATCCCATAAATCAATTTTAAAACCACGCACATATTCAAATTTTACTATTATAATGTGTTTCTATGTAATGTTCTATAATGGAGTATAATTTTTGGTTTTAAAAAAAATAATAGACTGTGAATTTGATTTGAATGATAATTTTAATTTATTTTTAAATTTTTTTCATTTGAAAATTTTATGGTAAATTTTAATTTTGGTTGAATTTTAATATTTTTGTAGTGAAACAATAATATTTAATTTCGTTTTTGTAAATGATGAATTGAATTGATTTAAAAAAAACTATTACTAAATGTGTATTTTAATAATTAAATATAATTTTTTTTTAATTTATGCCTATAAAATTATTTTATAGAAATCATCATCCCATAATTTATTAATTTAATTTTACAAGTATTTTTCATGGATATTTTATTAATTAATTTTATATTTTGAAACTTTTGGTAGCTATTCTAGCATATTGTAGATCTAATTTCTATTCCTAGATTGAAAATTCACGAATACTTAATAAGGTATCCAAGGTTTCATTCCCCTATCACAATCAATCATGTTGTCAAATAAACATGAAACAACTTGTTGCATGAAGACCCAATAGTTAATAAAGAATTTGTTCATGAAAAAACACTCAATATATCATAAATTAAATATATAATTCATATAGAACCTTATGATACCATATAAAGAACCACCATGTTATACTTCCCTTCCAATCCCAATGAAATCATTTCCACTCTACCATTAGTAAATTCACCAAACATAAGTAGAGAAGATGACATGTTGTAGTCATTATCATTAAGAAAAAATTTGATTTTGAAAAAAATGTATTATTCTCTAATAAATATTCCACATTTTATGAAAAACATATCTCATTTTAATATAAATAATATTTTAATATACATTATTTTTTATTTTCTAGAAAATATTGGTGACCATGTTCTTATTTTTGGAGATGATTGTGGTTTTAGTGAACATGGAAATGAAAACCTAAGGATTGGGGGCACTATCTAGTAGAATTAGAGCTATATGGGTACCATAAGAGAGTTGGTTATGAGAAAATAGTTTTATGGTGGGGGTGTAAGTGGACCTGGATAAATCTGTATGCCACCAGTTTGTTGGTAAAATGAAACTAGTTAGCTACTTTCTAAGGTAGAAGATCATTCTATTATTTGGAGCAACAGGTCCACATGATGGCCTATTCCAGCCATCAGTTGGGATTAATATTCGATTTTAATCTATAGGAGACCCTTATCTATCCCATGGAATAGTATTTTGATCTATCCTTTAACTGGACCAGCCCTCATTTTTTTTGAAATAAAACATTGAATAATCATTTAGTGAAATAAGATATCTTTTTCATATCACTTTGATTGTTGAAACATGGTTGAAACTATTAACTCCCAAATATTATGTTTCATACATTACAACCTGAATACTAGAATTATCTTAAGAAAAATCATATATCTTATAAATTTTAAATATATCTATGGACTCTAGAATTATATAATATATTCTTTTTGTAATATTGTGGAATTTGTGGCATGATCAAGATAATTTCAATCTCTTTATTTATTGATTCTTGATCTATTAACTATGTTTATTCTCATTGGGTAAGACTAATAAAATCATCACCTTGATGTGGTCTTATTCTAGGATAATGTTTATAATTCCCTCGTGTCAAAAATTAGGGATGGTTTGAGACATATTTGGTTCTTTGGAATGGTCGAGGTGAAAATTATAGACCATGGGAATGAAAAATATTGTGGTAGGAAGTGTTTGATGTGAAGAACATTTGAATAAAGTAAAATGGTTTGAATTTAATGTTGTTTATGTGTAAATTTAAATGAAAGTAATTATGTGATATTGTATTTTGTTTATTTTTTTATATGGTTTTCATATATGGCCCATGAGACCTATAAATTCTGTTCTATGATTACATCTTATATAATATGCCCTATTTTGTGTGAAATAGTAGCCTATATAGGTTTTATGTATTATAAAGATTACATACAGAATAATGTTTGTTGGTTAGCTCATAGTGAGTGGGAATTTATATCTTTGACAGGGTACAAATGATGATGATGATGGAACCTAGAAGAATATAAGGTTCATGAGGTCCTTGTGGGGAGACCCAAGATAATTTATAGTGTATAAATACCTTATAGGATGACTCATATCTAAGGACGTGTTGTGAAAACCTTGTGGTCTACCCAATAGAGGCTAGTGTGTGACTATTTTGTGGACTAACCGGAGGTCCCTACATGGTTGAGATGGACTTTTTTTCTATCCCTATGATTTAATTTCTATGATCATTAGTCTAATATATGTGCTAGATAATTCTACACAATCTAAACATGTATTAATTTTTTCCATATAAATATTTAGAAATTGCATCCCATATGAAAATACCAAAACCCCTTGAGTGTGAGGTATATTCTCTTTGAGTAACAATTCTATGAGAAATATATTTCATAATGTTTTTATACATTTCCTTATATATGAACACATTTAGATACCATTATTTTATTCTAATAAATTATTATTATCTTCACAACATGTGGAAGGTAATCATTAGAAATGGGTTAAAGATAATTCACATTAAGGGTTAGGATTAGAGATTGAAATAAAATATTAAGAAGGAGAATAATACAAGTATGAGAGTATGATAATTTAATAAAGGAATATAAACATTAAATATATATTTCATATGTAATAAATAAATGAATTAGATCATAATTGTTGAAAAAATGGAATAATTGTTTTTTAAAAAGAACATACAATATTGAAATATTTGTAAAAAACATAATATATGAAATCATAAATATAATTCTAGGGTTACTCCCAAAAAAACTCATAAAAAATTAAAAAATGTTCAGTATATGAATAGGTTCCCTTATCATTCTCGTAATTATATTAGAAAATGTCTCAAGGTGGATTTGATTGACTGTTTAATCCCCTATATAATATCTAATCAGATATAAATAATTATATAATGTATTATAGGGATTTATAATTTTGGTCCCACCCACGACATAACATAATGTGAATAGGCTGACCGCACTTGCATGATACATGATATCTCCTGAGATGGAAAAATTATATAATACATTAGAGAGTTATATAATTATATTAGCACCCATAAAATTATGAATGTTTAAATATTCACATACAAACATGTTCCACATGATTAAAATAATACATATATAAAGTAGAAGAATCATAAAACACGTCCTAAAGAAATAAGTTTAATTATTATAATTAAAGGTATTATAAAAGGATAAATCATATGTATTTCTAGGATAAGAATTAAATAAATTTTTTTGAACATTCATAATTGAAAAATAGACATAGTTAATTAATTTGATGTTCCATTTTAGAAAATTTATGAGATTAATTTGATGAAGTATGTATGAAATTGCACTTTAATAGTGAATATTTTTTTAAATAACTAATTGATCTTTGTATATAATAAAATAAAATATTATTTTACATAAAAATATAATTGAACCAATATGTTTTATTTATAAAATAAGAATATTTCCTACATGATATTACTCATTTTAAGGCATTTTATGAAGGTTATTCATAAAAAAAGACAAGAAATTTGAAGCTTCTATTAAATCAAGTTAACAAAAGAGAAAGGGGTTTCAAGGGAGATAAAAAAATTATAAAGCCTATAATTGAAATTATATTTAATTAGATATATATTTTAGGAACTATATACAAAAATAATAAATTTTCCAGAATAATGTTTCCTAAAAGGGAGAAAAAGAAAGAGAACATGTGACCAATAAGTAACAAGGGTGGTATAAAGTATTCCATTCCATTGAGTCTTGTAACACTATAAAATTTCACATAAATTAGTTAATAATTAATTTAAGTTCATTAAATAAATTTCCATGAAACATAATAAATTATATTTATTCAAATGAAGTCTATTTATTATCATTTTTTATTTATAATATAGTTTCTGATAACATTAATTAGTTTGGGATGTTCTATTATTTTTTTCATTAAAATTTATCCCTTTCTAATTTATTAAAAATTTTTATAAAATAAGTTCATTATCTATTCAATTATACATTTTTATATCTTTTATCATAAAATTAGAAAAAATAAATATATATTTTTAATGTTTCTCAAAAAAAGCATATTAAAAATTATGTCTTGATAAGTCCTTTAATCGTTGTTTATGTTTCTAAAACTATTTTTCATTAGTTATTGATATATATTTACCAATTAAAATCACAAGGAATATTAATTGTTAAAAATTATTATTTTTATATAATAAAAAAATATTTTGTGATTTTAGGTTGCTATGGAAAAAAAATCATTTTGTTAGTGTGGTAATCCGTACATACACATGAACAATGCAATCATTTCCATAGAAACAAAGGAATTAAGAAAAAAGAATATATATCATATATAAATTATTAAAATGCTATAAATCTAATATTATCATTTTAAATATATTTTTAACCAACATTAAAATAAAATGATGAAAAATATTACATGTCATTGATGGGGGATGCAGTATGCACACACATATGAGCATGTTTTCCATTTTTTGACAATATTTTGGGAAGGTATAAAATTAATATTTCATTATTATGATATAAAATCATTATATTATAAAAATAATTATCAAATTTTCAATGATATAAGATTTTTGGGGTGGTATATGTAGAAGATTAATAAGAAGGTGGGGTTGAAAATATTACCTCTCACATTGGATGTTCTCATTTGGTCACCACTATAAGTCTCTTTAGATTAGTCTTTTGATAAGACCAATGAATAAAAAGTATCTTGAGGGTGTTTAGTAGAATCTCTGGAAGGGTATTAGTTTACCAAAAATTTATAATGGATAGGGAAATTGTGAGATGATTGTATCATATTGTAAGGGATTAAAAGGAAACTTTTCTACAGACTCATAGTTTATCAATAATATGACTCCATTATTTAATTAAAAAGGATAAAAAATACAAAATAATTGCTTTTTAAAATAAAAAATGTTGATAATATCTCTACCATCAATTATAAAACATGTTTTTAACCTGTTTTCCTAATTTTAACAAATTTAAACTTATTCTACCCAAATTTACTTTCTGTTGAAACTAACGATTCACCAATGGTAACCATTTTTAAAGAGATAAATTAATGTCAAATTACATATTAATTTAAATATGATTATTTATTATATAGAACTATTTTTATTAAAAAAATTCCAAGATTTATTGAAATTAATTTTAGTATTAGATTATGTGATGCATAAAAACATATTCTAAAATAAAGTTAATTTTAAGCACAGAATTTTAGATTGGGATAAGTGTAACACTATTTTCTATTATAAAAAATAATTTAATTTTTATTTTTATTTAATAAATAATATAATGTTAGCATAATAGTTTAATATTGAATAAAAAGGTTAATTTTTTTATTAGAATTATAATATTTGTTTTTTAAGGATAATAAAAAGGATTTATTCATTAAAATAAAATATAATAAAAGTTATGAAAATAGTTTCATAAATAAATAATTTATCAAATAAAATTTATTATAAATCTTAATTTATTTCCTATATCATTAAAAATTAAATTAAGTTATGGTTTTTCAAAAAAAAACTATTTTCCAATATTCATATAAAAATGAAATGGTGTATAAAAATACAAATTGATGTTTGTTTTCATTATAAATCCCAAAATATAAATTATTTTTTTATATTAATCTTACATATATGATAAGAATTAGTTTTATTTGTAATTAATGGAACATAATTTGTTTTAAAATATTACTTGAGTTAAAAATGGTCAAATTGGGGATTGGAAATTAGAGAAAACATTTTTAAAATTATAATTTCATGTATATAGTAAACATATGATATTATAATGTGGTTTTATGAATTTAATATGGAAACTTATATGATAATTATTTCATAAAAAACATATTTTTTAGGGAAAAAATATTTTTAACTATTCACATAAAATCAATCATTGTAGAAAAAAATAAAAAATAATCTTAAATTAACAATGAAATTATAAATACAAAAATTATGTTACTTTTTTTAAGAAATAAATTTATATAGTTTTATATTTTAAATTTGAAATAAAATAGTAAAATACAATGAGAAACATATTTTATATGAAAATAGCACTTTTTAAATTAAATTTTTCTCGTATTCATAATTTATATAACATTCTAATAGAGATATAAATAATCATTAATTATTATGTTCTAATAAATAACCATTTATTAATAATAAATTCATCTTTCTTTAATAATTAGTAAAAACTTTATAAGTATATCCTAGATATCAAAATAATGATTCATATAAATAATTAGAAAGTAACCATTATATAAGAATATAAAATTTTACAAATTTTTCAATTCATTTACACAAATTCAAACATACAAATTCAATATCTTGGTTTTTAGGTATTAAAAATACCATAGATTTGTTTTAGTGCAGTTTTTTATGTGGATCATGATATAGAATATATTTCTCTTAATTAGTTGAAATCAGATATTACAGTCTCTGAACATTAAATTGTCACACCAAAATAAATTACATCCTCTAAATTTAATAGTCAAAGAATGAGTGTACTTTCCATAGAGATATATTAATTATTGTTATAGAAGTTTTTGATCATATTTTGATTTAGTATATAAAGTGATATGTCATTATGATAAATTTCATATGATCCCATCATAAAAATAGATAGTCCATTGCAAAGATATTATTAATAAGTAAAGAAGAATGAAATCAATAAAGATCAAATTTCTCCAAAAAAATATGAAATTTAATATACCCATGGTATAATAATTACAAAACAAATTTTATTTATTTATATCACAACACCCAAGGTAAAATCATAAATGAAATAAGATATCGATATATATATTGAATACTATATATTTACCTCTATAGAAGTGATTACAAAGGATATTACATATTCCAATGATATAGGAGGTGGTCAATGTCAGTTGTATTTTTTTAAACCATGTATTTATTCATATTTTTTAATTGTGATTAAATTCCTCACATTTAAAACATCAAATAATTAGTGTGTCCTTTGGATGATCATTATCATCAATCATTGTAACCTTCTTCTTCCATTAATGTAATGTTTCCCAATACCCTCTTCTAACTAAACTAAATAATATTCTAGTCTACTAGGGGAAACTAGATTGGTTCATCCTCACATATTGTTGACATGTTTGATGTTGAATATTATTTCTCTTATCATCATCATTACCCAATACCCCATTATTATTTATCATCCTATTTTGTGGTGCACATGGTATTAGAATAATGGTTAATTTATTAATTTTTCTACAAGATATATGGTATAGAATGATCAATATATTTATTGGTTTATCATCTATTATAATGTATTTATTAGGGAGGTAATTATCTCAATGTTTTTCTCTCTGAAGTTTAACTAGATTTCTTATGGTTTAATCCATTAATATAACAAATAATGTTTAAATTTTTTTATTAACATTAAATATCCTAAGGGGATTTTCACAATTAATAACATAAAATGGATTCAACCATAAAAAGTATTACCATATTACACCATCTTATTATATTGAATCTCATTTAGTTTTAAATATGAATTTTATATTCACCTATGTAATTTTATGTTGGGTTATATTATACATCTAATCATTTTTCCTTAAAGTGATAAGAAAATAAAGCATTCATAATATATTTCAAATATCATATATTTAACCCAAAATATACACTGAGAATATAAACCTATATATTAAAATAGGCCTCTTGATTTTGAAGTATGGGACGATTGAAATAATAAGAAATATCCCCATATGGGGTGGTAACCCCCATAAAAATATTCAATAGATCCTATATCATATTATAGACTCTAGAAAATGACACCATTACTAGGAAAATCACATACTAAATGTAACACCCGATACTTTTATGTTATCAAAGGAATATTTTTCTACACAACACTTTCTTGGCGTGCTTTACACGCAATAGCGACCTTCCTCGATAGCTTGCGTCGTACGCAATACCGAGTTTCACTAAACAACAATATGCTATTAAAACGAGCCGTTATGAATAGTAATAACCACTTTTTGAAATTTTATAAATTTTATTTTTCAAAATGGACTTCATTTTTGGACTCAGAATATCGAAATTAGCCTAGGGTGAAATTTTGGTATTTTTCTGAAAACTTTCAATTTTTGATGAATAGTGAAACCACTAAGTGGTAGGTTAAAAACTGAATTTTGCATAAAACTTAATTTTACCGCTTCTGTGAATGGAATTTCGAAAATCCGACAGACACAGTTGATATCAGTAAGTAAAATGTTGTTCAATGAGATAAAAATAATTTTTTGGTGAATAGTAACTTTTTACTTTTTTTACCGCGGTTAATAGTAAATAGGGTAACTAACGGTAAATATGATATTACTATTACCCTAACACATGTCCTAATTCTATTGGACAAGTGTAATTCGACCAAAAACAAACTTAGGAATAATATATGACCATTTAGGCCCACATGGGTTAGATTAGGACATTTATTATTAATTTATTTAAAGAAGGGTTAAAATAGTTAAAATCAAAGTTTAATAAGTAAATCATTTTTAATATGGGGTTATACATAAGATAAATTCGACTATAAATATTCATTAGAAAGATAAAAATATTTCCTACATAATGGTATTTTATTTATAATTTTTAGACATTAAATAATTTAATTTATTTATGACACAATTATGATGCAGTAATTATCTTATTTATGAAATATTGACATAATTGATGTTATAAACACCAAAATAAATGTAATTTGAGACTTTTTATGAATTAAACAAATTTTCTAGGTTACTATGATATATTAATGTTGATTTAATAAACTTGGTTCAAACATATAATTCTGTTATGACTTTCAGAAAAATCATATATCAAATAGTTTCAAAATTGACACAAAATAGTTTTAAAATCAAATATTATATTATTAATTGTTATTTTATTCCTAAAAATCTAAGGTTCGGCCATATGACTTAGATAAGGATATATATATTAATAATAAACAATTTGGGGTTCGTTTGGCATGTTATAGTAAGTGTATTAACCATATAGTGAAAGAAAACAAAAAGACACGGTAAAAGTTAAATTATTTAACTTAGAGTTAAATATAATTGATAAGGTTAAAATAATATCCTAAACTTGTCTAACTCCTATTGGTTGATAGGATTTCGACCCTTCCCCACATTAGCTTCGAAATAAGACCCTTTGGAACCATTATAAACCGATTTTGACTTTAATATAAAATAATATTTTGAGATATTCCTAAGGTGCCCCTCTCCTCCCTTATAAAAGGGCACCTCCTCCCCCTCCTCCTAACACCAAATTGAGCACTCAAGATCGGCCAAACCCTGCCATTTTCTCCTCTCCACTTCCCTAGAATAATCCTAGAGGTCCTGGTCTTCTTCAAAGACCAATCTTATTTCCCTAAGTGGAGGATTCAAAGAGGCGTTCCAAAGAAGAGGTAATATCCATTACTGATCTTTTCAATTTCTTTCTTCTTCAACTTCTTCTTCTTTAGTTGTTTCATGATAAAGTAATAACATCAGTATTACTTACATACTGATATGTTATTATAAGTATGAAACAACCCTAATTCACCTTCTATCCATCTTACGGAAAAATGAAATCACCGCGCGTGCGTACGTACGGAATACCGTCTCCACGCCGTGGTGTAATCTATTTTCCACCATCACTTTACAAGGATGGGTATAATGGTGTAATGAGTAACTATTTATGATTATTATAAAGTAATATTGATACTGAAATAATATATATATATACACTCCAATACAATTCCACGATCATAGGAACGATATCATCACTCGTGCGTACGTACGGAATACCGTCTCCACGATGTGAAGCGACTCGTTCTACATGATCATCATTACATAATAATTATATAAATGAATTGAATGAATAAATATGATATATTTTACCACTAATACCATTCTGGATATAAGGTATCTATAACCTTAAAATAAGAATAAGAATTTATTCGGCAAAACACGCATAAGAACAAAAGGCAATAAAGACCCGAGTAACAAGTAACAATGAAATATTACTAACAAGAATCTAAGAATATGACCATATATGATATCATATAAATATGTATGATTCTGGAATAAGTCAATAACATTATTTAAACCATTATACAGGAGATTCGGACACGTACAAAGCAAATCGGACCTAAGGTAAGGGAAATATCACACTCTCATTTTTATCCGAGATTGTTTATTTATAAGTATTTACTGGGGTGTATTTTATCATCCACATCCATGTTTCATCAATAGGTAATATTATTTACATCCACCTAAAATTTTTTAAATTCATTTTTACCCTTCGGTGAGTTTTTAGTTATATGTATGAAAGTAATCTTTTGTTGTTTTTCGTACGAGGTACTTTTTGACTTTTCCGACAAAAGTACAAAGAATGTTTTTTTTAACTTATACGGCATGAATGGATTTCTAAAACATTATTTCCAAGAATTTTCATTTACAATTATTGATGTTTATTTTTAATCAACTTCTTTTAGTTTAAAATTGTATGACATGTTAAGAAAGGAAAAGTGTTTTTGAAGTAGAAAGGATATTTTCCTCAAGAATGGAGTTCAAGTATTTTATCAAAATTATTTTCCATCTAAGATAATAAAAGGGTTCTGTTTTTATCCCTATTATTACATGGATTTGATTATGTTGTGATGGAAATATTTTTATGAATTCCTTTTTCTTATATGAATTGTTTTATGATGTCATGTTGTTTAAGAATCCCATTTTTATTACGTGGGTTACGCTATGATGTATGGTTTATGATTATGTGGCACACATAAGAAAGGATTCATTATAAGATGGGTGGGACCTATATCTCCCTCCAATGCATTGGGTAAAGATTTTATATCTCATGTGATAGACAGGGCTGGAACGGTAGGTTATACCGGTTCAGTGAAACAGGACTGAAACGAGGGTTACTCGATTCAGAAAGGGACTTTGTCCACTAAGATAGTCTTGGCAATGAGTCATGACTAACAAGAAATGATTTTCCATGATTATGTGTGCATGCCACAAAGTTTCAAGTTTCATGTTATGATTATGGTGATATCATTTTCACATCTATGATTTATTCCATGTTAAGATATTATGATCTCTTTTGCAGGTTATGATTTTCAAAAAGATATGATATGATTTTTATTTCCTTTATTTTCCCTTGCGGATCATTTGAGCTCACCCTTTTATGTTTTCTTTTCCCCAGGTCAGGAAGATGGATATTAAGTAGAATATGCTAAAAGGGACCCTAGATATGATGAAATAAATGGGAGATACTGTAGAAGATTTATGAACCAGTTGTTTATGTTTCCCAGTTTCTAAAGACACTATACCTATACGGTCCTTCGTGGTTTTGTCATATGTTGTAATAAGTGTGCTTCAATTTTGAAGTATTAACAATGTATGTAAAGTATGGGTCGTTATAGTCGGTATCAGAGGAAAGGTATAGTCAACCATTGGAAACAAGGATGTGAAAGCCTTAGTAAGAACCCTAAGGATAAGTCTTAGCATAGAACACAATATTAGTGTTTTAGAAATGGCCATCAATTACCTTGGATAAGACCTTAAGCATGAAAATTTTATTCTTGAATTATGTGGTTTTCCTATTATAATTAGTGTTGCTCACACTATTCTTCTTGGTTTTAGTCAATGGTTGGAACCCGAAGGAACCGTGTTAATGCGGAATGCGATGGGAAATGCAATGATTGTCCCCCTGAGCAACCAAACGATATGGGAGCTGGAATGCAAAATCTTGTAGCCATGCTCACACAACTTTCTCAAGCTATGAATCATGCAGGACTTCCAAACGAGCAAAGGAAGGAGCAACAATCTGTTGAATCCTTCATGAGGCAGCGTCCACCTTCTTTCAGCGGGTCTACTGATCCATTAGTTGCTGAACAATGGATTAGTACTACTGAAAAGATATTTTCAATTATTCAATGTTCTGAACATGATAAAGTCGTCCTAGCAGTGTATCGTTTGGAAGGAGATGCTGATCAATGGTGGAATCTTATTAAGAATACGATGCAAAGGGATGAAATTGAGTCTATGGAATGGGACGAGTTCAAGAAATTATTTTTCAATAAGTACTTCCCTCGTATTCTCCGAACAAAGATGGAGAAAGAGTTTCTTGAACTGAAGCAGAGGGATGATGAATCTGTTGGTACCTATGAAGAAAATTTTACAAGACTTCCAAGGTACACTTCTGGTATTATTATCTAACCTGAGAGTAAGATCGATCGATTCTTTAGTGGCTTAAAACCAAGTCTTCGAAGGGCGTTAGCCATAAGGGACTTCAATAGCTACGAGGAAATAGTTCGATGTGCTCTCAAAGTCGAGATGGAGATAGGAGTAACCCATCAGTCACATGGGTTTGATAAGAAGAGGAATATGGAATTCAAAGGAAAATCTAAAGAGCACACTGAAAAGAAGATGAACTTTCCCTTATGCTCAAAGTGTGGAAAGAAACATGGAGGGAGTTGTCTTAAAGGGACAAGTAAATGTTTTAAATGTGGAAAGGAAGGTCATCGGGCATTTGAATGCCGCGATAATGGGAAGAAGATGTCTAATGATGCAAACAAAGGAAGGGATACATAGAATGAACCTACTACACTTCAATGTTTCAAGTGAAAGGAGATGGGGCATTATGCCAATCAATGCCCAAATCCAAGGGTTGATGATGATGGTCGACATCAACAAAATCTTAAGGCTAAAGACAAAGGAAAGTCACATGCAATTTCTATCAGTGATGTGGAATACGATAACGAAGTGGTGAAAGGTACACTTACCGTCCACTCTAAAGTAGCAAATGTTTTATTTGATTCTGGATCCACCCACTCTTTTATTTCTGAAAAATTTTCTAAGGGTATCACCTTATTACCTCAACAATTAGATGTTGAGTTAGCTGTGACAACACCTAATGGCACAACAGTCGCATCAAAAGTTTATAATTCTTCTCCGATCGAAGTTTGTGGGAAAGTGCTTCCTGCAAATCTTGTGATCCTTCCTTTAGTGGAATTTGATGTGATTCTTAGCATGGATTGGCTTTCTCTACATGGAGCTCATATCAATTTCCAAAGAAGGGAAGTCACATTTCATATTCCAGATCAATCTACGATCGTATATCAATGCAAGGATGAACATAATCTTCCAGTGGAAATTTCTTCCATCTTATGGGTATTGATTCCACTAAATGAAAGTTATTTATCTCAAATGGTTGGTGAGAAACTCACGATTAAGAATATTCCCATTGTACGGGAGTTTGATGATGTCTTTCCGGAGGAATTACCGGGTCTTCCACCAAATCGTGAAGTTGAGTTTTCAATAGAACTCGTACCGGGCGCTTTGCCAATTTCAAAGACACCTTATAGAATGGCCCCAATTGAGTTGCAGGAATTGAAGAAGAAAATCCAAGAGAATCTTGATAAGGGATTCATACGCCCTAGTGCGTCACCTTGGGGAGCACCTGTTCTATTTGTTAAGAAGAAAGATGGATCAATGAGTCTCTGCATTGATTATCGAGAACTTAACAAGATCACTATCAAGAACAAATATCCTCTCCCACGCATTGATGACTTATTTGACCAACTACGCGGAGCTCAATACTTTTCCAAGATTGATCTTTGTTCAGGGTATCATCAATTAAGGGTCAAAAGGGAGGATATACCAAAGACGGCTTTCCGTACAAGGTATGGACACTATGAATTTATAGTGATGCCATTTGGTCTTACTAATGCCCCTGCTATCTTCATGGATCTAATGAATAGAGTCTTTAAAGACTATCTTGATCAATTCGTGGTAGTTTTTATTGACGATATTCTTGTCTATTCAAAGAGAAAGGAAGAGCATGAAGATCACTTGAGAATTATATTGAAGACCCTGAGAAAGGAGAAGCTTTATGCCAAATTTACCAAGTGTGAATTTTGGCTTCAAAAAGTTGCATTTTTGGGTCACATAATCTCAAAAGAGGGGATATCTGTGGATCCAGCAAAAACAGAGGTTATCGAAAGATGGCCAAGACCAACAAAAGTAACTGAGATCCGAAGTTTTCTTGGTTTGGCTGGATATTATCGACGTTTTGTAAAGGATTTTTCATGATTATCTAATCCACTCACCAAGTTGACTCAGAAAGGAGTTAAGTTTGTCTGGACAGAGGAATGTGAAGAGAATTTCAAGGAGTTGAAAAGAAGGTTATCCAGTGCACCTGTGCTCACACTGCCTTGTAGTGGATAAAGGTTTGTGATCTACAGTGATGCATCCAAGAAGGGATTGGGGTGTGTTCTTATGCAAAATGATATGGTGATAGATTATGCCTCACGACAGTTGAAAATCCATGAGCAAAATTACCCAACTCATGATTTGGAGTTGGCTGCGGTAATCTTTTCATTAAAGATTTGGAGGCATTACCTTTATGGTGAAAGTTGTGATATTTATACTGATCATAAAAGTTTAAAGTATATTTTCACACAAAAGGAGCTAAATATGCGTCAAAGAAGATGGTTGGAGCTGATTAAGGATTACGACTGCTCAATCCATTACCACCCTGGGAACGCAAACAAGGTGGAAGATGCATTAAGTCGACAAGACCATGCTAGTTTATCCATGATGAGGATCAAAAAGGATCCAATATTTATGGATTTACAAAGGATGGATCTTGGAAATATAATGGAAGGGGAAAAATCTTATCTTTCTCAAATGAATGTTCAACCATCTATACATGCGAAGATTAAGGAGGCACAGAAAGAAGATGTCGAGTTACAAAAGAAGGTGAGAAATGTTCCTGAATTCAACCTTGATTGTGATGGGATAATAAAGTTCAGGAATCGGGTTTGTGTTCCTCCCATCCCCGAATTAAAGAAGGAGCTGCTGGATGAGGCTCATAGTTCTTCATTATCTATTCATCCTGGAAGCACGAAGATGTATAGGGACCTGAAAGAGTACTTCTGGTGGGATGGCATGAAAAGAGATGTTGCTGAATATGTCTCTCGATGCTTGGTTTGTCAACAAGTTAAAGCTGAGAGACAGAAGTCTAATGGGATGTTACAACCATTACCCACACCCGAATGGAAATGGGAAAACATCACTATGGACTTTGTCACAGGACTTCCTAAAACATTCAAAGGCAATAATGCTATTTGGGTCATAGTTGATCGTCTTACAAAGTCTGCACACTTCATTGCTATTAGAGAGGATTTCTCTCTAGATCAGCTTGCTAGGATATATGTAAAGGAAGTGGTAAGATTGAATGGAGTACCACTTTCTATTATATCTGATCGGGATCCGAGATTTACCTCGAAGTTCTGGCGAAGTCTTCAGCATACTATGGATACAGAGTTGAGTTTCAGCACTGCTTATCATCCTCAGAGAGACGGTCAGTCTGAGAGAACAATTCAAACCCTAGAAGATATGTTGAGAGCTTGCTCTATGGATTTCAAAGGAGGTTGGGATCAACACCTACCTTTGGTGGAATTTTCTTATAATAATAGCTTTCACTCCAGTATTCAGATGGCTCCTTATGAGGCTCTCTATGGAAAGAAATGCAGGACTCCAACTTGCTGGGATGAAGTTGGGGAAAGAAAGCTATTAGGACCTGATCTCGTTGATGAAATGGCAGAAAAGGTTAGATCTATTCAACAACACATAAGAGCAGCTTAGAGTCGACAGAAAAGTTATGCCGACAACCGAAGAAAAGACCTAGAGTTTGAAGTGGGTGATAAAGTGTTCTTACGAATATCTCCGTGGAAGAGGGTTATGAGATTTGGAAAGAAGGGGAAGTTGAGCCCTAGATATATCGATCCTTTCGAAATACTGGATCGTGTTGGGAAGGTAGCTTACCGATTGGTGCTTCCACCGAATCTCTCTCAAGTTCACGATGTGTTCCATGTATCTCTCCTGAGAAAGTACATACCTGATCCTTCACATGTACTCAGCTCAGAAGTTGTACCGCTGGAGCAAGATCATTCTTATGAAGAACAGCCGATAGAGATTCTGGATCGTAGCGAAAAAGTCCTACGAAACAAGACCACTCGATTGGTGAAAGTTTTATGGAGGAACCACCAACTTGAAGAAGCTACATGGGAGCTTAAGGATATGATAAGGGAGAATTATCCTCATCTGTTTGTTACAAAGTGACGAATTTCGAGCGCGAAATTCTTTTTAAGGGGGGTAGAATGTAACACCCGAGACTTTTATGTTATCAAAAGAATCTTTTTCTACACAACACTTGCTTGGCTTGCTTTACACGCAATCGCGACCTTCCTCGATAGCTTGCGTCGTACGCAATACCGAGTTTCACTAAACAACAATATGCTATTAAAACCAGCCGTTATGAATAGTAATAACCACTTTTTGAAATTTTATAAATTTTATTTTTCAAAATGGACTTCATTTTTGGACTCAGAAAATCGAAATTAGCCTAGGGTGAAATTTTGGTATTTTTCTGAAAACTTTCAATTTTTGATGAATAGTGAAACCACTAAGTGGTAGGTTAAAAACTGAATTTTGCATAAAACTTAATTATACCGCTTCTGTGAATGGAATTTCGAAATTCCGACAGACACAGTTGATATCAGTATTTAAAATGTGGTTCAATGAGATAAAAATAATTTTTTGGTGAATAGTAACTTTTTACTTTTTTTACCGCGATTAATAGTAAATAGGGTAACTAAGGGTAAATATGATATTACTATTACCCTAACACATGTCCTAATTATATTGGACAAGTGTAATTCGACCAAAAACAAACTTAGGAATAAAATATGACCATTTAGGCCCACTTGGGTTAGATTAGGACATTTATTATTAATTTATTTAAAGAAGGGTTAAAATAGTTAAAATCAATGTTTAATAAGTAAATAATTTTTATTATGGGGTTATACATAAGATAAATTCAACTATAAATATTCATTAGAAAGATAAAAAGATTTCCTACATAATGGTATTTTATTTATAATTTTTAGACATTAAATAATTTAATTTATTTATGACACAATTATGATGCAGTAATTATCTTATTTATGAAATATTGACATAATTGATGTTATAAACACAAAAATAAATGTAATTTGAGACTTTTTATGAATTACACAAACTTTCTAGGTTACTATGATATATTAGTGTTGATTTAATCAACTTGGTTCGAACATATAATTCTGTTATGACTTTCAGAAAAATCATATATCAAATAGTGTCAAAATTGACACAAAATAGTTTTTAAATAAAATATTATATTATTAATTGTTATTTTATTCCTAAAAATCTAAGGTTCGGCAAAATGACTTAGATAAGGATATATATATTAATAATAAACAATTTGGGGTTCGTTTGGCATGTTATAGTAAGTGTATTAACCATATAGTGAAAGAAAACAAAAAGACACGGTAAAAGTTAAATTATTTAACTTAGAGTTAAATCTAATTGATAAGGTTAAAATAATATCCTAAACATGTCTAAATCCTATTGGTTGATAGGCTTTCGACCATTCCCCACATTATCTTTGAAATAAGACCCTTTGGAACCATTATAAACCGATTTTGACTTTAATATAAAATAATATTTTGAGGTATTCCTAAGGTGCCCCTCTCCTCCCTTATAAAAGGGCACCTCCTCCCCCTCCTCCTCACACCAAATTGAGCACTCAAGCTCGGACAAACCCTGCCATTTTCTCCTCTCTACTTCCCTAGAATAATCCTAGAGGTCCTGGTCTTATTCAAAGACCAATATTAGTTCCCTAAGTGGAGGATTCAAAGAGGCGTTCCAAAGAAGAGGTAATATCCATTACCGATCTTTTCAATTTCATTCTTCTTAAACTTCTTCTTCTTTAGTTGTTTCATGATAAAGTAATAACATCAGTATTACTTACATAATGATATGTTATTATAATTATGAAACAACCCTAATTCACCTTCTATCCATCCTACGGAAAAATGAAATCACCGCGCGTGCGTACGTACGGAATACCGTCTCCACGCCGTGGTGTAATCTATTTTCCACCATCACTTTACAAGGATGGGTATAATGGTGTAATGAGTAACTATTTATGATTATTATAAAGTAATATTTATACTGAAATAATATATATATATACACTCCAATACAATTCCACGATCATAGGAATGATATCATCACTCGTGCGTACGTACGGAATACCGTCTCCACGATGTGAAGCGACTTGTTCTACATGATCATCATTACATAATAATTATATAAATTAATTGAATGAATAAATATGATATATGTTACCACTAATACCATTCTGGATATAAGGTATCTATAACCTTAAAAGAAGAATAAGAATTTATTCGGCAAAACACGCATAAGAACAAAAGGTAATAAAGACCCGAGTAACAAGTAACAATGAAATATTACTAACAAGAAGCTAAGAATATGACCATATATGATATCATATCAATATGTATGATTATGGAATAAGTCAATAACATTATTTAAACCATTATACAGGAGCTTCAGACACGTACAAAGAAAATCGGACCTAAGGTAAGGGAAATATCACAATCTCATTTTTATCCGAGATTATTTATTTATAAGTATTTACTGGGGTGTATTTTATCATCCACATCCATGTTTCATCAATATGTAATATTATTTACATCGACCTACAATTGTTTAAATCCATTTTTACCCTTCGGTGAGTTTTTAGTTATATGTATGAAAGTAATCTTTTGTTGTTTTTCTTACGAGGTACTTTTTGACTTTTCCGACAAAAGTACAAAGAATGTTTTTTTAACTTATACGACATGAATGGATTTCTAAAACATTATTTCCAAGAAGTTTCCTTTACAAGTATTCAAGTTTATTTTAAATCAACTTCTTTTAGTTTAAAATTTTATGACATGTTAAGAAAGGAAAAGTGTTTTTGAAGTAGAAAGGATATTTTCCTCAAGAATGGAGTTCAAGTATTTTATCAAAATTATTTTCCATCTAAGATAATAAAAGGGTTCTGTTTTTATCCCTATTATTACATGGATTTGATTATGTTGTGATGGAAATATTTTTATGAATTTCTTTTTCTTATATGAATTGTTTTATGATGTCATGTTGTTTAAGAATCCCATTTTTATTACGTGGGTTACGCTATAATGTATGGTTTATGATTATGTGGCACACATAAGAAAGGATTCATTATAAGATGGGTGGGACCTATATCTCCCTCCAATGCATTGGGTAAAGATTTTATATCTCATGAGATAGACAGGGCTGGAACGGTAGGTTATACCGGTTCAGTGAAACAGGACTGAAACGAGGGTTACTCGATTCAGAAATTGACTTTGTCCACTAAGATAGTCTTGGCAATGAGTCATGACTAACAAGAAATGATTTTCCATGATTATGTGTGCATGCCACAAAGTTTCAAGTTTCATGTTAGGATTATGGTGATATCATTTTCACATCTATGATTTATTCCATGTTAAGATATTATGATCTCTTTTGCAGGTTATGATTTTCAAAAAGATATGATTTTTATTTCCTTTATTTGCCCTTGCTGAGCATTTGAGCTCACCCTTTTATGTTTTCTTTTCCCCAGGTCAGGAAGACGGATATTAAGTAGTATATGCTAAAAGGGACCATATATATGATGAAATAAATGGGAGATACTATAGATGATTTATGAACCAGTTGTTTATGTTTCCCAGTTTCTAAAGACACTATACCTATACGGTCCTTTGTGGTTTTGTCATATGTTGTAATAAGTGTGCTTCAATTTTGAAGTATTAACAATGTATGTAAAGTATGGGTTGTTATACTAAAAACACAATAAAGACAATAATATATCATCCAATATGTACTCTTATCCCATCGAATTATCCTTAGGTTTCTCATTAATATTCCCTTGTCTTATAATATAAAAAGAATAGAATCAATTCCATTAAATAACTAAATCATTATTTGATAAAAACTAGTTAGATACAAACAAAATATATCAATATTTTTAGTTCATTTTTAGAATTTTGAAATTATATTTCCCAAAAACATATCATAATACAATAAACAGAATGTTTAGTTTTATTTTTAAATATCTACACAAGAAACTTTAAAAATATTTTTTTTGAAAATATTTATATAATAAAACTATTTTAGACCCGATTCACAAATTATCATATAATATACTGATCCTAATAATATGTGTAGGGAATAAATAAGTAAGGGATGAGATCAAGCACTTAATAAGTTTAATCATAAGATGTTACAATCTAACATAACAATTGAGAATATGGTTAACATATGAGTATGATAATTCATGAAATGAACATAAAATTAAAATATAGAATTTATTCCCAATACAATAGGTAATACGATCATATGTATTGGAACATGGAATAAGAATACCAAATCATAAGTCACGAAATTATGAAATATCTGGAAATAATATTAGACCTGTAATCATGCACAAAAGTTTTTTGTTACTCTTAAACCATAAATATTATATGTACAAAGTCCTATAGTGGATTTCGTTCCCTCTATATTCCCATAAAAATGTAGAAAAATACACATGGATTATTAGGTTAACTTGATAACCCCTTAAATAAAACAGATGAGATATAATGATTTACCTAATTCATTGGAAGGATATGTACTTTTGAGCACACCTATCATAAAACATAGTTTGATTAAAAGAACCAATTTCTCAACATAAATGGTATCTCATGAGATAGTGTTTGAAATCCTAAAATATTTATGTCATATTTTTTGTCATCATATATGATGATATTAAATAAGTTTGGTCAATCTGTTTGGTTAAGTTTGATGAAAAAATGTGTATTGGAATAATCAAAAAATATATTTGGATTTGTTCAAAATAATATTTTTGACACCTCAGGCTAAATATTTCCAATGTGATGATTTTATAATTGGGATATTTTTAGTGCCCAAAATAATAAGAATGTTGATGAATCTTTGAGAATAATTGAGGACTCTAGTCCATTAGACATGTCAATGATGTACAAGGTTATGATTATCCAAGTGAAGAGCCAATTTGAGATGTTTAGATCCTTTCTAGAATTTTGGATTGTGAATGTTCATTTTGTAGAGGAAATAGTCTACATGGTGATAACTTATATATGATAATATTTTATATGTTAAATTTCAACATGGATAAAATTTATTCATGTTAAAATCAGGTACATAAAATGGCTAGGATTCCACCATGGATACATGATAAAATTGGGTATGTGTCTAGTAATATTATTTTAATGGGATAAATAGAAATATAATTTATGTGAGTAAATAAGCTAAATTACCATCCTCCACATTTTACTAAGTAGTTAATTAGAAGATTTTATTATATATAGGCCAAAACATGGTTATTTAAAATCAGCTACATAGACTATGAAAGATTTCATGTGGAAATTAAAAGATCCCTAATGACTGGTAGATTGATTATTATGAGTGTTTATCCATGAAAAGTTGGTCAATCACATTTAATGAAGGTTTTTTATATTGGTTAGTAAAGTGTACAAATGTTAAAGAAAACAGTCCTTATGGAGTATAAATGTTATCATCTATATTTTTTGGAAATAAAATAATGAAGATGGATATTTTATCATTGGAAATTAACATTAGATTTCTTATCTTTCCCATATGATAATATACATCTGGAGAGTCATAGTGAATTTAAGATAAATTTATGAAACAAAAAAATCTAGTGGTACTTATATCCTCATTGGAAACATTTTTTTCTGTATGGTTACTGAATTTAGAAAATTATACACAAGAATAAAACAAACCATTAAACTACTTGGTAGTATAGGAATTATATGTGTGAGTTCTAACCCACATGGATAGTATTAGGGAAAATATAAATAAAATAAAATAATACAAAACATATTTTTATTTTATGAAATTAAATATAGACAATTAAGTATTTGACTAGTTGGGAATGTGGGAGAAGAAAATAGAAAATGGGTTTTGGTAAATTACGGATCCAAGTTCATAGAATGAAAAGGTATGAAAAAATTAATTAATAGTCATCCAATCATAAGAATAGGGTTGTTGGGATTCAGATGGTTATGTTAAACACACACCATACTAAACTATCCTTTTCTCATAGCCAGGTTCCTCATATTGCAAGTGATGGGTAACCCAAAACCAAATTTAAACATATAGAATAGTCAATCCGAATGGTAACGACCGAATCCTAAACCCTAGACCTGATATTAAACATAAATATTCAATCAACTCATGAACCTTTCATGAAAAAATGAATATATTAATTATACCCAATTCCAAACAAGACTCACTATTGTCTTCCTAGAAGAGTCAAGAAAGAGATAGTAGTTAGGAGCATATATGTGAAATTGGATCACAAATTACTATTAATAATAAAATTCACCATGAAATAACTCCCTGTTCATCATGAACAACATGGTACAAATAAGTCACCCCTCATTCTGGCCAATAGTTAGTGTGGGAAAATTATTAAGAAAATACTACTGAAAGGCGGTTGTAGCATGGCTCCACAATGGTGCACTCTGAACAGGAAGTGGGAATATGTGAATCTTTTACTATTCCAGATCCACCCCCCATGGTGGGGATGAGGGTGTCGTTTATTAGGATTTGAGTCAAAACCCTTGCTACTTATAAGATCCCATGAATATTTATTTTTTGATTCCAAATTTATGATGATGTGAAAATTCTATCATTATGTGTAATCCATGTCAGTAGTTGGTTTTTTGTATCTTTCTTTACCTAAACATTAATGATGTGTATTTGTGTGGAAAACATGTAATTTCTTATCATAGTGTGTAAAAATAAAACGAATTGAATTGGTGGTAGCAATTTTAACCATAATCTCATGTTTTGTAATGATATACATGACATGTAAATTCCTTCTTCTAGTTCCACATCTCCTCTAGATCCTAAAATATCTTGTTTCACACCTCTTTGCTTCAATCACTCCAGGAAGTATTTTTTCTCCAATATATCAGCTCTTTTTATTCATTCCCCATGATTTAATATTTCATTCCATAAAACATTAAAAAATTATGTTATTACCATATTGAAATGATTAATCATTGAAATTCAAAAATAATTATGTTAAAAAATATAAAAAAACATTTATGAAATGCATATATTAGGTACACATTTAGTTTTTCATATTTTAAGATATAAAAATTCATTCTTAGAAAATGGTGATATTATCTAAAAGTTATAATTTTTAAATATGAAAATATATCGCATGGTTATGTTCATGGAAAATATCATAATAATCATAGAGGATTAATGAGTCATTTATTACGATTATAATTGATGATTACATGGATGTAAAAATGCTGGTGTAATATGAGATGATTTATGTATCAAATGAGGTATATCTATGATGAATAAAGGATGCTTGAAAACATTATAAATATAATTATATATATAGAAAATATTGAGGATATTTTTTTCAGGGGAATAAGAAGTTAATTTTCAGTATGAGGGGTTGGAATCTTGAATAATTTGTATCATAAAATATCATTAAAATGTTAAAGAATGTTATTTTATTTTCCTAAATCAATGATAATATTTTACAGTGATATATTCAAATGAAGATGGTGCATCAAGGAATTATAAAAAAGGGTAATGAATATCTCAAAATAAATAAGTTATATAATATACATTTTATTATGATGAAATCTATGTTTCTGATGAAAGGAAATATATTACAATAATATTTTCATTCTTCCCTTAGAGAGTATTTACAAAAGTGATGAGGTGGATCGTGATATAGTCCACCATCAGTGATCCAATGAAATATTTTTTAATGGAGTCACTAATGGGAAGAAGTGAGCAATCTTTACAAGTTCAATTTCATAATCCTAGGCATAGATGTTACCTAGAATGAATATTTTTATATAGTAATTATGCAAAGTTTATTTAACTTACAAAATATTAGAATCATGCCCCTTGAAATACCACATTGTTGTGAATTAAATTATTGTATCTATATTTTATTTATGCCTGCACACCAAAATAAAACAACAAACTAATAGAATATTAAATTTGAGAGAATAAAATAGTGGTAATCAAGGATGAGAAGTAATTTTCCAATATTTAATGTGAGAAATTTAATAGATTTATTTTTTCTAATTTTAATTTTTGGTTCACACCCTGATTCAGCCACACCACCCATCTTGGGTAAATATCACAATAAGGGATTTATATACATCTAATAGTATAAAAAATAAAAAATAAATTCATTATAGGGATATATATTTAAAGTACCATGAATTAAGTGATGAAAATATTAATATGTACAGTCATAATTCTTCCACATGATAAAATGAAACCATAAATAACTCATAATAAAGATAAAACCTATAAGAAGGAAGTGGGGTTCATAATTCCGATTCAAGGAATAACTGATGTAAGAATCAAAAAGATTTACATGTGATGATATAATTAAATCCTTATGATGTTTATTAATAGAATAGAATTCATTAGTGTTGGAAATTATTTCTATTATTGAAAATTCAAGATTATTACTGGTGAAAAATAATAAAAATGAACCACTTGGATTGATCTTTTAAGAAAGAGATTAAATATCTTTTTACATATTGATGAATATTATTATTGATCATAAAAATATAATTATTACAAGAGGATCATAAATAATATATTGATTTTTTTATGTTAATAATGTTATAAAAACATTTTATGTTGGTGATACATGGAATGATATTAGAAATGTGTCATTTCCCCTAAATTGTGTATACTTATGATAGACAATTTCAAAGGGGACTAAGAGAATGTATAACTATTTAAATAGAAATGATATTTAACTAGGTATATATTTAGGGGATATATATACATATTAAAATACAAAATAATTTCCTGAGATTAATGTTTCTTAAAAAGGATAAATGTAAATAGAGAATGTAACCAACATGTAACAATAATGGTATAAAATATCAGTTGTTTTTTTATTGGGAAGAACCCTGAACATGTAGATAACATTCTAAATCTATAAACTATGTTATTTAAAATTATATAAAAACAATAATTCAAGTATATTTAACTTTATAATGCATAATTATTATCGTTTTTTATTTATTTTTAATATATTTTCTTATTACAAATGTTATTTGGGGCTGTTTTTAAATTTTCGTCATAAAGATATTTCATTGTTGAATGTGGAAAAAAGGAGTTATAAATAAATTCATGTTCTCTATTATTATAGAGGTTTATTTATATTATTATTACAATTGAAAAGAAATTATAATTTTTCAAATGTTATTAAAAAATTGACCAGCATTTTGAAAGGTGACTGGATATGATTGTTTAGGGTTGTCAATAATTCTACAAATATTTCTCATTGATGACACATACAGAATTACCAATATTATTCTTATAGAATATTAAAAACAATAAATATATTATTATTAAATATTATAAAAGTTAACTTTATACATGTTATTTGGTAATGGAATACAAAACATGTCATTTCATGAAGGTGGAAGTCTACAAGAATATAAGAATGACACTCTCATTTACAAGGAATAGAAGAAATGTATAAAATAAAAAATCAAAACATTTTAGAATCATTAACATGGTATAAATATTATTGTATAATTATAAATAACCATTTTAAACCATCTATGAATAGTTGTGATGAAGAATAGAACATTCCCTTAAAGGTCATAGTCTATCACGACCCGTCCTAGGGGCCCGTGACATGACTACCCCAAGCCCGCCTTCCATAGGCCATGGGCTGGCGACTAGCACCAAGGCGTAAATTCCTGATAAAAAGGGAAGGCATTGCCTTTGGAAAGTAAACAAACACCATAGAGAAAGAAAGTAGTAGAAGTAAACACTAAGTAAAAGTTGGTACAACATTAAGTGCGGAAAAGTAAGTGGGCCAGTATACAAACCCAAACTGTAATTAAAGTAAAACTGGAAAGGGAAAACATCAACTGAAAAGTAGAGCTGCAGCGTCGAGCCGTCCACTGGAAGTCCCACCTGAAGGGTGGGTACAGTTCGCCTCCACTACTCCTTGGGTCTAGCCAACCGCTCCGAGTACGTCCCGCCTAGTGGTCCAACTCCAGGTACCGTCCTGCTTCGCAAGCCTCAACCACGATCAGCGCTGTCTGTAGGATCGAAATAGTGATGTAGATGCTCAATTTACAAGAGGGGGGGGGGTGAATTTTACACTTTAAGAATTCCTTTGGAACCTTTAAAGTTATTTAAGAATAACAATGTTTTCCTTAAGCAAAGGAAAGGGCTAAGTTTAACAAAGTTAAACTAAGCAAATTCACAACACCTCTAACACCAAATTCAACCTTGGAAAGAGATTTCAAAAGTAGGTTCTGGAAATATGGTTACGGAAATTGAAACTTAATAAAATATTACAATATGAGATTCTACCTTAAAGCGTATAGAATCTAAATGAAACAGAGTACAAATAAGGAAGTATAAGAAAGTTATACTTTCCTTACAATACAATATGCAGAGGAATATAAACAAGTAGTAGTACTACAAGTAATAAGATATAAGTCTTTTAACCCAAAGAGATGGGTATCCAACAACCTTGGATAAAGGTCCCTTGATTTATACTTTCAAGAAAGTCTGTCTTACCCACACCAGGGTAAGCCCTCGATACGAAGATCGGAGTCTCTATCTTTCTATCCCCGCAAGACCTCAACTTCAAGGTAGTTGGGAACCTCTATCTTCCTTAACAAGGAAGCCCTCGAACTTCAAGGTAGTCGGCAACCTCTGTCTTCCTATCCCCGGAAGCCCTCGAATGTAATTACCAACATTCGGAGTCGCACGATGCTTTGATAGTTAATAAGAGTCTCTCTCTCTAAAAATCACTTCAAGCACGTAATCACATGAGTCAAAGATCAGTCAGTCTTTCAGCACTGAGCTCTTTCAAATGAGCTCCTATTTATTGGTAAGGTCGGCTCCTTCTCCAACGGTCATATTTTCCTTAAAGATTGGAGGGACCTGTACACTTTTCACTTAGACAACGCTTAGTTTATAACAAAATAGACGACATCATTTTATATCAAAACAAGTGTAACAGAATGTACAGAATCGTTTTAAAATCTAAATCAAAAGTTCAGAATGAAAAATTTGGAGTGAAGGTTCATAGTGTAAGGAAAAAACTAAAGAGTATACAGATTATAACAACGTAAGCAAGATGAAAGTTCAGAGTCTAACCAAAGATAATTTTCAGAGTCTAAATAAATTTGGAGTGTATAAATCAAAGATGATCAGATTCTGTTTAATAGGTGAATTCAGAATGTGAAATCGGAATGGGAATTCGTAGTGAGAATTCCTTATCAGAATTCATAATGAGAATTCCTCATCAGATTACTTAAGGAGAATTCGTTGTCGAACTTCTTAAGGATTCGTATCCTGAATCTGGAATCGAACTTAGTCAGAGTTCATATCCAGAGTTCAGAATGGAACTCTATCACAGTTCTCATCTTGTTTTCGGAGTGAAACTTTACTGCAGTTCTTATCCAGAATTCGGATCCTAAAACAGAATACTTCATATCAAAGTTTCAAGCAATTCCGAGAAAATAGAAATGAATCCGAATCTTATACTTAAGAAAAATATGAATGAAAATATGATAAGGATAATTTTTCTTATAAAAGCGATTTTCCTTATAAAAGCGATTTTCTTTATAAAAGCAATTTTCCTTATAAAAGAAATTTTCCTTATAAAAGCAATTTTCCTTATAAAAGCAATTTTACTTATAAAAGCAATTTTCCTTATAAAAGAGATTTTCTTAAAGATAATATGTTTGTGATTTTCAAAACAAGAAGGAATGGAAAAGTCATAAGGAAAACCTTATTGACTCAACAATCTCCCCCTTTTTGGAAAGCACAAACATCCTTACGAAAAAGAATTTCTAAGAAGAAAAAAACATTAAGGCTTATCTCCCTTTGCTTTAAGAATATTGATGAATACGACTAACTCCCCCTTAGGCTTTGAAACTCTAAGGATCGTATTCTAGATTTCCGGAGTGATATTTCATTACGAATAAGAAAGTCTTCTTAGATGAAAAACTCCCCCTCTGATACCAATTGTAGGATCGAAATAGTGATGTAGATGCTCAATTTACAAGAGGGGGGGGGGGGGTGAATTGTACAATTTAAAAATTCCTTTGGAACCATTAATGTTAGTTAAGAATAACTATGTTTTCCTTAAGAAAAGGAAAAGGCTAAGTTTAACAAAGTTAAACTTACCAAATTCACAACACCTCTAACACCAAACAAAACTGGAAAAGAGATTCTGAATGTAGGTTCCGGAAATATGGTTCCGGAAATTGAAACGTAACAAAAGATTACAATCTGAGATTCTACCTTAAAGCGTATAGAATCTAAATGAAACAGAGTACAAATAAATAAGTATAAGAAAGTTATACTTCTCTTATAATACAATATGTATCAGAATATAAACAAGTAGTAGTACTACAAGTAACAAGATATAAGTCTTTTAACCCAAAGAGAAGGGTATCCAATAACCTTGGATAAAGGTCCCTTGATTTATACTTTTAAGCAAGTCTGTCTTACCCACACCAGGGTAAACCCTCGATACAAAGATCGGAGTCTCTGTCTTGCTATCCCCACATGCCCTCAACTTCAAGGTAGTTGGAAACCTCTATCTTCCTCAGCAAGGAAGCCCTCGAACTTCAAGGTAGTCAGAACCTCTTTCTTCCTATCCCCGGAAGCCCTCGAATGTAATCACCAACATTTGGAGTCGTACGAAGCTTTGAGAGTTAATAAGAGCCTCTCTCTCTAGAAATCACTTCTTAACTAGGAGTATCAACAAGAATTTTCTTTCCCTTGTCTTTCTTCGGAATAGAATCTTGCTCCGGAGTTCTCTTCTCGCTATCAAAAACTTAGACAACAATATCTTACTCATCAGGAACTTCTTGAAAACCAACCCCTACGTTTTCCATCTGAGAAATATCATGTAAAAGTTGTTCTTATTCTCCATGATAAGTAATTTCTTCTTCTCCTTTCTCTTCTTCCATTGCTAGAGTTACTAGCTTCGAAGATTCAGCTTCTGAAGTTCGGAGCGATAAGTGTTCCGAAGGTGTCCCCTTGTAATCATCTACTTGTTTCAACACATCTCCGATTTCACCACTTCCTTAAACAACATCTTCTTCTTGTTCCACTTGCTCAACTTGCTCACCTTGCTCAACAGGCTTATCCACTGCCTCTTCCGGAGAAACAAACTCTCTTCCTAGAGTCCCAGGTAGTGATTTCAATGAAAATGATCTCGGAACAAGAATATTGGCAGAAACCCTCTCATTGAACTTTAACAAAGCCTGCGCTACCTCAGCCTCAGACATCTTCTTCTTGAGCTTCTTTTCTTTTTCTTGTTTTTCTAGCTCATCCGCAGTTTTATCCTTTAAGGCCTTAGCCTCTGAAAGGTCCAAGACAAACTGAGGCTTCCCTTGCACTCTATTCTCTTTCATCTCCCTCCATTTAGCAACTACCACATCTGGGTAAGCTTTCTTCTTCTTCGGTTTTGGAGGTGCGGAATGAACTTCCTTAGACTTGGGATTCTCTGCTTCTACTTCCACTTCTTTCAGCTTTCTCTTCCTTACTGGCTTAGAGGATTCCGGATCAGCAACTTTCGGAACTACTTCTCCTTGATTAGGTAAATCAATAAACTATCCAAACTCCTTGTCAAAAGCTACATCCATTCTCTTAAGAGTACCATCGCTCACCAGCATAATCTTGTAAACTATTGGCTTAGACTTGCAAGCCTCCTTGAAAGACTCAAGGCATCGAACTATCAACTTGGAGAGGATTGCTGGATACATAATAATCTGAGCTCTCAGATTTCCTTTCTTCAAATTCTCAAGAGTGATAAGAATGTGCTTCATCTAGTTAAATTTCCTCAGATTTATCAGAAAATCTAGGATGTAGATCTCACTCTTCTTCAAGTTGTCTTTGTCACCCTTCCTCGGTACGATATGACCTTGTACCCATAACTCTAGAATCCGGAAATTTGTAGATAAACTAGAAATCTTCGGAGCCTTGTCATCAGCCAGTCCAAGAGTTTCTAAGGATTTTTCCTTGTCGAAGCTACCTTTTGAATCCAGCAACACATGAGATATGAATTCAGCTTCTCCTTAAATATTCAGCCCTACCAAGCTGGCTGCCTTGGCATAATAAAGCTTATAAGTCTTACCATAAGATTTAAAAGACAATTTCTCCTTTCCATCTTCATTAAGAAAAGAAACTGTTTCATAGAATTTAACAAGTAAGTCTGAATACACTTCATCTCGATTCCCAGGTTTTGACACCGCAACATCTTCCCAACTATTAAGCTTGATATTCTTGGAAATAAGAGAATCATACTTGTTGATGAAATCCGGATGGACCAGCCTCTCTCTATATACTAACCACTTTGAAATCGGCTTAGAGGAAGACATGTCTTGTGAAGCTACTTCCACAGACATTCGGATCTGAATACCTTTGAGGAGTTCGGAACGGAGAAAGATGAATTTCGGAACGGCCTTAAAACTGAGAGGTAGAGCTTCAGGACTCAAGAGCTTGAAAACCGATGTGGGACAATTATATGGGTCCCCTTTATAAAGGCAATGAGATGACGGTTCAACTTCCATGATTGATCGAACAATTGTGATAAGCTGAGATCAGATCTTACGGTTGAAAACGAATTCTCAAGAAAACTTGAATTCGATCTTTTTGAGGTTTTTATTAAAACAAAGAATTAAGAAAACTATAATCCGAAAACAAAATACAAGAAAATTCCAGAAAGTAAAATATGACTACGAAAACTTGAGTAAGGAAATCATACCTTTCGGATTGGCTTAGGAGGATTATTCGTAATGGGTAATATAAAAATGACTACGAAAAAATCTTTATTATGAAAAGACAAAGTTTGAAAAAAATTTACTACGGAAAAAAAACTCAGTATGAAAAACTCAGTACGAAAGTCATTGTATGAAAAATTCAGTACGAAAAACACAGTATGAAAAATTCACTACGAAAAACACAGTATGAAAAATTCAGTACGAAAAACAGAGTATGAAAGATTCAGTATGAAAAATACAGTATGAAAGATTCAGTACGCAAATTTCCATTCTGGAAGTTTTTAATACGAATACTTCCATTCCAGAAGTATTCTGTATGAAAATGTCCATTCTGGAAAATTGTAGTTCCGGAAATTCCATTCCGGAAATCTTCGTTCCGAAAAGTTTGAAAACAAATTTTGAAAAACTTTTCTATTCTATCAAGAAAATGTACTCCCCCTATGAAAAGGAGTTTATTACTATAAGGAGACTTTTTCAATAGAAAGTTAATTAAGGAGGATTACCTTACGGTTATCATCCCTAAATTCTGTTTAATGTATTCAAATCTATCAGAAGGCAAATATTTTGTGAAAATATCAGCAAGTTGATCTTGTGTTCCGATAAACTGAAGAATAATATCTCCTTTTAGTGTGTGATCTCTAAGAAAGTGATGCCTAATATCTATGTGTTTTGCATGGGAGTGATGTGCAAGATTCTTACTGAGGGAAATGGCACTTGTGTTATCACAGAAAATTTGAGTTTTAGTAAAACTCAATCCATAGTCTGTGAGTGTGTGTTTCATCCACAACACTTGAGCACAACAACTTCCAGCTGCTACATATTCAGCTTCAGCTGTGGAGAGTGCTACAGAATGTTGCTTCTTGCAGGACCAAGAAACTAATGAATCTCCTAAGAAATGATAAGTTCCGGATGTACTTTTTCTATCCATTCTACATCCACCAAAGTCAGCATCAGAAAAGCTTTTTAGGATAAAATCATTTCCAAAAGTATAAAATAATCCTAGATCCATGGTTCCCTTAAGGTATCGAAAAATTCTTTTTACTACCTTTAAGTGAGATTCCTTAGGATTGGATTGATATCTTGCACATAAGCATACTGAGAACATTAATTCTGGTCGACTAGCTGTTAAGTATAGTAGACTTCCTATCATACCTCTAAAAGATGTTTGATCTACTGGTTTCCTAGCTTCATCAAGATCTAAAGAGTTTGAGGTACCAATAGGAGTACTAATACTTTTAGTATTGTCATAACCATACTTTTTAAGAAGATTTTTAATATACTTATGTTGAGATATGTAGGATCCTTATGGTTTTTGAGAAATTTGAAAACCAAGGAAAAATGTTAACTCACCCATCATACCCATTTCAAACTCAGATTTCATTAGACTTGCAAAAGAGTCAGTCAAAGATTGCTGAGTTGATCCAAATATGATGTCATCAACATAAAATTGAACAATCAAAACATTTTTCTTATCTTTCTTTATAAAAAGGGTTGGATCTGCATTTCCCTTAACATAGTTATTTTGAAGCAGAAATCCAGTCAGTCTATCATACCATGATCGTGGGGCTTGTTTAAGGCCATACAAAGCTTTGGTAAGTCTAAAAACATGATCAGGGTGTTTTGTATCTTCAAATCCAGGAGGTTGTTCAACAAAAACTTCCTCTTGAACATAACCGTTAAGAAAAGAACATTTCACATCCATTTGGAAAAGTTTGAAATTAAAGAATGCTGCAAAGGCAAGTAGAATACGAATAGATTCATGTGTAGCTACAGGAGCATAGGTTTCTTCATAGTCTATTCCCTCTTGCTGGTTATAGCCTTTAGCAACAAGTCTAGCTTTATTTCTAACAATGACTCCATTTTCATCACATTTATTTCTGAAGACCCATTTTACTCCAATAACAGAATTTTCCGTAGGTCTTTCAACCAAGGTCTAGACTTTATTCCATTCTAATTCATTTAGTTCATCTTGCATGGCTTTAATCCAATCATTATCACCTAAAGCTTCATTAGTGCTTTTTGGTTCTAATTTGGAAAGAAATGCTAGATGTTCTACTTCATTTCTTAAGGAACTTCTAGTCCTTACAGGTTGGTTTACATCACCAATGATACTATCACCGGGATGATTCTTAAGAAACACCTGATTTGGATTTTGTAAAACCTGTTCATCAACATAGGGTAGAAAGTCTTCTGGGGTAAATGTATCAGAAGTATCTTCTAGAACATTATCCTTATCATAAGGTTCTTCTATCAAAGGTTGATAATTAGTTTTTGAAAACACATCCGAAGATATAGGTTGAGGTGGTTTAAAAACAAAAGGATCTGACTCATCAAAATTCACATGTACGGTTTCTTCAACAGTGCAAGTATTTTTATTAAAACCTCTATAAGCCTTAGAGGTTGTGGAATATCCTAAGAAAATCCCTTCATCAGATTTTGGTGCGAATTTATGTAAGTTATCTTTAGCATTCAAAATGAATACTTTGCAACCAAAAACCATGAAGTAGGATAGTCTTGGTTTTCTACCATTCCATAACTCATAAGGAGTTTTATTAAGAAAAGGACTAATCAAAACTCGATTTATAGTATAACAAGCAGTACTTACAGCTTCAGCCCAGAAATTTCTAGCTATAGAATATTCACTCAACATGGTTCTAGTTATTTCTTGAAGAATTATATTTCTTATTTCAACTACACCATTCTGTTGAAGAGTTCTAGGTGCTGAAAAATTGTGAGTAATACCTTTTTTACTACAAAAAGTTTCAAAATCAGAATTTTGAAATTCTTCTCCATGATCACTATGAATAGTTTTCAATGGAAGGTTTTTCTCATTTTTAACTTGAGCTCTAAAACTTTTGAAATAGGAAAAAGCTTCAGACTTCTTTGATAGAAAATAGACCCAAGTAAATCTAGTGTAATAATCAACTAGAACAAACACATAGTATTTGCCTCCAATACTTCCAGTTTGTGTTGGACCAAAAAGATCCATGTGCACTAACTGTAATGCATCGGTTGTTGAGACTTCACCGATTGATTTAAAACTAGATTTATGTTGCTTACCAAATTGACAAGGATCAAAAACTTTAGAAGAATCAAATCTAAGCTCCGGTAGATCCTTAACTAGTTTCTTCTTAGAGAGTTTACATAGGTTCCTAAGGTTATAGTGACCTAGTCTTCTATTCCATAACCAGGAATGATCTTCCATTGCACTAAGGCAAGGTATGGTAAATCTTGGCTTCTATGATCTTCTAAGTTTAGGATGTAAACATTCTCTTACCTATTGGTTGAGAGAATAAATTCTTCCTTGGAATTTTGAACTAAACACTTATCATTCCTAAAATTCACAAGGTAACCTTCATCACATAACTGACTTATGCTAATAAGGTTGTGCTTAAGACCCTTAACAAAAAGAACATTTGAAATCAAGGTTTTACCAAGAAGAACAATATTACCAATACCAACAATCTCTCTCTTAGCATTATCTCCAAAAGATACCTTTCCTCCTTTCATTTTGATAATCTTTTCAAAATAGCTTTTGTAACCAGTCATGTGCCGAGAACATCCACTATCCATGTACGATGTATTGTTGTTGGTACTCTCTTTGTTTTCCTGAAATCAAGAAGAAAATTAGACTTTCGGAATCCAAACTTGCTTGGATCCGAGATTTCCAGACCATAAGATTTTAGGAACCCACATCTTCTTAGAAAAGTAAGCTTTGTGAAATCCTAAAGATTGGTTTTTGTTTAAGGAATAATTCTTTGCCCAGTGACCACCACATTGACACTTGGTACAAAATGGGGCACTTTGAGGAACAAAATAATTGTTACTGAAAATTGGTTTTGCATGGGTATAACCAAATCCGGATTTATTTCTTAAAGTTAGTATTTGGGAATACATCTTATCAAAATTTTCCTTACCATGGGTAAAGTTTGATAAACACTACTTTAAGGAAAAAATTTTGGACTTGAGTTTTACAACCATGTTTTTATCCTCAAAATCATTAGTTTTTGAACTAGAGTTAGGCTCAAAAACATTTTTCTTAGAAATTACTTTTTCTAATTCTTTAGAAAGTTTGTTCTTCTCAGAACATACTTCCTCAAGATTTTTTGAAATACTTTCAAAATCAGTATTTTTCTTATCAAGATCTTTAGAAATATATGATATCTCTTTCGTAAGAATAAAATTCCTAGAGTTTGCCTTATCAAGTTTCTTATTGAGTTTGGAATTCTCAATTTCAAGAAGTTCAGCAAACCTAGAGACTTCTTCATAAGTAGGTAATGTATTTTCTTCATCAGAAGAAGATTCTTCATCAGAAGAGTTATAATACTTACTATCATTATAATTTAAAGAAACATTGGTCAATGATTCAACATTTCGTAACTTAGCCATAAAACAATGATTATCAATAGGTAATCTGGCTATAAGACCAAGATTCTTTTGTCCTGAAGATTCATAATCAGAAGATTCATCTGAAGAGCCACCACCACTGGCACTCTAGGTGTCATTAGTTTTAAAAACATTCTTAGCTTTGGATTTATAATATTTCTTTCTGTTCCTGTCTGAATGTATTTCTTTCCTTTCTTTATTTTTGAGCATAGGGCAATCTGGTCTTATATGTCCAGCTCTCTTACATTCATAACAAGTAACTTCTCCATCTTTCTTATCTTTCCTGTCCTTTTTCTTATACTTGGATTGAAAATTTATCTGTCCAGCTATCTTGTTCATTCTTCGAGCAAGATTTGCTAGTTCATTTTCTGATACTTCACTCTCACTAGATTTGGATTGGAAAATAACTGTCTTAGACTTAGATCTGGTTACTCTTTCAGGAGTCTTAGCTTTTATCTGATTTGAGGTTGTTTTAAAAGCAACAGTACCATTTCCATTCTTCTTCTTGATGTTGTCAGCATCTCTCTTCATTCTTGTTTCATGTTGCAGAAGAGTTCCAGATAGCTCATCAAGAGTAATTTGAGTGACCTTCCTGTTCTCATATATAGCTGTTCTCTTGGACTCTCACTCATTGGGCATAATATCAATTATTTTATCCACAAGAGCTTCATCATCTAGACCTTTCTCTCCCATAGATTGTAGACTGTTGACTATAGTCATAAATCTCTGTTGAACTTTACAGATAGGTTCTCCATAAAGAAAATTGAAGCCATGATATTCTGCTCTAAGCATAGCTCTTCTAGTCTCAATCACCTTAGAAGTTCCAAAGTGTGTAACTTCCAACTTCTTCCAGATACAGTTAGCTGCTTCACAAGAAGAAATTTGGCTATATATATTTCTAGTTATTGAACACAGTAAAGTATTGCGTACCTTATAATTGAGTTGATATTCTTGCTTTTCCTGGTTAGTAAAAGTTCTAACTTCCTTGTCAGGAATTTTATAATCACCAGTAAGCATAACAAAGTTATCCACTCCAGTATTGATAAAAAAAAATACTTCATCCGATCTCTCCGGTACTCATAATCATAACCATCAAAGATTGGTGGTCTTGTAGGATTCATATTATCAATTGAACCAACATTGACTCCTGCCATACTAGAAAACTTCGATACACAAACTTGTTAGTAGAAAAAGTTTGTAATCACAAAGTTCGGATTGGGAATTTTCAGAATGGTAAAGTTTGGAATGGAAAAGTGAGCAAGAAAAACTTATTCGTAAGTATAAGTATTTCAGAGACCTCCTCTGATAACAATTGTATGATTGGTATAGAGTATGAGGTTTCCAACCTCTGATACCAATTGTAGGATCGAAATAGTGATGTAGATGCTCAATTTACAAGAGGGGGGGGGGGGGCGTGAATTGTACACTTTAAAAATTCATTTGGAACCTTTAAAGTTAGTTAAGAATAACAATATTTTCCTTAATAAAAAGAAAGGGATAAGTTTAACAAAGCTAAACTAAGAAAATTCACAACACCTCTAACACCAAATGCAACCTTGGAAAGAGATTCCAAAAGTAGGTTCCGGAAATATGGTTCTGGAAATTGAAACTTAATAAAAGATTACAATATGAGATTCTACATTAAAGTGTATAGAATATAAATGAAACAGAGTACAAATAAGGAATTATAAGAAAGTTATACTTTCCTTACAATACAATGTGCAGTGGAATATAAACAAGTAGTAGTACCACAAGTAACAAGATATAAGTCTTTTAACCCAAAGAGAAGGGTATCCAACAACCTTGGATAAGGGTCCCTTGATTTACACTTTCAAGCAAGTCTGTCTTACCCACACCAGGGTAAGCCCTCGATACAAAGATCGGAGTCTCTGTCTTGCTATCCCCGCAAGCCCTCAACTTCAAGGTAGTTGGCAACCTCTGTCTTCCTCAGCAAGGAAGCCCTCGAACTTCAAGTTAGTAGGCAACCTCTGTCTTCCTATCCCCGGAATCCCTCGAATGTAATCACCAACATTCGGAGTCTCACGAATCTTTGAGAGTTAATAAGAGCCTCTCTCTCTAGAAATCAATTCAAGCATGTAATCACATGAGTCGAAGATCAGTCAGCCTTTCAGCACCGAGCTCTTTCAAATGATCTCCTATTTATAGGTAAGGTCGGCTCATTCTCCAACAGTCATATTTTCCTTAAAGATCGGAGGGACCTGTACACATGTCACATAAACAACGGTTAGTTTATAACAAAATAGATGACATCATTTTATATCAAAACAAGTGTAACAAAATGTACGACATCGTTTTAAAATCTAACTCAAAAGTTAGGAATGAAAAATTTGGAGTGAAGGTTCAGAGTGTAAGGAAAAACATAAATAGTAGATAGATTATAACAACGTAAGCAAGATGAAAGTTCGGAGTCTAACCAAAGATAATTTTCGGAGTCTAAATAAATTTGGAGTGTATAAATCAAAGATGATCAGATTCTATTTAATAGGTGAATTCGGAATGAGAAATCGGAATGGGAATTCGTAGTGAGAATTCCTTATCAGAATTCGTAATGAGAATTCCTTATCAGATTTATTAAGGAGAATTCGTTGTCAAACTTCTTAAGGATTCGTATCCTGAATTTGGAATCGAACTTAGTCAGAGTTCGTATCCAGAGTTCGGAATGGAACTCTATCACAGTTATCATCTGGATTTCGGAGTGAAACTTTATTGCAGTTCTTATCCAGAATTCAGATCCTAAAACAGAATAATTCATATCAAAGTTTCAAGAAATTCTGAGAAAATTGAAATGAATCCGAATCTTATACTTAAGAAAAATATGAATGAAAATATGATAAGGATAATTTTTCTTATAAAAGCGATTTTCCTTATAAAAGCGATTTTCCTTATAAAAGCAATTTTCCTTATAAAAGCATTTTTATTTAGAAAACCGATTTTCATAAAGATAAGATCTTTGTGATTTTCAAAACAAGAAGGAATGGAAAAGTCATAAGGGAAACCTTATTGACTCAACACTGTCCGTCGTCTGCGACCAACACAACGTAGTGCAGGCATAACCCGTGCAGTGGTGAGTATAAGCTACTCAGCAGGGACGCCGAGACCCCCGAAGGTCTCCCAGAATCCAGAAAGGATAATCCACAAGTAAGGATACAATGACGAAGTAACATCCAAAACTGCTTAGGTATATGCCCATACATATACCTAAGTCATTAATTCTCGTTCGGCTCCCACATCCGAACCCATGTACAACCCAGTCCACACAGGAAAAAAAACGTAAATCCACACAGGATAGCACAACACAATCCACATAGGAAAGTAAAATAGGATTCAACTCACATAGGTATACTTCTTCGTATGACGATAGGGATGATCTGATATATCCACTGATTCATCTATGTCATCAGACCCACAATGGATCGATAGGTACTAACCCCCGCAATGACCCAGGAAGGGTCTGACCCACATAGGATCGATAGGTAACTAACCCCCGTAATGACCCACACAGGATCGGACCCACACAGGATCTGTAGGCACTGGCTCACATAGAACCGCTGAGCGCTGAACCACACAGGATCAGACCCACACAGGATCGGTAATACTAATCCACATAGGATCACTGAGTGATGTAGTCATCACCGTCGAATCCACTGAGGATCTCTGTACAGTCGTCATCATCACCGTATGAAACGCAACCAGTACTAGGGTTCCCGCACCAAGCAACCTTGTTCGGGAGGGTCCGCTCCACGAGCCGAGAGGCTGATACATCAACTGACACATAATCCAGAGTTGGTGTATCCAAAAGTTACGTATCGTCAACAGGAACTCAACGTCGCAGACGGCGCATCAATCCGACGCCCGGTCTGAGAGTTATTGGCTTTTTCGTCCCAGGGGCCCGGTTGGTTTTTAAGGAAAAACCAACCCGACTGTACTCCACCTGTGTCCAAACCTTGGGCGGAGTATGCCAAAAGATCCGTCTTAGTTTGAGGATTCCAACAAAGTCAATGGTACGTCAATTGGACGTCCGAAGCTCAAGTTATAAGTGTTTCCGCTCCGAGGGCCCGGTTGGTTTCGTGTACGAACCAACCCGGCCGAACCCAAAGTATTCTGAATCCTTGAGTGCGATATTCTGAAAGGACCGTCTTGATCCAAGGATCGCATCGCCGCTGACTGCGCATCGATCAGAGGTCTGTAGCCCGAGATATGGGAAAAATAAACAAAAGGGTCTGAAAATGGGGGTTTCGGGCCCGGACCGACCCGGCCCGTGACCCCCTGGGTCCGGGTCGGCCTGCCTGAGCATGGCCCGGCCCAGCGGCCCGGCAGCCCGGCGCGCTAGCTCAGCCAAACGGCCGAGCCGTTCGGTTATGCGGGGGGGCGCGCTGTCCCCCGCCATTCGGAAACCGCGACCCCAATTAAGGGGCCGCTCAGCTGGCCAACCGGGGGTTTTGACCCGCGGCTCTTCCCCTGTCCAGCTGGCCCGCCCTGGCTGGCTGGTTCCTGCTCCACGGGACCGGCGACGACCGGTCCCCTCCCTACTACAATGCCGGTGGCCCGTCTCCGGCCGCCGGTCACCCTGCTTCACCACTGCCCGGAACCGGCCGTGGCCTTGGTCGTCCGGTGCGGCGCGACGGCGACGTGCTCTTCCACCGCGGACCCGCTCCGGCTGCGGTGTCTTCGGGTTTCTCCGACGTGGCGTCACAGCGTCGTGTCCTTGTTCGTTTCCACGTCGCGGCGCGACGGCGCCGCACATTCCTTATCGCACGATCACACGCGGTGCGACGACACCGCGCCATTCTCGTTTCAAACCAGAAAGAAACAAACATGGATAAAGGAGGAGGGTCAGCCGTGTTTGTGCGGTCCGATCCCCTCTCGTTAATCGATAGCAATTGGCCGTATTTTCACGAAGAACGACAAGGTGGTAAACACAAACAAAAGAATTAACTAACCCCTACCTCGTGCGAGCTTGAACGGAGGTTCGTCGAACGAGGATTCGTCGTGGAAAAACCGTCGCGGAAAGAGACGTCGTAGAAGGAGGAAGTCACGTAGGCGTCGCGATACACGGCGTCGCGTAATCGGTTTCCGAGAACTCGGCGTTCTTCATCGGAGAATGATGTGTTCTTCGCGTTCTTCATTGAAGATGAAGAAGTTCCTCAAGTCCTTAGTCTTTTCTCCCAAAAACTCCACCACAAGGTTCTAACCCCAAATAAAATAAGCTCACCTCTTATTTTATTAACATAACATAACTTTTGAATTTCAAGAGTTTGAAATTCAAACATCCACACTTAACTCACTTAATTAATAACATAAGTTATTAATATTTAAGTTATCAGAAGTTAATGGTGAGTTGAGGGGGGTTGAAGAATATGAAGGGGTGGGGTTCGTGTGGGCCCCACCACCCTCATAACCTCCCATGGGAAGTTGGGTAGTTACCCAAATTCCACCCAAAGCCTTAAACCACTCAAAGAAAATAAAAATTGTAGTTAAATTATAAATTAAACTTCCAAGATTTTTTATCATCTTCTCTCGAGGAAACACAACTCTGAAAATGGCGTTCCTAAGCAATTACTGGCGCAGCAGTTCCATCGGTGCCCTCGAAATTCAATTCCGAGCACCGGTTCAAAATTTTGAAATTCCCGCTCGTTCGTTCACTGAACGTACCCGAGCTAAACTTCGGATAGAAATTCCAGGCACACCGGGCCTCAGAATCAAGTGCCGTCAGAAACTGCGTTCTTGTAAAAATCCCAAAGAAAATTAAGAAAAAAATTTTCATTGAATTTTACGGGTCTTTACATTACTCCCTCCTTAGGGCTTTACGTCCCCGTAAAGATACATCATAATCTTGGGAAACAAATGTGGGTACTCAGCACGCATCTGAGCCTCCCGCTCCCAAGTGCTCTCCTGGAGATTCCTGTGCTGCCATCTGATGCGCACTAGAGGAATCGACCGTCCACGCAGGACCCGCTATTGTCGATCCTCGATCTCTGCTGGGACCTCCGTAAAAGTCTCCCCATCATCAAAATCTATATCCCCATGGTCAATGAAATGCGACAGGTCGTGCACGTATCTCCTCAGGTGAGATACGTGGAAGACGTCGTGCACCCGGTGCAACTGAGGTGGTAGAGCCAGGCGATAAGCCACCTCTCCAATCCTGCTGAGGACCTGGAATAGTCCAATGAAGCATGGAGACAACGTGCCGCCTCGGCCAAATCTCCATAATCCACGTCGAGGTGAGACACACAAGAAGATGTGGTCGCCATCCTCGAACTCTAGTGGCCTCCGCCTCCTGTCAGCATAAGACTTCTGCCGGCTTTGAGCTGTCCTCATCCGCTCCGGGATGACCTGGAACTTCTCTGTCGTGGCCTGGACCATCTCCGGTCCCACAAGTGTTGACTCCCCAGGGTCTGTCCAGCACAAAAGAGATCTTCAAGGTCAGCCGTACAATGCCTCATACGGGGCCATCCCGATGGTGGAGTGGTAGATGTTGTTGTATGCAAACTCCACCAAGGGCAGGTGGTCCTCCCAGCTGAGACCAAAGTTGAGGACACATGCGCGGAGCATGTCCTCGAGAGTCTGAATGGTCCTCTCCATCTGACCATCCGTCTGAGGGTGAAAGGCTATGCTTAGACGTAGTTGTGTCCCGAACGCCTCCTGCAACCCCTTCCAAATCCGGGAAGTAAAGCGAACATCTCGATCGGAGACGATAGATGATGGCACACCATGAAGCCTCACAATCTATTGAATATAAAGACGTCCCAAGATCTCCACTGAGCCCTACTCTCTGATGGGTAAGAAGGGTTCCAACATGGTGAGTCGGTCGACAATCACCCAAATAGAGTCGTGACCTCTGGAAGTGCGTGGATGTCCAGTCACGAAGTCCATAGATATCCCGTCCCACTTCCACTCCGGGACCTCTAAGGAATGTACCAATCCTGCTGGTACCTGGTGCTCTACCTTCAACTGCTGGCAGGTGAGGCATCGAGAAACGAACTCCACCACAGCCTTCTTCATGCCCGACCACCAGTGCTGTCATCTGAGGTCCTGGTACATCTTCGCCACTCCGGGATGTACCACCAAGGGAGAAGTGTGAAACTCTCTCAGCACCTCATCTCATAAAGCGACTGGTACCAAGGTACATCCTCTGAATAGGATGTCGTGCTATTCTCCAAAGGAGAAACCATCAGGTTCCTGTCCTGAGGGTATCTGTGCACGCCACATCTCACAGTTAGTGTCCCCACGTTGTGCCTCTCTGACCCGCTGCAGTAGTGGAGGAGTGACTGTGAGAGACTGGAGGAAGTCTTCTCAATCTCTATCCATGAAGGATATCTGCAAAGAGGCTAGATGCTCTGTCACCTCCTCAAGTAGCTGAATGACCATCCTCTTGCTGAGAGCATCGGCTACTAAGTTTTTCTTCCCAGGAGTATAGACTATCTCAAAGTCATAGTCCTGGAAGAACTCAAGCCATCACCGCTATCTCAGATTCAGGTCCTTCTGAGAGAAGATGTATCTGAGACTCTGATGGTCAGAATAGACTATAAAGCGCTCTCCCATCAGATAGTGTCGCCACACCTTCAGAGCGAAGACCACTGCTCCTAACTCCAGGTCATGGATAGCGTAGTTCTTCTCATGCTTCCTCAACTGACGTGATCCATAGGCGATCACGACCCGTTCCTACATCAGGACACATCCGAGTCCGGTACCTAATGCATCGCAGTAAACTACGTTCCCTACTCCCTCCTATGGAAACCTCAAGATAGGTGTACTAGTCAATCTCTGTCTCAGCTCCTGTAAGCTCTGCTGACATCTGTCTGACCACACGAAGGGTTTCCCCTTCCTCCTTAACGTTCTGCAAAGCTGGAAAGATTTCTCCTTTGCCGAAAATGAAAAAATCCGGTCTCATCCCCTGTCTGAACCACGTTCCTTGCCTAATATAATCAATCCCGTCATGATTAGTTAATTCATGGCATGGATGACATCGTAAGGCCTTGACGCTGCTACCAAGAGATCCAACCGTTACTCTCGCCTCCAAGGGTTGAGTCACACTGTCGGCATCAGTGTGTGGTCACTGGGTCTCCTCCAGTAAGAATCTCGTATGTGAGGGTCAAGTAAAAATTTTGTTTAACCGGAACCTCTTAGTATTAACAAAGAAAAGACAAGAAAGAAAACGTCACTATTGCAAGCGTCTTTTATTACTTCAACTCAAATTACAAGGACACAAGGAAAAACAAAAAATGAAGATAGAGGCATAATGGACAAAGGCCTCTATGCCTGGAGCTAGAACCACACTTGTCCACCTGCTTATGGAGCTCCATGATCGTAAGCTTCAGCTGCATGAAGCTGTTCTCTCCCCTGAGGACGGGGTGGACCTCCTGGTGGTGGTGGTGGTAGAGCCTCAAATCTTCACCCACCACCTACTGCTCGGCCAGCTCCTCTGCCTCGTCCGCCTGCTCCCTGCGGACCAACATGGTCGAACCTCTGCCTCTGCCTAGGTGGTTCCTCAACCATCTACTGCTCCTCTGCATGGTGGGTCGGGCAGTCATGAGCCATGTGGACCTGCCCGCCGCATGCATAGCACTGTCTTCCACTCGTAAGACTAGTTCTGTTGCGTTTTCCCCGCACCTCCGAGCCAGTATACTTTGGTTGTCCACCCGATGGCCTGGCCTGCTTGGACCTCTGCGACATCTGTCTACGGCCAGCTACAAAAGACTCTACCATGTGTCACATTGCGGTAGGTCTCGCCGCTGGTGTAGACTTAGCAAGAAAACTCTTGATCAAAAGGGATCGCTCCAGTACTCCTTCCTGGGTCAGAATGCTGAGTGAGATCAGCGATGATCTGATCTCATGTCTCAATCCCTGCTCAAAGGTCCGGGCCCAGAAGAATGGGTCCCGTACCATGTATGTCGAGTAGCGCGAGAGATCAGTAAATCTCACCGAGTACTGGGTGACTATCAAGCTGCAGCTGAAGAAGCTCATGGATGCGCACCGCACGGAGGGTGTCTGGGACGATCTCCAAGAGGAAGAGGCCCTCAATGTCTGTCCAGAGGAGAGATGCCTCATCATGCACCTGGAGCATCAAGCTCCACCATTGGCCCACTGTTGCGTGTAGTAGGATCGCCGCGAGGATCACCATGAGGTTTGCTGGTGTCCTCACTAACCTTAAATCCCGTACAACTGCCTCCAGCCAGTCATTGGCTGCTTGGGGGCCCGTCTCCCCGTGGAACCTGGGTGGTCGCTAGCACTGGAACTCGTGCAGTAGATTAATGAGACATGCATCGTCCGTGGCTGGGGATGGAAACATCGGTGGCTCGGCGGGTAGAGGTACCACCGGTGCGTCTACTGTCAAAGGGCCCTGCACCGAGGCCTCATCGCTCGGTGGGTTTTCGTCACGCCCAACTCTTCGAACCCTAGCTAGCTGCCGTCGTGGGGCCATCCTGAAAAGAAACAGGTGTGCCACGGTCAAACAGTATACCTGATGAGCTGACATAGAGTAATCACATAGAAAACTTGAAACACACATGCAATCAATGTTTTCATGCATTAAGTCGGAAATCAGAAATTAGGGTCCTGGTGTACGGATACGTCGGCCGCCACACCAACACTGGACTCCCTGGACTGATAACCACACCCAATATGCTTAACACTATTGCTTCACATAGAAAACGATCAGAGTCCCACGTTCTGCGGTAGAACTGAACTCCTCTGATACCAATTTGTCACGACCCGTCCTAGAGGCCCGTGCCGTGACTACCCCAAGCCCACCTTCCATAGGCCAGGGACTGGCGACTAGCACCAAGGCATAAATTCCCAATAAAAATTGAAGGCATTGCCTTTGGAAAGTAAACAAACACCACAGAGCAAGCAAGCAGTAGAAGTAAACACTAAGTAAAATCTGGTACAATAGTAAGTGCGGAAAAGTAAGTGGGCCAGTATACAAACCCAAACTGAAAGTAAAGTACAACTGGAAAGGGAAAACAACAACTGAAAAGTAGAGCTGTAGCATCGAGCCGTCTACTGGAAGTCCCACATGAAGGGTGGGTACAGTTAGCCTCCACTGCTCCTCGGGTCTAGCCAACCGCTCCGAGTACGTCCCACCCAGTGGTCCACCTCCAGGTACCGTCCTGCTCCGCAAGCCTCAACCACAATCAGTGCTGTCCGTCGTCTGCAACCAACACAACGTAGTGCGGGCATATCCCGTGCAGGGGTGAGTATAACCTACTCAGTAGGGACCCCGAGACCCCCGAAGGTCTCCCAGAATCCACAATGGATAATCTACAAGGAAAGATACGATCACGAAGTAACATCTGACACTGCTTAGGTATATGCCCATACATATAACTAAGTTATCAATTCTAGTTCGGCTCCAACATCCGAACCCAAGTACAACCCAGTCCACACAGTAAAGAAAAACATAAATCCACACAGGATAGCACAGCACAATCCACATAGGAAAGTAAAACAGGCTTCAGCTCACACAGGTATACTTCTTCGTATGACGATAGAGATGATCAGATATATCCACTGATTCATCTAAGTCGTCGGACCCACAAAGGATCGATAGGTACTAACCCCCGCAATGACTCAGGAAGGGTCTGACCCACACAAGATTGATAGGTAACTAACCCCCACAATGCCTCGCACAGGATCGGACCCACACAGGATCTGTAGGCACTGGCTCACACAGATCCGCTGAGCACTAACCCAAAAAGGATCGGACACACACAGGATCGGTAGCACTGATCCACATAGGATCGCTGAGTGTTGTAGTCGTCGCCGTCGAATCCATTGAGGATCTCTGTACAGTCATCGTCGTTACAGTAGCAAACGCATCCAGCACTAGGGTTCCTGCACACAGCAAGCCCGTTCGGGAGGGTCCGCTCCACGAGCCGAGAGGCTGATACATCAACTGACACATAGTCCAGAGTTGATGTATTCAAAAGTTCCGTATAGTCAACAGGAACTCAACGTCGCAGACGGCGCGTCAATCGGACGCCCAGTCTGAGAGTTATTGGATTTTTCGTCCTAGGGGCCCGGTTGGTTTTTAAGTAAAAACCAACCCGACCATACTCCACCTGCATCCAAACCTTTGGCGAAGTATGCCAAAAGATCCGTCTCACTTAGAGGAATCCAACAAAGTTGACGGTACGTCAATCGGACGTCCGGAGCTCAAGTTATAAGTGTTTTCGCTCCGAGGGCCCGGTTGGTTTCGTGTACGAACCAACCCGGCCGAACCCAAATTATTCCGAAACCTTGAGTGCGATATACCAAAATGACCGTCTCGATCCAAGGATCACATATCCACTAACGGCATGTCGATCAGAGGTCTGTAGCCCGAGATATGGGCATTAGAACCAAAAGGGTCCGAAAACGGGGGTTTCGGGCCCAGGCCGACCCGGGTCCGGGTCGGCTCAGCGGGGTGCGGCCCGGCCCGGTGGAGAGTGGCTCGGCCCGGCTGGCGCAGCCCGGCCCGGCCTGGGCGCGGCCCGGCCCAGCGGCCCGACGACCCGGTGTGCTGGCCCGCGACGCTAGCTGGATCAGCCGAACGGCCAAGCCGTTCGGTTATGCGGGGGGGGGGGGGGCGTGATGCCCCCGCCGTTCGGAAACTGCGGCCCCAATTAAGGGGCTGCTCAGCTGGCTAGCCTCGGGTTTTGACCCCCGGCTCTTCCCCTGTCCGGCCGGCCCACCCTGGCCGGCCAGTTCCTGCTCCACAGGACCGACGACGACCGGTCCCCTCCCTACTCCGACGCCGGTGGCCCGTCTCCGGCCGCCGGTCACCCTGCTTCGCTGTGGCCCGGAACTGGCCGCAACCTTGGTCGTCTGGTGCGGCGCGACGATGCTATTCTCTTCCACCACGGTCCCGATCGGGCCGCGGTGTCTTTGGGTTTCTCCGACGCGGCGCGACGACGTCGTGTCCTTGCTCGTTTCCACAGTGCGGCGCGACGACGCCACACATTCCTTGTCGCACGATCACACGCAGTGCGACGACACCACGCCATTCTCGTTTCAAACCAAAAAGAAACAAACATGGATAAAGGAGGAGGGTCGGCCGTGTTTGTGCGGTCCGTCCCCCCTCTCGTTAATCGATATCAATTGGTCGTATTTTCAGGAAGAACGACAAGGTGGTAAACATGAACAAAATAATTAAATAACCCCTACCTCGTGCGAGCTTGAACGGAGGTTGGTCGAACGAGGATTCGTCGTGGAAAAACCGTCGCGGAAAGAGACATCGCGGAAGGAGGAGGTCGCATCGGCGTCGCGGTACACAGCGTCGCGTAATCGGTTTCCGAGAACTCAACGTTCTTCGTTGGAGACCGATGTGTTCTTCGCGTTCTTCGTCGAAGACGAAAAAGTTCCTCAAGTCCTTAGTCTTTTCTCCCAAAAACTCCACCACAAGGTTCAAACCCCAAATAAAATACACTCACCTCTTATTTTATTAACATAACATAACTTTTGAGTTTCAAGAGTTTGAAATTTAAACATCCACACCTAACTCACTTAATTAATAACATAAGTTATTAATATTTATGTTATAAAAAGTTAATAGTGAGTTTAGGGGGGTTGAAGAATATGAAGGGGTGGGGTTCGTGTGGGAGCCACCACCCTCATAACCTCCCCTGGGAAGTTGGGTAGTTACCCAACTTCCACCCAAAGCCTTAAACCACATAAAGAAAATAAAAATTGTAGTTAAATTATAAATTAAACTTCAACAATTTTTTATCATCTTCTCTCGAGGAAACACAACTCCGAAAATGGCGTTCCTAAGCAATTACCGGTGCTGCGGTTCCATCGGTGCCCTCAGAATTCTATTTCGAGCACCGGTTCAAAAGTTTGAAATTCCCGCTCGTTCGTTCACTGAACGTACCCGAGCTAAACTTCGGATAGAAATTCCGGACACACCGGGCCTCAGAATCAAGTGTCGTCAGAAACTGTGTTCTTGTAAAAATCCCAAAGAAAATTAAGAGAAAAATTTTCCTTGAATTTTATGGGTCTTTACATAGTCATCCGCACACAAAAAAGGAAATGCTTTCATTTTTTAACAGTTATAAAGTATGGTAAAAAAATGATATTTTATTAATAATATTTAAATTTATAAAAGTATAAATTACGGTTATATCATGAATTTTTAGATATAATATATTTGGGTTGGTAATAGTATAAAATAATTAAGAAGGTGTGGTGGAAAATAATTCCTCTCACATGGGATGTTCTTAATCACACACCACAATAAAGAAGCATTTCTTACTCTTTGGGTGACAATATGGAGTAAAATTTATGTGTAGGGTTTGTGTAGATACTAGGGTGAAGTTTTGTTTTAGCATAAATTTTGTAATGGGTGGAGAAATTTTGAGGAGGTGGTCTCCTTTTATTAGTGAAGATATGGATAGTTCTGTAAAAAAAATACTTCTCAGTGAAACCAATCCCTTATTCAATGCAAAAGGATAAAAAAAATCCAATAATAGTGTGGGGAAAGAGATAATGTAATTTTCCTTCCTCTAACCTATATAAAAAAATTTTAATTTTTTATTTTATTTTTCACATTGTAAATCCACTTTTAACTCATTTACCCTAACCATTGTAACTTCACTTTCACTGTTTGACAAGAATTTTAATGGGAAAAATTGAAACAGTTAATATTAGTTTAATAAAAATATATGATTTCAAATATAGAAATTATTTTATAAAATAAATTATCTTTCACAAAGAGAAGTTATATTATATATCAACACATATAAAATCTAAAAACTATTTCATATAAAAACATTATTTTAAAATTAATATTTATTTGTGAGATAATATTATCAATATTTTTTCTTTAAAAAAAAATAATTGGTTTATTATAAAATAAATATATTTTATCTCTATTTAAAACAAAACCAATTTTTGTTACAAAAATTAATTTTAATTTTAATTAAAAAGAACATTTTTTATTAGAATTATAATATTTATTTTATTTTATGTCAGTAAACATAGGTATTAAAAATTTACATAAATAAAACTAACATAAAAATAATTATCTGTTAAACAAACTTTTCATCAATTATATTTTTTAAAACTCTATGTCTTAATTATATTCTGATAACATTTTAAAAGTCACTACTTTGGAGACAACTCTATTTTTCAACTATTCTCCAATAAAATAAATCATTTTAAGAAAATACCAAAATTAATCATATATTAATTTCCACATTATGATTCCATAAATGGTATATATATTATCATATTAATCTTATATAATTTATTTAAATTATTTATATATATATATACTGATGCCTAAAACACAACAAACAATTATGAAAAATATAACTGATATTCTAAAATGTCAAATATGATATTGAAAATTATTGATTTTTTTAAAAACAATTGAAAAGTCAATTGTAAAATATTAATTTAGACTTATATTTTTTCCATTATTTTTCAATTCATACTTGTATTCTAATGGTTTAATTAATTTTTTTATTCATAAAAATAGTATTTAAATATTCAAATACAACCTATATTTTTACAAAAAACCAAAAAAAAAAAAATAAAATTTATGTTATAAATCTAAAAAATGTTTTGTTCTTAAAATAAAACATAAATAATTTTCCATTCGAAAATTTTAAAAAATCATTAAATACAATGATGTTCTATTTCAATATGAAAATAATTTTTTTAAAATATAAGTGATTCTTGTTGTAAATTTATATAAATATAATAATAAATATAGTATTAATTAATAAATAATATATTTTTCAAAAATTGAATATTTAAAAAAATATACTTAATTTTAATAAAAATGGTGAACTAATAAAAAGGCAGATTCTATGCCATAATAGTGAAGTACGTAAATTTTTATAAAGTAACCATATTATGTAAATATATTAATTAATATATTTCATTACTAGTGTAATACAATTTATACATAACATTTTAATTTTTTTTAATATTCTAAAAATATTTCCATTTCATTTTTTTATCTATGGACCTTGATAACAAAAATAATCAGTTAATTAGAGAAAAAAAATATTATATCATGTAGTTAAATTCCCCTGCATACTGAAATAAATAACATCCTCAAATTTTAAAACTCAAAAATATGATAAAATTCCCATAGGGATGTCATATTTGAAAATCAATAACTAGTTGATCATGGTTCAATAAGGACATTAAGTGTGAAATCCAAATTTGGAATTTGATATGAGTTTTTTATAAAAAGTGATAGTCTATTTCTAATATAATTCAAATAAGTGATGATGGAAAAAATATATAAGGTGTAACATTCCAAAAACCCTGAAATACATTTCTTAATCTATGGATATAATAAATATTCCTTGAAAAAATTTATTAATTATATTTCAATACCAAAGCAGTCAAATTAAACAAGACACAAGGAATATTAAAATCTAGAGTGATTCACTGTCTGTCGATAAAATCTTTGCTTCATTGGCTTTTCATTGTTCCCATGATCTAAGAGGCGACTATTTTAACTTATCAACTTTAACCCATATTTTTATGAATTATTTTACATATTTCTAAAATTCATCACATCTATATCATTGAATAATTAGGGGATCCTTTAGAATAACTTTATCATAATTCATTAACACCTAAATTTTCCCTTGATAAGTTGTTTCATGGTACCCTAATATAATATAATAAAATAATATTATAATCCTTGTGAGGTAATAAACTTTTACCTTGATTCTTAATATTTTTTCCCTGTTATTTCACTCAGTATTTCAAATATGGTAAGATTCTTAATCGTGATACTCGATAGTGATCTTGAAATAATCCCACAATTTTTTAGTCCATATTTTATTTTATCTTGTTTTTGTTTAGGTTATCATTTCATTATCCCTCACACAAATTGTTAATAGAGTTCCTTTTGTATCCAACCATCAGCAAAACCAAAAGGGTTAACATGAGTGATGAACATTTAACACCACAAAGGGATTAACAACATCAATAATAAAAAAGGATTCCACTTCAAAACCATGTAGCCTTTTACATAATTTACTTAGTATATAATTCCATTTGTTTAGCCTATATCATTATTAGTTTAAACATAGGTAAATTTTAGTTTTATTATCTTATAATAAATATTGTGGTTCTTTAATGTCACTAGGAAATCAATATTTCCTAATGGATTAATAATAGAATACAACTAAAAAATGTATATTGTTCGAAAATGGATGTTCAAGAATGCAGTCAATCCTATTTTTTTATTAGTTGATGATTCATTTTAAACCCAACAGACCCTTTTTCGGTTATTACACCTAGGAATATTTTTTCTAGATCCTTCAACCAGTTGTACATTCCAATCTAGGATGTTTAGTCTCTCAAAATTAATATTATATAATTCTAAAAGTGATAAATAACATAATATGAGTATTATTTTTTCCAAAACAAAGGGTGAAATGGGGCTAGAAATTTTTTCTTGTGTAATCTCCAAACGAAATGCGATCACAAGACCTTTAGGAGGTCTTGGGAATGAGAAATTTTCAGCACATAACGTACAAAATATCTCATTGAGCCCATTTGAAAAGAAATTATGTTCATGTGATGGTGTCATATACACTCATTGATCAAATAAAAGTATCTAGATGGGATCTACTAAGTCACGCAATTCATCAATTGGTGGATTTCTGAAAACCCATCCAAAAATACATGGAAAATAAAGATTAAACATCAACATGTTGAGAGCCTCTAACTTTCATATATATCACACGATGTTCCAATGTGGGTTGAAATCCACCCAAGACCCTGATGATATGGAAGCCTTATAGTGTGGGAGTTCATGGACTTGTCACCATCATGCCAACAAGGTATCCCGACACGTCAAGCTAGTCCTATGCTCCCCCATTGGATCCAAAGACAAAAAGTATGTTTTTTCCTAGACAATGATAAATAATTACTATGGAACTGTTGTTTGTCACATGACTCATCACCGATGGGGAGATTTTATGTCTTAAATAATACTAGAGCAAACTCATATGACCCCAATACCTGGTATAATAAATATTCAAATATAATAGGATAAAATGTAGGAGCCTCTTTCAATCATAAACATAATTTTATTCAGTTGTGCGCTCCACAAGACCTCAAAAAACCCATCAGCAATATAGTTTGATCATTTAAGTCCCCGAATAAATCCAAACATATCATAAAAATTACACTGACTAGTCACCCAGGTCATGCGAAATCCATTCAATAGGCATTTTGGTCTTGTAAAGGCCCTTGGTCATGCCACCTTGACAATATGAAATCCACTTGGATTGGACACATGATTAGGAAATACCCCATCAATTGTCTATAATCCAATGAATGCGCAATTGATTATATGGTCTCATGGTCATTGAAAAGCAAGTGAAACCCCTAGAATGACCAACACCCTGATATCATGAAACACATGACATCAAAGTCCTCCAAAACTCCATCATAGTTTAGAGAAATGCATGCTAGTAAATGTAATGAATAATCTAGGTGGTGAGTCCTATAAATACACCATCAACACATAAGAAAAATTCATCATTGTATCCTTGCATCAATGCACCCAATAACTAGTAACATTTTCATCAAGCGGCTAATCTTGGTATCATAATGGTTTTCCATTAGGCAATGTCTAGGGGAACAACCAATGTGTTCATGGAACATGAATATTCACTTCACATGATCACTCACAAATCATTCAAAGGGAATATGGTTGGGTATGTGAAGGACATCCTTCATATATTGAGAATCACATTAGACATAAACAATATAACACTACACAAACCTATGTCATATGCGATACAAGGTTGGAACAATGCCAATAAAACAGAGAGACATAGAAAAAGAAAATATAAAATTATATTCATTATCCTTATATGGAAATACTCAGTTATGATACACACCAGTACATTTATCCCAGATCATGCACCACACTTTTAGTATACAGTTAGAATAATTTGAAGCCTCCTGGACACTTTAGATCAAGTCACATAGAAGCCCTCATGCATGCAACCTGAGTCTCACAAAACATTTTGGGCTCACCTATAGTACCTTCCATTTTCCTTTGTGCATGTCACCAAAATAATATGGTTGAACCAGTACATGTTAGCTGAGTCTCATGAGGGAACCATGGAATTTCAAGTGTATTTTTTGACATCCTCCAAACTAGACATCAAGATCTTAAGACATCATATATACATTTCATACAAATTTCTTTATTGCATATAGACATGTCAGCCAGGACATGAAACACCCTCTAGGCATGTAACACTGTCTCTCATGACACCCTCCAATCATATCAAATAGATTTGATGATAAAACTAGGGAATGTAATTTGTCTCATGTGATGTCCTCCATGCATGTTAGTAGAGATCATGTGATGGACTCCATGATCAAATAGTCTAATCATGCAATGGCCTCAGAAGATGTTATCATTGGTAATTTGATAGAAATTATACATACCCTCAAGATTATGTGACGTCCCTTGGACATGTCAAAAAGATCATATTATTGTATTTAGACATGTCAAGAAGATATACTCCGACAATTCATGAAGACAATCAAGGAATTTCAAAAACACAATTGACCCATGGTATGAAAACAAGCATGTCAGGTTAAGGAGGCATCCTAGGTATTGATCTCCATTTACATCATCCATAATCAGGGAAACATTAGTGTGTAAACCCCAATAAAATGAATAACATGTATCTCCCCATATAAGGTAATGCATGGTTTGTAATACCTGGTCTACAAAACTATAATAACTCTAATTCCCACAATAACCATGATACATAAGATTCTGTCCTAAAGCCCAAGACCAAATGTGAATCCACATCATTGTAAGCCCCATGATGTGTCAATAATTTCAATCATCAGAACCAAATCATTCCTATGGGATTATCATTCTACCTCATTCATATAGTGGTGCATGAAGTGATCTACCTCATTCCTGTGGGATTATCATTCTACCTCATTCTACCTTATTCTAACTGTATACTAAAAGATTGGTGCATGAAGTGATCTATGATAACTCATATTCCATCAGTGTACATCCATCCTTGATTTGATATTCCAACCATGAAGACCCAATCATTACTATAGGATGATCATTCTACATCATCCCTAAGAAAAATAATATGTGAACTGAACTATGGGAAAAATTATTCATGCAATATACAAGGTATGCAGGTAGCCTTCCAAAGGCCCATACTCAAATAGGAATCCACTTTAGTGTATGTCCTACAATTTTACTAACATTTCAACCATTAATACCCAATCATTCCTATGATATTATCATTCTACCTCATTCATCAGTGGATAGATAAGTGACCTAATCTATGCTGGATATGATTTATTCAATAAAAAGGTTATGAAGGATTTATTCCAAATGCCATAGTTCAATATTAATACTACAATGAACTATCCTATTGTATAACACCCAAATCTATATGCAGTGAGACTAACTACTTATTATACTTTGTTTCTCATATCGTGAATGGATCATGAGGGCTTAAAGAGTTGTAATTGTTATATTATTTAAATCTAGATTCTCCACTATGTTTGGGTATTCTCATTTTGTGAGACCTAATGAGTGGAATGATATGAATCCATCCATATAATGAAATATTCATTAATACCAGTCTTATTGGTGTAATCGAACTGTGAAAACTCTGATTATTTCTTTAACTTGGATACATAGGGCGTCTCTATGAGATTCGAGATCAAATAGCTAATGCCTATGTTCCTTGAAATATTTCATTCCAAAATTATATAAACCTGAAAGGGTTCAATGAACTAACTGGTCTTTTATTCCATTAATGAAAATGATAAATAAGATTCCTTATAGAGGACCAATACCATTATGAACATATTAAACACTTCATGACGTGGAAAAAAATTCTGAAGCATTGAGTTATGAAGCTCCAACATATAAGTATCCACCCATATGGGAAAATAAATGAATAACCAATGTTACATATAGGTTAATTAACTAAAAGATCCCCAATAAAATATAGAATAGATTCAACCTATGGTTTTTTTGGAGAATCGGATTCCATATCTGGAATGGAAATAGGTTTAGGAAATTATAATTTTGATAGGGAACTAGTCATATAGAATGATTTGGAAGATATTCACGAACATATCTATAATATTTAATACTGTGCTGGAATATGCAATAATTATCCCAGGACAGTTGTGATGAGACCAACATCCCAACCTATCAGCCAAAGTGAGTTCTGATGTTTCATTGGGTTTCAAACCCCAACTGACTTCCTACCTTTGGAATAATTTTCATCACCTATTTATGAATGTGGGGACCCTTGGGAGTTTCTATTATGAATGTGGATGAATACACAAATATGTATAACAGAAAAATGGTTGAGAACTGAGAACCAACTCATTTAACCATGACATATCATTCACATATAAAAAAAGTCACAATGTTCAGTTTACTTCAGACCATATTGTACCTATCATGAGGGTTACAGATGAAGGTCATCATTATAATTTCCATTGAAGAAATTCTTACCATGACATGAATATATCAAATAATTGAATTTTCATTTGACCAAACTTTATTCCATATTTTCTTTATCTATGAAAAAATGGTCAAACTGACGTGAATATATCAAGTAATATAATTAACATTTTACCCTGAAATGGTCCATTTTGTTTAAATAATATTTAGAAAAATGTATATCCCGACGTGAATCTCTCAAAAAACTTAATGATGAGTTAACCACATGTTAGTCCATTTTGTTTTCATAATCTACACACAAAATAGTAAACCTGACTTGGATATCTCAAATAATATATTGTTTGGATGACCAAGTGTCCATTTTTTGGCATAATCAACAAAAGGTAAATTAGTGAATCCAGTGTGAATCACTCTAATTATATAATTATTGGTTTTCCATGCATTGGGAAATTTTGTAAGTATAATTTACCCAAATAAATGTTGAACTCAACGTGAATAAATCAATTAAAGAATTATTAGTTCAATATTTATAATGACATTTTGTTTACATATCATATGAAACAAATAGAAATATTAATGTTAATATTACAGCTGATCATTAATAACTATGGTTCCAATGATATAAGTATATCCTTGCATTGAGAATTCATTGGGAGTGGAATGTCTAGATCTAGAATAAAACTTTTATTCTGTAACCCATGATTATCTGATCTAGCACATATGATTCTAATGACGATTCATTGATTTTGGAACTTGTTTGTTTTTTATGATTAATTATAGATCATGTTCTAGAAAAAAATTCCATAACCTGGCGTGTCTTCATCCAGTGGAATTTTTGAAAAATAGTCTTTAATTGAAACCATTACTAGCCATTAAATGGCCCCACCTCAACAAAAATATTCATAGTATGGTTAAAATTGCATTTTTCTTGGAGTACCATCATCATGATATGATCATGGGACTAAGGATGCCTAATAGGGTCTGTATGTGCTAAAATAGTTGTTTCCCCCTCTTCCAAAGAAGCCTGAAGTAAATCCAATGGCACTTATCACCCTACCAGCAAATTTTGGAGCTTATCCCCCTATATAGATAATTAAAACCATTAGTATTAATTTATGGTGAACTAGCAAGTGAACTGAAACTGTCTTTAGGTTCATGGGATACTGAGGAGAGTTCCTTTTAACCATCATCACCAGCACCATCCCATAGTTACACTTCAATCTCCTACAAAGGGTACCACCCGACACACTTCCACCTATACTAACCATGCCCTACTAACATTGGAGACACATCAGTTGGGATGGATCTAGATATTATATTGTGGTATAATATTCCCTCTCCAATTGAAAATGTCTATCAAATTATTTTGTCAGTATCGAGTAATAAGACTCACATCCATGCTCACTATAAATAAGATTATGGTCATATTCCTGCAAGAATCTTGGGGGATGTGTATATCGCTTCCTCCCTGCATGAATCCAATCGACAGATTATAGTGGAACAAAGATAATAGTAGTGGAAACATATTTATGATTCCATCAAATATATATACCATTATATATTAGAGAAAGAAAATATGCAAGCATACATTTTGGTAATTGTTCTGGTAATGTTTCATTACACGTTAATGACATCTGAAAAACTAAGACAAAAAATTCTGGAACTGGTAAAAATTAAGGTAAGAGTATATTCTAATCCCTATAACAAGGTATATATAAATATATAATCATTATGAAAAATTGGGTTCTATGATTAAGAGTAAATTCCTACTACCATCTAGGAGGATTATCTATATATTCTGATAAAAGATGAGGCATCATACTGAGATCGTATACCCTTTGCAACCAGGAATATACAAGTGATAGTGTCACATGCCTCAGGATAAGGGAAAATATTTATTGAATAAGAAAAGAGGAATAATCCAATTTCCTAGGATCATGTTCATATCCACATTCCTTCTAGAGCTCAACAACTGAGAGTGGAACACACTTTGGGATATGAACATGTTCATTTCAAATAAGACAAGTGACATACTCCAAAGTCCCACGATCAAAATCATATTCTAGTATTGGGTTGTGCTAACCATGTGGGTGTAGAACATGCCTCAGATTTGAATCATATTATCACCATTTAATATTCCTAAAATATTTTAGAAAATAAATAAGGTCGTCTCATATACCTAATTTTGCTGATGAATGGATATAGTATCATCCTTCCAAGGCTATATAAAAGGAGGATCATATCCCTCCTCCCATTTCAAAGGTCTGACATCATATTCAAGATTTATATGCGTATTTGGACTGGACTCATATTACTACTCCAACTGGGTCTCACAAAGTGATAGCATCAGGTTCCCTGAGATATGATCATATATCTATAAATTATGCTTCGCAAAGTCATCCAAAGGATAAGGATTATTCCAATATCGACGATCTGACTGAGGGTCACCAAGTGTGAGTAGCACATTCTTTGGGTAAGGCAAATATTCCTACCAATAATTAGGAATATAATAACTGTTGCCTATAATATTCTTAGTAGTAGGATCATATTACCGTAGCACCAAAGAGGTACCAACACGTTTTGACAACCATCAAAAAGTAAGCTCATATTCCAACACAATAATAAAATATAGGTTGGAATATTCCCCCCAAAATGCATAGTGAGGATTATAACACTAATATTCTCAATTCCAATTTCATTGAGGTTGGTTGGGTCATTTTTTCAACACACAAATGGTTTTGAACCTCTTCATCCAAAGTTGAAGTACAATTTTATCTCTATTTTCATCCATGTTTTTGTTTGGAGATGGATCTTCGGACTCTACTCCTAATATCCACCAAGGTTAACCAACCCATAGTGATATCTCCCTCAGATAAGGAATTCCTCCACATTCCAAGAAACAACACCAATAGAGTGGTGTTCTAAACTCATACATCTTCATATAGAGAGGTTCACAAAACATCATTGTCAACATTATATTGTTCTCCATCAACTCAAAAATTCACTCCACTCTAATTAGTAGAAAAACCCAAGAATAATCTTATGTGTTCTAATCATATAGAGGAATTTATGTCTGATGATGATGAGAATAAAATTGAAATACGACGAGTGTTTTCTAGGAATAACCTCCCCATCATGATTTAGACCCTCACTACTTTTGACTATGAGGCCCCACATGATCTTGAAAAGTTGGTAATTACTTACCTATACCATAATATAGAGGCTAATCATCAGAAATTAAAGGATAGAAATATCCTTTATCTAGGATACATGTATCACCTCTATATCATCAATACACTCTATGGGTTGCTAAATATGACCATCTATTCTATATCTAGAAACTTTGGAATGAAGAAGTATGACAGACACCTATGCAGTGTTTATCTCTTCATAATAAAAAATCTCCACTAACTAAATTATAGAGCATTTCTGGAGGTATTTGTTTGAGGATAGGTGAAATATAGAGCATCACACATAACTATGTCTCAAGAATATAATAACCACTCTTATATGATATCCTACAATGTTATAAAATTTTGAGAAATTATATTTCCATGAATCCCATAATCCATTTAATCACTATAATAGAATTACACATCATTAATGGTGGTATGAAATCATGAATAGAGGAAGAGGACAACCTATAGGTATTTAAACTGGGCCCATCAAAGACACTGAAATGAATTTCTCACACAGAAGCTAAAGATTTAATCAAATTGACTATAACTCATAGAAATAGACTCATTACATGGGATTCCATTTCATCCATCTCCTTGACAAGAAAAAAACATTCTATATAAAATAGGATTCAATAGTAGAAATTGTAGAATATATCCAAGAGCTTATCCACCCCACTGGGCTGATGGGATATCTTACACTGCCTCCACCTCTCATATCATCATTTCAAGAGAGGATTCAGGATTTATCACAAGTATATGCACACAAAACCCATTCAAATATCCTGGGGAAGTTTATATCTAAATATCCCTCACCAAATTCATCACACTCCCAGAGGGTTCTATGAATATAAGTGGAGATTAATGATAAAAACTAGCATATATTTTTGGGGGAATTTATATATCAATTTCTATCCTATGAATCATAAAATCCCTAACAGAAATAATTGGATCCTCAATAATAGGATCAATCATTGTCAATAGTGGTCTTGATCAATCCCCATTCTACATTCCTTGGGGAATTTTCATTATCCTCATCACTATATTGGGAATGATTATTATCCACGTTGAGAGGTAAATATTGATGGTTTTAATCTAATATGTTCCTCTCACATCAAGAAAATCCTCTTCAATTTGGGGCCCATTAGATTTTCAAGACCAGAAACTTCTTCACGTTCAATAGTCACTGAATGAGACTTGAGGGGTAGAAAATGAAAGAAATCAATCCTCACTAGGGTTGAAATCCCAAAAATAGACAATATGGACAAGGGTTTGATGAAATTATATAATTCTCGAAGTGTATAATCATACTTTTGTATTGAAAGTAATGGGATAACCATCATTAACAGGTATACCTTTTTAAATTTCATCACTCTTAAAAAAATAGATTATATGGATCCTGAAAGATAAACAACGGGTTGAAACATGGAAAACCTAACCCTAATGGAGTGTGATATAGATGCACTCACTTATGTTGCACACTCGTATAATTATAAAATGCTCCACAGCATAGCGCCTCAGAATATTGAGTTTCCACCTCTATGGTAGAACACTACCTATAGTAATAGGAAAATTGTAGCTATATATCAATCACCACCTAGGAGAACTGATGTTCCATTAAGGGTGGGAAAATTTTCATTAAATGAGAATGTGATACAATCTCTCAGACAACTCAATGAGGAGCTAATACTTGTAAATATTTTTACTATGTATCATATTTAGAAAGAGAAAATTGTCTTGCCTCCTAGGGATGATCTCCCTACAAGAGTGGAATCTATGCATCAAACTGCTTCTTGATCTATGAAGTAATTATACGTAAATTAGGAAGTCAAAAATGATCATGGAATCCCACCATAATGGTGATAACCTCTCCATATTGAGTGAAAAGATTCATTCTTCACACAAATAGAAAATTAGTTGTATACAAAAATAGGACCATCACATCAATCATCACCGTATCTATATATAAGGGAGGTATATCAATGAGAATTACCCCCATAACATTTCAATGTAATCTAGTTCCTGGATTCTTGAATGGAATCCAATGAGTGGATTTTTTCACCTATGTAGACTGAGAAGAATCCATATCCTAAATGGGTGGATGACACATTCCCTAATCCCAATTTCAGATACCATACCTTCTCCACTATTGACCATGCATTATACCTTGAAACAAATATTACACACTTCATATATCAATGTGTAGCAATTATGGGCATTTTAGATCAACTGTATGAAACAATTTTGAGATGTTATATACAAACATTGTTTGGTCCAACCTCATATTCTTACAATATCCAACCATTGGGATCTGTTTTAAGATGGGAAGACCATCATCACCAGTATCTTTACTAATTATTCTCCTCACTAAGGAAAAAAAAATAATTGACCAGATGAAATCCATGAAATAAGAAAATGGTAGGGTGTATGACTTCATAGTATGATGAATAGGTTTACCCTAATTACATATAGTCACTTTGACAAATGATAAATTGATGGAAATCTATCCTAAAAATTTTGGTACGAATTTAAGACCCCTATGATCCAAATGATGCATCCATGTGGGTTTCATGTGTTCTCTGAAATGGCTCAACATTTGGATGACAAAACTCATTGATCATGATCCAAGTCTAGGCTCAAGCCCTCAGTGTGGGGAAAATGCTTTTCAAGGTAGAAACTATCAGTATCACCCTCAAACCAGCTGCAGTGTCCATTGAAGCATCTAGTAAGGCCCCGATACACTAAAAACCACTTATAGAGTAGTAAAAATAACAACATTACCCAATGTCAAGAGAATATAGATATCATTGTCACATAGGATTTGATGAACAGATGAATAATTCTTATTCATTGTGAAATGAACAACTTACCACTTATTTCATGGCATCTGTAGACATTATCCATGTAATGTTTCCATTTCCCAAGAAGACTAATGGGGTCAACATCTCCAACTGTCCTTATTTCTAAAAATTTCATTGGAGGAGGGGTCATAAAATCTAGGATTGCATCATCTTCAAAGACGTTATCCATGGAATGGTTGATTCACAATAGGTGATTTTTGATAACTTTTAGGAAAATGTGACCTACATAATCGTCACCGAGTAAGAAGGAAAACATTATTGGAATAATGTTCAGTCTAAGAGTGTGAATAATTTCACTAACTATATCAATCAAAGGATAATAGACTGAGATAGTGCCACCATGATAGAATAGCTTTGTAGACCCATAAGAGTTTCACCACCTGGGGAGGTGATGTAAAATTTGTATATTGATGGTGGATGATACCATCAAACATAGGGAGAAATGGAAGAGTAAGATTTAATTTATTATCTTTCAAAATCTATGAATCACATATATTTAATCACTTGACATCTGATGGATGAGAACCACACCACCAAATAGAACCCTCATCATATGAAGACCTCATATTTTTCTCTTTCAATGTGATACACTTGGAAGATCACTTCTCTGATTATGACTAAGACTATGAGTATGAGTTCCCCACACTAAAGAGAGGGACATAAGCCACCTAAAAAATAACTAAGGATACATGGGAATCATTTGGAATGGTTGTAAATAATATTTTGGCCACCTAACAACGAAATACATATATTTAACTCAGAATGGTGGTAAAGCACTCCACCATGCCCAACATAGACATGGAGGTTTCTGAAAACACTCAAGCGATCATCTTCACCCAATTATCTTATATGACATCCTGATGGAGGCAATATTATGCTATGTGTCTAGAAAAAGGGAAGGTGTGAATGCATTTTTCTAATGGTTGAAAAGTTTCCCTTGATTTATGGATACGCAATGGGCTCGTCTACCACAAACGTCTCATCTTCTGAACTACATAATAGGGAACAATATGATAACCCTTCTCATTATTATATATTAAAATCATGATTTATTACATAAATGTACACACAATGCATGTAACACCCTGAGATAATATGATATATATTATTTTAATTTCTTTGATGTCTTCAATTATACACTACACCAAGATTAGCTTGTACTATACACAACACCGTATTAGCTTGCAGTATACGCAAAACTATTCTTGTCTCGTGTTATAAACAATTTCAAGTTCATTTTGTTGAAATTATTCTACACAACATTAAGTATAGATTTTATTTAATGTATAAATGAAATTAGATTTGATTATGTTATACGCAACACCAAACGGAGATTTCACTACATGCAGCCCTGACTTGGCTTGCATTACACGCAATCAAGACATTCCTCGATAGCATGTGTAGTACGCAATATCGAGTTTCACTAAATGAGATATTATGATAATACTATTATGAACTAGGCATTATGAATAGTAATACCCATTTTTTGAAATTTTATAAATTTTATTTTTCAAAATGGACTTCATTTTTGGATTCTGAATATCTAAATTATCCTAGGGTAAATTTTTGTTTTTTTTCTGAAAAATTCAATTTTTTGATGAATAGTGAAAACACTAGGTTACTATTTAAAAACCGACTTTTTATTTAAATAATTATTTATTTTATTTAAATTTATTTTACGTCAAAATTGATGCATAATACCTATATAAGTTCAATGTAATTCACTGGAGTCATTTTATAATAATTTTAGACATATAAAAATTTTATTGAACTGTTCACCATCTTTTACCCACCTCCTAGGAGAATTTGAAAATTTACAAAAAACATAATTTTACCACTTCTGTGAGTGGAATTTTAAAAATCTGAGAGACACAGTTAATATCAAGATGTAAAATGTGGTTCAATAAGATAAAAATAATTTTTGGTGAATAGTAACTTTTTACTTTTACTTACCACAGTTAAAAGTAAATAGGGTAATAAAGGGTAAAAATGATATTATTATTATCCTAAAACATGTAAAAATTATATTGGATAAATTTAATTCGACCAAAAACAGCCTTAGGAATAAAATATTACCCTTTAGGTCTACTTGGATTAGATTAGGACATTTATTATTATTTTATTTAAAGAAGAGTTAAAATAGTTAAAATCAAAGTTTAATAACAAAAACATTTTTAATATAGGGTTATACATAAGATAAATTCGACTATAAATATTAATTAGAAAGATAAAAATATTTCCTATATAATAGTATTTTATTTATTATTTTTAGACATTAAATAATTTAATTTATTTATGACAGAATGATGATATAGTAATTACCTTATTAATGAAATATGAACATCATTGTTGTTATAAATACCCAAATAAATATAATATGAGAATTTTTATAAATTCCACTAAATTTTTAGGTTAATATGACATTTTTTTATTGATTAAATTAACTTTTTTTAGAACTAATCATGCTGTTATGTGTTTCACAAAAAACAATTACCAAATAGTGTCAAAGTTGACATAAAATAGTTTTTATAAAAAATATTATATTATTAATTGTTATTCTATGCTTAAAAAACTAAGGTTCGGCCAAATGACTTATATAAGGTTATATATATGAATAATGTACCACTTTGGGTTCCTTAGTATTGTTATAGTAAGTTTATTAACCATATAATGTAAGAAAACAAGAAGACACGGTAAAAGTAAAATTGTTTAACAAAGAGTTAAATCTAAATGGTATGGTTAAAATAGTAACCTAAACTTGTCTAAAACCTATAAATTGAGATTATTTAGACCCATACCCACTTTATATTCGTAATATATCAAATTGGAGCTATTATAAACCTAATATGACTTTATTATAAAATAATATTTTAAGTTTTTTCTAAGGTGCCCCTCTCCTCCCTTATAAAATGGCACCTCATCCCCCTCCTCTTTACACAAAATTGATCATTAATGCTCAGAAAAACACTTCCCATTTCCCTTTTAAACATCCCTAGAAACATAATATAGGTCATGGAATTCATAAAAGACCAATTTTAGTATCCTAATATGAGGTTTCAAAGAGGCGTGTTGAAAAATAGGTAATATCCTTTACCGATTCTTTCAAATTCATTTCTTCTTCTACATCCTCTTATTTTGTTGTTTAATAATATAGTAATAACATAAGTATAACTATTATACTGATATGTTATTATAAATATGAAACAACCATATTTCACCTTCAATCCGTCCTACAGAAAATGAAATCACCACGCATGTGTGTGTACGAAATACCGTCTCCACGCCGTGGTGTAATCGGTTTTCCACCACCACCTTAATTGGATGGGTATAATGGTGTAAATAATAAAAATATATAGTTATTATAACATCATAATGATTCTGAGTTATTATATCATCCACTCCAATTAAATTAAATAATTATGGAAACGGTATCATCGCTCGTGCATACGTACGGACTACCATCTCCACGAACGCGATGAGATTCATTTTCCATGACTAGTGATTCAATTATTATTATACAGTATATATAATTAATAAAAATAAAATATATAAAATTATAATGATACTGGATTTATGTACATATATGTTTCATTTACTTAATTTCATTCAACTCAATAAGGAAACGAAAACAGTGTTCATGCGTACATACGGCCTACCGTCTCCATAAACGGTGTATTTCATTCCATTTATCGATCTATCATATATATATGTGTATGATGAATATATATTATATATAAATCATGTTTTACATTCTGTAATTATGTAAATCAGGATATAAGTAATAATATCATGGACAAAAGTCGAAACACATACGATAAATGAAACAATTTTACCCAAAACGCTTCTTTAACATAGAATTTACAAAAGAACGGGTAATATAAAGCCATAATTGAACCATATATGATATCATAACAATGAATATGATTCTGTAATACGTCAATGACATTATTTAAATCATTATACAGGAGTTTTGGATACATACGTTGCATATCAGACTTAAGTTAAGGGATAAGATTTCCAATCTCGTTCTTATCCGAGATTCTTTATTCGTAAGTATTTACTGGGATTATTGTTATAATCCATGTCCATGTTTTATAAAAGTGTTTTTATGTTTGTTTAAAGTCCTTTTTACCCATTTTTTACTTTTACCACATGTTATGAATGTAATATTTCTTCTGTTTAGCATACAAGGAACTTTCTGACTTTTCCGACAAAAGTACGAGGAGAATGTTTTTTATAACTTATACAGCATGAACGGATTTTTACGGTATCATAACACCTTATTTTCATGAACCTTACTCTAAAATATTTCATTACTATATTCAAAAAAATCCTTTTCTTTTAAAATTGCATGGAATTTTGTGAAAATAAAATGATTTTGAATAAGAAAGGATATTTTACTCAAGAATTTATTTCAAGTGTTTTATTAAAACCATTTTCCATCTAAGATGACATTATTTCATATGTGTATGTTTCAAGTATAATGTCTATATAATTTACATGGTTTCACTTCTATGATGATGAAATGATATCCATTTGTTTTATATGGATTAGGTTATGATGGTATGATGTTTATGAAACCCATTTTATTCTTTGAGTTATGATGAATGATTTATGTTCATGTTATAGAACACGTAAGAATAATTTCATTATGAGATGGGTGGGACCTATATATCCCTCCAATTAATTGGGTAAAAATTTATATCTCATGAGATAGACATGGCTGGAACAAAAAGTAAATCTGGTTATGTAATACAGGGCTAGAACGGCAAGTAAACCCGGTTCAGTAAGGGACTTTGTCCACTAAGATGGTCTTGGCAGCAATGCCTTGTCTAATATGGAAATAATCAAATGTGCTTAATGGATTCCACAATTACAAGTTTTATTCCCATGATATTTTATCATGATCGATGTTCCTTTATGATCTATGCCTTATATACTACCATGTTTTATACCATTGCTCAATATTTTGATGTTTAAACATTATGTTCATGTTTTGAAGTTCAAATGTATATGGTTTGTTTTATTTTCTCCATGCTTACCCTTACTAAGAATTTGAGCTCACCCTTTATATTTCTTATTTTCCCTAGGATACAAAGAAAAGTTTTTGGTAAGAAAACAAAAGGGGATGAACTTTATTGGAGATGTTGAAGATCTTTCACGAAGATTAAAAGATTATATTCCAAGTTTCCAAAGACACTAAACTATTACTGTCCTTTAGTGTCTATTTTTGTTATGTATTAGATATTACACAAAAGTAAATTTATGTCCACGTTCGTCATGTTTTGGGTCTCTAAATTTGGTATCAGAGGCAAAGGAGGTAGGAATGAATCTAATCCTTGGGAACTCTCACATGTGAGCGTTGGACGAAACATGGCTCTCCGCCCAAGGGCTTCATGAGGAAATTGATGCCACTAGGGATGGTGGTGTGTCCCGACCAGGGGGTGTAGCTTCCCAAGGAGTGCCCTGATAGGTATCAATTATAGTCCACTAGAAGTAATTCCAGACCGCTACAGTTGGTATCAAAGGAAATTTTTAGACAACATTTGGAAACTATGATGCTAAAACTTCAGTGAGATCTCTAGAGATATTTATAAGGTATGTCTAGGGATGTTCCAAAGGTTGAGTATGAGTATAGGTTACAGTCCTAGAATAATGATAATGAACATGAATAACCTAGGATTATACCTATGATGTTAGATATTAAAAGTAATCGCATTGATTATGTGGTTTTCACTAGCATGATTTTTGCCTCTCACACTATTTTTTTTGGGTTTTAGAAGATGGTTGGAACCCGAAGGAACCATGTTGATCAATGTAATGGATGATTTAATGATTTTCCTCCTGAAAAAACCAACGTTATGGGAGATGGAGTGCAAAATCATATTTCTATACTTACACAAGCTATGAATCATTCTGGACATCCAAATGAGCAGAGAAGGGAACAATATTCTATTGAGTCTTTCATGAGGCAACATCCACCTTCTTTCAATGGGTCTTCTGGTCCACTCGTTCCTGAACAATGGATTAGTACCATTGAAAAGATATTTTCCATACTTTGAAGATCAAAACATGAAAAATTCATTTTACTTGTTTACCATTTAGAATGTGAAGCTGACCAGTAGTGGACTCTAATTAAGAATACAAGGTCCCAAGATGAAATTGAAACCATGGAAAGGAATGAGTTCAAGAACTTGTTTTTCAATAATTACTTTCCTCGTATTCATCAAACAAAGATGGAAAACGGTTTACTTGAGCTTAAGCAAAAGGATGATGAATCTGTCGGTATATACGAAGCGAATATTACAAGGCATGCAAGGTATGCTTCTGGTTTTATCATCCAACCTGAAAGTAAAGTTGATCAATTCTTCAGTGGCTTAAAACCACGTCTTCGAAGGTAATTAGCTACAAGATACTTCAGTAGCTATGAAGAAATTGTGTGTTGTGATATCAAGGTAGAAATGGAAGTTGGTGTTACATATCCATCTCATGGTTTTGACAAGAAACAAAAGATGGAGTTCAAGGAGAAATCTCAGAATAATGGTGAAATGAAGATGAATGTTTCTTTATGCTCAAAGTGTGGAAAGAAGAATGGTGGAGATTGTCTTAAAGGGACTAGAAAATGTTTTAAGTGTGGAAAAGAAGGTCATCGAGAAGCTGAGTGTCAATGTAACAGAAAAAGGGTTGAAAATGATGTGAATAAAGAAAAGACTGTAGAGAATGCACCACCAACACTTTAATGCTTCAATTGTAAGGAAATGGGGCATTATGCTAATCAATTCCCTAATCCAAGGGTTATTGATGATCAAGGTGAGAAACCACTTAAGGGAAAATATAAAGGGAATTCAAATGCGATCACTATTGGTGATGTTGAGTATGACAATGATGTAGTGGAATGATTATAATCTCATTTATAGTATTTTGGAATATTGGAATATCTATGTATTGGTTTAATATGGTCTTCAATAATTATATGGTACCGGTAATCAAGAAAAGTGATTCAAATATTTTGGAAAGCAGATTATATGCGCATAATGAATGGATAAAGAGAAAATAATATGTTTGATAGTATTCATGAGCTCATGATTGATATAATGACTAAGTGATATCATGGTTTGAGTGTATAGAATTTTTGGGATTGTTGTATGTTGAATGTGTTAACTTTTAACTGCATTCATTTTTTCACTAAGGTTCAATGGGTATTCATTTTTCAAGAAAATATATGATTAAGGCATTCGAATGTTTGGAATGTGACCAACAAGACATATCTTATGATATATGGGGATAAATGACTGTATTTACAGGCTTGGTAGATGCCCTCTCTATCAATCTTTTTTCCTTATACTATGAGTTTGGGTAAGACTAAAGATTGGAATAGATTAAGTTTTACATAAGTTAGTATTGTTGAAGGTTAGAAATTTTTTTCTATATTATTGATGGGATGTTATAATAATTTAGTTTCAGAAAAAAACAAAACCTGCAGGATGGGTGACAATCCATCACGTCGGACAAGGTTGCGGAAAAAGAACCCACAACCGAAGTGTGATAGACCTTTATCACCTACCAATGGCCTACAGGAAGTCCCTGGTTTGTAGAAACTAGTTTTATTTTATTAAGAGGTATGATAGATGAAGTATAAGTCCATTTTTGGAATCATATACAATTAAGCTCACTATAGATTGACTTATGTATATATGATAACTTTTTCAATCCTTTTGTTTGGGAAAGATGGAATGACCCATCATTCTATCACTTGATCTGCTAAAACTTCATGGAAGAAAAATTCATCTTCATTTATTTAAGAGATGAAGTGGAAATTGTTCAAGGCACGAACAACAGTGAGATTGTCCCGAAATCAAGTAAGTATTTCTTTTAATTCAAAAATTCTTCAACATTAGAGAAATGATCTTGAAAACAAAAAAATTTTGTCCTATAGCCCTTATATCTGATGAATCATATGGTACCTTAGATCATCACAAATTTTCGTGTTACACACAATTTTAAGTTCGTTTTGTGGAAATTATTCTATGAAACATTATGTATAGATTTTTTTAATGTATAAATGAAATATGTTTTGATTATGTTATATGCAACACCAAACGGAGCTTTCACTACACGCATCCATAACTTGGCTTGCATTACACACAATAAAGGCCTTCCTCAATAGAGTGTGTAGTACGCAACACTGAGTTTCACTAAACGAGATATTATTATAATATTATTATGAACTAGTTGTTATGAATTGTAATACCCACTTTTTGAAATTTTTGAAATTTTATCTTTCAAAATGGAATTCATTTTTGGATTCGGAATATCGAAATTAGCATAGGGTAATTTTTTGGTATTTTTCTAAAAACCTTCAATTTTTGATGAATAGTGAAAACACTGGGTTACTATTTAAAAACTGACTTTTTAGTTTAATAATTATGTATTTTATTTAAATTTATTTTAGGTAAAATTTATACATAATACCTATATAAGTTCAATGTAATTCATTGGAGTCATTTGATAATAATTTTAGATATATAAAAATTTTATTGAACTTTTCACCGTCTTTTACCTTCCTCCTAGGAGAATTTGAAAATTTACATAAAAATTAATTTTACCACTTCTATGAGTGGAATTTAAAAAATCTGAGAAACAAGGTTAATATCAAGGAATAAAATTTGGTTCAATAAGATAAAAATAATTTTTGGTGAATAGTAACTTTTTACTTTTATTTACCACGGGGTAAAAGTAAATAGGGTAATTAAGGGTAAACATGATATTATTATTACCCTAACACATGACCTAATTATATTGGATAAGTGTAATTCGACCAAAAAAATCCTTAGTAATAAAATATTACCCTTTAGGTCCACTTGGATTAGATTAGGACATTTATTATTATTTTATTTAAAGAAGAGTTAAAATAGTTAAAATCAATGTTTAATAACTAAAACATTTTTAATATAGGGTTATACATAAGATAAATTCTAATATAAATATTAATTATAAATATAAAAAAATTTCATACATAATGGTATTTTATTTATAATTTTTAGACATTAAATAATTTAATTTATTTATGAACCATGATGATGTAGTAATTACCTTATTAATGAAATATTATCTCAATTGATGTAATAAATACCCAAATAAATGTAATATGAGAATTTTTATAAATTACACTAAATTTTTAGTTTAATATGAAATGTTATTATTAATTAAATTAACTATTTTTGAATTAATCATGCTGTAATGATTTTCACAAAAATCAATTACCAAATAGTGTCAAAATTGACATAAAATAGTTTTTGAAACAAATATTATATTATTAATTGTTATTATATTCCTAAAAATCTATGATTCGTCCAAATGACTTATATAAGGTAATATATATGAATAATGAACCACTCAGGGTTCTTTTGGCTTGTTATAGTAAGTTTATTAACCATATAGTATAAGAATACAAGAAGACACGGTAAAAGTTAAATTATTTAACTTAGAGTTAAATCTAAATGATAAGGTTAAAATAGTGACCTAAACTTGTCTAAAACCTATTGGTTGGGAGGATTTAGACCCATCCCCACTTTATCTTCGATATAAATCAATTTGGAGCTATTATAAACCGAATATGACTTTATTATAAAATAATATTTTAAGTTTTTCGTAAGGTGCCCCTCTCCTCCCTTATAAAAGGGAACCTCCTCCCTCTCCTCATTACACAAATTTGAGCATTCATGCTTGGCCAAAACCTTCCCATTTCCCTTTTAAACTTCCCTAGAAACATATTATAGGTCCTGGTATTCTTAAAAGTCCAATTTTATTATCCTAAGAAGAGGATTCAAAGAGGCGTGTCGAAGAAGAGGTAATATCCTTTAAGAATTCTTTCAAATTCATTTCTTCTTCTACTTCCTCTAATTTTGTTGTTTCATAATAAAGTAATAACATCAGTATCAATCATATACTGATATGTTATTTTAAATATTAAACAACCATATTTCACCTTCAATCCATCCTACAGAAATTGAAATCACCGCGCATACGTACCTACGGAATACCATCTCCATGTCGTGGTGTGATCTGTTTTCCACCACCACCTTACATGGATGGGTATAATGGTGTAAAGAATAACTATATATATTTATTATAACATAATAATGATTCTGAGATATTATATCATCCACTCCAATTCAATTCAATAATTATGGGAACGATATCATCGGTCATGCGTACGTACGGACTATCGTCTCCACGAACGCGATGAGAGTCATTTGCCCTGATTAACCATTCAATAATGATTATACAGTATATATAATTAATAATAATGAAATATATTACATTATAATTATAATTTATTTATGTAAATATATGTTTCATTTACTTAATTCCATTCAATTCAATAAGGAAACGAAAATAGCGTTCATGCGTACGTACGACCTACCGTCTCCATGAACGGTGTATTTCATTCTATTTATCGATCTATCATATATATATATATATGTTTATGATGAATATATATGATATATAAATCATGTATTAAATTCTGGAATTATTTAAATCAGGATATATGTAATAATATCAAGAACAGAAATTCGAAACACATACGATAAATGAAACAATTTTACCCAAAACGCTTCTTTAACATGGAATTTACAAAAGAAAGGGTAATATAAAATCATAAGTGAACCATATATGATATCATAACAATGAACATGATTCTATAATAAGTCAATGACATTTTTTAAATCATTATAAAGGAGGTTTGGATACATACGAAGCATATCAGACTTAAGGTAAGGGATAACCTTTCCAATCTTGTTCTTATCCGAGATTGTTTATTCGTAAGTATTTACTGGGCTTATTGTTATCATCCATGTCCATGTTTTCTAAAAGTGTTTTAATATATGTTTAAATTCATTTTTACACATTTTTTACTTTTACCACATGTTATGAAAGGAATATTTTTTTTACCATATGAGGAACTTTTTGACTTTTTCGACCAAAGTAAGAGGAAAATGTTTTTTAACTTTATGACATGAACGGATTTTTACGGTCTCAAAAAACCTTATTTTCATGAACCTTAATCTACAAGATTTCATGACTATTTTCTACAAAATACTTCTCTTTTAAAATTGCATGTCCTTTTCTTAAAAGAAAATGATTTTGAATAAGAAAGGATATTTTCCTCAAGAATTTATATCAAGTGTTTTATTAAGACCATTTTCCATCTAAGATGACATTATTTCATATGTGTATATTTTAAGTATAACGTCTCTATAATTTATATGGTTTCACTTCTCTTATGATGAAATGATCCATTTGTTTTATATGGATTATGTTATGATGGGATGATGTTTATGAAACCCATTTTATTCATTGGGTTATGATGAATGATTTATGTTCATGTTGTGGCAAATGTAAGAAGGATTTCATTATGATATGGGTGGGACCTATATCTCTTTCCAATGCATTGGGTAAAGTTTTATATCTCATGAGATAGACATGGATGGAATGAAAATTAAATCTGGTTCAATAATACAGGGTTGGAACGACAAGAAACCTGATTCAGTAAGGGAATTTTTCCACTAAGATGGTCTTGGCAGCAATGCCTTGGCGACTATGGAAATCATAACATGTGCTTAATTGATTCCACAATTACATGTTTTATTCCCATTATATTTTATCATGATTGATGTTCCTTTATGATCTATTCCTTATGTACTGCCATGTTTTTTGTCATTGCTCAAGATTTTGATGTTTAAACATTATGTTCATGTTTTGACGTTCAAATGTATATAGTTTGTTTTATTTTCTCCATGCTTACCCTTACGGAGCATTTGAGCTCAACCTTTATATGTTTTCTTTTCCCTAGTATATAAAGAAAGGTTTTAGGTAAGAAAACAAAAGGGGAAGATATTTATGGGAGATGTTGATGATCTTTCACCAAGATTAAAAGATTATATTCTGAGTTTCCAAAGACACTAAACTATTACAGTCCTTTGGTGTCTGTTTTTTTATGTATTAGATATTCCAAAAAAGTAATTTTATGTCCATGTAAGTCAATCTTTGGGTCTCTATAGTTGGTATCAGAGGAAAAAGAGGTAGGAATGAATCCGATCCTTGGGAAATCTCACATGTGAGCATTGGAAGAATCACGGCTCTCCGCCCAAGGGCTTCATGAGGAAATGGCTGCCATTGGGGATGGTGGTGTGTCCCGCCTAGGGGGTGTAGCCACCCATGGATTTCCCTGATAGGTATCAATTATATTCTACTAGATGTAATTCCAAACTGCTACAGATGTTATCAAAGGAAAGGTTTAGTCAACCTTTGGATACTAGGATGCGAAATATTTAGTGAGATCCCTAGAGATATTTCTAAGGTATATCTAGGGATGTTCCTAAGGTTCAGTATAAGTATAGGTTAAAGTCCTAGAATTATGATAATGATCATGAATAACCTAGTATTATACCTATAATGTTAGATATTGAAAGTAATCCCCTTGATTATGTTGTTTTCCCTAGCATGATTTTTGCCTCACACTATTCTTTTTGGGTTTTAGACGATGGTTGGAACCAGAAGGAACCGTGTTGATCAATGTAATGGATGATGCAATAATTTTCCTCCTGAACAAACCAACGTTATGGCAGATGGAGTGAAAAATCTTATTTCTATACTTACACAGGATATGAATCATTATGGACTTCCAAATGTGAAGAGAAGGGAACAATATTCTATTGAGTCCTTCATGAGGCAACACCCACCTTCTTTCAATGGGTCTTCTGATCCACTTGTTTCTAAAAGATGGATTAGTACCATTGAAAATATATTTTCCATACTTTTCTATTCAAAACATGAAAAATTCATTTTAGCTTTTTACCATTTAGAAGGTGAAGCAGACCAGTGGTAGACTCCAATTAAGAATACAAGGCCCCAAGTTGAAATTGAATCCATGGAATGGAACAAGTTCAAGAACATGTTTTTTAATATATACTTCCCTCGTATTCTTCAAAAAAATATAGAAAACAATTTTCTTGAGATTACGCAAAAGGATGATGAATCTGTTGGTATATACGAAGTGAATTTTACAAGGCTTGCAAGGTATGCATCTGGATTTATCATCCAACCTGAAAGTAAAGTTGATCGATTCATCAGTGGCTTAAAACCAATTCTTCGAAGGTAATTAGATATAAGAGACTTTAGTAGCTATGATGAAATTGTGTGTTGTGCTATCAAGGTAGAAATGGAAGTTGGTGTTACATATCCATCTCATGGTTTTTACAAGAAACGAAATATGTAGTTCAAGGAGAAATCTCAAAATAACGATGAAAAGAAGATGAATGTTTCTTTATTCTCAATGTGTGGAACGAAGAATGATGGAGATTGTATTAAAGGGACTAGAAAATGTTATAAGTTTGGAAAAGAAGGTCATCGAGCAGCTGAGTGTCGAAGTAATGGAAAGGGGGTGGAAAAAGATGTGCATAAAGAAAAGACTGTAGAGAACGCTCCACCAACACTTCAATGCTTCAACTGTATGGAAATTGGGCATTATGCTAATCAATGCCCTAATCCAAGGGTTAATAATGATCAACGTGAGAAACCTATTAAGGAAAAGGATAATGGGAAGTCACCTGCAATCACTATTGGCAATGTTGAGTATGACAATGATGTAGTGGAATGATTATAATCTCATTTATAATATTGTGGAATATTGGAATATCTATGTATTGGATAATTATGGTTTTCAATAATTATATGGTACCAGTAACCATGAAAAGTGATTCAATTATTTTTGAAATCAGATGATATATGCATAATGAATGGATAAAGAGAAAATAATATGTTTGATAGTATTCATGAGCTCATGATTAATATAAGGACTAAGTGATATCATGGTTTGAGTATATAGAATTTTTGGGATTTTGGTATGTGGAAAGTGTTAACTTTTAAGTGCATTCATGTTTTCACTAAGGTTCATTGGGTATTCATTTTTCAAGAGAATAAATGAACAAGGCATTTGAATGTTTGGAATGTGACCAACAAGACATATCTTATGATATATGGGGATAAATGATGGTATTTACATGCTTGGTATATAACCTCTCTATCAATCTTTTTCCTTATACTATGAGTTTGGGTAAGCCTAAAGATTGGATTAGATTAAGATAGACATAAGTTAGTATTGTTTAAGTCTAGAACTTTTTTTCAATATTATTGATGGGATGTTATAATAATGTAGTTTTAGAAAAAAGACAACCTGCAGGATGGGCGAAAACCCGTCGCGTCGGACAAGGTTTGGAAATCGAACCCACAACCAAAGTGCGAGAGGCCTTTATCACCTACCACTGGCCTACAGGAAGTCCATGGTTAGTAGAAACTAGTTTTATTTTATTAAGTGGTATGATAGATGAAGTATAAGTCCATTTTTGGAATCATATACAATTAACCTCACTATAGATTGACTTATGTATATTTGATAACTTTTGCTAACCTTTTGTTTGGGACAGGTGGAATGACCCATAATTCTATCACATAATCCGCTAACACTTCATGGAAGAAAAATTCAACTTCATTTTTTAAGAGATGAAGTGGAAATTGTTCAAGGCCTGAACAACAGGGAGATTGTACCAAAATCAAGTAAGTATTTCTTTCAATTCCAAAATTCTTCAACATTAGGGTAATGATCTTGAAAACAAAAAAATGTTGTCCTATAGCCCCCATATCTGATGAATCAGATTGTACCTTAGATCATCACAAATTTATGGCTTTGTGATTATTGGTTTTTTCATAGCCATGTTCCCTACCACTCCCCATCAGAATATGATGGTTAGATTTCTGTTCCATATCCATATTGTCACCTATGTTCTCCTATGTGGAAACCTAGTGATGAGCTAATTTGGGAAACTGTTATGTTTCGTACTTCAAATTTTAAAATTATGTTTTAGTATTCCCTTTTACGATATAGGTTTCTATTAAAGAAACTTTTAAGTAGTAAACGATTTATAACCCTGACGAATTTCGAGGGCGAAATTCATTTTAAGGGGGATAGAATGTAACACCTGGGGATTTTATGAGATATACTATTTTTAATTTCTTTGATGTCTTCTATTATACTCTACACCAAGATGAGCTTGTACTATACGCAACACCGTATTAGCTTGCAGTATACACAACACTATTCTTGGCTCGTGTTACACACAATTTCAAGTTCGTTTTGTGGAAATTATTCTACAAAACATTAAGTATAGATTTGGTTTATTGTATAAATGAAATAAGTTTTGATTATGTTATACGCAACACCAAATAGAGATTTCACTACATGCATCCCTAGCTTGGCTTGAATTACACGCAATCAAGACATTCCTCGATAGCATGTGTAGTACACAATATTGAGTTTCACTAAACGAGATATTATTATAATATTATTATAAACTAGCTGTTATGAATATTAATACCAACTTTTTGAAATTTTTATAATTTTTATCTTTCAAAATGGACTTCATTTTTGGATTTGGAATATCGAAATTAGCCTAGGGTGAATTTGTGGTATTTTTCTGAAAACATTCAATTTTTGATGAATAGTGAAAAAACTGGGTTACTATTTAAAAACCGACTTATTATTGAAATAATTATTTATTTTATTTATATTTATTTTAGGATAAAATTGATACATAATACCTATATAAGTTAAATTTAATTCATTGGAGTCATTTTATAATAATTTTAGATATATAAAAATTTTATTGAACTTTTCACCATCTTTTACCCACCTCCTAGGAGAATTTGAAAATTTACATAAAACATAATTTTACCTATTCTGTGAGTGGAATTTCTAAAATCCAAGAGACATGGTTAATATCAAGGAGTAAAATATGGTTCAATAAGATAAAAATAATTTTTGGTGAATGGTATCTTTTTACTTTTATTTACCACGGTTAAAAGTAAATTGGGTAATTAAGGGTAAAAATGATATTATTATTACCCTAACACAAGTCCTAATTCTATTGGATAAGTGTAATTCGGCCAAAAACAAACTTATTAATAAAATATTACCCTTTAGGTCCACATGGATTCGATTAGGACATTTATTATTATTTTATTTAAAGAAGATTTAAAATAGATAAAATGAAAGTTTAATAACTAAAACATTTTTGATATATGGTTATACATAAGATAAATTCGACTATAAATATTCATTATAAAGATAAAAAGATTTCCTACATAATGGTATTCTATATATAATTTTTAGACATTACATAATTTAATTTATTTATGACACAATGATGATGTAGTAATTACCTTATTAATGAAATATTAGCATAATTGATGTTATAAATACCCAAATAAATGTAATATGAAAATTTTTATAAATTAAACTGATTTTTTAGGTTAATATGACATGTTATTATTGATTAAATTAACTTTTTATGAACTAATAATGCTTTTATTATTTTCCCAAAAATCAATTACCAAATAGTGTCATAATTGACATAAAATAGTTCTTAAAACAAATATTATATTATTAACTGTTATTCTAGTCCTAAAAATCTAATGTTATTCCAAATAACTTACTTAAAGTTTTATATATGAATACTTAACTACTTGGGGTTATTTTGGCTTGTTATATAAAATTTATTTACCATATAGTGTAAGAAAACAAGATGACACGATAAAAGTTAAATTATTTAAGTTAGAGTTAAATCTAAATTATAAGGTTAAAATAGTAATCTAAACTTGTATAAAACCAATTGTTTGAGATTACTGATACCCATCCCTACTTTAGCTTCGAAATAAATCAATTTGGATCTATTATAAACCGAATATGACTTTATTTTAAAATAATATTTTATGTTTTTCCTAAGGTGCCCCTCTCCTCCCTTATAAAAGGGTACCTCCTCCCCCTCATCTTTACACAAAATTGAGCATTAAAGCTTGGAAAACCCCTACCCATTTCCATTATCAACATCCCTACCAACATACTATAGGTCCTGGTATTCTTAAAATACCAATTTTAGTATCCTAAGAGGATGTTTCAAAGAGGCGTGTCGAAGAAGAGGTAATATCCTTTACCGATTATTTCAAATTCATTTCTTCTTATACTTCCTCTTATTTTGTTGTTTCATAATAAAGTAATAACATCAGTATCACTCATATATTGATATGTTATTAAAAATATGAAACAACCATATTTCACCTTCGATCCATCCAACGGAAAATGAAATCACCGCGCATGCGTACGTACGAAATACTGTCTCCACGCCGTGGTGTAATCTGTTTTCCACCATCACCTTACTTGGATGGGTATAATGGTGTAAAGAATAACTATGTATAGTTATTATATCATCCTAATTATTATGAGATATTATATAATCCACTCCAATTCAATTCCATAATTATGGGAATGATATCATCGCTCATGCGTACGTACGGACTACCGTCTCCATGGACACGATGAGATTCATTTTCCCTGATTAACCATTCAAGTATGATTATACATTATATATAATTAATAATCATTTAAAATATTACATTATAATGATACTGGATTTATTTACATATACGTTTCATTTACTTAATTCCATTCAATTCAATAAGAAAACTAAAACAACATTCATGCGTACGTACGGACAACCGTCTCCATGAATGGTGTATTTCATTCCATTTATCGATCTATCATATATATATGTGTATGAAGAATATATATTATATATAAATCATTTTTTACATTCTTTAATTATGTAAATCAGGATATAAGTAATAATATCAAGAACAACAAGTTGAAACACGTACGATAAATGAAACAATTTTACCCAAAACGCTTATGTAACATGGAATTTACAAATTAACGGGTAATATAAAGCCATAAGTGAACCATATATGATATCATAACAATTAATATGATTCTTTAATAAGTCAATGACTTCATTTAAATCATTATAAAAAATGTTCGGATACTTAGGAAGCATATCGGACTTAAGGTAATGGATAACCTTTCCATTCTCGTTCTTATTTGAGATTGTTTATTCATAAGTATTCACTAGGGTTATTGTTATCATCCTTGTCCATGTTTTCTAAATGTGTTTTTATCTATTTTTAAAGTCCTATTTACCCATTTTTGAATTTTACCACATGTTATGAAAGGAATATTTTTTTTGTTTACCATACGAGGAACTTTTTGACTTTTCCAACAGAAGTACGAGGAGAATGTTTTTTTAACTTATACGGCATGAACAGATTTTTAAAATTTCATAAAACCTTATTTTCATGAACATTACTCTACAAGATTTAATGACTATTTTCAACAAAATCCTTTACTTTTAAAATTTCATGGCCTTTTGTGAAAATAAAATGATTTTGAATAAGAAAGGATATTTTCCTCAAGAATTTATTTCAAGTGTTTTATTAAAACCATTTTCCATCTAAGATGACATTATTTCATATCTGTATGTTTCAAGTATAATGTCTCTATGATTTATATGGTTTCACTTCTCTTATGATGAAATGATATCCATTTGTTTTATATGGATTATGTTATGATGGGATGATGTTTATGAAACCCATTTTATTCTTTGGGTTATGTTGAATGGTTTACGTTCATGTTGTGGCAAACGTAAGAATGATTTCATTATGATATGGGTGGGACCTATATCTCCCTCTAATGCATTGGTTAAAGATTTATATCTCATGAGATAGACATGGCTAGAATGGTAAGTAAATCCGGTTCAGTAATACAGGGTTGGAACGGCAAGTAATCCCGGTTCAATAAGGGACTTTGTCCACTAAGATGGTCTTGGAAGCAATTCCTTCGCTACTATAGAAATTATAACATGTGCTTAATGGTTTCCACAATTACATGTTTTATTCCCATGCTATTTTATCATGATTGGTGTTCCTTTATGATCTATGCGTTATGTACTACCATGTTTTATGTCATTGCTCATGATTTTGATGTTTAAACATTATGTTCATGTTTTGAAGTTAAAATGTATATGGTTTGTTTTACTTTCTCCATGCTTACCCTTACTGAGCATTTGAGCTCACCATTTATATGTTTTCTTTTCCCCAAGATATAAAGAAAGGTTTTAGGTAAGAAAACTAGAGGGTAATATCTTTATGGGAGATGTTGGAGATCTTTCACCATGATTAGAAGATTATATTCCATGTTTTCAAAGACACTAACCTATTACAGTCATTTGGTGTCTATTTTTGTTATGTATTAGATATTCCAAAAAAGTAATTTTATGTCCACGTACGTCAATATTTGGGTCTCTATAGTCGGTATCAGAGGAAAAAGAGGTAGGAATGAATCTGATCCTTGGGAACTCTCACATGTGAGCATTGGAAGAAGCATGGCCCTCCGCCCAACGGCTTTATGAGGAAATGGATACCACTGGGGATGGTGGTGTGGCCTGCCTAGTGGGTGTATCCACACATTGAGTTACCTGATAGGTATCAATTATAGTCCACTGGACGTTATTCCAGACTGCTACAATGCAACCCTGATTTACAAGGTGTCTAGTGGCTTTTTGAATAATGAACAATACATATCTACATAAAATAGGTAGTACATCATCTTTATTGAAAACATCTTTTACATGAGAATATTATTAATTTATACTTAACATTGTATGATACAACCAAGGGATATTCATAGGAAATGTGTGATCTATAAATCCCAGTAAAGTATTAAACATGGAATAACTTGAAAATTTTAATACACGTTAGACAATAAGAATATCAAGGGGAAATATAAGTAGTGATAATTAAAAAGCTGAATAATGTTATAATATATATCATGATAATCATAATGGAATCCTAGGAAATATGGTCAAAACTTGAAAAACAACATCATAAACACAGGTCAAGGATAACTACCAAGAAACCATCATAGAAAAAGTCCCTTTATGGATTAGGTTCACACCATAATTCCATTAATGATGTATCAGGATACTAAAACAACAACTAATTAATTAGAGAGATAGATAATTTCTTGTACACCCACCACTTTCATTTCATTCTCATGCTTAAGGGTTCCACATAGATCATAGAATAGGGAATCATTTATCATTTCATTTTCTTCCACAAACTTGGAGTGAGAATATATAAATATATATCTATGATAATTTAATTATAATTGCATAATGGTGAAGACCGTTGATAGAAAATGGGTATGGGTATTCACTAAAAAAATATTTTTCACTAAAAATTAGGATGAAATTCTTTCACCATAATGGGGGAGTGTGAATGTTTATGGGAGATCATGATGAGAATGAAATCAGAATATCATCATTTAGATATAAAATGTAATGTAAGTGTGATTTTTAGGAATATATCGATACATTTTTAAACTAAGATAAAATATATAATTTTAAGATGATTACTTAATAAATTAAAAGAAATAAATAATTCTCACAGAATTTCAGCATCATAAGGGGTGTACATAAATGTTCATTGAAGGATTTAATGAGTTGTAAAGGTTTATTTCATAATTTATAAAAAAAATTAATTGTGATGTGGTACTGGATGAACATATCACATAATGAACAATTAGAAATTAATATGTATAATATAAAAAGAGGTGCTTGATTAAATATTTTAGTGGAAAATCCAATACCATGAGGGGGTTATTATAAATTCTTGTGGGAGATTTATAATATATTATGAAATATTAGGGTGGAATCTGAAGAGGTGATCATAGAGTAAGGACATTCTCAAAATATTTTTAGTGAATAGAAATTTTATCATTGGGGGGATTATATAAGAAATGTGTGTGGAATTCATTATCAATTTTCAAAAATATATTTCGGAATCCATATAATAAAAAAACTCCATCGTAGGGTTTTTTCCAATGGTTTCAACCAAAGGGGTGCGGTTTTATATATTTTATATGTACTATGGCCAAAAATATTAAAATAGTACCCTTACTGATGTTAAAGTGAGTCATGTCCCTGAAGAAATGATTTTGAAACTACAACATCTATTATGGGTTTTGGAGGATCTATAAAGGCATCATAAAATCAGTAAAATAGACATAAAATCAATATTTTTAGAGTGAAAAAATATATTTTGTCTCGGATCCCCTTTATTGTATTTATTAAATCACATTTGGGTAATTATTATGTTATAAAACACACTATATATTTATAACGTATTAAATTTATTACCTTAAATTCGACTTTCTTAGAAAATTAAAAAAAATTACCATTCGAGAATTTTGATTTTATAATTGAAAAATAATTTTTTATCGAAATAATTTTATAAATATGGTAATTTTAACTTTTAATATAAGAATAGACATTTGTTGATAAATTTTTTGGGTTTTACAATAATATTTTTCAAACTCTTATAAATATTACACTTAACATAATAAAAATAATATGATCATTTATATGTAATTGAAATTATTTAATTATTCTATGTAATTAAAATATTATTTATTTCTTAACTCCATTAATTCATCAATTTAAATTCTTTAATTTAATTTTAATTTTACCCAAAAATATATATTTTTTCAAAATAAAAAATCATTTATAGTGTTACAATAATAATATGAAAATATATTCATTATTATATACAACAAAAATATTCATGTTATTAGTTTCTTTATACATATCCCTTTAATGCACTATAAAACACCCTAGGATTATGGTGTGTGATGGGGAGGCATTCATGGGGTGGTTCATTATACATTGATTGGGAAGTGATCTTGATGATATTAAACTTCCCCATTAAATGGTTTTTCTCATCTATATGTTTTCAGATCATAGATTGGTCTTTGTTAAGGGAAAAGACAAGTGATGTTTTTTCCATTGGAAGATTTGATAAATGGTATTCATAGGGAATGATCCTACAGTACTTGGAAAATACATTCTTTGACTATAAAAATTGTATTTGATAGAAAACAATAGTTATAATAATTATAAGATCACGTATAAAAGAATAAATTATCAAAGTTATATTTTCTTAACATTATTTAAATCCATAATTATATAATAAAACCAAATAATTTCATGATTATTCTATAACCATAATAAATAATAATACGTCTAATTCAACCACATTGGGGATTTTATTTAAAAATTTTCTAGTTATTAGAACCCCCCCCCCCTTCCGAAACTTTTCCCTCAAAATATTCATTACACACAATAAAATATATTAGGGTATTTATGTTTCCTCACTTCATTTGGTTTCCACATCACATCTTCAAACATTTGGTTACTCAATAACACTTTGACCAGATGAATATTTTTCTTTCATAGAATGTGGTCTCTACGATATAAGATCTTCACCAGTTACCCCTCTTAAGATATATCATTCTCCAAAGGTACCACCTCTAGATTATGTACATATGAGAATCCCGATATGTACATCTTCATTAGTGATACATAGAACAGATCATGTACATGAGATAGGTTATATAGGAGTTCTAGTCGATAGGTCACTATGTTAATGAAATCTAGGATCTCAAATGGACTAATGTATCTTAGACTAAGTTTTACCTTATTCCAAAATCTCATTACATTCATCAATGGGTATATTTGGAGGAATAAATTTTCTCTTACATCAAAATCTAGATATTATAAATGATTTCCCACATTGAACCTTTTTTGAATCTGGGCATCCTTGATGTGATTTTGAATGGTCTTGAAATTTTACACCCCTTTTATAACCATTTTAAAACCTATCAGTTTTTGTTCCCCAACATCATCCCCACTTGTAGGTTTTCTTTAAATCTTTCCACAATAGGATTAATAATTATTCATTTTGATGCTATAATGGAAATGTTTGTTGCATGAGAACCCAACCATAAGAATATGTTGGTTCCATTTTCCTTTAATGTCAATTCATCATGCTCCCAAAATATCCTCAAGTGTACGGATAGTCCACTCAGATTGACAATCATTTTGAGGTTAAAAATTTGTGTTGAAGTTCAAATAATTATTTATATCAAGTTGAAGACTCTTCGAGAACATGGATGTGTACATGGGTCTCTATAAGATACAATCAATAGTGTGTTTCCCTGTAGCAACACCACTTCTCTAATTAACATCCATGCAATTTGATCGAGTGAAAAGTCCTCTCAAATTGTAATGAAGTTTGTAGTATTTATAAAATTGTCCACCATAACCTAGATAACTCTATTTCCTTTTTATTTCTTTATAAGAACACTGAAAAAGTCCATGATTAAATTTTCCCATTTCCTTGTATGTATGGGTAACTGTTGTATCATACCCTTAGTTGTTTTTATTTTTTACTTAACATGACGACATTCAGGAAATTTTGATGTATATTCAGCAATTTACTGCATCAAATTATGACACAAATAGTTCTCTCACATATCTTGGTACATCTCTGTGCTTCCTGTATTGATGGAGATGGTTCAACAATATGCATCATCCAATAAATACTTCTTTAAATCAAGATTTTATTGAACACATAGTCATGATCCAAATAATATAACTCATTCACCATTAACATTGAACTATGATGATTAACCTATTCTTATAGATTCCACTATCTTCAGAATTCCCACATAATCTCTTTGAGAATCATTTATCTTTTCTATAATGGATAGTAGATAAATCATTTGTGTGATTATTGGTGATGTTCTTTAGTTTATGATTCCCATGTCTATACATTTAATGTATATGAATATAAAATCATTCTCAATTTTCATTAATGAATATATTATTGGATAATTATACTTATAACATGTTCCACATTACTATATTTTTCGAGAAGATAGTGGATTGAGCTGTCGTTGTCCTTGATCAGCTCTAGCCATCATCATTGGAGCATATTTTGATCATTCTATGTGAATATATAATCAAGTATATTATGATATGTATATATTTCATTCTTCTCCTCAATGAGATTATGATTCCAAACATTTTATGAGAAGATCACTGCAACCAACTACAGTCATGGGTTGGGTTATTATGTTTATAAACCATCAATTTACTCAAAGATTCTGTTTTTTCATTTCTATCATTCTTCAATGACAGACATCCCAAACCTTCTTCAAAACATAACTAAATACCAATAATAGTTATCCACTTTTAGGTATTGTGAGTGTAGCTATCTTGATATGCCACTTTTTCCACTCCTTGATGCTCTCTTCAGATTTATTTATCCAATCATACTTGAATCCATTACTAGTTGACATGGTTATGGGATATGACAACCATGTTAAATTTATAAAAAATTGACAATTTTACCTGCCAAGATTAATGAACAAAGACATATCTTTTATAAATTTTTTCCTCAACCATACTTCAACTGCTTCTATATTTTAATGGTTCATGGATATCTCATTACTTGTGAAATTGTTTTCTAGTTAAGCTACTTATTCCATGTATAATTTTGACAATGAACTCAACAACTCATTTAGGATGGATACCAGAAAATTCTTAATGGAAACACATTAGAATATTCTTGAAAAATGGGCATGTATTCAGGGATGATATTTTCCTAGACTCATTCATTTGAGAAAGATACACATTCTATTAAGGATATAATATCCACTATTGAGATGTTGCCTATAAAGAAGATTCATCCTTCTCCTTTAATTTGTGCATATTCGGAAGATTATTTGCAACATAGAGAGTGATTTATTTCTCAATGGAATTTATTTCAATTCTATATAGGGAAAATCAATCCACACCCAAAATTTCATCACATCCCACTAAAGGAATTATCGAAAGGTTCTCCTAGAACTTCATCTAACAAATTTTAATATTAGAGAAGTTATGTATATGTTATGAAATACTTTTGCATTTGTCATTTTAACTGATAACTATACTTCTATGTTTTGTGGTGGTGTTTGAATTGATCTATTAAACATTCATGATTTTAAGAAACTCACACAAACATAAAAAAATGTTTTCACTATTATTGAATAAAGATACAACATACTTTTCATAGTTTTTTCACGATCCACCTCATGGGATATGATAGAAAAATCCCACCCATGCTAACTTGGAGATTGTGGTTTGTCCTCTAAAACTCTCATATTAATTAATATTTTCACAAATTCCTCGAGTTCCATGAAGTTGAGTGAATGAAAAATGTGCCGAGGGTTGACAGGAGAATTCCTTTCCTCTGTCGCATTAGTAGGTTTCTCCCATTGGAATTCTCTTGATATGTATCCTTCTTTCCCTCACCTAAAACGTTTCCTCATTCCCCTTAAGGAATTTCTAGTAAGATTATTATGGATGTTTTGACAAGTGCGATGTTTATATTTCATAGAAAAATTATATTTCTCTACCGAACATCCATAATTAAAATCCAATTTTTGATTCTCATCCCTATGATAAACTTGAGATTCATTAATCTCAATTTCTACTTTAAGGAAACATCATACAATTTCTCATAGCTATCAATATCTCAGATCTCCAGGGAATATTTTATACTACATTTTATCCCACTAAATAGAAATTCAACCTTGAATTTGTGGGAAACAACAAAGATTAATTCATTACATGAATTTCTTGTGACGTTTTCATTATATGTCATGATATATTAACCAAATATTTTTCCAAAAATAAACGAAATCCATTTCCATTTTAATTCAGATTATTCAAGGAAAATATATATCAAATAATATTTTTTATAATTCCTTCCACCCCACCACTTTTATATCATTATCAGGCTTCATATTCTTGATTAATTCACAACACTAATCATCTTATCCCTCTATATGATAAACATATAGTAGAACATTTCCTTTCTCCAAAAATTTAATTAAGGAGAAGATATTCTCATTAGATTTTATCCATTATTCTATAATTAAGGAGTCTAATGATTTATTGAATGTCAAAGGCCTTTATCACATAACTAACTCAATTGAAGATTATTATTTATTAGGTGGATTTTGGTGCTCCACCAAATCTAAGATTCAATTTAGAACCTGGGTTTAATAAGATTGTATCATCATAACATTCATGATTCCCACTACCATCGGGTTGGGAATCTCATTCGAGAACTCATCACATGGCCATTAACATGGTTGTTCACTAGGATACTCATATTTCAATCCAATGGATAGACAAAATGGGAAATAGAGGATGATGATTTTTAAAACTCTAAATGGATAAATGATAATTCAATGTATTTAATGGTTTACCTTATGAACAAAATTTATTTCATAACAAATGAATTTATAGCCATCAATCTATGATTTTCATGAACTATTTCCTAGAATATATTTTTATGTGAAATTTTATCACTGAATCATGTTTTGAAATTATTTTGTGAATTTACAAAGCATATTCCACAGGAGTGTCAAACTAGGTGTGTAGAAAGACCCATTATCATGCACCTGTTCCTGGTCATTCTTAGCCCAACACTATGCTGTTATGTTTTACCCATATGTACATATTTTCCAAACCTACATCAACATGTATTATCCATAGAGGGATGTATTTTAATTATAATCAAATCACTTTATACTTTACAAGAATTTAGGTATGTTTTATCATACTCAGATTTATCCCAAATATTTCTTTAGAGTTTTAGAATCATAATACAAAAAATAACTAAACATTTACTTTAATAAAAACTACGATAAACCGTCCCTTTTTTACAAATTAATTCATGATTTATTATATAGAAGTACACATAATACAACAATGAAGATGAATTAGTCTAGTGTCTTTGTGTATTAGGTACTTTACAGAGAATCATAAAATAATGAACAGATCATCTTCACTGAAAACCTCCATTACTTGATCATATTGTTCCTTCATACTTAACAATTCAATGGATAACCTTGGGAAATTAATAAGAATGGGGTGAGCTAGAAATCCCAATCTGGGAATTAAAATTTAATGAACTGAAGAAAGTAAAATATGTAATAAAATAGATATATCAATGGGGCATAAATGGAGTGAGAATAATAAGACTAAAAGTGAGGAATCATATAATATGATAATCATAAAGACAACATGGTAAAATTCAAAACAACTTTAAATAATATTTTAAAAAAATGAAAAATGATAAACTCTTAGAAAAATTATGGAAAATGTATCATGAGGGAGTATGTTAACTCTCAAATTCCTTTCAGGAAATCCCATGAGATTAAAAAAATACTCAATCTATTGGAGCTATATATAATTCTTGGAACACCCATCACATTCATATCATTATCAGAGTTAATTATTCAACATAGATCATACAACATGGAATCATTTATCATCACTATTTATTCCACAATAATGGAGCATGAAAAATAAAAATGTATGTCCCAAATAATATAATTTTATGTTAATAAAGGTGAACAACCTTGATAAGAAATTGGTATGGGTATTCCCTAAACAATCTTCTAGCAAGGAAAATCACGATTAAATTTGGAGAGTATAACAGGGCCTATGGAAGATCATGGGAGGGATTGATGATTGTGAAAGGGGTGTATCATAATTTAGTAACAAAATTTATAGTAAGGGGGATATCAGAAAACATATCACAACATCATGAAATTATGATAAAAGACATAAGTTAAATGAGATACATTATTTATGAGGAGAAATAAAATAACCCTTACTAAATTTTGGCATGGTAACAGGTGTACATGAAGGTTAATAGGAGGGGATAATGAGAGTGAAAGGGTACTATAACAATTTTTACATAAATTTATACTAATACGGAAATGGAATAACATATCCCAACATGAGAAAATGGTATTAAGGGTAATATAAAGAAATATGTTATTGGCTAAAAAGGGGAGTTGAAGAAATCCTAAATTTAGAGGTTGATTCCAATTGCATGAGAGGATCATATTTTATAGAAACCCTCACAAAAAATGCATTAAAATTATTTCATTATTGTATAATACTTAATGTATTACAAATATAGATGCCCACAGACCATATTAGCCTAGTGCCTCTAGAAACCTGGAAACATAAACACTGGTACCTAAATGAGATACATTATATCCCACTAGGTTCTTCATGACTATCTTCCTTCTTAGACATATCATACATAAAATAATATTCATAAATAGGGTAAAGGAAACATAAAAATGTGTGAGCTTGGATGTTCAATAAGGGTAATCAAGGGAGATATGTGAGAAAAAAAGTAACATAAGGGTTTGATTACGTGATCCTAACATTAAAATATCATACCCAACATATCAAAGATCATGAACATGAAAAAGGGAATAAATACTGGCTGTTTGTAAGATATGAATCATAATATAATCAAAAGAATAATCCAAAAAATTATAACATTTGAATAATACATGGAATTTTTGAAGATACGTAAGTATAAATAATGATTTTCATAGTAGTCAAGGAAAAATTTACAAGTATATCCTAGTTATATGGTTTAACTCCCCATAACATCTTGTTAGTCATGGTTCACTCACATGACAATCATAGTAGTCAAGGTTTACTCTCAAAACGATCATAGCAGACAAATTATTTTATTGAACCAACTTCAATCCCCATTCTATCCATTTCTATCCCATGAGATATAAATAATTACCAAAGTATTTGGAGGGAGATATAGGTTCCACTAATAATATAATGAAATCATACATAAATGGTCCATAATATCATAAAAAATCATATCATAACCCATGAAATGAAATGGATATCATAAACATGTCATAATATCATAACCAGTGAAACAATAGACACATTTTACATTCATTTCATCAAATAATAACTCATCAATTGTAATATTTTTCATAATAATATAACCCATTAGAGAGAATCATGTTTCATAAAAATATAACCCATAACTGAGAAGTAATATTCATTAACATAATTCAATTAAATCACAAACCATTAAAAGAAATAATATGAATAGAACCGTAGGATAATTTTCACAATAAAGAATGAGTAACACCAATGGATGTCATAATATATGAAAAATAATTTGGAAATATCCTTTAAATCCTTTTCTTGAAGAAAATATCATTTATTTTGTGAAAAAATATTTTTAAAACATAAATCGTTTAGAAAACCGTTTTCTTTGAAAACATATTAAAGAAAATTTATAAACATATTGAAAACGTTTTTCAATGAAAATCGATTTGAAAACATATAGAAAAAAAAGTATATAATTTTTCCTTCAAAATAATATTTAAATATCATTTTTAGAAACAAATTATTTTTTTTCAAAATATGATTTCTGAAATAAAACAATTTCCCACCGAAATTAGTTAAGAGATTGGAATTTCATAAAAAAAAATATTTAATTTAAGTACCAATATATGGAGGAATGGTTACAAGAAAATAATATTTCATGAATTACCATTGTATAATAAAATTCATTATATTTCTAGATATATGTATCATAATATTTCACTAATGGAAGCATAATCATAATCAACCCTGATAAATGATGAGGTAGATTTAATAGACTCTTACAACTTTATAACATTGAGTCATACTCCCCATGTAAGAAAATAAAATTATGTGAAGCATAAAATATCATTAAAATATTGATATTAATGATATAATATTTAATATAGTAGTGTATACTCCTCATAGAAGAACAAAGGCGCATATAATGGCATGTGTCACAAATAAGGAAAATTGAGACAAAACTGTTTTACCGGTTTGGTATTATTTCAAAGATAAACCCCATGAAATAGAGATACAAAATGATATGTAAATAACCCTATAAGTTAGGGTAATAATAATATAATACATTAATGGGAATTATATACACCACATAACCGAAAAAAGTAGTGAACATGGCATGTATCTCAAGGATATAAAAAGTGAGATGAGAAAACCATTACCTATTGTCTTTACTCTCATAATACTCATTAAAAACACTTGTATAATAAATAAAATTTTATTATAAATCGATCTTAGAACATTATTCATATATTTAATACCATATATTATTTATTTTTGACTTTATAATACCCGTTCATTAGTAACTCCATGCAGAAGTTACACTTTGGGTGATGACCACCTTATTTTTCAAACATGCATTGAATTTTTATTCATGGTTTAATTAATTAGATCATGATTTATTTATTTAAATAATTTAAAACATGAAAACTATATCATATATAGTCAAATAATATGTATTTATAATAATCTATAAAATATTACAATATTTAATGAAATACATTCGTTATGGGGACGGTAGGTTGTACGTGTGTGTGAACATTGATTCTATTTTTTAATCATACTGAAAGAAAGTATGTAAATCACATATATGTATATATATATATATTATCATTAAATTATAATTATTATATCATATAAATAATATACCCATACTAAACCCATCTTTAATATGTTTTGTTAAAAGTTTGAACTAATCACATTGCTTTGAGGTGGCGGTTTTCCACATATACACAAACAAAGTTATCATATTTAAAAAAATAGATAAAATGAATGTTTGTATAATATAATAATCAAAGTAGTTAAAAACATAATATATATCATATATATCATATAAAATCATATGTTCATTATAATTACCAACTTTTAGATTTGTTATAAGAAAAAAAGTACAACATCATTCCGTGTGGCCGTAGTTCACCAAACACAATAACGGTAAGTTTGTTTCCCATTATATGGATGTTTGTGTATGTATAGTTTGAAAAGATAGAATAAAAAAAATTATATATTTTGGATAATTATTTTATTATAAAATCCCAGAATTAAAAGAGTATAGGGGTCGATTACGAAAATAAAACAAATGATCTTGAGGAAGGATGTTACATCTTCTTTGGATAACTCTTTTTTTTCATTAAAGAGAATCCTTATATGGATTTAAACACAAAAATTATATTCAAGGATTAATTTAGGGATTTTGGGAGGATATTTAAATAGTTTTTTCTATGAATTCTTTTTTCAGGGATGTGAATAAGTGGGAGGGTTCAGTTTTTTTATAGTTGAAGAGTAGTGGCATTCTTCTAAATTTTTGAAAAGGGAATTCCACCCATGTTTTGACAATGATAATTGACACCAATAATTGTGAAAAAATAAAAAAGGGTTTATGGCTTAAAAATATGTCCATAAAATGGATTTCGAACAAGTTTATAATTCATTTTGGGCCATATGTTTAGGTATTAGTCCCTTGTGAAGATAAATTTTCTATTAATCGATATCATTGATTTTAATCACTTTCTGTAATATTTTTGATAAAAAACATTATTTCCATCATTTAAATTATAAATTAGTGTAATTAAAAAAATGGAATACATTTATCCAAATTAAAATCACATAAATGGTAGAAATTATTTTAAAATTTATCCCACAGACATGTCATGATAGAAGTGTTTTACGTGAAAATGTTTAAAATATTGAAATGTTTTTATATCCAATATCATAATAAAATTAGATCAATTGAACTAAATTGGTTAATTTATAATTAAATTATATATTTTATATTTAAAACTAAACTAAATTATAATTTAACTATATAAATAAATTTCATGAAAAAAGATTTTTTGAACTAAAATTCATTGTTTGTCACTATATATCCAAAAATGATTTTTTTCCAAAGGTGATGTCTTGAACCAAATGGCCAAAGAAAAAAATTATTAAAATAATGTTTACAAAAGTATAAATTATGGGATCATCTTACAATCCTTTTCATGAAAGGTAATAAGAGAAATGGGGAGTTCTTCACACCAGGTTATGTCTTGATTAAATCCCAAGTTGGCCAAGCCATCGACAAACATGTTTGATTCCCGATAAACATATGTGATGATGTAGTTCCGATCAGTAAATGAATGGTTGCATTCCAACCAATGAGTAGTAATTAGGCAAGATGGATGTGTTACACCATTTCAAATTTCATGAACTATGGTCGTCGAGTCAGTTTCAATTGAATGGTTTTTCCAAACAAAAACCCTGGAAAATTTAATCGTATGAATCAAACTCATCATATCATCTTCAAGTGAGGTGGAAATGCCTCAATGACCATTGAAACAACCTGGAATCTAACTGATGTGATTTCTAGAGACAAAATGACACCCTGAAAATCCTGAATTACCCTTGGAGGCATCATCAATGTTGAATTTTATCCATCCAGGGAGAGGAGATCTCCAAAACACCTCTAGAGTGCGATGTTGATGACAGAAATTTCTGTTGATCCGTAGACGTTTCAGGATTCCAAAGTAATGAATGGTGTTGTGGAAGTGTCCTTTTTGTATCAAAGAAGATTCCAGTATGGAAATGGGGATTCGTATCTGACCTGCACTAAGATTGAGTGAGTAATATTTATGAATAATTTCATTCCGATCATACCAGATCACATGGTGAAGTTTAGCAATTACAGTAAGTAAAAGGATTCTGATTTGTTGAGATCCTTACATCTTGGAACATTTCCTAAGTTGTGGTTTGACAAAGTCAAGTATATACCATCTGCAATCCTAGATATCAAAAATATAATTCCAAAGAGCAAAAGCAGAAGCACAATAATAGAATAGGCCGTAAGCATCTTCTCTATGTTGATTACAGATTTTACATTTAGATCGAAGATGAATTCCAAACGATTGAAGACAAATATCAGTGGGAACTGTTTTGTGAGCAAGGATCTAGATGAGACTGAATCTCGAGGGATTTATACAAGTGCATTTGAAATGTTTATTCCAGCTGTAATCATTCTCTCTATTACAACAAATATGATTGTAGTAATGTTTTGAGGTAAGCATTCTATTGTGAGAAGGCTCCCAAATTAAGAAATCATTGTTGCAAGTGAAAGGATAATTTTCATGTGATTCAAAATAATATATGGGAGATGATATTTTTGAGAATTTAAAGTATATTTGAAAGTGTTGTTGGTGTTTTCAAGAGTCTGATCAGGAGAAATCATAGATATTAAATGTGTGTCAGTCTAGTTATCTAGCCAGAATTTCATGGAGGAATCACGGGAGACCATCCATCTAGAATTATTCATAATTTTAGCAAATGAGTTCTTGATGGAAGGCCATATGTATTAATTAATAAAGCTATAATTTCCAGTCTTAGGTTTATCAAGAAATAAATTTTTGAGAAAGGTGATAGATTCAGAAGAATTGTGAAAAACATTCCAAGTAATCCAAGCTTTAAGAGCTTCATTAAAGTACTTTATGTTTTAATACCAGTGCCACCATTCTCAATAGGCTTGGAAAAAAATGTCCAAGGGACCATCACACGATTTATTTCAAGAATACTACCAGTCCAAATGAAGTTTTTAATAGATATTTTTATTTTTTGATAAGGCCAACAGTCCATTTATAGACCTTCATGGAGTAGACCAGCATGGATACAATTGTGGATTTAAAAAGGCGAGTCCTACCTTCTATAGAGAGTGATTTGCCCTTCCAAGAGGATAGTTTGTTTAGAAAATGATTAACTATAGTCACAAAGTGGAAAGACATGGGTCTACTCCAAAATATGAGGACACCAATGTAAGTGAAGGGGAGAGAGCCTTATTTCAGATCTAATTCACTCATAATGTTGCATTTTGTATTTAGTGGAAAGTTCTTCCTGAAGAAGATATAGGATTTTTTACAACATATGGTTTTTCCATAAACCCCATGATAGTGAGAGAGAAGAGTTTTGAGGTTAAGAATTGTTATTTTGTCACCTTAATGAAAAATGATGATGTCATCTGCATAAAAGGGGTGAGTGGGAGCATTTACATTCCTGGAGACATGAAAGGGATTTAGGTTATTTTGAACCACCAGATGATTGATCAGACAACTGAGGTAGTATTCCACTATTGATAAGATAATGGTAGAGAGGGGGTCACCTTGTCTAAAACCTTTGATTCATTTATAGTATCCTTTGGGACAACTATTGATCAGAATGGAGATATCGGCCAAGTTGAAGAGATATTTGATAACAGTGATTAAAGGAGTACTAAAATAAAATCTTTTAAGGACTTTGAAGATAAAACATCAATCCATGGTGTCAAAAGCATTTATAATGTCACGATTAATAGCTATGTTGCCTCCTATATTAGTTTTATTCATGTTGATGATAGATTTAGAGGCATGAAATATATAGTCTTGAATGGATCCACCCTCTATAAATCCAAATTGGTTCCAGAAGTTAATTTTGTCTGTAATACTTGAGATCCTATTATCAATGATTTTGGTGAAGATTTTTTAGAGATTGTTGATTAGAGAAATAGGTATAAAATGGCGAATCTCATAAGAAATTATCCACTTTAGGGATCATGGTGAGGAACTGAGCATTAATAGCATTAGGAAGCACACCATTGGGGAATAGGATTTAAGAAGATTACAAAAAATCAATATGAACCACATCCCAATAATGTTGGAAGAAACCATTGTTAAAGCCATCAGGACCCGAGGCACTATCGGGATTCTGACTAATGATAGTGTCTTTGATTTCATGGTCTAAGAGAGGGGTATGAAGGAAGTTATTGTACTCATCGGTGATCACTAAAGGAATGACCTCAGGAAGGAGGTCTTTGTTGATATTAGGGCCATTAAAGATGGTCTCATAGTAGGAGACTATTGGTTGAGATATGTCATGTTCTTTGTCAAGGATCTTATCCCCATCCATTAAAAAGGTTAAAAGTATAATGTCATTCCTGATTCTTTGGAGGGAGTTATAGAATTTGGTATTTCTATCACTTCTAGTTAACCATTTATAATTATAAGCTTTCTTTCTCATATTTTCCTTAAAATTGAGCAAGTAATTGAGATTGACCGTAATGTTTATTTATTGCATAGGATCAGTGTGGAGTTCAGAGTTTTTGTTTTTGTTTTTCATATTATTGAGTTCATTCTCAAGAAGAGTAATGTCATTGTTATCCTGTTGTATTTGGTGTTTCACCATGATTTGAGAGTCTGTTTGAGGTGTTTAGTTTGATGTTGCATGTAAAGGAATTAGTGCTATGAGACATTGAGGAAAAAAAAATTTGATGGCATGATTGCACTCTTCATCAGAGAGCCACACATTATTTTAATGTAAGAGTAACCATGGTTTCATGTATTTGGAGTAAACGTTTACCAAGATAGGGTGATGATCATAGTTGAGTCTATGGAGTGTTATGCTGGAGATAATATCTCATTTATCTAAAGTAGGGACATTCTTAAAGGCTCTGTCCAATTTGGAAGAAACCACATTATTGTAATTTCTTCTATACCAGGAGTATTTCTCCACATCGAGATTAATTTCAATAATATTTTTGTCCTCGATTGAGGATTTAATTTCTCTAATGGAGATTGAAGCGTCAGATGGGAAAATTGTTTCACTAGAGTTAAGAATAGCATTAAAGTCTCCTATAATAAACAAGGGGGCATTGGTGTTAGTTCCTATATAAGAGAGGTCATTACAAATAATTCTTCTTTATTAGTATCTATTATAAGAATAAACTAAGAAGTAGAAAATATGAGTACCATTAATAGTAAAGTTGCATGTGAGAATTTGATCAAAGATACTGGAAACACTAAAATCTTGTAAAGAAGAAGGGGAAAAGTTCCATAAAGAATTTGAATTGAAATTGTTATTTATTTCACCAAAAAACATATAGTTGGGTTGACAGAAGTGAGAATATTTAGAGGAGAAAGTGATTTTTGGTTCTTTAATTGAAAAAATAATAGGGTGATACATGTTTTTTTAAAAAGAAAATAACATTAATGATAAAGATCAGTATAAGTACATGCACGAAGCCATGAAGGGAAATTGTCTAGCTAGAGATGGTTAGTACCGAATGGGCCTAAGGACGCTAGTTGATGGGCCGCATCATTTCCTTCCCTTTGGGTGAATGAGAAGGTGCACAATGAGAAGTGTTGGCGGAGTGAGAGAATTATCCTGACAATGGTTCTAAACGACTAGAGTCCTCCGTCGTTATGATTGATAGCCTCGATAATGGAAAGATAATTAGACTCAATGATGATGTCGCCCCATCTTCCTTCAATAGCTAGCATCATAACAGCAAGAATGGCCTTGGATTCAGTGACTGCTGGTTCCCCGAATGTCTGATGTGGTTCATACTTAGCAGCAAGGACTTGCCCTAGATGATTTCGGGCAATGAGTCCGAGGGCAACAAGCCCAGCTTTTGGAAGCGACGCGTCCACATTAATCTTGATAATCCCTTCCATTGGGGGATTCCTGGGAACAGGAGGGGAGGGGGAGACACCCGGCATAGGACATCCGTTGTGGCCTTCCCAACCTTCAATCCAAGAAGTAGCTCGATCAATCTATAAATTGGGGGGTCTATGGGCATGATGAAAAATAGCGTCGTTGCGCCAGACCCAAATAATCCAGGCCAGAGTGCAGAGTGAACCAACATCAGTTGGGGGGAGAGAGGAGCACCAATGCGTCAGAAGATCGGGAAAGTCAGAGGCCAATGCCAAAGAAGTAGAAGAAGTTGGGCCCCATTGATTCCAGATTCACTTAGCTCCTGGGCAGAAAATTATAGCATGCAGAGGGGTTTCAGGAGTTTTCGCGCAGAAAGGGTAAAAGGCGGTGCTGGCCATATGTCGAAAAACGAGAAGGATCATTGTTGGGTGAGTTCTTGTACAAACCTGCCACAAAAAATGACGAATTTTGGGGGGGATGTTGAGTGACCAAATAGATTTTCAATGACCCTCATCCCTGCCAACTGGGTGGATTCTAAGAGCAATTCTGTAGTTGGATCTCACCGTGTAATCGCCTGAAATGTCATCGATCTAGAAGCGACGGTTAGGGACTTCTTTTGGTACCCAAGGGATGATGAGGATAATTTATTGGTCTCTTTTTTTAAACCATTCAAGGATCTTATCGAAACACCACCCTTGTCCCTGGTCAGAAAAGAGGCAGCTGACAGTGGCATCTTCCAGACCAGGTTGGGCGGGGGATGTAGCCTATAAACCATCCTTATCAACAAGCCGTGGATCAGACCAAATTTTGATAGATGAGTCAGTCCCAATCCTCCAACCCATTCCTTTATCCAGGAGCTTTTTAGCCCCCCAGATGCTTCTCTAGAGGAATATGGGACGAGGGCCAAGAGGGGAATCATGAAAGTCCATGTGGGGAAAGTAATTAGATCGAAGAACTCGTGCACATTGAGATGATGGATGGTCAATAAGGTGCCATCCTTGATTGGAAAAAAGCATGTCGTTGAAGAGAGGAAGATTCTGGAACCCCATAACACCCTATGATTTGGGTTTGCAGGGATTCTCCCAGGACTTCCAATGGGGTATATTCCTTCCATCGTGCTTCCCCCACCAGAAATTGGCAGTACGTGTGTGGATCTGATCGGTGATGGCCACCGGGAGCTTAAAAAGGGTCTTAAAGTAGCTGGGGATAGATTGAATGACAACTTTGCTGAGAGTCTCTTTTCAATCTTTCAGAATTATTTTAGGGGTCCAGCCTTGGATTTTAGCCTCAATCCTGTCCACGATGGATGCAAAGATTTCTTTTTTCGATCAGCCAATCACCATGGGGAGCCCGAGATACTTCTGATGTTTAACAACCATATGGATGCCAGCTGATGCGCAATGTTCATCCCTCTTAGAAAGACGCACCCCTGCACTAAAGGAAATTTCAGATTTACCATGATTGATTGTTTGGCTAGACGCCCTCTCATACTGGAAGATCGCCTGGAAGATCACTCGGCATTCATTAATTGTTGATCTTGAAAAAAGGAGGCAGTCATCAGTGAAGAAGAGATGTGACACTGGAGGGCTAACTCGATAGAATTTTTCCCCATGAATAGACTAAGAGGAAACAATCCTGGAAATAAGATTAGAAAACACGTCAGCCACCAGGATGAAGAGAAAAGGGGAGAGAGGGTCTCCCTGGTGAAGGCCTATAGATGGGGTGAATTCTCTGGTAAACTCCCCATTGAACTTGATTTTAAACAAGATATTCGAGACACAGTTCATGATCGTATATATCCATTTACAGTAAAAAACCATTTTCTGCATAACGGCTCTAAGGAAGTGCCATTCAACTCTATCGTAGGCCTTGGACATATCCATTTTCCAAGCCATGGTTCCTCTTTTCGCCGTGGAGCGTGATTTCATAGAGAGGAACACTTCATGGGCCACAATCGCATTATCAGTGATCAGTCTCTTGGCCATGAAGGTTCTCTAATTTTCAAAGATAATATCTGGTAGCCAAGGTCACAGTCGATTGACAAGGATCTTTGAGAAGATCTGGTAAGAGACATTACAGAGGATGATAGGTCAAAAGTCAGGGATCTCAACAGGTTTCTTTATTTTTGGGACAAGAATGAGGATAGTTTCATTGATGGCCACAATGCTGGTGTTGCTGACCCAGATGTTTTTAATCATATTGTAGATGTCATGACCGATTATGTGCCAATATTGCTTAAAAAATAGGGCGTGGAACCCATCTGGTCCCAGAGCCTTGGTGGGATGAAGATGTTTCAGAGCAAGCCGTATCTCGTCATATGTCACATCTTTGGAGAGCTTCCTATTGATCTCTTCAGTGATCATAGGTCTGATACATTCTTCCACTTCAGAAGACATGAAAGGGGTTCCTATAAATAAGATGTTCTGATAAAATCAAGTCAAGGCCTCGTGGATACCATTGGTGTCCGAAACTTTGCTTCCATCGGGTTGTGATATTCAGGTAATAGAGTTCTTTCGACGCCTAGATGAAGCTTTCTGATTAAAATACTAGGTATTAGCATACCCTTCTTTGATATGGTTTTACGGCGCGTGCATAGCCCAGAAACTTTCCTTGATACGTATGGCCATGTCCAGCTCTCTTTGTATGGAGCCAATCATAGAGAGATTTCCATTGGATGTGGGTTGTTTGAGGAGAAAGTTCAGTCTCTTTTCAAGGGCGCCGCAGTGCCGGCCAGGGTGTCGGAATTTCTTATTTCTCCACGACCTCAGATAGGATGCGACCTATTGGAGGTTGAGGCAAACATCCTCGTGAGTACATTTCCATCTTGATCGGATCACCTCTTCGCATTCCTGATCTTTTGACCATAAGCTCTCAAATCTGAAGGGTCTGATAAAATGTCTAGAACGTTCGTCATGTGTACAGTCAATGAGGATTGGACAGTGGTCTGAGAAGTTGAGGGCCATGTGTTCGATATGAAACATGCTGAACATAATAATCCAATCAGAAGAGCCCATAAATCTATCAAGATGCTCAGCGATACGGGTGCCTTCTGAGTCTCCACAGAACCAAGTAAACGGATTTCCTGAGTACCCCAAATCGACCAGGTACACCTTAGAAACTTCATACTTGAAGTATGACATTGAAACTGAAGGTCGGATGGTTCCGCCCCTCTTTTCCTTATGGAACATAATCTCATTAAAGTCTCTGCCGAACAGAATATCTAAAAATGTTGTTTTTTAGGAAAAAACACTAAGATCATTTTAAAAATATCAATTAAAAAATAAGTATATTTTTTCAAATTCATTTTATAAAAGTGGCTGAAATTAATTTTATTATTGTTAATATTAGGACATAAAAAGAACATCTTTTAAGAAAATAGTATTTTGAAATATATAAAGACTTCACTGAAAAATGTTTGTATTATTATAAATATTTTTTATTCTAATAAAAGTTGATTAAATAATATTTGATAATTTTTTATTACAATTAATATTAATATGTTTAATATCTGGGTTATAACTATCTCACCTAAATAATTATAATAATAAAATGTTTTTTCATATAAAATCAGTGTATCATGTAACATAGGCCATGTATGTGTTGTGTGTAGTGTACAATTAAATCCTTGTAGTATATAATGAATGATTAACATGATGTAGCATGAATCACATTATTAAAATAAAAATTAATTTATTAATAAACATTTCCTCAACACTCAAGGTCTTACATTCTACCCCCCTTAAAATGAATTTCTCTATAAAACTTTTCATTTTGATACAGAAAAATGAGGAAACCTCTACCTCATCATATCCTCAAGTTCCCATGTCACTTCCTATAAATTGGGATTTCTAAAAAAAGATTTTCAGTAGGGTGGTATTGATTTGTAGAACTTCCTCTATATGATATAGAATTTTAATTATTTGTTCCTCATAAGAGTAATTTTGTTCTAGTAGAATGACCATTGAGTTCAGCACATCAAAAGGGTAGGGTATTTAATTACACATTAGAGATAATGGATGACATCATTGACTTGATGGAGATTTGGAAGAAGTTACAAGAATTTGACTACCATTCTTATATGATATAGAATTTCAAAAGGACTAATAAACTAATGACATAGTTTGCCACTTTTCTTAAATCTCAAACCTTTTTAAAGGGAGATGGTCATAGAAAAACTTTATCTCTAACACCAAATTATAGATCAAAATGATGGTTATTATCATAAATGCTATGTTGACATTTAACTTCTATGATATTCTACTAAATGGATCTTACCTTCTCCACCATTTCATCACCTCTCTTAGGTATCAGTAGTTTACTTTCACCAACATCATTCCAACAAGTTGGGTCTATACATTTCTTCTAGTAGTGATATTCACATGCATACATATGAATTCATAAGTGATAGTTATTTTTGTTTGAAAAATAAACTTGAGGAAGGTGTTGATCCCAAAAACCTTTGAAATCCAATGAAAGTGGTACAAACATATCATATAGTGTTTGAATTGTTCATTCATACTAACCATTTTTATGAGGATGTTAATAAGTGGTAAAACTAAATTCTATATCATGTTATTGATTAATAATTCTCTATATCATTGATGAAAACCTAGGATCCTTGCCAGATATAATAGTGTGTGGAAGTCCATAAATCCTTACTACCTTCTTAATTTATATCACGGAAAGCTGATCTAGACAGAAGTAATCTATAATAGTAATGAAGTATTTTTGCATAGTTATTTGATGTATTACCATCCATATAGAATTAAAAAATTCAGATGTTTTGGGGATTACAATGAAAATAATCTCTAGGGATGTTCTCCCTTTTCCATAAAGGTATGTGTAATGGATCGAACATCCCATTCGACTTTTTCTCTTTCGAACATAACATGTTTTCGTAATATGCATCGACATTAAAACTATATGATATACCTATTTGTTAAATCCCATCATATTTATTATTTAAAATATCTATACATGTTTTTACTTCAATGATGAATATATAATGAAGAAATATGAGCTTCCTCTAATAGTAATATAATCACATTGGGTTTTTACGGAACACATACATGGTTTTTAAAAATTATTAATCCATCCTAATCATGGTTAAACTCTAGATCATTTCAAACCATCTTTTTTTAGCTCTACATCCACCTTCTACACCCATTCAATCATCACTTAGATATATGATTGAACATTCAATTGAGAAATATAATAATTTCTCTATTTCTTTATGATTTCTAGATCTATCATTTTAAAATCATTAAATCTTGGATCTTTTCAATCCTCAACATGAATAAACTAGCACAATCCTTTAGACTCAATGCATCATACAATTTGTAATCTTTTATAGGGTAGTAATGTATTGATCCATCACAATATTTTATTATCTCTAACCATCATCTTCTATGAATTTTCAAATCCTCTTATGTGAATATATATTTAATACTTTTATGATTGGTAAATATATAACACATTTCTCCATAGATATAATGTCTATATATCTTTAAAATAAATTACATCAACTAACTCCAAATCATGACTTGGATACTTTTTCTCCTAAATATTCAACTTCTATAAGGCATAGGAAATAACTATGTTATTATGAATAAAAAAACATCAAAGTACCTTCCTGGATTGATCACTATAGATTACAAACCCTTATCTTCTATAGGATATTGTCATCATAGGTGTGATTACTAACTTTCTCTTCATTTCAATTAACGTTTCATCTTATTCATCTGTCCATTGGAACTTCTCACCATTTCAAGTTATCATGGACAATGGATTATATAGTTATTAGAAATTATCCAAAAAAGCTCAATAATATGCATTTAGTCCAATAACACTATAGTTTATAGTCACCATTATTCCTATAGTCCAATATTCATTGGCCTCTATCTCTGATGAATCTGCAGGTATACTATCTCTTCATATTATGTTACCCAAAAATGAAACCTTTTTCAGCCAAAATTCACACTTTGTAAAATTTTCATTCAACATATCCTTCTTTATGATATTTAGTACAATTATTATATAGTATCCATTCTCTTCCTTTCTATTTTAATATATAAGAGTATAATATATAAAGAGTGACACAAACTTATAGAGGTATCCCCTAATGACTATGTTCATAAAATCAAAGAATATAGTAGGGGAATAAGTAAGACCGAAAGGAATCACTGTATTTTCCTACTGGCCATACATTGTATGAAATTTAGTATTAGGTATATTATCTTTCTTGAACATAAATTGATTATATGTAGAAAAAATACAATCTAGATAAAGTATTTATCTCTATGTATTTGATCAATCATGTAATCAATACAAGAAAGTGGATACTTATTCATTAACATTATATTGTTATACTATCATTGATGAATGAAAAGTTTCATTGTTACATTTTTTTAAAGATAACAGGTGAACCCTAAGGGGAAACACATGACAATATGAATCCTATATCATGGTTTTCATGGAGGTTTTTATTCAATTCCTGCAACTCAATTGGTGCCATTCTATAGGGATTCTTTGAAATTGGTGTGGAACTAGGTATGAGATCTATCGAGAACCCAACATCACCATTTGGATAAAGGCTAGGAAAATCTTCTAGAAAGGTTTCCAAAAACTCTCAAACAATAGTCATATCATTGATGTCGGTTTTCTCTACATCCTTTTGAGATAAAAATCTATTCTGAATGTGAATTAATACCCATACATGTGATGTAATCTATATTGAAAGTTATACATATAATACCATTGATAGACGATCATATGTTGGTTTAAAATATAAAATCTAACTTTAATTCCAGGAAAATTTATGTGGGATTAATGGAGAGAATTCCAATACATTCTTATGATGTGAATAAATTTTAATATAGGAAGAATGAAATGATTTCCAAGAAGCAAATTCCCACCAAAATCAACCTGAGAGAAATTATATACATAAGATGCAATCATCATACCATTAAAATATTTCTCTACTAATTTAACATCTAATCATTTTGGTATAATCATAATACCCATAACAAATTCATTAGACATGAAAGAGTGGGTTGATCCAGAATCAAATAAGACATTATCAGTTCCATAGTGAATGGTATTCATACGTTTTACCAGGTCATTATCTCACCATTAATTATAAATAGTAATTCCATGATATTTACCATTTTACCTTGTCATAAGAAATTAGAGACATATATCATAATCATTAACCTTATGTTGTGGGAATTGGTAGTCATAAAACCCACTATCCATACACAGGTAGCATTGCATCTAAGGAGGTGAATTCTGTGTTGTTTTATATCTATTCACATTATTAACTGACTTTGTCCCATCACATGGGAAAGAAGATACCTGGTGACCTTCCCTTATGTACATAAAACATTTATTATACCCCATATAAAAATTTCATCCACACTTATTTCCTCACATATAACATAAATGAAATTACATCTTCTTCTCTTCCTTATTTTTGGATTTTCCATTGAAATCAAACTTTCTCTTTTTTTTAAAACCATGTGATTGATAAAAAATTACAAACTCAAAGTAATCCATTATTTCACAATTCACAATATCATTAAAGGTACTAAAGTATATTATATCCAAATCCCTTCTACAAATTGGCTTTAATCCATTCAAGAACCTATTAACTTTACCTTCTGGTTGGATGATAATACCATTATCATACCTCAAATATCATGTGTAATTTTCCTTATACGTAAAAACATATTCATTATCCATTTTAATTTACTAAAGGTACTCTATATCATTATTTTTGAGAAGAATATAAGGAATGTACTTATTGAAAAATAATTTTTTGAACTTGTCACAATCCATAGATTCAATTTCATATTTTTACCAGATATTTTTGATTAGATTCCACCACTGGTCTGCTATGCCTTCTAAAAAATAAATAACCATAATAAAATAATTATTTTCTAAAAAATAGAGAATGGATAATTTATTTTTAGTGTTCTGAAAAATTTGTAGGAACAAGTGGATAATAAGTACCACTAAAATATGGTGGAAGTTTCCTTATAAAGAACTCAATAGAATGTTTTTACCTACTTTAATCATTTGGATGTACAACATGATTCATAACATGAGAAATTTTAGTGGGCATAACGATGATATTTTCCATTATATCACCTAGTGAATTCAGTTTCATAGGTGAAAAATAATTTCATAGAACGATACACTCAATATTTACGCAATTACTTTCGTTCGATCCATTTAATAAATCCAAAAATCCTAGAGTAATAAAGAATAATCATATCAGGAAACCACATAATCTTGAACACCCACAAATATTATGTCAAAATTATGTCACCTAATTTAATCTATGAATCAATAGTTTTATCCTAGTTTTTTCATATACAACAACTATTTAAAAAAATCATTATGGTTCATAAAGAGTTTTGAATTTTGAAAGCATATCCCCTGGGAGTTTCAAACTAGGTGTGCAGAAAGGCCCATTATTGTGTACCCTATTACAGTTAATTTATCTTCAATGATCCATATTAGATTTCTTACCCTAAGGTACATATATTCGAAATTACAATCCAATTTTATTATCAATCCAAGGATATATTTCTAGGAAACCACTTTCTCTATCCTTTAACAAAATTCTAAGACATTTCGCTATACGTTTTTATATACTTAGACTTAATCGTAGACATGTGCTCCTGTTTCTCACTATGATCTTATCATACTAGTTTCCAAAGGTAAAATAAAAATATTCCTTGATACAATATATATAGACCATTTTTTATCATACATTAACATTACTTTATTTTTGTGGAATACTTAATGAATTTCACAACAAGACGCCAAAAGACCGTATTAGTCTAGTGCCTTTTAAAACTTAGAAACATAAACCATGGAACATAAGTGATATAAATTATTTACCACTATGTTCATCATGAATATCACCCTTCTTATACACATTATAAATAATACATATCTTTATAACATGGGGAAATAAAATATAAAAAGGAGTGAGCAGAAATGCTCATAAAGGGAAATCAATGGAGATATGTAAGCATAAACATGGACAAAAGGATATAATAACATGATATAAAATTATACGTTCATACCCTATATTTCAAAGATCATAGAGATGAATCACAACAAAAAATTTGGATGTTCATAAGACATTAATCACTTGGTAATCAAGAGCATAAGGCATGAAATCCTAACATATGAATACGAAATTGATTTTTTATAAACCCATAATCATATAAAAGTATTTCCATAATATTTATGTAATAATTGATTGGTACTTCATGTTAGTATGGGTTGTCTTACCATACTATTTTATTAGTCTTGGTTCACTCACATGACCATATTAGTAGTCATGGTTCACTCCAAATACTATTTTAGAGGACACAGTCAGTTACTGAACCGAGTTTAATCCATATTCCATCCATGTCTATCTCAAGAGATATAAATAATTACTCAATGCATTTGATGAAAAATTAGGTACCACCATCATCAAAATAAAATATTACATATTTATTCCACATGATCTTAAAAAATCATATCAATACCCTTGAAAAGAAATGGGTCTCATAAACAAGTAATCATATCATTACCGGTGAAAAAATAGATAGGTTTCATAATCATTTCATCAATGAATACCCCCGAAAATAAAGTAGGTTTCATAATAATATAACCCATGAATGTAAAATATGTTTCATATATATATAACCTATTAAATAGAAGTTTGTTTCCCAAAAATCATGCCAAAAAAACATAAACTATTCAGAGAAATAATATGAATAAAACATTTGTATCATTTTTTAGAAAGGCATGAGTACACCAATGGTGGTCATCATAGATTGATGTTTCTTTCAAATAATATTGAAAACCATTTTATGAAGATAATATCCTTTTTTCATTGATTTTTTTAAAACATAAATCTATTTAACAAACCTTTCCTTGGAAAAAATGTTTCTTTGAAAACATATTAATAAGAATTTAAAACTTTTTGAAAACCATATTATGTTAAAATAAATTTGAAAACATATTAAATTTTTTTGAAATACTTTTTCAATGAAAATGGGAATTTAAAATCATAATAAAGTTTTTTTTTTAATTTTTCTAAAATAAGGTTTTTGAAATATACAAATTTCTTACTAAAAAGGAAATGCGATCGGATATTCATGGAAACATTTTAATAATTATTTTAAGTGAAAATGAGTGAAAAAATAGTAATAATACATTATGATATCATGAATGAATATAGGAGATTAATATTCATAAGTTTTACTGAGAGATGGATCCTAATTGTTCTTCAATGGAATCATATTTGCAAATAATTTCGAAAAATGATGAGGATGTTTCAATGAACTCTTACCAATTGATAACATTAAATCATATATAAACAAGTAAGAAAATTAAATTATATAGTGAATAAAATATCTTTAATAGTATTATATTCTTGATAAAACATTTAAATAATATTTTTATACCCCTCATAGATGAACATAGGTGCATATCAAGGCATGTGTCTCATAGAAGGAAAATTGAGATCAAACTACTTACCTATTTGGAATATTTTGAAACACAAATTCCATGAAACAGAGATAATCAAATGGATATGTAAATAACCAAAATTTAATTATGAGAATATTATAATAAATTCCTAGGAAGTAAATACAATACAAAAAATAAATGAGTGCTGAACATGGTATGTATCTCACAGATATAAGAAGTGAGATGAGAAAACCCTGACTTATGTATTAACTCTCTTTGTACACATTAAAAACTCCAATATAATAAGTATAAGTTTATTATAAATAAATCAATAAAAAGTATAAATATATAATATTCTATGTATGATTTACTTATGAATTTATAATATCTATTTATTCATTAACCAGATGCTAATGTAACATTCCAGGTGATAATAACCTTGTTTTTTGTTCATGTTTGGACTTCTTATTCATTACCCTTTTACGTAGTTCATTATATATTATTTTAAAATTTTAAAACATGATATAAATATCATATATAGTCATTAATATTCATATTAACTAATATATAAAATTTATAAATATTGAACGAAACACACTATTCATGGAGACGGTTGGCCATACGTACGCATGAATGTTGTCTCCATTTTCTTGTCATATTGAAAGAAAGAAAGTAAATGACATATATGTATTTTTATATATTATAATTATTTAATAATTATTATTTCACATATATCATATATATTTAATAAAACCATCCTTAATATATTCAATGTAATGTGTGAATGAATCAGATCGCTTTGTGGAGGCGATAATCCACATACCCACAAATGAAGTTATCGTATTTACACAAAATGGAAAGTATGAAGATATGTTTTATATAATATTTCCAGAAAAATAAATAAATCATATATATCTTATAAAAATATATATTATTATCATAATTCTTGACCATGCGAGGTTGAAAAGGAAATATAGACAACATCATTTTGTGAGGTGGTAGTTCTCCATACACAAGAATGGTGGCTTTATTAACAATTAAATAGAAGTGTGTATATGTGTTGGTAAAACCCTTAGAATAAAAATATAAAATTATATTTTCAATACTAAAATTATTATATAAGAACGTAATATGATGAGTTTATTTGGTGGATAATGGAAATAAAACAAAGGAGCTTGAGGAAAGATGTAACCTCTTCTTTTGGTTACTCATCTTGGTCTACACCAAAGGGATGGTTTGGATGGATTTATACACAAATAAATACTTATAAGATTATGGTATTTTATTTTAGGGGAGATTTAGGTTGATTATGTATAATCCAAAGGGCTTGAGATGTCTGAATAAGTTGGTGGGATGTGGGCCTTTATATAGCAGTGGAGGTGTGACATTCATGTATGTTTTTTGAAAGGGAATCCCACAAAAGTTTTTTTGATGAAACATGGATCCAATAATGGTATAAATCTAAGAAAAGATAGTATATGGTAATGATATGTATATAAAATGTATTTTAGACAAGTATATGTTTCATTTGGGGCCTTATGTTTAAAACTTAGTCCTCTGTTATGCTAATTCTATTTTAATCACTGTCATTAATTTTAATCACATTCACTGATCTTTTTGGTCAAAAAATAAGTTTAAATCATTATAAATTAGAAATTATTATTATTTCAAATATTTAATCCATTTTCCCAAATTATAATTATATAAATAGAATAATTTAATTTAAAATTATTCCCGTAAATGTGTCCCTATAACAGGTTTTTAAGGGAAATTGATTATATGTTAGAAATGTATTCATGACCAATTTGAGTGTGAAATTGGTTTCAATGAACTAAAATGTAATAATTTATGTAAAAATTATAAAATAATACATTGAAACCAAATAATAATATAATTTATCTATATTAACAAATAAAATGAGAAATCAATTTTTGAATCAAAATTCAGTATTTGTCTCTATTCATCCAAAAAATGATGTTTTTAAGAAAAAAACCAAAAACAAACCATAATTATTTTAAAATTTTTAATTAAAAAATAATTTTTATTTATTGAAAATGAATTTATAATAGTTTCTAAAACTAATTTTATTATTTTTTATAGATGTAAATAAAAAGAATTTCTTTTATGGAAATCGCATGTTAAACATAAAAATATATCACTATATATATATTATAAATGTGTATTATTTATATAAAACCATTTTATGTTATTTTTATGAATTAGTTATTAATATTCATATTATTAATTTTACATTATATGTAATAACTATATAACTTAAATAATATGATAATAAAATGAAGTTCCATAAAAACGCATTGTTTCGTGTAATGCATGCCCAATTAGATTTAACTATAAGTTAAATAATTTAACTTCTACTGTGTCTTCTTGTTTTCTTACACTATATTATATGTTTCTTGTAGTGAAATAATAAATATCTATAAAATATTAAAAATGATTAAATCGGTGTATTGTGAGACATATGATATCAAATAAAATTAATATATTAAAAAATAATGGTTCATAGAAACTCAAAATGTTACATATTAAGAGATTGGAGACACCTTGTGAGGACTCTAGAGTAGAGAGGGAAGATTAAAGACACGCCCTTTGTATTTTGAGTGAAGATAAATCTTACATTGGGTTGTTTTATAAAGGAAATGTGTGGGTAATTATTTATCATTTATCAAACATAGGTTTTTGAATCTATATAGGAAAATAACCAATACAAAAAAATATTCCTCTATTTTCCCATGGTGTATTCCAATGTTGAGTGATTTTCCTTATTTTATATGGTCAAGTGTCGTACATAATTAAAAATACCCTTGTTTATGTCGAAGTGAGTCATGTACTTAATGAAATGATTTTAAAAACCAAAAATATATTATAGTTTTTCTTGAATTCATAAGTGATTTATAAAATTAGTCAAATAATCATAAAACCATATCATTTTAAGGGGAAAAATATATTTATTAATATATAGCCTTTATAGGATATATTACATAACTTTTGAGTCATTATTATGTCCTAATACACAATGTATAAATATACCATATTTAATTTTTACCCAAAAATTATATTGTCTTTGAACATTATGAGAAAATCATTCTTAAATAATTTTGAGGTTCTGATCCAAAAAATAATATTAATATTTCCCAAATAAGTTTCTAAAAATATGATGTTTCATATTTAAATTAAGAATAGATATTTATTAAAAATATTTGTTTCTTTTTATAAAAATAGGTTTTGAACTAATAAAAAAAATTAAATTTGTCTTCATAAAAATTATATTATAATTTATATTTAATAGAAATTATTTTATAACATACATTTATTAAAATTTTATTTATTTAAAAAATCCATTATTTCATCAAAAGAAATTATTTAATTGAATTTCATTATTTCTGAAAATTAAAAATTGTGATTTATGGTATCAAAATAAATATCATATAGATATTAATAATAATAATATGAAAAAATATATTTATTATTCTATAGAATATACTCTACCAAAAATCTTTTTAAATTTTCATAAATCACATTTTGGTTGAGTGAGAACCATAGAATGTTCAGAAGTTACACCCAAATATCATCCTCATACATACCTTTAGAAACATCCTCCCCCTCTCAGAATCGAGATATTTATCCTTAGACACAAGTCCAGATTGGCAACTATTTGTGGGAGTGTGTGTCTAGCCCAGCCTGCCTACTACCTCCTGTCTGCCAAAGAACATTGAGGAAACACCAATATTTCACAACTCCCTTTCTTACCCTCACTTTTTTTGGTTATTTTGTTGACTGCTTGTTTCCCCCAAGGTGGTTATGGGTAACCTCAGGTGAAACTGATTCATCCTGAACCCCCAGGCCACTGATCAACCCAACTTCACACATGGAGAGGGGTGAAGTGCCAATGAAAACTATTTTTCCTCATGTAACCCAATTGTTATAAAAACCCTTATCTTTATTACACACATAAACATGATTTATTACATAAACATTCACTTAAGAGATCTCTGAGGATTTATAGTTCTGGTGTCTTGGGGATATTAGTAACATTACATAACAACTTATAATATAAAACAAATCATTTTTAGTGAAAACTTATTTTACATGACCAAAACATTCATTCATACTTAGCATTACATAGGATACCATGATGACATGCATAAGAAAAGGTTGAGCTATAAAGCCTTGTAAAGAAGTAAACAAGGAATAACATGAATAATATTTTACATGTTTGAAAATTGGCATACCAATGGGTCACAAGAGAAATATGAGCATAAAGGCATGATAAAGTGTTGTTATCATAACTTGGAAATGAGGAAAAACATTTAGCATGACATTAGCATGATATTAGCATTATCCAAGGCCCATTGTAGATGGAGCATGCATAAAACCTCATAACACTTGAATTAGCTAGAGTAAACCCTCATTTAACTAGACTTATCTTGCATAAACCCTAATTTCACTTGACTAATCATGATACTAAACATTACCCAATGCATTGGAGCACTATTAGGGTGAACCATTTATAAACATTTTATTTCATGCATAAGTGTTCCACATGGATCATACAAGAAGGATTCATTAAACATCATAATTTATTACCTGAATAAGATATTTGTAATACATAAAAGTAATTTATAAATCAACAAGTACATGTGCATAAAGGTGAATACCCTTGATAGATAAATGGGTATGGTATTCACTTACATGATGATTTTGGCATGTGAAATTTTGGTGTAACTTTGGCATCATAACAACGTAAAATAGAAATTTTAAAATGGGTTGGTGAGCGAGAAAGGGGTATATAATCAATTATACATGAAATGGACAGTAATGGGGTCATGTAAGATTAAATCCCAAAATATGTAATGGAATTTATATTCATAATATAAATTAATTTCATGAATTTAATGATAAGAGAGAAATTCATTACAGAATTTCGGCATGTTAACGGGTGTACATAAGAGGAATTAATGAGAGAGAAAGTGGTCTCTAATAATTCAAAGATAGGGAGGGAAGTATGGGGGAGGTTCTAAATAATAACACAACATTTTTAATTCAAAATTATAGGGTATAAAAACATAATGAAATTTGGACAAAAATGAACAAGGAAGAAATCCATTACTTGGAAGTGTGATCCCAAAGGAATGGGAGAGGATTGAGAGAGGCATATAGGGATCTTAGGGTGCCTTGAGAGGATTCTAGAGATAGGAGAGAAGGGATAGATGCACACAAAATGGTTTTAGTGAGGAGGAATGGGATATTGAGTTTGTTTATATAGGATGGAAGATGGAATTCATTATTATTTAGGTCTGGGCCACTACACATTAAACTAATCTAAACCAAAAACCATACCCTGGTTTTGGACCATGGGTTTTTCCAAAGTGGTGTGTAAAACATTATTTTATAAGACTAATATTTGAACTGATTAAAATATTAGTCTTTCTTAGGTGGAGGTGAGTCACACTCTAATGGAAATCATTTTAAAAAACTAAAATATATTATATCTCTTGGAAGATCCACTAAGCCACCATAGATGAATCCAAAAAAAATTTAAAATAAAATTCTGTTAAAGATAAAACATATGTTGGACAAATATTCCTTTTATAGTAATTTATTACATCACTATTGGGTAATTATGATGTCCTAAAATGCATTGTATATTTAAACGATATTTAATTTTCACCCTAAAATTTGACTGTCTTAGAAAATAAAGAAACATTAACCGTTGGATAATTTTAACATCCTAAATCCAAAAATAATATTCATTTTATCTAAATAATTTTTTAAATATGTGAATTTTTACTTTTAAAAAAAAAGACATTTATCAAAAATCCATTCGTTTAGACAAAAACACCTTCCAAACATTAATAAAAATTATCATTGTATTCATAAAAATAATACAATAATTTATATTTAATAAAATTTAATTTAGTAATAAAATTTTATTAAAAAATTTTTAAATTCAAAAACCCATTAATTCATCAAAATAGATTTTTAATTGAATATTAATTAAAAATACAATTTCTTCTTTAAAACCCATTTACATAGTAACAGTAATATAATGAGTATATATTCCTTATAAAAAGATGAACATAATCATAGTATTAGGGTCATGTTACATAACCCCTTATAACACTCACATAATACCTAAGGGTAAGGTGTGCGATTGTGACCAACTCTTGGGGTGGCACCGATAACATCGCTTGAGTGGTAATCTCTATTAACTTCAAATTCTTCGGTAAGCGGTTCCATTCAAGATTGACATGTTGAAGCTCAGATTGGGCTTGGTCAAGAGCAATGACCAGTGACACTACCTCCTTTCCCACCTCCAACAAATGGGCTGCATATGGAGAAATTCTACTAGATGAGGCCATCCCATTCTTTATCTTAGTAAATTGGATTTTTTAAAGCCCTATATTTATACAAATCATCTGATCATTTCTACTGGTAACTGGGTTTGTTGGCACCCACCCGCTTGGGCCCTAAAATTTAAAATTGGCGGTTTGTTTTCCAACGGTGTCATGTGAGGGGGGGGGGGGGGCAGGCATGATTGTCATGGATCGGTCATCATGACTTTCTCTATCATGCTGGGCCAGTGCATGCCGCTGTTGGAGGAGGTGGAGTCTTTTATATTAGGTCTTATCACTTGTAGACAGAGGAAGTTGGATCTCATGGATGTGTAAAGAGACTCAAAGCTGATTTACAATACGATCCATGGGATTGGCTTCATTATGTGGTCTATTGAATACATTATTCTTAAATTTCATGGCTATATGGGAAACATCACTAAAGTGTCTCATACGTGGTGGGAGGGGAATGGGGAAGCGGATTACATAGACTCTCTTGACAATCCAAGATCAGAGATATTAGTTTTCCATAACCTACAAACTTTGAATCCAAAGGGGATTAATATGATTATAGGGGATTCTCTTGGTCTCCATTATTTTAGACCCCTGCAGTTGTTTTTTATTTTCGGGCCCTGCATGTACATTCTCTCTCTCTTCAATAAAAATTTATATGATGATGATGAAGGAAGTGAATAGGTCTTATATAACTATTTAACATTATAAGAAATTTAATCATATTAAGAGGAATTTTCATTAATAAAATTTTGGGTCATTACAATATTCGCCCATAAGAAATTTCACTCTAGAAATTTACTTTTCCCACACTAAAATAGAGGAGGGTAACTCTACTTCATCACTTCCTCTAATTCCCATGTAGCTTCTTCAAGCTTGTGGTTTCTCCACAATAGCTTGATGAGGGGAATTGTTTTATTTTGTAGAACTTTTTCCCTATGATCTAATATCTTCACTCGGTACTCTTCATAGGAGAGGTCATTCTCTAATTGTACAACCTCAAGATTGAGTACTTGTGATGGATTAGGTATGTACTTCCTCAAGAGTGATTCATGGAATACATCATGTACATGATATAGGTTCAGTGGTAGTTCTAGTCGATAGGCCACATCTCCAATGAGATCAATGATCTCAAAGGGGCCTATGTATCTTGGACTAAGCTTTCACTTCTTCCCAAATCTCATAACTCTCTTCCACAGTGATATGAAGAGGAATAACATGTCTCCAACATCAAATTATAGGTCTCGTTGACGATTATCAGCATAGCTCTTTTTTCAAATCCGAGTATCTTTAATGTGCTATTGGATGGTCTTAACCTTATCCACCATTTCTTCAACCATTTCTGGAACTAGGAGTTTTCACTCGCAACTTCATCCCAACATTCCAGTTTTCTGCACCTCTTACCATAAAGGGATTCATAAGTAGTCATTTGGATGCTTGAGTGGAAACTGTTATTGTAAGAGATCTAAAACCAGGGAAGATGTTGATCCCATACTCTTTTGAAGTCCATTGAGCATGCTCTCAATATGTCTTCATGTTTTTGGATTGTCCATTCAAATTAGCTATCGGTTTGAGGATGATAACCCGTACTGAACTTCATATCAGTATTCATAGCATGTTGGAGAGTCTTTCAAAAAAAAGAGGTGATATAATAGATAGTGGTACTCCATGCAGCCTTACCACTTCTATGATGTATATTAGTGATTGTTGATCCAATGAGAAATCCTATTGATTTACAATGAAGTGTGCATTATTTTTAAGACAATCCATAACAACATAGATTTAATTGTTTCCTTTGGATGTCATTTTATGTCCAGTGACAAATTCTATGGTGATGTTATCCCATTTTTATGTTGGTATGGGTAATGATTTCATTATCCCATTAGACTTCTGCCTATCGGCCTTTACTTGTTGACATACCTGGAACTATGATGTATACTCAACGATCTCCTTATTCATGTTATCCCAACAATAATTCTCTCAGAGATCTTGATACATCTTTGTGTTTCCTATGTGAATGCAAAAAATTTGAACTATGTGTATCATCCCAATGTTTATTCTTTAACTCGGGATTTTATGGAACATATTGTCTTTTTCCAAATCTCACAATTCCTTCTTTATTGACATTAAACCTTGAGGATTTATATTTTATGATATTTTACACTTTCTTCTAAATTCCAGCATAATACTTTTGAGAGTCCATTAACCTTTCCAAAAGAGATGGTTGAGAAATCATTTTTTAAAGAATTTATTACGCTCCCTTCTTATGATTCATATGTCAATATTCATCAAATCTAAGAATATTGTATACTTTTCAATTTTTCCCAATGATATAATTGATGGTTCCTTTCTACATAGAGCATCTGCCACCATGTTCTCTTTCTCAGGGTGGTAATGGATTGAGCAGTCACAATCTTTTAACAGCTCTAACCATCTTCATTGGTGCATGTTCAACTCGTTTTGTGTGAATATATACATGAGGCTTTTGTGACCCGTATAAATTTTCCACTTCTCCACAAAAAGGTAACGTCACCAAATTTTCAATGAAAATATTACTACAGCCAACTCCAGATCATTTTTTGAAAGTTTTTCTCAAAATCATTCAATTACCTTGAAGCATAGGCAAATAATTTTTCATTTAGCATCAACACATAGCCTAGGACCTTCTTTTAAGTTTCACTGAATACCACAAAACGTTATCCAGTTTTGGGTAATGTGAGCATGGGTGTAGTGATAATCCTCATTTTCAACACCTTTATGCTCTTTTCGCATTCATCACTCCTAGAAAACATGACTCCCTACCGAGTTAGCTTGGTAAGATGGTTCAAAAAACGTGAGAAATTTGTCCCAAATCATTGATATTATCCAGATAACCCTAGGAAGCTATGAATATTCATCACTGATGCTGGGCTCAGTCATCCTTCAATTGTAGCTGTCTTGGAGGGATCCACAGTTATCCCATTTCATGTGATGATATGAACAACGAATTAGACTTCCTTCAACCAGAACTCACACTTGTTATACTTTGCATTGAGCTTCTCCATTCGTAAGGAATATTGAACAGTTCTTAGATGATCCTCATTCTCCTCCATAGTTTTCGAGTATATTATAATATCTTCTATAAATACTACCAAAAATTGGTTGAAGTAATCTCTAAAGAATCTATTCATCAATTCAATCATGTCTTTTAGAACATTAGTGAGTCTGAAATTCATTACTATTAATTCAAAGTTCTTGTACCCTGTATGAAAATAATTTTGGGGGATATCAACATTCTTCACCCTTACATGGTAATATCTTGAACGAAAATCAATGTTAGATAAGTATTGTGATCCACATAGCTAATCAGAACATATATCTATTCGGAGAAGCATATACTTGTTCTTTATCTTTATTTTATTGATCTCATGATAATCAATACAAAGGAACATTTATGCATTCTTCTTCATGATGAATAGGACCGGTGTACCCCATGGCGAAGCACTTGGGTGTATAAACCCTTTATCTATATTCTCTTATAGTCATTTCTTTAGTTTCTAAAGATCCATTATAGCCATTATATATTGAGTCTTGGATATTTGAAGTGACCCAGGTATAAGATCAATCGAGAATGCAACATATCTTCAAGGAGGAAGACTAGAAAATTCCTCCGGAAACCCTTCATCAAATTCCCTCACAATATGCATGTCTTCATGGATGGTTTCTTCCTTAGAATCAATCATTTGATCAAGATGCACATTCTCAAAGAGATTAAATATCCATGCTAGAGATGATGGTGTTAAAGAAGAGTCATCCTCCTCCTTGCACTTGTACAGAATCATGGGTCATTTCACCATATGGAAAGAGATTTCCCTCTCATAGAAATTTATGTTGGCTATTGATAGAGAAATCCAATCCATGCCGAGAATTTCATAAAATTACACAAAAGGGAGTATGACGAGGTTCACTAAGAATTACAATCTACTAATTGTGATAGGGGAGGAGTTATATTCATGGGATGCAATGATTGCCCCATTTTCTGTTCTCACTGACATCATTATTTCCATGATTTGTGGTGGGGTTGAGATTGTTCTAGTAAACATTTCGGATATAAAAGAATAAGTTGAACCAGAATCAAAAAGTAAATTCTCTATTTTTGAATGAATAACTAGTGTACGTGTCACCACATCATTCTCGGGGTTCGTTTCGACATTAGTGATAGAAAAATCTCACCCCTTCTACCTTGGATGTTGTTGGTTACCTCTAAAAACCCTTGCCTTATGGAACTGGTTTGGAAAGTGCCACGATTAATTGTAGTTGAAGAAATGAACAATGCATTTAGGTTCAAATAGAGTGTTACCCTCCTCTGTAGTAGTAGCAAATTTTTCTTGTCAGCAGTTAATGGATTGGTTTCCTTCTCATCCACACCTATAGCATTTCCTCATTTCCTTTAGGCAATTTCTGAGGTGCTTCTTTCCTCCCCTTTGGCATGTGGTGTGTTTGAATTTCATATCACTATTGGATTTATCCATCAGACCAGCAGAATTGAATCCCACCACACACTTCCTATCCCCATGATAACCCTGAGATTCACTGATCTCCATTTTGACTTTGAGGGAACATTAGACAATATTTTCATAGCTCTTGAAGTCATGGATCTCTAGGTCTTTCCTTATGGCTGGTTTTATCCTAATAAAGAAGCACTCAACCTTGCATTCATGGGTGATGACCAAGCCAGAGGCATATCGTGCAAGCCTTGTGATGTTTTCATCCTACACTCTGATGTAATCATTACATTTTTTTCTCTGGGGAAAGGAAGTCCCTTTCCATTTTAAATTAGAGGGTTTGAAGAAAATATTTATTGAAAATAATTTTCTAGAAATCCTTGCATTCCAATTCCTCGATCTATTCCTCAGGCTTCATATTTTTTATCACTGTTCACCCTTGATCAGCTCCACCCCCCATATGATAAGAATCCATAAGTACCTTCTCTTGTTCGGAACATATAAGGAAAAAGAATATCTTGTCAATAGAGTTGATCCATTGTTCGGTAATTGAGGGATCAAATGATCCATTAATAGTAGGAGGCTTTTTCTCATGAAAATATCGATTGCAGATTGTCCTTTATTGGGGGGGGGGGGTTGTTGAACGTTCCACTTGACCCATGTTTCTATTAAAAACATTAGTTAACTAAGATATTATAGTGACAATGTTTGCAATTCCTACTCCCATTGGATTGTACATCTCATTAGAACAATCATCACATTGATCTTCGCATCGGTTGTTAGCTCGAGTCCCCTTATTACTGGCTATTGGTTAAAATAAAAGGAATGTTAGGGGTAACATATAAAGGGGAATCCAAAGAAAAAAAGGGATAACATATAAATTACATTTATTTCCTTAACTTATGATTTTATAAGCTTCAATCTATGCAATATATGATTGACTTCCCAACAAATATTATTAGGGGAATTATTTAATTCTATTAATAATGGTTCATAATATGAATATGAATTTACCAAAGTATGTCCTGTGGGAGTGTCACAACCAAGAGTGAATCAAGGCCAGTTTTTTGCACTAGTTCTCATTCTATTCTAGATCAAAGTTGTGGTTTCATGTTTTACCCCTTGATACATCTATGCCAGAGCCACCTCTATGTATTTATATCCAGACATGGAGGTATTTTCTTGATAAGCCACATACTCTATACTCACCAAAATTTAGTGACATTTAAATTATACTTAGTCTTATACCTAAGGATTTAATTAGGGTTTTCTAATCTTAATCTCAAATATAAGTAAACATATCCTATGATACCAACTATAACAACCCTGCTCATTATTACATACATAAACATGATTTATTACATAAACTTGAACTTAAGACAACTATAAGGATCAATAGGTCTAGTGTCTTTGGGAAATTAGGAACATTACACAACAACATAAAACATAAAACACAACATATTTTTTTAAAACTTCTTTTACAAGACCACAACATTCCTTTGTACTTAGCGTTGCATGGGATAAACCAAGGACTTTCATAAGAAAAGGGGGAGCTATAAAGCCCAATAAGGGAGTAAACAAGGAATAACATGAATAATATTGTACATGTTAGGAAATATGAATATAAATGGATCACAAGAGAAACATAAACATAAATTATTGATACAGCATGGTTATCATAACATGGAAATGTGTCAAAAACCTTTAATATGATATTAGCTTGAGCCAAGGCTCATTTCAGATGAACCAAGAGTAAACCCTCATTACAGTTGAATTATAATGAGTAAACCCTCATTACACCTGAATTATCGTGAGTAAACACTCATTTCACTTGATGTATAATTATAAGAATCATTACTCAATGCATTGGAGCACTATCGGGGAACACACTTTAAAAAAATTTCATTTCATGCATTAGTGTTCCACATGGATCATACAACACGGATTCAGTAAACATCATAATTTATTCCACGAATAGGAGATGTGGAATACATAAATGTATATCCTCAATAAAAAATTACATGTCCATACTGTTGAATACCCTTGATAGATAAATGGGTATGGTATTCACTTACACGATTATTTTGGAATGGGAAATTTTGGTGTAACTTCGGCCGCATAATGATGTCAAATAGAAATCATAAAATGGGTGGATGAGAGTGAAAGGGGGATATAATCATTTATACATGAAGTGGACTGTAAAGGGGTCATGGAACATAATATTCCAATATATTTAATGGACTTTTGACAAATAATATAAAATAATTACTTGAATATAAATTTGAAGGGAGATTATCTTTACAGAATTTAGGCATGGTAACAGGTGTACATGGGATGAATAAATGAGAGAGAAAGAGGTCTATCATCATTCAACCATAAGTAGGGAAATATGGGGGAGGTGATAAATCATACCCTATCATTTTTAATTAAAAATGGTATAAAAAAATAATTAAATTTGGACAAAAATGAGAAAGTAATAAATCCCTTACATGGATGTGTGATCCAAAAGGCTTGTGAGAGGCCCGAGAGAGGATTCTAGGGAGATTGGGGTGCATTGGGATGATTCTAGAGAGAGAGGAGGATAGGGGTTGGTCTATCTACAAATATTTTGGGTGACTAGGAATGGGAGATTGAGTGGGTTTATATAGTAATGGAGAGGAAATTCTTTATTATTTAGGTTTTGGACACTACACATTAAACTAATCAAAACCACATACCACTTCCTAGTTTTTTACTAGTGTATTTTACAAAGTGGAGTTGAAAAAATTATTTTATAAGTCTAATGGCCAAAAATATTTAAATATTAGGCTTGATTATGTGGAGGTGACTCACACTCTCAAGGAAATCATTTTAAAAAGCTAAAATATTTTCTTAGTCATAGAGGGTCTACTAAGGCACCATAAAATTAATTAAACATGTCTAAAATAAAATTATATTAAAAGTAAAGCATATATTAGCCGGATATATATTTTATCATATTTTATTACATCTCCATTAGGTCATTATGATGACAAAAAACATATTATATATTTAAACAATATTTAATTTTTACCCAAAAAAATCGATTGTTTCAAAAAATTATGAAAAATTCACTGTTGGATAATTTCAACATCCTGATTCAAAAAATAATATTCATTTTATCTAAATAATTTTCTCAATATGTGATTTTTTAATTTTAAAATAATAAGTGACAACTATAAAAAATTAATGGGTTTTGACCAAAACATCTTTCAAACCGTAATAAAAATTTTCATTGTATTCATAAAAATAATAATATAATTTATATTTTATAAAGATTAATATAGTAATAATAATTTATTAAAATATTATTTAATTCAATGATCAATTATTTCATCAAAATAGATTTCTAAATTTATTATTAACTAAAAATACTATTTCTTCTACAAAAACCATTTACATAGTAACCATAATATAATGAATGTATATTATATAAACAAAAAAACATATTATAATATTGATAGGTTCATGTTACATAACCCATCATAACACCTGCATAATACCGATGGGTAAGATTTTCTATTGTGATAGACACTTGGGTGGCTCAGATAACATCACTCGGGTGATAATCTCTATTAACTTCCACTTCTCCCACAGGTGATTCCATTTATGCTTAACATGTTGAAGATTGGGATGAGATCAGTCAAGAGCGATGCCCAGTGATGCTACCTCCTTTATGAGCTCCAAAAAATGGGATTCGTATGGAGAAGTTCTTCTATATGAGGCCATCAATTCCTTTGTCTGAGTAAATTGTATTTGTTAAAGCCCTATATTTGTTATATTCATGTGATCACTTTTCAACATATATATTTGAAATAGTAATAAATCGTAATGTTATTTTAAAATCCAAAATCATAAAACGATGGAAGTGTATACGCCTTTTATAACAATTTTACATAATAATACATTTAAGCAGAACAATAGGAATTTTCATTAATAAATGTTTTGGTCATTAAAATAGCAGTAATGACATTATCGTTGTCTCCATCGACCGTGTGAGAACACTAAAATGTTAGGGAATCCCTTATCCTAGAAGGTTCATCCACCACACAACATATAACAATTGCATATGAAGGTCTATCACCCCTCAAACCCACTGCACCAATTCCCATACCCTTACAGTTGCAACCTGGTTCCCTCGTAACATAAGGTGGGCATGATCAGCCGAACGTAGTAGACCAGATGTATGTTTTCAAGTTTACGATGTGGCTAGATACCAAAGGACGTCCGCATGGGAGTGATGATAACCTGGTCATCGAATCGTCCCAGTACCATAGAAAGGCATTTCAATAGTAACCATTAGGACATATGGATCATGGGTGTAAATAGGCTGATCCACTGATCCCTTATCACCTCTCTGCCCACATCAAGAGTAGAACTAATGCCAATGGCCTTGTCAACAAAAAATCGAACAATAGCCAAAGGTTTACTCAAAATGAATGTGTTTTTAGAAACCAGTCATACCTTCCACATAGTGATGAAGACGTTCCGGGAGAGGCTCTGAGTGGTCCATCTCTACACATAGGTGAGAAAATCCAAGATGCTTAAGGAAAAGTGTATGATCATCAATTGAGATAAAACAACCAATTTTGTCACCTATTCCATTGATAATGGATGGGTTTTGAAAGGGAAGTGGAAGATGAGGAAGATGAATCTACACTGCTGTTGGCTTGTACTCCCAACCATGATAGAAATATATTATACAAGGGAAGAATATACATATTCTAATTATTAGGGTCTTTATAAATATCCCTTTAACACACTAGAAAATCCCTTATGAGTATGGTGTGTGATGGTGAGACCCTCATGGGGTGGTTCGACGTATATATTATTTGTTGTGATCTGGATGAGCTTGATAGTATCCCATAAATATTTTTGATCATTATTATGTTTTTGGATCTAAAAGAGGTATTTTTTATTGGAAATTCCTTATTAATCTAACTCCCTTGGATTCTATGATAAATGATCATCATATGTTCATATACTACTTTTTTAGTCTATTACTTCCATTTACTTTGTCAATTGGATTTATCAAAACCCAACATTTTTAATAATTATATTATCATTGTTCAACATCTGTATTATCAACAATATAATTTCTTAATATTATTCAATATCTGATAGGTAATAGTGAATAAAAATAGTTTAATTTTTTTCCTATAACCATAATACATAACAATACATTTAATTTAATGACAATGGTGATTTCATTTAAAATGATTTGGGTCATCACAATTAATGCCACCTTGGGATGTTCCAAAGTCTAACTCAAAAGTATGAAATTATCAAATAGATGGTTGTTATCCAATGCAATATCTCAATCTTGGATGATCTATATCATTAAAAAGAACACAAGAAGGCACTCGGTGAAGCCCTCTATGATCCCCTAAGAGTTCGAGACAGAAGTTGATGCATCCAAGTTCAATCAAGTGGAGAACATTCCAGTAGAGTTCCATGTTTGCATCTCATTCACTGGTCATAATTAGAAAGGTGTAAGACAAGGACAGATCGGAACCCTATATGTTTCAGGTAGAATCCATAATATTGACATCTCAATGACTCTGATTGAAAATGGTTCCTGGATCAACCACATCCCAATTCAAACCCTTTGAGGGTTGGGGTATATCAAATGGGATTTGTCTCCCACATAGATGGTCATTCAATTATATGATAAGAATAATAAATGACCTATCAGGAATATTATCCCTGAAACTCATTTGGGGATCTCACCTATAATGTTGAGTTTTTTGTTATCCATAAATACATCGCATACAATGTCAAACTCGGATGGACCTGGATGCATATCCATGCGGTTGTTCCCTCATCATTCCATCAGTGTTTGAAATACATCATTGATGGAACATAAATAATTTTACATGGTCAATGTGACCCTATTGAGACTTACAAATACTAATATTTTGAATCATGGGGTTAAAAATGGATGGAAATAAACAAATAGTGGATGATTATATGAAGTTTATATCCCCAAATAGCTAGGGGACCTCCTCTAAAAACTCATGGTGTATGATCGAAAATGATTATGTTCTCCCCAAAAATCTAAATATGGTAATATACCTAATCCCGGAGGTCTGATCCACTTTTATCACCCTCAATTATGTAAAAAACTATCAGCTCTAAAATATTTCTGTTACTACTTAGGAAATATGTGATGACGATTTCTCTTCCCATGGACTCTCTCACCCCGATTGTGATAGAGATACCCACATATTACAAACATCATATGAAAATGAAATTATATACTTATAGGTTGATGATGGCATGGATGACCTTAGAAATGACCCTCCAGAATTTGAGGAAGGAATATCCACCAGCATTCAAGTGCTCAGACTGTAAAATTAGGGAATAGAAGAAGACATAGGGCCTACCCTGAATAGTTCATGCAAGACACTTGATGAGAAATACATGTTAACCAAATTATTGAATAAATATAGATATGTGATCATATGCAATTATATATAAATATACCAAATGAATCAATATATGGCTACACATTATCTGGGATTACCCTATGACCATCAATGCTTCAAGAAGGAATCCCTGATTATTCACCCCTCTCTTGAAACTAATGTAGAGGTTGAAGATGAACAATAGACCAATTCCAATGTTGTACCAGAAGTGAAATACACAAGATGGATCACCAATATCATCCATGTCGTATAGAATAAGGGCCAGATTAGGTTCACGGTAGATTTCTGAGACCTTAATTGATATTTTCATAACAAATACTTCTCATTTCCAGTCATATATTCCTCAATTGATTCAAATACTAACTTATAATAAAATTCCTTCGTGGAAGGGTACAAAACATAAAAATATATAACAATGGCCCCTAAAGAAGATGAATCCGCTACCTTCGGAGAACCATAGGGGATTTATTACTATAAGTTCATTCCCTTTCGATTAAAGAATTTTGGCACTATATATCAATTCCACAAGCATCATATCTTTAAAAAATTATTGGGAAGAATATAATAATTTTTTATCGACATCAATTTGATAAAATATAGAAGATGATTTGATCACATCACGGATCTAGAAATGGTCTTCAACAGGCTGTATTAGCTTTGAATTAAGATGAATCCATTTAAATCCACATTTTGGATAACATTATGGAAGTTTGTTTTCATTATGGTATGATACCATGACATCAAGGGTGAACCTTAAAATACATGTGTTATTCTAGAAATCATAACTCCTAGGAATCTCAAAGAAATGAGGGGGATGCAAGGGAACCTCCTCGAAATTTTCTATTTCATAGCAAATGTGGCCATAAAATCTTTCTGATTCAGCATGAAAATCAATCATGGAATCACCTATAAATGGGATTAGGAATACTAAGAATCCTAAAAGAGTCTCAAGAATGACCTAATACACTAATTGGTTATAATTACACTGGTTGAAGGAAGTCCAATCATCTTATATGTGGCCACTATGGAACGATCATTGGGTTCCCTCAGAAAAAATAATGATGTAGTGAGTGAGAATAATTTGTACTACCTCATCTTGAAAATTGACATACTGAGACCTAATACTATAATTTCATAAACAACTACCTCACATTCATCATTAGAATGAAGAAGATGACAAATTACTTGCATAACCACAAATTTTTTAACTCATTTTTACCCACTCAACTATATCATTGGTCATCCCCTACAGACATAGTGTATTCCTTGAAGAGAGTTTATTTTGCAACAGTACAAAACTCAGTTCATATCAAATAAGTTAGTGAAAGGATAGGAAATGGATAATTTCCTTGCTACATATCTCACTCTATAATGTACACCAGTGGATGTGGAACCTCTCGATGAAGATATTTCTACTCCCATGAAACACCTTGGACATGGGATATGTATCTTGACAACGCCTCCTTGAGTATTATTGGTAGGATTCTGGAGAACTCAAAAGTCAATCAGTCCAAATTAGGTTTTTCATTTTTTATTTAGAAAAAGAAACATTTACTTATTCCTTTTCACTATCTAAAAGCAAGTTGAATAATGAGGAATAATGAGAGGCACTCATAGTTGGTTTTGAATTAGACATACAACTACAAAAATTCTATCTGATTATCAAGGAGGATTCAGAGGTAATGATATAGCAGATAAATGGAGAATATTCCATCAAAAAAGTAAGAATTATCCTCTATCCTTGGATAGATTTTGGGAATAATGGATGATTTACCTTTTCATCCGACATTTCAACATGTTCCTCAATTTAAGAATTCTTATGTTGATGCATTGTCTTATGGAACCACAGTCCAAGAAAACCTTAATCGGGAGGATGAAATATTATTTATCACACATCATAGAATGGTATCATTGATCATAATCTTTGAAAAGTAATAATTCAATTAAATCAGCACTTCCCTAGAGAATGATGAGCTGGTATCCACCAATAGATGGATGAAGCCCATAATCAGTAATCTCTATAATTTGGATCACCTGATTGATCGAGTGGGAAGCAATAATATTCTACAATGAGAAGTGAAAATTACCAGGATATATTGTCCAAATAAAGAAAAATTCATACACAATCAAGGATTCTATTAGATCCACCATAGATGAATAGATAAAATAGATACCCCCAACATGGAATAAATATATGTAGGCTTCTAGAGTGCCCATCGACCTAGGATCTGGCTCATCCACAAAAGGAGGTGGTTGGGCATCTAGTGTAAAATAATGATACAATAATGTGTTGAATTCACCATGATAATTAATTAATGACATATCCATGAAGTGTTCATCAATCAAAAACAATAATTTATACATAAATCTAAATAGTTTTGGTCATTCACCATATAGTGAATAAATTTCATGGGCCATATCCACCATCCATAACTATATAGTTCAACTACTTCCTTACTGTTGCCGTATTCATTTCTAAATAGGATGAGGAAATACCACTCAATGATTTCGAGTTGAAGAACATAGTAAACATAAAAAACCACATATCATTAAAAGGTACAAATTCACTCACACAATATTGATGGAGAACAACACCAACATCAGCTCCACATAGTTAAAATAAACTATACATGGAGTACAACATGGATTCCAATCATTCATCCATCTTTTATGTTGTAAAATATGGATAGATAGAGGCCATAAATAAGAATCATTCATAGATACTCTATAACATGCTTAATAAAGACATAATTTCCACACTAGACAAGCTCTTTATGCTTTATTGGCCGACCGTACCACCACACATACTTCTATATAAGCAATAAGATATTAATTGGTGTAATAGATAGTGGAAGTTTTAACCATATAAGTCTAGTTTTATTCACCTAGAATATCATTTTTTTTTAAAAAAACTCCAAAGTGATGAAATATCCTAAAATATCTACATGGATTAGATTGGCTCAATGAGAATAGATTTCATGCATTTTTCAACCTTGAAGACCATCATAATCAAATAACAATGTCCATTGAAAAAAAGGTCCACCTATATTTGTTCCTACATGTGTAGATGGTATTGGATCTTAGGACCCACATAATACAAGGAAATAATTGATCAGACTTGGAACCCAAATGGGAAAGGCCATATATCATACATAAGGTCTATTATAATGGAGATTACTCTTAGGCCTCGATGGATGTGGATTGTGTCACATCACCCAACAAAGTAAGATTTATCATGAAATACATTTCATAAATATCATCTAGTATATATATTCTTGGATTCATGAAATTAAACTACACATACTCCTCATACGAAAAAGACATAAAACATCACAATGTCTCTAGTTCTGACCATATGAAACTAAACTGTGTGGAGATCATCTAGATCACATGAAGTTAAGATATACAGAACCCATCCTGAAAATAAGATGGAAAAAATCACATTTTCATTCTTCCTCACCAAATGATGAAAAAAATCCATATCTCAATTCCTCACCACATGATGTTAAACATCAGGAAAATAATTTTTTCCTTAGTAATTCACCACATGCCAATTATATCTTTGTGGAAGAAATTGAAACATCTCTTATCCATGTTTAAGAATCAGATATCCATAGGGAATCTCTTAACCCAATAACTATGTTTGTATTTATTCCTAGAATAACAAGATACACAGTGACACCTAGGCCTCTATTTATAGGGCTAAACTCCATATTATTTTTTCCACATGGGGTGATAATTACTCCTCACAACATGATGTTAAACTACATAGTTGATTTCCTTTCCACTCAGCATTGAACTCATAGGGTTCTCATAAAAACATATGTTTTGATACTCATTTTAATGGAATACGTATGGATTCATGTATCCTATATCATGGTCTCGACACCATATGTTCTAAATACCCTTGAATATCTTCTAATTTCCTTCGCATCATTAGAAACATTTTCCAATTCCTTTTTTCATAGACATAGTATTTCCCATGTGAGCTTCACTATTTTGTAAATTTTCTCCCCATGTGGTTTGGGAATAATAGTTCCTAGTGGGTTTATCATGGAGTTCTCACTACAAGATGACAAATTCCACTATAGATTTCCATGGAATATGTTACTAAAATACATGGGTGTCTATAAATTCATGGGAATTGATTCCTTTAATTACATGATACATTATGATTCCAAGACATCCAATATTATTCCAAGCTATAGTAATCGACATAAAAATACCCCCTCTCTATGTATGAGTTAGAATCACCAAGGGAGGTTTCTAAAAAACAATATATGGAATGATTTCTATTATCATAAGATACATATTGACACCCAAATATCAAATCTAGAGACCAACTATAATAAATAACTTGAATAATTCCCCCTATAGACATGGTTTATACTTTTTAGAGTGTTTCCCAATCAAGAACTACATGTTTCTTGGTTATTTTCCTAACTGGGTATGTACTGATGCCCAAATAACTGATTCTTGGGTTCATACACAATAAAACAAAATATACCCATTTCATGCATGCAGGACAGACCTACATAAAGAAAGTCTCTAAAATTTATTAGGGTTGAGTCATATAACCTCACTTCACCTATGTATTAGTTGGATAAGAATATTTCCTTTTTCACCTAATATATCATGCACAATTTTTCACATCAGTTCACACATCTTTACTACATGACATTAAAACTAAAAAAATTGATATGTCCTTACCATACTATGATACCCTATAATTAAAATTTCATGATCAGATAACATTAAAATGGCACAAAAAATATGTCCCCACAAAATCTTGTAAATATATATAGGCCATCACCAATCATATTTCATTATCGAATGGGCATACGAGTTTTACCCAGGTCAATTAATTTAAGGGGGGATTCTATAATAATTTAAGAACCTAAATCCATATATAACACTTCATGTCTTGATTTTATTGGGTTTCCACATAGAATTCATGTCTGTTGTGAAGGGAAATATATATCTATATTTATGAATGATATCGATTCATAAAGGTAACAGACCTACCAAACCTGAAATTATTGTCTCTATAAGGAGGTATTTGTTATCCTTGTGAGCCAGACAACAATATGGTAGAACTCAACAATTATTGTTATTCTGGTGAATCCTTGATATGATTGTACCATATCATTACCCATGATCTGTAATGCCCAAATGATTATTTACAACAGTTTCATCCCCCACTCATAAGGATATTGTATTTCCCATGATCCACTCTATTCTAATTAGCCTCATCTGTAACTTCTCCCTCATATTTAGTCCATATTTTCAAGATCGTAAAATCCAAATGTTATGATCAAAGATATATGAACAAAAATTAAATTCTATGATGGTAGAAATAAAATTTCCTGAAACTACAAGGAGAAGACAGACAAAAAATATCATGTTGAAAACCTAAAAAGGGTGGCCTAAGCAATATTCAGGTCTTATCTCTTTAAACTCTTCACTTCCAGAGTTTATTTCAAAATTATGGGATAAATAAATCAGGCATAAATCTCATGGATTTAACATTATAGCCCTATAAAAATTCAAATCTACGCATATTATACCCCCTTGTTGAGAAAAATTTATTGTATTGATTTTTATCATCTACTCACTATAATAACATGTTCATTAGGATATGTCACAAACATTAGGTTCCTTAATCCTATCTTTAATATGAATATTTCCAAAAACCAAAATTTTTATTGAATTATAAAGCTGATGAAACCTCCCCATAGTAGACTATTAAAAAGGAAATTCTTTTTCTAACAAACCATCAGATCCCAAGAATCCCCCCTTAAATCCATTTTTCATCATCCAAACCTTGTGGAACATTAGAGGCTCATACAATTACCAATGGTTGACATATACCCTCTAGTTCCCACCTCTAGTTATCTCATATATTCTTATAGAATGATTTGAAAATACTAAAAGAATACTATTCAACTATATTAGACATATTTAATGTTATGTCACACTGTTTTGTATCCTTTCTCAATAATGGAATAAAAAATTACACTCCTAATAATTTTGGTGGCCCACATATCCTAATTAAAAACCATAGGATATAGGGATCATGCTTGAAAATTTAAGATGTAAATTTCTCTAGGGTGCTAGATCCCTTATTTGATAGCTTTTCCTTTATACCCAACATCATTATGAGGAAAATAGAGTCTTATCAAATCTTCCATGCCCTCTAGAAGAGATTGGGATACCAATTTTTGACAATTCAATCGATGTATAAAAGGAACATACTTACAAATAAAAGGTGTCCCCTACTTATCGAAAATGATCTCCAATCATCATTATCCTTGATGACATCTCAAAAGAACTCAAAACCCTAGGGTACCTTAGATCATCCCTAGAATCTAGTCACCATTTCTTCATCAATCGATTTAAGCTCATGGGAAGATGATTTACAGAACCCTTATTACTAATATCTAAATACACCCTTCGTCCCTATTATTTCTCCCTTAAACAATGTTACACACATAAATATTTTATTTCCCATTTAAAAGAGTGGGGAAACCTCCTTTTGACACTAATATCAATGCATAAATGGCCAAGATGTAAAAACCAAAGGAATATAATATATGGAACAATGGAACACCAATCTGCATGAGCCTTGGAAACAATGCAGTGGAACTCATAACCTAAAGGAGTATTGGGTTAACCAAGAAATATTTTCCTCATATTCATTTTTAATTAATCTTGTATTAGATGTAATACAAAAAAGTTCAAAATATCATACTGTCTGAGATAAAATAACCTAAACTACAATTATTGAATTTGGAGAAAAAAGAACATAAACAATAGTGATAGATAGTCTAGGAATAAAGACCATAAACTAAAGAGAGAAGTGCTCAGATCTAAAAGATCCTAAAGTACAGTGATGGAAGGTCTGAAATAAAAGAAACAAATCAACAACGACAACAATTTGAGATAAAATACCCTAAAATAGTGTGATATAAGGTCAGATATAAAAGTCCCTAAACTACAACAATAGAAGGTATGCGATAGAATACCGTAAACAATAACACAATAGTGATATTAGACTACATGAAAGAAACAATTCTTTTGAGGACCACAATATATCCTTATCAAAATTAATGATATGCTCTGTTGGACCTCAAACATTGGAAAAAGGTAGAGCACCCACTATCCAAAACATATTTTATACCCTTTTTATCCATTTCAGAATCAAGGAATCTCATGGTTTTTTGAGAATATATGTCATTAAGGAGTCTCATTTTTTTCTTGTATTCGTGATAATTTCCCAATAAGGATATATTGTGATTTAGATATTCAGATCCAGGCATAAGGTTATACTAGAAATTATACAAATATTGGGTATCTCTAATGGTTCATACAATATCAGATCAGAAAAATAACATTAACATAATGAATAAATGATGACTTGACATCAATACGGAAGGCTCAAAATGTGACTACTTGATATTTTTTAAATTTATTTTTTTGAATTAATTCAGTTTTTTTGATATTTTTCATTTCATATAACACTAGAAATAGTTTATTTTATATTAAATCACTATGTTTTCGTTACATTATATGAAACACCTAGTTAATTATGCACTATATAGATCATAAATTTTATCATTATCCACAAAAAACTCATAGGTTAGTTTGTATTACATGCAATAATGTGTTTCCTCAATGGATTACGTATCACGGATGGCTGACATCTACCAAACAATAATATATTATTAAAATATTGTTATTTAATATAATAAGATATAACCTATCCATTAAATTAGTGGTTATAAAAAATAAAATCTAATTTAAGAAAATATATGGTTTAAATAAATATGATGTGAATTTATAGGTTACAAATTAAGGATAAATTAATATGAGAATGGAATTAATGTAAAATGAAATACTATTATTTTTATGATCACAATGATATTTTACCCTAATAGATTAAATTAAATACAATTAGTGAGTGATATTAATGTAATATATAAGTTATATATTCAATCAAATGTTTTTTATTTTAGTTAAATAGATTATATATACATAAGATGAGAACAAACACTATTTTATGCCAAAAAACATATATTTGTGAAAATTTAGTTTTACCACCTTTTAATGGAGATCCCATTTTAAATAAAAATTTAGGAACTTTTATATATATAATATGTCCAAATAATTTTTTTATTATAAATAGAAACATAAATATTATTTTAGGATAAATTTTGGAATTTTTCTTTAACGTTTCAATTTTAAAAGAATAGTTAAAAATACTAAATTTTAATTCAAAACTACTTTTTCATATAATTTATTTATAAGGTAAAATAATATTCTAAATTTGTTTGATTGTTTAATTAGATAATATTTTTATTAATTAATACAATTTATTTTATTCAAATTAATTTTGATATAAAACCAACGCTAAATTTTGATCATTTTTTAATTTAAAAAACCCATACTATCATCTAGTTAGCGGGATTAATTAAAAAATTATTTCATCCACTACATTGTTTGGAATTTTGAAAAATAGATTAAATATTTTTAATAATAATAATTTATTATTTCTAACATGTTCAACTTAGTTTTTGACATAAATTACAAGTGAAAGTAATTAAAATTAATTACATCAATTAAGGTAAAATTAATCTTAACTATGGAGTAAAATATAAATTATGACAAAGAAAGACTGAAAAACATTTCCAAAACCCATTGGATCGACATTATTCATCCATAAACCTCCATTATTTAGTTTTTTTTGGTTTTTTATTACTTTTATTATGTAAAAACGTGGGTGCACCTAACTTGTTTTCAAAAATGTCAAGTGTGTCATTTCTTTTACCTAAAAAAGGCCACCAAATCTACCACTTCTTAAAAACTCTCAGACCATATATGATCTACCATGATTGACCCAATAAACCTGCCAACATCCCTCAGTTCCATTTTTAATCCCCACTTTGGTCATAAATACTTCCAAGGAATCCTTTCTGCACAAACCAAAATGTGTTACCTAATTATGAGGTAACGCCTTATCTCAATCACATTTCTATTATTTTCTTTCTCCATCCCTCCACTCACTTTATTATAAGATTAAATAAATCCTATAGTATCCTATATAAAGTTGGATGTTTTTATGATAATGTTTACACCTAAAAATACACACACCTACATCTAATGGTTATTGAACATATTGTTTCTGTGTACAGTGAACTTCCACTTCACATAATGATGATTGTTAAATTTTCCTTACCACCTCTCAAGGATGAAATTATGATGGATTCTATATTTTTATATATTATATATTATATATATTATGTATTTAATTTATTTATCTCTTTTACAATACATATCTTTTTTTACTTTCCATTTGGTGTAAATATAAATTATTTTTGAGGAAGTGTGGACTATCGACCACTTAATGAGATGTGAGTCATTCATACACGACCTGGGATGTATTAAGGATTGGTATAGTGAAAATAAATGATACATATAACATTATAATTATACTTTAGTGATATTTTATACATATATAAATATATTTCATTTTCATTCTTTCTTTTAGTATGATAATAAAAATAGAAATAACATTCATGCGTACGTAGGGATTACCATCTCCATGAATGGTGTATACTATTTAATATTTATAAATTATATAGATTATTATGATACACATATAATTTATATACATGATATTTATATCATGGATAAAATTCTGGAATCATGATATATGTATAAGTACAAACTATATAACAAATTAATAGACATGAAAAGAATAAAGTGAATAATATATAATCTGAAATCTTAACATAAGATGGATAAAAAGTTGGTAATATAAGGTCATAGTAAAACCATTTGTGTTATTTTATATAACAATCTGTTACTGTAAAATTTTTATAATTAATTTATATTTATTGTATGGGTTTTTTGAACGAGTACGATAAGAGTAATGAAACAAGGTAAGGGGATTTCATCTAACGATTTATTTCTGTGAGATACATCCTTTATTCCCCACCCATTCATTATATATGGTGTGTTTAATACACATATATGTATTAAATTATTATTTTATTTAAATTTATTGGTATTTACAAATACATTCTATGAACGTTATTTCGTGGGGTTTATGTTTCAAAAGATACAAAATTGGTGAAATAGTTTTGTATCAATTTTCCATCATTGATACACATGTTTTATTATTCTCATAAATTTTATTTTGAGGTGTGCATACTTCCATTTTAAATGTAATATAATGAATTTATTTTTATTAATACTATTTTATATTAAATTTAACTTTTTTTTCATACATGGAGAGTATGATCCCATGCTACCATGTTTTAATAGCTCATTGAGAAAATCTCATTTATTTTCATGATTGTTTATGATTATTCCTCCCTTGATGAAATATTATGATCCATATCACAATAAAATTCATTAATTTTCTTCTCCTTTGATAATTAATAATTTATTAATATATTGGTTCCATTTAATCCACTATTTGATATAGAATATATTTAATAACAAGTTTTATGAAATCCCCACATTACCATCTCAATGGTCGGAAATCAATGTTCTCTAAAAACCATGTTTCCTAAAAAGGGTTTAAGAAAATATTATACCATTTTCATTTAATATTTAGAATATGTTTTTACCCTTTTTTTCTTTTAAAAATCTCTTCAATGTAATCTTCTACTCTATTTTCGAACAAGGCATTTTTCTGGACGTTTTATGTTGCAAAAGGTAAGTTCTTATTTCCTCATATGACATGTACCAAATTACCTATATTCATTTCAATGAATCTTAATTTTCATTTTTTTAAAAGGTTAATTTTTAAGAAATTGTTTCTAAAATCTAATTTCATTTAATTTTTTTTTCAAAATTTTTTCAACACTATTTTATATGTTTTCCAGGAATTTTGTTTTCTAAATTTTGTCAATCCTTATTTATAAGTTTTCAAATTATTTTCAAATAAATTATTTCAAATAATTTTCAAGATTAGAACATATGAATTCATGTAAAAATGATTTCAAAAATCATTCAGGCTTTCATTTTATGTTTTCATAGTATTTTCATGGAAATAGCATTCAAAACAATTTCAATCTTGATTCATATATTTTAATATAAAAATTATTTCAAAACATTTTCAATTTTTTTTACTAAGATTTAAAAGTTTCTTTCAAATAAAATGGTTTTAAAAATATTTGTAATTTTGTTTTTTATGTTTTTATGTAAAATAGTTTTTATATTAATTCATGTATTCTTTATATGTTTTCAGGGTATTTTCTAGGAAAATTATTTTCAATTTTCTTTGTGAATTTAAAAGTGTTTTTGAGATATGAAAGGACATTTTCCTCAAGAATCATTTCTAAAAGATACTTCAAAATTATTTTCAATATAATATGACTTCTATTGATGTTACTCATTCCCTTCTATAAAATGATCAAGAGGTTCCATTCATATTCATTATTTTAAAGGGTAATTCTTAATGTCATGTTCATTATGAATATCATTTATCTTTCACAAACTATAAGTTTATGAAATCAATTTTTCTTTCATGGGATATATTCTTTAGAAAGAAAATTATTTTCAGAGGTTGTGATTATGATAAAAATATTACAGAACCTTTATTTCTTCCATTGGTTCTGATATTATTACATGTTTATAACACCCATTTCATTTCATGGGGTATGATATGATTATTTATAATCATGTGGCACATGTATGTATGATTTAATGATGGTATTGTTAGGACCTATATCTCTACCAAATTCATTGGATACATATTTATATATCATGAAACTATCTAAGATGGCCTTGGTAACGTATCCTGAGAACATAAATGGACATTGGAGTGAACCATGACTACCATGATGGTATGCGAACTGAACCCATACAACTAATAATTCCATGGGAGTGAACCATGACTAGCAAGATGGTATGGGGAGTAAAACCATACCACCAAGATGGTATTGGAAGTAATTTCATTGCTACTATGGAAATCATATTATCTGCTAATGTTTCTATCAATATTCCATGTCTTATTCCTATGTGATGCTTTCATGACTTATGATCTTCATTCTATTATGATCTATGTCTTATAAACGGAAAATATTAATTATGATATCTAATATATAGGTTATGATCCTAAAATTTTATTCCCATGTTTGATAACCTTTTTTCATGTAATGCTTACAAATTATTTTATTTACTATTATTGATCATCTCAGCTCACCACTTTTGAAGTTTCCTTTCCCAAAGATTTGAAGAAAGTATTTAGTTATATTTAATAATGATGGAGGTATTTATGAGGTGTGGAATAAATTTCACCAGGATAAATGATTTTGTTTTCATGTTTCCAAAGACACTAAACTATTACAACCCTTGGGAATTTATAATTATAATGTATTGAATATTAATATAAAATGGTGTAATATCTATGTATTATAATCCCGGGTCACTAGTGTTAGTATAAAAGGTTATTTTTAGTCATCCATCAGAAACTATGATAATGAAAATTTATTTATATCCCTATGTATATCTCTATGGATATGTCTGGGGATGTCTCTAAGGATATGTATAAGGAAGTGGTAACATTTTGGAAAATGTTATGGAATTTTGGTAAAGGATAGTATAAGTGGATTCCAATAAATACGTATGTTTTTTGGATACTAAAAATGGATATGTATATGGAATAGATTTACCTTGGGGTAAAAACTCCGATAAGATGTTCCAGACCAAACTAACGTTAATCTGGTACGTGACAACGGACCTTGCTATGGACGTGGTCTAAAAATCCCGAGGGATTTGCTTTGGGAATTCACAAACTCTTCGTGAACCATTAAGAATGATTTTTAAATAAGTTGGAGATTAAAAATATAGAGTTAACCTAGAGTGTCATATATTAAGGATGTTCTCAAAATTTAGACACAATATTAGTAGTTCTTTTCATGACTATGTGGTTTTATGCTATGATAAGTAATTCCCAAACTATGATTCTTCTTTCAGTCAATGGAGGGAACATGAATGAATTTGATTAATGTAGAATGTGATAGATTATATTCTGATGACCAGTCAAGTTGGATGATCACTAGATTGAGAGATATTGTGATAATGCCTAATCATTTTTCCCAGAACATGAGTAATAACATATACCTTAACCCACTCTTAGACTAAATAAGGAAGAAAAATATGGATATCATTATGATTTCAATTTATGGAGAATATAGGGGAATGAATATTTAGGTTACATTGTGCAACTAATGTGGAAAGGGTCACCTAAGTGAATGTCTTTGTGGAACGAGATGATGTTTTGACTATAGAAAAGAATGACACAAAGCAAGTGACTGCATGGTAAAAATGAATTTTTGTTGTTTAATGAAATGGATGCGAATATTGGCCTCCGTAAGTCATCGTCAAGGGTTAAGTGTTCTAAATATGGAATAAATGTTCATTATGCAACTCAATGTACTAAGAGTAAATATCCTATGTAGGATCAATATGTTGGTATGAGTAATAGTTAAAATGCTGATACTGAAGAGACTACCGATGAAATGTGAAAAGAATGTGGTATTGTGTAATAGGATGAGGCATAATTGGTAATGGAATAAGGATGAAGTGGAATAATAAAATATTTTATGTATTTGGATTTAAGAAGTATGTTTTATGAAAGGTGAAATATATAAGGATTGTTCATTTTATATTTTTATCTATAGATTTACAAGAGCATATTGAATGGTTCTGATGGAATAAAAATGTGATATTATGGAAAGGTGATGTCCATGAAAAACAAATTATTAAGGGATAAATAACACTTTATATGATCCATATGTTACGATAATGTTGTTTGGATAATGATTTATCGGATAAGAATAAGTAAATTGGATGGTACTTAATAACTTGGTACTAATTAAGGGATTTTGAATATGTAGTATATGTTATCCTGAAAGATGTTTAAAACATCTTATATATATGGAATATATCTAGTAATATATGAAATAAATAAGCTTTCATGTTTTCCATACATATTTAGGGTATTTCAGGTTGTAACCATGTGCCAAGAAAATTTACCCTAAGGGTATTAATATGTTTGGAATATTACAACCAATATATACTTTTCAACATATGGGGGATCAATGTTAAGTAGATTTCGTGAATCTATTTATGTTTTTTGTATTTTAATTTTTGAGAAGGGTTATAAGGGTAAAAATTCTTAAAAATATGTAGTTAAACTTTGGAGGAAGTATTTATGATCTGAAATTTTATTGAAATCCATGGTTAAAATTCTACTTTGTGATTAATCTTATTTCAAGGCTATCCATCTTACATATCTCAATTAATAAAATAATTATAGTTTAAAAAAATAATGAACTTTATCTACGGTGAAAACCAATCAAGGCCATCAATTCCAGAGGTCATGAACCCATGATTGAAGGATGATAAGGGTTTCACACCTACCACTGGACTATGCGATGTCCATGTTAATATATAATTATTTCCTGATGAATAACTATTTATGATGAAATTGTAGTGTTAATTATATATATATATAGATTAATTTATATACCATATTGATTTTTAATAATATTTATTGATAAATATTTATACTTTTAATTATTTTATGGGCCTTAAGATCCGCTAAAATTGTATTTTTGCACTTCGGTCATCAATATTAATTTTGGGATGTCCATTACATGAAGTAATGGTTGAATTTGAAATTGATAAAATCCCAACTAAATAATTGAATTTTTTTTATAGAAATATGTCAAGTATATGTATTTTCTTATATTCTTGGTTAATAAATAAATAACGCATGGTTATGATAATGATAAAAATAAAATGTGTTGTCCTAAAAAATTATTATTTTTGAACCATTGTCCTTTAAATCATCACATATTTATGACTTTGAAGCCCTCAATTTTTCATTTACCATAAACGTTTTTGTGATTAACGACCTAAAAATCTCCCTATAAATGTTTTCATTATTACACCATTCCCAATATTAAATCACAACATTTGTTATACTATGTGGAATCCCATTTATATTTTACATTGGGTAATAGTTATGGTTCCACCATTCCCTTTTTAATGGATGTTTTAGTATCCATTTTTACAATGTATGTTTCTATAAATGTAATATTCAAGTACTGAACCATTAATAAACTAGACAAATATTGAGGGTGAAATTAAATTTAAGTGGTGGGGGTAGAATGTAACACATTGATATTTTGTGATTAGTTTTTTTTGAATTAATTTAACATTTGTGATATTTTTCATCTCACATAACACTGAAAATAGTTTATTTTATATTAAATAACAATGTTTGGATTGTGTTATACAAATCAAATAGTTAATCATGAACTTAACAAAAACATAACTTTTATCTATCTCTATATAGAAAATTGAGGTTATCTTGTGTTACATGCAACAATGATCTTCCTCAACAGCTTTCAAAACATGCCTGACCGATCTATTCGAAAATAATATTTTATTAAAATATTATTATTGAATATAATAATATAAAAACTAGTATTTAAATTTTTAGTTATGAATAATATTAAATAATTTATCAAGATATATGGTATAAAAAATATTATATGAATGTGTATATTACAAATTTATTAAAATGAAAATGAATTCTTATTGAATGTAAAAAGAAAGATTTTTATTTTTTATGCCCATACAGTTCTTTTATCCTAATTAATTAAATTATATATATATATAGTGAGTGACAATAATTTAATATATATGTTATATTTTCAACAAAATATTTTTTATTTTAATAGGATAGATTTTATAGACATATGATAAGAACAATGCAGATTTTATGCCTCAAAACATATATTTTTGTAAATGTAGTTTTCTGCCTTTTAAAGGAGAAAACATTTTAAATAAAAATTTTAGAACTTTTATTGACATAATATTTAAAAATAAATTTTATATTTTTGAATAAAAACATAAAAAATATGTTAGGATAATTTTTTTAATTTTTCTGTACGTTTTCATGTTTTATTGTATAATTAAAAATACTGGATTTTAATTAAAAAATAATATTTCATCTTATTTATTTAATAAGTTAAATTATATGTTTAATTTTTTTAAATGTTTAATTATATAATAAATTTATCAATTATTCAAATTTAGGCCATTGGGACCAATTTCCATTGAAATTTTATATGAAAACATAGGAAAATTTGGATCATATTTTACTTTTAAAAACACACAATGTCGTCTCGTCAGTGAGATTGATTTTAAATTAATTACTAACACTAATGTGATTGGAATTTTATAAAAATGATTTTATAATTTTATTAATAATAATATATAATTTCTAATAAGTTCAATATAGTTTTTGACTAAAATTATTAGTGAATGTAACTAAAATTAATTACATTGGTTATGGTAAAATTATTTTTAACTAAAGAAAAAACCATAAATTAAGATCCAAAATGACCTAGGAACTTGTAAAAAACAAATTTAATGGAAATTATACGTTTATTAAACTTAAATTATTTAACTTTTATGGTTTTCATGACATTTTTCCGTAAAAACATTTATATAACTAACTTGTTTTCCAAAATTCCAAGTGTGTCATTTCCTTTCCTTATAAAAGGCCACCAACTCTCCCTCTTATTCACAACTCTAAAAAAACCTAGGGTAATCCAATATCTACACAATTATTTAACTAAAATCTTTCCCTTAATCCATTAATCCTCTTTTTTTGGTAGAATGTCTTACATGGAATCCTTTTGGCACAAACCCGAAGGAGTTACCCAATTAATAGGTAACGCCTTCTCTCAATCTCCTTTATTTTATTTTCCTTCTCCACCCCATCCACTATCTTTATTACAATAATATATGAAGTATCATATATATAAAATGATGTTGATATAATGATGGTTAGACTAACACATACAAACACCTCTATCCAATTGGTAATGAACATATGGTATATGTGTGTAGAGAACGTTTTCCTCAAAAAATGATGATTTTTTAATTTTCTTTACCATTTCACATGGTGTAAATTATTATGGAATATCAATTTATATATAATATATATTATATTTATTATTCCTTTAACATATTTATTACTTCTACAAAAATATAATTCTACTTTATATTTGGTATAAATACGATAATTTCGATTGAGGAAGTGTGGACTATCGCCCCCATCAAAAGGATGTTATTCATTCACACACTACATAGAATATATTAAGGATGGGTTTAGTGAAATTATATGATATATATAACATTATAATTATACTTTAATAAATTTTTATATATTGACACAAATTTCATTTTCTTTCTTTCTTTCAATACGACCATAAAAATGGAAATAATGTATATGTGTACATATGGATTATCGTCTCCATGAATGGTGTATCACATTTCAAACTTCTAAATTATATAGATTATTGAAATACTAATATACTTCATTTAAATGATATTTATATCATGGTTTATGTTTTGGAATCCAGATATATGTATAATGACCAATGAGATGACATATTAAGACACATCTAAAGAACAAAGAGAATATTATCCGAAGTGAGACCTTAATATATGATGGTAATCAAGAAGGTAATATAAGGTTGTAATCAAAAAATAAATAGTATTATATAAAATAATATGGTTCTAAATTTGTTTTATGAAAAAACTATTTTTATTAAATAGGTATTTTGAACAACTACGACAAGAGTCAAGACATGAGTTAAGGGGATTTCACCGAACGTTTTATTTCTGTGAGACACATGCTTTATTCACCACCAATTCCATTTATGTGGTGTGTTTAATACCCATAAGTATATTAAATGATTATTTTTTTTAATTTATTAGAATTTAAAAATCTATTCTATTAACTTTATTTCATAGGGTTTATGTTTCAAAAGGTATCATACCGATGAAATATTTTTCTCTCACTTTCCCTTCTTTGAGACTCATGATTCATTATGTACCTAAATTCTCTTTTGAGATGTATATAATTCAATTTCCATGTTATATCATGAATTTAATTATTTTAATGGTATTTTACATTTCATTTACGTTTTTTTCTTACATGGAGAGTATGATCCTAAGTAACCATGTTATAAGAGTTCAACGAGACAATCTCATCACTTTTAAAGAACAATTATGAATATGCTTCCTTTGATGAAATATTATTATCAATATCTCAAGAAAATAAATTATTTATATTATCCTATGGTAATTAATGATTTATTCATATATTTCTACCATTTTATCCACTCATTGGTACATAATTTAGTTAAAAAAGTTTTTTTAAGAAATCATAAATTTAACCTCTTTTCAGTTGAAAATCTATGTCCTTTCAAAACCTTGTTTTCAAAAAACTGTCTCCAAGAATATTATACCATTATCCTTTATTATTTAAAATTATTTTTTACATTTTATTATTCTACAAGTCACTTAAAAGGAATCATATTTTAAGATTCCAAACAACTCTTTTTCTAACATTTTTTACCATGAAAAAGGAATGTTCTTTTACCTCGTATGACATATACTGGTTTACCGACCATCATTTCATTAAATTTCCCTTATAATTTTTAAAGGTTAGTATCAATGAAAATATTTTTATAGTTATTTTCAAGGAAAATTGTTTTCAAAATATTTTCAACCTTATTTTATAATATTTCTAGTATAATTGATTTCAAAATCATTTCAAGCCTTATTTATATATTTTCAATTTATTTTAAAATAAATGGTTTTAAAAACATTTAAGGCTTCATTAATATATTTTCATGTAAAATGGGTTTCAAAATATATGCATGATTTAATATATAATTTTCCAATATATTTTAAGTGAATTTTATTTCAAAAAAATTTCCAACTTCATTCATATGTTTTCAAGTAGAAATGTTCTCATAACATTTTTGATATTTTTTTATATGTTATGAAATTTTTTTCAATGAATATTAGTTTTAAAATATTTTAAATATTATCTTATATTTTTTGCAGGAAAATAAATTTCTAAAATATTACATTTCTTTTTTATATTTTTTAATTGGTTTTTACAGGAAAACGATTTTCAAATATTTTATATATTAAAACACATTTTTCCAAGAATAATGTATATTTTCATAAATAAAATATTTTGAAAGTTAATTAAAAATTATTTCCCATATATGATTTCATCTAATGATATAACTCATTTCCTTCTAGGAAATGATCTAAATGTCAAATTCATATTTTTCTATAAATGGATTATTCTTAACCTCATGGTCTTTATAAAACCTGTTTCTAATTCAAGGGTTATATGTTTATGATATCCAATTTTCTTTTTATGAAAATTATTCTTCTGAAACATGTTTATTTTCACGGGTTATGCTTATGATGAAATGATTAGGAGGCGTTTATTTTTTCATAGGTCATGATATGATTACATGTTTGTAATTCCTATTTAATTTCAAGTGTTATGATATGATTATTTCTGATATTTTTGCACAATTATGTATGATTTTATTATTAGATTTTTGGAACCTATATGTCCCAATGATGCATTGAGTAATGATTTATATATCTTATAATATTCTATGATGGTCTTGGGTGTTGACATTTACTACTAAGATGGCCATGGGAGTGAACCATTACTAATAAATGGGTATGAGGAGTGAACACATGAAATTAATATGGTAATGAGAGTGAACCATGACTACCAAGATGGTATGGGGAGTAAACCCATAATACTAAGATAGTCTTGGGTGAAATGACTTAGCTACAATGGAAATAACATTATATGTTTATGTGTCTTCCACATTTCCATGTTTTATTCCAAAGATGTTACTTATGCTCTTAATTCTATTATGATCCATGTCTTAGGAATTTCAAATTTTTATGAGGACTTATATATAGGGTATGATATTCAAATTATATTCTCATGTTCTATAACCTTTTTTCATGTCATGCATACACAATTCATTTATTTACCCTGTTGAGAATCTATGCTCACCCCATCTTATGTTTCCTTTCCCTTGGTTATGAATAATGGTTTTAAGGATAATTACTAAAGGTGGAGATATTTATGAGAGATGTTAATGATCATACACTAGGATATAATATTTTGTTTCCAAGTTTCCAAATACACTAAATTATTATGGTCTTTGGGAAAGTATTATTGTAATATACAAAATATTGACATAAAATTGTGTAAAATCCATATCTATTAATTTTTGTCCACTAAATAGAAATTCCATTCAATAATAGTATATTTAATTAGGAATATCCACATATTGGATTTTATCATATAAATATAATAGATAAGACATGGTTTAAAAATTAAAATACCAACATAGCATGTGGTCAGAGGAGTATTTGCGTTCCACAATAAAATACTATTGAGAGGTAATAGATTAGTGTAATTAATCAACATGTTCAATTTCTACCTCCACAACCAATTTCATCTCCTCCACTATGGAAACAATATCAAACCTAGACTTCTCTTCCATGCCATTGATTCATGTTTATCTATTATGGTTTTACCTAATATCTAAAGTGTATGTTGAAAATATGATATTTCTTCTTAATGATGGATTATCTCATACTGAAGGTAGATAAGTTCAGATAAATAAATTTCAATTTCAACCTTTTGTCTCTAACAATGACCTTGTGAGAAGACACATCCATCGAATGATGAGAATCTTCCTTTATGGATTCATCCTAGTTTTTATTCACTGTATAAGTAGACTTAGAGGATCACACCTTTAATTAAAATGCCTTCATTACCTCTCTTGGATAGATCACATCCTTCTCCTGGACATTAATGTTGGTATAATAAAATATTTTATAAACAATAAAGATGAACATAAATCGAAGCCGACAAAAACAAATGTATCCCTTCAAATGGGGTCTCTAGAAAAAGGTCCATATCTCCCTCGACAAACATTGATGCATCGACTCATAAAATGATTCAAAAACTGATCAATGATATAATCCCTTCTAGGAGATGGGGTTATATATTGGTACTATGTTTTTAAGGGATGAATATAATGTTATAATCATCAATGTAGAATTAAGGAAGCTGGCCTTCATGTTGGTTGACCCAGTTGGAGGAATACCCTAGAGAGCAGGGTCTGGAACCTCCAAACATTAGGATGAATATACTACAGAAAGAGGTGAAGGTATTTATTAGCCTATGGATAAATAAAATGGTATCTCCAGCTAACCATAGGATATGACCTATGTTATAAAAATACAATCCACTCTTGTGAAATTGGGGAGAAACACTATCTCCACTCCATTCTCTTGTGAAGATGCCACACCCTATTGAGATGAGAAAATTCATCAAACCTTCTATGATTTCACCTAATAAGAACTTAACTCACCATCATCGAGAGATTTAGGATTATAGTATAAAGTGAAGAGATATAATTTCAAATATCAATTCCATTAAGGATAATATGGTTGAAGAATAGATACATGTGTTCGTATCATCTAATGTAACTTCAAACCAAACTGGATCAACTGGTGTGACCGTCGGGACATCTGTATTTAGAAATGAGTGCAATTGAGTTATCACCGTCACAACCTATGATTCTTTTCAGGCTGGTACCAAAAGTGAAGGTTCTTCTAAAGCAACAAAATTAAATCCTTCATAATCAATAACAGATATATTATCTTCCATGTGTGATAGTTGGGACCTCAAAATTCTATAAAAACTATGATTTGGTAATAGAATAATATAATCCATGAGAAAGGTGAGATGACCTATTTACTTGGGGCATCTATAGAATATGAATCTAATAATTTAGAGAGTTTCATTTTTTCATTTACCTTCTAAGAACAGATCTGTAGAGGGTGTTGACACTGAATATGCTACTCAAGAAGCAATGATCACAACCCTTATTTTGTCTAGTTGTCTGATGGATCCCCCATCATTGGTTTTCTGGTTATTTCCAAATGCAGCTTCAACTGCTGTATAATGGGGAGAATATTTGGGGGATAGTAGGACTAGCTGATATTCAGTAACTCTACACTATATCCACATATAAAAGTACATCTGGATGGTTTCAATAGAACCATGAATCATTAATAACATAATTTTTCTCATTCTTACTTCTTCCTTACTGACTATATTTCTATATTCATCTATGAACCTTTTAATCATTCCATGAGTCACCATTTGGTGTACCATAGGAGAATAGAAAACATGACCATTAATGATTTAACATAGTTTGTTAAGGTATATGATGAAATTACCTTCCCCACTTAGACCAGTCAATGAATGTGATAACAAAGGGGTATTGAATTTACTGAAAACCCTTAAAAGGTACATCTAATTTGCACATCTTTCCCCAAATACCATCCTCTCAGTTTTATAGTTGAGTAGAGGAGGATTTCCCTATTATTTAATTCATTATTTTATTATTTTTCAAAAGAAAACCAATATTATTGATTATTGTGACCAAGAAGAGTAATATGTGCATGTAAGTTCGAACCATGTGTTCTTACATTAGCCATGATTATAGGAATAGTGAATTTAACAGATAATGTATATATATGGTAAATTACCATATTTCACTATTCATAAAAAATTATAGTATTTTAAAAAAATCACAAAAAATCACCCTTACAATTTTTTCACTTTTAGAATTCAAAAATTAAATCCATTTTTGAAAATAATTTTCAAAATAATATTAATTTAATTTTTAAATAAAATCATAATTTATTCCAAAAAAATATTATTTTTAAAAGTATAATTTGATTTCTATCACCTTGAAAAATTAATCAAGATATCATTATATTATAATCGCAAGATAATTAACAAATAATTTGATTTTATATTCAACAGGGTCATATTACTATTTATATTACTTTTCCTAAGGGTACATTAATATTCTCCAAAAATTATGTTTGTTTTGTCAGACTCTAAATATCTTACAGAACGCAACCATTTATATTTGTTTTTCAAAATTCAAATCATAAATGAGGAAAAATTATTGTTAATGGATATGTTATAACAAAGTGGTGTTTTTAGAGACATAGTTTTTCATGCATTCAATATTAAATTTATTGGAAAAATCTTGTAGAGTTACATTATCTCCTCAGAAAACATTTTCCCTAGAAATTACAAGAATGTTACCTCACAAAAAGATTTGGGTAGTTCCTCATCATATGCTCCTCAAGCTCCCAAGTTTCCTCTTTGATGTTATGATTTTCCAATATATCCTTAATGGTCGAGTTGTACAATTCCTCAACACTTGTTCTTTAGTGTCCTTAGTCTGGATTGTCTCTTTAGAGTAAGATAGGTTAGGTTCCAATTCTATACCTTTAGTATTGAGGACCTGTTTTGTGTCTGGAATGTATTTCTCATTAATGAGACATGTAACACCTTGTGTACTTTGGACATCTTAGGTGGCATAGCTAAACAATATGCAACTCCTCCGATTCTCTCTCGAATTTCAAAAGATCCTATGTATATAGAGCTCTCCCACGTGAAAATACAAAACCCCAATTCGATTATCCACATAGATTTTTTGTATTCATTGAGATTTTTTGATATAGCTTTGAATAGTCTTTACCTTTGTTGGTGTTTCGTTCATAAGATCATCACCCACATATGACAACCCTACTTTTTATTTCAAAATTAAACTTGATTTATTACATAAAACCTACACTTGATACAACATGGTAGGTCGATAGGTCTAGTGTATTTGGGGCTTAGGAACATTACATACAAACATAAAAAATGAAATAAAACATCTTTGTTGAAAACTTCCTTTACATGACCACTACATTCCCTCGTACTTAGCATTGCATGGGATAACTTGAGGACATGAATAAGAAAAGGGTGAGATATAAAGCCCAGTAAGGAGATAATCATGGAATTGCATGAGGAATACAATACATGTTAGACAATAGGCATATCAATAGAGCACAACAGAAGCATAAACATAAATGCATGATAAAGCATGATGATCATAACATGGAAATGTGGCAACAACACTCATCATGGAATTAGCATGAGCCAAGGATCATTGAACATGGAGCATGAGTAAATTCTAAATGCCCATGAAGCATGTGTAAAACCTCTTTGAACATGAATTATCATGAGTCAAAACCAATTTCACATGATGTATCATGATACTATACTTTACCCGATTCATTGGAGCGCTATAAGGGCGCACCCTTCTTAAACATTTCATTTTAGGCATAAGTGTGTCACATGGATCATATAACATGGATTAATAAAACATAATCATTTCTTCCACGATAAAGGAATTTGGAATTAATACCTAAAAACTAATAATAAATAAGTAAATGTTCATAAAGGTGAATACCCTTGATAGATAAATGAGCATGGTATTCACTACACAATGACATTGTGTTGGAAAATCGGTGCAATTTCGGCAACGTACCAGCGTGATGTAAGAATTCATAAACAATGGTTGATGGTAGAGAAAGGGGTGTAACATCATATTTACATGAAATGGACAGTAAGAGGGTCATATAGATACATTTCCCAACAATTGTAATGGAATTTAGAGCCATGATACAGAAGAATTTCTTGAATTTAAAAGAGGAGAGAGAAATTCTTTTTGGAATTTCTGCATAGTAACGGGTGTATATGGGAGGCATTTAATGAAAGAGAAAGGGTTCTCCCATAATTCAAACATAAATAGGAAAGTATGGGTGAGGTTAGAAACCACACCTAAACATTTATAATTGAAATTAAAAGGGAATAACAACAATAATACAGTTGGACAAAAATGAGAAAAGAAGAAAAAACCCTTACTTGGAAGTGTGCTTCCAAGGGCTTAAGAGAGGGTTGATAGAGGATTATTGGTAGCTTGGGGCACCTTGGGAGGATTCTAGAGAGAGGATAGTAGAGGATGGACGAACTCCAATGGCTTTGAGTGAGGAGAAAGTGGGATCTTGGGAGGGTTTACATAGGAAAGGTGAGGGAATTCTTTATTATTTAGGGTTGGGACACCTCACATTAAATTAATTCAAACCACAAACCAGCCCATGGTTTTTCCCATGGTTTTTTACAAAGGGGTGTAGAAATGTTTTTTATAAATTGAAAAGTCCGAACTTCTTAAAATAATTGGTTTTCTTATGTGGAGGTGAGTCAAACTACCAAGGAAAACAATTTAAAAAGACATGATGTTCAATAAGCCTTGAAGGGTCCATTAATGATTTGTAAAATGATTCAAAAAAAACCAAAAATAACATTATTTTAATTGTAAAACATATATTGGCTGAAAATAAGGCTTATTGTATTTTATTACCCCACTATTGGGTCATTATGATGTTATAAAACACATTATATATTTAAATGGTATTTAATTTTTACCCAAAAATTTGACTGTCTCAAAAAATTATGAAAAATTCACCATTTGATAATTTCAACCATCTTATTATAGAAATAATATTAATTTTATCTAAATAATTCTCTAAATATTTTAATTTTCAAAAATAAAAACTGACATTTATCGAAAATTCATATGTTTTGACAGTAATGGCTTTCAAACCATAGTAAAAATTAAAATTGCATTCGTAAAATTATAAAATCTTTTATATTTAGTAAAACATAATTTAATAATAATAATAAATTTTTATTAAAATATTATTTAATTCAAAAATCCATTAATTCATCAAAATCGATTTCTTATTTTAATATTAACTAAAATACTATTTGAGATTTAAAAAACTATTTACAAGGTAACAAAAATAACATGAATATATATTGATTATTATATACAAAAATAATGTACATAACCATAGTACTCGGGATTTGTTACATAACCCCTTAAAACAGCCACATAAGAGCTAAGGGTAAGGTGTGAGATAATGGTAGACTCTTGGGGTGGCTCGGATAACATTGCACATGTGGTGATCACTATCAACTTCAACATCCTTTGTAGGAGGTCCCGCTCGAGTATGACAAGATGAAGCTCAGCTTGGGATTGGTCAAGAGCGAAGCCCAATGATGCCACCTCTTTTCTGAGCTCCCACAAATGAGCTTCATATGGAGCAATTATACTAGATGAGGTCATCGCTTCCTTTTTCTGAGTAAATTGGATTCATTAAACACCTATATTTATACTAATCATGTGATCACTGTTCAACGACTATATTAGCAACGGTCAGAATTCTTAACATAAATCCAAAGAAGTTGACATTTTATATAAAATTTTTACATAAAGAGATATTTAATTATATCAAGACAGATTTCCATTAATAAAAGTTTGGGTCGTTACAATATTACCACCTTAAGAAATTTCACCATAGAAATTTCCTTTTCCCATAATAAAATAAATGTGGGTAACTCTGCTTCATCACTTCCTCTAATTCCCATGTCGCTTCTTCAAACTTGTAGTTTGTCCCCATAACATTGATGACATGAATTGCCTTATTTTGTTGAAATTTTTCTATATGGTCTATGATCTTCACTGGTTGCTCCTCATAAGATAGTTCATCCTCGAATTGTACCACCTATGAAGAGAGTACATGTGAAGGGTCCGATATGTACTTCCTTAAGAGGGATACCTAAAAGACATCATGTAATTTGGCCATGGTAGGTGTAAGTGGTAGTCGATAGGCAACAGCCCCAACACGATCAAGAATCTAAAAGGGGCCGATGTACCTTGGACATAACTTCCCTTTCGCTCCAAACCTCATGACCTTCTTCCACATAGATATGCATAGAAAACCCATGTATCCAACATTAAATTCATGGTCGCGTCGACGGTTATCTGCGTAACTCTTCTGTCAACTCTGGTCTGCCTTGATATGCTGCTACATGGTTTTCACCTTCTCCACCATTTCTTCGACCATTTCTACTCCAAGCATGTTACGTTCACCGACCTCATCCCAACACATCGGTGTTCTACACCTTCTCCCATAAAGGGATTCATATGGTGAAATTTGGTTGCTCAAGTGGAAACTGTTATTATAAGAGAACTAATCCAAAGGAAGATGTTGATCCCATCCTCATTTAAAGTCCACTGAACATGCTATAAACATGACCTCAAGTGTTTGGATAGTCCGCTCGGATCAGCCATTAGTTTGAGGATGATAAGCCTTACTGGAGTTCAGTTTAGTATTCAGAGCATGTTGAAGACTCTTCCAAAACATGGAGGTGAATCTTGGATCTCGATCGGACACAATGGATAGTGGTACACCATGCATCCTTACCACATCCCTGATATATGTCTATGCCAGTTGATCAAATGATAAATCCTCCCAAATAGAAATGAAGTGTGCAAACTTTATAAGACAATCCACAACCACCCATATTGCATTGTTGCCTTTGGATGTCTTTAGAAGTCCGGTGACAAAGTCCATGGGGATGTTCTCCCATTTCTATTCAGGTATGGGCAATGGTTGCATTATCCCCTTAGACTTCTGCCTACCTGCCTTCACTTGCTGACACACCAGGCACATTTATGTATATTAAACGATCTCATTCTTCATATTATCCCAATAAAAATGCTCTCATAGATCTTGATACATCTTTGTGTTTCCTGGGTGAACAGAGAAATTTGAACTATGTGCATCATCCAAAAGTTCCTTCTTCAGATCTAGACATGATGTAACACATAGTCTTTTCCAAAATCTCACAAGTCCTTCTTCATTAACATTAAAGTACGAGGATCTCCCTTTTCCGATAGCTTTCACTTTTTCCTAAATTCCCACATCAACTTTTTTAGCATCCTTTAACCTTTACAAAAGTTATGGTTGAGAAATAATTTGTACAAGGATTGATGATGTTTCCTTATTTATGATTCCCATGTCCATCCTCATCAAATCTAAGAATATTGGATCCTTTTCAATTCTCATCAATGATATAATTGCTGGGTCCTTTCTACTAAGAGCATCTGCCACCATGTTCGCTTTCCCAGGGTGGTAATGTATTGAGCAGTCATAGTCTTTTATCAGCTCTAACCATCTTCATTGGCGCATATTCAACTCTTTCTGTGAGAATAAATACTTGGTATTTTGTGGTCCATATATATTTCACACTTCTCCCCAAAGAGATAATGCCGCCAAATTTTCAAAGTGAAGATCACTACAGCGAGCTCGAGGTCATGTGTTGGATAGTTCTGTTCATGAACATTCATTTTCCTTGAATCATAGGTAATTAATTCTTAATTTTTCATCACCACACATCTGAGGCCCTTATTCAAAGAATCACTAAATACCACGAAAAATTATCCACTTTTGGGTAAAGTGAGCATGGGCGTAGTGATAAGCCTCCTTTTCAACTCCTTGAAGCTTTCTTCACATTCAACACTGTAAGAAATATTTACTCCATTTGGAGTTGTCTTGGTAAGAGGGTTGGAAAATCGTGATAAATTTCTCAAAAATCGTCGATAATATCTAGCTAACCCCAAGAAGCTACAGATATCTATTACCGATATTGGCCTTATCCATCCCTCAATTGCATATTTTATGGATGGATCCATAGATATCCCATTGCTTGTGATGATATGACCCATGAATGATACCTCCTTCAACCAGAAATTACACTTTCTATACTTGGTATAGAGATTCTCCTTCTGCAAGGTCTCCAGTACAGTTCTTAGATGCTCCTCATGATCCTCCTTTGTTTTGGAGTATATTAGAATATCATCTATAAATACTGCCACAAATTTGTCGAGGTAATCTCTAAGGACACTATCAATTCCATGAATATTGTTTGAGCATTAGTGAGTCCAAAAGGAATTACTATGAATTCATGGTGCCCGTATGTTGTAAGGAAATCAGCCTTGGGGATATCACCCTTTTTCACCCTTACTTGATAATATCCCGACCGCAAATATTTCTTGGAGAAGTATTGTGCGCCGCACAGTTGATCAAACAATTCATCAATTCATGGGATATGATACTTGTTCTTTATCGTGATTTTGTTGAGCTCATGATAATCAATGCAAAGGAGCATTGATCCATCCTTCTTCTTCATGAAGAGGATAGGTGCACCCCATGGTGAAGCACTTGGGTGTATAAACCCTTTATCCAGATTCTCCCGTAGTTGTTTTTCAGCTCCTCAATCTCCACAGAAGCCATTATATATAGTGTTTTGGATATTGGAAATTCCCCCGGTATAAGTTCAATTGAGAATTCAACATCTCTTCTGGGAGGGAGACCAGACAATTCCCCGGGAAACACTTCAGTGAATTCCCTCACAATAGGTATATCTTCAAGGATGGTTTCTTCCTTGGACTCAACCATTTGAGCGAAATACGCGTGCTCATAGGGGAGTAATATCCACACATGAGATGATGGAGCTAAAAAAAATTCATCTTCTTCCTTGCACTTGTAACGAATCGGGGGTCGATTCTCCACATGGAGAGTTATTTCCCTCTCAAGACAATTTATGTTGGCTCTATATAAGGAAATCCAATTAATTCCAAGAATTTCATCAAATTAGACTAGAGAGAGAATGAAGAGGTTCGCCGGGAAGATCAATCCACATATTATGACAGGGAAGGAGTTATATTCATTGGATGTAATAATCGCCCCATTTTTTGTACTCACCGACATCTTCACTTCCATGATTTGTGGTGGTGATTGTATTGTTATACTAAACACTCGAGATATTAAAGAATGTGTAGAAACATAATCAAAAAGTACATTCAATATTCTTGAATGAATAACTAGCGTACCTGTCACCACTTCGTTATCGAGGTTCACTTTGGGAGTAGTGATGGAAAAAGCTCGCCCTTTGTACATTAGAGGTTGTGGGTCGCATCCGAAAACCCTTGTCTTAGGGAACTAATTTTCAAGATGCCATGTTTCTTTGTAGTTATAGAAATGAATCACGTCTTGAGGTTCAAATGGAGCGTTCCTCTCCTCTGTCGCATCCACGGGTCTTTCTTGCCGACATTTTATAGCCAGGTTCCCTTCTCTTCCACACCTAAAGCATTATCTTGTACCCTTTAGGAAATTTCCGGGTTGCTTTTTTTTGCACCTTTGGTAAGTTGGGTACTGGATCTTCATAGCACCGCTGGATTTATCCATCAGACCACCAGCATTGAAGTCCACCTTATGCTTCTTATCCCCATGATACCCCTGAGATTCTATGATCTCCATTTTAACCTTGAGGGAATATCAGACAATTTCCTCATAGTTTTCGAAGTCACTGATTTCCAGTGCTTTCTGCAAGATAGTTTTCAGGCCACCAAAGAAGCGGTCAACCTTGTATTTGGGTGTAACGACAAAGCCGAAAGAGTATCATGCAAGCTGTGTGAATTTTTCCTCTTACGTTCCAACAGATTTGTCATCTTTTTGGCTTGAAGGCAAAGAATTCCCTTTCCATCATAATTCGGAGGGTGCACGGAAAATATTTATCAAAAAACACCTTCCAGAAATCCTTCCATTACAACACATCAATATCCTCCTCAGGCTTCGTATTTTTTATTAACATCCACCATTGATCTGAATCACCCTCCATATGATAAGAATCTAGTAGAACCCTCTCTTGTTCAGAACATTGAGGGATGGAGAAGAACTTTTCAATGGAGTTGATCCATTGCTTAGCGATTGAGGGATCAGATGATCCATTAAAAGTATGAGGCCTTTATCTCATGAAGCTATCGATAGGAACTTTTTCTCTCTTAGGGGGGTTGAATGTTCCTTTTGACCCATGTTTTTATTAAAATCTTGAGTTAGTTGAGTTAGAAGCATGAACAATTTCACGATTCCTGCTCCCATTGGATTAGGAATCTCATTAGTACAGTCATCACATTGATCTTCACATCGGTTGTTTGCCCGAGTCCTCCTTTTACCGACCATTGGTTGGAATAAAAGGAAATTAGGGGTAACACATAAAGGGTAATACAAGGAAAAACTGATGACTTATAAATACCTCTTATTTCATCAACATATGAATCTACTGGCTTCAGTCTATGTTATTCATGATCTACTTTCTAACATATATTATTAGGGAATTTTTTTGTCCCTTAATAGTAATTCATAATAAGCTGGTGAATTACAAAAGCATATCCCCAGGGAGTGTCCTAACCAAGATTCCATCAAGGCCCATTTTCATGCCCCAGTTCCCGTTTGAGTCTAGCTCAAAGCGGCGTTTTCAGGTTTTACCCCTAGGATACATTTGTGCCAGAGCCGCCTCTACCTGCTCATATCCAAACAGGGATGTATTTTCTTGATAAACCATTTACTCAATACCAATAAAACATAGGAATTTTTTTATTATACTTAGTCTTGTCTCTAAGGATTTACTAGGGTTTTCTAGTCCAAATCCAAAAAAAACTAAACCTATCCTCTGATGCCAACTATGACAACCCTGATTTTTATTTCAAACTTAAAATTGATTTATTACATAAACGCATCACTTGATACAACATTGAAGATCGAGAGCTCTACTATCTTTGGGGATTAGGAACATTACATAACAACTTAAAACATGAAATAATACATCTTTATTGAAAACTACCTTAACATGACCACTAAATTTCCTCGTAGTTAGTATTGCATGGGATAACTTGAGGACATGCATAAGAAAAGGGTGAGAAATAAAGACCAGTAAGGGGATAATCATGGAATAAAATGAGTAATACAATACATGTTAGACAATAGGAATATCAATAGAGCACAAGATAAGCATAAACATAAAGGCATGATAAAGCATTTTGATCATAACATGGAAATGTGGCAACAACACTTAACATGGAATTAGCATGAGCCAAGGCTCATTGCACATGGAGCATGAGTAAATCCTCATTGCATATGAAGCATGAGTAAAACCACATTTCACATTAATTAGAATGAGTCAACACCCATTTCAAATGATGTATCATGATACTATACTTTACCCAATGCATTGGAGTTCTATAAGGGCACACCCTTCTTAAACATTTCATTTCATGCATATGTGTTCCACGTGGATCATATAACATGGATTCAAAAATCCTAACAATTTATTCCACGATAAAGGAATGTGTAATTCATACATGAAACTTTATAATCAATATGTAAATGTGCATAAAGGTGAATACCCTTGATAGAGAAATGGGCATGGTATTCACTACACAATGACATTGGCTTGGAAAATCGGTGCAATTTCGGCAGCATAACGGTGTGACATAAGAATTCATAAAAAAGGGTTGATGAGAGAGAAAGGGGTGTCTCATCATAAGTACATAAAATGGAAATTAATGGGGTCATATAGATACATGTCCCAACAATTGTAATGGAATTTAAATTCATGATAAAAACAAATTTCTTGAATTTAAAAGAGGAGAGAGAAATTCCTTTTGGAATTTCGTCCTAGTAAGAGGTGTATGTGGGAGACATTTAATGAGAGAGAAAGGGGTCTCCAATAATTCAAACATAAAGACGGAAGTATGGGGGAGGTGTGAAACCATACCCCAACATTTATAATTGAAATTAAAAGGGTATGACAATAATAAGAAAATTGGAAAAAAATGAGAAAGGAAGAAAAAACCCTTACTTGAATATGAGCTTCCAAAGGCTTGAGAGAGGCTTGAGAGAGGATTATTAGGAGCTTGGGGAACCTTGGGAGGATTATAGAGAGAGGAGGGGAGAGGTTGGACGAACTCAAATGGATTTGAGTGAGGAGAAAGTGGAATCTTGGGTGGGTTTATGTAGGAAACGTGAGAGAATTCTTTATTATTTTGGGTTGGGACACCTCATATTAAATTAATTCAAACCACTAACCAGACCATGGTTTATTCCCATGGTATTTTCCAAAGGGGAGTGGAAAAAAATATTTTAAAAGGCCAAAGTCCTAACTTCTAAAAATAATGGTGTTCTTTATTGGAGGTGAGTCGCACTCCCAAGGAAAAAAATTTAAAAAGACAAGATGTTTAATAAACCTTGAAGGGTCCATTATTGCTTTGTAAAATGAGTCAAAAAAAACCCAAAATCACATTATTTTAATGGTAAAACATATATTGGCCGAACATAAGGTATATAGTATTTTACTACATCACTATTGGGTCATTACGATGTCATGAAACATATTATATATTTAAACAGTATTTAATTTTTACCCAAAACTTTGACTGTCTCAGAATATTATGAAAAATTCACCATTTGATAATTTTGATGTACTGATTCTAGAAATAATATTAATTTTATCTATATAATTATATAAATATGTTAGTTTTCAAAAATAAAAACTGGCATTTATCAAAAATTCATGGCTTTTGACAAAAATGGCTTTCAAACCTTAATAAAAATTACAATTGCATTCATAAAATTATACAATCATTTATATTTAATAAAAAATAATTTAACAATAATAATAATATTTTATTAAAATATTATTCAATTCAAAAATCCATTAATTCATCAAAATAGATTTATTAGTTGAATATTAACCAAAAATACTATTTGAGTTTAAAAAACTATATACAAGGTGACAAAAATAACATGAAAATATATTCATTATTATATAAAAAAATAATGTACATAACCATATTAAGATGGATTTTTTACATAACCCCTTAAAACAGCTTCATAAGACCTAAGGGTAAGGTGTGCGATGGTGACAGACTCTTGGGGTGGCTTAGATAACATTTCACACGTGGTGGTCTCTATCAACTTCCACTTCTCTCGTAGGTGGTCCCGCTCGAGCTTGACATGATGAAGCTCGGCTTGGGCTTTGTCAAGAGCGAAGACCAATGACGCCACCTATTTTCCGAGATCTGACAAATGGTCATCGTATGGAGCAATTCTACTGGATGAGGCCATCGCTTCCTTTGTCTGAGTAGATTGGATTCATTAAAGCCCTGTATTTATACTAATCATTGATCACTGTTCAACAGCTATATTAGAAACGGTCACAATTCATAACATAAAACCAACGAATTTGACATTTTATATAAACATTTTCCATAAAGAGGCATTTAATTAGATCAAGAGGGATTTCCATTAATGATTTTTTGGGTTGTTACACCACAAGATTCATTTCTCCATGTGTATCCCAACAAGTTGGTGTACAACATCTCTTTCAATACAATGCTTCAGATGGTTCCATTTGAATACCGGAATGGAAACTATTAAAAATGGAAAAATCCACTAAAGGTAAATATTGATCCCACATACCAGGAAACTCAGGTGTACATGATCCCAACATGTACTCTATGGTTTGGATCATCCTTTATGATTTCCTGTCAGTTTGTGGGTGATAAGTAGTACTCAATCAAAGCTCATTATCCAAATCTTTATGAAAACTTTTCTATAATTTTGATATAAATCATAGATCATGATTAGAAAAAATTAAGAGAGGTTCTACATTTAGTCTCACAACATCATTAATATAGATTCGTTCTAGGAACTCTAGTGGAAAATCCATCCTTATGGTGAGGAAATGTGTATATTTCGTAAGTCGATCAACAACTTACCATATTTCATCATTCTTTATCAATGTTTTGGGTAATCCGGTGGAAAATTACATTGTGAAATCATCCCATTTCCATGTCAGAATAGGTAAATGTTTCATTACTCCTCTATGATTTTTTGTTTGGAATTCACTTATTGATAGACATAACAACTTGATACGTAATTATAAATTTCCCTCTTCATTTTATCCCACCATAAATGTTCATTCAAATCTCTAAAATTTTTACCTCTATAAGGGTGTATAGAGAAATTTGAGCTATGAGCATCATCCAATAACTCCCTTTTCAACTGCGATATAGAGGTAACACATAGAATCTTCTCAAATTATAGAATTCCATCTTCACACATTTACTTATCCAACTTCCCATATTTCACAACATTTATTTTATTTTGAATATTATCATCATCATACTGTGGAGCATTAATTATTTCCAATAAAGATGGTTAGTAAACAAATTAAAAAAGTAGTGCTGTTTCACTTTCTTTGATTATTCCCATATTCATCCTCACTATATCAATGTACAAAATATCCTTATAAATATTCAATTTGTTGAGAACTCCATGATCCTTCATACTAAATGCATCAGATAAATTATTTTACCTTTCCTGGGTGGTAGTGTATGGCAGAATCATAATCTTTGAGTAGTTCAAGACTTCTCCTTTACTGCATGTTGAGTTTTATATGTATTATGATATATTTAAAGGTCTTATAATCCATATATATCTCACATTTTTTCCATAGATGTAATATTTACTTATATTCAGAGAAATAACTACATATGCTCACTCAAGATCATGAGTGGGATAGTTTTTTCACGAATTTTTGAACTACCCAAATGAATAGGAAATAACTCTATCACTCTGCATAAGTAAAAAAACCATGTCCTTTCATTGATGCAACAATATAGATCACAAACCCATATTCCCCAATGGTAGAGTCAAGATCCGAGCATTCATTAATATTCTCTTCAATTCCTCAAAACATTCCTCACATTCATTTTTTCATATGAACTTAACCCCTTTACATGTAAACATGGTCATTTGGTTGGTCAAATGGGTGAACATCTGAATGAAATGCCGATAATAACCTAATTAAATAATAAAACTATGTACCTCAGTTATGTTCGTTAGAGTAAGCCATTCTTGCATAGCCTTTTTCATCGTAAGATCAACATATACTACTTCATTAGATATAATGTGGCCCTGAAAGGAAACAAATCGAAGCCAAAATTCATACATTCTAAACATCCCATAAAAATCATATCTTCTAAGAGTCTTCAACTTAGTGTCTAAGTGACTTTCATAATCTTTCTTGATTTTGGATTGTAATAAGATTTCATCATCAAATACGACCAAACATTCATCAGGTTTTTTCCAGAAAACTCAATTAATTAGATCTATGAAAAAATAGGGTATATTCGTCAGTACAAAAGACATTACTATAAACACGTAATTCCCATACATGGTTTGAAATGTTTTCATTGGAATATCATCCTTCCTCATACACAACTGAGGATATCTAGATCCTGGATTAATCTTTGAAAAAATATTGGTCTCTATGAAGTTGATCAAATAAATAATCAATCCTAGGTAGTTAATACATGTTCTTTACTGTTATAGAATTGATCTTTTGGTAGTAAATACACAACCTCATTGATATTTCATTCTTCCTAAAGAAGGAAATAGGGGCTCCTAATGGAGAAACACTAGGGACAATAAATCCTTTGTCACTCAATTCCTCTAGTTTTTTCATCAGTTCCAATAATTATTAAGTGGCCATTCTATAAGGGGTCTTTGATATGGGCCTTGAATCAGGAATTAAGTTAATAGAAAACACAATTTCCTACTCTAGAGGATGTCCAAGTAAATCCTCAGGAAACACATCCACATATTATTGCACAATAGGTACATCCTCGATTGGAACATTATTTTTATCACCCATAGTTATTTCATTCCCTTATTCCCTAATAATTTAATTCAATAGAGCTCTTGGGGGTAGATCTTGATAAGAATCAGATAGTGATGTTTTTTCTATAGAGATAAGGTATTCCATGTCATTCTAAAAACATTAACCTTCTTCTTCTTGCAATATATTTTAACATAATGGTTCGAAATCCAACCCATAACTAGGATTATATCAATGTCAATCATGGGTATGATAATAAAATTAGAGATAAGTCATATTTATATATTTTAATGGGGAATTCCTGAGACAAAATTGTTGTAATGATACTTCCCTTAGGAGTTTTGACTCATAACTCACTTATTAAATCAAAATAAAAATATATAATTTTCTTGGAAAACATGGAAGATAAGAAATAATGTGATGATCAAGAAATAAATAAAGCATTGGATATGTTTTAGGAAATGATTAATGTACCTTCCACCAAGTCATTAAGAACATCAATATCATTAGTTGTCATCTCATAAGATTTTTCCTCTTCCAATGTCCTTTTCCAAGGCTCGTTTCCAAGACTCTTTAAAAAATCATTAGTATAGTGCCCCATATCCCAACGATTATAGATTTGAAAATTAATATCTTATTTCTTCCCCTTGAAAACACCATCATGATGGCCTTTATATCCACAATTGTAGCACCCCCTTTTACTTTTAAGTAGGCACCTGGGGGTTTCCTTCCAAAGTTATCTCAGGGTGGAAATTCAACTCATCCCTTCTTCCCCATTTAATTATTTCCTTTTCTAGAATTTTCTGAACACCTCTTCTTATATTTCAATACTTTTGGTCATAAGACATAGATAACTCCTTTTTTATCTTTATAACACATGAGTCTATATCTTCATATGATAAGAATGTTTGGAAGACTAGTGCCTATCAGAAGAATTTATTTTGGACATAAAAGAATTAAAAAATATTACCCCTTATATAATGTATAAATTCCAAAAAATATCTTGATAATAATTTAAAGTTATCTTCATACATTGCAACATTCCCATCTTACTTTTCCTCAAATTCAGATACTACCTTTCCAAATCTGCATGCTTTTCATGAAGAAATTATTTCTATAAGAAAAGTTCTTAAAATTCATTCAATTATATATTTTCAATCTCTTCCTCCTCCATTGTGTTTTGAATTAGTAACAACCATTGATCTGAATCTCCCGACAGATGATAAACTACCATTTTCTCCCTTTCGTTACTTCCCATGGTGAGAAATATATTCTCAAAGGAACTTATCCACAACTTGGATTTGAATGAGTTTTTAGTCCCATTAAATGATGGAGTCTATTTTATTATAAAGAAATATAACAATTCTCCTCCACATTGTATATTTATATTCTCCATACAGGTATGTTTATTATTCAAAACCTGATTATGTTGTCCTAGTATAGTTATAAGTTTCTCCACACTAGTCACAGCTCTAGAGACAACATGATTATCTTGTACAAGAGGAAAATACCTATATGGTATATGCAAGTTCATGAGGATTCCATTGTTTCCACTAGGCACCGTTTCTATATAATGGAAAACAATCTATTTGGTTATGAATCATAATTTACTTTCTCAACATAGAAAAAATACTTAACATAAATTAAAATCCCATGTATGGATAATACGATAATCATAAACCTGGTTTCATTAAGGAAAATTTTAAATTTAAATAATTCATAAAGGATTGTATTGAAAATGTGAATTATCCTAATCATATACCCTAGGAGTGTCAAACTAGTTACGTAGTAAGGACCGTTGTCATGTACCATGATATACCGAGTCAAGATCGAAACTCCGTTTCTGATTTTTCACTTTAGGTGCATCTATGCCAGAACCACATCTGATTATAGTATGTATATAAGGATGAATTTTTTTGAAATATCCAAATAATATATTCCTTACCAAAATTTAAGGATTGTAATGTATGTTTAACCTAAAAGAATATCATAGGAATTTGTTCCCAAATCTATGTTTTCTAAATCTAGATTCATTGTTTTCTACTAAACTTACTCTGATAGAAACTGTAGATATTTAACCCTAGTTGCCAAGAGATGGTGCCTTATTATATTACATTTTTATTATTTCAAGAAATTTGTATCATGAGGGAATGAATAGTTCAGTGTATTTTGAAATATAGATACATAGATAAGTTAAACATTATAGCCTGAAATGAAAAATAACAAATATGTTCCATTGGGAACATCCACTACTCTATGATTATCCCTAAAAGCCAATCATAATATACCTCTTATTGTCCGGGGATAAATGAAACATAAGAATGGGTGAGCTCAGATGCCCAGTAAGGGTATACATTATAGCGGAAGATAACATAAACATTAGTCATGGAGAATAATTGAAAACACGTGCCTTTAAAAATAAACATGAACATAACATGGTGTGAATATGAGTAGAGTAAATATTTCCATAAAAAACACAATCATTGGTAATCTACAAGACGAGTAAACTCATGAACTATGAAATTATATCTTTATAATGATGTAAATTCCAATAATATACATTCTAACACATACCATAATGGACTCAACCAAGACATATATAAATGAACATGTCTTCATCCTAAACCATATCTAAAAATGGGCAAGGCCACACCCAACCCCACACCAATTTGTCCCATGAGACCTACAAATTATTCAAGGGGAAATTGTGGACCCATATTTCACATAATAATTTGAATTAATTACTCATATGAATGGGGATAAAAATCACCAACATATAAATTGATATTGAAACAAACATATTAAACATAAATAACAATCCCCGAACATTAAGCATAAATAAAAACTATTCAGAGTAAAATGGTGTATGGTTTAAGATAGAACATCCACGGTAATATTAATCACAAAAAAATAAATTTTATAAACATGATGATATAATAATAATTAATACCAATGATACATAATAATCAACAATAGTGTTGATACAGATAAAGATACTCTTATAAAATCATCGAGTAATTCTTGAGATAAATAATCTGTTACTTTGAAAAGAAGAGTTCTTTGGGAAATGTGTTTTTATAAAACTATAAATTAATTGAGATTGTATTTTCATGATAAAAAGAGTTATTTTATAATGATAATGTTATGTAAAAATATATTATAGAGTGCCCTTGAAAATATGTATAAATTTTAGAAATTCCATTGAATCGAGCTAGTATTTATAGAAGAATTTCTAAAAGATCCTTTAAAAAATAATTTCCCATAAATGAAGTTAGGATTATGGTTCATAAAAATATATAGAACATTAAAATATAATTTTTGAGGAGTGAATATTGATTAATAATAATTTAATTGTGGTATGTAGATAATAAAAGTATTCTAAATGAAAATGGAGGTTTGGGTAGAAACCCCATACCTGATGTCTGAAGTTGTTCTTAAATTGACCTTAATGACCTGAATAATAAAATTTAGGATCATTAATTAATGATTACATAAACTCATATAAATTTTATTGATTTATTATGAATTTATTTGGTTCATTCATGGCTTTTTTATTTGTTAAGAGCTTCAATTTCATTGTTTGAGAGCATTTTCTTCCTTGGTTTTCATGATCGATTTACTTATATTCATTTATGGACAAACATGTAGAGTGAGAATGGTTTTCCAAAATATAAGTTTTATGTTATTAGTTAAAAACAATAATATTACAATGTTAAAAATTAATGATTGGGAGTGAAGATGAATCATCATGTAAAACACTAATGACAATATTTTGGGTTAATTGGTGGTTTTTAGTCACAACGAACTCATTTTGATTTATAAATTAATATCATGTGTACAAAAGGATTCATTAAACTTAAATAAGTTTTAATAAATTTATTATATTATGTAAAACAATAAAAATGGGTTCATGACCATAATTAAAAATGGTAAAAGAAATTGAAAACCTATCGTCCATGAATGTGATAAATTAACACATCTCGGATGGTGTTTTCATTTATAGTATAAAATAAGGGGGAAAGATAGATGATGAATAATTGATAATTTATATAAAAAAAATTATATTACGTTTAATTTACTAGATTTATCACAAAATTTTTATGAATTGAGGTGAGGAAAGAAAAAGAAAAGAATGGAACTTGAAATAAATGGAATGAAAAGAAGAATTTACCTCTTAATGTAATATTCCTTAACCGCCCATTTAGGGGAGAGGTTTTGGTATTGTTATGAGACCAAAGGATTCCATATGTGGGGGAGGATATTTTGAGTATATTTGAGTTGAATTTATACAATTCACAATGCTTGAGAGGAGGTAAGATAAAATAGACTGATGGGGTATTACAGTAGAGGAGAGGAAGGTTTTCCCATTATTTTACACATTATTTTATTATTTTACCAAAGGAAACTAATAGTATTGATTATTGTGACCAAGAATAGTAATATGTTCACGTGATTCTGATCCAAATTGTTCATAAATCATCCATGACACATGGAATAGTGAATTTAACTAATAATTTGTATATTCAGTAAATTACCATATTTTACTATTGATAAAAAACATGAGTATTTCACAAAAAACACCACAATTATACCTAAATTTTTTTCAACATGTAGAATTAAAAAATGAACACCATTACTAAAAATAATTTTCTAAATATTATTAATTTAATTTTTAAACAAAATCAATAATTTATTCAAAAAATAACAATTTTAAAACTTTAATTCGTTTTATATCACCCTGACAAATTAATCAATATTTTGTTATCTTATACAAAAAAGATCAAAAAATAATAATACGATTTATAATTTACAAGGGTCAAATTTCTATTCATATTACTATTCATAAGGGTATGTTACTATTCAACAAAAATTTTATATGTCATATTAGACTCTAAAGATCTTACTGAATGCAACCGTGCATGTCAGTTTTTTGAAATTCCTATAATATATGTCGATTTTTTTTACCATATAGGATAAAACAAAGTGGTGTTTTTTAGAAACTTATTGTTTCATTCATTCAATATTAAATTTATTTGAAAATTTTTGGGGTGTTACAACTAAATATTTTTGAAAATTTATTCTAAAATAAAATTGACATTGCAAAACCAGAAATGAAATTTATTTTTTCTATAAAAGTAAATTTCAATAATTTCATATTTTAAAGACTACATAAAAAAATATAATAAAATTCGAAACTTTTTATATAAAATATTATTTTTTAAAATAAATTTTTTTATTAAAATAAATATCCATATAAAAGTAATAATTTGAGAAACTCATATTATGGGTTTTAAAAAAACGCATATTTCAATTCTATATTTAGTTATATTTTATTACATTCAAAACACATAAAAAGATTTATTCTTATTCATAATAATTAAGATACTAAATTTTTATAAAATATGATAAATATATAAATATAAAAATTAATATATTTCATAATTTTAATAATCTAATTCATTCCTTTTAATACAACAAGTATGTTTTAAGTGTTTAAAAATTTCTTAGATTAATTTTAGATTGGTTTTGATGGAGGGTGAATCTATAGAATATATTTCACATAAATATGGGAACAAATATATTGAAATATCATGTGATTGTTTTAGACTTATTCCCTACTTGATTTTTTATGATGTATGACGCACTACTTCTTGAATGGTTCGAAATATTGCATTCCTTGATCATATGGTAGCCTAGTATGTGTACAATCACCAATTATTTTCTTAGTTTCTTTTTGATATATTTAAATACCATCAAGGAATATAACATTTAATATATGTGAACTGGATGTTAAGAAAGCATTGGTGGTTTAATACTATTTTTAAACTCCAATATTTTATAGGTAACTTGATGAACATGAATATTTTATTTTTAGGGTTCTAGGTAAGGACTAGGGAACAATGTCCCAGATCTGAGATGGTGGTGCTTGGAAAGAAAATGTAATGTGTGTAATGAGTAATAATTATTTTTTTATTTTAGTTTTGATAATTACGTTATCGGAAATTTTTTATCTAATCTCATTAGAAGATGTTGTGTGTATTTAATTTTTATAACCTCTATTCCATTTATTTATAGAATGACTTTTCTTATTTTGTTTTTATGGGAACTTTTTATTAATTAATGTGATTATATTGATTCATTGTCAAAAATAATTTTGTTGTCTCTATATGGAATTTATAAGACCATATCATCTCATTGGTATCCTATATTATTTGTGGTGATGTGTATTAGTCTTGGAAAATGGAAGTCGGGCATGCTGATTCAGAAAGGGAAATAAAACATTATATTAGAGGAGGTTTTCATTTTATTCTTCGTGAATTTTTTAGTGAAATGTATAAAAGAGATAGATTATGTGGGACTCATGTATGTAATTCACATAAGTTCATGACCATATATAATGTTCAAGATTTTAGAGTTACCAACAATTGGATTATTATTATTATTATTATTATTATTGATTATGGAATTCTAGTTTCATGTTGATCCTCTGTACTATTTCAGTCATTCAATTTATGTGTTTTCAGTGTGTTCATATGTCAAGGAATGTAATTTCGGTTTGTACATCATGTATATAGTTTCTTATCATAAATAGTGATTAAATTAGTTAAATTGGTAATCATTGATATTTTATTCAGTAGAATCATTGCACAGAAATTTTAATTAATTGACCTGATCTTTCTATGTTTTTAAATATATATATATATATGATTGTGACTAACATGATGTTATATGATAATTTAATTTTTCATTTACAATAAAAAAGGTGTTGTTCATTGAATAAATTGTTATCCACTTTTAATGAGGCTTCCTATAAAAAGTTATCTTTTTTAGTACAATAATTTCTTTACTAGAGTAGTTATATGTTCTGTTACACAACATTAAATGTGTTTGTTTGACATATTATATTATTTATCTCTAACATCATATTATTGGACCACATTTGGAAGTGGGTGATGATAATCCCACAAGTGAGGTATCTCTATTTCACCTCTAGTTGTATAAGAAGTAATTGATGAGAATGATCTTATAGTCTTACCAGCAGATTATAATATTGTCACTCATCATCCTGGAGCCTTCGGATGGTCTATATTGATGTATGGGGATCTCATAATATGTTAGTCAATTATCCTTGGGACATCCACCTATAAAATTCCACATACATTAAAGGTAATAGAGAAACCTATGTTACGGTGTATTTGATTGACATTATCAATGGAATGATTATTTTATTAATGAATTCATAGTATTGATGGGTTCTTTTAAATACTTTTATGCTTCAGTATCCCATGGGGAGATAGTGGATACTACAAACCACCGAGGGTATAAATAACCTTTAACTCACACTCCCAGATCTTATGGTGAAATCCATAAAATTTAATTTTCCATTATGATGTTAATACATGTGAGCTAATTTTTTCCATCAAACACTTAAAAAATAAAAATGAAAACATTCATCACTTACTTTCTATAGGTCCTTTTAAGATTAGAATTTTAGATAATTCATAAAAAATATTATATTAAAATTCATATTCACTTTGACTAATAATCATCAAATAAAATTCCTCCTATTTAACTCAATTTTACATATTTCTTAATAGGTCATCAAAATCATCCTCTGAAATTCTTTTATAGACATAAATCATTCAAAATCATTATTTAGAATCCTGGTAAAATGAATCAAAATATTGATGATTCCAAAAATTCAGTAAGGGTAAGCATAAGTATTAACAATTAAATGTCATCAATTTTTATAAGTGTTCATGATATAATGATGATATAATCTATGTGTGTGAGAGAATCATATAAGAACTCGTACACTTATATACATGTAATATCAAATAAGAAAACTTGGAAACAGAAATAATCATCAGAATCAATAATCATGTGCCATTGGATATCAATCCCATTCATTAAAAACATTTTAATCACATAGCATGAGAATATAAAAGATTTTTTGTATCTTGGAACATAATCTCATTGAAACCTAGAAGAACCCTTAAAATGGAATATCTAATATGGTACACTTTTATCTTTATTGTAGCGAATGCATCAAAGTGATATCTAGGTGCACCCATTGTATAAGCTATAACAGGCTCACCCTGCGCTATTTGAGAGCACCCATCATTTATAACTTCATTGAACTAAATACATAGATAACTCATCAAAACTATTTTCAATATCCTTTTTTCACATTAAAATATAATTACCCCAAGGAAAGGAAACGAGTTCCAAAACAATCTCTTTGAAACGTGAATTAATCATGTAAAGGAAATGGATTAAATAAAATTATATTTGAATAATGATTAACCAAAGGAAAGGAAATGGGTTAAGTAATAATCTAATCCAAACATGATTAACCCATGTAAAATAAATGGGTTAAATAAAAATATCATTGAAATATGATTAACCTAATGAGTACAAATGGGTTAAATTATAGGCTCATTGAAACATTATTAACCCATGGATATAAAATTGGTTAAATAATAATCTCTTTGAAAAATGATTGTCCCATGGAAAGGAAATCGGTAAACTAATAATCTCTTTGAAAGATGATTAAAACCTTGAAAAAAACGTGATAAATAACTATATTTTTGAAATATGATTAACCCATGGAAAAGATATGGGAAAAATAAATTTTTTTTGATGCTTTATTAACCAATGGAAAAGAAATGGGTTAAATAAAATTCTCCTTAAAACATAATTAACCCATGGAAACTAAGGGGTTAAATAAAAATCTCATTGATACATGAGTAACCCATTGAAAAGAAATGGGTTAAACAACAATATCCTTATAACATGATTATCCTGTGGAAAAAAATGGGTTACATGAAAATCTATTTGAATCTAACATAATCAATTAAAGGAATTAATGAGAAAGGTGTCAGGAAAAAATATTCACATTGGAATGAAAGTTACAACAAGATTTTTTGATATTGATGAACTGAAATAACATTAAATTATCATTGAAACATTCTTAAGGAAAATAATATTTAAACATTCCAACGAATCCTATAGCATATTGAAGCATTTGAACCATTAAACCTATATATAGAGTAATAATAAATGAAACATATAATATCATGAAAATATATAGATTCATTGTTTAACATACCTAAAGATACATATATACCCCTTTTAGAAAAACATATTAGTACAAGATATCGCATGTCTCAATGAAGGAGAATTGTGACAAAAGTCCATTACCACATTGGTAAATTCAAAACCATAAACCCCTTGAAAGAATAATAATTAATTTATCTATTATAAACCATTAATATAAAATCATTAATGATATAATATATCAAAAGGGGATGTAGATACACCATGATAATGTAAAGAGGTTCATAATATTACAACATGTCTTAATAAAATTAAATTCTAATGGAATAACTTACCTTAAGTTCAAGTTTTCATTCATGATCACAATATTCGTGAATAAAAAAATTATTTTAATTATCTAATTTCTCTAGAAGAATTTATAAGTACATTATAACATTTATTTCACTTATAACCGTGTTATATATATTTACATAATCAATAATGTTTAAGTTGGATGTTGTAACCATATTCATCTTATATCTCAAAACATAACTCGATTGGTCGAATATATAAAGGATTCAATTATATAAAAATCTAAATAATAAAAATATATATAATTATAATATTTTTACATAAATTATACAATTAAAACCATTCATGAATGATAGTTATGAAAAATTATCCAATGATACAATCATGGAGATGGTAGGTCGTACACACACATGCGTAACATCCCATTTTTAATTGATCATTATGAAAAAAAGGTAAGTAACATTTATCCTTATATAATGATCATTTTAAAAAAAATATAATATTTTATAATCTTATATACTTATATATATTTATTTTGACAGAAATGGAATCACATCACGTATAAGATGTGGTAGTCCTCGCGATCATGAAAGACATTATAACTTTTCTAGTTTATGAAAAGGTAATAATGAAAAAGATTTATTATATTTACAGAAAGTTAAATATTTCATTAATATTTTATATATTTAATTAATGTAAAATATATTTAATTAAATACATTATTAATATTTGTAATTCCCCGACCCCAGAAACCTAGAGCCAGTGCATTATTTTAATTCATTCGCATGATTACAAGAAATCAATTCCTGACAGACTAATCAGTTTAGCCGTCACCGAAAATAGATTAGATACATGTATGATACATTACACATTCAGAAATTAAACACAACATAAATAATCAATTGAGAACTCCATCATTCCCCTAGATTAACCCTGTATAACAAACATAATCCACTTCTTAGAATCTTGGGAAAATAAAACATAATAAAGGGGTGATCTCAGATGCTTAGTAAGGGTAAATAATTTAGTGGAAGCTATAAATTTTAAGAAAATTTTTGTAATAAAAACAATAGACTTTTAAAAAAACCATGAAAATTATATAGAGAAAATAAATCAGAAATTACCATATAAACATGCACATGGATATTTTACTAGTCAAATTATAACATGTAATAATTAATTTCATAATGAGGGAATGCGTAATGGTGGACATCATTACCACATAGTCAAGGCTACATGCCACAACTACAAATAATTGTTTTTTCAAGGCCTTGTGCCAAGGCACTAATTTGTCTGAAGATACCTACCGATTCATCGAGGGGATATAGCGGTCCCCACCCGTCACTTAGTAAGTCCACTGCATTCCTCGTATGAAAATGTTGAAACATGACATAAAAATTCTTACTAAAACTAGCATAAAAAATGTCAATACATCAACCATAAACGATGCATGGTATAAAAATAGCACATTCATAGTCAAACATATAATAACTCATTAAATGCAATATTGAAAATTGTATTTATAATAAATCAACCTCAATCAAGAATAATATCCAAAAATAATGTTGACATAGTTGAAAATAATCAGTAAAACCCTTTAAGAGAAATATCTTTTTTTTCATGATATCATTTAAATGTTTCAAAATTTATAAAGGAAGAAGATTAAAATATATTTTTGAATCAAAGTGTCCCATACCACTTTGAAACTTTTTAATTGAATTAACATTTTAAAACATTAATGTCCATATAATTAAATCCTTAATGCCATTTTGAAAACATGGACATTAATGAGAATGATTTAGAAGAATAAATATTTAAAAAATTTAAAATGATGTTTTAGTTAAAGAGTACCTTAAGAGAATAATTTTTAAAATTATTTATTGAAACATGGACATGGATAATAAATGTGTCTCAAAAAATACTTACACATAAACAATCTTGGATAATAATGAGATTGAGTAATTAACCATTACCTTGCACTTTCCTTTGGTCGATGGTACATTTAACCTCCGGTGTAATGACCATAGTATGTTATTAAATTATAATAGTAACATAATCATGTTTATTATATCATAAATTATTCATTTATGACTTTATAATACCCATTTTATAATGATTTCTTTGTTAAATTAACATTTCGGGTAATAATCACTTTCTTTATCGTACGTGTTTTACCATGTTATTCTTGATAGTATTATTTAGATCATGATTTAAAAAATTCCACAATATAAAATATGATTTATGTATCATATTTATTTAGAATATAAATATTTATAATATATATATTTATAAAATGGAAAACACCATTTAAGGATACGGTAGGTCGTACGTACGCGTAAACGTTGTTTCTATTTTAATATCATATTGAATGGGAGTAAGTGAATAAGATATATTTAAGTAAATATATATATATATAGTATCATTATTATTTAATATATTAAATACTTATTAATAATATATATTTTTATAATCATCGTTGAATGGTGAATGTGGAAATGAATCTTATCCCGTCGTGGAGACGGTAAGCCGTACTTACACACAAGTGACAATATCATTTCCTTAATGATTAAAAGATGTGGAATTCAATGGTATATTAATTATAAAGACAAATTATAATGTTATTTTCATTATTTATATACATATTAAACATCATTATATCCATCTAAATAACATAGTGTTGAATAACAAACAACACCAGGATGTGGAGATGATAAGCTGTATGTAGGAACAAATGGTGACATTATCATTTATAGGATGGATATAATAATTAAAATTGTTGTACCATATTTATAATAACATAATAATATGTATAATATAAGGGAGTTATAATTTTGGTATAGAAATAACAAATAAGTAGAATGTGGAAGAAGAAAAGAACTTTGAAAGAGGTGATAAAATAATTACCGCTTCTTTGGGTGTTTCTGTTTGATTTGAATAGAAGCACTCCATAGGTTGGATTTATTCTAAAGGGAAGGCCTCTAAGATTAAGTGAGGGAATCTAGGAGGAGATTTTGTCAGGGTATGAACGAGCCAAATGGCTTTGGATGTTTGATTTTGAGAGAAGGGTAAGTACCCTTTTATAAGGGAGGTGAGGCGCAATTTAGGAAAATCTTGAAATATTATTTTATTATAAAATAATTTTTGGTTTATAATGGAAAACAATTGATTTATTTATAATATAATGTGGTTATGTGTCTACATCATCTCAAAAAATAGGTTTTAGACATTTTTAGGTCACCATATTAACCCTATCTTTAAGATTTAACTCTTAGTTAAATTGTTTAACTTTATCATTTCCACTTGTATTATTATAATAAATGGTAAATAAACATACAATAAAAATCTAAAAGAACCCCAAGTGATTCATTATTTATATTATTAACCTTATCTTAGTCCTATTATAGAAACATATATTTTTAGGAATATTATATCAATTAATAATATAGTATTTTATAAAAAACTCATTTATGTCAATTTTGACACTATTTGGTATTTTGTTTTTATTAAAGTCATTAAAAAATTATCACGTAGAAAAAAAATTTATTTAATCAACAAAAACATGTCATATTAACCATGGAAATTAGTGGAATTAATCAGAAGTCTCAATTTACGTTTATTTGGATATTTATAATATCAAGTATTTTAATCATTCATTAATAAGGTAATTGCAACATCCTTATTTTCTCGTAAATAAATTTAATTATTTAATGTATAAAAATTATAAATAAAATACCATTATGTAGGAAATATTTATAGATTTCAATTTAATATCTGTAGTCGAATTTATATTATGTATTATCCTATATTAAAAATGTTTTAGTTATTAGACATTGAATTTAACACTTTTAACTCTTCTTTAAATAAAATAATGATAAATGTTCTAATCTAATACAAGTAGACCAAAAGGATCATATTTTATTCCAAATGTTGGTTTTTGTCAAAAGACACTTATCTAATAGAATTAGGACATGTGTTCAGGTAATTATAATATCATTTCTACCTTTAATTACCATATTTACTTTTAATCGTGGTAAAAAAAGTCAAAAGATATTATTCATAAAAAATTATTTTAATCTCATTGAACCAAATTTTACTTACTGATGTCAACTTTGTTTCTCGGATTTTTTAAATTCAATTCACAAAAGCCATAAAATTATTTTTTAGGCAAGTTTACAAATGTGTGTTGAAAGTGGGTAAAAGACATTAAAAAGTTCAATAACATTTTAGACATCTAATTTTATTATAAAATGAATCCAATGAATTACATTGAACATATATAGGTATTAAATATATATTTTTAATTAAAATAAATATATATAAATTAAATAATTATGAAAAAAAAGTCAGTTTTAAATAATAATGCAGTGTTTTTCACTATTCATCAAAAATTGAATGTTTTTAGAAAAATACCAAAAATTCACCCTAAGATAATTTTGATATTCTGAATTAAAAAATAAATTCTATTTTACCAAATTAAAAATATTGAAGTCACATTTATTAATATAAAATTAATTCCTGTTGTCAAAACCAAAAGGTGGGTTTTTAAATAAGTAAAAACTATTAAAAGATTCACATGTGTTTATGTCAAATTTAAATGGGAAATTACTTATAATAACGTAAATTGTATTAAATTATAAAAATATAATCTAATTATACTTACAAACCATTCAAATGCATTATTTAACAATTTCAATTATTTCGATTAAAAAAGTTGTTTTAAATTAAAATATAGTATTTTTCATTATTCATCAAAATATGAAAGTTATCAGAAAAGTACAAAAAATTTATTCAGACTAAATTTTTATGTCCCGCTTCTAAAGAAGAATAAAAATTTATTTAATTGAATATATAAAAGTATCAAATATTGGATTTAAAAAAGGGTTCTCCATTAAATGGTGGTAAAATTTCATTTTTGAAAAATAATTCTTTTATCTGAAAAAATGATTTTGTTCTTATATTATGTCTAAAAAACACATAATATGGGTTCTAAAATTATATGGAGTATATAAAAAACAAAATTCAGTTAACACTATTCATAACATCTTTTAGAATGGCTAGTTTGGTAAGTCGTGGCGCGCTCGAACTTGGTGTTGTGTGTATCCAAGATATTGAATTAAATTGAAGATATAATGTACTATGAAATATTGGGGTGTTACAATATTTTAAATGAAATGTGTGAATGAATGATATTTCGTAGATGAGGTGTTATTCCACATGTCCATAAACAATGTTATCTGATTTTCATCCAATGGAATGCTTAAAGATATGTGTTATAACAATTAAAAAAGAATGAAGACAACATAAATATCATATAAATATAATATTAAATTATTGTGTCCATCGTAATTCCCATCCACAAGAGGTGGTAATAGAAAAATTGAATGTTTTCATTATGTTACGTGGTAGTTCACCGTACAGGAATGGTAATTTAATTTCCAATTTGATAGAAGTGCATGTATGTGTTGGTATAACCCTTAATATAAAAAAACGTTTTTATATTTTGGATAATGATGTTATTATATTATAATTGAATAATAACAAATTATGTGAGTGGATAAAAAAATAATACATGAATTCACATTGAAGATTGTTACTTATTTTTGGATAACACCTATAGTTTTTCACTAAAGGAATTATTTTATGTATTTCTAGATAGTATGTGTCCTCTATCATTAGGGGGATTTTGGAATAATTATTTTCATAGTTTGGATGAGATAATGTGGCTTGAGAGTTGTGAGGAATGGGATGAGTGAATTCATTTTAATAATGGAGGGGAAGTTTCATTCTTGTAAATACCAAAAGGTATACAATATTTGGAGGTCTCTCTTACCTCAGCTAACAAAATAATGGAAAATCAATGGATTGAAGTGGTATTAGGGTCAAAAAAAACATCCAAATATAAAATAATTTCATTTTTAAAATTTCTTCCTAAACATCTATGTTTCCAAAATTTAATAATTTTGGTATTTATTAAACTAACTAGTTTTTTAACAGGTGTAATTATTAAATTTGGACTAAATTAAAGTGATATTTATTATAAAATATATACTAAATTAATTTTTTATATTATTTATAGTTTAAAAAGTATAACAAAATATCTGTGATAGAAATTAATTTTAAAACAAACACATGTTACGTACAAAAATAGTGCTTTAACCCAGGTCGTGGTAAGAATGTTTTCACGATCTATGGGTCCATATTTTAATTATAAAACCTAAATTGACCCATAAATGGAAAATATGATTTATTTACTAATATTTCTAATTTAATTATCAGTATATTTAATTTTTATTAATTTTAAATCATTTAATAAAATATCATTTATTTTAAAATAAAATTAACGTCAAATTATTTAAATTTATTTTAAAAATATCACAACCTTATTGGAATATAAAAATATCAAGTTCACATATATTTAACATGATATATTTATCTAAAAATATTTAAATTACTAATTAATTTACATTACATTATTTAAATTTTTTTTAGCATCATTCATTTTATTTATTTATTATATAAATAATCATTGTGTTAGAATTTCTTTGGTGTTCAATATAATTATAACATCTCTAAAAATAAATGATTAATTTAAATGATAAAAAAACTCATTTATCTTTAAAAATAATATATATATATATATATATATATATATATATATAAAACTGAAACTCGGTTTCTTTTTCGATACTCAAAAGCATTATAAATGTTAATGATAACGAAGGTTAATTTTTTTCATTACTTAACTTATTATGCAGATCACTTTTTTGAGAATATGTTGAAATAACTCCTAAAACAGTAAAAAAGAGGGGATATGGTCTAAATATTGATTCAAAATTGATTTTGGACAATTTTCAAGGTCACATTGGCCCTTATGTGTTAGGTTTCCCCCTTGTTAAGCTTTATTTCACCTTATTCTCCGTAATAAATTTTAATTGTTTAAATAATATTGTTGGACATTTTTTTTTGATATTAATAAATAATAAAATTTTACTAATTATAACCATTTATTTCATTTTCTTCAAATTCAATTCCCAAATGTAAAAAAATTATGATTACAGCAAATCCCACAAACATGGTGAGAAAGCTGACTTTTAAGGTGGGAATTCTCAAAAGTTCACTAAGTCATTATATCTAAATTAAAAATAATAAATATTCTAATGACTGAAATTGGATTAATAGATAAACAATTAATCTATGGGGTCTATAAAAATCATTTAAATTATAATTTATCATTAAATATTATTTAGATGAAAAGGACATTTTCAACTAAAATGAAATATTTTTTATTATTCATCATAAATTGTAACTTATCAGATAAATAAAAAACATTCACTGTAACCTATCATGGATGTTCCTATTTCAAAAATGATGTTTATTTTTTTATTTAAAAATTATAAAAGTTTCAAAAATTAGATTTAAAATAGGTTCTCCATTAAATGACTTTAAAATTTCCTTTTAAAAATATTCATCTTTTTATGCTGAAAATTGGATTTTTTTTCTTATTATAAGCCTATAAAATTTATAGGATGAATGTAAAAAAAGTTATTAAATTGTGAAGAAATACAATATTTAGTCATATTCAAACCCTTTAATATAACATCTAGATGATAACTTTAATCATAAATAATAATATCACCAATATATTATTGTTCGGTAAGACACGGCGTTGCATGTAACATAAGTCATCAAAGGCACTTGATGTTTAAATTAAAGAAAGATAAACATGGAGTGGTTTGTGTATCAAGAAATACAATGTATTTAGTTTAACACAATATATTAAAAAATTAAATTAATATTAAGGAATATATTTCATAAAATCTCATGGTGTTACACCCTACCCCCTTAAAATGTTTTTTTCCATAGAAATCATCTTGGTTATTATATTATAATAATTTTTATAAATCCCTTGTTGAATCCCTAATTATAAAAATATTTAAAAAATCATCTTATAAAGTAAAAATGGTAAACATAATGGTCTCTAGAAGTAGCACAAAACTCAGATTCCACATAAGTATACCATATGTTTGATTATATGAAAAAATAAATAATTATTGAGAGTGATTGATGTCATTGATCATAAACATGTGAATTGTCAATGGAATGTTAAGGGAATCAAAAACATAAATATGTGGTGATCTAAAAGACCATTAGTTAAACGTAATTGAACGTACTAGGATAATAATTTTTGTTTCAATAACCTTTTCTATGAGTTAATGAATTATCATACCATATTGAAAAATAGACAAAATATATTTATACTTACATAGTGTGTATAATCTCAACCTTTAGTCAATATTCACCAAAATATCATCTTTTTATTTAAATTATGAGTATTCAAGATAAATAATTATTATAAAATGAAAAAAAAATTAATCCTTTACAGACCACATAACCATAAAATGGAGAGTCAATCTATTCCAAAAGTCAGTATAAGTTAACCAAAAAGGGTTACCACAAGGTATGATAATTCAAAAAATGATTAAACCATTATATGAATCATTAATATTTAAAATTAAATATAAATACCCAAAGTAAAAACAAAATTATTCTATAAATATATATCCTTACTATTTTATAAACATTTCCTAACTATTCTTGATAACTAACAATTAAAGGGATTTAATCATATATTTATCTATGATAAATCAAGTATTATTCCTAAAATAGAATTTCATGTATTTTTAACACAAGATATAACTGAAAAATGTCATGAAAACAAGGACATCTTGTAGGCTAGTGGTAGTGTGTGAATACTTTTTGTTCTTTAGTCATGGGTTCAATCCCCACTGCATAGCCAGATGCCATAGGTTTTCACCTAGTATACAGGTTTCCCCCTTTTTCAATAAATTGAAAAATAATTCCTCCCTAAAATAATTCAATTTTATCCTAACAGATAAAAATATCATCTTAAAAAAACAACTACAAAATTCACTTTAAATTTTCATTTTTGAAAACCTCAATGGATCGTCTAACACATTGAACTTGTGGCCATACATATTCTTACAGACGTATGATGGAATCCATAACTATTAATATATATTCACATGAATAAAAATCATATATGAAATGTTTTCTATACCTCACTTTTATTGTATCTATAAAATACCCGAACCCACACTCCCGGAGCAATTGATGAAATACAAAACCTAACATTTCCTTCTTTGATGTCGATATGTTTAACCCAAATTTTTCCATAAAAACATTAAAAAATCAAAAGTAAAACTAGGATAACTTATATACCAGATGACCTTTTAATTGTAAAATTTTATATAATTAGGAGAAAATCCTATATAAAAAACACATATCAACTCTAATCCATAAGTATTGAATATAAAATTCCTCCAATTTTTCCCATATTTTATTATTTAACAATTTGTCATCAACATCATCCCTATGAAATCCTTAATATACATAAATCATTCAAAATCATTCTGTAAAACTTTTGGAAAAGAAAACAAATGAATGGTGAGATCAAAAGCTCAGTAAGGGTTAGAATAAGCATTAACAATTAAATGTCATCAATGTGCATAAGAGTGCAAAATGGTGTGATGAAATGATCACAGTGCACTAGATATCATAGAGGAAATAATACCCATCAATACCAATAATATCTAATATGAAAACCTAGAAAATAGATGTGTCGTCAGAATCAACATTCATGAGCTCTGTAATATCAATATAAACTATTATAAACATTAAGAAACCATAGAAAGAGAAGATATTTTTTTTGTATATTGGAACGTTACACCATAAAAACTTTATATAACACTTTGGAAACAATTACAAATGAAATAAAAAATATGGAATACTTCCATCTCCAAAGTAACCAATGAATTGGAGTGATATATAGGTGCACCCATCGTAAAAGTTAAAATTGACTCCCCTGGTGCAATCTAGGTTCACCTATAATATATTATGTCCATGAACTGAAAACATAACGAACTCATAAAAACTCATTGTTGGACTCACCTATTTTGATAATACCAAATCATGTTTCATTTATGTGATAATCATGTATCTATTATATGATAATTTTGTTTCATTAATATTATTAGTTTCTATCAGGTAATAACTATGTACTTTTAATCTCATTGCTATCTTGTTTAAGATTACAGTACAAAATTACTCTAAGTATGAAAGGTCACCGATGAATGGTCACTGATGAAGGTCATCATTGAAAGGTCACAGATGAATGGTCACTGATGAATGGTAACTGATGAAAGGTCACAGATGAATGGTCACAGATAAAAGGTTACCGGTGAAGGTCACCGATAGAAGGTCACCGATGAAGGTCACCGTTGAAGGTTACAGTTGAAGGATACTAATACAGTTTACCGTTGAAGCCTACTATTGAGAAGGCTACCGCTACCAGTCAAAAAATGCTCTCTCTTATAATCCATACATTGTCATATTCTTAAGATTATTCTAATGGTCATATTTAGTAAATTTAATGCTTCTGAAATTAATTAATGCTGATTGTAGACATTTCAATAGACCGTTTCTGGGACAACATGAGGAACGATGATGACTTCACATGGATTACTTATTCCTATTGTCGGACCTCAAATACAAAAGGGAAGGACAAGGAAGAAAATATGGGTGTGCATTCTATGATATGTGGGTGAAGAGAGAGGAATGTATAAGATATAGCTTACTCACTAGATCAAATAAAACTAAGAAGAACCATCGAGAACTTACACTGTGAACCGAAGAGCCTCAAGAAGATCTTTCTGAGAGAACAAATTCAAGAATATATTTTGGGATTCATCTACTCTCTATCAACTCATGAATAATAACATCTCAGTTCCTCAAAGCTAGAACCTAGAGTTACGACTCTCTGTTTTGAGGACAACTTCTAGAGAAATACTCGAACTCTAATTTCTTCACTCCAAGGTGTCAAGATCGGAACTACAAACACATAGAGCATTATAAACACAATCTTATAATATTTTCTCCATTGTGTGATTTTATTTTTACATCTCGGAGATGTGTGTGTTTGTTTGTTGCACACACTATCTCTTGTGGTTGAACTAGAGGATTCTTAAAATCCTCACATCAATAATACTTTATTCTTTTCTTTCATATCTATAACTATGGAAGAGGACGTGTGTGGCCTGGTTGTGTGTTTATCACATGAAAAACTTTGGTAGAGGTTTTGATCCGTGGACAGTTTGTGAAATCTATTGTAAAGCCTGATACAGGTTGTGTAACTTTTTTATTATTTATATGAACTACTTGGAGGAAGATGATCACCCAGTAGAGAGGATTAAGTCTTGGCTAGATTCTTAACCTCTTTTTTCACTCTATTGTGTACTATATTTAGTAATACTCAATTTTTCTATTTTCCAGAACTCATCATTTCAAAAAATAGAATGTGGTTTTTTTTAAACTAACTCCGATAGATTGTTCTGGTTAGTGTGTGTATGTGTTTAAATTAGTAAACCTGTTTCAAAAAATGAATAATTGTTTTACACTACTTCAACTGAGCACTAATCACCCTTTGAGAAACTTGTTTACCAACTAAACATTTATATCTCTACTACCTTAATTAACTAGGCAATTTCTAAATTTTGGGATCTTTATCATAATTTTTTTAAAAGATATTTTAAATTGGAACTAAATTCACCCCCTCTTGAGATTCCACTCCGACCAACATTTTGTCTTAGAGGAAATTTTTATTTCTACTGTCTGAACTATTGTGCGTGTTTTCAAATTCTTTTCCACTGTGATTTTAGTTGTATCTTAATGATCTAAATTTTTTTGTCATATTTAAATTTTTACATCCTTAAAATTCTAATTAACTATATATAATAGAGTTGAGGGTGCTTCTACTGACATGAAACATTTATTTAATGGTTATAACTATGCTCATTGGAAATTAGAAATGAAAATGTATCTAGAATGAATGGGTATTGAAATCTGGGACAAAATAGAAGAAACAAATGTGCTGCTTATTACTGATAGGGACACATGGAATCAGTTGACTAAAGCAACATACAATAATAACTATAATGAAATGAATGCATTGTATTGTTCTCTAGGTGATAGAGAATTAAATAGAATATCTGACTGCAAACTACTTATCAAATTTGGGATTCTTTGGTTGTTTATCATGAGGGAACTACCAATGTTAAAGAAATGTGATTAAATACTTATACTTTTAAATATGAAAATTTTAAAATTAATCCTAATAAACTAATATATGAAATATATCTTAGGTTCAATGAAATAATAAATACCATGAGTCCGATTAGGAAACTAATGGGAAACAAGGATCATATTATGAGGTTTCTTCCATGCCTACCTGACAAATGGAGTGGAACATCTATTTCTATCCGAGAATCCTGTGACATAGGCAAGCTACCAGTGAAGGAACTAATTGGAAAACTTATGACGTATGAAGAAGAGATTAAGGTATATTAAGAAGTATATGAATAACCAAGAATGAAATTTGATGCATTCAAGAGTACCACCTCAAAGAGCAAAGATAATGAAAAAGTTCAAGCTCTTATAGACACTTATACCAGTGACAATTCAGCTTCTAATAGTGATGATGATAAGGATCATCTTAATATGAGATTCAAGAAGTTCTACCGTAAGAAGAAGTTATTTAGAAAATCAAACTGTAACGAAGGTATTATAGTAGTGGACAGTGGAAAAAGGATAGAAAATGGAATGACAACACATATGAGATAGTCTGCTATGAGTGTAAATGAAGAGGCCATATGAAGGCTAATTACCCCAAGATGAAATTTAAGAAGAAATATGAAGACAAGGGAAAGATATATAAAATGTATATAAAAGCTACTTGGAGTGCTTCAAAAGTTTTCTCCAGTGGATCTGACACTTCGGATATTGAAATGAACAAACATGCAAACCTGTGTTTCCTGAAAGAAACATCTGAGGTAACACTCAATTCTCCTATACATAATGCTTATTCTTATGGGAATTAAAGTGAATCAAAAAATGATGAGAATATGAATATGTATGAAGTATTTGAATACTGTGGAATGAATGAGGATACCTTTAATGAACTCAAGTATAAATATAAACTATTGAAAAACAACACAATTTAAATGCCAATTATATGTCTAATTTGGATGCTGAGATAGAAAAATGTGCTCTTCTATTAAAAGAAAATACTGAACTTAAATTATCAAATGAGCAATTAAAAATAGATCTTGATATTTTTGCTGAAGGTAGATCTACATTGACTCTGTTTCTAGGTAAAACATGTTTTCCAAAATACACAACTGGTCTAGGATATCAACCAGGATAGATAAGAATTATTAAGAACAAAAAATTTTCAAAATGTGGAAAGTTCACTGCTAGTTCAAGTTCTAGATCATCTTTTGAAAAACAATTTTCTAAAGAACCTAACAGTGTGTTTGTGTCTTAAAACATATCTATTGATTATAGGAAACTTGTGATACAAGTATGGGTTCCCAAATCATTACATGCTATCCTCTCTGGACCTAATAAAATATGGGTACCAAATTTACCCTATGCTTAATCTGTTTTTCAGGAAAATTATTTAAAGAGATCCTTTAAAAATCTATTTTACTTGGATAGTGGATGTTAAATAAATATTACAGGAAACTATTAATGCTTCAAGACCCTAATTAAAGTTGATAGTGGACATTTCACATTTTGTGATAATACCAAAGGGATGATTGTTGGCTTAGGCCAAATTGGTAAACCTAATACTATATTAATTTCTAAAGTACTTTTTTATGGTTTAAAATACAATCTACCTAGTATCTCTTAGTTTTGTGATGATGGTTTCATTGTTAAATTTAAAAATGATGCATAAAATGTTTTTAATTATAAAAATTGTTTAATATTTTATACTCTTAGAAATGAAAATTTACATGTTGTTGATTTATGTTCTTTAGTTAAGAAAAATGTTTCTTGTTTAAATGTGTTTCCTCAAGGAATCCTGGTTATGGAAAAGAATATTTGGACACTAAAATGTGCACTAACATAGAAAAATAACTAGGAAAGGTTTATTTTGAGACTTATCTAAATTGAAATTCCCACATAATAATGTTTTCAATCCTTTCCAAAAATTAAAACCACACAATGTTTCTTTCAAACCAAAGAAAGGAGTTCCCACTTCTCAACCTCTTGAGTTGGTTCCCAAGGATTTGTTTGGAACATCTATAGTTTCATGTTTAAATGGGAAGTACTATGTTTATGTTATTATAGATGATTATTCTAGATTCACTTGGGTATAATTTCTAGATCACAAAAGTGAAGCATTTTATTACTTCATTAAATATTTCTAGTCTGTAGAAAATCTTAATGGACTTATAATTAAGACCATGAGAGGTGATCATGTCCATGAGTTTTAAAATCATGAATTTGATTCTTTTTTCTCACGAAATGGCTATAATCACAATTTCTCTACTCCTAGAACACCTCAAAAAATGGGGTTGTAGAAATAAGTAATAGTACACTTCAAGAGATTGCATGGACTATGCTAAATGAGTATAATACACTTATCTATTTTTGGGATGAAGCTGTTAATACAGCTTGTTACATCATCAATGGAATCTTAATTAGACATGTTCTTATGAAAACCCCTTATGAGTTCTGGAATAATACGAAACCCATGGTTAATTACTTTAGAGTTTTTTGTTGAAAAGTATTTATTCATAACACTAAGGATAATATTGAAAAATGTTCATCTAAGTGTGATGAATGAATTTTCCTAGGTTACCCAATCCCTAGTAAAAATTATAGCATATTCAAAAAGTGAACCAAATTTGATGAAAAATCAGTTCATGACAAATTTGATGAGACTTATCCACATAAACCCAAAACCCTTGTTGACCAACTTGAGGAAGATTTTTCAATTCTATACCTTAATGATAAAGACAGTGAACCCTTAGTGAAAACAACTAGTTCTGGAAATTTTCTAGAATCTAATCATAGGAATCTAAATCTATAGACAACCATGAGGAGTCCAGTTCAAATATTTATAATGGTATTAGAACTCTCAAGAATCATCCTTTAGATGTTGTAGTAGGTGATCTAAATATAAGAACATAAAATAGAGAATCTCTACATAGCCAGGTAGAACATTAAGCCTTTCCTTCAGTACTCGAACCCAAATATATTAAGGATGGAATCAGTGATGAATTTTGGGTGATCGCCAAGAAAGAAGAATCAAATTTGTTTGAAAAAAACAAAGTTTGGGAATATGTAGAAAGACCTAAAGATACTTTGACCATAGGAACTAAATGGGTGTTTAGAAATAATGTTGATGAATATGGTAACATAGTTAGAAACAAGGCTAGACTAGTTGGACAAGGATACATTCAAGAAGAAGGAAGAGACTATGAGGAAAACATTTCACATGTAGATAGACTAGAAGCTGTTAAGATACTACTTTCTTATGTAGCTCATCTGAATTTTAAAATTTATCAAATGGATGTCAAAAGTGCATTTCAAAATGGGTATATAGTTGAGGATGTATTTTTTGAACAACCCCCTTATTTTACAAATCCCCATTTTTCGAATCCTATCTTTAATCATTCTAAAGCTCTATATGGTCTAAAACAAGATCCAAGAGCTTGGTATGATAGACATAGTTCTTTTCTTATTTAAAATGGTTTTACTAAAGAAATATATGATCCTACTCTTTTTATTAAAAGTATTTCCAAAGATTTTTTAATAGTACCAATTTATGTAGATGACATTATTTGTGGATCCTCTAAAAATACTTTATATACTGATTTCTCAAAAATGATGCAAGATGAATTTGAAATGAGTTTAATGGGGGAAAATAAAATTTTTCCATGGATATCAAATTTTTCAAAATAAAAATGGTATTATTTTAAATCAAAGTAAATATACTAATGATCTTTTGAAACATTTTGTTTTGGATATTAATAATGGTAGTGATTCACCTATGAGTTCCACTTGTAAGTAGGATGCTGATGAAACAGATAAACCAGTGGATCATACCAACTACAGTGGTATGATTGGGAGTCTTCTCTACCTTAATGACTACAAACCTTATATTATGTTCTGTGTATGCATGCATGCTCATTTTCATGCCAATCCCAAAGAGTCTTATCTAACTACTATTAAAAGGATTTTTAAATATCCCAAGCATACTAAAAACTTATGAATATATTATCCTAGAGGAAAATCATTTTATTTAATAAGATATTAGGATTCTAACATTACCTGTTTCTTGTAAGATAGAAAGTGCACCTCTAGAACATTTCACATTTTGGGAAAGTCACTAGTATCTTGGGGTAGTTTGAAACAGAATTTTGTTGTATTATCTACCATTGAAGCTAAATATATACCTGCTGGTAGTTTTTGTGCTCAAATTATTTTTATGAAACACACTTTACTAGAATATGGATATCAATTCAAACATGTCTCTTTAAACTATGATAATACAAGTGCTATTAACATCCCTAAAAATCCAGTATTTCATGTTTGTAAAAAGCACATTGATGTGAGACATCACTTATTGAGAGATCTTTATCTAAGAGGGGGTATCCCTCTTGAATTCATTGGCATTGAACTCCAATTCGATGATATATGAAAAAAGACGTTGAGTTTATAGCAGTTAAATTATATCAAACATGAGTTAGGTATGAGAAACTCTTATGTTTGGACCTCACTGTTTAGAACTCACCATTAAACCTCATCATTCAGACCTCACAGTTATACCTCACCGTTCATACCTCACCATTAGACCACACCATTCAGGCCACATTGTTAGACCTCACCATTCATACCTCACCATTATACCTCACGGTTAGACCTCACCGTTTAGACGTCCCTATTATACCTCGTCGTTGGGACCTCACCGTTGGGACCTCCATGTTGGAACCTCACCATTGGGACCTCAATGTTGGACCTCACTGTTGGGACCTCACTATTGGGACATATCCATTAGGACCTCACCATTGGGACCTCCTTATTGTGAACTCACTGTTGGAACCTTACCGATAGTCGACTTTTCCAGGACTTTTCATTTTTCTACCAGAATATGAAACGTTTATAGGATTACTTATTTCTTCTTCTTGATTTATTTTTCAATCACTAAATGATAAAAATAAAGAACACACCACATTTCAATCCATATCAATTCTCTCCCGAACCACTTTATCCATAATCTTAGATCCTCACATCCTACTAAAACCCTTCAACTAATCTAGATTAATATTGAATGATTTAATAGAATGGGGACTAGTGATGAAGGAGATGCGCCGAACCCTAAGAGGCCTCGAGCTAAGTCTAGTAGTGGAATAAAAGTAGTGGAAAATCTGATCAATCCACATTTGTCGAAGATTGAAATTGTGGTTGAGAATGACTTATGTTCAGAATGGCTACTACTGAGTAGGTCTCTAGTGCTGAAGGCACTTGAAGCTCAAGATTGAGTCGAATGCTTTGACAATAACAATGGTCCTTATAACCCAAATCTAGTAAAGGAGTTCTATGAGTATCTAAAGTTTGAGCAGTCTGAGAATGAACAACAAATGTATTCAAAGGTAAATGGAGTAACTGTAAGCTTCTCCTCTCATGAATGGGATGATTGTTTGAAATCCCCAGATGAAGGGATTTTTGATTACTACTCAGAAGTGGTACCTACCACTAGTGATGACTTCTATTATGAAGCCTATTTGGTTGAACTGACAGGGAATGGGATGCCTAAGAATGTGATTTCTACTAAAATGGAAGGAGAAAGAACATTACTGTTTAATTTTTTTCAACATATCTTGAGTCAAAGGAGAGGGGACATTGTTACTTTAAAGTATCAGGACATATTTCTTTTGTATCTGTTGAAGCATAGACAAAAGTCTAATCTATGTAGGTTGTTGATGATTTAGTTAGAAGATATGACAAAGCCTAGTTCCAAGTCTAATGAATTTTTTCAAGCCATATTAATATCCTTGATGTTCAATATGAAAGGAGTTTATGGATATAAAGGGGAAACAGTTGGGGTAAGAGACAACATTTTCATTACCAAGATTATTTGAAAGTTGATGAAGATAAACTGGAACCCTTGGAAAATAAAATGGGTTGATGTTAAGGATAACATGTATGAGGAAATAAACTTTGTGACTCATCTTACTATGCCTAAGAATAAGATCGACCATGGTCTAAATCCTAATGAAGTGGATCCCTTATACTCAGATGTAGAAGAGGAGGCTATTGTTATGCAAGAAAGAGAGGATTCTTCTATAGATGACAAGAGTGATCCTAACCTTCCCACAAATCCTCATTCCAATATTGAATTCTTTGGTGAGCATATCCCACCAAGAATATTGCTTAGAAGAGAGACTGTCCCAAGGTACATTGATGATGAGGAAACCTATGAAGATGAAGGAGATCAAAATGTCATAATAGACATTAGAGAGACCTCAAAGGAGGGATATGAAACTGAACCTATTCATGATGATTTTGAGACAGCTATGATAAAAGTGAAGAGGAATTTCTATGTCTTAGTCCTCTAATTGGATATTTAGAAATGGTAGAATGTTTATATGAAGAGGTTGCTGATTCAGTTGATGCTAGAATAGCAATGGAAGTAGTTGAAGATTCTGTAGAAGAAGTGGTAGTGGACTCTCCTTTTGATGAAGTTGATGAAAGAGGTATATCAGATATGGATGTAATTGATTAGGAGAATGCTCCATGTGAGGGGGAGGAACATGTTGTCACAGTTTCAGTTGTTGTTGCTCACAGAATTGAAGACTAGTCAGAAGACCCTAGATTCATGGTTGTGGTGTTGGACTATGGATACTCTGATGATGACAAGACTAACTAAAGCCCTCCAATTATTTCTATTTTAGAAACTACTATTGTACATCCATTAGTGCTCTTACATCAGGAATATGTAAAAAAGGATGATTTAGAATCCTTGAAATCAGAGTTGAAGAGATACTTTGATGAGAGATCTATTGGGTTTGAGAGAATAGTGGCTCTCATTGAATAAGTGGAGGAAGCTTCCTTATTAAGAATTATTTCCTCCTCTCACACAAGTCTCCTACATGAAGTGAAGGAATGTAAGAATCAATTTAAAACCTTGGTAGAGTCTATGGATTCTGTGAAACAATCTATTTCCAGTTTAGACTCCTATATGGATTCAAAATTTCAAGTGGACAAAGACCTTATTTATGTCAAAAGTTTTGTTCAGCATATTGTCACTGTGTTTGAGGACTTTAAGAAGACTATAGAGGAACATGTGAGTGACCATTATGATGATATGAAGCATTTGATCACTTGTCTTCCCAAATATTTTAAGGAAACTGCTGATTTCCCTATGGAACCTCTGTGTGCATTTTCTTCCTCTTCAGCCTCTCCTCCTATTGATCTTGAAGCGTTTAGATCGGTTTTTAGAGAAGAAGTGGAGAAGTTTTCTGGTGCCAGTACCTCATACAATCAGTTTATGACTCAGATCATTTCCACTACCATAGAAATTAAAAAGCTTGTGGGATATTATCTCAATGAATATCCTCAAGATCAGAAGGCCGTCAAAGATAATGTTTATTTCTACCACAAAAGGGTGTAAACTAAGCATCATATGGATGGTCACTTTAAGATAATATTGGAAAACATTAAGATCCCACATGTCACTCAAGCATTTAAGGATCATGTTAGCAGGCTTAGAGGGTTGAATCCTTCCTTATATAATTTTATGGAGAATAAAGATGATTTGATCTCAGCTATGGAAATAGGGGGAAGGATAATTATGGATTCCAAAAATCTTCTTTTACCCTTCCTTAATGTGGATTTGCACTCCCATCATTATTCCTCCAGCATTACCTTCTTCCTCATCTACCTCATGATCTACCAGTGCAGCACTATTGATGACTCCCACACAGGCCATCAGAAGCATGACACCTAATATTCCTAAGATATTTACTCACTATCAGTCTACTAATGCCTCTGTAGAAGCTCCTCCTACACTGCCCACTACCATACCTTGGCCTATCCCTGCATCTTTAGAACCCGACTCCTTAGCTTCCGAAGACAATGCTCTCCTAGACATATCTGATGTGGATATAATGTGGGGTTTCTTAGTTGATAGGGATATTTGTATCCTTTTTGTATCTTGTATTTTTTCTTCATTAATAATACAATCCTCTTTTGTCATCTCTTTTTTTCTTATAATATTTTTGTTAATCACAAAAGTGGAGAAGTTTTAAGTTAACTAATGTCCTTTTATATATAAACACTATCTTTATTTTCTACAATAAAAATGGTTCAATTTAACTTATACACACTTATGAAGATATTATCAAATGTCCTTAACCCTGATTTAATAATACATAAATCTAAATTTTCAATGGTAGATTTTTTGATTATAATAAAGGGAGAGATTTTTGGACTCACCTGTTTTGATAATCCCAAATCATGTATCATTTAAGTGATAATCATGCTTCTATTATAGGATAACTGTGTTTATTTAATATTCCTTGTTTCTATCAAGTAATAACAATATACTTTTAATCTCACCACTCTCTTATTGAAGAATACATTACAAAATTTCTCTAATTATGAAAGGTCACCGATGAAGGGTCAGCGATGAAGGGTCACCAATGAAGGTCACCGATGAAAGGTCCCCGATGAAAGGTCATCGATGAAAGGTCTCCAATGAACGGTCACCGATAGAAGGTCACCGATGAAGGTCGGCATTGAAGGTTACCGTTGAAGACTACCGATGCAGTCTACCATTGAGGCCTACTTTGGAGAAGGCTACCACTACTAGTCTATCGATGCTCGCTCTTCTACTCCATACATTTTCATATTCTTATGATTATTCTAACAGTCATATTTGGTAAATTTAATGCTTTTGAAATTAATTAATGTTTATTGAATACAAATCAAGAGACTGTATCTGGGAACTGTATGAGGTACGAGGAGGACCGCACATGATTTACATATTCCTATTGTCATACCAAAACTATAAAATAGAAGACTAAGGATGAAAATGTTGGTGTTCATGCTATGATATGTGTGGGAAGATAGGGGAATGCATAAGATATAGCTTACTCACTAGATAAAAGAAAGCAAGGAAGAACCCTCGAGCACTTACACTATCAACCCAAGAGCCTTAAGAAGATCATTCTGGGAGAAAAAAATCAAGACTATCCCCTGTGCTTCATCAAATCTCTGTCAACTAAAGAATAATAACATCTCTATTTCTGAATGCTAGAACCTAGAGTTGCGACACTCTATTTAGAGGAAAACATCAAAAGAAAGACTCGAACTGCAATTTATTCACTCCAAGGAGTCAAGAGTTGGAATATAAACACATAGATCTTTATAAACAAAATATTATAACATTTTCTCTATTTTGATGTTTTATTTTTACATCTCTATGAACTGCATCTTTTTATGTTACAGACACTGTATCTTGTGCTTGAACAGGAGGATTCTGAAAATCCTCACATCAATCATCTTTTATTCACCTGTTTCCCATGTATAACTGTGGAAGAGGTTGTGTGTGTCCTGGTTGTGTGTTTATCCCCGAACATATTTTGGTAGAGGGTTTGAGCCCTGTACAGTTTGTGAAAACTGTTGTAATTCCCAACACAGGTTGTGTATCAAGTCTATTATTTAGATAAACTACTTGGTGGCAGGTGATCACCAAGTGTAGAGGATTAAGTCTCAGCTTGAGAGTGAACCTCTTTTTTAACTATAATGTGTACTATATTTATTAATACTCTATTTTTCTATTTTATACTACTCATCATTTAAAAAAATAGAAAGCTTTTTATTTAAATTAACTCTGATAATTAGTTATAGTTAGTGTGCATATGTGTTTTATTCCGTAAACCAATTTTAAAAGTGAATAAAGTGTTTTACACTGCTTCAACTGAGGACTAATCACCCTTTGAGAAACAAGTTGACCAAATAAACATTTATATATCAACTACCATAATTAACTGGGCCATTTCAAAAAGGCATATCTTTATCATAAAGTATTAAACATAACTTTTAAGTAGGAACTCAATTCACCCCCATCTTGAGATTCCACTTCGACCAACACTCATTAAAAAAAACTTTATTCTTTTTATAATACAATTAAACCACGAAAATGAAATAGGATCCAGAACAATGTATTCTAAACATTAATAATATATTGAATGGAAATTAATTAATTAACATTATCCTTGAATCATGATTAAGTAATGGGAAAAACAGGTAAAATAATAATCAATTCCAATAAGGGTTAACAATAAAATGACATGGGTTAAATTAAAATATATTTGAAACTTGAATAACCCATGGAAATAAAATTAGTTAAATAAAAATCTCATTGAATCATGATTAACACATGGAAAGGAAATGGGTTAAATGACATTGTATTTGAAACATGATTAAACCATTGAAATGAAAAGGTTTAAATAACAATCTCTTTGAAATATGATTATATTAAGGAATTTAATTGGTTTAAATAGAAATATCATTGAAAAAATATTAACCCATGGAATAGAATTTGGTTAAATAACAATACCTTTGAAACTAAATTAACCCAATTAAAAGTAATGGGTTAAACAATAATCATTTTTGAAACTTGATTATCCCACATAAAATAATTAGGCTAAATTACAATCACTTTGAAACATGAGTATCCCATGGAAAATAAATGGCTTTAATAACAATATCATCAAAATATGATTAACTAATGGAAATAAAATTAGTTAAAAAATAATCTATTCAAAACAAATATAATACATCCAAAGAATTAATGAGGAAGGTATCAATAATAATTATACCCATAGGAGAATAAGTAAAAACATATGTTGTTGACATTGATGAATGTAAATACCATTAAATTGACATTTAAACATTCTTGAGGAAAATAATGAACAAAAATTCTAAAGTGTCCCATACCACATTGAGACATTCGAACCATTAACCTCGTAAATGGAATAAAAATAAGTGAGTTGTAGAATATAATGAGAATAAGGTGATTCATGATATAATATGTAAGAGGATATGTATATACACCTCATAAAAAATTGTATGGGTATAACATATCAAATTTATCATAAAAGGATAATTGTGAGAACATTCCATTCCCTCTTTTGTAAAATTCAAAACCATAAACCCACTGAATGAATAATAATTGAATGAAAAATTTATAAATCATCAATATAAATATTTTAATGGTATAATACACCAAAATTGGTAGTATATAAACTTTATATATGTAACTATGTGCATAAAAATATAATATTACCCAATGAAATGAAATTGAGACGAAATCCATTACCTTGAGTCTGGTTTGTCATTCGTGTTCTCTGCAATCCTGAGTAATAATCTTAGGGTAAATATTTTATTTCTACAGATCCTTTTCTAAATTTGTTATTTCTTTTATTTCACTAATATCCATGTTTGATATATTTTCATAATCAATAATATTTAAGTCATATTTTTTTAACTATATTCTCCTTATGTTTTAAAACAGAATTTGATAGGTCGACTGTGTTCAATGCAGTCATTATATAAATGCAACCCTATCAAAATTATAACGTAATAATTATAATAATAATAAATAAATTATAATTTTAATACCTATAATTAATTATGGTTATTAAATATAAACCAACATTATAATACACGAGACGGTAGGTCATACTTATGCATGGGTATCATTCTTTTTTATTCAGTCATCATTATGAAAAAAATATAAGTAATAATTAACATTCCATATTGATAATTAGATAATAAAGAAAATATTATTTAATAATATGTACTTATATATACATATATATTTAAAATGAATCACATTGCATTGAGGAGGGGTAGTCTACATGTCGACGAACTACATTATCACCTTTTCAGTGTATGAATGGGTAATAAAGAACAAAAATAATTATATTTGAAGAATGTTAATTATTTAAGTTATATCATATATATATCCTTTAGGTCACATATTTTTTATTAAACTCATCCGTAATACATTCCATGAAATGTGTGAACGTATCACATTGCTTAGGTGATGTGTTATTCATTACATCCAGAAACAGTTTTATCATATTTATATCAATGGGAATGAATAAAGGTATGTGATATATAATATTTAAATAAATATTAAGACAACATAATTATCATATATATATATATATCAGAAAAAAATTATTTTTTCCATTGTAATTCGAGAATATTAGAGGTGGTAAAGGGAAAAAAGTCATCATTGCCTGTGGCGATAGTTCATTGTACAAGTGTTGTAATTATGTAACCAATTTGATTGAAGTGTGTTTATATTTATCTAAAATGCTTAATTTAAAAAACTCGAAGTATATTTAGTGTAAATATGATATTATATAATCATGTAATTTATACAAATGAACTATGTGGATAAAAAAATAAAACATAAATGCACATTAAAAAATGTTTCTTCATTTTTGGGTTACATCAATTGGTTTGTGACAAAAGACTTATTATATTGATTTATGACCTTGGTTAAGCTTCTATGTTGAGGTATGAGATGTTGGGAGATTATTTGAGTATAGTTTTGATGAGAAAATGTGGGTTGAAAGGTGTGAATAAGGGGAATATTGAATGCCTTTTTATAATGGAGTAGGTGGATTTATTGCAAATACCAAATTTTATACACTATTTGGATGCCTAAAATACCTAATGTGACACAAAAATGAAAACTTATTGGATTAAATGAGATATATGGTCGAAAATAACCTCCACCACACCGAAAAGTGTATTTTTATAAAATTTCCTTATCTTCTATATTTCCCCAGTTGTATCATTTTGGTTTTTATTAATGTTACTGGTGTTATAACCTCTGAAATTTCACGATTAAGACTATATTAATGTGAGAATTATTAGAAAATATAGACCTTGTCAATATTAAAAATGATATCTAATTTAAATCATAAAAATACCATGCTTTTTGCAAAATAATTTTAGAACAAACGCATGAAACACACAAAACAATACTTTAACCCGTACTATGATAACAACGATTTTACAAAAAATTAGTCAATATTTTAATTAAAAAAATTCAATTTGTTTATTAATGTACTATATTTTAGGCATATTAAAAATTAAAATTTAATTAGAATAATATAGGATATTTATTAATTTTAAATTATTTAATAAAATATGATTTTCTATAAAATGAAATTAGTGTCAATTAATTTAATTTTAATCTAAAATTTTAATTAAAATATTGGAATAAAAATATATTAATTTCTCACCTATGTTTCATAATAGTGTTATCAACAAAATTAATGTAACACAATATTTCATTATTGTTTTTACTTTAAATGTTTTTAGAATAATTTATTTTTTATTATTATTTTAATAATCCTTGTGTTAGCATTTGTTAAGAATTTAGTGTAATAATTCCATCAATAGAAATTATATTTAAATTTCATTATCAAAAATTCATTTTAATTTCAAAATAAAATTTATAACTGAAACTCTGTGGCTCTCTCCATACTCTAAATCGTTATAAATATAAAAATTATGGATGGTTACTTTTTTTCTTTTTCATTTAACATTTAAATGAGCCACTTTAATTAAAATGTGTCCCACTAACTCAAATGTTTTAACCAAGAGCATACAAGGTCTATCTATTATTATTAAATCAAATTCGGGTAATTTTCTAGATTATTTTGGACCTAATGTTTATTGTATCTTCCACTGTTAACCTTCATTTTACCTTAATCCTTGTAATTAATTTTAATTAATTTTACTAATATTTTAGTATAAAAAATCTGTTTATCATATAAGAATTATAATATTCTAATGATTCCAACATTTTTTATATGTTTTTCAAAATTTAATTCACATAAGTGACAAAAATAAATTTCATTTAAATCATGCAGGCTTGGGGAGAAACTGAGTATTAAAGAGAAAATGATCAAGTATTATTTATGTATTTATAACAATGTTAAATTTAAAAATAATCCCAATGATCCAAATTAGATAATTATATATATTATTGATATTTTTTTTACTTTAATACACAATTAAAATATTATTTATCATTCATAACTATTTAGATGAAAATGATATTTTCACCTAAAATGCATTATTTTTTACTATTCATTAATCACTGAATCAGCTCAAAAAGATACATAAAAATTCAACTTCTCTTAATTTTTAGGTATATATTCAATAAATAATTTTTATTTTTTCATACAAGACATATTAAAGAGAAAAAGAAATAGATTCAAAATAATTTCACCATTAAAAAATGTAAAACAAAATTTTAAAAATATACATATTTTTTTATACTAAAATAAGTTATATTTTTTATTTTAAGCCTATAATTTTTTTGAATGAATTCAAAATAAATTATATACTTGTTTAAAAATAATATTTATAGTCATATTAATGTATGCTAATATAACTATTAGGCGATTACTACAATACTAGATATTAATATCAAAAATAAATTATTGTTTGTTAAGAATCGGCCATACGTGTACACAAGTAATGAAAGAGACATGACATAGAATGAAACTAAAGATGAACATGGTATTGAATGTGATGATATTTAAACTATGTATTTAGTTTAACACAACCTATTAAATAATTTAAATAAATTTGAAAGGTAATATTTCATAAACTCTCTGCGTGTTACACAATGAGACATAATGTTTAGAAAACGGAGACTACAAAAATCAATTCATTGAATATTCTTTATAAGATACCCTAATTTGTGATCATTATGCATAGTTTATATAGCTAAAATATTGTAATATTTAATACACTACCAATTATACTCATTTAACGGAGTTGATTATCATCACTCCTTCTTTGGTGAGGAATGTGACATCAATGGCATGTAGTTTAGAGATAAACATTTGAACTTAGTTTATGAATACACTTAGGTTTTTTTACAAGTAGATATATCATGAATTGTTATAAAATTCCCTAATGATAATGATCAGTTTGGAGATGTAAATTGTAGTCCGAAATCTTCTCTTATTGAACTGATGAGCATGATTATTTCTGATGTAGTAAGTGAATTTACTTGTTAGTAGCATAAATAAAAAATCATAGGAGTTGTAGAAGGGTGTTAGTAGGTAGCCAGAGTGAATAATGGCTCTATTATTACCCTTTTTGTATGTTTTTGTAACCCTATAATATATTATTTTGACATAGAATACATTATCACATGTTTTCATTGATTCATAAATAAGGACTCGTCTATGTTGAATGATGGGGAATCATTTGTATTTCAATATAATGGTATTTTGTTTTTTTTGTAGATTTTCTAGATAGGAATAGGTGACCAATCATGGATATAAGAGAGGATTGTGGTGGGAGACCCAAATTATACAATAGATAGTGATTCAGATGATCTAGGTGCCTGGAAGAATATTTCATTAGACCAAAAAAGTTAGAGTACTTGTCATGGTCTTGTTTTGGCTAATAGTACAAAGGGAAATTCTATAGTAAGATGTAAAATTATGGTTACCTCATTGCAATTGAATATATTATTTGATATAGGACAATACAATTTTTTTATATTTAAATTTTGTTATTGGGTGATACATTATTGTTATGTTGTATTTCAAATTCCATACTCTTATTACACCCCATTGGAATTAAGTGGACCATATCTTGAGATTTCCATAATGTCATATAGTATTTAATTATTATGGAAATATCTAGGATTTCATGACCTTAGATATGAATATCATTAATTTGTTTTTCATCAATGACTATGGGACTAATTTTCAGGTATACACATACAATTAAAAGAGACAAGTATCATTTACTACAACCAAGGGAGAGAAGATTGATTTGAGTAGTTAATGAGATGTTGGAGAAAGAATTAAAAAATTATAATTATGTTTTTTAGAAACATTATACTAAATATTTGAGGCATTATTCCTCTGTCATATCCTAAAGCATCTCTCTCCTGTGTTCCTGTAGTGGTGGACCATTTATATGATATCTTTCTCGATGATTTCTATGGACATTCTCCCAGTAGTTTGATTTATTTCATGATGAAAATAAATCTATGTGTAAAACCTATATAGATCCCACTAAATCGCATGAACATGTGATTTTAGGGAAATCATGTTTTATCTTGAGTATTTAGATGCAAAGGGATTTGTTAGAGCAAATACCTCACCTTGGGGTACTCTAGATTTTTTCCCTAAGAAGGAATATGAAAGCCACCAGTAGTGTGTGTATTATAGAAATCCAAATTATGTCATGTTGAATATTATGTACCTATTTTTTAGGATTAATGAATTATTTTATTTTTTGACAAGAGACTAGTGTTTTTATATGATTGGATTGCAATCCAGTCTCCACCATCCTTGTGTCAGTGAATATGATATACCAATTATATCTTGTAGGAGTAGGTATATGTTGTATGAGTATCTGTTAACGCATTTTGGGTTGAGTAATACTCTATTGTTGTCCATATATCTCATAAAAATGGTATTCCATCTACTTTATGATTATTTTATCAGTTTATTTATTAATTACATAGTCACATACTCATGAAACCCAAATATTATTTTGAATCACCTAGATATCATATTGACTACTCTTAGAACAAGTAATAACAATTCTAATAATTAAATGTTTCACTCTCGCATTAAATAGGTTTCGTATCCTTGTCATGTGATTTGTGAGGAGGGAATCCTAGTTCATCTAAAGTAGGTTTATCCAGTGATGTGTTGGGAATTCTCCTAGAATGTTTTGTTCATAATGAGTTTACTATGTTTGGTTATATAATAAAGACAATTAATTTAGTATTTATCATAGTTTAAATAAAATATGAATTGTCACAGGGGTTGAATTTTGAATGAAGAGGCCTTCTTAGACCATAATAGGAACTATACATCAAATCTGATTTTGAACTTACCTAAATATGGAATTGGATATACAATTTTATTTTATTTCATAGGTGTTGGTTTGGTAGATTTATTAATATAGAGATACCATTTAGTGTTGTATGCACCCCTTGAGTTACTACCTCATGAGTTGAAATACATGAATCCTGACATGTAGTTTATGGATCTGGTCCTTCCCCTAAACTTTTTGCGATGTTATCTCTTTTGAAAGAATCTTCTCATTTACACCAACAACAAAATCTTGTGGAATAAATTCTCTCATTGGGACATTATTCATTGATATATTCATGGGGAAGAGTATAAACTAGAACTAGACAATGATATGTATTATTATACCAGAATGAGTGTTGTCATAGATAATCTTATTATGAATATGTAAGATCGTAGATAGAGTAATTCCTTGGAGAAGTTGAGATTTATGATCTTTTTGGATTAATTTTTTGTGGCTGTATCTAAGTAAAAATGGGATATGACATTTTCCTCTGTATATAACACCTCATACTTTGTGGATTGGGTATATCTGGGTAGGATTTAAATTCTATATTCTTAATGATATTGGAATGTTTGGATATGAATAACCAAATTTCAAGATGATCTTCCCATAGATACGATAATATATAATTTCATGGGAGTATTATGGACACTACTTATCTATGGGAAGAGATTTTGATGGACTCTTATTCTTCATAGTTGGAAGTGTACCTCAAATCTATAAAGATGTGTTCTAATTTCATAAGATGATTCTGGTAGGTATGTATAAATAAGCACATTACAATTGTTTCCTAGTTTGCCTTACCTATTAGAGAATTAAGGTCAAGTATCAAATTCAAAATGGATTGAAATAACATCTTCTTATTCCTATATAAAATTGAGATGATGTTCTAATGGAATTTATTAATGGTTTCCTAGGATACAAAGGGTCCAAGATTCTATGTTGTTTGATGATGATCAATTAAATAATTGAAACATTTATTCATGACTATGAAGACCCATTCTGTTTATGAGTTAGTTAAGATCTATGTTTGAGAGATATTTTTGATACATGGAGTCCTTATAATAATTATATATAACTAGGTATCTCATTTCATATGTTGGATAATGAATTCCTTAGAAGTGGTTATGGAGACTTAGATGAAACAAGGTATAATGAAACATCCATATATCAACAGGTAGATAGGGAGGATGATCTATATTCTATAAGAAATTATTTTGGGAAACATCCTTAATTTTAGTGTATTATGTGATTATATTAATTATTTAATAGAGTTTATGTGAAATAATTGTAACCATCCTTCAATTCTGATGGAACTGGTCGAGGCTCTTTAGGGTTACTCATATTGTTCACTATTATGTTTTCATGTGGCTGCAGAGGTATCCATTAATATGATGAGTTTGGATAATGATACCTTTGAATGTTTCTAGTTTATTCATAAATGGTTGGTGGCCATGAAAATTAGATACTGATTCTATTCTAATTAAAGGAGTTGACTTGGAGTTTACATGAAGAATCCGTTTTTTCATATTGGTCTCAACTCGGTTTATGAATTACTGTTTATGGGATTAGGGGATGTTGGCACCAAAGATTGTGGGAAAATTTGATATCATTGAGTGTATTATATTAGTGGATGACATATTTTATCTCCATCCAATGTATTGATTTTTGTATAACTTGTTTCATTTGACTTATCTTTAGAGGTATGAACCCAACCTTGTTCTTGTGATCGAAATTAAGGATTTTTCGTTAGAACCAGATGACACGTTTGTGAAAAACTAGAAATCATAGTAGACCAAAATGTAGAGGTTATAAGGGGGAAGAATGTATCACAATTTATAGTTCTATATATGTATTGGAAAATAAAAGTGTATACTTTCATATGAGAGTATGAATTATAAGAGAAATGTCCCATGTTGTTTTAGAAAGACCTATTGATACCTTTCCCAAAAAGAAGAAGTAGATATAGGATGATATTTATAAATACTTCATAGTTTCAAGGTATGTTATTCATTGTATTTTTTTTATAATTTTAAGATATGTAAGAGGTGTTCATGAACATGGAAGATAAAACATAAGAAAATTGGGGACCGACCAATAGTTTTACATCTGTCAGCTACCATAAGATTTCCAGTTCAGAATCACTATCCATATGATGTATATAACAATTTTGTAGGACAAACATGGGTGAAAAAATCCTTCTAGTGAAATTACACCATTCAATATGAGTATTAAGTAGAATCCTTGGGTTTGGCCAATAGCTACTGGTTAGTTAGCTGGTCTCGACTAGCTGAAATGTTAGTGTACACAGGCCAACCAATGGGTTCAAGATTTGGTTTTAATCTGGGGTTGCCCCATATTTTCTACATTAAAATTATATATGATCTATCTATCTCCTATACTGACAATAAATCATCCTAAGTGGTCAAAGGAACACTTTCAAAATAATTGACTCTAACATTCCCCTTTATTTTATGCATTATACATATATTGAACTGTTGACTACCAAATGATATTTGCATCCATTATAACCCGAATAAAATTCTTCACCTAGGAAGAATCATAAATATTATCTTTTATATATATATATATATATATTAGATCACAATATAATGGAAAATTCAAACTTTACAAATTGATAAGAATCCAAATCAAGATATTTTAGTCCCCCTCAGGGTGAATTCTACATCTATTGGAGAATGTGACACTCAACGGGTAAGAATAATTAAATAATAATTTTAAATATTTTCTTCTTTATGGATAATTATCATGATGTCAGAAATTGTTGAATCAAGACCGTTATAGGAGTTTTTTGTGGATGGGAGTGTTCTGGGAGATAATTCTAGACATTTTGAATTTCAACCAGGTAATTAGGTTGCCTTTATCATATAGGAAAATTGTTTAATATTGGATGGAATGAATGGAATTTTTGTGTTTGTGAGTCTATAACCATGAGAAAATATTTATTATAGGTTATTATTTTCATTTTTCATATGTTGTTTTAATTTAGATATTTATATTTCTTCATCATGTGTAATAACTTTGTATTCTATAATATTTCATTTTTTGAGAGAATTCATTCTTTGTCAAGGTTTCGTCTTGTATAGAGGTGATAAGTGGATCATAATGGATTTTTAACTCTACTATTAAGAGAATTTTATTTTTAGACATGGTATATATGACGATGATGGAACTACAAGAAAATTTAAGGGTATGAAAAAACTATTTCCAAAATAGAGACAGAGGATAGGGCATAACAACCTCATGGAATGACCAATGGATAAGCCATGGTGGTAAAAGATGTATGGACTAAAACAGTGGAGGTAGGTTCATGAAATCCATATTTCTCAATACAAGGATGAGCCTAGGAATAATTACCTTGTGGCCTGAGATGGGTCATGACTATCTATAGGAATTATTCTAAAACTTTTTTGGTATTACAACCAAACCTGTTATTTGATCTTGCTTAAAAAATGACATTCATAATGGAGCCAATATATGAAGAATCAGAGACATTGGTGTTTATTTAGAGAATCAACTCATAGATTATTGCTATTTTTTGTTCGTTTACATACCATTATGACGTACAAAATTTTATACATATAAACGTTATATTAATGTTTCATTTGTGGTATCATGTTGGGTTTATACTCACACCCCTCACTAGTATCTTGGTACGCATGGTGATTTTGCTGGTTCGGGGTCTACCTTTAGTCAATGTCCCCATATTGGAGAGCTATGCAGATGGAGATAGAAGGATGGAGGTAATTTCCGGATGAAATATGGACAATTAATATAGTGTTTTATTAAATTTCCTTTGGTAATCAAATATTGGTTGAATAACCGCATATGAATTATATTGGTATTTTTATTTTGAATAAAGTGTATGTCATGCCCTGACCACAATTTTCATCTATTTTTATTTATTTTTCAATGTTGGATATTTTTTTGTGGTTCAGGTTGAGTTTTCCTAAAAAGTATTTATTTTTTGCTGTCCTTTGTTTTTTTCTAATCACATGCATGGTTATTTTATATTTTATTGTGATAAAATAGCTTAGTGGAGATTTTGTGACACTTGTGGTGTCAGAATATTGTGTATAAATCATTCAACGATCACATAGATGAATTCTCTAGTGTCTGGGGTGTCATTTAAGTGATTTTTGTAAATATTTCTGGTCACACAGTTTGAGTAAAATTTTCCCAAATTGTGAAACTTGAACATATAGATTTTCAGTTGTTTTATACTATCCTTCAAATGTTTTGAGCATGGTTTACAAAACTATGTAACAAAACCAAGACACCCTTTTCAGTCTTAATAAATTTTGACATAAAAGTACAGATTAGGTTATTCCACATCTATAATGGATCCATATTTACAGGGTATTGACCAAAGGTTCCACCCCCTTCATTATTCATCAATCTTGGACACTTTTTCATTGATTTCATAGAAAATGTTTTTGATTCTTCATGGTTTCTTCATCAAACCCTTCCATTTCCAATTCTCCTCTATTCCCTATATCTATTTCACGGTATTAATTGGGGTCTACTACCATGGATGAACCCTAATATTTAGGTTTTATGTTTTATTGGAAATTTATGAAGTTTATAGACTGAGGAACATCCATGAGTATCAGTTATCCCTTCACTTGATATTCTATTCCATTCGCACATCGAAAAGGTAGGTGTTTCCATGTTATTCCTCTCTAAATAATTTTGTTTGATGATTATTGCCTTTTTCAAATTTACAACCATTATATTTTCCTATATGATACTTATATAATGGTTTTGAGGACACTTTGATGTTGCTATATTCTGTTAAAAATAGACTTTGGATTGTTTCTTGGTTTATGCCCATGTGTATTTATGCCTATGGGGTTTGATAAATTTTCATCTAAAATTTTAAGGTGAATTCAGATGGTTGAGTGAGGTTTTCCATTTTGACATGTTTTTAAAATGGATTTAGATCATATCACAAGGTTTACATAAGTGAAAAATTGTGTTTTATTTTATAATGGTTTGTAATATCTTTTTAAAAATGAGAACTTAGTTTGTGAGCTGGTATTGTATTTTATAAATAAGAAAAATGTTTGGATTTGGGTTGAAAGAAGTCTATGGTTTTTTTAATGAGTTTCTTTTGTTTTAATTTGTTTTAGAGTGTTCCATTGGATGAAGTCACATCCATGGGTTCACTAGGTGCACACAAGGACATGCAATAATATGAAGATGGAACACTAGTGTTAGTCCCCCTCAAGAGTACCTCTTCTTCCCATTCGCCCATTTTTACTAAAATTGTTTCATGTATTCCAAAAAGTATTATGTTATACATATTGTGTTTTAGAAGTGATTCTAAATGTGCTCCTCATATTTTGGACTAGTTGGCCTTGAACACATGCTTTGGTGAGTTGTTGGAAAAGTTAAGGATCGTTTGGAATTTGAGGTGTGTGTGGGTTAAAGTTGGTAGCAATGGACCATTTGGAATTTTGAGGAAGAGAGTTTTCTTGTAGTGTTGTCAAAGCCTGTTTGGATCATCCGTATGTTTTTTTGGTTTTAACATGGATATATAATGCACTTGGGAACCAATATTTGGAGAATTCATGGTCTAAAGGCACGTTTGGCCACATTAGTATAATGGTGGTGTTTGGTGTTGTTTTGGAAGTGGTTTCTAATTTATTTTGGTAAATGGTATAATTTTGCGAATGTAATGGCCCAATTGGAATTTTGAAATGTCTATTTAGAGATCCCTTCATGAGTTAGGTCTCTTGCCTAGTTAGTTAATCGTGATATAGAAGGGTCCTTAGTATGATGCATCCTTCATATGGTAATTATTTTATGGAAATGGAATAACCATGTGGTGGTCAGGGTGATGCTGGATTGTGTGGTGTGTTTTGTTATATAATTGGGATGTTGTTTGAATTATATGGAACACCCTCTTTAGAAACATAACATGGGAACTAAGCATAGAAAATAGGTTTACTGAGAATGATTATTTCACTAGTCTAGGTTATTGTACAAGCTATTGGCCCAAAACAAGTGGATATATAGGTTTATTGAAATTATATTTGGACCCTCGATTAGGCCAGGATGGGAGATAGTTGTGCATTAGGGCATTATGACGTCATTGAGTAGGGAATGCCTTGATGATGAGTCACATGTATAGTACATTATAGTTATCCTTTGAGTTCCTAAGATTTTTATAGTTTTCCCATAAAAATAACTATTAGAAAAATTCCCATTTTTGTGCGTAATAATATCGTTGTAAATGGTTTTGGTATTTGTTTGAAAAATGGTGAGTTTGTGGATGTTTCAAAATAATTTTAATGTAAATGTTTGAAAGATAAAGTTCACAACCCTTTTTACTTGTCATGTATTGTTTTATATTATATGGCCAATGGATTGTGATAGTTGGTTTTAAAAATGAAAACTTTATGTGAAAACCCTATCCTTATAAATTTAGTTCAAACTAGAATTGTCAGTGAGCTTTGGCAAAGGAAGATATAAGGATTCTTCAATGCTTGCCGAAAGAACTTGATTGGATCACACCCTACTTGTACCTCTTAGTGTCAGTAGAGTTGATCTATTTTTCAGGTTCTATTATGGTTTAGTTTTTCTAGTTGAATATAAATCTTTGAGCTATTGGGTCTTGTGGATGGAGGTGACCAAGAGGCGACATGGGGATCTGGTCAGTGTGGTTTGACCTATTTTAATTTACAATTTTTTCTATTTAGCTGTATTTTGTACATGAATCCATTTATATTTATTTTTTGAGATTCAGTTTACATATATTTTTTGGGTATTTTATTTTGGGAAGAAATCATTCCCTCTAGTTTTTTGTTCTTTATACAAGTTACTAGCACGTGGGGTTTGGGAACACCCTTCGGGCAAGGCTGCAGATCGGCTCGGGTGACTGGTTCTGGGTCAACCTCAGTTAGTTCATGAAACAATTGCATCAAAACATGACCTTTATATTTGGTGTTTCAGGTAGATGGATATTAGTATTGTTACTACTAAGGAGGTAGGTTATAGGTTGGTGCCCTATCACCACCCCTCGTGACTAGACCTAAGTTACTATTGGTAGTCCTAGTTTTGAATTTTTTTACTTTCTTTTGGATTGGAGGATGAAAATAGAGGTGAATTAGTGTCACGATGTGACCTCACATGGAGTAGTGACCCATGTGGATCCTAGGTTCCTAGTTCAAGGTCCTCTTAGAGTTATGTCTTACATGGGATGTGGCCCACTACCATGCCATCGGGTTTGGCGTAAGCACTAGTTCCTCATTCTGGGTTAGATTAGTTTATGTTGTGTTTCATTTTTGTTTTGATTGGTGTAAGTATGTTCAAAATGAATGTGTATTTTGAAAAGGAAAAATATATTAAAAGATAAATGTGGTTTCATTCAAATTATTTTAAATTGGTAGATGACATTTTTTGGAAAAGTTATTTTTCTTGTGTCTGTATATGTTTGGCTTATGAGCATGTTACCCTTGGATTAGGGTGCTGATTTTGGTTGTGTTTAATATTGTTTGGTATTTTGGGTGGGTTTTATTTCCTCAGGGAGTTTCTTTTGATTTAGTGTTGGCTTTAAGTAATTTTCAATTCGATTTTTCATGTTCTTCATATGGTATCCTGCCAATTTATTACATAACGTTTCATTACATTTTACAAACAGAGGAACTTTAAAGTATTGTGTCTTTGAAATTAGGAACAAGAAAAACATGAAAACATAAAACACTATTTTAAATCCCAATTAAAATATTCATGAAAAGTTCATCCTATGTAAAACTACTACATCTCATAACCTAGTGTCATACATCAAAGAAAAGGTTGAGCAAAAGGCCCAGTTTGGAAAGAAAGGGGATCGGTTTACTTGTGATATACATAAGAACTTGATGAAAAAAATAAATACATTAGAAATGGAAGTAGAATAATATAATAATGAAAATAAATTTACCCATAACTTGAATATGTTGCTAAAACAATTAATTTAGACATTCTTGAACATTTCACTAAGGTTCATCCCCAAGGTGTCATAAAAATTACCAACGTTATTCACCAAGGTAACATGAAACCTGTCATCTCTAGAGATAAAATTCTATACCCAATGCATTGGAGGTAAATATAGGTCCCACCCTTCATCATAAAAATCCCCAATAACCGTAATATAGTTATAGAAAATGAATAATTTAATAAAAACATTTCTTTTGAATGTTGTAAAGCAGTGTTTTGAAAGATGATTTTAAAGGAAAATCCCCTTAGAAATATCATATAATTCAAGTGAGGCATAATAGAGTAGATGGAATGTGCAAAAAAACTGTAAATACAAATAATTAAACATAATATAGGCAAAACCCATAACACAAAATTTTTTATTACAACATAAATATTGAAGTAGAAGGTTAACCCAAAGAAAGGAAATCGGGTTACGAATTCCCTTACCTTGAAGAGTAACTTCAAAAACATGAAGGTTGGGACCTTGGGGGGCTTGAAAGAACCTTAGTAGGACTCCTATGGAATTAAGAAGACAAGAGATTCATTGAGGAGGATTTTGGAATGAAAGGAATGAGGGAATGGATTGGTATTTATAGCAAAAGAGAAGGAATATTTAATTAATTTCCAAGGGACACCTCATCGGTGGTATTTAAAAAAACATGGGCTTTCCCATGGTATTTTCCCATGGTATTGTTTACATGAGACATCTCACAACATATATTTCTATTTACAAGTCGACCAGAATTATTACATCATTAATGATGTCATTAAACACATCGAAACTCAAAACTATATTTTCACAATTCACTAAAAAACAAAACAATTTATAAAAATCTCATAAATTCAAACTAACCTAATGTTGATGCTATGAATTAAAAAATTGAATCAATTTTATTAAAAGAATTTTCTAAATATATTTAATTTAATTTTTAAATAAAATCCTTATTTATTAAAAAACAACTCTAAAACTATAATTTGTTTTGTAACCCCTAGAAAAAGAAAACAAGGTCTCATAAAATTATCGTATAACCATAAGATAATAAAGTAAAAATTTATGATTACATTTTATGAATATAAATATTCATTTTAAATTATTAAATTAATTTTAAAATTTTAAATAAAATAATTATGACATACAAAAATACCAAAACTTATAATATGATCATTTTTTCACTTTTAAGATATCTAAATAGTATTTATACATTCATGGGTGAAGTTTCTATTTTTTTGGTCAATTTATTATTCAGTAATATTTAGTACTATTCATATGGGAATGTTACTATACCCCTAAAAAATTAATTTGTCCTCATGAGACTCTAAATATCTTACTGATCACAACCGTGTTTGTCCATTTTTCATAAATCTTTACACAGAAAAAGTTGTTTAACAATACTTATTTGTTACTATTCAATAAAAGAACATTGTTCATCATGAAACCACTATTCATCCAATACTATTCATCAAATCAAATAATATTTATCGATAAATTGAAACTTCTTTGAAAACTACTAAATTTTTTTCCTAGATTAATTTTGATATCTCAATTTCCAAAATGATGTTTATTTAACCATAATAATTCTCAATCTATGATAAATTTATCTTTAAAATATAAAAATACTTATTTCTTAAAAATAATAGTGGATAGCGAATGAATAGTGTAATTTCTAAAACTAAAAAAATTTAAAATTATTTTATCGTTTTAATTTAAAAAGGAAGTTTAAATCGTACTATTTAATTAAAATAATCATTATTCCATAGACCTTAATTTGTTATAATAATTATATCATTTCTAAAAACTACAATTTGGGTTTGAAGTAATTCTTCATGCTATTATTATAAAACATAATAAAAAATTATGAGGAAGAAAGAGATCCATAAAAAAGAAGTACATTTTTTGATTTGTTACATTCTTCCCACCTTAAATAAATTGTGTCCTCACAATATTCCTTTATTATATTTTTATTACTATTAGGAAACTTATCATTATAATGTAATTTCATGACTTAAAAATTATTATTCTTTAACAACAATTACATTTTCTATAAATACATCATAATGATTCAAAAATATCTTGTGATTAACCAAATATATCCACTCAGAGTTTCAAACTAGAAGTGCAGCAAGGCCCGTTGTCATGTACCAGGATACCCCAGGTCAAGCCCGAAACTCCTTTTCAGAGTTTTCACTCCTAGGTATATCTGTGCCAGATCCACATCCACTTGTTCGTATCCAGAAAAGGATTTATTATTTTAAAAACCACATACTTAATATTTCACCACAATACCAGGATGTTTTCCTATATTTAAAACTTTCTATAGGGTTCATCCTAATGTTTTCAAATCATAATTTCCACAAATAACAAAACTATCTTTTGATACCAACTATGGAATCCCACTATTTTATTACATAACTTTTAATTACATTTTACAAATAGAGGATCATTAAATTCTAGTGTCTTGGACACTAAGAACAAAAAACATGAAAACATAAAACAGTATTTTATAACCTCTTGAAAAGTTTCTTGAAAATATCATCTTATTTATAAATATTGCATCTCATAACCTGGAGACATACATCATAGAAAATGTTGAGCAGAAAGCCCAGAAAGGAAAGCAAGGGAATCAGTTTGCTTGTGATATCAATAAGAACATGATGAAAAACATAAAGTCATTAGCAATCTAAGTAGAGGAAAATCGTAATGAAAATAAATTGAAAAATAACTTGAATATGTTTCTAAAACATTTAATTTATACATTCCTGAACATATCAAAATGGTTCATCTCCACGGTGTCATAAAAACTACCAAGGTTATTCAACGAGGTATCGTGAAACTTGTCATCTCTAGATATTAATTTCTTTACCCAAAGCATTGGAGGGAAATATAGGTCCCACCCTTACTCATAAATAATTCCCAACAACCATAACAAAATCATATAACATGAATAAATTCATAAAAACATTTCTTTGGAATGTTGAAAAATAGAGTTTTAAAAGAGGATTTTAAAGGAAATGCCCCATTGAAATATCATATAATGAAAGTGAGACTTAACAGAGTGGATCTAATATGCATAAAAACTGTAAATAACCCTAATTAAAACTAATAAAAACAAAACCGATCATACAAACAATTTTAATACCACATAAATAATGAAGTAGAAGGTTAACCCAAAGAATGGAAATCAGGTTAAGAATTCCCTTACCTTGATGAGTAACTTCGAAAAAATGAAGGTTGGGACCTTGTGGGATTGAGGAAACCTTGGGAGGACACCTTGGGAAGTAAAAAAAGACCATCTCTTCATTGAGTAGTATTTTTGAATGAATGGAATGAGGGAATGGATTGGTATTGATAGCAAAAGTGAGGGAATATTTAATTAATTTCCAAGGGACACCATATCAGTGGTATTTGAAAATCCCAGGGCTTGACCATGGTATTTTACCATGGTATTGTCCACTTGGGACACCTCACCAAATATCTTACTATTCACAAGTAGACTATAATTATTTCTTCTTGATTACATCATTAATGATGTCATTAAACGCACTGAAACTCAAAACAGTATTTTCAATATTCACTTAAAAACAAAACATTTTATAAAAATTTCAAAAATTCACCCAAACCTAATATCGATGCTCTAAATTGAAAAATGAAATCCAGTTTGTGAAAATAATTTTCAAAATATTTTTAATTTAATTTTTATATAAAATAATTATTTATTAAAAAAAACTCCAAAACTATAACTTGTTTGGTAACACCTTGAAAAAGTAAACTAGGTCCCATAAAATTTTCATATAACTGTAAGATAATAATGTATTAATTTATGATTAAATTTTATTAAAATAAATTTTCAGTTTAAATTATTAAATTAATTATAAAATTTTATATAAAATATTTACAACATATAAATATACCAAAACATATACTATGGTCATTTTTTCACTTTAAAGATGTTGAAATTGTATTTATACATTCATGGGTGAAGTTTCTATTTTTTGTCAATTAAATACTCATTACTATTTATAAGGGTATGTTACTATTCACCAAAAAAATTATGTTGACCTCATTAGACTCTAAATATCTTACTGATTGCAACTGTGTATATCCATTTTTCAGAAATCATTACACAAAAAAAGTTATTTAATAATAAATTGTTTTATTAATATCCATAAAAAGAACACTATTCATTAAGAAAACAATATTCATCTAACACTATTCATCAAATAAAATACTATTTATTGAAAAATTGAAAGTTAATAGGAAACTACTAAAAATTCAGCCAATATTAATTTTTACATTTGAAATTAAAACATGATGTTTATATAACCATAATAATTCTCTAAGTTTGAGAATGTTATATTTTAAATATAAAAATACTTATTTATTAAAAATAATCATCGATATCAAATGAATTGTGAAATTTCATAGTGAAATTTCAGACACTAAAAAAATAAAACTATTTTATCATTTAAATTTTAAAAGGGTTTTTTAATCATACTATTTAATTCAATTAATAATTATTCCATATTCTTTAATTTTTCTTAATAATTATATCATTTTGGAAAAATAAAATTTGGGTCCAAAGTAATTTATTGTGCTTTTATTGTAAAACATAATAAAAATCTATTAGGAGGAAATAGATACTTAAATAAAAGAAGTACATTTTTCTAGTCATTACAGTTTATAATATGCCACAGGGAAATGTCCCCATAAGTTGTTAATTAGTCATGCCCAATTCTGGTTTCTATTATGTGTTTCTTTTCCTTTATGGAATTTCGGGTCTGTTAGGGGCATAGAAGCAATTTGAGGGGATTAGAGAATTTATTCTGGTGTTTAGGGACTCCCGTGTTTGTTAGAGTTCGTACTGTCTTGGGTTTAGTGGAGGGTCCAGACTTGGACTGATGGAGGTGGATGTCTCATCATAGTTAAAGATTGGAGGACATTAGAGGTTCTAAATTATGCCTTCATCCAATGGATCATACATCAATAGGTGAAGGAGAAAATATGTAAGAGCATTTCTTTAGTTGACATGTCCAGTGGGTGGTTAAGGCCTGTGTCGGACCCGTCAAGGAGTTGGCATCTGGTGTGCAATGGAAAATATGGTGCCTCTCATTCTTTGTGAGTGTTCCCCATCTCGAGAGTAGGGTGTACCATAGGAACCTGATTCTAAGTAATCTCTTTATCGGAATAAACTTCTAGTTAATCATACCACTTACTGACGTGTCATTGGTATGGCTGGTTCTAGAATTCCAAGCCATCTAGTCACATCCCTCTAAAGACTTTCTGTCATTGTGGCCATTTGAGTCACTAGTGAATGTTCAGTATGAAGTATCATTTTAGGAATGAGTTCGGGTTGAGGGATTATAGTGCTTGACATTGATTCATATTATGTTTCTTCCTTCGGAGCCGTAGCCTTAGGTCTTGGGATGAAGCTCTCACATAGTCATAAGTTTCCAAGGGTGTGTCGAACCTTTCTTTGGGTCAAGTTTTCAGCCTTATGATGGAAACACATAATTCTTTCTTTTATTCTTGTCTTTCTACAGGGGTAGGATCACAATTTTTATGTAAATGTGAGGTGGGATTTCCCAATTCTGATTAAAATAGTTTTGACCCATGGTAGGGTGTTTTAGAAATAGATTGTTTTCCTTAAGGGATGTTTTCCCCTTAGTTATGTCCATTATGTTTTCGGTTTTTGGGGCGATCGTTTAGTGATTAATTTGTTTTATAGAATTTCTTTATTGTTGGTTTGGGTATTTTGGGAGGTTCAATGTATTGGTAAAGTATTGTCCAGATTTTTAAAGGATGTTTGGGTTGAGAACTAGTTCAAATATTCAAATTTTGGATGTTTTGGGTGAATTTCTATCATATGCATGGTTTCTGCATAGTTAGTGTAATTTATAAAACTTGACCAGATGATGATGTGTCTTAGTGTCAATTTTGGGAATAGGCATTTGTAATGGTTGGATCATAGTTTTGAAACTGTGTGGCCAAGATAGATGGGGTTCCCCTTATTTCCAGTAGCTTTCAAATGGTTGGTGCATGGTTTAGGTGGCCAAACCATGTGAGATTCCCAGAAATCATAAATATTAAAATCCCTAGTTCCTGATGGTGCTAAGGGTGTTGTCTAGATTCTTATGATTCTTTACATGTTTATTTATTGTGGTGGGTATAACCCTATTGTGTTCCCCCCTAATTCATGTGTTTTGTTTTGTTCTTGACCGGTTGTGTGTGACTTGGGTAGTGAAATCTCAACTTGAGGATCCTGCTTTCTTTAGTTTTGAATGGTCATGAACTCAATTTTTAGTGATATTTTGACATGGTGAATTTATGAGGGTAGAAAGAATTTTTGGTGGGGAGAATTATCACACCCTAACCATGATTTTCATCTAGTTTTATTTATTTTTTGATGTTGGATATTTTGACTGAGGTTTGGGTTGAGTTTCTGACAAAAGTCATTGTGTTTTGGTTGCCTTTGTTTTCTTCTAACCCAAATCATCATGACTGGTAATGTTATTGGGATAAAATGACTTGGTGGAGAGTTTGTAACACCCACATTTCCACTATATTGTGTTTAAATATTTCAAGGATCCCTTGGTGGGATTCCCGAGTGTTTGGGATGAAATCTATGTGTTTTTAGACAATTTATCAGCTCACATGCTTCAATAATTGTTTTCCTAAACTGTGAAACATAATCTCTCAATGTTTTATAATTTTTCTAGAAAACTTCGCATGGTTTCCGCATGGTTTATAGAAATATGCTGCAAAACTGCACAGCCCATTACGGGTATAATAACTTTTGACCTAAAAGACCAATTTATGTGCCTCTACCACCCAAATGGATCCATACATGTTGGCTATAGACCAGAGGTGACTCCCTCTTCTCTCTCCACTATTTTTTCCACTTTTTGGGTGATTTCTCAGAAAATATTTGTGATTATTCATGGTTTCATCAACAAACCCTTCTGTTTCCTCCTCTCATCTCTTTCCTCTCTCTATTTCTTGGTTTTCATTGGGGGTTTCCTCCCATAAAAGAAACATAAAATCTTGGGTTTATGATTTATTTCACTTTATTGATATCTAGAGTGTGTGGATCATCTTTGAGGCTCTGTTCTACCTTCACTAGATATTCTATTCCATCTGCACACTGGCGAGGTTATAGTTTCCATGTTCTTCTATTACAATGAATTCCTTTTGAGGCTTGATGAATTTGTTAAATTCAAAACCTTTCCATGAACCTATATGATACTCATATTATTATTTTTATGATGATTTGATGTTTCTATATTTTGTAAAAAATAATCTTTGACATGTTTCTTAGTTTAGCCCCATCTGTATTTGTGCATAAGGTTTTTGATAATATGTCCAATGAATATTTAGTGTGAAAATGGAAGGTAGAGTGCGGGTTTACCCATTGAAATGTTTATTAAATGAATTTATATCATGTCCCAAGTTTTACATATATGAAACATGGTTTTTTCTTTTACAGTGGTTTGGATCGTCAATTTAAAAGTGAGATCTGGGTTTGTTAAATTGTGTTGTATTTTATAAATGAGTAAAAGGGATGGATTTGGGTTGAAAGAAAACTAAGGTTTTATGAAAATTAGTTTCAATGTTTTATTTGGGTTTAGAGTGTTCCATTGGATGACAACACATTTATGGGTTCACAAGGTGCATACATGGATGTGTAATAAACTGAAGATGGAACTCTAGAGCCGGCCCCCCTCAAGAGTACCTCTTCTCCCATTTCACCCATTTTTCCTAAAATAGTTTAATGTTTTCCAAAGTGGAGTAAGTTTATCTTATTTTGTATTAAATGTAATTCCAAATGCAATCCTCATGGTTTGGCTCGTTTGACCTTGAAAAATGTGTGGGTTAGTAGTTGTAAAAGCTAAGGAATATTTGGAATTTGAGGTGATTGGGGTTGAAAGTTGTAAGGTATCACTAGTTTGGAATTTTGAGAATGATATTTCTCTTCTAGTGTTGTGAAATCCCATTTGGCACTATTGTTTTTGTTTTGGGTTTTAACTTTTCTTTAAAATGAACTTGGGAGCCCATTTTTGGTGAATTACCTCTCTAAAGGCCTTTTTGGGCACATTTGTATATATATGGTGTTTGATGTTGTTTTGGAAGGGGAATATAAATATTTTGGTAAATAGTAGAATTTTTTAAATTTAAAGGGATTATTGGCATTTTGAAATGGCTATTTAGAAAACCCTTATTGAGTTAGGTCTCTTTCCTAGTTTGTTATTTGTGAGATGAGAGGTTCTTCTGTATGGGACCTCCTTCATATGGTAATTAGTTTAAAGAAAGGGAATAACCATTAGTTGTTCATGGTGATTCTGTATTATGTGTTGTGTTTTGATATATATGCAGCATGTTGTTTCTTTGTACAACACACCCCCTTGTGAAATATTACATGGGAACCTAGCATAGAGAAGAGGTTTTTTGAGAATGATTGCCTCACCAGTATTGGTTGTTGACCTAGCTAGTGGCCCATATCATGTGGATAATTGGGTTTATTGATATGGGATTGGGCCCCTCAACCAGACCAGTTTTGGTGACGATTGAGCATTAGGGTGTTATTACATCATTGAGTAGGGAATGCCTTCAGGATGAGTCACATGTACAGTATGATTTAGATATACTTTGAGTTCCTAGGATATCCTGTATTTTCTCATCATAAGAAATATGTGTACTATTTTACTTGTTGTGTGGAATCATACCTTTGTACATTGTTTTTGAGTTTGGTTGAAATTTTTTGAGTGTGTGGATATTTCAAAAGAATTTTAAAGTACATGTTTGAAGGATATGGTTCCCATACCCTTTTCATTTCTGTTCCTTATTTTATATTATATGAGAAATGGATTACGATTATTAGTTTTAAAAATCAAATGTGTATGTGAAAACCCCATATTTTTTAATTTAGTTCAAAATAGAATTATCAGTTTTCTTTGGTAAAGGAAGATACATGGACTCTTTGGTGGTTGCCTTTTAAGCATGATTGGATCACACACTACTTTTACCTCTCGGTGTCAGTAAACCCAATTTGTTTTGCATGTTCAACCATGGTATAAGTTTTATTTTTTGAGCCAGCTCTTGGATCTTTTGGGTCTTTTGGTTGGAGGCGACAAAGAGGTCACATGGCGATCTAATCGATTCGGTTCAGATTTTTTACTTACCAGTTTATTATGTTTAGCTATATTCGGAAACTGAATCTGTTTATATTTATTTTATGAGATTTAGTTTATGTATTTTTTCATAGTTTTTTATTTTAGGATGAAATAGTTCCCTCTTGTATGTTCTGATGCCTGGTACTAGTTTCCATCCCTTGGGGATTGGGAATGCCCTTTGGACCATAGTGCAGACTGGCTCGGGTGACTAATTCAGGGTCGACCCACATTGGTTTGTAATAATGTATAACCTTTAGATATAGAAATATGTTTTCTTCTATATTTTTTTGGGATTCTTGATATTAATTATTTTTTTTCTACTCTATGATAGTTGATATTGAGTGTATATTATCCATACCACAACATTCAACCCTCTCCACTGGTTTGTAATGTCTTACATATATGGAGAAATAGATTAGGTCATTTTACAGGGTGCTAGACTTGGTAAATTGTTCTATGTTTTACATGAGTGAGGGATTAGACCCACTTCATCAATTGACTCATTAGCTTGAAGACTAAAAAAATTAAATTTATAGCCTCCCTGCTGCCAAATGCATCAACACATCCCTTCTTGTCAATCAAACAACTATTAGTATAGTGAAATTTCCCCACAGTCAAACTAACGTATACCCTAAACATTATTTATCCATTGATAAAACAAACATTATATATCTAAAATAGATCAATCATCCACATTTAAATACAACCTGCCATTCATGATTCAAACTAATGACCACAATGGGACGCTAAACCTACCACACTTTCACTGATAAATTATGTCACACAAGTATTCTCCCAAAATCAACCCATGCATAAAGGAATCCTATAATTAATTATTATTCCCCGGGTTCAATGAAAATGAACAAGAAAAAACAAATAATTCATGTTAATTATATGGGAGATCATCACTCATATATGGACCCATTTAAAAAATGTATGCATGGAATCACACTAAATCATATATGAAGACTACACACATACATGATATACTAGCATGAGAAATTGAGGTCATATTCCATTATTTATCATTGTGTTTCATCTTTGTGTATTTCTAAAATTTGTGGGGACCCCATCACATCAACAATGTTATGGTGGCATGTTAGGAAAAAGATGAAATGAACCTTCAAGATTTATTTCTTCATAGAAGGATCAATTGTTTACAACCTATAAAGTGTGATTTCAAATTTCAATTCATTGAATGTTCTTATTGAATTACTGAAGGTGTATGATGTTCCATAAATACACATTTTAATCCCCTATTAAAGGTCAAGACAGAGTTTCCCTTCACACAAAATCTAACTACATGATATCACAAACCATTACAACTAGTTTGGAAAAATTTGATCTCCCTATGATAAATGCATTTAATACTAATCCAAACTATTGAAAATTAAGATACATTCCAAATTCAATATACCGGAATCTAGGTTCCAATCTCAATTCATATTATATGATCTTCTCACTATGGGTGCACCATATTTCATTAACATAGAAAGAATAATCGAATTAAGATGTTGTAAAATTTAAATATATTGACCATGAAAATAACTCCTAGTTTAGTTTATAAATCATCATATCCCAATAATAATGGCTGTGAACACTTAAAAAAAATGCCCAATCCCAATTCAAAATAGAAATATATTCCTACTTATTTGAGGCATAATAATTTCTCTATCCACTCTGAAACTACACTACTAGTCCAATTAGTTCATGAAAAAAATTTCAATGAAATACAAAAAATATTAGGCCCAAATACATAACAACCATGACCATATTCAAAAAATAGAGTCCAAAACTAGTTACACTCAATTCTTTTTCACATTTTCTAGATTAATAATAAATCCAATCAATAAGCCTTTATACGCCCTGCATTACCATCATTTTCTCCCTCATGGGGGGGACAAAGAGTGTATCCTATATTTAAATACACCCCAACACAGTGGAAAATTTCACCCAGATTATTCTATAATGATAATGAATCATGATCAAGTGATGGAAATATTTTTAGAAATATAATTTTGTTGATAACCATGTGGATAAATTAAAACCCTTATGATTCAGTTGTAAGAAAATAAAAGAGGAGGGAATTATGGAACAATATTCACGCAAATTCTTAAACATTCAGTGTATAGTGAAGGGGAAGATTCAGTGAATCTTAGATGGGTTTTGAAGCATAAATTTATGAGGCCCCTGATTAACTATATTTAATTATAAACTCGCCTCAAATGAAATTCATTATTTTAATATTTCTTTTGATCATGTGGTATGTTTTTTTATTTCATTTCTATAATTTCACTTCTTTAAATTGTAATAACTTTTATGGTGGAACTCCAACCCCAAAAGTTTTTCATTAGGTATATTCCCATTACCACTTGAAAATGAATTATGTTTGAAATTGATAGTATTTTTTTAATTCTCACTGTATTCATTAAAATTGTGTTTGGAGATTAATATATTTTCTTACTACAATTCGTTATGAATCCAATTTCTATCTCTCAATAGATCACACACACGTTTCACTTTGGTTTCATCTTTCTTGTTATCATAATTAATGGGTTGACATAATAGTGATTGAAGATATCTAATAAATGGGATATTTCATATTTTAGATTGATAATATTTTTTCATCCATATGATTAAACCAAAATTTGATGACAAGGACAATTATGTGGGGTTTCAGTTTTTATAAATTAATCAATATAGTATAAAAATAAAATAATTAAATTATAAGCAATGTAATATGATATATTTGGTTTAAAACCAGTTTGTAAAATTGAATTTAACATAATATGAATCCACTAATGAATCCACAAATTATACTTATTAAAAAATACAATACAAATAAACATAAATATCTTATCTCTAGAGACATCACATGTTCACTATATCTTTGATAAATTCATGTTCCCAATTTTAATTTTTGGTAGCCCTATTATAGGTAATTCATTAGCCTTTCCTATATAGGCTACTATCATGATGTCAGATGTGGTGTATCTTTTTATTACTTTAATATTTCATGGAATCTATATTATTTATCTTGAATATACAAAATTACAATCAATGACCATAACTCTCCCTTTCTCTTCTTTTGAATTTTATATCCATCTCACATGGACTTTTTTTGGAAGGATATTCGCAATAATATAGTTTACATACCATTATTTTAACACCCATGAATATATATTAACATGTTTTCAAATAAATTTATTGATTATACTTATTATTTATTTGATCTAATTCATCATACTTTTTACCATAATTAAAATATTAATCCAATAAATACTTATATAATTTTCTTTAAAAACTAACACTACATTTTATCATAACGTATTTATTTAATTTACAAAATAAGTACAATATAATCATTGAATTATTTTTAATTAAACCCATAAAATATCCATTTCCTTATTTCCTTAGTATTAAATTCATTTCATCAGTGTATTATTAAATTTACGAATGTAATGTAGTTTGGTTTATACTTATACCTAATCGATTCAAATTTGATTTCCCATAATTCAAAATAATTTAGGTTCACTTTTACTACATCATTCAACTGTGTATAACATTATACCAAGACTGTGAGTTTATACAATAAAAAATTGATATTATATTTTTCCCGATGGTCCACACGTACATATATAATTGCATACAAATATTAATTAATTTAATAACCTCAATCGTGAAATCATGATTCATAAAATATCATTCCCTTTGAGTTATTCATTTTTTGTCATCAGTATATATCCAGAATAATGATTTTACTAATCATGAATATATGATGGAATTTTAGAACATATTATCTAACATTGATTAATTTATGTATCATAAAAAATGTATGATTCTGCTAATTTTACATCATATACATATTTGAAAACATCACAAAATACCCCCTGAAATTGAACCACAATATGGTTTCACATAGTGTTCTCAATAGGGATTTATCTATTACACCACGGTCTTCCCAATTATGTGTTTCCCTCTATTTAAAACATAATATCAAAACTTAGTTGACATATTCTAATAAAAATGACCACTATTGATGTACCATTTCATGTGAATCGTCATTTTATTTATCTTATTTTAAAGGATCAAAATTATAGTATTATGTTATATATACATTATAAAAAAACTATACTTTACATTAACTATATTTTATATTATTTAAAATAAAATAACACTAGATAAACAATGTGATTGGGATGATTGGATTGGCCATGAGTCATATTGTCACAAGATTATCAATGAAGAGTACGATCGCATGATTTTCCTTGAGGCACATAGCTATTTCATCTAGTGAGAGATATGTAGTTACATTATAGAAAATTATCTTCTTCATTTATCCTCTATTATGTTATTCAAAGGCACATGTATTCATGGAGGTATCTCATAAGGTCAATTATTTATGTAGATATGCAATCTTCTAGTTTCCATTATATGTTCCATGTGAAATTAAGATAACCATATTTTAAGGAATTTATTAAGTAAAAAACCATTAGAATGATTGTTAAAGTGACCATCATATAGTTCCCATTAATGTTACATGAATAAAAATAGTGATGAAATCTATATACATTTATACTATATTATTTACATAAAAAAACTTCATGATAGATTTATAGCATTATGTGGACCATTTATTCCACTAGTTTCCTTTATGTAGGTAGAGAAATATATTTTCAAACATTACATGGAATATATATTTTATTTATACATTTTATAAAAAAAATTAATGGCCTTACCTGATCTTTGTAAATTCCATACAACCTTTATCTAGTTCATGAATACCCTAACACATATCTAATATATATAGAGTTATCATTTGGAATATAATGAAACTATCAACATATTATTTTGAATGATACAATTAAAAAAAATTAAAAACACACATTTCATTATCAAACACATATTAAACAGCCTTCAATAACATTATAGTTATTCAATGAATTCTTAATACACATTATGATATGTTTAGGAAGAATAGAATTAAGTTTAGACCTGATTTATATGTTGGAAAAAATAAAACAAAATTTTCAAATCCACTACCACCTAATCAACTCATTCTTATCAACATGATAACCAATACCTAAAGGAACATATAAAATCAAAAGACATAGATTCAGAAAAAATAATCATTCTAATTGAAATAACATTTTTATTCAGTCATTTAATACTATTAATCATTTCCAAATTTCATTTGGAAATATGTTTTTCCTTTTAAAATATCTACTTATACTTTTAAACATTATATTTAATAAATGAATAAATGATCAACTCATAACACACACATCTGCAAAATGATGTCCACTCACTATATATAATATTGGATGAAATAAAATTAATTGTTTTACAAAGATATCAGATCCATCAGTAATAATTAATCTACCATGAAACATAACTATTTATAAACCATTATAATTTCACACAATCAAGATTACCATCCATATAATCACATAGGTAAATAATAAACCAATACTTATGCTACTATATTCATCTAAAATAAACATATATTGAATAAACTAGTCTAATTTTTTTGTATGATTTCCATTAATTTTCCATCCAAGATAATAAATAAAATTCTTCATGTCCCCAATCCCCTTCTATAAAATTTGTTTCCCAGTTATTTATATTGAATGGTCCATTTAAAATTTTGAAATTATTAAAAAAATAAAAGTTCACTAAGTAATAAAATAAATCCAAATCCATATCCAATGAAATTTCATGGGTTTATATTCAGTTCTAATCCCACATAATATAAATTTATGTAATTTTTATATATCAAATAAATAAAAAATATCACTTTTTATCAATGAAACCCAGTGAAAAATTCACTAATCAACTAAAATCCACTAAAATAGTATTAATTGGAATTATTTTATCTATTATGATTATTAATTAATCACATTATAAAAAATAAAAATGATTCAAATTAGATTTACCAAACTATTATGATATAACATAATCAAATACCAAGTATAGATGATTAGTAATTATATTATAAAAAGGGGAAGAATCACTAAATAATAATGAGGGAGACCCTACCTATAATCAGAGTAAAAAAATTCCATGATATTCATATATTAAGTAAGGATATTTGCAAGATGAGTGGTAATAGTGATGAATTCACCTCTACAAGTCTACTCTTGGAATATAAATCCCAAATGAGTAAAAATAATAATCATTGTAATTTTCTAAAATATCCCAATAAAATGATTCTTAGGTCCTTCGAAAAAACTTTTATTGGACAACTATTAATACTTAGTGGTCTCACAATGGGGTTTTCTTGTCTCTAACTATAGAAAACTTAAATAATGTAATTAAATTTTCATAATAAATCTAAATATAGGTTATTGGGTGGATTTTCATATCTAATTACTCCCTTCACTTACTGAAAAAAATGGAATTAAAATGTTTCTCATCAATATAAATCAAAATAAGTTAATTTCAATTATATATTACATTAATTAAATATATATTTTACAAAATTTATTTAAACACAATTAAATATGGAATTATAATTTTAGTAATGATTACCATATTTTAAATTTTATTTAATAGAACATACATTATATCTATAATTTTTATAATAAAATGTAACCTAATATCAATATTTTTTCACCACTCATGTAATAGAATATTTTTTATATTTAATGAGAAAGTTTTTTTTACCATAAATATTTATTTCTATTTTTGAAAACCCAAATTCATTCCCGAATCCTACACAACATTCTAATTAATTAAAACTTTTATTCAAATATTTCTATTCAAAAAATTTCATTCCTTTTTTAAATATATTTTCTGTTACTTATCAATGTTATTATTACTCCTTATGTAATTAGAAAAAATCCATCCATTATTTAGGTAGCATCTATGTTAGTTTAATGGCTACAACCAATGAAACATTGAATTTTCAAATAACAATAACCCATAATTTAATTTGATCCATGAAATATCAACAATATATCTTTTTGGCTATATAAATTAATTAAAAATTGGATCACCTATATTATTTATAATATATATTACACTACAAAATATAAAAGTAAATTTTGGATTATTAAAAATAATAATATATAGAGTATAAACAATAAAATATAATCATATTTTATGTTTTTTTAAATATTATATCATAAATAAATGTTGTAATTTTTGAATATTATATTTTAAACTTTTCACAAATTATAATAAACACTTGTTTTTCATTATATTTTCGGAATTTATTCAATAGTTCATTTTTTCTCTCATTGTAAGGAAAATATTATTTCCCTCACACATCTTATAAAATTTATTTCATATATGATCATATGATATAATATTTTATTTAGTTCAAATTCTATATTAGGAAATCATTTAACAAGATAAATATGGTTTATTATATCATAATCAGTCACCATATAAGAGATATACAATTATATGAAATCACAATTATAACATACAATTTAAAATAAAATAATGATCATGTAAATATCTTATTTTGGATGATATATAAAATTTCAATGACTAATAGACCTCAATTGTTTTCAATTTTTTGAATTACATTGATGGGATTCATAAAGAATTATTACTCTTTCTCCCCATCAAAAAATTATACTAAAAATTATTTCACTTCGAATAAATATATAATGAATATGTAAATTAAAAAATAAATTAAGTAGAGGTATATTTAATCACAGAGGAGATGATTTCTATATATTCGATCCCTCATCTGTGAATACACTTATTCTTTATGCACAATATTTCATTTGTTTTCTGTGATATGGAATAGTATTTTTTGTGGGTATTTTTAGAAATTGATACGAGAATTCATTATTAATTTCTAAACATTTTTTTTGGACTCTATATGAAATAATAACAAATTGGACCAACCATATCATGGTTTTAAATATGGTTTCTAAAAAATAAGATTGGAATTAAATTTTATATAAGTAAATGTGTCGATCATATTTAAATAATAACCTCTTTTATTGATAATTGATATATATTCACAAATTAATGATTTTAAAACGCTAAAAAATAACATATTTTTTTGATGATTCAGTAAGTGATTATAAAACGATTGAAACTAATTCAAAAATTAAATATTATAATATAGAAATACATATTTGGTCTTGGTATACCTTTATGGATTTTTTACATCCCTTTTGGGTATTTATGATGTCATAATAAGTACCTCATATTTAAACATTTTTTTTGTAAAAAAATTGATTTTCTCAAAAAAAATGAAAAATATATAATTGGATAATTTCAATGTAATTATTAAAATTTTAATATTTATTTTATCAATATAATTCTGTAAATATGGGAAATTAAATTTAAAATAATATACTCTACTAATGGAAAAATACTTGTTATTATGATATTAGCAACATTCTGGCCCCTATAAATATTACACTGGAATATATTTAGTTATAACCTCCAATATGATTAAATAATTATTATCTAGTAATATTATTTTATTGAATGTTAATTATTTTAAAAAATAATTAAATTATGTAAGTATTTCATTATTTGAAACTATATATTTTCCAAATATAATTTTTTCATTTAATTTAGTCAAAATCTATTTTTTGTCTAAATAATTATATGATAATTTATAAATAACTAATATTTAGGTATTAAGTTAATAATTAATTCCTTAAAAACGAAATATTATTACATTAGGGTCTAAATTCAAAGCACCTTTTTAGGAAGTCATGATTTTTATGTGTATGGTGTGCGATGGTGGAACATTATTGGGTTGTTTTTTGGAAGATGGTTTGGATCTTGGTCTTGATATTATTTATCATATACCAAAATACATTTTCCCATGATTTAGTTATTGGATATCAATTTGGTCTTATAATAGTCCTACCAAGGTCAACTAAACTTGTAACCCAAGTCATCCCATTACAGGGAGGGTTGATAAAAAGATAAAAAACTAGTCTTGCATGTAAGAAAAATAATATATAAAACAAGAATATAGATAAGAAAAAATGGGAGTTACAACTGATCCAAATAGAATAAACTAGGTAGAAATACAATCCCCTAAAAAATAATCCATGTAACCAAACATTGCTTTTAAACATTCCCAAAACGAAACAAAAATGTAAAAAGTATCATTTAAGATGTAGAATTTTATTCCCTTTAGGTAAACCCCATTAGGCATCGTCTACATCTTCCCCCAAGTAGTATTAGGGTGTTAGAAATAAGGCCTTGTAAGATACCCCCATTATAAATATACAATTTATAATAAAAATAATGCAAAAGTATAATTTTAAAAATAATCTACTTTAAATGTGTTTTTACATATAAAAAAATTCAAATCATTTTGTAAACAATCCTCGAGTTTTCAGAAATTGGATACCTTTTTTTAAAGTCATGAAATAGAAGCTAAGGATACCGAAATATAAATTAACATGTGAGCCAAAATCCATGAAATAATTTATCATGTAATAAACTACCTGAAACAACAATGCACTCAATAGCTAGGATCTAGCCTATGGGATAATACATACTTGAAACACACAATACAAAAAAAGGAATATAGTTAGATCCAACTATCCTTGAAAACTTCTACATACCATTGAAATATAATATTTTATCTCTTAGTGGTGTCACACACACCGAGTCTACCATTTTTCCTATCTCTATGTGCCCAAGGATCCCACTATGCAATGATTTTCAATTTATGTTTTAAAAACCATAATAAAATTTTATAAAAATGATTCCAAATAAATCATATATATTTTATTGTTTTAAAATCAATTTTCCATTCCAAATCAAGTAAATTCCATTTTATAATAAAACCCCCTTTTTTAAATGGGATCTCCTACAATTTTGAATTTCAATATAGGTTGATCCATTAAAAATCTAATGAAATCTATATTAAAAAAAATTATTGATGAAATTAAAACTATTGAAAAGATCCACATACCTTAAGATCATTGAAAACCTTCCACCAATTTAAAAAGGGGATAGTGAACAATAAGATCTACCATTGGAATACATGGAACGCCCAGAGACTGAAGGGATTGATATAATATACAATATAATTATCAACTCCCAGAAAAAAGAATTCCATAACGAAAAACATGCGATAAACCTAGTGGAGGTCTTTCTTGGGGAGATGAACCACATAACCCTACTATTAAATTTTATAAATAATTGATCATGGAAGTAAGGTTCCCATAATCACCTAGAAAAATATCTCACTGAGAGGAGAAGGATAACAAATAAAAGAAATCCTCAAACACCCACATAGCACCCTAAAATGTAAAAGTTAAGGAATAACACTGATAATAATCTTTTACATATCGTTAATACCATTTTTATATTATTCTGAAAAAATGAAACACCTTTTAAATTTAAAAACTTATTTTCAATTTATGTTACATGAAACCCTTACACAACTTTTATATTCTCATTCTATGAATTCTACTCATGGGATGAGTCGGGATGACATTTCACATTATAAAAAACTAATACATATCTTGTAACTTCACAAAAAATAGCAGAAATGTTGAGGTAAAACTTGAAAATCAAATAAATCCCTAACTTCTCCATTATAATTTTCCTCCCAATTGTGGGTCTAAAAAAAGTTCCCAATAAAAATGGGAAACAAAAAATAGATATCAATACATACCTAACCAAAATGTTATGGGGTGTTACGATCTTCCCAACATAAAATATTTTGGTACCCAAAAGAGCTCAATATCCTTGATCTACAAAAGGATAAGGTCACTAGGAAACAATCAAGGAATCCCTCACCCATGCCACATGGAGGTCCTATCCAAAATAAAATGGTACATAGACCATGGGGATCATTTTATCATGTAGTATCATATCCTGATGATCCAAAATATGAACTGTCTACTAAACCAAAGTTTCATCAAGCTCAAGAACAACATTCCACCATATAATCACATGGTATAGATTTTGTTTATACCTCCTCAACTAGGAAACAGGAAACATGTCATTTATTGAAGTCAAGACCAATGGTGGCATCAATAGATTTGCCACCCTACCCTGTCACTCAAAAATATCAATAGGGATCCCAATCCTTAGTATCTACTTACCCCTGCTTACCCAATGGGTGATGTACCAAGATAGGTGAATCTCTGATAAATACCCAATCACCAGCCACAAATTCCATCATCTGATGATGATATTACATATAATATTTCAGATGACTCTATATCATGATAAAATTCCTATGGATCAACTAGAAAACCTATGTCATCCCCTGAACCCACACTCATCCAAACTAAGGGCCTCTCTCTAAACAATACCCATCACAAGTTATATTGATAAGGACACCCATACAAATCCCCCAAGGGAACCATCCTGATTGAATATGGATTACTATTGTTATAGGAGAACTCAAAAAATGAAATTTTACGTCCCAAGATCCTCTGAAATTAGGAATACAAGCCAAAATTACATCCTTAAGAACATAGATATCCCACTTAGCATGTATATACCTCATTGGATGATAATCCATAAAAAAATTTTGTTGGGAACCCATTTCATCATGAAACACATTCCAATATCATGAAGTGAACCTAGAGTTCCCATTAGAAAAAACTAGAGAGGGAACCACATAAAGCTTTACAATATCTCTAACATACCAGTACCCAAGCTATTATACATTCATAATTTACATTATTTTGAATAAATTCATTTATTTATTGAATCTATCAATATTCACCCAAATTGTATCCTTCCAACTAGGAGTCCAAGGTAATCTAATGATGAAATCTATGGAAATATCAACCCACTTCCATACCGGAATGGGTAATGGATGCAACATACATGTTGGTCTCTGGTGTTCTACCTTAACTCTTAGAAATGCGAGACAAAACTATATATAATATACAACTGACCACCTTATTACTGACCGCTAATTATGATATCTCAAATCACTATACATCTTTGTATCCCCAAGGTTTACATACTGACATGACCGATGTACGCAATCAAGAAACTCATGTACTGAGGAAAATGAATCATTGAAACTACTATGGAAGAAGATAACTCTAATAGGAGACTGAGAAAAAATGTATGAGGTATCCTTACCATTTAGGATTTATCCTAAGCATTAACTCTAAATTTCTATTTTCAATGCAAGTCAATCTCACTCATCAAAAGACGAGTCAACTATTGTTAAATCTGAAAACACCATTCCACTAACCTATTATACTCCCATAATTATCTTAGCAAAAAAGTCATCAAAGACCACTTTTTGATGATTTCTTAAATGTCATGACCCATCCCCTGGGGCCCGCATTGAGACTACCCTATCACTTCCTTCTATAGTCGAAGGAATGGTGACTAGCACCGAAAAGGCATATCCCTAAAATAGGAAGACATTTCATTTTATCCAATATAGAAACACTGTCCAAGAACACAACTAGAAGAAACCACGAAGTAAACTGTTGTAGTAAAAGTGTGCTGAAAGTAAAGGGTCCAGAATACAATCCCAACCAAAAAGTACAAGTACAAATGAATAGTACAAACACAACTAAAAAGTGAAAAACAACTCCTAGATCATCCACTGAAGATCCTACCTAAAGGGTAGGTATAACTCACGATCAGTAGTCCCTGCGTCACGTAATGCCAAATGGTCCACCTCCATGAACTGTCTAGTCCTGACTCCCTCAGAATCGATCGATACTTTTCATCGTCTGCACAAGACACAACAAGGAGTGGGTGTATACCATGCAGGGGTGAGTAGAATGATAATTATTAGGGACCTCAAGACCGTTGTAGGTCTCTCAGAGTTCGACAAAGGAAATAGCACAAAGCAAGACCTCAATCTCAAAGTGAGAAGAAATAGACATAAACTCTACTTTGGTAGAAGCCCATACATATACCTACATATTCAAGACATACTCATGTCATAAATGAGGGAAGAATACCATAAATGTAACACCACGAAGGTAGAAGTGCCACACAGGTAACACCATGGTGATAGAAGTACCACACAGGTAACACCACGAAGGTAGAAGTATCGGACAAGTAACACCATGAGGATAGAAGTACCACATAGGTAACACCACAAAGATAACACCACAAAGGTAAAATACTTATCTCACCATCAGATATAACTTAATTATGGAAGTAAATATGATTAATTGTAAACTAGATCATCTTATTTTGTTAAGAATCACTATTGCTGACCCACATAGGATCATTAGGTAATAACTCCTGCAGACCAACACAGGATCTGACCAACATAGGATTGGTATGGGTTGACCCACAGAGGACCTCTTAGCACTGATCCACATAGGATATTATAGATGTTGACCCACATAGGATCGATAGATGCTGACCCACTTAGGATAGATATTCTTTATTCACATTATAGCCAACCACAGGATTCCTCGCACTCGGTGTGCTCGAGTTCCATGGAGTCTTCCCCTCAGGATATCAGTTGTACCTCGACCACCACTATGGTCCTCAATGGAATAAACCAAAGGACCACCATTTCGTAAGGGTTACAATGCGACATATGGTGCATCTATCGGACTCCCAGTTTGGGTGTTCCAAGGGACCAGTTGAATTTGTGATCGATCTGACCCTGCCGTATTCCAAAATTCTCCAAAACTCAAGTGGATTATAACCAAAAGACCATCTCACTCCAAGGGTCTTAGAACCACATACGATTCACTAAACAGACACCTTATTCTCATGTTATGACCTTTTAAGTGGAACTGGGCATGTTTGAGTCCGAGTCTGGTATGACCCGACCTAACATAGATTGGTTCGACCCAACCAGATCCAGGTCCGACCCGCAAGGGGGCTTCCCGACCCATAAGGGGCAGCCCGACCCACAAGGGGGGTGGCCCGTAAGGGGGTGTCTGACCTGCAAGTGGGGTTACCTGGCCCGCAAGGGGGGCGACTTGACCTACAAGGGGGGAGACCATACCCACAAGGGGGCACAACCCACCAGTCTGGCCCATGGTGGGGTCTACCGTAGTTGGCATGGGGGGTGAGACCCTCGGTCTCCCAAACAGACCAAAGGTCATTCAACTTGTGAAGCGGCGATGCCACGTGGGTGCCACCTCGATCACTGTAGAACCTGCCGGAGGCATGGTTTCCTCCTCTACCGCGGCATAGGCTGTGACCCCTTACTCACCGGTGGTGAGATGGTCGTGCCTCCCGCATCATACGCGGTCATCCAGTTTGTTGGCCGCCTCCTCCACCCGCCACTACTTTAGCCACGAACCATTTCTCACCACTAGCGTGTGACGGTACACCACACCTCATCCACAGCTGGCTGGTGTCATCCTCTCCTCTAACTACTACGACTTAGTGTCACAACCTCCTCTTGTGGTGCGCGATGGTGCGCAACCTCCATCGTAGCCAGTTGGTGAAGCTGCACTGATGGTCTTCCAAGGAGAATGCAAGTGTAGCAAGGTAGTGAAGGGTCCATGCTCAGTTCTTTAGGCCTGCGCCCTCCGCATTAGCTTGTAATCATGAGGGAGGATTAGAGGATTCAATAATTACATGAATTACACAAGAATAAAGTCCCTACCTCAGGAATGATGGAGAATGCCCATGATCGGGGAAGTGTTGATGTTCATCTTTCTTGCAACAAGCTTCAAACAATGTCACCCGTACGTCATCCTTAAATTCATAGTTCGATGTCTTCTGTCACCTCCCACTGGAACTGGCTCCGTCCTCCAAGGTTTTTCCATATCGGTTCTTTGTCAGGACTTCATTTCTTGGAGAAGAACTGTTGATACCTTTCCCTAAGATCCATATAAATAGGAGAAGGGGAGGGTGTCTAATTCTCATAGGATTTATGAGTGTTAATTAATTAGGATCCTTCCTCATCCCTAATGACTTTGTTACATAGGATTGAAGGGTCAACCATTTAATGGCATGAAAAATCACGGGTCCCATGTTGCTGCTTGTCCTTTGGAGGAAAAAAAGAAATAAATAAAATAAAAATTCAATTTTATTTATTCTTTTAAAAAGTCCCAAAAACTAACGTTTTCTCCTGTTCTACTGTGGTCAAAGTGAAGTCTCTCTTAATCGAATTCCAGTGTTGTGGAATCAACGGTGCCATTAGATTTCCAATCCTATCATCAGTTCAAAAGTATAAAAATACCACTCGCGCTATTACAGAACGTACCTTAAAAAGAATTTTAGAAATTCATTTTGGGCACACTGGGCCTCGTAATCATGCGATGTCTATTTTTTCATTCTTATAATAATACCATATAATAAAAAATTTACATGAAAAATTTGGTTCTTTACATTCTCCCCACCATATGGATTTTCATCCCCAAAATCCACAACATACAATAAAAAACAAATGGGGGTACTGAGCATGATTCTGAGCCTCCCTCTCCCAAGTTCTCTTTTGGAAGTTCATGTGTAGCTAGTGAATGTGCCCTAGTATTATCGACTGCAAATGAAGGACCTGATCATATTGATCCTCAATCTCTTCTAGAACCTCTATAAACATCACCCCATCATCAAAGCCCATCTCACTGTGGTCAATGACTTGAGATGGGTCATTCATGTATCTCCTTAGTCGGGATATGTGGAGGACACCGTGCACCCTCTCCATCAAAGGTGGTAGTGAGAAAAGGTAAGCCACCTCTCCAATCCTCCGAAGTATCAGAAATAGTCCGATAAACCACGGTGAGTGTTTTCCACCATGACCAAATCTCCGTAAACCTCATTGGGGTGACATCTGTAAGTAGACATGGTCTTCCTCCTCGAATTCCAAATGTCTCCACCTATTGTCAGAATAAGAATTTTGTCTACTCTGTGCAGTCTTCATAAACTTTTTGATGATCTAAACCTTCTCAGTGGTAGCCCATACCAGCTCTGGACTAATATGTGTTGTCTACTGTGGGTCTGTCCAGCATAGAGGTGATCTGCAAGGTCGACCATATAGGTCGCCAATTGTGCCATACTGATGGTGGAGTGATAGTTGTTTTTGTATGCGAACTCTACCAAAGGAAAGTGATCCACCCAACTGTAGAAAAAATCTAGGACGCATTCACGAAACATGTCCTCCAGCATCTGAATGGTCCACTCCATCTGACCATCCATCTAGGGATGAAAGGCAGTGTTCAAACATAACTGAGGCTTAAACACCTCCTGAAATCCCTTCCATAACCCAAAAGTAGAACGTGCATCGTGGTCAGATAAAATCATCGATGGAACCCCATGAACTCGCAAAATATCATATACATAGAGGCATCTCAAGCCCTCTATTGATCCCTGCTCAAGGATAGGTATGAAGTGGGCCGACTTGGTGAGTCGGTCAACTATCTCCTAGATAGAATCATGTCTGCTAGATGTATGTGGAAGCCATATCACAATGTCCATAGAGATACCATCCCAATTCCACTATGGCACCTCTAGAGGTTGTTCTAGGCCTACTGGAACCTGATGCTCGGCCTTCACTAGCTGAAAAATGAGGCATCGAGAAACAAACTATGCCACTGCCTTCATCATCCCTAGACACTAGTGCTGGCGTCAGAGGTCCCGGTACATTTTCACCACACCAGGATGTACCTCCAGAGGGGATGTATATAACTCCCTCAATACCTCCTATTGTAGTTCCACTGGTACCATGGTACGTCCTCTGAAGAGGATGACGTGCTTCCCACCTTCCAAAAATCCTTCAAGTGCCTGTCCTGAGGATATTTGAGCACTTCGAGCCTCACAATCAATGTCCCCAAGTTGTGCCTCCCTAACTCACTAAAGGAGTGGTGGAGTGACTATCATAGACTAGATGTAATATTATCCATCTCTATCCACGAAGGATATTTGCAACATGGCTAGATGTTATTTCACCTTAGTTAGCACCTACAGACCAGAACTCCTGTTGAGTGCATCTGCAACCACATTCCCCTTCACAGGGGTATAGACTATGTCAAATTTATAGTCCAAGAGAAACTCTAGCTAATACCGTTGTCTTAGGTTCCAGTCCTTTTGAGAGAACATATACCTGGGAGTCTTGTGATCAGAGTAGACTAAAAAACATTCACCCAAAAAGTACTATCTCCACATCTTCAGGGTGGAGACCACTAATGCTAACTCTAGGTCATGGGTAGCAAAGTTCTGTTCATGTTTCCTCAGCTGTCGTGAGCCAGAGGAGATCAATTTTAGCTCCTACATCTGGACACACAAAAGTTCAGTCCATGATGCGTCACAGTAGACCACATACCCGAAACCCTCTTCTAGTAGCCTCATGATGGGGGCACTTGTCAGTCTCTACCTCAGCTCCAAAAAACTCTATTGGGATCTCTCCATAAACATGAACAATTTTCCCTTCATCTTCAATGCTGAAAAGGGTGCCAGAACTCTGGAAAAGTTAGGCATGAATCTCTGGTAGTATCCAGCCGATCCCAGGAAACTCGGCACCTAAGTCACACTCTTAGGAGGCTCCCATGAAAACACAAACTCTACATTCACTGGATCCACTAAAACTCCAGCCTCTCAGATATAATGTCCCAGAAAGTGGACCTCTTGTATCCATAAATGGAACATTGAGATCTTACCATAACGTTGGTTTTCTCTAAGTGTATCCAGAATTATCTGCAGATCATAGGCATGATCCTCCACTGACACTTAGTATATCGAGATGTCATAGATGAAGAACACCACAATGCAATCAAGGTATGGCTTGAAGATCTTATTCATGAGTCACATTAACACTATAGGGGAGTTGTTCACATTGAAATTCATAACCAAGATCTCATAGTGGCTATACCAACATCTTAATGTCGTCTTCTGCACATCCTCATCTCGCACCCTGAGTTGATGATATCCTGACTAAGGTCTATCTTTGAAAACCAACGAGATGCCTTCTACTGATCAAAAAGATCATAAATCCTAAGAAGTGGGTACTTTTTCTTCATGATCACCTATTTCTAGCGTTGGTAGTCCACAGAGAGTCTCATACTCCCATCTGCCTTCCTGGTGAACAAAATCTTGGCTGCCCATAGAGAGATGTTGGGCCTTAGGAACCCCTTTCTTTGTATGTCCTCTAACTATACCTGTAACTCATGAAGCTCTGTGGGATCCATCCGATATTTTGGTGTATATATCTGTGTCTTATAAGGGTACATTTCTATGTAAAAGTATACCTATCTTTATGGAGGTAGTCCTGGAACATTATCAGGAAACACATCGGCACACTGGCCCACCACTATAGGATAACTTAGACACTCATCATCTACTACTCTGAGAGTGAGGCTAGCCAACTAGTGTGTGATCGGATGCACCCTCCTTTTGGTAAGTCCATACAGTGCTGCAAAGGTTTCCTTATCTATGGTGAAGGAAATCCTAGTCCCATCCTTACGGACACACCGCACTTTGCGCCTAATACAGTCAATCTGGGCATGGACTGTGGATAACCAGTTAATACCCAAGATGACGTCGTAAGGCTTTGACGCCACTACTAGAAGATCTCAGCTGAAGCTCTAACCTCCTATATTAAGATCACACTATAGGAATTAGTTTCTAATCATCAAATACCCACCCATAGAAGTCTCTAGCTGTAAGGATCGATCCAACGGCTTCATCGGAATCTCTGAGCTCCGAACGAGGGTCATTGCAATAAAAGAGTGACTAGAACCTATGACCATAAGTATTGTATCTAAGGTGGATTAGACACATATCATACCTATAATCATCTCTGGAGAACCTTGGTTATAGGCTTCAACTCCCTGGAGCTGATCTCATCCATGTGCACCTGCTCATAGTAGTTGGGGTGGACCACCTGGAGGTGGTGGTGCTAAAACCTCAAATCACCACCAACCACCTGCTGCATGGCTATATCCTCTACCAATTACACCTACTACCTATAGACCTCCCCGATCGAAACTCTTACTCTGACTTGGAAGCTCCTTGACCGTCAGCTGGTCATCTGTATGGTGGGCAAGAAAATCGTTATCCATATGACCCTGCCCGCCGCATGAGTAGCATTTCCTACTCCTAAGATATCCTCCTCTGTCCTGTGATCCCCGAACCACCAATGATGTATCCTAAGGTCTTCTATCATAAGGTATGGCCTACTTGGTCCCCTGTGTCATCTGACCACTACATGCTGTTGATGACTCTACTACCTGACGTCTGATGGTGGCTCTCGTTGTCGGTGCCTGCTCACATAGGAATCTCTTCACCAAAAGTACTCACTCTAGCATTCCAGTTAGCAAAGAAATTCTGAGCGATATCATCGATGCCCTGATCTCCCATTGGAGACTCTACTCAATGGTACGGGCCCTAAAGAAAGGTTTTCATACCATGTAGGTGGAGTAGCAGGAGAGATCAATGAACCTCACATAGTACTGGGCCACAGTCATGCTACCCTGCTGTAAGTGAAAAAGTTCATGTATACGCATTGGGTGTAGGGTCTCCTAGAAAAACTCTACCCTGAAAAGGCTCCTGAAGTCCTCCCAGATGAGGGTAACCTCATTGTGTATCTAGAGCATCAATCTCCACCATCTCCCTGCTACTTCCTGACAAAGACTAACTACTAGGATCACCATAAGGCTAGTTGGTGTGCCAACCAGGCGGAAAACTATAGCTATAGCCTCTAGTGGGTCTTCAGCCACTTGAGGGTCCGTCTCACCTCAGAAACTCAGAGGCCTCTTCCACTGAAACTTGTGCAACATGATCAGTCAGTGTGCACCCTCTACTGGTGGGGCTGGTGACTACAATTTCCCAACGGGTAGTGGTGTTGTTGGTACACCACCCGATGTTGCTAACGTCGTAAGAGGGCCCTGCTCCAAGGCCTCATTTCTCGATGGTCCATCATCAGTTACTCTCTTGGGAATCCGGGATGGATATCTACATGGTGGCATTATAAAAAAAGACATGTGTTCCATGGTCAATATGTTATACATAGTGAGCTGAATCGAAGAGGAAAAAAATTAAAAATATACGCAATCAGTGTTTTTGTGCACAGAGTTGGGAATTAGAAGTCAGTGTCATGGTGTAAGGATATGTCAGACACCACACCCAAATTGGATTCCATAAACTAAAAACCACACTCATAACACTTGACTCTATTGCAACATTGAAAAAGATAGATTCATAGTCGATCGGTAGAACCAACACCTCTGATACCACTTTGTCATGACCCGCCCCCCGAGGCCCACGCCGTGACTACCCCAACCCTCCATCCATAGGCCAGGGGCTGGTGACTAGTACCGGAAAGGCGTATCCCTAAAACAGGAAGGCATTGACTTTTAAACTCTGCAGACACTCAGTCCAAGAACAAAACCAAAATAAACCACGAAGTAAATTGTTGTAGTAAAAGTGTGTTGAATGTAAATGGGATGGATTACAATCCCAAATGAAAAGTAAAAGTACAAATGAAAAGTAAAAACACAACTAAAAAGTGAAAAACAGATCCTGGATCGTCTACTAAGGATCTTACCTGAAGGATAGGTACAACACACGATCAGTAGTCCCTAAGTCATGTCATGCCAAATGGTCCACCTCCGAGAAACATCCATTCCTGACTCCTTCAGCCTCAATCAATGTTGATCATCATTTGAACAAGACACAAAAAGGTGCAGGTGTAGCCTGTGCAGGGGCGAGTATAACGATAATTAGTAGGGACCCCAAGACTTTTGTTGGTCTCCCAGAGTTCCACAAAGAAAATACCACAAAGCAGGACATCAATACCAAATCATTAAGAAATAGACATCAACTCTACTTAGGTATATGCCCATACATATAACAAAGTTATCAAGACATAATCATCTCATATATGAGGGAATAATACCTCAATGGTAACACCACGAAGGTAGAAGTACCACATAGGTAACACCACAAAGATAGAAGCACCACACATGTAACACCACAAAAACATCAACACGAAGGTAGAAGTACCAAATAGGTAACACCATGAAGACAAAACCATAAAGGTAGAAGTACCTCGCAGGTAACACCACGAAGATAGAAGTATCAATTATGTAACACCATAAAGATATCACCACGTAGGTAAAAAAAATGATCTCACCATCAGGTATAACTTAAGTACAAATGTATAGATAATTAGTCATAAGCTAGATCATCTTATTCGGTTAAGAAGAACTGCTACTCACCCACATAGTATAGTTAGGTAATAACCCCTCTTACTGACCCAGGATCTGACCCACATAGGATCGGTATGTGCTAACTCACACAGGATTGCTGATCACTGACCCACATAGGATCTGATAGATGCTGACCCACACAGGATCGATAGATGCTAACCTACTTTGGATCAATGTTCTTTCTTCACATTATAGCCACCCACAAGATTCCTCACACTCAGTTATATTGAGTTCTATAGAATCTTCCCCTCGAGATATTGGTCATACCTAGACCAACACTATGCTCCTCAATCCAATAACCAAAAGAACCACTATGTCGTAAAGGTCCCTATCTGAGAGGCGGTGCATCAATCAGATGCTTGGTTAGTGAACTATAAGAATTTTAGTTCTGAGGGCCTAGCTGGATTCGGGTTCGATCCAACTCGGTTGAACTCCAAATTTCTCCAAAGATGAATTGGAGTACACCAAAAAGTACCTTATTGATCCAATGGTCTCAACGCTATATATGGTTCATCAAATGGACACCTGGTCCTCATGTTATGACCATTTAAGTGGAACAGGGCCTGGTTGGGTCTGGGTCCGATCCGACACGACCTGACCCGGTCTCGGCGGGGCCGCAGGAGGCTTGACCCACTAGGCCACGATTTGGCCCAGCTCGCAAGGGGCATCCCAACCTGCAAGGGAATGGCCCAGCCCACAACCGGTGGCTAGGCCTAAAAGGCGGCGGCTGAGCCCACAAGGGGGTGGCCTGACACATAAGGGGGATGGCACGTCCCGTAAGGGGGGTGGCCCTGCCCACAAGGCGGGCGACCCGGGCCACAAGGGTGTGGACCGACCCGCATGGGTGTGCGTCCCACAGGTATGGCACACCTTTGGTGTCTTCCCTAGTAAGCGCAGGAGGTGAGACTCCCGGTCTCCCGAACGGACCGTAAGTCATTTGGCTTGTGAATCTTCTGTGCCACGTGGATGCCGCCTAGTCGCTGTGGAACCTGCCAGAGGCGAGAGTTCCTCCTACTCCACAGCTTTGGACGCTATCCCTTAATCACTGGAAGTGCACTGGTCGCAACGCCCTCATCTTCCATGGATGACCAGTTTGTCAGCCTCCTCCTTCACTCGTCTCAGCTTCTGCTACGACCCATTGCTCACGGGTAGCGCGTGGCAGGGTGATTCACCTCCTCCAAGGCCGACTGGTGACGGTCGCTCTACAGACCACTGCAACTTAGTGTCTTGGCTTCCTCTTGTGGAACGTGATGACCTGCCGCCTGTATCGTAGATGGTTGGTGTCGTCGTGATGACGGTCTTCCACGAAGAATGCAAGGGTAGCGAGGTAGCAGAGGCTCTGGGCTGGGTTCGTTAGGCCCACTCCCTCCACCTTAGCTTGTAATCATGAGGGAGGATTAAAGGATTAAATAATCACTTGATTTAAAAAAGAATCAAATCCCTACCTTATGAACGATGGAGAACACCCAAAATCAAGGAAGTGTCAGCGTTCGGCTTTCCCGCAAAAACCTTCCAACAACGCCGCTCATATATCGCCTTTCAGTTCCTGGTTTGATGTCTTCGGTCAACTCCCTCTAGAACTGGTTCCTTCCTCCAAGGGTTTGGTATCTCGGTACATTGTCAGCACTTCATTTCTTGGAGAAGTAAATATCACCATGCTCCATATAAATTGGGGAGGGGGCGGTGTCTAATGCTCGTAGGATTTATGGGGGTTCATTAATTAAGATCCTTCCTTATTCCCAATGACACTATTACTTGTGATTGAAGGGTCAAGCCATTTAATTTCTTGACACATCGTTGGTCCCATGTTTTCTCTTTTCCATTGGATGGAAAAAATGAAATAAATCAAATAATAAAGTTATTCTATTTATTCTTTTAAAAATTACCAAAATCTACCTTTTTCTCCTACCCTACTACGGTCGAAGTGAAGTCTCCCTTAAGAGAATCCCCGCATTGTGGATTCAACAGTGCCCTCAAATTTTTAATCCGAGCATCGATTCAAAAGTTAGGAAATTCCACTCACATGATTACTAAGCATACCTTTAAAATGTTCAGAAATTCATTCGGGGAACACCGAGCCTGAAAATCACATGTTGTCAATTTTTGAAGACTCGTAAAAATCTCATATAATTAAAAATATTACGTGGAAAATCTAGGTCTTTACAGTCAGTATTTGTGTCAGGATTTTTTTTTTGAATTTACTATCCACCACATTCCCATTCCCATGGGTATATATGATATCAAAATTAATTTTCTAAAGACACACTACCTAAAATATCTATTGAGAGTATGGATATCTTATATTGAAAAAATAATTCTTGTTTTTTAATCAATATATACCTTAAAAAATATCCAATGAGATAGTGATGCAACATTTTGAGTTTATGCCTAAAAGATACTAAATAATGATCATGGTTGAGGTAGTTCTTTCTCATGATTGAATAACTAGAATGATCTATAAGCCACAAATTTTTTCCAATACATCATGAAACAACCCAAACCTCTAATAGAATAATCATGGAAAAAAAATCATGACCCATGAATGGTTATGTAATAATCATAAAAATTACTGAAGTCAACCTCATCTTAATCACCTCAAAAGGTCACTTAAATGTTGAATTCCATTCAAAGCAACACACACTTAATAGGTTAAATATGTCTCTGAAGATGAAAGCATGGAGAAGTCTCAATGAAAATTTTTATAGTAACCATTAAAAGCAAAGAATTTATGGATTTGAAAAATTTTAATGGGAATATCGCAACACATAACTTCTTTCACCTTTTAAAGATCAACTGAGATTCCCCTCTCAGGTATCACATTCCCTAGAAAAAATCACTACCTAGATCCAAAACATACACATTGATAGAATACCATACAGATGATGTTACATTATGTTAAGAAAAATGATATCAAAATGATATCAATGATCATCGTCTATCATGGATTATACCATAATATCATTAAAAAACACAACAAAAAAATATTTTAGGAATTAAAGAATGTTTCGGTTTGTCAAACCCATGAATACAACATGATCATCAATTAGTCTGAATGGAATAACAAGAAACCTAAAATTCCCAAATCGAATCTGAAATGATGTATTGGGTATATCCTCTTCTTAGAATATCAACTAGTGACCCTGAAGGAAGTTAAATCATTAAAAAAAATGATCCCCACACAAATGATAAATTATAAAATCAATTCATGGTAAATGATATTTTTTTCATAATGGTTACCTAATTCAATATATGATAGTAAATACAATGTCTTAGAATACCAACTTCCTTCTTAGAAAAAAATTTCAGGTGAAGCCCATGGGGAAACTCTTGAAAGAATAAATGAATTCACCTCTAGGTCATCAAGATGGATATTAAGTTTCACCAACATATAAGGTTCCATTTGATAAGATGACATATAAATGGGCATAGTTCCAAGTAACAGGTAAATAGAAAAATAAACCACTTTCTATGGTATGAAGCTAGAAAAATAATCCAGAAATACCTCATGGTATGCACAAATAATAGAATGTAGATGATAAAACAAACATAAGTCAACAACATTAATAAATATTTATAACAACTTTCTTGATATTAAAATAGAATAAGGTAAAACCAATGACACCCTTCCGATCCTGAGTCCCAACTACACTAAAAACAATTTTTGACCCCATTAGAAAATAAGAGCTATACCGAGCAGTTATAATAGTTTATGTGTGAAATTATGATATTAATCTAATTAATTTTGATAATCATCTCAAATATGTAATGATCATGAACTATGAAGTCCAAAACCACCTCAAAGTCACATATCACCATGCGACACGTTGGAAATTTGAATCCTTATTTAAATTTATTTCCCAAAGGTGTGAAAATATCCAAAAAGAAAAAAAATATGATCCAAAAAGAACCCCTAAAAGGAATCCAAAAATTATGATATGAAAGAATGTGTAGAACATGTTTCAAATAAGGCTAACACCATAGAAGATGAAATAAACACAACACCTATAAATGTGACACAACCTACATTATATTCCTCTAGCGCACATACTAATGCATAATGAAATCTGGACATTTCCACATAGACATCCCCATTAGCCTAATAATGATACAAAACACCCTTGGAATCATCAATATGATCCTGAAAACCATTCGTGAAAATAGGTCCCACCTTACATCATTGGTACATCTTATAAAAAACAATTTATATGAACATATAACCCAAAAAGGTGATATGTTTTATATGGATATTTACACTGAGGTTTTGTATGACGAGGAATCTAATAATTAAAGAGAAAACCAGTACCTTCCCTATAGAAGCTCTTGAATTTGGTCCTATTGAAAACTGACCGGTGTTATAATTTTTTTTAACACTAGAAGAAACAACCTTCATAACCACTAAACCCACTAGTGTTCCAGAAAATCCTATACTTCCTGCAATGCATTCCTCATCCAAAGCTGATTCGTCCCACACCTCAAAAAAAATTATGAAGGTACAAAAGGATAATCATTAACCGAACTACTTCACTAATTCCTATATCAAACCTCCAATCAATTAAGTAATCATTTTTATTAAGAATCGGTGATATATGAACCAAATCAGTAAAGTAGGTGGAATACTCTATAATAGTATGCTTCACTTTCTCCAATGTCAAAAACTCCTCAACTATTTTTAAACAAAATTTATTAGGATAGAAATAATGATTAAAGAACATTTTGAATGAAACCAAAGAAAGAACTTCTTGCAACGTATCATGAACTATCTAATCCCACCGTCATCTTCCTAGTCCTCCAATCCAATACATGGAAAAACCCCTTCATGGAATCATCATGAGTCTTCATAAATTTTAGGATCCTCTAAATTATTTAATGAGACACTTTTTATTCTCGTGTTCATCTGTAACCCAAAAAAGGATGACGCTTCTTAGTAAAATCTGAGCCATTATCCACTTCCCATCTCGTCTTCACACGTCTCATAGACCCTAGTGTCTAAATAGTATAGATCACTGCTTCAATCATAGAAGGTTCCACTAGAGAATCCTCTTATAGAACCCACCTCACATATTCTCCTCGTATATATAGTAGAGCTCTTATATGATGTTTTTTCTATTAAATACATTGAAATAACCAATCTTTTAGAAGAAAATTCTATAACCATTGAACTAAGAATAAAAACATCATCAAAACAATAATATTTTTAAGTAGTAGTGAATAAATTCCCCAATGGAAACTCTTTTTTAAAATAATAGGTAAATACATATTAAATCCCTACTTAGTTTCTTCTAACATTTATACATAGAAAATGTCCCCAGACATTGTAGTTACATTTATTTAAATAAACTTCCCATATAATTTATTCAAATAAACCTAATACTCAGTCGTAGACATAGAAAATAGTTTTCAGCCACCCATGTGAAATCTAATTAAATAATAGGAGTGATCATTCGAGGACCCATTTCACACCTACTATTTGAATTCTGATGATCCTACTCCTGTCTACCCAAGACACATATCCAAATTAAGTAATTCTAACACATATGAGGATGAGTAATCCCTTTGATTCCAAATTATAACTAACCATCATGGGTCAACCAGACTAGAAATCCAATTCATCAAAACATGGGCTGGGGAAAATAAAATATAGAAAAAATTGTCGCATATATAATAACAAATCCCTAAAAACTAAACATTGTGAAAAAATTGGAGATACAAATGATATAAAAATGATAAATTAAAAAGAAAGAAATGTCTAGAAAACTAGTCTCCATGTAACCCTATGTTAACTACTATATTTCCCAAAAAAAAGTGTAATGTAAGGAGAATATTTTATTTTATATAATTCTATTAATGTTACCCGAATCCAACCAAATATGGTCTATAGCTTCCCACAGAAAGAATTCAGGTGTGAGAAATGGATCCTATTAGGATATAACAAAATAATATATATATATATATATATACATATTATAATAACTGGAATACACAAGCCCCAACTTTATAAATTAAACAGTTTTACAATGCATTTTATAAAAAAAATTAAATAGTTTTTCAAAAAATCCTTGAGTATTCCAAAATTGCATTCCATTTTTTCCAAAGTCAGGTAAAATTAGGAAAACATACTTATATATTAATATAAATGTGATTCAACTTCCACGAAATAATCTACCACATAATAATACAAATGAATCAATAATGAACCAACCATATCAGGTCTAGCCAATGAGATAATATTTACTAGAAAATCACAATATTGACCAGGCATATGGTTGGTTTCAACTAATGTCAAGGCATTCCATATATCATCAAAAAATAAAAGGTTACCACCTAGTATTGTCACACAAACTTTGTCTAATAATTTCTCTATCTCTATGTACCCATGGATCCCAATAAGAAATTTTTTCCAATTTTATTTTTAAAAACCCTGTTTAATTTTTTATAAAACAAATTTCAAATACATTCCAAATTTCTTCAGGGTTTGAAAATCCATTTTCTATTTCAAATCAAAGAAATTATATTTTCATAGAAAACACCATTTTTAAACACAAATCTGTGCCCTTTAAAATTTCAATACATGAAATTCCTTTTCAAATCTCAATACATTAATATGAACAATGATAAATAAAAAATATTATTACATTTGAAAAGATACACCTACACTAGGGGAGTTAGAATACTAACCGCCTTTGAAAAGGGAAATTGGAAACCAAAGGATATTATATAAAAAAGGAATCACTAGAAAATGAATGGGATTTATAGAAAACACAATATAGTGGCTAATTCCCACTAGAAAAAGTTCTATAATGACAAACAAGTGAGACACAGAGAAGAAGTCTCACCTGGAAAGATAGAGTGCCAAACCCTTATGATCAATCCCTAAAAAATAGATCCATATGGAAATAAAAAACAAAAATAGGCTAGGTTTAGAGATTTATCAAAGAGTGGAATGATTCCAAATAAAATTAAGACTCAAGAAACCACACAAAACCCTAAAAATTCAAACTTGTAGGATTACTCTACGTGTAGTGTAACACCATGAGTTTTATTGACATTTATTTCTCTAAAAAATTAAATTTTTTTATTTATGTATTACAATGAACTAAGTAAAATGTCCCTTTTATATAGCACTAACTTGGAGTATGTTACACAACACTATCTTTTCAAATGATTCGTAGAACATCGACTTAGTTTATCTTATATGTAACACTAATGTTTCTATGAAATATTATTTTATTGTTATAATTATTCAAATAAGATAATTAAAACCTATTTATTAAACATAGTTATATGAATATTAATTACTACATTTCAAATATATGTTATAATTTTTTTATATTAACAAAACATATTGATAATGAAAGATACTATTTTTGGTAAAGTCATTATATGTTTAAAAATATTGTTTTCTCAAGTAAACTGCTTTTAATGTCATTATGTGAAAAAGAATAAAATTAACTTTAAACCCAATTCGAAATTTAATTTGTGAATATTTTTTTAATTTATAATATCAAAATTATCTTAGGGATAATTTTTTTGATATTTATGAGAAACTTCCTATTTTATGAATAGTTAAAAATACAGGATTTTAATTCAATACATCTTTTTCATCTAATTTATTAATAATGATAAATTATATTTTATTCAGAATGAAAGGTTTATATGGATTAAATTTTTATAAATTAATTTAATTTATGAAATTTTATCCAATTTCACAATGAAATTGCATATAAAAAATATAGCACATTTTTTTTATCATTTTTAATTAAAAATCCGGCTTCGTCGACCTGACTGTGAGATTAATTTTTTTAACAAAATATATACATATTCGAATAAATATGTAAATATGGATTATATTTTTAGAATTATTAAAATATATAATTTATTATCTGGTATACCTTTTTTGGACCAAAATTATTTTGGAAATTGATTAAAAAATTTTATATCGATTAGGGTAATATTGAGCTTAATAAGGGGATAAACCATAACATTAAGGCCCAAAATGACCTATAACTTCTTAAACATTGATTTTATGGACAAATATATAACCTAAATTCTCTTTTAAATAATAATAATAATTATTTTATCCACTTTCAACATGAAAAACGTGGGTCCAATTCTAATTTAAAATGTTTATAAGAGTGCTACTCCTTTTACCCTATAAAAGGCCACCACATCTCCCTTTTTCTTCACACCTCTAAACCATTTTAAGTTTAGTGATGATCTAACCCATACACTTTAAAACATCATTAACTTCTTCCTTGAATTCAAATTTTTGTAACAAATTCTTCCATGGAATCCTTTTTTCACAAACCAAATAGAGTAGCCCAGTTAAGAGGTAACACCTTCTCTCAAGTTCATTCATTTATTTCCATTCTCCACCCCCTGCACTCTCTTTATTCCATTATTTTATAAAAAAGTTTCCTAAATATAAAATTGTTTTTAATGCTAATTTCTCAACCTACAATTACACACCCCTCCATCTTAGTGGTAACAAACATTCTGTTTACGTGTATGGAAAACTACCAACTCACTAAACAATAACTATTCATTATTCCTTTACCACCTATAATGGTGTGAATTATGATGAAAACTATGTCTATATATGTTATATATTACATTTAAAACTTTATTTAATCTTATTTTTTCATTTTACAACACACGTCATTTTATTTTCAATTGGGTGTAAATAAGATAATTTTATTTCAGGAAGTGTGGACCACCACCCTCTCAAAGTTATGTGATTCATTTACACCCTAAATGTAATGTATTAAGTATGGGTTTAGTGATATTAAATTATATATATAAAATTTTAACAAAGCATTAATATTATTATATACACATATATATGTATTTCATTTTCTTTCTTTCTTTCAACATTACAATAAAAATAGAAAAAATTTCATGCATACGTACGAATTACGGTATCCATGAAGAGTGTATTCCATTTCATAAATCTATATTATAAAAATTATTATATAATAAATATTAAAAATATAATGGATATTTATACCATGTTTTAAATTCATAACTAATGAAAGAAGTATAAGTACCAAGGATACAATAAATTAAGACACTTGTGAAGAACAAAAAGAATATTACCTAAAGTGGAACCATAACAAAGGATTGTTTACAAGAGGGTAATATTTGGTCATGATCATACCATATATGGTATTATATATAATAATATGTTTAATTAAGGTTGTATAATTTAATTGATATTTATTAAATAGGTTTTTTGAATGAGTACGATGATAATCACAATACAAGGTTTGAGGATTTCATCTCACTTTTTATTTCTATGAGATACATTCTTCATTAACCATCCATTATTTATGTGTAGTGTGCATAATAACCATGCATGTATTAAATGAATATTATAATTAATTTTATTTGTATTAACATATATATTTTATGATCTTCCTTTAATTGTCTTTAGGTTTTAAAAAATACCAAATCTGTAAAATAGTTTTGTCTCAATTTTAATTTTTTAAGACCCATGTTTTGTTATAAACCTAAATTATTTTTTAGGTTGCATGATATATCATGAATATAATTATTTTAATGATATTTTATGAATCATTTAATTTCCTTTTATTACATGGTGTGAATGATCTAATGTAACCAAGTGCTAAGATTTTATTTAAACAATCTCATTGCATATTGTGATTATTAATGAATATTATTATTTGATGAAATATTATGATACATATGTAAATAAAAAAATATAATTTTCTTATGATCTAGTTATTCAATTTTCCCTTAGGCATTACTACCATTTTTTCACTCTTTGGTACTTAAGATAATGTTTTTATGTAAAAGATGATTGCCTCTCTCTTCGACTGGAAATATATTTTATTTAAAAACCATGTTATAAAAAATGTCTTAAAAATATATTCAAAAATTATATGATGCTTATTTTCAAGGAAAAACTATTTTAAAGGCATTTTATGGGTTTAAATGCTTCCTTTCTATGTATTAAAATCTATTTTCAAAGAAAATGGTTTCATAATGGTTTTATGTTTTAAAAAGCTTTTTTTCAATAAATAAATGATATTTTAAACAAATTTTTTTTTAAATGTTCATTAACATTATTTCCCATATAAGATAAAATCAATTGGTGTTAATAAATGATTTTATGGGGAAAATATTCAATTTTTCCATTTATATTATTTCCCTGAAATAAATATGTTTTGATGGCATGATGTTAGTGAAACTCATTTCTCCTTCTCGGGTTATATTATTATGTTTTTAACACGATTTTAACTTTTGACCCTATATTAATATTTCATGTCCTATGTTCATTATTTATTTATGATTCATGTCTTGTGAACTGCCAGTCATTATTCCATGATTCATGTATATTGTAGCACCCCTGGTTTCAAGTATGTGACCCATTCCGTATAATTTTAGGTATATAAAGTATATGGGTGTTGTTTATAAGATTTTGGAGAACATTAAATGTTTTCTTGGGGATAAAGGGAAGGCACACAGGTGGAACATAGTTTTTCCAAATCGTGTTACAGCTTAAGAGAAATTGTGCGCCTTGCAAAATAATGTTGATAATTTTGATATAAGGGCATCAAAATAGTTTATCTATAGTTAGGAGACTGTGCGAGGTGTCCATTTGGATTTCATTCTTATGTTAGTGGATAACACATAGTTATTACGTGGTTTTCCTAACTATGTGACAAAAATATATCAGGGTCAAAGTTATATCATAAAAAAGTGTATCTAACACATTTTTGCCTTTATATGTCTCACTTTCCCTCATATCTGGCCCAAACTAAGAATTAATCTTCCCCAATGTTCAAGGAATGTTATCTCATCAATTCAGAGGTGATCTAAAGTCTTCACTAGGTGATTTGAATCTGATTCCTCGCTGTAATTGTTTGTTCTTTATCACTCTTTACGGTTTCTAATATCCAATTCTCCCATATTCATGGTTTCTATGATATATTCCCACTATCAGTAGATATAAGGTTTTGGATGGAAAATAAGATTGAATTTTGGCTTTATTATAATATGGGAAAATATATATGGAGGATTTGTAGAGATTCAACCCTTTCTGGGATGTTTTTCATGCCATTTATCGTTTTCATAAAAAAACACTCAAGTTAGGTGGCTTCAAAATTGACTCCCCTCTCTATAATTAATGGGATTAGTTTCAAATTTGATATAATTGATTTTAATTGACGTTGATATATCTTTGAAAGCCTGATAACAATCCTCTTTAGTGATGATTTATGTTTTTTGGGGAAATTATGAAATTTTTGTAAATTATTGTTCAATGTGATATAGTTTTCAAGATTTTAAAATGGGTATTATAAAATATTTCATTTCTATATTTTTGAAAATGTTTGTTGAAGAAAAGTTTTCAATTATAATATTGATTTATAGAAATTGTCTATCCTTTTTTTATTGGAATAGTTGTTTGGCATACTTGGTGTGGTTGTTCATATTTCATTTATGAGGCTTTGTGGAAAATGAAATTATTCTTTATGCCAAAAGAGTAATGGAACATGGGATATAATTACCTTGTGAAAACTCGGTAGATAAACCAGGGACCACTCATGAGTATGGAGCTTTCATAAAAAAATCATGCATGGTTGGATATGAAGAATGAAATATTTATTCCAAAGTGAACTTGAGAAATGGATTCAAAGTATTGGTCTGTTGTTCTCCTAAAATATAGATTTTTCAAGAAAATGGGGGGACATGGAACTTAATTATATTTAGTTATAAACTATTTTAATAATTTGTTTATATTTTTTATAAACCAATTTTATAAGTTGATTATATTTAGTTATAAAATGTTTTAGAAGTTATTTATATTTTGTTATAAATTATTTTGGGTATTGTCTCACATAAATTATTTTATATAAATTAATCTAAATTTCCTATCCTGGTGGCATATTTAGAAAATTTATTTGGGAAAACCTAATGAGTTTTATTACTCACCACTACTTTGGCACATTGGTGCTTTTGCAGATGTCTTCTATAGGTACATGGTAAATGTAATGTATCACCCGTATTTATCACTACTTCATGATACATAGGCTATTGGTGGTATTAGAGCATGTAACATGTAGAGTATAGAGTATGGTGGTTATCTAAGAGTCTTATTAGTTATCTTCCACTATTTAATTTGATGTTATTTTTATTTCCATTGTATTATAATTTAGTAGGTTTTGATATAAAATAATTGGTAGCGTTTTCATTGTTTTTTATCATGCATCATATAGTTGTATTTTAGTTGTGTTAAATTATTAATTTTATTTTTAAAGGGTAAATCATCTCACACATGTATTGAAACTCTTAAACATTTATTTCTATCCTTGGGAATCCTGGTGTTGTCTCTTAAGGACTAGAAATGCCTCATTACCATCTCAATCCAATGAGAATATTTGGGTCATTACAAATGGTGTCAGTTTTGTTAATTCTAATGTTATTTTGAGACATATTGTATCAGCTTTGTCATTCCTTATGGAACAAGTGTTAATCTGTTTTCTTGGCCCTGGAGTTAACTTTATTCTTGTCTATTCCTAGATTTGGGATCATAAAAAGGAGTAGGATTATAGGGACATAAAATGTAGATAATAAAAAGATGTAGCTATAATATTTATGATGAGATTCAAGTAACTAGGGAGTGGGGTACATAATTGTTTTTGAGAGACATATAGTATTATCAATCTCAATGGAATGGGAATAACTAATATGATGATCATTAAATGAATTAGAGGAATGAATTACCCTTAGGATTTCTTTTTTCATTTTGATTAATGATATATGATTTGGGGAAACACGTTTTTTTAAATTATGAAATGATTTTCAAATAAAATATTTTAAAAGAACACATGATTAAGGTATTTTGAAAGTAGTTTGATTTTCAAAATAATGTTAAAATATTTCTTAAAATCTTGGACGTGAAAAAGGGTTGATTTTTGTGAAAGAATGTTGTGATATTTGATATGGAATAATTTTAAATTCTAATCCCTCATTGGAAATAGAGGGATAATTATAGGGTTTTTGGTTTGTTTAGAAAATGGAACCTAGTAGGTGTCGTTGCAACCTACCAGAAGGATTTTTGAATAATGTTGTTCGACCTGAGCCAAAAATGATCCTAATGTAGGTTTATAGTATCGTTCAATAATTTCAAGCTGTTTAATAAGGTTACTAGAGGGATGATCCATGAAAATTTGATCATTCCATCCAATTATAGAAATAGAATCTCCCCATATTCTAGAGTGATTCTAAACCGGGAAGAGTAGGGGTGTGGATGAATTGAATGAATCATATTTTCTATTTTATCAGCACACCCGCAGAGCTAAAATTCAAGCTGGTGATATATATTCTAGAGGCTATTTCATGCTACTGGTGTGATCTAGTAGTAAAGGATAAATTGGATCAAGGCTTTGGATAGGAGTATTTTGAGGAATTATTCAACAGATGATTCAATCCCCACACGTTCATGATTCAATGAAAAATATTCTTTTATATCCTGACGTAGAAATATATATATATCACCAAAAATATGCATAAATAATGTATTTAGTGTGCTTTGCACCTGAGGTTACTACTGTGCATCCTTGAAGGAATACATCTTGAAATTGGGGTTGATACAGGATATAAAATAAATGGTAGATGTGATCTATATTGGGGACTATACATAGATGTTAAATAGAGAGATAGTGGTTGAATAGGGAATCATAAGAGATATGGGAGGAGGAATCATCATGATACATACGGGAAATGATGGGAACTCTAATACTGGGAGAAAATAGAAGAGGGACACCTACTTCTTGGGTGGGTACAAAAATTAGAATAAAATAGATAGATTAGTAAACATTCCTCCATGAACAAAGAGACTAGAGGGATGTTTCCAATATGATTCCTTTTACCACATGATGTGATATTTTACAACAAAACCATGAAAATTTTATAATTTCAACAAGTTGAGAGATCTTAAGCGCTATTATTAGAGTGCTATAATGTTAGGAACTCGATAAACATCTCAGAAATTTTAAGAATCATAAGATTTTATATAGAGAGGGAAGAAAAATCAATATTATTAGTAGAGAATAGCTATACAAGGTGATTTTTGGAATACCATGACTCATTTTGAAGGTAAATATCAGCAAGATACCAAATAAAAAAGATCGCTGACAAAGACACTTCCTGGTAAAAGAGAATACTGAGCTATTTGGTTTAGAGAATGTTCTATAACTTTTTATGGAGTTAATCTAGAATGGTACATCACAGTACTAGGTATTAATGTCTACCAATTAATACTATGTATGTATTGGTTGACAATTTTTAAGGCTTACATCAACTATTATAGTAGAGAAGTTAGTTTCGTGACTGAGGATGATGCTGATAATCTATTCAGAGGAGAAAGGGTCTTAAAGATTGGTGAAATAGATTTGTTTATACTAGTAGTGGGAACCATCTCTTATCAGTTTTTGGTGTTAAATTTTTCATCAATGGAATAAATCAAGGTTAATAGTTTTCTATAACTTAGGGATCAATATTTAGATTTTTTCCCATGATCTTCTCTAGGATACCACATATTATGTATTTGGAGTTTACAATTGATCTCTTCCTATGGAAAATTCCTATTTCCCTTCCATATTATAAGATTTAACCAAAAGAATTAATGGCTTTTATAGTGTGGTTTGTAAAGCTATAAACCAATTCTTTCATTTAGCCAAGCACATATCTATGGGAAGAACCAATCTTGTTTGTGAATAAAGTAGATATATCTATAAGTATTTTTGTCTATTTTTTAAGCTTATCCAATTTATGATAATGAAAAAATATCCACTTCAATGCATTGATGATATTTTTGGTCAATTAATAGGATATCATTGGTTCTTTAAAATTGTCTTGTGATGAGGATATCACTAATTGTGAGTTTGTAAGGAGGGTATTAAAAAAACAATTAGATGAATATATGTCCATCATGAATATTTTGAATTTTTTTGTTTATAAAAATTAACCATATTTCTTTATGGAATTGTTTAATTAGATATTTCAAAGATATCTAGATTATTTTGTAGTGGTGTTTGTGGATGAAATACTAGTGTATTTATGGACAAGGGATGAGAATGAGAAAAACATGGAGACAGTGTTGGAAATATTTAGGCACCATCATTTGTATTTCAAATTATCAAAGTGTGATTTTTGGATACAAGAAGTTTGCTTTATTTTCCATGTAATTTCTAGAAATGATTTTTCTATTGATCTAGAGAAGGTAGAAACCGTTATCTCTTGGAGACTATCAAATAAAGTCTTTGAGATACAAAGCTTTATTAGTCTCAATGGTTATTATCAATGTTTTTTCGTGACTTATTTGGATTATAATATACTTTTAAATCCTTGACAAAGAATAATGTTTCATTTTAATGGACCGAGGAATTCCCAAAATCATTCCAAGTGTTTAAATATTTTATTAAATCATCACCAATCTTGATTTTCCTGAATCGGGACTAAGGTATTTGGTGTATTATGATGCTTTTGGATCATGGTTGGGGTTTTTCACATTAATGGATACCATGATGTAGCTTATGGCTCAAGGTATTTGATGGTACATTATAATAATTAACCAACAAAATAGTTGGAGTTTGATATAGTTTTTATTGACATGAAAACTTGGTGTCATTACCTCTTTGATGATAAATTTATTATGTTCATAGATCATAAGAGATTAAAACATATTTACTCATAATGATATTTGAATATGAGGAAAATGGGATTAATGGAGTATCTCCAGATATTTGACTTTGAATTTATGTATAATGAGAGAAAAGGAAATATAGTGGAAGATGAATTTAAAGTAAATTAATTTTCTTAGTTGGAAAAATAATCATAAAATGAGTGGAAGTTGAGGTATTTCCTAGCTAATATCAATGTTGAATGTGGAAATTGAGTTGATTTTGTAGTTTTATTATCAATATTTGTGGTTTCTAGTTTGGTTAATATGGTCAAAGAGGATCAAAAATATGATGCAGAATGCATGACTATGAGTTCCAAATTCAATGACGTGGATACCGTTGAGAGCTTTAAGATGGCTGGTCCTTTAGTGTCGTGGTTAAAAAATTGGATGTACATAAATATGGATTGTCTAAAGAAACATCGCAGTCCTTATCATCATGTGATATGGGCTATTCATCTAGGAATATATAAGATGTATAAGGATTTTGAAGTATAGTTCTGGTGAAATGGTATGGAACTGAAGGTGGATGAGGGTGTTTCAATTTGTTTATCTACTCCACATGTTTATAACAAATATCAGTGACTAGTCAGTATGTTGTAGTATTTACCTATCCTAATGTGGAAATGGGATATTATAGCCATGAAATATTTTATCGATTTCCCATGAATGGTTCAGAAGCATGATCCCATATGGGTGATTTTGGATCGGCTAACGAAGTATGCTCATTACATTCCTATTCGAGAAACCCATACAGTGGAGAATCAATCCAAAATCAGTATCCAAAAGTGTAAAATTGACATGGGATACCAGTATTGATCATATGAAAAAGGGATTAGCGGTTAACATCTCATTTCTATAATTCATTATTGAAATCCCTTAGAACTCAGTCGACTATGAGTATGTCATATCATCCTCAGATGGATGGGGAATCTAAATAGATTTCACAATCATTGGAAGACATTTTGTAGGCTTGGGTAATGGATTTTGTATGCTCATGAGAAATGCACATAACTATAGGGGAGTACTCATATAACAATTTCTATCAGGACTTGATACATATGAATCATCTTGAAGCATTTTATTGGTGTCCTTATCATTCTCTACTATGAAGGGTGAAAACATCGGACACTCCACTAATTTGATGAAGGATTGTCCATGAAAAAACAGAGAATATTCATTTGATCATGAAATGAATGTAGATAGATTAGATTCATAAAAAAAATTATGTGGATCATCGTTGAAGACCACTGTTATTTATGGTGAGTGATCATGTGTTCTTAAGGATTTCTCTAGGTCTGGGTCATCGATGTTGTTGCAAGTAGGGAAAGTTATATCATCGATACATAATCACTTTCAAGATACTGGAATGGGTTGGAGAGGAGGAATATCGGTTGGTATTTCCACCATGTTTCAGTGTCATGCATTATGTGTTTCATGTATCGCAGTTGAAAAATTATAAACATGATCCTAACCTTGGGATCAAATGGGATTACATTGACCTAGAGCTGGATGCTTTGTTGATATATATCCCAGTGTGGATTTATGATAGGCATGAAAATTTCTTGGCCATTATAGTATGGATTTTGTGGAAACATGGTCATATTTGGGAAGAGATTTGTGAAAGAGAGAAGGAAGGGAAAGATAAATTTCCAACACACTTCCCGATCAACAGTGATTTTATACTTTCAAGGGACATAAAGACCAATGGTTGGGATAATTTAGCACTCCTGGTTTCTAGTACGTAACCATTTCTTTATTATTTTAGTTATATAATGTATATGGATGGTTTTTTAATGTATTTTTAGAACTTAAAATTTTTATTGGGTATAAAGGGAAGGTGCATGGGTGGCACATAGTTTGTCTAAACCAAGCGACAGCCTAGGAGAATCCATGCACTTTGAAAAATGGAGTGGGTCTTTTTGAGGATGTGAATTCGGAATAGTTACATAATCATTTTGGAAGTCATGAGAGGTGACCATGTGATGTGGCCATCTATGGGGACCATGAAAGGTTCATCCTTAAGGCAGTGGTTAATGGATGGTTAGTGCATGATTTTCCTAACCGTGGGAGCAAACCGTGTGGAGGGTCACACCTAGATCCTAAAAATGTTGATCTAACACGTTTTTTATATTAAGTGTCTCCTTTTCAAACCTATGAGGCCCTATCTTAGGATTTTTATTCACCAGTGGTATGGGAAGGTTCTCCCATCGACCCAAAGGAAACTTTAAGGCTTCACTAGGTTATTACAATATGATTCCCCATTATAATTGTTCATTATTCATCATTATTGATGTTTTTTGTAGATCTACATCACCCTGATTCTCAGTTTCCCGTATTTATACAATTTATGGGAAAATCTATGGTTATGGAAGCCATATTTTATTGGATCTTCTATTTTTGATGATTGGGGAAGAGATCTAAGGTGGGTTTTTTAAGATTCAACCGATTTTTGTGACATTCTTCATGCTATTCACCATTTTCACCAAAAATCTCAGGGTTGGTGGCTTCACTCTTGAATCCTCTTACTATAATTGTCTATCTTAGATTAAAATTGTTTTAATTGAAGGAAATTGGCTATTAAATATTTGGGAAATCATGTTATCAATCCTCTTAGGTGATGATTTATGGTTTTTGGTGAAACGGTTAAATTTTGGTAAATTGTTCTGAAAAGTGATTTAGTTTCCTTGATTTTAAAATTTTGATATTAAAATATGGGTTTTATAGATTTTTTAAAATGTTTTTGGAGAAAGGTTTTCAATAATAAAATTTATTTATTGAAATGGTTTTTTCTTGTTGGTATTGGAATGGTTTTTAGGCAAACATGGTGTGTGTGCACATATTGAATTTATGGGGCATTGTTGAAATGTGACTTTTTGACCCTTGAAAAATGTATAAAGGAACATGGGATATAATTACCTTGTGATGACATGGTAGATAGATGAGAGAATCCTCATGAGTATGGACCTGTCATAATGAATCACACATGGTTGGATTTGTAAAAAGGAATAGTTAATCTAAAGGGAACTTGAGAAATGGATTCAAAGTATTTGTTAGTTATTTTCTTGAAAAATATATTTTTTCCTAGAAAATCTGGTTTCATGGAACTTGTTTATATTTTATTATGAATATTATTTAGAAATTTTTATTTTTAGTTATAAACTATTTTTAGAATATGTTAATATTTACCTAAAAACTGTTTTTGAAGTTGATTATATTTTCATATAACATATTTTAGATTTTTTTTAAAAAAAACTTATTTTATATAAATGTAGCTAACTTTTCTATCCTAGTGGTGTGAGTAAGGAAGTCATTGGGGGAATGCCTACTGAGTTTTAGTACTCACCGCATCTTTATATCTTTGGAACTTTTGCAGATGTCATCTACTAGGACATGGGAAAGGGTAATGTATCACCCACATTTAGAACTAAATCATAATACATGGGATGTTTTGTGATTTGGATAATGGGGCTTATGGATCATGGAATATTGTGGTCACCATGGATTGTTATTAGTTATCTTCTTCTTTTTACATGGATGTTAGTCTGGCCTATGTTGTAGTACTCTTTGGTAGTTTTTGTTATAAAATAATTTTTTGTGTTGTCATTGTTTTTGTCATGCATCACATATTGGTTTTTTAGGTTTGGATTTATTGTATAAGATATTTTATAGTTAAAGGGTAAAACATCCCACACATGTATTTAAACCCATTATCATTTACATCCAACCTTTGGCATCTTGGGGATGTCCCATAAGGACTAGTAACGACACACCATCTTCTCATGCTAATGAGAATATGGGGGTCATTACATATATGATATTTTATATGCTGCGTATGATCTTGTATTTTCTTGATCATGTTCTCATACCCTTATTCTCATGATTATGCTTACATATCACCATAATTTACCCTTTTTGAGCATCTAATCTCACATATGTTTAGGTTTCCAGCCCCTAGGGTTATGGAAATATATCTTTTGTCTTATGTGTCTAAGAAGGGTGGTTGTCAAGAAGAACTTATTAAGAGATGTTATATGAAATTTATTTACTAGCATTCATGATTCCATATTTATAAAGGCAATAGACCTATATGGTCTTTAGGAATCTATTTTAACAATGTTTTAAGTATTCCAAAAATGTTATGTAATGTTAATGTATTAAAATCCATGGTTGTTAAAGTTGGTATCAGAGAAATTTTTTAGATAACCTTTGGAATATTGGATGAGAAAACATTTGTGATAACCCTTAATAAATCTCTATGGATATGTGTAAGGATAAGGATAAGTATAGGAAAATATCATGGAATTTTGGGAAATGATAGAGTGAGTGGTTTCCTAGAAATATATCCATATCTGGATACTACAAGTGGATCTGGCTCTGAAATAGATTTAACTAGGGGTAACAACTCTAACAATATGTACAAGGCCTGACTCGGGGGATTATCGTACATGAAAATAGTCCTTGCTGCATACCTGGTTTGACACTCCCAAGGGATATTCGTTGGGACTTCCCAAACTACTCACACACCATTATGAAGGATTTAGATAGATTTTGGCTATTAATAACCAAGAATAAACCAATGGTGTAATTGATTAAGGAAGGTATCATAATTTAGATTATATAAAAAAATTGATTATGTTATTCCTTGAAATGAATATTGATTTTCACTCAATGATTTTTTGATTTATTCGATGTTTGGAACCTAAAAGAACTATGTTAATGGTGATTGCGATAGACAATTAAATTAATATCCTCTTAATAAATTGAATGTGATGAGAGGCGGAATGTAAAACACAATTTCTATTCTCACACAACATTCTAATGTTATGAATGATAGTGTATATAAAAGTGAGAAAAAATGGAAAAACATTATGTTGTGTCATTCATGAGGAAACCACCACCTTCTTTCAGATGGCCTTATGATCTATTTTTTTTCTAAAAAATGGATCAGTACTACTAAAAATATATTCTCCATTATATATTTTTTAGATCATGAGAAATTTATTCTGGATATTTATCATTTAGATGTAAAATTAGATCAGTGGTGTACTCTAATCAAGAATACAATCCATAAAGATGATATTGAATCCATTGATTGGGATGAGTTCAAGAAATTATTTTTGAATAAGTACATTCCCCAGATTCATTGTACCAAGATGGAGAAAGTGATCCTTGAGTTGAAGAAAAGGGATAATGAATCTATTAGTACTTATGAGGGTATTTTCATGAGACATCCATGCTACAGTTCATGAATTTTGATCCCCACCTAAATTAATGTGGATAGGTTCTTCAGTGGCTTAATGAAATGTATCAGAAGGTAATATCCCATAAGAGACTTTATTATCTATGAAGAGGTTGAGTGTTGTGAAATCAAGGGTTAAATAGAGGTTGGAGTAATGTATAATCCACCTGGTTTTGACAAAAAATAAATATGCAGTTCAATAGAGACTCTAAAAACCATTGAGAAAAGATGGTGAGTTTTCCTTTATCCTCAAAATATGGAAAAAAGAATGGATGAATTTGTCTAAATTGGTATAGTAAAATTTTTATGTGTAGAAAGTAAGTTCACCAATAAATTTATTGTCAAAATTATTGGAAGAAGTTCATTTAAAATTCTATTGAAGAGAAATATATATAGAATGCACCTCCCACATTCCAATGTTACCAGATAAAGGATAATGGGAATAAGGCTAACCACTACCCAAATCCAAAGTCTTGTGATGACGATAAATGTTTACAATCTATTGTGCCAAGGGAAAAGGGGAAATATCATGTTGTCTCTATTTCTGATGAGGAGTACAACAACAACATGATGAAAGTATCCCTTACTATACACACTAGAACTACTAATGTCATATTTTATTCTATATCTACCCACTCTTTGACATCTAAAGTATTTTATAAGGGTATTATGATTCCACAAACAAATTTAGATTTGGAATTAAAAGTCAAAACCTCTATTGGTACAATGATTTCATCTCAAGTATATTAATCTTCTATAGTTCAAGGTTGAGGGAATGTGCTTCCTCGAACATATTCCATTATACCATTGGTTTAATTTGATATCCTATTAGGAATGAATTGGGGTTATCTACATAAATTCCACATTAACTGTCATTGTAAAGAAGATACATTTGATATTTCAAACACTCCATTGTTCTTTCATCCATGTGTTTATATGTATGAACATCTTATAGAGATTATGACTAGTGTAATGGACGTAATTTCAATTAAAAGGGGTTTTTAATCTCAAATGGATGGGGTGAAAAACAAAATTGATGAATTAGTGTAGTATGGGGTTTTTAATGAATTTACAGAAGAGTTTCCTAGATTTCCATCAAAACCTAAAGTTTAGTTCTCAATAGAACTCATACTCGGTTCCAAACCAATTTCAAATTCTCTATATAGAATGGATCCAATTGAGTAATAAGAATTAAAGAAGAAACTCCAAGGAATAATTTATAAGGGATTCATTCAACCATGTTTGTCACCATGGGATTCACCCTTTCATTTTAGAAAATGAAATATGGGTCAATGATAATCAACATTTATTATTGGTAGTTGAACAAGATCACCATTAGAAATATGTATCCTCTCCCCTATACGGATGGGTTGTTCGTTCAACATCGCAGTGCTAAATATTTTTCGAAGATTTACATTCATACTGGATATCATTAATTGAGGTTAAATAAAGAGAATATATCCATGATGACATTATGTACAAGCTATGGACTATATGAATATATAGTGATTCCTTTTTTGGTTACTAATTCCCATTATATCATCATGGATTTAATCAACAGAGTCTATAGAGATTATCTCAGCTAGTTTTTGTAGTCTTTATAGTTGATATTCTACTAAATTTAAAGAGTAATTAATAGCATGAATATCACATGATAATTTTACTAAATACCCTATAGAAAGAGAAGATATTTGAATATTTTACAAAAAAGTGAATTTGGAAGAAAAATGATTCATTTTTGGGTCACAAAATCTCATGATATTGTATAGAAGTAGATCAATTAAAGAAATAGGCTATTAAATACATGCCTAGACCAACCCCAGTGAATAAGATCTATATAATTCATTGTCTAGATAGATATTATCAATAGTTTTTAGATAATTTCTGGCGAATATATATTGCTATAATAAATTTAACTCAGAAGGGTATCAAGTTATTCTAGACAGTGGAATGTGATAAAATTATCAAGGAAATTAAGAGAAGGTTAGTCATTTCACCTATTCTTACATTTACATGTAGTTCAGAAAGGGTTTTTAATCTATAGTGATGTAACCAAGAAAGTATTAGGATGTCTTATTATGAAAAATAAAATGGATATCATTTATTCCTCATGGTGGTTGAAGATTCATGATTAGAATTACCCAACTCATGATTTGGAGTTAGTAGTGGTAATTTTTTCATTAATGATATTGTGGAATTATCTTTATGGATTAAATTGTGATATATATATAGATCATAAAAGTATGAAATACATATTCACATAGATGGATTTGAACATGATCCAGAGAATATTTTTAGTGTTGATAAATAATTATGACTGCTCAATACATTACCACCCTAGGAAAGTGAAAAATGTGGTAAATTATTTGAGCTTGAAATATCATTCTAGATTATCCATAATATGGATCCAAAAATATTCAATATTTATATATTTGAAAAGGATTCATCTAGAAATTCTGAAGGAAGGAAGAAATATTATCTTTTTCAATTCAATGTTCAACCCTTCATCCTAGTGATGATTTAAGAGGAATAGAAGGTAGATGGAGAGATAAAAGCAAAGTAAAAATTGTTCTGGAGTTTACCATTCTATAGATGCTATGATAAGGTTTAAGAACTATTTATTTGTTTCATACATAACAGATTTGGAGAAGGAGATGTTAGAGGAATCCCATAGTTATTCATTCTCTATTTATCCAGGAATAATGAAGATGCATAAGAACTTTCAAGAATACTTTTGGTGGGATGGAATGTAGAGGAATATCGTAGATATTGTATCTCAATTCTTTGTTCTCCAGTAAGATAAATTAAAATGATAAAAATGATAAATTGATGTTGCATCCATTTCCCACACCTGAATGGAAATGGGGGAACATAACTATGGTTTTTTCATTGGACTACCCAAAACCTATAAAGGGTTTTATGTTATATCGGTGGTAATAAATATCCTTAATAAGTTATCACACTTCATCACTATTATAGAAGAATTATATATGGATCATATTTCTCAAATATACTTTATGGAAGTGGTATTGTTGCATGGAGTTCCACATTCTGTTATATCATATCGGGATCTAAGACTTACCTCAACGTTATGACAAAGTCTTCAGTAGGCACATGATACCGAATTTAGTTTTTTCGCTACTTATCATCCCCAGAAGGATGGTTAGTATGAATGAACAATTAGCACCCTATAGTATATGTTGAGATAATGTTATCTAGAAATTAAATATTTTTGGGATCAACACCGTCCCCTAGTTGATTTTTCTTACAACAATAGCTTTTACTCAATAATTCGGATGACATCATATGAAGACCTCTATGGGAAAAAAATGTATATCTCCAATGTTTTTAGATGAATTTTTAGAAAGAAAACTATTGGTACCTAAGATTACTAAAGAAATGGTCAAGAAGGTTAGAACCATTCAGAAGCATATCAAGGAAGGTCAAAGTTAACATAAAATTTATGTTGATCAACATCGACATGACATAGAAATTGAATTTGGTGAAAAGGGTTTTCTATGAATCCCACCCTAGAAGAATGTAATGAGATTCAAGAAAAATGAGAAATTATCCCTAGGTATATCCATCCCTTTATGATTATTGTTCATGTCAGGATGGAAACCTATCACTTCATACTTCCGCCAAATGTCACGCAAGTCCATTATGTGTTCCATGTCTCTCTTTTATGGAATTCAATTCCAAACCCTTAACATTTACCAAAATCAGAGGTCATACCACTAGAAAATGATCTATATTATGAAGAACAACAATTTCATACTCTGGACCAATCAGAGAAAATTCTATGAAACAAGACCACTCACCTTGTCAATGTTTTGTAAAAAATGACTAGTTAGAGGAATATATGTGGGATCATGAGTATATGATGAAGCTTACATATCCTCATTTTCATGTGGTGAATTTGGGTAAATTATAAGGATATTTTGGTGGGAAAGTAGTTGTGCATGGTTCGTGCATGGCTTGTACAAACCATGCACCTGCCTAGGAGAAATAGTGCAATATCTAGTATTTGAGGTAGCAGGTTTGGCACAATTAAAGAATGGTTTGAGAGTCTATTCAATGTTTCCATTGGAAGTTCCCCTTGAAGAAGTGGATGATGCACCGTTAGAACATGATTTGTCTAACCGTGCAACTAAACCATGTGAGGGCTAATAGAGAGGCCCTAAAAATTCAGATCCCACATGATTTCAACCTTTTATAAAGAATTTCACCTCTTATGTAGCCCTAAAATAAGATTTTACTTTATTAAGGGTAGAAGAAGGTTCTCCCATTGACCTGGAGGGCTTCTAAGGACCACAAACACTATACTTTGAGATCGAAATCCCTAATTAATGATTATCTCCTCTCCCAGTATGTGGATTTCATACCGAGGCTTACCCCTTTCTTTCTTCAATATTTAGTTGATCTTTCCATTGATGATTTTACATTTTTTATTTTATCTATTAATTTTTATTGAGATCTAGATATAGGATTTTGTAACTAGATCAAGATTAATTATATCATGCTTACTTTGATCTTTATTTTCATTAGGGATATAGATCAGGAATACTTAACAACATTGTTGTATTGCTTATATTTTATGGATTTCTATTAGCCAAGCAACAGTCAATAAATTGAATTGGGTGGTAAAATCCAATTCCCATTGCTGTGGATTTTATATTTATATAATTTTTTTTTGAATTTATAGCTTCCTTTAGCAATTTATATTCAAGATTTAGGTTAATTAGATTGACCAATTTCTTTATAGATACTTTTTGGAATATGTGATTAATTAGTGAATTATTCATGAGACTAAGGGGTTTCCCTATTAGACAATTAATTTTAAGAAATTGGTTTTAAGGGATAGGGGTTGTATTCTAGATAATTAATTGTGAAATTAATTATGAGATATTAAGTTTGATAAGTTGAGATAACAAATTTTTGATTAATTGCGTTCCTTTCTTAAAGTGATGTAGATAATGAATTATGGGATAAAATATGGAAATTTGATATTAGAATGTGAAAATTAATTGTTGAATATGAATCATGATGTCGATTAATAAATTTATAAATTAATTAATGGGTTTATTAACTTAGTTAATTGATGAATGGACTAATGGAATTGATTTGTTAACTATTCGTTGAATTAGTAATGTGATTGCGGCAGATAATTAATTGGGAAATAAATTATGTGATAAAGAATCAAAACATGGTGAATCTAAATTAAGAAGTACAAATTGTAACATCATCATCATACGTATGGGTAAAATATTGGGACCATAGTCATTATAATGTGAAGTATACATGGTAAAATGTTCATTATGATTAAAAGTAAAGAGAATGGGAACATGATCATTATATTGAGGAGTAATCATGGTAATATAGTCATCTTACTTAAGTTTTTGATATTGGTAAACTGGGAATTGTATCTTATAAATGATTAATTGTAGAATGGAAATAATTTCACTCTGAGTTATGATGTCACATTAGAACATTTGAACTAAATAATAAGTTGTATCTGGTAATAAGATATTATTGCACCTTGAATACTTTGAGCTTCGTTTAGAATCAGGTAACAAGATATGATATTACCTAGGGAATGCCTATGGATCTGGTATGAGATTATGTTAGTATTGAGGTATGGGTATCTTTGGGAACCCTGAAGTAAATGTAGTTAGATAAGAATAAATGAAAATGTGATAAACTACTTGTTATATCATTTTACTTATTTCCTTACAAAATTACATGCACTATGATTTGATTGTAATTGGTTTATAAACCATTGGTGGGGGCCTACAATGTTTTACTCACACCCTATTTAGGATTCTTGATTGGTACCCAAATAGGTTATGTTGTTTCATTGTTGGATAAGGGAAAATGTAATGGGATTGGTGGATGATTGTAGATGGATCTATGAGGGGGAAATATAAATGGGTTGGGAACTATTTGGTGAGTCTTAGTTTATTTGTTTTCAGTTTCACATGTGGTACATGAAACTTATTTTGGTATAGAATGCTTCCACTTTCTAGTGAGTATTTTATTTTCCTGTTTGGTGATCTTGTGACATGAGTATATTTCTGGTTTTATATGATTCATCTTTTGTTTGTTTTTTTTCCAATGGTGTGTTACTCTGATAAATAAGGGTCAATTAACCCCTTTATTTACTTACCATACCCTCACTGCTAGTTGGCATCCTCTAGCATATAAAAAGGTGAGGTTGAGGTCATGTGGGAAACCAGCTCGAGGCACTATCGCGTGGCTCCCAAGTTGGGTTCTGATATCCTATATGTAAAATATTATTGACATGTACCTTATAAATCTATCATATTATGTTTTGAAAAAGGCATCATATTAATGGACAATAATTTGGGTGAACCAGGGTGAGATGAAATTACTATAATTTTAATCCTATTTTAAACATTTATCGATCACTAAACCTTCATATTTTGATCTAGATGTTTTATGTTTAGGTACTATACTCATTCACATATAAAACATTCACTGTAAACATAACAAAATCATATCACGCCTACAAAATAGATATATAATATAGAACATGGTATTTAATAGTTTTAAACTATGTGGGACACATCTAATGTGAGAGGGAGTTCACTTCTCTTTTTATAGATCACAAAAACTAAATGTTGAATTAAAAATATATGGAAATTTACTTAGGCGCACATCATCCTAAAGGTTTGGATTACTTCAAGTATATGATTCCTACACTATACATAAATAAATCACTACTAACCTTCCTTATATAAATATTAAAATAGGAATAAGTAATAATTGACCCACATATTGTTACTCTTTTGTATCTCCACATGCTTCCACCTCATCACATTTATTGTCCTTCTCCATCCCCTGATATATTCATCTAAAAGGGTATATTTTATATTGAAATACTAATTTTCTTTTAAAATTATATTAATTCCAATTATTTATTTATTACATGGGAATTCATGTATGAACATTTTATCATATAAAAAAAATTAACTATATCATAAAGGATTATATAAGAAACATTTATTCAATTGAACATGGTGTGGGGATAAAAATATATTATCTTGATTTTTTAATCAATATTATCATAATAAATAATGATCCATCTATCTTCTGAATTCTCAATGATTCATACAACTCATCTTAAAAAATATCATCTTCCATGAATTAATAATCTTCTAGAAAACACAATATCAACTATATTCTGAATGGGTTTCACTATGACTAAAACATACTTTTCCTAGTGATTCCACGACATTCAAATCCTTTACACAATTTTAATATTTTTATCTCACCTATTTTAATCCTTCATATAACATAACAACTTAAGAATTATTAAATTTAAACTAACAATATATGTTTAATAGTAATATTTGAAAATCGTCATCTTCTATCAATATATTTTGTGTGGTCAATATGATTCACAATGACTTAATTTACTATTCATGTCTGCTATCTGTCTAGACAATATATTCAATTATTTTTAATTTTTTCTAATAATCGACATTAATTTTGAATTAATTATAAATAATTTATAAAATATTATTTATACGGATATAATACTTAATATTATACAGGTACATAAGATCCATTATATAATTAATGATCCATATTTTTTATAATTTTCACATGGTGTATTATAGTTCATAGAAAACATCCCTTATGATGTCAAAGGGAATCCTGTAAATTCGTATATTTACTATAGTGAAAAAAACTTCTCATACATAAATATTACATATTAGTAGATAAAAATTCATTAAATAACATACTTATCAATACAAGAATAATTTAGGTCTAGTGCCTTTGGAAAATTTAAAACATAAAAAAACATATTCATATATGAGATACAACTTCTCTCATAATTTTCTTCATATCCATCACACCTTATAGACTTATTATTCAAAAAACATTATTCATAACCTAGGGATGAAATAATAATAATGGTTGATCTTAGATGCTCGATAAGGGTAAAAAATAGGGATATCAATCATCACCTAAGAATGACATGGTCAAGAGTGAATGTGAGTGTATGATTAACATATATAAGTCTTACCTTTAATATCATAGATCGTAAAACTGATTCATAGAAAAAATAATGAAAGTTAATTATATACTAATAGTAAATAAATCAACATAAATCAATATAATAATTAAATATTTTTACACATAAAATATTATATCATTATTGTAACGACCTGTCCTCGGGGCCCATGCCGTGACTACCCCAAGACCGCCTTCCATAGGCCAGGGGCTGGCGACTAGCACCAAAGGCGTAAATCCCGATAATAGGGAAGGAATTTACTTTATAAAGTAAACTAACCCCACAGAGTGCGTAATCTGAAGTAATCACTATGCAAACTGAGTACAAAAGTATGTTCCGGAAAGTAAATGGGCTAGAATACAATCCCAACTGAAAGTAAAGTACTACTGAAATGAAAGTACAACAACTAAAAAGTAAAGCAGCGAGTTCGATATGTCCCTTGGAAACCCAACCTGAAGGGTGGGTACCGACAGTCTCCTCTGCTCCTCAGCTCCGGCTATCTACTCCGTGTACATCCCATCCAGTGATCCACCTCCAGGTACCGTCCATATCCACGAGCTCCCACCTCAATCAGTGATGTTCGTCGTCTGTATCCAACACAACATTGTAGGGACCCGAAGCTTAACGTACATGGACATTACATTACTTTAACAGAATACTTAATACATAACAAAAATAGACATACAAGGACCATAATAGTTTAGTGTCTTTGGAAACTTGTATCGTAATCTTCTAATCGTGGTGAAAGATCTTCAACATCTCCCATAAAGATCTTCCCCCTTTTTTTCTTACCTAAAACATTTCTTTATATCCGGGGGAAAAGAAAACATAAAAAGGGTGATCTCAAATGCTCAGTAAGTGTAAGCATGGATAAAATAAAACATACCATATACATTTGAACTTAAAAACATGAACATAATGTTTAAACATCAAAAGCTTGAGCAATGACATAAAACATGGAATCACGCAAGGTATAGATCATAATGAAACATTAATAATGATAAAATATCATGGGAATAAAACATGTAATTGTGGAAAACATTAAGCACATGATATGATTTCCATAGTAGCCAAGGCATTGCTTCCAAGACCATCTTAGTGGACAAAGTACCTTTCTTAATCGAGTTCACTCCTCGTTCCAGTCCTGTATTACTGAACAGGTTTAACTTGCCGTTCCAACCATGTCTATCTCATGAGATATAAATCTTTACCCAATGCATTGGAGGTAGATATAGGTCCCACCCATCTCATAGTGAAATCATTCTTACTTGTGCCACAAAATAAACTTAAAACATTCATCATAACTCAAAGAATAAAATGGGTTTCATAAACATCATCCCATCATTTCATAATCCATATAAAACAAATGGATATAATTTCATAATAAGAAAAGTGAAACCATATAAATAAAAGGGACATTATACTTAAAACAAACACATATGAAATAATTTCATTTTAGATGGAAACTGGTTTTGATAAAACACTTGAAATGAATTCTTGAGGAAAATATCCTTTCTTCTTTAAAATCATTGTATTTTAACAAAATGTCATGAATTTTAAAAGAAAAGGATTTTCTTGAAAATAGTTATGAAATATTTTTTAGGAAGCTTCAAGAAAATATGGATTTATAAAACCGTAAAAATCCTTTCATGCTGTATAAGTTAAAAAAACATTCTTCTCGTACTTTTGTCGGAAAAGTCAAAAAGTACCCTGTACGAAAAAAGACAAAAGATTCCATTCATATCTTTTACTAAAAACTCACCAAAGGGTAAAATTAGATTTAAACAATTTTAGAAGGATATAAATATTACATATTGTGGAAACATGGATGTGGATGATAAAATACACCCCAGTAAATTCCAAAGTATAAACAATCTCGGATAAAAATGAGATTGTGATATTTCCCTTACCTTAGGTCCAATTTGCTTCGTAAGTGTCCGAACTTCCTGTATAATGATTTAAATAATTTCATTGACTTATTCCAGAATCATACTCATTGTTATGATATCATATATGGTTCCCTTATGGCTTTATATTATCCGTTCTTTTGTAAATTCCATGTTAAAGAGCGTTTTGGGTAAAATCGTTTCATTTGTCGTCCGTGTTCTGACTTGTAATTATTCATATGATTACATAGATAATGATTGATTAATTCCAGAATATAAAACATGATTTATATATAATATATGTTCATAATATATATATATATATAATATATCAGTAAATGGAAATAAATACACCGTTCATAGAGACGGTAGACCGTACGTACGCATGAACGCTGTTTTCTTTTCCTTACTGAGTTGAATGGAATTAAGTAGATGACATACATATATATATACACATAAATCCAGTATAATTATTATGTAATATATTTCATGATTAATTATTATATATACTTTATAATCAGTCATGAATGGTTAACGTGGAGAATGAATCTCATCGCGTCGTGGAGACGGTAGTCTGTACGTACGCAGGAGCGATGATATCGTTCTCATGATCGTGGAATTGTATTGGAGTGTATGTATACTATTTAAAAATCAATATAACTTTAAAATAATCATATATATTTATTATTTACACCATTATACCCATCCAAGTAAAGTGGTGGTGGAAAATAGATTACACCATGGCGTGGAGACGGTATTCCGTACGTACGCACGTGCAGTGATTTCATTTTCCGTAGGATGGATAGATGGTGAAATAAGGTTGTTTCATAATTATAATAACATATAAATATATGAGTGATACTTATGTTATTACTTCATAATGAAACCACCTAAGAAGAAGAAGTGGAAGAAGAAATAAAGATGAAAGAATCGGTAATGGACATTACCTTGTCTTTGAAGCACCTCTTTGAGTCTTCCTCTTAGGGAACTAAAATTGGTTCTGAAGAAGGCCAGGACCACTAGGATGTTTCTAGGGATTTTTAGAAGATAATTTTTCAGGGTTTGGTGGAGCTTGAAGGCTCAATGTGGTGTAAGGAAGAGAGGGATGAGGTTCCCTTTTATAAGGGAGGAGAGAGGTACCTTTGAAAAAACTAAAAATATTATTTTATTATAAATCCATATTCCATTTTAAATAGATCAAAATTGATTTATTTCAAATATAAGCTGGGTATGGGTAGAAATCCTCTCATCCAATATAATTTGGACAAGTTTAGTTTACTATTTTAACCTTATCATTTAGTTTTATCTTTAAGTTAGATAATTTTACTTTTACCGTGTCTTTTTTTTGTTCTTACCCTATAAGGTTAATAAAAAAACTATAAGAAGACAAAAGAACCCCAAGTTGTTTATTATTAATAACTATAACCTTATATAAGTCATTGGGCCGAACCTTAGATTTTTAGGAATAAAATAACAATTAATAATATAATATTTGTTATAAAACTATTTTATGTCAATTTTGACACTATTTAGTAATTGATTTTTGTGAAAATCATAAAAGATTGATTAGTTCTAAAAAAGTTAATTAAATCCATACTAACATGTCATATTAACCTATAAAATTAGTGGAATTTATATAAAGTCTCAAATTACATTTATTTGGGTATTTATAACATCAATTATGTCAATATTTCATCAAAAAGATAATTACTGCATCATCTTGTGTCATAAATAAATTAACTTATTCAAAGTCTAAAAATTAAAAATAAACTATCATTATGTAGAAAATCTTTTTATCTTTCAAATGAATATTTATAGTCGAATTTATCTTCTGTATAACACTATATTAAAAATTATTTAGTTATTAAACATTGATTTTAACTATTTTAACCCTTCTTTGAATAAATTAATAATAAATGTCCTAATCTAATCCATGTCGGCCTAAATGGTCATATTTTATTCCTAAGGTTGTTTATGGTCAAATTACACTTATCCAATAGAATTAGGACATGTTTTAGGGTAATAATAATAACATTTTACCCTTAATTACCCTATTTACTTTTAACTGTGGTAAAAAAAAGTAAAAAGTTACTATTCACCAAAAATTATTTTCATCTCATTGAACCACATTTTACTTACTAACATCAACCGTGTCTCTTGGATTTTTGAAATTCCACTCACAGAAGCGGTAAAATTACGTTTTATGAAAAATTCATTTTTTTTAACTACCAATTAGTGGTTTCACTATTCATCAAAAAAATGAAAGTTTCCAGAAAAATACCAAAAATTAGGCCTAAGATATATTTGATATTATGAAATAAAAAATGATGCCTATTTTACCAAATTCAAAACATATCAGTTGAATTACTTAATTTAAAAATTAATTTCCGTAGTCAAAACAAATAGCATGTTTTTAAGAGATAATAACTATCAAAAGATTGACAATTGTTTATGTCTGGTTTAAATGTGAAATTACATCCAATGACCAACATTGTATTAAATTGTAAAAATGTATTATAAATATACTTTAGAACCACTCAAATTAATAATTTATCACTATTAATTATTTCGATTAAAAAGATTGTTTTTAATTAAAATTTAGTAATTTTCACTATTCATCAGAAAATGAAAGTTATCCGAAAAGTACAAAAATTTCACCCTAAGATAATTTCGATATTCCGAATCCAAAAATGAAGTCCATTTTGAAAAATAAAATTTACAAAATTTCAAAAAGTGGTTATTACTATTCATAACGGCTAGTTTTAATAATATTTTAATAGCATATTGTTGTTTAGTGATACTCGTTATTGCGTACTACACACGCTATCGAGGAAGGTCGTGATTGCGTGTAATGAACGGAAAGTCAAGGATGCGTGTTGTGAAAGCTCCTTTTGGTGTAGCTTATAACACAAGGCATTAATGAAATTAAAAACAATATTTTTCATAAAATCTCGGGGTGTTACATTCTACCCCCCTTAAAATGAATTTCGTCCTCGAAATTCGTCGGGGTTGTAAATGGTTTACTACTCGAAAGTTTATTTAATAGAATACCACATCGTAAAAAAAGAATACCAAAACCAATATTTAAAAAAAAGTATGAAACGTAATAGTTACCCAAATAAACTAATCCCTGGGTTTCCACATAGGTCAAAATATGGATATGGAAGAGAAATATATCCATCATGTTCTGATGGAGAGTGATAGAGAACATAGCTATGGAAAAGCCAGCAATCACAAAGCCATAAATTTGTGATGATCTAAGGTACCATCTGATTCATCAGATATAAGAGCAATAGGACAACATTTTTGGTTTTCAAGATCATTTCCCTAAAGTTGATGAAATTTTAATTAGAAGAAATACTTTCGTGATTTTGGTATAGTCTCACCGTTGGCCTTTCATTGGACAATTTCCACATCATCTCTTAAATAAATGAAGTTGAATTTTTCATTCGTGGTGTGTTAGCAGATCATGTGATAGAATGATGGGTCATTCCATCTATCTCAAACAAAAGGTTAGAAAAGTTATCAAAAAATACATAAGTCCATCTATAGTGAGATTAATCATTTATGGTTCCTAAAATGGACTTATACTTCTTATATTATACTGCTTAATATAATAAAACTAGTTTCTACTAAACAGGGACTTCCTGTAGGTCAGTGGTAGGCGATAAAGGCCAGTCGCACTTCTGTTGTGGGTTTGATTCCCACAGCCTTATCCGACATGATGGGTTGTCGCCCGTCCTGCAGGTTGTCCTTTTTCTAAAACTACATTACTATAAAATCCCATCAGTAATATCGAAAAAAGATCTATCCTTAAACAATACTAGCATATTCCAACATAATCCATTCCAATCTTTAGGCTTATCTAAAATACTTTGATCCAAGCTCATAGTATAAACAAAACGATTACTTGAAATGTCATCAACCAAGCATGTGAATACCATAATTTATCCCCCATATATATATTGTTGGTCACATTCCAATCATTTGAATACCTTAATCATGTATTCTCTTGAAAAAATGAATACCCATTGAACCTTAGTGAAAACATGTATGCTGTCAAAAGTTAACTCTTTCCACATACCAAAATCCAAAAATTCTATATACTCAAACCATGATATAACCTTCTCCTTATATCAGTCATGAGATCATGAATACTATCAAACATTTGATTTTCTCCTTATCCCTTCATTATGCGCATATCATCTATTTTCCAAAAATATCTGAATAACCATTCATGGTTACTAATACCATTAATCATACACTTTCAGAACATAGGAAAGACAATAGTGTAAAAATCCTTAGATGTCTCTTTATTACATAGTACCATGAGATTACTTATACAACATTACACTTGATAAACATTTAATCATTCCACTACCTTCTTAAACCATTGACCGAGTTTCAACAATTCATTCATCTCACATATCATTTGTAGTCTCTTCATCATCATCAACATAAATACTACCCATACGACCGTAATGATTCTCTTCATGAGACTTTACCTTAGGGAATTGGTTTGCATAATTCCCGTACATTCCACATTTAAAACATTTAACCATTGTTGATGTCGTAGCAATACCATTATCCTCGTCCATGGTGTTAACTGAACCTTTTCCTTTGCACTTACTGGCTTTTTGTCCTTATTTTCCACACCCAAAGCATCTTCCAGTTCCCTTGAAACAATCTCCCTGATGCCTCTTCCCACATGATTTACATGAGGTAAATTGAACATTCTTTCCTCTATGATCATCATGAAACTCCATCTTTCTCTTATTATCTGAGTCGGGAAACTTACCAAAGTTGAGATTATTGATCATATTATGAGATTGCTGATTAGGCATAATAACGATGTTTGGACTTCCAAATCCTGTTTCATTTGGTTTCTCATGAATAATATCATTCCATTGTCCGTTATATCCTCCATTATCATGAATCTTCCTATTTACAGCCACTTTCTAAAACCCAAAAAGAATAGTGTGAGAGGCAAAAATCATGTTAGGGAAAGAAACATAGTAAAGGGGGAGTACCCTAAATATCTAACATCATAGGTTAAATTCTATGATTGTTACTATAGTTCTAGGACCATATCCTATACGTATACTTATCCTTAGGGATATCCCTAGACATACCATAGAAATATCTCTAGAGATATCACTAATGTTTTCGCATCCTAGTTTCCAAAGGTTGACTAAACGTTTCCTCTGATACCAACTGTAGGGACCCGAATCTTAACGTACATGGACATTACATTACTTTAGCAGAATACTTAATACATGACAAAAACAGACACACAAGGACCATATTAGTTTAGTGTCTTTGGAAACTTGGAATGTAATCTTCTAATCGTGGTGAAAGATCTTCAACATCTCCCATAAAGATCTTCCCCCTTTTTTTCTTACCTAAAACCTTTCTTTATATCCTGGGGAAAATAAAACATAAAAAGGGTGAGCTCAAATACTCATTAATGGTAAGCATAGATAAAATAAAACATACCATATACATTTGAACTTAAAAACATGAACATAATGTTTAAACATCAAAAGCTTGATCAATTACATAAAACATGGAAGTACGCAAGGCATAGATCATAATGAAACATTAAGAATGATAAAATAGCATGGGAATAAAACATGTAATTGTGGCAACCATTAATCACATGATATGATTTCCATAGTAGCCAAGGCATTGCTGCCAACACCATCTTAGTGGACAAAGTCCCTTTCTAAATCGAGTTCACTCCTCGTTCCAGTCCTGTATTACTGAACCGGTTTAACTTTCCGTTCCAGCCATGTCTATATCATGAGATATAAATCTTTACCCAATGCATTGGAGGGAGATATAGGTCTCACCCATCTCATAGTGAAATCATTCTTACTTGTGCCACAAAATAAACTTAAAACATTCATCATAACCCAAAGAATAAAATGGGTTTCATAAACATCATCCCATCATTTCATAATCCATATAAAACAAATGGATATAATTTCATAATAATAAATGTTAAAACATGTAAATAAAAGATACATTATACTTAAAACATACACATATGAAATAATTTCATTTTAGATTGAAAATGGTTTTGATAAAACACTTGAAATGAGTCTTGAAGAAAATATCCTTTCTTCTTTAAAATCATTTTATTTTCACAAAATTTCATCAATTTTGAAAAGAAAAGGATTTTCTTGAGAATATTCATGAAATATTTTTGAGGAAGCTTCATGAAAATATGAATTTATAAAACCGTAAAAATCCTTTCATGCCGTATAAGTTAAAAAAACATTCTTCTCTTACTTTTGTCGGAAAAGTCAAAAAGTACCTCGTACGAAAAAAGAAAAAAGATTCCATTCATATCTTTTAATAAAAACTCACCGAAGGGTTAAATTGGATTTAAACAATTGTAGAAGGATATAAATATTACATATTGAGGAAACATGGATGTGGATGATAAAATACACCCCAGTAAATTCCAAAGTATAAATAATCTCGGATAAAAATGAGATTGTGATATTTCCCTTACCTTAGGTCTGATTTGCTTCGTAAGTGTCCAAACCTCCTGTATAATGATTTAAATAATTTCATTGTCTTATTCCAGAATCATAATCATTGTTATGATATCATATATGGTTCACGTATGGCTTTATATTACCCATTCTTTTGTAAATTCCATGTTAAAGAGCGTTTTGGGTAAAATCGTTTCATTTGTCATCTGTGTTTTGACTTGTAATTATTCATATGATTAATTAGATCATGATTAATTAATTACAGAATATAAAACATGATTTATATATAATATATGTTCATAATATATATATATATATATATAATATCAGTAAATGGAAAGAAATACACCGTTCATGGAGACGGTAGACCATACGTACGCATGAACGCTGTTTTCTTTTCCTTATTGAGTTGAATGGAATAAAGTAGATGAAATACATATATAAACACATAAATCCAGTATCATTATTATGTCATATATTTCATGATTACTTATTATATATACTTTATAATCATTCATGAATGGTGAACGTGGAGAATGAATCTCATCGCGTCGTGGAGACGGTAGTCCGTACGTACGCACGAGCGATGATATCATTCTCCTGATCGTGGAATTGTATTGGATTGTATGTATACTATTTCAGAATCAATATCACTTTACAATAATCATATATAGTAATTAGTTACACCATTATTCCCATCCATGTAAGGTGGTGGTGGAAAATAGATTACACCACGGCGTGGAGACGGTATTCCGTTCGTACGCACGCGCGGTGATTTCATTTTCCGTAGGATGGATAGATGGTGAAATAAGGTTGTTTCATACTTATAATGAAATATCCGTATATGAGTGATACTGATGTTATTACTTCATAATGAAACAACCTAAGAAGAAGAAGTGGAAGAAGAAATAAAGATGAAAGAATCGGTAACAGAAATTACCTCTTCTCTGAAGCGCCTCTTTGAGTCTTTCTCTTAGGGCACTAACATTGGTCTTTGAAGAAGACCAGGACCTCTATGATGTTTCTAGGGAAGTGGAGAATAGAATTTTGCAGGGGTTGGCCGAGATTGAAGGCTCAAAGTCGTGTGAGGAAGAGAGGGAGGAGGTTCCCTTTTATAAGGGAGGAGAGGGGTACCTTTGGAAAAACTAAAAATATTATTTTAAAGCCATATTCGATTTTAAATAGCTCCAAATTGATTTATTTAGAAGATAAGGTGGGTATGGGTCGAAATACTCTCATCCAATAGAATTTGGACTAGTTTAGTTTACTATTTTAACCTTATCACTTAGTTTTATCTTTAAGTTAGATAATTTTACTTTTACTGTGTCTTTTTGTGTTCTTACACAATAAGGTTAATAAACATACTATAAGAAGCCAAACGAACCCCAAGTTGTATATAATTAATATATATAACCTTATCTATGTTATGTGGCCGAACCATAGATTTTTAGTAATAAAATAACAATTAATAATATAATATTTTTTAAAAAACTATTTTATGTCAATTTTGACACTATTTAGTAATTGATATTTGTGAAAATCATAACAGAATTATTAGTTCGAAAAAGTTATTTAAATAAATAAAAACATGTCATATTAACCTATAAAAGTATTTTAATTCATAAAAAGTCTCAAATTACATTTATTTGGGTATTTATAACATCAATTATGTCAATATTTCATTAATAAGATAATTACTGCATCATCTTTGTGTCATAAATAAATTAACTTATTTAAAGTCTAAAAATTACAAATAAAATAAAATTATGTAGGAAATCTTTTTATCTTTCTAATGAATATTTATATTCGAATTTATCTTATGTATAACCCTATATTAAAAATGATTTAGTTATTAAACTTTGATTTTAACTATTTTAACCCTTCTTTAAATAAATTAATAAGGAATGTCCTAATCTAATCCATGTGGGCATAAATTTCCATATTTTATTTCTAAGGTTGTTTTGGGTCGAATTACACTTATCCAATAGAATTAGGACATGTGTAAGGGTAATAATAATAACATTTTTACCCTTAATTACCCTATTTACTTTTAACCGTGGTAAAAAAAGTAAAAAGTTACTATTCTCCAAAAATTATTTTCATCTCATTGAACCACATTTTACGTACTAACATCAAACGTGTCTCTCATATTTTTGTCATTCCACTCACAGAAGCGGTAAAATTAAGTTTTATGAAAAATTCATTTTTTTAACTACCACTTAGTGGTTTCACTATTCATCAAAACAATGAAAGTTTTCAGAAAAATACCAAATATTAGGCCTAAGCTATATATGATATTATGAACTCAAAAATGATGTCTATTTTACAGAATTCAAAACATATCAGTTTCATTACTTAATTTAAAAATTAATTCTTGTCATCAAAACAAATAGCGTGTTTTTAAGATATAATAACTATCAAAAGATTGACACTTGTTTATGTCTGGTTTAAATGTGAAATTACATCCAATGACCAAAATTGTATTAAATTTTAAAAATATATTCTAAATATACTTTAAAACCACTCAAAATAATAATTTATCACTATTAATTATTTCGATTAAAAAGGTTGTTTTTAATTAAAATTTAGTAATTTTTACTATTCATCAGAAAATGAAAGTTATCCGAAAAGTACCAAAATTTCACCCTAAGCTAATTTCGATATTCCAAATCCAAAAATGAAGTCCATTTTAAAAAATAAAATTTACAAAATTTCAAAAAGTGGTTTTTACTATTCATAACAGCTAGTTTTAATAATATTTTAATAGCATATTGTTATTTCGTGAAACTCGTTATTGCGTACTACACACGCTATCGAGGAAGGTCGTGATTGCGTGTAATGAAAGTCAAGTCAAGGATGTCTGTTCTGAAAGCTCCTTTTGGTGTAGCGTACAACACAAGACATTAATGAAATTAAAAAGAATATTTTTTCATAAAATCTCGGGGTGTTACAACCATAGTGTGGGCATAGCCCATTCCGGGGTGAGTATACGCTACTCAGTAGGGACCCCAAGACCCCCGAAGGTCTCCCAGAATCCACGAAGAATAAACCACAAAGGAAAGATACAATCATGAAGTAACAACAAGATATACTTAGTTATATACCCATACATATACCTAAGTCATCTATTCCAGCTCGAGTCCAGCACACGAGCTAGAATACAACCTAGTCCACAAAGGAAAACATAATCCATTCCACATAGGAATTCACAATCCCAATCCACACAGGAAAGCACAACCCAATCTACACAGGAAATCACAACAATCATATCGATGATAATGATTGTAAGTTAAGACTCAGCTCACATAGGAATACTTCTTTGTAAGACTAAAGAGATTATCAGATGTAGCTACTGATTTATCTAAGATGTCGGACCCACATAGGATACAAGACCAGCTAAGCTATCAGACCCATAAAGGATACAAGACCAGCTACTCTGCCAGACCCACATAGGATAGAAGTGCAGAGTCAAATACTACCAGACCCACATAGGATACAAGAACAGTAGTCAAGTAATGTCGGTCCCACATATGATAAAAGAACAGTAGTAATCACTGTTGAACCCACGGAGGATTCCAGTATGGTCATCATTGTTGTCGAACCCATGGAGGATCCCAGTACAGTCGTCATCGTTATCGCAGTCGTAGCCAGCTCTAGGGTTCCCGCACACAGCATGCTCGATTCCGGGAGGGTCCGCTCCACGAGCCAAGGGGTTCGATACATCAACTGACACGTAGTCTGGAGTTGATGTATCCAAAAGTTCTGTCTCGTCAATAGGAACTCAACGCGACAGACGGCGCGTCAATCGGACACCCGGTCTGAGAGTTATTGGCTTTTTCATCCCAGGGGCCCAGTTGGTTTTTACGCTAAAACCAACCTGACCGTACTCCAACTGCATCCAAACCTCAAGCAGAGTAGTCCAAAAGAACCATCTCCCTAAGAGGAATCCAACAAAGTCGATGGCACGTCAATCAGATGTCCGGAGATCAAGTTATAAGCATTTCCGCTCCGAGGGCCTGGTTGGTTCCATGTTCGAACCAACCCGGTCGTACCCAAAGTTCTCCAAAACCCTGAGTGTAATATACCCAAACGACCGTCTCGATCCAAGGATCTCTACTCAACTGACGGTGTGTCCGTCGAAGGTCCATAGCCCATGTTATGGGCATCTGAACGGATCTGTCCGGAAACAGTGGGTTTGGGCCCGATCTGACCCTGCCCAATACCCCTAGGGTCTACCCGAATCGGGTTAACCCAACCCGGGTCCTGGCCCAGCCCGGTTGGGCGCAGCCCGGACCGGCGCCGGGGTCCGACCCGGTTGGGCACGACCCAGACCGGCACAGGGGTCCGGCCAGGTGCGGGCGGTTCGGCCCGGCGAGGGCGGTCCGGCCCAGTGCGGCCACTGCACGCTGAGCAGATGCGGAATGGGGGGGGGGGGGGGGGCGCAACCCCCCTGTTTTTGAAACGGCGGCCCCCCACATGGAGTGGATCACCCTTTGTCAGCCGCCGGGGGTTACAACCCCTGGACTTCTCGGATCCGGCCGACCGTAATGGCCGGTCGGCTGTGCCGCACGAGACCTACTGGTCCTGCCTCGTGAAGCGCTGGCTGCCGGCGGATCCTCCCACCTTCCTCTACACCATCGCGATCCTTTTCTGACCGGCACGGTGTGACGGCGCCATGCCCCTCCACCGCGGCCAGCCCCGGCTGTGGACCTCCATGGTATTCCAGCACCGGCGCGCCGCGACGGTGCCGCGCTCCTTCGCCGCGGCCCACTCCGACCGCGGTTCTTCCGTTCCTACGCAGTTCTACGGCACTACGCCATCCCCGTTCCAAGCCACGAAGAAAATTCAACAACAAAGGGGAGGAGGGTCAGCCGTGTTTGTGCAGTCCATCCTCCTCCCATTATATTGATAACATGTGGACAAAGAACGAGTAATCTCATCAACAAACAATGCGCAAATTTAATTGATTAAATTTGAACTTAACCCCTACTTTGAAGAAGTTGTCGAACGATGATCATCACGAGAAACGACGTCGCGAGGTGAAGCTTCATATATGATGATGGAGAATGTCTAAGTAGGAGCGGCATCTCCCTTCCTTTGATGGGGGAAGAAGATTTAAATATGGCATGTCGTCATTCTTTAGAAAAGGAATCACACACCAGCTGCAGAGAGGAGAATAGACGACACCTCAATCTCTCCTTGCGGTGACGACATTCTTCGTCGAAGTCTTGGCGTTTTTCACGAAGAAGATGATGTTCTTATTAGTTTTCTTCTCCCAATCCCCTAACACCACAAGCCAACCTAATAAAATAAGTTCCCTCTCATTTTATTATCTTAATTCATGCCTTTAAAAATTACAAATTTTAAAATACATAACTGACTTAACTAAAATAAAGATTTGGCATTGAATAAATGTGGGGAGAGGGAAGGTCACAAATTAATGGGATGTTTTAAGGGTTACACACTTAAGAGGGAGATTAGAGGAGTTAGGGAATATGAGAAGATGGGGGCCCGTGTGGGCCCCACCGCCCTCATAACCTCACATCGGAAGTTGGGTGGTTGTGTGCCCCACCAACAACTTCCCATGAGAGAATAAATCTACCATGGGTAAAATAAACTTTCACACAATTTATTTTACATAACATTTAATTCCCTAGTTTTTCACAACTCCTCCCTTGAAAACACATCTCCAGTAAAGGTCTTCTTAAGCAATTACCGGTGTTGCGGTTTCATTGGTGCCCTAGGATTTCAATTCCGAGCACTGGTTCAAAAGTTAGAAAAACCCGCTTGTTCGTTCACTGAACATACCCGAGCTAAATGTCGGAAATTGATTCCGGGCACACCAAGTCTCGGAATCAGGGGCCTTTAGAAACTGCGTACTCGTAAAATCCCAAATAATTTAAGAAAATAAATATCTTGAGATTTACGGGTCTTTACATTACTCCCATATCAGATCTTTACATCCCCGTAAAGATAAATCACAAACTAGGGAAATAAATGAGGGTACTGAGCATGCATCTGAGCCTCCCGCTCCCATGCGCTCTCATGGAGGTTCCCATGATGCCACCTGATGCGCACTAGAGTAATCGACTGCCCACATAGGACCTGCTCATGTCGATCCTCGATCTCCACCGGGACCTCCGCAAAAGTCACACCTTCATTGATGTCCAGCTCCCCATGGTCGATGATATGCATCGGGTCATGCACGTATCTCTTCTGCTAAGATACGTGGAAGACATCGTACACCCGGTGCAACTGAGGTGGTGGAGTCAGGTGATAAGCCACCACACCTATCCTACTGAGAACATGGAATGGTCCGATGAAGCGCAGAGATAACTTGTCGCCCCGACCAAATCTCTGTGATCCACGTCGAGGTGAGACCCATAAGAAAACGTGGTCGCCATCCTCGAACTCTAGTGGTCTCCGCCTCATGTCAGCATAAAACTTCTATCGGCTTTGAGCTGTCCTCATCTGGTCCTGGATGACCTGGACCTTCTCTGTCGTGGCCTGGACCATCTCTGGTCCAACAAGTGCTAACTCCCCAGGGTCTGTCGAGCATAGGGGTGATTTACAAGGTCTGTCGTAAAATTCCTCGTATGGTGCCATCCCGATGGTGGAGTGGTAGCTGTTGTTGTACGCAAACTCTACCAAGGGTAAGTGATCCTCCCAGCTATGAACAAAGTCAATAACACATACACAGAGCATTTCCTTGATTGTCTGAATGGTCCTCTCCGTCTGACCATCCATCTGAGGGTGAAAAGTGGTTCTCAGGCGTAATTGCGTCCCGAATGCCTCATGAAACCCCTACCAAAGTCGGAAGTAAAATGAGAATCTCCATCAGATATGATAGATGATGGCACACCATGAAGCCATACAATCTCCTAAACCTAGAGGTGTCCCATGCTCTCCACTGAGCCCTGCTCTCTGATGGGTAGGAAGTGGGCCGACTTGGTGAGTCGGTCAACGATCACCCAAATCGAGTCGTGTCCTCTGGAAGTACGTGGATGTCCAGTCACTAAATCCATATATATACCATCCCACTTCCACTCCAGGCCCACAAAGGGTTGTACCAAGCCTGCTGGTACCCGGTGCTCCGCCTTCACCTGGTGGAAGGTGAGGCATCGAGAAATGAACTCTGCCACAACCTTCTTCATACCCGGCTACCAGTGCTGTCGTTTGAGATCCTGGTACATCTTCACCACTCCCGGATGTACCGCTAAAGGGGAAGTGTGAAACTCTCTCAGCACCTCTTCCTATAATGCTGCTGGTACCATGGTACGTCCTCTGAAAAGGACGCTGTGCTCTCCTCCTATAGAGAATCCATCAGGTGCATGTCCTATGGAAATTTTTGCACGCTGCATCTCATAGTCAATGTCCTCACACTGTGCCTCTCTGACCCGCTGATGAAGGGGAGGTGTGACTATGAGCGACTGAAGGAAGGATTCCCCATATCTACCCACGAAGGATATCTACAAAGTAGCTAGCTGCTTTGTCTCCTCTCCAAGTAGCTGAATTCTTGTCCTCCTGCTGAGAGAATCACCTAATACGTTCCCCTTCCCAGGAGTATAGACTATCTCAATGTCAAAGTCTTGGAGGAACTCAAGCCATCGTTGCTGTCTCAGGTTCAGGTACTTCTACGAGAAGATGTACCTGAGACTCTGGTGGTTAGAGTAGACTCTAAAGCACTCTCCCATCAGATATTGCCGCCACATCTTCAAGGCGAAGACCACTGCTGCTAATTCTAGGTCATGGGTAGTGTAGTTCTGCTCATGCTACCTCAACTGTCGTGATACATAGGCAGTCACTACCCGCTCCTGCATCAGGACACACCCAAGTCCAGTCCCTAATGCATCGCAGTAGACTACGTACCCTACTCCCTCCTCTGGTAGCCTCAAGATTGGTGCACTAGTAAATCACTGTCTCTGCTCTTGGAAGCTATTCTGACATCTATCTGACCACACAAAGGGTATCCCCTTCTTCATCAAAGCTGTCAGCGATGCTGCAATTCTGGAAAAGTCTGGCACAAATCTCCGATAGTACCCAGCCAGACCTAAGAAACTCCAGACCTCTGTCACGCTCCTAGGTGGCTCCCAAGCTAGCACTGCCTTGATCATCGCATGACCTAGTTAAACTCCCACCTCAGAGATGAAGTGTCCCATGAATTGGACCCCATGTATCCAGAACTAACACTTAGAGAGCTTACCATAAAGGTGGTTCTCTCTGAGTGGGTCTAGAAAAACCTGCAAGTGGTAGGCGTTCTCCTCCTCAGTAGTCAAGAATATCAAAACGTCGTCGATGAGGACTATGACACATTGATCGACGTAAGGCTCGAAGATCCTATTCATGAGACTCATGAACACTGCTGGTGCCTTGGTTATGTTGAAAGGAATAACCAAGAACTCATAGTGGCCATACCGACACCTGAAAGTCGTCTTCTGCACATCCTCATCCTGAACTCTAAGCTAATGATAGCATGACCTGAGGTCTATCTTTGAAACCCACCATGATCCCTTGAGATGATCAAAGAGGTCGTCAATCTTGGAAGTGGATAATTGTTCTTTACAGTCACATGGCTCAGGCGATGGTAATCGACACACAGTCACAAGATCCCGTCTGCCTTCCTGGTGAACAAAATCGGGGAAGCTCGGGGTGAAACACTGGGTCGAATGAATCCCTTGCCCTGCAAGTCCTCTAGCTTTGCCCGTAGCTCTCGAAGCATAGCAGGAGCCATCTGATATGCTGGAGTAGATATCTGGGTTGTCTTGGGGTACAGATCAATATAGAAGTCTACCGCTCTGCGAGGAGGTAGTTGTGGAATGTCGTCAAGAAAAAACTTCCGCATACTGATCCACTACAACAGGAAAACTCGGACTCTGGACGTCAACTACTCCTAGGATGAGGCTAGAAAAATGATGAGTGATCGGCTGTCCCCTCCTCTGCGTGAGTCCGTCCTATGCGGCAAAGGATCCCTTCTCATCGGTGAAGGTAAACCTACTCCCATCGGTGCGGACACACCGCACCTTGAACCTAATATAGTCTATCTGAGCATGAACTTTAGATAACCAATCAATTCCCAAGATGACGGCGTAAGGCCTCGATGCCGCAACAAGAAGATCCCAGCCGAAGCTCTCGCCTCCTAGAGTAAGCTCACACTGCCGACACCAGTGCGTAATCATCAAGTCTGCTTCCATAGGAGTCTCTAGCCATAAGGATCGAGCCAACAGCTCCGTCGGAATCTCCGAGCTCCAAAAAAGGGCATCGACAATGAATGAATGACTCACCCCTATGTCTATAAGAACTGCAACAAGGGTGGATTAGACACAGATAGTACCTCGAATCATCTCTGGTGCGCTATGGTCATTGGCCTCCACTTCCCAATGTTAAGCCTTCCTCTTCCCTCCAGCTCGATGTGGTCGGAGTGGACCTCCTAGTGGTGGTTGTGGTAGAGCCTCAAAGCGTCGCCCACCACCTGCTGCTCGGCTGGCTCCTCTGCCTCATCCACCTACTCCCTGCGGACCACCATGGTCAAACATCTGCCTCTACTTGGGTGGTCCCTCAACCGTCTGTTTCTCCTTTGCATGGCGGGTCTAGCAGTCATGAGCCATGTGGCATTGCCCGCCGCGTTCATAGCACTGTCTTCTCCTTGTAAGGCACACTCTACGTCATGTGCCCCGCACCTCTGAGCTAGTATCTTGAGGTCATCCGCCTGATGTCCTGGTCTGCTTGGACCCCTTTGACATCTGTCGACTGCCAGCTGCAGAAGACTCCTCTACATGCCGCACTATGGTATGTCTCGCTGCTAGTGTAGGCTCATCAAGAAAGCTCTCTACAAGAAGGGCTCGCTCCAGTACTCCTGCCTGCGTCGGTATGCTGAGGGAGATCATTGATGCCCTGATCTCATGCCTTAGTCCATGCTCAATGGTCCGGGACCAGAAGAATGGGTCTCGTACCATGTTCATGGAATAGCATGAGAGATCAGTAAATCTCATCGAGTACTGGGCTACCATCATGCTTCCCTACCATAGATGTAGAATGCGTACCGCACGGAGGGTGGCTGGTATGAACACCGAGCAGAAGAGGCTCTTGAAGTCCGACCAAAGAAGAGATGCCTCGTCATGCAACTGGAGCATCAGGATCCACCATCTACCTGCTACCGTGTGTAGGAGACTCGCTGCAAGGATCACCATGAGGTCTGTTGGTGTCCCTACTAACCTGAAAACTTGGACAACAACCTCTAGGAAATCCCTGGCTGCCTGAGGGTCCGTCTCCCCATGGAACCTGGGCGGTCTATGATGGTAAAACATGTGCAGTGCACTAAGGCGACGTGCACTCTCAGCTGCTAGGGCTGGTGGCATCAGGGGCTCGATAGGTAGAGGTACCGCTGGTGCCTCCGCTGTAATAGGGCCCTACACTGAGGCCTTGTAACTCTGTGGGCTGTCGTCTCGCACAATGCTCGGAACCCTAGATGGATGCCATCTTGGGGCCATCCTGAAAAGAGACAGGTGTTCCACAGTCAATACAGTATACTTGGTGAGCTGACACAATTAATCAACAAGAAAACATTGAAACACACACGCAATCAATGTTTTCGTGCATTGAGTCGAAAATCAGAAGTCAGGGTCCTGGTGTATGTATACATCGGTCGCCGCACGAACACTGGACTCCCTAGACTGATAACCACACTCAATACCCTTAACATTATTACTTCACATAGAAGAAGATTAGAGTCCTGAGTTCGGCGGTAGAACCGAACTCCTTTGGTACCAATTTGTGAAGACCCGTCCTCGGGGCATGTGCTGTGACTACCCCAAGCTGGCCTTCCATAGGCCAGGGGATGGTGACTAGCACCAAAGGCGTAAATCCTGATAATAGGGAAGGGATTTCCTTTATAAGGTAAACTAACACCACAGAGTACGCAAGATGAAGTAAACACTAAGAAAACTGAGTACAAAAGTAAGTGATGGAAAGTAAATGGGCCAGAATACAATCCCAACTGAAAGTAAAGTACAAATGAAATGAATGTATATCAACTAAAAGGTAAAGCAGTGAGTCCGATCCATCCCCTGGAAACCCCACCTAAAGGGTGGGTACCGATAGTCTCCTCTACTCCCCGGTTCCGGCTATCGGCTCCGTGTATGCCCCATCTAGTGATCCACCTCCAGGTACCGTCCAGCTCCACGAGCTCTCACCTCAATCAGTGATGTCCATCGTCTGCATCCAACACAGCGTAGTGCGGGCACAGCCCGTGCAGGGGTGAGTATAAACTAATCTGTAGGGACCCCGTGACCCCCGAAGGTCTCCCAGAATCCACGATGGATAAACCACAAAGGAAAGATACAATCACGAAGTAACAACCAACTCTACTTAGGTATATTCCCATACATATACCTAAGTCATATATTCCATCTCAGCTCTAGCACATGAGCCCAAATACAATCTAGTCCACACAGGAAAACATAACCCATTCCATATAGGAATTCACAACACAATCAACACAGGAGAGCACAACCCAATACACACAGGAAACCACAAGAATCATATCGATGATAATGATTGTAAGTTAAGACTCAACTCAGACATCAATACTTCTTCGTAAGATGAAAAAGATAATCAGATGTAGCCATTGATTCATCTATGCTGTCGGACCCAGATATGATACAAGACCAGCTAAGCTGTCGGACCCACAAAGGATACAAGACCAGCTACTCTGCCAGACCCACATAGGGTACAAGTACAGAGTCAAATACTGTCGGACCCACATAGGATACAAGAACAATATTCAAGTACTGTCGGACCCACATAGGATACAAGAACTATAGTCACCATCGTTGAACCCAAGAGGGATTTTAGTACAGTCATCATTGCTACCAAACCCACGGAGGATACCAGTACAGTCGTCATCGTCGTCGTAGTCGCAGCCCGCTCTAGGGTTCCCGCACACAGCATGCTCGATTTCGGGAGGGTCCGCTCCATGAGCCAGGGATTCAATACATCAACTGACACGTAGTTTGGAGTTGATGTATCCCAAATTTCCGTCTCGTCAATAGGAAGTCAACGTGACATACGACGCGTCAATCAGACGCCTGGTCTGAGAGTTATTGGCCTTTATTGTCCCAGGGGCCCGATTGGTTTTTAAGAAAAAACCAACCCAACCGTACTCCATCTGCGTCCGAACCTTGAGCGGAGTAAACCAAAAGAACCTTCTCACTAATAGGAATCCAACAAAGTTGACGGAACGTCAATCGGACATCCAGAGCTAAAGTTATAAGCGTTTCCACTCCAAGGACCCGGTTGGTTTCGTGTTCAAACCAACCCGGTCATACCCAAAGTTCTCTAAAACCCTAAGTGTAATATACCAAAATGACCATATCGTTTCAATTATTGCGACTCAACTAACGGTGCGTCGATCGGAGGTCCGTAGCACATGTTATGGGCGTTTGAACGGATCTGTCCGGAAAGAAGGGGGTTTGGGCCAGGTCCGACCCGGCCCAATACCCCCATGGGTCGGCCCGAATCGGGTCGACCCGACCTGGGTCTGAGAGTGGCTCGGTTGGGCACGTCATGGCCCAGTTGGCGTGGCCCAGCATGGCTAGTGTGGCCAGCCCAAATGGGCCTGGCCCGGCGTGGGCAGTCCGGCCCGGTGCGGGGTGTCTGGCCCGGTGCGGCCGGTTCGGCCGCTGAGCACTGAGCAGACGCGGGATGGTGGGGGGGGGGAGGTGGGTGCTGCCCCCCTTGTTTTTGAAACGAGGGCCCCCACGTGGTGGGGCCTGCCATTTGTCAGCCACCGGGGGTTACAACCCCCAGACTTCCCGAATCCGGCTAGCCATAATGGTCGACCAGTTGTGCCACGTGGGACCTACTAGTCCCTCCTCCTGAAGCACCGGCGGCCGGCAGATCCGGCTACCCTCCTCTGCACCGCCGCGACCCTTGTCTGACCGGAACGGTGCGACGACGCCACGCCCGTCCTCTATGGCCCGTCCTAGCCGTCGCTTCCTTCGGCTTCACCGGCACGGCGTGACAGCACCGTGCTCCTTCACTGCGGCCCGCTCCGGCCGTGGTTCTTCCGTTCCTGCGTAGTGCTATGGCACTACGCTGTCCCAGTTCCAAGCCATGAAGAAAATTCAACAACAAAGGGGAGGAGGGTCACCCGTGTTGGTGCAGTCCAACCTCCTCCCATTATATTGATAACATGCGGCCAAAGAACGAATAATCTCATCGAAAAACAAAGATCAAATTTAATTCATTAAATTTGAACTTAACCCCTACTTCGAAGAAGTTGTCGAACGATGATTGTTGCGGGAAATGGTGATGTGAGGTGAAGCTCCGTATATGATGATTGAGAACGTCTGAGGAGGAGCATCGTCTCCCTTCCTTTGATGTGGGAAGAAGATCGAAAGAGGGTGCGTCGCCATTCTTCGGAAAAGGCGTCACACACCGGCTGTAGACAGGAGATGAGACGACACATCGATCTCTCCTTATTGTGACGACGTTCTTCCTCGAAGTCTTGGCGTTCTTCATGAAGAAGATGATGTTCTTCAGACTTATAGTTTTCTTCTCCCTGTCCCCTTACACCACAAGCCGACCTAATAAAATAAGATCCCTCTCATTTTATTATCTTAAGTCATGCCTTTCAAAGTTACAAATTTCAAAATACATAACTCATTTAATTAAAATAAAGAGTTGGCATTGACTAAATGTGGGGAGAGGGAAGGTCACAAATTAATGGGGAGTTTTACGGGTTACACACTTAAGAGGGAGATTAGAGGAGTTAGGGAATATGAGAAGCTGGGGGTTTGTGTGGGCCCCACCTCCCTCATAATCTCACATGGGAAGTTGGGTGGTTCTGGGCCCCACCAACAACTTCCCATGAGAGAATTAAACTACCATGGGTAAAATAAATTTGCACACAATTTATTTTACCTAACATTTAATTCCCTAATTTTTAACAACTCCTCCCGAGCAAACGCAACTCCAATAAAGGTCTTCTTATGCAATTACTGGCGCTGCGGTTTCATCGGTGCCCTCAGATTTCAATTCCAAGCACTGGTTCAAAAGTTAGAAAAACCCGCTCATTCGTTCACTAAACGTACCCGAGCTAAACTTCAGAAATTGATTCCGGGCACACTAGGTCTCGGAATCGGGTGCCTTCATAAACTAAATTATCATAAAATCCGAAAGAATTTAAGAAAAAAATTTCTTTGAAATTTACGGGTCTTTACAATTATGATGTTTTATAATTTGAAACATTTACCCTCATTTAATTATAGATATAAAATGAGGTCCTCAAATAATCCTATGGAGATGAAATCAATTCAATGCCTAAAAATGTGATCATAAAATCAGGTTTATGCATAACTTATCAGTAATCATATCATTGGATTTAGATATAAGTCATATATATATGTGCTTATAATATGACCACCATCTATGATTATAAAATAACCATCGTCCCTGGTTACAACTAAACCACCATCCTTTATTATAATGTAACGACCAAAATTGGTTATAATGTAAGAAATTTAATTATTAATAATTTACCCACCACCACATAATAAAAACAATTTATTTGTTTTATAAAATTTCATAAAACCATCAATATATTCTAATCCATGAAAATAAATGGGATTAATAAAACATTTCAACATTGTATAACCAATTAAAATCAATGGGATTTGTTACCAGGTAGTAATCATAATCATTAACCATATAGAATAAGAATAAAGGTGTTTTCATTGGACAATATCCCAAGTAAAACATAATTAACATCATAATATGTAATCATATATGGAAAAATCTTTCCGAATGTAATATGAGACATTTCATCAAGAAAATAAACTTTCATAGAAAATAACTTTATAATAATAGATGTTCATAAAAAATTCAAAATAATATTTTAAAAAATAACATTAAAAACATATAAATAAGACTTTGAAACATTGTGTGGTCATGAAAGTGTAAAATTCAATACATGTTTAACATGATAATAAAATATTCACTTCAAATATTTCGTAAAATCCAGACATGCCTTGTTTGGGAAACAACTTGCTGAATCCCATTAAAACATTTTTAAAAATTCAAAAATGGGTTAATATTACTTTAAACTATATTTTTAAAATAATGTAAAATTATTTAAAATATTTTTTTATAGAAATATGATGAGGAATAAAACGTTTTCTTAACCGATGATAAGAATATAGTCTGATTCCTTTAAAATAATTCTTTTAGAATTTTAAAATTAAAAAAGAGAGGAAAATGAAAGGAAAAAATAAATACCATAAAATAACCATAGTATAATAAAAGTCATAACATTCCAAATAAATATATAACAATATTGTGTCATTCAATGAATAATTATAAAAATTCCCAATAAATAATGTGATTGTTCATCAAACCCTTACAACTTTGGTAACTTTTGAATCATAAGCACCATTAATTCATAACATGAATGGAAATAGTAAATATCATGAATAAAAGGAGATTTATGATGTGACATGTAAAATGGTTATTATATACATATTATAAAATAATATAGGAACATAATATGACATATGTTTTAATGAAGTTTAATTTATACCAAAATCAACTACCAAAAGTATCGACATCTTTTATACACGTTCAAACAAACTAATTTTTAAGGAATCATTTTTGGTTTATACCTAAATCCTTATTATGAGGGTTTCATTATCCACACAATTAATCTCGAAGGATTAGGGAGAATTTTCATATATATTTTTTCATTTCATGAAAGAACCAAAGGGTTTTTTATCTGTGAATAGGATTGTAGAGGGGGTGACCTTTTATAAGTGTGAGAGAGAACCCTGATGTAGATTTCAAAAACTAAATATGTGTAACCTTTTTTTAACATTGCAATAGGCTAAAAAATTATTCTTAATTAAAATATAGCCATTAAAAGGTCAGTATGTTTCTATCCAATATTTTTTGGACTAGTGTTTAGATCACTTTACACTTTATATTTATATTTTATCCCCATGGAAAACATATTTAAACCATAACTTTGAAAATTATTTGTTTCTGTTTTAAGTATTAATTATGGTCAAAATGATATGTAAACCTAATAAGATAATAGAAACTTTTATAATTACAAATTAATTATATAATTTTCCTAATCACATTCATAGAAGTAGAAAATTTTAATTTAAATGTAATCCCACTTACAAAATTAAAATTTTGTCTTCATATGAGAAAATATTAAAAACATTAAAAGATCTTCATATAATATAATAATATTCAACTGATTCAAATAAACTATATTTGATTAATTATAATATATTTGACCATATTTTGCTTTTTTATCCATTTATAAACAAAATGAAACCATAAAAATTACATAAAATATAAATCTGAATATAAAACACAAGTATTTGTCACTATTCATTAAAGAATTATCTTGTTTAGAAAATTTCAAAAAGTTCACCAAAAAATATTTTTTACTTGTAGATTTAATGAAATATGATAATTTATTGAAATAAATTTAATAAAAGTGTGAAGTAATATATTAATTATATGTTCACAAAAATAAAATAAAAATATTTTTTGAGAACATATTATTTTTGAAACATATAGAATTAAAAAATAACTACATTTATCAATATGATTTATTTATAGAAAACCATTATAAAAAATATTTAATATTATTTTAATCATATTAATACATTCATGTTGTATATACATTTACAACGATCATGTATGAATAATAGTTTAAATTGTATATTTGTGTTCATTAAATATGGATGATTCTTGTTATTAAACATAACGAAGAAATGAAATTATTCAGAAGAAAATTATTTCATAAAATCTCATGGTGTTACATTCATGCTATTTAAAAAGAATTCTGACCAAAAAAGTTTCACTCTGATTCAAACAAATATTGAGACTTCTACCTCATCATTTCTATAGTTTCCCACGTATCTTGTTCAATTTTGTGGTTTCACCAAAAAACATGGATAATGTGAGGGGTCATATTTTGTGGAACATTATTTATTGAAAAATTAATATAAAATTGTTGTTCCTAAGAGAAATATAATTCTCTATAATTATGACCTTTGAATTCACTATAATGGATCAAGTATACTCATTATATGGAGAGATATCTGGAACACATTATAGACTTGATAGAGGTTCAATGTAACCACCAATTGATATGTTAATTCCCCAAAATTATAAATAATTTTAAATGGTGTGGCCTACATAGGATATAGTTTTACACTTATTTAAAAATACCATTACCTTCTGCCCTAGATAAATTCATTTAAATAGTTTTCTCAAACATCAAAATCAAGATCATGCATTTTATTATCAACATAACTTTTCTCTTTAATTTTTTACCTAATGAGTTATTTATGAAACTAACCATATATATCATTTATTTGAATATCTAATTTCCTAATTATTATTTTTCTCCATATATTTCTTATTACTTATTAATTTTACAATTCATTTTTGAAATCCATGTAACAAGATATCAACAAATCCTCTAGGGTTTTAATTTTTCTCGAAAAATTACCATTTCTCTAGAGATGTTAAGTTGTATTGATACATAACTCTCTATCCATAGCTTGTTATTGAATTTTCCAGAACATTGGGGTAAACCTCATATCCTGGTCAAACATAATAGAATGTGGTACTTTATGAAATCTTTCCAATTCATTAATTTATATACTATAAAATCTGATCTTAAAGAAAATATTTTATGATATAGATGGATTGTGATGATTTTTTTGCAAGATTGACTAAAACCCATTTATAATTGTTCACAATAGTCATTTTAGGGAGTTTTACACCAAATTCATGGTGATTTTTTTCCCATTTCCATTACGGTATAGATAATGGCTATAAAATCTCCAAAGCCTTTATCTGCTGATCCATAACATTAGAAAATACAAAGCATCGAGAAAGAAACTATTTAATATTTATCTTCATTCCATCCCATAAAACATACCCTTTCAAATAACTATAAATCATTTCACTTCCTTAATGAAGAGAAAATGAATAACTATGATCCCATTATAATATATCCCCATCAAAATATGTTTTAGGGGAACAAATACATTGTTCAAAGACCTTAAAATTCCATTAAAATAAATGTTAAACATTGGTTAATTTCTCTTATTCTTCAAAAAAATATTATCTTCATTTTTCACCTCATTAAGATTCACTCTTACGGATGGTTGAACAAAATCTTGAGAATGATTGGATATATCCTCTTCATTATGGATTTCTATATCAATCATTCAAAAAATCAATAAATATTTGTTCTCTTATGATCCTAAACATAGATATTCTAGAATGACCCTTTTTATATAAAGTATTATATTCCTTGTTCTCAATTCCTAGGTGGAAATATATGTTGAAGTCATAATCTATAATCAACTCCAACCATCATCATTGAAATATATTCAACTCATTCTATGTGAATATATACATTAGTATTTTTAATCCATATATATATAACACTTTTTTCCATAATGTATATTCATCCATATCATTAATGAATAAATTACCATAGATAACTACAAATAATTATTTGGGTAATATTTCTTATCAAACATCAATTATCATGAAGAATAAGTTATAATCATTTCATTCTCCTTGATAATGAATACCAATTCATTCTTATATGAAACAATATATATTGAAATCCCTTATCCATTATAGGGGAATGTTATCACATGTGAAATGAATAATCTTCTCTTATGTTCATTAAAATTTCCCACCAATCATCCCTCCAATATAACATAGCTCCATTTAATGTTGAATTAGTGAGTTTATTATATATTCATGAGAAAGTATCCACAAAAAATCCATAATATTCATTCATCCAAAGAAAATTTTAAATCTCAGTCATAGTGGTTTACCAGTGTATCGACCCGGCTGAGATAGCCCAGAGCCGGTGTTTCCTACTAATTGCAATGGTATGATTAAAAGGAATCAAATATTAAAGGACCATGATTTTATTAGTCTTGGTAAAAAAAATATATACAAGAGACTTTTCATAAAAATGGATACACTAATTACAACATAATTGTTCCTTATTTCAAAATAGCTTTGACTGTAACAACTTTATTCCATTTAGTGTATCCTTACATATCTTTTTTAGTATGGTTCTTGGATTCATATGGAAATAATAATAATAAAGGTGAGTTAAAATTATTCATAAGGGAAAAATATAGTGGAATAAATAATAAATCATTGATAATAATAATTCTAACATGGTAAATAACAAAACTCACATGTCATATAAACAATAAAAAATGAATCAAGTGCATAAAAAATACGTAAATTTAATAACAAGAAAAATATTCCATTCAAATAACTAGATAAGGAAAAATAAATATGGAACAGAAATAAAATGAAACACATTACAATTAGTAAATAAAAAAAATGTATTATATACATTGATATGTCGACAGAAAATCTCATAGATGAAAAATAACTGAAACTAAATGAGGGAAATGATTTCATAATGGAATTAATTTCTAAAGAACAAAATAACCTATACTATTAGGACCATTACCAATATGGTTTAAAATTACAGATAGAAACCCATTTAATTTTTAAAACTTATTTTCCTCATGAGATCCTATCGATCCATTGATGGGATATATAAATTTCGGGCCTCGCCCATCGTTACTAGTCCAATGAATTCCTTATATTGAATAATAAATAAAATAATATTCCATATCCAAAATATTTATTGAATAAAGAATACATAATTATCACTATTTCCCCAAATAATCTATTAGCTTTCAATTTAAATTCCCAATGTAAAATGGAATATAGTTTTTGAAATAGTAAAATCCAAGATAAATGAAATGAACAATTAGGGTAAATTCAATGTTCAATGATCATAAGAGATTTAATATTTCAAGTAAATTAACAAGTGATTCAAGTAAGATAATGTCAGCACTACCCTTAGATAAATAAATAAAAAACATCCATTAGACAAATATATATGGTATCAACACAACAAATCCCATGTGGAGTAAAAATGATGGTTTTTTGTTGATGATGAATAGAAATAAAATAAATATAACTTTTAAAAACCAATAATGAGGAGAAAATCATTTTGTTTCATAAAACATTATGAAAAAACTTTTATATGGAAATAAATTTTTAGTTTTTTAAAAAAATTATCCTTTTAGGCATGCAATAGAATCTTAAATGAAATGATGTCGAATAAACCAATACTTGTATTGTTAGGTAAAAGGGAATTCCTTTTGTACGAACCTGATGTATCACTCATGAATGGAGCCTTTAATTTTGGGATTAATTATTTATTTCTGATCTAATGTGGATGAGTAATGACTTATAAATGGTTTAAGGGTGTATGAGTCTTGTTCGGAGCCCGGAACACTTCTTTTTTGGGAAACTATCCATGTAAAATGGTTGGTGCACAATTTGTCTGACCTTGCAGATGATATATTCTCAAGACGAACCATATCATATGATTGGAACATGACCATGCGGCCTAACCATGAATTATACCTTTATTTCCCAGGTACCCATGCATGGTTTGCACATGGGTTTTGAAGCCATGAATAAAAACCATGTGCATTCTATTTTAAGGGAAATTCTACTATTTTTCCCTTAATGATCTAATTAATCCTCCTCCTTCCTCCTAATCCAAGATCATGTGGGAGTAACCAATTAATTTATCATTTTAATTCTTTTTCAATGCTCAATGTAGGGATTTAAGGATATCCTTTGTCTGGGATCCGATCAATCCTCTATTTTTCACATTGGATGCACAATGGTATGTATTGGATTCTGTTAGAGCCTTTCTTCTTCTCTATTTCTCCCAACATTGTTAATGACGTGTGAGTTTTTTTCCATTTATCTCATATCTAAACCATTATATGTAAAATTAAAGGCCAATATTGGAGGATAAGGATCATTCCAACCCATGTTGTGTGGTCTATAACTCATCCATTATGTTTGTTGATTTTGGAATTATTGATTCGGGCCCACAGATTTAATCGGGTGACGTTTATAGAATTTATATTCCATGCATACAATCATTATCATTGTATGGTCATGATATTTCCAATTATGTTATTACATATTGGCTGCTATCCCTCAAATATCAGCATCCCATGTAGGATTTTTTGACATAATTGTCTTTTTAGTGTTTTGAAATGTTTTAGCTGCCTTTCGAGTGCACCTTAGCCTTACCATCCTAATAGTAAGATAATATATAATAAATGGCTCGAATAATATTCTTAATTTCATATTGTAAAGTACCATTTATGATCATCACTTAACCCACCTAAGTTATGTGCTTCAATTGATATACTAATGTTAATTCCAAATTGGAAAGTATACTAAGTATATGACTTGACCTTTCCAAATGTAATTTAATAACAGGTTATATGTCCATAGATCCCATTACTATGTTGATGGAAGGTAGAGGAGTGAACCTTAATTATTTAATATTCCATAAATGTTTCTAATAAAGGGTTTCATGCTAATTGGATTTTTCACACTAACGTAAGGAAATGCTTAATCTAAATAGAATTAGTGATGAATTATGAATCGATTAAAGGGTTTCATGATACTTGGTATTATCACACTAATGAAAGATATGGCTTCAACCAAATGAAATATTATATGAATTTATTATCAATATAGGAGTGTCCTCACTCGATATCCCATTGCATTCTTATCATGAAATTCCCCACGAACTCGAGGACCCCATTCTGAATTCAAGGACACAACATTCTTCTGTTGAGAACCACCTAGAACCCGATTATTTTCTAACATTAGATTCTAGGTATGACACTGAAGGATCCCTCATGTAGTACTACATGATGTATTTGATACACTCCTTGGATCAATTATTAACAAGTAGGTTCAATGGTTAAATCCCATCAGGCTAAGACTTTTCTTAGAACCATTTTACCTTTTTTGAACTCCATGGAGTCGTTAGGAATCTCATTATGGAATTAAATTGAATATGATCCTTGGATTACAGTCTTAACCCTTAGATTTACTCAGATCCTACTGAGTTAGAGGCCCTTTGAGATCTAGGATTCCTTGGTTGTTACCTTGGAACATCATTATTAATTATCAACAATCATGGCTTAACTATTAAATATAGAAGCCTTCACTATTTATACTATCATGAGGTGATGTCAATTTTGGATAGGCCTTACATGACCTATCAACATAAATTGGTAATTACATATTTATTGGAAATGGTTAAATGTTTGGACACTATCCAAGGGCTGAAGTAGGTACTTGGGTATTTAGATACATTGTACTGCTTTTCTTTACATAGGAATGCATGCAAAATTTTATATTCAATTTCACAAGATGGATGTTATAGACACCATTAGTAGTGACCCACTGAGATTTATCTCACACCCTCTCCAGGCATCATTTGGTACCTGAATAAGATTACATGAATGAATTTGTTTATAAAGTGATGCGTACAACTTCAAACCATTGGTTGATTGCTATTTAAGATGGATCTTTATAGCAGATGATCGAGCCGAATCTCAGAATGATTTGGATAGTATTTATTTACTTTATATATTTGTGGAACATGTTATGCCGACTATCTTGTATATATGTTTTCTAAATTTCTGGATACATGAAATATCATCATCTGTTATTCCAGTTCTTATAGTTTTTATTGTTGTTGTATCTATTTCTATTGTTCCTTCAATTTACTCATATTACTTCTGTTATATACATATGATTACATTCATCCAATGCATTACACTTTGGTAATGAGGGAATTGTCTCCCCACATGCACTCCCTAGGCCCTCAGTTCTGGTCAGAATCCTCTGGCGTTTAGGGAGATGTGCTAGAGGACATGTGGACCACTAGGATCGGGGAAACTATTAAGTGGAATCCTTTTTTGGAACATCAAAAAGTGGAATAAGAGGTGGATATTTTATTACATGGCTATTTGGAGACAATAGCTTTGAGATTATGAACTATTTAGACTTGGTCATATTATATTATTAGGTGTTGTGATCCCATGTTGAGGGTAAAATCCGAGTTGCATAAATTATAATTGATGTTCTGTTTTTCCTATTAATGTAGGCATTATTTCATTAATGAGTGACTCACATGCAGTGTGGAGTTATTGATTATTACTATGTTTGAGTATTTTCTTTCATCCTAGGCATGATCAAATAAGGGTAAGGGGAATTATTTCATGCATCACTATAGGCACCTATAATTCACATTTCATGCATATTTCAATGCCATGTAGGTTGATTTCACTACTTTCATTAGTTGATATAAATATGATTATTGAGTGATGTTGCGATAGTTACCTTATACATGTATTACTTTTGGTTACAATTGAGTGATTTCTTGTCTCACTTCATGAGGTGTATGGTCCCTCATGTTTTGGAATGAGGAATTTACATAGTCGAGCCATTATGCTATAAATAAATTGGTGTTGTTTCCAGTTATTATTTGTATGGGCAAAAATTAAATGGGAATGGTTATCCATTATAACATGAATCATGACATATAAAATTAATTGGTTTCAAATCCTTATCCCACCTTCTCATTGTTTTGAAATGTATAGGAGTTAACCTGGAAATTAAATATAAAATGAAATGAAACTTATACTTGGGAACATACTGATATGTGGCTGTCTAAGTGAGTAGTTGGGGTTGTATGCCTTGGGTATTCAAATTTCTTGCATTCATATTCTGCTAGTGATTCTATCTTTCTAATTTTATACTTGTTCTGAAGAATTTTCATTGTAATTTTGAAATAATGCCACTATAGAGTCCTCATATAGTACGCCAAGAGGGTGGAGACAACCATGATCCAAACATGGTGGGCCCTAAACCGACAGTATTACTACAAGATATTCCACTAAAGGCATGACCAATTGTACATGATTTGGGAACTGGTTCCCATGTTCATAATAGTTTCTTAAGATTGATGCAGTCCATTCTTGGTGCTCCACAGCTTTCACCTAAGATGACTGATAGGACATGTGAGTCCCAACAAGAGCATCCTACCACCTTCTCGGGGGATGGAGGTTCGTAGGCTATTCAGTATTGGATAGAGTCTACGTTTTCTATCAAATAGCATCTGGAAATGCCACCAGAATAGTGATTCAAGATTTCTATATACATGATTTGAGATTTGGTCAAGAATTGGTGGGATGTAGTTTCCCAGGAGGATCACCATCAATACATGTTATGGGATGTCTTTAATAATATTTTCTATGATCAGTTCGATCCTCAGATGCTGAGAGCTAATAGAGCCAGAGTGTTTATGTATCCTAAATAGGGTTCTATGTTAGTTATGGAATATCCAGCTTGTTTTTCATAGTATTAATACTTTGCACAACATATTTCTAGTGATGGCCATTTGCGTGGCATACTCTTCAAAGATGGGATCCATTACAACATCAATATATAGGTGAATTTATTTTCCATACCTACCTTCCCCAAAATAGTAATCCTAGATCTAATCACTAAGTGTAACATGAGGGATGGCCATAGTATCAGGTTTAAAGGATAAATGTCTCTTTAGGATAGTAGTTCTTACATTACAAAAAGGCATTCTTTTGTGGTTTCTTTTCAAGGTCGTGATAACCACAATTCCTATTTTGATAACTATTTAGTGTGTCATCAGTTTGGATGATAGGGGAATTTGAAGCCTCAGTTAGACAAAGACCTATTGGAGTTTTGGGATTTTGTCCATATCGGTAATCTTCAGCTTTTATGTAAGATGATTCCAACAATGTGAAGTAGGAAAGGATCCACACCAACTCCTTTATCAGGGGTGGGTTCTATTACACCGTGTCATGTGGGGAGTTAGAATAGAACTGGTAGGACTAGCCGGGGGGGAGTTCGTGTCCATGGTGGCTAGACCCATGATCACCAATAGTTACAGCAGAGCATTTATGATCAGGGTAGTCTATCAGTTGCATAGGGTCATGGATCAGGTCATTTTCATGCACAACAACTGATAACTAAGGATCAGGTTATGGGACTAGCTATAGTACTATGTGCAATTATAATAGCCTTCATAATAGAATAAGATTTATTTGATACAGGTTATTCAAAATCTTTTATCTATGTATCTATCGTGGAGGTTCTCAGATTGGAGAGATAGTAATATTGTGGTGTAATAACCCTTGATATACCTTTGGGAATACAAATAGAGGGTATAATCCAGTGCATGGACTTCCCCTTGAGAGAGGCAGTTACCCTTTCTTATGGAACAACTTCATTATCTAGATGATAAGCTTTGATTTCATTCATGGGATGGATTCACTTGAGATAGGAAGTTACCCTTTCATATGTAACATATTCATTTTCGAGATGATAGGATTTGATGTCATTCTTGGGATGGATTAGTTAGTTCATTATCATGCTTTTGTAGATTGATAACATTGTAGGGTATCATTTAAATCAATAGAGGGAATTAGTTATCTACATAACAGTGAGTGGGATGTTTAGGATAGTAGAGAGGGACAAATTCAAAATGGGTTAGGTGGAGTGATCACCTAGATTGAAAATATCATCCTAGAGGATCAAGGTTTATGGAAATATGATTTCCCTCCAGTAGTGGATTGTTTTAGGGACATCTTTTATGATGAATTTTTTAGGCATACCTCTTCATAGAGTGTTACAACCCAAGGTTTTTAATAATAAATTAGAATGCTTGAAAAGTAGTTTTAAGTATATATTTATAACTTCCCTTTGAACATAATTTTTCTTCTTCTATGTTTTGAATTTGGAAAAAATGGTCATCCAAAATTTTTTCCAGTAAGTTATTTGGAGTCTTATAGAACCAACACTATTTTTTTGGTGAATAGTCACATACCCTTAAGAATAGTAAAATGAATAGTAATATGACCCTAATGAATATTAAATTGAATTATAATTTTATTTCCTTAAGGCTTTAGGATAATAACATCTTGATTAATATGTTAATGTGTTAAAAAATAGTTAAAGATTTTTATTTTTTATTTTTTTATAAATTATGATTTTTTTAAAAAATTATATTTATAATATTTAGATTTTTTTTCAAAAATTGGATATCATTTTTGAATTATACATGTTAAAAAATTCTTAGGGTGAATTTTTTGGATTTTTCTGAATTTCATGAATCTTTGAGGAATAGTGAAATATGGTAAAATACCGTATATTAAAATTATTAGTTAAATATACTATTTATGACATCATAAGTGATGTAATCCCATATGGTTCGAAATAAAATTCTATTATTACTATTTATGGTCACATGAAGTAATACTATGCATATTCTTAAGAAAAAATAATATAATATGATTAAAATAATGTAAAATCCCTCTTCCCCTCCATTATAAATACCGCCCTCATTCCCTTCGTTCTCACACACCTCTTAAGCCTTTATCCATGTGTATTTTTACTCAATACTCCTTAAAATAATCTTACCCACATCCAAAACATGATGGTCTCATCAAAAGGCCAAAACCAAGGGCCTTAATAAGGATCTCTAGGAGAAGAGATCAGGAGTTAAACATCCTCTTTTGTTTTCTTTCTTTTTTTTTTTTTTCTTTCCTATTATTCTTCATTCCTCCCATACCCTTGTACAATAGGAATGAATGATAAATTTTATTACATATTCTATGTTTAATCTTGTTTATGGAATATTCACCATTATACTTCTTCTCCACTCCCACAAATTCAACAAATTAAAACACTATTTGTGATGTGTCGAATTACTGACATCATGGACGATGTGATTTCAATTACATCTACTTACTTAAATACTAGAGACAAACCATTTTCATCATTTAAATAGATTATAATTTAGGTATTATATCTTATATAAAGTTATGGAATCATTTTTTATATATGTTATTTACTTATGAAACAAATTTAGTTCATTACGATCGAAGAATCGCCAAAATGACCTAAACACATATCAATAATGTTATAACTTATGAATCATCCTCATGTTAGAATTAAAAATGATAAATAATATAATTTATGTTTCTGTAAATATGTAAATACAATTCCAGTCCAATTCTTGAGTTTAACTTCTAGTCAACGAGAATATCCATCAGGAACCGATCATGGAAATCATGTAATTAACGCACCCAAAACAGTGGAAGAAACAAAATAAAAACAATTAAAGGGTGTGATGATGTTATTAAATGATCACATAAGGTATTATAAACAGAAATATGTTACTTTAAGATATTAATAACACTATTTTAACTATTATACAGGATGTATAAACATGTTTGAAGTAAGACAAACCTCAGGTAAGGGAATTCCTAACCTGATCTCCATTCTTTGGGTTAACATTAAGCTGCATTATTTATAAAATATTAAAACTATTTGGGAGATGAATTTTGATTATATTAGGTTGAATTATTTTTATGTACAACATATATAAATATTCCATCCACTCTATTAAGTCTCGATTCAATTATATGATACTTATAACGGACATTCCTTTTAAAAACCTCTTTTAAAATTATGTTTTACAAAATTAAAAAGTAATGATTTTATGAAATTTTTATTGTTTCATGATTATTTTCTGGTTCTTAGTATTTTTTTGTGATGAATGGTGGGACCTATATCTACCTCCATTGCATTCAGTATGTGTATGTTATTGTTCGGCCGTATGGTTACTCCAAGTGTAACTGCGATGGTTAGACAAGTTGTAATGTAGCTACGAGGGTTACAGATTATAAGTTAGCCAAGTGGGTTACAAGATTATGTATTTATGTCGAAAACAGACCATTATGGTTATATTTATGTTATATATGTTTTGTGGAAATCTCATAGAAATATCATGTTTCAAAAAGTATGTTTATATGGGTGACATGTATGTCATTTTGAAAATTGATTTCATACATAGAAAGTATTCATGGACTAATGTTTTCTTTCCTTATTTTTATATCTCTTACTAAGATTTTTATGCTCATACCAAGTTTTTTAATTATTTTTATAGTTTATAAGGATTTTTAAGGCAAAGAAATAATCCTTTTTAAATTATGTGATGATTTGTCAATGAAATCATGTTTTATTTGAAAAGTTTTATTTTTTTTTAAGAAATGAATACTGTTTTTTTGTTATCCAATCTATATTAATGTGTATTGTTATGAATATATTATTTCCCAATTATCTATATATATAAACTTGGAATGACCCTCAATGTTAAATGAAGTGATTTCTCGACTAAATTCAAGATTATGTAATGTAATAAGGCCGGGTCCTTATAGTTAGTATCAGAGGATGGTTTAGATAACATTGGGGGTTAGGATGATGATAATAGAACAACATAAATAAGTTTTTCTATATTTTTAATTTGAAATAATATAGAATTTTAATATTACCATGTTGCTTCAACTACGATATGTTTTTCCAAAATGGGTTTTCATCGAAGAAATAGGGAATCTGAAGAGAAGAGGCACTGACAGAATGATATCCTTCCGAATATGCAGCTCGGAATGGTAGGGATTGGAACTGAGCAGTTTGTGACAGTAATGGATTAAGTTTTATATGAAATAAATGGTGTTGTAATCCATGTAAGAGAAAAACCAGAGGTACCACAAAGGAATGTGATGATAGTAGAACATTTTATGAGACAACACCCTCCCGCTTTCATTAGATCTTCTAACCCAAAAGCCACTGAAGGATGGATTAATGCCCATGAAAAGATATTTGATGTTATGGGATGTTAAGATAATCAAATTTTATGTCCTTCCATTTATCATTTTGAAGCTGAATTTGATCAATGATGGTAAATAGTCAATAATATTAGGGATAGGGAGGATGTTTATGCCTTAGAGTGGGATGAATTGGAAAGTCTTTTTATTGAAAAATATCTTCCTATGGGGGTGTGACATAGGATGGAGATTCAATTACTTGGATTGAATCAAAATGAGAAAGATTCAATTGATATTTATGAAGAAAAAAACACTCAAATGTCAAGGTATGATCCAAATATTATTTTTGATCTATATATAAAAATCAACCCATTTAACTTAAGATTAAATCCAAGGAATAAAATGGTGTTGGCCTCCTATGAATTCAAAATTCATGAGAAACATATTTGATGTGTTGAGATTATAGAGATGGAATATTCTGATGATCACATTCACTTTTAAAACAAATAGAAGAATATGTCTAGATGATAAGTGATGGTTAATAATAAATCCATGAAATATTATGGTAAGAAATTATAGTTTCCAGTTTGGGAAAATTGGGGCAAGAAGAACACTCAGAAATGTCTTAACAAAACTGGGAAGTGTTTTCAATGTGGTAATTTAGGACATATGGCTAGAGATTGTAAGGAAAATGATCCTATGACTAATACTGATAAAAAACATTTATGTGTTTTAAATGTGGAGAGATGGGTCATTATGAAAATGTCTTCCCAAAGAGAGATCTGAATGATGAAAACAATCCAGACTACAAGAAGAATAGTTTAGTGAGATATTTCAGGACTACATTAGCAGACACCAGGCCATCCAATGAAGATGCATCAAGTACATTGTTTTTTTCTCATATTCTGCTAATGTTTTGTTTGATATGGTGTCTACACATTCCATCATTTCTATGAAATTTTATGGAAAATTGGAAAAATTACCTCAAAAAATGAGACTGTAACTTATTATAAAAACACCAAGGGGGAAATATTATGGAAACTAGGAATTATAAAAATCTTTTTATTATAATATGTGAAAATGATTTACATCAAAACATTGTTTTTACCCTTAGTATAGATTGATGACATTCTAGGAATGGATTGGATTTCTATTTAACATGCTAAGATTGAATGTAGATATAAAGAGGTTTTTTTAGAAAGAGTTTAAGTTTGTATACAAGAATGAACCCATACAATTGATAACATACTAGGAAGCGGAGAATTTTTTGAAATATTGACTTAAATGTTAACATGCTCATATTTTTTATAATAAGGGAACTATTCAAAATAATGATGTGTTAGTGATAAATGAATACCTTGAGGTTTTTTTGATGATTAACCTGGTGTCATACTTGATTAGGAAGTATAATTTACAATTCACTTACTTCATGATGTTAACCCAATTTTAAACCACCCATATTGAATGGATCAAATAGAACTTCTTGAAATGAAAAATCAGTTGCATGATTTTCTTGATAAAGGTATAATTCATCCTAGCACTTCACCATGGGGTTCCCCGGTTTTATTCATTAAAATAAAAGATGATTCTATGAGACTTTTCATTTATTATATAGACTTGAATAAAAAAATTATTAAAATCATATATCATTTTCCTCATTTCATTGACTTGTTTGATCAGATCCAGGGAGCTTAGTACTTTTCCATGATTGGCTTGGGATTCAGATACCATTAGTTGTCGGTGAACGAGGAAGACAACTAGAAAATAGCTTTTCATTCTAAATATTGGAATTATAAATTTTTTGTTATGTAATTTGGGTTAACTAATGGACCTCATGTATTCATGGATCATATGAATATAATATTTGAAGAGTTTTTTGATAGGTTTTTGGTTGTGTTTATTTATGACATTCTGGTATTTTATAAGAGTGAAGGGGAGAATGAAAAAAATCTAAGGGTTGTTTTGAAAACATTAATGGAAATGAAACTGTATGGAAAATTCAGCAAGTATTTTTTTGGTTGTAATAAAAATATTTTCTTGAGAACATTGTAAATAAGGATGGAATAGCAGTTGATCCTGCCAAAATAAAAGTGGTTGAAAATATCCAATACCCAAAAATGTTAGAGAGATTAGTAGTTTTATTTCATTAGTTGGTTATTACTGAAGGTTTTTTAAAAACATCACATGTTTATCTAGCTATCTAATAATTTTAACACTAAACGGGGTAAAATTTATTTGTAGTGAAGAGTGTGATGTTTTTTAAGAACTGAAGAAGGGATTAGGGAATTCTCCAGTTTTTTCCTTACCTTCCTAAAATTGTGAGTTTTTCATCTACAATGAAGATTCATTAAAGGTACATGGTTGTGTTTTGATGTAGAATGATCAGGTAATTGCTTATTATTTTAGACAAATAAAACAAAATGAGTTAAATTATCCCACACATTATTTGGAATTGGAAGCTCTGGTATTTTCCATGAAAATAGGGAGGCATCATTTATACGGAGTCAAATGTCAAATATGTACTAACCATAAATGTATGAAGTATATATTCCCTAATAAGGAATTAAACATGTGACAGAGAAGATGGATTGAATTGATAAATGATTATTATTACATGATCAATTACCATCTGGGAATGTAAACAATGTGGTGGATACCTTGAGTTAAAAACATCATGCATCATTAACCATGATACGTTTAAAACATGACCTCTTGATTAATTATTTGATAAATTTTTGTTTAGAAGTAGTGGGTGAAGGAAATACCACAATTTTGTTTTTGTTTTTAGTGTATTCATCGTTATCAGATAGAATTAAGAAAGCATAGAAGGAATATAGTGAGGTAATGAAAATGGTAAAATTGGTTAAAATCAGCGATTTTCTAGAATTTTACCTCAATAGAGATTGTATTTTTGGATTTGGTAAAAGGTTGTGTATTCCTTGTGCTTCCTAGTTGAAGAAATAATTATTTTGTGAAGCTTGTTGTTCTCTATTTTTAGTTTGTCCTAGAAGTACTAATATGTATGGAGTCATTTGTGAGTATTACTTGTTGGGAGGAATGAAATGGATACTGCTGATTTTACCATGAAATGTTTGACATGTCAACATTTAAAGAAAAGTGGGAGTTACTAAAGAGGATGATACATCCACTTCCTGTTCCAGAGTGGAATTGGTTGAATGTATCCATGTTCATTTTTTAGGGACTACCAAAGACATATCGAGGCAACAATGTGATTTGGTTATTGTTGATCAACTGAATAAAATGGGAAATTTTATTTCTATTCGAGATTCAATGACTTTGGATTAGATTTATCAATTGTACCTAAAAGAGATTGTCAGGTTACACGGAGTTCTACATTCCATTCTATCTGACCAGGATCCCAGGTTCACTTCTAGTTTTTGGAAGGTCCTTCAGAAGTTGCTGGGCATAAAATTAAATTTCAGTACACCTTTTGATCCTCAAGAAGATGGGCAGTCAGAATGAGCGATTCAGACTTTGTAAGGTATTCTTCGATCTTTTTCAATGGACTACTAGGGATGTTGGAATCAATATCATTCTTTAATTGAGTTGTGTTATAAAAATTGTTTCCATTACTGTATATAGATGGAACCTTTTGAGCCATTGTATGGAAAGAGGGGTCAAACTCTAGCTTTTTTGGATGATGTTGGGGAAAGGAAGTTGATGGGACCAAAACTTGTATAAGAAGTGGCTATGAAAGTGAAGTTGATGCAGCATCACATGAGGAAAGCTCATAACAGGGAGAAAATTTATGCATATAACAGAAAGAAATACATCTTTTTTGGGGTAGGCTACAATGTTTTCCTTAAAATGTCTCCATGGAAAAGTGTGATGCGTTCTGGTAAGAAACGAAAGATAAGTCCACAGTTCATCAGTCCTTTTGAAATCCTAGAGAAAGTTAAACAAGTCACCTACAAATTATCTTTGCCTCTGATTTTATCTCATGTACATAATGGTTTTCATGTTTCGATGTATCAGAAGTTTGTTCCAGCTTCATCCTATGTTTTGAGCCTAGAAGTAGATCAGCTGGAAGAGAACCTTTCTTATGAAGATAAACTAGTACATATTCATTATCTAATAGAACATGTATTGTGGAATAAGGTAATCTACCAGGTAATGTTTTTCTGGAGAACCACATGGTTGAAGAAGCAACATGGGAACCGGAAAATGCTATGATGGAAAGGTACCCTCACTTATATAATACGTAAATAAAATTGTGATGATGTAATTTCTTGAAGGTGGGGATAATTTAACACCCTAAGGTTTTAAATAATAAATATAAATTTATGAATATTTGTTTTAATTATATATTTATAAGTATCCTTTAAACTTAATTTTTCCACTTCTATGATTTGAATTTCGAAAAATGGTTATCTACAATTGTGACCAGAAAGTTATTTGGAGTTTAATGGAACGAAGATTATTTTTTTGGGAATAGTAACATTTTGTTATGTATAGTAATAAAAATAGTAATATAATCATAATGAATAGTAAACTATATTATTATTTTATCTTCCAAAGGGTTTATGATAATGACATCTTGATTAATTTTTCAATCAGTTAAAAAAATTTTATAGATTAAAAATTGTTATTTTTTGAATAAATTATCTTCTTATTTATAAATTAAATTTACAATATTTAGAAAATTATTTTCAGAAATGGAGTTAATTTTTGAATTCTACACATCGAAAAAAAATTGGTCAATTTTATGGATTTTTTCAAAAATTCTTGATTTTTTGATTAAAATTCAAATATTATAAAATACTGTATATTAAAATTATCAGTTAAATACACAATTTATGAAATAATAGATGATGTAAGCTCACTTGGTTCGAAATAACATGATATTATTTCTATTTGGGTTCACATGAAGCATGCCTATTCATAGTCTTATGAAAAAATATTAAAATAATAATTAAAATAATGTAAAATCCCTCCTCCCCTCTACTATAAATAATACCTGCATTCCCTTCTTCTTCACACACCTCTAGAGCCTTGATAATTTCCTAAGTTATGGACAATACTACTCCCAAGACCCATACCCACGTCTATGGCCTTCTGGTCTCACTAAAAGGCACAAACCAAGAGCCTTAGGAAGGATCTCAAGGATAAGATATCAAGAGGTAAACATCCTCTTGGGATTTCTTTCTTTTATTTTGATTTTATTTTATATTCTTATTATTTACTCAACTCTAATTATCCAAGAGGTAGGAATGATCCAAAATCTAACATATTTTGTATTTAATCTTGTTTTTGGAAGACTCACCTTTATATCTCTTCTCCAAGCCCACTTACTCATGAAATTAAAACATAGTCTGTGATGTGCCAAATTACAGACATCGTGGATAATGTGATTTCAAATTCATTTAATTATTTGAAGACTGGTCATGGAAACTTTTTTATTTTTGAAAGAGATTTTAATTTATGTATTAAATCTTATATAAGGTTCTAGAATCATTTTTAACCCATGGTATTAATTTATGAAATAAAATGAGTTCATTATGATCATAGAATCACCAAAATGACCAAAACAAATATCAATAGTGTTTATAATTATCAAATGTCCTCATATAATAATAAAAATGATAAATGGTATAATTTATGGTTATGTAAATATGTAAATAACATTCCATTAAAATTATGGTCTTTCACTTCCAATCGACATGAATTTCCCCCATGAACCGATCATGGAAATCTTGTAAAGTATGCACCCAGAACAATGGAAGGAACAAAATAATAACAATTAAAGGGTTAAATTATGTTAATAAATGATCATATAAGGTATTATAAACATTAATATGTTTCTTTAATATATTAATAAAACTATTTTAACCATTATATTGGAGGTTTAATCATGTTTTATGTAAGAAAAACCCGAGGTAAGGGAATTATTAACCTGATTTCCCTTCCTTTGGTTAACATTCTATCTCATTTTTTATGTGGTATTAATTTTTTTTGTGATTTGAATGTTTTTTATATTACATTTAATTATGTTTATTTATAGTTTATATACATATTCCATCCACTGTATTAAGTTTCACATATATTATATGATATTTATAAGGGACTTTCCTTTTAAAAACCTCTTTAAAAATTTTGTTCTAATAAATGGAAAAGGAAGGTTTTTATGAATTTTTTCATGTATTCTGATTATGTTCTTATTCTAGGGAATTGATTATTATGAAGGGTGGTACTTATATATCCCTCCAATGTATTTATTATGTGTATATTGGAGTTCGGACATATGGTTACTCCATGTGTAACTATGATGGTTTCACAAATTGTAAGATAGGCATGAGAGTTGAAAATTATAAGGTAGTTGAGGGAGTAACAAGATTATTTAAGTAATGCCCCAATACTCCTTTATGGTCATATTAATGTTCTATATGTTTCTTATAAATATCATGTAAATCTAATTTTTCACAAAGAATGTTTATATGGGTGAAAATTATGTCTATTTGAAAATGATTTCATATGTTAAAAGTATTCAAGAACTAATGTGTGTTTCCTTATTTTTATATCCCTTGTTGAGTATTATGTCCTAATTCCATGTTTTTAAATATTTTTCATAGGTTATAAGGATTTTTAATACAAATATGGAATGAAAATTAAACAATTTGATTTTTTTCAAAGAAATCATGTTTTATTTGAAAAGTTTTAGTTTTTTGAAGAAATGAATACGGTTTTTATGGAATCAACATTGTATTAATGTGTAATGTTATGAATGTATTATGTTCAAATTATCTAAAGATATAAACATTAAAATATCCCTAATATAAATGGAAGTAAATTCTTGATTAAATTAATTATTATGTAATGTTATAAGGCTTGGTCTTTATATAGAAAGGTAGAGTTTACGATCGAGCTTGTTCTAGGAGAAACTTCATTTTCCATTCCACTATATAGTATGGCACCCACTAGGATTCAGGATCCCAAGTGGTAGGTAGAGGATTTTGATGACAAAGACTCTATGTGGCTTAGTACATCAACGTAGGTTACTCCCTTACTTTCCACAAAGATGGACGATGGAACCTTATGTCTATGTGTTGATTACAGAATGTTAAACCATCTTAAATTCATGAAAAATTATCCACTACCTCATATTGATGATATCTTTGACCATATGTGAGGTGCTAATGTCATCACTAAGATTTAACTGAGATTTGGATATCATTAGGTGTGATTTTGGCTATCATACATACCTCATAATACTTTTTGTAGTAGTTATGGTCTATATGATTACATTTTTATGTGGTTTGGTCTTACGAATTCTCCCACCATTTTTGTGGCTTTGATGAATAGTGTTTTCCACCCTTATTTGGATTCTTTTCTCAGGATATTTGTTGATGAATTATTGGTGTATTCTTACACTCTTAGATACCATGACAATCATCTTGATATCATTCTATGTACACTAAGATATCATAATATTTTTTTCCAGGATTCCTAAGTGCCACTTATGGATCGACAAAGTTCACATCATGGGTCATATCTTATAGAAATCAAGTGTATCTATTGTCAGGGAGAAATTTAGTGTTTTATTTTCCTAGGAGATGCTCAGGAATGTGTTTGATATAAAAATGATTCTTGGGACTATCTGGATATTTCATGAGTTTCATATAATACTTCTGATGTCTTTTGTCACCAATTACTTATATTATGAAGAAGGGTGTTAAGCTCATGTGTTAAGAAGCCTATGAGAAATCCTTTCTACAGCTGTAAGGTAGGATTTTTTCAGAACTTATTTGTACTTTTCTAGATCCTATAAAAGGCTCTACCATCTTTTATGATGCATATGTAATCATCCTATGAGATGTTATAATACTGGAGGATAAATTCATTGCATATGGATCTCGGTAGTTGAGGCCTCATGAGAGAAATTTACAACACACAACCTTGAGCTGGAACCAGTTGTCCATGATGTATGTTTCTAGAGAAATTATCAATTTTTTGAGTTATTTGAGGTTTAAATTGATGAATAGATCATAAAATATATCTCTACTAAGTGTGAAAAAACCCCCCAGAAAATTGAGGTTGGTCGAATATTTACAGTCCTTTGATTTTGTGATTTTCAATATACCTAGAAACATAAATGTTGTTACTAATGCATTGATTCAGAAAACATAGACCTAGGCTGTTTGGGAATCTAGTGATGAATGGATGTTAATAGCCCTCTTTTATAAGATGCATCAAGTTTTTCATGATAGTCAAGAGTAGTCTTACCTCTAAGACATGATATTTACCTTTTCCCTCCTCGAGATGGTGAAGAGTAGACCATTTTTTGATCGTGAAGGATTGGTTCAACATGAGAGTATATATGGAGATAAATCTCTAGAATATTTTTCTATGGATAGAGATGAAATAATGTGTGTTCATGGATTTTTCATGGTTCCTACGTACATGATAGATGATTTGAAGAATGTGTCACATGCTTCTCAATGGGAAATTCATCTATGAATCTCCAAAATTGTTTGAGATTTTCGACGTTGATATTTGTGGCCTGTGATGAAATGTCAAATATTAGGCATTATCACTAGGTGTTCCACCTATCAAAAGGTGAAGGTAGAGTACCTGAGACATGAATTATTGTTACAACCACTTCCAGTCCTAAAATTGAAATGGTATGATGTTACTAGGGATTTTTTATTCGGTTTTCCAAGGTCTCTTAGAGGTAGATATATTTTATTGGTATTCATTGACAATAAAATGAAAGTAACCCACTTAATTCCAATTTGTGAGACTTTATAAATTGATGTGATTGGAGGGATGTATGTTCAGGATATTATATGAGTAACCAGGTTCCCAAGTACTATCACTTTGGATAGGGATGATAATCTAACCTCACTTTTTTAGAAGGGTTTGCATAAGGCTATGGGAATAGAGGTGATTATCAGGGAAACATTCTATCCTCAGATCGATGGTCAGTCAAAATGGAAAATATAGTTTCTAGAGGATATGATTCGACGATGTTTCATTTATTTTAGTGGATTAGTAGTTAATAATATCCATATCTTTGATTATTCCTTTAATAAAAACATCCATGCATCAATTTAGGTGGACCTTTTTGAGGCCTTGTACGTTAGACTATGTCGTTCACCCCTTTGGGGCTAGATGCACTTGAGGAAGCCATACTATACCCTTGTCTCGTTCAGGAGACTTCAGAGTAGGTTCATCTGATCAAGAAGGGTATGAATACCTCTTAGTCTAGATTTAAATATTTTGATAATAGTCATCGATGACCTCAAGAGTTTGAGTTTTGAGATCATGTTCACAATTGGGTATCACCCGGGCTAGGGAATAGTTGGTTACGAAATTAATAGAAGTTGTCGGCTCATTAAGTTGGGTCATTTAAAATTCTAGGGAGAGTCACACTAGTATACTTTCAATTGATATTAACTCAATCGTATCATGCCATGAACAATGTATTTCATGTTTCAAAGCATTATAAATATTATGATAACTTGTCTCATGCCATTGATCTTGTGGGAGTTGAGTCATACGTTGAAGCTACCTTTGAGATGTATCTAGTATGCATCATTGACCAGAGCTCTAAGGCCCTCCAAGGCTTGTTTGTCCCTCTAGTAAGGGTTCTATGGAGGCACGACCATGTCTATGACGAGACATGGGAATGAGAGGATGATGTATGTGCCAAGTGCATAGAGTTGTTCTTAGATTGTATTTCTCCACACCTAGAAGGTGATTTCAGGGAAGGGTTCTTTTAATGGGGGAAGAATGTAAGAACCAATTTTTTCACTCCGGTGTTGATCCTTTAATATTTTTTCAAATTCATCCTTTTGGAAAAGATGCAAATTCTTAATGAGTTATAACGTGTCTTAGGGGTTTCAGCGGAGTGTTCAGTGACAGGAAAACATCTTTTTCTGGATACCGACCATGTTGCACTATTGGTGCATTGTTTGTCTAACTATGGAAATGCTATTTTCTTGGGTAGAACCATATCACATAGTTGGTGCATGGTTTTTTGGACTAACCATGTAAGTTTCCTTTCATTACTAGGTACCCATGCATGGATTGTGCATGGTTTTCCAAACCGTGGGGACAAATAGTGCATCCGTTATTTTCATGTAATTTTACTATTTTTTCCTTAATGATTTTATTAGGCCTTCTCCTTCCTCCTAATCAATGATATTAAGGTATTAAACTATTGTTCATAAATTTTTGATATTTATGACGTCCAACAGTTGGCATTGAATAATCTCAAATATTTTGGATCTGATCAATCTTTCGTTCGTCACGTTGGATGAACAATGGTAAGTACTCGAGTCCGTTTGAGCCTTTCTTCATCTATCTTCCACTCAACATAGTTATCAAGGTGCAATAATTTACCCATTTTTCTCAAATATATACTCTATTCTAAGCCATATTAGTGGCCGATATAAGAGAATAAGCATCGTACAACCTAAGGTGGGTGGTCTATAACTCATCCATTATGTTCGTTGATTTTGGAATTGTCATGTGGGGCCCACCAATTTCATTGGGTGTTGTTTATAGAAATAAATTATTTTATTAAAATATTTAGAATAGTATGATCATGATATTTCCAAATATGTTATTACTTGTTATCGGTTACACCCATAATGCTAAAGATCCCATATTGTATGTTTTGACATATTGGTCGTTTTAGGGTTTTGAAATGTTTGAGCCGTCATTCTATTGTACCTTTTCTTGACCTTCCTAAGGGAAATAATATATATATTAACTTGCTTGATTCATATTGGGAATTTAATGATGAAAAGTACCTTGTATGATCATCACTTGACCCACCTAAGGTAAGTGCATCAGTTGATATAAAAATGTTAAATGGAAATTGGAATGCACACTATGTATATGACTTGACCTTTTCAAATGTAATTGAATAATAGGTTACATTATTGTAGTACCCCTTACCATGTTTATGGAAGGTAGATGATTAAACCTTTGTTATTGAATATTCCATTAATGGTTTTAATAAAGGGATTCATGCTTATTGGCTTTGTCACCCGAATGAAAGGCGAGGGTTGAAGTAAATGGAATTTTTGAGGAATTGTTACTTGATAAAAGGTTTTCATGATACAAACGATTATCGCACTAATGAAATACAATGCATGAAATAGCTAATATATTATATGAATTGATTATAAAAATATGTGTTGACTATCTTGATCTTTCCTTGGATTCTTATTGTGGAATTACGAGAGAACATGAGGACCCCATTCTAAAATCTAGGATACATCTTGTTTAGGTTTAGAACCAAGTAGAACCTGATTTTTTTTTAAAAATTTGATTCTCAGTATCACACCATAGGATCCCTCATGTAGTACTATATGATTCCAGGGATACACTCCATGGATCCAACATTGATAAGTACATTCCATGATTAAATCCCATCAAGACCAATAAATTCTTATCCCTTATTCACCTTGGATAAAATCCTTGTACCATGTAGCCGTCTCAATGTGGAATGACTTGGAATATTCTCTTTCTATTACACTCTTACCCCATATAAAGACTCATATACTATAGAGTTAGAATCCCTTGAGGTCTACATTAATTTTTTTATTACCTTGGAATTTCATTACTAAATATCATCAATCATGGTTTCCTTGTTACATCTTCTAGCCTTAAATATTTATACTATCATGAGGTGATGTTAGTGATAGTTATGCCTCCAATAACCAATCAACATAGTAATTAAATTATTAAAGAAACAGGTTACATGTTCATACACTATGCTAGGGCTGAAGAAGGTATTTGGGTATTTAGTAACATTATATAGATTTACATTATATATTCATGATTTCACATTTTTATATTCCATTACACATGCTGAATGTTATGGACACCATTTGTGGTGTTCCACTGATCTTCAAATCACACCCTCTATATTAGTCATTTGGTACCCAGATTAGTTTGTATGAATAAAACTATAGATAAAGTGATGTGTGTGGCTATGAACCCTTTATTTCTTATTGTTTAGGATGAATATTAATATCAGATGACTGACCTATATCTCGGGACGCTTTGGATAGTATTGACTTCATTTATATTTTTGTGGAACCTGAAATGGATACTATCTTGTATCCATGCTTTCAATTTTTCTTCACACATGACATATCATCATCTTTTATTCATGTTATTACAGTTATTTTTGTTTTCCCCTATTTAAGCTATACCTTATGTTTACTCATACTGCTTTGATTATTTATCCATACCTGCATTAATCTACTATATTACAGATTGTTAATGAGGTTTAGTCTACCCATAGACACATCATATCCCCTCACTTCTAGTCAGTAGCCTCTAACATTCGGGGAGATGTGCTTCAGACAATGTTTCCCAATGTTGATTGGGAAACTATTAATTGGTGTCTATGTCGGAGACACCACACCTTTGACATGGTAATAATAATTGAAAAATGCATTTTTGGGAAATAGAAAATAATATTCCATTGAAAAAATAGGTAAAATACAAAAAAGGGTAAAAATTTCATTACAAAATCATGTTAAAATAATTTTGGATATTTTTTTTCAAAAAACATTGTTTTTAGATGAAAATATGTTATCTAACTAAACGTAAAAACAAAGTCATGTTTTCTGAAAAAATATATTAAAACATTATGAGTAACAAAGAGTAGGAAAATGGTAATAATAAATAAATGTGGTCTAGAATAAATAGAGGAGATAAAATGAAAGGTTTTATTGAATAGTGGTAAACAATTTCCTCAAATGACAATACCATTGAAAGTTCATTAATTTTATTTTGGGGGAATATAAAAAAATTGAAAGTTTCCCATACCACTTTGAAAAATTATAAATCATAATACTCATGATGTAATAACATTAAATGAAAGTTTAAAACACAAGAAGATAAAATTATTAATGATATAATTTAAAAATGAGTAGTGGATACACCACATATAAGATGTAGATGGTGAACATGAAACTTATCTCATTGATGTAAAAAGTGGGATCAGAATCCTTTAAATTTAGTTTCCATTCAGGTGAACGTCCTTTAGCTTCATATATAATAAACTTATTTAAATTTGATGCTCGATTTATAAACATTTTCATGTTTATAATTACTTTTATTTCACTTATTATGATATTGTGAACAAATACTTAAACAATAACGTTTACATCAGGTCTTTTTACGAAATTCGATTTATGTGTAAAAAATAGTACAGGTTGGTCAAAAATCATCAAAGGATTCATTATATTACATCTTATGAATAATAATCACGAAATTATTATCATAATTATACTTATATTATACTTTTAAAAACAATAATTACATATGGTTATGAAAAATGAATAAATGTTACAATCATGGAGAAGGTAGGTTGTACGTACGCCAGAGCAATTTTCTTATTTTTCAATGATCATCATAGACAGAAGATAAGTAAAAAATTATCATTCCATCATTATAATAATATCATAAATACCATATTATTTTATCATATATACTTATATATATGATTCTTGTGATGAAAAGTAAATCACATCTTGTTGAGGAGGTGATAGCCCGCACATCCACAAATAATATTATCACTTTTTATGTGTGTGAAGGGTAATAAAAATATGGTTTATATAAGATTTCAAGAAAAAGTAATTATTTCATGAAAATAATATAGAATTATTTTATTTAAAATATTTTTAATTAAAACCATCCTTTATAATTTCCATGAATCATGTGAATGAATCACATAGCTGGAGGGGGTGGTAGTCAACACTTCCACAAATTATGTTATCATTTTCTTAAAGAATGGAAAGTATAAAGGTATGTGTTGTAAAAGAATCATATAATATTAAATAAATAATAAATATAACACATAACATATATAAGTAGATATTATATCACAATTAACACAATGATAGGAGGTAATGGATGTACTAACATTCATTGTTTCGTGTGTTGGTAGTTCATCATTTCACATAAATAGTTTGTTCATCACCCACTAGATTTAGGGATGTATAAGTGTATAAATAACCATTAATAAAAAAAATAAAATATATGTTTCATTCTTATTTCATTAAATAATCATTATATAAAAATAATTTATGTGTACGAGGAGAAAATGAATGAAAGAGATCATTTGAAAGCATTACCCTAAAATTGGGTAACTCCTTTTGTTTTACTCCAAAAGGAATCCTTAGAAGGATTTATATCCAATGGGGGGATTCAAGGTTGATTGGATGTATTTGTTGAAGATATTTGGGCTGATATTATCTAATCCTATGTTTTTTGAGAGGTGTGAGGAATGTGGATATGTGGTGGCCTTTAATAGTGGAGGAGAAGTGACACTATTGTAATATTTTGCAAAGGAATTATTACCATGTTTTTTATGTTTCATGTGGATCCATGAATGGACCAAAATAAAGAAATGATTTGATTGGGTTTATATATGACCATCAAATAGATCTTTGAATAAGTGTATAGATGGTTTTGGTCATTATGGAGTTAATGTTTAGTCCCTTGTTAATCTTAATTTATCATTAATCGTTGTAATTAATTTAAATCTCATTCGCTATTTTTTTGATCAAAAACAATGTTGGTGTTATTAGAAATTAGAAATTATGATTATTACAAAAATATAATAAATTTTTTCAATTTATAATCATAGAAGTGGAAGACATTGAATTAAATTTAATCATTTAGTAGGGACAACAATACTTGGTATTAAAGTTAGTTTTTCTAAATGTTTTCTATGTTTTCATATTCAATTTCACGGTGAAATTTATTCCAATGAAATAATTTTTTTAATTGTTAAAAATATGATCTAATTAAAAATTTAAAACTATTAAATTTATAATTTATCATACCAAAAAAAGTATATGAAAAAGTAGTTTGGAACTAAAATTTAGTACTTTTAACTATTCATTAAAAATGAAATCATTCATAAAATATAAAATATTCAGCCTAATAAAATTATTATGTTTCCATTTAAATGTTTATTTTTTTGATATATTAAAAAAATTAATGTATCAAAATTTATATTTAAAATGGGGTTTACATTAAAAGGTGTTACAATTACATTTATAAAAATATAGGATTTTATGTGTGAAATATGGTTTATTATTATTTATGAATATCAAATAAAATGTATGAGTATAAAAAATATTTGATTAAATGTATAACATATATTTTTAAAGAAAATAAATAAGTAATTTTAATATATTTTTTTATCAAGAGAAATCACCTTTGGAAGCATTAAAATAAATATATATTTTTTTATATCCAATTGGATCTTATATTAATTTCACATTAATTGGTTACCCATTAATTAATATTTTGTATATCTATTAACCACACAATTTCATAATTATATTAACATTATTAATAACTGATAACATAATGGCTAGGTTATATCATATTATATTAAATAATAATATTTTAATAATACATCGTTATCTAGTGAAACTCGGTCTTGCGTGTAACAATATATATTGTGGAAGTTATCTTCTGTATCTAACGTAAGCTATTGAGAAAGGTCACTATTGTGTGCATTTAAAGATATAAAATATATTATATTAATTTATGATATTAAATATATTGTATCTTATCTAGTAATTATATTCTTGTTTTTCACTTGGTGTCGTTTTTCATACATTTTAACGAATACAAGTTTCTTTATTTAGAATTTTGGGGTGTTACACTATACACACTTTAATTAAACTATGTACACTCTCTGTAAACATGATCTTGGTGATATATTGTCTGATATTTCTTAGGTTGAAATCACACATCATGAGAAGGGTTTGTAAAGCATCCTTTAGGAATGAGATAATGGTAAGTACATGGATCAAGTGAAAAAACATATTACTAGGTATCTAAGGTGGTGAACATAATTGGAAAGTAGAGATACATATTTGGAGGAAAATAAAAAATAATTATAGGTATTTACTGAGATTATCAATCATAAAAACGATAATGATTAATAGAAAAATAAAGTTACTAAATCCTTAAAATTTGATAATTTAGAAGGCATCAGTTCAACAAAAAATAGTTATTATGATAACATTTTTTTAAAGAATCTTTTACTGATGTTCAAGAAATTTTTTACTGCATATGTATAATTACATGATATATTTTTATAAATATAATTTCAACATTTTTTTTGGCTTTTATCAATTTTTTATTTTATTCCAAACATCATATTGATGCATGAAGCTGAAAAATGCATTTCTAAAGGATATTAGAGCCCATAAAATAGTGAAAAATTATACTAATTATCTATAAATGTCATCTAAAATTTGTATGGTCAAAAAATAAATCACTAATTATCAAAATTGATACTACTTGTTCATCATTATCGATTTTTATCATGTTTTTTAATTAAAAACAATGAAAAATAATCTAGGACATTGTGTACGTCAGTGGTTGGCATGAAAACCTTGTCATCCATCAACTAGGGGTTCAAGAAATGTGGCCTTGCTGTATTTTATTAGTTATTTCCTGGAATAGAGGTTTTCCTTTTCTAAAACTAAATTAATATAATTTTCAAAATAAATATTATGGATATCCTTTGAATAAGGTTAATCACTAAATATCCTTTTATGTAAGGATTTTAATAGAATCTCCATAAAAAATAATTAATCCTCATATTTTCACATGTTCCATTATATTGTATAGTGTTTATCCTCTAGAAGAGGGCATTGACATGGGTAATTTCCAAGTCCCCCACTTATGACAATGTAATATAAAGGATTTCTTAGGATGAGACTCATTTCCATCAATCGTAAACTTCATTTTTTCATCATAATCCTTTTGATTTATGTTCTTCTTTATTAGACATAAATAATTACCTTATTCCATTGAGGCACGTTCCTCGGTGACCCCTTCCACAAATCCCACATGTCAAAAAATTATCCTTCTTTTCTTTACGGTCTGTACCACTATATATCATAGAAATATCCATCCTTATCCTCTTTGGTGAGTTCATGTGTTGCTAAAGGAGTATATTTTTAATCATCTTTGGGGAAAACTGATTTAGCATAAACACAATATTTTTCACACCTATAAACAACTCAGTTGGGTTATTTTTTTCACCACCTAGTCTGTTATGTTTGTTGTTATGTTTAATTCATCGGGTTCCAGCCTTCGACTAAAACTATAAATAATAGTGTCAGAAAAAATATTCATAGTGAGAAAATGTATAATTAGATATAAGATATCTAAATTAAGAAAAATTAAATTTAAATCTAAAAAACAGTTACCTTGATTATTTATTATCATTATCCATTCAAAATCTTCATAATTTTTTCTAAATTACAAGTTGATTATCTTTTGCATAACCCTTGCGAGTGTCAAACCTAGTGTGAACTAAAGACCATTTTTTGTACCAGGTTTCCCTGATCTAGGATCAGAACACCTTTTCTGAGTTATTAGTCTTATATACATCTATTCCAGAACCATGTACACTTGTAGTATCCAAAAATGGATGTATTGAGGGTAAGAACCACATAATCAATTTATTACCGAAATCCTAGAATGTTCTTCAATACTTACCTTAGGATTATGTTTTATAACCTATTTTTCCTAAATCTAGCTCTAAAGGTTTCTTATGAACAACCACTCATATCAACTATTGTGACCAGACCTAGATAGCCTAGTGCTAGTGTCTTCTACTAATTACATTGGCATGATTATAAGGAATCAAATCTCTAAGGACTAAGAGTTTAGTTGTCGTGATAAAGTAGAAACATACATGGGACTTGTATTACAAATGAATAAACTAATTAGAAAACAATTTCTTCCCAAATAATTTCTAGATTACAAAATTTATTCCATATAGTGTATCCTTGCATATCATTCTTTTTATGGTTCATGGGTTCATGGGGAAGGAAACATAATAAGAGTGGTCTCAAAAACTCAATATGGGAAAATATGGCAGGTGAAATAATAAATTAATGATAATAATAATTATGACATGGTAAATAACAAAACTAAAAATCCAGTAAATAAAAAACATAGTAAGAAGTGCATAAAAAATATATAAATGCAATAACTAGAATCACATGCCATTTAGATAACTAGAATATGGTAAAATATTGCACGGTAAGAAACTAAAGCATATTTCGTTTAATCAATGAACTGAGAATGAATTGTATCTATAGTTATGTTGACACAAAATATCATCGATAAATAATAACTAAAACTAAATGAGGTTAATGATATCTTAATGGAAGTCATGTCTATGGAACAAGAAAAACTATACCATTAAGACCATACAAAAGATGGTTTAAAACTATGGATATGATTCCATTTAAATTGAAAAACATATTTTTCTCATGATATCCTATCAATGATTAGAGGGGATTGTTTCGTGGTTTTGGTCTCGAAACACCTAACGGTTCCATATCCGATGACGCATGGACCTGCTTTCCAAAGGCAGGCGTTTGCCGGATGGTCTAACCAGCGACTCTTAAGAACTCCCATGGGTCGAGAGGATGGGAAGTCCGGCTCATCACACACTTTTTTGGGGGATTTATTGCCTGTTCTGAGACTCTCTTATAGATTTAAGATGTATTCATATGTTCACGAATCATTGGTTTATACCCAAACATAGTATCCACAGATTTATCCTTGGTGGGAAATGGTCAGATAGAGGCGGGGATTCAGAATCATTTACTCCTGAGGTTTACCATCCCTAACTGGGTAAATGACCCTGAGGAGTCTGGAATCACTGAGGAAGCACAAGGAGCGGCGCGGTGAGCCGACGTGAGGATTGTCGGATCGACCAGTTGTTGGGCTTGAACCTCTTAGAGGATTCCTACGTGCCCTGCCAAGGAGGCAGGGATCAAAGTCCTCATAGCTCGCATGTACAGTTTATCATCATGCGGGATGAAGGAAAACTGACATGAACATTGTCGGAACAACTGGGTGGTGGGCTTGAACCTCTTAGAGGCTTCCAATGTACCCTTCCTAGGAGGCAGGGATCAAAGTCCTCGTAGTTTGCATAGGCTTGGGGCATACACTCTGAGGCAGACCAGAGTGATGGATTGGGTCATACACTCTGAGGAGGCCCATAAGAGGATGTCATGGTCAACGCTTAATCTAATCCCATGTGATTCATGCTCGTTGTGAGATACAAGAGGCAATAAGGACCAGACGATCACGTTGCGAAAGGTGCATCCGTGAGAAGTGGAGTGGGGCTTATGCATGGAGTGGCCCACAATGATGGATTGAGGATTACACTCTGAGGAGGCCCATGGGCGACAAAGCGCAGCGGGAGAGGGAAAGGGGGTGCTCATGTGCCCGTCTCCTCTCTTTTAGTGCGTGAGGGCTTCCTTCTGATGGGTATTTTACTACCCCCCAAGGAGCCCTTAACAAGTGGAGGGGCATAAAGGGGATTCTCTAGCTCAGACTCCACATTACCGTGGGAATGTGAACCCAGGAATGCTTTCGGAACCTGCTCAAGGGTCGGGGAAACCCCTTCGCCTATACTTAACATGGGTATGTGAACTGAAAATGGCACGCTGATGCACCTGAGGGTTACACCACGTGGATCAGATGGCTCTGGTGGAGGCCTCGGCTCGGAGCCGATGAATAGGCCAATGAGGGAGTCATGGAGGATCGAGTCGGATTAGAATGATTTTATCTGGCCCTGGTAATGTGAACTCTGAAGGCTCTAATGGGCCACACGTATGAAGGGGTGGTGGCGCCCTTCACAGAGGAAGGTGCTACGTGGCTGGAGAAGCCGTCCGCGAACCAGGGTGGTCTGTGGACTGGGGGGCCGCCTGCGAACCAGGGTGGTCCACGGACTGAGGGGCCGCCCGCAAACCAGGGTGGTGTGCGGTCTGAGAGGCCACCAGCGAACCAGGGTGATCCTCGGACTAAGAGGCCACCCGTAAACCGGGGTGGTCTCCAGACTGAGAGGCATCCCGCGAACCAGGGTGGTCCGCAGACTGAGAGGCTGCCCGCGAACTAGGGTGGTCCGCAGACTGAGAGGCCGCCCGCGAACCAGGGTGGTCCGCGGACTGAGAGGCCGCCCATGAACCAGGGTGGTTTGTGGCTTCGGGTTCAGCCCACGTACAAGGAGGGTACACTGAGGGTTCCATGAGAACAGTGACGACCAAGGGAGGCGACGGTCGAGGGTTCATCGGTTGAGGCTTCACCCGCGTAGGAGGGTGCTATGCGGTGCGACAGATCAGAAAAGATGCATAAACTCCATGCTCCGTGGGGAGTGCATCCACAGAGGGACCATGGTTCACAGTTTCCTTTTGTTTGTTATTTTACGTCCGCGGTTCACCAAATTATTTTGCACTTTAGGATCCTTATTAGTTTGTTCCAAGGTTTATACCTGCTCTGGCTCGTGAATAGGAACTTCGCTATCTGCGAAATACTAAGCCTTCCATTGAAATCATTCCTCCAAAATCTGATAACTCTTCTCTCCCTCCACCTTCAAATCGCCCAAATCCAAATTCCTGATCCCAAAAATATCCCATTCCCCTTTCCTCCTTCCCCCCTCTATATCCTTTTATAGAGTGGGTAAAGAGATTTATCTGCGGCCACACGACACCTTTTGCGGTGGCCCATGACCGAATACCCGGTTTACAGCTGACTTGGTCAATCTGTAATTCGCGGTGGGTATTGAGCTCTTATCCCCCCCCCCCCCCCCGTGTATCGAAATCAAGGAGTGCTTCGTAGCCGTGGAGGGTTCCGCCTCCATTCCGTGAATGATAGGGGATGCAGCTTCAACCAGTCGATGTGGTCCGAGGTTGGGGAATTTCATTATGGTGAACTGGATCGGCGCCCATCCTGCCTCACGACTGCGGAGGATCTCCACCTCCATTTCGCGAATGACGGCAGTTCTCAGAGGGGGTGCTTCGCGGAGCCTGGCCGGTCACGTTTTCATAGGACCGGTCCGCGGACCTGTCCTTCTTGTGTCCATTCTTTGTATTTTCTCCATTCATTTCCCCAATTCTTTTGGGGGATTTGGGTAGAATCTCATTTACGGATTTTTCAAGACCCTAAAAATGCCCCCCATCGGAATGGTGTCTGATCGGAATGAAGAAGAGGCTGTTTCGATGCAGAGTGGTCATGAAACTGAGATTTTTTTCAGTAGAGAGGTAGACCTGGTAGGGGACCATGCCTATAAATACGGGGTGGCCCTTCATTTTTCCATTACCAAATTATTTTCAAAACCAGAGCTCCATCACCTCTGTGTGCTCGTTCCTTCACGAAGTGCTTTTTCCACAAACCAGTTGTGACTTCCGTGAACCATTCCTCCTTCGTGGTCACCTTCACCCGCAAACCGATTTCCCAACCGTGAACCATTCATTAGAAAGTAAGTCACGAAGGGCTGCGGAGGAACTCGCTGCACGATGTTGATGGTTAGCAAACTGAAATCCTTTAAAATTTCTAAGTCTTCTGAACTTAATTGCTTAAATTTAGGATTTAGATTCTGCGGAGCAACTTGGATCATGGTTTTCTGGCCAATGCTCCATGGGCCAGGGTTTTATGGACTGCTTTCGTGAATGGCTGGTTCGCGGGATGCTGTCACCGCAAACCATCCTTCGAGGCCTCTTGCGGACATTGCTTATGAAGGCTCTTTAACTGATCCGCAGCCATATATCTGGTATTTTTGTCCAGACTTTTATTCCAGACTAACCGATTGTTGGCTCTCGTCATGCAGGGAGAAGATATGGTTCCCCCTTATTCTGTACTGAGGCCTGCTGTAGAGCCTCTCCAAACTATTTCAGAGAGACATTTTTCTATGATTCGCAGAGCGAAGAACATCGAAGAGGACCCTAGTCGGTCCATCATTCCTAACGATGGTGTCATGAAAGATTAGCTCCCTCCTGAGCTCTTGGATTACCCATTATCAAATCGGCTTCCGCTTCATGGCTTCTTTCATCAAGACGATGTCCCTATTCCCCCCAATTTCTGAGGTCTTCCTTATCCTTTCTTGGAAGCATCACCCAAGTGTATTCATTCGATCCTTACCCAATCGGGGGAGATGGTTTCCGACTCTGACCAAAAGGACACATTCATTTTGAGAGGATTTTTTTGGACCCAATGTGATCAGCATGTCCAGAACTTTTCTCAGGAAGCTATTTTCAAGAGTTACCCTTCTATTATCAACCTTGTTCGAGTAGATCCCGATGCGGGGTTGATTCCTAGGTGGGACCTTCGGTCTGGAGGAATCTTCTAAAATGACTGGGCCTGGGCTTTCTGGGTCCATAATCACTGACGGGAGTCTCCCGAATCACTGGAATCAGTCAATTTATACTCCGTAGTGTAGGCTTCCCAATTTTCCATTTACCCACTATCTTTGGTCCTGCTAGACCTACTAAGTTGCTGGTGTTCAAGCACTAATACTTTCCACCTTTCCGATGGGGAAGTTGGCATTAGTCTGTGGGATATCCATCAATTGGGAGGGCTATCGGTTATTGGTGATATGTATGAAAAATTTCTGCCTGTCCCCGATGCATGGGGAGACGTCGAACATGTGCCTTTATTGTAGAGGGATCTGTTGATTATGGTGGAGTAATCACTGGGTCAGGCCTTGTGTGCCCACTCTCTTATTCCCTATAATACCTGGACAGGGTTATTCCTGAAAACCATGGGTCCCGTGCCGAAGATCAAGCGCCCCAGGACTCATCCTTCTCAACAATCATGAACCACCCCAGGTTCCTACTGGGCGGTTCTGGAGGCGGGAGACTACCTTTAATGGGGTTACGAGGTGCACCCTAGTGTGCTGCCTATGCTCCAGCTGGCGGGTTTGTTTTCTATGTTCCTGAGCGGGTGGCTATTCCCTTCTCAGGACATTAATCATGGTGTCAGAGCTTGCACCCTGACGATGGCAGGTGAGCTGGCAGAGGGCCGCCTGGTTAATTTGGTCATCCCACATTGGCTCGTATTTATGAACTACTGGGTCACATGAAAAAGGGTGGGCCACCCTTCTGTCTGAGCGATCCATTTCAATTTTTGTATGGGTGGGTAGCGGATCATTGTCGCTGCTATGAGTATCATCACAACACGGTCATCCCGCTTCCTACTTTTTGGCCTACCCTACTTGATATAGCCAGAGTTCGCTTGAAATCCCTCATCTCTGGTGAAGTCCTCGATCTTCTGAGTAACTTCTCCCAGTTTTCTTTCACTCCCTACCCCACCCCTACTGGAATTTTAGTTGACAACCGTCGGGGGAGCCTGGAGGATCCTTCTTACATGATCTTTCTGTGGGAAGGATTTCTTCCTACGCCGATTGACGTGGTTTCTTTGTGTGAGTTGTATGTCCCGTATAGTTTTTCTCTCCAGTTCGGGTGCATGCAAGTCCAAGTTTCCCTTCCCTCTCATCATTCTCAAGGACTACACCCGACCACCCATTTTCAATGGTGGCTGATGCTAACATGGGAGGGATCTGACGTAATCATTCCCTTTCCTATCACAGAGGCTGCTTCTGGCCTTTCCTTGGAGTACACAAAAAAATGGGCAAAACACTATCCCCATGGTATCCTAGGGAAGGTTGTCTGGAAGGTTCCCAAATCAGGAGGTACCATGGCTGTTGCATCCACCACACCTTCCTCATCAGATCTAAGGGAGGTTCGACTGATGGCTCATTGATCAAAGCGACTCAGGGGATTTTCCTCCCCCAGTCCTGCGGTGGCCGAAGTTTAGATGGGTTCATCCTTCATGGACGTGGATGAGGACGATCTCGTGGTTCCGGTTCCTAGCGAGGCAATCCTGGAAGTTTTTTCAGTTGATACCGGGGTTACCAACTTGATTCCCAAGTCTAAACTAGAGTTAGAGGCTCCATACATTCCAGTTTCGGAACCAACATCTAGTGATCACATGCCTGCACTGGTTATGATGCAAGATTTTGTTCTCGTCCTATCCGGAAAGGATTCCAAAGATCCTCATGTTATGGAAAACCACCGAGCGGTGCGCAGGTGGGCCTGGCCTTGGATTTGCGAGATCTTTGCTGAAACTCCTCTAGTTGAGATGGAAACTATGACCAAAGCTCTTCGACAGCTCTTCTTGGGTTTGTGGTCGAGTGGCTTTGACTATCGGCAGTTCCATTCTCTTGCTTGCCATTTTTTTATGGCCCGTGAGGAAGCTGCCACTAGTGAACGCCAACTCGCTCACTTTGCTGCCGCTCATTGCGAGACCCGAGCCCTGGAGGAAGCCACGATACAACTCCATCTCCTGATAGCACAAGAGGAAATATTTTGAGATCAGGTGGTGACCCTATCCTCCGAGTTTCATGAATGTGAATAATGAGCAGTGATGCTGAGGAATCAGTTGTCAGATGTGACTGGTCGTCTTGAAGCCACCAGAAAAGGGATCAACGTTCTCCAAAAAATAGCGGAGAGTACTCATCCGGTGGCTGAGGTTGAAGCTTGGGAAAAGGCCGTGTTGGAACAGTCTTTCAACGATATCTACCACACAGTCACTGATCTAGTGGAGAGACCAATACAGACTCTTTTGTGATGATCAGAGCCCTTCTCGTATACTCTGTTTTGCTGACCACCCCTTTTTGCTGTGAGGGAGAGGCCCCAGCCTGTGGATTTCCTCCTCTTTTTTCTTTTTAAGGGAGTATAATCTATGTCAGTATTTTTCTATTGTAAAAATATGATTGTTACTAGAACAATTGTCGTGTGAATAAAAACTCACTGAATCAGAATTAACCACAACTCAGGAAAATATAAATGAACTATAACTTTTTCCTGGACCATGAGATCCAGAAAGCATAGTTTTACTATTGGTGGGGTTTGTATAGAAACCCCACAAACTTTTTTTATTTTCTTTTAATATGCTGATTTTTCCTAGGCCCATTTAGCGTGGACCTAGTGGGTTTTACCTGGATTTTTCATAGGTCTCCCTTTTGGGTTTTTAGCCTAAAAGGCTTTGTGCCTCTTTTCTTGGGTGTCTTGAAGTCGCGCCGTCAAGACTATCATTACTGATGTTTTTGGTCGACCATCTTTGAACAGACATGATAGGGCGAGGGCCCCGATGGGGTTCAGCTGATTAAAGGATGTCTCAATACTCTTCAGATTCATGTGGGGGGAAACATGTTTAAATTTGAATGGAATTCAGGACATGCCTCAAGTCATGGGAGCCACGTCTTCGTACAGAGGTAGAAAGAGCATTGCCTAAGTAAAACTTGCCTTTGGTAGATGGGCAAGGGGCGATCAATATGCAGTGACATTGAGGGCATGGTATGCATAGTCGTACAAAGGTGTCCTTAAGTCAATTACTATCCATTTCTGATGGCCAAGGGACTTCATGGAAGTCCGGCTTATGGAAACCACGATGGGTGTCTAGGAAAATTATGAAAACCACCAGGGGTGGCTCAGAAGGGGAATGTGACATCTAAAATGGTTTTGGGAACATCCGAACTAAACAGGAGTGTGGTTAGGATACCACTTCCCTACACATTAAGTTAGCGCATGTGATGGTTGAATCATGGCACAATTTAAAGTCATGTAGTTGGGACATCATTTAAAACGGGATGACTTCTCTTGGTTCTCAGTAATCTTGCCAATGATGTTCCTCCGTATTCAGGCAGGATTGCGAAAGAGGTTGGTAAACTATAGATCAGAGGTTTTTCAAATCCCGGGATAGACATGGGGGCTCAAAGGCCAAGAGGCGTACGGATAGAATAATTGCCTAAGGAAATATTACCTTTGGTAGATGGGCCAGGGTTATTCAATATGTAGAGCCGCTAAGAGGGAGCCTGGATAAGCCATCCCTAGTGGTCCCAAATCACAACTTACCAGAATGCAGAATATGGCTTATGATGAGAGGGTGCATGGATATGGGGGAAACACCTAGACTAAACTTCACGAGAATGGGTGAAGTAATCCCTTCTCACGCGAGTGTGAGACGGTGGCTTGTGCAGGTCAGACCCATGCACTGATGGATAGAGAAAAGCCATTGTTTCTTACTGAACCCATGATGGGTTCGACCGTGCAGTTTAGCATCATACGGTAAAGACTAAGAGAATTAATAAAGGATGATGTTCAGTTTAACATCATGCAGTGAGGACGGGGGAATTTTTCCTTCCTTTTCCAATTTTGTGCAGTTTAATGTCGTGCAGCAAGGACAATTAACCTTGCAGTTTAACGTCGTGTGGTAGGGACGAAGAGAATTATTAAACGAGTGAAAATTATTGTTGTTGGAGGCATTCCCCTGGATGTTTGATGCTTGGCCTTTGCATCCTTAGGCCAAGCGGCCAAGATGTGCTCTGTGCCATTTGACGTCATGTGGCAAGGACATAGCTACGAATAGCTCTCTTGATCTGAATGCAACTGGGCTTGAACATCTCGGCATGTCCAAGACCTGTAGGGGGGTTTGATGGTGTAAATCATGGTTCCGAGGCTTCTTGGATCATGATAAATGATATGAGGGCTATGAGGCCGATAAGCGTATGGAGCTAGGAAGAGTGTCTCCCAAGGAAATCGTACCTTTGGTAGACAGGCCAGGGGCAATCAATATGCCGAGCCACTGAGGTCATGGTATGAATAGTCATGAAAAGGTGTCCACGGGTTTATAACATTCCACTTCTGATGGCCGTGAGTGGTTATGAGGATCCGTGATTGTCTTGTCCATGAAGTTTGTCACTTGGTAAAGAGATATCTGGGCATGTTGGGGATATTTGTCCCTGGTTGCTGTTAAAGCTCAAAGAGACACTTGTGCTGATTTATTTTGCGCGCGGGGGTGTTCCTTTACTCCATGCAGTTTAACATCATGCGGTAAGGATGAGGTACTCCTAGTTTAGCGGTCATAGAGCTTAGACCATTGGGTGACTATTACTACAGTCATTTAAAGGATAACCGGGTCAACATGTTCTGATATACTTGGAACAAGGTGGGGGACGAAGGATGTAAAGTGCAACTTTGAGTTTTCCCGAATCAGGAGGTGTGGCATGGGGGCTCTGAGGCCGGTATGTGTATAGAGCTAGGAAGAGTACCACCCAAGGATATCTTTCCTTTGATGGACTATCCTGGGGCTATCATTATGCAGATCCGCTAAGGTAATGTTTTGCATAGTCATAAAAAGGTTTCCCCAGGTCGATAACTTTCCACTTCCGATGGCCATGAATGATTATGAAAATCTGATATTTCTCACAGTGCAGAGTTCGGCACGTGGGGATAATGGAGTCCGAGTATACAAGAAACATCATCACTGCAATTGTCCATTGAGTCAAAGTAGCCTAGTCCTAGCATGATGTTCGCTGATGCGGGTTGCTATGTGAACCATCGGAAGACACATAAGCTATCCAGATAGGGGTACCCTGGAAACATTTGGATGTGAAAAGGGGAATGAACTTGTAAGCAACTGTTTCATAATTTTTTGGATCGGAAGATGTGATACGGGGGGCTCTGAGGCCGGTAGGCGTACGGAGGTAGGAAGAGTGTCGCCTGAGGATATCTTTCCTTTGGTAGACGGGCCATGGGCTATTAATATGTAGATCCGCTAAGGGCATGGTATGCATAGTCATGAAAAGGTTTCCATGGGTCGATGACTTTCCACTTCCGATGTCCATGAGTGGTTATGAAGATCCATAATTATCCGGGTAGTGGAGTCTGATGTATGGATATGATGCATCCAAATGTGCGAGGAGTATCTTCATCTCATTTCGCTATGCATCTTGGGTGGGTATCGATGAAGTCCATGTAGTTTAACATCATCCGGTGAGGATGAAATCCATGTAGTTTAATGTCACGCAGTGGGGACGAAGTCCATGCAGTTTAACATCATGTGGTGAGGACAATGTCCGTGCAGTTTAACGTCATGCAGCGGGGACGAAGTCTGTGTAGTTTAACGTCTTGTGGTGAGGAGGAAGTCCGTGCAATTTAACGTCATGCGGTGAGGATGAAGTCCGTGTAGTTTAACGTCATGTGGTGAGGATGATTTATATACCCTATGTAGGTCTGTTCTGTACATGATGAAGAGGGATCATTTTATTTAAATCTTGCTATCCGTGCAGTTTTACGTCGTGCGGTAAGGACGAGGAGTACACCCTGTGCCGGTCTAGTCCGTACACAAGGGGAAAGGGCATTTTGATCTTTTATTCAGTGGCTGGGCCAGGACGGCGAACCCTAGTGTCACTACGTATCCTACGAGGGCAGGAATCTAGCCGCATGTAGTTCTCTGAATGAAGTACACCCCGTTCAGTATGGTCCATACCCAGGGGGGAGAGGGGCATTATTAAAACTTCTTGTCCGTGCAGTTTAACATCATGCGGTGAGGGCGAGGGATACATCCCGTGCAGGTCTGGTCCGTACATGGGGGTAAGAAGGCATTTTTAACTTTTATTTGTGAGTGGCTGGGCCAGGATAGGGAACCCCGGTGTCGCTACGTATCCTCCAAGGGTAGTAATCAAGCCTCACAAAGTTCTTTGAAAATCGTACAGTTTAACATCATGTGGTGAGGATGATTGTATACACCCCGTGTAGGTCTGGCCCATACACAGGGGAAAGAGCATTCTTAACATTATTTTCATTTGGGATTGGCTGGGCCAGGATAGAGGATCCGGACATCGCTACGTATCCTGTGAGGGCAGGAATCAAGCCGCACGTAGTTTTATGAAAAAGTGATACACCCCATGTAGGTATTTTCCATACATGGGGGGAAGGGGTCATTTTTAACTTTTATTCATGGGATGGCCCAGGATAGTGGATCCCGGCGTTGCTACGTATCCTGCGAGGGCAGGAATCAAGCCGTACGTAGTTCTATGAAATCCATGCAGTTTAACGTCATGCGGTGAGGATGAGGTCCATACAGTTTAATATCATGTGGTTAGGACGAGGGGTATTATTAGATTCCGTGTAGTTTAAAGTCATGCGGTGAGGATGTGATACTCCTAGTATAAGGTCATAGAGTATGGACCATTGGGTGCCTGGAAGTTCAGTGTCATGCAGCTCGGATGATGCTCTCTTTCATTCTTCTTTTCTTACTCGTGCAGTTTATTGTTGTTCGGGCAGGACGATTGACAGTGTAGTTTAATGTCATGTGGTTGGGATGACTATTCATGGCCTCTATGCAAAATACTTCTTCAGGAATATCGCACTGGTAGGAGCCGTGGTGAATTTCCCGTCCAAGGAGATCAGGGAATATGCTCCGTTGGAGTAGACCTTGTGTACAACTTACGGTCCCTCCCATTTGGGCTCCAGCTTTGGAGGCTTCTTCCCGGGTATCATTGGGGTCTTGAGGACCAACACCAACTCTCCTTCCAAGAAAGTCCAGAGACGAACCTTTTTGTTGAAGGCTCGTATGATCCGGTTTTGGTATAATTCCTGATGGTGCATGGTGTGCAACCACTTCTCATCTAGCTATTCCAATTAACCTAGATGCTTTTCTGATAGATCATCATTTGATAATTGATCACAAACGGCAACACGGAGTGAGGGAAGTTGGAGCTCAATGGGGAGGAACACCATTGTGTCGTACACCAATGAGTATGGTGTAGCCCGAGTAGCGGTGCGGATTGTGGTTCGATAAGTCCACAATGCATGGAGGAGTTTATCCGGCCATGACTTCTTGTCTTTGACCACCATTTTATGGAGAATTCCGGACAGGGTCTTTTTGAAAGCATCTATATATTCGTTGGCCACTACATGGTAGAGAGATGAGTGGCCATCCATGATACCATATTCGCGGTTTAGTTTCTCCACTTCGGCATAGCAGAAGTTGGTACCGTTTTCCCTCAGTATGGTATGAGGGACACCAAATCTGGTGATGATATTGGTCTTCACAAAGATGACAATACTTCTTGCCCCAACTTCCTTGAGGGGTATGGCTTCTGTCCATTTGGAGAAGAAGTCAGTTTCTATGAGGATATACTTTAATTGTTTGGTTGTGGCAGGAGGATATGGTCCCACGACGTTCATCCCCCATATAGAAAATGGCCAGGAGTACTTGGCTTGATGAAGTAACTCCGAGGGTTGGTGTATGAAGTTGGCATGAATTTGGCATGAGTGGCATTTTGCGGTAAAACGCTCGTAGTCCCATGCCACTATAGGCCAGTAGTACCCAAGCCTTTGAACCTGATGGGAATGCTTGGTCCCTGGTTAATTTTCTCCACATGCTCCTGCATGTACTTCATTCATTACGGCAGCGTTTTCTTCTCCATCAATGCATCTGTGGAGCACTCCGTCGAGGCCTCATTTGTAGAGGACCTCTTGCTAACCCACGCCACCATATAGGACAAAGTATGTTTCCATAATCCGTATTTGCTCTCTTTCATCCCTCTCTGATGGATGTTCTCCACGTTGAAGGTAGTTTTCAATGGGGGTCATCCAGCCGGTGGCAGGAGCGTATGGCTCAGGGACAGGACTGACTTCATGGATTTCTTCCATATTAGCTTGGACAAACGGTAATACCATTTGACGGTGAGCAATACTAATGACCTTTTCATCCTGTTCTGGGTCAGCTAGGGCTATGGCTGCATTGGTTAATGCATCAGCCTAAGCATTCTGAGACAGGGGGATATCGATCAATGTTGGTTCTCTGGAGAACTCATCCATTAACCCTCAGACATGGTCAAACATTGGGATCATATCCTCCTTTTTAATAGTATAGTGACCATTGAATTTATTAATGACCAACTATGAGTCACATTTTACCTTATGGTGTTGTACTCGTGCCTGGAGTGCGAGCTCCAGGCCTGCAATGAGAGCTTGATAATCCTCTTCATTGTTTGTACATCCCTCTGATAGGAGGAAGGAATATGGCAAGACTGCCTTCTCTGGGGACACGAGTATTATCCCTAAACCCACTTTGTTGAATCTCGGATCCTCCATCCTCTTCCCAGTCGGGCTTCATGATGCGACGTCGAAGTACATTTCCCATGCTGGGAGCTCCTCTTGAACCGAGAAGATGTCTTCATCAGGTAGCTCGGTGTCCGGTGCAGTGGTCCCTGTCGAAGGGTGCTCTGCCCGAAAGTCTGCTAATGCCTGGCCTTTGATTGCTTTCGGAGGCACGAACCAGATTTCGAACAGTTGCAGGATGACCGCCCATCGGGATAGGCGTCCGGTTACCATCGGGCGGCTAAGGATGTACTTGAGCGGGTTACTCTGCGACATCAAATGGACTTCATGGTGTTGCAGATAATGTCGCAGCTTTTGAACTGCGAAGACCAAAGCCAAACAGTTCTTCTCGATATTTGAGTATCGAGTCTCTGCTCCAACCATGGTTTGACTGAGGTAATAGAGACTGTTTTCACTGCCGAGGTCATTATTTTGTGCGAGGAAGGCTCCGAGTGACCGCTCTATGGCCGTCATGTATAGAATGAGAGGTCATACTTCAACCGAGGGCATGAGCACCGGTGGGAATAAGATGTACTTCTTCATGTTTTTGAACGCCTCTTGGCAGTCATCCGTCCATTGGTACATGACCCCCTTCTTCATTAACCAGGTGAAGGGGAATCATTTTCCTACCAGGTTGGCTATGAACCGCCTAATATAGGTCGGGTGTCCTTGGAATCCCCTCAACTCAGTGAGATTTTAGGGAGGTAGTAATCTAAGGATATCCTTCGTCTTCTCAGGGTCGACATTGATGCCACGATGGCATACGACGATGCCGAGAAATTTCCCTAAGTTAACCCTGAAGGCGCATTTCAAGGGGTTCATCTTCAAGCTATGCTATCAGAGTCTGTTGAAGACAGTCTCAAGGTCTGATAGGTGATCTAAGCACTTTCTAGACATGACCACCATGTCATCCACGTAGCATTCAACGAATTTCACCAGGAATGGTTTAAAGATCTGATGCATGGCATGGTAATATGTGGCGCCAGCATTCTTGAGACCAAAGGGCATGAACCTATAACAAAATACCCCTTGAGGGGCCCTGAAGGCAGTTGATTATTCATCTTCTCAGGCCACCCTGATTTGGTTATAGTCATAATAGTCGTCCATGAAGGAAAAATCCTCATACTCAGTCATTGCATCGATTAACAACTCGGTGATTGGGACTGGGAAGTCATCTTTCGGGCGATGCCGATTGAGATCTCTGAAATCGATGCAGATGCAGATTTTCTTGTTCTTTTTCTTGAAATGGACGATATTGGCCAACCAGATGTGGTATTGGAACTCCCTTATGAATTCTTCTTTAATGAGCTTATCGACTTCAACCTCTATCTTGGAAGCATTTGAGGGGTGTGTCCTTCTGGCGGCCTGTTTGTAGCCTTGGTGGTCTTCTGGAAGACCCAGGTGATGCGTCGCTACTTTGGGATCACGTCCTGGAATCTCTGTGTAATTCTTGGAAAATACGTCCCAGTGTTGCCTTAGGAATGAGGTATATACCTCGTGTTCCTCGGGAGACATGGCTGCACTAATGAGAGTGGGTCTCGGGTCTTCCTCGGTACCCAGGTTTATTTCCCTGAGCTCATCCACAGTGGTGGAGATACCTTCCTCAAATGCAGGAGGTGTGTCCCTGAGATCTTCCCCTTCTTCTTCTTCGAAGTCCTCATTTTCTTGGTCCGATGAGGAGAGAGCTCTTGATGCGAGCTCTTGTGAGCCCGAAGGTGATGTGTCATTGGCATCCTTTCTCGAGTTTTTGTCCCCAGGTTGAGGGTCGGTGGATGTTCCCACATTGTCACACTTGGCCTTTATGGTTGAAGTCATGAGGACATCCGAGTGCGTGTCCGTACTTGAACTCCTACTCTCAACATGGTTGATGGCCAAGACATAATCTCTACCAAGATACCTAAGGGGGTCATTAGGAACCATTTCTAGGCCATTTGGAGCAGGGATCCAGTCAACACCATCGACCAAAGGCTTCTTTTTCTTTTGCTCATAGAACCCAGTGTCAATGTAATGTGACTCGGAGAGCTCGAAAGGTGCCTTGTCAGCGTGCAACATTCCACCTTGTCCATTGACGCAGTACTTGATACACTGGTGGTAGGATGAAGGAACGACCATGTGCTTATGGAGCCACGACCTTCCCAGCAGGGCATTGAATATTGTGCTCTACAGGACCACCAAGAATTCCATGTTGGCTACCAGGTCTCTAAAATGGGTCTTCAGCTTAACTTTTCCCATTGGTTTCTGCTCACTCTTGTTGTAACCCAACAGAGTTGTGGCCGAGGGAATTAGGTCATCCTCACTGTAGCCCAACTTACAGAGTGTCCATAGGGGAAGGAGGATAACTCCATAGCCATTGTCTATAAATACTTTCTGGATCTCAATACCATTTAGTGTGCCAGACACATATAGCGGTCTGATGTGTCCTTGCATGATGGAATCATCATCCTGATTGGTGAAGGAAATCACTGCATTGCATTCAGTCAGGCCAGTCCCCGTCTGGTAAATCTTAGCGGCAGCTACCTCATCTTGAAACTCCTAGGGGCTGATAAAAGCTTCTATAAGTTCTTACCTGAGGTATACTGACAGACTTAGGGCATCCAGGATGGACAACATGGCTGGTACAGATTCCAGTTGCTCAAGGATGTCGTATTTTTTCTCCAGTGTCAGACACTTCTCCACTGGTGGGAGAGTTCCAGTAGGAAGCTTGGGGGCCGAAGCATTTGACGAGGAGGGACCGACCACGAGGTCAGATTTCAATGGCGTTCCCGTGTTCTGGGGACTCGGCCCGACCGGTCTGTTTGTGCATGCTAGGCATCTAGTAATTGCTCCTCCTCTGCTGGGTATTGCAGAACAACAGGGCCAGAGTGGCTGCTTGTGGAGGTGGAGGGGAATTCCTTCTCCTACTGAGTCCATTGAAGGGCCCTCCCATGAGTTTCTGTAATATTAATAGTTTGGGCCGGGGTCGAACAGTAGGGTTGGTTTCAGTAGCTGCTGCGTCTCCCCTGGTATCCCCTACCTCTGTAATTCCTCCTCCTGGCTCCTCGTGCAGGGAACTCGGGTTCGTAACCAAACCCTTCATCAGGGAATGATTCCATAAGATGGATGACGTTAATAGAACCAAAGATTGGCTCTTCATCCTCTGACAGGTCAACATGGTCGGTTGTCCCTGGTGGGGCCGTTTGGTGGGTCGGTGCCCATGGAGCCAATTTCGAGGGCATATAATCAGCCAAGGTCGGGACTAACATTTTCCCCATTGCGGAATTCTCCTCTTATGATTGTTTCTTCCTTCTATTCCACCCAGATGATTGGCTCGTAGAGGATTGCTAGGCTGATGATGTCGGTTGTGCCGCGCCAGGGGCTATTGGTGGAAACACTGGCTACCATAGCTAAGCTTGGAGTATTCCCTTGGCTAAGTTGATAGTCTTCCGAGTAATCCAGTCATCGAATTTATGCCCATGCTTTCTGGTGACTTTCTTCCACCCCTCCTCTTTGTCGGAGTCGGTGGTAGAGATATATGCCACATGCGCTGGGGGTGGTCCCAGCTCGACCTATCCGAAGTATACCATCCTCTGCAGGAGGTATTTTAAGATGAAGCATTCTCAGATATTGTTCTCCAACATTCTATGGTAGGGGAAGTAATCTGGCCTGTCCTCGTGGCCGAGTTATTCAGGTTTCCTCGGCTTCGGGAGGTGGAGCAGGTTGCAATTCATGGCGGCAATGAAGTAGCCGTGAACCTGATCTTCTCTGAACGAGTATACCTTTTGTCTCCATTCCTCAAATTGGTTCCACTTTGGTCCTCTGTGATCGTCCCGTTTAGGTGGAGGCGGCCACTGATATGCAGGGGTCCCTTGACGATTTTGTGGAGGCCTGAGCGGTGGAGCGGGCACAGGGGCCAGCTTGAGTGTGACAGCAGACGCTTTAGCTCTAGGGGATCTTTTCACAGGAGCCTGCGAGGCTATTCGGGGCTTCAAATTAGTCCGCTATAGGGATTCCTCAATTCTATGGGCAATGGCCGAGAGATGGAAGAAGCCAGTGGTGCACTCCACTGGTATGAGTGGTGTTCGCAGCTCATCTCGAAGATTATCGATGCATATGGCTAGCACCTCATCTTGAGGCATTGGCCTGTTCAGAGAATAGGTTAGACCTTTCCATCTGGAAATGAAGTTTGAGACCCTCTCGTTATCCCTCTTCTTGTAGTTCATGATTTCACTGACTATAGTTTTAGGAAACTTCGAGCTGAAGTGGAACATGAACTACTACCGAAGGTCCTCCCAGCTCTTTATTTACTAGGTTGGTAGACTCATGTACCAGACGAAGGCGGATCCTTGCAAGGTCTGTACGAAGCATCTATGTTTTACTGCCTCTTGTTGTTCTGGAGTTCCCATCATAGGGTCGCAATAGGATGTGTAGTGCATCAAATGTTGTTCCGGATCGCCAGACCCATTGAAAATAGGGAATACAGGGATCCCAATGTTGGGTGGAGGTGGTGTGTCTGTCACCCGATCTGGGTATGGTTTCCGCTCTGGCTGTATCGGAGCGCGTCAACCTGCCATCGCTTCCAATCGAGCCATTAGTGCCTCAATGGTGTTGGTGAGACCCTGGTTGACTTCCTGTTGGGCTTGGTCCTCGGCAGGCATAGCCGGAGGCATTACCTGAGGATCTGGATTGGCAGGCACCAAGGGTGTACATTCCATTCAGGGAACCCTCGGAGGGTTCGGGCGTACTTTCTCTAGTTTCCTCCTAAGTGGAGGGAAATATTGTTATTCATCATCCACATTTAGGTAGTTGGACAGACCAGGCGCCTCATTAGGCTGGAGCCCTGACCATGTTTCATTTTCCAGAGCAATCCTTAGCCTTTGAGGTGCACTTGCTGGGAGTACGTGATGTGGCTCTTCCTGGGACGCACTTTCAATAATGTGGTTCCTCTGGAGTAGCTCAGCGTTAAGCTGACTTAATTCTTTCATCTCCTTTTCTTGTCGATCGAATCTGTCTTCGAGCGTGAGTGGCTCGTTTTTTGTCGAGAGAAGGAGGCGGGTTAAGGGTAACCAGTCCATTATTATTTTCCTTATCGGAAGCTCACTGGGTAGGTGGAGGAGGGTTGGATGGAAGGACGACCATATTTAAGGCGGCCCTCTGGTTCCAGGTGTGCACGCCTGGGGGTTCGTTGTGAGTCACAACCTGACCGGAACCGTTGTCTCTCCATCCACCCTGATTTGAATTTTCCCCGGTGTCATCCATGGGGTTAGCCTCTATGGAATTGATGAATGCATATCATGGGGTGGAGGGGATGTCATCTTCCGAATGTAAAGAGGATCTCCCGCTTCTTCTACTGGCCTTCCCTTTCATGATCTGGGATTGCCTATGGACTTCTTGACGAAGGGTGACATAGAGAGTTCTTTGATGCGACCTTACGGCGCGCCTTCCTCTCAGAGGGGATAATTATTCATATAACAGGATAGGACGAGAACCTCCTCTTCTGACGTTCCTCCCTAGACGAGAGAATTATGATTCTTGTGGGGGAGGTTTTTTTTGAGGATGTAATAATTCCCCCAGCCCTGAGGGCTGGGGTTGGCTCCGTTCCTTGGATGTTGAGTCTCCTCCCATTTTTATTATTCTTACGGGGGCATTTTTTGTTAAAAATGCCCCCAGCCCTGTAGGCTCGGGTTGACCCTAGATTGCGGTAGTGGCTACTGCTATCGCGACCTTCCTGATCTCGCATGCCCCATTTCGGAGGTGAACCGGATTTGGTGCCGAATTCACCTGTGGATCAATCCCTTCTAGGGAGGCAGGAATAGATCGTTGATTGGCCTCCCTTAGGTGAGAGGCATGTTGTATGCTCTTAGTGGCATGATTCAGGAGTTCATGAATGGCTTGTTCCCATCGGGCCTGACGCTTTTGGGACTTACTCAAGGCCTAACTCTGTTGGGTGTGTTGCCTTTCCTGAACCGGAGGACCACTCGATTGTTGTCTTGATGTGATGACATTGCAAGACACCATGTCAAACGGGTTCTTCTAGGCGGGGAGTGGAGTGAAATGCAGAGCTCTGTGTTCTCCGTATCCCCCGATATCGAATCCCGTTGGAGCATCACCGATGAGGCAGTATAGCTGGTGCAGTGCGCGGAGGTAGGCTATCCCCATGATTGTTTTAGGTCTCTCGGGGTGTTGTCGCCGCTCCGAAGGAAGCGCCTCCATGCCGATGTGACGCAGGGGGTCTCATATCCTCTTAAAATGGTCTACATACCCTTCATAGGTCTGGAATCTTGATTTCAACTGACGGAGGGTCATCTATATATTATAGCGGATGCCGTTCACGCATTCTTCCGACAACTCTCTGGGTATGTCGAATAGAGAGGTGGTCGTGGGCCAAAAAATAACTGGTATATCATTTCTGGACAGTCTTTACCTCAGGTGCAGTATATCGACATACTCCTCCACCAATGATTCCTCTAACTAGTCATCCCAACTGAGGCACTCGCCGATCGTGCGGTCAGAAGCAGTGGGACTGGTAGGTGTTGAATTATCATATGGGCGATTCTGGGGTGGTTCAGAAGATGAACATGGTCCTGGAACATTTTTTTTACAGAAGGGCGTCGTTAGCGACAAGTTGGGAATCTGACATGCTCGATCCCATCCTTCTGAGTGCCTTGACATACGTGGGCTTTTCTGTGCTTGATTCAGTAGGGGGAGGACCTTCTTGTCGATATGATATTCCATCGCGGGGAGGACCTTTTCAATGGATGCCGTAATGTCTAGGACTACCATTACTATTTGATGCTTCACTACATAGAGGACTTTTGTAGTGCATGACATGGGGAGGACCTCCAAGGCATGTCGTTGCAAGGGGAGGACCTTCTGGCTGCGTAGTGTTGCTACGGGGAGGGCCTCCGCAACAACTGCCATCAAGGTACAGATGACCATCATGGCATGAAGTTCGATGTGTATCTTTGGGAGGACCTTCGGGACACACTGCGACAAGGGGAGGACCTTCTTGTCGCTTGGGGCCAATGCAGGGAGGACCTTTGCAATGGCGGCCGTGGTGGCGAGGACTACCATCATAGCTACGGTAATGGCAAGGACTACCATCACTACTGCCGCAGGGAGAATATCTTCGGGATACACCCTGGGAAGGGCCTCCAGAATGTACCACAATGAGGGGAGGGACTTCTCGTTGATTGACACCTCTATGGGGAGGACCTCCGTTATCAGGGTGGAGAGGACTACCACCGTGATCTGATGCCCGGCTGCGCGGAGTGTCGTTGCAACGTAACACCTGGGGAGGACCTTCAGGACAGTCCACGACAAGGGGAGGGCCTTCTTGTCGTGATGAGACGTCACTACAGGGAGGTCCTCCATAGTTGCGACTGTGATAGCGAGGACTACTATCACAATATATGGTCCCACTGCATGGAGAGTGCGTGTAGCATATACCCTGGGGAGGACCTTCGGGGTGGACAGCAGTAAGTGGAGAACCGTCTTGCTGCACGATCTTCTGGCCACGTGGAAGGTTTCCCTGACTCACATAAAAAGAGGATCTCTCGTGATCGATCATTATGTGACTGTGGGGGAGGCCCCCACGGGTGCTCTGGGGAGGACCTTCAGAGCTTCTGGTAGCAACATTGCGGGGAGGACCTTTGCAACTGCTACGACTGCTCGCATAATATGGTAATGGGTTGGCAGTGTTCTGAGCCTGCGATGTGTGTTTATCGGCATTTGGAACCCCAGCTTCTAGCAGTGCGGAGTCATGAACCCGGTCTTTATTTTTCGGCTACCTTCGGCGCATTCGGGGTGCTCTCTTGCGAGCAGCGGGGACCGTCTGCTATGGAAAACAGCCTTCACCTTTGGGTCCCTATCTAATTGGGTCATGTGATGCTCCTGGGATATGCAGACGAGCATCTTGACTTTTATCAGGGATATATGCCTACACTGGAGCATCCACCGTGATGGACGGGTGTCCCCCAGTTGGAACGAGTGAAGCTGCTCGATCCGGTAGCCCTTGCGTCGCGGAATATGGTCGAGGACCCTCCTGGGAAGAAGCAGGGATGAAGATCTTCTCCAAGCCGACTATCTTGTCGCTTATATGAGTCGCCTCAATTTTGGATACGAGCTCACGAGCCCGAGTCCTTGCTGTTTCTGCTGATGCAATTACATTCTGGAAATTCTGCAAGATATGATCTTGGATCGATACCTCCTCCTCCATCATTTCCAGTATATGTAGAGAGACATAATTGGATGGAACAGGTATGAAGGCCAATTACAGTATCAGAGTAGGAATATCCTTCTATGGTCCTCCAGTGGTCAGTGGGTACTGACAATTCATTTATGTCGGGGTAGGTGAACAAATCTTCCCATGTACCGGGATACGCCAGTTTATCTCTCCGTTCGCCGCCACATCGGGGTGGTGGACTTTACTTGCATCCGCATGGATCTGGACCTGCATATATTGGTTTCCCACCGTATCGAGTTGGTGGCATTGGTTAGTGGGGAGACGTGCCCGCCTATGGGTTGCCGCCACATCTGGGTGGTAGGCATTGTTGATCGCCACCATGCCAGGATGGCGGGCTTCAGAAGCATCTGCTAGGAGCTGGTCCTACAAGCGCTGGGTTGCCACCACTTCAAGCTAGTGGCCTCCATGACCCCGGGTAGGGAGAGGTGCATGATGGGTTAGTGCTATCCTGTGTGAGAGACGAGATTTATGGAGCTCGATGGGGGTGCATGTTAGCTCGCACGATGCCGCCATGTCTGGATGGCGAGCTCGGGGGGAGTGGTTAGGTGTAGGTGCCTATTCGTTGTACGTCTCTGTGACTGGGTAGCGGTGCTCCTCTTCCGGGACTAGGGTGCTGACTGGTCCCTGATTGTACTTCTTCCACCCTCTTCAGGAGGTTTGAGGGGCCGGAGCTCGGGGAGCGGGGGCCTGAATCCTTGGGGAGACATCCTCCTCAGTGCGAAGATGTTGAGTCGTGGCGTGACCACGATGACGCCTTCCAGCAGGGGCCTTGGAGTGGAACCCCCATTCGGCAGGGATGAAGTCTTCAGCATCGACCTCATCCGCCTCCCTAAGATAAGGGAGGTACGCATTGTCCCGCTCCGGGGATAGACTCCCAAAACTGTTGGAGACAACAATAGGGGCTGTCTTGATCTGCCTTTGTGGCCGCTGCTGGGCAGGAGACTGGTGAGTTCTGGCAGAATGGAGGGCGTGCATGGCCGCCTCCACCGTTGGGATAGTACCAATCACATGGTACTCTCAGATCAGTGCATCCGAGACCCAGCGCTGAAGATGCTGGGTGGGTGATGGGGTCCTCCGTAGGTGAGGATGTCTGGTCCTTGTGTTGTTGGAAGCGCGCGCTTGCGAGTTCCATTGCGATCCCATTGGATCGAAGAGAGTTCTGTGTAGTACCTGTAAATCATTTTAACAAATACAAACATCAAACTCGTCAAAGAAGCATCTCATGATCCCATGCATAGTTAATGACCTTGCATGGACCTCCTTGTGAGTAAAAGGGGTCACAGAGTGGAATTAGGTTAAATCCTTCATGTTTGGTTAAAGATTCACATTGGGTTTAACATTTTTGTTTCGTTTTTTCGGTCTCGAAACACTCAACGGTTCCGTATCTGATGACACATGGACCTTCTTTCCAAAGGCAGGCGTTCGTCGAATGGCTTGACCAGCAACACTTAAGAACTCACATGGGTCGAGAGGATGGGATGTCGGGCTCATTGTACCCTTTTTTGGGGGGAATTATTTCCTGTTCCAGGACTCTCTTATAGATTTAAGTTGTATTTATATGTTTGTGAATCTTTGGTTTATACCCAAACATAATATCCATGGATTTTTCCTTGGTGGGAAATGCTCACCTGAACGCGTGGATTCAGAATCATTTACTCCTGAGGTTTACCATCCCTCATTGGGTTAATGACCCCGAGGAGTTTGGACTCACAGAGGCAGCACAAGGAGCGGCGCGTTGAGCCGACGTGAGGACAGTCAGATCGACCAGTTATTGGGCTTGAACCTCTTAGAGGCTTCCTATGTGCCCTGCCTTGGAGGCATGGATCAAAGTCCTCGTAGTTCTCATGTACAATTTAACGTCATGCGGGATGAAGGAGAACCCATGTGAATATTGTCAGAACAACCGGGTGGTGGGCTTGAACCTCTTAGAGGCTTCCTACGTACCCTTCCAAGGAGGCAGGGATCAAAGTCCTCGTAGTTCGCATAGGCTTGGGGCTTACGCTCTGAGGCAGCCCAGAGTGATGGCTTGGGGATTACACTCTGAGGAGGCCCATAAGAGGATGTCATGGTCAATGCTTACTCTAAGCCCGCATGAGTCATGCTCGGTGTGAGAAACAAGAGGCAGCAAGGACCAGACGATCACGTCGCGAAAGGTGCATCTGTGAGAAGTGGAGTAGGGCTTATGCATGGAGCGACCCACAATGATGGATTGTGGCTTACACTCTGAGGAGGCCCATGGGTAAGAAAGCGCAGTGGGAGAGGGGAAGGGGGTTCTCTTGTGCCTATCTCCTCTCTTGAAGTGCGTGAGGGCTTCCTTCCAATGGGTATTTTACTACCCCTGAGGAGCCCTTAACAAGTGGAGGGGCGGAAAGGGGATTCTTGAGCTCAGACTCCACATTACCATGGGAATGTGAACCCAGGAATGCTTTGGGAACCTGATCAAGGGTCGGGGAAACCCCTTCACCTCTAATTACCGTGGGTATGTGAACTCAAAATGGCACGTTGATGCACCAGAGGGTTACACCATGCAGATTCGGTGGATCTAGTGGAAGCCTCAGCTCGGGGCCGATGAATAGGCCAATGAGGGAGTCACAGAGGATCGATTTAGATTGGAAGGATTTTATATGGCCCGGGGAATGGGAACTCCGAAGGCTCTGATGGGCCACATGTATGAAGCGGCGGTGGCACCCTTTGCGTAGGAAGGTGATACGTGGCTGGAGAAGCTGTCTGTGAACCGGGGTGGTTCGCAAACTGAGGGGCTGCCTGCAAACTAGGGTGCTCCATGGACTCAGAGGCCACCCGCAAACCAGGGTGGTTTGCGGTCTGAGAGGCCGCCTGCGAACCAACGTGTTCTGCGGACAGAGAGGCCGCCTGCAAACCAGGGTGGTCCACAGAATGACATGCCACCCAGGAACCAGGGAGGTCCACGAACTGAGAGGCCGCCCATGAACCAGGGTGGTCCGCAGACTGAGAGGCCGCCCAAGAACTAGGGTGGTCCACTGACTGAGAGGCTGCCTGCGAACCAGGGTGGTTCGTGGCTTCAGGTTCGGCCCGCGAAGTAGGAGGGTACACGGAGGGTTCCCTGTGAGCAGCGACGGCCAAGGGAGGTGCCGGTTGGGGGTTTGTGGGCCGAGGATTCACCCGCATATGAGGGCGCTATGCAGTGCGACGGATCGAAAAAGAGGAAAAAAACTCCCTACTCCATAGGGAGTGAATCCATGGAGGGGCCATGGATCGCGGTTTCCTTTTGTTTGCTATTTTAGGTTTGCAGTTCACCAAATTATGATGTGCTTTTAGTTCCTTATTAGTTCGTTCCTAGGTTTATACCTGCTCTGGTTCGCGAACTAGAACTTCGCTGTCTACGAAATCCTAAGACTTCCTTCGAAATCCTTCCTCCAGAATCTGATAGCTCTTCTCTTCCTCCACCTTCGAATCGTGGGAATCCGAATTCCCGATCCAAAATATCTTCAAACCCCTTTCCACCTTTCCCCATCAGTCTCCTTTTATAGAGTGGGGAAAGAGATGTATCTGCGGCCACACGTCACCTTTTGCAGAGGCCCATGACCGAATACCCGGTTTATAGCTGACTTGGTCGATCCATAATTCGTGGTGGGTATTGAGCTCTTATCCCCCCCCCCCCCCCGTGAACCGAACTCAGGGACTGCTTCGCGGCCAGGGAGGGTTCCTCCTCCATTCTGTGAATGATAGCAGATGCGGCTTGAACCGGTCAACACAGTCTGCGGTTGGGGCAGTTCATGATAGTGAACCGGATCAGCGTCCATCCTGCCTCGTGACCGCGGAGGATCTTCGCCTCCATTTCGTGAATGATGGCGATTCACGAAGAGGGTGCTTCACGGAGCCTGGCTGGTCACGTTTTCATGGGACCAGTCCGCGGACTGGTTCTGCTTGTGTCCCTTATTTGGATTTTCTCCATTCTTTTCCCCAATTCTTTGGGGAATTAGGGTAGAATCTCCTTTTCAGATTTTTTAGGACCCTACAGGGATATATAATTTCCGGGCCTCACCCATCATTACCATTCCAAATCATTCCTTATATCAAATAATCAAATAAAAAATATACCCAATCAAATATCGGTATTGAATAAGGAATTCAAAATTATCAATATTTCCTCATATAATCAAATAAATTTCAAATTATACACTGTATGTAAAATGTTATATGGTTTAGGAAACAATATAATCTGTGATAAATATAATGGATAATTAGGGAGAAATTCAATGTTCAATAATCATATGAGATTGAATATTTGAATAGGATTAACAGGTGGTATAAGGAAGTGAATGTGAATACTATCCTTGGTTAAGTAAATAATAAAGCGTCCATAAAAAAAATAAGGATGGTATGAATACCAAAAATCCCATATGGAGTAAAAATAAAGGGTTATTATTATTGATGAATAAGAAATACTATAAAAATAACTTTTAAAAGAATTCATGAATAAAATATATTTTTTTTCTAAAATAATTAGAAAAACATTTCTTATGAAGTCACATTTGAGAAAAATTTCTTAAAAATTTAACTATTTTGGCCTAAAAAAGGAAGCTTATAATAAATTACAATGGTTTAATTTGTACATTTCATAGGAGGTAAAAGAAATTTTTTTTTTCCATGGTAAAATTCATTAAAAAATTATTTTTCGGGAAAGCGATATGAATATTCCATTGAAAACACTAGTAAATGAAAAGTAGTGTAAAAATGTATTTAAAAAACCAATTAATAATTTTTTATAACATTCTAATAAATCAGGTTTTTTAGAAGAAAACATGTAATCCAACTAAAGAGAGAAACAATGTTGGGTTTTCAGAAAAAATATTTTCTAAAATATTTTGAGTATCAAACATTGGAAAAATTGTACTAGTAATTGAAAAAGATAATAAATAACCATAGGAGAGAAAATTAATGGTTTTATAGAACAATTTTCCTAAAATATTTTGAATGGAAATACCATTGAATGACCCTTGATGGTATTATCAAGTAAAATAATAATTACATATTTCAAAGTGTCCTATAGAACATTAAAATACATTAAATAATAATAATCACGAAGGAACAACATTTAAATAAATTTTAAAAATTCATTTATGATTAAATTATAAATGATATAATATAATAAAAGGGGTAGTCGATTTAGCACACAAAATATGTATGTTCTAAACATGAAATTTATGTCAATGTGGTAAAACGTGAGATGAGAATTCCTCTGCTTGAGTTTCCTTTTAGGTGATCATACATTACATCATACATAATAAAATTATGTCAATTTTATAGTTCTTTAAGAACCATTTTAATATCTATCATTTCATTTATTTCAATTCTTACCTTGTTGTGTAAAACTACTTAACCAATTAATTCTATTTTGGGTTTTTTTGAACAAATTCAATTTACATGTCAAAAACAACTTTGGTTGGTCTGAAATTTAAAAATGGGGAATTATATAAAATATTTGAAATAACAATAATGAAATAATTATCATATTTATATATCAATTATACTATTAAAATTAATCATTATATATAGTTATGAAATATGAATCAATGTTATAATCATGGAGATAGTAGGTTGCATGTACCCATCAGTAATGTTCTTATTTATCAATGGTCCTTATGGAAAGAATGTAAGTAACACCATATAATTTAATAATGATCATTATATCATTTATAAAATATTATTTTTTAATATAAACATATATATATATATATATAATTTTTGTGATGAAAAAGGAATCACATCATGTCGAGAAGTTGATAGTCCACACATAAAAGAATAAAATTATCACTTTTCAAGGGTGTGAAAGGGTATTAAAAATGGTATATATTATATTTACATAAAGGTAATTATGTCAGTAATATCCGAGAGATGTTTTTATTGTTACATTTTTTAATTAAAATCCCCATTTATATATTCCATGTATCGTGTGAGTGAATCAAATCACTGGAGGGGGTGGTAGTCCACATTTCCACAAACAATTTTATCATTTTTACAAAAAATTGAAAGAATAATGTATTGTGTTGTAAAATAATTAAATAAGATATAAACCTAATAAATAGAATTTATAACATATATAAATTTATTTTCCATCATAATTACTACCATTATAGATAGTAATGTGCATACAAAAAATCATTGTTTCGTGGGGCAGTAGTTCTTTGTTTCCCATAAACAGTAAATTCATCATCCATTAGATGGAGGTGTGTGTATGTGTAGATATAACCCTTAATATAACAACATAAATGTATATTTATAATACTAGTGTCATTATTGTAACATCCCACATAAATAATGAATTTTACATTTTCATATTTATTAATATTTTTGAATTAAATATTAATTTTACTTTAAAGGGGATGTTACGTTCGATGGAATACCTGATACACAACAACATGTTTCTTAGAAATCATACGTTGCACCCAACGTTGAGTTATACTGAAAAATAATAATATAACATTATTATTTTAAATAGTAATATATGCCTAGTCATTGTAATGGTGGGAATGAAAAGAACGAACTAAAATATAATTATACAAATTTGTTAAAAAAAATCATTTATCCAATAAATGTTAGAGTCTTAAAATGGGAATGAATCAAAATTTAAGCATGAAAAACTCTAATATTCTTTAAAAGGTCAATTTACCTCCTTTTGATGGAGAACCCTTTTTAAATATTGTTTTTCTCACTTTTATATGTTCTATTTGACCAAATAATATTCCTAATTAGAATAAGGGCATCAAAATTTACATTGGATGAAAATTTGGCATTTTTCTGATAAAGTTCATTTTTTAAATGAATAGTTAAAAATACTGCATTTTAATTCAAAACTGCCTTTTAATCTAATTTATTTATATAGTAAGATTATATTTTTATTTGGTTTTAATGTTTAATTTGATTATATTTTTACTATTTAATCCAATTTTGATCATTATATGTAATTTCACTTTAAAATCAGATATAAACAGGTGTCAATATTTTGATAGTTAATATTTATTAAAATCACACTTTTTTGTTTTGTCAATGAGATTTAATTTTAATGTAATTTCATGCAAATTATGTGTTTCAAATTTGGAAAAATGGATTCCATATTTGGAATAAATAATCCCACGTTTTGTAAATAGATATCTTTTATTTTTAGACCTTGTGAATAGTAACTTCAGAAAATATTTTATTTAACATGGTTAAAGGGTAAATATGTTAAATAAGTGTAAACTAATAATATTATAATAATGTTAAATTACACTAACAAGTGTCCTAATCCAATTGTAAGAAACTTTTATGACTATGATCATCTTTTTGTTGAATATGGGACCCCATGGAGCCACTTGTGAGTGGTAATGACATTTTATATTAATTAAATTAAAGTAAGGACAAAAATAACATAAACATATATCTTTTAGTAAAAAATTTATATATGTAGTAATATAAGTGATATATTAGACTATAAATATTTATTTTTAATCTAATATGATATCCTACATCATGGTATTTTATTTAGAATTTTTAGACATTATATAAATAAATTTAAGTATGAAACAAAGGTGATGAATTGATTGCTTCATTAATAATGGATTCAAATAAATTATATTATAAATTTGAAAATAAATTTATTTTAAAACCTTCTAGGCCATCCACGAATTTTAGGGGTAATATTGACTTGTTATCATTGAATTAATAAAGGATATTTAAAAGAATCAAGTTGTTATTTATTTTTTAAAAGTCTTGATATGAATAATTTATAAACTCACATAAATGAGTATTTAAAACAATTAATATTTTATTAAATGATAAAATAGTCCTAAATATCTAAGATTCGGCCAAATGAGTTAAATAATGTTAAAAATGTCTTAAATAGTCCATTTTGGGTCGCTTGTAATTTTTATTATAAATATATTAACAATATATTATGAATATATAAGAGGACATGGTAAAAGTTAAATAAGTTAACAAAGTCTTAAATAAAATAGATAAGGATCAAAAAAATATCCAAACCCTATCCAATTCTTATTGTATGATTTTATTTCGACTAATATTTACCTTATATTCGAATTAAATAAGTTTTTGACCTTTTAAAATAGAAAATAATTTTATAATAAAATAATACTTTCAAACTTTCCTAAAGAGCCCCGCCTCTCTCTTATAAAAAACCACCAAATCTAACCCATTACACACACTTCTCAATCCCCTTAGCTCGTCCAGAATCTGCTCCAAGAAGCTACCAACATCCCCCTCTTCAACCTAGAATCCTTCCCCAAGGAACAAGGTAATTCAAGGAAGCCTTTGGTTCAAACCAAAGGGAGTTACCCGATTTAAAGGTAACATATTCTCTCAACTTATTTTCTTTTATTTTCTTTTTCCAACCCCCTAAACATTATTTATTGAATTATTTTATAACAACACTAGTATCTTAAGTATACTAATTTTTTTATGATGATTATTCTAACTATACATCTACAAACCTCCATATAATCTATATGAACATATTGTTTCTGGGGATGGTGAACTACTGCCACACGAAATGATGATTGATCAATTATCTACTACCGCCACTTATGGTGGACATTAAGATGGAAATATATATATATATGTGATATATATTATATTTATATTTTCTCTATTATTATGAACTTTTTCATTTATAACATACCTTTATGGTATCCATAATGGGTAAATATGATAATTTTATTTGTGAAAGTGCGGACTACCACCCCCTCAAAGTGATATGAAACTTCATACCATACATAGAATGTATAATGGATGGTGTTACTAAAATTATATATGATATTATACTGAAATTATTATATACCTATGTATCATTAAGTTTTCATTCCATTAAATATGAAATAGAAATGAATGTAGCGTTCATGCGTATGTACAACTTACCGTCTCCATCAACAGTGCATTACATTTCTTATCTCCAAATGTTATATACTATTATAAATATATATATATATACTGGATATATATGATATATATGATATCTATATAATTAATATCATTGTAGAGATAATTTAATTTTTATCACATGGAAAACTAGTAATTATAAGAAGTTCATTTTTGACTGAATTACCAAATATCGACAAAACAACCATTATTAACATAAATGATTATGTCATGATTATAATGTGGTAATAAGTAATATAATAGGATTAATAAACCTGAAAAAGTTTTATAAGAATGTATAAATTAAATTTATTTTATTATTCAGGAGATTAAATAACGAAGAAGTTAAGTCAAACATGAGGTAAGGGACTTCATCTCAATCTCCTTTCATTGAGGCATATTTTGATTTATACATGACTTGCTTTTATATGGTGTATAAACCTCATTGAAAGGGAATATTTTTCTATATAGAGTATTACTGAACAACTAAGGGAATTTTCTTATTAACGTATGTGGTGATAACAACCTTTCTACCACTGTGAGCGTTATTTGATATTAGGCATCCTTAATAGGCCATAATATTTTTAAAAGGAAAATAAATACCATATACTCTTTTAATTATTTTGGTACTAAAAATGGTTTGGATAATGTATTGGTTATGTAAATATATTTAAATGATATATTGTGATTTAAATGTGTCCATGTTATATTTAATTTATGTTTCATTTATGTGTTATGAATATGATATGGTTATTGGGAATTGTTTATATATATGGGTGGTTTCGTGATAAACCTAGAGTGGGTGAGCCCGCGATATCTCTCCAATGTATTGGGTAATGTGACAGAGGTAAACATTAATGTTTTTGTTAAGATATTTAGGCAAGGAAGGTGCGAGGCCAGGCTATTCCTGGCCCCCAAAAATTTATTAAGAGAAAAGAAAGCATAAAAGGGTGGGGTGGGGCCAAACAACCCACACAAAAATACCCTGGACCCACAAGTAAACTTTATGATTTATGATTTTCATTTGTTATGAATAAATCCTATGATCTGGTGTGGTATGTTAAAGATTGAAAAGTATGACTTCATTGACATATATGTATTGATGGACTAATGTTTTATTTCCTTTTTTATAACCGTTCTTGAGATTTTTATACTCTTCCCAGGTTTTTGAAATGTTTTTCACAACATATATAGGGTAAGAGAAAGGAAGAATTCAAGAAAAATTTATATCTAGAAAATAATTATCATTTTCGTTTAGGAGTTTTTATTTTTTATAAAATTGGATACTGAGTAGAAGTTTCTACTTTGTAATATTTGAGATGTAATGTAATAGTTATGGCCTAATTCTCTAAAACTCTATACTTGAAAAGATTCTCAGTGTGAATTATTAATATAATTCAGGTTTATGTAATGTTTAATGGCTGGGGCCATATTATTGGAATAAAAGGTCAGTTTAGAAAACCTTAAGAGTTAGGGTATTGTTAAATTAATATCCAGAAGTTAATTTATGTTAATATTGTAATGATATATCATTTACATATTACCATGTCGCCTCACCTAAGATATTTATGTGTTCAGAATATTTTTCTGCAGAGGAAACTGGGCAGCTATGATGGGACGACATTAAGAGGAAAACAACCTTTTACATAAGCAACCTAAGATGGTCAGAATCAGAACTAATCCGTTTATTGCAGTTATAGAATAGTTGAATCAGACTATAAATGGTGGTGGTATCCATGAACGAGATCAGCCAGATCAACCACAAAGAAACATGTCAGTAGTGGAGTGTTTTATGATGCATCATCCCCCATCTTTTAGAGTATCATCTGACCCTATGCTAGCTGAAGGGTGGATTAAAATAATATAGAATATTTTCAATGTCATGGGGTGTTCATAACATCAAAAGGTTAGTCTTACTGTTTACCATTTTGATGGTGAAAACTATCAATGATAGTGATGAGATTGATGCTCTTGATTGGGATGAAATAAAAGGTATGTTCTTTGAGAAATATTTTGCAAACGTGGGTATTATTTGGATGTAAAAACGATTCCTAGAATTGAGGTAGGAGGATGACTCAGTGGCTTCTTATGAAGCAAAATTCACATGAATGGAAAGTTATACTCTAAATTGCATTCAAGATCTTGCTAGTAAAATTAATCATTTTTACTCAATATTATAGCCAAAGAATCAAAGGGCTTTAGCTTCTAGTGAGTTAAAAATATATGAAAAACTTTTTAAATGTGTGGAGAAGGTGGAAATGGAGTTTTATTTTGATTAGGTGTTCTATGATAAAACAACAGAATAAGAGATCGAGGTGGCAGACAAAAGGGAAGAAATCTTAAAAAATGACTTAAGGAAAGAAACATAAGTTTATAGTTCGAGAAATTTTTTTTAAAAAGCACACTGTGGTATGTCATTTGAATTCTGGTAGGTGATTCCAATGTGACAAAATGTGGAATAAAGAAAATAGTTGCACTAAAAAAGATTAGGGTAATGGTAATAAAATTAAGATTTATAGTCTGTAAAATGTTTTAAATGCAATGAAATGGGTCATTATGAAAATGAGTGTCCAACGAAGAACTCAACTAAGGGAAAGCATCAAGACTATATGAAAAATGGGTGGTGAATTACATTGAAAATAATTCAGTAGATGTTGGTCTATCAAATGAAGTAGTATCAGGTACAGTGTTTGTTTATTCATTTTATAGAAATGTGTTGTTTGATTTAGGGTCTAAACATTCATTCAATTATGAGATGTTTTCTAGTAAATTAAGAATTCCATCTCAGGATATGAATCCTAAACTAATGTTTAAAAAACATAGAGGAAATATCAAGACAAAAAGAAATTATAAGAACCTTCCAATTATTGTGAGTAGAATGAATTTACCCGTAAACCTGATTTTTTTTCCTCTAGTAGAGTTTGATGTTATTTAGGTTATGGGTTGTATTTGCCTTTATCATGCAATGATTTATTGTAGAGCTATTGAGGATTATTTTCATAAAGAATTTATGTTTTTGTATATGAACTAACCCTTAATTTTGATAAAATATGAGGAAGCTATGATACTAGTAAAATATAAAAATGAATGTTACTATGTGCATATGGTAGAAAAAATGGACCTGTTCAGATTAATGACGTGCTAGTGTTAAATGAGTATCATGATGTTCTTCCGGATGAAATTCCTTGTATAATACTAGATCAGGAAGTTGAATTTATTTTTTACATAGTTCCTGATGCTAAGAGAATTTCAAAACCCCTTATCGAATATCTCAAATTGATCTTTTAGAGTTAAAGAAGCAATTACAGTAGTTACTAGATAAAGGATTCATTAGACCTAGAACATCTTCATGGGGTGCTACAATCTTCTTTTCTAAAAATAAATATGGTTCAATGAGACTTTTCATTGATTATAGAGCATTTAATAAAATCACTATTAAAAAAAGTATCATTTACCACATATCGATGATTTGTTTGATCTGCTCTAGGGATCTCAGTATTTTTGGAAGATTGAAATGAGGTCAGGGTACAATCAGTTGTATGTAAAGGAATCAGACTTTCTGAAGACTATGTTTCATACTAGATATGTCCATTATGAATTTTTATTTATGCCTTTTTGGTTAACCAATGCATCTATTGTATTCATGTATCATATGAATAAAAATTTTGTGAGTTCGTAGATAAGTTTGTGGTTATGTTTATTGATTATTTTTTGGATTATTCCAAAAGTAAAGAGGAACATGAAAGTCATTTACGGGTTCTCTTGCAAACCTTAAAAGAAAAGAAACTATATGGGAAATTTAGAAATTGTGAGTTTTGGTTACATCATATTTCATTCTGTGGTCACATTGTTTAACAAAATGGTATAACTGTTGATCCTGCTAAAACGAAATTTGTTGATGAATGGCCAAGACCCAGAAATATAACCAAGATCCATAGTTTTCTTGTTTTAGTAGGTTATTACCGGAGGTATTTTTGATTATTTTTCACTATTATCTAGTCCAATGAATATGTTAACTAAAAAATTTGTTAAGTTAATTTGGAAAAAATAATGTGATGACTGTTTTCTGGAATTGAAAAGAAGATTAGTGAATGCTCTAGTTTTTGAACTACCTTCCAGAAATGGAGAGTTTTTTATATACATCGATGCTTCGTTTAAAGGACATGGTTGTGTACTTATCCATAATTATAAGGTAATTACATATGATTCATGTAAATTGAAACCACATGAGTTAAATTACCCTAAACATGATTTAGAATTAGATGATGTTGTTTTTGCTTTAAAAATTTGGAGGCCTCATCTGTATAGAGTAAAATGTGAAATATATACTGACCATAAAAGTTTGAAGTATATTATTTACTCCAAAATAATTGTACATGAGATAAAGGAGATGGTTGGAATTAATCAAGGATTATGATTGCTTGATTCATTACCATCTAGGAAAGGAAAATAAAGTGGAAAAATTTTTCAGTTGAAAAAGTAATGCTACATTAACCATGTTACGTTTGGAATAAGATCCTTTGATTGAATATTTGTTGAACTTTTTCTTAGAAGTTTTTTGTGTGTGAAATTACACTATTTTTTTCAGGTATCAGTGAAATCATCTCTATTAGACAATATTATGAAAATATAGAATATATATAGTGAGTTGTAGAAAAAGGTAGAGTTGGTTTAGAAGGTTTTGTTTGATTATATAACATTGATAATGATAGTACTTTGGGATTTGTGAAGAGATTACATGTGCCTTGTGATTCACAGTTGAAGAATGAGTTGTTATGTGAAGCTCATAGTTATCCTTTTCAATTCATCCATGTAGTAGTAAAATTTATAGAGATCATCCGGAGTATTACTAGAGGGATTGAATAAAAAGTGATATTGTTGACTTTATTTTGATGGGTTTTACTTGTCAACATGTTAAAGTAGAGTGACAGTAACCGAAAGGGATGCTTCATCCTTTACCGGTGCCAGTGTGGAAATGGGAAAATATATCCATGGACATTGTTATAGGACTACCAAATAAATCTCGAGGTAATAATGAAAACTGGGATATTTTTGATCGATTAACAAAATTTGTTCATTTCCTTCCTATTCAAGATACTTTGTCTTCAGATCAACATTCAGGGTTGTACGTTAAAAAGATAGTCAGGTTTCATGGAGTACTCCTCTCCATTGTATCTGATCGTGATCCCAGGTTTACTTATAACTTTTTGAAAGGCCTTCAAAAGTTATTAGGTTCTGAATTGAATTTTAGTACAACTTTTCATCCACAATTAGATGGCCATTCAGAACGAATAATTCAGACATTGGAAGATATGTTACATGTTTTCTCAATGGATTTCTAGGGATGTTGGGACCAACATCTTTCTTTGGTTGATTTTTTTTTATAATAAAAGTTTTTATTATAGTATATAAATGGCACAATTTTTTTCATTATATGGAATGCATTTTCAAACTCCAACTTTTTGGGATGAAGTAGGTTAAAGGAAGTTGATGGGACCAGAATTGGTAGAAGAGATGGCAAGGAAAGTTCATTCGATTCAGAAGAACGTGATAATAGCTCATAGTAGACATAAAAGTTATGAAAATAACTAGAGGAATGATCTTTCATTTGAGGTAGGTGATTATGTATTTATGAATGTTTCTCCATTAAAAATGTGATGTGCTTTGGAAAGAAGGGAATACTGAGTCAGAGGTTCATTTGACCCTATAAAATCCTAGAGAACATTGGATCAGTTTCCTACATAGTGTCTTTAACTCCCAGTTTATCCTAGGTACATAATTTTTTTCATGATTCAATGTTGAGAATGTATATTCCAGATCCATCTCTTATTTTGAGTCTATAGGTTGTTCAGTTGGAAGACAACCTTTCTTATGAGGAACAACCAGTATAGATTTTTGATCATAGAGAGCATGTGTTGCAGAATAAGGTAATTCATCAGGTAATGGTTTTGTGAAAAAACTATATGGTTTAAAACGCAATGTGGGAATCTAAAAATGATATTAGGGATAAATACCCCCACTTATCTGATAAGTGAATAAAATTGTGAGGAAAAAATTTCCAAAAGGGGAAAAGGATGTAACATCCCACGTAAATGAAGAATATGGCATTTTCATATTTATTAATATTTGTGAATTAAATATTCATTTTAATTTAAATGGGATTATATTTTCGATGGTGTACCTGATACGCAACAACTTGTTTCTTTGAAATATTACGTTGCACACAACATTGAGTAATACAGAAAAATAATAATATTATTTTATTATTTTAAATGGTAATTAATGCATAGTCATTGTATTAGTGGGAATTAACTGAAATAAGTACAATATGATTATACATATTTGTTAAATGTTTATATATATATCAAATAAAATTTTGAGGCTTAAAATGTTAATGAATCAAATTTTACACATGAAATACTCTAATATTCTTCAAAAGGTCAATTTAGTAACTTTTGATGGAGATACCTTTTTAAATCTAGTTTTATTTTACTATTTTATGTTCTATTTGACAAAATAAAATCGTTATTTAGAATAGGGACATCAAAATTTACTTTGGATGAAAATTTGGTATTTTTCTAATAATGATCATTTTTAATGAATAGTGAAAAATATGACATTTTAATTCAAAAAATCCTTTTAAAATAATTTATTTATATCGTTAGACTCTATTTTTAATTGGTTTCAAAGTTTAATTAGATTATATTTTAACTATTTAATCTAAATTTGGTCATTATGAGTAATTTCACATTGAAATTGAACATAAAATAGTGTCAATCTTTTGATAGTTATTATTTCTAAAAAACATGGTTTTTTGTTTTGACAACGGGAATTAATTTTAAATTAATTTCTCCAACTTATATGTATTTAATTTGAAAAAATGGATTTAATATTTGGAATTAGGAGGAAAAAATTGAGAAAATAGGTAACTTTTATTTTTATACATCATTAATAGTAACTTCAGTTAATATTTTATTTACCTTGGATAAAGGGTAAATAAGGTAAATAAATGTAAATAAATAAAAATATATTAATATTAAATTACCCTAACATGTTTCCTAATCCTATTGGTTGATACATTTCTAAACATGGGAATCTTTGGTTTGATTTTGGGACCCCATGTAGCCACTTGGGAGTGATAATGACATTCTATATTAATTAATTTAAAGTACGGACAAAAATAACATAAACATATGGCTTTTAGTAAAACAATTTTATATGGAGTTATATCAGTGATATATTAGACTATAAATATTCATTTTAAATCTAAAATTATTTCCTATATCAACGTTGTTTAATTAGAATTGTTATAAATTATATAAATAAATTTATTTATGAAACAATGGTGATGACATAATTTCTTTATTAATAAAGGATTCAAATAAATTATATTATAAATGTAAAAATAAATTTATTTTAAAACGTTTTATGCCATATACTAATTTGAGAGGTAATAATTACTTGTTAACATCAAATTAATGAATGTAATTTGAAATAATCATGTTGTTATAGATTTATTTTAAAACTCTTGATATGAATAATTTATAAACTAACTTAAATGAGTTTTTTAAACAATTAATATTTTATTAAATGAAAAAATAATCATAAAAATATAATATTCGTCCAAATGACTTAAAAAATGTTTCAAATGTCATAAATGATCCATTTTTGGTCTCTTGACATTTTATTGTAAATATATTATCCATATAGTATGAATATATAAGAGGACATGGTAAAAGTTAAATAAGGTAACAATGGGTTAAATAAAAACGATAAGGATTAAAAAAATATCCAAAAATTGTCCAATTCTTATAGGATGATTTTATTTCTACTTATATGTACCTTATATTCAAATTAAATATGTTTTGGACCTTTTGAAATAGAAAATCATTTTATAATAAAATAATACTTTCAAAACATTTTAAAGAGCACTTCCTGTTATAAAAACCCACCACCTATAATAAATTACACACACCTCTCAAGCACCTTGGCTCATCCAAACTCTACTCTAAAAATCTCCCAACATCCATATCTTCCTCCTTGATGCCTTCCCCTATGGATAAGGAAATTCAAGAAAGACTTTTGGTTCAAACAAAAGGTAGTTAACCGATTTAAAGGTAATGTATTCTCTCTGATATGAATGGCTCGAAGGCCTTTTTTATTATGGATAATCCCCCATTTAAGGGTTGAATGGGAACCCGTACATGATCTGTAGGCCCATGGCATAAGGCCCGACTAACCTGGAATACATAACCCAAAGGCCTAGCGGCATACCATTCCGAATATATGACTCGTAGGCCCATCCCACTTGAACTACCCCTCCATGTCTTCTGCATCCTTGATTACCTAGCTCTCCACCTTGCATTTTTGATCAGCTAGCATTGCCCCATACAAAGCTGCATGGTGTCTGGCCCCGATGGCGGTTGCCACACCCTCTCATTCTTCCAATCCGGTTAGCTCTACTTTTGGTGGCTACTACTCTTATTGCTCATATCTTCTTCTAGTGTATGTTCTATGTAAACTAGTCTACTCCATGGTCTATGTGGCCCGAAGGAATTTAATGACCTAAAGTCCCATGAGACCCGTAGGCCCAAACCGGTGGCTTGAAGGCCCAAATCGGGCGAATAGTTCCTCTTACTATAGTACCGAATAGTAACTGCTACAGTGAATAGATCCAAATGATATGTACTATTATAAATACATATATATATTGGATATATATGATATATATGATATCTAAATCATTAATATTATTTTTGAGATAATGGAATTTTGACCACATTGAAAACTTGTAATTATAAGATGTTTTTTTACTCTAGTACCAAATATCAACAAAATGACCGTTATTAAATTAAATGATAATGTAATGTTTATAATGTGGTAATAAGTAATATAAAAGGAATATTAAACCTGAATAAGGTTCTTTAGAAAGTATAAATTAATGTTTGTTTATTATTCAAGAGATTATAGAATGAACACATCAAGTCGAACATGAGGTAAGGGACTATGTCTCAATATCCATTCATTAAGGCATGTTTTGATTTATACATGAAATTCTTTTATACAGTGTATAAACCCCTTTTAATTTTCATTAAATTCGAAGGAAATATTTTTCTACGTATCATTTTACTAAATGACAAAGGGAATGTTTCTTTTTAACATATACAGTGATAAAGACCTTTCTGCCATCGTGAGGGTTATTTGATAGTAGGAATCCTTAACAAGCCATAATGTTTTTAAAAGGAAAATAAATACCATATACTCTATCCAATGTCCTAAAGTCCTTTATTGTTTTATTGATTTTTGATAATCCACCTTTCAAGGGGTGAGGTGGAACCCTTAAAATTCCCGTAGCAATAAGTATTTCATGGCTCGTAGGCCTTAGAGGAATTCATTACCAGTAGGATTCAAGCATTATATAAAACCCAAACTATCGACTTGGAACTGCTCCTCCCCATCATCTTCATCATGAAATCAGCTCCCCAACTTCAAATTTTGGTACAGAAAATGGTTTTGATAATTTATTTGTAATGTCAATATATTTAAATGATATATTGTGATTGAAATGTAGAAATGTTATATTTCATTTATGTTTTTATGTGTTATGAATATGATATGGTTCTTGGGTTTTGTTTACATATACGGGTGGTTCCTCGATAAACCTATTTCCGATGAGCCAGAGATATATTTCCAATGCATTAGGTAACATGATGGAGGTAAATGTTATGGTTTCCCCTAAGATATTTAGTGAATATACTATGATGTGTATTCCAAATGTAACTCCCTTCATAGTTGTGAAAGATACAATGTAAGTATGTTATAGATGCCACAAGCTACATTTATGATTTACGATTTCCATTTGTTATTAATAAATCCTATGAACTTGAGTGATATGTTAAAGATTGAAATGTGAGATTTAATTGATGTGTATGTATTGATAGACTATTCTTTTCTTTCCATGTTTTATTACCCTTACTGATCTTTTTATTCCCATCCTAAGTTTTTGAAATGTTTTTCTCAAGATATAAAGTAGGGTAAGAGAATTTAAGTATTTTGGAACATTTATATTATGAAAAGAATTATTATTTTCTTTTAAGAGTTTTTATTTTATGAAAAAATGGATACTTAGTAGAAGTGTCTAATTTGTAATATTAGAGATGTAATGTAATAGTTATGGCCAAAATATATAAAATTCTAAACATAAAAATATCATCATTGTGATTTATTAACTTAATTCATGTTTAAGTAATTTTTTAAGGTTGGGGCCTTATAGTTGGTATCAAAAGTCATTTTAGACAACTTTAGAAGTTAGGGTATTGTAAAATTAATATCCATAAATTAATTTATGTTAAGATTGATATGTTATAGATTTTACATATTACCATTTTTCTTTTGCTAAGATATTTATGTGTTCTTGATGGTTTTCTGCAGAGGAAATAGGGAATCTATTATGGGACGACATCAAGAGGAGAACAACCTTCCAAATCAGCAACCTAAGATGGTCATAATCGGAATTGAGTAGCTTTTTGCAATGATGGAACATTTTACTTAAGCTATAAATGGTGGTGGTATCCATGCACGAGATCATCCATATCAACCTCACAGGAACATTTCAGTAGTGGAGCATTTCATGAGGCAGAATCCCCATCTTTTAGATGATCATATTACCATGTTCTAGTTGAAGGGTGGATTAAAGTACTAGAGAATTTTTTTTGATGTCATGGGGTGTTCAGAACATCAAAAGTTTAGTCTTTCTGTTTGCCGTTTTAAAGTTGAATCTAATCAGTGGTGGTCAATAGTGAAAAATATTATGGATTCTTAGAAGATTTATTCTCTTGATTGGAATGAATTCATAGGTATGTTTCTTGAGAAATATTTTCCTAAGATGGTTCTTCAAAGAATGGAAAAAAATTCTTAGAATTGAAGTAGGGGGATGACTCAATGGCTACTTATGAAGCAGAATTCACTCGAATGGAAAGGTATTGTCCAAATTTTATATGAGCACTTGATGGTAAAATCTATCATTTTTAGTCAGGATTAAAGCCAAAATATCTAATGGATTTAGCATTTCATGAGTTCAAAAGATATGAAAAAGTTGTTCGATGTGCGGACAAGGTTGAAATGGTTTTTTCCAATAATCAGGTGTTCTTTGAAAAAAAATCGAATAAGAGGTTGAGGTGGAAGAAAAAAGGGATGAACTCTTCAAAAATGTCTAATGGTAGGAATCATAAGTTTATTGTTTGTAAACATTTTGGTAAAAAAGAACTAGGTAATTTTATTTGAATTCTGGTAAGTGATATGGATTTGAAAAAATGGGTAATAAGGCTCATTATTACACTGAAAAGATCAGGGTAATGATAATAAAAAATCTGATTTGAAATCAGTAAAAAGTTTTAAGTGTAATGAAATGGATCATTATAAAAATGAGTGTCCAATGAAGAACTCAACTGAGAGAAAGTATCTAGACAACACATAGAAAGGGGTGGTGAAATCCTTTGAAACTACTGCAGAAGTTGTTGGGTCATAAAATGAATTAGTATAAGGTACATTGTTTATTTATTCAGATTATGCCAATGTTTTTTATGATTCTGGGTCGACACATTAGTTCATTTCTAAGAATTTTTCTAGAAAGTTGGGAATTCCATCTAAAAATACGACTTCTGCTAAAAACACCAAGAGGAAAAGTCGAGACAAAATGAAATTATAAGAACCTTCATGTCCATGTGTATAGAAAGAATCTACCTGCAAACCTTAATGTTTTTCCTCTAGTAGAGGTTGATGTTATTTTGTGTATGGATTGGATTTCTGATTATCATGTTATGATTGACTGAAGAGCTAAATTGGTTTCTTTTCAAAATGAATTTCTGTTTGGGTACAATAATGAAACCTTAATTTTGATACTTATGGGGAAGATGATAAACAAGTAAATGATGTAAATGAATGTTAACATGAACATATTTCTAAAAATAAAGGAAATGTTTAGATTAATTATGTGTCGGTGGAAAATGAGTATCTTGATGTTTTTTCTGATGGGTTTCCTGATACCTGATCGTGATGTTGAATTTACTATTGACTTAGTTCCTAATGTTAATCCAATTTCAAAACCCCATATTGAGTGGCTGAAATTGAACTTTTAGAGATAAAGACACAATTACATAAGTTACTAGATAAAGGTTTCATTCAAACTAGCACATCACCATGGGTTTCCCTAGTCTTGTTTGTTAAAAATAAAGATGGATCAATGAGACTTTGCATTGATTATAGAGCGTTGAATAACATCACTATTAAGAAATAGTATCCTTTGCCTCATATCGATGATTTTTTTTATCAGCTCCAGGGAGATCAGTATTTTATGAAGATTGAATTGAGGTCGGGGTACCCTCAATTGAAAGTAATGGAAGCTGAAATTTTAAAGATTGGGTTTCAAACTAGATATGTCCATTATGAATTTGTATTTATGCCTTTTGGGTGAACCAATGCACCTACTGTATTCATGGATCTTATGAATAGAAGTTTCTGTGAGTTCATAGATAAGTTTGTGGTTGTTTTTATTAATGATATTTTGGTTTTTTTTCAAAAGTAAATATGAACATGAAAGTCATTTAAGGGTTGTCTTACAATACTTAAAAGAAAATAAAGTGTATGGGAAATTCAAAAAGTGTGAGTTTTGGTTACAACAAATTTCATTCATTGGTCACATTTTTTCACAAAATGGTAAACTATTGATCTGACCAAAAGCAATGTTTGTGAAGAATAGCTAGGAACCACAAATATAACCGAGATCTGTAGTTTTCATGGTTTGGAATGTTATTACCAGAGGTTTTTTGAAAATATTTCCCTGTTATCTAGTACAATGACTATATTAAATAAAAATGGGATAAAGTTAATTTGGCCAAAATAATGTGATGATTGTTTTAAAGAATTGAAATGAAGATCGTTGAATGATCCAATATTGTAAATTTCATCCAGAAATGGTGAGTTTGTTATATAAAATGATGCTTCGATGAAAGGAATTGGTTGTTTCCTTGTACATAATGATCAGGTAATTGCTTATGCTTCACATCATTTGAAACATTATTAGTTAAATTACCCTACACATGATTTGGAATTAGTGTATGTGGTTTTCACTTAAAAAATTTGGTGGCATCATATGTGTATAGTAAAATGTGAAATATATATTGACCACAAATGTTTCAAGTATATATATTTACTCAGAAATAATTGAACATGAGATATAGGAGATGGTTGGAATTAATCAAGGATTATGATTTTACAATACATTACCATCCAGGAAGGAAAAATAAAGTATACAATGCTCTGAGCCAAAAAAGTAATGCTTGATTAACCATGTTACATTTAGAACAAGATCCTTTGATTAATGATTTTTTGAAAATTGACATAGAAGTTGTTTGTGAAGGAAGTTACACTGTTTTTTAGGTGTCAGTGAAATAATCTCAATCAGATAGAATTAATCAAGCACAAAATGATGTTAGTGAGTTGTAGAAAAAGGTTGAGTTGGTTTATAAGGGTATGTTTCATGATTTTAACATTAATAATGATTGTATTTTGAGATTTGGGAAGAGATTATGGGTGTCTTATGATTCATATTTGAAGAATGAGTAGCTATGTGAAGCTCAAAGTTCTCCATCTTAGGTCATCCCAACACTACTAAGATGTATATAGATCTTTTGGATTATTAAAGGTGTGATGTAATGAAAAGAGATATTGAGGAATTTACTATGAAGGTTTTGACTTGTCAAATGGTTAAAGTAGAGTAACAGTTACTGAAAGGGATGCTTCAACCATTACTGGTGCAAGTGTGGAAATGTGAAAATATATCCATGGACATTATTATGGGATTAATAAATACATGTCAAGGTAATAATGAAAACCGGTTTATTGTTGATCAATTTACTAAATCTTATCATTTCATTCATATTTGAGATACTTTGTCTCAAGATCAACTTTCTCAGTTATTTGTTAAAGAGATAGTACATTTTCATGGAGTTCTCATCTCCATCATATATGATCATAATCATAGGTTCACTTCTAGCTTTTAGAAAGGGATTATTAATTTAGTGGGTGCTGAATCGAATTTTTTTATTGCTTTTCATCCAAAATCAGATGGTGATTTAGAAAGAACAATTTGGACATTGTAAGATATGTTACGTGCTTACTCAATGGATTACCAGGGATGTTGGGACAAACATATTTCTTTGGTTGATTTTTCTTATAATAATTGTTTTCATTCCAGTATACAGATGGCACCATTTGACACATTATATAGAAATTGGTTTCGAACACTAGATTTTTGGAATGAAGTAGGTGAAAGGAAGTTGATGGGACCGGAATTGGTAGAAGAGATGGTAAAAAAGTTTAGTTGATTCTGAAGAACATGAGAATAGCTCAGAGCAAGAAAAAGAGTTATGCGGATAACCAGAGTAATGATATTTCATTTGAGGTAAGTTATCATGTCTTTATCAAGGTTTATCCGTGGAAAATTGTGATGGGTTTTGGCAAGAAGGGTAAGCTGAGTCTGAGGATCATTCGACCCTAGGAAATCCTAGAGAATGTTGGATGAATTTCCTAAAAAGTGGCTTTACGTACATGTTTATCGCTGGTACACAAGTTTTTTGATGTTTCAATGTTGATAAAGTATATCCCGGATCCATATCATGTTTTGAGTCCATAGGTAGTTTAGTTGGAAGATAATCTTTATTATGAGGAAAAACCAGTCCAGATTCTTGACCGTATAGAGCAAGTGTTACGGAAAAACGTAATTTATCAGGTATAGGTTTTGTGGAAAAACCATATGGTTGAAGATCTAATGTGAGAATCTGAAAATTCTATGGGGGATAAATACCCCCCATTTATTGGATAAGTTAATAAAATTATGAGAACACAATTTCCAAAAGGGGGGAAGGATTTAACATCTCACGTAAATAAAGAATATGACATTTTAATATTTATTAATATTTGTGAATTAAATATTAATTTTACATTAAATGGGATTCTATGTTTGATGGCATACCTGATACGCAACAACAGGTTTCTTTGAAATCTTACATTTCACACAATGTTGAGTCATACTAAAAAATAATTGTATAATATTATTATTTTAAAGGGTAATTAACACCTAGCCAGTGTATTTGTGGTAATGAACAGAACTACTAACAATATGATTATACATGTTTTTTAAATGTGTTTACATTTATCCAATAAAAGTTATATGCTTAAAATGTGAATGAATCCAATTTTAAGCCTAAAATATACTAATATTCTTTAAAAGGACAATTTAACACCTTTTCATGGAGAACCCTTTTTAAATCTTGTTTTTTCACTTTTATATTTTCTCTTTGAAAAAATAAAATTCTTATTTAGAATCAAGATATGAAATTTTACTTTGGATGAAATTTTGGCATTTTTCTGATAATGTTCATTATTTAATTAATAGTGCAAAATACTGCTTTTTTTAATTAAAAACTGCCTTTTAATCTAATATATTTATATGGTTAGATTATATTTTTAATTGGTTTTAATTATTAATTAGATTATATTTTTACTCTTTAATCTAATTTTGTTTATTAGTTGTAATTTAACTTTGAAATCAGACATAAACAAATGTCAATCTTTTGATAGTTTTTATTTCATAAAAAATTGGTTTTTTGTTTTGATAAGAGGAATTAATTTTAAATTAATTTCTTTAATTTATTTGTTATGAATTTGGAAAAATGGATTCCATATTTGGAATCACGATGTACGAACTGTGTAAATATGTATCTTTTATTTTGAAACATTATTAATAGTATAATTAGTAAATATTTTATTTACCACGGTTAAAAGGTAAATCTGGTAAATAAGGGTAAAACAAAAATATTATAATAATATTAAATTACCATAACTTGTATCTTAATTCTATTTTCAGATACATGTCTGATCATTGGCATCCTTGGTTTGATTTTCCGACCCCATGAAGCCACCTGGGAGTGATAATGACATTTTATATTAATTAATTTAATGTAAGAACAAAAATAACATAAACATATATCTTTTAGTGAAACAACTATATATGAGGTTATATAAGTAATCTCTTCAAATATAAATATTAATTTTAAAGATAAAAATATTTCCAAAATCATGGTAGTATATGTTATATTTTTTGACAATATATAAATAAACTTAATTTTGACACAATGGTGATGAAGTAATTGCTTCATTAATAAAGGATTAAAATAAATTATATAATAAATATTAAAATAAATATATTTTGAAATTTTATACAAAATAAACTAATTTTAGGGGAAATAATGACTTGTTTTATTTAAATTAATGATGTTTTTTTCAAAAGAATCATGTTTTTATAGATTTTTTTAAAATTATTCATATGAATAATTTATAAATTGACATAACTGAGTTTTTAAAACAATTAATATACTATTAAATGATAAAATAATAATAAAAATATAATATTTGTCCAAATGACTTAAATAATGATACAAATGTAATAAATGATCCATTTTCGGTCTCTTTGAATTTTATAGTAAATATATAAACCATATTGTATGAATATATAAGAGGACATGGTAAAAGTTAAATAAGTTAACAAATGGTTAAATAAAAAAGATAAGGATTAAAAAAATATCCAAAACCTTTCCAATTATTATTGGATGATTTTATTTAAACATATATGTACCTTATATTCTAATTAAATATGTTATGGACCATTGAAAACTGATAATCATTTTATAATAAAATAATAATTTCAAACATTCCTAAAGAGCCCCCCACCCCTCTTATAAAATGCCACCGCCTCTAACCCATTACACACACCTCTCAACCCTCTTGGATCATCCACGAACTACTCCAAGAAGCTCCCAACATTCATATCTTCCTACTAGAAACATTGTACTAGGTAAAAGGCATTTCATGAAAGCCTTCTTGTTCACACCAAAGGGGGTTACCTGACTTAAAGGTAACATATTCTCTCAAGTTCTTTTCTTTTATTTTCTTTCTCCAACCCCCTAAACTATATTTATTCAATTATTTTATAACAAAATAATTATATTCAATATACTTGTTTTTTGTTATGGTTATTATTTTAACTACACATCAACACACCTCCATCTAATTGATACGAACATACTCTCTCTATGAATGGCGAACTACTGCCTCACGAAACGAGGATTGTTCAATTATCTCCTACCGCCTCTTATGGTGGACATTAGGATGGTACTTTATTTATATGTGATATATATTATATTTATATTATCTCTATTATTATTTATTTATTCATTTATATAATACCTTTATGTTTTCTATAATGGGTACATACGATAATTTATTTGAGGAAGTGGAGACTATCACCCCCTAAAAAGTGATATAAATCATTCATACCATATATGGGATGCATAAATGAGGGTGTTACGGAATTTATATATGATATTATACTAGAATTTTTATGTACCTTTGTATCATTAATTTTTTATTCCCTTAAATAAGAAAAAAATGAAAGTAGCGTTCAGGCGTACGTACGACATACCATCTCCTTGAACAATGCATTTCATTTCTTATCTCCAAATATTATGTACTATTTTAAATAAATAAATATATATATATATATAGAATATATATTATATCTCAATCATGAATATCATTCCATAGATAATGGAATTTTGACCACATGGACAACTTGTAATTATAAGAAGTTCAATTTTGACTCAAGTACCAAATGTCGAAATAATGACCATTATTAAATTATAAGATTATGTAATGTTTATAACGTGGTAATAAGTAATATAAAAGGAATAATAAACCTAAAAAGGTTCTTATGCAAGTGGAAGTTAACATTAGTTTATTATTCAGGAGGTTAGTGAATGAACAAGTCAAGTCAGACCCAAGGTAAGGGACTTCATCTCAATCTCCTTTCATTGAGACACACATTGATTTATACATGACTTTATTTTATATTATGTATAAACCCAATTGAATTTTAATTTCATTTAAAGGTAATTTTTTCAATGCCACGTTTTACTAAATAAAAATGGAATGTTTCGTTTTAATGTATATGGCGACAACGACCATTCTGCCATCGTGAACGTTATTTGATATTTGGCTTACTTAACAAGTCATAATGTTTTTAAATTGAAAGTAAATACCATATAAACTTTTATGTATTTTTGTAGTTAAAATGGTTTTGATAATAGATTGGTTATGTCAATATATTTAAATGATATATTATTATTTAAATGTTGAAATGTTATATTTCATTTATGTATGTTTTATGTGTTATGAATATGATATGGTTCATGGAAATTGTTTTCATATATGGGTGGTTCTGTGATAAACCTAGGGCGGGTGAGCCTGAGATATCTCCCCAATTCATTGGGTAATGTGAAAGAGGTAAACGTTATTGTTTTTCATAATATATTTAGGGAATATTCTTTAATGGGTATCCCAACTGTAACTCCCTACATAGCTGTGAAAGCTACAATGTTAGTATGTTATGGATGCCACATGTTACCTTTATGATTTGTGATTTCCATTTATTATTAATAAATACTATGATCTTGTGAGGTATGTTAAAGATTGAAAAGTTTGATTTCATTGACATTTATGTATTTATGGACTAATGTTTTCTTTCCTTGTTTTATAACCCTTATTGAGCTTTTTTTTCTCATCCCATGTTTTTGATATGTTTTTCATATGATATAAGGCAGGGTAAGAGAAAGGAAGCGTTAAAGAAGATTTATACCAAGAAAATAATTATTTTTTTCATTTAAGAGTATTTATTTTATGAAAAAAATAGATACTGTGTAGAAGTGTCTACATTGTAATATTTGAGATGTAATGTAATAGTTATGGCCTAATTCTCTAAAACACTAAACATAAAAAGATCCTCAATGTGATTTATTAACTTAATTCATGTTTAAGTAATTTTTTAAGGTTGGGGCCTTATAGTATGTAGCAAAGCTTGTATTACACAACATTAGGAGTTAGGGTATTGTTAAATTAATATATATAAATTAATTTATGTTAAGAATGAAAGGATATATCATTTAATGATTACCATGTTACTTCACCTAAGATATTTATGTGTTCGGAATGATTTTTAACAGAGGATACATGGTACCTATGATGGCACAACATCAAGAATAAAGAAACCTTCCAAATTAGCAACCAAAGAAGGTCAGAATCAGAACTGAGCTGTTTGTTGTAGTGAAAGAAAATTTTACTCAACCTATAAATGGTGGTGGTATCTATACACAAGATCATCTAGATCAACCACAAAAGGAACGTGTCAATAGTGTATTATTTCATGATGCAGCATCCCCCCACTTTTAGAGGATTATATGACCTTGTTCCAGCTGAAGTGTGGATTAAAGCACTGGAGAAGATTTTTATGGTCATGGGATGTTTAAAATATAAAAAGGATAGTCTTGATGTTAACCTTTTTGAAGGTGTAGCCAATAAGTGGTGGTGGATGGTGAAAATATCAAGGATATTGAGGAGATTGATGCTCTGGATTGGGATGAATTCAAAGTTATATTTCATGAGAAATATTTTCCTTAGGTAGTTCATATTAGGATGGAAAAATAATTCAAAGAATTGAGGCAAGGGGATATCTTTGTGGCAACTTATGAAGAAAAATTCACTCGACTGCCAAGGTATGCTCCAAATTTCATATGAAATATTGATAGTAAAATCAATCATTGTTACTCTAAATTAAAGACAATGTATCAAAGAAAATTAGCTTATAGTGAGTTCAAAATTTATGAAAAACTTATTCAATGTGAAGAGAAGGTGGAAATTGAGTTTTCTGATGATCATGTGTTCTTTAAAAACAACATATTAAGAGGTCAAGGTGGAGAGGAAAGGGACGAACTCTTTAAAAAATATTGATGGTAAGAAAATTAAGTTTAAAATTTGTGAAAATTGTTTTAAAAATCATGCTAGGGAATGTGACATGAATTCTTGTAAGTGATAACAATGTGGAAAAATGTGGCATAAGACTTGTAATTGCACTGAAAATGATAAGGGTAATAGTAAGACAAATATGATTTACTATTAGTAAAATGATTTAAGTGCAATAAAATTGGTCATTATGAAGATGAGTGTCCAACAATGAACTCAACTGAGGGAAAGAATCTGAACTACAAGAAGAAAGGGGTGGTGAAATCCTTTACAAAGACTTTAGCAGATGTTTGGCCATCGATTGGAGTAGTATCAGGTACACTGTTTGTTTATTCATATTATGCCAATGTGTAGTTTGATTTATGGTCTACACATTCTTTCATTTATGATATTTTTTATAGTAAATTTGGAATTCCATATCATGATATGAATCCTGAACTTATGATAAAAACACTGATATGAAATGTAGAGACAAAAATAAATTATATCAACCTTCCGGTCCTTGGGTGCAGAAAGAATCTGCCCGCAAACATTATTGTTTTGACTCTTGTTGAGTCTGATGTTATTTTGGGTATGGATTGGATTTTAGTTTATCATTCAAAGATTGAATGTAGAGAAAAAGAGGTTTCTTTTTAGAAAAAAATTCATTTTGTGTACAAGAATGAACCCTTACTTTTGATAAAATATGAGGAAGCTGTGAAACAAGTAAAAGGTGGAAATGAATGTTACCTTTCACATATTGTTGAAAACAAAGGAAAAATTAACATTAATGATATGCTTGTGGTAAATGAGTATCTTTATGTTTTTTCTGATGATTTGTCTGGTATAATACCTAATCGATAAGTTGAATTTACTGTTGACTTAGTTCATGATGCTAATCCAATTTCAAAATACACTTATTGAATGGCTCAAATTGAACCTTTAGAGTTAAAGAACCAATTATAGGAGTTACTAGATAAAGGTTTCATTCGACCTAACACATCACCATGGGGTGCTACGACCTTGTTTCTTAAAAAGAAATATGGTTCAATGCAACTTTTCATTAATTATAGAGTATTTAATAACATCATTGTTAAGAACAAGTATCATTTTACTCATATCGATGATTTTTTTGATCAGCTATAGGGATCTCATTATTTCTCAAATATTGACTTGCGGTTGGGGTTCCATCAGTTGAATTTAATGGAAGTAGAAATTATGAAGACTACGTTTCATACTAGATATGGCCATTATGAATTTGTAGTTATATGTTTTGGGTTAACCAATGCACCTGCTGTATTCATGGAACTTATGAATCGAATTTTTTGTGAGTTATTGGATAAGTTTTTGGTTGTGTTTATTAATGGTATTTTGGTTTATTCCAATAGTAAATAAGAACATGAAATCCATTTAAGTGTTGCCATTAAATCCATTAATGAAATGAAAATCTATGGGATATTAAGAAAGTCTGAGTTTTGGTTTCAAAAAATTTCATTTCTTGGAAACATTTTTTTCCAGAAATGGCATAACTATTGAACTTCCTAAAACAAAAGTTGTTGAAGAAAGGCCAAGACCCAAAAATATAATATATATCTATAGTTTTCTTAGTTTATCAGGTAATTACTGAAGGTTTATTGAAAATTTTTCATGGTTATCTAGTCTAATGACTAAATTAACTCGAAAAGGTGTTAAGTTTATTTGGAAAAAAGAATGTGATGATTTGTTTTAGGAATTGAAAAGAAGATCAGTCAATGCTCTTTTCTTGGCACTGCCTTCTAGAAATGGTGAGTTTGTTATCAATATTGATTTTTCTTTGAAAGGACCTGGTTATGCCCTTATGTAAAATGATCAGGTAATTTCTAATGCTTCACGTTAGTTGAAACCACATAAGTTAAATTATCATACACATTATTTGGAATTAGCTCGTTTTGTTTTTGTTCAAAAAATTTAGAGGCATCATCTGTATGTAGTAAAATGTGAAATATATACTGACCACAAAAGTTTGAAGTAAATATTTAATCATAAATAATTGAACATGAGATAGATGAGATGGTTGGAATTAATCATGGATTGTGATTTCTCGATTCTTTACCATCCAGGAAAGGCAAATAAAGTGGCTGATGCTTTGAGTAGAAAAAGTAATGATACATTAACAATGTTACTTTGGGAACAAGATCCTTTGATTAAATATTTTTTGAGCTTTGTCATAGAAGTTTTTTGTACAAGAAATTCCATTGTTTTGTTCTAGGTGTTTCTGAAATCATCTCTTTCAGATAGAATTAAGTAAGCAATGAAGGAATACAGTGAGTTGAAAAAAATATAGAGTTGGTTTATAAGGGTATGTTTCTTTATTTTAACATTGATAATGATTGTTTTTTTAGATTTGGGAAGATGTTATGTGTACCTTGTGATTATTAGATAAAGAAAGAGTTGTTATGTAAATCCCATAGTTCCCCATTTTCAGTTCATCCTGGCAGTACTAAGATGTACATAGATATTCAAGAGTATTATTGCTAGAATAGAATGAAAATAAATATTTCTGACTTTACTATGAAGTGTTTGAAATGTCAACTGGTTAAAATAGAGTGATAGTTATTGAAAGGGATGATTTAGCCTTTACCAGTGAAATAGTGGAAATGGGAAAATATATCAATGGACTTCATTTTGAGATTACCAAAGACATTCTGAGGTAATAATGAAATATAGGTTATTGTTAATCGATTGACTAAATATACTCATTTCATTCCTATTCGATATATTTTGTCTCTAGATCAACTTTCTTGATTATATGTTAAAGAGATAGTCAGGTTTCATGGAGTTCCCCTCTCCATTGTTTCTGATCGTGATCCCAAGATTACTTATAATTTTGGAAAGGCCATCATAAGTCATTGGGTATTCAATTAAATTTTATTATAGATTTTCATCCTCTTCCATATGGGAAGTCAAAATGATCATTTCAAACATTGGAAGATATGTTGGGTACTTTCTCAATGGATTACCATGGAAGTTGGGACCGATATCTTTCTTTGGTTGAATTTTCTTATAAAAATTGTTTTCAATCCAATATACAAATGGAACAATTTGAGGCATTATATGGAAAGCAATGTTGATGTAAAGACCCGATGCTTGACGTACATGGACATTATATTACTTTTTCGGAATACTTAGTACATTACAAAAACACACACACAAGGACCATAATAGTTTAGTGTCTTTGGAAACTCGGAATATAATCTTCTAATCGTGGTGAAAGATCTTCAACATCTCCCATAAAGATCTTCCCTTTTTTTACCTAAAAACTTTCTTTATATCATGGGGAAAAGAAAACATAAAAGGGTGAGCTCAAATGCTCAGTAAGGGTAAACAAAAGAAATATCAATCACATCATATTCATAAGAACATAACATTTAGGAAATCTTAACCTGAAAAAGAGAGCATAATTTCTTAACATGGGATAAATCATAGTAGTGAAATGAAATCCCAATAATCATAACTTTAAACATGAAAATTTGTGGCATACACACATAGTCATAGAGAATCATTTCTTATTAGTCAAGACTCATTTCCAAGACTATCTTAGTGGACAAAGTCCCTTTCTGAACCAAGTTACCCTCGTTTCAGTCCTGTTTCACTGAACCGGTATAAGCTACCATTCCAGCCATGTCTATCTCATGAGATATAAAATCTTTACCCAATTCATTGGAGAGATATATAGGTCCCACCCATCTCATAATGATACCATTCTTATGTCTGCCACAAAGTCATAAACCATACATCATAGCATAACCCATGTAATAAAAATGGGAATCTTAAACATCATGACATCATAAAACAATTCATATAAGATAAAGGAATTCATAAAAATAATTCCATCACAACATAGTCAAATCAATGTAATAATAGGGATATAAACAGAACCCTATATTATCTTAGATGGAAAATCATTTTGATAAAACACTTGAACTCCATTCTTGAGGAAAATATCCTTTCAAATTCAAAAAACATTTTCCTTTTTTTTAACATGTCATACAATTTTAAACTAAAGAATTTGATTAAAAATAAAGTTGAAAACATGTAAAGGAAGCTTCTTGGAAATAATTTTTTAAAAATTCATTCATGCCATATAAGTTTAAAAAAACATTCTTCGTACTTTTGTCGGAAAAGTCAAAAAGTACCTCGTACGAAAAACGACAAAAGATTCCTTTCATATCTTTTACTAAATACTAAAAAAAGGGTAAAATAGGTTTTAAAAAATTTTAGGTGGATGGAAATAATATTACATATTGAAGTAACATGGATTTGGATGATAAAATACACCCCAGTAAATGCCAAAGTATAAACAATCTCGGATAAAATTGAGATTGTGATATTTTCCTTACCTTAGGTCCGATTTGCTTCGTAAGTGTCCGAACCTGCTGTATAAGGATTTAAATAATGTCATTGACTTATTCCATAATCATACTCATTGTTATTATATCATATATGGTTCACTTATGACTTTATTTTACCCGTTCTTTTGTAAATTCCATGTTAAAGAGTGTTTTGGGTAAAATCGATTCATTTGTTGTAGGTGTTTGGAGTTGTTGTTCTTGACATTATTATTACTTATATCATTATTTACTTACTTCCAGAATATTAAAAATGATTTATATATCATATATATTCAGTATATATATATATAATAGATAGATAAATGAAATGAAACACACCGTTCATGGAGACGGTAGTCTGTACGTACGCATGAACGCTGTTTTCCTTTCCTTATTGTCTTGAATGGAAGTAAGTAGATGACATACACACATATATATATATATACATAAATACAGTAGATTTAACATGTCATATATTTCATTATTATTCATTATATATACTTTATAATCATTCATGAATGGTTAATGTGGAGAATGAATCTCATCGCATCGTGGAGACGGTATTCCGTACGTACGCACGAGTGATGATATCGTTCTCATGATCGTGAACTTGTGTTTAAGTGTATGTATAATATTCCAGTATCAATATCACTTTATAATAATCATATATAGTTACTCATTACACCATTATACCCATCCAATTAAGGTGGTGGTGGAAAATAGATTTCACCATGGCGTGGAGACGGTATTCCGTACGTACGCAAGCACGGTGATGTTGTTTTCCGTAGGATGGATAGATGGTGAAATATGATTGTTTCATACTTATAATAACATATCAGTATATGAGTGATACTGATGTTATTACTTCATACTGAAACAACCTAATAAGAAGAAGTGGAAGAAAAAATAAAGGTGAAAGAATCGGTAACGGAAATTACCTCTTCTTTGAAGCGCCTCTTTGAGACCTCCTCTTAGGGCACTAAAAGTGGTCTTTGAGGAAGCCCAAAACCTCTAGGATGTTTCTAAGGAAGTGGAGAATAGAATTTGGCAGGGGTTGGCAGAGCTTGAAGGCTCAAAGTTGTGTGAGAAAGAGAGGGAGGAGGTGCACTTTTATAAGGGAGGAGAGGGGCTCCTTTGGAAAAACTAAAGATATTATTTTATTATAAAGTCAAGTTCGGTTTTAAATAGCTCCAAATTGATTTATTTCGAGGCTAAGGTGGGGAGGGGTCTAAATCCTCTCATCCAATATAATTTAGACAAGTTTAGGTCCCTATTTTAACCTTATCATTTAGATTTAACATTAAGTTAAATAATTTTACTTTTACCGTATCTTCTTGTGTTCTTACACTATAAGGTTAATAAACTTACTATAAGAAGCCAAAAGAACCCCAAATTGTTTATTATTAATATATATAACCGTATATAAGTCATTTGGCCGATCCTTAGATTTTTAGGAATAAAATAAAAATTAATAATATAATATTTGTTTTAAAAACTATTTTATGTCAATTTTGACACTATTTAGTAATTGATTTTTGTGAAACTCATAACAGAATTATAAGTTCTAACAAAGTTAATTAAATCAATAATAACATGTCATATTAACCTATAAAATTATTTGAATTCATAAAAAGTCTCAAATTATATTTATTTGAGTATTTATAACATCAATTATGTCAATATTTCATTAATAAGATAATTATTGCATCATCGTTGTGTCAAATATAAATTAAATTATTTAATGTAAAAAAATTACAAATAAAATTCCATTATGTAGGAAATGTTTTTAGATTTCTAATGAATATTTATAGTCGAATTTATCGTATGTATAACCCCATATTAAAAATGTTTTTGTAAATGAACTTTGATTTTAACTCTTTTAACCCTTCTTTAAATAAATTAATAATAAATGTCCTAATCTAATCTAAGTGGGTCTAAATGGTCATATTTTATTCCTAAGCTTGTTTTTTGGTCGAATTACACTTATCCAATAGAATTTGGACATGTGTTAGGATAATAATAATATCATTTTTACCCTTAATTACCCTATTTACTTTTAACCGTGGTAAATAAAAGTAAAACGTTACTATTCACCAAAAATTATTTTCATCTCATTGAACCACATTTTACTTAATGAAATCAACCATGTCTCTCGGATTTTTGAAATTCCACTCACAGAAGCGGTAAAATTAAGTTTTATGAAAAATTCAGTTTTTTTATCTACCACTTAGTGGTTTCACTATTCATCAAAAATTGAAAGTTTTCAGAAAAATACCAAAAATTAGGCCTAAGCTATATTTGATATTATGAACTCAAAAATGATTTCTATTTTACCAAATTCAAAACATATCAGTTTCATTAATTAATTGAAAAATTAATTCCCGTCGTCCAAACAAAAGGCGTGTTTTTAAGAGATAATAACTATCAAAAGATTGACACTTGTTTATAACTGGTTTAAATGTGAAATTACATCCAATGAATAACATTGCATTAAATTGTAAAAATATATTCTAAATATACTTTAAAACCACTAAAATTAATAATTTATCACTGTTAATTATTTCGATTGAAAAAGTTGTTTTTAATTAAAATTTAGTAATTTCCACTATTCGTCAAAATATGAAAGTTATCCGAAAATTACCAAAATATCACCCTAAGCTAATTTCGATATTCTGAATCCAAAAATGAAGTCAATTTTGAAAAATAAAATTTACAAAATTTCAAAAAGTGGTTATTACTATTCATAACGGCTAGTTTTAATAATATTTTAATAGCATATCGTTGTTTAGTGAAACTCGGTATTGCGTACTACACATGCTGTCAAGGAAGGTCGTGATTGCGTGTAATGAAAGGAAAGTAAAGGATGCGTGTTTTGCAAGCTCATTTTGGTGTAGCATACAACACAAGACATTAATGAAATTAAAAAGAATATTTTTCATAAAATCTCGGGGTGTTACATTCTACCCCCCTTAAAATAAATTTCGCCCTCGAAATTCGTCGGGGTTATAAATGGTTTACTACTCGAAAGTTTCTTTAATAGAAACCCACATCGTAAAAAGGAATAACAAAACCAATCTTTAAAAACAAAAGTATGAAACGTAATGGTTACCCAAATAAACTAATCACTGGGTTTCCACATAGGTGAAAATATGGATATAGAAGAAAAATCTAACCATCATGTTCTGGTGGAGAGTGGTAGAGAACATGGCTATGGAAAAGCCAACAATCACAAATCCATAAATTTGTGATGATCAAAGGTACCATCTGATTAATCAGATATAAGAGCACTAGGACAACATTTTTGGTTTTCAAGATCGTTTCCCTATAGTTGAAGAATTTGAATTAGAATAAATACTTACTTTATTTTGGTACAATCTCACTGTTGTTCGTGCCTTGAACAATTTCCACTTCATCTCTTAAATAAATGAAGTTGAATTTGTTATTCATGAAGTGTTAGCAGATCATGTGATAGAATGACGGGTCATTCCATCTATCTCAAACAAAAGGTTAGCAAAAGTTATTAAATATACATAAGTCATTATATAGTGAGATTAATCATATATGGTTCCTAAAATGGACTCAAACTTCATATATCATACTAATTAATATAATAAAACTAGTTTCTACTAAATAGGTACTTTCTGTAGGCCAGTGGTATGCGATAAAGGCTCGTCGCACTTTAGATGTGGGTTCGTTTCCCACAGCCTTGGCCGACGCGATGGGCTGTTGCCCGTCCTGCAGGTTGTCCTTTTTCTAAAGCTATATTACTATAACATCCCATAAATAATATCAAAAAACGTTTTATCCTAACTTATGTCCAAAATAATCCATTCTAATCTTTAGGCTTATCAAAAATACTTCGGTCCAAGCTCATAGTATAAAGAAAATGATCACATGAATGTCATTGTTTATCCCTCATATATCATAAGATATATCTTGTTGGTCAAATTACAAACATGTGAATACCTTAATCATGTATTCTCTTGAAAAATGAATACGCATTGAACCTTAGTGAAAACATGAATGCAGTTAAAAGTTAACACTTTCCACATACCAAAATCCTCAAAGTTCTATATACTCAAACCATGATATCACTTAGTCCTTATATCAATCATGATCTCATGAATACAATCAAACATCTCATTATCGTCTTATTCCTTCATCATGTGCATATCATCTACATTCCAAAAATATCTGAATAAAATTTCATGGATACTGGTACCATTAATCATACACTTTCAAAACTCAAGGATAGACAATATTGTAACAATCCTTAGATGTCTCTTTATTCCATAGTACCATGAGATTACTTATACAACATTACACATGATAAACATGTCATCATTCCACTACATTCTTAATCCATTGATCGAGCTTCAACAATTATTTCATCTCACATATCATTTGTAGTCTCTTCATCATCATCAACATAAATAATACCCATATGACCATACTGATTCTTTTCATGAGACTTTCCCTTAGGGCATTGGTTTGCATAATGCCCGTACATTCCACATTTAAAACATTTAACCATTGTTGATGTCGTAGCAATACCATTATCCTCATCCCTGGTGTTAACTGAACCTTTTCCTTTGCACTTACTGGCTTTGTGTCCTTCTTTTACACACCCAAATCATCTTCCAGTTCCTTTGAAACATTCTCCTTGATGCCTCTTCCCACATGATTTACATAGGGGAAATTGAACTTTCTTTCCTCAATGATCATCATGAAACTCCATATTTCTCTTATTAGCCAAGTCAGGAAACTTACCAAATTTTACTTTATTGATCATATTATGAGATTGTTGATTCGGCATAATAATGATGTTTGGACTTCCAAATCTCATTTCATTTGGTTTCTCATGAAGAATATCATTCCATTGTCCATCATATCCTCCATTATCGTGAATCATCTTGTTTCCAGCCATTTTCTAAAACCCAAAAAGAATAGTGTGAGAGGCAAAAATCATGCTAGGGAAAACAACATAATAAAGGGGGAGTAACCTCAATATCTAACATCTTAGGTTAAATTCTAATATCGTTAGCGCAATTCTAGGACTATGACCTATACATATACTTAACCTTAGAGACATCCCTAGACATACCTTAGAAATATCTCTAGGGATCTCACTAAAGTTATCGCATCCAAGTTTCCAAAGGTTGACTAAACCTTTCCTCTGATACCAACTGTAAAGACCCGAAGCTTGACGTACATGGACATTACATTACTTTTGCGTAATACTTAGTACATTACAAAAACACACACACAAGGACCGTAATAGTTTAGTGTCTTTGGAAACTCGGAATATAATCTTCTAATCGTTGTGAAAGATCTTAAACATCTCCCATAAAGATCTTCACTTTTTTTACCTAAAACCTTTCTTTATATCCTGGGGAAAAGAAAACATAAAAGGGTGAGCTCAAATGCTCAGTAAGTGTAAACAAAAGAAATATCAATCACATCATATTCATAAGAACATAACAGTTTGGAAATCTTAACCTGCAAAAGAGAGCATAATTTCATAACATGGGATAAATCATAGTAGTGAAATGAAATCCCAATAATCATAACTTAAAACATGAAACTTTGTGGCATACACAGATAGTCATAGAGAATCATTTCTTATTAGTCAATACTCATTTCCAAGACAATCTTAGTGGACAAAGTCCCTTTCTGAACCGAGTTACCCTCGTTTCAGTCCTGTTTCACTGAACCGGTATAACCTACCATTCCAGCCATGTCTATCTCATGAGATATAAAATCTTTACCCAATGCATTGGAGGGAGATATAGGTCCCACCCATCTCATAATGATACCACTCTTATGTGTGCCACAAAGTCATAAACCATACATCATAGCATAACCCATGTAATAAAAATGGGAATCTTAAACATCATGACATCATAAAACAATTCATATAAGATAAAGTAATTCATAAAACTAATTCCATCACAACATAGTAAAATCAATGTAATAATAGGGATAGAAACAGAACCCTATATTATCTTAGATGGAAAATCATTTTGATAAAACACTTGAATTCCATTCTTGAGGAAAATATCCTTTCAAATTCAAAAAACATTTTCCTTTTTTTAACATGTCATACAATTTTAAACTAAAGAAGTTGATTAAAAATAAACATGAAAACTTGTAAAGGAAGATTCTTGGAAATAATGTTTTAAAAATCCATTCATGCCGTATAAGTTTAAAAAACCATTCTTCGTACTTTTGTCGGAAAAGTCAAAAAGTACCTCGTACGAAAAATGACAAAAGATTCCTTTAATATCTTTTAATAAAAACTCAAAAAAGGGTAAAATAGGTTTTAAACAATTTTAGGTGGATGGAAATAATATTACATATTGAGGGAACAAGGATTTGGATGATAAAATACACCCCAGTAAATGCCAAAGTATAAACAATCTCTGATGAAAATGAGATTGTGATATTTTCCTTACCTTAGGTCCGATTTGCTTCGTAAGTGTCCAAACCTCCTGTATAATGATTTAAATAATGTCATTGACTTATTCCAGAATCATACTCATTGTTATTATATCATATATGGTTCACTTATGACATTATTTTACCCGTTCTTTTGTAAATTCCATGTTAAAGAGTGTTTTGGGTAAAATCGATTCATTTGTCGTAGGTGTTTGGACATGTTGTTCTTGACATTATTATTACTTATATCATGATTTACTTACATCCAGAATATAAAAAATGATTTATATATCATATATATTCAGTATATATATATATATAATAGATAGATAAATGAAATGAAACACACCGTTCATGGAGACGGTAGTCCGTACGTACGCATGAACACTGTTTTCCTTTCCTTATTGTCTTGAATGGAAGTAAGTAGATGACATACATATATATATATACATAAATCCAGTATATTTAACATGTAATATATTTCATTATTATTCATTATATATACTTTATAATCATTCATGAATGGTTAATGTGGCGAATGAATCTCATCGCGTCGTGGAGATGGTATTCCATACGTATGCACGAGCGATGATATCGTTATCATGATCGTGAACTTGTGTTTAAGTGTATGTATACAATTGCAGTATCAATATCACATTATAATAATCATATATAGTTACTCATTACACCATTATACCCATCCAATTAAGGTGGTGGTGGAAAATAGATTTCACCATGGCGTGGAGACGGTATTCCGTACGTACGCATGCACGGTGATTTCGTTTTCCGTAGGATGGATAGATTGTGAAATAGGATTGTTTCATACTTATAATAACATATCAGTATATGAGTGATACTGATGTTATTACTTCATAATGAACAAGATAAGAATAATAAGTGGAAGAAGAAATAAAGGTGAAAGAATCGGTAACGAAAATTACCTCTTCTTTGAAGCGCCTCTTTGAGACCTCCTCTTAGGGCCCTAAAATTGGTCTTTGAGGAAGACCAGAACCTCTAGGATGTTGCTAGGGAAGTGGAGAAAAGAATTTGGCAGGGGTTGTCCGAGCATGAAGGCTCAAAGTTGTGTAAGAAAGAGAGGGAGGAGGTGCCCTTTTATAAGGGAGGAGAGGGGCTCCTTTGGAAAAACTAAAAATATTATTTTATTATAAATTCAAGTTCAGTTTTAAATAGCTCCAAATTGATTTATTTAGAGGCTAAGGTGGGGATGGGTCGAAATCCTCTCATACAATAGAATTTATACAAGTTTAGTTTCCTATTTTAACCTTGTCGTTTAGATTTAACATTAAGTTAAATAATTTTACTTTTACCGTGTCTTCTTGTGTTCTTACACTATAAGGTTAATAAACTTACTATAAGAAGCCAAAAGAACCCCAAATTGTTTATTATTAATATATATAACCTTATCTAAGTCATTTGGCCGAACCTTAGATTTTTAGGAATAAAATAACAATTAATAATATAATATTTGTTTTAAAAACTATTTTATGTCAATTTTGACACTCTTTAGTAATTGATTTTTGTGAAACTCATAACAGAATGATAAGTTCGAAAAAAGTTAATTAAATCAATAATAACATGTCATATTAAAATATAAAAGTAGTTTAATTCATAAAAAGTCTCAAATTATATTTATTTGGGTATTTATAACATCAATTATGTCAATATTTCATTAATAAGATAATTACTGCATCATCGTTGTGTCATAAATAAATTACCTTATCTAATGTCTAAAAATTACAAATAAACTACCATTATGTAGTAAATTGTTTTATATTTCTAATGAATATTTATAGTCGAATTTATCTTATGTATAAACCCATATTAAAAATGTTTTATTAAATAAACTTTGATTTTAACACTTTTAACCCTTCTTTAAATAAATTAATAATAAATGTCCTAATCTAATCGAAGTGGGTCTAAATGGTCATATTGTATTCCTAAGCTTGTTTTTTGGGCGAATTACACTTATCCAATAGAATTTGGACATGTGTTAGGGTAATAATAATATCATTTTTACCCTTAATTACCCTATTTACTTTTAACCGTGGTAAATAAAAGTAAAAAGTTACTATTCACCAAAAATTATTTTCATCTCATTGAACAACATTTTACTTACTGACATCAACCGTGTCTCTCGGATTTTTGAAATTCCACTCACAAAAGCGGTAAAATTATGTTTTATGAAAAATTCAGTTTTTTTTAACTACCACTTAGTGGTTTCACTATTCATCAAAAATTGAATGTTTTCAGAAAAATACCAAAAATTTGGCCTAAGATATATTTGATATTATGAACTCAAAAATGATTTCTATTTTACCAAATTCAAAACATATCATTTGCATTAATTAATTTAAAAATTAATTCCTTTCGTCAAAACAAAAGGCGTGTTTTTAAGAGATAATAACTATCAAAAGATTGACACTTGTTTATAACTGGTTTAAATGTGAAATTACATCCAATGAACAACATTTTATTAAATTGTAAAAATATATTCTAAATATACTTTAAAACCACTAAAATTAATAATTTATCACTATTAATTATATCGATTGAAAATGTTTTTTTAATTAAAATTTAATAATTTTCACTATTCATCAAAATATGAAAGTTATCCAAAAATTACCAAAATTTCACCCTAAGCTAATTTTGATATTCCGAATCCAAAAATGAAGTCAATTTTGAAAAATAAAATTTACAAAATTTCAAAAAGTGGGTATTACTATTCATAACGGCTAGTTTTAATAATATTTTAATAGCATATCGTTGTTTAGTGAAACTCGGTATTGCGTACTACACACGCTATCAAGGAAGGTTGTGATTGCGTGTAATGAAAGGAAAGTCAAGGATGTGTGTTGTGCAAGCTCCTTTTGGTGTAGTGTACAACACAAGACATTAATGAAATTAAAAAGAATATTTTTCATAAAATCTCGGGGTGTTACATTTGAACTCCGACTTTTTGGGATGAAGTAGGTGAAAAGATGTTGATGGGACCTGAATTGATAGAAGTGGTGGTAGATAATGTTCTGTTGATTCATAAGCACATGAGAACAGCTCAGAGGAGGAAGAAATGTTTTGCAGATAACTGAAGGAAGGATAGTTCATTTGAGGTAGGTGATCATGTCTTTATCCAAGTCTTTCCATGGAAAAGTATGATGCATTTTGGCAATAAGGGAAAGCTGAGTCTGAGGTTCATTGGACCCAATGAAATCATATAGAACGTTGGATCAGTTTCCTACCAAGTGTATTTACCTCTATATTTTTCCTAGGTACACAATGTTTTGCAAGTTTCGATGTTTAAAAAGTATATACTGCATCCATATCATGATTTGTGCCTAGAGGTAGTTCTGTTGGAAGACAATATTTCTTATGAGGAACAACCAGTCCACATTATTAATAGTATAGAGAAAGTGTTGATGAATAAGGTAATTTCTCAAGTAATGTTTTTGATGAAAACCCATATGGTTGAAGAGGAAATGTGGGAATCTAAAAATACTATGATAGATAAATACCCAGACTTATATGTTAAGTGAATAAAATTGTGAGGACGCAATTTCCAAAATGGTGGAAGGATATAAAATCCCACATAAATAAAGAATATGAAATTTTCATATTTATTAATATTTTCTAATTAAATATTATTTTTACATTAAAGTGGATTTTATGTTTGATGGCATGCCTAAAACACAACAACATGTTTCTTTGAAATCTTACATTGCACACAAAGTTGAGTCATACTGAAAAATAACAATATAATATTATTATTTAAAATGGTAATTAACATCTAGCCGTTGTATTGGTGGGAATGAAAAATAACTAACTACAATATGATTATACATGTTTGTTAAATGTGTTTACACTTATCCAATAACATTTAAAGGCTTAAAGTGTGAATGAATCTATTTTTAAGCATAAAATACTCTAATATTTTTGAAAAGGTCAATTTATAGCCTTTTGATGGTCAACACTTTTTAAATCTAGTTTTTGTTCACTTATATATGTTATATTTTATAAAATAAAATTCTTCCTCAGAATCAAAAAAACAAAATTTACTTTGGATGAAATTTTAGTATTTTTCTGATAAAGTACAATTTTTAATTAATAGTGCAAAATACTGCTATTTATTTCAAAACTGCCTTTTAATCTAATTTACGTATATGGTTAGAATATATTTTTAATTGGTTTTAATGTTTAATTAGATTATATTTTATTATTTAACCCAATTTTGGTCATTAGAAGTAATTTCACTTTGAAATCGGAGATATACAAGGGTAAATCATTTGATAGTTATTATTTCTTAAAAACACGTTTTTTTGTTTTGACAATGGAAATTAATTTTAAATTAATTTCTGAAACTTCTATGTTTTGAATTTAGAAAAATGGATTCCATATTTGGATGTATTATGTCCAAATTTTTTAAATTGGTAACTTTTATTTTTAAACATTATGGATAGTAACTTTAGTAAATAATATATTTACCATGATTAAAGGGTAAACCTGGTAAATAAGGGTAAAAAAATAATATTATAATAATATTAAATTACCCAAACATATGTCCTAATACTATTGGATGATAGATTTATGACCATGGGAATCCTTGGGATGATTTCAGGACCCCATAGAGCCACAAGGGAGAGATAATGTCATTTTGTTTAATTTAATTTAAAGTAAAAACAAAAATAACATAAACATATACATTTTAGTGAAACAATTATATATGGGGTTATATAAGTGATATATTTGACTATAAATATTCATTTTAAATATTAAAATGTTTCTTACATCATGATATTTTATTTATAATTTTTAGACATTATATAAATAAATTCAAGTACGGCACAATGGTGATGATGTAATGGATTCATTAATAAAGGATTCAAATAAATTATATTATAAATATTAAAATAATTTTATTTTTAAACGTTTTTTATCCAAGAATTTTAGGGGTAATAATGATTTGTTATATTTTAATTAATGAATGTTGTTAGAATGAGTCAAGTTGTTATAGATTCTTTTAAAAATATTCATATGAATAATTTATAAATTGACATAAATGTGATTTTAAAACAATTAATATTTTATTAAATGATAAAATAATCCTAAAAATCTAGGATTTATAAAAATGACATAAATAATGTTACAAATGTAATAAAATAACCATTTTGGGTCTATTGTAATTTTATAGTAAATATTGTAACCATATAGTATGAATATATAAGAGGACATGGTAAAAGTTAAATAAGTTAACAAAGGGTTAAATAAAAAAGATATGGATTTAAAAAATATCCAAAACAAAAAAAATTCTTATTGGATGATTTTATTTTGGATTATATGTACCTTATCTTAGAATTAAATATGTTTTGTACCTTTTTAAAACTAAATACATTTTATAATAAAATAATACGTTCAAATATTCCTAAAGAGCCTCTCCTCCCTCTTATAAAAAGACACCACCTCTAACTCATTAAATAAACCTCTCAAGCCCCTTGGATCATGAAAAATATTTCCAAGAATCTCCCAACAACCATTTCTTCCTCCTAGAAGCCTTCTCCTAGGCAGAAGGCAATTTAAGAAAGCCGTTTGGTTAATACCAAAGGGAGTTACCCGATTTAAAGGTAACGTATTCTCTCAAGATCTTTTTTTACTCTAACCGCATAAACTCTCTTTATTACATTATTTTATAAAAAAACTATAATATTAAATAAACAAGGTTTTTTGTTACGATGAGGACTCTAACTATGCATCCACATACCTCCATCTAATGGATACAAACATACTATTTCTGTGGACGGTGAACTGCTGCCTCACGAAATGATTATTGTTCAACTATCTCATACTTCTTCATATGGAGGCCATTAAGATGGAACTGTATTTATATTTCATATATATTGTATTTGTATTTTCTCTATTATTATGTATTTTTTCATTTACAACATACCTTTATGGTTTCCATAATGGGTAAATACAACAATTTCATTTGAGGAAGTGCGGACTACTGCCCCTCAAAGTTATATGACTCATTTATACCATACATGGAACATATAAAGGATGGAGTTACTAAAATTATATATGATATTATACTGGAATTATTAAATACCTATGTATCATTAAATTTTCATTCCATTAAATATAAAATTTAATGAATGTAACGTTCATGCGTACATACGGCTAACTATCTCCATGAATGGTGCATTTCATTTCTTATCTCCAAATGTTATGCACTATTAAAAATACCTATATATAAAAATATATAATGGATATATATGATATATATGATATTTAAATCAGTAATATCATTCTATAGATAATGGAATTTTGACCACATGGACAACTTGTAATTATAAAAAGGTTATTTTTAACTTAAGTACCAAATATCGACAAAATGACAATTATTAACATAAATGATTATGTAATGTTTATAACATGGTAATAAGTAATATAAAAGGAATAATAAACCAGAAAATGGTTATTAATAAAGTATAAATTAACTTTAGTTTATTATTAAGGAGATTAAAGAATGAACGGGTCAAGTTGGACATGAGGTAAGGGACTTCGTCTCAATCTTCTTTCATTGAGGCATATTTTGATTTATGCATGACTTTATTTTATTTGGTGTATAAACCCCTTTTACTTTTCATTTCATTCAAATGGAATCTTTTTCTACATAGCGTTTTACTAAATGAAATTGGGAATGTTTCTTTTTAATATATGCAGTGAAAACAACCTTTCTTCTTCCATGAACGTTATTTGATATTTGGATTCCTTAACAAGCTGTAATGCTTTTAAAAGGAAAAAAAATACCATATAGTATTTTATGTATTTTGGTATTGGAAATGAATTTGATAATGGATTAGTTATATCAATATACTTAAATGATATATTGTGATTGAAATGTGGAAATATTATATTTCCATTATGCTTGTTTTATGTGTTATAAATATGATATGGTTCTTGGGCATTGTTCACATATACTGGTGGTTCCATGATAAACCTCGGGTGGGTGAGCCTGATATAGTTCTCCAATAAAATGGGTAACATGATAGAGGTAAATGTTAATGTTTATCCTAATAGATTTAGGTAATATACTGTGATGGGTATTCCAAATGTAACTCTCTACATAGTAGTGAAAGCTACAACATAATTATGTTTTGGATTCCACAAGTTAACTTTATGATTTATGATTTCCATTTTTTATTAATAAATCCTATGATCGTGTGTTGTATGTTAAATATTGATAAGTTGGATTTCATTGACTTGTATGTATTGATGAACTAATGTTTTCTTTCTTTGTTTTATAACCCTTACAGATATTTTTGAGCTCATCCCATGTTTTTGAAATGTTTTTTCACAAGATATAAGGAATGGTAAGGGAATGAAATAATTCAAGAAGATTTATGTCAAGAAAAGAACTATTGTTTTCTTTTAAGAGTTTTTATTTTTTGAAAAAAATAGATACTGATTAGAAGTTTCTATTTTGAAATATTTGAGATGTAATGTAATGGTTAAGGCCTAATTTTATAAAACCTTAAACATAAAAATATCTTAAATGTGAATTATTAACATAATTCAGGTTTAAGTAAAGTTTTAAGGATGGGGCCTTATATTTATATTAAAAATGATTAAAAATTGAAGGTGTGTAAGATTAAATGAAATTAAAGAGGATGTTTGAAAGCATTACATTAAAAATCAGGTTACTCCTTTTCATTTAAACCGAAAAGATTCCATGGAAGGATTTATGTCCAAAGGGAGACTTCAAGGTTGATGGTACTATTTTTGGGAATATGTTTTGGCATATAAATGTTTTTTATTGGTTTTAGTAATATATATGTGGTGGCCTTTTATAATGGAGGATGAGGGGCACTCTTGTAATATTTTTACAAAGGAATTCTTCTGAAAATTTTCATGGTTCATGTGAATACAATAATGAAATAAATTTGATCCATGATAGTATATGGTTGATATAAGGTAATATAATATATATTGGTCATGTTTTTATGTCGTTTTGGGACTTTTGATTAGGGTTTAGTTCCTTATTAAGCTTAATTTAGCCTCAATCGTTGTAATTAATTTTAATCACTTTCATGAATATTTTTTGTAGAAAAATGATGGTATTATAGAAATAATAAATAATTATAATTCCAAATATATAATCTATTTTTACCAATTCCCTTTGTATAAGTGGTAGAAATTGATTTAAATTTAATCTCATAGGCTGGATGACAATGAATGTTTTTAATGTAAAAAAACCCTAAAGATTGTTATGCTTTTATAATAATTTTAAAAGGTAAATTGATTATAATGACAAAAAAATTATAAATTGGTAATAATAATATCAGAAAAACCGTAAATACAGTTAAATGTATCATTTATCATTATAAATTATTTAAATGAAAAAGTAATATTGAACTAGAATTCATTAATTTTAACTATTCATTAAAAAATGAAATGCTTCAAAAATATGACAAATTAACTCTACGATAATTCATATGATTAAATTTAAAATATTTATTTTATATTGAAATAATAAATTAATTAGTTTTTCAAAATTGAGATTAAATAATGTTTAGATATTAAAAGGCGGTAAAATTAATATTATAAAAATATTGGTTTTATATGTAAAATATGGTTATTTGTAATATTATGAATATAAAATCCAATTGATGAAAATCCATAATATTTTAATGATAATATAAAATATATATTTAATTAAAGTAATTAACTAATTGTAATTAATTATGTTTATTAAGAGAAAAATCTTTCAAAAGCATAAAAAAAATTATATCTATTTTTATATCTAATTGGTTCTTATTTTCATTTCTCACTAATTTTTAACCCATGAATTAGTTTTATATTAATATATTCCAAAAAAATTCATATGTTAGTTACAATTATTCATCACTGATAACATAATGGATAGGTTATAATATATTATATTAAATAATAATAAGTTAATAATAAAATGTTATTTGGTGAAACTCGGTCTTGCGGGTAACGAATGCTATTGTGGTAGGTAGCTCTTACATGTAACATAAGATAATGAGGAAGGTAACTCTTGTGTCCCTTTCATTATATATAATATATTATATTTATTTAATATAATATATATATTTTGAAGTATTTGGTTATTATTTTCCCTTTTTACACTTGGTGTCGAGAGTCATACACACTGTCTAATACAAGGTTATTACATTTGAATTTCGTGGTGTTACAACCTGGGATAATGTTCAATAACATCCATCCTTGATGGATCCAGAAATATACCCTATCTTTTGATCATAATTACAAAAAACTAAAACTTTTATATGAGAAATTAACACTTTGTAATTTTTCATAATGTTTCTCCTTACATAAGTTCTTCAACAAGATTATTATATAATGTTCTTGTTCTTCATTTCTCTTTGAATAGATTAGAATTTCATTTATAATGAATACAACCAACATATCTTGGTAGTATCAAAAGACACTATTAATTAAATTAATGAAGATAGAAATGGAATTATTAATACTATATATTCATTATGCAGTTAACTTTTTTTGATTCTTCCTTGAGTATATTATTCTGAAATAAAATTTTACTAAAACATATACAAAACCAAATATTTATAATACCATTAATGTATCCCAAAATATACTTAATCCTTAAAAACATGCATCACATAATACCTATAACCCCAGAATAATTAATAAAAAATTTTCCTTAAATAATTTTAATTTTTCAGTGGCTTGTATTTCCCAAAAATGTGACTTTAAAAAAACTGCAAGACACCCTTAGAATAATAAACTATTTTTACCTAGTAGTTAGGTTAGTAGGAATCAGTATAAAAACATATAAAAATGCATTGTGAATTCATTGGCTATCAATTATTAAGGAAAAATATAAATCAATTAGATATTTTTATTTTTCAATGAATTACTATTATTAATTAAATTAATGAGATATATGTGTTATATAGTTAATAAAATATTTTTTTATTCATACAATAGATATTTCAGCAATAGCGTATGAATAATCCCTATTTGATGTATAAAAAGCTGTATTTTTTTAAAGGAAAATTTTATTCCTTTAAATGACGAACCATTTTAAATTATGATTTTGACACATTAATATTTCTAATATGAAAAAATAAACATATTAATTTTAATTGGGATATAAAAAAAATTGGTTGAATTTCTAATATTTTTTTGATAAGTTTCAAGTTCAGATGAATAGTAAAAATACACAAACTTTTATGTGAAAACATCTTCTTTTCATCAAAATAAATTATATAGATAAATTATAAAATTTAATTCTATTAAAGTAAAAATTTAATATATTTTTATCATTAATTATAAATTATCTCATTATCATTAGTTTTATATTTAATTCATATGTAAAAAGATTTCAATCTTTTGCAAGGTTTAAGCTTTTAAAACTCATTTTCTCTTTTCGCAAACAAGGTTAATTTTAAATTAATTATTACAAATTATGTGCTTTTAATTTTGAAAAAAAATAACTACATATTTGTAATCAGTATTTCCAAATTATGTAAATAAAATTATTTTATTTTTGGGCATTATGAATAGTAACTTTAGTAATAAATATTAATAAAGTAAAAAAGGTAAACTTTGTAATTAAGGGTAATTATTCTACTATAAAATTACCATAACACATTTAATAATATAATTAGATGAGTATTTTTTATCTAAATCATCCTTGGATCGAAATGGTATCCATTTGAATTCACATGCATGATATTAAGACATTTAATTTAATTTATTTAAAAAATATAAATATGTATCACTAAAATTTTAATAAATAAATATTTTTTATATAAATGTTATACTAAATATAATTTGAATAATAAATACTAATTTGAAATCTATTTTTTTAATTTATCTTGGTAATTTATTTTTAATTTTTAGGAAAACAATAATTACCTTAATAGGTTATACATTAATGATGTATAAATTATTTAATTGATGAAAAATCAATAATATATTTCTCATTAAAATAATATTACCCATTTAAAGATCCAAAAGCATGACCAAATATTATTGGTAGAGTATATCTCGACCAGAATTATCCATGGGTCGAGTTAGGGACCATTTTGAGCCTTAGAGAAGGGATTATGACACTTAGATTATTTTATTTAAAGTGATGTTAAAGTTGTCATCTTTATAATTTAATATGTACAACATTCTGAATATTGGAGTTTCAAGAAGATAAAATTTATTACATGTATTTAAAAGAATTATTGTAGAATTATCTTCATCATAGTAATTTTTTTAATATTTATTCTAAAAATATGAATATTATATAATTAAACATAACTATTGTATTAATTATTTTATTAAGTGAAATATCAAATAAATTTTATTAAAAATATTAACATAAAGATAATTTCTGCTAATTAACATGTATAATGAGTTTTCTAGATGACCTTGACCTCTTAGTAATATAATAAAATAGTTGGTTCGATGTTATCTTGTTATATTTATATTCTCAAAAATCAATGAATTGCATAGTGTCAAAATTGATACTATTCGTTGTTTATCAAAATAATATTTTTTTTAAAATATTTAAAAATCCATAATTTTTTCCAAAATATATAATAATTATTATATGGTATAAAATGATCAAATATATTTATTTATGGTACATTTTACATCAAATATGTAAATATTTCACCCTTTTATGATTTAATTATTTGTTACCATAGTTAAAAATTAAATAGAATAGCTTAGCGTTATTTAAAAATATAAGGTTTAATTTAACAAAAATACTTGTAAAAAAAATTTTGGTTTATGATATTACAACCATATCTCATATCATTTCCAAAATTAGGTCAATGTTTTTGTTTTTGGGTAGTGTTTTATTTTATTATAATTTATTATTTATGTAGTTTCCGAAACTGCCCCTCACTTAAATTATAAAAGGGCACATCCTCCCATATATATTCACCTCAAATTGAGCCTTAACAGTCAACCATCCCAATACCATTTTCTTTATCAAAATTTCTATTTACTATATATTGATTCTTCACATCTTCAAATACCATCACTAGTGCTCTAAGAATAGATTTATATGAAGCATGTTGAGGAAGAGGTAATCTCTTCTACCGATTCTTTCAAAGTTATTTATTCTTATAATTAATCTTCACTAGTTATCTCATTATAAAGTAATAACATCACTATCAGTCATATTCTGAAATATTTTTATATTTATTAAAAAACCATAATCCACCTTCAATCCATCCTACAAATAACGAATTCACCACACATGCATACATACAACTTACTGTTACCATGTTGTGGTGTAATCTACTTTTCACCACCACCTTACTTATATGGGTCTAATGATGTAAATAATAAATATATATGATAATTATAAAATTATATTAATTATTAAATTTCATACACCATCCACCTCAATAATATTCCATGATAATGGGAATGATATCGTCACTTGTGTGAACGTACATCCTACCATCTACACGATGCGATGCAATTCATTTTACATGATCTTCAATAAACAAAAATTATATAATTGAATATAAGTAATATATATTATATATATTATACTGATATAATTCTATAAATGACATAACTATATCATATGATGTGAAACATGATCTTATCTGACAAAACACGAAAAATACATAAAGCACTTAATATCTGAATAACAAGTTACAATAAAATGTTATTGGCAAAACAATGATAATATAATCATATATGATATTATAAAATTGACTATAGATCTATAATATGTCAATTTCAATATTTAAATCATTATATAGGTGGTCCAGATACATACAAAAGATATCACACCTAAGGTAAGGGAGAATCTTGTAATCTCATTATTATCCGAGATTTTTTGTATGTAAGTATTTACTGGGGTATATTTATCATCCTCAACCATAATTAGTTAATATATAATTTTATTTATATTCTTCAAAAAAATTTAAAATTCACTTTTACCCTTTTTTTATTTTTTTTATATGGTATGAAAGAAATATTTTTTCATTTTCGTTATGATGTACCTTTTGACATTCTGGTAAAAGAACGTGATGAATGTTTTTTAGATTTTACGTAATGAATGGATTTTTATGGCTTCATGATTACATATTTCCATTAAGCTTCCATTAAAAGTGATCAAGTTTAACTTTAATGATAATATTTTATTTTAAAATTGCATGGTGTTTTGTGAAAATAAACCGAATTTGAAGTAGAAAGGATATTTTTTTTCCAGAATCAATTTCACGTGTTATATCAAAATTACATTCCATATAAGTTGAAAATATTTAAATAGGGTCATTTATCTATTCCTATTAATACTATTATGTTATTTTTTTATGATGGAATTCTATTTTTGATTTGTTTTACATGGATTATGTTATGATGGAAATATGTTTAAGAAACCCATTTAATTCCTTGGGTTATGCAACAGTGAATGAGTTATGTTTCTATGGAACACATACAAATGATTTCATTATGAGGTTGGTGGGACATATATCTCCATCAAATGAATTGGGTAAAGATTTATATCTTAGGGGATAGTCATGACTAGAATGTGAAGTAAATCTAGTTCAGTAATACCGGACTGGAACGACATGTAAATCCGGTTTAGTAATGGACTTTATCCGCTATGATGGTCTTGGAAATGATCCTTGACTAATATAAAATGATTTTCTTTGTTTATGTGTATTCCAAAAAACATAATGTCTCATTTTTTTTACTTTTTGTATTATGACCATTAATTCTTATTAACTTTTATCACATGACACGATATAATGATATTTTATATGCAAGATAATACTATCAAATGATTTGTTCTTATGTATTATGATTATTATAAGATAGATATTTCTCTTTTTTTTACCCTTATTGAGAATTTGAGATCACCCTATCATATGATTCTTTTCACGAGGTCATGAAGTAGGTTATTATGTAAGATATGTCAAAAGGATTATTATTATTATGAAATAAGAGGGAGACAATGTAGATGTTTTATGAACCAATTGTTTCTCTTTACTAGTTTTTAAAGTCACTATACCTATACGTCCCTGCCATGGATTTATTATATTTTCTAACTCATATACATCAATTTTAATGTAATATAAATATATGTAATATATAGTTCATTATAGTTGGTATCAGATGAAAGGTATATCTACCCTTTGAAACATGGATGATAAATCCTTAGTAAGAACCCTAAGGATATGTATAAGTATATGTTACGATCCTAGTGTTTTAGAAATGGCGATGAATAACCTAGTATAAAACATAATGTTTCATAAATTGATATTTCGTTCTTGATTATGTGGTATTTTCATTATGATTAGTGTTACTAACACTATGATTCATGGTTTTAGTCATTTGTTTGAACCTGAAGGTACCACATTAATGGAGAATATGATGTAAAATTCCATGATTTCCCTCCAGAGAAACCAAATGTCTTGGAATCTTTAATGAAAAATCATGGAGCTATATTCACACATCTTTCATGAGTTTTGAATTATGTAGGACTTCCAAATGGGCAAAGGAGGGAATAACATTTTGTTGACACCTTGATGAGGGAGAGTCAACCTTACTTCCATGAGTGTTTTGATCTATTAGTGGTTTTATGATGGATAAACCCCCACCAAAAAGATATTTTTAGTTCTACCATGATCTAATCATGTGAAATTCATCTTACCAATATTTTTTTTAGAATGTGAATCTGATCAATGGTGAAATATTATCAAGAATAAGATGAAAAGAGATGACATTGAGTCAATGGAATACGATGAGTTCAATAACTTATTTTTCAATAAGTACATTCCTTAAACTCTTCGAAGGAAGATGGAAAAGGAGTTCCTTGAACATAAGAAAAAGGAAGATAAATTTGTTGGTAGCTATGATGAGAATTTTACTAGACTTGCATGATACGCTTCTAGAATTATTATCAAACCTGAGAGTAAAATTGATTGATTATTTATTACCTTAAAAAAGTCTCTAATGGTAATTATCCATATGGAACATCAATAGCTCTGAGGAAATAATTCAATTTACTCTTAAGGCTGAGATGGATATTTGTGTAACCCATCAGTCCTATGTATTTGATAAGAAGAAAAAATTGGAATTCAACAGAAATTCTAAATACCACTTTGGAAATAAAATGATTTTTCCCTTATGCTCATAGTTTTGAAGTAAACATGGAGGAAATTTCCTTAAAGGGACTCGTAAATGTTTTAAGTGTGGAAAAGAAGGTCATAAAGTAGTTTAATTTTTATGTGATGGGAAAATTGTGTCTAATGATTCAAATAGAGAAAAGGCTACACAGAATGCACCACTAACACTTCAATTCTATAAGTGAAAGGAAATTGATCATTTTTTCAATCAATGCCCTAATCGAAGTGTTATTGATGATGATCTATGTCAAAAAAACCATAAGTTCAATGATAAAGGAAAGTCACATGTAATCACTATCAGTTATGTATAGTATGATATTGAATTAGGGAAAGTTACTGTTACCATCTACATTGAAGTATAAAATGTATTATTTCTTTCCAGATCCACACAATCTTTTATTTTTGAATAATTTTATAATGGTATCACCATATTAAATAAACAATTAAATATTGAGTTAGTTATGAAAAATACTAATGATACAATAGTCACATAAAAAGTTTATAATTCTTCTCATGTTGAAGTTGGTGGAAAATTTCATCTTACAAATAATATGATCCTTCATGTAGTAGAATTTAATTTGATTCCTTAAATGGACTGGATTTCTCTATATGGAGATCATATCAATTTCATAGGAAGGGAAGTCAGATTCCATATTCCAGATCAATCAATTATCATATGTCAATGCAAGATGAATATAACCTTTCAATACAAATTTATTCCATGTTATGGGACTTTATTCATATAAATATTTCTAATTTATCTCAAATGGTTGGGGAGAAACTCATAATTAAGAATTCACCCATTATATGGGAGTTTGAATATTTCTTTCTTGAGGAATTTCTAAGTGATCCACCAAATCGTGCAGTTCAGTTTCTAATATAAATCTTACCAGGTTCTATGCCTATTTCAAATAGACCTTATAGAATTGTTATAATTTTGTGGCAGTAATTGAAGAAGAAACTCCCAGAGAATCATGATAAAGTATTCATATGCTGTAGTGAATCATCCTTGGGTGCACCTATTCTATTTGTTTAGAAGACGATGGATCAATGAGACTCCTCATTGATCATTGAGTACATAACAAGATCACTGTCATGAAAAATATCATCTTCCATACATTGATGACATATTCATAAAACTACACAGATCTCAATACTTTTCCAAGAATTATCATCATTCATGATATCTTCAATTAGTGGTAAAAAAGGGGATAGTCCAAGGTTGACATTCCATATAGGGTATGTACACTATGAATTTATAGTGATGCCTTTTGGTCTTAAAAATTCCCCCACAATATTTAGGTATATAATGAATGTAATGTTTACAGACTATCTTCATCGATTTTTTGTATTCTATATGGACGAAATTATTTTCTACTTAAAAAATAATGGTAGAACATGAAGAATACATTGGAATTATACTAAAGACACTGCTAATTTGGTTGATTTATTAAAAATTTACCATGTTTGAATTTTAGCCTCAAAAAGTTTCATTTCATGGTCACATAATCTCCAATCAAGGGATATCTGTGGATCCATAAAAAATATATGTTTTTAAAAGTTGTAAGAGACCAAAAAATTGTAATTTAGATCCAAATATTTATTGGCTTTATTGGATATTATCGACATTTTTGTAATGGGTTTTCATGATTATCTAATTCACTCACCACGATGACTGTAAAAGGAGTAATGTTTTTATGGACAGAGGAATGTGAAGAGAATTTCAAAGGGCTATATAGACGGTTAGCTAGTTCTCTTGTGCTTACATTATCTTATAGTGGAGGATGATTTGTGATATATATATATGCATATAAGAATTGTTTGGGATGTGTTCTCATGAAAAATGATATGGTGATAGCTTATGCCTCAAGTAAGTTGAAAACCCATGAGCCAACATACCCAACTAATGATTTGGAGATAGGTATGGTGATCATTGCATTAAACATATGGAGGCAGTTTCATTATGGTGAAAGGTGTGATATTTGTACTAATAAAAAAATTTTAATGTATATTTTCCCCCAAAGAGAGCTGAATATGATCCAAATAATATGGTTGGAGTTGGTTAAAGATTATGTCTACTCAATAAATTACCACCATGGGAAAGAAAAAATGGAGGAAGATTCTTTGCGTCGACATGACCATGCTAGCTTATCCATGATGACGGTCACAAAAGAACCAATATGTTTTTATTTGAAAATGAAATATCATGAGATTATAATGGAAAGGGAGAAATATTACCTTTATCAAATGAATTTCCAACATTCTATACTTGTAACTATCAAAAATTAGTATAATAAAGATGTACACCTACCGAAGAAGGTGAGAAATGTTCTTGAATTCAACCATGACAGTGATGGTTTAATAAGGATCAAGAATCACAATTGTATTCAACCAATATAATAATTAAAAGAGATATTGGATGAGGATCATATTCTTTCATTCTATATTAACCTTAGAAGCACAATTAAGTATAGAGGTCTGAAATTGTATTTCTAGTTGGACGGTATGAAAAGAGATGTTGTCGAATATGTATCCTAATTCATGTTTTTTCTGTAAGATAAAGCTGTGAGATAGATGTATAAGGGTATGTTACAACTATTAACCAAAATAGAATAGAAATGAAAAAACATCACAATGACTTTGTTGTCTGACATCCCAAAACATCAGAATCTAATAATGATATTTGGGTTATATTTTATCACCTTACAAAGTTGTCACACTGCATTTCTATTAGAGAGGATTTCTCTATTTATCATATTTCCATGTAAATGATGTTGTTAGAATGCATGGAGTACCACTTTCCATTATATCTGATTTGGATATGAGATTTACATCAATGTTTGGGTGAGGTATTCAGAAAGATATGGACACAAAATTATGATTCAGAACTAGTTATTATCAGCAGATAGATGGTCAGCCTGAGAGGAAAATGTAAACTCTAGAAGATGCATTGATATCTTTCCCTATGGATTTTATAGTGGTTGGGATCAAAATCTAAATTTGGTGTAATTTTATTACAACAATATATTTCACTCCAGTTTTTATATGGATCCTTATGGAGCCCTATATGAAAGGATGTCTAGAACTAAAACTTGCTAATATTTATTTGGGGAATGAAGGGTATAAGACCTGATCTTGTTGATAAAATGGAAGAGAAGGTCAGATCTATTCAAAAACACAAAAGAGTATCTTTGCATCGGCAAAAAAATTATTCTGACAACTGAAGAACATGAATATTTTTTAATATGGGTGATAAGGGGTTTCTAGGAATTTTCCTTGGAAGAGAGTTATGTGATTTGGAAATATGGGAAAGCTGATCAGTAGTTATATGAGTTATTTTTGATATTTTGGATCGTGTTGGGAAGGTAGTTTACCAATTGGGGATTCCACCAAATCTCTCAATGTTCATGATATGTTCTATGTGTATATCTTGAAAAACATACATACATTATCCTTCACATTTACTAAACACATATTCCATACCACTAGAGATGGATCATTATATTGAAGAACAGTCAATAATGATTTTGGATCGTTGCGAAAAAGTTCTACGAAATAGGACGACACACTTGGTTAAAATTTTATAGAAGAACCTACAATTTGAGGAAGATTAATGGGAATATGATAATATGATGAGGGAAAGGTATCCACTTAATTTTACTTGCAAGTTGAGAATTTAGAGGGTGCAGTTCTATTTAAGGGGGTTAGAATTTAACACCGATATGTTTTTATAAAATAATTTCATTAAATAAAGTTAATTTTCAAGTAGCTTTCATTACATGTAATCATGAGTTTAAATGAACTGCAATATGACTTTAGTATAAAATTAAAATTATACCCCAGCCATTACATAAGAATGAATGAGTATAACTAACGTATGAAAATTCATTGTGAATTCATTGGCTATCAATTTTTTATGACTAAAATAAATCAATTAGATAGTTTTATTTTTGGGTGAATTACTGTTGGAAATGGAATTAATGCGATCTATATGTTATATACTTAGTAAAATATATTTTATATTCATTCAATGGATATTTTAGTCATGGGGTATGAATAAACACTATTTGATGTATAAAAAGCTACATTTTTTTAAAAGGGCCATATAATGCCATTGATTAGGGAAAAAATTTAAAATTTAGATTTTAAAACATCAATAATTTTTATATGACATCATAAACATGTTATTTTCAGGTGGGATATAAACATTTACTTTTAATGTATTTCTGATATTTTTTTTGATAACTTTCATGTTTTGATAAATAATAGAAATACATAAATTTTACATTGAATTTTTTTCATCAATATAATTTATGTGGTATAATTATAATATTGAATATTTTTTATGCATAAAGAGAGTATATTTTTATTACTTAATATAGTGTATGCCATTATAATTGATTTTACATTGAATTCTGAGGTAAAAACATTTCAATATTTTACAATGTTTTATCTTTTAAAACCCTTACTCCCTTTCTGACAAAATTATTAATTTTAAAGAGATTACTGAACTCCAGATTTTTAATTTTGAAATAATTATATCCATATTTGGAATCATTATGTTGAAATTATGTAAATATTTCATTTGGGAATACTGAATAGTAACTTGGTAATAATTATTAATATGGTAAAAGGGTAAACCGTGTAATTATGGACAAGAATACTATTATAATATAACCCTAAAAATTGTGTTAATATCAATTGATGAGTGTTTTTTACCTAAATAATCCTTATTTATAAATGGTATGCATTGGAATCCACTTGGATGAGATTGGGTCATTTAATTATCTTATTTAAGAAAAAGTTAAATATGGATCACTCAAATTTTAATAACTAAATCATTTTTAATATAATGTTATAATAAATATAATTTCGATTATAAATACTCATTTAAAGTCAAAACATTTATCCTTTACAGTGCTAATTTATTTATAATTTCTAGAAAATAAAAAATTTCCTTAATAGCTTATACAACAATGATGCAAAAATTATTTAATTGATGAAAAATCATTAATATAGTTTCTATTAAAATAATATTACACAATAAAAGATAGAAACATTTGACCAAATCATATTGGTAGAGTATATGGAGACCATAATCATAAATGGGTCGAGTTATGGACCATTTAGAGCCTTATAGAAGGTATTATGACTCATATATTATTTTATTTACAGTTATATTAAAGTTGTCACCTTGATAATTTAATAAGTATATCAATTTTAATATTGGATTTCCCTAAATATTTATTCAAGTAAAAGTATTATTATAAAATATTTTATATTTATATTCATCATAGTATATTATATTTAATATTTTTTCAAAAAATAAACATATTAAAATGTTACACAAAACTGTTGTAGTAATTATTTTATTATGTTAAATATGAAATTAATGTTATAAAAAATATTAATGTAAATATAATTGGGAATAATTTAAATTTCTATTTAATTTTATAGATTACCTAGACCTAAAATTATTATACTAAAATATATGGTTAAAACTTATCTTGTTCTATTTATATCTTTAAAATTCAATAAATTGAATAATGTCAAAATTGATAATATTTATTGTTTATCAAAATAATATTTTATTACATTATTTAAAAACCATTAATTTTTTTTAAAACATATAATAATTAAGATATGGTATAAAATGATATAGTATATTTATTTATGGTATATTGTTAACCGAATAAGTAAATATATCACTGTTTTAATGTTGAATTATTTGGTACCCGAGTTAACCATTAATTAGAATAACTAAGAGCTAATTAAAAAGATAAGGTATCAATTGATGTAAATACATGTCCAAAATTTATGTTATGATGATATTACAACCCTTTTTCATATCATACCCTAAATTGGGACATTAAGGAGGATTTTGGGTTGAATTTTTATTTTATTATAAATTATTATTTATGGAGTTTTCAAATGTGTGCCTCAAGTCAATTATAAAATGCCTCCTCAACCCTCACAACTTCACAACATATTTAATATTATAGATCTGCCATACCCTTCCCTTTTTCATTCTCAACATTCTTATTTACATTATATAGGGTATTTTCATCTTTTATGACCAACTCTAGAGCTCTAAGAAGAGATTTAGAAAAAGCATGTCAAGGAAGACATAATCACTTTTTACGATTTTTTCAAACATCTTTTTTCTTATACTTCCTCTAAATTATTTTTTTCATTATAAATTAATAACATCAGTATCACTCACATACTTATATTTTATTACAATTTTGAACCAACCATATTCCACCTTCTATCCATCCTATGAAAAATGAAATCACCACGTGTGCGTGTAGACAACTTACCATCTCCACATTGTTGTGTAATCTCCTTTTCACCACCGCCTTACATGGATGGGTATAATGAGGGAAATAATAACTATATATAATTACTATAAAATGATACAAATTCTAAAATATAATACACAATCCACTTCAATACCATTAAATATTTATGTGAAGGAAATCATCACTCGTGCATACATATGGCATACCGTCTCCATGATACGATGCAATTCATTCTACATTATCCTCATTAAACCAAAATTATATACTTCAATGGAATAAAAAGATATTATATATATTACACTAATATCATTATTTAAATGATATAACAATAACCTAAGAAGTGTAACATGAACTTTTTTTACAAAACATACATAATTACAAAAGGAAGTTAATATCTAAATAACGAGTGATAATGAAATATTACAAACTAATCATGATAATATATTCATATATGATTTCATAAAAATTAATATGATTATGGAATAATTCAATGGAATAGTCTAAATAATTTTATAGGTGTTTCGTATACATACACAGTATATTAGTCCTATGGTAAGGGATCTAATTATTTTCTACAAATGTTTATACATAAGTATTTAATAGCATATATTTATCATCCAAATCCACATTTCATAAATATGTAATATACTATCTATTATTATAAATTTTTTAATAGTAAATCTTACCCATTAGTGAGTTTTTATTAAAAGGAATAAAAGTAATCTTTTTTCATATCTAATAAGACATAATTTTTTACTTTCAAGTAAATGTATGAGAAGATTGTTTTTTTTACTTATACAACATGAATGAAATTTTATGGTTTCATGAAACCTTATTTCCATGAAGATTACCTTATTGGTTGTCAAGGATATTTTCAAAAAAAATATTTTCTTTTAAAAATGTGTCGCATTTTTGGAAAAGAAAACACATTTGAAGAAGAATGGATATTTTCCTCAAGAATATATTTCACATCTTATATCAAAATTACATTCCATCTAAGTTGAAATTATATAAAAAGGGTTATGATTCTATTCAAATTAATTCAATGATTTTATTTTGTTTATTGTTGAATTATATATATGAAATTAATTTATTTTACATGGATTATGTTATCATGGAATGATTTTTAAGAAACCCATTATATTCCTTGGGTTATGCTATGATGAATGAATTATGTTTCTATGGTACTCATTAGAAGGATTTTGTTATATGGTTTGTGGTAACTATATCTCACTTCAATTAATTGGGTAATGATTTATTTCGCATGAGAGTGACATGATTGGAATAGAAAGTAAATTAGGTCCAATAATATAGGGCTATAATTGTAAGGAAACCCAGTTCAGTAATGGACTTTGTCCCCAATGATGGTATTGGCAATGAGCCTCGACTAATATGGAATGATTTTATATGTTTATGTGTGTTCCAGAAAACTTCATGTCTCATGTAATGTATTTTGGGATTATAACCATTCATTCTTATAAACATTTATCCCACGACATGATATCACAATCATTCATATGTAGGATAAGACTATAAAATTCTATGTTCTTATGTATTGTGATTATGATATGATATATATTTCCCTTGTTTACCCTTACTGAGAATTTGAGATCACCCTTTCATTTTTTCCCAATTTCATAAATAAGGGAATTATGTAATAGATGTCAAAAAGTATCCTAGTTTTGATTAACTATGCTGGAGACAATATAGATGTTTTACGAACTATTTGTTTATATTTCATAGTTTCTAAATACACTGTACCTATATGGTCCTTTCATGGCATTATTATATATTTTAATTAATATAGATCATTTTTTATGTAATATCAATGTATGTAATGTATGGGTCATTATAATACCTACAATGGAGTGTCAAAGAAATTGAAATTATTATCAACTTTTAAAAAATAAACCCCTGATATAACCCTTAACTCTAAAATTAATCATACATGGAGAAATATATTCTTCGAAAAGTATATTATCCTTATATGGTTCATGATTCTTATATACAAAATTCCATCGATAAAATACTTTAACAAAATAATTTTGGAATTACGAAACATAACTACATAAATAAATTTACAGAAATGACATGGTATAAAATAGGGATTTCTTGGTCCAAGGGTATAAACCTTAGTTTAGGGAAGTGAATCTGATAAGGTCCATGTCCCTCATGTACAAGACATCAAATTCTGTGGAAATTGTTTTATCTATGATGACCATTTCTTTATAGAAAACATCTTCCCCTCTATTTGATATGTTCTTCTTGGTTCTTCTTCCCACCTTCATGATATATTTGAACTATAATATTCATTCCTATGTGTTCCTTACCACATGGTGTTTCATAAAATTATATATTACTATTATTTTACAGATTTGGAATCTCACTAAGGTTTATATTGATAAATTTAATTCAAAATATAATGATTAGGTATATTAACATGATGTTTCTCTTCATTCATTATCCAATTTGGATGCACATAATCACCAAAATTTCCATCACATTTCGTGTTTACGTGATTCCTCATGGATTTATACCTTTAGTAAGACAAAAAACCATATTTTGAGATATTTTAATCATACTGGGAACCCAGGCAGTTATGCAGAACTATTTATTGGTTGTCTAAATCTAGAAATCATCAACAAAATATGTTTCCCATTGCGTATAACCTAGTCCATCTATAACCATAATCTATTCAAATAAATAATGATGGTTCAAATTGAAATTGTTAATTAACCAAATAATTTCCCCATGAGATACCAATTTGATGTAAGGATCATTATCATGTACCAGGTAATGCTAGACTTATTCCAGATGCACCATTATCGTATATAATATCCCTATGTACACCTCTTATAGAATCAAATACCCTTATAATATTCATAAAGGAATTTATTACACTGTAAACTATAGAATCTGTTATATACCAAAATTGTAGCACGGTGTCCTATACATAGAAATATTTTATGGATTTTCTACTAATTATAACCCATTTGAGATTTCAAATATTAAATAAACCATGATCTGATACCAAATATAAATACCCAAACATCTACTAAATAAATATTACATCCAAATAGAATAATATTCCATAAATGACACAAATATCCACATAGAAGTGTTTTTTCTAGTGCCTTTGGAAGCATAGAAACATAACCAACAGATTCCAAGGTGAACTACATCGTCTATCACTATGTTATTCATATCTAGTACCCTTGGTATACTTATCATATATATAACCATTATTCTTATCCTAGGGTTTAAAACCTAATAAAGGGTGAGATTTTATTCTCACTAAGGGAAACTAAGGGTGGCATCAATTATCACATAAGAAATACATGAGCATAAGTGTTTGAGAGTATGAGGATAAAATTTGAAAACCATACCTTACATATCATAGAACTTTAACACGAGTCATAGAATAATTATTAATTTTTTTATAAGTCACCACTCATAATGGAATCAAATTAAATAATCCATGATATAAAAAAATTCATAAGACACATATTTTTTCCATACATATAATATTATATCACTACGAACATGTGTAAATATATATAGGTTCACTCATTTCATTAAGTACATGAAATCAGACCCTTGCATAGTTATATGGAAAGGAAATATAGATCATGAAAACTCTTGTGAATATGAAATCATGTTAAAAACATATGATTTCTGAACATTTTGTAAAGAGATATAGGTCTCAACCATCAGTGGTTATAGTGTTACCATTGTCCTAGGATAGAACACAACAATTGTAATTAGTTATAACATAACCATCATCCATGTTCAAAATGTTACCACCATACATGGTAGTAATATAACTTTCATCCTTGGTTATAGAATTACCACTTGTACATAATTAAAAACAAATATATGTGTTCCACATGATCTTAAAACAGTCATCATATCTCGTGATAAGTAATGGTTTTTTCTAAAAAATCTCAACTTGGTATACCTCATGGAGAAGGAATGGTTTTCATAAATATTTGGTTATCAGAAACGTAAAAAATTAAGAATATGAATGAATATTATATCATTAGATATTATACCAAGTAAAAATTCTTTAACATTAAGGTATTTCATCATATATGGAATATAATTGTAAATTATAACATGGATTGTTCATTTAGGAAAATAGCCATTCTAGAAAATAATTTTTAAAACGTAAAAAATCATTAAGAATTTTAAAAATCCATGAATTTGAAAATAATAATTGAATATTATTAATAAATCATTTAAACATTTATTGGTAATCATTGTGGTAAATTTGTTTCCTTCCTTGCATGTTAAAACAAATATTCCTTTCACATTTTTAGTAAAATTCAAATGGGCCCTATTTGGAAGATGACATGAAGATTAATTTTAATTTTTTTATAAAATGTAAAATATAGATAAATATTTATTTTAAAAAATCTGTTAAAAATATTAAATTCTTAATTAAACTAGATTTGGAAAACATTGGCAAGGAAGAAAAAATACTTCGAATTAAAAGTGAATTAACATTTTTTTTCTTTAAAAACAATTGTTTTGGAATCATGAATCTATAAAGAGTGTATAATGAATGAAAAATATTTATTATCAAGAAAAAACCATAAGAGAGTAAAAATAATTATTTTAATGAGAAATAGATCATAACCTTTTTTCATCAAAATAATAATCATAAAAAATCTCAACAAAAAATAACATTGCAACATCAAACCCTTATTATTTAGGAATATTTTGAATTAGTATCCCATTTAAAGAAAACAATAAAAAGAAAAATTAAATAAATATAAAAAGATGGAGATTCAATGATACACCACCTAAAATAATAGAGGTTCATAAAGAATCATATTCCTTAAATAATGAAAATTGAGATAAAAATCTCTTACTATAAGTCTCTATTTCCGTCACACATGTTCAAACCTCTAATTCATTAGAGATAATCAATATGATTAAACCACAATCCTCCGTATTAGGGTTTCCAAGTAAACCCATTGAATCTAGAATGTTTTAATGTGATTATTGACATTATTTGGGTAGGTAATTGCCAACCTAATGGGTTTTTGATGTGTGAATATGAGAGGGTGGGGGTAGCCATTTCTAAGTGGGGGAGATGGCTAACTTGGTTTTTTTTAAAAATATTAATGTGTATCAAATTATTCACATGATAAATGGTTCAAAATGTGTAATTCAAGAATGATAGGGGTGATATGGTCAAAATAGTTTCATCCAATGGGTATTGGATAATTTTAATGTAATATTACCATATATCATTATATTTTAATCCCCAGCTAAACTCTTTTTAGAATTAACTAAGTTAGTCAAGTATTTCAATTTATGTCATTGATTATGGTAAAAACTATATTAAACTAATTATATAATTTTAATTTTCATTATTCCAAATATATAATTCCTTATTTCAATTTCCATCAACAAAATTAGAAATTTTTTATTTAAAATTAATCAAACAGATGTAACCAAAAATTCATCTTTGCAAGATAAAATATTCAATAGTATTAATGGTTTTCATATCAAAATTAAAAATAAAAAAAATTAAAATAAAATAAATTGGATTAAATATAATATATTTTAGAAAATTTGTAATTTTAATACCAATATAAATCAAAATGGTACATTTTAAATTGGTTCAGTGAAATGTCAGTTTTCAATTAATATATTATTTTTCATTATATCTCAAAAAAATAATCACTTCTAAAAATTCCCCAAAATTCCCCCTAAGATAATAATGACATTTATATTTAAAAAATTAGGAATATTCTTTTTAATACATTTCTTATTAGTGGAAGATATTATATTTAATTTTTTTTAAAATAAACAATAACTACTTTATTGAGAAGATATAATTTTTGATACATATAAATTCTATAATAAAAATTATGTATATTTTATCAAAGATGTTATAATATATAAACCATTATAATTAGTATTTAATTTCTTTTATTCTTATATATATCAAAAAATTTAATGGTATGATTATTACAGTCAAGTTTAACTAATAATATAAATAGTATATTTTTGTTCATTAATGCTCTATGTTGCATGTAACACAAGATAATAAAAAATTAAGTCATAATAAAATAATATATTTCATAAAAATATAAGTATTTACAATGAAAATTGATTAAATTAGAATACCTAAATCATATTAAGATACCTCTCCCATCAATCATCGAAATTTGGCCACAAAGAGTAAAATATCAATATCTCAATCTATGATATGCCAGTTAGTATATAATGGTTCAATTGGGGCCTATTAAATGAAAATATCAATATCTATATAAAAATATTGTTTAAGATATTCCTCTATTCATTGTTATGTCTAGTAATATAAACTAACAATGATTGTAATATCCAACTTTATTTCTGGTGGTGTAGTACCTTAGATACCATCTATGTTTTTTTATAAAAGTTTATGATAATATGTATTTCATGAATAAAAAAACCTCATATCACTGCTTATGGTATGAAATGTTAAACTGTTCAAAATAATTAGAAGACAATTATATATACATAAATATACAAAAAGATATGTATCCATAATATATTAATTATTATAATAAAAAAATAAATTTCTATTTTCAAAAAAATTTGATATATATTAATTATTATTAATACCCCATTTATTGCTAAGTCATAAAATATTGTTTTTTGTGACTTCTATAGATACCCTTAAACCCTTATGACTTTCTTATCTTCTTTTGGTACTATCCTCCATATCCTCCATAGATTTATTGACAAAAAACACTACATTTCACCTCAATGGTATAATAATTATAAAAAATACTACTATATTTAGGTATTATAGCCATTCCCATGCACAAAAGAAATTAATATAAATGAAAAAATGTTTCATTTACAAGGTTATAAGTCTTTGATATTTTCTTTATAAAAATGTATCACAAAAAAATTCTTTTTTATCTATTAGTATGGTCTAATATCACTCTATGACATTATAATATTGGAACCAACTACACTGATTTATTTTATATTTCATATGTAAATATGATAATGTCAGAATTTTTGATACATAAAAAGAAATTTTTTATACGGTTTCTATTATGGTGTAACCTCACATGGAACCTTATTGTCTTGGAAATAAGATATAGTGGTAAGTCCTTATTCCCACATCTAATAAGTTTGGATTTATTGAATAACCTAATGGGTATTTTAGACATCATTATCGAAATAAAACTTTTTATATAGAACACGGAAAATTTCATTTAATGAACATTAATATGGAAATATAATATAAAATTACTAATAGTATAAAAAATCATATGAAATCCCAAAAAAACTAGAATAATCTAGTTCAGCAGAATAATGATATGTTACATAATAAAATAAATAATTTAATCCATGTAAAAAATTTTATATATTTTAAAATAATATATAATATAAATGATAATATTAATAAATGAAAATAAATATACTTCTAAAATGGTCCTATAAAATCTATAAAAACTAATAAAAGTAGGGTTTAATATATATTGTACTATATATTATTGTCTACTAGTCAACCATGTGTACTTTTATGTATATTATAATAATTATTTTATAAGTTCTGTAAAAAATATCATTTATCTCGTCCAATGGAAATCTATAACAATTAATAAGTATTTATATACAAAATAACACAAAATTAAAAACATCAAGTAATAATAATTGAATGAAAACAAAAATATATATATTACTAAAGAAGGTTGGATATGGCTCTATCTCCACTATAGAATGGACATTATGTGTTTTATGTCCAAACATCATTACATCCTATCAAATTTTACGATCTTTAATTATATTCAATATATATCTATTCAACGCCATCGTCCTGGAATACGACATTCTTCATGGGTGATATGGAGAAGGAATGTGGTCAAACATTCAATTTAATTTAGATATCTTACTATACATGGAATTTAGTATAACTAATCAATGGAAAATGTATGACCCATCTTAGGTGGTGGTTTTATAGTAAATAGTGAATGAAACATCATCGATTACTAAAATTATAAAATTTAAAATGATATTATAATAACCATAAATATCATGGGTAACTCTGATCACTGTATCAACTAAATTCCAAAACTATTTTGACTATCAATATCAACGAAATCAATAAAAATATCATGAAAATTTTAAATAAATAAACCACACAATATAAATATTTTTAATATATAAGGTGTTAAACGTATCTATAAATATTCCAAAACATTTTTATTTAGAGAAATTCAATTTTAATCATTATCTCTAGGAATTAAAAAACAAACCACTCTATCAGTTTAAAAATATTATTATTCAAATTACAAATTGCAAACATCATCCATATAATAAACTTTCAATTATTTTTTTATTCAAAAAATACCCAAATTAACGTAAATAAGGGTTGGGTTAATTCATTCTAAATATTAATAACACAATATCAAATTTATCGAAAAAATGTGCGACCACATCCATTCCTATATGATTATCAATAAAATCAATTTAAAATATTTTTTAAAACCCATAATATACCGAAAATAATGATATATTATCAAGAATAACAATGAGTCAGAATTTCATACAACATATCCCATGAGATCCTTAAAAAATACAAGGAAAAAAATTTCCCGAACCTGGTCCTTAGGGATATAGGTTCACAAATACTTTCTTTCCATTAATCATAATAATATGCATAGAAAACATATCTCATGGTAAATTATATCTAATAATAAATTCCAAAATTATATCATAATAAGGTGAAGGTAAAAAATAAAATAATTACATGAAAAATATATACACATATATAGATATATATTATACTATTGATCTTGGGTTATATTTATTCAATTTATTATTAAATAATTCCTTAAAATATTAATGACCACATAAATAAGCCCAAATTTTTTTTATAGTTCATACATATAGTCTAAGGTGTGTTTTCTGGATAAAAGTGGGTTTATATTTATAAATTGTAATATAATATAGTTTTATAATGAAATATTTTTAAATAATATATCCCCGAAAACCACGTCATTATCATGTTCCTTTAACTATATATCATGGTCAACTCAAAACATCTAAAAACTATCAGCCTAACAAATTTCATACCATTTTCATAATATCAAATCTATATGGTTATCTTGTTTGTAATCTATAACTGTGATCCAATTTTGGAATCCATCAATACCAAAAAAATCAACACTTCCTGGATATCTTGAATTACCCATAGACTATGTTTCTAATAATTATTACTCTTAAAATGTTTCCAAGATTCAATTATTTATCTCAAATTTAGCTAAAACATTACTGATTAGCTCCATAAGAACCATGAAATAGTTATAAAAGATAAAATCACCTTACAATAATATTACGATAATTTTAATTCTTAAATATAAAATAAATTTGGAACCATTTTTTCCTTTATCATCATGAAAACAATACACATTAAAAAATCCAATAACAAAAAATATTACTTACTGGTTTAAATATCACATAAATTCATTCTATCATTGAAATAAAATACTATATTACTTGAATAGAAAAATATAGTCAACATATAGTGATATGAAATAATAAAATGAAAATAAAATCACTGTAAATTTTTTGAAGTTAATTTTTTTAAAATAATTTAAGTCATTGAACCTTTATTAAAGACCCTTATTACTTGTGTACCCCTATAACCTATCATGATTTTTTTTACTTTTCATAATTGAGTGAATCAACACTAAAAGAGAAACAATAAATGGTATTGAATGTCTGTTATTCTTATAATTAAAATTAATTCTTCCTCAATATCAATATTATCGCCTTTAAATCACATTAAAAATTTCATAAAGTGTTATAAATAAAGGCTTTATTTATGATATTTTTTTCAATTACTTGTTAAATATATGGAATGATGAAGATGGTGATTAAAGTATAAAGATATTTAAAGGAAAAATATGTTCATCATATACTATGACAAAATAAATAATTTTTAATAATGAATAAAGACCATGTAAATACATGGTCAAAATAGGTAAATTAAGAGTGTCATGTAATTTATATGTTGAGGGTAAATTGATAATTATTTATTCATCTAAAACAATGATATTTAATATGTAATGTTTTGAATGGATGTGATAAGTTCAATTAGAAAATTAAACACTCACGATTTAATTTTAATACTAATATAAATGTTTTCAGATGATCATTGTGGAATATATAAGCATTGAGATAAATTTAATAAGTGATAAATATGTTTTTTGGATTTCATAATCTAACTTAATAACACTGAAAACCCTATAGGTTTTTAATTTATGTTTAACATCCAAATAATTATGCAATAATTATCCATATCAATGTTTGTCCTATAATTTTTCTCACTATTTGGAATGAATATACAAATTATTAACAATAAGAACCTATTTATATTTATAAATTTCCTCCTTGAATTGTTTTTTATTATAATCATTAAAGATCAACCAAAGTTTTACCCCCTCATAGGATATCCACAATTCATAGAAATCGATGTATGATTAGGAATGATAACTCTTATATCCACCATCTACTAAAACATTAAGTTTAATGGATGAATAAAATAAGATTTATAGAGATTCATATTTTAGTATTCATAATTCTTGAACACCTCACATGATGATTAATATATCTTTATAATTTCCTTAGTACCATAAATGTTTTACATTTTATTGATCATAATGATTTTTAAAAGATCAATTTTATTAAACCTATTATAACATTTAGTTGAATTATCATGTAGAATGATTAAAATATAAAAATTCTTATTGTTTGATCTGTGAAAACAAAGATAAATGAGGTGAATCAAATTGGTGGGATTGTTAAAACATTTCCATTTTTCTTGTATAAATATTTCATTAGGTTCTTGTTATTTTTTTGTATGAACTCTTTTTAACATTTCAACTAATTATTCTTTTCATATCCTTAGTAAATAAATAACATATTTGTCTTAAAATAAATCATGTGAGGACATCGATATTTATTCATATGTACCTAAATAGTTCAAAATCCATGAACACACAATAAATATGTGATAATATTTTAAATGTTTTACTATAGTAGTTTGATAAATGTAGATTTTGTTGTTGTAAATCCAACCAAAGGATCGCATATTAAAATTAATTTGGAATTATTCACTTCTCACACAATGCTCACTACCCTTACCTATATTTCACACACTTCTCTGGGAATAAAATCAATACATTATAGACTTTTGGACCTCTCCATGATTTCTAGATAAGGAAAAAGTTCATGAATAATCAATTCTTGGTAGGTTAATTGATGAACTCTATGTCTAATATAGAAATTCTTATTTTGAATAAATAAGTTTATTCCTCAGAGTGTGATTATTTTTTTGACATCATTAAATAAAAATATGAGCACATATTCCTCTAAATGAGGATTATTACACACTAAAAGTATCTTGATGTTATTTTTAAACATCTTAATGTATCATTTTTACTAGTTAATTTCTTGATAATTTTCAAATTAACAGAAGAATATATGATATTTTTATTCCTCTTATAGCTCAAATAATTATCCTCATTCTCTATGGAATTGGCTCTTCATTTTATGAAAACTCCCCTATTTAATTGAATAATAGGTATTTTATATAATATAGGCATAAATTACATTATCCTGTTCATCAAACATTCTTATTGAAACATCAGGTTTCCATGTGAGATCTCTTCATTATTGTGAACACAAAAAATGATCTTTAATTAAGGTCTCTAGATCCATTAAGGTTTTTATAGTTCTTTTTTCCAAAAAAAAATTTATATTTCAACCGGAGTTATATTTTATATTTTAAGTATGAGAAAACGAAAACATCATCCTATTTTAATTATTAATAACCCTTTAGACATTCCCTTTAGATAAAGTATTTTATTATTTAAAACAAATTTCAATCTCAATATTTTTTTTATAAATTATTAATCATATATTATGATTGATAGTATTCACTATAATTTTCATGGACTCTTTTAGTTTGTTTATATTCATGTAGACAATAAAAATTCACAAAATATAACTCACCAAAAATCTCACAGAAAAATCCTACTTCATAGTCAGTATAATATTCTTAATTGATAAAAATATTATACTAATTTATAATAGGCTACGGTTATCAATATATTCAACAAATCATATTAATAAAATAAAAAATAACTCCACTAAAAATTGATGTGAATTTCATAATAACTAATTTTATCCATAATCATTTTTATCGATTTATTAGTAAAAAATTATAATAAATGATATTCAGTATAATCTATGTGAATGAAAATTTTATTCATTAATTTATATTAATATTCCATTGAGTAGTATCAGGTTTCATTACAGATGAGAATTATAAAAACTTCCTCAAGAAATAATTTTAGCGTCAAAAATAAATAATGGAAACCATTCTTATGAATCCATGAAATAATATTTATGACGTTCATATAACTCTTATAGAGTTATAATATTATCATTATGATAATTCCATTAATACTAAATGACTCTTATGATTTCCATAGATGATGTTTATGAAAATAGAATTTTATCCATTAAAATTTCCATCATAATTTGAAAATTATATTACATACTTATGGTACAATAATTAATCCATATAAAACCCTTAATTATCCTTAGGGAGTCACCACATATCATTATTAAGTCTTACATATTAATTATTGAAAAATTTATTTACAAAAATTACTACTACCATAAATATTTATCATTGCGCTCACTAGGAATCTCTCAATCAATTTCTATATTAATAACCTTGTGATAGAAATGATTATTATAAAATAAGTCTAATAAATATTATTTACATGCAGATGATTCTTATTAAAATCCATCTTTCACTATAGAATGAAATATTTTAAATTGAAAAAAAAATATTACTGAAAGGATTACGTTTTTTATGATTTGGTTTTTCAAAAAATATAAAAACTTATAATTCTTGAAATTCAACTAGAACAATAATAAATTATTATATAAACCTCAACCATTAAAATATTTGACTACTAATATGGAATAAGATTTTTAAACAAAATATCATTTGTATTCCCTACTAATTATCATATATACATCTTTATACAATTTTCACACTTCTCAAAATAACTTATAGACATGTACCTCCATCTACTCATCAGTTTTGTACCATTAACTAATACACCATGACTCATTAATCTATTCTACAATAAATGTAAAATAATTTCATGTAATTAACATTAATTCATTTAACTATTCCAACAAATATTTTCAAAAGACAAACATATGACCATGTGTTTATCACATTCTCAAAAATTATATTTTCATTAAAATATTCTATAAATTATAAGTAACCATTTTGTAATAATAACACTGCCATATTTAACCCATCGTTTTCTATATTATTGTATTTTGGGCCACCTTCCACCTTCCCCTTGGATAATAACATTCTATGGTAGTTAATATTTCCGAATTTGACATGGAATCCTCTATACCTATAATATTGGATTGTGGGTCAGTATCATACTTTTTCTACTAATATATCATAAAATATTTGTGTCATTACATCTAATGATCCACAAAAAAATGTTTTAATAACTATATGATACTATTTAACTATATAAAATCAAGATTAGGAGAGTGTGTTCAACCTTATATAATTCAACTTTTTCCCATAAATATTATTTTGGGATCTATAATACTATTTCAGGATATGTATCCTCTCCGTATAATTCCTAGATAAACTTCAATAAAAAAACATCAATTATTAAACATTTGTATCCAATCCCTGCTTATTAAAATTATATTCTTCCTCAACCACATTTTGATAGATCCTTTGATTCATTTTCCACCGATGATAAAATATGATGGATATATCTTTTAAAAAACAACACATCCTAAATTTCATTTAAGTCCTAAAATCAGTTTTTGAAATATGATAATTCCGGGTTACATGATACAAATATTTTTTCTAAACTATGTAGTACTATCCACAAAAATAAATTGTGAGTGAACTTACCACATTGAATATTAGTAATTGGAAAATCCACTAACCACAATATAATATAGTCTATTTTATGAATAAATAGTTAAGTCCTTTCATTATGTAATTTCAAATTAACCCAATATATATTAATAATATCAAATAAAGAAATGACAAAAAAGTTCATAGAGGTTTAAAAAATGTTAAACCATGGGAATTAACCCAATAGAGATTAACACACTATAGGGGAAGGAATCCTATGATAGAAAAAATCATATAATGATTATCATGGGATTCCTAATTATGAAATAAAGTATTCCATATCATTCAATTCACACTATTTTTTGAGTAATTTCATTCCATTCATAATGTTACTCTTATACATTTTAATATGATATAATATGTACCAAGAGATATAAGACTTATCTTGATGAATTTTTAAATATCTGGTGAGTTTGTTTCAATGGAATCAAGTTTCATCAGGATGAAATTGAATACCTCAATCCCATTAAAAAAGAATTCCCTTCAATAAGAATTAAATATCTATAACCATATATGTTGCTGAAGTCTATGAAAACCAATCATTTGGAGTCACGTACCCTCCACCCCACCCCCCACTAAGGCTGAGACTATATTAAACTTCTACATTGACTTTGATTATGCTTCTTAGAGGGTTAAAACACCCCCTTTTCCAAGGTAAAGATACCGATAAGATAGAGGACATTCTCTTTTCCTCTCCAACAACATCATCCATGTGTAGTTAATCTTCAATATCTTCACAAGTGAGACATGATTGAATGAAAATTTCTATCCTACACCTAAATGTCCATGTGAAATATGGTGGTTCAGTCTTGATGTTCTTTGTTTGTAGAATTACATATACACAAGAATATTACTTTGACCATGATAAATAATTATTCACAATCGTAGTTATGTTCGACCATGCTATGAATCTTGGGTTTATATAATATTTCACTAGATAATGCATAGGGGTTGAGCAATGAGAGATAGACATAGACACTAAAAACTGTATTTTTCATACATCCCTTTGAATAAAATGTAAGCTTGGGTTTCCAAATACGAGTTTCAATAGAATATACACATAGAAATCATCGGTTTTACTGTCCAATTTACCTCTTAATACTTCAATATAATTTTTTTTAATATCTTCCAATCATTAAAATTGAATTTATTTGGATTATATATTCACCAAAGGAATATCCAATATTCATCATGTTCGATTCATTTAATTAGGATGTCTTCGTAATCATTGGGTGAAAAGGCATCTGATGTGGATTCCTTGAAGAAAAATCTTTTAGGTTCATGAGAGAGAAACAAATTTCATAGATCCCATAGTTTTTTGTTGTTAATAATTTTTTGAATTAATGAAGTATGATTACTTTCCTAGGGAAATGTAATAATATGGGTTGGTTTTCCAAGGAATTAGAATAGATCTCCCAACATGTTTTCATAATATATCTTTATCTTACCGCATCTTAGGAACCACTGATAATAATTTTTAATCATAGGGAATATGACCCCATATATTCTTCTATAATCATATACTCTACCCTTTTAGTGAATCCAGATCCATCGTTTCATTTCCCCATATAAAACGTATCCCAAAGGGATAAACCCTCAACATCATACCATGGAAGCCTAAAATATATTATAACCAACACACTTTATAGGTCTTTCCGTCCTACTATGATTGAATTAGATATTATTCTCCACAAATTTTGATATAACCTTCCCTATAAATAGGAATCCCAAATTATGGATGTTAATATTTATTAAATATCCCCCAATAATATTTTTTTGAACCATGATGAAAAAAATAATATGAATTATTATATATTTAAGGGTACAATTTATGACTGTGATCCTTCCCACAAAATAAAGGAAGTGGTTTTTCAATTTTTTAATGCATATTGTAATATTGTAGAACACCCCCTTATAATGATGACTGTGTAATATAACCGAGGAGATTAGATCTTCTTGGTACTCTCCTAGGAATTGTAATCTAAGAAAGAAAATGAGATCTTTGATTCTTTTCTTCTATCAGTTAAAACAATATTTTTATTTGAATATGTTTATTTTCTAATGATTAATGATTTATTCTCTCCAAATTATATAATCCACCATAATTCATTCAAGGTCATTGATTGATATTCTACTCACATTAATAAATAAATCCATGTTTTTTTGAATAATATGTGTGAGTGAACATTTAATTTGTTCCTTATTTTTAATGGATGTATGACACTATATAAGATACTCATAGAAAGGTATCTACTAAGTGAGTCTAGTACCAAAATAATCACACTTGGTGAAAAAGGATCCCCTATCTTATATCCTGGACTTATTTAAATAAATCAAAATTTTAAATAATCATAGTTTCTAAGAACTAAGGGGATATGTAGAATCAGAAAAATAAGAAATTCCCCCCAATTATATAATCCCTTTAAATCCCATACCTTGATAATTAATCCTCATTATTTTGTATCATAAGCCATATCCATGTCAATTTTGAGTGAAATACTGCACATAGAGGTGTTTTAATTGATGACATAGATAATTTCATGAGATAAACAGATGTCTGTGTTTGGATACCTTCATATGATGAATCTATTATAATATACCCATATCCATCCATGAATATTGACCAATATCCTTATATTAATGAAATTATATAGAATATTTTATGGGATGTTTCACATGATTACGTGATTAAACTAATTGGGTGAAGAGTGTTCATTCACCATTGGAATGAGGATATGAGTGTAATAAATGCCACCTAAGGAAGGAAAACAAATAATAATAATAATATTTAATGAAATAAATGAATGTTACCTTGAAAATATACCAATACATCACTATTAAAGTCTCAGGAAAACTATGTGGGCAACGGGAATTATTCTGGTTGTTAGAGAGAACTGAATCCCCAATCTTATGTTCCTCAATTATTCTTTACAAAAAAGGGTCGATGGAACTAGAAACCACACATATAATAAAATAATATAGATCATCCTTCCCTCGTATGTACCCTTGCATCATATATGGGATAACATAAACTAGAAAATATTTTATGTTTTCATACTCTATAATAATCCAATGTATGGATATCGATTCTGTGACACAGTGGATACAAAATATTTTCTATCCATCCAGGGATAGATCCAACCACCCTATTTATATTTAAAGAACCAAATATTGTTAATATAACCCCATAACTATCCATGTCTATTCCATCATATGGAAGGACTCAAGATCATGTGATAATTGTTCCCCTTCTTATGTGTTGCACCTGGAATAAATGATGGTAATAATATTCATAAAATTACCATCACTGACCTTAGTTGAGATCTCCTTCTTAGAGAATTTTAGATTCTACACTAAAATATATGGTCTTTAGAAAATACATATATGACATTTGATGGGGTCAATATGAATAAAGTAGTGAATAATAATTCCATGAGAATATTTTAAAAATAATTATGTTCTCTACATGGGTTCTAACACCTTGACTAACGAAACATTAAAATGAAAATGGTCATTGTATAGTAAGTTAGTATTTTATAGGGCTTCCAAGACATGGGTTACACATATGATTGTGGAGATCATTTAATTTTTCAATGCATTGATTATTACCTTGGCATAAAAGACCACATAAACAAGGAATTCCAATTAAAAGAACTACATTTGGATTATGAGTTGGTATAAACACCACATGTAGGAGATAAGTGAGAGGGGAAAAATGATCCATACCTAGATGAACATGTGATAACATACTATTATTGATGGATGTGGGAAATTGATGGAAACTATAGGGAAAGGGTCTTGTGGTAATGGAACATGGAACATGTGGTGGGTCATAGACAACAGTAATACCATACTTGTGAGAGTAACCAAGACCCACTATAAGAACTATCAACCATCCTTATGAAGTATCATGTTATTGGATTGTTCTAGTGGGAACCAAGGATTTTAATGGTGAAATTTAATAATAATAAATCTATTTAAAAGATATGTAATTCCCCAATAATAGTGAGTCAAAACTGTGAATAATGATTAATATGGGGAAACATAGTCAAAACTGACTAGTATGTCTTAGATGAATGGTCCGAGCAATCAGTTTATACATTATTTGTAGGAGGGATCAAATTAATGTCTATTGAATATTAGTGATGAGAGACTGAGGGGGATGAGATATATATTCTTTATATGTATAATCTAGTTATTTAATGGTATTAATTTTGGAAAATATGTATGGTGTTTTATAATATATGGTTTCCCACAAGGAGTCTAAATCTCCAACACAAAGAAGAAGGTGCTCCTGAAATGATTAAGGTACATCCATTTCAATATAGATTTGGGAAATTGGGGAATTGTTGGAAATAATTTTAAGGATATCTATGAACAAGAATGATATGATATAATTGTTGAAGATTTTTTGGAATCAAATGTTGTTACATGGAATAAGAGAGGCCATAATGTCGATCCCCACTACCACCTTGGAAAAGTATCGTCCATAGTGAACCAACATAGACAAGTGTAAAGGAGTGAAAAAAAACATACAAATAAATATATGGAAACAAGACCATGCCTAAAAAATCCATAGGTGAGGATCACATAAATATTTTTCCAGTTAAATAGTGAAATAGTCGTTGATACCACCAAACCACAGGATTTGATGTATTTTCAGATAAGTGAATGGGGAGTTTTCTCCACATAGAATATCACCACCAGAATCCATATGTGGAAAGCATCCACATCCTAGAATTAAAATGCTATAAATTCAATGAATGGAGAACCATCCAACACCCTTGAACATAGTGAATCAAATAGATCATTGTGGATCTTTGGAATGGAATGTGACTGCAATGACAGACGCCAAAGAATGATGTCTTGAGAGATGGTCCACCTAAAACAAATTTTCCATGATAATAATGAGTCCTCCCTTGGGAGGAGTGGGATTACATTGATATTTTAGAAACAGATGGAGGGAGAATTCCGGATACTGCTTAGGGGGGAGGAGCTTCTATAAGTGAGGAGTCAGTAAAGATAGAAATGTTTATAATATTTTAAAATTATGGCTACATAGGAGGCATATACTCTGTTTTGATATTCATTTTTAATCCATTTTCATACAATTTATTATTCCTATAATCCCAAACCTATAATTTTTAAGTGATTTTGAAAATTAAAAGAATAATCACTTTCATTGACTGAAAAAATTTTCTTCGATTCGAAACACACATATACCAAACCATCATTAAATAAATAATAGAATATTTATTTTTTGTGTAACTACACTTTTTGAATCAAAATATATTTCTTGTTAATAATAATAATAATAATAATTCCACATGAACCATTTTATAATTAATTATTCTATATGTTCTCCTATTATATATAAGGATTATCACCCTTTCAGTATCCACCACTAACACCCCCTTGAATTTCAACTTCACTTATTTAATATTTCTTCTTTTAATGGAATTTTTTTAATTATATCTACTGTTATACATCATTTTTTAGCTTATATAATCCAGTTTCTTATAACATATTTGATTAAATAAGAAACTAAAAAAATCATGTATTTTCCCCCCACCAAATAAATCATCCTCTTATTAATGGTTTTATTAGACTAAATACAAGTCATGATGTATGTTTTTGTATTCTATATTCATTGAGATACAAATTATAATCTTAGGAAAGTCTTTGAAACATATTTATATTCCCAATATTTTCCTTCTCTATAGTGATCCAAATTTATATAGAAACATCATTTCTATATAAATCATTTGGATTTTGTTTTGAATACCAGAGTGGTTTATTGACACCACAAATTTATTCATTGCCATCATTGTCATTTTTAGATTTATTGTTCATTCCCAATACTAAAATGATCTCCTAATTCCATTGATGAAACTTTACACCTGTATATTTATAAAACTGTATAATGTATGATTGAAAATTAAACACAATGTATTTTTTATCACACCAATTCCATGTATTTTATCACCCTGTTAATTTTGAACATTTCTAACTTAATTGGAAACATTTATCAACATTGGGATACTCGTAACTCATACATCCTCATTTTGAATACTGTCGTTTCTCTTTATAGACCATACTTATGTTTCTAATTTTCCACCAAAACATTTTTGTAATGTTCTATTAAATTAAAACACTTGTTGAAATATATTTTCTAATGATTTGACCACAATCCATTATATTTTTTGTCTTGATAATCTAATATTTTATAATACACATCCTACACGTAAAATATTCATAACATGATGCACTATCTTGGAATTATTTTCCCTACTTAATTTTCCATATATGGAAAACATAATTGATATTATTCTTCTTCATTGTATTAATAGGATTGAGGGCACATAACCATGCCTCATTAATTTCTTATCCATTTTCCATAAAATCGATATTTTATTTTATTTAGTTAAGGTAAGTCCTTCATAATGTGTATTCTGATTTATCACATTACTAGAGAAGTATAATATTTTTTCTTTATCATATAAATATGTTTCATATCATTCAAATGGTGTTTTTGTGAGGGAATCAACATAGTTTTATATTACATCATTTTTCAATATCTATGATTTTCATCTAAGATAGTAAATAAAGTTTAATTATTAATATATTTTCATAAACTTCTAATCTCCTTAATTTATGTCTTATAAAGGGAGGATTTCCTTATTAAATATTTTCATTTAATACTAATTTGATTTCATTTCATATGATAATGTTTAAAACATATAAAAATACTCATTGAAAAATAATACCTCATATTATCTCCAATTAGATTATATGTTCACTTAGTTGTTATTATTCTACCATAATCCCATGGGAATTAAGAAAAATAAAAATAGTGTGTCCTATTATTTCATTAAAATAGAATTTTGTTTTGAAATTTCTCTAAGAACAACTTATTTCAGATCAGGTATTTAAAAAAATGGAACTCTATTTACATTAAATATTTATGTTTCTCTAATAGACATCACCAATTTCCCTTTCCCATTAAAATTATGATTTTTAATTAATGTTGTGTGATATTATCATATTTATCATTTATTATGAGAATCTTTAATTTTATCCATGATCTAGCTCCACTCACATATTTGCATATTTCTTCAAGTTATTCTTGATGGGGAGTAGACTGGATTTAAAATCATTCCCAATTTCCACATTCTTTCTAATCTCCTTTGCGTGATCTTAAAGTAAATCACATTGACCCTCCATCATTGTACCCATATTCTTTATGTTATAATTTTATTTGAAATCAACATTATTCATCATATTATACTCCTTTCAGGGTTATTTAACAAATTCATAGTGAATTTCACACATGGAATCTCATTATTCAAAATTTTCTAATAATGATTTGATATATTATTTGATTATATATTAGAATCTTCTAGATTTGAGTCATTATTAATTTGGAATATACAGTTATAAAATCCTTCTTAGTAGAAAATAAAGGTTCTAATGTACTAGGATCTTCTAAAACACTATTAGAATAAAATATAGTAATAGAATTAGTGTTTTTAGAAATAATTGATGTAATTTTTTCAGGGTATTCTTTTTCGTATTTTTATTCATTGTGATTTTAGAAATAAGGTAATATACATCCATTTCTCTCAAAATAATATCATCATGACTATATTTTCCTTAAAATATCATGATATAATTTTCTCACTTATTTACATTATTCAGTTTAATATATAACTTCTTGAACAATTACTATATATGAAAATACCTTGAAAATTGAATGGATTCCTAGTATAACCTACTAGAGAGGCCTATATTGATAATTATCTATGTCTCTATATGAAAAACTTATTCACTATTATTTTCAAGTCCGTATAAAATAATTCATATTCTATAAATTCTTCACCACAATCACATTAAATAAAAATAAACTCCTTTTGATGGTGACCATTGTTAATACTATTATGTAATGATGCCTTTCCAAGGAATACATGAATTATGAAAATGTAAATGAATAATTTTGAACACCATGAAAGAACATTTAAATTCTAATACCACTGTAAACAACTAGAGACACCCTGAGAGGTGGTGAATCAACATGAAGACAAATTTAATCCATTTACATTTTACTTCTTAATATTTACCCTAAAGATATCTTCCCTTCATAAGTATTAACTATTAGAAATCCATCATTTGATTTTTATACCTAAATATCTCACCAAATAACTAAATAATGTACAATAAAATAAATCATCCAAAGGATATAGAATGTTTTACTTAGTCCATCATAGTGGGCCATATCCACAGAGAACACATTAATCATGCATCGATATTCCAATAACCACTACTAAACAATTTTGTTTGATACTCATTCAGTAATGATCAATCTAAGATAATTATCACTTTTAAATAGTTGTTTTTGGATCACCCTAAGTCAACCTAATTAATACAACCTATTAGTCTCTATTTCATAGTAATCTAAGAAGAACATTTTTTTAGGACAAGTAGTTATCTCTATGATCACTACATAATGTTTAACTTCATGCATATACAATTATTGATTTTTTTTAAATTACCCATAATGAGTACCTTATTCTTTTAGGTAAATAATATTAACGTCTCAATGTAATGTTTTATTCTATCTCTATATCAAATCACTATACGAAAAATTATTCTTCCATATAAGAATAATTAATCACTCAAATAACCCATTGTTATTTTATAACTACTAGTTGTAATAATGGTACTCCTAATTCCCCCTATAATTATATAATCAATAAACTAATTATGATCTTTAAATCATATAGTTGCTCAACTGATTCCTATTATTCCAATTGTAAATAGATATTAAATACCCAAATAATTCTCGATTTCTTTGACATGATTATTTTTTTTAAATTTCACACTTAATTCCATTATACATTTCATCTTATCTTCTTGTAAAAATATTGGGTCTCAACATGAAATATTATTATATATTTTTAAAATTAAATTAATATCTTCAATATTGGTATTGAGATCCATTAACACTTTATATTACCTGGTTCATCCTTTTTTATATTATGGTAGGTGATGAAATCGAAATGATAAATATGAAAACTATAAGAAATACTTCACTCTATATTATTCATAATTAACACAATTTTAAAATAATTCATGGAATTAAATTATCCAAAAAATATAAAATATTAGAATTTATTTCTAACAAATTTATAAATCATTTATTATGACCAATCACACTCATTTTAATTCACATTGCATCTATAAAATTGTTTTAATGCTTATGGATTGGAAAAATATCATAGTTTAATTCACTAATAATCATGAAAGAAATTAATCCAAAAACATCATCATGATTTTCTCCAAATTCTAATGAATGTTATCACATAAAACTTGTTTATGTTATAACATTATTTAAACATGGGCTTTTCCAAAACAAATAAATAATTCTAATTAAAATGAAACTAAAATTTCTTAATGACAACATCAGTACATAATAATTTTGAATGAGTTATAAATCATAATTTATAACTATTAATATTCTCTATAATATATTTTTATGGTTATAATTAACTCAAATACAAATTTAAATTTGCATAATATCCTTTAATTTTCACAAAAAATGTATCTTATAACAATTTCCTTGAGTTTCTATGTAATTCTAAAAAATCATTGTAAAGAAAATAACTTTATGATGCCCATAAATAATCTTTATGAAGTGAAATGTACTCTTATTGAGTCATAAATTGAACCTCCGGTAAACTATTCATCCACTGAATTAATCATATGGATTCTTTATATTATCATTACAAAGTCATGTACCCATCCATATAAAGTTTAAAAATCATCATGAAATCATATTCTATCATTTTGGGGTCATTTTTATTTATTATAAAAAATGTATGATCATTATTAATCCACCACCTATCTTTATAATTTCTACCACTTTCCTTTTAAATTAATTATCCTTCTTTAAAAATATATTACTTTATTAAATGATCTATATGGACATATCATAACTCCTCCATGTTTTCAATACATTTATTATTACCAAGAAAATCGATCCCTTTTAATACAATGTTTCTCACATGAAATTTCATTGTTTTCAAACATAATATTAGAATGAATAGTTAAAGAATCAGTTTAGTGAATCTTATAGTCCTAGAAATATTCCTTATAGAATTACACTTTAAAAAATTGATTTTTGTGAAATTGTCAGATCAACCACTAAAAAGTCAATATGTTCTTTAGATTTTGAGTAAATAAAAAACCAGAAGCTTATATATCATTAAATTCAACAATAAAACATTAATAAAATTTCAAAAACATCCAATTTTCAAATATTCCACTTATTATATGGCCTTTGCTTTTCAAACCATAAATTTTCCAATTTTACTAACATGTAACTTTTGAAAATATTATTCTTCTAATCACACATTTCATCATAGATTCAACACATCCATATTCATAAAAACCTTATTATTATACATTAAAAAATAATTAAATAATATTCTAATGATTTTAGACATTGTATAATAGGATTTGAAGTAGGTGAAGCGGTAAACTAATGTGTTATCATATACCATGATAGTTTTCTTCTAACATATACTGGCATATTGAAAATCACTATGTCATGATCCATAACTTCACAAACCATGGAATATAATATGTTATGTTACACCCTAATACATTCCATGCCATTCACTATGTTGTGTTTCATAATTTCTTATTTCTTATATCCATTAATCTACCACTTTCTTTAAAATAATTATAAACATAGTAGACATTCTATTTTATAAAAATAATATGAAATAACTTAAGAAGACGTATAAAACACCTTTTAAATATTTCAAAAACATATTTTGGAAAATATTCCAAACATTTTCATTATATGGAACACTATAAGTAATTATTTCTAAAATTAGTTCCAAAAATTCATATAGATATCCTCCAAAAAAAATTGGGTAGAAAAGAAGTTTCATTAATATTATCCTCATTCTCAAAACTAGTAACTATCACCCCATGGGCCTTTATAGTGTGGAAAAAAATAATGATTTCATAAATTATAAAACATAAGTGAATATTGGCCTCATGAAAATTTGTTGTAGTATATAATCTATAAAAACATTTAGTGTTACATTGATCAAACACATGTATCTCAATACTTTTGATCACTAGGTGAATAATATATGTTTATGATTAACCATATTATCCACTTGTGTATGATATTGAGTGACCATGGACATTGATAACATCGATCCCATATATCCTCTATTACATTGACAGATCTCAAAAGATATAATGAACAACCTTTTTAATGCATCTCATTTCATTCATTTATGCATATGATCATATCACATAACCCTCAAAAAAATTAATAAGAACATAATTTGTTAATTATCTAGTAATATAATTACAATTCCATGATTTAACACATTTATTTTCAGGATTCCATACCCCATATACTATAGAAAAATCAATTCTTCATTAATCCTTGACCAATGACCTGATCTGCAACATACCCAACTACTCCTAGATCATATAATCATCAAAGATTATGTAAGAAAAATCGAACACTGTGATGGTTATCATTCTATGTATTATTCAATCATCTGGTGTATGGATTCAATAAAAAAATTCATTCTAGTTGCACCAAAGGATTTTTTTTCATTACACTATATATGTTATACAAGGTGTTTCATCCTCTCTATAAAAAAAAATTTTCCTTCATATCATATTCTGTATTTCTTTACAATTTTTTCCCATACTCATTCATGATATCCCATCTAATCACATCTCATTTAATAGACCACTAGATAAAAAGTATCTTTCCAATTTTCTCTGGTTTTTTTAAACATAATAAATTCCAATTTAAACCCTTACACATCTCTATGTGAATATCTAATAAGAACCTCCAACTAAACTCCATTTGTGAGTAAAATTTATGATGAAAATATTATTTGAATAATTATGATACATTGGAATATTAGTTCAAATATTTAACTCATTAAACATAGTTTCCAAACACCTTTAATTTAAAAATATCACATTTTATGCAGTTAATAATGTAAATTGACTACTTATAACCATTTTTATGTTTAAATTTATCATCATACTTAGATCCTTTCCTTATTAATTGTCTTAATGAATTTTTTTTGGTGAATAAATATAATAGTATACAATATTTTTTATACAATATATACTATACTCATTTTTGATATAAAATGGCATTACCATTTTTGTAGTAAATAAATTTTACTCTTTACATTTTTATTTACCAATATACCCAAAATCCTTTTTGAATATAAAATTACATTCATATTAAATATTAACTTGAAATTATTATATTTTTCATAATTTTAACATATCTATGTATAAAAAATATCTCATTATAATATTATAAATGATGTTATATATATAATACAATAATATAATACATGATATATTTTATATTTATAAAATAAAATATATTTTTTCTAGTGGAAAAATTTAAAAAAATTAACTAATACGTACAAATTATTTTATTTCACAGAATTTTGCTGGGAACGCTTTGAGAAATATTATTTTTTGACACTTTAATATAGGGGTAAATTATTGGTGTGATATAATACTTAGAAAAATCATGATCCTTATGAACCTCTATTCAATCATTTTAATTGTTTTTGTGCCTCCCCACCAATTTTTATGATATATTATCCATGATTGTAATTAGGAAATGGGATATCATCTCTTTCATCCATATATTCCTCCATGGATATTTTCAACTAGTATAGAACTCCGTTAAAGATAAAATAAATATTTAAGAAACTCATTCCAAGAACTATCATCTTGTTGACACCATTTAATTACATGGATTTCAATCATAAGAGATCTTCAACCTATGGTTGGAGCTGATGATGATTATTGGAATGTTTTTAATCTTTAAAAGTATTATTAATAAGAGTTTTGATATAATAAAATTATTAGTAAAGAATTAATAATAGAAAAAAACAAGAGTAATCGAGTGATCATCTTGAGGAAACATAAGATTTTTATGTTAGGTATCCAAGGTTTATCACCTAGAGCATATTTTCCTCATTATATAAGGTAGATCACATTATCTTTGAGATGAATCTGGTGCACTTAATGATAAGACTCTTATAGTCATAACATATGCCATTATGGGTTTATCACCTAGGGAATCCCATGATATTTATTATGGGTAAGAAATTAGGCCAATAACCTAAGTAATAGGTGTATATAAGCTATTATCATCATGTAGGCTTTGTATTCTTATCATTTATGTCATCACAATCACTACACATTATGTATCATTAGTTTATTTTCACCTAAGTATTGGTAAATAATATCCAATTATCATCACATGTGATTCTTATTATTGTCACATGTGGAATCTATTTCTTATAAAATGGTGTAGCATATCAGGATCCTCACTTGAGAAGTAGGGAAAAATTGTATTCTCTTAATATATTATTTCTTAGATCATCACCTTGGTAACCATAGGTTCTCCACCTAAAGATGGTTTATAATGAATTAATAATATACATGTATTTAAATATTATGGATATTTATTATATATTTAAATTATATTATATGTATAATCCCATTTATGATCATGATTTATTGGGAAAAGAAAAATTTTAAATCCCAGCGATGTGCTTACACTTTAACGTTTTGTTTGGATGATCACAAACTCAATTTCTAATAGGGATTTTTCCCATATAAAACCATCAAAAAACTGGACTTAATGTGGATAATATCCTATATAGATTCCCAAATAAAGTATTCCTTCTAGTTCATATGGTCATAAGATTAGTATGATATGGATAGATGATTAATATTCACAGTTTCTAACTCAATGTGGGTGGAAAGATAGAATTGGGATTCATATATTGAATATGGTAAATTTAAATGTTATTGATTGTCTCTTATCAACCATTTAAAATTCTGGTGCTCTGCTAATGTGTATAGTGGAACTTAGTTTGATTCCATAGTGATGATACTATATCTGGAGTTCTTTTTTTTATCTCTATTCCTTTTGAATGTGGTTGTTGGATTTCAAAGACTAAATAAATTATTTTATAGATGTTTTTTATTTAAAAACATGACTGAGATTGTGGATAGTTCATTATTGGGTATCTAAGATTATGATATCCTTCATCATTGATTTAAATTTAATTAAATTAACACCCACTTCAAAAGATGATTTTGATCTTAATTCCCACGTGTTGAGGCTTTAATCTAAGACATAACATAACTAGGGTGGTGACCCCAATCCACAATTTTTTATGATGGTGTATTTATGGATCCAATAATTCATGTAATCCACAAATTAAACAAAAAATTTCATTAATAGATGAAATTTATGTTTAATATATATAATGTCATACTAAATAATATTCAATAAACTGAATCTATCACACACTTAACATTGCCAAATTATGACTCGCCCAAATGGATGATTTACTTAGACATTGAAATGTTTGTTAATCTGGATGAATATTTTTATGGTTATGAGTTACATTAATAATAAATTGAAAAATATAATAAATGAGTTATTTATCAAACACAAAAACAAGTGGTGAAGAAATATAAAATGAACACTTTTTATTGAATAAGAAAATGAAATGAGGAAATATTTTTTAACATGATTTAGAAATAATTATAAACATTAATATTAAAAATTATGGTAGATTAAGGTAATAGAAAATAAATAGAAAAAATAAATTACAAAAAAATTACAATGTGGACACTTAAAAATTAAAAATTAAGAAGAACAAAAAATTTAATCAAATGAATGTAGGGATGAATATTATATCAGGTATAAACGAAATGTTTTATGATCTTACCATGACTTTGTTGGGCCATGGTCATTACAATATATCCCCATAATCTATGAAATTCAATCCCCATACAAGGAGAAGAGGGGCTGTATTTATATCCTTGGTAGTTATATTATTTCCAATATAAATATTCCCCACATGTTATATTTCCAATATAACCATTTAGATAGAATAATATAGATATAACATCTTACTAAAATTTATAGACACATATGTAGAATGTTCACCCTCCAAATATGGGGTATTGGACATTTTTAACTAATTTAATATCTATTTTCTCAAAACATGTTATGTTGCCCATTTTTATTTGAGTTTTTCAATGTTATAAATTTGAATTAATTTATGTCTATGAAGATGCTCTAAAATCCGAACCATTTCATCAATGATGTTTTGAGACTTCATCTTTAATTTAGAACCACATAATTTTAGATCATTTAGTCGATTGGATTGGGAGAAATTTAAAGAAATGTGGGTAATTTTTTATTCCTAAATTGATGTATGATCTAGAATTCCAAGCATCATTTTCCCCTTTTTATTGGTATTAGAGGTTATCATTTTATCAAATATGTAATATGATATCTTCAAACTTATTATAGAGTTCCTTCAAATTTGGGATTCAATATTGAGCCCAAAATTTTAATCTCCAGGGACGGTCATGTTTTTTCAATATATTTGGTGGTCTATCAAGTATGGTCTATATAACCCTTCATATTTACGAGTTGGTCAAAGCCCCATTATAATACTATGTTTGATTATAAATCAGGAACACTAAAAAATAATAGTAAAATAATTTGCGTTTATCCTTTCTAATATATGATAATAAAATTAAACAAAATATTTTTTAAATGAATTCAAATAATGAACATTATATATTATTATGATGAAAAAATGAACATTGAATCGACATTAATCTTTTTTAGGTGAAAATTATGTGATGGGAGTAATATAAAATCATGAATGAATATGTAATATCAATTCCCACAGATATAGAATTCTGTATGTTATCTGGAACATCAAATATAAACACATAACTAAATCATTTTTAATCTCTAAATAATATTAATATGTTATTTTCTCAAGTTAGGGGTCTAGACTAGTTCACTCTTCCCAAAATATTTCCACCGAAAATTTGATATGGAATAAATTTCCAAAAAAATAATTTTTAATTCCCAAAATTATAAATTAAAACTATGGGATCTCAAAACTCACTCATCTAAAAATTATAAAAAATTATTCCTGGTTGTTCACATATTTCATGACCATTAGTAAAAATTCAATATTTTATAAGAGCTCTCAAATTCTATTCACAATCATAAAGTGCACTAGAAACATGTGGTCCTTTTGGGATTTTATGTGGCTATGGGAAAGTTGGAATATAATGTCTAATAGAGAGGTGATGTAGGGTAACTGATTAGTCACTGAAAGTGGATAATATTCATTTCTAAGATCTTAATATTAATATGTTTAAAAGTTTATAAACATCAATTTTAGTCCAATTCAGAAATTGAACTTCATTTCCCATCATTGTGCAATTCATGCTTAAAATGTCAATTTGGGCCCACTCAATAATTTGATTGTGGAAATTACAATATTAATCATTTTAATTTTAAAATTTGGGATATGATTTATCACTTTGTTTGGAACATTTTATTTTTTAGGTTCGCTGGATGAATCCCAAAGGAAGATGGAGAATTTTGCGCCTGAAGACAGAAACTTGCTGAAAAATCATAATGGGCCTAAGGCCCATCAAACCAATGTGGGGCCCATAAACCAAGCCCAATGAAGCTCAAATTTATACAGTAGAAAGATAAAAATATTAGGATCATTTTATTCAACTGTGGCCGGAGCTAATTCTGATGTTATCATGACGATAAAGGGATCTGAAATTGAGATTTAAATGGTGGACATGACATTAATGCTCAAAAATACGTCCCACCATTTCGACTATAACTTCCAAACGGATGAGCGAAATTTCCGGAACATTGTACAACTCATAGAGGACAGATGGATGAAGATATTTCTCTTCTACAGCCCCTCCGGATTCGGCCTTCTTCAATTTCGAATTCACACGTCAATGTGGTGGACGAATCTGGACAGTTTTCCGGGTCAAATTCGAAACATCAATTTCCTTTTGATTATTCACCCTCCATTTGACTCTATTAATTGTTGGGGTGTGAATTAATTGTTGGGGGATGTACCTAAGGCTCCTAATATGCCTATATAAGAAGCTATAGGTGAAGTGAATGGGTGTGGAAAATTTTCTTATCATCTTGGATGCTTTGTTTCATTGTAATGTTTTGCTTCCAAATTTCCTTTGTAATGTTTTCCATTTCCATGTAAGTTTTTTTTGTATCTTTATGTTCTTAATCAACTTCTTCTCTTATATATTTTCCATTTCATTTATTAAAACTTTATAATCACAAAGCACAGTGATATCTCTATGTTGTTGTGAATTAGTTCACACATAGGTGTGAATTTCATTCACACACACGGAGGAGTGCTCGTTATTTCCGCGGTTTTAATTTCTTCAATCCAATTCTTGTTATCCATCTTCCGCCCACCATTGAGAGTATACCATCAATGGAGGGCTAAACCATTAATGGGTTGATCTTAGGAGGATGCAAAGGCTGGATTTAATGTTATTTTATGAACGAATTGTTGTTAAATGGATAATTAATTTAAGACATCCATTCTTCAGTTATTTCTACTCTTCATCTTTACTGTGTTTGAGCAAAATAAATTCAATTACTAAATGACCATATACCTCGGAGAGATCATGAATTTGGTTCTCTAAGTGTATAGGGGATTAGTAATTGTGTTTAGTAAGCACCAAACCAGAAAATGATGAAGGTAGTGTTATTTTTGAAGAATGGATTCATCAAGAATTAATAAAACCAAAATTGTTTAAAGAAGTAAAATTCATTCAATCCACCCCAAGAATAATCCTAGATCAACCCATTTTCATTAAATTGAATTCACATAGGTGTCTTAGTGTTATTTAAACCATCCAAAATCAAAACAAAAGTTGGCTACTTCATAGCCCATCCTTCACCAAATCATAGCGTCTCAAGGTTACTTCTTCGGTCCCTGTGGACTCGACCCCTACATGTACTACATCGATTGCTTTTAACCGTAGGGTAAATTTGGGCACAACCAAATTTTGGCGCCATTTCCGGGGACCCAAGTAAGTACCTTAGACCCACATCTTCTTTTCTCACCCCAAATTCTCTATTCTCACCCTATATTTCTCTTTTCTTTTCCCCTTTCTGTTTTCGTGTGTCCAAAAGAAATCCATATCCAAATTTCATTCAACTCCAATGGAGTATCATCAAAAATTTCCTTTCATAAACTCAGGCTAGAATCAAATTGAAAATCAACAATGGGAATCCCCTCAGATAGAAAATTACTTTGATCAACACTTGAATGATTACCCCACACCTGATAACTTGTACAATCAATGGGATGCTGATTGTTTAAAGGATCAATTTCCATACCTCTCGAGGATGATTGAAGAGATAAAACTTAATGAAGTTCATGAGGTCCAAACATCTATCAATCCTAATTCTGAAAAAATTATTGAACATTTGTGTGAAAAATGGATAAAATGAATTCAGAAGTTTCATCACTGAGAGTATAACTACAAAGCATTGAATCATTTTTGGAACCCACTCCAACTCAGGTTATCCCTTCCACATCACTTATAGAAGAATCTTGTTACCCACATAACTTATTTGAATTTAGTGATGAACCCACTTTAGAATCTTGGAAAACAGAGTTGGATAATGAAGTGAATTGGTCAGGTAATTTTGAAAGTCATGCTAATGAACATGAGGGAATTGTTAACAAGTGTTTAAATCAGGATGAAATTTATTTCATGAATTCACAAGAGGGAAATTTTTCTTCAGAGATTGAATTTTCGGAATATTTCTACAATGATGATTTTTTAGATACACCAATCACTGAACCATTAGGAGAAATCACAAACATCAAACCCATACCCATTTATGAAACTCATCTATAAAATTTTGGGGTTGAATCTTAAATTCAAAGGGATCCAATTGTGTTTGGAAATTTTAAAAATGAAATTGATATTGATTCTAATTCCTTATCTATTTTTGAATGTCCTATCCAACCTGAACTTAAAATCAATGTCCTTACTTCCCCACTTAGGCATCCCATCATAGGGTACAAACAAGACCTCTCAGCTATCATTCATCCATCTCATGAAACCAATAATGTATGAATGAACCTTGAAATCTTAGGAAATACTCCAGATAAAACACGATCAACCATTTTAGATATTCCTTGGATTTTACCAATAATTGTAGAAAATAGGATTTCACATGAATCAAATTATAAAAAAATCAATATGAATAAAGTTGAAGTGGACAAAAATGGGGTCTTAAAAATGATGAAAGTTGGAATTGGATAAGTTGGGGGGTACAAGTCGGGTTAACGACGTTAAACAAAAGCGCTGCATGGGAGGCAACCCATGGTTTTCATGTTTTCTAATCATTTTGAATCATTTTCTTTTTCATATAATAAATTACCATAGACTGTTGACCTGTTCTTATTTTATGATTAAGGATGGGTATGAAAGGGGAGCGCCATATTCATCCGTGTCACGTGGCGTGATCTCTGAGTAATACCTTACCCAGAAATCTAAAAGAAGACAATGTATCATCAGTTTATTTTGTTTTGTTTATTATTATGTTTTTATAGGTTAAAAAATAAAAGGACATGCTGAAATCCATAAGGAAAATCAATTCACCACCATCCAAGCCGCTGGGACTCAAATCCAGGATTGAAGGGATACTATGGCATATGCTATCATCATAAACCACCAGGTGACTTCATTCCATGATTTTCATTTTAAATTTCTTCTTTGAACTCCTCTCCTACCCCGTTCTAACTTTTCTTTTCTTTAAACACTGGGGACAGTGTCATTCTAAGTTTGAGGGAGATAAAAAATGATTTTTTTTAATAAAAACATGCATGAAAAGAAAAATTCCATTAACCTTAAACATGATAAACACACATTGCAAAAATCTAAAATTGAATATCAAATAAATTTTGCATGCCTTGATTCTGATTTTAATGCAAGTTTAAGTTCATGAGCATAGTTTTTGGAAAGTGCGGTTGTCTAATGTGATTTTTCAAAGTTTACATTTTCATCCTCTTAATAAAAATGCCACAAAGCACGTCTACTGGATCGTGGGTGTAAATTTGAGTTCTTGGGTCCCTTTCATTATAGCATAGGGTTCTGGGGTCACTTTTAGTTTAATTTTAGTATCCAAAAAAAACAAAAAAATTGGAAATAATAATAATGACCACATAGAGAAATGTTTTTTCCAAATGCGTGGCGTTCGGCACTTGGGGATCGTGACTCCATAGTTGTCTTGCCCAGAGTTAGGCTTTATATCTCTATTGTAGAGCATGAAATTGACAAAATGTGTGGCGTCCGGCACTTGGGGAACGTGACTCCATAGTTGTCTTGCCCAGAGTTAGTCTTTTCATATCTATTGTGGTTAAAAAAATCAAAAAAAAAATAAAAAAAAAATAAAAAAAAATGGATACTCATCTTAAGGATTAATGTGATTCCCACCTAGCGCTTCCATTTTTTCCCCTTGAACAATAAAATGGGCCCCATATCTTTTATGATGCACAACACTTTATCATGCTTAATTGGAATTGGATGAAATGTGGCGATGAATTTGAACAAAGGAATGGGCATGGGCTTGGGATATGCTTATGGACCTAGCTTGTTCTAAATTATTTTTATGGGTTTTCATAATTTTTTTGGTATTAGATATTTGGGTGAGTAATGTGTATTTCAATGTTTTTGGAAAAGGGGATTTGGATTTCATATTTGTTATTTATTTTTCTCGAGACTAGCAAAACTCAAGTTGGGGGGTGTGATTAGTCACTGAAAGTGGCTAATATTCATTGATAATATCTTAATATTAATTTGTTTAAAAGTTCATAAACATCAATTTTAGTCCAATTCAGAAATTGAACTTCATTTCCCATTATTGTGCAATTCATGCTTAAAATGTCAATTTGGGCCCACTCAATAATTTGATTGTGGAAATTACAATATTCATCATTTTAATTTTAAAATTTGGGATATTATTTATCACTTTGTTTGGAACATTTTATCTTTTAGGTCTGCTGGATGAATCCCAAAGGAAGATGGAGAATTTTGCGCCTGAAGACAGAAACTTGCTGGAAAAAGCATAATGGGCCTAAGGCCCATCAAACCAATGTGGGGACCATAAACCAAGCCCAATTAAGCTAAAATTTATACAATAGAAAGATAAAAATATGAGTATAATTTTATTCAACTGTGGCCAGAGCTAATTCTGATGTTATCATGATGATAAAGGGATCTGAAGTTGAGATTTAAATGGTGGACATGACATTAATGCTCAAAAATCAGTCCCACCATTTAGACTATAACATCCAAACGGATGAGAGAAATTTCCTGAAATATTTACAGCACATAGAGTACAGATGGATGAAGATATTACTCTTCTACAGCCCCTCCGGATTCGGCCTTCTTCAATTTCTAATTCACACGTCAATGTGGTGGACGAATCTGGACAGTTTTCCGGGTCAAATTCGAAACATCAATTTCCTTTTGATTATTCACCCTCCATTTGACTCTATTAATTGTTGGGGGTGAATTAATTGTTGGGGGATGTACCTAAGGCTCCTAATATTCCTATATAAGGAGCTAGAGGTGAAGTGAATGGGTGTGGAAAATTTTCTTATCATCTTGGATGCTTTGTTTCATTGTAATGTTTTGCTTCCAAATTTCCTTTGTAATGTTTTCCATTTCCATGTAAGTTTTTTTTTGTATCTTTATGTTCTTAATCAACTTCTTATCTTATATATTTTCCATTTCATTTATTAAAACATTATTATCACAAAGCACAGTGATATCTCTGTGTTGTTGTGAATTAGTTCACACATAGGTGTGAATTTCATTCACACACACGGAGGAGTGCTCGTTATTTCCGCGGTTTTAATTTTTTCAATCCAATTCTTGTTAGCCATATTCCGCCCACCATTGAGGGTATATCATCAATGGAGGGCTAAACCCTTAATGGGTTTATATTAGGAGGATGCAAAGGCTGGATTGAATGTTATTTTATGAACAGATTGTTGTTAAATGGATAATTAATTTAAGACATCCATTCTTCAGTTATTTCTACTCTTCATCTTTACTGTGTTTGAGAAAAATAAATTCAATTACTAAATTACCATATACCTTGGAGAGATCCTGAATTTGGTTCTCTAAGTGTATAGGGGATTAGTAATTGTGTTTAGTAAGCACCAAACAAGAAAATGATGAAGGTAGTGTTATTTTTGAAGAATGGATTAATCAAGAATTTATAAAACCAAAATTGTTTAAAGAAGTAAAATTCATTCAATCCACCCCGAGCGTAATCCTAGATCAACCCATTTTCATTAAATTGAATTCACATAGGTGTATTAGTGTTATTTAAACCATCCAAACACAAAACCAAAGTTGGCTACTTCATAGCCCATCCTTCACCAAATCATAGCGTCTCAAGGTTACTTCTTCGGTCCCTGTGGACTCGACCCCTACATGTACTACATCGATCGCTTTTACCCGTAGGGTAAATTTGGGCGCAACCAGTAACAAACTAGAATGTAAAAAAATTCAACAATTTCTTTTGAAACTATATATGGAAAGATATGGAAATGTAAATTTACAAGGGTTAACTATGTGAAGTAAGACATTAAAGAAAAAGAAAATGGGAATAGTAAGGAAAGAATCAAGTATAGAAAAAATAGAAAACATCTCCCAATGACATAAGGAATTTGATGTTAATGTTCAATATTTTTTCAGAAGTTGAACATGGAACAAATCTCTCACTATTCTCTCAACCACTATTTAATCTCCTCATGATGCTAATTTTATTTGTTAAAAAAAGATAAAAACTTAATGAAGACTGATTTTTTACCTACCAAAGACATAACCAATTATTTTTTTTCATTTTTTTATGTTTTTCCTTTTTTTGAACACTTTTAATTAACTATTTTACAAAATGATCAAAAAACATAAATATAATCCCAAAACTATCTGAATAACAACCTTTCCCCCATAGATAAATGGATTCTTTCCTCAAGATTATTATTAAATTTTGAACATCAATGAAAATGGTACCCAAAATGAAATCCATTCCCCCAAAATTAATTTTCAATACACTATGAAATGAGATTCCATGTTGATGTTGGATGGGATAAGGGTTTGGGATTGAATTGTGGCTAGAAAAAATGTTCTCATTGTTTCTAAGGGGATTTTAAAAGGTTGATTAATGTAAGGTTAATGGTAGTCTAGTTGTAAATTTTAATTCTCAATATGTTCATTAAATATCGCAATTAGATTAATGTATTTTAATGTAGGAAATTTATATTGAAGTTAAAAAAATTTAAGACTTACAATTTCAGATGAATAACACAAAACTTTAATTGATGCCCATAGGCAGCATTGGAATGAAAGCTTGTGTTGTTTATCATGTGTGGATAAGAAACATTTTCCAAAAAAAAATTCATCCAAAGTTTATTATACTTGATAATAAATCATTTATCTAAATTTATGAAGAAAATAAAAAAACACGAGATGAAAACAAGTCTTTATACCCCCCCCCCCCCAATGGTTGGAAATTTTTTTAAATTTAATTGTTAGTAATTAAGACACATTTTTGTTTTTTATATATTTTTATTTTTTTATGTTTATTTAAATACACACCGAAAAAAATAGAAAAATACGCTTATTTGAAGAAAGTGTTAGAAAAGAGAGAGTGATAGTGGAAGAGGAAGAAATATGGAGTTTAAGAGAAATATGTTCCCCCTAATATAGATTTTTTTGGTCACCATCTCCATCAAGTTGTGGATCAGGGGAAGAAGATGTTTTTTGTGGGGAATGTGTCCTATCACGTGATGCTATGGAAAAAATAAATTACCTATAAAAGAAAAATCATTATTCCTTTGGACATGTGTAGTTCATAGATTTTATATTATCTTTCCATTTTATTTAAATCGTCAAATAATGATGCCATCGCTGCATCATTATTATGTCATAAATAATTTAATTTATTTAATGTCTAAAAATCATAAATAAAAATACTATGATGTAGGAAATCTTTTTAGATTTCCAATTACTATTTATAATCAAAAATATGATCTTTATAACCCCATGTAAAAATTGTTTTCTTAAAACATCTCTTGTTTGTGTCATTTTTACTTTAACATTTAATAAAAAGTTATTTATGTCATTTCCAAACCAAAGTGTCTCCATGGGGTCCCCAAGTTGTCCCATGGCTTTTCTTGGTCGGCCATGACACAACCCATAAGGTTGGGACATGTTTCTAGGTCATTTCCTATTATTAAAGCATTATTTATACCTTAAACTACCCTAATTACCACTAATCGCGATTAAGAACTTAATAAGTTACTATTCACCAAAAAAATTATTTTAATCTCATTGAACCACATTTTACTACTTAATGACAACCATGTATGTCGGATTTTCAAAATTAAATACACATTAGTGGTAAACTTTCATTTAACTAAAAAATCAGTTTGCTTGATTACCACTTAGTGGTTTCACTATTCATCAAAAATTGAAGTTTTTCAGAAAATTACCAAAAATTCACCCTAAGATATATTTGATAGTCAGAATTCAGAAATGAAGTCTATTTTACAAAATTCAAATCATATAAGTCACATTAATTAATTTAATAATTAATTCCCGCTGTTAGAGCAAATAGCGTGTTTTTATGAAACAATAAGTATCAAAAGATTGACACTAGTTTAAGTCCAATTTCAAAGCGAAATTGATTCCAATGACCACCATTGGATTAAATGGTAAAAATATATTCATATTACACATTAAGAACAATTCAAAAGATAATCTAATCATATAAATAAATTAGATTAAAAAGCAGTTTTGATGTAAAATGCAGTATTTTTCACTATTCATTAAAAAATGAACATTGTCAGAAAAATACCAAAAATTCACACAAAGTAAATTTTGATGTCCCAATCATAAAGAATAAGTTTATTTTGACAAAAATAGTTTATAAAATTGTCAAAAGATAGATTCAAAAATGGTTTGCCATCAAAAGTCAGTAAAACAATCTTTTAAGAATATTAGTGTATTCCATGCATAAGATTGTATTTATTTTCATTTTAAGCCTCTATAACACTATCTTCATCATTAATAGACATAGATAAAAATATATATTATTCATTACTTACTTGGGATGTTACATCCTTCCCCCCTTTAGAAAATTGCGTCCCCGCAATTTATTTACTTATCGAATAAATGGGGGTACTTATCCCTCATTGCATTTGCAGATTCCCATGTTGCCTCTTCAATCATGTGGTTTTTCCACAAAACCATTACCTGGTGAATCACCTTATTCTGTAACACTTGCTCCCTGTGGTCAAGAATCTGGACCGGTTGTTCCTCATAAGATAGGTTCTCTTCCAGCTGAACTACCTCTGGACTCAAAACATGAGATGGATCTGGCATATACTTTCTCAACATCGAAACGTGAAAAACATTGTGTACCTGAGATAAACTCGGAGGTAAAGCCACTCGGTATGCAACTGATCCAACTCTCTCCAGAATTTCGTATGGTCCAACAAACCTTGGACTCAACTTTCCTTTCTTACCAAATCTCATCACACTTTTCCAAGGAGAAACCTTGAGAAAAACATGATCACCAACCTCGAAAGATAGATCCTTCCTCCGGTTATCCGCATAACTCTTCTGCCTGCTCTGAGCTGTTCTCATGTGTTTCTGAATCAGCTGAACTTTTTCTGCCACCTCTTCTACCAATTCTGGTCCCATCAACTTCCTTTCACCCACTTCATCCCAGAAAGCTGGAGTTCGACACCGCTTCCCATATAATGCCTGAAATGGTGCCATCTGTATACTGGAATGGAAACTGTTATTATATGAAAATTAAATCAAAGAAAGATTTTGGTCCCAACTTCCCTGATAATCCATAGAACAAGCTCGTAGCATATCCTCCATTGTCTGAATTGTTCGTTCTGACTGCCCATCTGATTGAGGATGAAAAGCTGTACTAAAATTTAATTCAGTACCCAACGACTTCTGAAGGCCTTTCCAAAAGTTAGAAGTAAACCTGAGATCACGATCTGATACAATGGAGAGAGGAACTCCATGTAACCTGACTATCTCTTTAAGATACAAACGGGAAAGTTGATCAAGAGAGAAAGTATCTCGTATAGCAAGGAAATGAGCAGATTTGGTCAAGCGATCAACAATAACCCAGATTGCATTATTACCTCAAGATTTCTTTGGTAATCCAACAACAAAGTCCATGGATATATTCTCCCATTTCCACTCTGGCACTGGTAAAGGCTGAAGCATCCCTTTCGGTAACTGCCGCTCTGCTTTAACCTGCTGACAAGTCAAACACTTCACAGTAAAATCAGCAATATCTCTTTTCATTCCATCCCACCAGTAATACTCCCGCAGATCTCTATACATCTTAGTACTGCCCGGATGAACTGAAAACGGAGAACTATGAGCTTCACATAACAATTCTCTCTTCAAATTTGAATCACAAGGCACACACAATCTCTTCCAAAATCTCAAAACACAATCACTATCAATGTTGAATTCAGGCAACTTACCTTTCTGAACCAGCTCTACCTTTTTCTGCAACTCACTGTCTTGCTTCTGTGCTTGCTTGATTCTATCTGATAGAGAAGATCTCACTGATACCTGAAACAAAACAGAAGGACTTCCTGCACCAACAACTTCTATTCCAATGTTCATCAAATCCTTAACCAAAGGATCACGTTCCAAACGCAACATTGTTAATAAAGCATTACTTTTTCGACTCAAAGCATCAGCCACTTTATTTGCTTTTCCCGGATGGTAATGAATTGTACAATCATAATCCTTGATTAATTCTAGCCATCTCCTCTGTCTCATGTTTAACTCTTTCTGAGTGAATATATACTTTAATCTTTTGTGATTGGTATATATTTCACACTTTACTCTATACAAATGATGCCTCCAAATTTTTAAAGCAAAAACAACAGCAGCTAATTCCAAATCATGTGTAGGGTAATTTACCTCATGAGTTTTCAACTTTCGTGAAGCATAAGCAATTACCTGATCATTCTGCATTAGGACGCAACCAAGTCCTTTCAATGAAGCATCACTATATATAACAAACTCACCATTCTTGCAAGGTAGTGCCAAAACTGGAGCATTCACCAATCTTCTTTTCAATTCCTGAAAACAATCATCACATTCTTTGGTCCAGATAAACTTAACACCCTTCCGAGTTAGCTTAGTTATTGGACTAGATAACCGTGAAAAATTTCTAACAAACCTTCGGTAATAGCCCGCCAAACCAAGGAAGCTACGAATCTCGGTTACATTTGTGGGTCTTGGCCATTCTTCCATAACTTTTGTTTTTGCGGGATCAACAGTTATTCCATCTTTAGAAACAATGTGACCAAGGAAAGAAATTTGGTGCAACCAAAACTCACACTTGCTGAATTTCCCATACAGTTTCTTTTCTTTTAAGGTTTGCAAGATAACCCTTAAATGTCTTTCATGCTCCTCTTTACTTTTAGAAAACACCAAAATATCATCAATGAAAACCACCACAAACTTATCCAAGAACTCATGGAAAATTCTATTCATTAAGTCCATGAATACAGCAGGTGCATTGGTTAGCCCAAAAGGCATTACTACAAATTCATAATGGCCATATCTCGTACGGAACGCGGTCTTCGAAATATCTTCCTCCATTAACTTCAGCTGGTGGTACCCCGATCTCAAGTCAATCTTTGAAAAAAACTGAGCTCCCTGGAGTTGATCAAACAAATCATCGATATGAGGCAAAGGATATTTGTTCTTAACAGTGATATTATTCAAGGCTCTATAATCAATGCAAAGTCTCATAGAACCATCTTTCTTTTTAACAAATAAAACAGGAGCACCCCATGGTGATGTGCTAGGTCTAATGAATCCTTTCTCTAATAAATCTTGCAATTGCTCCTTCAACTCTAAAAGTTCAATTTGAGCCATTCGATAAAGGGGTTTTGAAATTGGCTTAGCATCAGGAATTATGTCAACAGTAAACTCAACTTCCCGATCTGGTATTATTCCAGGCAACTCATCAGGAAAAACATCAGGATACTCATTTACCACTGGCACATCATTAATCTGAACAGTTCCTTTATTTTCAACGACGTGTGCAAGGTAACATTCATTTCCATCTTTTACAAGTTTCTCGGCCTCTTGATATGTTATCAAAAGTAAGGGTTCATTCTTGTAAACAAACTGAAATTCTTTCTGAAAAGAAACTTCTTTAGCTCTACAGTCAATCTTAGCATGGTAAATAGAGAGCCAATCCATACCCAGGATAACATCAAACTCTACTAGAGGTAGAACAATAAGGTTTGCAAGTAGGTTCTTTCCACAGATAAGGATAGGAAGATTCTTATAAATTCTTTTTGCCTCAACATTTCCCCCAGGTGTTTTTACCAAAAGTTCAGGAGTCATTTCTTGAGTTGGTATTCCCATTTTACTAGAAAATGTTTCAGAGATGAAAGAATGTGTAGAACCCGAATCAAACAACACACTGGCATAATCTGAAAAAACAAACAAAGTACCTGATACCACTTCATTTGATGGCCCGACATCTGCTGAAGTAGTTGCAAAGGATTTCACGATCCCTTTCTTCTTGTAGTCTAACTGCTTCCCATCACTCAAGCTCTTTGTCGGACACTCGTTTGCATAGTGACCCATCTCATTGCACTTATAACATTTCACTAACTGTAAATCAAATTTGTTCTTACCTTCACCTTGATCCTTTTCAGTGCAATCACGAGCCTTATGTCCCATCTTACCACATCAGTAGCACTTTCCAGAATTCAGAAGACATTCCCCAGCATGCCTTTTGCCACATCTATCACAAACTGGAAACTTAGTTCTCTTACCACCAGACTTTTTTGAAGAATTCTTACCTTTCTCCTGCCACCTCAGTCTCTTCTTCTGCTGGTTGTTATAGAACACTTGGTCATCGGCAAACTCGATTTCCACCTTCTCAGCACATCGAACAAGCTTTTCATAACTTTTAAACTCACGAGAAGCTAATGCCCTTCGATACTTTTTCTTTAATCCTGAGTAAAAACGATTGATTTTACTATCAAGGTCCCAGATAAAATTTGGAGCATACCTTGCCAATCGAGTGAACCTTTCTTCATAGGCAGCCACTGAGTCTTCCTCTTGCCTCAATTCCAAGAATTTCTTTTCCATCCTAATTCGAACAGCCTTAGGAAAATACTTCTCAAGAAACATACCTTTGAATTCATCCCAGTCAAGAGCATCAATCTCATCGGTGTCCCTGATATTTTTAACCATAGACCACCACTGATCTGCGTCACCCTCCAAACGGTAAATAGCAAGACTAACCTTTTGATTGTCTGAACACCCCATGACATCAAAAATATTCTCCAGTGCTTTAATCCACCCTTCAGCTAGCACAGGGTCAGATGATCCTCTGAATGATGGTGGATGTTGCCTCATGAAATGTTCCACCACTGACATGTTCCTCTGCGGTTGGTCTGGCTGATCTCGTGCATGGATACCACTGCCATTTATCGCTTGAGTCAACTGTGCCATTACTGCAACAAACTATTCAGTTCCAATTCCGACCATTTCTGGATGCTGATTCGGAAGGTTATTTCCTTCTGTATGCCTTCCTAGCACTGCTTCCCTGTTTCCTCTGCGGAAAACCATTCTGAACAAACATGTCTTAGATGAAGAAACATGGTAATCTTTAAATGCTATATAATTTCAAAAAAATATTTTTGGATAATCATTTAATATAATTCTAACTCCTAATGTTATCTAAACCGACCTCTGATACCAACTATAAGGTCCCAGCCTTAAACCTTACTTAATCTTGGGTTATTACAAGATTACACATTGAGGATCTTTTCGGGTTTAGAGTTTTAGAGAATTAGATCATAAAACTTGCATTATATTTCACATATAAACAAAGTGGTTACAGAAAGATAGTATTCTTCATTCCCATCAATGGAAACACATTTAAAATAAAACATGGATTATTTCTTGACACATCCTTGACTCTATCATCTTATCATGTACCTTTCCCTTGACCTGTGAAAAACATTTCAAAAACTTGGGATGAGCATAAAAACTCAGTATGGGTTATAAAAAAAACATGGAAAGGAAACATGATATCATATATACATAAGAATGAAATCATACTTTACCCATAAAAAATAGGCACTTTAACGTACCTCATAAAATCATGAATAAATCATAGAAATCATAAGACATAAAGGTAACTTGATGCATTCATAACATTCTTACATAGGGAGTAACCCTCTTGGTTACATTTGGAATACCCATCACAGTATATTCCCTAAAATCTCTTCGGAGAAACCTTAACGTTTCACTCCTTCGCGTTACCCAATGCATTGGAGAGCTATAACGGGCTCACCCGCCCTTAGTTTATCACGGAACCACCCGTCTTCATAATAATTCCCAAGAACCATAACATAATCATATCACATAAAACATGCATAAAGGAAACCTAAAATTTCCACATTTCAATCACGAGATATCAATACAACACATTGATATAAAAACATTATGAAAACCATTTTCAATACTAAAATAAAAGAAAAGTAAAACATGGTATTTATTTTTCTTTTAAAAAGAATGTATGGCTTGTAGAGGAAGCCGAAACTCAAATAACGGTCATGACGGTAGAGAAGTCATTGTCGCCGCATACGTACGACAAAAACATTCCCTTTTGTCGTTTAGTAAACGCTTCATATAAAAAATATTCCTTTTGAATAAACGTAAAAGTCAAAGGGTTTTATACACCGTATAAAAGAAAGTTGTGTATAAAATAAAATATGCCTCAACGAAAGGAGATTGAGACGAAGTCCCATACCTCGTATCCGACTTGACCCGACCGTTCTTTAATCTCCTGAATAATAAACCTGAGTTAATCTATACTTTCTTATGAATCTTTTTCAAGTTCATTATTCCTTTTATACCATGTTATGAACATCATGTAATCACTTAAGTTAATAATGTTCATTTTGTCGGTATTTGGTTCTTAAGTCAAAAATAGACTTCTTACACTTACATGTTGTTAATTTGGTCAAAGGTTCATTATATCCAGAATGGTATTCATGATGTAGATATCATATATGTCATATATATCCAGTAAATACATGCATTTATAATATTACATAATCATTTAGAGGTAAGAAATGAAATGCACCGTTCATGGAGACGGTAAGCCGTACGTACGCATGAACACTACTTTCATTTCTACTTTGTATTTTATAGAATGGAATCATAATGATATAAATGTATATTATAATTCCAGTATAATATCATATATAATATCATAGTTCCATCCTTTATATGTCCCACATATGGTATTTAACGAATCAAATCACTTTGAGGGGGCGGTAGTCCGCACTTCCTAAAATGAAGATATCATGTTTACCCATAATGGAAACCATAAAGGTATGCCCAAAATGAAAAAAACAAAATCTTAAGGAAAACATAAACATATTATATATCATATATAAAAATAGTGACATCATAATGGCCACCTTTGAAGGTGTTAAATGAGTATTGAACAATCATCGTTTCGGGAGGCAGAATTTCGCCATCCACGGAAACCGTATATTCTTTTACCATTTGATGTAGTTTTGTGAGAGTGTAGATCAAATAAATCTTATAACAACATCCTAGTATATTGAAGATACTGGTGTTGTTACAAAAGAAGTAAATAAAAAGAGTTTAGGGGGTTGGAGAAGCAAAATAAAACAAATGAACATGAGAGAATGAATTACCTTTAAAAGTGTAACTCCTTTTGAGTTGTGCCTAAAGGCTTCCTTTGAAAGGGTTCTGCCCAAAGGGAATCCTCTAGGATGAGGAGAGGGATCTGGAGAGAGTAAATGGGCAGGGGTTGGCTGAGCCAAAGGCTTGAGGAGTGTGTGAAATGAGGTAGAGGTGGGGGCCTTTTATAAGAGGAGAGGAGGGGCACTTTTGGAAAGTAAAGAAATATTACTTTATTTGAAAATGTGTTTCGGTTTCAAAAGGTCCCAAATTGATATAATTCGTGGATAAGGTGATAAGGGTTCTAAATCCACTCATCCAATTCGTTTTGGACATGTGTAGTTCATAGATTTTATATTATCTTTCCATTTTATTTAAATCGTCAAATAATGATGTCATCGCTGCATCATTATTATGTCATAAATAATTTAATTTATTTAATGTCTAAAAATCATAAAAAAGATACTATGATGTATGAAATCTTTTTATCTTTCCAATTACTATTTATAATCAAAAATCGGATCTTTATAACCCCATGTAAAAATTGTTTTTGTAAAACATCTCTTGTTTGTGTCATTTTTACTTTAACATTTAATAAAAGGTTATTTATGTCATTTCCAAACCAAAGTGTCTCCATGGGGTCCCCAAGTTGACCCATGGCTTGTCTTGGTCGGCCATGACACAACCAATAAGGTTGGGACATGTGTCTAGGTCATTTCATATTATTTAAGCATTATTTATACCTTAAACTACCCTAATTACCATACCACTAATCGTGATTAAGAACTTAATAAGTTACTATTCACCAAAAATTATTTTAATCTCATTGAACCACATTTTACTTCTTAATGACAACCATGTATGTCGTATTTTCAAAATTCAATACACATTAGTGGTAAACTTTCATTTAACTGAAAAATCAGTTTGCTTGATTACCACTTAGTGGTTTCACTATTCATCAAAAATTGAAGTTTTTCAGAAAATTACCAAAAATTCACCCTAAGCTATATTTGATATTCCGAATTGAAAAATGAAGTCTATTTTAAAAAATTCAAATCATATAAGTCACATTAATTAATTTAATAATTAATTCCCGTTGTCAGAGCAAATAGCGTGTTTTTATGAAACAATAAGTATCAAAAGATTGACAATAGTTTAAGTCCAATTTCAAAGTGAAAATGATTCCAATGACCACCATTGGATTAAATGGTAAAAATATATTCATATTACACATTAAGACCAATTCAAAAGATAATATAATCATATAAATAAATTAGATTAAAAAGTAGTTTTGATGTAAAATGCAGCATGTTTCACTATTCATTAAAAAATGAACATTGTCAGAAAAATACCAAAAATTCACAAAAAGTAAATTTTGATGTCCCAATCATAAAGAATAAGTTTATTTGGACAAACATAGTTTATAAAATTGTCAAAAGATAGATTCAAAAATGGTTTGCCATCAAAAGGCAGTAAAACAATCTTTTAAGAATATTAGTGTATTCCATGCATAAGATTGTATTTATTTTCTTTTTAAGCCTCTATGACACTATCTTAATCATTAATAGACATAGATAAAAATATCTATTATTCATTACTTATTTTGGATGTTACAAGGTGGCTTCTCTATCGACTCCTCTTACTAGAATTTATTGTCTTAGATTCAAATTGGATTATTAATTGTGAAATTCATGGAAAAATATTCATTTGTGATAATTATGATTTTTGTGAAATTGCATGATCTTGGTGAATAGTTGTGAAAAATAGGGTTTAGTTTCATGGATTTAAATTGATGATTTTAAATTATGGATTTTCTGGAATTTCGATACGGTTTATGGAAAATAAATATTCAATAAAAATGGTTTTCAATAAAATATAGTGCTTTATTGAAATGGTTTTGAATTTAAATGGTTTGGCATTGAAATGGTTTTGACGGAAATGGTTTTCAATTAAAAGGTGTTTTTAATCAAAGGGTTATTTTTCATGATTGTTGGGAATATGTGGTGTGTGTTCATATTGAATATACAGGGATTGGTTAAAATTTTACCTTGTGCTCAATTCCAAAGGATTAATGTAACATGGTAATTTCATACATGAGTCTTGTTTGAAATATAACCTTGTGCTCAGTGCCAAAGGGTTAATGGCCTATGGGAAACAATTACCTGGTGATGACTTGGTAGATCGATGAGATACCGCTAATGAGTGTGGAACTGTCATAATGTAGAATGCATGATTGGTTGCATGGGTTTGAGTAACAGTTGGGTATGACGATATAGGGATATTTGGAAATGGTTGTAAAGATTGGTTGGTCATTTTTCTATAAAAATATCAAGTTGGAAAAATTGGTTTCAAGTGAACTTGTTTGGTTTTGTTAATGAATGGTTTTGGAAACTTGTTTATATTTGGTTATAAACTACATTCGAGAAATTGTTTTATATAAAACATTTTATATAATTATTTCTAACTCTTATATACTAGTGGCATGAGTAAAGAATTCATTGGGGAAAACCTACTGAGTTTTATACTCACCCCAAATTTTCCAATTTGGTGATTTTGCATATGCTATCTTCCGGGAAAAGGGGGAAATGTAATGTTTCACACGTGTTCCGCACTACCTCGTGATGTTGGCCTGTTCGAAGATTTCAGATCTTGGTGCATGTGAAGCATGGAGGCTTAAGGTCCTTAAAGAGTCCTGTGTAGTTTATCTACTATGTACTCTGATACTTAGTTATCCTTACATTGTTGCTTACATTGATGTGGTTTTGAGTGAATGAAGTTGTTGAGTTGACTTTTAATTGTACATGCATCATATAGTGAATGTTTGGTTATTGTTGGTAGGTTTTTTGGTTTTTTTCATAATGGGTAAATCTTACCCCACATTTATTTGAAACCCTTCTTCATTTATGGCTAGCCTTTGGCATCTTGGGGTGTCTCTTAAGGCTTAGTAATGACTTGGTGTACATGAAATCCAATGAGAATTGGTGGGTCACTACAATTCAAGTTTCCCTTTGAAATGCACAAAATAGTCATTAAATGTTATAATCATGTTATCATAACCTTTATGTTCAATTTTATGATTATATATCACCCTTGAATACACATACTAAGGATCTGAGCCCACACCTTTTATGTTTCTTTTCCCAAGATTTGATGAAGGGTATTAAGTAAGACTTTTCCAATAGAAGTTTCAGTTATGAAGGTTATATTAGAATATTATGTTGATGTTTGATGAAAATGTTTTTTATGTTTCCATGTTTCCAAATACACCAAAATAATATTATATTTGGGGGTCTGTTTGTTTAATAGATTGCGTATTCCTAAAAATTAATATAGTATCCATATATTCCATGTTGGTGTCATTATAGTTGGTATCAGAGTGAGAGTTTATAAAACCATTTTAAACTAGGATCTGAAAACTTTATTGAGATCCCTTGATATATTTCTAAGTATATTTGAATGGAGGTCCCTATGGATATGTCCAAATATATGTTACAATCCATGATTTTTGGTAACAAGCATAAATAACCTATGATTAAAACATAGATGTTATTTATTTGGTGTAATTTCACATAATTATGTGGTTTCATTATATGATATTAGTTACTCACCACTTCCTTTCTAGTTTTATTTAATAGAGGAAACAAAAAGTAATTGGGTTAACACTGTGTTTGATGGATAGTCTGGTGATTATGAACAACAAAATTTGATAATGACTGCAGATTAAGATATTTCGATCACGTCAAATCACTTATCATGGTATATAATTAATAATTTGAACATCTACTACATTACTAACACATCACATAAGTGTAATATGAACATTTATAAATTTTTTATTTTTATGAATTCTAGATGAAAGAAGATATGGTTTCTGATAGGTCAAGAAGGATGGTAGAAGAACACTTAGGAATACCACAAATGGAGGGGAAGATGTTATCCCTATAGGAAAAATGTCCATAGACTGATGAATTTTTATGGATTTTAATGTCTCATATATGTAAATACAGCCATTACCCAACTCAATGCCCATATATAATAATCTACTATTAATCCAAGGAATGAACTATTCCATGCCAACCATTATAGTGAAAGGGTTAAAGTATATATGTATTTGGATCCAATAATTATGAATGGTGAATTATATACGTTGTATTTGGATTTTGTTTTTTTCTTAGGATTTTCACGATTATGTTGAATAATTTTAAAGTTCTAGAAATGTGATTTAAGGGTAATGTGATATATTTGGATAAAAAGTGATTAATGTAAAGATAAACGTTAACATATATAAATAAAATTATGTTTGGATAAAGTTATATCAGATTTGAATAAGTAAATTGGATGATGATAGTTTCTTGGTAACTAATTATTGATTTTTTTTCAAAGGGGTATGCTATCATAGATGTAGTATACAACAATTTCATACATAAGGAATATATCCAATAAGTTTTATAATAACGAAACATGAATTTTTTCAATAAGGATATAATGTAATTACCGATACTGAAGTGAATACATAATAAAGTTGATAAAATGTTTGGAATGTAATTAAAATGGATAGCTTATGATATATGGGTGATAAATGTTAAGCCAAGTTAGTGAACATTTTTCACAATTTTTTGATTTTCAGTTTTTAGAAGGATCGTAAGGTTATCCATTTAGGGACAGTATAAGATAAAATCAATATGATGTTTGTTATATTAAATTATTATCTCACAATATATGGACTTATTCATATTGAATAACTTGTGCTATCCTTTTTGTTGTGATAAAGAAATATGTAGTGACCTATCATTCTATTTATAGAACACGTGATTTGATAATGCTTTTGTAATGAACCATTCAAAATAATTTCATTGAATTTGAGGTCAAGAAGAAATTGATAAAGGCATGACCAACAGTGAGATTTTGCCGAAATAATTTACGTATCTCTTATATTGAAAATTCATCAACATTGGGAAAGTGGATAGTGATGTAAAAGGGTGTCTTATCTTAATCATTTTATATGATAACAATGACCACTTTCACACAACTTTAGTTTATTATTTTGTGATTGTTAAATTTCATTAGAACAACATTTTTCTTATAAGCACTATTATTTATCAATCTATATGATTATTTACACTTTTACTCAATTCCACAAATTTCACCTACGTTTCCCTATGAAGAGAGCTAGTTATGATTTATTTTGGCTCACTGTACCTTTAAAAAAAATTCCTTTTTAAAAGGAAGTTTTTGTCTTTATTTTTTTATGTGTGTTTCTATAAAGGAAACTTTCAAATATTAAACCTTTAATAACCATAAAAAATTTCAAGGGAGACAATCATTTTTAAGGCGGTAGAATGTAGCACATCGGGATTTTTTGAATTATTTTTTTCGAATTAATTTAGACCTTTTAATATTTATAATTTAATGTAAAATTGACCATATATTATTTCAAATTAATGAAGAATTTTTGGATTACATTTATTAAAAACCAAAATAAATTTTTTCTTTATATACATAGAACACTAAGGTTAGTTTTCATTACACACAACTAATACTTTCCTCGATTGCTTGCATAACATGCATGACTGATGCATAGAAAATAATAAATGTATTATTAAAATATGATGTATCCTTGGAGTTAAATTATATTTTTATTAAATTAAAAAAATATTTGGTTTCAAAAAAATATGAAATGAATTTATTAGTTACATATTATTTAGAAATTAATATAAGATCTAATTGAATATAAATTTAGTATTTTTTATAGAAAACTATTATTATCATCACATGTTGTTTTAATCCTAGTTAATTATATTAATTACAATTAGAATGTTATTTTAATTTAATATATATACCTCCATCCAATTAAAAAATTTATATTAATCCAAGAGATTTTATAAGTACATGATAAGTATAAACCCAATTTAACACATAAAACCAAATATTTATTTATTAAGGTCAGATTACATCTTCTTAATGGTGAAATATTTTTAAATAAAATTTATGAAACCTTTATAAATTTAATATATAAAAATAATCTTCATATTTGTAAGATAAACATAAAAACTAGGTTAGGATATTTTTTTTATTTTTCTATATAGTTTTATTTTTTAATTAATAGTTAAAAATCTTGGATTTTAATAAAAAAACATTTTAATGTTATTTTTTATAATGTTAAATTATATTTTAAATTGGTTTAAAAATTTCATTATAATATTTTTTTTCAACCAATCCAATTAAGTTGTTTTCGATCAACTTCACTTTGAAATTTGATAAAAAACATTTAATTTTTTTTGAATGATTTGCTTTATAACAACACGTTTTCCTTTTTTTGTAGAATTAATTTAAAAAAAATTCTCAAAATTATGTGAAATTATTTAGATAATATATATTAAAAATTTGAAATCAGAAGTTACAAATTAGGTAGTAAATCAATTTCATTTTTATGTCAAAAAAATTTACCCCGGTTAAATAATTATTTACCGTTGTGTAAGTAAAATAGTGACAAGGGTTAAAGTTAAAAGTTAGAAGCTTAACATAACTAAGAATAGAAAACTTTAATGATTTTCTGAGGTATGTCTTGAAAATAAACATCCTAAAACATTAATTGAATTTAGATTTCAAAGAAATTAATAGAACCTCAATTTGGTTAGCTTTAAATATTAGATAATCAAAAATTTAATCACTTGAACCACCTCTCCACAAGTATAAATACCACCCCTCACCACTACATTTTGACCCAAAAAGCCTTTTAGATTCTCAAATATCTACCAAAACCATTCCTACTAATTATAACAATATCCATATTCTTTTGGTCTCACCAAAAGACCAAATCCAAGGTCTTAAAGGGCCTCTCAGGGAGGTCTTATTTAGGATGAAGTTTTCCTAAAGTACCTCTCTTGTTTTCTTTTTTTATAATTTATCCTCACCTCCTTAAATAATAAATGAATTATAATTAAATAATAATTTATATACTATATTTTAATTTTATAATGAAATATATCATATCCATGTCATTTCTCACCTCCTCTTATTCAATGAAATTAAATTTTGTCATGGTTATGCCGGTTAATTTATTTTATGAAAATTGTTTTGTTCTCTTTCCATTACCACCGTAATTGCTGGTATTAAAAATATGTTTATAGTTTTATATTATTTTAAAATGTAAATTATAATGTATTTTATATTCTATAATATTATATTAAATATACCTTTATGTCTTTCATATTGTGGATATATGATAACATCGTTTGTGGAACTTTGGACTACCTCCCCCTCAAAGTGATGTGATTCATTCACTCTATATGTGGAAAATATTAAGGATAATTTTAATATAAATATGTAAAATATATGACATATATATGATTATGAATTTATAATATACATATGTATTATTATGTTATCATTATTTTAATACGACAAAGAAAATAGAAACATCATTCATGTGTATGTACGGCCTACCGGCTCCGTGAATAGTGTGTTCCTTTTCATTTATCTATATATTATTTATATTTATATAATGAATATATATGATATATAAATCATGTTTTAAATTATTGAAGTAATTAAATCATGATAAAAGTAAGAATATCAATAATAACAACTCAAAACACGTATGATAAACAAATTGATTATTACCCAAAACATTTCTTTAACATGGAACTGTTAAAAAAAGCCTAATAAAAAGTCAAAAAAATCATATATGATATCATAAATATCAATATGATTCTATTATATTTTAACAATATATTCAAAATCACTATATATGATTTTTGAACACATATAGAGTGTCTGAAACCTATGGTAAGGGAATTCCATCTCACATTTAATTTTCAAGAGATATAATTTATGTTCACCACCTATTTCCTATGTGTGGTGTATGTATTTCCCATATTATATTTAATATCATTAATACATTTTTATTTGTGGTATTTAATGATTAATTTTAAGATATCGGGATTATAATTTAAATGTTTAATGTGGTATGAGACACTTTGAATGATTATGGAATTAATCCTTTCTCAATTTCAATGTTCTTGATATTAATTTATGTATATATTTATATGGTTATAAAGTAATTATAAAAGGAAAATTTATGTCTACTTTTACGTTCATTCAAATTATTTCAAAAATAAATCTTTTTTGGCTTTATGTAAGCGATAATTTCGTAGTCTCATTAATATCTAATATTGTTTTTACGTAAGTATTTATTGGGGTTTATTTATAATCTATGTCCATGTTTTCTAAAGATTATTTCATAAAATTATTTACAAATCTCATATGGATTTTAAAACCCATTAGAACTCATTTTTGACTTTTAAATACATGCTTTTAAAGGAATAAATATTTATTTTTTTAAATGAGTTACATTTTGACTTTTCCAAAAATGTATGAGAAGAATTTTTTATTTTAACTTATAATGAATGAACGGGTTTTTATAATTTCATGAATCAATGTTTCCATGTAGATTCTATTACATATTATCATGGTTATCATCAATGAAATAATTTTCATTAAAATTCGTGAAGTGTTTAATGAAAATAAAACATATTTTATGAAAAAATGGATATTTTCTACCATAATAAATTTTTAGTTTTTTTATCAAAATTATTTTCCATCTAAGATAATATTCCTTAGTAATGTCCCAATTATTTCTATGGTTTGATTATTTTTATTCTATTTATGAGATACATTTGTTTACCCAATATTATGTTATGAAGGAATGAAGTTTGAGAAAGCAATTTTATCCCTTGGGATATGCTATAATGAATGATTTATGTATTTTTGACACATGTAAGAATGGTTTCAATATTATTATGGTGGGACATGTATCTCCCTCTAGTGAATTGGTTAAAAATGGACAAATCATGAGGTATATATGTTTTAAATGAACCTGGATTCACGTTCACAATTATTTTAATGGAACAAGTTTTCATGTCCATAAATTTATGAATGGACCTAGTTTCCATGTCAATATTTTTATGCAATTACATTATTTCAGGTCCTTAATTTAACGAGTGGAACTTTTATTATTTATACATTCTCAAAAAGTTATAAGTTTATGTGCATGACATAGTTTAATGTATTATGTTAATTTTATGATCTTCCATATTATGATCTTTTATTTTCATTAGGAATGTCTTCCATTGAAATTAATGGTATGATCTTCTAATGTTATTATGATGTTCTCACATTTTATATGATCAGGTTTATGGTTAAATATCACCATTATTTAACCATCTTATGTATTTGAGCTCACAACTATTAATTTTCATATCACCAGGATTTAAAGAAATCTCTTAGGTATGATGTGTTCTAATGGGGTTCTATTTATGAAGGATAAAGAAAAAGGTGATGTTGATGTTTTATAAACTAGTTCTTTATGTTTCCCAGTTTCAAATTACACTAAACTAATAAGGTCATTGAGTGAATATTTATTTATTGTACAAATTATTCCACAAAATTAACAATATGTCCAAATACATAAATTTGGGTCTTTATATTAGATTCATTAATTTTTAGAGTCATCTAGGGATAAATGGTATTCTAGATGTTTTAGTTGTTCTTCAGAAACCCCTTGAGTCTTTATGGTAGATTAAACCAATTGGAACTCATTGAGGTCATGATGTGGATCCTCATCGGATAACCCATTAAAATGATGTGGAAAATGAATCAAACCATATTTGAGTGTGAAATCTACCTCAATTTCAGATATTCAATACCAAGGTGTATGTAATTAATATTAGGGGAACGAGTTCATTATGGGGTTATTCCATATGATTGTCAGTATCTAGTTTAGTTTGATGGGAAATGACTAGTTCTTGGGTGATTTGAATATAAAAAATGTTTCTCCCATGTTAGTTAACTGATTACTAATCATCTAGGTAAAATATATCTAATATATTTTTTGGGAGGCTATGGGAAATTCAGTGAAATTTGAAAAGGATGAGGAGGTGGGTTATTCTTTGTGTTTTTTATAATCTTGTTTTTTGGTTTAATTTTTTTAAACAAAATTAAATAAAAAAATGTCATCTAATAGATGCCCCAAACCCAAAATTGGATCCATTTATATCACATTTGATTATCACCTATCGACCATTCAACGGTCCAATGCCCTAGAAATGTTTTTTGAAGCAATTGGGTTGAATCATCAATGATGGTACTATTTTTGGAGTTAATTGTATTTTTTTCTTTGTCTTTTGAAATTTAGGGGGGTTTATTGAGGATATTAACAAAATTTATTAATTTTTGGTGTTTTATTTAATAACATGATAAATATTGTGGTGATTTTTTTATTCTTTAATAATTATTATTATATCCATGAGCTTTCTGTTATATTATAGTTACCTAACAAACACATCACAAGATGAATTTGATCAAAATTTCAAATTATTGAGACTTTAAACCAAGATTAACATATCTAGGGTTTTAATAACAATAAATACTTTTTCTGGTTGTGTATTTATAATTACAATAATCCACATAATCTAAAAATTAAACCAAACATGTCATTTATCCATTACATTTTATCATTAACACACAAAATGTTAACTTAATAAAATTTGAAATAGAGAGATATCTCAATCACTTAACATCCTGAAATTATGAATCACCCTAATGTATGATTAACTCAGTCAATATGATGTTTTTTTATTTTTATTATGATGTTTATGGTGATAAATTAAATTATTAATAAAATAATCATGTTAAGAAATGAGTTGCGTGCCAAACATACTCACAAGTAGTGAAAAAATTAAACTGCATGATTTTTATAACATAAGTATAAAAAATAAGGAACATTGATTCAAATTAATTTAAAAAAAATTAATATAATTTATATTAAAAGCATTGTTTAGATGAGGATAATAGATAATGAAAAAGAAATATGATTTTGAATAAAATTACCACAGAAACAATTATAAGATTACAAATAGAGAAGAACACAAAAGTAAATCAAATTAAATAATAGAGGAAGGGTATGTAAATTATAAAAAATATTATGGATGATCCTCCCAATAAAATATAAAGTAATTTTTCATGAGAATATATCCTCCTATGATCCTAAATTCCAACCCCTTTCATGGATATGGTCGGGATGGATTTATAGACCATGGTGGTGGATGGTTTTCATTCTAAATCCACCCTTAGGATTTCTTGTTAATATTTTCATTTAAAAATCATAATATCAAGATACATTCTTCTTAATAGTTGTATATATGGATGTGTAATGTTAAAAATCAAAATATGATATTAATTGGACTTTTTTAGTTAATTGTATGTTTATTATCACAACCTAAGTTCCTATATAATTTTTTGTCAAGTTTTTTCATGATCTAAATGTGAATAATTTTGTGACTATTAATATGAACTCTAATCAGAAAATTGTATTCTAATATGTTGGTATCCGACATATATTATTTTACATAAAAAATTTTATCATAATTTGTTTTATTGGATTGGGTTAATTTTAATTGAATGTTGAATGTGTTTTGTTCTTGTGCAGAATTATAAGCTGGATTAAAAAGCATCTGTTGGGCTTATTTTGGATTATTTTGGGGTTTTAAATTTTTATCAAATATTAAATTTTATATAAAGGAAAATATTTTAGTGTTTCACCTAATTTTTGATTCTTTATTGAGACCATCTAGTCCACATTTTTCAACAGATTTGTTGGTCCTTCTTGTACGGTCTATATGTCCATAAAAATTGTAGAATTGGCCTTTGATCTAGTCTAATGATATATTCTAATTTTAATCAAGAATAAGAAAAATAATTTAACTCATAATTTTGATTAATATTTTGAAATATATGATAAAAATATTAACTATTAGTTTATTTAAATGAATTCAATAAATGATATTTATATATATTTTTTTGAACAATAGATTAACATTGAATGGAAATTTTTCATCTTAAGTGAAAATTTTGGGATGGGAATAATGTAAAATCATGATATAATATTTAATATCATTAATAAAACTTTAGTAAATTTCCTCTAAATGAGATACATGGTTTTTAGGATATCAATGATAAACCTTTATTATCTTTCAAACACACCCTGTTAGGAGGATACGATAAAAACCCACATAGTTTGATTGAAAATTTATGTTATTGTTAGAATAAAATACCATTAAATGTAACATAATTTAGTAAAGACATTTTCCTATTAATTTAAATTTATTTTATGTCCAACATTTACATTGTAGAATTAGAAATGAAAAATGAGGATTTTGGGCTTACTCTTCAAGCTATAAAATTCATATAGAGGGTTATAGATGATGATTTTAGGTATTATTCTATTACTATTACTATTATAGTGTAAATAATACAATTTTATCACATTTGGAATCCTATACTGACTACGTAAGGAATCCAGATTTTTTCACTCAAGGATTCCTATTATTTTCACAAAGGGTAATGCTATAGTTTAATGTATTCTATGAAGGACATCATCATAATGTTTTAATTCAAATGAATGTAAATTTTTTGTTTAGTGTAACATAATTTGGTGAGGGATTTGTGATATGTAGTTTAAATAAATTTATCTTGGATGTTGATAGTTTTTGTGCACTAATATTTTTGTGGGAGGATAGAAGCTTCTTGGGGTCCGTCTTGTGCTCCATAAGGGGTATAGTGGGAGGTTCTTATTTTAGATTTTATAAATAGGATTAATTTATCCTTTTTACTAAATTTTGAGTGATTGAAATGAATAAAAATAGCTTGTTTTCTGAAAAAGGAATGGGTTCTATAATCATAGTGTCTATGAGTTAATGATGAAGGTAAAGTGACCACCCAAAAATAACATGATGTAAAGGGATTGGTAATGATATTCCATGTTGATGGTCATGCCTAATGAATTTACTTGAATAATTTTTTTAAATGGATATGTTTCTTATGAGTACCCATATTTCATTCATCTATGTTTGGAGGAATGAGGCTTCAAATGGGTTTACTAGAATCCTTTATTTGTCATCATTGATGATGTGACATGCTTCAGAGTTATGAGAACAATTGGAACTAGAACAATTATAGTGAATTTATTTTAAAAAGGATTTTTTATGTGAAAATAATTTTTTTATATAGAAAATCGATATTGTCAATGGATTTATAACTTATTTGAACCAAATCATATAATTATGATTGCTTCATGAATGATTATCTAACATGTTTTGGGTCAATTTCAGTCCAATGCGAGGTGACTCATACAATTGATCTCACCTGTGGAAATAGATAGTAGTATTTGGTTTTGTGAATTCATGAATGAAGGAATTCTGTGTGTTTAGAGGGATCTATTTTTATATCCATATGTTCCCTTACTCACACCAATAGACAATGGGGTAATGATATATTTATAGCTATTTTTTTCTCATGTAAGGAACTGGATCATGCAAACCCTCAATACATGTGATGAATAGGTTATCTCACAAAATATGGGTTACTAATGATTTTCAATGTCAGGGCCTCAATAAATTGGGTTGTTTCACACCCATTATATTTCCATAGGAGACTGGTTTGGATGATCAAGTAACTTTTACATTTCTCAACAAATTTCTAAAAAACCTACTCGAATTCCATTTTTTCACTTTTTTAAAAACCACACACATTGCATGAAAGACACTCCACTAATCTTGAATGATCTATAGAGTTATCATTCCCACACTTGGTCATAGTTTTCAAGTATAATCCATGGCTGAAACTACCAATTTCCAAAAATGGTTTCCAACCCCTTAAAATTAGTGTTGATAAGAAATATGGGGGTATAATTATGAAAAAAATATCTGAATTAGATGTCTATTTATTGTTTCATGAAAACATATGATATTTCATGGAAAAAAATTCATGTTTCATTCAAAGTGAGTGTTTCTTGTACTATAAATATATATTTAGGATCTGTATGGATCATATAATTTTCATGGTCAATAGAGAAACTTGTTTATCATAAAATTAGAAACGTTTTATGGATATACAATAATTCAAATCCAAGAAATTTTTAAAACACTCCTTTTACATGATATAGGCTCATTGAAACTGCATATGAAAAATAGAAATAGCCCCTCCAAGTATAAATATTTTATTGAAGCCACTCATATTTGTTAATAATATTAATTCTTTCATGAAATAGTTCATTGTTATATGACACATAAATAATTGAACTCAAAAACTCCTAAAAAATTAATTGTTATTGAAGCAACCAAAGTCTACTATTTATATTAATCGTAGTGAAGTAATTTAAAAAATAACATAAAATTCCCCAAAAAAGGAATTTTATTTTGGATATAAACACACCAATTACCATATATATTGTAGAAAATGGGGGTTATCTTCTTAGTAATCACCTTCTACACAATAATTCATCATACTTGGTGATGTGGTCCTTCTGATAGAAGATGCATATACACCATGTATTTGTTTCGTATTCCATCATAAGCTCTAGTGGTGGAACACACTTTATAATAGTGTTCTTCAAGTGGATCATAGTATGAAATATATATATATAATCTGAAACTGAACCAATACTATCATTGGGGAATTAAATATGGAAGAATATTTTCAACTTCCCTATTTTGGAATCTTGTAAGAGATCGTCTCAAATAATTAGATTGGATGGTTTGAGGATTAGGATTTTTAGTCAGGGGGAAATATCACAGATAAATAGTTGTGGGAATGTTATGTACACTCTACATGATTATAATATTGGGATGATATATGACGTATAGGACTGTATGGGGGTTGTGTGTATATCCCAATTCCTCATCTACCACCATAGGAATCTACTTTCAAATATACTTACCAGATGGTCACTAAACCCCAAATATATCCCCCTTCACATTGAGGAAGTGGGAATTATCTTGTTGTGTAGTTACCACATTGGTGGTATCCCTGTTGTACACTTATGTTATGATTAATTTATATTTAATCCAAATTAATAGGGGATATAGGCCAGAAGATGGTGGAAAATAATATTTCTTGCATGAGATAACTTAGGTATTATGATATCACCCATAATTTTATTTACACATCCCCTTCAATAACTAGAAAACAATAATTTTAAATATTATTATGGGTTGGATGTAAAGATATCCAATGAAATTTACTATTATCTAGAACCAAGTGAATTTATGAACCTATTGGACTATTTTGGAGTAAGATTGATATAATTATTTGGGAAAATCATAAAAAATTGAAATGAAATTTCATTTATTTTTTATTCCCATAGGCCTTTATGATAAATTGTTTATTTATTTTAAGGTATGAAAATATGGTAATATGGTTTTTTACCATAGTTTTGGAATCCTTCTACTCTAGAAACCATTCCAAACTCATCATTTCAATTCTGGAAATGTTATATAACAAATTGTGAAATGTCATTAGAAGATATATAACCTAGTGCATCAAAACCACCATCCAATTCTAACAAATATAGATTATAAAAAAATTAATCATATAAATTCCCCAAATCCATATCATCCCAACGAACACCATCATAAATCCAAACCACATAAAAAATTGTGTGAGGATGGAATAGAAATATAAATAAGGGTAGTGCCCCATATCTGAAACATTAGTAACATAAAAATATATCAGTTCCCAAATCCATATAGGCATATGTCCAGTGATGGTAAGGGAACAATCAGGTGTATATTTTTTCAATATACATTTTCATGTGGGGTATTGGTTGGTGTATTATCAAAAAATATCTATTTTTATCCATATATCCAAGATATATTTTCTTGTTATTTCAATTTTATCCATCATATGATTCCATATGTTTATTAGGGGGTTTTTAGTTAAAAAATACCTATTTAATTCTATAGATTTTTGGAATGTTCACCTATAAGGGTATGGATAATACTTCATGTTATCACCAATCATTGTTTCCACCAGTCATACATCAATGTGAAAAAATGGATGTTGTTGTATCTAGATGTGGTCCTAGGATGATGGGTTAAGAAGGAGTCTCTTCTAGAGGAATATCAAAGTTAATAAGGTAAAAGTAAAGATTTCATCAGGGGTGATATCCATGTAGAAAGTTGGAATATAATATGATAGAAGAGAACATCAAGAGAATCCAGTAATCACTTATTCCTAATTGATCAGATGATTACCCAGGTGAAGGTTGATCTTAAATTGATGAAATCCACTAGAAGTGGTTACATGGTCATGGTGAGATTTCCTAATTCATTACAAGATAGTATAGATAGGTTCAAGGTAAACTTATAAGAAACTCATTTATTGTAATGGATGACACAATCCACCCATATATCCTAAAATTTATGGCCATGTTTTGATTGTATCACACAATAATGATTCTATAGTGGTAGCTCTTGAGGTATGGAATTGTTATTCCATGGGATTCAATATCTTAGATTACCAACATGGTTGACTACCTGGAGGGGAGGTGTTACCTCACAGTCATGAAAACACTTACATACTGGTTCATATTTGAAAACTGATTGACTAGACGGGTGGAAGATATGAGTGATAAGAGACACTAATGGAAACTGGTTGAGAAAGAGTTATTCCTAGTGTCTCCCCCATAAGATATAGAGTTATATAATTATTAATATATATCATCATAAAAAAACAATAGAATTGATAAGTCCCTTGGAGAAAAATTTATGTCTCCCCAGATTATATCATGATTGAAATCCTCTTTAGAGGGGCTAACATATTGCTTATGGGTTTAATATTTTAGTTAATTTCATTCATTACAAACAACCATTTAAATATCTATAGTGGAACTATCTTTGGTGGTTATGGAATCCTCAAATAGATTTTTAGAGGTTCCTCCAAGAACGATCAGGAGAACATCACCATATCCATACTTGAATAGTTGGTGGGGAAAACCATAGAGAAAACAAGGGTAGATTCTATGAGATCTAATTCCCCTAGTTATTTATAGGTAACCCCATAATGTTTCTTTATTAATGAATCCATATATATTTTTGGAAAACCATCCATGTTGGTTTATTTTTAAAATTATACAATATTTATGAGGTAATTGTTTTCCCCTTTTATCCAACATTCATATGTAATGTACGTTTTTTTAAATTATTTTTCTAATCACTCATTTACCATTTATATTACTCAAATAATTAAACATTATAGAAAATGGTGGAAAATATATGGGTTCTTACTAATTTATTGGGGTCCTTGGTGGTATACCTCAGAACTGATCCTACAAGAATGGAGATATTGGTTAGATAAGTGGTTACCCATTTTGATGTGGTGGAAGGTCTAGTAGATGTAGAAATTCATTATTTCTTCAGATATTATAATAAATTTCTCCTAGGGTTTTTACTTAATTTGGAATTAATAGTTGGATTGGATAAACAATTATTACTTATAATTATTTAAGAGGATGTATCCCCATAGAGGGATGGTATTACATTGGTTTCTAGGGCTCTGATTCATGTCAAGACTATTAGAGAAGAAGAATTTGTGCTTGAGATTTATATTACCAGTGTTGGTTAATTTATTAAGGAATCATGAAAAATATATTGATCTGGGGATTTTTATACATATGAATTGATGTATTCATTCTATTAATAGATTCTTTCAATACTAAGGTTGAAAAATTATAGGTTAAAATTCATTTAAGTTGGTGGTGAGACAGCCTCAGGTTGGGGTTTGGGTATGTTTAATTCCCACATTAATATAGATATTATACCCTCAATGACGATTCCCAAAGAGGATCCCACTAATGAGTTACTTTTCTCCATCCCTATATACTAGCCTGCACCACCTGAAGCTCTAAAGGACACTAGGTCAGACATTATTAAGGAGAATAGAATGATCTGAAATACCGTGATGTTAAACATCCATAACATTATCACTCAATCTCATAGACTAATTTAGTTATTTAGTTGGGGGAACTTCATTATTTTTAGGTGAATCAATGTGTCAGTGGTCTAGACTATCACTTCTATGTTCATACACATGACATTCTATTTAAGTGGGTGTTTGTATAGTTGATTAAATTAAATATCACCCACTAAAAGGATAATTTAAATGGAATGAAGTGACTTCAAGTTGTGAAACAATATCTTTCTTATATTGAATAGAAAACACACTACTATATGTCCTTCATCACTACAAAAGAGAAACTCATCGATCGACTAAGAGCGTAGTCGATAGAAACCAATGATGATGTAGTGGGGGTGGAGATTTAGGTGTAAAATTTTAGTATATAAAAATTCATGGTTCATACCAAGTCCAATGAGGTTCATCAAATGGTTGATTAAAATGTGTTAGAGATATCAAAATTTAGATATATACTTTTGTAAACCAAATAGAGGATATCCAAATTAGATAATATTTTCACTCGATCTGATTTATTAGATGGAATATCTTTTTTTGTAAAAAAATTGATGGTCAAATATATATATATGTGTGTGTGTGTGTTTGCCTCCTAAAATTGTTATGAAATTAATGGAGTAAATTATTCCAACATTATGTGAAAATATTTTCACTCAATCATATGAATGAGAAAATGATTAAATATTTCTATGCAAATGTTGTCCAAGCTTGGTTTCAGAAATATTAAATAAATAAAAGATCACTCAATAATAGAAGAGTTCTTAATTTTATTGAAGTGTTGTGATCAGAGTATAGAATTTATCATGAGTAGAGACACATAAATATTGGGGAATTAGGATGGTGTGAATAAATCATTTTGGTTTCCTTAAAAATGTATGACGCATGCAAGGGAATACCACCAATTGTTTCGAAACTAAATATGTTAAAATGTAAGTTGAAGGAAGTTAAATGATGAACTCAATTATATTTATCGATATATGGAGGATTCTAATAAGTTGAGGTTTATTGTTTATCTAGTTCGTATCATAGGTTTCATTAAAATACTATCAATAATCTATCCTATAAGACCTGTAACTAGAAAAATAGTGGTGAATTTGGCCATGTCTCACCACTATAGGGGAGTTGATTTATATGTGAGGTTGGAAGTTTTTTTCATGTACACTTGATAGGAGGCGCAAATATTTATTCCATGTGTTTTTAGCATTTGGGAGAACCTTTTTAATTGAGATATGGATGTTTACCAAAATCAATTGGAGCCCAAAATCCAGACAATCAAGAATATATTGACTACTCTTATGGATATTTATTCATTCATAATGCCTAAAAATGGGGAATACTAATCATATATAAAGTGTCTAAGAATATAGGATAGGAAAGGTTTTATACAGGAGAAGAATCATAAGGAGTATAACAAAATCCTTCTCCTGAGAGGTGGATGTTGACCCCTGATACATCTTTGGATAAGGTTATATATATTTGACTAAAAATAGAGGATAACGAATTATGGACTCAAAGGTTTTATTCATTTTTTTACTCTTAGGATCATGGATGCAGGATCATAGGTTGTTCCTTTTAATGTCATGTAGACTAGAATACTAGGTATATACTTTTTTAAGTCTTTTTGTTAGGATTATAGAGTTCTGGAGTGTAAATCTCAGACAATATATACCATGGGTGTAAAGAAAGCCTCATTGTCTAGATTATAATAAAATCTATGTCAAAAAACACCCAGGTGGATACAATTGCAACACTAATAGCCCTACTGATAGGGTAAAAGATTATTAATCGGCACTAAATAGAATTTTTGTGCCTCAATATATTTCTTTTTTATGGTAATTAGTAACAAATATTTCTTTAAGTGGCGTGTTATGTGAAAATTACATAAATTGGCTTGTTGATGTACTACAACATGACACCAATGATTCCCTATTGAATATGGGACAAGTTAAAGTATATTTTAGTTTAAAGTGAGAATAATGTATCATAAAATTTTACTTCATCTATTAAAGATATTGTGAATTTATAATATCATCCCATAGTGATTATAAGAATCATATAGTTTAATATTATATGGTTTGAACAAGAGGGAGGGTATCTAGAGTTTTTGTTTGTATAAGCTGGACAATTACTAATGGTTTATCATGTACCATAGAGTGAAATGAAGAGCTCAATGATAATTTTATATTAATGTACCTCATTGAAAACCTTTAAAAGGGGAAAATGGTAAAAATATATTCTCTAATTTGTTTTCTTAAAAAATTTTGGTCTAAAACCTCATAAGGGGTATTACTATGTCTTAACAATGAAAACAATAATATTTGCACCAATTTTAATTTGTTCATAAGATGTTCGAAAAACATTTTTAGGTTACTAGTTGGGTAGATATAACTCTTGTTTATCTTCCCTATTTGGGGTTTCATCCTAACAAACATTATTTCCTTATTCATATAGAAGATTATGGTAATACTTGATAAAAATCTATGGATTGGTTTTAGGGTCACAAATCTCTTACCATTGAGGTTTCTACAAGTCTAATGTTGTGAGGCTTGGACCGAATGATTTCATCATGATGAAGGTTATATACCTCATATCCACATTTTTTATTCAAATTAAGGATTTGGAGCAAGGCCTATGGGGTCACTACTAATTTATTTTTATGGATTCCAAACCAGGGGTTGTTCCAAATTATTTTACATGGAATGAATGATAATCAAATACTAACATGGATAAATTAAAAGAGAGGTATCACTCCAAAAAATAATCTTTAGAACCTATTAAAAATACTATAAGGTAAGTATATGCAGACTATAGAAGAATCCTTCATGGGAGTGTTCTTATGCATCCATAATCCTGGGGAAAATACACGATGAGTTGTAATCCAATATGATTCATTATCTAATAATGAAAAAATGAGTAGTTGGAGACATCCAATTTCACATGAGATAAAATTATTTGAGAAAATAGAATTCTGCTTCGGTAGGTTCTCATAACCAAAACATCCTTGATAAATCTACATGGATTATTGAAGGGTTATATATAAAGTGTTGATACTCCACTAGAAAAGAGGAGGGAAGATAAGAAGTAAATCTTGACATTCAAAATATGAATCACAAGGGCATAAAAATTTGTGAAGGATAACTCATATAATTTCCTCTGAAATATAGATTCTATCACCCCATCATATATAATTTGGAGAATAATACAAATTTAACTGTGTACCTTGTTTGAGATGTAGGACCTACTAATTTCCTACCAAAAATTCTTTAAGGGTGTCTACCATGGTTGGTAGGAAAACCTATTCATAATTGGATCATCATTAACATATATGTTTTTGAAATTATAAAGTGATTAATATTGAATGTTCAAGGGTGAACATGAATGGATGTTATGGGATATTTCCATAATCTATGTGGAATGTCGTCAGGCACCCGTGATCATTGACTAAGAGAATTTTTTATTGAGGGGTGAATCTATTCTCAAGGTGGAAGCTCAAAATATGAAATTGGTTGGGAGTGGGTATATTCATATAGGTATTGTAACATATCCCATGTAAATGTGAATCAGTCCATATATATATAATTTGGTTTCACATATGGTCGACACGAAAGTAGGAAATCCATATATGTGGGATCCAAAGCATCACACAGATTTAAATTATGTGAAGAGAATGTGTCTAAGAAATTTAACAACATCCAGTTAGGATGTTTAGAATTTTATTTAATTTCATATAAAAATGATGAAGTGTCATAAAACATAACCTCGTGTGACTGTTATTATAGATCATTAAATTTTAATAACCATTTAATGTCTTACACTCATGACTAAGGATGCCCCTTTTATGGTCATTCACTAAGAACAAAGGGGTTTTTTTTATTTTTACGTCATGTTTCAAGGAAAATACTTTTTAGTTTTTTCATCATTATGGGTGTAATTTTTCAATTTTTATTATAGAAATATGGAAAGGAACATTATGTTTTTTCTTATGTTTACTTTCAAAATGATTTTTACCAAATTTTCATCCCACTTCATAATACAATATGCATTGATCAAGTTGGAAGAAACTCACCAAGACCCCTAAGCCCACAATATTCATTATCATTTGGGAATAAATGATTATTGGGAGATTATAAATGTCACCCAATAGTGAATTATGGGGGTAAATGGAGGATATCTTGGAAATATCCCAATGAGAGAACCAAGCATTATCAATGTTTGTATGTGTGTACTATGGTAATAATGGGCCCCTGAACAATACAACTAAATGAAGGATGAGTGGTGGAAGTAAATAATGACTATTTGGTCTATCCCAAATTTTTGCTAAAAAATTATTAAACAATGAATATAGACAAAAATTGAAATTTTGGTTCCTTCGCGGAAACGTAAAGGATGATCCAAGTAAAAATAGTATCAACCACTAATAATTTATTTGAAATATGAGTCTTTTAGTATAATGTTGGGATCCGTCTATATAATGTCCCTAGAAAATTTGTATCCTTTTAGATTATTTTATTGTCACTTTTACAGATCCTAATCTAATATAGAGAATGATGTGAAATCAATTAAATGAAATCCCATAGTATGTGTTTAAATTTGTGTATTTTATAAAAAGGTTTCAAAAAAATCGGTTCAACATAGTGGTGTATTTGATCACATTGAATCGGTGTATCGAATCGAAAGTGTTTAATTAATTACCAAAAAGTTGACGTATCACCACCAATATATGTATATTGAAATGAATGAAATTATACGATCTGGGTCATTAAGAATAGAAGTGGTGATAAATCACATCACATATAGGATATGGGATAAGTCATACAAGAATTACTGAATATACAATGATAGAAACAGTCCCATACATCATTCTTATTTGTTGGTCTAGAAATAAAATCCTAGAATGAAACATAAGGGATGCCTAATTATATCAGTGTGACAACCATGTTTTATGTCTTAATTGTTGCATTGTATGTTGTTAACTATAAATTATAAAGGTCAATAGTTATGATGGAATCAATACACATTAGATTCACGTGACAAGGTTTTTGGTAAGATGGTTTAAAATTATGTGGTATGGATGGTGTTTTATGAAAATTATAGTTTAATAGATTTTACTATAGTGCTATGTTTTTTATTGTCATTTATCATATGCCATTGGGTACATTAAATGTTTTGCAATGAATTGTTTGGGGAACAACACATTAGTGGGAAGTGGGATGTGCTACCCAGACATGGTGATTAATGTGTACACACCATTATTATAAAACATATGGATGAAGAAAGGACCCTCCCACATAAGCTAAATCATTGGTGATTTAATATTAAATATTATTTCATTCTTCAATTCTAGGACTATATCACCAAGATTAAAATAGTGTAGGTGGACATTTTTTTAATACTCGGGCTACCGGGTCTAGCTGGAACTCATGGGTATGTGGTGCTTAGAATCCGAATATCATTGAGGGATTACAATTTCAATATATGAGCCTCATATCTATTTTTAGGGTCTATATGATCATTAATTTCCCTTTATTGTTACAATATCTAAACATTAATGGGAAATAATACCTTTTTCAATTATTCCATGGATTACTGGATTTTCGGTGTGGAATTTTGGGTCATCATATGATATACCCATTATGGAATAGTTATATTGGATGGAAAGATCTTATAATTTTTATTTATCATGCTTTCTATAATTTCAGTGTTGGTTTTGTTAAATCCCTATATCAATCCATTTTCTTACGAATAGTAACAAGAATAATGGTAGGTCGATGATTTGTATTTGGAATATAGATCCTTCATCTAATAACTCCCTAATTTGGTATAATTGACCAAGATAGCAGTTTGAGGAATCTTGAATCAATAGATGATGTGATATTTCACAAACATGACCACATAATAGCTCCTAAACTCATTGATGGAAATGGCCTTCCCTCACATTGAGAAGAATCTAGTGGTAATGAGGATGAAACTGGAATATTGGTATGTATCAAGTGGATTGGAATATTTTGAATCCAATCCAAAAAAATTTATGGTCAAAGTATACATAGTGTAATTAGAGTGATATTATAGTTGATGAATAAAGATAGAATGAATCTCGATTGAATGATACTTCTTAGTGAATTCTACACATTCGTAAAACTTGGCAACAAAATAGTTCACTACCAATATATTTTGTGAGAGATATTAAACACTAATTGATATTATCCACATATAAAAGAATGGAACTCCTATAAAAATAATTGAATTTCTCTACCTAGATAAAATATATGGGGATTCCATTAATTATTCACCTTTAAAGGATGGTATTTGTGTTGGTTATATTATAGAGGGAAAAATTCATCATCCATCAGTTATTTTTCAGGCACAAAACTATGTGTGATATGAGAGTCCCATATCGATGGTATAAGAAGGGATGAGTCACCCATTTGGGTAATTTTTCCATTATATAAGAATCTGAATATCATTCTAGGGAAAAACTAATGGAATGTTGGTGCACATGTATGTCCTTCCCATATGTAATGATTGGTGTAATGACCATATTATATTCCATATGATTGAGAAAGTCATTCTATTTCTTCATTAAAATGGACATGGACATGCATTCTAAAGCATCCTCTTAATCTTCTAAAATAGTGGGATGTGTTCCACCTATAGTTCAAAATAATTCTATAGAGTAATATCATGGATTCTCTCCAATAAAGGGATGATATATTTGTTTCTAACAATGTAGTAACTAATGATCTACTCAATTTCTAGATCCTTGATAGACATTAGTTGTAATAATGAAACCATAATCACTATACAAATACTGGGGTTCTTGATAAGGAATATGTACTAAATTATTGGAACACACATTCAATAATATGATTTTTCATTTAATTAGTTCATATGTCGGAGTGATTAATAAAATACCAATTCTGAAACTTTTGTGCTTACGGTTTTTGGTTTCTCTCCCAATCCAACATCGAGAGGAACCAAGAATGTGAATCTAGAAACATGGTATTCCCTGATAAATGAAGGGGGTATTTTCATCTGGGGTATTGAAATCCAAATATTGATCATTGGATAATGTGTGTCTGGATTTGAAATCAACCAATTTTATGCTTTTTAAAGCATTATACGTAATGAACCAGATGTTGAACTAAATAAGGATTATTGATAGTTATTCAAACATTTCTATTATGATGGGAGGTTTATGATATAATTTAATTAGGAAATATAGGAAACCAATTGTATCTCATTATGCCTTAGGTAATGAAATATCTTATAACCCATGTAAATTTCATAATGAATTTCCTATTAGTTAGATAAGATCTACAATCAAATACAAGAATCACAAAACTAAGATAATTATAACTGTTCTCCATGTCATTGTTCTTCTTATGGAATAACTGGGTGATAAGTTATAATTATTGAATAGTCACATAATGAACCAAATGATTCACTATGTTGGATGGAATCAATATAATAGGATGAAGAAAATACTACTTTATGAAATCAAGTGTGGTATATCCTCTGCTATCTCATAGATATGTGACCACTTTATTCCTGAGCATGGAGAAGTGATTAAATTTTCTATCATGATAAAAAAACCCAAATATTTCCCAGATAGCTCAAGAGGCCTCACAAATCACAAAAATTGTGTTGAGGGGGAAATTTTATAATGTTTTTAATCTCATATTGGTCTATATATATATACCATTTTACATAAAATAATAAGAAAATAACTTACTAGATGTAAAAATTAATGCATAATTGAATGGAATAATCATAAGATGATGAGAAAAGATCATGTTGTAGATATTATTAAGATATTTTATATGGTTCAAGAATAATTAGGATCTTACCAAATGACTTTCAAAATAACACTCCACCAATGATCTAAGTAAAATCATGAATATATTATTCATGTATTGAAGATTGGTTTCCCCAAAATTCTTCAAAAAAGGCTATCATTCAGTTTTAGAATGTCTATAATGGTTACCTAATTTATGTCTCTCCATAATACTCAAGGGCCATATATGTTTTATTATACTCAAAATACTTATTTATTAGGTAAATTTCCTTCAATATAGTAGATGAATCAATAAAAATTCAATCACGAAGATATTGAATTATTACTATAGAAAATGGATATTGTGTTCTAGTAGTTTGATAGGTTTTATGATTTTTAATTATTATTATTTTCATGGAGAATATTATCTTTCCATATTTTTTAATTATACATCCCAAATTAATTCCCCATAGTATTCTTATAAAAATTATCTTTGACCTTGTATCATTGGAGGTGTTCCTCTTTTTGAGTTCCATATTTTACTCTCAGTGTATTATGAGAAGTTCAAGCTAGTAGAGGAAAACATGTGTATAATGCCTTGAAATTTAATTGTAGTTTAATGAAAATATTTCATTATGTTGTTTCAAGAAGTATACATACAAAAATTTCTCATATAAATAAATTAATACACTAAAAAGGTAATCATTAGGAGTTACTCAGAGTTTAGGTTCACTTATATCAATTTATTGATAGTGGTGGAGACTACTTCTTCAATGGTAGGAGGGGCCATATCCAAATCCTCTATGATCATAGAATCATTGAGACCAAAGGAATTTGATTCCACTTTGGGAACAAGAGTCCCTAGGGTGGTTATGTAACCAATTTATATAGGGTTAGATTTTTCAATAGGGGATTCATATCCTTCTATCTCTAACAAAAACCATAGAAATGAATCATATGGATCCTATTCTTCTAGGAATCCACTTCTGCGGTCCACTTATATCATCAAAATATTTATGATTGTATAAAAACCACTATGATATATTGTCCCTTGAAAATATATAGTTGTGGCATTAATCTGTATCCAGGGTATAAACCCTTTGATATTCAATAAGAATAGATTTTCAAGATTCAGTAGAGCAAACAATTAATAGGATTATGATGAGATATTATAGAATTTATTTTTTCTTTGGGGAATTTAAATTATTCCAATGGTCAAAACCCATTTATTACAAAACATTGTTTCAATTAATGAAATTGTATTTCTATTATTCAAAGGTATCTATTAGAGTAGAAGTCAATTCATTTGTAGAATTGAAATTCTTTCCTTCAATGACATTGTTTTATTTTCATTCCATCTATTTATATAAAATATGTAGAAAAAAAGTATTTATAGTACTAAAATGGATAATTATCATCGTGTATTACCTTAACTCGACTACTATGATCGTATTTTACATCATGATGATTTGAAGAGGATACTATCATATACCAATAAACCCAAGGCTTTCCTTGCATAGTCTTCTTGGTAGTGTCTTGTGAGATTTCCCTAAACTATATGGCAGTGACCAAATCTAAAAACTATGTATTTATCAAGATAATATAATTTATCTTCTATTTTCTCTAATTATACAATTAGATCATTAGATTTGATGATGTAAAATCAGCCATGGTAATCTCCATCTTGCATAATTTCTGATTTGTGATGAGACTAATCTCATAACCAGTTTCCCCCATGAACTAGAGTATCCCCATTCCATTGAACTGGAATGATGCACATAAAAAATGCATATTCCCATGAATGATAGCGTTTTCATCAACACTAGAGAATAATATGATGAATTATAACACTATAAACTCAACTTCTTCAATGTGGGATTCATGAGAAGATGCTATATTTTTCTAAACGATAAAGGACTCCTCATGGCCTTGATGAGGGATTTGAGTGACTCAATTGATAGGTGCAGTAAATTTATGATAAAAAAATCTGTATACCTATAATATAAATAGGAAAATATATTTTTGATATAGGGGTATATTATGCATCCCAATGTTAACGAGCTAACTATATTCATGGTTGGATTAGTTAGTTGAGGCTTAATTGGATGATTCACCGGAGCCTAGATAGTGTTATATACATTTTTTTTTGTTTTTATTTTCTTTCTAGATCATTATTTGATTGTATTTGTGTAGCGATTATTTTTGGTTTATTCCATTGTTAATTTGGTAAGTCCATGTGATCAAAAAACCTAATCGGTTTTGGGTGGATTCTTGAATTTGTAGAATATAATGGATATTATGGTTTCTCCTTGATGAATGAATGTCTACTAATCTCATTAGCATGATTCCCCCAATCAAGGGTAGTAAATCCATCATTCTTATTTCTTTTCTAACATCTTTTATTTTAATAATAGTGGGAATCATCAATGAGAACCACCCAAAAATCACAAAATGTAATTATATTATAATAAAAATACTCAAGATATTAATTATTAGATTACTGTATAATCATATGGTTTATTAGGCCTCTTCCCAATATGGGGGTGTAAATCATGTTTTTAATAGACTCCTTTGGGGAATAGGAATTCATATTGATTTCCTTTGTTCTCATGGATTTATTTATTCAGAGACATTAAAGTATGAAAAAATGAAGGGGTTAATATGGTGGAGAGTGTGAAATTAAATGGAGTATTTTTGACTAACCAATTATGAAATTGTTTGTGTATATTGGATAATGTCTTACGGGAAATCTAGTCATCTATGTTTTGTACACCATGACTAGTGGAAAACTTCCACCCAATGAAATATTTGTCTCCAATAATGGAGGGGGGATGATACTTATGTCACATATGATAGGGAGTAACTGAATTCAAGCATAAAAAAGTCTAAAAGTAAGAATATATGTCTCATGAATCGAAAAAAGAATTTTATAATGTGCCAAATGAACCATTGGTAGAGATAATAACCAACATGTTTTATTAACCCAGCCACATCCATTATTTAAATTTATAAAATTATAAATACTTTTTTAACCATGGAAAAAGTAATTAATCCATGGACCAACTCATTTATGAATATTAGACACACATATTTCATTATGTGAAGGGAAATCTGGTTGTCTAGACCTAACGTTTCATTTGTGAAGCATTTTAAAATTTTAGTTTTTCATAGAGGGACCTATTTTCTAGGGAATCTTGATGCAAAACTAGCTATAGAACCTTATTTTATACAAGATAATCATTATTTTATAACATAAGATTTTTTATTGGATAAATGTTAGGTAAGGGTTACAACATCATCTGTGTACACTTCATAGATTCTTCTAGGCACTGATATCTTTTTGTGAATTCTTGAAATCTACCACGGTATATTAGGAAAAATAAATCTAGTACCAAATCAAAATGAAAATTATCCATGAACATCCCAAATTTTTTATCCTAATAAAAATACAAGTTGATGAATAATTTTAGTCCCATATAATTTTTATACAATTAGTTACAAATTCATTATCCTACATCTTTCACTTGAAGATGTAATTCATTCTTGTTCTATACCGGGTAGAGAAAATGTAGTTGATAAAATATTGATTTTAACTCTACATACTAGGGATGGAACCCGAGGTCATATTATTGTAATATACTATGGGAAGTTCTTTCAAGGACATATAAACATCAAATATTCTTATTTTACTGTTACTATATTGTTCCCTTCATTAGGAAATATTGTGTGGTTAAAATGTCCAAGTGTTACTCCAGATGAAATATACCATTGAGTTAGGTAAATATAATCTTACCATGAATATATGGATGGTGGAGTATGACCCATCAATAATATTTTTGACATCTTTTTAGGTTGTGGTGAGGATAAATACGTCTCTATATCCTTGAGAGAATTTTTTAGATAAATTATCTCATCATTGGGGTGAGGGGTGTTATGTTCTATCCCCAAACTATCCCACTAGATTATGAAGTTGAATGACTTTGGTAAAAGGCTGGAATTCAAGTTTATTAACCAAGAATGGCTATAAGGGGAGAGATAAAAAGTTTTTTACAAGGTGGATCCACCAAACTCCATTCCATTCAGATTGGTGGATCCTCCATCATCATCCCCAAATAATTAACAAATGAGGATTCATTTTGATAATCCACTAGTGTAATTATGAGATTCTCCAAAAACAACTCCCTACTCAAATATTTGTACACCATGATTTTATATAGTTTAATTTTTTATATTTTTCAAGATCCATGATTAATGGATCCATTTTAGAATCTTCTATAATTCTTGATATAGTCTCAGATGGACCCAAGGGATCCAAAACCCCTTTACTACTATCATGGTGTCAACAAATAGCAGGTAATTTATTATATAGACTCACAATGACCAATGTCTATATATAATAGATACTACATGATCCTAATGGGAGGTTTATGTAACATTAGGAACCCCCACAGGGCGGTTCCACTACATCACATTCCGCATAATTAGTCTTAAATTCCTAATTGTATTGCGGGTTGATTATGATGTCATTCACAGTAGTAGAGGTTGGTGTAGATGAACATCCAGGATTGATATATAGATAATCTATATGGGATTTATATCACCATCGGATTGGGATTAATTTTAGGTAAACATACTAACACCATAATCTTATCTATATGTGAGGAAATTATCTTCCATGACTTGACAAATAATAGTGTGCCACCTGATATAGGTCCACTAAAAATATTGACTGTGACCATAAGTCTCAGGGAACTATAGATCATGGAGAATTTGAATATCAACCATATAAAATAAATGATGAAGTCGCTGAACATATTTTCTTCTTCTTTTATAGTTTATATAATTCCCCAGAGGTTGTTGGATATAACTAAATGGTCTTAATTGAGGAATTATAATTGATCCTTTATGAGAGAAATATGGATAATGATGTTTACTTTTTAACGTTTCCCATTTCAATTGGTAACTAGTTAGTGTACAAGAGGTCCCCCAAACATTATTCCTCTAGTTCATTATTTAAATGATAGTATGAATCTTGGATTCCCTGAGGATCTATATATAATGCTGTTGATGTTTAGGGGGGAAGTGATAGATTTACATTATGCAGTTTTCTTTTTGTATTGGTATAGGTCATGTTATCCAACCATCAAAGAAACAATACATTTTCCATCAAATATAGAGCTAGATTAATGACTATATCCAAGTTGAATTGGAATCAAAACCCTCATTCTATCAAGAATGTACATTGGATTCATATAGATTAGTGGGATGATCTTCCTGTTCTAAAGGGAAAAATAGATATTGATTCCTCACAAATTAATAATGTTGATGTGGATATGAGTTAGATTAATGTTGGATGGTTTGTATGAATAAATATTCCCTAAAAGGAAATAAACACTTCATATAAATTAATGTTCTTAGGGTATGATTTGCTTAACTTATGATCCTCAAAATTATTTATGGTCATCGTCAAAAGATAGACTCCTTCACATATATTTTTTGGTGGGGTTAAAGTCATTTATTTTGATTTATTATTTACATCATATTCATGGAGGTCAAGTGTGACCATCTTTTTAGTCCCCTGATCCAACCATTCAAAATAATAAAATAGGTCCTTATGTGTGAAATTTTGTGTGTTTTGTGGTGTTATTCCACATAAATTGTAGTGGTTATTATGTGTATGGACTACATAATGGTTATATTTATTCTCCTTTGAGAGGGACCTCTAGGGAATTATTGGTCTTCAATAATTGATTAAAGTACCTTTTGGTTGATGGAATGAAAATGTGGACCTTCGTGGTGGGATTAAATATATTGAGGACGACCCTCCTAATAATTTTTAGTGGCTCCCAAGGGTGGGGGTGTCAAACCATCCAACCCAACGTGTATCTGGTGTCTCAATACCATATTAGAGAAAAAAACTCTATTTTATATAATGAGGGAGTTGGAAAATGAATCAGTGGTGGTTGGGGACATAATATACATTATGGTTACATATCATAGTTCTAGTATGCTATCATTCCCCAATACTATTTTCCTGGAATATAGAATTGAGGAAGGTATATTAAAGAATGAATTCACTAATGTTTTGTCAATGAAGTGACCATGAGTTTTTTATGAAATCAGGAGGTGAAATCCCTCTTATCGGACTCACGAGTGGTGAAAAAAATTGGGGATTATATAAATTTTTCAACCACATCATTTTATATTATAGGGGTTTCAGAATATTCTATGTAGAGGCTCTAGAAATGGATTGTAATGTAAATAGATTGATTTCCCCCTGTGTAATTCTTAATTATGTTAGTGGTTTTATAGAACTGTTGCCTCCAATTATTCATTATCCTTCACCAGAGTTGGGATAACTCTTTTTCCACCTTTAAGAGGATGTGGTAAGTGATATTGTATTTATAGATGAGTTATGATGCTAATATATGGGGATATCACCTGTGATCCATGAGATAGGTGGTTGTCATAGTATATGTGTAATTGTGTGTGAATTAGGAATGATTGGAATTTCAATCCCCAAGCATATTGGTGGTCAGTTTTCAATAATGGAAAGTAGTTTGTCTTTTTGTGACATAGGAAGCCAACCCTCAGACCATGTTTGTTGATTTTGATCCTAAACATGGAAAATATTTCATATCCCATCCCTAGTAAATGATAATGGATTCATGAAAACGTGGTCTAAATCTATCATACCAATTTTTTTAACATATAATTCCTATTATATGAGAATATTTTCACATTTGGTTATCAAAATTTTATTAATACTTTCATTGGGGTGTGTGTTACATTTTTTTTAGAATCCTTGTACCTGATGCAGACCTTGTAATGTTTTATTCCTACATTGAAAAAGATAGAGTTTGTTACCAAGATGGTTGTTTATGGTGGATCCTTGATTTGAATGGAATGATGTGATGTTTGATCTTCCTTATAATGATTCTTCCTCAAAGTCTATTTATCATTTTGAGACTCCCTTAAAAATTATGTAAATTATTTAAAATTTTAATCTCGCTACTACCTTCTTGTGGAAAACAAGTTAATTACAGTTCATTATGTCTTAACTGATCAACTACTTATGTTTTGAGATAATGAGGATGTTGGTTGTGTTATCTATCTATAAATGTTTTATATTATTTTGGGTTTTTGAGTTATTCTAATGAATAACATTAAATTAATATTAGTTATAAATCCTTAAGATTCTAGTAATCATTATGATGAAGCTTACTATATGTACCTGAGTTATCTAAGTATTATCATCATCAGAATGATTTTTTGTTATATAAGAATAGTTCTATTCACTATGTGATTCATCTGGTTATCATCGAGATAAAAAAATTATCATCACCTAAAGTGCACTTGGATCATCACATATAGAATAATATTTCCATCACATTCAAAAAGAACATAGGATCATCACCCAAGGGAATGATAAAGAGATACTATTTTCACCAAGTAGAATTATTATTCTCATCAAAAATTGAATATTAGGTTCATCACATGAGGTCGCAAAATTGGATATTCATTTGACTATATGGAGAGTATATACTATTCATGTCATATAGGATTCTTACGTTAATAAAATATACAATCTATTGATCATATAATGTTCCATAATCTTGGGATTATCGACTAATTAGTGGGGGAAGAGATGATATTCTTATTACATGTGATTCCAAGGGTAATCACCAAAGATGGAATATATTAATCCCAAAAGTACAATTTTTTATTACATAGGGATGGGTCACCAGTTTAAATTATAGTGGAGGCACTCAAGGGATTGAACATCAATGGGTGGGCACTACTATGTTTTCTCATCAAATAATATGTTAAGAACATGTTTAAAAACTTGTTAGCGAACTCATGGATTGATGTGTAGTGGGGATTTTCACATATTTAAATTCAATTGCTTGGATGATACCCATATATACCCATCATGTTTTGGAAAAGTCACAGGTCATTGTCTAGTAGTGACACTAAATTCCATGAGTCCATTAGGTTAATAAGGTTGAATGTTTGATATTATTTGTAAAGATGATCCAGCAGCGATGTTTAGGATTGCCTAGGTGGAGGTGAAATGGATTTGGGATTCATGTTTATGAGATGGTGAATTCACTATTGGATTTATTCCCATTAATGAGTAACAAAGATATTGGGATATCATGGTTGGAACATAGATATGTGTCATACATACCCTATTAGGATACGTGGAGTAAAACCCACATAGTTTGATTGTTTGTTTTGAGGTCATGTGATTGGACCATACCATGAACTTTTTGTAAGTAAACTATTCTATTAAATTTAAATAATTATAACCCAGATGTCATCATCATGAAATGTTTAACGAAATAAGAGGATCCTATGATTATGGATTGATATATTGAATATGACTAGGGGTAAAAGAGGTTTTTTGTACAATATATGATGTTATTAAAACTAGTATAGAAGAAATTGTCACGTCTTAATCGCTTGATGGAATCTCCTATAATTATATATGGAATCCAAAGAACTTCCCTCATGTAATAAAACATTATTCTTAAAGGTAAAGGCTATATTTTAACATCATATGATATAGAATATTACATTCCATTTAATTTCATGGGTATATGAACTTTTCCAGTAGTTCATTTTCTTATGAATATGATTTTGCGCTATACATTTTAATGAATTTCACATCAAACATTGACATGGATCATTCACTAAGGTCCCTTTTTCTTATTAGATATGTATAATAGAATTATATAACGTTCAACAAAAGATAAATGTGGGGAATAGTGTGAGGTTTACTTTCCAGATGACATTATTATGGATTCCATGTCTTCAACAATGGTCATTTTATGTTAAAAAGGAATTGAAACTACCCATTTCAAGTAGCACATAATTTTCTTGACATGAAATTAATTATTCATTAGGGAAGCAAAACATTGAAATAGACTATCCCTTTCTTTATTTAAAGGGATGGGTCTCATGGTCGATGATGTTGGTTGTACGGATGAAACCTACATGAATGAAATTAGATTAAATATATTTAGGTCCAATTAAGACTCAACATGTGTGTAAATATATTTGGTAGCATGAGTCACTAAATGGTGAACTAGTATCATTGGTTGGGTGACATTTAGGTTTCTTGATGTTATATTTTTTTCTGGAACAATGGGTTCTTACACAAGGATGGTCAATATATTTTAAATGTATAGTCATGCATTAAATTTGGTGTTACATGGAACTTTGTGTTATATAAAGGATTGACATCTTCTATGAACCCCGTCATGCTTTGACATATGTTGTGTGAAGCATTATCTATCATATTTTGATTTAATTTAGGTCTTATGTGAGGATTTTCATACATGTTTTCATACATATGGTAACATATAGTTGTCTTTAGTTGTGTGAATTCAATAAAAACATATTCATATGATTTTATAGAGTTCCACTTCAACTTCCATATCCCCCACAAAATTTGGGTTGGGGTGATGTTCTAGAAGCATAAAATGTTTCTTAATCAAGGAACTAGGTCACACAAACATAAAATTCACACACATAACGGATTGGTTCATGCATAATTAGTTCACTATTATTTTATATGTTTGTACCATGAATTTGTGTTGCATGAAACCCATTATATGACCATTTAAATATAGTTTGGATGATCATGGAAAATTTCAAATTTAGAATTATATTCGTAGATAAAATTTCTGAATGGAAGTTATCAATATTTTGTGTATTCCTAATTTTTTTTCTAGACCCTCCTCAGCTCAAGAATGGACCTAGAGGTTGGGTTCCCATTCCTCTATTTGGAAACAGTAAAAATCTCAAATCCCAAGATTAATTTTCCAACACTAATTCATATTTGGAAAAAAATCATATGATTGAATAATTTACCCCGAAAAATTATCATTCTTTCTAGGTCTTATTTGAGCCAATATTTTTTATTTTTATTACTTAGAACCATTTATATTAAAAATATTATCTATTTTTTTATTACAAATGCTTTCTTGAAATAAAATATACTATACCATGAATGTTAAATAACATGATTGAAACATACATTATCTATTTTGATCTAATAGATATTTGAAGTAGTCGCCCACATCCTACTCCTCCATATAGAAACACTTGATTCATAACATGAATGAAAACCTTAATCTCTATCCATGAGTCCTCCTTTAGTGTATAACTCCATTAAATATTTAAAACAATTCTATATTTAACAAAAAAAATTATATACCCTTGAAAAAAAGAAATAAATTCTACAACATTAGTAATAGATACGGAGACTCTATAAAGATTATTTCACCACATCTAGTATTTTGGGAAATTATTTCTCTTGTATCCATGTTTTATATAATAGAAGAATATTAATTCATTATAATCACTTTTATTTAGTGAAATAATGTTGTGAACACTTCCTGGACTCATTTTATTTACATATAGAAAAACAATTCCATTCCCTATCTATAATATAATCATGGAACTTCAGCTTATATTTCCATGGAATTTAAAAGAAATTATGAACAGAGGATATTAGGGAAACATTTAATAAAGTAACTCATCTTTTTGTTCACAAAAAAATATCGTAACAATTTATATAGTGATTGGAGAATAAATGTTATGGTAATATCAAGCCTAATTAGTAGTACCATACTCTCTTACTCATATAAATTTCGAAAAATATTGTGTATATATTATATATTAAAGTATCCCATACAACATTAACCTAAAATAGTTATTTTGAAACAATGTATGATCCATGTCATGAATTATATTCATAAAACATTTTTAGTTTATATATCATCACATAAGAAACCATGGAATTATATTTATTATTTTTTCTTCCTGATCTTGACAATTAGTTTTTTACTATTGAAATAGACCCCCTTTTAAGGGGTGATCGGGAACCCATGACATAGTTGACTTAGACAAGACAAAAAACCCCGATGGACCTAAAGCTCGAGACCAAAAGAAACCATCACTACAAGAGATAATCTCCACCCAGCAACAAAAAACATTAAATACGGCTTCCACTATCTCAAAGATGAACAGCTAACGGTCCCATGAAAAATCCCATGTGCCTGGAACCGATGGCCGAAGCCATACCCTCTCAAACATCTAATTTCGAATATCCATGAAATAGTGAAAAACCATTTCCCTCCACCTCATCTGAAACTTCTTTTAGAAATTTGGATAAAAAATCCCTTGAGAAGCATACCACCAAGGCCAAAAATAAACTCACAACATGAGAAAAACAACTAACCACCATGTAAAAAAAACCAACAACATCCCAAGATAATCAGTCTAGAACACATCATGAGCAGAAGCCAGTAGAAACAGACCCTAACACGAAGACCAAGCCAACTGAAACTTCATATCGATAGTCCTGAAGACCATACCAACATTATCTTAGCTATTGTCGGCCATGAGCAAATAGCCTCCCTACCTGCCACAGTAAGCATGTCTCACCAGCACAACTACATATCTCAACCAACACTTCTAGAGACAAGGCCCCCCATCATAACCATCCCCATGCCTGAAAGCCCAAATTGTCTCCATCTGTTAATGAATCTTCATGCCCACCACGGCTGAGGCAGACACCCCATGGGACAGGAAGCCAACTCATCGCCACCCGGGGTTGGATGACCCAACAACCAACACACGATGCATCACTAAAGAGGGTACCATGACTGATCTATCCTAGAAGAGCCTCCCTGAGCATGAATCCAGGAAGATCTGAGCTGGGGGAAAACCAAACCAGCAACTAGCATTCCTGAGTGGACCACGACCGCGGGAGGAGGAAGAACATCACGGGCAGGGACGAAGAGACATTAGCGGTGACAGGCCTCCATTTGAGTGAATCAGGAACCCTACCTTTGATCTAGTTCAAGCGAACTCACTGGAACCAAGAGTCGTTAGTAGGGTTGTTCCGGCGGAAACGATATCACGAGACCAACACAGCCACAACCAATTCTCCATGAAAGCGAACCAAACACCGATGAAAAAAAACCCAAACCCAAAACAAGAGCTGAAAACAAGATTCAGATTACCTCCTGTCCCCCAAGCCACTGCGGAGCCGACGATGAGCCGCTATAGAGAACGCCGAAGCCGATGTTGTGTCACTCCAACCCCACAGAGCAAGGATCCAGATGCTCCAGAAGTCAAAGACGATGAACCACACTTGAACAAAGAAGCCTGAAAATGCGCCTGAGCCTACGACATGCCATGACGATCCCCAGAGGAAGACTACATCATGACTCGAAGTACTCTTGAGCAGGGGAGGCGATGAGGGGATTCGTGTGTGTGCGGTGTTTTTTTATTTTAAATGGTTTAGGGTGAAAAAATTAGGGAAATGGGGCACTTGAGAGCCACATGAAGTGGCGCTCAAAGGATGAGGGGGTCGAGCACCACTTCAAGTGGCACTCAGCCATTTCGGGAAACCATCCCTTTAGCACCACGCGAAGTGGTGCGGAAGGAATATATTACCAACACGCAGTGCCACTTGAAGTGGCGCTGGTCCTTTGTTCCCTCTCCATTCGGCGCTACTTCAAGTGGTGCTGAAACCCTCCCCCTGTCTATAAATAATGCCGCTCGCCCTCCCTATTTCCCATCTCCTCACTTCCCCCCTCTCTCTCCCTCAAAGTTCTCTGGTTGCACTACGCTTTGCCTCTCTGGTTTCTCGACCTGCATAGCTACGTCTCCACAAATTTGAGGTAAATCTTTCTTTAAATTTATTTAATATTTTGATTTAAATATTTTGTTGTTTAATTTATAGAATTAGTTTATAATATTTGTATTATATAAATAGTATAATTTTCTTTAAATGTAATTAGGTAATGAAATGATTACAGTTAGTTAATTAATTACGTAAATATAATTAAGTAATTAATTAATTATAATTAGGTAACTAATTAATTACAAGTAGGTAATTAATTAATTATAATTAGGTAATTAATTAATTATAAATAGGTAACTAATTAATTCCAATTAGGTAACTAATTAATTCTAATTAGGTTAATAGTTAATTCTAATTAGGTTAATAATTAATTCTAATTATGTTAATAATTAATTCTAATTAGGTAATTAATAAATTCTAATTAGGTAATTAATTAATTCTTATTAGGTAATGAATTAATTCTTATTAGGTAATTAATTAATTCTAATTAAGTAATTAATTAATTATAATTAGGTAATTAATTAATTCTAATTTGGTAATTAATTAATTATAATTAAGCTATTAATTAATTATAATTAGGTAATTAATTAATTATATTTAGTTTATTAATAAATTCTAATTAGGTTTATAATTAATTCTAATTAGGTTAACAATTAATTCTAATTAGGTTAATAATTACTTCTAATTAGGATAATAATTAATTATAATTAGGTTAATAATTAATTATAATTAGGTTAATAATTAATTATAATTAGGTTATTAGTTATTTCTAATTAGGTAATTAATTAATTCTAATTAGTTTAATAATTAATTAAAATTAGGTAATTAATTAATTATAATTAAGTAATTAATTAGTTCTAATTAAGTAATTAATTAGTTCTAATTAGGTAATTATTTAATTATAATTAGGTAATTAATTAATTATAATTAAGTAATTAATTAATTATAATTAAGTAATTAATTAATTATAATTAGGTTAATGATTAATTATAATTAGGTTAATAATTAATTCTAATTTGGTTAATAATTAATTCTAATTAGGTAATTAATTAATTCTAATTAGATAATTAATTAATTCTAATTAGGTAATTAATTAATTCTGATAACGTAATTAATTAATACTAATTAGGTAATTAATTAATTCTGATTAAGTAATTAATTATTTCTAATTAGGTAATTAATTAATTCTAATTAGGTAATTAATTAATTATAATTACGTAATTGATTAATTATAATTAGGTAATTAATTAATTCTAATGAGGTTATTAATTAATTCTAATTAGTTAATTAATTATTTCTAATTTGGTAATTAATTAGTTCTAATTAGGTAATTAATTAGTTCTAATTGGGTAATTAATTAATTATAATTAGGTAATTAATTATTTATAATTAGGTAATTAATTAATTATAATTATGTAATTAATTAATTATAATTAGGTTAATAATTAATTCTAATTAGGTTAATAATTAATTCTAAGTAGGGAATTAATTAATTACAATTAGGTAATTAATTAATTCTAATTAGGTAATTAATTAATTCTAATTAGGTAATTATTAATTCTGATTATTTAATTAATTAATTCTGATTAGGTAATTAATTAATTCTGATTTGGTAATTAATTATTTCCAATTAGGTAATTAATTGATTCTAATTAGGTAAATAATTAATTTTAATAGGGCAATTAATTAATTCTAATTAGGTAATTAATTAATTCTAATCAGGTAATTAATTAATTATAATTAGGTAATGAATTAATTATAATTATGTAATAATTAATTATAATTAGATTATTAATTAATTATAATGAGGTTATTAATGAATTATAATTAGGTAATTAATTAATTATAATTAGGTTATTAATTAATTATTATTAGGTTATTAATTAATTATTATTAGCTTATTAATTAATTCTAATTAGGTTATTAATTAATTATTATTAGGTTATTAATAAATTCTAATTAGGTTATTAATTAATTCTAATTGGGTTAATAATTAATTCTAATTAGGTTAATAATTTATTCTAATAGGTTAATAATTATTTCTAGTTAGGTAATTAATTAATTCTAAATAGGTAATTAATTAATTCTAATTAGGTAATTACTTAATTCTAATTAAGTTAAAAATTAATTCTAATTTGGTTAATAATTAATTCTAACTATGTTTATAATTAATTCTAATTAGGTAATTAATTAATTCTAATTGGGTTAGTAATTAATTCTAATTAGGTAATTAATTAATTCTAATTAGGTAATTAATTAATCTTAATTAGGCAATTAATTAATTCTAATTCGAAAATTAATTAATTCTAATTAGGTTATTAATTAATTATAATTAGTTATATTAATTAGCGAAGTATTTTAATTAATCAGCAAAGTAGTTATATTAATCTGCGAAGTAGTTATATTAATCAGCGAAGTAGTTATATTAATCAGCAAAGTAGTTATATATTTTGTGAAGTAGTTATATTAATTAGTGAAGTAATTATAAATTGCTTCTGGAATATACCTTTGCATTACATTCTAGGTATGATAATGAACTTAGTTTGCAATCTACCTTGACCATGGTTTTTAATTGAAGTTATGAACTTGAATTTAGTAGTTGAATATATTTTTTGAATATTAAGTGTTAGAGTTGTCATGAAATGATTGCTCAATTGAGTAATGTATCACCAGGTAGAGGGGCTTTAGATTGGACCACCTACTTTTTTGGAGGCTAGCCTTGTCTAGGAAAGTAAATGGGATTGGCTATCTATTGCTCCGAGCTTACTCATGTGGAGATTTTCAATTTCATATAACTCTATGCTTTTACATGATGTGTTCGTGTACCTCAGGCATATAATGCATGTGGATATGTAATAATATGTTTGACTTTTATTTTTGGGTAAGTAACAAAAATTTGTGGGTTGTGTAAATAGTTACACATCAATATGGTTTGAACATATTGATTTGGTGGAGGGATTAAGATTCCAACCTAAATTACTAAAATCATGCATATATAAACTAATTCTTTAATCAGATTTAATTAATAACAATGGTTTCTTTTAGATAAAAAATATGGTCGCCACCTATATTTATTGCAATGGTCATATAATTGAGACAGAACAAGGATGTAGTTATAGTATACATCTAGAAGTAGTTGTGATTCTTGGATGATGTACTAATTTGGAAGATGTGCAATGGAAAATTCATTGGATGTTAAAACTGGCGAGGAATCAATTGATAGAGTCCATCACATTCAGACATCTCCAATTTATAGATAGGTTTTGGAATGTGCCATATCCGATAAATGATGATGACGATTGGGAATATAAACTTTCATTGGTTTAGTATGTACAAGAGAATCAAATGATGGAGTTGTATGTCACTATAGCTACAATGGAGGTTCCATCGACATTGGAAGTTGACCCATCTCAAATTCATGAGACTATGTCATATGCTTCTTCACGTCAAGAAGTTCCATCAGTATATGTAGTTTTTCCCTCATTTACATCGTCCATAGTTTCAATTGATAGTCCTCCACATACTTTAGATGCATGGGTTGATTAATTTGAGGATGGTTTCATTTTTGAGGAAGAAGATGATGAGGAAGTTGAAGAAGAAGAAGGCCATATGGAAGATCAGTCTGTGCGAACTCATGTGAGGATAAACCAACCACTGAACCATCCTCCACTATTGGCTTCATGATCGACTTACCAGAGGTTGATTATTTAGTTATTAATCCCAGTTCATAATTTCCAAGAATCATTGGTGGCACAAATTTAGTGTCAGATAATGGTGTTCCATATATTGGAAGAGAGTTTGAGAACAAGGAAGCAATGAAAAAAGTGATAAAACAATATCACATTAAAATACATTACAAATATGTTGTGGAAGAGTCAAAGAGGTCTTACTATTTGATCCGTTGTGACAAATATGAATCAAACTATCAAATCCGTCTGCTAGCTATTGTTGATAGGACTTTTCAGAGCTAGCGCATCACTATATTTACTCCACACACCTGTTTGAACCCAAGCTTATCACAAGAATACTCTTCATTAGATGTTGAATTTGTTTCAACATTTATTGTTGAAATTATTAGATCATGTCAAAATGTTCTTGTGGTTCTGGTCATTGACCAGATCAAAAAACTTTTTGGGTATAAAATCTCTTACTGGAAGGCATGGGCAACACGAAAAAAGGCTATTGGGAAAAGTGTACGGTGATTGGGATGAATCTTATAGTGTTTTACCAAAACTATTGGAGCTTCTATGCCACAATAATCAAATAGTCTATCAGTTACATACTATTGAATAATTTAACCAATGGAACCAACTTGACCACTAAATGGTTGTGTTTGATAGATTATTTTTGACATTTTTACCATGTGTGGTGGCTTTTAGACATTGCAAACAGTTCATACAGATTGGTGGAACATTTCTGTATGGAAAGTATACAGGAAATTTATTGATTGATGCCACCCAAGATGGAAATCGAGCCCCTCTACCTAAAGCTTTTGCAATTGTGGAGAAAGAGAAATTCTCATCATGGAGCTAGTTTTTGGCATGTCTCCGAGAGTTTGTTATGGATGCAGAAGGAATTTGTCTTATTTCTATTCTCCACCGTGCAATCAAGGAGGCGATATAGTTTGAGGGTCTTTCAGGGAGACCACCCTATGCCCATCATCGATAGTGTATTTGACACATTGAAGGCAATTTGAGAAAGAAGTTCACGAATGAGTCGATGAAGAAGGCAATCATAAAAATTAGTATGAACATCCTTTTCTGTTTTAATTTTTTTTGTCATAGTTATTTTCATAACTGTTCAGATGTCTGCTTGTATAATAGCATATTAGCCTCAACAACAAATGATGGAGGAGCGTCTTTATGATATTCACAAAGTGAATCCGGATGTTTATGATTACATGATGAAAATTACAAAGCAAAAATGGTCGTTGGCATATGATGAAGGGAGGAGATATGGTCATATGATGACCAACATCATAGAATGTATAAATGGAGTTTTCAAGGGAGTTAGAAAACTAGCTATCACAGGTAAATATGAATATTTTAATATATGTTACTCAGAAGAGCTACTATTATAATTTAATATTTTTATAATGTTGTAAATCTAAATTTTCGGGTTAGTACAAGAAACTATCTATCGTAGTGTAAAGTACTTTCTAGAATGAGGAAAGCAGGCCGAAGAGGGCTTGAACAGAGGGATGCACTATTGACACTATTTCTAACACGTGCTAGATACATTTCTTCAGGAGGCTGCAACTTACCTTGTAACTGTAGTTAATCATCTAGAGTAATGATTTGATGTTTCTGAGCCTGATGATGTTCTGGCATGTAGCAATGGCCGTGTGCGAGTAGTTTTACTGGAGAAGCATTATTGTGAATGTGGAAACTTTCAGGCACTGAGATATCCCTACAGCCATGTGATTGCAGCATGTGCTTACATACACATATCTTGGGATTAGATCGTTGATCCGGCTTATCGAATCGAGAGCATCAACCCCAGCTACAATACACCATGGATTCCAATTGGGGAATATCCGAATTTTCAGTTTCCCGATGGTGCACCCACTCTTCTACCGAAAAACAATAGACTTTGACCTAAAGTGAGGCCAAAGTCGACTCTTATTCAGAATGAGATAGATTGGCCTAGTGAACTTCCACCTAGACGGCGGTGAAGCATATGTTGCCAGGAATGTCATACAAAGGCACGTTTCCTAGACACATAGGGAAATCATCTATTGTTTAAAATGAATCATGTACTCTATCAGTTACTATAAAACATTGTATATGTAATCATTTTTATCATTATCACCATCTTTAGTCATATATTTCTTACTTGTATATATGGTATCTTTTTTAAAATGTACAACGATTTTACTTGAAATTCTTGGTTAAACTATCAACATTACATGAGTAGATTTAAACAGACAACACCAAATCAAAAAAAAGGAATTTACCTCTATTAGAAAACATTTATATGTTGTGTGCGGGTTCATTGAAATGATATATTTTGGTTATTTCTATTTTTGTATCTACTGAAGTAGTGTGTTAGAATAATACTGTTGTTTGTTTGGCTTCATTTATCAATGAATCGAAAACATAGATTGGTTGTGTATCACTCCCAAATTTAATAAACAAACTACAGATTCTCTGTGCATTTCATGACTTGTGGTTAACTATCGCTTAACATAGATTTCTTAGCGATATTTAACCGCCAGTAGTGAAGTGCACAGAGAATCTGTAGTTGGTTTATTAAATTTGGGATTGATTCACAACTAATCCATGTTTTTCATTCATTGATAAATGGAGAAAAATAATCATCAGTATTATTCCAACACACTACATCAGTAGAAACAACAACAGAAATAACTATAATACATCATTTAAATACACCTACACATGATGCATAAATGTTTTCTTATGCAGGTACATTCTTTTTTTGAGTTGGTGTTGTTTGTTTAAATCTAATAATGCAGTGCTAATAATTTAAAGGTTCACATTCAAAAAAAACCATTTGAACTATTAAATGAAAATGTCATCTGTCTTTTATAATGAAAGTTGAACTTACAATGGCCACAAAATAAAAACAAGGAAAATCCAAACGTCTTCACCCCAACACCCCAACACGAGAGACAACAACTGACCCAATGTGTTTTTGGTTCTTTCAATCATTAAATGATAAATTTCATATCTTACATGATAAATGTCATAACTTACATGAAATTAATCTTTTACTATTTTCACATTTAGATGGAGCAGCCAGTTTTATCTGGCCAGGAGACGCACATGTCGCGTGATGTGTTGGCGCGATGACCTGTTAGACATCATAATGTTCAGAGAGCACATCGTTTCCATCATGAGGCACCATCTGTAGCTATTTTTCCATACCATAGATGTGCGGGCATTTATGGAGTCTCTATGTGTGACTTCAAGACCATTGACCACCATTTGATAGATGCGTTGGTTTAGATATGGCGGCCATAGAGACACACATTTCATCTCCCATAGGGGGAGATGACTATTACATTAGAGGATTTCACCTACATGATGGGGGTACCTATCCATGGACATGTAGTTACGGGTTCCAGTACTGGCCATTGGGCTGCAATCATACAGAGGCTGCTAGGCATTGACGTCATCAGCGCAGGGGGTGTCCTCCAGGGTTCGTGCTTGCGCATGAGGTGGATTGATCAGCATTTCGACGTCATTACTGATGATGCAGACGAGGAGATGATTCTTCAGAACACACGTGCATACATTTCGCGGCTGCTCAGAGGCATGTTGGGCGTCGACTACTCCACCTCTTTGGTACACATGATGTACCTCCCATTACTTGAAGATCTGGATTAGACGACTACATATAGTTGGGGGTCCGCTGTATTAGAATATCTGTACAGATATCTCTGCAACAGTTGACAGGACTATTCACATCAGATTGTAGGTTGCATTTTGTTAGTATAGATGTGGGCTTGGGAGCATTTTCCACCAATCGCTCCTCGAGTTGTTGCACCGATTGAACCGGAGCTACTTTAGTACTGTCCTCGAGGACGATGGTATGTCTACATCATTACTTTGAGTTATTTATTACTTTTGTTATTTTTTTGTAAACATACCATATATTACTATTTTTTCACCAGGTCAAGTCAGTCTCAGAAGTTTTCACATACTCCGAGACATAGTGTGCACAGCTTCTGATAGATATTTAATGCCATAGTGCTAGATGATGTAAGTTAAATATTACTTTTTTGTAGGAAAATTTGTTTTGTTTTCACTATTTTAAGTTATTTCAATATAATCTCAGTAACATTATCATTCTACTATATGACTTCTTTTTTGAGTTTACATTTCAGATTACATGGACTCCTTATACAGGTTATGTATATGCATCACTCCCACAATACTGCACAGCTATGGTTGGAAGTCGTGCTGCAGTGGTGCCCCTCATTCACTTCCACATCATTGAGTGGCACCAGCATGACTGGGTCATGCGCCATTTTGGTTTTATACAACATATCCCCATGGCACGACGATAGTCTACCGAGTAACATTTGATTGTGCTTATAGGTAGACAGACGACAAACTAGAGGCAACATCATGCAACTTATATCGAGCTTTGGGATAGGCATGCCTAATTCAATATCTTTCCACATGGATATACCACAACACACTCTCAGTTATCCGATTAGGGAGATTATGCACACTGGTATTGACGTCACACCATCATGCACCTTACACTTCAGGGGATTGTCATTCACCAGTTCGTATGTTTACTAAGATTTATTATTTTTGTTTAACTCAATTTTTATATTAATTTGAATGTTATTTCATTTTCAGCTAGACACCATTGGGCATCTTGCACATTCCAGAGATCCTCAGGAGCATGCATATATTCTGCATGATGTAGTTCATCGGGATGTGGGGGCTCTATTCGATCATCTCCGGTTGATATAAGATAGTTTTTTTTTTGATGAGGAGACATAGATATATTGTGATCTATATCGTTAGGCTGAAGCACTTGAGGATGAAGATGTCCCAGCTATGCGTGTTGAGGAGGATGCACCACCACCCCCGCCGCCAGCTGGACGACCGAGACGGGCACATCCAAAGGGGCAGAGGTGACGACATCGACATCCAATTGCGGCTCCTGTAGATGTCTCCGCACCAAAGAGAGATTATCCGGCCCGACCGACTGATGATTTTTTCACAATAGGGAGACGCTTATATACCACATATGGTGTCTCCACATACTACTATAGACTTCGATATGGGTGCAGTCACATAGCTTATGGCGTCCCCCTCTCCTCCCGATGAGGCCTTCTTCAGTACCCCATTTCTACCATTTATATGAGCTTTAGAGCCATATATCACCCCATATGATTTTGGGGCGTCCGCATCACATGGTTTTGGTCAGTCCTCTACACAGCACCATGGGGAGGCAACAAAAGAACTTGAAGAGGAGGAACCCGTAGAGAGGACACCAGAGTGACACGAACATCAGACATGAAATGGACGTGAGATTCAGACGCAGTGTTGTGGTACTGGGGGGCATTGTCGTTGATGTTTTTGGATGTCAGGTTGTAGATATTAAAAAACTTATTTACTATGATAAGTAATTGTTGTTTTAGACAAATAAAAAGAAAATAAAAAAATACAATACATACAAACTGATTTAAATTAACTGATAAATTATAAAGTACAAGTACAATACAAACAAAATATGTCACACAGACTAAACATATGATAATTTCTTGAAAAATGAAAAGAAAAAAAATTATAGAAAAAAAATTATTTTACAAGACTACTTAAATATTTAAAAACATTACATTTATATTTATATAATAATAAATATATTTATAAATGTAAATAACTAATTAGTAATTAATTAATTAATAATTAACCATTAATAATTAATAATTATAATGATTAATAATAATTAATAATTATATTACTAACTAATTAATTATTTTATATTAAATAATTATATTTTATAGGCTTTCAAAGTCACATACTTAAAACATTTTTAAGTTTCAAATTAGTGGTTTTGGAAGACTATAAAATAGTTTTTATCAATATTGTTTACATAATTTTTTTAATTTCATCTATTTAGTATATGTTTAATCCATGCTTTAAGTTTCATTTATATTGGTTATATAGTTTATATTTTATAGGATTTCAAAGTCACATACTTGAAACATTTTAAAGTTTCAATTAGGTGGTTTTGAAAGACTATAAATTATTTTTTATCGACATTTTTTACGTATTTTTTTTATTTTCATGTATTTAGTATATTTTTAATCCATGTTTTATTATTCATTCATATTTTTCATTTAGATTATATTTTATAGGCTTTCAAAGTCATATACATGAAAAATTGTTATATTTCCAGTAGGTGGTTTTGAAAGACTATGCATTATTTTATATCGACATTTTTTAGGTAATTTGTTTATTTTAATCTATTTAGTATATGTTTAATCTATGTTTTAAGTTTCATTTATATTGGTAATATAGTTTATATTTCATAGGCATTCAAATACACATACATGAAACATTTTTATGTTTCAACTAGGTGGTTTTGAAGGACTATAATTATTTTTATCGACATTTTTACTTAATTTTTTTATTTTCATTTATTAAGTAGATGTTTAATCCATGTTTTATGTTTCATTTATATTGGTCATATAGTTTATATTTTATATACTTTCGAAATCACGTACAAGAAAAATTTCTAAGTTTCAAGTAGGTGATTTTGAAAGACTATATATTATTTTTTATCAACATTTTTTGCATATTTTTTTTATTTTCACCTATTTAGTATATTTCTAATAAATGTTTTACGTTTCATTCATATTGGCCATATAGATTATATTTTATAGGATTTCAAAGTTACATACTGGAAACATTTTTATTTTTCAAGTAGGTGGTTTTGAAAGAATATAAATTATTTTATATCGACATTTTTTACGGATTTTTTTTCATCTATTTAGTATATTTTTAATCCAGGTTTTAGGTTTCATTCATATTGGTTATATATTTTATATTTTATAGGATTTTAAAGCCACATACATGGAACATTTTTATGTTTCAACTAGGTGGTTTTAAAAGACTATAAAATATATTTTATCAATATTTTTTACATAATTTTCTTATTTTCATCTATTTAGTATATGTTTAATCCATGTTTTACATTTCATTCATATTGGTCATATAGATTATATTTTATTGGCTCTCAAAGTCACATACTTGAAACATTTTTATGTTTCAACTAGGTGGTTTTGAAAGCCTATAAAATATATTTTATCGACATTTTTTATGTTATTTTTTTATTTTCATCTATTTAGTATATTTTTAATCCATGTTTTAAGTTTCATTCATATTGTACTTATAGATTATATTTTATAGGCTTTCAAAGTCACATACTTGAAAATTTTTTAAGATTCAACTCGGTGGTTTTGAAAGCCAATAAAATATTTTTTATCGGAATTTTTTACATAATTATTTTATTTTCATCTATTTTGTAGATTCTTAATCATTGTTTTAAGTTTCATTAATATTGGTCATATATATATTATTTTTTTGGCTTCCATAGTCACATACATGAAACATTTTTAAGTTTCAACTAGTTGGTTTTGCAAGCCTATAATTTATTTTTTATCAATATTTTGTACATAATTTTTTTATTTTCATCTATTTAGTATATTTTTAATCTATGATTTCAGTTTCATTCATATTTTTCATATAGATTATATTTTATAGGCTTTCAAAGGCACATACTTGAAACATTTTTAAGTTTCAACTAGGTGGTTTTGAAAGCCTATAACTATAAAATATTTTTTATCGACATTGTTTACGTAATTTTTTTAATTCCATCTATTTAGTATATATTTAATCAATGTTTTAAGTTTCATTTATATTGGTGTTATTGTTTATATTTTATAGTCATTAGTAATTCTGTTTCTACTACCAATTTATTATATGTTTAACAATATTTCAATTTTATTTATAAATAATTACTTATAACTATATAAACCTAGATTAGTAATTATAGATTTAAAATTATATATATATATGTACAAATATATAATTATAAGTATATAATTATAACTATAATTAAAATATAATTATAAATATAATTATACACATATATATATTATTAAATGAATATTAAATATATTTATAAATAAATTTTAAATATATATGTAACAATATTTTAATAATTATATATTTAAAAATATATTCCTATTTATATAATTATAAATATTTATTCATAAATATTATTTTATAATTATATAATTACAAAAATATTTTTTATTTAAAAAATATATATAAATAGATTTATATTTGTAAATATTTATTTTTAATTATATATATATACATTATTATATTTACACACACACACAGATATATATATATATATAACTATTTATAATTATAATATATATAATATTTATATGAAAATATATAAATAAATCACACAAATCGGAAAAAAACAATTATATTTAATATAATATAACTATATAAATATAAATAAACCATATATTTTTAATTTAATACATATTTTGTTATTTACAAAATTATATATAAATTTATAAACATATATAAATAAATATATATATGGTTTATATCATTATTTTATTATATTATTAAATAAGTTTTATAACTCTATAAATATAAATTTATAATTATATAATTATAAATATAATTATAAATATAATTATAAATAAGTTAACATTTTAAAATACATATTTATAAGTATATTTTTAAAATTTAAAATATTTATTTTTTAATTATTTATTTAAAAATGAATGGGGTGCAAAAACACAAAACTATAAAAAAACAATAAAAGGGTGGGGTGCGAAACAAAAAAAAACAAAACAGAAAAGGTGTGGAAAAATTCCACTTGAAGTGGCGCTAGCCACCCGAAAAGTTGAGCACGACATGAAGTGGTGCTTAACTAACCCATTACCCTAATTAATTTCACCATAAACCCATTATAATAAAAAAAAACCTTGTGGCCAAATTATACAGGCGACGACTTCAAAAATAAACTGTTGCCGCCACGGGAGGGAGGGAACCTGCCGCTCAAAGGCCTCCTCAAATCCACATAATTTTTTTCCTAACTGAGAACTATTTTTCAGATTCTATACTAATATAATACATTTATTTTATTTATTCACTATTGATATCAATGTAACATTTGATGTTTTTTTAATCATTTTAGGTACAATAACATATTTTATTAGAATTCATAGATTATTTACATTCATTTATTTAGGAAATTTATTAAACATGATCCCAAAAAAATGATTAACAATTTCCAATATCTATTGTCCCTATAATACCTAATTAGGGAATTAAATAAATAAATGATCAATTTATATTTTCCAAAATGAAGAAAACATTAATGAAGTATTCAATAATAAATTATCAAAACATTATAATATAAGATTTTATAATAATGAATAATTAACTTTTATTTTACATAAACATTTACATATTATATATTTTGTGGTATTAATGTGAAAATGATCATATTTTTTAAATATGCGAAATTTAATGAATAATTTTTTTATCAAATAATAATAATTTTTTAAATTAAGATATCATTTATTTAAATCATATATTTTTACAATATATGTTACTAATATAATAAATTTACATTTAAATTTATAGTCTAATGCTAAATCAATAAAAATAAATTTAATGTTCACTTTATTTTCATCATGTTAGTGTACTTTATAAAATGATCACATCTCGATAAAAATTATTGTATAAATCCAACCCTTGGATTTGGAATGGGATCGATGAAGGTTTTGGTGTATTTAAACCAAAATAAATAGTAATTAAAATTCATCCCTCCATTGATTTTACTACAAAATGGTTTAACGCATTTTCATAACCCATTCCACTAGAAGTGTCTTGGTCAATTTTCATGAATATTTATATGGTTGTAATTTTTGGTCCATCATATTTTAATAAACTATTTAAAATAATCTATATATTTTATATAGTAAAATATCATCACATTAATGGCTTAGTATACATTTACTATATTGCTATTAGTCACCGTATTAACCACAACCATGGTGATGAGACCACTAAAAATTCCAATTTGTAGTTGATTAAAATGATTTTATTTATGTATTTATTATGAAAAAAATAAAAAAATTCATATATATTTAGTTGTGACATCACAAAGTATATTATTCACTTGACAATATACTGTCAAGAAAAAATAGGAAGGAAAATGATCGATTTTAATATATAATCAATTGCAATGAGACAAGTCATTTTTTTTTTATTTATCAATTCAAAAATAAATCAAAGGCATCGATAGTTACTCTCCTATATATTTTAAGTTTTTTTATTTATAACATCCTAAAAACTTTTAAAAATAAATCCAAATACTAAAAATACTGGAAACTATATATACATTTTCAATGGATACTAAATTTAATTAAAATGTATATATATCACCTATATGATCCAAAATAATAAATCATTATATAAAGGTTTTATCATGTAATTTTGTTGTAACTGATGGGTTCCACCCTTCAAGGGTATCTATGGATTTTTAGAATCATCTGATACTCAAGTGGGATCAATTTCTTATCCCTGGTCCTATAGAATATTTAGTTTAAATAATAGTTAGGATAAGAGATAAAGATAATCTTATATTAGGAGCTTCATTGTACTTACACAACACACATGAATATTAAACCAACCTTCTAAAGGAAACATGATATTAAATGTTCTATTATGCATTGATTATATTGTTTCACAAGTACGTACCCATTACAACTACATTATTACATTGTGGTTCAACTATAATTTTGAATTTTGAATTTTTAATCATTAATTACATGAATTAAAAATTGTTGATCCATTAACCTATAATGTAAAAATAACTAATATAACATTTAAATTAGGTAAATAAATAAAACAATCAGTTATAAAATAATGTGTTATATCAATCCAAATATTAATTGAATATTGTACTTAATTATGTAGTGGTATGTCCCTAAAAATAGAAAAAAAATACAATATGTTGTGCTGAACACTTATACAAAACCCCAAATTAATAATTTAATTTTCTATTTAATGTTAGTATATATATCAATCCCAAACAATGTTTTATTTTGAGTAATGTTTTTACTCATTCCATATGAAAATTGTTTTTAGATGATTCTAGATGTTATTTGTTTTTTTTATAAGGATGAAACCCATTTTATTTTTGACTTTACTGTTATCTGGTTCCTAAACTATTCCAAGGAAAATATAATGATCACATTATATATAATAAAGAAACCCATGTGGATTCCTATTGTACTTATAAATGACTAAGATAAGGAAATGACTGATGTCAGATTTGGGCACTTCGCTAGAATGCTGGTGGAAGTTGATCTCAGATCCACTCTCATTGATACGGTAACACTTTCTATTCCATCTGATCAAATTCTGATTGATGTTGAATATAAAAAGAAACCTCTTTTCTGCACTAAATGCATCACTGTGGGGCACTCTTTGGATTTTTTTAGTAAAAACATCACTTGTAAGGAGTGTGGGATGCGAGGACACCCATCCAATCTCTGTCAAAAAAAGGATAATTTGAAGGAATCGTCCTCACCAAAGCATGTCATCAAGGATAGCGACCCTCCTATGAAGGCAGCCCCTGATGTGCTGACTCCTTCAAAGGTCATAGAGTTGATTTTTGATTCTACTCCGACAAGATCTTATAGTGGCCCTTATAGAGATCATGAGGTTATCACTTCTGATAATTTGAGTCCTGCATCAGCATTGGTGGTGAATGATTCTTCACAGCTGAATATTCAGAAGCAATCTTCTGCAGAACGGAGGAACAACTCTGATGATGGGAAGGAAGGGGCCGAGATCTCCACCCCAGGAAATGGAGTGTCCATCCCCTTTAAGTGGGGGGACACTCATGAGGATTATAAGGAAAGAGATAGTAATATGATTAAAACCTCATACAGTGATATTGTTCGAGGAGAAAAGACCAGAATCTCTGATAGGGAGGGTGTATTTCCTACCCTAGTTAAAAGGAAACCAAGAAAAGATTACTCTGCAGTTCTGAGGACGATGACTACCAAGTCATCCTCCAAGAAGGCTAAGGAGAATCTATCTATAGAGCAATTGGAGGGAAGAAAAGAGTATATCAAGTTTCTCAAACAATATAAGCCCCAATCAGAATGGGAATCAGCCGATGCGGATGATATGACCAGGCATGAATGTGATTCTTATGACTATTCCGACATGTAATATCGTCCTCTTTCTCTTGTTTGTCTCTGCACTTTTCTTTTTATTAATAAATTTGCAGTCCAAACGTGCTTGGATCTGACTTCTGGGTATAAATGACTAATACTAGAAATATCAATATAATCCTTCATACAGTTCTTATATTAAGGGGTTTTTATGAGTTAACTATCTAAATCATAGTATGAATATATTATAGGAATATTCATATATAATTTTTTAAAAAAATAAGTGAAATTAATCGTGGATATTATCATATTAGAGGTTATTTTCCTAAAAGAATCTAATGGATTACTACTACCACACGTAGTACAAGAAACATTTTTCTCATGTTGAACCCTGTCATATTGAGATTGCGATATTGAATTAAAGTTATAGAAATGGATAATTTTTACGAAGAATAATACACTGTGAACATATTTTTAAATGAAAAACCATTGAGAAATAAACTACACTAGTTCGGTATGATGTGATATTGTTTATATGAGATTTATGTGATTTTAAAATTATAAAATAATTTTAAATTTTGATACTATTAAGGAATTTTATATTGGGAATAATTTGAATTATTTAAATATACTTTTAGGACTATTTAGGTTCCTCTCCATGTGGGTTGACTTTAGGAAAATCAATGAGGTATTTTACATTACTTTTTATTGTACATTAAAATGTTTCAACATTAATATGGTGGGAAAAGAACGATAAGATAACATATTCAAATTTAATATACATAATATTGACCAATATTTATTTTTCAATGATATAAATTCATTAAGAACAAATTATGAAGGGGATAATGTTTTACGAAAGATGGATAAATTTTTATATTCATTTTGACATAGAATATTTCAAATATCATAAAAAATGATTTATTTTTCCACAATTTTATATAGATATTAATGAAGGAACTAATTTAGGAATGAAAATAATTTTAAAAATATATATTTTATCATTAATGTACTTATTGATAGAATCTATAAAAATTATCAAAATGAAAAATGGCATGATAACCTCAGAAAAAGAATATTATACAAATGATTGATGAGCATGGAATAATAAAAAGTAAAAGAGATAAAAAGAATTTAAATTAATATTTACATATCATTTTTGTTATGAGAATGTCCCAATAATTTAATTTCATTGAAATATCAAAAATATGGTGGGCTGAGACAAAACTATGCCTAACAGATTTAATTATATTAAAATAGAATTAATCCAATTCAAATACTTTATATATGAACATATTATTACATTGATAATTTATTGATGGAAAAAAGATGAATATATTGTCTTCGTGTTTTCAAAAATTGGATGTTATGAATAGAAAAAATAAAAATATTATAATAGAGAAATGAATCAAGAATTAAATTTAAATCTATATTAGTTTTCTTGTATTGATTTTCCTACAAGATATGGGGCCCATATTGTGTGTATTCCTCATTAACGAAGTAACTATAGATAAAAAGAATGAATTAGTATATTTGGAGTTGTAAAACCATCCCAAAATCATCTTGATGGGAGTTAACCTTCATGGATAATTACCAAAAACATTACATCTGCATGTATAATGATTTTAGTGTATTTGTTAGTATATTTACACATTATTGTTTCTATGATTAATTGATATACCCTAATTATTCTGAATTGTGTAATTTTTCTATGTATATACAAGATTCATTTTCATTATGTTGATATGTTCATTAAATTTTTTCTTTGGTAAAATAGAATTCCATATAGAAAAATAATAATATCACATAAAGAGTAATATGTAATGGGTATGACCAACTTTGTGAGACCCCACACTGAAGGTGTTATAATTTATTTAGGATACATTTTCAGTCTATGGTCTTAACAGGATGTATCGTATCCTAAAATTTCTAATTTGAATTCCAATATATCCTATTAGTTTTTTATGATCAATGAATATATAGATTCATCACTGACGGTCTCATTTTTATGGAGGTACCTATAAAGATAATAATTATAAGTAGTTTGATTATCTATAAATTTTTTGAAATGATATTCTAGAATAAAAACATCCTGAATAATTTTTTTAAATAATATATTTATGTTGGAAATTCCATGACGATGTTAGTGGGTACATTGAAAAATATGTAATTTAGGAAAACACTCCATTTTTCATTAAATTTAGGTATCATAAGAATTTGTTAGGGTTCTATGTATAAAAAATGTGAAAACAATATGATGTGATTCCCTCTAAATTAACTAAATTAAAATATATATGTTTTTAGTCAAATAAAATTATGAATAAAAAGAATTTATTTTTATCAAAAGATAGTAATGAAGAAGGGTTATCAAACTAATACATCAAAAAAGATTGGAAATATAGTCAAGGTGATGTATTGTTATTCTCTTCAAACATTTGAATGTGATACATCTTTGTATGTTCTTATGAAATATAATATTAAATGTTATTCTGTTAAATAATTCAAAAAACATATAGTTATCAATTCAAAGGATAGTATTTTGGAAATAAAGAGGTTACTTAAATAATAAAAGTACAAGTAGATCATATTGAAATAAATCATGGAGTGGATTGCGCATAAATAATATATAGATGTAGTAATATAATTAGGTATATTGATTAGATTTATATTTAAATGATTCTTTTTAATGGATTAAAAAAATACGTATATATAATGTAATTTAATAGTAGAACATATATATTTTTATCGGAAAAAATGTTTCAATATATAAATTCAAAACCTATGTTATCACCCTCGACAATCATAAACCCTATCTAGTAGAAACTCATGTTAGAAAATGAATTTTATGATTCAATAATTGATGTAAAAATAACTGATTACAATGAATCCAAAAAAAGGTAAAAACCGTAAAATATGAAAAGAACCAAGAAATATACATCAAGAGGATGTTAATAGGTGGATTTTATTAAGTTTGGTATCTAGATTTAGTGATGAAAATATATTTTTTGACAAATAATAAAAAATGTATCATAGGGAAGGATGGTTATCAACAAGTAATTTTTTAGTGGCATAGTACACACTATGGATGTTTGTATATATAAAATGGATATTTTTAATGAAAGAAAAATATATAAATATGTCATCCATTAAATTATTTTCATATATAATATTTATTTTGGATATGTTTTATTTGTGATAACATGGAATATATAGATATATATTCTTTAATGAGAGGTGATAAATGATAAATGATGGAATATAATATCCCAAGGTAAAATGGGAGGTATGAAATAAAAAATAATAAAATGTACTTCATTGAAAAAAAGAATCAAGAAATTAAAGGAATAAAATGGTGATTCCAGTGGAGTTTTCACTGATAACCAATGGTTTATTACATATAGAAATTATCATAGAAGGAATAAAACAATCCTTCTGATACAAAAAAATAAAATAATATTTTCTTAAGAAAATATTCGGAACTATTGAAAAAAGGCTCATTAATGATATCTGTAGGTTCTAAATAATGATGTAGATGCTCAATATACAAGAGGGCGGTGAATTGTATAATTTAAAAAATTTCCTTAAACAAGGAATGATCTAAGTTTAACAAAGTTAAACTAAGAAAATTCACAATACCTATAACACCAATTAGAGAATTAGAATAAGTTATGAAGTTATAAACATCTAGTTCTACACATTTGCTTAAATCTGGAAAGTGATTCCGAAAAACCTGTTCAGGAAATATGATTCCGAAAAGATGGATCTGGAAATTTGATTCCAGAAACCTGAAACATATTGAAAGTTTAAAATACGATATTCTACCTTAAAGTGTATAAAATATAAATGAATCAGAGTACAAGTGTAAGAAAATATAAGAAGGTTATACTTTCCTTACAATACAAAATGCAGCCGAAAAACTTGTAACAAAAACAAGTAACAAGATATAAATCTTTTAACCCGAAGATAAAACCTTGGATAAAGGTCCCTTGATTTATACTTTCATGAAATTATTTCTTAACCACACCCGAGTAATCCCTTGATACGAATATCGGAGTCTCTGTTTTTCTATCCCTGCAAGCCCTTAACTTCAAGGTAGTTGGAACCTCTGTCTTCATCAGCAAGGAAGCCATCGAACTTCAAGGTAGTCGGCACCTCTATCTTCTTATCCCTAGAAGCCCTCAAATGTAATCACCAACATTCGGAGTCACACGAAGCAATCTGAATGAGCATTTTAGTACGAAAAAGGCATGAAAAGCTTCTCTCTCTAGAAATCACCTTAACAACGTGTGGAATCTAGAGTGATTAACTTGTTCTATGTTGTGAGCTCTTTCAAATGATCTCCTATTTATAGGCTCGGTTGGAACGGTCGGCTCCCTCCTCTGATGGTCATATTTTCCTTAAATTTCGGTGGGACCTGTACACATGTCACTAAACCAATGGTTACTTAGAAACAGAATAGACGACATCATTTTATAACAAAACATGTGTAACTGAAAGCAAGACATCATTTTATAACAAACATAACAAATCAGAGAGTAAGTAAAAAGTTCGTAATGTAAGAAAATTAACTGTTCGGAGTCTAACCAAAATAGAATTCATGGTCTGTAATAAAGAGATATTCGGATTCTATTTTATAGGAATTCGGAACCTGAATTCTGTAGAAATCCAGAGTCTGGTTTCATCAGAATTTAGAACCAGAACTTACAAAGTTCGGAGTCATAGTTCATAGAAATTCGGAGTCAGAACTCATAAGAGTTCGGAGTCTGCATTCAGAGAACTCGGAGTCAGAACATAGATAAGTTCGTAATCAGAATTCAGAGACTAACTACATGAGAATTTGTATCCAGAATGCATAGTCAAACTATATAAGTGTTTTTATCCATAATTCAGAGTGGAACTTCATTACAGTTCGTATCCAGAATTCGGAGTGGAACTTCATTACAGTTCACATCCACAATTTGGAGTGGAACTTTATTACAGTTCACATCCAGAATTCGGAGTGGAACTTCATTACAGTTCACATCCAGAATTCAGAGTTGAACTTCATTACAGTTCTCATCCAGAATTCGGAGTGGAAAATCATTACAGTTCACATCCAGAATTCAGATCCTAAAACAGAATGCATCATATCTAAGTATTTATAAAATTCCAATGATACAAATATGAATATGAATTTTATACTTAGTCAAAATATGAACAATAAAAATTTGGTAATGATAAATTTATTTAGAGAAAGAAATTTTCCTTATGAAAGCAAAGAATTGAATAAACAATTTTGCTTAAATATAAGGTGGTTTTGATTTTCAAAACAAGGAGGAATGGACAATTCATAAGGAAAACCTTATTGACTCAACAATCTCCCCCTTTTTGAAAAGCACAAACATCCTTTCAAAAATAATATAAGGACTTAGAATAAATTTCTGTGCTTTGAAATTAAAGCTTATCTCTCTTTGTTTATGGATGATAGTGAATACAACTAACTGCCCCTTAGGATTTATAACACTAAATATTGTATTCTAGATTTCCAGAATGGAATTTTCCTTATAAATGTGGAAATCTTCTTTAATGAACACTCCCCCTTAGATAAACTTCCCCTTAGGAAAGTTTATTCTATGTTTTATAATTTTTCCTTTATCTCCTTATAATACTTTTTCCATCTCCCCCTTTTTGATTTTCAAAAAGAGTTTGAGGGAATAGAAAAGATAATAAAGTACCTAAAATATTAGTATATGTAACCAACCAAAAGACAGGTAACCAAAATTTCATTACTATTAGAAAGAAATACTGCAAGGAAAACAGTACAACAAAAGATCAGGTTTGATTCTATTTGGATTATTTTTCCTTGGATAACAGGATTTTCAGAATCGTCTTCATTTTATTCAGCTATTTATGGTCTTCCTCAACTTGCTTCTCTAAAGCAACAATTCTTGCCTCTTGAGCCTCTATTTCCACTGCCTGAGCTTTAATTGTTTCCTCTTTCTTTACAACCTTTTCTTCAAACTAAATCTGAAGATCCTTTTCTTCCCTGTAGTACTGGACAAGATAACTTAGCTTCCCATTCAAATCTTTAACCTCCTGAATCCTAACATCCTGCTCCATAGTTAACTTCTTCTCAAATGAATTTGTAAGATTCTTGATTCTAGTGTCTTCGGTATCAAAAGAAACTATAACATCTACTTGGAATTGATCAAAATATTCCATGACTTGAACAAACTTCGTAGAACACTTGGTTATATTCGTTCAAGAAAATCTATGAGCATCATAATTGATAAGAATGTTTTTATGATTAGCCTCATGCTTAGAACATTTATCCATCACCATGGATACAGAGTCTGATTTTGGATTTATGCTATGCTGAAGCATCTGGCATCTGGATTCTATTGCTGGAAAAATTGGAATGACGTCCACCAGCTTCTTTAGGGACTGTCCCACAAAGTCATGTCCAAAGACAAATGACTCCGAATCTGATAGTTGGGTAGGAGATGGTTATTCCTCTTTTTCGTCCAACTTTCTTTTAGATGAACCAGCAACTGCCTTCTTTTTTACATTAAGCTTTCTAGGTGTAACAGAAATCACCATTTTTCACTTGTCAACTTTTCGAACATCTTCCTCATTTAGAGATTCATGCTCACTGTCAGACACTTGAACAATTTTATCTTCATCAAATTTTTCTTTTTCAGATCCTTCTTCAAGGAAATCATGATGGTAAATTTCTTCACAGAAGTCTTACTGACTTCTTCTTGACCTTTCTCGTCATCTACATGAGTAGATAACTAGGAAGATCCGTCTGGATAAGTCCGGAGTGATATTTTCTCGGATGGAGTTCCCTTATCATGATAATATTTTATTTTCTTTATTATATCATCAGAACCACAACTCCCTTAATCTTGTTGGACTTATTACATGACTTGCTAAACTATTTCATCTATTTCAACTTCCCTTTCTTCATGAGATATCTCTTTAGAATTTTCGGGAGTCTTATTTCCTGGAGTTTCCGGAAAATCTTCATCCAGAAAATATTCCGGAACTAGAATATTCTCGGAAGCGATTTCAGTGAATTTCAAAAGTGTTTTAACAACCTCGTCTTCAGACATATTCTTCTTCACTTTCTTCTATTTTTCTTGATTTTCAAGTTCTTCACTAGCTTTTTTCCTTTAGGGCCTTAGCCTGAGTAAGGTCCAAGGAAAACTGTGGATCCCCTTCTTTCCTTTTCTCTTTTTCCTCCCTCAACTTGGAAACCACATCATCTGGATATGACTTTTGTTTCTTCAGCTTGGGAGGTGCGGAATGGATTTCCTTAGACTTAGGAGTTTTTTCAGCATCAACCACTTTCTTCAACTTCCTTTTCTTCTCAACATTATTAGTCGATTCTGAAGCTTCTTTCTTCTTATCAGCAGCTTCATCCTCTTCCTCAGGTAAAAGATAGAATTCTACAGATTCAGATAAAAAACCATTTTCATCTTTTTTAATATGTCATCGCTGACAAGCATTACTTTACAATTCGTTTTCTTGGATCTGCATGCAATCTTGAATGAATCAAGAGTTCAAACAGTCAATTTTTAGAGAAAATATGGATACATGATGATTTGAGCCTTGAAATTCCCTTATTTTATATTCTTTATTGTAATAAGAATATACCTCATCAGATTTATCTTTCTTAGATTTACCAAGAAATATAGGATGTAAATGTCACTCTTCTTGAGATTATCCTTGTCTCCCCTTCTCTATACAAAAAAACCCACACAACCAAAGTTGTATAATCTAATTATTCAGAGAGAGTAGAGAAATAATTGTTGTAATATCATCTGAACTTCCTAGGAATTCCATGTAATTTTCTTTGTTGAAACTTCCTTGCTCATCAGAAAGATTGGGGGAGAAAAACTCAGCTTCTCCCTCATAAGATAAACCCACCAAGCTTACAGCCTTGGTGTCAGAAATCTTGTTGTTCTTCCCATAAGACTTAAATAAAAACTTCTCTCTTCCATCTTCCTCACAGAAGGAAACAGACTCATAAAACACAATAAGAAAATCCGAATAGATCGGATCCTCATCCCCTGGCTTGGATAAGAAAACATCTTCCCATCCATTGAGCTTTATGTTCTTGGAAATAAGAGAATAATACTTATAAAAATTCGGATGCACCACCATCTCCTTGTAAATTAACCACTTGGAGATAGGCTTCACAGATGACATTTCATGAGAGGTGGATTCTACAGATGTTCAGAATTGAATGCTTCTAAAGAATTCGGAACTGTCTTTACAAAGATCAGAACGGCCTTAAGAAGAGAGGTAGGGCTTCAAGATGAGAGATCTTTGAAAAACCGATGTGGGATGACCCTCAGGGGTCCCCTTTATATAGGCTTTAAGGTGGCGATTCAACTTCTATGGCTGATTGATTGATTGAGATTAATTGATATTTGATCTGACTGTTGAGAAACAAGTCACAAGGAAAAAACATGACTCTGATCTTTTGAGGTTTTAAGAAAAATAATCGGATTTATGAAAACTAGAATCCAAGAAATTTTGAAACACATAAGAAAATACCGACAAGTAAAATATGATTACAAAAACTTGAGTAAGTAAATCATACCTTTCAGATTAGCTAGGAAGATTTTTCGTAATAGTTTACATTCTTCTTGATGGAAATTTGACTACGAAAATCTCACAATGAAAAACATGAGTACAAAAAAGTTCATTACGAAAGAACCCAGTGCAAAAATTTCATTACGAATGTTTTGGTATGAAAATTTCATTACGAAAGTTCCCGTACGAAAATTTCTTTACAAGAGTTCCAGTATGAAAATTTTATTACGAAAGTTTCAGTACGAAAATTTAATTACGAAAGTTCCAGTACGAAAATTTCATTACGAAAGTTGCAGTATGAATATTTCATTACGAAAATTTTAGTACAAAAATTTCATTACGAATGTTCGAGTATGAAAATTTCATTACGAAAGTTTCAGTACAAAAATTTCATTATGAAAGTTTCAGTATGGAAATTTCATTAAGAACGTTTTAGTACGAAAATTTCATTATGAAAAATCATCAAAATCTCACAAAAAATGTACCCCCCCCTATAAAAATGAGTTTATTACTATAACGATATTGTTTCAACAAAAAGTTAATGAAGGAGGATTACCTTACGGTTATCATTCCTAACTTCTGTTTAATGAATTAAAATCTATCGGAAGGTAAAGATCTTGTGAAAATATCAGCAAGTTGATCTTGCATTCCACTAAACTGTAGAATGATATATCCTTTAAGTGTGTGATCCCTATGAAAGTGATGCCTAATATCTATGTGTTTTTCATGAGAGTGGTGTGTGGTGTTTTTACTAAGGGAAATGGAACTTGTTCTATCACACAAAATTTGAGTCTTAGTAAAGCTCAAGCCATATTCTGTGAGTGTGTGTTGCATCCACAATACTTGAGCACAACAACTTCCAACTGCTACATATTCAGCTTCAGTAGTGGAAAGTGCTACTGATTGTTACTTCTTGCATGACCAAGAAACTAACGAATCTCCTAAGAAATGAAAAGTTCCGGATGTACTTTTCTATCCATTCTACACCCACCACTGTCAGCATCCAAAAAAATTTTTAAAACAAAATCATTTCCAGAAGTATAAAAGAGTCCAAAATCCCTGGTTCCCATTAAGTAGCGAAAAAATCTTTTCACTACCTTTAAATGATATTCCTTAGGACTTGATTGATATCTATCACATAAGCATACTGAGAACATCAATTCTGGATGAATAGCTTTCAAGTATAGTAAGCTTCCTATCATACCTCTAAAAGATGTTTAATCCACTAGTTTCCCAGCATCATCAAGATCAAGTATGTTTGAGGTATCAATGGAAGTACTAATACTTTTAGTGTTGTAAAATCCAAAAATTTTAAGAAGATATTTAATATATTTATGTTGATATATATAAGTTCCTTCTGGTTTTTGAGGAATTTTAAATCCAAGAAAAAATGTTAACTCACCCATTATACTCATTTCAAACTCAGATTCCATTAGATTTTCAAATCAATCAGTTAATGATTACTGAGTTAAACCAAATATGATATCATCAACATATATTTGAAAAATAAATACATTTTTATTAACTTTCTTTATAAAAGTGGTTGGATCTGAATTTCCCTTAACATAGTTATTTTGAAGCAAAAATCATGTAAGTCTATCATACCATGCTCGTGGGGCTTGTTTAAGGCCATACAAAGCTTTGGTAAGTCTAAAAACATGATCAGGATGTTTTGTGTCTTCAAAGCTAGGAGGTTGTTCAATAAAAACATCCTCTTGAACATAACCATTAAGAAAAGAACATTTCACATCCATTTGAAATAGTTTAAAATTAAATAATGCCGCAAAGGCAAGTAGAATACGAATAGATTCAAGTCTAGCTACTGGAGCATAGGTTTCTTCATAGTCTATTCCTTCTTGTTGATTATAGCCTTTAGCAACTAGTCTAGATTTATTTCTAACAATGACACCATTTTCATCACACTTATTTCTAAAGACCCACTTTACTCCAATAATAGATGTTTCCTTAGGTATTTCAACCAAGGTCCAGACGTTTTCATTTCGAATTCATTTAGTTCATCTTGCATGGCTTTTATCCAATCATTATCAGCTAAAGCTTCATCATTGATTTTTGGTTCTAATTGGGAATGAAATGATAGATGTTATACTTCATTTCATAAGGAACTTCTGGTCCTTAAAGGTTGATTCACATCACTAATGATACTATCACTAGGATTATTCTTAAGAAATGACTGGTTTCGGTTTTGTAAAACTTGTTCATCAACATAGGGTAGGAAATGTTCTGGGGTAAATGTCTCAGAAGTATCTTCTTGAACATTTTCCTTATCATAAGGATTTTCTATCAAAGGTTGATAATAATTTTTTGAAAACACATCTGATGATGTAGGATGAGGTGGTTTAAAAACAAAAGGATCAATTTCATCAAGTTTGACATGTACTGTTTCTTCAACAGTACATGTGTTTTTGTTGAAAACTCTATATTCCTTAGAAGTTGTGGAGTAGCCTAAGAATATTACTTCATCATATTTTGGTGCGAATTTGTGTAAATTATCTTTGGTATTTAGAATGAACACCTTGCAACCAAAAACCTTAAAGTAGGAAAGTCTAGGTTTTCTACCATTCCATAACTCGTAAAGAGTTTTATTAAGAAAAGGTCTAATCAAAACTCTATTTATATTATAACAAACAGTACTTACAACTTCATCCCAAAAATGTTTAGCCATGGAATACTCACTCAACAGTGTTCTAGTTTTCTCTTGAAGAATTATATATCTTCTTTCAACAACACTATTTATTTGAGGTGTTTTAGGTGCTGCCAAGTTGTGAGTAATACCTTTTATACTATAAAAAGTTTCAAAATCAGAGTTTAGAAATTCTCCACCATGATCACTATGAATAGTTTTCAATGGAAGGTTTTCTCTTTTTTAACTTGGTCTCTAAAACTTTTTAAATAATAAAAAGCTTCATACTTCATTTCTAGAAAATAGACCCATTTAAATCTAGTGTATTCATCAACTAGATCAAACACATAGTATTTTCCACCAATGCTTCCAGTTTGTGTTGGGCCAAAAAGATCCGTGTGCACCAACTATAACGCATTAGCTGTTGAGACTTCACCGATTGATTTAAAACTAGATTTATGGTTCTTTCCATATTGAAAAGGATCAAAAACATCAGAAGAACTAAATCTAAGCTCCAATAGATCCTTAACTAGTTTCTTCTTAGAGAGTTTACATAAGTTTCTAATGTTACAGTGACCTTGTCTTCTATGCCATAACCAAGAGTGATCTTCCATTGCACTTATACAAGGTAAGTCTTGGCTCATAAGGTCTTCTATGTTTAATGTGTAAACATTATCTTTCCTATTGGTAGAGAGAATAAACTCTTCCTTGGAATTGTGTACTAATCATTTATCATTCCAAAAATTCACAAGGTAACCATCATCACTTAATTGACTTAGGCTAATGAGGTTGTGCTTAAGACCCTTAACAAAAAAAATGTTTGAAATCAATGTTTTACCAAGAAGAAAAATATTACCTATACCAATAATTTCACCCTGAGCATTATCTACGAATGTTACTTTTCCTCCTTTCATCTAGATAATATTTTCAAAATAGTTTTTGTTATCAGTCATATGTCGGGAACATCCACTATCCATGTACCAAGTATTGTTGTTGTTACTTCCTTTATATTCCAAAAAATAAGAAAAGAATTATACTTTTGGAATCCAAACATGTTTGGATCCAAGATTTTAGATAACAAAATTTTGGGAACCCACATATTGTTAGGAAAATAAGCCTTATGAAAACCTAAAGATTGGGTTTTGTTTAAAGAAAATTTTTTTGCCCAGTGACCGCCACATTGAAACTTGTTACAAAATGGGTCACTTTGAGGAACAAAATAATAGTTACTAAAAGTTGGTTTGGCATGGGTATAACCAAATCCAGATTTATTTTTTAAAGGTTCTTTTTGTGAATACATCTAATCAAAATTTTCTTTACCATGAGTAATGTTTGTCAAACACTTAATTAAGGATAATATTTCCGACTTGAGTTTTATAACGAAGTTTTTATCTTCAATATCATTCGATTTGGAACTAGAGCTAGGCTCGAAAACATGTTTCTTAGAAATTAATTTTTCTAGATCTTTAGAAAGTTTATTCTTCTCAGAATTTACTTCCTCAAGATTTTTTGAAATATTTATAAAATAATCATTTTTCATATCAAGATATTTAGAAGTATCTAATATTTCTTTTGTAAGAATAGTATTCCTAGAGTTTTTTTATCAATTTTATTATTGAGTTTAGAATTCTCAATCTCAAGAAGTTCAGCAAACCAAGAAAATTCTACATAGGTAGGTAAAGTATTGTGTTCATCAGAAGAGGATTATTCATCCGAAGAGTTATAATATTTACTATAATTAGAATTTAGAGATACATTGGTCAATGATTCCACATTGGGTACCTTAGGCATAAATAAATGATTGTTAATGGGTAATCTGGCTATAAGACCAAGATTCTTCTGTCCTGAAGATTCATAATCAAAAGATTCATCTGAAGAGTCACCGCCACTGGCACTCCAAGTATCGCTAGCTTTTAGAACTTTCTTATCTTTAGCTTTATAATACTTCTTCCTATTCCTTTCTGAATGTCTTTCTTTTCTTTATTTCTTCTTGAGGTAAAGAAAATATGGTCTGATGTGTCCAGATCTCTTGCATTCATAGCATGTGACTTCTGAATCTTTCCTATATTTCTTTTCCTTCTTCTTAGACTTGGATTGAAAATTTCTCTGACCAGCTATCTTATTCATCTTTCGAGCAAGATTATCCAACTCATTCTCTGTGACTTCACTCTCACTAGATTCGGATTGGGTAACAACCTTCTTAGATTTGGATCTAGTTACTCTCTCAGGAGTCTTAGCTTTCGTGTGATTTGAAGTTATTGTGAAAGAAACAGTAGCATTCCCATTCTTCTTTTTGATGTTGTCAGCATCTCTCTTCATCTTTGTTTCATGTTGGAGAATAGTTCCAAATAGATCATCTAAGGAAATTTGAGTAACCTTCCTATTATCATAAATAGAAGTTCTATTTGATTCCCACTCATTTGGCTTAATATCAATGATCTTGTCAACAAGAGCTTCATCATCCAGACCTTTTTCTCCCATAGATTTTAAGATATTCACAATTTTCATAAATATTTGTTTCACCTTACAAATGGGTTCTCCATAAGGAATGATAAAACCATGATATCAGCTCTAAGGATGGCTCTTCTAGTCTCAATTACATTAGATGTTCCAAAATGAGTAACGTAATGTATATTCCATATAAAGATAGCTGCTTAACAAGAAGAAATTTGGCTCTATATTTTCCTAGTCATAGAACATAATAAAGTTTTGCATACCTTGTAGTTTAATTGATATTCATGCTTCTCTTGGTTTGTGAAAGTACTAACTTCCTTATCAAGAATTTGATAACCTCCAGTAAGAATAACAAAATTTTCTACTCCAGTATTAATAATTAATGTCTTTATTCTATCTCTCCAATACTCATAATCATTACCATAAAAAATTGTTGGTCCGTTTGGATTTAGGTTTTCGATGGAACCAACATTGATTCCTGTCATATTAAAATCTTTCTACACAAAAAATAATTAATAAAAAATGTTCGGATTCAGGGAGAATATTCCTATGCATGAAAAGAATAGAACAATGAAAAACTAAGCAAGATAAACTTATATGTGAGTATAAGTATTTCAAAGACCTGCTCTGATACCAATTGTAGGATCGAAATAATGATGTAGATGCTCAATATACAAGAGGGAGGATGAATAGTATACTTTAAAAAATTTCCTTAAACAAGGAAATATATAAGTTTAAAAAAGTTAAACTAAGATAATTCACAACACCTCTAACACCAATTGGAGAATTGGAATAAGGTATGATGTTAGAAACTTCTAGTTCTACACACTTGCTTAAATATGGAAAGTGATTCTGGAAAACCTGTTCCGGAAATATGATTTCGAAAAGATGGATCCAGAAATATGATTCCGAAAAACTAAAAATTAATGAAAGATTACAATATGAGATTCTACCTTAAAGCATATATAATCTAAATGAATCAGAGTACAAGTGTAAGAAAATATAAGAAGGTTATACTTTCCTTACAATACAAAATGCAGCAGAAAAACTTGTAACAAAAACAAGTAACAAGATATAAATCTTTTAACCCAAAGAGAAGTGTATCCAAAAACCTTGGATAAAGGTTCATTGATTTATACTTTCAAGAAAGTCTGTCTTACCCACCCTCGGGTAAGCCCACGATACGAAGATCGGAGTCTTTTTCATGCTATCCCACAAGCCCTCAACTTCAAGGTAGTTGGAACCTCAATCTTCCTCATCTAGGAAGCCCTCAAACATCAATGTAGTTGACACCTCTGACTTCCTTTCCCCAAAAGCCCTCAAATGTAATCACCAATATTCGGAGTCACACGAATTAATCTGAATAGAGCTGTTCAGTATGCACAAGGCATGAAAAGCTTCTCTCTCTAGAAATCACCTTAACAACGTGTGGTCTCTAGAGTGATCAACTTGTTCCATGTTGTGAGCTCTTTCAAATGAGATTCTATTTATAGGCTCGGTTGGAATGGTCGGCTCCCTCCTCCAATGGTCATATTTTCCTTAAATTTCGGAGGGACCTGTACATGTTTCACTAAACCAATGGTTAGTTAGAAACAGAATAGACGACCTCATTTTATAACAAAATAAGTGTAACTGAAAGCAAGACATCGTTTTATAACAAACTTAACAAATCAGAGTGTTAGTAAAAAGTTCTTAATGTAAGAAAAATAAAAGTTCAGAGTCTAACAAAAATAGAATTCAGGGTCTATAATAAAGAGATATTCAGATTCTGTTTTATAGGAATTTGGAACATGAATTCTGTAGAAATCTGGAGTCTGGTTTCATCAGAATTCGAAACCAGAACTTAGAAAATTCGGAGTCAGAGTTCATGGAAATTAATAGTCAGAACTCATAAGAGTTCGGAGTCTAAATTCAAAGAACTCAGAGTCAAAACATAGATAAGTTTGTAATCAGAATTTGGAGTCGAACTACATGAGAATTCGAATACAGAATTTGGAGTCAAACTATATGAGAGTTCGTATCCATAATTCGTAGTGGAACTTCATTATAGTTCATATCCAGAATTCAGAGTGGAACATTATTACAGTTCACATCCAGAATTGGAAGTGGAACTTTATTACAGTTTACATCCATAATTCGGAGTGGAACATCATTAAAGTTCACATAAAAAATTTGGAGTTGAACTTCATTACAGTTCTCATCCAGAATTCGGAGTGGAACTTCAATATAGTTTACATCCAGAATTCGGATCCTAAAATAGAATTCTACATATATAAGTATTTATAGGATTCCAAAGTTACAAATATGAATCCGAATTTTATAATTAGTCAAAATATGAACAATGAAAATATGGTAAGGATAAATTTCCTTAGAGAAGGAAACTTTCCTTATGAAATCAAAGCATTGAATAAAAAAGATTTTCTTAAAGATATGGTGTTTGTGATTTTCAAAACAAGATGGAATGGAAAATTCATAAGGAAAACCATATTGACTCAACAATAGAGAGATAAAAGGTAGTATTCAAATAATATAATGATGGTAAATATAGAGAATCAATAAATAGATACACTCATTCCACAATAATGAATGAGTGGAAAACATGTGGTATGAAACTCCAAAATAGTTAGAAACAAATAAAAATATGTGATGTTGTGTCGAAGGATGAAATATGTTTCATCTAGATGAATATGATATTATAATAGATCCAAAAAATATGATAGAGGAAACAAAATCAAAAATAGGAAATGTTTTCAACACAAATAGAGTCACTCAAAGGACAATTGAATAGAAGGATTGGATGTTAGTTCGATGAAAGGCATTACTTAACCCTGTAGTAACAATGGTCATTTACAAGTGGATGGTTGGAAATTATGTTTTCCAAAAAATATATAATTTAAAAAAAAATTATTGACATCATAAATATGTAAAGGTATATATGTTATGATGGTTGAAAATATTATATGGATTTATTTTTATGATGGGAATTATATATCTAGAAATACATTATGATAATGATTTTGATGAAAAAAATCTAGAAAGTAAATTCATTTCATCTAAATATAAATAATAATAAAAATATGAACAAAATAAGACAATTAAAAAATGATAATTTAATAAAATAGGTACTAATATTTTCATTAAGATATATCCAAGAAAAATAAATCTAAGAAATGATCTAGCATTTATGTTTTGTGATGGTAAATTAGGTATGATTAATAAGAAACAATATAAAAGGATCATTTATTGACATTTTATCAAATATTTGTTCATATCATATATTTTTTAGACTACATCAGGATAATAAAAATTTTATTCCCTTATGATGTTTATCATTCCAGTTTTGGTTCCAAATATATAAATTTATGATATATTATATTGGAGTGTATTTATGTAATTGTTGGTTTTTTTTGGAGAATGAAGAATATTTGGTAAAGAGAATAAAAATTGATTTAAAACTTATATGACACACCCAATTTATATATTATATTTATTTTCATTTTTTAATGTTTTATTGATGTTATAAGGAGTTTTATTTGATGGAAGTAAAGGTGCATGTTATTTGTTAATCATGGATGTTATAATGTGTTATTAAACAAATAGATGTCGTAATTTTTTTCTTCTTCCATTGAATGAGTTTTAGATAAATTATATTAAAATAAATATTTATAATCCATTAAAAGTGGTAATTTTGGTCAATAAAAAATTAAAAGTGACAACTATAGATGGGATTGATGATATACATTAAAAAAATATAGAATAATTTCAAAAGTGGTATAAATAAGGTTGTATAGAGATCAAAGGTGTCATTTTTTATATTTTCTATAGAAATAGTTTTGGGGGAGAAAATCATGTTGTCTTAAATAAAATGAAAATATGAGAAATTATTAGTTTTTATGAATTTAATACATATATTGGTATGAATGATAACGTTATATCAATTGATTGTATTAAAAGGAGGATAAGTCGAGCGGAAAATTGAAGTAATGATTATTTAGTTCTATATTTTACACATTAGATATAATGTTAAGGGGAGATAAGATCATAAATAAATTCCCTTATAGAAAAATATTTTACTATTATATGACTATTTTTTTATTATAGGTTAATTAATATTGATAAAATAATTATATAATAATGAAATATAGAATGCGAACATGATGTTATGGTTACGATATTTATTTATTTTTTTGAAAAAATTAGAATTGGGATAAATTATTAATCTCAAATTTTAATTTAAAGAGGTATTTTTTTCCAATCACCTATCAATTATTATTCATATTCATTTTATGATGAACAAAGATATCACATCTAAAGGATATTCTAATTAGGAATTTAGATATCATGCTTGGGAAATAAATAAATCATTTATATTGGAGAATGTAGACCATGGTAAGACATGGTCTAAGAGAAAAATCATGAGATACATGTAATTAATATATCAAGGAATTGGAGATAAGTATCTAGTTAATAGAGACATGGAGTATTAAAGGATAATTTTTAGAAAATTAATTCAATAAATTAATGTTGGAGAATAAATTTTAACTATTTTAATCATATATCCAAATTATAATTTTTTAAATGTCCATTGTGGATAATATATACATGGTGGGGTGTTAGAGATTTGTTGGATATGTTTTTAAGAGTAATAATGCTACCCTAGATAATATAAAAAACATTAGATGATTTGTATCGTTTTATTGGATTTGGTTTATACAAACTATTTCTATAATAAAGTGTAAATTGTTATTTCCCATAAAGAGTAAAAAGATATTGATGTTAAATTTACAAGATCATAGATTCTAAAAATAATAATTATTAATTTTATACCCTTGGAATGGATAATGATTTAAATAATTCTTTTGGTGGATTATTCAATGTTATTACATTTAGTTTCTATAGGAGGATCTAGCTTCGAAATTTTGGTGATAATTTTGGGTTTTATATCGGATTGATAATTTAAAATAATTGTGTAAACCATGTCATAGTGAATACCATTAAAGGATAATTATTTTATTAATCCCTAACTGTGACTATGTATTATAATGATATGGTTAGATTGAGAAACTATATTTAAAATTAGGAAATTATATTTTTCTTTTATCATAATTCAATGTATTTTCATTAATGAATCTACTAGATTATTACTGGATTATATTGGACCAATCAATGTAATGTTCATACTAAAATTACATGATTTTTAGATAAGGTTATAAAATTCAATATATATACATTTTAAATTTTTCATGAAAATAATATATACTATAAATGGGTTTCAAACTCAAAACATTTACTAGTATATGCTTTTTTGTAGGGTTTTCAATATTCTAGTTCATGCGATATGATGATGATTTATAGTTTTTATGCCATTCTTATCCTATAATATTTTGATAATTTGTCATATAATATTTAATTGAATTATTTTAATAGATTATATGAGAAAATTATGGGTGACACATGAAAGTTTTACATTGATAAAATCATAGATATATTTTTGGGTAATTAAATATGCACACAGATATGGAAAAAATATTAATTTTCAGAAAAGGAAATATAAATAATTGATTTCCACTTTATTTATCTAATTCTAACCAATATTTATTTTTTCAATGGTGGAGGTTCATGATGACTAATTACCAGGGGATATATATTTGAAGGAAGAGAGATATTTTTCACATCTTTATAATTGAAATGAGTTATTTTAAATATTTTAATAATTCCGGTTTTCAAGATAAATAAATATATTTTAATGTAATATTCCATTGAAATAATCAGAAATATTTTTTAAAATATATAGTTTCCCATTAATGGAGGAGTTACTGATAGAATCACTACACTTCTAAAATAATTAAACCACGAATGTTAATTTTGTAAAATCCATGAAATTGATGTTGGGTCTCAAAATTTATAATATTTAAATATTATGATCATAAGATGGGTATATATGTGTGTTATTTTGAAGTGAATGATATTGAAATGATAGGATCATCCAAATGTAGGAATAACTGGGGATGATCATTGATAAATAAAACAAAGACTTACAGGGAGAAAAAGATATTGTATGACATTAACAATTCCACTAACAATAAGTTTACATAATATGGTTATTTTATAGAATAATATGATTATTTTATGCAAAATGTGTGGAATACATCATAACAACTCCACTATCAATGTGTTTGGCACATATATTTCTTAAAACATAATTATAGTTGATAAATTATAACATAACACTAAAATCTTGATTTCATATGACATTTATTTAAAAAAAATTATATTCAATTTTTGGAGTTTTATATTACATTTAATTTTTAAATAGTAATTGAGTAATTGGGTGGGAAGAGGAATAAAGAAACCAACTCTTTGGTGGTAGTTCACTACCCTAACACTATATTGAAGGGAGTGACAATTGGTGTGAAGGGTCCATTTCTAAATATTTTATCTAAAGGTATAGTGAGTTTAATGGGATTTAGTAAACCAATTCATTAATTTATTTTCATTTTTTATATCACGATAGGGATAGAAATATTAAAAACAAAATTCACATTCATGTTTTAATTTTTTATATTTTAATTTATATTTTACGATAGATTGTTTTATATGTATTTTTATTGAAAATGGAAATAATAATTGTTATATAGTGCCACATAATGGAAAAATTAAAATCTATGAGGTCATTGATTCACACCACCCCAATCATCCACAACCTAGGGATTTTATCATCAATTTATTATCCATTTGGGATTATGGTTCAAATATAGAGATACTTCCAAAGATAAGATACAAAGAAGACAAAAACTCACTCCCATCATGGTGAATGTTTCGGTTGATATGACCTCTATGTAACAAAATCTATATAACTCATGAAAATCCCAAAATTTTATGTTTTTATGAGATTATTGTCTTTTTGATAATAATTTATATTTATGTTCATCCTCAATCCATCCATTAAGAGTATCACCTATTTTCCCTTCACACCTCAAAAATTTATTCCCCTTTTCTAAATTCCTTCATCCTCTACTGAAATATGAAATTCACTATACTAAGATACATATAAAATTCAAAATTATCATAATATTATTTTAATTAAAATCTCGGAGTTTATATATCATATTATAATGATAACTATCTTCCCTGGAAGTACCACTATATGTCTTTATGTGTAATTCTATAGCTGGTTATTTAATTATCATAAAGTAATTGAGTATCAAAAAAATAATCTAAATGAAATTAAACCCATATCATTATATTGATGCTCATATATATATTTATATATAAAAACATAAAACACTTTTGTTGTATGAAAAAAAACATTTTTTTCACTAAGAATGTAATGTATTCATAAATTTAGAGTAACTAATAGATTCAACAGCTTATGATCATCAATACAATATTTATGTTAGTGAGGTTATATAAATCTAGATCCATATGAGGTGACCTCAATATATTACTTAACAACCACATAAAAACTACTATGTGAAAAATAAAAAAGAATGATTTATAGTTCCTTCCTCATAAAGAGAATGAATTGGGGTACAGATATTCTTCTATATTAGAAAATAAAAAACAACCCATCATTAAATTGCCTACAAAAATAAATGGAATATATTTGTTAGATTTAATAAAGGAAATTCAATGAAAAAAATTATATATGTATCCTATATAATAATCATCTAAACTAATAAAATTATACCCTAATAATAAACTGATAGGTACACTATAAGAAACCACAGTCAATTTTTTTTGGATCTACAAATACATATTTTTGACTAAAAACATTCAGATGAAAGCTAACCATCAACATAAAAAAATTTAAATATATTATCATAAATCCAATATTGGTAATGAACACCCAAACCTATCTTCAAATACTCTACATGTTTCTCCTCCTCCATTGAAAAAAAATTTATTTCATCTGTTATATAAAGAAATCATCATGTTGTAGATGAAACTTGTAATTTAGAATCTTGAAAATATAGTTGTTAAATTTGTAAGACCAAATGGAATCCCTAGAAATTCTATATTTTAATACCATTATCTAAATGTAATATTTGTAATTTTCGAAGACTTTTCCCACATTTGATAATATTTTAATTGCTACACTATCATAGGGGTTCATCTATCTCACATCAACTTATAGAATAAACTATCAATCCCTGGAAAAACGATATTGCTTCCTTACTAATACATGAATTATCCATTAATATACTATACATAACCTTATATTCCCACTAAACTTTTGGAAAAAAAATAACAATAAATCTAAAAAATGGTACACTTTTTTGAATAAAACATTTTTATAATATATCACCAGTCTAGTTATATCACTCATAATTCCCTATATCTTTTATTTAACGTAATGACATTGATATGGGATTAATCAATATAACTCTATTCCAAACAAATTATCATGGTTTATAGATAATCTCATTGAATCCCTGAACCAACATCCACAAAAGCATCCACATTCAGGGAGAACATATATACTAATTCCAAAACAACTAATAACCCCTAATTAAATATCTAAGATATTATAGGTTTTGTAAATCAATAATCCATATGATGATCCAACATGTTAAGAAAAATCATTTCCTAGCCTTATATTTAAATGTAGTTTATTTTTTGATGATTGATATCTATAAAATATTGATAAAAATATCCATACCTATCAAAAATGAAATATTATCATTATATTTGAAGAAATGTTATCTTTCGTAATGATTTATAAAACATATAAATTATTCAAACAAAAAAAAATAAATAATATAAATTTTCATATTAAGAGTATAATTAAACATAATATTACACCAATTCTTTTTACATGATGGTATAATTCTCTAATTAATGTAATTGGGGTGAAGGGAATGGAAGAATTGATATATATCAATATTTTCTCCAAGGATGAATAAAAATAAATCATTCCTCTAATTACATCTCATATTAGTAGGGATGGAATTTCCCTTGAAGGAATATACCTTGAAGCATCCCATACCAAATATATTTTCCTTTAATCCCCAGATATCTACTGACATTGTCTCCTATCACTCCATAGTTTCATTGAATGTAGTTAACATCCTTTAAATAACTTATAATTTTACTAACCATGACTGACTATAAAAAATCTTGATGATATTTATATTATGGGTAGAGTTATGGTCTTAACTGTCATTAAGGTAGAACCAAGAATTGATAAGGCTCATCCACCATGATACAATTATACAATTGTATATATACCTAATAATTGGGGTATAAAAACCATTTATGAAGATAAAAAATGAAATCACAATTTTCAATACATTGGAATTATTTTCAACTATGAAGAAGTGTGTTGGGAGTGACTACTTGTAACATTAAACAATGTTTAATCATCAAAGCACAAAAAGTATGAACTTTTATCCATAATACTAAAATGTATAAATCTATAAATTTTTCTACTCTAAACTAATTATATATTTAATAGGGTCTTCATAAATAATTTAACCTCCATCATATCCATTTAATACAACCTAAGATTAATGTATAAAAGTTGACAATGAAACATGGGAAAAAATCACACTCATAGTGATATTCCCTATGCTCCTTAATAGAAAATACTATAACAAATTACATAAAAAAATTATAAATTTAAACCAACATTTCTACATACATGAACAAAATTGATTTATTTTTTATAAATCATTCTACTATATTGTATGGAGATGTAAGGAAATTAATTGTTTCCATAAATTTACATGATATAAACTCCATTGAACAATAAAATAATATTCAAAACCTATGTAAAATTTCCACCATTTTTTCCTCTAATTCTGAATTACTATTGTGTATATTTTTTTTACCAAATCATGATATTAGGTAATATTCGTATAATGTATCATATTTTTGATGGATTAATTATAATATTAATTATGATAAATTTTACTTTTAACATTGAATAATATAGAGAGTTATCTATGTAGTAATTTATTTACTATAATTGAATTATTGATTAATAAGGATAATTTAGTGTTTTTAGTGTTTTAATATTAATTATGACAAAAAATAATTATTATACTTTGTTGAAATAATACATGTTATAGTTTTTTTATAAATCCAATGATTGAGTAATTAAATAGAGGACTACTATGTAATGATATTTCTGTGTTGTATAGATGTGAAGAAAGTGAATAAATGAAAATACATTTGTAAGAAACAAGATTTTGTGGTTAATGAATTGAATAATGAAAAAATTGTTTGAAAATTTGGGACAGATAGTATGTTATAGAGTGACTATCCTGGTGAATATATTAGAACCCATTGAATAAATTTCATGGTTTAGGAAATAGCATAGTGTTTTTATAGGTATGAATATATAAAATTCAAAACCATGGTTAGAAAGTTAGGGGATATGATATCAAACATAGTAAATTATGATTCATAATGATATTTATATAAAATATATCATAGTCAATTTTAAATTTATTTTTTAAAATAAATTTATATATATATATAATTATTATGTTTAGAGAGTCGTAACTAATTGGATGGGACTCATGATAGACATTTTGGAAGGGTAAGAATTATTTTTTAATATGGACAATTTATATTTGAGATATACTTAACTCTTCTATGTAAATCATTGATCCTTTCATGGGATTTTTCAAAAATAGATGTTGAATTGATTTTTACTGAGAACTTTTAATTAAGGGTTATTTGAATGTATATGTTAGTTTTATTTTTATACTGATATATTTTTAGGTTAATGTATTCATTAATTATTGTAACATATTTTTGTAAATGATTTTTTTCATATAATCATAACTAAATGATTGGGTTTTAATGTTGAAATAGTTTACATGACATTTTTTCAGAATTTTAGAATAATTTTTAGTATTTTATGTATTGAAATTACCTAAAATCACATTCTAATTTATTGAATTTTGGTACAACAAAATAAAAAAAATTCTAATTAGATAATAAATTCATGATAATATATTTATTGGATTCAATTTGGAACCAAAACATTGTTATTCATTATAAATATTTACATTTTATTAATTCTGGGAACAAATGTTTATAATTTCTATTATTTTTTTATTATTCACTTAATGGTTAACAAGAAACACCATGGTGGTTCTCCCCTCGTCAATATGGATGATGGTTACTTCCCAAATGACCTAGAGGTTATTGTGGGTATGATTCTCTCCCAACATAAGTTGTTTCTTTGTGACTTGATAAAACACTATTTAGTGGAATATTTTATTGATAATAAATTACATAACTTCCTCACATTTCCCTAAATATGTTCATTTATGAAACATTTGGGATTAGATCATTCCTTTAAAAATATGTTGAAAATTCCTGTTTTACCCTTTTAAAATGCACTGTTGTATTTCACACATAAATATTTTAATATGACTTATTTGAACATGAAATTTCGTAACAGTGTTCCTCACCTAATTTTATACATCTTTTATTTAGGAAACTAGAGCTACATAGTGCATTGAATGGAGTAAATGGGCCATTTTGTCAATGGTGGGCTGGACACATGAGAGTGGACATCACATTTGTATTTGGTCTATATCGTCTACATCCATGCATGTATTGAGGCCAAATTTTGAGACAAGATCAAAAACCCAATTCACACATATTATCCTTCTAGAAGGATATAAAATTCATGATTTTTGGTTATAATGAAGGTGGTGAAAGAGGGATAAAAATATTGGGCAGAATCTTCTCATTCACACATGAAACCACTTTTAACCTAGTATTCCCTCCACTCTATAAATATGTATTTTTCTCATTTGAAGGGTTGGGACTTGCATTAATAGATTTAAGGCAGAGGGTAATTGTTTTAACCCAAATTCTCCAACCATTGTTAGAGGGGTATCTCTTGAATCAAGGATCCCATCATCAAAGCCTTATTCTCTTCTTCATGTTGTAATGTTTTAATTTGTGTAATCAACTTCTTTGTTCTTCTTTTATTTTTTCTATTTTATTATATTTTGTTCAATTGTATTCTTATTTACTCATCCTATTTGGGTTGGAATCAAGAGTGGAGATGATATTGGGTTCTACCCTCTCAATCATTTTCTCATGCAAAACGTCTCATGATGACCACACCGCCCATGGAAGAGTAGTTCTCTAAGGGATTGATTTATCTTCTACCCTCTTCATTTAATTATTTTGAATCATTTAAATACTGTAAATCACATAATATGATCCATTAATTGAGTTTCTAAATTATAAGAAACTAACCAAGAAATAGAACAATTAACACAAAAACACGCGAGGTTGAGTATTGGGTAAATTTTGAGAGCGCAAACTTAATCGGTTAAAAAAGACCACACGGGATAAATTTTTAGTGTGAAAATATAATCCCTAAGCTCAATTCATACCCATTTTCTATAATGTACATGTGATTTAATTTAACACTAACAATTAACTATCCTTAGAAAATTAATCAAAGTAGGGTGATGCCATTGCATGTTCCAAAGAGAGCCTAGGGTTTAATTCTCTTCCTATATGTGTTAAAGTTAATTCTCGTAGGGTTTGAGGGTTAAAAAATTACGGGATCATAATTAAGTGGATATTAATTTAAATGATAATTATTAAAAAGTAAATGAATAATTAGAGTTATATTGATTATGAATTTTAAATAGTGTCTAATAAACATCTTCTTGTTGTGTCTTTTTAATCGAACATCATTTCAAAAATATAAACAAAAATATTATTAAATATTCTTATAGAAAACTTCTTCTTGTTTTATGGATGGTAAAAACCCCCCAAATAATTTCAAGTCGTGTCATTTTCCCTTTTATCTTATTTTTTAAATACCTTTAATATGTTGTCAAATTTACTACCCCTTTTGAGAGACGACCTTGGTCAACCACTCAAATACACCTAAGTACTCAAAAAACCACTAATCATTTTAGGGCACCCACGATATAGTCTTTGAAATTAGAGTTTTTTCTGAGGAGGGAAGTAATTATTTTAACCAATTAGAAGTATTTATTTTATTTTAAATTTTATTCTCTTCTTCTCTTCTTTCTTTCTTCTTTACCCAATCTGTTTTTTCTTTCTCTCTTTATTATTCTTCTATTATTTTATTATTATTTTTGGACCATCAACTAAAACTTCTGATTTTTATTTTACTATGGTCCATATTCCTTATTTTTTATTTTTATTTGATTTATTACACGAACTAATCCTGAAGCTCTCTTAGATCTTGATCCTAAGATTGAACTTAGCCTTCGAGCTCGAATTAGACATTCTCAGTCTACGAGAACATTCAACTTTCAACCAGTTAGAGAATTCCTCCACTCCCATAACATTGAAATTTGAATAAATTCAAATTAAAACATAAAACAAGAACCAATGGCTAAAACTAATGGAAATGAACTTAAAATAACCATTCGATAATTGGTTGCACATGATATTAACTATAAAAAAATTACATTGCATACCCAAATCTCAAATCAGACATTGAACTGAACTCTGGGTTAATTCATCTTATTCCAATATTTCATGGATTATCTTGTGAGGATCCAGAAAAACATTTGAAATAATTTAATGTGGTTTTCTCAACCCTAAAATCAATAAATGTATCTGAAGACCAAATCAAACTAAGAACATTCCCATTCTCACTTGATGGAGCTACAAAAGATTGGATGTATTATTTATAACCAAAAGCTTCAACTTATTGGAATGATTTGAAAAGTCATTTCTTACAGATATTTTTTCCAACATCAAGGACCAAATCCATTTGAAAAGAGATCTCAGTGATCAAGAAAGCCCTAGGGGAGTCAATGTATGAGTACTATGAGCGATTAGAGAGGTTGTGTGCAAGCTGCCCACATCGACAAATCAGTGAGCAACTCCTCATCCAGTACATTAATGAAGGACACAGACCTATGGAGAGAATCATGGTGGATGTCGTGGCTGGAGGAGCATTGGTGGAAAAGACACCCGATGTTGCATGTGCATTGATCAACAAGATGGAACAAAACTCTCAACAATTTGGCTATCGAGGTACACCACATGTTTGAGGAGTACATGAGGAAAGTCCTCCTTCTCTTGAAAGTCATTTGATTGATACCAAGTTATAAGAGTGGACAACTATGGTGAGACAAATTTCTTTGGACCAAAATACATCCTAACCCCCTCCTTCAAGGCCTTGGGGAATTTTCACTGAGACAATCCGCCCACTGATTGTTTCCCAAACAACAAAAAATATAATATTATTCAAGAGTGTTTCCTTGGAGACAATATTAGTAGAAGTTGTAATCATATCCCCAAAAGAATCTTTATTATTTTGTTACAACATACAACCATGGGTGGAAGGATCAATCAGACATGAGGTATTGCTCGGGACAACAACAAAGTCCCCCTTTTCAATAAAACTTCCAGTAGCCTCCACCTTACCAATAGGGTTTCCAACAACCCCAAAGGCTATTTGAAGATCAAGTACCAACAAGTCAAAAACATGGTAATTCTCAACCAAAGTTAGATTATTACACTAAGGATATTTTGAAGCAAATTATTCTTAGTCAATAGAATGATTTGAAGAGTCAAGGTTCGGAGTTAAGGGAGTTAAAGTCACAAATGATCTAGATCGCCACTACCCTCCATGAACTGGAAATTAAGAACTCTAAAAATCCTCCTTCCCAACCTACTCCAAATATAAAGGGTAATATTAGTGCCATCACATTGAGAAGTTGGAAATAAATAACTGATACATCTGCAGATATCGTTCCACTGGGATTCACCTAAACTCAGGATAACACCCATTCAAATCCAGCTGATGAGCAACCTAAGGAGAAAGATAAAGGTAACAAAAAGATTAATGATGTTCATCTTTAACCCCTTACCTTTCCAAATAGGGTTGTACAAACCAAAAAGGGGGATGAATATGCGATGCAAAAAAAAGAATTTTTGGACACATTCAATCTTCTAGAGATCAACATTCCTCTACTTGAAGCCATCAATCAAATCCCAAGGATTGCGAATTTCTTAAAAGAACTTTGTACCAATAGAAGAGGGCTCAAGGGAAATGAGAGGATCAATCTTGGAAGGAATGTGTCATCAATCATTACACCAACTCTAGCAATGCTGAAAAAGTTCATGGATCTAGGGACATTCACTTTCCCATGCACCATAGGAGAGTTACACCTTTTCTAATGCTCTTTGTGATTTGGGAGCTTCCATAAATGTGATGAATCACTCTGTATTCTCTTCTTTACAGGTTGGTGTGTTGAAGCCGATGAGAGTAGTGGTGCTGTTGGAAAATAGTGCTACAACATATCCAGTGGGATTTCTTGAGGATATACTTTCCCGGGTAAGAGACATGATCTTCTCAGTAGATTAATACATGCTTAACATGGAGGATGATTAGGTAAGTTCTCATGTTCCCATTATCTTAGGAAGGCCCTTACTCAAAACTACAAAAACTATCATACATGTTCATGAGGGTACCCTTGCCATGGATTTAGGATATGAAGTTTTAATATTTAAAGTTATGGACACCTTGAATAACCATTTAGAGGCACATTCAACTTTTTTTATCTCCCATTTTGAACCACCAAGTAAAAACCCCATGGAATTTGATTGTCGTGTGCTTAGGGAGATTATGAAAATTAGTTATAGTTTGATGTCTAAGAGTAATTCAACACCTATATCTCATTCATAAGACTCTCTTATATTTGATTTTAAAATGGAATCATATTCTGATTTTGATCATGTCAAATCTGATTATGACATGGTTGTTGAGTATGCTAATGGATTTAATGATTTATTCTCTGATTTTGATGATGTGTATTAGGATACAGATGTTCATTGTGCACATATTTCAGTTCCTCCAATTTCTCCATCCATACACCACACCCCTATATTAGAACTCAAGCCATTTCCACCTAATCTCAAATACTCATAGTTGTTCAGTGGTAAAATATTAGCTGTTATCATTGCGAATAATCTCTCTTTTGAATTTGAAGAAAAACAATGGAATATTTTAACGGAGAACATCAGGGAAATCAGGTGGACCTAGGGTGACATATCAGGTATTAGTCCCTCCATTTTCATGCTTATGATTATTTTGGAGGATGGGTATAAACAAGTTAGGCAGCCACAAAGCAGACTCAATCCAACACTTTTGGAGGTTGTTTAAAAAGAGGATTAAAATTGCTCGAGGCGGGTATAGTCTATCCCATTTCAGATTCCCAGTGGGTAAGTCCTATTAAGGTAGTGCCTATGAAAAGTGCTGTTATTGTTGTTAAAAATGATAAAGAGTAGTTAGTTTCGATGAGAGTAAAAAATAGTTGGTGTGTGTTTATTAATTATAGGAAACTAAATCAGTCCACTCGCAAGGACAATTTCCCCCTCTAATTTATTGATAATATGCTTGAGAGACTATCTAGGAAAACACATTTCTTTTTCATGGATGGATTTTTTGGGTATTTTCTGGTTTCAATTTCTCTGGAGGATCCATAGAAGACAATATTCACCTGTCCCTTCAGAACATTTGCCTACTGGAGGACGCCATTTGGAATTTTCATCGCCTCACGTACCTTTCAGAGAAGCGTTGTGATTATTTTTTCTGATATTATTTAGACTTGCATGGAGGTATTCTCTAATTATTTTATAGTGTATGGGCTTTCATTTGAATATTGTATATCTACATTGGGAATGTTTTTGAATCGTTGTATTGAGAAGAATCAGGCATTGAACTTTGAAAAGTGTCATTTCATGGTAGATCATGGCATTTTCATAGGGAATGTAGTGTCATAACATGGGATAGATGTTGATTAATCTAAGTTAGATATTATTTCATCCCTATCCATTCCTTCAAGTGTGAGTGATGTTAGATCTTTCTTAGGGAATTTATAATTTTATTAGCACTTTATCGAAGATTTTAGTAAGATTTCTCTTCATTTTTTGAGATTACTTCAAAAGGATTATAATTTTGTGTTTGATGATTCATGTAAGGTATAATTTAGTGAGCTGAAGATGTGTCTAATCACTCCACTAATCATACAAACCCCACAATGGGACATTTATTTTGAGCTTATGTGTGATGCATCAATCTTTGTAGTTGGAGAAATCTTATCACAGAGGGTGGAGGGAAGTTCACATGGGATTTCCTATACTTCGAGGTTATTGGATTCAGACCAATAAAACTACACAAACACGAAAAATGAGTTTATTTCCATCATATTTCTTTAGATATATTCTGTTCATATTTATTGGTCTCTAAAGTAGTTGTTTTTTCTGACCATGCAGCTCTGAGGTTCCATTTGATGAAGCCAGATGCCAAGCCCAGACTTATCTGATGGATGCTACTTCTTAAAGAATTTGATATTCAGATAAAAGACAAGAAGGGGTCAAAAAACCTAGTGGTAGACCACATGGTTAGTATTACTCAAATACTAGAGGATGGAACCATGGACCAGGTACCACTTCGAGATACTTTCCCCGATGAGCATCTTTATTCCATCTCAGGTACACATCCTTTGTATTATGATTTAGTTACCTACCTTGAGGCCTTTAAAATTACTTCAAATTTAACGAAACATCAAGTCCAAAAATTAAAGAGTGAATATAGGTTTTATTTTTTGGATAATACCTAATTATGGCGCATGTGTAGTGGCCAAGATATTAGGATGTGTGTTCCTGATCATGAGTTTGATTCGATTTTACAATTACATCATACAATTTCTTGTGGTGGACACTTTAGACCCCAAAATACAACTAGGAATTTTTTTGACTCTAGATTGTATAGGCCAAGTTTATTCCATGATGCTCATGTGTTTTGTAAGTCATGCTCACATTTCTAACACACTACTAATATTTCTAGGAGACACGAAATTCCCCAACAACCCATATTATTCTGTGATATTTTTGATGTATGGGGAATTTATTTTATTGGTCCTTTTCCTTATTCATTTTTTTACCTGTATATTTTAGTTTTTGTTGATTATGTGAGAAAATGGGTGGAAGCTAAGGCAACCAGTACTGATTATTCTCATGTTGTAGTGGAATTTTACAACACATGGATTTTTTGTTGGTTTGGAGAAACAAAGGCCATCATTAGTGACCAAAAGACACACTTATGTAATCAAAATTTGGCTTCCCTCTTTGGAATGTATGGGGTGACGTACAAAACCTCAACACCATACCACCCCAAAAAAATGGCCAGGATGAGGTTTCAAATCGTGCGTTGAAACAGATTTTGAAGAAAACTGTGCAACCAAATAGGAAGGATCAGAGAAAGAGTTTGGATGATGCATTGTGGGCTTATAGGACAGTATACAATACCCCAATTGGTAAGTTCTAATTTCGGTTTTTTTAAAGCGTGTCATCTTCCCGTGGAAGTTGATCATATGTCTTATTGGGATATAAAGAAATGAAACATGGATTTGGCACAAGATGGAATCCATAGGAAGTTACAAATTCAAGAGATTGAGGTGATTTGATTGTATTTATATAGAAGTCAGGGCTCTACAAAGAGATACCAAAATAATCTCATGATAAAATGATCCAACAAAGGTTGTTTCATGTTAGAGAGAAATTATTTATCTACAATTCTTGACTGATGTTGACGCATGGTAAGTTGCATTCTAGATAGTTTGGTCCTTATGTTGTAACTAATGTTTTTACTAATAGTTCAATGGAGATTATACAAGAAGATACCACAAGGAGCTTTATATTTAATTCAAAATTCTTAAATATATACACTGAGGGACTTCCTATTGATGTAGTGGATTTCATCACACTGCATGACCCCATCATCACTTGAGAATATCAGGATATTCCTAACCCTTTCACTCTTTTATTCTTTGTCCTATTTAAAATTATACATTTTATGTGCATATATCATCTCATGGGTTCACATTGATGAAAATGCAACATTTTATGTTTGAGGGAGGGAAAATTTTAGTTTATTAATTTCAATTTTTCTCCTGTTTTTCAATGATTTTTTTGAAAAAATTGTGTATTTTTCAAATATTTTGTGTTTATTTTTCAATTTTTTGTGTGTTTTTAAAACATTTAATCTTATATTATTGACAACACCATTTTTAAATTCATATCAATAAGTGAAAAAATTTATCCCATGAAATAGAGCTTAAATGCATGTTGAAAATAACTATGTTTCGAGTTCTAATCTTTAGTAATTTCATAAAAAGTACTCTGAATTTTGATTCCCAAGACACATCTCACTGCCTTTATATTTGAAATCACATTACTATGAGGCTTCTAAATCATTATTTTCATAATATTTACATTTATCTCACTTATTGATAGAACCAAACAATGCTTGATTTAACCTGAATTTGATTTATTCCTGTCAAAAGTTAGGGGTTTTAGATACTTTTGTTTAAAATATTAAGGAACTTTTTTGGTATTAATGCCCATATTTCAATGAATCCCTTTTTATAATGGCCTGCCATGGAAATTTAATCCTTTTATCCCTTAGAATCCATGAACAACCAGTTAGGTTAGCCATATTACAAGCCAATTTTCCTTATCCAACTTACTCTTGAAGTGAAATTGCATAATCTAGTTCAACTTAAGTGTGAGGGGGAGCTATCTTTTGTTGTGTTACCACATTATGTGATACTTTGGGTGGAAAATCAAATTTGAAAGATATTTTCTTGCTCTAAAAAAATCATTATGTAGAAATTTTTGCCTTTTCTGGACCTTTCATTATATGTGAAGTTGTGCCTTTATGGAGCTTCTAATAAAAGTTGAAAGTTGTGCCTATCTAGAACATTCAAGAAAATCATGTTAGAGAAGATTGAAATTTTTTCTATGGAAATTCTGAATGGTGTGAAAATTCCTTTTTTTCATGATGATGAAGATTAATTCATTCTATTTGTATTGAGGGGGATACCATATTTAAGTGGAAATTAGATTAATGCAATTTTTCTTCAAAAGGAGTCATGCCCCCCTTATTCAGCCTCAGAATTTTTCACATCTAAATTTTACCAAACAAAAGCCATAGAAAGACCCTGGAAATTACTCATGATAAACATATTTCCTTGACTCACATTAGGTAGTGATGTATGAATTTATCAAGCCTATGGTGACCCTTTTATGAGTTAGGATGAGAAAGACATTGATAAAAAAATGACATTTGTGTGATAAGAGAAAATTCAAGTGAAGTAAGTGTTTTGTGCATGGGAGGATAACTCAAGGGGAAATATATTGAATGATATAAATGTATAACATAAAATAATGGTTTTTATGAGGTGTGATGTCTTTTTTTCATTGTGTGTAATTGTTGGGCCTCAAGGATATGTGTTTTAAAATTTGTTTTGATTTGATATTGTTGTATACATGATATGAGGTTTTTACTAGGAGTGCAAAAGGGTAAATGCGGGGGAGTTGATAAAACACTATTTTTTGAATATTGTTTTGATAATAAATCACTTAATTTCCTCAAATTGTACTAAATATGTTCATTTATGAAATATATGGGATTAGATCATTCATTTGAAAAATTTATGAAAATTCCAGTTTTACCCTTTTAAAATGAACTGTAGTATTTCACACATAAATATTTTAGTCTAACTTATTTGAACATAAATTTTTTAACAGTGTTCCTCACATAATTTTCTACAACTTTTATTCAGGACACTACAGCTAAATAGTTCATTTGAATGGAGTAAATGGGCCATTAAGTCAATGGTGGGTTGGACACATGAGACTGGACATCACATTAGTATTTGGTCCATATCGTCTACATACATGCATGGATTTAGCCCAAATTTTGAGAGGGGATCTAAATTCCAATTTTTCACATATTATCATTCTATAAGGATAGCTAATTCACCCTTTTTCATGGTCACGATGGTGTTGAATGTGGGATTAAAATATTTGGCAGAATCTTCTTATTCACACTTGAAACCACATTCAACCTATCCTCCCCTCCACTCTATAAATATATATTTTTCTCATTTCTAAGGTTTGGTACAGGAATTAGGATATTTAAGGAAATGGATAATTGGTTTCACCCAAATTATCATAACATTTTAATAAGGGTAGCTCTTGATGCAAGGATCCCTCATCAAAGCATTCTTCTCTTCTTCATGTCGTAATGTTTTCATTAGTCTAAAAAACATATTTTTTTATCTTTTATTTCTTCTATTTTCTTCTATTTTGTTCATTAATAATCTTTTTTACTCATCATATTTGGGTTGGAATCATGAGTGGAGACGAGATTGGGTCTTACCCTTTCAATCCATTGGTCGGGAAAAATGTCTCCATGATGACCACAACGCCCAGAGAAGAGTAGTTCTTGGAGTGATTGATCTATCTTCTACCCTATTCATTTAATTGAGTTTTTAAAATATTATAATCTAGAAATGAAATTTAACAATTAACACAAAAACACACGAGGTTGAGTATTGTGTAAATTGTGAGAGTGGAAACAAAATCGGTAAAAAAGACTATAAGGGATAAATTTGTAGAGATAAAATATAGTGCCTAATCTCAATTCATCCTCATTTTATAGAATGGACATGTTATTTAATTTACCACCGACCATAAGCTATTTTTATAACATCAATCAAAGTAGGGTGCTGTGATTTCATGTTCTGAAGATAGCCTAGGGATGAATTCTCCTCATATTTGTGGTAATGTTAATTCTCGTAGGGTTCAAGGGTTAACAAATTGGGGGATCATAATTAAGTGGATATTAATATAAATGATAATTTTTAATATGTAAATGAATAGGTAGAGTTATATCGATTATGTATTTTACATATTTTCTAAAAAACATCTTCTTGTTGTGTCTTTTTAATCGAACTTCATTTCAAAAATAAAAACAAACATATTATACAATCTTCTTCAAGTAAAATTATTTTCGTTCAATGAACAGTAACCATCCCCCCCCCCCACATCCTTTAAAGTAGAGTTATTATTCACTTTTATCTTATTTTTAAAATACCTTTAATAGGTAGTCAAATTTACTTACTCCTTTGAGAGACAACCTTGGTCAGCCACTCTGTTGCACCAAAGTACCCCAAAAATTCAGTAATCATTTGAGAGCGCCCACGACAGCACCTTTCATGACTCTATCCTGAGAATGAAATATCTTTATATATGTGGTCAAATTTATCTATTCAATCCATCAATCATTTGATGTATTCCCTAGATAATGAACTCATAGAAAACAAACCGAATGAATAGGAGGTGTGGAGGCAATTTAGACGCTTAACCATGTGAGATCTCTCAGGATGGTTTGTCTCCCCATGAAATGTTTTGTTAGATCTAGTAAAATAGACATTATTAATCTGGTTTAGGATATTTAAGACGTTTTCATGATGAATATCTTCCTTGGTTTCAATTTCCACTACCATGGTCTGGATACCCAAAGATAATGACCCCACTTCTATAAAAAAATTCAGACTTATTCGAATGTGTAATTTCTCATAAAAATTCCTATCCTCCATTATCCACTGAAGAATCTATCATTTCATCCCCAATTATGTCTTAATGGATCATCATGGCTTCATCAAGGTATTTTCCAATCAAGGATCTATTTTTATATGCTATGAGATAGTGGGAGAAATCAACAGTGAGGTTACATGATCCAATAATATTATTATACAAGATATGGATAAGGCCTATGATTGGATCGAGTGGATTTTTAAAATGTGGGTCATGAGGAGAACCAATGTTTTTAGAGTGGTTGGTTGATCTGTTATTCTACTCTTATAGCTCACCCAAGATTTACATCCATTTCATGGGAAAGAGATGAGGGTTCTTGAATCTTTTTTGCGTTTCACAATGAGTGGATCTACTATCACCAAAAAATTTCATAATTCTTAAATAAACCCTTATTATATATTTTAAATAATGTATTCATTTTGGATTAATCCTTCCCTAATTCTATAGATAACATTCCTATGGGGTGTCCCACCTTCTATTTACAGATGATGTGGTCTTCTTTATCAATGGATGTAGTGATTTCGTAATGGGATTCAATGATGGAATGGATGTGAATTAAAAGTGCAGTGGGTATGTTGTTAATCATGAAAAAACCAATGTGTCTGTCTCTTCCACATGTCCAGATAGTGGGAGGAGTAATATTTGTTCTATTCTGGGAACACATGAGAAGGCCTTCCTGGTGGACTATCTCAGATAACCACTATCTCATAGCATGGTTCTGATCTAGAATATTGATGGTCTAGTGGATAGGATCACCTATCATATCAACAATTAGAAAACATCATTATCTCATTTGAAGTGTGGATCACCCTCATCAATTGTGTGACATCCTCCATCCTCATGCACATCATTTTGGTGATTAATGATCCCATGAATATTTTAAGAGGGATGGATAATATTTTATGATCCTCTATTTGGGATGGTAATGGGGAGGGGAGGTTCCATTGCACCTCTTGGTATAGGCTCTCCATACCGGTTGATAGTGGGATATCAATGTGGGGAATGTTAGTGGGTACATTTATTATATTCTAGGAAAATTGGAATTAGAGGTGATCAAATGGATGAGTATCTAGAGTAGTTTCATGTACAATAATTATTTAAATAATTTTTCTAATATGAATGGGTATCCCACCCCCTATGGATTTCACTCTAGTTCCACATATCGGATCATAAAATCCTCTCTTGGTGGGTTCACAGACATAGATATTTTAATTTTTGTGACTCTAGCTTTGCATGTCATGTGTTGGCCTATCTAGTATGCCTAACTCCATTGTTGAAATTCATAGTGTACATATAACACCCGTACATCATTCATATAATTCAGATCCCCCCATGGAATGATTTTTTTGATGGTATCACAGTGAATGATAGCCCTGATGTAAGGATCTGACCTTAAACATTACATAATCTTGAATTAAGTTAATAATTCACATAAAGGATCCTTTTTGGTTTAGATATTTAGAGAATTAGGTCCTAACATATACAAAACATCTTGAATATTACGTGTAGACACTTCTACGCAGTATTCATTTTTTTCATAAAATAAACATGATTAAAAGAAAAGAAACATGTTTAGTTACCTGTTTTAAACATCATGACTTTTACTTATTACATCCTTGAACCTATTACACCATAAGTCCTGTGGAAACCATTTCAAAAAATTGATATTAGCATAAAAATCTTAGTAAGGGATACACAAAGAATGAAAGCTGTTATTTTTCAAAACAACATGTAAACCAAGAACACTTAATCATAATGTAATACTTTTAACCATAATGAAGTGGGATACACACTTTACTTAATATAAGATCATTTATTACCCTTTTTGTAACCTAAATATTACCACAAATCCCATAGAATGCAACATATAGCATATAAAGGTATCTTGGGAAATTAACATACCGAAATGGAATAACCATATGGCCAACTTCCACAAATATCACTAAATGGTATTACCATATGGCTGACTTCCATATCCAATGCATTGGAGGTTATAACATAACCACCCATACTTGGTTTATCATGGAACCACCCATCATTTGGTTTCTCACATAACCACCCGTCAAATTTCCAATTACCATTATATAATCATCACACATAAAATATTGAAAATATCAACATTGCACTAATAACATTTCTTTTTCAATCAGAAGAAATAATTTCAAGATATTGAAATACTCAATCAATTTAAAAAACCATTTTCATTACCAAAACACCCAAAAATGGAGTAAGGGGTTTCGTTTTTTCCTTTTAAAAACATTAAGGCTTTTGGAGGAAGCCACATAACGATTATGGTGGCATGGAAGTCATTGTTGATGTATATGTTAAAAACATTACTTTTTTCATTTATTAAAATGATTCATAGAATAAATATTACCATTGAATGAAGTTAAAATTAAAAGGGGTTATACATCGTATAAAAGCATGTTATGTATAAATCAAAACATTCCTCAAAGAAATGAGATTGAGACAAAGTCTCTTACAATGATCATATCTTTAGATTAAGGATAAATCAATGACATAATTATGTGTGAAAATATAAATAAAACCAATATAAGTAGATATTATGTGTAAAATAAATAATAAGAAATTAACACACATTCATGATAAAAAACCAATGAAATGTATATTCAAATCAATGATTGGAGATTGAGTTATGATTCGCCTGAAAAAAATTTGGTGGCCTAATAGCATCGCATTAAAATTCAAAAAATGAGATAATAGAATAAAAAAGGGTCTCTCATAACATGGAAATAAAATGTATAGAAATATATATATATATATAATAAAATATACCAATATAATAAAATGTAAATTGAAATGATATACCATAAAATAAGTCCTTGACTAAAAGAGGAGGGTGAAAATTTCTCTTACCTTGAGTCTGAATCACCACATATGTTCCTTGTTCTTCCATAATAATAAAATTAAGTTAATTTATACTTTATTAAGAACCTATTTATATTTTCTTATTCCCTCTATATAATTTATTACATTTCTATAACAATTAGTAAATTATATGAGTTCATATCATACATTTAGTCGATGATCGGAACATGAGTAAAAAATGAACTTGTTGTAATTATAAATTGTCTATGTGGTCAAAATTAAATTATATAGAGAATTATATTCATGATTTAGATATAATATATATAATATATATCCTTTATATATGTATTTATAACAGTCCATATCATTTGGATATATGAAAATGAAATGCACGGTTCATGGAGACGGTAAGTCGTACGTACGCATGAATGTTATTTTCATATATTTTTCATTTTTTAAAGGAATAAAAACTAAATGATACATAGGTATATTATAATTCCAGTATAATATATTTAGTATATTTTTTACATATTTTCATTAATTATATCCTTTATACATTCCATGTATATCATGAACGACTCATATAACTTTGAGGGGGCGGTAGTCCATACGTCCTCAAATGAAATTATCATATTTATACAACATGAAAAGCATAATGGTATGTTCTAAATGAGAATTAAAGTAGAATAAAAACAAAAACAATATAATATATATCATATAAAATTTCAGTTCCTTCATAATCTCCATCATAAGAGGTGGTAGGAGATGATTGAACAATCATCGTTTCGTTATGCAGTAGTTCTTTATCTACAGAAATAGTATGTTCTATACCCATTAGATGAAGGTGTTTGTAGGTGTAGTTAGAATAATTCTCATAAAAACAAAATATTATATTCAGGATAATGGTTTTTTTATGTAATAAGAGAATAATAATAGAGTAGAGAATGAAAAATAAAGGAAAGCAACTTGATAGAAGATGTTACCTCAAATCGGGTAACTTCTTTTGATTTGAGCCAAAGGGATCTATTGAATTGTGTTATGAATTGGGGATGGAACCTAGGAAGTAGCGAGGGATTTTGGGATCTTATTGGGGTAGATTTTGGATGATCCAAGGGGATTTAGAGGTTTGAGTAAAGGGTTATAAGTGATGGTCTTTTATAAGGGGGAGGATGGGCTCTTTAGGAATGTTAGAAAATATTATTTTGTTATAAATTTATTTTCTATTTAAAAAGGTCCAAAACACATTATATTTAATGATAAGATGACTATTGTTCAAAATAAAATAATCCATTAAGAATTGGACAGGTTGTTTATACATTTTAATCCTTATCTTTTTATTTAACCTTTATTTACTCTTAAGGTTGAATCAAGCATTTAACACATTGAGAATAAAAATAGTTACAAAAACATGAAAAGTATAAAATTAAAAAGTAAATAATAAAATTTTAGACTTATGATAACTATTTGGAAGAATCTTATATTTTATTTTAATTTTATAATAATTCATAAAATATTTTATATATTGAAATATGAATTATGTCAATTTTGACACTATTTGTTTCATGACTTTTTAAAAATCCATAAAAAACAATATTGATTCAAAAAAACTTCATTAATACAAATATAACAACTAAATTTCATCCATAAAATTCTTGGATGACATTTAAATAGACAAATTACCTTTATTTTAACATTTATAATATCATTTATTTGAATCCTTTATTAATGATGTAATCACTACATCACCAGCTTGTCATAATTAAATTTATTTATTTAAAGTATAAAAATTATAAATAAAATACCATGACCTAGAAAATATTCTTATATTTATAATGACTATTTATAGTTGAAAATATAAGTTATATAACCCCATATAAATATTGTTTCACCAAAATATATATGTATCGTTTATATTTTCCTTAACTTTAAATTAAAAGTAATTGAATGTCATTTTTAAACACAAGTGAATCTACGGGCTCCTAAAATCGAAACAAGGAAGCCCATAGTCAAATATATCTCAAGAAACATGATGATAACACATGTTTGGGTAATTTAATATTATTATAATATTATTTTTACAATTATTTACCGGATTTACCCTTTAACCATGGTAAATAAAATATTTTTTGAAGTTACTATTCATAATATCTAAAAATAAAGGTTACCTATTTACAAAATTTAGACATCATAATTTCAAATATTGAATCCATTTTTAAAAATTCAAAACAAAAAAAAGTAGTATAAATTAATTTAAAATTAATTCCCATTATCAATACCAAAAAGCTTGTTTTTAAGAAGTAAAAACTATCAAAATTTTGAAATGTGTTTATGTCCAATTTCAAAGTAAAATTACTTCAAATGAAAAATACTAGATTAAATGATAAAAATATAGTCCAATTAAACTGTAAAACAATTAACGATACAATCTACCTATATAAATAAATTAGACTAAAATGTAGTTTTGAATGAAAATGCCGGATTTTTAACTATTCATTAAAACTGGACATTAGGAGAAAGAAATGAAAATTTCTTCCAAATTAATTTTTTATGTTCCACTTATAAATAATTAGATTATTTTTTCAAATAAAAAATATAAAAGTGAAAAAATAAGATTTAAAAATGGTTCCCCATCAAAAGGTGGTAAATTGACCTTTTAAAGAAAATTAGAGTATTTCATGTTTAAAATCAGATTCATTTTTATTTTAAGCCTCTAAATTTTATTTGATAAATGTAAAAACATTTAATGAACATGTGTAATCATTTTCTAGTTAGTTTTTTCTTCCCTCCAATACAATGGCTATGATTTAACTACCATTAAAAATAATAATAATATTATATTATTTTTCACTATAACTCAAAGTTGTGTGCAACATAAGATTTCAAAGAGTCCTATTGTTGCATGTTGAGCAGACAATTTGGCATTGATTCCCATTTACATTAAAATTAATATTTAATTCACAAAATATTAATAAATATGAAAATGTAATATTCTTTATTTACTTGGGATGTTACATCCTTCCCCCCTTTTGGGAATTGTGTCCTCACAATGTTAAAATTGGGATCAGAAACTTCATTAAAAGACCCACATTAGAAAAAGATTCAATTAAACTATCACTTTTTAAAAAAAAGAGATGTACAAAGGTCACCTGACATAACCCATACTAGGATTCAATGTTGGAAAACATAGATATTAAAGAGAAACTAACCACCAAGTTCTGATAGAGAGTGATAGAAATCATGATTATGATAAAGTTAACCCCCAAAAAATCAAAAACTTGTGATTGGTTAAATGGACATTGATTCCCTAGTAGAAAAATTAAAAGGACAACATTTTTGTTTTAAGTTACTTTTCATAATGTTGAGGAATTTATTTATGATATTGACTAAGAACATAAGGAATCATATTTACTTGTTATGTAGTATTTTATCCTTTACAAAATTTCTACCACAAACTCAACTTTTCTCCAAATGATGAGTATTCAAGATGATATGGTCACATTAAAAGTGTTAGAATCATCTTATGGAGAATCACATAATCAAAAATATGAACTATATATTTCCCCAATTTTTATACATTAACCAAAACTAAAATGGTTAGTATGAGATCAGATAATCCCCAAAAGGATAATCCTTTATAAAAATAAATACTACTATTAATCTCCAAAATTCAACAAATAGTAATCAAAGTTCAATAAAGATCATTCAATACACAATTGTCCTTAAAATTATTTAATATAATCTAAATTTGGTTTGAAACAAAAAACTCAGAAGAATTTAATCACAAATTCTTCCATAGTAAATCATAACATTTATCTCCAAATAACATCAAATACTATTAAAGTCTCATAATGAAGTGCAATCAACCTAATAACATATTCTATTTGGTTGGTTTATCATTTCCATAAATAACCCAAATCCCCATATTTCCACTATAAAAACATATATTCTTCACAAATTAAAATTTAAACCAATACTCCACAAATGAAATCCCATAGTATTCTATTTTCCTTAGGCATAAAGTTTTTTCCAAAAATAGAGAATGTCTTACAAAATAAACTTTATCAATAAATCAGTAAATCATTTACCTATACTAAGGATAGTAGTAGGTAGTAAATCCCAATTGCACAATGGTTGTGGGTTCAATTATGATAGATTTTTCTGACATTATGGGTTGTCACATGGTCTGTGTGTTGTCCTTTTTCAAAAACAATATAATTTTGTAACATTACCAAAAAATATATAAATTACTCAAAATTAACAATAAAATATTTTACCACAAAGGATATCTAATACCTTTTATTTTGCATCCCAAAATGTAATATCCATTTATCACCTAAAAAGAAAACAATCTTATGAAAACCTAAGGTTATCCCTTATGTCCATGTAAAAAAAGATTATTCATCCATGAATAACATTCTCACATATCAAACTTCAGGGATACACATACGAGAAAAAGTCTTCAAATGTAATCCCATCATCAAAATAGGATTAATACTTTTAAGCATTTCATTATCCTAAAATCTACCATAACTCTTTAATCGATTATATGTAGACTTCTTACTCATTCTACATTATTCATGATCCATTAATCATTCTTTTCAAACTTATTCTGTAATGCTTCATTCCTAAAAAAAATCATGACCCGATCCTAAGATTCAATATTGTTAAAAAATCAGATAAGAAATAATCTATACATTTCATTGGTCATTGCAGGTTTCCTCATCCTCAATTGGAATGGAATTAGGTATAGGAAATCATATATTTTTATGGTCTTGCTGATCCAAATCTCAAACATTCTTCGTAAGAAATCTATTTGTTTGATAACTATTCACACCAAATTGAAAACATTCAATTGATCCCTTGTAAAGAACTTATATCTTTTTCCTGGAGTCAACCAAACACTTCCTTTTTCCATGGAAGGTTCATGCTTTATGACCTTCATTACCACATCTATAGCATCTTCAAGTCCCCTTGATGATTTTACAAGGTGTTTATTTCCACAACCTTGACACATATGTTTTCAAATATAATCACCTTTATGATTTTTACCTGAACATCCGTAAGTATTGGTTTCTTGTATGTACGATCCCTTATAAAAATCACCATGTTTCAGCTGGCCAATCATGACTTCGTATAGTTGGTTGAGAATAATAACAAAAGTTCTCACAATAGTACCCATTTCATTCAGTTGCTTATTCAGAAAACTGTCACAATTTTCTTCACATCTGTTGTTACTTTTATGCCTTCTAGATCCCTCTATTTACTAAAACCAAAAGGAGAGTGTGAGTATATCAGTAAAATCATCATAAAATATCTTATAAGGAGGGTAAATACTAAGATATACTTATTCATGTTATCTTAAACTCATTCAATTTATCTAAAATAACTATAAATCTTTAAAACATGCTAACCATTATGGTCATGTGACATATAGTTAAATAACACCCTAACCTCTGAAGTTATCTAAACTGACATCGAATACTAACTATAAAACCCAAGCCTTAAACATTACAAAATCTTGAATTATGTTAATAATTCACATTGTGGATATTTTTATGTTCATATCATTATAGAATTAGGGAATAAATTATAAAAAACATCTTAAATATTACATTTAGACACTTCTACTCTGTATCCATTTTTTTCATAAAATAAAAACTCCTAAATGAAAGGAAAAATGTTTAGTTCCATGTTTTAAATAGAATTAATTTTCTTTAATCCCATCCATAACCCCATTCCACATTTTTTCCAATGAATAACATTTCAAAATCTTGGGATGAGCATAAAAAACTCAGCAAGGGATAAACAAAGAATGAAAGATGATAGTTTTAAAATCAACATGTAAACGATGAATACTTAATCATAATGTAATACTTTTCACATTAAAGAAGTAGAATGAATAATTCACTGAATAAACTATCATTGCATACCCATTTTCTATCCAAAATATTACCACAAATCCCATAGAAATAAACATATAGAATATAAAAGGTAACTTGGTACATAAACATACTTAAATAGAATAACCATACGGTTGACATCCACACATATCACCAAAATGGTACATCAATACGGCCGAATTCCATACCCAATGCATTATAGGTTATAACATGACCTCCAATATTTGGTTTATCACGAAACCACCCATAATTTGGTTTATCACATAACCACCAATTAAATGTCCATGTACCATTAAATAATCATCATCACACAAAATATTTCAAATGTAAACATTTCACTAATAACATTTCATTTGCAATAAGAAGAAATAATTTCATGATATTGAAATATGAAATCCATTTCAAAAACAAATTTCAATACCAAAACTCAGAAAAATGGAATAAGGGGGTTTTTTTCATTTTAAAAACATTAAGGCTTACAGAGGAATCCAAATATTGATTACGTCGATAGAGAGGTCATTATCACTGCATACATTAAAAACATTCCTTTTATCATTTAGTAAAATTATTCAAAGACAAAATATTCCTTTTTAACTAAATTAAAAGTAAATTCGGTTTACACACTGTATAAAATCAAGTCTTGTATAAATCAAAACACACCTGAAAGAATAAATATTGAGACAAAGTCCCTTACAAATATCATATCCTTAGATTAAGGATAAATCGATGACATAATTATGTGTGAAAAATATAAATACACCAAATATAATTTTATATTATGTTTAAGAAAATCATAGGTCATTCACAGATATTCTCGATAAAACAATACCAAGGACATGGATATTTAACTCAATGAATAGATATTGATTTAAGATTCCCCATAAGAGAATTCGGCAGCCTAACGACATCACGTTAAAATATAGAAAATGAGATGATGGGAGAAAAAAGAGTCTCTAATAAATTGGAAATAAAATTTAAATAAATAATGATATATAATAACATATCCCTACATAAGAATATTCAAATTAAAAAATTGTAATGTAAAAGAAGTCTTTGACTAAAAGAGGTGTGTGAAAGGTTCCCTAACCTTGAGTTTGAATCACCACATATATTCTTTCTTCATCCTGAATATTAAAATTAAGTTTTTCATAAATTTTTTAGAAAAATTTTCAAGTTTATTATTCATTTTATATCACTTATTAACTTGTTATAATAATTGCTTAATTATTTAAGTTCATATTGGATGTTTTTTCAATGTTCTGAAATTTAGTAAAAAATTAACCTGTAAAAATTATAAATAGTCCAAGTGGTCATAATTCAATTATCTCCATAATGTTATTCATGATTTAAATATCATATATATTATATATATTCATTATATATGTATTTATAATAGTCTATAACATTTTTATGTAAGAAAATTAACTGCACCGTTCATGGAGATGGTAAGTCGTACGTACGCATGAACACAAATTTCATATCTTTTTCAATTTTTAAAGGAATGATAAATAAATGATACATAGGTATATTATAATTCCGGAATAATATCTATGTTATATATGTTACATATGTTCAATAATTCCATACTTTATACATTCCATGTATATCTGGAATGAGTCATATCACTTTGAGGGGGTTGTAGTCCGCACTTCCTCAAATGAAATTATAAAATTTATAAAACATTAAGAGCATAATGGTATGTTATAAATGAAAATTAATGTATTTTTTAGATTAAATAAATAACATAAATATAATATATAATTATATTTCTATCATAATAGCTTCTATAAGAGGTGGTAGAAGAAGATTGAACCATCATCAGTTTGTGAGGCAATAGTTCGCTATCCATAGAAATAATATGTTCTATTCTCATTAGACAGAAGGGGTGTGTGAAAGTGTAGTTAGAATACTTCTCATAACAAAAACCTGGTATATTTAGGATACTGGTGTTGTTATTTAAACATATGATAAGAATATCACAGGCAATGAAGAAGGAAAAATAATTGAAAGGAACTTGATAGATAGCGTTACCACAAATCGGGAAACTTTTTTTTATTTGAGCTAAAGGGATATCTTGAAATTAATTATGTATAGTGTAATGGTTATAGGTGGAAGGTATGGATTTTGGGAGGTTATTGGAGCATATTTTTGATGATCCAAGGGGCTTGAGAGGTGTGAGAAATGGGTTAGAGGCGATGGCCTTTTGTAAGGGGGGAGGGGCTCTTTATGTATGTCTGAAAGTATTACTTAATTATAAAATTATTATCTATTTGAAAAATAAAAAAACTGATTAAATTAAAATATAAGATGAATATAGTTAGAAATAAAATCATCCAATAATAATTGGACAGGTTTTGGATATTTTTTAATCCTTTTCTTTTTTATTTAACCCTTTTTTACTCTTACCATTTTATCAAGCATTTAGCACTTTGAGAAAAAAAATAGTTACCAAAAAATGAAAAATATCAAATTAAAGAGTGAACAATATAATTTTAGACTTATGATAACTACTTGGAAAAACATTTTATTTTTTGGAATTTTATAATATTTAATAAAATATTTTAAATTTTAAAATATGAATTATGTGGATTTTAACACTATTCATATAATTACCTTTTAAAAATTCATAACAACTTTATTGATTCGAAAAAACATAATTAATACAAATATAACATGTAACTATAGTCCATAAAATATTTTGATGACATCAAAATAACCAAATTACAGTTATTGTATCATTTATAATATCATTTATTTGAATCCTTTATTAATGAAGCAATCACTACATCATCATTATTTCATAATTAAATTTATTTATTTAATGTATAAAATAATAAATAAAATAAAAAGATTTATAAAATATTTTTGCATTTATAATGACTATTTATAGTTTAATTGATAACTTAAATAACCCCATATAAATTGTTTTTACCAAAATATACATGTTTATGTTATATTTTCCTTAACTTCAAATTAAAATTAATTAATTGACATTTTCAAACACAAGTGCCTCCATGGGGTCCTAAAATCAACCCAAGGATTCACATAGTCTTATATATCTCTTCCAATATGATTAAAACACGTGTTCAGGTAATTTAATAATATTATAATATTATTTTTTACCCTTATTTACCGGATTTAACCTTTAACAATGGTAAATAAAATATTTACTGAAGTTACTTTTCATAATGTATAAAAATAAAGAGGTACCTATTGAAACATTTTGGAACTCCTGATTCCTAATAAGGAATCCATTTTTCTAAATTCAAAATACAGAAGTTGCAAAAATAAATTTAAAATTTATTCCCGTTGTTAAAACCGATAAACATGTTTCTAACAAGTTAAAACTACCAAAATATTGACATTCATTTATGTCCAATTTCAAATTTAAATTACTTAAAATGACCAAATTTGGATTAATTGATAAAAATATAATATAATTACACTTTAAACCTAATTAAAAGTTCAATCCAACTATATAAATAAATTATATTAAAAATTGTTTTGAATTACAATGTAGTATATTTAACTATTCATTAAAAAATGAAATTTAGCAGAAAAATACCATAATTTCTTCCAAAGTAAATTTTGAAGTTCCAATTCTATATAAGAAGATTATTTTTTCAACTAAAACATATAAAAGTTAAAAAACTAGATTTAAAAAGGGGTGACCCATCAAATGGCGGTAAATCAACATTTTAGAGAATATTAGACTATTTCATGCTTAAAATCAGATTCATTCTTATTTTAACACTCAATGATTTAATGAATAAAATTAAAATAATTTTAACAAACATGTGTAATCAAATTGTAGTTAGTTCTGTTCATTCCCACCAATATATCAGCAATGCGATAACCACCATTTAATATAATAATATTATTATATTATTTTTTGATATAACTCAAAGGTGTGTGCAACGTAAGATTTCAAAGAAACCTGTTGTTGAATGTTGAGTAATGTTACTACCAAAATATTGGAAGATAAAAAGAAAAATCAAAGAGGAAACCAACTCCATTGAGGCTACCTCGCGAAGCCTTTTCTTGGATTCTCGCGGCACCACAACCAGTGTGAAGCAGCCCCCTTTGCGAATCCGCCACAGAGAAAATATGCGGGGGGGGATCTGTGATCCAGAAGACATTTGGGAATCCACTGTGGAGTAATGATGTTGGGGGATCCATGATCTGCATGAAATTTTTGATGCCATCGTGGAGCAAAGTGGTGGGAGGCTCAGTGGTCCAAAAGACGTTTGCAAAGCCACTACAGAGCAAAGAGGCGGGAAGATCCATGATTCGAAAGACGTTTGTGAAACCACCACAGAGAAAATAAGTGGGAGGATCTACAGTTACGACAAAGAGCCACGTGACTTCGCATCATGTGCTCCCTACTTCATGTTGTCTCTTGCATATAAATAATTGGATTCCCCTGATCCCAAAAAATGGATACTTCAACCTTTCGCATTCTCATCTCTCAAATCACAATGCACTTTTTGCTCTTCGAAAAAATGTGCTCTTTGAGGTACTTGAGCATTTTGAAGTGCCTTTCCTTGGGATTGAATAGAACACCTCTTCAAGCAGGGATTCCCTTCACAATTCCCATGGGCCTTCTCAATGGAAGGATAACCCTTAGGGGACTCGGGTCTTCGCAAAGCACTCATGCATCGTGAAGTACCTTCCATGAACATGTGAACCACATGAAAAGGTAGGGTCATTGTGCTTCGTGTGGCACACTACATCGCAGATCTATGCTTTTCAAGGCACATTTTCTTCGCAAAGCCCTACATAGTGAGAGCCTTTCTCCATTGTGAAGAACCATAAATTTGCACCTATGACCTATTCCTAGGCAGGGCCACCCCACATTGCAAAGCATACCCCTTCGTGTAGCCCCTCCACTACATAGATCACCGGAGCTTCACGATACCTCATCCTATAAACCCCTTTTTCCCTAAAAACCCTTTTTCCGTATGACCCACCAGGTTTGTATAGACTAATTTAAAGGTCCCTTGGGTGCAGATTCATGTTACAATTTTTAGCCTCATGCTTCTTCTCATTAGAACGCTAACGACTAATACTTCATTTCACAGCCACGATATCATGGGCCCCTCAATGGATCACTCCACAGCACCCCATCACTATGGCATTGATGAATCCTTCCTTTCCCAAAGGGTGGATAGGTATCAGTTATGTATGTCCTGGGGGTACGGAGTGAATCTGGCCTCATCCGAGCTACAGGATGTTAAAATGTCAAGCACCATCATCCCCAACACATGATGTTAAACTATGGCCTCGCCCCTGCATCATACGTGGGGTGCCCCTTCTTGGACATTCTCTACACCTTCTCGTCTCTACGAAAGTGAGATATTCCTCATATGGAATGAGATCCTTTTTGTTGGAGCATCACCTACCCATGGGTATGGGAAACCATCTTGGTGTAAGCCCCTAGCCTTTTCTTGCAGGAGGCAGCACCCTTGATCCTCCTTTCATCTTTGGTGCCAAAGACTAGGGGCAAGAGGGTTACATGGACCTTTGTTATCCTATCCCTCTCCCTCTAGGATTTTTCTCCATCGGGCCTCCATCCTAGAGTAAGTCCTAATCTACATCTCTCTGGCAACCAGCCATGCATAAGCCCCTATTTCCTCTTTGGGATCCTAAAAATGTGTAAGACCCACTCTACTTCCCATGGACGCAACATTCATGACGTGGTCATTTGGTCTTTTCTACCTCTTGTTTCTCACACCAATCATGACTCATATGGGCTTAGAGTAAGAACCATCCATGACATCCTCTATCGGACACCTTAGTGTGTAATCCCCAAACTCTCCTAAACTATGTCGACTTTGACCCTTCCTAAGGCAAGGTACATAGGAAGACTCTCTGATATTCAACCCAACACCTACAGGTCTCGACCCCTTCACATAGGTTCACCAAACTCTACCATACTATGTGGACTATGATCTTTGCCAAGGCAAGGAATGTAGGAAGCCTCTCTAAGGTTCAAGCCCATCACCTCCTTGTCCCGACCACTTCACATCAGTTCACCCAAATCCCACATGACATTAAAAAACATCCACCATTTTGAACTACATGGACATTGATAATTGTATCCTAGGCAAGGTATGTAGGAACATTCACTAAGGATCAATCCCAACACCCATCGGTCCTGACCACTTCACATTGGTCCACCCTCATCCTCCATGACGTCAAAATGCATGCCCATTTTCATCCCGAAATATGTTAAATGGTAGCCTCCTGAACTATGTGGGATTTGATCCTTGTCTCATAAGAAAGGTACGTAGGAAGCCTCTATCAGGTACCACCCCAATAGATTGAAATTTGTTGTGTTCCCAAGTCGACGGTAAGTCGTTGTGTTCCCCAATCAATGGTAATCTATTATGTTCCCCAGTCGATGGTAATCCATTGTGTTCCCCAATAAATGGCAAGTCTTTGTAGTGACCTTCATTGGGACCCACATATCTAGTCTACCCGCACCCCTTTTGAGCGTCAGACCCACACTGGGCTTCTAACCACACGTAAGCCCCAGCATGCCTTTGGTTCACTGCCCTCTATGTGCACCGCGATTCCATGCCCCATCCTGAACTATGTGATTTTTGAATCCATGACATGGGGAAATGTAGGAATCCACCTTGAGGTTCAATCCCATCACCCATGTCTCATCCTATTCTCTCCCTTGGGCCCTTGTGTTTCGGGGAGGTCATGTCCCAACCTAGAGGTTCCACTTCCTCTAGGTCCCATCCATGTGTCCATTCTTATGGTTAACCTCCTCAGGTGTCCCATCACCTCAACGAACTATACATACACTGATTCCCTTCCACAATGATACATTGGAATTATTTTCAAGGCTAAAGACCAGCATCACTATCGTCCTCGTGTCAGATCAATCTCACTCCACATCCACTCTCAATAATCCATATCCATCTTGATTCTTACCCGAGCTGCCACTTCCAGGTGTGATCATGTCATCCACTTTTTCGTTTCCCCTAGTAGAAATCAAGATTCTATTCACGTTTTATCCCCAACATAAGTGTTCCCCCCCGAGGTTGCACCCATCTGATCCACTCTTGTTAGTGTTCTGATTAGTCTCATCTATTTCTTATGGATGTTACACTCATGGCATACCCTATGTTAAACATGGGAAGCTAAGGAAAACCTTAGAGACATGCCTTTGGAATAAAATTCCCTGCATTCTTCATTCAATGAATCAGGATTCTACGCCCTCAAGAAGCCCTATAATTAGGGGAAGAATCCAAAATGAATCAGTGTTCTAGCGTCCAGACATGCTAGTGATGTCCAACATGACTACACCCCTGACCAAAGGTTGATTCCCTGACTAGATACCTTTGAATTTCTTGACAGATAAAGAATAATTAACCAGTGTCCATGGAGACATGGCACAGGGATTAGATTCATGAACATCGTCATAAGTCTATGAGGGAGACCCGGACAAGGCAATGTGTTCTGAGGAGGAATTTGTGGAAGGAGGAACCGACATCACATCATCCCGTTTTGATCCTGGAGGAAACGTCCCAGAATAAGTGACAAATACCACCCACCAATGGAAAGAGGTAGTGCGGGGAAACAAATGTGCATCATCCTCTGAATAAGAGACGGATGTGTGCCCCAAAGAAAGCATCAGAAAAAGAAATACTGATCCTGACCCGAATTTCTTCTCATAAATGTGGAGATTAGTAGTGCTCAAGACATTAGTGGATTACCATGTCATCAGATCCATGAATATGATAGCAGTTCCCACCAAGAAAATAGTGGGCCTGATGTGAATCTATCAAGAAATTTGTGTAGTTGAATGTTGGACATCCCGATATACAGTTTTGTCAGTGTGTATCCTTCTTACCAACCACGGATGATGGAATGGAATTGGGGCACTGGATGTAGCTTTCTATCTTTCATCACTAATGGTTAAATCTCTCTACTTTTCAGGACCCAAGATGTAGCAGTAGGAAATTGATCACCACCCACCCATCGATGTAGGGTAAGGGTCAACGCCAATGCAATAATCCTGCGTGGCCTCATTCCTCCCATGGAAGCCTCTATTTTCTACAGCTAATAGGCGCCCATGCCCCATATCCCCTTCTTAAATTATTCATATAAGGGTGATAAATGACCTCATTCGACGATACAAGGAAGAGTGGATTATCCCAAACTAGGATATGTCCCGACAAGACATAGAGGCTTTTGTGCCTCACTGCCACCGCTTCCCCCAAGGGCCGCGCAAGGAGCCCCTACTCCCCACTCCGATGCATTATAGTTTTGGGAGCCTTACCCTGGAATGATTTGATGACTCCCTTACCTATTCCGATGAGGTGAGGGATGTCTGGGTCAGCCAAGACGGAATCTTGTTCAAGGGGATCCCAAGGAGGGTTCCAACTAGACCATGTCAATGCTACCACATTGACCCACAAGCTAAGAAGCAGGTAAGATATGCACCTACACCACTGGCCCCAGTCTAGATAACCCAACACCTGTGTCCGGCGCAGGCTAAGAAGGATGCCCGTTGAGGGTCATCAACGCCAACGACTACCATGGATCATTCCACCAATGAAGTGTACTGTCAATCCCCTGTTTATACTGATTAGGGGAACTCGTACGCCCTTCCTATATTAAGGCCCCAACCACCTCATGTGATTTCTGGGTCGACCCTCCGGGTCCCCGATGTAGGTAGCACATGTCGCGGGTTATCTCATGGCAATGAAACTCAGCACGAAGGTCCTCCCCATACCATCACTAATGAGAGCACAGGTCTGTCCCGTTCCCACGGTCGACGTGATGGTCCTCCCCATGCTGGCTTCAATCTGAATGAGGGTCCTCCCCAATATAGTGACACTCAGTATGGAAGCCTCCACATATATAACATTAGTTATGGAGGTTTTCTTCCTATCGCCAGTTTCCAGAGTGAAGAGCCTACACATCCGGTCAACCGTCAACATGGGGGGTATTCCCCATGTCCTTACTCCAGTCGACGAGGGTCCTCCTCATCCTAGAAACCAGAGAAGTAGAGGTTTTCCTTGCTTCATAAACACCCAACATGGATGTCCTACCTTTTTTCGGCTCAACCAGTACAAGGACCCTCGTCGCATAGACATTTCTAGAGGAAATAATCATGGAGGCCCTAACCGTGCTCCCACCATCTCCATCAGAGGTCCTACCCACTCCATCACTTCCCGTGGAGATTCCATCCATGTGCCATCAAATGAACACAGAGTTCCTACCCGTGTTACCTTTGACATCTGTCCAGGTGCACCTTGCACCCCAGCTCACCCAGGCTGTACCTCTCTTCCCCAACACTAGTTCAGCCGAAGGTCCTACCCTATCCAAAAATCTAGCCAGTCCCGAAGAGACATCTCGGGGTAAGAGGGAAGGTTCCCACCACCATAAAAAGAATGCAGGGAAGATTCATAACAAGATTAAACCTGTCAGATTCTTAGATTCTGAGGCAGAATATTATTTGAAAATAGAACCCTCACTTTGATCCTTAGTGATGTGGGTTGGCGAAGAGGAGAGGCATATCAACCTCATTCTTCTGGAATACGAGGTCCATCTGATCCATTCATCCCTTCACAAATACATTAACGAGGATGAAGATTTGGAGTTTCCCTAGGGTCTGGCCACACAATCTGCACCATCATCCATAGGAGCACTCCCCACCTAAACCAAATATCATGGAGAGTTATAATGGGGACCGATCGAATACGAGCAAAAACATGATCCACCACCAGCAGTCATAGTCCCTACTCCAGAAATGGTGGTATCTTCCCATCTTATCATGATGTGGTGGCTAAGTAACAACACTCTTCGGAGGATTTCCTTAGATGTAGCAGTTTTTCAGCCAGGTCATCGTATTATCCACTGGCAAGACTAAAGTCTTAGTGGTTTTCTTCAGTACCAATAAATGTTCCCCAACTGCCTCCAGTTGATGAGTGGGGAAACCATGGTCCATACCTTGAGTCTAAACTGATGAGATTGTGGGACAGTCTTGCGACAGACCATTTCCCAGTGATTTTTATCGAATTTCAGTTCACCAGAATCGCTCACCCTGGAGGAAGTTGGATACTTTCTCCAGACCCTCTAGGTGACACACTTTCGTCTTCAGCATCAGTGAGTGGCTTACCCCAAGAGTCAGGCACACTTTGAGGCATTATTCCTCAGCTAGAATCCCAATAAGTGAAAATATAACCTCAAAGTTGTAAAACCCTCTAACATGTATAGCTGAGTTCAAAAGATAGAGGATGATTCCAAAAAATATGTGTTGCGTGAGTAGCTCACAGAGCACAAGAAAATGGTCGATAAACTCTTTGATAAGCATGCTACAGAGTGACGACCAGACTATGGACATCCTTGGCTAGGGTAGTAGGGGATGGCATAAATCTACCCTGGTGAATTGGCTTTAGGTGTCCCTGACCATCCTGCCCACACAGATAGGATATTGGCTACAAACTTTGGAAATATTATGTGGTATGTGTCACCAAATCTACCTGAGTGGTGTGATAATCCCTAAGATCTATCTCATGTTCCCCCAGAAGCTCTGCAGGCCATCCCACCTTCCATTCCACAAGCTGGAGGGACTGGTTATTTGGTTGAAGAACCATCCAATGCACTGGTGGTCAGGGATCCTCATCAAGACATTAACCCCCGCCCAAACGATCTGATAGAGGAACTCATTGCTCACCTCAAGGTGTTGGAAACTTGATAGGTGGTAATCCCACCTGATGGAAATCCATATCCGGATTGGGTCAATGATATGGTAGCACACTCCAGTTCGAAACACCACATTTTCCCCCTTTAACAGGATGTGCGACCCACTGGAGCATCTGGCCCACTTCATCTGAAGGTGTGGACCCATGATGGGAACCCTGACGAAATAGGTGGTCGTCAAACTCTAATACTTCCTACAGAAATTGGAAATACATGCATTTGTCTGGTACATCCAGTTACCCATCGGGTCAGTCTCTAGTTGGTAAGACCTCTGTAGACAATTTATTTACCATTTATACTCTACCACCTACAAGATGAGTATTGCAGACCTCTTCAAGTGTAAGAAGAGGCCTGAAGAATACGTCGTATACTTCCTCACCCGGTGGAAAAGTCTTACCTATTCCCTGAATATCCAACTGACTTAGGAACAACTGGAAACATTGTATGTGGGGACTGTAAAGACCAAATTGGTCCCCTCTCACATTACACCAAATTACCCTAGGAGATTTCAATACATCTATGATATGGCCCAGCGGCTAGAGGAAGCCTCACAACAGGACAAGTCGGAACGACAGTTGCCTCCTGCAATTTCTGCAAGAAGGGATGCTAAGGAAATCATGCCAAGGTGTTGCAGATATAGCCCCCCAAGAAACTGTAGTTATTACTAATGGATCCACCTTCATAGCCTCGCAGAGGCCCTCCACCTCAGGCACAACCTCCTGCCTAGCAGCACCTACCTTAGAATCAATAGGCGCCCCTGCGTAATGTGTCACCACCACCCAGGTGAGATAACTAAGTCCCACCACCTCGATAGTCTCCCCCATCCCCTCATCAAGGCAGGGCTATAGGTCCCCAACCTTAAAAATTACTTAGTCTTGAATTATTACAAGAATACACATTGAGGATCTTTTCAGGTTTAGTGTTTTAGATAATTAGATCATAAATCATGCATTAGATTCCACATTTAAACAAGGTGGTTACATAAAAGACAATATTCATTTTTTCCCATCAAAGGATACATATTTAAAATAAAACATGGATTATTTATTGACACTTCCTTGACACTATCATCACATCTTCAACATTTCCCTTGACCTGTGAAAAACATTTCAAAAACTTGGTATGAGCATAAAAATCTCAGTAAGGGATATAAAAATACTTAATGAAAACATTAGTCCATTTATACATAAGAATCAATGAAATCATAATTTACTCATAAAACATAAGCACTTTAACATACCTCATGAAATCATAAGATTCATGAATAACTCATAGAAATCATAAGACATAAAGGTAACTTGAGGCATTCATAACATTCGTACGTAGGGAGTAACCCTCATAGTTACATTTGGAATACCCATCATAGTATATTCCCTTAATCGCTTTGGAGAAACCTTAGTGTTTTACCCCTTCACGTTACCCAATGCATTGGAGAGCTATATCAGGCTCACACACCATTAGTTTATCACGGAACCCCTGTCTTTATAAACAGTTCCCAATAACCATAACATAATCGTATCACATAAAACATGCATAAAGTAAACATAACATTTCCACATTTCAATCAAAAGCTATCAATACAACACATTGACATAACAAAAACATTATCAAAACCATTTTCAATACCAAAATAAAAGAAAAGTAAAACATGGTATTTATTTTTCATTTAAAAAAAGTTATGGCTTGTTGAGGAAGCCGAAACTCAAATAATTGTCACGGCGGCATAGAAGTCGTTGTCTCTGCATACGTAAGACAAAACATTCCTTTTTTCCTTTAGTAAAATTATTCGTACAAAATGATTCCTTTTGAATAAAAGTAAAAGTTAATGGGGTTTATACACTGTATAAAAGTAATTTGTGTATAAAACAAAATATTCCTCAACAAAAGGAGAGTGAGACGAAGTCCCTTACCTCGTGTCCAACTTTACACGATTGTTCTTTAATCTCCTGAATAAAAAACTAGAGTTAATTTATAATTTCTTAAGAAAATATTTCTAGTTAATTATTCCTCTTGTTTCACTTATTACCATATTATGAACATTATGTAATTATTTATGTTAATAATGGTCGTTTTGTCGATCTTTGTTACTTAAGCAATAAATAAACTTCTTATAATTACAAGTTGTTAATGTGGTAAAATATCCATTATATCCAGAATTATATTCATGAGTTAGATATCATATATATAATATATATCTATTATATACATGCATTTATAATATTACATAACATTTAGAGGTAAGAAATGAAATGCACCATTCATGGAGACGGTAAGTTGTACGTACGCAAGAACGCTACTTTCATTTATATTTCATATTTAATGGAATGGAATCATAATGATATAAAGGTACATTATAATTCCAGTATAATATCATATATAATATTATTAGCTCCATCTTTTACACGTCCCACATATGGCATTAACGATTCAAATAACTTTGAGGGGGAGGTAGTCCGCACTTCCTAAAATGAAATTATCGTGTTTACCCATAATGGAAACCATAAAGGTATGAAATAAATGAAAAATACAGAATCATAAGGAAAACATAAACATAATATATATCATATATAAATAGAGTTATATCTTAATGGACACCATGAAATGTGGTAAAAGAATATTGAACAATCATCGTTTCGTGAGGCATTAATTCACCATCCAGAAAAATAGTATGTTCTATAACAATTAGACGAAGGTGTGTGTAAGTGTAGCTCGAATCATTCTCATAAAAAAATACTAGTATATTGAAGATACTGGTGTTGTTACAAAATTAAGTAATAAAAAGGGTTTAGGAGGTTGGAGAAGCAAAATAAAACAAAAGAACATTAGAGAAGACTTTACCTTTAAATCGGGTAACTCCCATTAGTTTGAAGCAAAAGGGTTTCTTGAAGAGATTTCTGCATAAGGTAAGGCTTATATGATAAGTAGAGGGATGTTGAGAGATAAAAGGAGCATATTTTGGCCAAGCCAATGGCTTGAGAGGTGTGGGTAAGGAGGTAGAGGTGGGGGCCTTTTATAAGGGGGAGGAGGGGAACTCTTGGAAAGTCATGAAATGTTACTTTATTTTAAAATGAGTTTCAGATTTTAAAGGTTCCAAAATGATATATTTCTAGGATAAGGAAATAATGGTTCTAAATCCACACATCCAATAGGTTTTTGACAAGTGTAAGTCTTAGATTTTACATTATCTTCTCATTTTATTTAAAGCGTTCATTAATGAGGTAATCGATACATCATCATGGTGTCATAAATAAGTTAATTTATTTAATGTCTACAAATTATTAAAAAAATACTTTTATGTAGGAAATATTTTTAGATTTCCAATGACTATTTATAGTCTAAGAGATCATTTACACAAAAAAAACTAAATTTTTTTTACTTAGGTGTTACATACTTTTGTGATAGCATCCTTTCTTTAAAAATAAAATGATAAAGTGTCACTATCACCAAAAAGTGATTCCATGGGGTCTCTAAGTTGGCACAAGGCATCCCATGGTCGGCCATGACACAACCAGTAGAATTAGGACACATGTTGGGTCATTTTTTATTATTATAATTTTATTTTATTACCCTTAACTACCTGATTACTAATTAATCACGATAATTAAAGATAATTACCATCGTTACTATTCATAATGTCCAAAAAACAAAAGATAGTTAATTAAATAATTTGGACCTTCTGATTCCAAATAGGAAATCCATTTTACCAAATTCCAAACAAATAAATAGCAGTAATTTATTTAAAAATAATTCTCGTTGTCAAAACAAATGGCGGGTTTTTAGAAACAATATCTATCAAAAGTTTGGCACTTGTTTATGCCCAATTCCAAAGTGAAATTAATTAAAATGACCACCATTGGATTAAATGGTAAAAATATATTCTATTTCAGATTTAAAACCAATTAAAAATATTATCTAACCATATAATTAAATTAGATGAAAAAGTAGTTTTGAAGTAAAATTCAGTATTTTTCACTATTCATTAAAAAATGAACATTGTCAGAAAAATACCAAAAGTTTTCCCAAAGTAAATTTCAATGTCTCAATTATAAAGAATAAGTTTATTTTTACAAATCGATCTTATAAAAATTCAAAATATAGATTTAAAAATGGTTCTCCATAAAAAGGCGGTAAAACAATCTTTTAAAAAATATTAATGTATTCTTTTCTTAAGATTGGATTTATTTTCCTATAAAACACTATCTAATACATAAATAGATATAGATATGAAAATTCATAATTCGTTACTTACTTGGGATGTTACATACTTCCCCCCTTTAGAAAATTGTGTCCCCGCAATTTATTTACTTATCGAATAAGTGGGGGTATTTATCCCTCATTGCATTTTCAGATTCCCATGTTGCCTCTTCAATCATGTGGTTTTCCCACAAAACCATTATTTGATGAATCACCTTATTCCACAACACTTTCGCCCTATGGTCAAGAATCTGGACCAGTTGTTTCTCATATGATATATTCTCTTCCAGCTGAACTACCTCTGGACTCACAACATGAGATGGATCTGGCATGTACTTCCTTAACAGTGAAACATTAAAAACATTATGTACCTGAGATAAACTTGGAGGCAAATCCACTCGGTATGAAACTGATCCAACTCTCTCCAGAATTCCATATGGTCCAATGAACCTTGGACTCAGTTTTAGTTTCTACGAAATCGCATCACACTTTTCCATGGAGATACTTTGAGAAAAACATGATCACCAACCTCAAAATAATTATCCTTCCTCCGATTATCTGTATAAATTTTCTGCCGACTCTGAGCTATTCTCCTGTGTTTCTGTATCAGCTAAATGTTTTCTAGAAACTATTCTACCAATTCTGGTCCCATAATCTTCCTTTCACCCACTTCATCCAAAAAAGCTGGAGTTCAACACTGCTTCGCATATAATTCCTCAAATGGTGCCATCTGTATACTTGAATGAAAACTGTAATTATAAGAAAACTCTACCAGTGAAAGATGTTGGTCACAACTTCCATGATAACCCATCGAACAAGAACATAACATATCCTCCAAAGTCTGAATTGTTCGTTCTGACTACCCTTCTGATTGAGGATGAAAAGCTGTACTAAAATTTAATTCAGTACCCAATGACTTCTGAAGGTCTTTTCAAAAGTTAGAAGTAAACATGGGATCACGATCAGATACAATGGAGAGGGGAACTCCATGTAACTTGACTATCTCATTAAGATAAAAACGGGAAAGTTGATCTAGGGAAAAAGTATCTCGTATAGAAAGGAAATGATCAGATTTATTCAAGCGATGAACAATAACCCTGATTTCATTATTACCTCACGGTGTCTTTGGTAATCCTACAACGATGTCCATGGATATATTCTCCTATTTCCACTCTGGCACTAGTATGGCTGAAGCATCCCTTTCGGTAATAGCCAATCTTCTTTAACCTGTTGACAAGTCAAAAACTTCACAGTAAAGTCATCAATATCTCTTTTCATTCTATCCCACTAGTAATACTCCTGAAGATCTCTATACATCTTAGTACTACCAGGATGAACTGAAAACAGGGAACTATGAGCTTTACATAACAACTCTCTATTTAGCTGTGAATCACAAGGCACACACAATCTCTTCCCAAATCTCTAAACGTAGTCATTATCAATGTTTCATTCAGGTAACTTACACTTCTAAACCAGCTCTACCTTTTTCTGAAACTCAATGTCTTACTTTTGTGCTTGCTTAATCTTTTCTGATAGAGAAGATTTCATTGATACCTGAAACAAAACAGAAGAACATCCTGCACCCACAACTTCTGTGCCATAGTTCATCAAATCATTAACCAAAGGATCACATTCCAAACGTAACATTGTTAATGAAGCATTAATTTTTTGACTCCATGCATCAGCCACATTATTTGATTTTCCCGGATAGTAATGAATTGTACAATCATAATCGTTGATTAATTCTAGGAATCTCCTCTGTCTCATGTTCAATTCATTCTGAGTGGATATATACTTTAAACTTTTGTGATCGGTATATATTTCACCCTTTACTCCATACAAATGATGCCTCCAAATTTTTAAAGCGAAAACCACAGCAGCTAATTCCAAATCATGTGTTGGGTAATTTACTTCATGAGTTTTCAACTGACGTGAAGCATAACCAATTACCTGATCATTCTGCATTAGGACAAAACCAAGTCCTTTTAATAAAGCATAACTGTAGATACGAAACTCCCCATTCGTGGAAGGTAGTTCCAAAACTGGATCATTCACCAATATTAGTTTCAATTCCTGAAAACAATCATCACATTCTTTTATCCAGATAAACTTAGAACCCTTCCGAGTTAGCTTATTCATTGGACTAGATAACCGTGAATTTCTATTAACAAACCTTCGGAAATATCCTGCCAAACCAAGGAAACTACGAATCTCAATTACATTTTTGGGTCTTGGAAATTTTTCAAAAACCTTTGTTTTTGTAGGATCAACAGTTATCCCATATTTAGAAAAAATGTGCCCAAGGAAAGAAATTTGTTGCAACCAAAACTAACTCTTGATGAATTTCCCATTCAATTTTTTTTTCTTTTAAGGTTTTCAAAATAACCATTAAATGTCTTTGATACTACTCTTTACTTTTAGAAAACACAGAAATATAATCAATGAAAACAACCACAAACGTATCCAAGAACTCATGGAAAATTCTATTCATAAGGTCCATGAATATTTCAGGTGCATTGGTTAGCCCAAAAGGCATAACTACAAATTCATAATGGCCGTATCTTGTATGAAATATAGTCTTTGAAATATATGCATCCTTTACCTTCACCTGATGGTACCCCAATCTCAGGTCAATATTTGAAAAATACTAAGCTCCCTGGAGCTGATCAAACAAATCATCAATATGAGGAAAATGATATTTGTTCTTGACAGTGATGTTATTCAAGGTTATATACTCAATGCATAGTCTCATTGAACAATCATTCTATTTCACAAATAAGATAGGATCACCCCATGGTGATGTGCTAGGTTGAATGAATCCTTTATCTAATAAATCTTTCAATTTCTCCTTCAACTCGAAAAGTTCAATTTGAGCCATTCGATAAGGGGGTTTTGAAATTAGCTTAGCATCAGGAACTAAGTCAACAGTAAATTCAACTTCTCGATCTAGTATTATTCCAGGAAACTTGCCAGGAAAAACCTCAGGATACTCATTTACCACTAGCACATCATTAATCTGAATGGTTCCTTTTTTTCAACAATATGTGAAAGGTAACATTCATTACCATCTTTTACAAGTTTCTCAGCCTCTTGATATGTTATCAACAGTAAGGGTTCATTCTTGTAAACAAACTGAAAATATTTCTGAAAAGAAGCTTCTTCAGCTCAACAAAAAATCTAATCATGGTAAAAAGAGATACAATACATACCCAAGATAACATAAACTCTACTAGATGTAAAACAATAAGGTTTGCAAGTTGGTTCTTTCTATGGATAAGGATAGGAATATTCTTATAAATTCTTTTTGCCTCAACCTTTCCCCCATGTGTTTTTACCACATGTTCTGGAGTCATTTCTTGAGATGGTATTCCCAATTTACTAGAAAATTTTCTAGAGATGAAAGGATGTGTACACCATGAATCAAACTACATACTGGCATAATATGAAAAAACAAACAAAGTACTTGATACCACTTCATTTGATGGCCCAACATCTGCTGAAGTAGTTGCAAAGGATTTCACCACCCCTTCTTTTCTTGTAATCTGACTGCTTCCCATCATTAGAGCTCATTGTCGAACACCCGTTTGTATAATGACCCATATCAGTGCACTTGAAACCTTTCACTAAATGTAAATAAAATTTGGTCTTACCATCACCTTGATCTTTTCCAGTTCAATCACGAGCCTTATGTCCCATCTTACCACATCGGTAGCACTTTCCAAAATTCAAAAGACTCTCCCCAGCATGCTTTTTACCACATTTATCACAAACTGAAAACTTAGTTTTCTTACCAACAGACCTTTTTGAAGAATTATTCCCTTTCTCCTGCCACATCGGTCTATTCTTTGGTTGGTTGTCATAGAAAACTTGATCATCTACAAACTCCATTTCCACCTTCTTAGCACATCGGACAAGCTTTTCATAACTTTTGAACACACGAGAAGCTAATTCCCTTCGATATTTTGGCTTTAATCCTGAGTAAAAATGATTTATTTTACTATCAAGGTCTCGGATAAAATTTGAGGCATACCTTGCCAATCGAGTGAACCTTTCTTTATAAGCAGCCACGGAGTCGTCCTATTTCCTCAATTCCTAGAATTTTTTTTCCATCCTAAGTCAAACAGCCTTAGGAAAATATTTCTCGACAAACATACCTTTGAAATCATCCCAGTAAAGAGCATCAATCTCATCAGTGTCCCAGAAATTTTTAACCATCGACCACCACTGATCTGCTTCAACCTCGAAACGGTAAACAACAAGACTAATATTTTGATTGTCTGAACACCCCATGACATATAAAATCTTCTCAAGTTCTTTAATCCACCCTTAAGCTAGCATAGGGTCAGATGATCCTCTGAATGATGGGGGATGTTGCCTTAAGAAATGTTCCACCAATGACATGTTCCTTTGTGGTTGATCTGGCTGATCACGTGCTTGGATACCACCACCATTTATCTCTTGAGTCCACTACGCCATTGCTGCAACAAACTGTTCAGTTCCAATTCTGACTATCTTAGGATGCTAATTCAGAAGTTCATTTCCTTCGGTATGCCTTGCTAGCACTGCTTACCAGTTTCCTCTGTGGAAAACCATTCTGAACAAACATGTCTTAGATGAAGCAACATGGTAATCTTGAAATTCTATATCATTTTCAATTTGAATATAAAAAAAATATTTTTGGATAATGATTCAATAGAATTCTAACTCCTAAAGTTATCAAAACCGACCTTTGATACCAAATATAAGGCCCCATCCTTAAACATTACTTAATCTTGAGTTATTACAAGAATAAACATTGAAGATCTTTTCAGGTTTAGGGTTTTAGAGAATTAGATCAGAAATCATGCATTACATTCCACATTTAAGAAAGGTGGTTACATAAAAGACAATATTTATTTTTTCCCATAAAATGCGACATATTTAAAATAAAACATGGATTTTTTCTTGATACATCCTCGACACTATCATCACATCATGTACTTTTCTCTTCACCTGTGAAAAACATTTCAAAAACTTGGGATGAGCGTAAAAAGCTCAGTAAGGGATATAAAAATACAGAATGAAAACATTAGTCCATGTATACATAAGAATCAATGAAATAATACTTTACTCATAAAACATAAGAACTTTAACATACCTCATGAAATCATAAGATTAATGAATAACTCATATAAATCATAAGAAATAAAGGTAACTTGAGGCATTCATAACATTCTTACGTAGGGAGTAACCCTCATTGTTACATTTGGAATACCCATCACAGTATATTCCATAAATCTCTTTGCAAAAACCATAGCATTAAACCCATTTGCGTTACACAATGCATTGGAGAGCTATATCGGGCTCACCCACACTTAGTTTATCACGGAACCACCCGTCTTCATAAAAAATGCCCAAAAACCATAATATAATCATATCACATAAAACATGCATAAAGGAAACATAAAATTTCCTCATTTTAATCACAAGATATCAATAAAACACATTGATATAATAAAAACATTATCAAAACCATTTTCAATACCAAAATAAAAGAAAAGTAAAACATGGTATTTATTTTTCATTTAAAAAAAGTTATGGCTTGTAGAGGAACCTAAAACTGAAATAATGGTCACGTCGGTAGAGAAGTCATTGTCGCCGCATACGTAAGACAAAAAATTCCTTTTGTCATTTAGTAAAATGCTTTGTACAAAAATATTCCTTTTGAATAAAGTAAAATTCAAAGGGTTTTATACACCATATAAATGAATGTTGTTTATAAAACAAAATATGACTCAATGAAAGGAGATTGAGATGAAGTTCCTTACCTCGTGTCCAACTTGACTCGATCATTATTTAATCTCATGAAAAATAAACTAGTGTTAATTTCATCTTTCTTAATAACCTTTTTCAAGTTCATTATTCCTTTTATATCACTTATTACCATAATATGAACATTATGTAATTATTTAAGTTAATAACAGTCATTTTGTCGATCTTTGGTACTTTAGCCAAAAATAAACTTCTTATAATTACAAGTTGTTTATGTGGTAAAATATCCATTATATTCAGAATTATATTAATGAGGTAGATATCATATATATCATATATATACATTATATACATGCATTTATAATATTACATAACATTTAGAGGTAAGAAATGAAATGCACCGTTCATGGAGACGGTAAGTCGTACGTACGCTTGAACGCTACTTTCATTTCTATTTAGTATTTAATGGAGTGGAATCATAATGATATAAAGGTACATAATAATTCAAGTATAATATCATATATAATATTATTAACTCAATCCTTTACATGTCCCATATATGAAATTAACGAGTCAAATCAATTTGAGGGGGCAGTAGTCCGCACTTCCTAAAATGAAATTATCGGGTTTACCCATAATAGAAACCATAAAGGTATGCCATAAATGAAAAAAACATAATCATAAGGAAAAAATAAACATAATATATGTCATATATAAATTGAGTGTCATGACCCATCCTTGGGGCCCGTGCTGTGGTTACCCCAAGCCCACCTTCTATAGGCCAGGGGCTGGCGACTAGCACCAAGGAGTAAATCCCGATAAAAAAGGGGAAGGCATTGCCTTGTAATGTAAACAAACACACAGAGTAAGCAAGTATAAGTAAACACTAAATAAAATTGGGTACAATAGTAAGTGCGGAATGGTAAGTGGGCCAGAATACCATCCCAAACTGAAAGTAAAGTACAACTAAAAAAGGGTGTACATCAACTGAAAAGTAAAGCCGCAACGTTGAGCCGTCCACTAGAAGTCCCACCTGAAGGGTTGGTATAGATAGCCTCCACAACTCCTTGGGTCCAGCCGTCTGCTCCGAGTACGTCCCGCCCAGTGGTCCACCTCTAGGTACTGACCTGTTCCGCAAGCCTCAACCACGATCAGCGTTTTCCGTCGTTTGCAACCAACACAATGTAGTGCGGGCATAGCCCATGCAGGGGTGAATATACTCTACTCAGTTGGTACCTGAGACCCCCGAAGGTCTCCCAGAATCCACAAAGATAATCCAAAAAGGAAAGATACAATCACAAAGTAACACATGATGCTACTTAGGTATATTCCCATACATATACCTAATTCATCAAAGCCAGTTCGGCTCCAACATCCAAGCCCAAGTTCAATCACGTCCACACAGGATAGCACAACACAATCCACATAGGAAAGCAAGTCAACCATATCGAAGATAATGATTGAAAGTCAAGACTTAGCTCACACAGGTATACCTCTTCATAAGACGATAGAGATGATCAGATGTAGCCACTGATTCATCTAAGCCATCGGACCCACACAGGATCGATAGGTACTAACCCCCGAAATGACCCAAAAAGGATAGATAGGTACTAACCCCCGCAATGTCCCACACAGGATCTAATCCACACAGGATCGGTATGCGCTGGCCCACATAGGACCTCTGGGCGCTAACCCACACAGGATCGGACCCACACAAGATTGGTAACACTGATCCACTGAGGATCGCTGAGTGCGGTAGTCGTCGCTATCGAACCCACGGAGGATTCCTGTACTTTCTTCATTGTCGTCGCAATCGTAGCCAGCTTCTAGGGTTCCCGCACACAGCAAGCTCGTTCGGGAGGGTCCGCTCCACGAGTCAAGGGGATGATACATCAACTGACATGAAGTTCAGATTTGATGTATCCAAATATTCCGTATCGTCAACAGGAACTCAATGTCACAGACAGCGCGTCAATCGGACGTCCGATCTGTGAGATATTGGCTTTTTGGTCCGAGGGGCCTGGTCGGTTTTTAACTCAGAACCTACCTGACCATACTCCAACTACATCCAAACCTCGAGCGGAGTAATCCAAAAGGTCCATCTCACTATGAGGAATCCATCAAAGTCGACGGCACGTCAATCAGACATCCAGAGCTCTGGTTATAAGTGTTTCCGCTCCGAGGGCCCGGTTGATTTCGTGTACGAACCAACCCAGCCGAACCCAAAGTTCTCTGAAACTATGATTTTAATATAACTAAACAACCTAATCGATCCAAGGATCGCATCACAACTGACGGTTCGTCAATCGGAGGTCCGTAGCCCAAGTTATGGGCGTTTGAACGGTTCTTTCTGAGAATGGGAGTTTTTGGGCCCAGACCGACCCGGCCCGAGACCCCTTGGGTCGGCCCGAAGCGGGTCGACCCGGCCCAGCTAGTGCGGTCTGGCCCATCCCGGCCTGGGCAGCCCATCTCGGGGTGCTGGAGCGGTCCACTGGCCAGCTTGGCGTGGTCGAGATGAGCGGATGGGGGGGGGGGCGCTACCCCCTGTTAATTGAAACGTGGCCCCCACATAGGGGTCGCTCCTCCTTCCAGCCGGGGGTTACGAACCCCCGGTCTCCCCCCTGAATGGTCGGCCCTCTCTGGCCGGCTGGTTGCTACCGCCTTTGGACCGGTGCGGTCCTGTCCCCCTGCTCCGACGCCAGCGGCCGGTTGTCGGCCGCCACTCCCTGCTCTGCCACGGCCAAAGGTCGCGGCCTTGGTCTGACCGGCGCAGCGCCGTCTCGTTTTCCCGCACGGTGCGACGGCACCGCGCCATCTCCATTCCAAACCACAACAGTGACAACAAGAGAAACAAGGGAGGAGGTTCGTCCATGTTTGTGTGACCGGACCCCTCCCGTTAATCGATATCAAGCGGCTAAAAGATTAATGAAGAACGTCCAAAAAATTCACGAACATATAATCAAACCCCTACCTCGAGGAAAATGTTGAACGAAGGTTCATCACGGAATTGAACATTGTGGAAGAAGGAATCCCAGAAGAGGGTTCCATACACGCTTGACGGAGATCTTCCGAGGTGGGGCGGCGTCTCACACCGGGTATGGAGAGGAGTAGTAAAACACGTTGTCTTTCGTTGGTGTTGGCGTTCTTCGTCGGAGAGTGTCGTTATTCGCGTTCTTCAACATGGAAGATGAACTTCTTCAGAGGAAGATTTATCCCTCTCTCAAAAACCCAACATCACGAAACAACCCCCCAAATAAAATAAGTGTTATGCATATTTTATTTTAACTTTCCATGCATTTAAATTTTTAAAATTCAAATCCTTAACTCCCAAAATTAATGGCATGCTTTAATGTGAAGGAATTCACATCATTTAATATGTGGGGGTTTAAAGGGGAAGAGTTATGGGGGTTTAGAGAATTTTAAGAGGTGGAGTTCATGTGGGCCCCACCACCCTCTTAACCTCTCATGGGTAGTTCCCCAACTTCCACTCAAAGGATATAACCACTTAAAAAGAAATAAAATTGTAGCTCAATTTTATTTTACCTTCCACAATTTTTAATTACTCCTCCAATGTAAATGCAACCCCAGTAAAGGTCTTCTTAAGAAAACACCGGCATTTTGGTTCCATCGGTGACCTCGGATTTCGATTCCGAGAATCGGATCAAAAATTAGAAAAACCCGCTCGTTCGTTCATTGAACGTACCTGAGCTAAACTTCGGAAGATTATTCCGGGAACTCCGGGCCTCGGAATCAGGTGCCTTCAGAAACTGCGTCCTTCTAAAATCCCAATGAAAATTAAGAAAAAATTTCCCAAGAATATTTACGGGTCTTTACATTACTCCCACCTCAGGGCTTTACGTCCCCGTAAAGATACATCATAAACTTGGGGAACAAATATGGGTACTGTGCACACATTTGTGTCTCTCGCTCCCAAGTGCTCTCCTGGAGGATCCCATGCTGCCATCTGATATGCACTATAGGAATTGACCGTCCACGTAGGACCCACTCATATCGATCCCCGATCTCCATTGAGACCTCTGCAAACGTCTCCCCATCATCAATGTCTAGATCCCCATGGTCAATGATATGCGTCGGGTATTGCACGTATCTCCGCAGCAGAGATATGTGGAAGACGTCGTGCACTCGGTGCAACTGAGGTGGTAGAGCCAGGAGATAAGCCACCTCTCCAATCCTGCTGAGGACCTAGAATGGTCTGATGAAGCACGGAGACAACTTGCTGCCTCAGCCAAATCTATGTAATCCACGTCGAGGTGAGACCTATAAGAAAACGTGGTCACCATCCTCAAACTCTAGTGGCCTCTGCCTCCAGACAGCATAAGACTTATGCCGGCTCTGAGCTGTCCTCATCCACTCCTGGATGACCCGGACCTTCTCCGTCATGGCCTGGACCATCTTCAGTCCCACAAGTGTTGACTCCCCAGGGTCTGTCTAGCACAGTGGTGATCTTCAAGGTCGGTCGTACAATGCCTCATATGGTGCCATCCCGATAGTGGAGTGGTACCTGTTGTTGTACGCAAACTACACCAAGGGTAGGTGATCCTCCCAGCTGCGACCAAAGTCGAGGACACATGCAGTGAGCATGTCCTCGAGAGTCTGAATGGTCCTCTCCGTCTAACCATCCGTCTGAGGGTGAAAGGTGGTTCTCAGACGTAGATGCATCCCAAACGCCTCCTGCAACCCCTTCCAAATCCGGGAAGTAAAGCGATCATCTCGTTTAGAGACGATAGATGATGGCACACCATGTAGCTATACAATATCCTGAACATAGAGGCGTCCCAAGCTCTACACTGAGCCCTGATCTCTGATGGGTAAGAAGTGCGCCGACATGGTGAGTCGGTCGACAATCACCCAAATGGAGTCGTGACCTCTGGAAGAGCATGGCAGTCCAGTCACGAAGTCCATAGATATCCCGTCCCACTTCCACTTTGGGACCTCCAATGGCTGTACCAAGCCTGCTGGTACATGGTGATCCGCCTTCATCTGCTGACAGGTGAGGCGTCGAGAAATGAACTATGCCACAACCTTCTTTATGCCCGGCCACCAGTGCTGTCGTCTGAGGTCCTGGTACATCTTCGCCACTCCCGGATGTACCGTTAAATGGGATGTGTGAAACTTCTGTCAGTAACTCCTCATGTATAGCAGCTGGTACCATGGTACGTCCTCTGAAAAGGATGATGTGGTCTCCTCCCACAGAAAATCCATCAGGTTCCTGTCTTGAGGATATCTGTGCACGCCGGGTCTCACAGTCAACATCCCCACGTTGTGCCTCTCTGACCCACTATAGTAGTGAAGGAGTGATTGTGAGTGACTGTAGAAATGCTGCTCCATCACAATCCATGTAGGATATCTGTAAAGCGGCTAGCTGCTCTGTCGCCTCCCCAAGTAGCTGAATGCTCATCCTCATGCTGAGAGCATCGGCTACTACATTCCCCTTTCCAAGAGTATAGACTATCTCAAAGTCATTGACCTGGAGGAACTCGATCCATCACCTCTATCTCAGGTTCAGGTCCTTCTGCGAGAAGATGTAGCTGAGACTCTGATGGTCAAAATTGACTGTAAAGAGCTCTCCCATCAGATAGTGTCACCACATCTTCAGAGTGAAGACCACTATTGATAACTCCAGGTCATGGGTAGCATATTTCTGCTCATGCTGCCTCATCTGATGTGATCCATAGGCGATCACAGACCGCTCCTGCATCAAGACACATCCGAGTCCAGTCCCTGATGCATCGTAGTAAACTACGTACCCAACTCCCTCTTCCGGTAGACTCAAGATAGGCACGCTGGCCAATCTCTGTCTTAGCTCCTGGAAGCTCTACTGACATCTGTCTGACTACACAGAGGGTTTCCCCTTCTTTTTCAAAGCTGAGAGTGGTGCCTCAACTCTGGAAAAGTCTGGAACGAATCTCCGGTAGTACCAAGCTAGCCCCAAGAATCTCCGCACCTCCATCACGCTCCTGGGTGGCTCCCAAGCTATCACTGCCTCGATCTTCGTAGGATCCATCGCAACACCCGCCTCAGAGATGACTTGTCCCATGAAGTGGACCTCAAGTATCCAGAACTGACACTTCGAGAGAATTCCATAAAGATGGTTCTCTCGGAGTGTGTCCAGTACAACCCGCAAGTGGTAGGCGTGCTCCTCCTCAGTCGTCGAGTATATCAAAATATCGTCGATGAAGACCATGACAAATCGATTGAGGTAAGGCTAAAAGATCCTATTCATGAGGCCCATGAACACTGCTGGAGCATTGGTTACGCTGAATGGTGTAACCAGGAACTCATAGTGGCGATACCGACATCTGAAGGTCGTCTTCTGCACGTCCTCGTCCTGAATTCTGAGCTGATGATAGCCTGACCTGAGTTCTATCTTCGAGAACCACCATGATCCCTTGATCTGATCGAAGAGGTCGTCAATCCTTGGTAGCAGATACTTGATCCTCATGGTCACCTTGTTCAGGCGACGATAGTCGACACACAGTCGCAATCTCCCGTCCGCCTTCTTGGCGAACAAAATCAGGGAAGCCCATGGTGAAACACTGGGTCGGATGAATCCCTTTCCCTGGAAGTCCTCTAGTGGTACCCGTAGCTCTCGAAGCTCGGAGGGAGCCATTCGATATGCTGGGGTGGATATTATGGCTATCCCAGGGTACAAGTCAATATAAAAGTCTACCTCTCTGCGAGTAGGTAGTCCTGGAACGTCATCGGAAAAAACATCTGCATACTGATCCACCACTGCAGGTAACTTCGGACTCCGCACGTCAACTGCTCCAAGTATGAGGCTAGCCAACTGATGAGTGATGGGATAACCTCTCCTCTGCGTGAGTCCATCCTGTGCTGCATAGGTTCCCTTCTTCACCGGTGAAGGTGAACCTGCTCCCATCGGTGCGAACACATCGCACCTTGCGCCTAATACAGTCTATCTGACTATGAACTGTAGATAACTAATCCATTCCCAAGATGACGTCGTATGTCCCCAACGCCGCTACAAGAATATCCCAGTAGAAGCTCTCGCCTCCTAGCGTAAGCTCACACTGCCGGCACCAGTGTGTAATCGTCGAGTCTGCTCTCGTAAGAGTCACTAGCCGTAAGGATCGAGCCAACGGCTCCGTCGGAATCCCCAAGCTCCGAAAAAGGGTAGAGGATATGAAAAAATGACTTGATCTTGTGTCTATAAGAACTGTAGCAAGGTTGGAATAGACACAGATAGTACCTAGAATCATCTCAGGAGTGCTGTGGTCATAGGCCTCCGCTGCCTGGAGTTGTGCCTGTGTCTGCCTGCCAGCTCCCTATGGTCGGGGTGGAACTCCTGGTGGTGGTGGTGGTAGAGCCTCAAACTATCCCCCACCACCTGCTACCCGTCCAGCTCCTCTGCCTCATCCGCCTTCTCCCTGCGGACCGTCACATTCGACCCTCTTCCTCTGCCTGGGTGGTCCCTCAACCGTCTGCTGCTCCTCGGCATGGCGAGCCGGGCAGTCACGAGCCAGGTGGCCCTGCCCGCCGCATGCGTAGCACTGTTTGCCTCTCGTAAGACTGGCTCTGCGCTGTGTGCCCCTCACCTCTGAGCCAGTGTCCTGAGGTCGTCCTCCTGAGGGTCTGGTTCGCCTAGACCCAAGTGTCATCCGTCAACTACCAGCTGAAGAAGACTCTACTACGTGCCACCCTATGGTAGGTCTCGCTGCTGGTGTGGGATCAGCAAGAAATCTCTCAATGATAAGGGCTCTCTCCAGTACCCCTGCCTGTGTCGGAATGATGAGGGAGATCAGCGATGCCCGGATATCATGACTCAATCCCTGCTCGAAGGTCCGGGCTTGATAGAATGGGTCTCGTACCTTGTCTGTCGAATAATGCGAGAGATCGGTAAATCTCGTCGAGTACTGGGCGACCGTCAAGCTGCCCTGCCGCAGTTGTAGTAGCTCCTGGATGTGCACCGCACTGAGGGTGGCTGGGAAGAACTCCGAGCGGAAGAGGCTCTCAAAGTCCGTCTAGAGGAGTGATGCCTCATAGTGTACCTGGAGCATCAAGCTCCACCATCTGCCTGCTGCTGCGTGCAGGAGACTCGCTACAAGGATCACCATAAGGTCTGCTGGTGTCCCTACCAATTGGGAAACTCATACAACTACCTACATCCAATCCTCGGCTGCCTGAGGGTCCGTCTCCCCGCAGATCCTGGGTGGTCTCTAACGCTGGAACTTGTGCAGTGCAATAATGCGACGTGCACTCTCAGTGGCTGGGGCTGGTGGCATTGATGGCTCTATGGGTAGTGGTACCGCCAGTGCCTCTGTAGTAATAAGGCCAGGCAACGAGTCCTCGTCGCTCGGTGGGTTGTCGTCATGTACAAAACTCAGAACCATAGCTGGCTGCCATCATGGGTTCATCCTGAAAAGACACAGGTGCACCACGGTCAAACATTATACCTGGTGAGCTGACACAAAGTAATCACAAAGAAAACATTTAAAACACATATGCAATCAATTTTTTCGTGCATTGAGTCGGAAATCAGAAGTCAGGGTCCTGGTGTACAGATACGTCGGCCGCCGCACCAACACTGGACTCCCTGGACTGATAACCACACTCTATACTCTTAACACTATTACTTCACATAGAAAAAGATCAGAGTCCTGAGTTCTGTGGTAGAACTGAACTCCTCTGATACCAATTTTTCATGACCCGTCCTCAGGGCTCGTGCCGTGACTACCCCTTTCCCGCCTTCCATAGTCCAGGGGCTGGCGACTAGCACCAAGGCGTAAATCCCGATAAAATAGGGGAAGGCATTGCCTTGTAACGTAAAAAAACACACAGAGTAAGCAAGCAGAAGTAAACACTAAGTAAAACTGGGTACAATAGTAAGTGTGGAAAGGTAAGTGGGCCAGAATACAAACCCAAACTGAATGTAAAGTAAAACTGAAAAAGGGAGTACACCAACTGAAAAGTAAAGTCGCAACGTCGAGCCGTCCACTAGAAGTCCCACCTGAAGGGTGGGTACAGATAGCCTCCATAGATCCTTGGGTCCAGCTGTCCACTCCAAGTATGTCCCGCCCAGTGGTCCACCTCTAGGTACCGACCTGCTCCGCAACCCTCAACCACGATCAGCACTATTCGTCATCTGTAACCAATACAACGTAGTGCGGGCATAGCCCATGCAGGGGTGAGTATACACTACTTAGTAGAGACCCCGTGACCCCTGAAGGTCTCCCAGAATCCACAAGGATAATCCACAAAGGGAAGATACAATCACGAAGTAACATCGAACACTACTTAGGTATATGCCCATACATATACCTAATTCATCAATTCCAGTTTGGCTCCAATATCCGAGCCCAAGTTCGATCACGTCCACACAGGATAGCACAATACAATCCACATAGAAAAGCAAGTCAATCATATTGAAGATAATGATTGAAAGTCAAGATTCAGCTCACACAGGTATACCTCTTCGTAAGATGATAGAGATGATCAGATGTAGGCACTGATTCATCTATGCCGCCGGACCCACATAGGATCGAAAGGTACAAACCCCCGTAATGACCCACACAGGATCGGTATGTGCTGGTCCACAGAGGACCACTGGGCACTGACCCACACAGGATCTGACCCACACAGGATCGGTAGCACTGATCCACTGAGGATTGCTGAGTGCTGTAGTCGTTGCTGTTGAACCCACGGAGGATTCTCGTACTGTCTTCATCATCGTTGCAGTCGCCACCAGCTTCTAGGGTTCCCGCACACAACAAGATCGTTCGGGAGGGTCTACTCCACGAGCCGAGGGGCTGATACATCAACTGACACGAATTCCAGAGTTGATGTATCCAAAAGATCCATATCGTCAACAGGAAATCAACGTCATAGACGGCGCGTCAATCGGACGTCCGGTCTGTGAAATATTGGCTTTTTCGTCCCAAGGGCCCAGTTGGTTTCTAAGTCAAAACCAACCCGACTGTACTCCAAATGCATCCAAAACTGGAGCGGAGTAAGCCAAAAGGACCGTCTCACTAAGAAAAATCCATCAAAGTTGACGACACGTCAATCAGATGTCCGGAGCTCAAGTTATAAGTGTTTCCGCTTCGAGGGCCCGATTGGTTTCGTGTATGAACCAACCCAGCTGACCCCAAAGTTCTCAAAAACCTTGAGTGTAATATAACGAAACGACCATCTCGATCCAAGGATCGCATCGCAACTGATGGTGCGTCAATCGAAGTTCCATATCCCATGTTATGGACGTTTGAACAGTTTTATCCCAGAATGGGGGTTTTTTGGCCCGGACTGACCCATCCTGAGACCGAGTCCGGGCCCGGCCCGCTTGGGCACGGTCTGCTGGCCAACTCGGCATGTCCGAGCTGAGCGGATGGGGGTGGGGCACTGCCCCCCTGTTTAATGAAACGCAGCCCCCATGTGGGGGGCCGCTCCTCCTTCCAGTCGGGGGTTACGAACCCCCAGTCTCCCCCCTGAATGGTCGGCCCGCTCCGGCCGGTCGGTTGCTGCCGCCACGGGACCTGCGCGGTCTTGTCCCCCTGCTCTGACGCCGGCGACCGGTAGTCGGCTGCCGCTCCCTGCCCCGCCGCGGCCAAAGACCGCGGCCTTGGTCCGACCGGCGCCGCGCGACGGCGCCGCGCCCCTTCGTTGTGGTTCCCTCGTTTTCCCGCGTGGTGCGACATCACCACGCCATCTCCGTTTCAAAACACAACAAGGACAACGAAAGAAACAAGGGAGGAGGGTCGGACGTGTTTGTACGGTCCGACACCCTCCCGTTAATCGATAGCAAGTGGCTAAAAGATTAACGAAGAACGTCCAAAAAATTCACGAACATATAATCAAACCCCTACCTCGAAGAAAAGGTTGAACGAAGGTTCGTCGCAGAATTGAACATCATGGAAGAAGGCGTCGCGGAAGAGGGTTTCTTACATGCTTGATGGAGATTGTCCGAGGTGGGGCGGTGTCTCACACCATCTACGGAGAGGAGTAGGAAGACACGTCGTCCTTCTTTGGTGTTGGAGTTCTTCGTCGGAGAGTGGCGTTCTTCACGTTCTTCAATGTGGAAGATGAACTTCTTCAGAGGAAGATTGATCCCTCTCTAAAAATCCCAACACCACGAAACAACCCCCCAAATAAAATATGTTTAATGCTTATTTTATTTTAACTTGCCTTGCATTTAAATTTTTAAAATTCAAATGCTTAACTCCCAAAATAAATAGCATGCTTTAATGTGAAGGAAGTCACATCATGTAATACATGGGGGTTTAAAGGGGGAGAGTTATGGGGGTTTTGAGAATTTGAAGAGGTGGAGTTCATGTGGGCCCCACCACCCTCTTAACCTCCCATGGGTAGTTCACCAACTTCCACTCAAAGGATATAACCACTTAAAAAGAAATAAAATTGTAGCTCAATTTTATTTTACCTTCCACAATTTTTAATTACTCCTCCCAAGAAAACGCAATCCCAAAAAAGGTCTTCTTAAGAAATTACTAGTGCTGCGGTTCCATCGGTGTCCTCAGAATTCGATTCCGATCACTGGTTCAAAATTTAGAAAAACCCGCTCGTTCGTTCACTGAACGTACTCGAGCTAAACTTCAGAAGATTATTTCGGGCACTCCGAGCCTCAGAATTCGGTGCCGTCAGAAACTGCGTCCCTGTAAAATCCCAAAGAAAATTAAGAAAAAATATCCCTTTATTTTTTACAGGACTTTACATAGAGTTACGTCTTAATGGCCACCATGAAAGGTGCTAAAAGAAGATTGAACAATCATCGTTTCGTGAGGCAGTAATTTCCCATCAACAAAAACAGTATGTTCCTTAACCATTAGATGGAGGTGTGTGTAAGTGTAGCTCGAATCCTTCTCATAAAAACATCCTAGTATATTTAAGATACTGGTGTTGTAATAATAGAATGTAATAAAAAGGGTTTAGGGGTTGGAGAAGAAAAATAAAACAAAAGAACATTAAAGAAGACTTTACCTTTAAATCGGGTAACTCCCCTTGGTTTGAACCAAAAGTGTTTCTTGAAGATATTTCTTCCTAATGTAAGGCTTCTACGATGAAGAGAGGGATGTATAGAGATAATATGATTAGATTTTGGCCGAGCAATGTCTTGAGAGTTGTGGTCAAGGAGGTAGAGGTGGAGGCCTTTTATAAGAGGGAGGAGGGGCACTCTTGGAAAGTAATGAAATGTTACTTTTTTTTAAATGCGTTTCAGATTTTAAAGGTATAAAAATTATATATTTCTAGTATAAGGTTATAAGGGTTCTAAATACACCCATAAAATAGGTTTTTGACAAGTGTATTTCTTATATTTTACATTATCTTTTCATTTTATTTAAATCGTTCATTAATAAGGTAATCGCTGCATCATCATGGTGTCATAAATAAATTAATTTATCTGATGTCTAAAAATTATAAAAACAATACTATGATTTAGGAAATCTTTTTATCCTTAAAATGACTATTTATAGTCTAAGATATCATTTACACAGGTAAAACTAAATTTTTTTTACATAGGTGTTACATACTTTTGTGATATTCTCCTTTCTTTAAAAATAAAATGATAAAGTGTCACTATCACCCAAAAGTTATTCAATGGGGTCACTAAGTTGGAACAAGGAATCCCATGGTCGGCCATGACACAACTAGTAGCATTATAACACATGTTGGGTTCATTTTTTATTATTATGATATTATTTTATTACCCTTAACTACCCGATTACAAATTAATCATGATAATTAAAGATAATTACTGTCGTTACTATTTATTATGTCCAAAAAAAGATTGTTGATTACATAATTTGGACCTTCTGATTACAAATATGGAATCCATTTTGCCAAATTCCAAACATAGAAATTGCAGTAATTAAATTAAAAATAATTCCCGTTGTCAAAACAAATAGAGGGTTTTAGAAACAATATCTATCAAAAGTTTGGCACTTGTTTATGCCCAATTCCAAAGTGAAATTAATTACAATGACCACCATTGGATTAAATGGTAAAATTATATTCTATTTAAACTTTAAAACGAATTAAAATGGTAATATATCAATATAATTAAATTATATGAAAAAGCAGTTTAAATGTAAAATGCAGTATTTTTCACTATTCATTAAAAAATGAACATTGTCAGAAAAATACCAAAAATTTATCCAAAGTAAATTTCAACGTCCCAATTCTAAAAAATAATTTTATTTTGACTAATAGAGCTTATAAAATTGTCAAAATATAGATTTAAAAATGGTTCTCCATCAAAAGGCGGTAAAACAATCTTTTAATAAATATTAGAGTATTCTATGCTTAAGAATGAATTTATTCATCTATAAAACACTATCTAATTAATAAATAGACATAGATATGAAAATTCATAATTCGTTACTTACTTGGGATGATACATAGGCTCTTAAATCCCCCTTCGTAGATAAGAGAAACTAGACCTAATCATTCAATGTGGCATAGGTCCCCACTTATTTCGGATGTGACTTGGAAAAGGGAATCGTACGATTGCCCGAATACAGGGGACTAGAAGAGGCAGATTTCACTGATCACCCCAATTACAACCACTATCACTAGATCCTGGGGTACACCCTAAAGCAATGCTATGTTTTTAAATACTAGCTTCAAGTCCTGGATGATAACAACATTTTCATGTTACGCCCAGCTCCAGCACAGGAGGCATGTGTCTTCGTGAAGCTAGACTGCGGTATTGATAGTGAAGGTGAGTGGCATTAGGTTTCTAACTACAGGTCCAAGAAGTTTGTTGACTGGATGGCTTGTAATGAAGTTTCCCATGACCGTGGTATTATCCGTGCGTGTATGAATTGAACTAATCCTTCAGAATACACCGCGTCTCCCACAGCCAGTACTTTTGCATCAACAGCTCAGCCTTCCTCTTCCCAAAAGTGCGGGCATCAGTGACATAAGAGAAAACAAAGCCCCCCCACTGATGTTGTCCCAATCCCATACTCTTGAAAACATCATGACCCTAGATATGGTGATTCCCTCTAGAATATATCTGGTATTAGAGAATTCATTAGCAGACGATCATGGGTATGCCTTAGTAAACACCGTAGAGCTGGTAGTCCCCTACATGATTTATGATAGCGAGGAGCGGCAGGAGGATCCTCCTAATCTTCCCAACCATCGCCAACACCGATGAATCCATAGATATATTTCTCGTTGGAGGGCCTCGGTCAGTACTTCCAGCTAGCCTATGAATGCCATTGAAACATGACAGTAGGGCCATGACCGGGCTCAGTATGTGAAGCCTTCTCATCTGGTGTCATCAGGTCCGCCTTCACCGCCGTTTGTGTAACTTGATTAGGAAGAGTTGCCTCAAACAAGTCATCATTATCCACACTATGACACAGACAAGCCTCAATAATTTTCACCAAATCTGTTAGTCACTCCCTGAGATTCGACAGGCGAGCAACGGGACATCCCCAGCACGAGTCAACCACCAGTTCAGCTAGAAGGGCCAGTCATTCCCCCTGCAATAGAAGGACAACCTTTAAAAAATATTTCATGCATAACACAAAAGTATGATGTCCTAAAGAATATTTACAGAATTATGGGAAGGATATTTATCCTTTAATCCCTTCTCCTGTCAGCGGATATGAGTGAATCACCCGTCGAGGCTTTGAGAAGCCCCCTCTAGTTTGAGACGAAGGTAGCAGTTTCAGAAGCCATCCTTGCAGAGGTAGTCGAGCATGGGGGATGCCAGACCATTATATCTTTCTTTGGATAATATGAAGGCTCTCCCATATAGGGGAACATTCTCCGACTATATCTTAGTATCCATTTCAATGGTGTGTACGTTCGTCATTTTCTTGTCGACACATGCTCTAGGATCAACCTGATCCCAACCCAAACCCTCCAAATTATGGGGAGATTATACGATGACCTAAGTCCCTATGACCTGAAAATCCAAAGATATGATAGAATGGAACATACACCGGTATGAAAGATCCACCAGAAGACCCAGTTTGGTTTCCTAGTTGCCGACACTGAGTTCATGGTTGTATCCCAGGACACCTACTACAATAAATTGACGGGAAGGACATGGATCCACCTACATGTGGTGGTCCCTTTATCGTATCACCAGTGCCTTAAGTACTCCCTTAAAATTAATTTGGGAATAATCCAAGGTTACACGTCTCTCTTTGACTCTTGTGAAGCCTACTACCTGGATGTTGACTATTACAAAAGCAATGAAAAGCAGATTCCGGAAAATGAGGTTGAACATGCTACGGCTGTAACTGACCCATTGATATACCTAGAGGATGCCTAAATTTTCCCGAACCATTGATTAGATGATATGACCAAATATTTTGGGAGATTATTTATTGTTTCTGGAACATGGGGTAAGCACATTACCAATTCTAAGCGACGCCAGAAGATCACCTTGTATTCCTTCACAAATCAGGCTTGGGTGATCCTAGAGCCCCTTCCCCAAAAATGTATTAGGATGTCCACCCCATGGAAACGAAAATACACCATCCTTTATTGTTCCACCAATATGGGATAAACCAACTCAAGTAGACCCACCACTATTACTTCGATATCATCAAGCATGGCCCCTTGGGATGATGACCATATGGGATCAGATCGACACCTTTCACTTCAATGGTTTGGTAAGTACAAGAGTCACTCGTTGTTGTGTCTACCACGGCTCAAGCTACCACTAGATTTCCATTGGGATCCTTCAAGTCAGAGGAAACTCCTCCCACTGAGGACCCATCCACTATAAATGAATAAGTGGATTTAGAGGATTATCCTCCTGGTTTTTAAGATGGTATCTCCACCATGGTCGATGAGTTGGTACATGTGATCCTCAGTAGCGAGGTGCATCCAAAACACACTTTGATTATTGCCTCTATTCCTGTTGAAGAGAAACAGTATTACATGGACTTCCTAAAGTAGCACCGTGATGTATTTTCCACATTCTATGATTAAATTCCAGGACTAGATCCCCAGGTAGTCATCCACTACCTCAGCCTCCCAGCAAGTCACTGTGGGTTTAAGTAGCCTCCCAGGAACATTCACCCTTCTCATGTTGCATGGTTGAGACCAAAGTTGATAAGATCTTTCCATCCAACTTCACAAAAGAGGTTATGTACCCTATATGGATATCCAATATTGTGCCTGTCAGGAAGAAAAATAGACATATCAGATTCTGCATCAAATTCAGGGATCTTAATCATCACCGTCCAAAGGATGATTTCCCCTTCCCATGATGGAGTTGTTGATTGATCCCACGGTTTGGTTCCATTACATATCTTTCATGTATGGGTATTCTAGGTATAACCAAATCTGAATTGATCCTGAGGATGAAGAGTATACAGCTTTTTGAGAACCATAAGGTACTTCTTGCTACATGGTAATTCCCTTCAGCATAAAGAATGCAGGTTCCACCTATCAGCGTGCCATACATTACATATTTAAGCCGATCCTCGGGAAATTGGTGGAATTTTTTGTCGATGATCTGGTGGCCAAATATCTCCAGTGTCAGGATCATCTCAAAGATCATCAGAAAGTGTTCGGCTTCCTCCGTTCTAATAATCTTATGATGAACCCACAGAAGTGTACCTTTGGGGTCATCTCCCAAATGTTTCTTAGATTCATTGTCAGATATAGGGTAATCGAGATCAACCGAAAGATGATTAAGGCCATCATCCAGTTGTCTCCCCCAAGAAAAATTTTGGAGCTTTGAGGATTTAAAAGCCTCTTGGCCTACATATGCCTATTCATCGCGAATTTGTCTGGAAAGTGTATTCCATTTTCTGTGATCATGAAGAAAGGCACTCTCTATCAATGGGATGAGGAATGTCAGACTACTATCGAGGAAATAAAGCAGTATCTGCTCTATCCTCTTGTCCTAATTCCACTTGTTCCAGAAATCCTCTAGTCCATTATTTCACAACCCTAAAATGATATTTTGATTCCCTACTAGCCCATAAGAACAATGAGGGAATAGAGAAAATTCTTTAATATCTAAGCGGCATGATCCTCGATTTGGAGACCAGATAATCCCCTGTCAAGAAAAGCTGCATTGTGCTGGTATTCACAGTATAGAAATTGTGACATTACTTATAGCACCATGAGGTACCACTGGTGTTCCAAGTGGATCCATTGAAGTGCATCCCGAACCTCCCTATGTTGATAGGTTTTCTAGCTCGGTGGGTAGTGATCCTCCAACAATTTGACATCAGGTTTATCCCTATGAAGGCTATTAAGGGGAAAGCATTGGCATACTTTCTTGTCATCCATCTAGCCCCCACAGACCAGTATCTAGACCTTGATTTTCTAAATGAGGCTATCCTATCAGTCGACCAATCCATCCTGTGATGGAAAATGCATTTTTATGGTGCTTCCCAGATCTCTACCGGTAGATGTCTCAATGACCCCAAGCTCAACAGAGTAGGCCTTGGTATCATCTTCATTACCCCAGCACAAGCCATTATTCCATATTCATTCTTTCTTTTAGAAGGATAAACCAACAATGAGTAAGATTATCAAGCTCACATTATCAGCCTCTAGTATTCCATTGATATTGATGTTCCCCACTTTCATGTGGAAGGGGACTCCAAACAAGTCATCAAGAAGATCAATGGTGACTAGGTTGTCAAAAAGCCATAACTTGTACCACTGTTGGAACACAACCCCTAGATGAGGGCCTAATTCCCATATCGGCCAAAGTTTACTCATATTCCCTGATCCCAAAATGGTTGATCCAATGCCTTGGCCAGGATAGATGCATCTCTTGCGGAACCTGATCAAGATTATTTGGTTATCCACGTGGCACACTGGAGAGTCATTGCCCCCATCACTCTGGACGACGATGATATCCAATAGGTAAGAAACCTTACCATCATGAATCCATGTCAGCAACCCTAGGTCCCCCAGATATAGTCCTTGATGCGATTCCTGACTGGAGGATGCCCTTTTTTGAGTACCTCCATCATGGAAATCGCCCAACATATTGAGTCGATGAAGAGAAAATCCGACATCGCGCATTGCATTTTACCCTCCAGAGCGGTCATGGTCTTGAGTAGATCCTCTAAATGTGTGGGTTTGATGGGGTTATCCTCTGTTGCATTCAAGTAGGGGATATTTCTCAATTCATGTAGGAGGATTATGCCAGTTCTTGTGGGGCTCATCAGACTAGGCCAAAATTATCTCTCCAGATCTAGAGGTTGGGCTATTTTTTTCCTCCATGATCTGTGACTTCATAGGTATTTCCATGAGTTTCCATGCATAAAAAATTCATGCCAACTTTGGGCATCATCCACTGGTGCTTCTCCACACTAAAAAGTACTCTTAGCCCTTTGCGGTCTGGGGACTCAATGTTGTGGGACCATATCCATCGGTAACAACTTTCAGGTGCATGTTCATCCTGATCGCTGCATATTTATTTTCCAAGTTGAAAATGGTGGTTCCACTCAAGGAGGTCAAGGAACACTCTATAGTTGAATTTTTGATCTCCAAAATCATCTAATGATTTGGAGACCCTCATGCCATTCTTATCGATAATGGCACCAACATCTGGGCAGCCAAGTAAAAGAAATTGTATGCCAAGTAAGACACCTATTCTAACCATGCCTCCCGCTATCATGTGCAAGAAAATGGGTAGATCAAGTCGTTAAAAAAACCCTCCTTAAAATTATGAAGAATATGGTTGGTTATAACAAGAAGAGTTGACCAGAAAATATCCCCAATACCCTTTGGGGTTACCGGATAATAACTCGCAATTCGATACAGGTGACCCCATAGTCTCTAGTGTATGGGGCGATGGTCGTCCTACCCATCGAGATTTAGTTGCATTCATTATTAACATCTGTTTACAATCAGCAAGCATCAGATAAATTAGTTGATATCCATCAGGCTGAATTGGAAGCACTCGATGAGAACATGCTTCATGCCCTGCACAATATGGAAATGCATCAGAACAAGATATCTAGGGCTTTCAACAATAATGTTTTCCTCTACTCTTTTCTGAAATGTGACTTGGTGTTGGATCTGAGAAAACCAAGGATAAGAAGTAGGAAACCACCAAATATGGAGACCAAAATGGGAAAGGCCTTACATCATTCATAAGGTTTACCCTAATGGCATGTACTCCCTGGTTACCATGGATGGAAAGCGTATAACTCCTCCCACCAATGCCAAATTCCTTATGAAATAATTTTCCTGAGTAGTTGGGTCCAGCATGACATTAAACTATTGGGTCCCGCATGACATTAATTTGTATGTCATCTTGAAGGACGTTAAACTGTATAGGGTCCTACATGAACTTAAACTATTGTGTTCCACATGACATTAAACTGCATTCCCGTCCCACATGACGACAAACTGTAAAATGAACCGAGCTCTTTGACTATAAACTAAGATATTTATGGTCCCACATGACCATAAACTATTCCTTATTCACCACATGATGCAAAAATTTGTGGATCATCCAGAATAAAGGATGTAAAACTACTCAGCATGTGTCCTCCCTGCAAGATGTTATATTTCATGGCCCTTTCAAGAACTATGTATTGCTTGATTTCCATCCTCATGGGATACATAGGAACGTTCGGGATTCCCCATCTTGAGTCCATCCCCCAGACTCCTCTTTGACTATTACCCATGGGTATAGTTCTCTTGGAGGATCCCATGTGGAGTAGTATAGGCTTAGTTGGACTCACTCATGTCAAGATTATGATGATCGCACCATGTGACCCTCCTCATTCTTATATTCTCTTTCATCCTCCCCACAAGACGCTAAACTACATGGCCCTTTCAGAACTACGTATGGCTTGATTCCCATCCTTATGTTATACATAGGAATTCCTAGAAATTTCATCCATTAGCCCAACCCCAGACTTCAGGACCACCCCTCAGGTCGGAAAACATGGTGCAGTGTCGGCTTTTTCCCTCATTTACATCGAGTTCATCATGATAGCAACATATATCCCTCTCCTTGGGGGTTCCCAACTCCTTCCCTATCATACGTGATGTTAAATTGAACATGCACATTCATTCTTAACACACTACCTTTATTTGGGACACCATCATCTTTCGCATCCAAAAGGGCCCCTGAACGGTTTGAATAGTTATCCCAAGTTCTATCCCATCATTTTGGGCCAATTTCCTCAAGGACCTCGAACAAAAAATTGATACAAGTCCCCCATTGTGAATATGGTTAGCAGTAGACACTCATTTTTTGTTTACATTTTAGGTCACATGATATGGATGCTATGTTTTGAACATGGTCCATAGTTATACTTCATTGATGTCACCACCCCCTTATGTCCCAAATATTGGGTGTAGTGGATCATGATGTCCCACTATCCCTTAAAACATCAGTCTGCCTCAAGCAGGATTGTGAGTCCAACTGTTGTACCCTTATATGTTGGGGAGAGCCAGGTCCTATTCCTTGTTTCTCACACTGAGAATTTCTCAAATGGTATTAGGAGCATTGTTAAGGAAATAATTGTTTAAAGGTTAACATCTCTATGTTCCAAGCACTAGGACCTTAAACTAAGATCACCATCATCCTCATTGTAAGATGATAAACTGCAAACTATCCAGTACTTTCAGTCTCTAGTCCCTCAACCTTTCTGGTCCATTGGCAATGTTTCTCACAAAGGATTGTGTTGTGTGGTGTGGACTCTTTTTCCTCATTCATGTTGGGATATTTGTTACCATGACACATACATCCCCTTGGGAAACACCTCCAACAATCATCCTTACTGGAAGGTGTTAAACTAAAAATTTGATGGGATTTCTTGTCTCATATCCCCCAAACATTTTGGACCGCTAGAACAAGTAATCATTTCAGATTGTAAAGTGTGGTATGGGATTGTGTTCTTATTATCGTTGGGTTCATAACAACCTATCCACGTACCTCTCTCTTCTAAGAGCTCTTTATCCTTCTGTTACACACTCATATTTTCAAGTCACATGCTATTGTGTTAGACCCCTCGACCCTCCTTGGAAATTCACCAATATGACTAGGAGCACTCTTGTTCAACACCTGGAGTGTTTAATCCTACATAGAAATGTTTTATCCCATCTGCAGGCTTCATGATCCCCTTTATTTGGGTTTCCATAAGCTTTTACATCCAAAAGGGTCCCCAAATGGTACATATACTATGCCTAAGGGCCCCCTATCATTTCGGGCCAATTCCCTCGAGGATATTGAACAAAAAATTGATACATGTCCCACATTGAGAATATGATCAGTGGTCGATACTCATTTTTGGTTTCTATTTTAGGTCACACAATATGGATGTTGTGTTTTGAACATGGTCAACAGTTATCCTCCATCGTCACTGTAACACCCCAGGTAAATAAAGAATAAAACATTTTCATGTTTATTAATATTTATGAATTAAATATTTATTTTAATTTAAAGGGGTTTCTATGTTCAATATCATACCCAATACGCAACGAAGAGTTTCTTTGAAATCTTACGTTGCACAATAGTAATAAAATAATAATATTTTAAATGGTAGTTAACACATAGTCGTTGTATTGGCAGGAATGAATAGAAATAACTAAAATATGGTTATATATGTTTGTTAAATGTTTTAACATTTATCCAATAAAGGATAAAGGTTTAAAATACAAAAAGAATTCAATTTTAGGCATATATACTCTAATATTCACTAAAGGTCCACTTATCGCCTTTTGATGGAGAACCGTCATTAAATATAGTTTCGGTCCCTCTTATAAATTCTATTGGACCAAATAAAATTCTTCTTTAGAATCGGGAAATCAAAATTTACTTTGGGTAAATTTTTGGTATTTTTCCGATAAAGTTCATTTTTAATGAATAGTGAAAAATGTTGTATTCTAATTCAAAACAACTTTTTGATCTAATTTATTTATATGATTAGATTATCTCTTGAATTGGGTTTAAAGTGAAATTATAATATATCTTTACCATTTAATCTAATAGTGGTCGTTGGAATTAATTTCATCTTGAAATTGGACTTAAACTAGTGTCAATCTTTTGATACTTATTGTTTCATAAAAACACGCTATTTGTTCTGACAACGGGAATTCATTATTAAATTAATTAATGTAACTTATATGTTTTGAATTTTTTGAAATAGAAATCATTTTTGAATCCAGAATATCAAATATAGCTTAGGGTGATGTTTTGGTATTTTTCTGAAAAACATCAATTTTTGATGAATAGTGAAACCACTAAGTGGTACTTAAAAAAACTGATTTTTCGTTTAAATGAAATTTTACCACCTCTTTGTTGTAAATTTCAAAAATCTGGCATACATGGTTGACATTAGGAAGTAAAATGTTGTTCAATGGGATTAAAATAATTTTTTGGTGAATAGTAAATTTTAAGTTTTTAATCGCGATTAGAGGTAATTAGTGTAGTTTAAGGTAAAAATGATATTATAATAAATTTAGAATAACTTTAAACATGTCCTAACCCTATTGGATGGGTCATGTCCGACCAATAAAACCATTGGGTCAATTTTAGGTACCCCATGGATCCACTTTGGTAGGAAAATGACATTAATAACGTTTTATTTAAAGTTAAAATAAAAATGTCACAAACATGAGTTGTTTTACTAAAATAATTTTTAAATGGGGATATACAAGTCATATTTTTGACTATAAATATTAATTAGAAATCTAAAATTATTTCCTACATCATGATCTTTTTTTTATAATTTTATGAAATTAAATAAATTAAATTCTTTATGACACCATGATGATGCAACGATTACCTCATTATTTAACGATTTAAATAAAATGAAAAGATAATGTAAAATATAAGAACTAAACATGTCAAAAACTGATTGTATGGGTGTATTTAGAACTCTTATCACCTTATCCTAGAAATATATAATTTCGGTTCCTTTAAAATCGGAAATGAATTTTATAATAAAGTAACCTTTTATAACATTCCAAGAGTTCCCCTCCTCCTCTCTTATAAAAGGCCCCCACCTCTACCACCTTACCCACACCTCTCAAGCCTTTGGCTCAGCCAACCCCTACCCAATTTGTCTCTCCACATCCATCTCTTACTCCTAGAAGCCTCACATTGTGCAGAAGTCTTCCCAAGGAAGCCTTTGAGCTCAAATCAAAAAGAGTTACCCGTTTTAAAGGTAGTGCTTTCTCTTGTGTTCTTATGTTTTATTTCGCTTCTCCAACCCCCTAAACTCTTTTTATTACTTTATTTTGTATCAGCACCAGTATTTTAAATATACTAGGATGTTTTAATGAGAATGATTAGAGATACACTTACACAAACCTTTTCTAATGGTTAAATAGCATAATGTTTCTGTGGATGGTGAATTTCTGCCTCACGAAACGATGATTGTTCAATATTCTTCTAACACCTTCAAAGGTGGCCATTAAGATGACACTATATATTTATATGATATATTATATGTTTATTTTTTCCTTGATCTTCTATATTTTTCATTTATGTCATACCTTTATGGCTTCCATTATGGGTATACACGATATCTTCATTTTAGGAAGTGCAGACTACCACCCCCTCAAAGTGACTTTATTTGTTAATACCATATGTGGTACATATAAAGGATAGATTTATTGATATTATATATGATATTATACTGGAATTATAATATACCTTTATATAATTATTATTTCATTCCATTAAAGTATGAGATAGAAATGAATGTAGCGTTCATGCGTATGTACGACTGACTGTCTCCATGAACGGTCCATTTCATTTCTTATCCCCAAATGTAATGTACTATTATAAGTACATATATATAATGGATATATATGATGTATGTTGTATCTAAATGATGAATATAATTCTGGAATTCAAATATACAGATCTCTCATTTCGTTCTAGTTCCATTAATATGACATACAAATGAAAGTAGCGTTCATGCGTACGTACGGCTTACCGTCTCCATGAACGGTGCATTTCATTTCTTACCTCTAAATGTTATGTAATATTGTAAATTAATGTATATACTGGATATATATGACATATATGATATCTATATCTTGAGTATAATTCTGGATATAATGGATATTTTACCAAATGAACAACTTGTAATTATAAAGAGTTTATTTTTGACTCAAGTACCAATGATCGACAAAATGACCATTACTAACATAAATAATTACATAGTTTTCATAACATGGTAATAAGTGATATAAAAGGAATATTGAACTTGAAAATGGTTCTTAATCAAGTAGAAATTAACTCAAGTTTATTATTCAGGACGTTAAAGAACAATCGAGTCAAGTCGGACCCAAGGTATGGGACTTCGTCTCAATCTCCTTTCATTGAGGCATATTTTGATTTATACACAACCTTATTTTATATGGTGTATAAACCACTTTGACTTTTACGTTTATCCAAAAGGAATCTTTTTTATACAAAGCGTTTTACTAAACGACAAAACGGAATGTTTTTGTCGTACTTTTGTGGCGACAACGACTTATCCACCGTCGTAACCATTATCTGAGTTTCAGTTTCCTCTACAAGACATACCTTTTTTTTAAATGAAAAATAAATACCATGTTTTACTTTTCATTTATTTTGGTATTGAAAATGGTTTTCATAATGTCTTTATATCGATGTGTTGTATTGATATCTTGTGATTGAAATGTGGAAATATTATGTTTCCTTTATGCATGTTTTATGTGATATGATTATGTTATGGTTCATGGGAATTTTTTATGAAGATAGGTGGTTCCATGATAAACTAAGGGTAGGTGAGCCCGATATAGCTCTCCAATGCATCGGGTAACGTGAAGGAGTTAAACGTTAAGGTTTCTCCGAAGAGATTTATGGAATATACTGTGATGGGTATTCCAAATGTAACCAAGAGGGTTACTCCCTATGTAAGAATGTTATGAAGGCCTCAAGTTACCTTTATGTCTTATGATTTCTATTATTTATACATGATTTGATGAGGTATGTTAAGGTGATTATTTTTTATGAGTAAAGTATGATTTCATACATGGACTAATGTTTTCATCTCGTACTTTTATATCCCTTACTGAGAATTTTATGCTTATCCCAAGTTTTTGAAATGTTTTTCACAGGTCAAGGGAAAGGTACATGATGTGATTATAGTGTCGAAGATGTGTCAAGAAAGAATCCATGTTTTATTTTAAATATGTTTCCGTTGATGGTAAAAATGAGTACTATCTTTTATGTAACCACATTGTTTAAATGTGGAATGTAATGCATGTTTTATGATCGAATTCTCTAAAACTCTAAACATGAAAAGATCCTCAATGTGTATTCTTGAAGTAACTCAAGATTAAGTAATGTTTAAGGATGGGGCCTTACAGTTGGAATTATAGGTCGGTTTAGATAACTTTAGGATTTAGAATTCTATTAAATGATTATCCAAAATTATTTTTTTTATGGTCAAATTGAAATGATATAGAATTTGAAGATTACCATGTTGCTTCATCTAAGACATGTTTTTTCACAATGGTTTTCCACAGAGGAAATAGAACATATTTTCTGTGAAGGCATATAGAGGGAAATGACCTTTCAAATCAGTATCCTGAGTTGGTCAGAATCACAACTAAACAGTTTTTTGTAGTGATGGCTCAGTTGACTCAGGTGAAAAATGTTTTTTGTTTTCATTGATGATATTTTGGTGTTTTCTAAAATTAAAGAGGAGAATGAAAGACATTTAAGGGTCATTTTCGAAACCTTTAAGGAAAAGAAATTGTATGGTAAATTCTGCAAGTGTGAGTTTTGGTTGCAACAAATTTCTTTCCTTGGTCATATTGTTTCTAAAGATGGAATAATTGTGGATCCAACAAAAACAAAAGTTTTTGAAGAATGGCCAAGACACACAAATGTAACCGAGATCCGTATTTTTCTTGGTTTGGTAGGCTATTACCAAAGGTTTGTTAGGAATTTTTCACGGTTATCTAGTCCAATGAATATGCTAACTCGGAAGGGTGTTAAGTTTATCTGGAAAAAAGATTGTGATGATTGTTTTTAGGAACTGAAAAGAAGATTGGTGAATGCTCCATTTTTGACACTACCTTCTAGGAATGGTGAGTTTCTTATCTACACTGATGCTTCATTGAAAGGAATTGGTTTTGCCCTTATGCAGAATGATCAGGTAATTGCATATGCTTCACGTCAGTTGAAAAATCATGAGGTAAATTACCCTACATGTTATTTGGAATTAGCTGCTGTTGTTTTCTCTTTAATAATTTGGAGGCATCATTTGTATGGAGTAAAGTGTGAAATATTTACCGATCAAAAAAGTTTAAAGTATATATTCACTCAGAAAGAAATGAACATGAGACAGAGGAGATGGCTAGAATTAATCAAGGATTATGATTGTACAATTCATTACCAGCTGAGAAAAGAAAATAAAGTGGTTGATTCTTTGAGTCGAAAAATTATTGCTTCATTAACAATATTGCATTTGGAACGTGATCCTTTGGTTAAGTATTTGATGAACTTTGGGATAAAAGTTGGTGGTGCAGGATGTCCTTCTGTTTTGTTTTAGGTATCAGTGAAATCTTCTCTATCAGACAGAATTAAGCAATCACAGAAGCAAGATAGTGAGTTGCAGAAAAAGGTAGAGCTGGTTCAGAAGGGTATGTTTCCAGAATTTAACATTGATAATGATTGTGTTTTGAGATTTGGGAAGTAATTGTGTGTGCCTTGTGACTCACAGTTGAAGAATGAGTTGTTATATGAGGCTCATAGTTCCCCGTTTTCTGTTCATCCTGGCAGAACTAAGATGTACAATGATCTGTGGGAGTATTACTGGTGGGATGGAATGAAAAGAGATATTGCTAATTTTACTGTAAAGTGTTTGACTTGTCAGCAGGTTAAAGAAGAGCGGTAGTTACCTAAAGGGATGCTTCAGCCTTTAACAGTGCTAGAGTAGAAATGGGAAAATGTATCCCTGGACTTTGTTGTGGGATTACCGAGGACATCTCGAGGTAATAATGAAATCTGAGTTATTATTGATCGATTAACTAAATCTTCTCATTTCCTTCCTATTCGAGATACTTTCTCTCTAGATCAACTTTCTCGATGGTACCTTAAAGAGATCGTCAGGTTGCATGGAGTTCCGCTCTCCATTGTATCTGATCGTGATCCCAGGTTCACTTCTAACTTTTGGAAAGGCCTTCAAAAGTCATTGGGTACAAAATTAAATTTTAATACAGATTTTCATCCTCAATTAGGTGGGCAGTCAGAATGAACGATTCAGACATTGGAGGATATGCTACGTTCTTGTTCGATGAATTCTCAGGGAAGTTGGGACCAACATCTTTCTTTGGTTGAATTTTCATATAATAACAGTTTTCATTCTAGTATACATATGGCTCTGTTTTAGGCATTATATGGGAAACGGTGTTGAACTCCGGATTTTTGGGATGAAGTGGGTTAAAGGAAGATGATGGGACCGAAATTGGTAGAAGAGATGGCAGAAAAATTTCAGTTGATTTAGAAACACATGAGAATAGCTCAGAGCAAGCAGAAGAGTTATGCAGATAACCGGAGGAAGGATCTATCTTTCGAGGTAGGTGATCATGTTTTTCTCAAAGTTTCATCGTGGAAAAGTGTGATGTTATTCGGTAAGAAAGGAAAGCTGAGTCCAAGGTTCATTGGACCATATGAAATTCTGTAGAGAGTTGGATCAGTTGCTTACCGAGTGGATTTACCTCCTTGTTTATCTCAGGTACACAATGTTTTTTATGTTTTGATGTTACGGAAGTACATGCCAGATCCATCTCATGTTTTGAGTCCAGAGGTAGTTCAGCTGGAAGAGAATCTATCTTATGAAGAACAACCAGTCCAGATTCTTGACCGTAGAGAGAAAGTGTTTCGGAATAATGTAATTCACCAGGTAAAGGTTTTATGGAAAAACCATATGGTTGAAGAGGCAACATGGGAATCTGAAAATTCTATGAGGGATAAATACCCCCACTTATTTTGATAAGTGAATAAAATTGCGAGGACGCAATTCTCAAAAGGGGGGAAGGATGTAACACTCCAGGTAAATAAAGAATAAAACATTTTAATATTTATTAATATTTATGAATTTAATATTGATTTTTCTTTAAAGGTGTTGCTATGTTCGATAGCGTACCCGATACGCAACGAGGAGTTTTTTGAAATCTTACGTTGCACACTAGTAAAAAAATAATATTATTTTAAATGGTAGTTAACACGTAGCCATTTTATTAGCGGTAATGAATATAAATAACTAAAATATGGTTATATATGTTTGTTAAATGTTTTTACATTTATCCAATAAAGTATAAAGGCTTAAAATACGAAAAAAAATCAATTTTAGGCATATATACTCTAATATTCACTAAAGGTCCACTTATCACCTTTTAATGGAGAACTGTCATTAAATATAGTTTTGGTCACTCTTATACATTCTATTGGACCAAATAAAATTCTTCTTTAGAATCGGGACATCAAAATTTACTTTGTATAACTTTTTGGTATTTTTCTGATAAAGTTCATTTTTTAATGAATAGTGAAAATTATTGTATTCTAATTCAAAACCTCTTTTTAATCTAATTTATTTATATGATTAGATTATCTATTGAATTTGTTTTAAAGCTAAATTAGAATATATTTTTACCATTTAATCCAATAGTGGTCTTTGGAATTAATTTCATCTTGAAATTGGACTTAAACTAGTGTCAATCTTTTGATACTTATTGTTTCATAAAAACAAGCTATTTGTTCTGACAGCGGGAATTAATTATTAAATTAACTAATGTAACTTATATGTTTTTAATTTTAAGAAATAGACCTCATTTTTGAATCCGGAATATCAAATATAGCCTAGGGTGATGTTTTGTTATTTTTCTGAAAAACTTCAATTTTTGATGAATAGTGAAACCACTAAGTGGTACTTAAAAAAACTGATTTTTCATTTAAATGAAATTTTACCACCACTGTGTTGTGAATTTCAAAAATAAAAAATACATGGTTGTCATTATGAAGTAAAATGTGGTTTAATGGGATTAAAATAATTTTTTGGTGAATAGTAACATTTATGTTTTTAATCGCGATTAGAGGTAATTAGTGTAGTTTAAGGTAAAAATGATATTATAATAAAATTAAAATAACTTGACACTTGTCCTAACCCTATTGGATGACTCATGTCCAACCAAAAAAACCCATGGGTATATTTTTGGGACCGCATGGAGCCACTTTGGTAGGAAAATGACATTAATAACTTTTTATTTAAAGTTAAAATAAAAATGTCACAAACATGAGTTCTTTTCCTAAAACAATTTTTAAATGGGGTTTTAAAAGTCATATTTTTGACTATAAATCTTAATTAGAAATATAAAAGGATTTCCTACTTCATGATATTTTTTTATAATTTTTAGACATTAAATAAATTAAATTATTTATGACACCATGATGATGCAACGATTACCTCATTATTTAATGATTTAAATAAAATGAAACGATAATGTAAACTCTAAGACCTACATTTGCCAAAAACTTATTGGATGGGTGTATTTAGAACTCTTATCAACTTATCCTGGAAATATATAATTTTGGGATGTTTAAAATCTGAAAATCATTTTATAATAAAGTAACCTTTTATAACTTTCCAAGAGTGCCCCTTCTCTCCTCTTATAAAAGGCCCCCACCTCTACCACCTTACCCACACCTCTCAAGCCTTTTTCTCAGAAACCCACTATTCATTTTGTCTCTAAACATCCCTATCTTACTCCTAGAAGCCTCACTTTGGGAATAAGTCTTCCCAAGGAAGCCTTTGAGCTCAAATAAAAAAGAGTTACCCGTTTTAAAGGTAGTGTTTTCTCTTGTGTTCTTATGTTTTATTTCGCTTCTCCAACCCCCTAAACTCTCTTTATTAATTTATATTGTAAAAAAACCATTATCTTCAATATACTAGGATGTTTTTATGAGTATGATTAGAGCTACACTTACACACACCTTCATCTAATGGTTAAATAGTATACTGTTTCCGTGGATGGCGAATTTCTGCCTCACGAAATAATGATTGTTCAATATTCTTATAACACCTTTAAAGGTGGACATTATGATGACACTATATTTATATATGATATATAATATGTTTATATTTTCCTTAATCTTCTGTTTTTTTATTTATGGAATACCTTTATGGCTTCCATTATGGGTATACGCGATATCTTCATTTTAGGAAATGCGGACTACCGCTCCCTCAAAGTGACTGGATTCGTTAATACCATATGTGGTACGTATAAAGGATAGATTTAATGATTTTATATATGATATTATACTGTAATTATAATATACCTTTATGTCATTATTATTTCTTTCCATTAAAGTATGAGATAGAAATGAATGTAGCATTCATGCGTTTGTACGGCTTACCGTCTCCCTAAACGGTGCATTTCATTTCTTATCCCCAAATGTAATGTACTATTATAAGTACATATATATAATGGATATATATGATGTATGATACATCTAAATGATGAATATAATTCTGGAATTAAAATATACATATCTTTCATTTAGTTCTAGTTCCATTAATATGACATTGAAATGAAAGTAGCGTTCATGCGTACATACGGCTTACCGTCTCCATGAATGGTGCATTTCATTTCTTACCTCTAAATGTTATGTAATATTGTAAATGAATGTATATACTGGATATATATGACATATATTATATCTATAACTTGAGTATAATTCTGGATATAATAGATATTTTACCACATGAACAACTTGTAATTATAATGTTTTGACTCAAGTACCAATGATCGACAAAACGACCATTGTTAACTTAAATAATTACATAGTGTTCATAACATGTTAATAAGTGATATAAAAGGAATATTGAACTTGAAAAAGGTTCTTAAGAAATTATAAATTAGCTCAAGTTTATTATTCAGGATGATAAAGAACGATCGAGTCAATTCGGACCCGAGGTATGGGACTTCGCCTCAATATCCTTTCATTGAGGCATATTTTATTTTATACACAAACTTCTTTTATATGGTGTATAAACCCCTTTGACTTTTACATTTATCCAAAAGTAATCTTTTTTATATGAAGCGTTTTACTAAATGACAAAAGGGAATGTTTTTGTCGTACGTATGCGGCGACAACAACTTCTCCACTGCTGTGACCATTATTTTAGTTTCGGCTTCCTATATAAGCCATACTATTTTTTAAATGAAAAATAAATACCATGTTTTAATTTTCATTTATTTTGGTATTGAAAATGGTTTTCATAATGTATTTATATCGATGTGTTGTATTGATATCTTGTGATTGAAATGTTGAAATATTATGTTTCCTTTATGCATGTTTTATGTGATACGATTATGTTATGGTTCTTGGGAATTGTTTATAAAGACGGGTGGTTCCATGATAAACTAAGGGTAGGTGAGCCTGATATAGCTCAACAATTCATTGGGTAACGTGAAGGAGTTAAACGTTAAGGTTTCTCTGAAGAGATTTATGGAATATACTATGATGGGTATTCCAAACGTAACCAAGAGGGTTACTCCATACGTAAGAATGTTATGAATGCCTCAAGTTACCTTTATGTCTTATGATTTCTATGATTTATACATGATTTGATGAGGTATGTTAAAGTGATTATGTTTTATGAGTAAAGTATGATTTCATACATGGACTAATGTTTTCATCTCGTACTTTTATATCCCTTACTGAGCATTTTATGCTCATCCCAAGTTTTTGAAATGTTTTTCACAGGTCAAGGGAAAGGCACATGATGTGATGATAGTGTCAAGTTAGTGTCAAGAAAGAATACATGTTTTATTTTAAATATGTTTCCATTGATGGGAAAAATGAGTACTATCTTTTATGTAACCACTTTGTTTAAATGTGGAATGCAATGCATGTTTTATGATCTAATTCTCTAAAATTGTAATCCTGAGAAGATCATCAACGTGTATTCTTGAAGTAACTCAAGATTAAGTAATGTTTAAGGATGGGGACTTATAGTTACCCCCATCAAGACTCAAATATTGGTCACATGATTCATGTCCTTTTCCACTCTCTCATGTCCATGTGGAACTCCAACACTCTTGGTAATGTCCCTTGGTGCACATAGGCATGTTATAAGGACAATTTCATGGTGAGGTGTCATCTGAGACTTCGCACAAATTTCCCCTTTGCTTGTATTTCGTGTTTGGAAAAGACCTTCTCTTCCCTTGTTTCCCACATCAAGCATAGCTCATGTGGGATTAGGGATTCGGTCGAAGTTTTCACACGTTTGGATGAATATCGCTTCTCTATGGTACGATCTATAAGACCATAAACTAAGATCTCACTACATCCTTTCCATAAGACGAAAATTGCACAACATTTGTAGAACAATGTACAACTTTATTCCCATACGTATGGGATACGTAGGAACACCCATGCACCTTGTTGTCATGTCCAGCTCAGGTCCCCCCTAATTTCCATTTTTTAGCTTTTTTGGCTCTGAAATTCATAGGATTGCGTAGTATGATGTGTATGCACATATGTACTCACTCACATCAGGTGGGAAATTACTATACCACACACTCTCCTACCAGGAGAGAGTCTCTCCTATCTCTTGTCCTATAGGACGTTAAACTGCACTATTAGAACTATATGTGTCTTGATTCCTATCCTCATGGGATGTGTAGGAACACCTAGACATTTTTTCTATGGGTCTAGCCCCATATTCCCTAAGCTTCTATGGCCCCTCATACCGAGGTTCCTTCCCCGAAATAGCATGTGTTTTGGTGTGGACCTCTTCCTCATCCATGTTGGGTTTGCATCATCACACCATGAAAATTCCCCCCTAAAACCACATTTCTTCTAGATGATTACAAGCCATATGACCATAAACTATGCTTCCTAGTCCCACATGACATAAAAATGTTGCGTCTTTATTTAATGAAGTTGAAATGCATTGGTTGGTCCTATCATACGACCCTAAATTATGACATTATCATCCTGGCCACACGACAAAAAACTGCACTGCATTGTGATGTCCTAACTCAAGGGGGAATCATGTTTGGTAATGGTTATCCACCATAAATTTTTCAATGCCTTCATATTTCTTGATTCATGTAGCGACATCTAGACCTTAAGTCCTATGTTTTTCGATTAAAAGAAACACATACATCCTAAAGAAAAACAAAGATCTATCCCATTTCGCTTCTTTTGTTGTGTGGGATAGACCTGCTTGACAGTATTGTCCTAGGAATTGGTACCCAACCATGCCACCTATAGAACTACGTGTGGATTTATCCCTATAGTAATCAGTTATGTAGGAATGCTTCGGAACATTGCCTTGGGGCCCATCATAGATTTCATTTTAGGTCCCTTAACCTAAACCCCCCCAGGGAACACATGGTATTATATAGACTCCTACCATCAATATCCACATTGGGTTTTGAAATTACCACACCACATGTCTCCCTCCCTCATTTCTATCTATGGTCTGAGCACTAAGACCCTTAAACTATGATCCAACCATCCTTATCACAGGACACAGAACTACGCGACAGTATATAGAACTATTTACAACTTGATTACCATCCTCATGGGATATGTAGGAATGCACAGAAATTTTTTCTGTAGGTATAGCCCCAGGAATCCTAAATCATACCCCCCCTTTTTTCAACCCCTTGGCCTGAACTCCTATGGAAGCAAGTGGTTGGGAGAGCACTTCTTGAGTTCTCATTCACATCAGGTTTTGTGACATCCACACCATGTTTCTTCCTTTCCCATTTTCAGCTTAGTCTGAGTTCTATAACCCTAAACTAAGATCTCCCTATGCAAAATATGCATCAGGTTTTACCACTTCTCAACCCTACAAACATTTCATTAAACCAGGTCTTCTCTTAATGGTCTACTCTATGACCATATACTAGGATCATGCAACCCCAATTCCCTTGTCCGTGTAATGTGATTTGAATCCCTCTCTCTGACACGTCTTGTTATCATACTCAAATGTGTCATCAGAAAGAGCCCAAAGTGTGAAATTTTCACATGTACATTCTCTCGCTTCATGTACAGGCATCATGATGCCATTATTTGTATCACAATCATATTCCAAGTCTAAACGGACCCCCTTTTATGGCTTTTTCTCATGCCCCATTGGCTCACCAACCGTTTTGGGCCAAGTCCCCTGAAGACCATAGACAAAATTTGTTACTGGTCCTGTATTTCGAACATGGTCGGTGGCCAACCCTCATTTGCCTATCTCCATTCTAGGCTAAAGAGAAGTGAATACTGTGTTTCGAACATGGGTAGTATTTATCCTCTATCTTCAATCCACTAGCATTATGATCTAGATCTCGGGCATCATGATTCACATCATTCCACCCCTTTATGTTCAAGTAGACTTCAAACATTATTAGTTTTACACCATCTCACATCATTTTTCATTAAGTAGACAGGTTAGTAGTAGTGGTACATCATTCAACTCGAGTCCCATTACCCCTATTGTGTGTATCCCTATACAAGGAATGTCCCACCACCACTCCTTGTTTCCCACATCAAGCATGAATCACGTGGGCTTAGTGCTTTTAGCATGATGTGTACTGATATAGATTTAACACATAGGTGTTGTGTCCTATATGAAGTTGAACTGTGATTCAAGAACTACATTAGTATTGATTCCCATTTTTGTGTGGTACACCGCAATGACCATGAATTTTTCATTGGGCCTGACCCCAGGGTCATTACCCCTTTTGGCCCCTCTGCCCTGATAATGGTCCAGGCAGTTTGACATGGAAACTATGTGAACCATCCACACTGTACGATGTTAAAATACATGTCTATCATCCTCCTTGGTATTTCATAAAAGCACAAGTCATTCTCAGTCCTCACCAGATAAGTCATGTTTGGAAGAAAGTTATGACCCATGATCAGACTGATGCACCCACATAAAGTGTTTCCACAATGGTGGTGTAATTTCAAAAGTGTTGGAATCTATTAGAACAACACATGACTCTACACTCCTTGCTTTACGTACCCATTATTCGGACTCTCGTGCTCTTTAATGTCCGAAGGAACCTCCTAGATATATAGATTCCTAGCTTATGGATCGCCTAGAATTCAGGGCCAACGTTATAAAAGACTAATGGATAAATTTTCTGAGTCAGGACCCACGTTTGGAATATGGTCAATGGTCACCCCTCATTTGTTACCCCCATATTAGGATAACATAATGGGGATGTTGTGCTTCAAAAATGGTCAATAGTTATCCTTCCCTGTCATGCCACCATCATAGTATTTGGAATTTTGGGTTTTGTAATTAAAACTTTCCAATCCCATGTGTTCGTATTAATTCTAATGCCCCTGGTGTTACCCCACTCGTGCACTAGAGCACGTTGGGAATATGACACTTTGACTGTTCTGATAACATCATCCACTAGTTGGGCCTCATCCTTTTTTCCCAGAAATCCTGATTGGTTTTTTTAAACCATGGATGCCCGAAGCTTGGTCGCCACTCTAATATTCGGGTAGAATAAAAAGGTGGTCATCTCTTGTTTCTCACATCGGTCCCGACCAATGTGAACTTAGGAATTGATCGTTGGATGTTTCATGAATGTAACAAACATGTAGTGTACTATAATAAATTATAGAACTCATGCATGCATCCAACATAAAAAATCAAATCATGAATGTACATTTAAAATTTTACACACATTACAGAACTGGAGGATCGGCACATCCCATAGACGGTTTGACCTCTTTGATAGAGTGTTCTAGATGCGCCGCTCTCTGACTTGTGGCATCCAGTATCTATTGTCGCCTATTTATCTCCCGCTCCTCCTCAACAGTGACGTGGTATAGATCATTTTCTACAACCTAGGCCCACTCCTTGTCCGCTTGGATGGATTCCATCTCCTCATAGTCTTTCTTCATTCGCTCTTCACCCTCTTCCAGTTGGTCTTTTAGGAGAGACACGAGCTCCAATTGTTCATTATGTTAATATGAGTTCCCATTTTCTCGTGATTTCAGAAACTGAACCTCCCCTTCAACCTCCAGGAGCCTCCTGATGTTCCCTGATTTCCTTCGTTTCCAGTCCACACTGAGGCTACGATCATGATCTCGAAATATTCTCTGCCATGATGTCCTGAATGAGCATATGAGGACGCTGGAAATCTACTCCCCCATCCCATAGATGGCGTATATGGGAACGAAGACTCGCAATCTGGTATATCCATTGCACTAGAGGAGTCTCCCTGATGAAGTACTTGATCATCTTCCATGACCGACGATGGTCGATCTTACTATCTTCTTCGTCAGAGGCCCTCTTATCTCAGTCCATGGGGTCTACAGGTTCGTATGCGAGGAACACCTCCAAGAACTCGTCATAAGGATCTACAACCAGTGTTTTATTGGGTACGTCAAGACCCATGTTTTTAAATTGATCCTTATCATTGGATCCCACCTCAATGTCTTTAGGTTCTATCCTGCTGAAGGCCCTACCGGTGATCAGAAGCTCTATATATTGTTTGGTTCAAACGTCCAACTCTAGGACCACCAGTGTCCCCCTAAGAATCGTAGTACAAGGAGGTCCAACCAACCTCACCAAGGCATCCCACACCATTTTAAGAACTACGCATATAAGAGTGCATGATTATCAGTTGATCTGGTCAATGGGTGATAGTTACATGTTCCGTAAAGGAGACTCATAGAGGTCGAATAGCCAGTCTCGCTCCTGAGTTTTTGCTGTTAGAACCTTGAGGTGTGGCCCTCTGTATATTATTGGGATGTTCGAAAGCTCTTAAAAAACCATCCTAGGTTTATCTCTCCTAGTAATCATAGAAATCTTCGTAGCCACGTGCGTAGATCCATATGTCCCCGCAGTTGCATCTACTGTTGTAAATAAGTAGGTTTTGCATATGAGGCCCTTATGCACAGTTTAGATGTTTTGTTGAAAAGTCCTAAATAACCTTGATGATGTATTCGGGGAAGTTGTTAGAATTTTACTTCAAGGACTTCCAAAAATTCTACTAGATATAGGTCTGAATCGCTGACCTCACCCTCCTGTAGAGGGTTCCCTCCATCGGCCTCCTCCCCTAAGAGGACTTATCCGACTCTTTCAGAAAGGTAACACTATTTCTCAATTAAGAATCCAAAAATTGTGGAGGTGTAGTTTGATCCAGGAACACATTTACTCAGTATTTCATCAGACGTGGAGAACCCTAGGAGTGCACAAAGTCCTCCATTTCAGAATGGTAATACTCCCCCTCCTCCTGGGATATAGAATAGATGGCCCAGATTGGACCGATCCCTATAAAATACATCCACCAGTGATTCAAATGTTTCCACTTCTCAAAAGGGTTGAGGAATTTCTTGTTGATGTCCCAGATATCCCAAGCATCTGGGAAAACATCATTCTTGGGAATATCTATGTAGATCAGCTGCTTCCCTGGATCCCAAGTGGATATCCTACATAATCCCCTTGGCGACCTCTCCTCTGGATGACTCTACTCCTCTGGGACCACCGGGTCTACTGCCACCGCCTACCTCTCGACCGGTGTGGTTCTTGACACTACTACAGCCCTGCCAACATGATATATCCTTGCCACCTTCCATCCCCAACCTTGAGGTTGGGGAGGCCCCCTATCCCCAACATGGATGGTTTGCTGCTTCAGCATCTCCCCCGGGTAGGCCACCTCCCAGCTCTTAGTGTATAGCTTCACCAACACATAAGAAGTCGTGGGTGGATGATGCCCGTTCTACATATTCTCGTCCTCACATGTGAACATGAGCCACATCTACCTCATCAAACATAGAAGGGACTCATGGCCCACCCCCCAGGTAGACCTGCGCAGTAATTCACTGCATGCACCGGAACTGCCTTGCGAAGTAGTGTGGGGTGTACAGCGCAAAGAGGGGATCACGATCAATCTGCACCACCAGCCTCCACCCTGAAAGGCTAGGAGGTAGGACTGATGTTCTTCTGTTCCCTATACTTCATAAGTGAACACACCTATTGGTAGTGAGAATGGGTGGATGTTGAACTCGTCTTCCTTCCAGACCCAGTTCAGCACCAACTACGGTGTCATTTTAATCAGAAATCTCCCCACAACATTAAGAATAGATGGGAGGAAATCCAAACCTGGAGGGGAAATTGGATTCAAATATTCTTAGGTGCCCTTAATATGCACTGCTATCCACCAATAAATAAGACAGGACGGCCCACATATCCGCTGGGGATTCTTCCCCTTGCTGATGTGCCACAAAACCTTAAACATCTTGGTGAGCATCGGGATCTAATGGTTTACCCATCCCCTTATCACCAACATAGACACCATGATGAATGTGCTCAGTCACACGCCCATGTTCATATCCCTCACTAACAGAATCTAGCCACAAATATGCATTGAGATGAATTTAGCCAACCTAACCACAGGTATCTACTCAGTACTAACACTAAATCCCCACATCTTCCACTGGATATCCTCTAGGAGTCGCCAATATGAATGCCCCATTACTTATTGAACCCCCTTCGGGAAGGTTCGAGGCATCGCAGGAAACTCTATATCATCATTGAAATTTAGGAACTGCTTGAACCACTATCTAAAGTGGACGTCTCTCACCGACTGTTTGTCCTCCCCTAACAACAAGTCCATCAATTCCATTTCCAGTTATGGCATATTCTTTGGGACTTCCCATGTATTCAAGATAGGGAGGAACTTGTTTTATATTTACCAGAGTATAGGTACCCCCCGATATCTAGTTCAAATCCCAAAGGCTGATACCAACCTCTACATGGTGAAGATGGAAGGTATTTTTCCTCAACGACCACCTACTAAATAGCACCGACATCAACTACTTTAGTAGATAGATGTGAAATTAAGAGGCCCAAGACCCCTCGTACAAGCCCACTCACCTCAAATCAGCCCCGAACTCCTCACACGAGGTTCCTACCCAGTAGGCCAATGCCCAGTCATCCGTAGAGTTTCACCCCTTCCACAAATCCCACTCCTCAGTCCACCCCTTCTCTAGCTTCCCTAGGGCCGCCTTCAGGATGTTCTGGTTCATTAGAGATGATGTCTCTGGCTACAATTACTTTTCGTCAACATTATTCACATCTTTGTACAGAATATACTCTTTGACGTGAGTAAAATCCTCCCAAGCATGGTCGTCGGCTACCCAGAACCACTGGCACTAGCATGTCGTACTCTTGAACCAGTAAGTCGGCTCGTCTCTAGTCACTTCAGTAATTAAGATGTCATCCCTCAGGCCAAATCCATACAATGGAAACCTTTTTCATAGGGGTTAATTCTATAGACCCTCTGATAGAAGCTCCACTAGCGAATCATGGTCCAGATGGATCCTTATTATTTATCCAATGCCTGGGTTATTTGACATTTCTTCTATACAATCAGCATATGCAAGGACCCAACTTGCAGCTTCTAGATGGGTCATTCAGTCTTTATTTTTTCAAAAATCTCTCCTGGATCGTGGAGCTCGATCATGAAGATATATCACAGAGACAGCTTGTGGAGCCCTAGCACAGACTTCAGAGACGTTATCCACGAAGCGCACACTTGTGGAGTCGAAGGACTCATTGTGTGCCATGAAGCAGAAAGGCCGCATTCATGGAGATAAATTGCAGAGAGTGAAGATCTTCATGAATCGAGATCACAATTTCTAAAATGCAGAGATGAGAAAGGAAAAAAGAGGGGATAAAATCCCCTATTTATAGGCAATGACCCCCTTTGCTTCACGACGCACCAAGATGTGGAGAACATTGCAGTGCTCTCAACCTTCGAATTCCCTCTCTATATCACGAACCTTCTTTGCGAACCTGCTTTATGATTAGCCTAAAAAATTTGGAGATTCTCCCTCAGACATCAAACCTAGTTTCCTCCTTAGATCCAATTCTGATTGGGGAACTTTTTGGTGCCAAATATATTGGATGAGGAAAAGAAAACGCAAATTGGAAACCGACTCTATTTAGTCTTCCACGCGAAGCTTGTTCACAGAGCACTGCAACCAGGATGATTTTCCACCTTTGCGAAGGTACTATAGATCAAAGAGGTGGGAGGTTCCGCGATCCAAAAGACATTTGAGAAGCCACCACATAGCAATGAGGCAGGAGGATTTGTGATCTGAAATACGTTTGAAAATCTTCTACAAAGAAGATATGTGGGAGGATTCACAGTTACAAAAAAGTTCCACTTGGATTCATGTCACACACTCCATGCTTTGTGCCACCTCTTAAGAATAAATACCAGGCTTCCCCTGAGCCCAAAATAAGAATGCTCCGACCTTTGTCATTCTCATATCTCAAATTGAAAATCACTCTCCACTCTATAAAAAATTAGCTCTTTGAGGTACTTGAGCATCATGAAGTGTCTTTCCTTGGGCATAAACACAACCCATCTTCAAGCAAGGATTCCCTTCAAGGAGCCCACGAGCCTTAGAAAATTAAGGATATCCCTAAGGGTACATGGGTCTTTGCAATGAACTCATTCTTCACGAAGTAACTTCAATAAAAATGTGAACCACATGCAAAGGTAGGGTCACTGTGCTTTGTGAGGCACACTACTTCGTAGTTCTATTCATTGCAAGGCACATTTTCTACATGAAGCCCTACTACGCGAGAGCCCTTTTTTTCACGAAGCTCCCTCCATGTGCACCAATGGTCTATGACTAGGCTATGCCACCCCACTTCATGAAGAATACCCCTTTGAGAAGCCCCTCTACTACATGGAGCAACAGAGCTTCACAAGACCTCTTCAAGTGAACCCCTTTGCTCGACAAACCCTTTTCTTGTATGACCCTCTAGGATTGTATAAATTGATTTCAAGGCCCCTTGGGTGGTGCTTCACAGTGTGTTGTTTAGCGTCATGCTTCTTCGCATAGGCATGCTAATGGATATTAATTATTCTCAAAGCCATGCTATCATGGGCCCCTAAGTGGTCACTCCACAACACCCCCACCCTATGGAATTGTTGATGCCTTCCATTCCCCAAGGGTGGATATGTATCTGTTATGTATGTCCTTGGGGTGTGGAGTGAACCCGCCTCATCTGAGCTACAGGATGTTAACTGCCAAGCACTATCTTCCCCAACACATGATATTAAACTGTGGCCTCTCCCCATCTGTCATACTCAGGGTGCCCCCTCTCAAACATTCTCTATTCCCACTCATCTCCATGGGAGTGAGATCTTCCTCATATGGAATGAGAACCTATTTTTTGGAGTGATTCCTTTTCGAAGGAAAGGGAAACCATCTTGGTGTAAGCCCCTATCCTTTATTGCTAGAGGTAGCACCCCTTCTCCTACTTTCTTATTTGGTGCCAAACACAAGAGGTGAGTGGGGCACGTGGACATTCGTTACGCTATCCCTCTCCCTCTGGGCTTTCTCACCATCAGGTCTCCATCCTAGAGTATGTCCCAATATCCATCTCCTTGGGCTTCTAACCACGCCTGATCCCCTGTTTCCTCTTTGGGCCGCTAACCTCGTATAAGACCCACTCCACTTCCCATGAATGCACCTTTCATAACATGATCTTCAGGTCTTTTCTGCCACTTGTTTCGCACACCGAGCATGACTCACATGGTATTAGAGTAAGAATAGGCCCTAAAATCCTCTTTTTCAACCTTAGCGTGTAAGCCCCAAACTCTGCCAAACTACATGGACTTTGATCCATACCAAGGAAATGTATTTAATAAACCTCTCTAAAGATCAATACCAAAACCTACTGGTCTCGAACCCTTCAGATAGGTTCACCAAAATCCCCCTAACTATGTGGACTTTGATCTATGCCAAGGAAAGGTATGTCGGAAGCCTCTCTAAGGTTCAATCCCAACACCTACTTCTCCCGAACACTTCAAGTTGATTCACCATCATTCCGCATGAGGTTAATCTACATCCACCATTCTGAACAATGTGGACTTTGATCCTTGTCTCCTAGGAAAGGTATGCAAGAATCCTCCCTGAGGTTAAAGCCCAACACCCATTATTCCTGACCACTTTATGTCAGTCCACCCTCATCCTTCATGATGCTAAACTGCATGCCACTTTTCATATCAAAAGAGGTTAAAGTGTTCCCACTAAAACCACACAGGATTTGATCATTGTACCTTGGAAAGGAACATTGGAAGCCTTACTGAGGTCCAACACCAATCAGCGGTAAGTGTTCCCCAATCAACAGTAAGTCGTTGTGTTCCCCAATCGATGGTAACCCGTTGTGTTCCCTAGTAAACGGTAAGCTATTATAGTCTCTTTCACTGGGAACCACATCTCTAGTCTCCCTATTTGAGAATCAGAAAAACCCTAGGATGCTAACCATGCGTAACCCCATCATTCCTTTGGGTCGTTGTCCTCTGTGTACACCCCAATTCCTTGCCCCATCCTACACTATGTGATCTTTGATTCCCTACCTCAGGGACATGTAGGAAGCCTCCCTGAGGTTCAATCTGATCACCAATGTCTCATCCTGGTCTCTCTCTAGGGAACCTGTGTTTCAGGGAGCCATGTCCCAAACCAGAGGTAGCACTTCCTCTAGGTCACATCCATGCATCCATTATGATGGGTCGCCTTTTTAGGTGTCCCTTTGCCTCACTGATCTATATGAGTTTGATTCTCTACCACGAGGATACGTTGGAAGTATTTTCAAGGCTCAATCCCAACATCACCTTTACCCTCGTGTCGGCTTCTTCTCACTCCCCATCCACTATCAATAATCCATATCCATCTTAATTCATACCCGGGCCTCCACATCCTGGTGAGGTCATGTAATTCACTTTCTCGCAGATCCTAGTAGCAATCGGGCTACTACCCATGTGTTAGCACCAGCATCAATGTTCCCTATAGGGGTTTTAATAATATGATCCACTCCCATTAGTGTTCTGATCAGTCTGATTCATCTCCGATGGATTTTAATCTCTCGACATACCTTATGTTAAATATGGGAAGCAGATGAAAACCCCAGATACATGCCTTGGAATAAAATTCCCCGCATTCGACATTGTACGACTTGGATTACGTGTCCTATAGAAGCCCTATAATAAGAGGAAGTAACCCAGACACATCAATGTTCTAGTTTTCAGACATGCCAGCAATGTCCAACATGACTACTCCCCCGATTGAAGGTCGCTTCCCTGACTGGACCCCTTAGAATTTCTTGATAAAAGCAGCATAATTAACAGACATCCGTGAACACAGGGAAATGGGAAGTGTTTCATGAACAATATATTATGACTATGAGGGAGACCCAGACCTAGAAATGAGTTCTTATGAGGAATCTACAAAAGAATGAACCAATATCCCATCATCTCAATTCAACCATGGGGCTAAAGTTACTGAATAAGAGATGAATTATTCCTACCCTTGGAAAGTGTGAATGCGGGGAAAGAACTGTGAATCCTCTTATGAATAAGAAACGAATGTACACCCTAGAGAATGTATCCAAGAAAAGAATGTTGTTGGACATAGAATCCCCGTTAAAGTAAATTTAATATTTATTTCACAAACATTAATAAATATATTAATGTAATATTCTTTATTTACCTGGGATGTTACATCGGATGCATGAATATTTTGGGATCTGATACTAGAACATTCTCATTGAAGGATTAAAAAGAGATGATCTATTCTCTCGAAGGAAATGATATGTGGGGTTGCATAATTTAATGTAAAGTGATTCTATAGAAACTAAATATTTTGTTTTAAAGAATCCCGAACCATGAACTTCCCAATGAAATCACAATTAAATTCAAGGGAGTTCATTTTGATTCCAAATGATCATATTCTTTGGTCCCTAAGGAGGCATATATTGTGAACCTATATTTTGAGAGTGTGAGGGGACTCACTATGAATCTTACAAGGGGAGTTCTCTGGTAATTTTATGAGGGAGGCATTAGTGGAGACCTTTATTCGTCTGTCGTTAAGTGCTTCCAACCATAATAAATGTGTGGAGATAGCCCGGGCACTACTCATAGAAGATAGTTACTAGTGCATGTGGAAGGCTATGAACCTGTCTCTTTATGGTTTCCCTCAAGAATCAGGTTGGGATTTATTGGTTTGAACAAGATTCGTCATGATGTATCCCATTAAACAAATAGATAACCTTGATCATGTGTCCACTCCAAGGTGACATATGGTTATAAGAGTTCTCTATAATTTGTCTATAGCACCATCAATGGGATATTGGGTGAGCTAGAGACACCCCCACTAGTGTCTCAAACTCTATATCACTGATTCCTATAGCTATAGAAGCATGAAGGGGGTGGTTCCATCTTGGACTCCATAGGTTCAGTGACCTTTGATTTTAGTCTTTATTGTGGGGTTGGGGATTCTCTAAGAGCATAAGAGAAGGCCATGATCCATGGTCTTGAACTGTTACATTCCAATGAAATTATATTATATATCATAGATATATAGTAATGTATTGAATGTTTTTTCTATCAAATACCTCTCTTAAAAAACAAGTAATATCATATACCTATTCTATAATTGGATGGTGATATCCTCGAAGAGTATCGTGATCCTATATACATGGAATGATGGAAATAAAGTGTCTAAATTCCTAGCATCATAGTCTTATTAGATGTCACTCTTTATTATGTTCCCTATAAACTCCACCCTCCCCCAAGGGGTGTTGAACTTGTTATTGTATAATCCTTTGGGCTCTACTTATATAGTTTATCTTAATTTTTTTCCTTCATTGTTCCCCACATATGAAAATAAATATGTTTTTTTTGTGTGAAGGGGTGTTTTATCATACACTATGAAGTGAAAAACGTTGTATACATGTGAATAGACCATTAGATATAAATTCATGGAACCATGTTACCCAAAAATTGATTGATAACTTCCATTTATAGGCATCTTGATGATCATTATTCAATGATTTCTATCGGTAATCTAGAACACATTCGGTTCCATCTCATGGAACTTTTTCATTATATTCTATTTAATTTTCAATCATTAAACACTTTAATAAAGGTGTAAAAGATAAGTTTAATATATTAAAAATGAGTTATATCGAATTTACCAAGTGGTATATGAGTTTTATTCAGGATATTTACATTAAAAATTAAATTTATGGTATATACTACAATACTATGTTGGTGGAAAAGGAATTCCTTTCCCCCAAAATAGTTCATGTTTTTTTTATTATTTTATATCCATATCATGGTAATTGTAGCTTAAAGTCTAGGTGTATCATAATATTTGATAAACCGTATTTATTTTACTATCCAATAGTCTCATAATTTTACATTAATCATATAATGTCTTTATATAAAATGTCACATATCTTTTGAATCTAAACAAAAATATTTTCAATATAAATTACAAAACACGCTTCATCTTTGGGAGAAAGTAATTTTGAAAAAACATAATCCTGATTGAAATGCAAAAATCTGTTACCTTATGGGCCTTAGTATCATTTAAAAATATATGAAACCTATATTTCATTGATTTAATAAATGAATTCCCTCTAAAATGTATCAATGATATTGTGGATATATGGGTCCTAGGGTGATCTCCATTAAAAATTACCATATCATATGTTCACAAATATAACATAATATATATCATATAAAAGATATGTAAACTTATAAAATCAAATTTCCCATGACATCAACTTACCACTAGATATGGAAAATATGAATCCAATAGACTATATTCCATTCTTTACTAATTCTCCAAAAAAACTATCCTAGTGGATGAAAAATCTACATTAAGTCCAACTAAAAGATGATCAGATCAGATGGTCCTTATAAAAGTAGTTGAATGCATCTCATGTAACTCAATAAGTATTGATATACATTCTGTTTCTTGAATCCAATCATGTTCAAAATTTATATTCCGATTATACGAGTAGATAAATGTCATCTTAGTCATCCTATAACCAAGAACATGATAACAACATAACTAACCATCCCCTAATTATCTAAGTCATAATGAAATTCATAATAATATTATCAAAATATAAATGTTTCCATGATATGTATCTCTACATAAGTTGGTAATAATTATTGATTATATTAATAAATATCTAAGTTTATAGATGATTTTATACCATTCGATGAGATATTTTAAGTGATTTAGTCCAAATAAGAAATATCTACTTATTATATTTTGATTCCATTACTTATGATAATATTAACATGTCATCAAAACCCCTAATAATATATGAATAGCATTGATTAAGGAATAATAAAGGCCATTATTAGATGGGATATCATAATTCAAAAAATCATTTAATTTAAATTTTATCTAAATGAAATTATTGATAAAAGGGTATTTTCATTTATTTTAAATACTTGATACCTTATTTAACTATTACATTAGTCACTTAAGTATCATATTCCAAGAGACACTTATGACCCTCATAATATTTTTGTGATAAAAAATTCTTTAATGGATCTTATACGTTATCATATTTGTCCACCCAACATTTCCATACATCAAAGATCTTAATAATATATTGTATAAGATTTATATGTTAAGGATGTATTTTTAATGCTCATGTATATGGATGATTTTTAAATTGTTAGGAATTTTTAATTTTTATTTTGGGGATTTGAAAAAAATTTATTTAGGAATAAAAATAGAACTATAGGGTTAGGGACCCTAAAAAATGTGAATTTAAACACAGTTTAGTGAATCAATGTGGATGTGAAAGGATTGGGTGTGTGTCAGAACCATTTTTCAGTGATCGGGCAATTGTAGTTAAAACTATGACAACAATTGGATAGCTAGTGGTTATCCAGTAACACTCCCCTCACACATGTGAGTCACATGTTATCCTGTGTACCCATACTAGTTAGATCGTGGGTTTTGTCATATAGGAAGAATTAATATTCATCCCTATATTGTTTTTAAAAGGGGACATCATATTTTTATCATTTTGACTTTCAATATGATCTATCTAAGTCGTCCCATCTGGAACCATATTATACCTTTATCAACTGTGGAATTTTATGTCATTTATGTGTGATTTATAGTGTTTATTAAATTTCAATAATATAATTTTATATATTATTTAATTGATTTATAATTTTTTAAATCTTCTAATTAGATATTCAGTTTCAATTCCACTGGACCATGGAATAATCGGCTGACCATCATAGGAGTTTCATGGAGAATTCAAAGATGGAATTATAAAATGATGTATTCACACAATCACCCTTCATTTTTGGGTGGGTATATCATCATTTTTTAAAAATTTGTAAATATAAATTAAATTTATAATTGAGTCATCATATTTCATTAAATATTATTTTTATCTTGTATAGGGGACATCTATAGGTAACATCAGTATGTCGTTTCTTAGTTATCAATTAGAGTTATGTTGTGCCACCAAATTAAAAAAACATACTTAAAATTATTGTTTATTTTTTTAATTGCATATATTTATTTTGATTCAGGGGGAATATGGTTTGGAATACTCCAATAGTTATTAAACATAACTTAGTCACATTTATTGCATGACAATGTCATCTAGAGATCTTTTATCCTTAAGGTATACTTAAATTAATTTGTAATTTTTTAAAAATAATGTTTATTTGATAGATTATTTATAAAACTATTATAATTAATTAATCAATTTATCATTTTTTCATATGAAATATGGCCTTGGAAATTTTGAACGATATTCTCTTGGGATTGATGATACTCATAGGGAGTTATCATACTACTATAAATAGTGGGTTTTATTCCGTTTAATATTGATTTAACGAAATATTTACATACATAAATATGAAATCATATTAGATAAATATTTATTCTATATAATTAATATCCATTATCAAACATTAAATGTTTAATTACTTTGGAAGCATGAATACATAAAAGATATGTGTAGAAAATATCTACATCATTGCTAAAGAAGTTAATCACAACTAGAACCCTTTGTAGAAATATCATACATAAAACTATTCTTTATATCACAAGAAATTTAAAACATAATAAATGGTAGGGTGAGATTCTCAGTAAGGGTAAAAAGAATAATATCAATCAAGGGTCACATTTTAATATATCATAAGCATAATCATATGAGAGAATTATCTAAACATTTGAAAATAATACCCTATAATTCATATATCAAAATAATGATTCATGGGATAAATCTTGGTTGTTCATAAGATAAGAATAATTAAAAAATCATTAAATATAACCCATGAGATCATATCATTGGCATAATATATTTTCATAATTAGCAGTGTAATGTTTTTGATAATTATAATAATATAAATCATATATTAGGGATACCCACCAATACATTAATCACAAGATAGGATTTAGACAACAACCCTTGTTCCTAATTTTTTCATGGGATAACCACTTGTTTTCCATTATGGGGATTGGTATAACCAAATATGTACACTCATTTTGGCCTGAGATAGTCTAAAATATATCATTTCACTTATAAAATAGTAATCATTACACATTGAATTAGATGAATATATTGCCCAAACTTGTCACATAATTATAGTAAATTCATATTTATTCCATAAGATCATGGAATATTTTATCAATTCATCATATATTATCCCATTTTGAATAAATTGGTATTCATCTGTATTTCAACATCAAAATTTTATATCATCTATAAAATAAATAATGATCGTATCATAAGATTATATAACCAATGATGTATTAGTAACATCCTATTTTGTTACCAAAGATCAGAAATGACTTTGAAATATAATTAGAATATTTCTTTAGGAAAATATTTTTCTCATTTTAAAAACATTTAGTCAAAACATAAAAATTTAAAACATGTTAAGTAAAAAAATCTATTATAAAGTAACACTATAAATTTTGAAGAAATTATTCAAATAAAATAGTTTTCATGATAGTGTGAAATTTCAATCATGTGGTGTATATTAAAAAAATATATCATTCACACCTATAGTAAAAAGTACTTCATTTAGAAAATATAAATATGATTCCTATTAAAACATTTCATAGATAACAAAAAATGGTTATAAGTAGGATTATTAAATAATTGGATGCTATTAAAATAATATAAGAACATTTTTTATTAAAAACTTAGACATTGAAGACAATATTGCTGAACGAATAAAAATATAGATTCAAATTTCATTAAATAATTATTATGGAATTTTCAATAATAATAGAAAGTAAAATGAAATAAAAACATATAATTCAATGAAGAAATATACAATAATGAAATTAATAATACATTTGAGATATAGATCATATAAATTTATCAAATGAAGTTTAATAATAAATAGTACTGGTAAAAATTTCCATTTAACATCAAACACTTATTCTTTGGTAACTGTTGAATCCTAACCATATAAAAGAAATAAAATATTTAAAATTAAAATAACATATATATAAACATATTCATGATATAAAACATAAAATTATAATTAAATACATTTCAATAATTATATATGTGTATAACATAACATATTTTTGAAAAAAGTGTCAATTTTAAAGAATAAACCTTTACCAAATTTGTAACATTACATTAAAAAATTTGGATAATATAACCTTAATTGTAACATAATATACTAATAATTTATAAATATAAATGAAATAACTTTTCCAGGGATTAGTATGTACACCTCATAAAGATAAGTAATTTCATAACTTCAAATATATTCCAATGAAATAATATTGAGATGAAGAACTAATACCATATGTCTGACATGATTCATAAGCTATGTACACTACTATATAATAAATTTAAATTTATTATATTAATATATCAAAACAATATAAAAAATTATGTTATATTATAATATCAACTTATAACATTACAAAACCTTTTTAAAAAAAATTCATTACTAAAATCCTTCTTTCATAGTGACAATTATTTCATTTATCATGTATAATTATATTTGGAAATTTTGGTCATTTCACTATGTTCTTCATCCCATTATCTCTAGAATCATAATTGTGATGACCCAAACCCAGATGCCACATAATGGGTTCCCTGAGATCGGTGGGCCGCATGGCCTCAAGCGCATCTTCCCGAATGCCAAAGGCTGTGGACTGGTAGCGAAGGCCTAGGGTGTGTCCGTGGGAAGACTATGACCTCATTAGATGAGTGGAGCACAACAGAATAGATATAAATGGACAGTAAATAGTGTAAGTAATATAATAAATATCGGAAGCAAACTGATGAAATAGATAATCAAGAATAACAATAACTGTATCAACTAGAGTAGTGAAGATGTAATGTCATGTCACTAGAAAACTGTAAAGAAAGGATACAAGAAAATAGGTATAACATGTCTCACAAGGTAAAAAACAAAGTCTACTACAAGCATCCTTAGATCCTACTCGGTCATCTTCTATCAAGCTCCATCCTATCAGCACACAATCAAGTATTGGAAGCTTCATGCTTCCCTTTGTTAATACGTACAACAATGTAATCTACTCTAGGTACCAAGCGGTGCCTAGAGAGGGTGTTAGATAAATCTTATTGGGCCACCAGCAATGATGTCTATAACATACCGCCCATGTAATTGAATATAGTAGTGTGCATGCATGAATATATAAATTAAAGCAAGTAGTACAATATAAATAAATAATCAAGTACCTGCATTAGCCCTCAGTTGGTGTCTGAACATGTAACCAATTAATTAATTAAACAGTTACCATTTAATATTACTAGGTTATGTGAGACACAACCAACACAGACATCACCTTGTGATAATATAAATAGTGAAGGTCCCAAGACGTAACAAGGAAACCAGACAAGGATATCCAGTGAGGGTGTTTCAATGTAAAAAAAAGGTAACGTAAACTAACAGAAAGCTAACTCAGTAGTATCTGAGTCTAGCTAAGGGGAAAGAGTGTAATACATGGAGCGTAATGCATGTAATTCCACAATATGGTGCGTAATGTGTCCAAGGAGATTCAGCAAGGTAAAAAGAGGTTAAGAAATGACAGGGCTCTATTGACTTTAACTATGGAACCTACTAGTCAGTTCAGGATCCAAGGAGTGTATCCTAAGTATCATGTAATAAAGAAAGGGACCCAATGGTAGTATACCGGAAATACAAGGGATAGTCAAGAACCAAATTCTAGGTGGGCATCAACCTAAGAAAACTATATCGTTTCATAATGGTGTTCACGAGACCCAATGTATTCCCCTCTTAGAATCCAAGGCGATCTTGAGTCAGTCCATACCTATTTGATATTTCAATCATGTAATAATTCATTTTGTTCAAGTTTTTCTTTACATTATTGTAGATAGGTCAAGTAGAGTTGAAAAAATTTATTTTTTGGTCCAAGACTTGTTTTCCATTAGTTTGGATAGGACAAGTAGAATAGAAACCATTTAATCGAGTCTTATTTAGCCATTAAGGTTTATTCAATTATTGATGTTCACTCCGCTACATTCCATCAACATGGAAAGGGGTGCTACTAATAGGTAAACTTTATTCAATCTATTTTGATAAGTTCAAGTTATATACTTATTATACATTCCATTTCACATTTCACGTTTCACTTTTAATAAACATTTGTAAGCACTTACCTTTGGCGGGTCAAGTGGTGAGCATACATGCTAAATTCCGTAATGAAATTCTCATTAACAACAAGCCATTTATTATAAAGAGTCTCTCTAAAAATTTAAAGAAACGTCATACCGGAATGGTAGCTCAAACATGCCGAAAGACTAAACCCAATTATGGAATAAGCTTTGACATGAGGCAGATTTAATTGTGGGTGGAACCACTAACAAATAATCACATATTTGGAAAGATAATAACCATATGATTCTAACTATTATAATCATGACTTGTTAATTTATGAAATGGTTTACAATAAAACTGGTGGACCCCACACAAACATTCCAAAAACAACAGTCTTTAGGGATGAGTTATAGACCACCCACCATAGGGTTCTACGAGCCTTCTCCACTTGTATCAGCCCTTGATTTTACTCAGATCAGAGTAGATCTAAGATAAGGTGAAAAACACTCATGTGCAGATAATGTAGTCGAGAGTAGAAGATAAGAATAATGGTTAAAGAGGACTCGAGTACTTACCGGTGTGCATCCAACGTGATGAACAATATATTGATTGAATACTAGATGAAGGTGATAAATTGATCCATAGATTAGTGTTTCAAAAATATCCAAAAGGAAGAAAAAGGATAAAAATCCCACAGGTTCTCTAATTAGGAGGAAGGGGAAGGATTAATAGATCATTAGGGGAATTTTAGATATTTTACAGAGGTTAATAGCCTGCACATGATCTGTACGCATGGTTTTCCTAACAGTGTGCCAACCATGTAAGATGCATCTTCCCAAACCTAGGGAAAAGGTGAATCACATGGTTTGCCTGCATGGCCATGCCCCAACCCTGTGAGGTGCCACTTCCCAAAAAAACACAATCAGTACAGTTAGGCAAACTGTGCTCTAATCATGTGCAAACCATGTGACTTGGTTTATTTTCCCAGAAAGGGGTGTTCCAAGCTCCAAACAAGCTCCAAACACCCTTAGAACCCTTTCTATCTTAAAGGAATTTTTATAAGGTAAAAATTAAATATATAGATTGAAAATTAAAAGATCCATACCTGAGTGAAAAAAATAGATTCTTACAGTCTTACCCCCTTAAAAGAACCCCCCATAATTTCTCCTTCCAATTAGAAGGAAGCACTATTTTACAACAACTACAGCCATAGGGAATGCACACCAGCTTCCCTCCCCAAAGTCTCCTCCTATACTCTGCCATGTTGCCATATCACCCGTATGAGAGGGGAAATATTTCCTTGTATAGCCATCTTTGTTCGGTCAATGATGCGTACTGGATATTCCTTATAGGTAGCATCGACTTATAACTCAACTTCTTTGGCATCGATTGTATGAGATGGGTTAGCACGATATTGGAGAAGCTGTGAGACATGGAATACATCATGCATGTCATGATACCTTTGATGTAGGATCAACCGATAAGCTACATGCCATACACTCTCTAGAATCTCGAACGACCCGACATAACGAGGTGACAAATTTTCCTACTTTCTTAACCATATATTCCCTAGACAAGTCGATACCCGAAGAAAAATAAGATCCCCAAACTCAAACTCAAGAGGTCATCAACGGTGATTGACATCTGATTTCTCTCTATACTGAGCAGTAGTTATACACTTTCTAATCAGCTGGACCTGTTCTGAATCTTCCTGAACAAGATGGGGACCAAGTAGGGATGCCTCACCTGCCTTTAGCCAGCCCAAAGGTGAATGACGTGGCCTACCATATAAGGCCCCCAAAGGATCCATCTAAATTGTCTGCTGGAAACTTCTATTATAGGAGAACTCGACAATAGGGATATTCTTCTCTCATGAACCACTGAAATCAAGGATGCATGCTCGGAGCATATCCTGCAAAAACTGTATTTTCTATTCTGACTTCCCATCGATTTGAGGGTGAAAAGATATGCTTAGAAGCACCTGTGTTCCCATATATTTCTACAAACCCTGCAAGAATTGTGATGTAAAATGAAATCCCTATCTGAAATGACAGTATGTGGAACCCCATGTAGTCGTATGATCTCACAGAAATACAGTCTTCCCAATTCATCAACTGAGAGTCTCCTGAATAGGAATGACGTATGATGATTTCATTATTCAGTCAATGACTACATAGATAGCATCTCTATCCCTTAGGTTCCATTGTAGGCCGACTATGAAATCCATAGAAACATATTCACATGTCCATTCCGGGAATAGAAGTGGTTGTAACAAGCCAATATGTCTCTAGAGCTCTGCCTTCACCTGCTAACAGGTGGAACACCTAGTGATGAAACCTGAAATCTGACATTTCATCCAGGGACACCAATATTGGCATTGCATATCTCGATACATCTTGGAGATTCCTTGATTAACTACCCACTGGGAATCATGGGACTCTTTCATCAACTCCTCTCTAACATCTGCAGGAACCTAGAAACGTCCACATAAACGCATGACGTCATCTTTTTCCACCGAACAATCTGGAGGTGGTTATCATAATGGGGATTCATATGCCCAATTTTTCTACACTAATGACACACTACATGGCTATGAAACTGGATACTATGGCTGCCACTGGCCTCACGAAAAACCACAAGGAAACATTTCCTGCCACCATAAGAACTACTAGCCAGACACGACACTGATCCGTTAATCGCATTACTCAATTCATCCCTCAGGTTAGTCTCAGTGATAAGGTCCTGATAAACTATTTTTGAGAAGGTAGGAAGGAGAAATACATTCACCTGAGTTTGTATGGAATACTGGAGCCCATCCCAAAAATGTCTAGCATGTGAAATCTCATCACCGAGTAGAAGCAGTGAAAATAACTGTAAATCAGTGAAATGTGCTGAATATTCCATAACCGACAAAGAACCCTACTCGAGATGCATTAACTCTATGGCTTTGTCATCTCTTAGTGACTATGGAACTAACTGATCATAGAAGGAAGTCTAGAAGTCAACCCATAACATGCCCAGATGATGTACGACCTGGGTAACAACATCCCACTAACGCGTGGCCAAATCCTGAAGCATGTATGTCGAAAGATTGACGCTTTGATATGGGGGAACTTCCAGATTCTCAAAGATTGAAAAAATGGCCTCTATCCAAGACTCAGCAGCCTGATAATTTCGATCCCCTAAAAAAGTATGAGGATGATGCTTCTAGAACTCGCAGGTCAGATCAGCCATCATAGGTGCAACCTGTGGAGCACCAATCATGGACTACATTATACGTATAAAAAAATCACAAACTTGGGAATAATTTACTGGATTCGGTACAAAATTTTGTGCCTCATGTGGAACTCCTGTAAGTAATATTGGTGGCTTAGTGCCCACCATATGTGGAGCATGGTTGTCACCACCCTCTTGGAGAATGACAGGAGGACGACGCAGTCGCATTGGTCTACAAATGCCAAGAACACATTTTAGAAAAAGATTAGGAAAAAAATATTGCATCACTAACAGAAGATGAACATAATAAAACTCACAATGCAAGGTATACTAACCAAACAATTCACTTAAATGACCATGCATCAGTAAGTGCTCATGTAAAAATTTTATGTCATTTTGAAGTTAATTCTCCGGTTCACTCATTTACCTTTCATAAACATGACTAGCATAATAAGCATGTGCAACCAATTAATTTTTGATTTTAGGATTCAATTTATAATGGTTATCCATTTTCAATGAATCAGTTCCCATACACCTATCACCAGAAAATGACACCAAATTCCCTATAGCATAATGGGTTGACCTGGTAAATTACTCATTCCAACCCATGAGGGCCCATACAACTCATGAATTGAGACAAGAAATCTCTCAATCAAATAGAAATTAATTCAAGTACAAGATACTATCACAACATCACTTAACAATCATAGTCATATCAAGCAATGAAAAGTAGTGAAATACACCTATATGGCGTGCCAGTATGCATGACATGTGAATTCTAGGTGCCTATGATGATGCATGTATGAATACTTCTTTCCTTCATATCATCATACCAAGGATGTAAATAATTCCAAAGAGTAATAATAAAATACACCAAACATCATGTGAGTCTCCCAAAAGTGAAATAATATCAAATGTAATAGGAAAAATAGATCAATAATTGCATTATGGGTGACTTGGATTTTAACTCGAACATGGGTTCGCGACGCCCATACACGGCTTATGAACAAGTCCCCAGAATTCATATTCTCCAATCTATTATCTCCAAATAGTAAATAATGAGAAGAAACAACCTTTGATACCACTTTGTGATGACCCGGACCCAGATTCCACTTAACGGGTGCCCCAAGCCTTGTGGGCCACATGGACTCAAGAGCATCTTCCCAAATGCTAAAGGCTGCCGACTAGCCGCGGGGGCCTATGGTGTGTCCGTGGGAAGAATATTACCTCATTAGAAGAGTGAAACATAGTGGAAGAGATATAAATGAATAATAAATAATGGAAGAAATATAACAAAGAGCGTAATAAAACTTATGCAATATATAAGAAAGAATAACAACAACTATATCAACTAGAGTAGTGATGATGTAATGTCAAGTCACTAGAAAACTGAAAATCAAGGACACAATAAAATATGTATAAAATGTTACATAATGTAAAAGAAAATAAAGTCTACTCAAAGCATCCCGAGATCATACTCAGTCATTTTATATCAAGCTCCATCCTATCAGCACACAATCAAGTATTGGAAGTTATATGCTTCACTTTGTAAAAACATGTAACTATGTAATCTACTCTGGGGACAAAATGGTGCCCAGAGAGGGTGGGAGATAAATCTCAGTGGGCCACTACCAATGTTGTCTATAACATCTAGACCATGTAATGGAATATAGAAATGTGTATCCATGTATATATAATGTAAAGTAATAAGTACAATTTAAATAAATAATCAAGTACCTCATTCAGCCCTCAGCTGGTGTCTAAACATGTAACCAGTTCATTAATTAATCAATTTCCATTTAAGGTTAATAGGTAACTTGAGGCATAACCAACTCTTACATCACCTTGTGATGGTATATGCAGTGAAGGTCCCAATACGTAACAGGGAAACCAGACAAGGATATCAAGTGAGGGAGTTCCAAGGTAAAAAAGCAAGGTAATGTAAACTCACAGAAAGCAGACTCAGTAGTATCTGAGTCCAGCTAAGAGGTAAGAGTGTAATACAGGGAGCGTAATACAAAGAATACCACATTAAGGTGCCTACTGAGTCCAAGGGGATCAACCAAAGTAAAATGGGGCTAAGAAAAGATAGAGACCTGTGGGCTTTAACCATGACACCTACTAGTCATTGCTGGATCCAAGGAGTGTATCTGAGGTATCCTGTAATAAGGAAAGGGACCCAACGGTAGTATATTGGGCATAAAAGGAATAGACAAGAACCGAAGTATAGGTGGTTATCAACCTAAGAAAATAGTATCCATGAATCACAATGGGGTTCTCGAGACCGAAGTTACTCTCCTCTCTAAATCCAAGGTCAGCTCGAGTGTTTCCATTCTTATTTAATATTGGAATCATGTAATAATTTATTTGGTTCAATTATTTTCTTCTAATAGTGTAGATTGGACCAGTAGAATTGAAACCATTTATTTTATTGTCCAAACCCTGTCTTCCATTAGTGTGGATAGTCCATGTAGTGTTGTAACCATTTGATCAATTCTTAATTAGCAATTAAGGATTATTAAATTATTAAGTTTCACTCCACTCCCTTCTATAAATGTTGAATGTGGTTCTAAGGACAGGTAACAATTATTCAATCTCTTTTGATAAGGCAAAGTTATATACTTATTATAATTTCCATTTCATATTTCATATTTCACATTTAATAAACATTTGTAAACATTTACCTTAGGCGGGAAAAGTGGTGAGCAAACATGGTATATGCCATGATGCAATTCTCATTAACAACAGGCCATTTATTATAAATAGTCTCTAGTTTAGAAACATCATGAAAAGGCACACATGAACAATGGATCAAATGTGCCAAAACACTAAAACCCAATTACGGCATAACCTTCGACATTAGGCGGATTGACTTATGAGTGATACCACAAACAACTAATCACAAAATTGGAAATAGAAAAACCATTCAATTCTAACGAGTATAATCATGACATGTTAATTTAACAAGCTGTTTCAAAAAAAACTGGTGGGCCCCACATGAATATTTCAAAAACAAAAAACTTTAGGGATGAGTTATAGACCACCTACCATAGGGTTGTATGAGCCTTCTCCTATGGTATCTTCCCTTTATTTCCCTCATATCAGAGTAGATCTAAGCGAAGGTGAAAAACTCTCCCATGGAGATAACTAGGTCCAGAGAGAAAGAGATGAATAAAAGCTAAAAAGGACTCAAGTACTTACCGTTGTTCATCTAATGTGATGAAAATAATATTGATCGGATGCCGAACAAAGGAGATATCTTGATCCCTATCTTAGGCCTTCAAAAAGACCCAAAAGGAAGAAAAAAATGAAAATCCCACAGGTTCTCGGATTAGGAGTAAGGGGAAGGATTAAAAGATCCTTAAAGAAATTTTAGACATTTTACATTGGTTTTTAGCCTGCGCACAGTTTGACTGCATTGTTTTTCAAACCGTGCACAAACCATGCAAGATGGTTCTTCTCGAACCTGGGAAAAAGGGGAATTCACCCGATTTGGCTGAACGGTCGTGCACCAACCGTGCAAGGTGCCACTGCCCAAAAAAACACAATCTGCACAGTTAGGCAAACTGTGTGACTTGCCCTGTTTTCCAAAAAAGGGGTGTTCAAAGCTCCAAACAAGCCTCAGACACCCTCAGAACCTTTGTTAACTCAAAAGGCATCTATATATGGTCCAAAGTAAATATTTACACTGAAAATTAAAGGATCCATAATAGAGCGAAAAATTGGTTTCTTATATTAATAATTTCTTAAGTTCTATATTTAATAATTATATACACTTTCATAAATTGTAAAATGTAATGGGAATGTAATATTAATTACCACACAACATATAAATGGTAGTTTGTACCTATTCATGAGTGATGTTTCCACTTCTTCGTGGATAGAAGGAAATAAAGGTAAACATTAATTAGAATATTTAAAAAATAATTATTTTTTCCTAATTATCACATATATATATATTCATCATTATTATACTTATATTCTTCCATTCAAAGTGTAAAGAAAAAAATCATATCCCTTCGTGGAGGTATGAGTACACTCGTACACAAAATGACGTTTTAATTTTCTGATGAAAGGGATGGTAATTAGGTAAATAATTTCATATAATTATATAATAGTATTTCTATCACAAATATAATGTATAAAAATTATATATATCTCAAAAAACCAATTAATTATGGTGATGGAAAATATATCATATCTTCATATAGGGGCAATAGCCCACATGTACACATGACCAAATTTATTATTATCTATTTAATATATTGGTGTTGTGAAATGGTTTTTAAATTATAATAATAACATCTAATTATATTTATGATAATATAAACATTTTTTTATTGATATAATATAATTAGATAAGATGAAATAATAAATAAAATTGAAATATATGGGTTATGATTTATACCATTTCTTTTAAATAAATTCTTTGGTATAAACTGTTTGCACTCATAGGATTCCCTTGTGGGAAGACCATAATCTATAAGAAAAAATAGACGAGTATATGAAGATTATAGAGTAGGTATTATCTAAGGAATAAGTATCAAATTCTATGAATAAGTGAGGAGAATAGGTTCCCTTTTATATGTTATCGGATGGAGAAACATCAAATTACTTAAAAGATTTCAGTAATTATTGTCTCCTTTAATAGATAGTTTTAAAAAAATCAAGAAAAAAATAAGATAACATGAGGTATAAATTAAAAAAAAAATAATTTCACATTTCAATGTGGAATTCATACATTATCTTATTTTTACCCCCCCCCCCCCTCCAATGAACCAACTTTGAAAAAAACCATGTTAAATAAAATTTCTCATTACTACTCATGATGTCTAAAACATAAGGTTTCTATATTACATTATATTAATCATAATGATTGCTAATATCTAAAAAAATATAATAATAATTTTCTACATGTGAATGAAAATAAATTTAATATATTTTCAAAAAACGTCAGTAATCTCATTTTTAGTTAAATTAATGTTTAATAAAAAAAATTTATTTACATTCATTCTAGGCCTAGTAAAAGTAATAATATTAAGACCTAGAAATTTTATAATTTTTTTAATTATATGGAATTATTACTAAACTGTGAACATTGATGGAACATGATTCTGAGGCCCGAAGTTCCCAAAAAGATCCGTCAAAAAATTTTAAGAATTAAATAGCACACATGAGTAGTTTTCTTAAAAAAGGAGGAATTAAGAACATAACCCCCTACCTAGAAATGGTGGAAGATACTATGGATGTTAGAGAAGAACCCTCATTCATTTGCACTAATCATCACCCATCGTTTTCTAGTTTGAATCCTCCAATGGTCATCAAAGCTCTATTCTATGTTCATGAAATATGTCATCGACACTTCGTCAGAGGTTCCTCTCGTGAGTCACCAAAACCCTTTCCCAGGATTTTTTTAAATAGAGATTAATCTCTCACATTGTGTTTAACATTTTGATTCATTAATTAACTGTAATTAATGAGTCAATTAAACACATAACATTGTCTTTAAAAAACCAATGAAACGAGAGGTTTAATACATTAATAGTATCACATTAAAAGTCTGGCGTTGCACTACGGTCCCACCTCCATCGCTCAATGGTTATAAGGATAGAATAAAATAACATTAGAGTTATGTGATTATTATTTTTGTATGTTCCAAAAATTAACTTTTCTGTCTGACTATTTCTGGTCAATGTTAATCTTCCCTTAAGCGAATCTCAGTGATGTGGATTGAAAGGTTCTCTCATATTTTTAATCCGAACACTGGTTTGAATGATAGAAATTACCGCCTGCATGTTTACTGAACGTACCTTAAAAAAGTTTAAAAATTATTAACATTCACCCTCGACCCATGCCCGTCATGGTTAGGCTCTTCCTAAGGGTAAAATTCCACTATGATCTCAATAATACTCTTATATTTCCAATCTCAGTTACTGTTTACGAGTTAAGGAATTTAACAATAAAATAATTGCTACTTAATTATTTTATTTACAGTAAAAAACTAACATCCACCGTTGGCCCATGCAGGCCAATGTTAGGATCTTTCTAAGGAAAGAATACCCTCATGAGTTTAGAAGCTGTCTCAGATTTTTAATCTGAGTCTCCATTCGTGAGTTATATGCATTTGAAAAATAAAATAGATTTATTTAATTATTTTATTTAGAGTTATTTCATTTTTTGCTTTTCTCACTGGAGGACTGCATCGACTAAACTTATTTCGCGTCTAGTGTAATCCCACACTACTGGAAACAATGGTTCCCAATGATTTTTGATTTAGGAACCTAATTAAGAGTTATTCCACTTTTCTAGAAAACTACTCATGTGAGTTATTTAATGCTTAACATTTTTTGAAGGATCGTTCTGGGCACTCCAGGCCTCGGAATCATCTGCCGTCAATTTTCACAATCTTGTAATAATTCCATATAATTTTTTAAAAAATTATATTGAATTTATGGGTCTTTAAATTCTCCCTCACATATGGGTTTTATGTCCCCGAATGCCAAAATGAAGTGAAAACAAACAAGTGGGGTACTGAGCATGAATCTGAGCCTCCCACTCCCACGTACTCTCCGAGAGGTCCCCGTGATAGCACCAAACTCGTACCATAAGAATTGACCATCCATGACGGACCTTCTCCTACTAATCCTCAATATCCACTCAGAACTCTGCAAAAGTTTCCATGTCGTCAATGTCTTTCTCACTCCAATCGATGACGTGTGATGGTTCATGCACCTATCTCCTCATCTGCGACACATGGAAAACATTATGCTCTCGGTGGATCTATGGGAGAAGAGCTAGGAGGTATGCCACCTCACCATCTCTACTTAAAAACTGAAAAGGTATGATGAACCTCATAGATAGCTTGCTGCTTTGATGGAATCTCCACAATTCTCATCAGGGTGACACTCAAAGGAAAAAAAGATCGCCCTCCCCAAAATCCAATGGTCTCCATCGCCTATCGGTATAAGAATGTTGCCAGCTCTGTGCAGGCCTCATCCACTCTCGGATGATCCGTATCATCTTCATGGAAGCCATACTAACTCTGGATCCATGAGTACTGACTTCCCTAGGTCTATCCAGCATAGGGGTGATCTTCAATGTTGCTCAAACAAGGCCTCAAACGGTGTCATGACAATGGTGCTCTAGTAGATATTACTTTATTAAAATCACAATAGATGTAGGTGGTCCTCCCGACTATAAAAAAAATCTAGGACACAAGCACAAATCAATTCCTCAAAGGTCTATATGGTCTGCTCTGTCTAACCATTTGTATGGGGGTAAAAGTTGTGCTCAATCATGTTGGAGCCTGATGCTTAGATTTCACTTGTTGACATGTGAGTCATTGGGAAACAAACTCTACCATTTCTTTTCCACATCCTAACAACCAGTACTGATTTTGGAGGTCCTTGTACATCTTTTTCACCCCAGGATGTACCACCAAAGTCAATGTATGGAATGACCTAAACACCTCCTCTGGTAATGTTACAAGTACCATGGTGTGTCCTCTAAAAAGGGTGACGTTCTCCCCACCTTCACAAAATCCTTATAAAGAATGTATTGATGATATTAGAGCACTTAATGTCTCATATTCAATGTCCGCAAGATGTGCCTCCCTGACTCGCTGAAGGATTAGGGGAGTGACTATCAAAGACTGGAGGTATGCTGCTCCATCACTATCTACGATGGATAACTGTAATGTGGCTAGATTCTCTATCACCTCACTCAGAAAATGTAAACCTGACCTCCAAATGAGTTCTTCTTCCACCACATTCCCCTTCCCCGGAGTATAGGCTATCTCAAAGTCATGTTCCCAGAGTAACTACAACAATCTCCATGTCTCGACTGCTAAAAGGCCTACGATAACCTTTACATCCATGCGAAAGGATACCCCATTTAACTGATTGATGTGCCCATCCATCCTTTGGTATTTGGTACTCGCTCTTCACTACCACACGGCTAAGGTGTCAGTATTCCACACATAACCTCAAAACTAGGTTTTACAGAGCACTTACTCCTTAAGTCCTCCACCTAAGCCCCCATCTTGCGAAGCACTATGAAAGCCCTCCGATATACTGATGCTGATATGACTAACATCTTAGGGTATAGAATGATACAGAAATCCCTCCGCCCCTACAAGGAGGTAATTATGGAAACATCTTTTGAAAGTACATTCCCACACTCTACCATTACTATTGGTAACTAAGAAATTAAGACATCTGCTACCACGAGGGTAAGGCTGGCTGACTCTAAAGTTATCGGCTCCACCCTCCTATGCATGAGTTTATCTCGTGCTGCTTGAGTTTCCTTTTTCTCCGACCAAGGAAAATCTCATTTCAATGGTGAAGATATACCACATCTTTTTTTTTCTAAAATAGTCAATTTGAGCATGAATTGGGGATGACCATTCCATCCCCAGACTAACGTCGTAAGGCCTAGATGCTTCCAATAAGAGGTTCCAACTAGAACTCTCACCTAAAGTGTCAGATCACATCATCGGTGTAAGTGGGATTATTATGTCTCATCCTATAGGTAACTCCATATGTAAGGGTCATGTCAATAGTTTAACCTGAAACACTAGGTCTCGAACAAGATTTTTGATAGGATGGAATGATATGTTCCTATGTCTATTAATACGAAAACTAGTAGTAGACACATAGCATACCTCGAGTCATTCATGGAACCCTTGGGTCACACTCCTTGACCGCATATAGAAAATCTCTTCCCATGTTCTCTAGCTCCCTAAGCCTGGTGGGGACCACATTGGTGTGCAATTTGTAACATGTTGAAATGTATACCACCTCCCACTACTCTCCTAATACCTATTCCACATCTGCTGCCCTGCAGATTCATCTATCCTTATGAATTTATCTTCCTGAAACATTTACATATCCAAGTCTCTGAGACTAATGTTGGTTTCCTAATTTCCCACTACTGATATTCACTGGTTGTATTTTCTCATCTAAAGAATTTTCAACCAAAAAGGTTCCCTCTAGAACATTATCATAAGTAGGAATGCAAATAGGAATAGTTATAGCTTGGATGTCCCTAAGCACAACTCGCTCGGAGGTCCAAGCCATGTAGCACTGGTTGTATCAAATTCATCGAATACCTAGATGGTTAGTATGCCTAGATGAATACTCCGCTACCAATATGTAGTCCCACCGAAGCTGCAGAAGCTCTTGAGAACACATACCAAATAGATTTTTATGGAAAGAGACCCCTTATTCGAGGAAGGTTCCCATGCTCTGTCCATTGAAAAAGTCATATCATCTGAATATAGGGGTAATCTAAACCCTTTCATCACCCTACTATGCCACATAGAATACTCACTTCCAGTACCACCATCTGATATAATGGTTACCTATTTAGATGGAAACTCTAACACCACATCAAGCCAGTCCTTCACTGTCTGTGAGTTGGGATCACCTCGAAACCTAAGGAGTATTTGTCACTGAAACTCATGTAAGGAATTCAGCCTAAATGTGTCCTCTACTGCTAACGCCAGTAGTGACTACAGACCATTAGGTAGTGGTATCACTAGGACACAACCAAAAGGTACCATCTCAGGCAAAAGTCCTTTTACCAAAGCCTCATCACATTGTGGACCATCCTCATGGTTATGCATTGGAATCCTGGAAAGCCGGCTGCATTAAAGCATCTTGAAAGAGAATCAAGATGAACAAAGATTAATAATTTATACCCGGTGAGATGACTAAAAAGAGATCAATAGAAAACACATTTTCAAAACATATGGAACTAGTTTTTTCATGTACCAAGTCAGAAATTAGAATTCAGGGTCTCAGTGTATGGATACTTCAGCCACCATAATAACACTAGGCTCCCCCAACTGAAACCCGATCTCAAAACACATAACAATATTGCTCCATTGAAAACATAAACTCTTAGTTCTTCCGGTAGAACCAACCCCTTTGATACTAATTTTTCACAAACCATCCCCCAGGGCCTGTTCCATGACTACCCCATGCCTGGGGGCACTGTTGAATCCATTTCACTAAGATTTTCTTAAGAGAAGCTTAACTCCATCTGACAACAATCAAACGGAAAAGTTAATTTTTGGACCTTAAAAAAATAATAATAAAATAACTACAATGTTATTTTATTCTATCCTTGTAAACATTGAGCGATGATGGTGGGACAGCAGTGTAACATCAGACTTTTAATGTCTTAAACCTCCCATTTCATTTGTTTTTTAATGAAAAAGCTTATGTGTTTAATTGACTCATTAATTATGGTTAATTAATGAATCATAATGTTAAACACAAGGTGGGAGATTAATCTCTATTTATACAATGCTTGAGAATTGGATTTAGGGACTCACGAGAGCAACCTATTATGAAGTGTTGCTGATGTCTTCCATCAAAGTAGAAATGGAACTTCGATGATTATTGGAGGACTAAAACTTGAAAACAACGGGAGATGATGAGCGCCAACGAATGTGGGTTCTTCTACCATATCTGTTACGTCTTCCACCATTTCTAGGTTAGGGACTATGTGATTAATTACTCCTTTTCTACCAATTCATTAATATTATGAAGGAAATGGATCAAACGCACAACAGGTTGATCTACATTTCATTCTTTAATGAAGGAGGATAACGTGAGGTTACTTTATAGAAGTTTTTATGATTAAATAATCCTTCTGATATTATAACGCTAATACAGAGGGCGTGGAACGAACCGTACAAGGCCTATACCCACTGCTAATCTCATTAATGATTTCATTCTTCATGGGTGATAGATCAATAGGGAAAGAAGATGAAACTGGGGGCCACGTGGTGATGTCAGCATCCCGGGGTTGGCGAAGTAGGAAAATAAAAAAGTCCTCTAGAGAATCACCTGAGGCCTACGGAAGCCCTGCCAGTGTGGTAGCGCCAAAAACCGTAGGAGGTGGAAGTCATCACTCAACGACTAGGAAGAGGTGGTAGTTCCCAAAGGATACGTAGAGGATAGGGGCAGCTGACTGACACCATCCACGTTGATAGAGGTTTCACACCACAAAGGAAGTGTTGCGGCTCCAGCCATGGGGGAGGTAGACCCAGACCATGGGTCCCCACCCTAGACCGGTCCAACGGGGACCGTTTAGATGGAGGGGGGAAGTTCTAGCTGAGTGCCACCTGTTTGAAGAACCGAACAAATTTCTATTGATTCTGATGGGATGTGGACCCCTGCACCCAGCCAGTGGGTCGCGCCCAGCCAACGTGCCGGGCTGGTCCAGTGGGCCAAGCTCATAGCCCAGTGGGACGAGCCCATGGCCCAGCCCCTTCAGGTCGAGCCCATCCGAACAAGAAAAATCCCAGCCCCTTTGGGCTGGGCTAGGCCAGTCCGACCGGGTCAGACTGGATCCAGACCCACTTACATCCTAGTTTTTCTTAAAGGGGTCTATCTGCTAAATTGGATGTCCATTTGAGGAAACATCTATGGCACTAGAACCCTTAGGATGAGGTGGTCCTTTAGAGATACTTATCTAGGGTTTTGGATAATGTTGGTGTACAGCCAGGTTGGATCGGACTCGAATCCAGCCAGGCCCCAGTACTAAAATTCCTATAACTTATAGACTAGGAGATCGATTATTGTGCTACTTATTTCTTCGAAATACTTATGATATGAAGTTTCAACATGATACTTTTTCATGGGGCTTCATGGAGGTTGAGGTATGACCGATGGCTTGAGGAGAGGATCCTCCCAGAATCAACCGTTCTAAGTGTGGTAATCAAGTTGCTGGATGTGACATGAAGAATTAATAGTGATCCTCTGTGGGTCAGTACCTATCAATCCTATTTTGTTCAGTGCTATGTTATCATATTTGGGTTAGTTCATATTTATCATGTGTGGTTTAGCGTTACATTACCCTAAGTGGTTCAGAACCTATCAATCCGGTGTGAGGAAGCGCTCAACGATTCTATGTGGGTCATCACCTAGAGATCATGTGTGGGTCAACATCTATTGATCCATTGGGGGTCAGCAATAGATCCTCTCGATAAAATAAAATGTTTTGTCTTTATGACTAATCATCTATACTTATGCACTTTTGTTATACCTGGTGTAAGATTTATTTTTCGTTATGATTTATGATTGAAATAATGCTTTGTGGTTTATCCTTTTTGAAATTATGAGAGTCCTTCGGGGGTCTCAGGGAACCCATGGAGTATTGTTATAATCACCCCTACATGGGCTTTTCCCACACCTAGTTGTGTCTTGTGTTAGATGATGGGTAGCTTTGACTAAGAATCGGGGAGACAGGACTTGACGGTGTACAGAGTTGATCGATTGGCGTGGAGAACCGTATTGACAAGATGTACCAACCCTTCAGGTAGGATCTTTGGTGGGTGACCTCATGATTAATTTTTTTTCTTTTTCTTGTACTTCCATTTTAGTTGGGCTTGAATTCTGGCCCCTATTTCTTTCATTACTTACTTTTACACTCAGTTAAGGTTTTTAGTTGTGGTTGTAGCTTTCTAATTCCATTGTGTTATACTTTTGTGCATTTTTCCTTGTCTGTGTGTGTATAGCTTTTGAGGCAATGACTTCCCTTTTAGGTATATTCCTTTTTAGGGATAATCGCCAACCCCTGGCCTATGGAAGGCAGTCTTGGGTAGTCATGACACGAGCCCTGGGAGACGGTTCATGACAAATTAAATGATTGCTAAAATATTTTAATGAATATATAATTTATAAATTAATTAAAATCTATTAAAATTAATAACATATATAATTAATTAATTTATGAAACATTTCATACCAAAAAATTTATTTTAGACAAATATGTTTTTATCACCAAAAATGAGCTGGTATGAAAATTAAATATTATTCTAATTATTTTATAATTAATTATGTTATTTATAATTAGTTTATACTTATTATAAACTAATACCAAACACTATATATAATGGTCTCTAAATTTTTAGTATTTAGGAAAAAGAAATTATATATTAGGAAAAGTTAATAATTTTTACATTCCATGCATAATCACCATTTTCTAAAAAATCGTGGCATTCACCCTATGATAATATTGGAATTATAATTTATAGAATTATATTAATTTCCAATAATAATTAATTAAAAAAATTAAATTAATTATTGTATCTGCCCTCAAAATATGATAATACCCATTTTGAAGAAAATATATTTTTATATAATAAAATGAATTTACTGAAAATTTAGTACATGTTTATTATTAATTAATCAATATATGTGAAAAAAAGTTACAATGTTTTTTCCAAAATGTGGTTATACCTATTAGTCCCTATAATATAACAGTTATGTTATAATTTTAACATTTAAGTAATAATATTTTTATAGTATAATTTTTTTTAATACCTAGTGTTTCTTTTCATGGAAGCAATCAAGCATAATGTTATTTCAAAATACATTTTTTGGTGTTTCGTTGATCGCACCGTGATTCACTGTTTCATTTTCACCCTTATGTCACTATGATGAACTTATTTTATACTGAAAATTATAAAAATAATAAAAAATTTCATTCCATGATTGAATCATTTATTTTGTGTTTATCACTATTAAAACAATAATGTTACTAGTTTGTATGATTCCATTCTTGGAGGAGGTGATTTGGAGGGGCAATGATGATGTCCAAAAAAATGGGCCAAACTGCATAGGATCTATGCAAACTAGTAGACTCAACCACATATTTCAACTAAAACGTTTATTCAAATAGGATGAACATTTTTGGTCTGTTCCAAAAATTAATGGGATACATTTCATATGAAGGAACCAAAGCCTCATTCAGCCACTACGATTCCCAACTGACCTAATCTTTCAAGCACACTGAATCTTCACATTGTCAAAAGTGGGGTGATGTGATACGTCCATATAGTAGGATCTAGTTTCCCAAATTGTGCCAAACATTCTATTGAGATAGCCAAGAGGTGGGACTACAACTTTTGTATTTTCTCTAAAGGTATATAAGGATCTATATAGGTTGAAACCCTTGTGACAATTGGTTTTATGAAATCTGTGTGCTCAAAACCACCTTCTGATTTTCCTGTAAAATGCATCCTTGGGCTCCCCATTTGTATGTTTGGCTAGGAGGAAAAGATATAGTTTTTTGGAGACCAAAAGGATTCCTCTCATCATATAATGTGTTTTTGAGGCTCCTATCCTCATAGGGGGATCAAGGATGAAGGAAAAGTTCCTCTCGAGCTTCCTCCTCCTCTCGATGTCGGGCTAAACAGTGGACATTAATTTCGATGGCACTACACACACTTGGGAGGTGTTTCAGAACTTGTTCTTCAACTTGTTTTGTGTACTTTTTGTGATAAATAATTCAGTTATTTCTTATCTCGACATTATTCTCCTCAGATTTCATTTCTTTTGTTAAAATTAAGTGAAATAGTTTTTATTTTCAACACAGATTAGGTTGAGATTTCAATTAGAAATCTTGGGTTGTTCCAATTGTAAAAGACAAGAGTCCTATTTATCTCACACATACATAAGATTTTTGTATTCTTTGGTAGCCTTTATTCTCTATGCTTTATACCAAATCCTTGAAAACACGATTATTGTGTCAAGAGAGAGGTTCTTTGAGAATCTTTTAAAAGGAAAGAGGGATATTGAGATCTTGACAACCCTCAACCAATGGATTTCATTAAACCATGAGTATTTTTCAGAATGGTGAACTCACCAAGATGTGTAGTGAACTTTTAATGATCTCGTTATCTCATAATTCTAAAACCCCACTTTTATTTATCAACTATTAAACTCTTTAAATCATGTCATTTTCTTTAAACTGTTTTAAACCCACCCCTCTTTTATTACTTCTTATTAATTGAATATAAGTGGGTAAGATATCAATATCTGGCGAGGTTAATTCTTTTATTAGGTTTTATTATTGAACAAAAATATGAAATTCTTCTATGTGCTTGTGTGGATCCTCTCCATGAAGTCCATGGAATCTTGGTAATAGATGAATTAAACCAGATTTTAGTTCCAAATTGGGTTCCTCACCTTGTAATTGAATATATGTGGGATGGATATCAACATCTAGTGAGGTTAATTCTTTTAGTTTTTTTTTGTGAATAGTTTAAAGTAAAATTGTGTCACTTAATCTATCCACACATTTTCTTCACCCAACCATGATGTGTGAAAATTTACTACTTAAGGGAAGGTAAATATAAGTTAGGTTTATTTTTCACTACTTTCCAAAATAATTTTTCCATTCGTTCAATCCATATCCAATCTATTTCATCTCTTATTGGTGAATTTACATAGTACAACAAATATTTCGCAGTGTTTTCTAAAGGAAATGGGAATGCTATAAGATTTACTTGTTCCACATTCCCATTAAAAAGTTTTAATGTTTAACAAACAGTATGAAATTATTTAATGTGCGTGTGTGGATCCTCTACTAGAATTCCATCAAATCTTGGTAATAAATGAATAAAATCTGATTTTAGTTCAAAATTGGGTGCCTCTCCTTGTAATTGAATATAAGTGGGTTGGATGTCAACAACTGGTGAGATAAATTCTTTTACTGTTATTTTTTGTGAATAGTTTAAAGGAAAATTGTGTCACTCAATCTATCCACACACTTTATCAACCAACAATGATGTGTGAGAATTTCTTACTAAATGGAAGGTAAATAAATTTTATCTTCATTTTCTCTACTTTTGAAAATTATTTTTCCATTCATTCATTCCTTATCCGATCTATTTTATTATTGTACCAGTTTTTCTTATGTGTGTTTACCTGTAATCCGACGGTTGTACACCCTAAAAAAAGGGTTTTATACTGGGCAGGTCAAAAATTACCCTTCCCTAAATTTTGATCTTGGTATAACTATTACAATTAGTATCGTGAGAAGATCAAAAAAGGGTTGGGAGAAGAGTGTGAGATGTGTTCCAAGTGAAACTTTTAATAAAATAATAATAAATGAGGGGAGTGATGAAATGTACAAAATATGGGGATATCTAGGCCGGGAGCTTATGTTTTGACATATGGTAATGCGTAATTGAGTGGGTTTTGAAATTTTATTGCAAAGGATGTGGGGAATGTTCAGTGGAAAGTGTCTTGAATGTAGACAATTATTAAAATAAATTATATTTACTTAATAGAAAGTCGAATGAATAGCATGAAATGGTTTTCACACTCACAAGTAGAGAATTAGTGACATGATTAACTTTTAAATTATATTCTTTGATTGGTATCATGCATCTATTGTAATTTCAATTGGATAAAATTTTAGAGATGTCTTTTTCAATGATCATTGTGAATAACCCCTTGGTATGTTTTTTTGATTCGATCACATTTCTAGTACTAGTTAAATTTTCATTGAATGTTAATTCTTTATGAAGTTGGAAATATCTACATGTATAATATCTGAAAATGTAACATTTCCTAGGAGTTCATGTGTTTATGTGTGGGGGTGTGATCGCACCATGATTCATTGTTTCATTTGCACCCTTACACCATTTTTCTAAACTTGTTTTATATTGAAAATTATAAAAAAAATAACAAATTTAATTCCATTTTTGAATCATTTATTTTTCATTTATCACTATTAAAAAGGGAAATGTTACTTGTTTTGATGATTCCATTGTTGGATGAGGTGTTTTGGAGGGTTGATGATGATGTCCAAGAAAAATGGGCCAAACTGCACATGATCCATGCACACCATTGGACTCAACCACATATTTAAACTAAACCATGCATCCAAATGGGATGAAATGTTGTGCGCTGATCCCAAATCTAATGGTATACATTTCATATGAAGGATCCAAAGCCTCATTCGGCCTCTACGATGCCCACCTGACCTGATCTGTTCAACACACCGAATCTTCCTGAAGTCAAAAGTAGTGCTCTGTGATATGTCCATATCGTGGGATCTAGTTGTTCAAATTGTGACAAAAATTAATTACAGATAGAAAATAGGTGGGGCTACAACTTTTTTATTTTCTCCAAAGTGAGAAAAGGATTTCTATAGGTCGAAACCGATGTGACAATTGGTTTTAATAAATTTGTGGGCTCAAAACTTCCTTCTCATTTTCCTATAAAATGGAACCTTGGGATCACCATTTATAAGTTCAACCAGGAGGAAAAGAATTGGTATTTTGGAGACCCAAAGGAGTCCTATAATCATCCATGGAGTTTTATAGGCCCATATCCTCATAGGGGGATCAAGGATGAATGAGATGTTCAACCTGAGCTTCCTCCTCCTCCCAATGTCAAGCTAAACGGTGGATGATCATTTTGAGGGAGATATACACACATGGGAGGGAGTTACATCACTTGTTCTTCTACTTGTTTTATATAATTTTTCTGATAAATATTTCAGTTATTTCTTATCTTGACGTGATTCCTCTCTGATTGAATTTATATTGTTAAAATTAAGTGAAACACTTTATTTTCAACACCAATTGGGTTGAGATTTCAAGTGGGAATCTTGGATTGTTCCGATTGGACCGGACAAGGGTCCTATTTTTCTCACACATACATAATATTTCAATATTCATTAGAAGCCTTACTTCTCTATTAATTATACCCAAACCTTGAAAACATGATTTTTGTGTTAAGGGAGGGGTTCTCTGAGAATTGTTTAAAAGGAAAGAGGGAAGTTGTGATCTTGACAACCCTTAGCCAATGGATTCTATTAAACCAAGAGTATTTTTCAGAATGATTAACTCACCAAGATGTGTAACAAACTTGAAATGATCTACTTATCTCATAATTATAAAAAACCACTTTTATTTATCAACTATTAAACTCTTTAAATAACGTTATTTTCTTTAAAATATTTTAAAACCACCCCTATTTTAGTACTTATTATTAAAAATGCACACTCAAAACCCACAAACGCACCTTGAGATACGACACAGGGTCTGCCCTAGACTACAAATGAACCTTAAAATCATAATCAATTTGACATGTCATGACAAATCATTCATTCATTATACCCCACACATTATATAAATTTAATTATCAAAAGTATTAGCTTGGTTATCAATGGTAAGGTATTTAAATATACCTTCATTAAAAACCCATATCCTATAATGGGATAATAGAAGTTCCTTAGAAAATGAGTGTTGTGAAACATTATTTTATCTAGAAATAACACCTAATTAGGTCCATATAAAATTACAAAATTAAAGGGAAGTGAAAATATGTTCATTTAGGGGAATGTTAATTTCTAAAAGAAAAATAGTGGGGGGTTGAGAACAATGTCGTGAGAAATTTAATGATGACAAAACCATAAATCATTGAGTGGTGAAAAAGGTTGTCTAATTATCAAATATGAATGTATAATGATAATATTTTTTTAAATGTTAAATTCCAATAGTATATGGACTCATTTACTCTCATGAATTATATCATGTGAGAAAATACATAGTTTCGTTTCTACTATATCATTAGCATAATTGCATCCTTGGGATTATATTTGATCAATTTTCACTTATATATCATATGTTTCTCTATAAAATCAATATTCATGATGAATATTTCATTACTAGAGAAATAAATGTATTATTAATATATTTTAAAATCCGAAAATTATTTACTTTTCATTCCTAATGTCCCTAAATAATTACTGAAACCAAAATGGTTAGCATAAGTTATCTAATATGGATAAATCCTCATACTATGGAATATTATGTTGATTTAGAAAACCACTACAATAAAACACAAATATAAAACATAATATATTCCATAAATATTTAACCATAGTAATTAATGAATCATTTTCTAAAAAATATAAAAAATATAAAAACAATCTTAATTAATTGTTCACATATTTTTCAAACATCAACTTTATCATTTATCACAAAAAACATAAAGTATCTCAAAATTTCACATGTAAAAAAGTAATTACATGATTATGAATTCTCTTTAAACATGATAATAGTATCAAGAAAACCATAATCATCATAAAACAATAAAGAAAAAAATCATTCCAAATATTTACTTTATTCATATTCCTTAAATAGACTCACTTACTTGTGAATATATTCCATAAATAAATTTATTCACTAATCATCATCATAAAATAATTTTTAATAAAATCATCATTCAATTACATGGTCACCAGTAAAATTGAATTTATATTATCAATAGAAACTATAAATATATCCATAGTAAAAATTATTATCTCAGATTGAGGAATATATTAAGTTTTATCTATACTCTAATCAAGTGTTTTCTAGAAAATTTCACATTACAAATAAATCACTTTTTATTATACTAAAAATTTTAAGATGTTCTTGAAATACAATAATGTGTAACCAATTTATAATAATTCATAGATGTTTCAGGATTATTTTTACTAGAATATCAATAAAAAACACTTCGACATCATAATTAAAAAATCTCGTTAAATAATGTTACAGACAACGATTTTGTGAAATATTTTTTTAATCTTTTTGATATTTTCCCTTTCACACAATTGTAAATATAGTTTTATTTCCTTAATTCCATGTATTTTTTTTACATAAACTATATACAATACATTGGCTGGTTTGAATCACATGAAACACAGACTTGGTCTACGTTACACGCAACACTATGTTCCAACAAAACAGCAATTTATTATTATAATTACTTAAATGACATAATTATAACCTAGCCATTTAACATAGTAAAATAAATTGTAATAACTAATTTCAATATATCTTACATATTGTTTCTATAAAAATAAATCATATTGATTATGTAAAATATAATTTTTTGTAATGTATTTATATGTTTAAAAATATCATTTTGTCAAATGAATTGCATTTTTTATCCTTCTATTAAAAAACATTAAACTTAATTTTAGACACAATTAGAAATTTGATTTGATAAAATAAGTATTATTTTCAATTTCATAATGTGGAAAATGGAGTATGATGAATTTTTGGAAATTTTCTAGAAAACATCATTTTTGGATGAATAGTGAAAAATATAGTATTTTAGTTAAAAACTACCTTTTCCATTTAAATAATTATCAAAATTAATTTCTATTTAAATTTGGTTATAAAATTCAAAATAGATAAATTATATATATGTTAATCTAGTATAGGTAATTAGAATCATTTTTATGAGGATATTGGTTATTAAAACTCATTGAACTTTTGAACGATCTTACTTAAAAACCCTGCTTTCTTGCCGTGTCTATAGGATTAGCGTTAAAACTAATTTTACTGCTTTTGTGATTTTAATTTTTAAAAAATGATATACATGGATAAAATATGTATAACATTTTTGTTCTAATAAGATCACCTTTAATTTTTACCAAATAGATCCATGAATGTGAATAAAATAAATCACATTGATTTTGGTAAAATTAAGATTAATTAGGGACTAAATCTTAAACATAATGACCAAAATGACATAAAAACTAATTAAAAAGACATTTTATTCCCATATTTTATCTATATACCTTAATTTTTAAACCTTTAATGTTTATTGGGATACTATTAAATAAAGGTTCCCAGTTTCATTAGTTTAGTAATGAAAACGACAAAAGGGAACTTTCCTTAGCATTACGATTTATATAACTTCGAGATATGGAAAAACCATATTTTTAGTTATACATATAATTGTTTAAAGAAATTGTGTTATTTTTATTAAAATGGCTTTTCAATAATTTTTATATCTGATTATTTTTGTAAATCCTTTACGAAATGAATGTACAATAATTATTTAGTTAATAATTAACTAAAATAAATGACACTTTAAATATTATTACTGAATTGAATAGGTTTAATTTTTGTCATTAATTATTTATTTAGATTAAAATATCTTGTTATAAATATTTGAACTTAATATATTTGGATTAAATTACTATTTTTATATATATTATGTTAAAATTTAATTGATAATGTCAAAATTGACATTAATATTATTTTACAAAAAACATTATTTTATAAAATGATTTAAAATTAATAAAAAATATAACTTCTTATAAGTTATTTTTATGTATAAATAAATATTATATATGTTCCATTCATGGAAATATTGATCATTTATAATTAACATATTGATTCATATATAGTAAAAACATTGTTAGCACGGTCCAAGTTAAAGTAGTTGTTTTGCATGTTACATGAACTTATTTTATAATTAATTTCCGAAACACAATTCATTTTTATTTTTTAAATTAGATAAAATAATTAAAATTACATTGGTATAATTTTATAACTAAATATGACATTAATTTAGTCTTAATGGTAAAATTATTTATGATAGAATATGTGATCCTTTAAGAAAAACCAAAATACTATAATTTGGGAAACATAGAAGTTAAGGAAACAAATCATAAAAATGAACATATTTTTTGAGGTGTGGATTTTTTTCTACCATAATTCTCCCTTAACGAATTATTTTTCAATTTTTTAGGGAAATTATGTATGGTATACCTCCCATTATTGTATAAATTTTGGAATTAACAATAGTGTCACTCCTCCTCCACTACAAAAAAGGCCTCGTCTCCTCCCACATATTGGAACCTCTCAATCCATATTTGATCAACCATGATATGTAAAAATATACCATAAACATACCAACATAATACTATAATCCTCCCTTTTTTCATAATTAAATCCATTGATGTCTTTCTATATAACCCAAAAGGAGTTACCCAAAGAAGGGGTAATACTCTTCCTTAAGCTCTTTTATTTTATTTTCTCCCCCTACTCAATTATTCTTCATCCATTCACACATAAAAGAATTAGTATAATAAATATACTAAGAATTTTCTATTCTAAGGTTTTTACCTAAACATACACACACATCCATCTAATGGGTAACAAACATACTTTTTATGTTTAGGACAAACTACAGCCTCAAAAATGATGATTGTTCATTTTTCCCTTACCACCATTCATGGTTGTGAATTATGATAAAAAAAATATTTTTGTATGATGTATATTATATTTAATATTTATTTATGCTTCTAGAATTATTTATTTAATTATAACTTTTTTACTTTATATTTTTTGTAAATACGATAATTTCATTGAAGGATGTGTAGACTACAGCCCCCTCAAAACGATGTGATTCATTCACACACTACATGGAATGCACTAAGGAAGGGTTTATTTAAAAATTTTGATAAATATTACATATTAATAATACATTAATGATAATATATATATACACATATATTTCCTTTACATTATTTCTTTCAATATTATAAATAAAATCAGAAATAATGTCCATCCGTACATTCGGCCTAACGTCTCCATGAACAGCGTATTCCATTTCATATTTATAAACTCTATAGATAATTATAAATTAATATATAATTCATATAAATTATATTTATATCATTTTTACATTATTTAAATCATTTAATAAGTATGAGTACCAAAAATATAACAAATTAAGGCAAATGAAAAAAACCAAACAGATATTACCAGAAGTGAAAGCTTAACTTTGAATTGATAATAAAAGGCTAATATAAAGTAACAATAAAACCATATATGGAATTATAATTAATAATATGGTTCCATAAAATATTTATAACAAACATATATTTATTATATATTAGGTTCTCACAAAAATGAAGAGAGTCAAGACATAAGGTATGTGATTTCATCTCACTTTTTATTATTGTGAGACACATGCCTTATTCACAACTCACATAATTTTTGTGGTGTATAAACTGACCATGAATGTGTTGTATTCATATTATAAATAAATTTATGGGTATTTACATATCCATTTTATGATCCTTATTTCATAGGTTTTGTGCTTAAAAGGTTAACAAAATGGTAATGAAATATTTTCCTCAATTTTTGTTCTATGATACACAAGCCATGTTATGCATAAATATATTTTTATAAGTTGTATATAATTACATTAACCTTTTATATAATAAATATAATTATTTTTATTATTTTTATTATTATTTTAATTCATTCTTTCCATTATATTTTGATTCAAAGTTAAAATATCATCATTTAGAAATAATTTTTAAGATTAAGCTTCTATTGATGAAATATTATGATAAAAATCTCAAGAAATTTTCTCAATTATTTTTCCCTCTAGATATTAATCTTATATCCATGTATTGGTACCTATTTTTATAGTCTTTGGTAATTAATATACTTAAGAAGAAATGTTTTGAAAATCTGACTTTATCACTCCTTTCGGTTGGAAATCTATTTTCCATCAAAAAAATGTTTTTTAAAATGGTTTCCAGAAATATTGTACTATTATTAAATGATATTTAAATGAAATTTTTACCCATGTTTTACCTTTTTTAAAAGGATCTTAAATAATATTTATTTAATATTCTAGTCAAAAAACTTTTTTAATCTTTTTACAGTGCAAATGGAATGTTGGGCATGAATGAATTTACCCACAGTCATGATCGTCTTTACCATGAAGCATAATTTACAATATTGAAAATTAATTTTTTATAAGAAATTATTTTTCTTAATATTCTGTAAAATATATTTTAATTTTTTTTTCATGAAAAATGTTTCGAAAAGGTTTTCAATTTTAAAGAATATTTTATAAATAATAAATTAGACATTCCTCAATAAATGTTTTTAAAAGGTATTTAAATATTATTTTCCATCTAGGATAACATCAGTTTATTTTACCCATGAATTTATAGGGAATATTTTAAAGGTTCCATTCATATTCATTCTCTAAATAGTATATGTTTTTCTGGAATGATGTTTATGAAAACCATTCCTCTACCACAGGTTTTATTCTTGTGAAACACATTTCTTTTTACGGGTAGGGATTTAATGAAATGATTATGAAACCTGTAATTTTCTATAGGTTAATATCTAATTCCATTTTTATGACACCCATTTCATTTCATGGGATTATGATAGTACATTTATAAAACCCATCTCTTTTAATGGGTCATGATATTATGAATGTTTTGTTATCTTGGATAATATGTATGAGTGATTTTATTATAAGATGGTTTGGACCTATATTTATCTCTAATTCATTATGTATTGATGCATGAATCACTAGTATAAATTTTAAGTGTGAACCTGATTATATATTCACAATTTTATACATAGATATTATGGAATTTCTATATGTTTATGTGTTTCCGGAACAAAGCTGGGTCTCCATACGACCTGGTCTATGGTAGGGCCTGAAGGGCATTCCCAATCCCCACGGGCGGGAGAAAGTGCCCGGGTATCCATAAAATAATGGGTAATAATTTCACTTGAGGAGAAAAACACAACACAACCAACAATATAAAGATAAAAATATTTAGAAAACATAAAAAAACAATCCCTCAAATATTTTCAAATTAATGTTTACAAGTTTGACACAAAATCCAACAAGAGGGGTACTACAAAAAGGAACCAAAACCCAAGAACCAAAAAACATCTCAAGAAAGGGGAGCATCTCTGTCAACCCATCTCCACAACTCTAACCAAGAAGCTCACTAGCATCCCAATCCACTTCCACCAAATACTTTACCATTACCTATATCACACATAACCAAGTCTAATTACACCCAAAGGAGTAAACTGTTTTGGATTGATTTCCCAGTAGATTCCATCCAAAAAGGGCTTCCATGCTTTAATAGTTAGAATGAAAAATAAATTTTAATTCATAGAGAAAAAAATATTGAATGACATAAATAAAAAACGTTTCAAAGGAACAACATTAAAAGAAATGTGATTTAAAAAACACCACCTTTTTCCTTTGAATTATCTCAAGAGAAACAACATATGCCAACTTTCAGTGAATAATAATCAAAGAGAAGAAAACACAGGAGAGGCCATTTGGGTGTTATATAGCTATAGAGACCCTAGAACCTTGTGTCTTTGTGTAATTTATTATAGGAACCATATCAATCCTCATCCTCGTGCACGACCCACTAGATACGAGAAGCATCCAATATTCTAATTTTCTCCAATCACCAACTTGATTAGTAAGTGTTGTCAACAATAATCATGCTATGTGAAACTAGGTTGTAACCACTTCTGACTCACTATCCCTCTAGTCCTAGTCCTCCTTCCTAGTTTCCCAGGCTTTCCATTGAGTGCTCAAACAATTTTCATACAAAATTATTACCACATTCATATTTAAGAAGACAAACAAGGCCCAAAACACACCAAAGTCAAATATTCACACAAATATTTTTTTCTATAATTTTGCACACATAAAATCCTTTAAATAAATATACTTCTCAACTCATAATTTTTTTTTAAAACATTTATTCCATTTATAAATCAATTCAAATGCACACAAAAAAGTCACACTTCTAGAATCAACCAATTTAGCATATAAAAAAACATTGAAAATAAATTACTCTACGAAACCCTTTAATAAATTATTTCACACTAGAATTATATCTTATAAAACATTCTAATAAACTCATGAAGGCCAATTAAATTAATCAAGAAATGTTTAATAATGAAGTGACCAACTATTTGTAGTGAAAACCCAAAATCTTGTGTGAAACCCTTACCACACCTTCATAACCCCATGAAAGAGAATGATCGAACCCTAAATCAACAGATTGACCCATTAATGTCAAGTAAGAACACTAAAATAACTAATATATTGTTGTATAATAATAAAACCCTAAATAGAGGAGAAGAAACCCTAAATTAGAGAAGTAGATGAGAGGAGGAGACACTTACATGTGCTTGCAGGTCCGCACGGTTAGTTTTTATGGTTTAGGAAACCGTGTGGTAATCGTGAGGACCGTTTTTTATGACTTGATGACTACTCATGATTACATGGGAAATGGATCACAACCATGTGGAAGCCATGTGGTATGTACTATCTCTTAGCACACAGTGTCCTTGGCTTGCGCCTGATTACTACTAATCATGCACATACAAAGCGCATGGGCCTGCCTTCACAAATTTCTCTACTTTTCTTCCAAAATTTCAAACAAAAACCAATGAAAAAAGATAGACCGAATTAATATTGAAAAATTATAGAAAAAGTGATCATGGGTGTGAAAATTCTCCCCACCATGGAATCTTTTTTCCCTCAGAAAGTCAACTCGAAACATGGGTAGCAAAAAAAGGTACTCTTGCTCAACCCAAACTCTCTATTCCCATGTATCATATATATCATTTCCATTCTACATAAGTATACTGACCAATGGAAATTATATCCTATGAATCACCTTCTCTTTGGAGTCCACTATCTGCACTGGTTGTTCAAACACTGACTATTCGGCTCCAAATCCAATCCTTCCCCCATTCAGCACATGAGACTGGTCTGGGTTATACTTCTTCAGTTAGGAGACATGAACAAAAGTATGAATTGTTGTCAAATGAGAGGGAAAATATAACCTATAATCAAACCTTCCAATACTCTTAGTGATTTTGAAGGGTCCTACATACCTCAGTGTCACCTTACCCTACTTCCCTATGCGACGATGACACAAATGAGGTTCCACTTTCAATAACACCTGGTCACCCATAACAAACTCTATATCCTGATGCCTCTGATCGACATAAGACTTTTGGTAACTCTGAGCTATCAATATCCACTTCTTGATCAGTATGACCTTCTAAGATTTCTCTTGCTTAAGGCTTGGTCCTACTAGTGAGGTCTCACCCACCTCAGCCCCACATAGAGGATACTAACAAGGTTGAACATAGAGTACCTCAAAGGGTTCTATTCAAATAGAGTATTGGTATGTATTATTATAATTAAATTATACTAATCCAAAATGGATATCCTAGGAACCTTCGAAGTCCAACACACAAGATCAGAGTATGTATTCAAGGATATGATTATCTCGCTCCATTTGGATATCTGATCGAGGATGGTATGCCATGAAAAATTTAAAATATAACCCCAAATACCTCTAAAGGCCTTCCCAAAACTGAGAGGTGATGTGGTGGTCCCTATCAGAAAAAATTTATAACTCCACACCAAGAAGCCTAATCACTTCCTGAACATATATTTTTCACAGATCATCCACATTTTCCGAATCACTAGTTGGAATGAAAATAGTTTCTTTATTCAAGAGGTTGATCACTACCAAAATGGAGTTCCTTCATTGAGGCGTATGAGGTATTATAATAATGAATTTAGTGGAAACCTCATCCTAATTCATGGTAGGAATGGGTAATGGATAGAGAATAATAGAGGGCCATCCGTGCTCTACTTTCAACTATTGACCAGTATAGCATCTTGATACAATGTTAGATATGTCATGTCTCATACTGGGCCAAGAAAAATTGACAACTCACATTATAAAACATCATGGTACTACTGAGGTGAATTATCCACTGAGACTGGTGGATATCATGAATCAATGCCTTCCTCAGAGCTAACAACACCATGAACTGGGCCTTGAAGCACATAATTACTTAAGGAGACAAAGACCAATCAAAGGACATCTCCCACCATTATGGAACTGCATGTATCAATAACACAACTCATCACAGGGCTGCTCCAACTAAACCAAACCCAGAAGAGATGATTCCAACTGCACACTTTCTAGAAAAGTACCAACACTATGCTCCTTTTTCTCCACATGCATCTGGTAAATAGGCCCCATCGAAGTCCTCTCATCATTGAAATTCCAAAAATATTGCACTGAAACATTCCTTCATGAGGAATCAGCTTCCACATTACACACACGTGGGGTATATAAAATATCAATGTCGAAGCCATGCTAATATTTGTTCCATATACGTTTCCTCAAATTGTGATCCTCCAAAATGAAGATATATTCCAAGCTATTATGATCAAAATAGACCAAAAACTTATAAAAAAGAGCTAGTGACGTAATGTCTTCACATCATGAATCACCACTTCTAGATGCATGTACTGATTCAGGTAATTCTTCTCATGTGGTCATATTTGTAATTATCTATATGCCACCACATGATTATCATGCATGAGAACACACACTGAGACCCATATATGAAGCGTCGATGTAAACCACATACCCCTTTTGTGAATCTGGAAAGATCAACATGGGTGCAGTTTCAACCACCTCTTCTTCTCCTCAAACATAGCCTGAAATTTTGGGATCTAATAAATCTTTATCCCATTTTGGGTGAGTGTAGTCATAGGAGAATCGAGATGTGAGAAATCCAAAATAAACTGCATGTAATATCCCTCCAGGCTAAAAACCCTCCTGATCTAAATCACATTCTCCAGATGTTACCATGTCATAACTTCACTGATATTCTCAGGGTCCAATGAAACACCTTTATCCAAGATGACATGGCCTATAATCCTCACTTCCAGAATCCAGAAAGATAATTTTGAGGGCTTATCATGAAGATGATGATCCCACATGGTGCCCACCACAATCTGTAAATGATGATCATGTTCCTCCTTGGATATTGAATAGGCTTGGATGTCATCCACAAAGGGCACTACCAAAGAGGTGAGGTATTGTTTGTACACCCTATTCCTGAGTGGAATAAAGACCATTGGACCATTATTCAATCCAAAGGGAATGACCAAATACTCTAAGTGGCCATACCAGCTTCATAATATAGTCTTTGGGATATCTGGTCATTCACCCTGACATGGTGGAAAACCGAATGAAATTCAATCTTGAAAAAATAGATTTCCCATTTTAGATAGTTTTCCAAACTGTTAATCTAGGGACAATGGTATTTTTTTTACCTTATTAAGCTTTCGGTTATGGATGCAGAACCGAAGAGATCAGACGACCTACTTTGTAAAAAAAATAGGAGCGACCCAAGGATCTATGCTCAGGTGAATGAATCCTTTGGATTCAAAATCATCTAGCTATATATTTAATTTTTTAAATTTGGTAGGGTCCATACAATATAAGGGAAGAGATATCTATTTTTTTCCTCGAACCAAATCGATTGCGAACTGCACATCCCTCTCTAGGGGTATCTTAAAAAAATCATCTAAAAACACCATTAGAAACTCCTCCACCACATGTGGTATCTGAAACCAAATAGAATTTACATCATCCACAATAATAAGAGATGCTAAATTAAATAAATACTACCAAACATTAGGAGTGGAGGGCCTACTTTACCTGATCGGGGATCCCAATCTCATAGGTAAACCAGAGCACTTCCATCAAGTTTTCTAAATCTACCTCAATAAAGATAACAATAAATGTGTACTAGGAAATGTACCATCAATATATGCCAAGGATGAATTCAAAAAAGACCATATCCAGGACCAAGATATCCCACTTCATTTACACCCATTACATGGAAAGCGCACATGATGGAAACCTATGGCTTTTCTCCCTCGACTTTACCAATGATGTCACCAACTCCATTGAAAATGATAAAATACTGGTTGGTAGAATCAATAGGTTCACAGGATGGGAAGATACAAAAGAGATAGAGGAACCAGTATAAAAAATAAAATCTATAATAGAGGATAAAATTAGAATGGTATCTCACATAGTTGAGGGCCCCACATCCTTCCTAACCAGTTCCTTCTCCACAACATGAAGGTTCATAGTATTGGTCTGAGTCTAAAAACAAACACTAGTCTGCGGCTCTTCCCTTAGATGACACTGACTAGATAAAGATCATCTACTACTACCTCAACCACCAAAATGAGCCCCCACTCTCCATGATGGTTCCGACTAACCTTTCTTACCCCTGGGAACTACCAATTCTGCACCGCTCTGATAAGAACAATCGGTCCTGCAGAATTGATGCAAGTTCCCCAAAACTCCACACCAATGATAGGATTTAGGTGGAGATGTACAACTAGTTAAGGTGTGTCCCACCTTCCCACATTTAAAGAACATAATGGATCCATCATCAGAATCCATAGTGAAAGGATTCCGTGAAGGTTGGCCAGAGTGGACACCTCCCTTCTTCCCTTACTCCTTATTCTTCTTTTCCTTTTCTGAAGAACTACCACTTCCCATTACCGACATAGCCCTAGAGCCACTTGACATGCTCTTGTGGTCAATATCCACCATGAAATCCCAGTCATCCAATTTAGAATATGTCTATAGTCAAAAAATAATACCTTATAATATATTTCTAGACACAATCCTTTCTTGAACCGTTGAGACATCATTTTCGTATTAGAAACTATCAAAGTAGAATACCATACTAGCTCATCGGAAGAGTTATCATACTCAATATCATTCAGGTCCCCATGTAAAAGGTCCATGACCTCCAAGGACCTAGAATATGACAAGATATCAGGGATTTATTGATCACTGAATATAACCTTGAAGTCCTTCTAGGTCCTTTGCTCGTGCTTCCCATCCTGAACCACTGAATCCCCTACCTCTAATTGGAACCTTCTAGGAAAAAGGAATTGTACATCACCTTGACCACTTCAGGGTATTCAAGGAACACAAACATACGCTTGATCTTCATGAGCCATTACCCCACATATTGAGGTTACAAGATACCTTGAAAATGAGGAATATTATTAAATAATTCTTAGGCCTTATCCTTTCACAAGCTAGGCTCGACTTCCCTAACTGGAGGAGTAGGACCCGCTCCCGATCTAAGAGACCAAACAACTCGAACAATCAATTATACAATCCTTTTATCAACTGGAAAGGGAGAAATATCTCTAGACCTTCCCTCAATGAATGGGGAACATTCTGGGGAGTTATATTTCTATACGAATCAATAGTCACAACGGAAAATCATCACTATATCATGTTTAAGAAAACTATGGAAATATCATAGAAAAAATAACTCAATCATTCAATGAAAACATAAGGAACAAACCACTTCCCCCATCTAGTGTCCACATACAGTATACAACCTGCATGTCCCACTTAGAGGATAAGCAAAAAAGGCATCCCAATATCCCAAGGGGACTTGAGGTCAATCATGAGGGGTGCTGGCCAGGCTCCCTACTCACAAGTAGAACATCGATCCCTGACATTCCTACATCCTATCTATCTAGACCCATCCACAAAAACATGACCCAAAGAGTTAAAACCTCCGCAAAAAAACATTTTCTCATGAACCAATCCAAGTCTCCATCCAACCCAGCACCCAACCTAGTTCGTGGTAGGGCCAGATGGGGCTCATCGATCCCCACAGGTAGGCACAAGTGCTCAGGTAATCATAAAAGAAAGTGGGAACAATTTCACATAAGGAGATAGATAGAACAAAACCAAAAATATAAGGATAAAAAATCTGGAAGACATAACCAAACAAGCCATTGTATAGTTTCAAATTTATATATTCATGTTTGATATAAAATCCAAAATGAGGGAAACTATAAAAAGGAATCAAAACTGAAGATTCAAAAACCACCATAGGAAAGGGGTGCATCTCCCTAAAGCCATCTCCACAACACCTCCCGATAATATCACAACAATCCCAATCCAATTCAACCAAATACTTTACCTTTACCTATATTAGATTTAACCTAGTCTTCTTAAACCCAAAGGTGTAAGAAAGGTGTGAGAAATTGACAAGTAGGCTACCACCAATAAATGGATTCCAAGATCTAAATGTTGGAGGTAAAAATACATATGCAAGATTTGATAAAAGAAAATAAATCATTTGAACTACTTAAAGTATTTTTTTAAGTAACAACATTAAAAGTAATGAGATTTCCAAAACCACACATGTTTCCTTTAAATTATCCCAACACCCACACCATATACCGATGGTGAGTGAAAAATAGTTAAGTAGATCCTAAAAAGGGAGAGAACATATACACATTAGATATCTATTGGGACCCTAGAACTGCATGTCTCTCTATAAGGTAGTATTGAAACCATATCAATACACGTTCTTATGAACGATCCACTAGAGAGGAGAATAATCCAATATTATAGTGGTCTCCAATCACTAATAAGTATAGTTAGTGGTGTCAAAATCAATCCTGATAAGTAAAACCATGCCATAACCACTTTCGTATCACTATACCGCTATTCCTAGTCAGACCTCCAAGTTACCCTGGCTTCCTGTTGAGTTCTCATACAAGTTTCACTCAAAATATGTGTTACCAAATTTATATTTCACGAGATAAACAAGGACCAACACACACCAAAGTTACCATTTCACACATAAATCATCATTCATAATTCTTATCACTTCAAATCCATTCAGGAATATAGTCCACACCTCATAGAAATTTGTTAAATGTTTTTAATCCATTTATATATCATTTCAAATGCATACAAAAAATCCGCACTACAAGAATCTACTAATTTAGAATATAAAACCCATTTAAAAATCAATTTCTTTTCAAAAAACTTTTGAAAAATAAATTGTCACCATAATAATAACTTATAACACATTTAATGAAACCCAAGAAATCTGAATACATTCATCAAGTAATGTTTTTGAATGGAACCACCTACTGTTTTAGATGAAACCCCATAATACATTGTGAATCCTTCACCACACCTTAATCATACCAAAAAGAAGTATTATCAAACCCAAAATCAAGTGATCAACCCATAAATTTTAGGAATGAGCCCTAAAATTGCAACCCTTGTGTTGGGGAAGAAGAGAACCCCAAATAGAGTAGAAGAAATCCGAGATTGGAGGAGGAGATTGTGGAGGAGACACTTAGATGATGATTTGAGGGAGTTCCACACCAAATCCAACACCAAAATTGAAGATCCAAGTGAGTTGTAAGAAGGGTGAGCTATGTCTAGGAGTGGAAAACATGAGTAGGGTTCCAAAATGGTGGAAAACAGGTTAAACCTGAGAGGAGAGATAAAAAGAAAACAATTTTTAATGAGATTGTAGGTTATCATAGTTACTCATAATGGTTTAAGAAACCATGAAGTTATCGTGCGAACCATTCTGTCTGACCAGAGGACATCATGCAGTTACCTGTGAAATAGAGCAGGGAAGTGAGGGAGATATGTGGTAGGTATTGTACCCTACCGCAAGGTCTCCTAGGCTTGTGCATGACATTACTTTCCAAATTTCCACATTTTCTTCTAAAATTTAAAATAGAATCCCAAGGAAAAAATATAGACCAAAATAAAATTAAAAAATAACTAAAAAGAGACTGTGGGTGTCATAAATCTACCCACCATGGAATATTTCTACTCGCATAAGGTCATCTAAAAATATTATTAGAAAAAAAACACGTTCTTTTGCTTGACCCAAACACTCAATTTCCAAGCCTCATGGGTATCATTTCTGTGCTACCAAAGGACATCAAAAAATGGGAAAAAATTTCCATGAATCACCTTCTCTTGGGAGCACATTATCGACAATGGTCATTCAAAAAAATGACAACTTGGGCACCAACTCCGACTCATCCCAATTCTACACATGAGAAGGGTATGGGATATACTTCTTTAGTTGGGAGACATGAAACTCGTCATGAATCAATGTCAAATGAGATGGAAAATCCAACATGTACGACACCCTTCCAATCCACTTGGTGATTTCAAACATTCCAACATACCCCGACATCTTCATACCATGATTCCCCAAGCGATGATGACCCAAATATGTAACCACCTTTAAGAAATCATAGTCTCCTACAACAAACTCTAGATCCCAATTCCTCTGATCAGTATAAGACATATGAATACTCTGGGCTATCAAAAACTAGTACCTGATAAGCTTTCCCTTCTCAGATGCCTCTTTCACAAGACTTGGTCCTATAAGGGTGGTCTCACCAACCTCATTCCAACATATTGATGACCAACAAGGCTGACCATAGAGTGCCTCAAATTTATCCATTCAAATAGAGGTTTGGTAACAGTAGTTATAAGAAAATTACTATAATCCCAAATGGATATCCTAGGAGACTCTAAATTCCAACACACATGTTCAGGGCATGTATACAAGAATCTAATTTTCCCCCTTTGTTTGGACATCAAATTAAGGATGGTATGTCGTTCTCATTTTACTATCTATGCCCCAAATACCATTGAAGGCCTTTCCAAAACTGAGAGGTGATGTGGGGGTCCATATCAGAAACAATTTCAGATGGAAAACCATGAATCCTAACCATTCCTAAACATATAACCATCCTAGTTCATCCACATTTTTCATATCTCTAATCAAAATGATATGATTTGATTTAGTCAAGTGGTCTATCACTAGCCAAATGATGTTCCTTCCTCGAGGCATATGAGTTAGGCCTATATTGATACCCATGGAAGCCTCATCCCACTTCCATGTAGGAATGGGTAATGGCTGGAGAAAACTAGAGGCCCTTTGGTGCTATACATTCACCTTCTAAAAAGTATAGCATCTTGATACAAGGTCATCTATGTCCCATCTCATATCTGACCCCCAAAAATTTTGATGCACATCATAAAACATCTTGGTTGTACTGGTGTGAATGAACCACTGAGACTAGTGGCTATCCTACATCACCACATTCCTTAGAGCTAATGACACCACAAACTAGACCTTAATGAAAAGAATTACCTTAGGATACAATGACAAATAAGAGGAAATCACTCCATCTTTATGGAACTACATATGTCACTGTCACCACTCTTCACTAGGAATCGCCTGCTAAACCTGTCCAATAAAAGGAAAATCCAATTGTAGTCTTTTTAGAAATGTACCTCCACTATTGTCCTTAGTATCCAAATGCATCTGGGGAAAAACACCATCAAAATCTACTGATCATGGGACATCTACTATTCTTGGACTAACACTTTCCAACATAAGGCATTAGCTACCACGTTACCCTTTCCAGGAGTATAGAAAATATCAAAGTTAAACCCCTATAGATATCCGATCCAGCATTGATGCCTCAAATTGATATCCTTTAGAAAAAATATGTAGGAAAATATATTATGATCAGGATAGACCGCAAAATTCTCCCTGAAGAGGTAGTGATGCCATGTATTCAAGGAATGCATCGCCACCACTAACTCCAAGTCATGAGCTGAGTAATTCTTCTCATTTGGTAAGAGTTGGCGTGATCCATATGCCACCACATGATCATCTGGAATGATCACACACTCATGACCCATACCTGATGCATTGTAGTAAACCACATACCCCTTTCATGACACAAATAAGATCAACACTGGTCAACTATCACTTCTACTCCTCAAAAAATATTTACTTTTTAGGCTCCAATCAATCTTCAACATCTTCCTTGTGAGTGCAGTCATAGGGTGAGTGAAATGTGAGAAATCACGAATGAACCGCCTGTAATATCCCACCATTCATATAAACCTCTAGATCTCAAACACATTCTTCAGCTGTTCCCATGAAATAATGGCATTGAGATTCTCAGGATCCACTGAATCCCCTTTCTCTATGATTACATGGCCTAGAAACCTCACTTACATGATCAATAAAGTGAATTCTGTGATCATAGCATAAATACGATGATATCATAGGGTTCCTAGATGAATCCACATAGGATTATAATGTTCCTCCTCAGATCTGGAATAAAATAGGATATCATCCACAAATACCACAACGAAGGAGTTTTGGTACTAGGGGAATACCAAATTCACGAGCGCCATAAAGAATTCAATAGTGTTTGTAAATACGAAGAGAATAACCAAATACTTAATGTTTCTATACCTACTTTGTAATGAATTCTTCAGTATATCGGCATCTTCCACACTCAATTGGTGGTATCCCAGACACAAGTACATCTTGGAAAACCACTTTTCCCCTTTAATCTGGTATAAAAAACCATCTTTCTGAGGGAAAGGTTATTTTTTTATGGTTATCTTATTAGGCTTCCAATAGTCAAAGCACAACCTGATAAATATATCGTCCTTATTTACTAACAATATAGGAGAGAACTAAGGAGAGATTCTTGGTACAATGAATCCTTTGGATTCTAAATATTCTAGGTATATATTAAATTCCCCAAATTCAGTATGGACCATGGGATATGAGGGAAGAGATATCATTTGTGTTCCCAAAACCAAATTGATTGTGAAATCCACATCCCACTATAGGGGTGTCCACAAAAAATCAACCAGAAACACCTCTGGGAACTACTCCACCACATGTGGTGACGTAAATAGAAGTGAAATTTCATCATCGACTATCCTCATTGGTGATAAATTACAATCAATATTACTCAAATCTAGGATTAAAGGTCTTGATCAACTCGACTGAGGATCCCATTCTCTGAGGAAATCTTGGGCACATTTATGAGGTGTCGTGAAACTGGCCCGCTTCTCATAATAATCAATGTGCACATTGAAACGTACCATCCTGTCCATGCTAAGGATCATTTCAAACATGTCCATATCCATGTCCAATAAATACCACTCCATTTCCACCCCTTAAATGTAATGTGCACATAATAGACACTTAAGGACTTGAACCTTCATCTTTCCCAACAGCGTCACCAAATCCATTGGAAATGATAAATGCTTGGTTGGTGGATTGAACATTATCACAAGACGAGAATATTTAAAAGACACAGATTCACAAGTATCAAAAATAACAAAATATATAGAGGATAAAGTCATAATGGTACGTAGAATAGTTTAGGGCCGTGTATCCTTCCCCACTGGTACCTTCTCCCAAACATGGAGGTACCTGGTATTTGTATGATTATGACTGCAAACACTAGCTAAATGCTCTACTGTATGATGACTCATACATGAAAAAGAACAATCCTACCACATCAACCACCAAACCGAGAACCCACCCTCCTGGATGGTTCCAAATAAGCTTTCATCCCCCCTAGAAACTACCAATCCTACACTTCCCTAATAAGAACATGTAGTCCTATAGAATCAATGAAAGTGACCCAATTATCCACACCGATGATATGATTTTGGTGGTTACATACATGTTGGTTGTGCGTTTCCCTCCTTCCCACATTGATGGAACAAGACTGATGTAGCATCAGAAGCCATATATGAAGGCTTTATGGAAAGTTGGTTTGAGCTGTCACCTCCCTTATTCCCTTGTTCCTCATTCTTCCTTTTCATTTCTGAAGAACTGCCTCTACCCATTACTGATATAACCCTAGAGTCACATTTCCTTCTCTTTTGGTTGATCTCCACCATGTAATCTCAGTCAACTACTTTAGAATAAGTATTTTGTTTAAACATGATGACCTGAGAATGGGTTTCTAGCTGCAAGACTTTTTCAAAACATTCAGCCTTTATTTTCTCATTAGAATGTATCTTAATAGCATATCGTACTAGCTCAGCAAAATGGTTAGAATACTCCATCACCATTAGGCCCCCCCTATAGAAGGTCCATGAACTACCTAGACCTATCATATTCCAATTATTCAGGGTAGTATTGATCATTGAATACCACCTTGAAGTCCATCTAGGTCATCTGGTTGTGCTTCCTAGCCTTAACCTCTTAGTCCCACCACCTCCCACTGGGACCCTATAACAAAACGGATGTGCCCTTCACCTTGACTACTTTAGGTATTTCCAAGAACTAAAACATGATCTTGATCTTCTCGAGCCATTCCCCCACTTCACAAGGTTACAAGCTACCATGAGAAGTAATAGGAATATTCATCATTAATTCAGGGGCCTTATCCTTTTGTGATCCATGCTTAGCTTCCCTGATAGGAGATGGACCTGGACCTGCTCCCTATCCTAGAGCCCAATCAATAAGAACTACCTCTTCTACCAACCATTGACCCAGTGGTGAGAGAGAACTATCTTCAAATCCATTTTGTAGTTGGAGGGGATATTTTTGGGGAGGCATGTTTCTGTAAGAAGTAATAGTCACATCATAAAATCATCAATGTATCAATTATATGAAAACAATAGCAATATCATTGAGAAAATAACACAAACATGCTACGAATACATAAGGAACCAATAACTTCCCCCCAACTAGTGTCCTGGTATAGTCTACATCATGCACATACCATCTAAAAGAGAATCCAAACTAGCATCCCAATATCCCAATGGGACTCTAAGTCTTTCACGATGTGTGTTGGAAAGGAACCCTGTTGCCAAGAAAGACATCGAGCCATGATAGTACTAGATCCTATCTGTCTAAAAATATTTCAAATAACCTGACCGAAATATCTAAAACCCCTTCTAATTCCATTTTTTCTTGAAAGAATCTAGATCGCCAGATGACCCGACACCCGACCCGGTCAGTGGCAGGGCCCGAGGGGTGTTCCCAATTCCCCTAGACTGGAAAAAGGGCATTTGTATCCATTCAGGAAAGTGGGAACTATTTAACTTTAGGGGAAAACACAATACAACCAACAATATAAAGATAAAACAAGCTAGAAAACAAAAACAAACAATCCCTTACATGGTTTCAAATTTATGTAAACAAGATTGATACATAATCCAAAAAGAGTTCTACTATAAAAAGGAACAAAAAACCAAGATCCAAAAACCACCATAACCAAGGGGATCACCTCCCTCAAGCCGTCTCCACAACACTGCCTAAAATTTTCATTGGAATCCTGATACCCTTCCACCAGATACATTACCTTTACCAATATTAGACATAACCAAGTCTACTTACACACAAGGGTGTTAGCAGGGTGTGAGTTATTTCCCAGAAGGATTCCACCCAAAAAGGTATTACATGATCTAAACGTTAGATTGAAAAATGATTTTTCATTCTTAGAGAAAGGAAAATAATTCTCTTGACCAACAGAAATAAAAACTATTTAAAAGGAACAACCTTAAATGAAATGTGATGTCAAGAACAACACCTTATTCCTTTGAAGTATCTCAAGATCCACACTATATTCCAAGGGTGATTATAGAATATTCAAATAGAACCTAACACGGGAGAGGCCCTATGGGTGTCAGCTAGCAATAGGGACCCCAGAACCTCACGTCTCTATGCATGGTAGTATAAGAACCATATCAATGCATGTTCTCATGCATGATACTCTACAAGGGAGAAGCATCCAATATTTTATTGGTCTCCAATCACCAATATGTTTAGTTACTATTGTAAACATCAATCCCTCTATATGAAATCAGGCCCTATCCACTTCGGAATCACTAGGCCGCTAGTCCATGTCCACCCTCCAAGCTACCCACCCTTCTTGTTGAGTGCTCATACAAGATTCTCACAAAAAAATGTTACCAAATTTATACTTTACAAGACAAAAAAGTCCAAACACACACAAAAGTCAGCATTTCATACAAAAATCCTCTTTCACAGTTCGACACATACAAAATCCAATAAAAAATGTAGTTCTCACCTCATACAAAATTTGTTAAATCATTTACTCTATCTGTAAGTCAATTCAAATGAACACAATAATGCCACACTTAATGAATCTACCAATTTAGCATAAAACCAATTTGAAAATAAATTTCTCAACTAAACCCCTTAAAAACTACATACTCACCACAATTATGACTTTTAAATCAAACTAAGAAACTCATGAAATCCAAATAAATTCACCACAAAATTTTTAAACATGAAACCACATACCATTTGCGGAGAAGAAAAAAAATATGTTGTGAAACCCTCACAACACATTAATCGCACCATGGAAGGGAAAGATTGACCTCTAATTCAAGAGATCAACCCATTAATATCAAGGAAGTACACTAAAATTACATCTCTAAGTCTAGAGAAGAAGAAAACCACAAACTATAACGCATAGACCCCAGTTACCCAGAGTCAGTTCATTATTACATAACATTGCCATGATACTAGGAATCATGTCTCAAAATAATGATCACTTTAGTAGCCTTGGAAGTACTATATACATTCATAAGTTTTACCATACTTCATGAAATAAAAACATCAACAAAATTTTGTCCCCTTTTTAAACACCCGTATATCCTTAGCCTGTCCTTGAAGGTCAACCATAATATAATTCTTCTCATCCTGGAAAAAATAAAACATAGAAATGGGTGAGCTCATATGCTCAGTAAGGATAACAATATAGTAGAAACATTCATAAATAAGCATATACATTTAAGGAAATTTATAAGACTAAAACAAAAGCCTTTTCAACATTAACTTCATCATAATATGGCAACGACAAAATCATATAATTCCATTTACTTAATCACAAGGATATTCTACTAGTCAAATAGTCACATGAAACATCAATTACCACTTTCACAATGATGGAATGCATAATTCCAGACTTGATAAACAAATTGTCAAGGCCTTATGCCAAGACTACAAATAATAATTTTTTCAAGGCCTTGTTCCAAGAAACTAGTTAGTATCATGAGACATACCGATGCATCGAGGATCTATAGTGGGCTCCACCCGTCACTTACTATGTCTAATGCATTCCTCATATGAAGAGGATTAAACGTAACATAAACATTCTTATTAAAAATATCATACGAAATGTTAATACTTTATCGACAAACCATGAATGGTGTAAAAATAACACATCCATAGTCAAACATATCAAGAAACCTTCAATACAATATGTAAGTTTTGTATCATAATAAATCAACTTCATACAAGCTTAAAATCCATCAATGTATGTGGACATATATGATATCAAATCGTTTTAATAGAAATATCTCTTTCTATTTGGAAATCATTTAAAAGTCATTTAATTATTAAAGAAAAAAATTATTTTGGAAAATATTTTTATAATATTGTAAGGGAAGCTTAGACGAGGATATAATGGAAGAAAATATCCACACCCGCCGTATAAGTTAAAAAATACATTCTTACCTTAATTTTGTCGAAAAGGACATAAAGTAACTTGTTTGGAAAATGACGGAAAGATTCCTTTCAAACCAATTTATGAAAAGACAAAAGAGGGTATAAATTAATTTAACACATAGTATAGTAAATAGAAAAAATGTTTGGAAATATATTTTTATGAAACATGGATGTGGATGATAAAGAGGTCCCAATAGATACTTACGTAAAAAAATTTCTGATAATAAAGAGGTTGTGAAATTAACCATTAACTTGTACTTTTCCTTAGTCGATGGTATGTTAACCTCTTATATAAATACCATAGTATGTTATTAACTTATATTAGAACCATATTCATAATTATTATATCATAAATGATTCATTTATGACTTTATACTACCCATTTAATAATTATTTCCTTGTTAAATTATCATTTCAGGTAATAATTGCTTTCTCTATCGTATATGTTTTAACTTTTTATTCTTGATCATATCGTTTAGATCATGATTTAAATAATTCCAGAATATAAGGCATGATTTATATATCATAAATATTTATAATATTAATATTTATAGTAGATAGATATATGAAATGGAAATCACCATTTATGGAGACGGTAGGCCGTATGTATGCATAAACACTATTTCAATTTTCATATCGTATTGAATGGAGGTAAGTGAATAAGATATATGAAGGTACATACATATATATATATATATTCAGTATCATTATTATGTCATATATTACATACACGTTAATAATACATATTTTTATAATCATCATAGAATTGTGAATGTGGAATGAATCTCATCGCGTCGGGGAGACGGTAAGTCATACATACACACAATTGACGATGTCATATCCTTAATGATTAAATAGTATGGAATTGTATGATATATTAATTTTACAGAGACATTATCATGTTAATTTAATTTTCATATACATATTACTCATCATAATATCCATCCAAATAACAATGTGTTGAATAAAAAATTAAACCACGACGTGAAGACAGTAAGTCGTGCATATGCACACATTGTCACATTATCATTAATTGGATGGATAGAATAATGAATATTGTTGTACCATATTTATAATATTTAAAAGTATGTATACGGTACTGGAGTAATTATTTTGGTATGTAAATAACAAATAAAGAGAATGTGGAAGAAGAAAAGAACTTGATATTGGGTGGTGAAATTATTACCTTTTCTTCGGGTGTTTCCTTTTGAGTTGATCAAAAGTGCTCCTTAGGATAGATTTATGGTCAAATTAAGGAATCTATATTGAAGTAAGAGAATTTATAAGGATATTTGGGCAGGGTTTGGTTGAGCTAAATTCCTTTGGAGGTGTGATTTTGAGAGAAGGGGAAGTGCCCTTTTATAAGAGGGGTGAGGGTCACTTTATGAAAAGATTAAAATATTAATTTATTATACAATCATATTCGGTTTATAATATCTCAAAATGAATTTATTTTGAGACTAATGTGGTTATGGGTATAAAGCATCTCAACCAATATGTTTTAGACATGTTTAGGATACCATTTTAACCTTATCATTTAAATTCAACTCTTAGTTAAATAGTATATCTTTTACCGCATCTTCGTGTATTCTAACACAATATGGTAGATAAACATTCTATAAACATCCAAAAGAACCTCAAGTGGTTAATTAATGACACGTATAATATTATTCAATCCATTTTTCCTAAACTCAGTCTTTTAGAAATATTATTTCAACCAATAATATATTATTGGTTTTAAAAATTAACGTTTGTCAATTTTGACACTATTTGGTATTTTGTTTTTGTAAAAGTCATAAGAACCTTATAAATTCGAAAAAAATTTATATAATAAATAATAAAATGTCATATTAACCTAAAAAAATTAGTGGAATTAATCATAATTCCCAAATTACATTTATTTGTATATTTATAATATCAATTAATTTAATCTTTCATTAATAAGGTAATTACTAGATCATCATTGTGTCATAAAAAAATTTAATTATTTAATTTCTAAAAATTATAACTAAAATACAATTATTTAGGAAATATTTTCATATTTCTAATGAATATCTATAGTCTAATTTATCTTCTGAATAACCCTATATTAAAAATGGTTTTGCTATTAAACATTGAATTCAACTCCTTTAACTCTACTTTAAATAAAATAATAATAAATGTCTTAATCTAATCCAAGAGGACCAAAGGGGGTCATATTTTATTCTTAATGTTGTTTTTGGACGAATTAAACTTATCCAATAGAATAAGGACATGTGTTAGGGTAATTATAATATCATTTTTACCATTAATTATCCTATTTACTTTTAACTGTGGTAAATAAATGTCAAAAGTTACTATTCACAAAAAAAATTTAATTTTATTGAACAACATTTTACTTACTAATGACAACCATTTATCCTGGACTTTTTGAAATTCTACTCACAGAAGTGGTAAAATTATGTTATATGCAAATTTGTAAATGCTCCAATAATGTAGATAAAAGATGGTAAAAAGTTCAATAAAAATGTATACATCTAATTTTATTATATAATGACACCAATGAATTAAATTGAACTTATATAGGTATTATATATCTATTTGACTTAAAATAAATTTAAATATAATAAAAAATTATATGAATAAAATGTTGGTTTCAGAAAATAACGCAATGTTTTTCACTATTCATCAAAAATTGAATATTTTCATAAAAATACCAAAATTTCACCCTAATATAATTTTGATATTAATAATTCAAAATTGAATTATATTTTATCAAATTCAAAACATTTAATTTGAATTAATTAATTTAAAATTAATTCTCATTGTCAAAGCCAAAAGGCAGTGTTTTAAAAAGTAAAACAATCAAAAGATTGAGATGTGTTTATGTCAAATTTAAATGTGAAATTACTTATAATGACCTACATTGTATTAAATGATAAAAACATAATCTAATTATACATAAAAACAATTCAAATTCATAATTTAAAAATATAAATTATTTCGATCAAAAAACTTGTCTTCAATTAAAACATATTATTTTTCACTATTCATCAAAAAATGAAAGTTATCAGAAAAGTACCCAAAATTGATACAAACTAAATTTTTATGTCCCTCTTATAAAAAATAATTTAATTTAATTTAATTTAATTTATAAAAGTGTCAAATATTGGTTTTCAAATGGGTTCTCCATTAAAAGGTGTTAAAATTTCATTTTTTTAAAAATATTTCTTTTATCTAAAAAAATGAATTTGTTATTATATTATGTCTATGAAAAAAGATAATATGGATGTGAAAATTATATAGATTATATAAGATTAACAATTTATTTAATACTATTCATTGCAACATTTTGAACAACTAGTTTGGTAAGTTGTGGTACGCTCAAACTCGGTGTAGCGTGTAGCGTAATCTATTGAATTACATTAATGAGATAAAATATTTTGAAATAATGGGGGTGCTACATTCTCCCCTCTATCAATAAATTTCATACTCACAATTTAAAAATGTTCTTCGAAAATAAAAGGTTAAAAATAGAAAAATACCTTTGTGGAAAACCCATATAGGAAATTGGGTTAATGAAATTTAGTCTTAATAAGAGGAAAAGGGAAATGAAAAAGTCACCAAAAAATTATGATCTTCATTAAGAGAACATTGGTGGAAATTAAAGAAACATAATTGGTGGAAAAACATAAATATTTATATGGGGTGATTGAGGTAATCAATCACAAACAAGTGTAAAACTGAGGGCCTCCAAGATATAAATCTATGATGATTTAAAATATCATCGGTTCCAAAAAACATAAGGTATTAGGATAACACATTTTTTGTTTTAATATCCTTTACCTAAAGACGAAAAATTAATTTATTCAGATAATAAGAGGGAAAAATATACTAGACAAGTAGAGTATCATCTTTCAACTAATTCCTACCACAAACCCATCTTTCACTCCAAAAGATAATAGAATTCAAAAATATTCTATTTATCCTAATTGTATAGGGTTCAAAAAATAGTGAATTTATAATTCATTAGTCAGAATATTTAAAAAAACTACATTATACAAACTTTGACATCATGTAGGCATGTGTTAGTTGATGCACCCTTGTCACCCATCATTTGCGGGTTCAAGTATCATGGCCTTTCCAAACACGACATGTTGTCGCCCAACCTTCAGTTTTTCCTTTTTATAACAATCCAAAAATAATCTCAAGAAATTATTTAACCTTAAAAATAGTATCCAATGTCAATATTAATCAATTTCAACCTTTAGACTGATCTAAAATACTTTTGTCCAAACTCACAGTCCATAATTTATAAGGAAGGTAAACACAATGAAGATCTTTTTTACCACATAATAACATGTGAATACATTCATCATGTATTCTTTTCAAATTTTGTAATAAAATTAATTTCTAGAAAACCATATATGAATATGTATGTATTTCCTTATTCCTTATATAAATCATATAATATTGGATATACTCCTAAAATCCAAAAATGTTGTAAACTCCAACAATGATGGAATATACAAATCATTAATCAGTTTCAAGGTAGTCAATATTATCCCATATAATTTATCCAAATCAATCATATATTATTCCAAAATCACTACCTCAGTATTAGAACCATAATATGTTTTTTCTTTCTCTCAACTATATATTTTCCAAAAAAATATTAACCTACTATTGAGTCACTTTTCGTGGTTCCAAACAATCTCAAGTCCTTAATGAAATAGTAATTCAATACAATCCTTATTTATTTCCATAATTTATATAACTTGTACATCATTGATACAACACTCAAATGAAATAATTATTTAATAATAACATAATAACACAATTAATTCCTCTTCATATATGGTAGTATCATAACTTGATTTTATCTAATAGCATGATTTGGGGCATACTCTGATGATTTAGACATTGATTCGCATAGTGTCTCAAATCATTGGAGATGAAGCATTGTACATTTGAAACCTTTTCTTACCCTTCAAATCATGTACTTGGTGTCCTTTTTATCCACACTTATAAAAAACTCCCATTCCCTTAAAGAACTTACCAAGTAGATTATTTCCAAAATTATCACATATGGGAAAATCCTTCTTTCCCCTCTTCCCTTTATTATTCTTTTTCTCTACCATCCTTTTCTTCTCTTGCTTCCCTTCAAAGCCACATGAATCAAGGAATTCTTTACTTATCTTATTAACACATGATACTATTTATTCATATGATGAGAATATGTGGGAGACTATTTCCATTTTAAATGTTAGCTTAATACAATGAAATATATGATCCTTCGTAATCATTCGATCTTGCATATTACTGGAATTCCTATTCTCTCAACTAGGATCCATTTCTAAACAATGGAATACACTAGGTTAGTTTTATGAATCACAATGTATAATTCCAAACATTTAAAATAACTTACGTAAATTGCAAAATATTATGCATATAATATATAAAAATAATAAAAATTTCATTGAGGAAGTATTTACTCCTAAATCCTTCATAATGTCTTGTAAAAAATGTGAATTATCCTAAGCATATCCCTCTGGAGTGTCATAACCAAGAGTGCAGCAAGGCCCATTGTCATGTACCATGATACCCCAGGTCAAGCCCAAAAGTCCTTGTCTACATTTTCCCTTCAATTTATATATGTGCCAGAGCCGCCTCTACCTGCTCTTTTCTAGATTGGGATGTATTTCTTAAAAAATACACAAAATCTCTACATTACCAAAATTTTAGGAAGTTAATCTATACTAATACTCAAAGTATATCTTACGGTAATGTTCTCTAATCAGCATTTATCTAAATCTATTTCCAAGGATGTTGCTAAAATTCCTCTGATACCAACTGTAACACCCCAACCCCAGTTACCCAGAGTCGGTGCATTATTACATAACATTGGCATGATCATTAGGAATCAAGTCCTAAATGACCGATCAGTTTAGCAGTCTTGGAAAATAGATTACACACATGAATGTTAAATTACACATTAGAAAATAAAACCCAACATTAATGATCCTTTGATAATTCCATTAATCCCCAAGCTTAACCCTAATTATTAATCATAATACACTTCTTGGAATCCTGGGTAAATAAATCATAAGAAAGGGGTGAGCTTAGATGCTCATTAAGGATAACAATATAGAGGAATCTTTCATAAATAAGCACAAACATTTAAGGAAATGTATAAGACTAAAACAAAATCCTTTTAAACTTAAACATTAGTATAATATGGAAAATACAAAATCAAATAATTCCATTTACTTAATCACATGGATATTCTACTAGTCGAACAATCACATGCAATATCAATAGTCACTTTCTTAATGATGGAATCTATAATGCTAGACTTCATAACCACATAGTCAAGGCCTTGTGCGAAGAATAAAATAGGATTTTGTCAAGGCATTTTTCCAAGACATTAGTTTGTCTCATGAGACCTACCTATGCATCAAAGAGCTATAGTAGGCTCCACCCATCACTTACTAAATCCAATGCATTCCTCATATGAAAAGGTTTTAATATAACATAAACATTCATATTAAAACAAGAATACAAAATGTCAATACTTTATCCATAAACCATGAATATTGTAAAAATAACTCATCCACAGTCAAAAATATCACAAAAACTTCAATACAATATGGAATTTTTGTATCAAAATAAATCAACTTCAAATAAGCTTAAAATCCATCAAAGGATGTTGACATAGATGAAATCAAAACTTTTTTAGAGAAATATCTCTTTCTATTTTGAAATCATTTAAAAGTCATATAATTATAAAAGAAAACATTTATTTTGAAAATATTCTTATAAGATTGTATGAGAAGATTCGATGATGATATAACAGTGGAAAATATCCACACTCTCCGTATATGTTAAAAAAAATACATTCTTACCCTAATTTTGTCAAAAAGGCCATAAAGTACCTTGTTTGGAAAACAATAGAAAGATTCCTTTCAAACCATTCTATAAAAAGTCAAAAAATGGTATACATGAATTTAACCCATTGTATAGTAAATAGTAAATTTTTTTGGAAAATAATTATTTATGAAATATAGATGTGGATGATAAAGTGATCCCTGTAGATGCTTACATAAAAACAACCTCAGATAATAAAGAGATTGTGAAATTAGCCCTTACCTCGTACTTTCCCTTAGTTGAAGCTATTTTAACCTCTTTTATAATGACCATAGTATGTTATTAAATTATACCAGAACCATATTTATTTTTATTATATCATACAAGATTCCTTTATGACTTTATACTACCAATTTAATAATGATTTCCATGTTAAATTAACATTTCGGATAATAATCGCTTTCTTTATCGTACGTGTTTTAACTTGTTATTCTTAAGCGTATCATTTATATCATGATTTAAAAACTTCCAGAATATAACACATGATTTATATATAATATATAGTTAGAATATTAATATGAACAGTATATAGATATATGAAATGGAAAACAACGTTTATGAAGACGGTAGGCTGTACGTACTCATAAATGCGGTTTTAGTTTTCATATCGTATTGAATGGATGTAAGTGAATAAGATATATGTAAGTATATATATATATATATTCAGTAGAATTATTATTTTATAAATTACGTACATATTAATAATATATATTTTTATAATCATCATAGAATGGTGAATGTGGAAATGAATCTCATTGCGTCGTGGAGACAGCAAGTCGTACATACACACGAGCGACGATGTCATTTAAGGATTAAATGGTGTGGAATTGGATTGTATATTAATTTTATAGAGTCATTAGAATTTTATTTTCATTTTTTATATTCATATTACTCATCATTATATCCATCCAAATAACATCGTGTTTAATAAGAAATTACACCACGACGTGGAGACGGTAAGCCGTACGTACACACGCATTGTGACATTATCAATAATTGGATGGATATAAAAATGCATATGGTTGTACCATATTTATAATAATATCACAGTATGTATACATTACTAGTGTAATTATTTTGGTATTGAAATAACAAATAAATAGAAAGTGGATGAAAAAAAGAACTTGAAAAAGGGTGGTGAAATTATTATCTCTTCTTCTGGTGTTTCCTTTTGAGTAGATCAAAAGGGATCCTTAGGATGGATTTCGGATCAATGTAAGGACTCTAGGTTGAATTGAGAGAATTTGGGAGGATATTTTGGCTGCGGTTCGTCGAGCCAAATGGCTTTGGAGGTGTGATTTTGAGAGAAGGGTAAGTGGCATTTTATAAGAGGGGTGAGGGTCACATTAGGAAAAGATTAAAACATTAATTTATTCTACAATCATATTCAGTTTATAATATCTCCAAATGAATTTATTTCGAGACTTAGGTGGTTATGGATCTACATCATCCTAACCAACAGGTTTTAGACATGTTTATGTTACCATTTTAACATTTTCTTTTAGATTTAACTATTTATTAAATAGTTTAACCTTTACCACGTCTTCTTGTATTTTAACACAATATGGTTAATAAAATTAATCTAAACTTCAAAGAGAACCTAATTTGGTCCATTAATGACACATATAATATTATTTAATCCATTTGTCCTAACCTTATATTTTTAGAAATATTATATCAACCAATAATATAGTCTTTGTTTTAAAAATTAATTTACATAAATTTTGACACTATTTGGTATTTTTCTTGTGAATGTCATATTAACCTTATCACTTCGAAAACAATTTATCATATAAATACTAACATGTGATATTAACCTATAAAATTATTGGAATTCATCATAAGTCTCAAATTACATTTATTTGGATTTTTATAATATCAATTATTTTAATATTTCATTAATAAGGTAATTATTACATCATCATTGTGTCATAAATAAATTTAATTATTTAATTTCTAAAAATTATAAATAAAATACCATTATTGAGGAAATATTTTCATATTTCTAATGAATATTTATAGTTGAATTTATCTTATGTATAACCCTATATTAAAAAGTGTTTTGTTATTAACATTTGAATTTACCTCTTTTAACTCTTCTTTAAATAAAATAATAATTAATGTCCTATTATAATCCAAGTGGACCAAAGGGGGTCATATTTTATTCATAATATTTTTTTTGGTCTAATTACACATATCCAATAGAATAAGGATATGTGTTAGGGTAATTATAATATCATTTTTACCATTAATTATCCTATAAACTTTTAACCGTTTAAAATAAAAGTCAAAAGTTACAATTAAATAAAAAAATATATTAATCTTATTGAACCACATTTTACTTACTGATTTCAGCAAAGTCTCTGGTATTTTTTGAAAATAAACTCAATGAAGTGGTAAAATTATGTTTTATGCAAATTTGTAAATGCTCCTAGAATGTGGGTAAAAGATGTCAAAATGTTCAATAAAAATGTACACATATAATTTTATTATAAAATGACCCCAATGAATTAAATTGAACTTATATACTTATTATATATCTATTTTTACTTAAAATAAATTTAAATAAAATAAAAAAATATTTAAATAAAAAGTCAGTTTTAAACAATAACGCAGTGTTTTTCACTATTCATCAAAAATTGAATGTTTCTAAAAAATACCAAAATTTCACCCTAAGATAATTTTGATATTCCTAATAAAAAAATTAATTCCATTTTACCAAATTCACAACCTATAAGTTTCATTAATTAATTTAATATTAATTCTTGTTGCCAAAGCCAAAAAGTGGGTTTTTAAAAAGCAAAAACTATCAATAGATTGACATGTGTTTATGTCAAATTTAAAAGTAAAATTACTTATCATGACATAAAATTATATTAAATGATAAAAATATAATCTAATTATACTTAAAAACCATTCAAATGCATAATTTAACGGTATAAATTATTTCTATTAAAAAAGTTGTTTTCAATTAAAACATAGTATTTTTAACTATTCATCAAAATATAAAAGTTATCATAAAAGTAAAAACAAATTATCCAAACTAAATTTTTATGTCCTGAATCTAAATAAGATTTTAATTCATTAAATATAATATATAAAAGTGTCAAATATTGGTTTTAAAAAAAATTCTCCATTAAAAGGTGGTAAAATTTCATTTTTTGAAAAATAATTCTTTTATCTGAAAAAATGAATTTTTTCTTATATTATGTCCAAAAATGCATAATATAGATGTTAAAATTATATAGATTATATAATATTCAAAATTTAGTTAATACTATTCATAGCCTCTTTTTAAACGTCTAGGTTGCTAATTTGTAGTGCGCTCCAACTTGATGTTGTGTGTAGTATAAGGTATTGAATTACTTTAATGAGATAACGTACTATGAAATATTGGGGGGTTACACAAATATAGGAGAAGTTACCCTAGATTTGGGAAGGATATGAGAGGAGGAGACAATTACTTAAAGATTTGAGGGAGTTTGAAACCAAATATTGCACTATAATTGAACATCCAAGGGAGGTGGAAGGAGGGTGAGGTGCTCCTATGAGAGGAAAACCTAAGTGGGGTGCCAAAATGGGGGAAGACGTGGTTAATCCTAAGAGAAGAGAGAAAAATATGGAAACGTTTAATGTGTTGTAAGGTCCACATGGTTTAGAAAACCGTGAGGTAACCATTAGGATCATTCTGTCCAACCAGAAGACATCATTAGGTTACCTTGGAAATAGAGCATGATCAAGTATTAGTGGTGTGGTAGGTACTTTATTCTTCGACATGGTGTCCTTGTCTTCCTAGTGGTTACTACTAATCATTGTAATACCATTTCGCATGGTCCAAACTTTCCAATGTTTTCCATTTTCATCCAAAAATTCATAGGGAAACCCAAGGAAAAAAGTATAAAAAAATAAAATAGAAAAATACCTGAAAAAGATACATGTTCACAATGTTATGTGTGAACATTATCATGTGTTCATAATGTTATGCATGAATCTAATTACTTATTCAAAATTATATGCATGCACCTGGTTGTATGTCCGTAAGATTATGCGTGAACCTGATTACAGGTTCACAATGTTATGTGTAAACCTAATTCCATGTTCACATCATTATGTGTAGACCATGTTTCATGTCCATAATTCTATATAAGGTCTTGATTTAATTTACTTAACATAATGTGTGAACCTATTTCTTCTTATACATGGTTATTATGCTATATGTTGATGTGTATGTCACAATTCCATACATTATTCATATATTATGATTACTTTTCTTATGATCTCGATTTCGTTATTATTAATGTCTAATAAATTGAAAAAGGTATTCCATGATTCATGGTTATGATATTTGATATGTATGGTATGGTATTATAATGATCATGATCATGTTATTATAACCTTATGTTCATGATATACATATGCATTTCCTTTATTTACCTTTATTGAGAATTTGAGCACACCCATTTCATATTTCTCCTTTCCTCAATTTAAGAATAATATGTTTTCAATATAATTACAAAGGGAGATGATAATTATGAGAATCATTGAAGATATTTCACTGATTTAGAAGATTTTTGTCAAAAGATTCCAATGGAATAAAACTAAAACTATCCTTGGGAATCATTTTTTATAATGTTTTAAGTATTCCAAAAAAGTGATGTAATATTGACGTATATTAATACTGGTTTTCTATAGTTTTTATTGGAGGGAAGAGTTAGTCATCTTCAAAAATTAGCATGAGAAAACATTATTGAGATCCCTTAGAATATTTCGGAAGATATTTCAATGGATTTCTCTATGGATAAGTATAAGGATCATTAAACATTTAAGAAAATGTCGTGGAATTTTGGTAAAGCATACAATGATTGGATTCCTAGAAATACAACTTTATCAAGGTACTAAAAACATATGTGCATATAGGGCATATGTACTTAGTAGTAAAAAATCTCACATGGTGTGGTGGTCCAACTCGATGTAACATGGTAAAAAACAACAGGCCTTGCAACACACGTAGTTTAGAACTCTTGGAGGATACTTATTAGAAATTCACATACTCTTTATGAACCATAATGATGGATTTGAATAGAATATGAATATGAATAAAATAGGATGAACCTATGGTGTCATTAATTAAAAAGTAGGTATCATGATTTATACATCCAATAAGTAATTATATATGATTATTTGGTTTTCATATATGATATTTGTTTCTCGCCCTATGATTTTTGGTTTTATTAAATTATGAGAACATGAAGGAACATATGTAACATTGAATGTTTCTTCTATTGAAAGTATCAGAATTATGAAAACCTATATCCCAAGTGTAAACTATGTAAATATAATTAGCAAGGTGGTATGAATAGTAGTTATAATTATGAAGATAAAGAGACTGAAAATGACATGTAAAAGGTAAGTGATGTTATTTCAGTGTTGTTTACATTAAAAAGAAGAAGCATGGTTAGATTGTGGTCAATGAACCTTAAGACATAATTAATATTTCATATTATTGAAAATAAATATTAATGAATAAGTTAATAAATCCTAATTAATGGATTAATAATAATGATGAATGAATTTTATATTTATTTTATATAATTAAAATATTATGTGAAATGAATCCTGATATATATAATTATTTTATTATAATTTTTCATTAAGGTTTTAAAATGATTTGTCGAATGGTGAAAAAAAAATAAAAATTTATATTTTTTGTAAGGGAAGGCAACCCCTAATGTGATCAAGATATTGAAAAAATAGTTTTTAGCGTGGATAAAGAGGTAACCTCTTGATCACCCTTGATGAGATTTGGATAACCACAACGTACCCTCAATAGGTATTGGTATAAAATATCATGAACATTGGATCTCATAAAAAATTTAACCTTTTAAATTTATTATAGGTATATAATTGAGTAACCTTTAACAAAACCACTACCCATACATATGTATTCCACATGATATAGAAGGAAGTATCATTTATGCATAGATTAATCCATTTAAAAGATAAGTGGATTCAAAAATATTTCATCATCATAGTTATAAACCAAAAAAATTGCAAGGATTATATTATAGGATTATATATGAGGTTAATAATAAGAAACATCAAAGTGTAATAGCCTAGCTAAAGAATTCATTTTCAATATCAAAAGAATAATTTAGAAGAAAAAACCCCTGTGAATTTTGAAATCACATATTTATCATCTAAAAATTTCAAATGTTTTAAGGAAAAAAATTTCATTGAAGATAAGTAAGAAAAAATGTAAATGAATTATTATTAAAAATGATTTTTCATGAAAGTAGGAAAATTCATTTCGGTGCAATATGTTAAAATGATGATTTCATTCACTCCTTTAGATAAAATTGCCTCCTTCAAAAAATGACAAGAATATTCCTTTGAAAAAAATTAATAGAAATAAGAACATGTTAAAAAATAAAGTAATATTTATTTTTAGAATATTAAAAAAATCCTAAAATCAGGAAAAAAAATTTGACATGGAATTGTTTTGGCTGAATAGAAAAATAGAATCTATTTTCTTTAAAAATTCATTCAGTATTTTGAGTACATAGATAGAGGAAAATAAAATATAATAATGAGATTTAATAAAATAAAAATAGTGTAAGAAAATAAATAATATTTATAATAAATATTATAATGATTTATCATTGTATATTTAATCGTATATAATCTTTGTAAAGTGAAATTGTAACATAAAACCATTAACCCATTTGTAACATTTAAATAATTAAACCTATGAATGAAATAACATCAAATGAGAATTAAAATACAATATATATATGTATATATTCATGATATAACATATAAATTGCATAGTTTATGCAACTTGAAATATAAGGTACATGTATTATATAACATATGTCTCATAGAAGAAAATTTGACTGGTTAAACCCACACCAATTTGGTAACATTCAAATTTAAAAATACATAGATAAAATAATTTTAATTTTTGAATTATATACCATGATTTAATATGTACAAAAGGTATAAAATGTAAAAATTTTAGTATATTCAAATGGTAAGAATACATAGGTTCAATACATCGAACATGTATTAATGAAAAAATATTAAGACAAAAAAACCATTATCTTATTTTCAACTTGGTTTTTTTATCACTATAGTATCCAATATAATAATACTATATTTATTATAAATTTATAGTATAACCATTTACACACATATAATATAATATATGATCGATCAAAAAAATATAACAAATTATTTTTAATACCTCATATTGAAATTACTTTTTCCAGGTGATAATTGTTTAATTATTCGTATATGTTTCATTTCATCATTTACAGTCATTGAACATTTATCGTGGTTATATTATATTAGGAATATTAAATATATAATATATATCACATTTAATCATTTTATACACCTTTATAACAATTTATATTCAGTGGTGATGATAAATGAAATATAACACTTTGTGGTGGCACTAGTCCATACCTACACATAGGTGATGTTTCCTCATTTTGATGGATGGATTGAAAAAATTATAATTTCCCATTATATAATAATTATTATATTATAAATATCATATATAATCCTGAAATATGATATTATTACCGTCCATTTAAAGTTGAAAAAAAAATAAATCACATTGTTTCATTGAGGGGGTAGTCCACACGTGTGGACATGTAATGTTATTATTATCTAACTGATGAGACAGTAAGAAGAAAGATAAAATCTTATAGTAATAGAATAATATATATTATTATAAATATAATAAAAAAATTAAGCATTTTCTAATAACAAACCATGAATGATTTTTATGGAATGTAAATCACATTGCTATGTGGAATCAACAGTCTACACGTATGCACGAGCGATACTTTTATTTCCCATTTGATAGAGAAGAGGAGAAAATGGTTGTTACGTAAAAATTATAATATATTAGTATATACAAGAAAATATGGTCATTATATAATGATAAAAATTGTAGGTTTATATGATATTTTAAAATAAAACAAATTTAATGTTCTTTATTAAGATCTATACATCTTCTTTAAGTGACATTCATTGGTGTATACCTTAATCCTTGACATGATGGACTTAGGGTAGTAATATATGACATAAGACGAAGGGAAGTAATATATTATGGTTTTATAGTAGGTATCAACTGATTTTTTATTATCATATTTTGTGAATAACATCAAATAAGAGATGCCCTTTTACAAGTGAGGAGAGGAAGACATGAGAAATTACTTAAAATATTTCAATCATATAAGGTCACTGTGTTTCTAATATTTTATAAAATTGAAAATAATATATAAATAAGATAATATATGGTTGAATCATGTTACAAAATTTTATATTTTTCATGTCCATGTGGTGTTAGATCCTTATCTCTTAGTTTAACCACCCCTCATAAAATAATTTTTTCAATTAAGTATGGTAAAATATTTATTTTTCTAAATTTAATTATGAAAAAATTACGTTATAATTAATTAAATATATTATTTATTATTATTATTAATATATAATCTATTTAAAATATTTAATTTTTATATTATTTTACAAATTCACATTGATATATGTATATAAATCACAATAAAATCCATTTATATATTAATGCATTTTTAATTATAAACATGAATTTTCATTTATTATATTAAGAGTAGAGACATTTATATGAATTTTTTAAAAGTTTATTTAATCTATAATATATACATTTCCATATAAATTTTTTTAAATTTTTTTATTTAACATGTTATAAAAAATACATAATGCATTTGTAAATATTTTTTAGAAGAATGCAGTTTTAATCAAAAAGAGAGTTTGTTCTAGAATTAAATATTAATTAAATTCATTTATCATTAATTATATTATATATAATTATTTTTATTTTATATAATTATTTTTTGTAAATGGTAATTTAATAAAAAAAATATTACATTTAATGTAAATTTAAATTAATTATTTAAATTAAATAAATGATACTTTTTAAAAAAAATCAGCATTTTGACTATTCACTCAAAAATATACATTTTTAGAATAATATAAAAAAGCCACTTAATATAATTTTGAAATGAGTTTTGTAAAAATTATATTAATTTCCTGATCTAAAATTTCTAATAAATATATAAATAAATTATAATGATTATGCACAATATTTGATAAAACCCATTTTTCAATAAAGCATAGGTTTGAAGAATAAAATTACATTAGAGAAAATTGATAACTCATTTATTATGAAGTAATTAATATATTTTTATTTCACAAAAAAATTCTCCAAATTTTCTCATAATGTGTGTTTCCCTGTTGATACAACTAATTTTGTAACTTTTTTTATAATTATCACATTATATAATAATATTTTTATAGTATAACAATGTTTATTTAATGGTTTGTGTTGTGTTTTTAGAAAGCCATCAAGCATAGTGTTTTTAATGAAATGGTAATGGATTCATTAATTTTGGGTGGTCCTCATATATTTACCCTTTGGTATCATTCATATATTTTTATAAAACATTTATGTGTTTCCTTTCCATGTTAGGTAGTGATTCACTTTTAAATTGATTATGTTGATTAATTAAAATTGAATCTAATGGATTAATTTCACAATGTGTTAAGGGAAACATTGTATTTTCATGTACTAGATAGAATTCATGTCCATCTATTATTAATGTTTTAAATTGTTTATTTTGACTTATGATATTGTAAACCCATGAAGGGTTTGACATAAATAAAATAAAATGAATTTGATATTGTATAACCACTGTTGGATCCCTCATACACCTCCATATAAAGGAGATTGTTGGAAATAATTGATCAATAGTATAAGGAATTTGTGGAAATTGAATATTCTCCCCAAAAAACATTTGTAGGAAGGAAGGTGTTCAACTATAGTTGTGTTCTCTTATAGTACATTATAAATCAAGTGGTTTCGTAGAGTCACTGAGCACATTAAGTTTACCACTGGGTGACTGTTCATTCCCCATTTGGATGTGATTATCGGAGTAGTTAGACTATATGAGGATATTACGATAGGTTAAGGGCTTAGTCCAAACTACAATGCACGGTAAAGGTAAAATACTTAAGGAAATCTCATTAGAGGGAATTTTCTAGGAGGCCCTAGAGATATGAATGATACCTACATGACCCTTTTTGGTTCCGCTGTGACTTATGACCTCATGGAGAGGGTGAACTTATAAATGGATAGCTATGTTGGTGGGTGTCACCATATATCCCATAAAGATGAATTTATACCTACGGTATGTGGTTTGATATTATGGTTTTAGGATTTCATCTAACCACTTCATCAGATCTTTTATTTTACAAATTTTCTTTTGATATAGTATGAAATATAAATATATAATTAATGGGTCCTAGACTAGTAGAATGGGTTCATGTGATAGTGATAATGATGACTCCCAAAATTATTTTAGGGGATTTCATTTTTGATCCAATTGAGATATAATTTTCAATCATCCATGGACAAGGAGTTGGGTGATAAACATTACACAGATTTAGTTTCCTAATGTTTGGATTTTTATGGAATTGGTCCATACAGTCCTGATGATATGGTCGGTCAACCATGTATTTTGATCCAGATATGAATTCAAAGCTTCCAGGGATTTGGATATCAATATTTTATCTACCATATATATATATATATTATGTTTTTACTACCATGGAATGGGTTCTCAATGTCAAGAGGATATAATTGGGGCTACTATTGATTTTTGTTTTCTCCCTTGCCATGTTGGTAGAGTAATCACATCATTCTCAAATAATCCCTAGAAATGGATGATATATGTATAGTAAATCAAGTATTGAGATATAGGGTTTTATGATGGTATGATACATGGTTATTTGTTTGTTAAGGTCCACGTGATGTGCTAAGAGTCATTATGGAATCTTGCTGAAGAAGGTATTGAAATGTTGTCTAAAATATTTATTTTTTAATTGTTAATTTTTTATTTAATGCATGTAAAATTTCTATAGACTGAATATAAAATTTATTTTTATGGCCCTATTATTTATTCCCTAATGAGTTATATACCCACAACTAGAAAATGCATCCATGGTACTTGGTTACCTAAGAAGATATCTCACTTTTTGTAGGCATAGGATAGAAAATGGCCTAGTTGGATGTGGAAAACTAATTTACAAATATACAGTGGGAATGTGGACTATAACTGAGGATATGATCATGGTTATATTGTTTCCTCTAGTTATTTTATTCAATTTTGTCATTATTTTTATTTATGGTCAACCCAATGCATGATCGTGTTGTTTGAATATTTGGGCCCATATTTTATATTAATATCATTTGGATCGTTCATTTTTTATGTATAATATAATTCTTATTATTTTTATATTATAATTCATTATGTTATCTATTACTAAATCCTTTGATTATAGTTACATCCTTCCCATAAAACCTCTTTAGACCCCCCCCCCCACTATTCTAGTTGTAAGCCTATTGTATTCGTGGAAGCAGGTCTGAGGCCACATGATGAACTATTCTACTTACCCATCATAAATTGATATGGGATAGTTTGTTACAAAGTGTTATAAAAATAATTTAATCTTGTATTTCTATTTGGTAATATTGATGGAAAGTTTCATAGGAGTGTGTTAGATCCTATTATGGATTTTAGATTGGTGGATCAAGAACACCTATTATAATATGTATTTTAGGTTACCATGGATCTGGGATTGTAATTTTGTAATCTATTATTTTATTGGTGTATGATTATAAACATGATTTAATAACATGTTTTTATGATGATTCTTGGTTTACTATTGATTTTTGGCTCTTGCACTGTTGGGAAGAGACTAGTTCTAGATTTGAAAATGCTCCGTTAGAGGGAAGTGGCATATCATTCATCATATATTGCATGTATGATTCACATGAAATATAAGAATAATAATTTTTATTTTTATACTTACGATTGAGGCTTGGATGTTTAATATGTCAGGAACATCCCATAGGACATTTTCCCATATAATTATGTAAGGAGATTCTCTTCATATTATGTGACATTAATATATATTTTCATAAAATGGAAGGCCATGTGGATATTTAGTGAGGACATTGTTGAGAAAATTGTGTTCTCCCATGACATAAATGACATGTAGTGACCCTATTATATCAAAAAATTAATTTTATTCCCCATTTATAAACATATAGTGGGTAAAATTAATTCAGATGTTGGTTTCAAATCTGTGAGATGGTCTTATTTGTTTTAAATTACAATAACAAGTTATATTATGCTCTACCATATAACATGGAATGGTATTCTAAATATCTATCTGATGTGACTATGGTTACTCGACATGGATCATGGCCGGGACACACTATTAATTAAATATGTGATTATGGATTATAATTTTATTTTCAAGGTGGTAGTCCTATAGAAAAATACCTTATTAGGATTGATTCTCTTTTAATTTTATAGATAGAATATGGTTCATAAGACAATTTCATTATGCCATATATTTGTTTATTTCGGTCCATGGTTTTCTATGATGTCTATAGAAAATATTTTAGAGGTGATCACAGAGAGACTTGTTTTTTGTGATACATGATCTAAATAATAGGTGTGAGGGTAAATCCCCTAGAAATGTGAGATATATAGTGGTATATATCAATTCCCATGGTAATAAGAAGAGAATTTATTTTTTCGAGTCATCATTTTTAGAAATACATAGTTAACCATTCATGGACCTAAGTAGTGATAAGGATGGGTGACCGTCTAGGGAATATCCTATGGTGTGTGTGAGTGAGGTAGAAGGACAATGGAATATAATTTGTTGGTCTACAGGGATAGTTATTTGTTTTAAACCTCTCCATAGTGGTCATTTTCATGTTGTATTCTTTGATGGACACCAATGTACTGGTAGTTATCGAATATTATCATAAATGGATATTACATAATTTTAGATGAGTATATATAATATTATAAAAACTCATTCCTAAATACATTAATAGTATACATCCTTCGGAAACATGAAACACAATCTTTTAGTGTCGTGAAATATATTAAATTTTTATGATAAATATATTCAATAGTATTAATCCTACATAAAACCCTTATTCATAACATGGGGAAAGGTGACATAAGAATGGGTGATCTCAGATGGTAATTAAGGGTAAATAAAGGATATACCTAAGCATATAATGAACATTATTGTATCATAACATGATAATAACATTTGAAAAATATACTCTCCATATCAGATTTCATAATAATGATTCATTGAATAAATATGGGAAGTTCATAGGACATGAATCATAAGATAATTAGTAATAAAATAAATGAGGGTATAACTTTGTAATAAGATATATAATTCAAGATAAAACAGAAACAAATGAATTTATTTCCATTGTAGTCAAGTTTCACTACCCAGGATATAATAAGGGAATGAGATCACTACCCAAACCATCTTACTAGTATAGGTTCACTCCTAAATCGATTAGAGTAGAGAATGTTCTCTCTCCAGATCATCTTAGTATTCATGGTTCACACTCAATACATTTAATCTAACAAATTCCCTTACTAAACTGGGTTCACTACAAATTAAAACCATGTTTATCTCATTAGATATAAATCTCTTCTCAATATATTATAGTTTTATATATGTCCCACCCATCACATAATTAAATTTTCTACATGTGTGCCACTATATAGTAAAATATTCATCTTATCATAGCCCATACAAATAGATGTATTTCATGAACATAATATCAAAATCCATGAAATGAAATTGGAATCATAAAAAAAAATTCATATCAAATCATATAGAAAATATAAAGGATTCATTATCATTTATTCATACAATAACTAATGAAAGGAAATGGGTTCAATAACTGTTTTATCATGGTATGACCCTTGGAAGAGAAATAGGCTTCCTAAAAATCCTATAATATTAAACATAAACCATTCATAGAAATAATAATAATGGTTTTATTTATCATATCCCCAGTAAATCCTAATCTATATTAAATTATTTCATCTTGTATTGATAATGATTTTGAAAGATCTCACATAGAATTTCATAAGAAAAAAAAAACAAATATTAGGAAATAATTTTTTTATTGAAAGGAAAGAATCAAATTTGTTTAATTAAAAAACAAATTTCAATGATTATAAAGTAAACATTCCAAATCATTCAAAACATTTCTTGTAAAAAATATCTCTTTATCATTGAAAACACTTTTTAAATCATAAAACATATTGAAAATTATTTTCCATTAAAATATAATCGATAATATATAAAGGAATGTTTGAAACCCATTTAAAACACTTTTTAAAATATAAAAATTATGAATATAATTTTCCATGAAAATTACATAAAAATTTAATTTAATATCCTTTCTGAAAATAATTTTAGAAGACAATGTTGTTGAATAATACAGTTTTTTCAACATAGAATGAAAGGTTAGATTTTCCTAAAAATATTTTCTTAATTTTATGAACTAAAAAAAGAGGAAAAATGGTACCATTAAATGAGGTTATCATGAATAAATAGGTGAGTGTAAAAATATTTATAATTATCGAGATCTAGATCATGAAATTTCAACATTTTAAACATAATCATAAATAATACTGATAAATGATGAGATTATAAAATAAATCGTTACATCATTGGTAACATTCCCCATGAAGTAATAACATAAAATAGAAATTAAAATGTAATCATATTGTTAAATTCATTATATTACATGTCAATGGGGATTTATATACACCTTATTGAATATTATTGGTTCATATCATAACATAAGTCTCATATATAGAAAAATTGAGACAAAAATACTTTAACAATTTGGTAATGTTTGAACCATAAACCAATGAAAGATAGATCCTAAAGTGGATATCTAAATCAAAATAATTTTGTATAAAATTATCATAATATAACTTAATTTGAAGTATACACACAACATAAAGGATTTCTGGGGTGAATATCACATGTTTCTCACAAAAGTAAAAAAGTTAAACTGAAATCAATTAATGCTTGTGTAACTTTTGAATAGTGATACCCATGAAAGAATAAAATCAATGGAAACAATAATTATAATTAAATTATATATAATAATTCTATATCATTTCATAGAGTAGTATATACACCACAAAAACAAAAAAGATAAATGAATATGGCATATGTCTCTCAAAAACACAAATGATACTAGAAATCCACATCCCATAAGTCTTGACTCTTTTGTACTAATTAAATACTATTTTAAAATTAATATAAGTTTATTATAAATATATCATAGAACTATATTCATATATATCACACTGTATATGAATTACTTATGAATTTATGTTACTTATTTTTTTTAACAATTCAATGTTAGAGATATATTTCGGGTAATAACATCTTTGTTTTTCAGATATGTTTTGACATTTTATTCATGGTCATAATAAATAGATAATGATTTAATAGTATTAAGAATGATAAAAAAGATATAAATAAAAAATATATTTTTTATACATGTATTTATAGTAATATATATAATTTAGTGATATGAAATGAAATACACAATTCATGGAGAAAGTAGTTCAAACGTACACATGAATATAGTTTCCATTTTAATATCATATTAAACGAAATAAAAGTAAAGGATATATATATCAATATATATTAACATTATAGTATCATTTGTATGTCATATATATACCATATGTTTATTAAACCCACCATTTAAAAATTATATTTACATCGTGAATGAATCATATCGCTTTGCAAGGTGATAGTGTGTTGTCCCCATGAATGAAGTTATCTTATTCCCAAAAAATGAATATAATTTTTAATATGTTATATAATAAATCCCTATGAAAAAAAGTCATCCAAAATATCATATATATTATATATAAACACTATTTACAAAATTATTATTACCCTTGAAAGGTGTTAATGGAATAATAAATGACATCTGTTCGAGAGGTAGTAGTTTTCTATACACATAAAAGATATTGCATGACCCATTTGATGGATGTGTGTGAATTTGTTGGTCTAACTCATTCAACGATAAAAAATTTATTTCAAGAAGGAAGATCCCAAGAAAAACAACATCATGGTTGACTGAAATAGTAAATACCTAGGGTGTCTCCTATAACAGTAAAACCAAACGTGTGTTGAATAAATGAAAAACAATAAAATAAAAAAAATGGTTATCATGGTGGTGAATGAATCAAGAAAATATACTAACTAATTCCCCTCCTTCCAAGTGTTACTCATGACCACCCAAAAATCCATGAGGTAATTTCACTTTTTGATGAGGTAAATTATTAACCATGGGACCTGAATCTTCTTCTATAGTGATCCATGGATAATAGTACAATATTTTCCCACAACTTCCCAGTTGATGTCATGGGAATGGAATATTTCAATAACATTGAAAATATTACAAGAATCCACTATAAGATAATCCCATTTGACCATAGACATCGATGAAAGAAAATACCACTTATCATTGATGGTCTATGACAACACCCCCTCCCCCCATTAATCCATCCATATAAGAACCCATCAAATTAAGATTACATTCATGAAACTATGGATTCCATATCACCCATTTTTGCCTTCACACTATGATCCTGTGAATGTTAGGTTGATCATTTTATGGCCATGAGTTTTCTCAAGGATGATAAATATTCACATTATTTAATAAGTGGAATAAGATCAACAATTTGACTTCTCATATTAATCATAATCACCATACTTTAATTCTTGGTACCATCATGAGTATTTTGATTCCTCATACTCCAAATAAACCTATGACGAGATTCCAAGAGAATCTCCTTTGACTTATGTTCATGTACTTTGTGTTCCATCTCCAAGAACCATTTGTGTAAAACACCTAATTAATTTTTTGATATCCCAGCCTAATGATCTCATTTAATCCATGCCAAATGGTATTTTCCCAATCACTCTTGAATAATATATGACTATAAGTTTCTTCCTTGGGAACATTACAGAATGAAAACATAGATTCCAACATAATACATTATCTCATAACCTCATTATATGTGGGTATTTCATTATTACGAAGACACCACACTAGAAAACTAAGACTTATTCAAATTTCCTTAAACCAAAGGGTTCTTCCCCACTCATCATGTTTGACATAAACATGATTCTTTTGGCAGTAATATTTCACTAAGAACACTCCTGAAGTCGCACCCATGGAAATAATTTTATCATATTTTTAATTTTGGAAAATATTTTTAAATGTCTTCTATTTTTTCTATAGAGGGTAGAATAGTTGAATGAATAATAAAAAAAATATCTTAGGTGAAGGAGTCATCTAGATCCCAAAAACATGAAAATTTGAGAACAGAACCAACCCAATTATGACTCCAAAAAATAATCTGGACACACCCAATAATATATTTTGAGTTGTTTATAGAGTCGTGAGATGAAGAGAGATCAAAGTACATATGTGGGAATATATCCACTTATTGATCCAATGTGGTTACCATATCCCGCAGATATGAATGTTCTCAAATGGGATTTTCCCTCTAGGTTGTCCAATTCTAGTTTTTCTTAAAAACATTGCATGGTATCCTAGTCACTCCTAAGATTGATTCTACTCTCTCCCACCAAACTGAAAATACTATCCCAATATTCCAAGTGACTCCTCCATTTAGCACGAAAATCATGAACAAAGCTTGTCATTAATTTTTTTATGTTTCTTAGAATGAAAATTGGTATGTTTATCATCGAAATCACATGAATGGGGATAGATGATAAAACACAATTGATAAGAGTAATGTGAACCCATAATGTTTTAAATCTATTTTATAGTTTGTTATGTGTGATAGCATTTTATCAACCATCCCATAAAAACTGCTAAATATGAGTTCTACTTGGAGTGAATAGTGCGTTGGGTATTCCACGTGGAATGATTTTTTATGCATTTCTAGCCCCTCTTCAATTATTTTCCCCTATCCATATGAATAACTTTTAGGGGTAAAAACATATTTTTTCCATGTTAATATATTTACTCCTCCACATGAAACAAAGAACAATGGTTTGATTCAATTCCAAGATATTTATAATGCATCCATTAAACAAGCTGACCATGCCATCCAAAAAAGATCTAAGAAATGTTAGCAGTATTTGATATAAAATGATAAGTCCAGATGATTGAATTGGGGGGTTTTTAATCCAGGTTTATACTAAGACTGTCTTAAAACATGATTAACTAGTTGGGAGGGAGGGGGTATCCCTATCTGAGGAAATGAGTTGATTTTAGGAATCCACATATTTTCCCCATTAAAGAAACAAATAGACATAATCAGCTAAAATATCTAAAAGAGTTATCATCTGACCAACTAGAATATGCAATACAATTCAAAAATCTATTGATAAATCCCCAATACATCATGTAAAATGTAAGAACCCAGTTCTCACATTAGGTATGGATCGTTCCTTTTCAGTATTTACTTATCCAAATAGAGGAAAAAGTGATCAAAGGTTGGATTCAGGCCTATTATATAATGTTACTAGGAGTTATATGTCATGTACTTAAAAAAACATGTCATCAAATGAGGGTTACACGCTATATAATCCATGTACACGAACATGTAATGAACTTTCCAGGTTTTTTATAAACATGGGGTGTTTTTTCGAGTACACACAATGTACTTTTTTTTGTTAAATCGGGTCGTAGCATTGTTTTTTCAAACAAATATAAATGACTAATTCTCAGTGTATGACGCACCCAAAAAATTTGAATGAGGGTTTGGATCCTAATTTATCATACCATCTCCAATTCGAAAACTGTCAAATCCATCGGAATACACTCAGTGAGTGATCGATTCCTCTTGAGATTTTTGTCAATATTTTTTATATCGACCAAGTTATTATGGTCGATAATTTTTCTCATTTTCTAGATCTACTACGATTTTAGTCGATTTGAATGCCAAAATTGGACGATGAGAGGCATACAAACATGACGTAAGTGGTCTAATGAATTTTTCATATTATCGAGTTGATTATATGTGCTTGAGTTTCATGTGCCCATTTTGGGTTTTAACTAAATCGAATATTGAACTATGATATTACCTATTTTTAATTAGGTATTTTATTAAATGATTATAAGGCATGTTTGAGAATGTTAGCCTTGATTGAGCGCCACCCTGTTCGTGTGATTTCCCTTGTATGACCAACGTTTTGATGTTTGGGATAAGATGCCTATGGGAATGACTTTGATTCCGTTTTCTTAGTTGTTTAAAATGTAATCGGTTAATTTAATGATTTTACCAAGTGAGATAATAAAAGGTTATGTATTTTGATAGTATAATTCATATGTTAGGCTTGTGATATAAGTTTCACATGTGAGTTTATAATGTTACGCATGGTAGGGGTCTTATTACATTAATTTTTTTGTGACATGTTTGATTCCCATGTGAGTTATTATTTTATTAACCATATAATATTGTAAGTTACATGTCTTGTTTTTATGTTAAAAATATTATATACCAGTTTTGGACCCTAACACATGATAAAATACTTATATATAGGGTTTTGACCTCGGCACATGTCGAAATGATTATATATCATGTTTCAACGATTATTAGATATTTAAATTCTCATATAGTGGGTTTTGATCAATTTTGGTGTTATTTTATACCATGGTTATATGTTATTCTTTAAATACACTGGGATTAATACTTGAATTCCACTTTAGGATATCAAGACTAGACTTAGTTATAAATTGAAGAATAAAATGACTAATGAATAAGGACATGTCTACCAAGACAAATCAGAAGCTTGGATTTAGTCATCACCTATACGTGATTACATTGTCATCTAAGACATCATTTGTATTTAATTATGAGAACCTACTATTTACTTCTTTAAATATTATACACTGCCTGTTATATATTTTAACTGACAGATTTTCACAGATCGTGGGGGGTTCCTACTGCGATTTATTCTCGCAAACTATTTGGGTATTGCTTTAGGGACCAATAAGATTATATTATTATAGTTGTTGATCATGGAATGTTTCCTTCTACTGGTTCTTCATATGCTTTTTAGGAGCAGGAGAGGATGGGACTGAGCCGAGGCTTGTGATTCCTTTTTGTTTCCTTTGTTTCGTTGGTGCTTTTGGAAGATATATTGGAGATTACTATAGTGTTCCTATTTTGGGTATTTTCATAGAACATAACAAGACGCATCATATTTTTTATGGAATTTTGTTTGGTTACATCGTATACCAATATACCACTATTTACTTGTGTTGAATGTTTTTTACTACTTCTGATATTGTATTAAAATTTATTATACTATGTTATACTCTTCCAATGAGGGCACAATTTCCCCAATATGAAACCGTAGGCCCCGCTACTAGTCGATAGCATCTAGAGTTTGGTGAAATGCGCTTGAGGCCTTGTGGACAACCGGGAATGGGGCTCCAGTTTAGCGGAATTCGTAATCAGGATGTTACAAAGTGGTATCAAATGGGGTTTTACTATTTTTTATTACTATTTGGTGACAATAGATAGATTTAGAAAGAAAATGGGATTTTCTAATTAGTTGTGTCATGGAGTAGCTACCTCACATATAGGGAAAATCCAAATTGCCTCGAATTTTATTTTGATTTTTAGGTATTGAGCTATTACAAGTGATTCGATTTCATTGTTGGGTGACACACTTGTATTGTGTTTTTATTATTGATATTATTGTGGCTCTATTTTTGTTACAACACGATGAGATGAGGGTATTCCATCTCTAGCATCATATAAGAACTTGTTATAAATCACATTCCATGATTCCTATCATGCCATTTAGAGAAAATTAGTGATTTCATGATGTTTTGATAGATGTCAAGCTAGATATGAATGTTTTTTTATAGGTACTTTGATAGATATGACTACTGTTTTGATAGGTGTATTGGTATGAGTCATGGTTGGATTGGATGTATGCCAAGCTTTGTTCTCTAAGGAGTATGGTCCCTCTTAGATCACAATATGGTTGATCTTGTTTCATACATAGGATACAGATTGTGTTGTTATGTGCTCTATGTGGATGACATGCTTTTTTTCACAGAGATTATGGGCCCCAACAGATTGTAATTTGGCACACTGTTACTTTATTTAGCAAAAATAGGTGTTCTGGGGATGTTTCAGAGTGTTAATATCTAGAAACCCAAACCACATGACATATGATGCTATGAACACTCTCCATGTGTTATAATGTTCATGAAGAAAGAACATTTATTAAGTACACCCAATGTGGTAATGGATAGTGTCTCTAACCATGTGATAGAGAACATGGGTTGTTGGTTTTCAGTTGTTCACATCATGTACGGTAGATACACACCATGTAGTTTTTTAGGTGGACCTTGTGTGACTTTGGCCATTTGGAAGTACATGACCTTGATAGATAAGTTGAGTACACGCTATGTGTTGGGCTTAAATGCCATGTTCTTGGAATGTTTACAAGCCTAGGACGGCTGGAGTACATGCCTATGTAAGAGCATGAGGGTATAATCTGTGTGAGGTTTCTACAAGCTGTGTACTTTTTTTCTGGTACCCTTAAAGGGTGTTTCCATGTTTTATCGTCATTTTTCAGTTTTGGACCTGAGAGTAGTCCTTTCTAGGTAGTTTTATTCATAGATCATGATGGTAAAACTCGTAGAGCAATGTAATGAATGCTAATGGGTATTTTTGGGCTTATTTTTAAATGGATATCTTCTTCCTCCATTTATCATTTTTAGTTATCTCCTGAGAGTATGACCAAATTTTGAATAATCAGTTCGGTTTTTGGACCAACCTAGTTGACACAATTGATCTGAGATGAGTTGTGATCCATCTCTCATGACTTAGGATTTTGAGTACATTTCCCATGTACAATGTACCCTTCTTCTGTATAAGGCAATGACACTTATGGATTTTAAGGAACCCATTATGGATGCCTTCTCTTACATGATGAAAAATGGAGTCCTTTGTATGAACCCTATCCTGTGTACCATTTCCGAAAATCCCTATAGTAGGATGCCTTTTTTTATTTTTGAGGATCGGGTATAGAATTGTTCCCTTACCTATTTAGTAAGGGGTCCTATATAGGATTCCTTCATTCTTGTTTACCTAAAGGATACCTAGAAGGATGCCTCTTAGTGTTTGACTAGACCGAAGCTGACCATCACAATGGGATTTTGGTAGTATCCCTCATTTTTTTGACACCTAGACCTGAACAATTGCGAAGGGAGAGGGGTGAGTGTTTAGAGGAAGGTGTTATCCTATCCAGTTTTTATATCTGTGCTTTTGAGCTATGATATTTGTTTTATCAGGACCATTAATGTTGGTATGATAATTAAGGAATGCTCAGTTCAATAAGTTAGACATTCCCTAGGCATGGCGAGCTGCTTCGTAGTTCATGTGATCCACTCTTTCCATAAATGAGGATATTTTCATCCAATTACTACATGATACATCTGGTACTAGGGTATATAGGGTGGATAGCCTATGAATAAAACCCATAATGTGTTGTTTTCTCTAGTAAACATAGGGTAGTATATGTTGACATATGAAATACACAAAGAGTGTTATATTTTAAAGCAATCCATTTAGTTCGGTTAAATAGTGGAGCATTGAGATATATGGCATGTTCTCGAGTAATATCTAGAGTACAGTAAACTGAGCGTTATGGAACTAAGTTCATCCCAATTTTCAAGAAGAATTTTTGGGATACAGGTGTTTTGACACACCTGTTGGTTTCATTTCTGCTTTCTTTCCAAGTGATGAAATTTTCTAATCGAGGTTCATGGAACGACACTCATGCATTTATGTTAGTTCTATACTAGTGGATTTGTGAGTGGAAAGTCCTTCTTCTCGATGTCTAGAAAAATCTTACGTAGGGAGAGCCATATCTGATCTATTTTAATGATTCCTTCCACATAGAAGTATCATAATCAAGGAACATTCAGAAATAGAAAATTCCTCATAAATTCCATTGAAACTTGCGAGATTTTTTTTGGGGTTGTTTTCCTGAGAATACGATGTTATTGTGTTTTGGATGTGTGTATAGTCCTTTTGAGGAACTGATCATTGTGAATAGACCTCAATGGTTAATATTGATCTATCACAGAATTTCCTTGGGATAAATGTATTGTGGTCAGTTAAATTACGATGGGTTGGAAAGTGAAGTCATGTTTCTTTCAGGAGGTCGGCTAGTAGTGGTTGAATTGTCCATTTTTGTTAATCCTTGAAATCTTGTTAGTGTTCTCTTTCATAAGAGTGTTCTGCAATTAAAATATGATGGGATAGTTTTTTATCTCATTATGTTTTGTCCATTGGATGTGTGATTTTAATGATGTTTGGTTAATCATGGGTGATACTTCAGTTTCTGTGTAGGAACAACTTGGACAGACTCTAAATGCCTACTGCATTCCTTTACGTGACTTCCAAGCGGATTTTGCTCCGAGTTCAGTCAGTGTTTTTATGTGGACTTCAGGGCATGTAGAAAATTTTTACATGTAATGGGAAGTATGGACCACCTTGGTGAGTTTCTTGGACTCCATGTTGATCAATATGAGGGTATCTCATACTTATAGTCAATCTGATATGTGATTCTTTGAAAAGGGGTACTGATTCTAGTTATATGGGTCTGGTTTTTACTTTTAAAAATTATATGGGATAACAATTTTTTATGATAATTGGATGATTTAAAAATGGAGTTTCACCAAGAGAAATGTATGAGATTTGGTGAATTGGTCCATTTTGGACATGTGGTTCCATGGGAGCTGTTGTTGTGTTCTGTTTCAATACATCAGCCTTTTAAGACAAGATTTTGGAGATTAGTCATCAAGTGATTGTTTAACTTTCCATCCTTCTTGTTCGTGGTGTTTGGTTCAAGTGGAAAAGTTTAAACACTACACTATTTTATGGTGGGTGTGGTGTAAAAGTATGTAATGACTTTTGAGGAAAGATTGTGTGGCTGATTTTGATGAGGTTGATCGCAGTTCAACAATTCATTGCTGTGAGGAAACTGTAATGACCCTTGTTATGTTTAGGTTATTCCAGTTAAAGGAAAATTGTGCTAGATTCTTGACTAGAATTATGAGAGGTGTTCTTTGTGGAGTTTTCCAATGATCGAGGCATCATGGTAACAATGTAGTTTGAATTGTTCCTAATAGGCTCATGAATGTTGTGATGTTCCTATAGATCAAGGAATCCTTCAGTGATGATGAGATTCGGAGGATGTACATATGTGAGTTTGAATGTTTTCATGGGGTCCCACATCCTATCATTTCATATAAGGATTCCTGGTTTACTACTCATTTATAATAAGGGCTATAAAGGGCACTGGGAACACAAGTTCTTCTGAGCACACCTTACCACCTCCATATGGATAGATAGTGAGGGTGGATGATTTAGGTGATGGAGGAAATGATTCAGTCGTACATCCTAAATTTCAGGGGTTCTTGGGAGACACACAACCCCCTTGTTGAGTTCACCTACAACAATAGATTCCGACCTACTATTTATATGGATTTATATGATGCCTTCTACGGTAGGTCATGCTGATCATCCCTCAGTTGGATGGAGGTGGGAGAGGAAGTGATGTTGCGACTTTGTCTTTTCCTGGAGGACACTGAATAGGATTAGTTGATTTATATGGGGATGGTAACCACGAAATCTCTTCCTAAATCATATGTTGATCATCGCAGATGACCATTGGAGTTTGAGGTTGGGGATCTAGTTTTCCTATGTGTTTCACAAAGATTGGGATAAAATAATATCAAGAGATAGGGTTTTCTTTAATCGTGATTCGTCGTTCCGTTTGAGATTCTAGGGAGAGTGTGGCTGGTATCATATCGATTGATGTTACTTTTGTGGTAACTTTCTTTGCAAGGATTCTTCCATATTTTTAGTTCCAACCTTACTTTTCAGGCCAATCTCACACATTTCAACCCGAGGAAGTGGAGTTGCAGGAAGATGTGTCCTTTAAGGATAATATGATTCTTATTGTAGATTGTAGCATGAAGGTTACCCATGGAAAATCTGTTCCTTTAGTACTAGGGCTATGGAAGAACGACTGAGTGCAGGAAAAGACCTAGTAGATGGAGGCAGATGTTAGATCATAATGGCCAGAGTTATTCACTGATGTTCCTTCACCACCCATAGAAGAGAAATTTTAGGGACAAATTTCATTAAGGGGGGATGTTTATAAGAAGCTGGTTCATCCCATATGGAACAAATATGTCCTTTTTAGTTTTTACATAAGAAAATGGAGGAAAAAAGTGATCAAAGGCTATCTTAAGGCCTGTTACATGATGTGACTGGTCGTTACACGCCATGTGTTTCAAAAAACACATCATGTAATGAGGGTTGAATGCCATATAATCCCATTACATGACCATGTATTGTCTGGTACATGTTTTTTACGGACACAATGTGTAGTTCATAGTACACATCATGTACTTTTCTATTTTTTTCCCATAAAATATGGTAGCAGCGTAGTTATTATCAGAAGGGTAGAAATGAATCCTTTTCAAAAAAATATTGTACCCAGAAAATAGAAATGACGGTTTGCATCCCAATTCATCATATGATCTCTGATTTGAACACCATCAGATCAATTGGAATCCTCTCACAAAGTGATCAATTCCTTTTTCACCTTTATTTCTGATTTTGTATCTCGACCTAGTTATCAAGGGCTGATTGTTTTGCTCATTTTTTAGATATAATCTGATTTTGGTGGATTTGAAAGACAAAATTGGATATGGAGAGTCATATTCACATGAGTTAGGTGGACACATGCCTTTTTTCTAATTTTCATGTTTATTATATTTGTCGGATAGTTGTGTGCCCATTTTTGGGTGTCTCCTAAATTGAATATTGATCAATGTTGTCACCTAATGTTGATTATGTAATTTATTAAATGATTATAACACATGTTTAAGACTGTTATCCTTTATTAAGGTCCACTTCATGGGAGAGTTTACCCTTGGATGACCAATGTTTTTCTATTTGTCCTTGGATGCCTATTTTCAGGACATTGATTCCATTTTATGGGTTGTTTAAAATGGATTTGGTAAATTGAATGATTTTCCCAAGTGAGATATTAATTTTTTATTTCTTGTGATAGTTTAATTCACATGTGATGATTGTGATATGAGTTTCCCATGAGATTTTATAATTGTTAAGCCTAGTAATGGTTAAATTACGTGAATGGTTTGTGAAATGTTTGATTCCCATATGAGTTATTATTTCATTAAAGAAGTAACAGTGTAAGTTACATGTTTTTTTATGCTCAAATACTTCCATTCCAGGTTTTTACCCAAACACATGATGAAATGGTTATATTATGGGTTTTGACCCTGACACATGCTGAAATGATTATATACAAGGTTTTGACCCTGAATGACTGCTAAAAGGACTATATAGAATGTTTTGATCCATTTTCATGTTATGTTATAGCATGGTTATATGGTTTTGGTTAAATAAACCATGATTGATACTTAAATTCCACTTTCGGATTTCCAGACTAGACATAGTTATAAATTGAATAATGAAATGAAATGACTAATAATATGTCTTCCATGCCAAAGTAAAAGATTGGATTTGGCCTTCACCTATTGTAACATACCATGTAAGTAATGAATAATATATATTCTTATCTATGTCTATTTAGGAATTATATAGTGTTTTAGAGTCTTAAAATGACAATAAATCCAATCTTAAGCATGGAATACACTAATATTTTAAAAAGATTTTTTTACTACCTTTTGATGGAAAAACATTTTTAAATAGAGCTTTTGACAATTTTATAAGATCTATTTTTCAAAATAATGTTTTTCTTTATGATTGGGACATTTAAATATACTTTTTATAAATTTTTGGTATTTTTATGACAATGTTCATTTTTTAATGAATAGTGAAAAATACTGCATTTTACTTCAAAACTGATTTTTCATCTAATTTAATTATATGGTTAGATTATCATTTTATTTTTTTTAAAGTATAATTAGAATATATTTTTACCATTTAATACAATGGTGTTCATTATAATTAATTTCACTTTGGAATTGGGCATAAACAAGTGCCAAACTTTTCATAGATATTGTTTCAAAAAAACCCACTATATGCTTTGACAACGGGAATTATTTTTAAAGTAATTATTGCAATTTATGTGTTTGGAATTTATTAAAATGGATTCCATATTTGGAATCAGAAGGACCAAATTATTTAATTAAGACTCTTTTGTTTTTGGACATTGTGAATAGTAACGACAATAATTATCGTTAATTATCATGATTAATTAGTAATCAGGTAGTTAAGGATAATAAAATAATATCATGATAATAACAAATGACCCCAACATTTGTCCTAATTCTATTGGTTTTAGTCATGGACGACCATGAGATGCCTTGTGCCAAACTTTGGGACCCCATGGAATCACTTTTGGGTGAAAGTGACAGTTTATCTTTTTATTTTTAAAGAATGGGGAATATTATAGAGACCCAGCATTTTCTTACATTACTATTACCTCATTTCAAAGATAAACAACATAATAGTATTATACATGGAGGATCCAGAGGTTTAGTGTCTTGGTCAAACTAGGACTACACATAACAAGTACAACATCAAGCATAAAAATTCATTTAATCTCTTCTTCTATAGCTTGTTAGTTGCACTTGTCCTCTCCTTAGTACATGTAGCCACCTGAGGATATACATAAAAAGGGGTGAGCTAAAATCCCAGTAAGAGGATAGATAAGAAAAATATAGCATGGGGTGAGCATAATCATGACATAGGAAGAAGATCTTGAACATGAGAGGATCATAAACAATAAACTTGAAATGTGGCAAAGCATAAAAATGAAACATCATGTCTTAGTGGTTAACTACCACACATACTTGTGAAAAAAGCTAGCATCATGTTCACGCATCATTTCACATTTACTCATGAGTTTAATCACTTTAACCAAAGCATTGGAGCGCTATATAATTTCGGGCGCACCCGTCACATTAAAACATTCATATTGCGCTATATAATTCCAGGCGCACCCGTCACATCATAACATTATCATTATCATGATTGCCACATAGAACACATATCAAACATGTACATAAATAAACAATGGAAAGTAATGGGCTTCATCTCATAATAACACATTCATAAGCTTTGGGTTCCCAAAAGCAATAGGGAACAACATACTTGATATAAGAACCATCAACCTTGAATGAGAGGTAAAAGGTGAGATCTTGAAAGAAGAGTTCTTTTGGAAACATTTTGATGAAAATAAAAACCAATGAAAAACATTTATATCCCTGAAAAGTAAAGGAAATGATTATCAAAATATCTTTGAGGAGTAACCATATCAAAAATGGTGTGAAAGAGGGAGAACCCGAAGGAAGAAAATTAGGTTCGAGATTTTCCCTTACCTTGTACTCGAATGCCTCCTTCTCTTTAATGTCCTGTATAATGACATTATATTAATTAATTAGAAATTCCAGAACCTTTTATAAATTAATAGGGTTCATTCTGGTTTCATTATTTCATATTATGTTCCTTTGGATGACTTATAGAGTTTAAAAACATTGATCGGGAATGTTCGTTTTCATGGTTTTCTTGAGCAGTCCACTTGTATTCTTAATTTGATGTTTGGGTAGATCATGGGTAAACATACAGAACTGATATTACATGTAATTAATGATATTATAGAAGCTTTAATGATTTTATAATGAGTTATATTAGATCGATGTAGACGAATCATTGGATAAGAATTAAATGAAGATTATTTGGGTTAATTTGTGCGGTTTTTGGATCACAACGAACTCGTTTTAACATTTAACATAGTAATATGGCCATAGGTTATTTACAGAACATAAAATAGAACATAATACATACATAATATTCTGGTTCAACCATAAAAATGGTTTCATGACCATATTTGAAGGTAGAAATGGAAAAAAAGAGCATGTTGTTTTTGAAGGTGATAAATTATCACCACATGAACAACGTTCTCTTTAATAAAATAAAAGGAAGGGGGAAAGGGTGTGGGGTGATATAATATAGCATTAGAATCATAATATTACAGAATATATATAATACTGGATTTACAGAACAAATTGGATGAAGATAGTTAGGGAGAGATCAAGAAAAGAACTTGAACTTGAAAGGAAATTAAAGGAGAAGAGAGAGAGAAATTACCTTTAGAATCCTTCTCTTGAGATCCTCTTTAAGGAAGCTATGCTTGGTCTTTTGATGAGACAAGAAGCTTTTGGACGTGGGGGATGAGCTAAGAAAGGTGTTTGGGGAGAATTTAGAGAAGTCTTGGAGCTTGAGAGGTGTGAGTAAAAGAGGGAGTGAAGGGTGGCTTTTATAGTGGAAGGGAGAGGGGTTTCATTAATATAAAATTGATTAGTTTATTAATTTCACCTAAGAAAAGGAATAGTGAGTCTTGGATGACTAAGAATAGTAAATTTGACTTGTGAATTCGGGATTTGGGTGCTTACATCACATGTGATGTCAGGAATAGTGGGTTTTAATTAAAATGTATTTATATGATAAATTAATGTATTCTACTATTCATCAAAAATTCAAGTATCTCAGAAAAATCCCAAAATTTTACACCATCCATTTTTCGACATGTAGAATCCAAAAATGAAGTCCATTTTTCAAAAATAATTTTCTAAATATTATTAATTTAATATTTATTTAAAATCATAATTTACATAAAAAAACAGTTTTTAAAATTAAAACTGATTTTGAAATTCTTTCAAAAATTACGTAGGGTCTTATAAAATTATCTAAAAACTATTAGACATTGATTCAATAATTTATGAATATATTTCAAGAAAATAAATATTCTTTTAAATTAATTAATTATAATAAATTATTTATGACTTATAAAATACCAAGAATGTTTACTAAGGTCAAATTGTCACTTTCTAAGATGTCTAAATTTTATTTTATTATTCATAGGTAATGTTACCCTTATTTACTATTCATAAGGGTCATATTACTACTCATAAGGGTAGGTTACTATTCATAAGGGTAGGTTACTATTCACCAAAAATTATTTTTGTTTCATTGGACTCCAAAAACTATTTTGAACACAACAGTGAATGTTGGATTTTTAAAATTCCAAACATAGGGGTGAAAAAATTATGTTTAAAGGTCACCTATCACTTAGTAGTTCATTATTTTTTGTTTTTATGACATAGATATAAGAAGGGAATTTTCCATTGAAAAACTTTGGGTCGTTACATTCTTCCCCCCTTAAGAAATTTCACCCCCGAAATTTCACTTTACAAAAACAGGTGAGGGTACTTCTCCTTCATTGCCTCTTCCGGTTCCCAAGTTGCTTCCTCAAACTTTTGGCTCCTCCACAAAACTTTGACAAGGCGGGTTGTCCTGTAGCGTAGAACCTTATCACTTCGGTCCAGAATTTTTACCGGCTTCTCCTCATATGAGAGATCATCTTCCAACTGTACCACCTCTGAGTTTAGTACATGTGAGGGGTCTGAAATGTACTTCCTCAGTAGTGAAACGTGGAACACATCATGAATTTTATCCATATTCGGTGGAAGTGCCAGTCGATAGGCCACGGCTCCTATACGATCAAGGATATCAAAGAGGCCAATGTACCTTGGGCTTAGCTTCCCTTTCTTCCCGAATCACATGACTCTCTTACATGGAGATATTCGAAGGAAGACTTTATCTCCAATGTCGAACTCCAAGTCCCTTCGATGATTGTCAGCATAGATCTTTTGCCGACTTTGAGCATCTTTGATATGTTTCTGGATGACTTGAACCTTCTCTGTCATCTCTTGAAGAAGATCGGGACCAAGTAGTTTTCGTTCTCCAACTTCATCCCAACAGGTTGGAGTTCTACATCGCTTCCCATAAAGAGCTTCATACAGAGCCATCTGAATACTCGAGTGGAAGCTATTGTTGTATGAGAACTCAACCAATGGAAGATGCTGATCCCAACCACCTTTGAATTCCAGAGAGCAGGATCTTAACGTATCTTCACGTGTCTGAATATTCCTTTCAGACTGGCCATCAGTTTGGGGTTGATAGGCCGTGATGAAATTTAATTCAGTACTCAAAGCATGTGGAAGGATCCTCCAGAATTTATAATTGAACCTTGGATCATGATCAGAGACAATCGAGAGTGGAACACCGTGCAATCTCACTACTTCCTTCACATATATCCTTGCAAGTTGTTCAAGTGATAGGTCTTCCCGAATAGCGATAAAATGGGCAGCCTTGGTGAGTCGGTCAACCACAACCCATATCGCATTATTTCCTCTGGACGTTTTTGGGAGACCCATGACAAAGTCCATAGTAAGATTTTCCCATTTCCACATGGGTATAGGCAATGGATGCATCATAACTTTGGACTTTTTCCACTCAACTTTAACTTGCTGACATACCAAGCACCTTGATATATATTCCACAATCTCCTTCTTCATGTTATCCCACCAGAAGTGTTCTCGGAGATCACGATACATCATGGTACTTCTAGGATGAATAGAGAAAGTTGAGCTATGTGAATTATCCAATAGCTCCTTATTTATTTCGGGTGATGAAGTCACACAAAGTCGTGTTCCAAACCAAATCACACCATCATCATCGATATGGAACTCTTGCAGCTTCCCTTCCTTTATTGCATTCACCCTCTTTTGTATCTCCACATCATCCCTTTGTGCTTCTTTAATCTTCTGTTGGATGGATGGTTGCACAATAATTTGGGCAAGGTAGGATGTATCCCCTGCCCTTACGATTCCCAAATCCATCCTTTTCATATCCAAGAAGATATGGTCTTTCTCAATCCCCAACATGGATAGAGTAGCCGGTTCTTTCCTGCTTAGAGCATCAGCTACCTTGTTCGCCTTTCCAGGATGATAGTGAATAGAGCAATCTTAATCCTTGATTAGCTCTAACCATCTCCTTTGATGCATGTTGAGCTCCTTTTGTGTGAATATATACTTTAGGCTCTTGTGGTCGGTGTATATGTCACACTTCTCACCATAAAGGTAGTGCTGCCAGATTTTCAAATCAAAAATCACGGCTGCCAGCTCTAGATCATTCGTCGGGTAGTTCTGCTCATGGATCTTCAACTGTCGTGAGGCGTAGGCTATCACATTATCATTTTGCATGAGTACACAACCCAAGCCTTTCTTTGAAGCATCACTGTATATCACAAAACTTTCTACACTTTTCAGTAGTGTGAGTACAGGTGCAGTGATCAGTCTTCTCTTTAGCTCCTTGAAGCTTACCTCACATTCTTCCGTCCATACATACTTTACCCCTTTCCTTGTTAACTTAGTTAGTGGGCATGACAATCGTGAGAAGTTTCTCACAAAACGTCGATAGTACCCATCAAATCCAAGAAAAATACGGATTTCTGTGACACTGGAGGTCCTGGGCTATTCTTCAATCGCCTTTGTCTTTGAAGGGTCCACAGAAATTCCCTCACTTGTGATCACATGTCCCAAGAATGTGACTTGATTCATCCAAAAGTCACACTTGTTGAACTTGGCGTACAACTTCTCCTTTCTCAATGTCGCCAACACAAGTCTTAGATTTTCTTCATGTTCCTCTTTGCTCTTGGAGTAGATGAGAATATCATCGATAGACACTACCACAAATTTGTCGAGGTAATGTCTAAAGACTCTATTAATCAAATCCATGAATATTGCTGGGGCATTAGTAAGTCTGAATGGCATCACCAAAAACTCATAGTGCCCATACCTTGTACGAAAGGCAGTCTTCTGAATATCATCCTTCTTCACCTTTACTTGATGATATCCATAATGAAGATCCACCTTTGAGAAGTATTGAGCTCCTCTTAACTGATCGAACAAGTCATCCATCCTTGGGAAAGGATACTTGTTCTGTATGGTGATCTTGTTGAGTTCACGATAATCGATACAGAGCCGCATGGTACCATCCTTCTTGTCCACAAAGAGCACTGGCGCACCCCAAGGTGATTGACAAGGCTTATAATTTGCACATTTTTTTAATGAATTTCTATTTTTTTAAACATCCCAATATAACATTTTGGGCTTATATGTAAAAATTTTGGATTTAAGAAGTATTTTAAGTTTAAATGAAAAAATGACCAAATTCTGCATTTTGGACAGATTTTCACTATAGGGGTATTTTGGTCATTTACAAAAAATATAAATCCAAATTTTATGATTATAATTTTTTTAGAATCCTAATTTAATTTCCTTCAACTTTGTCTTCTGGACCTGGATCTGATTCGACCATCTTGAGGTCCAAACAATTCAATGAAGTTGAAGAATATTCAGGAACACATAGGAAGCTTCCAGGAAATTTCTTCCAGAAAAAAGAAGGGACATTAATTCATTACAAAACGGTGGTTTGCGGTTTGATAATTCTGACTGGAAAGAATACATTCTCAGAGTAAATTGGCCATAAATCATTCATAACTTGTCCAAATCCGCTGATATTTTGAGGGGACACGGCCAAGACAATTATGAACAACATTGAATAAGGTATCAACGCGTGAAGAGGTCATTTATGGGGTCCCAAACGCGACAACATTCGGAGGACAGAAATCTGGCTATAAAAGGATGAGAGCTCCTCCTCCTCAAGAAATTCCAATTCCTTCCCAACAACATCCGGGGCACCAAGGAGAGGAGGCCAAAGGGCCATTTAGGATTTATATTTCTTTATTTCCCTTTTTATTTTATTTTTCATTTCGTATGTAATTCATTCATAATCATTTTATTAAAGTGTTTCGCATTTCTTCTTCCACCCCTTTTCACTTATAACTTTACTTTTTCTTATCTCTCTTCCATCTTTCCATTGTGATCTCTTTGCACTTCTCCATGGAAAGTGACTAACTTGAGGCTTGTAAATAGGGGAGGATTCATGACGTTATTCATTATTGCACATCAAATTAAAAAAAATGTTTTAAATCTATTTGTGGTGGAGGTGAGAATATTGCACGGGTGTGGCGGTCGTCCACTACGACATTATTTTCAATTCCATTTCTTTTCATTGATTAATCATTTCCCCTCCCTTATCTTAGGAAAAACCATCATACGGTGGAGTTGGGGTTTCCATAAGGTTTGAAATGGCATACGGTGGAGTCGGGTCTTTTAGGGATAATATTCTCAGTTGAGGTGTTACTCTACTAGATTACTGGAGGAGGTGTGGTTTGGCATGCCGAAGGCATGTTAAAATCACACACATAATAAATCAATGGGATGTAATTCATTAATGAGGTTTCACTAAATTAATTATCAAATCGAATTTAAATAATCAACAAATAATTAATGGACTCTTGTTATCCAAACCTAGGACCAAGACCTTTCTATTATAATTTCATTCTGTAATAATTTGCATTTAGATTTCAATATTTCATTGTTTAATTTAAATTTAAAATTTTATAAAACTATAAAAATATATATATTAATAAATAATATAAAAAAATAAATAAAAATTAGATTAAGCGAATTAGTATAAGTGATTGAACTAACGGTAACGCTCCTCAAGTGAGATGACCCTGGTCAGCCTCTGTGCTGCATTAGGAAAATAAATTACTTTTTCCACGCCCTACGACAGGCGTGCGTCAAAACTTGGTGCCGTTGCCGGGGAGGTAGTGCCGCAATATATTTTTAAATTTTTGACATTTTTTTTCTTAAAAAACACAAATAAAATCTTTCCATAATGAATTCAAATGATTATTATTCTACATGGAATGAAAATTAGTCACAGGTGCAAGAAGAAGTCTACACTGAGGAGGCCCTCCAACGAAGAGCTGATGCACTGATGATATTATTCAAGCAGGTGGAAAGAGGCATAACAACATGGATGTCACCAGAATATTTGATGGCCATGGTCAATGAACTCCAAGTTGACTTAAAACGATTCAAGGCCAAAAAAGAAGTGCCACTGGTCTTCCCAGATTTCACTGAAGACATCCATGAAGTTGAATCCAAACTCGAGGTGGAGGAGCATGACTACCTACCTCCATCCAGCGATAATCAACTCCAAGAGGCACTTTCAAATCAAGAAGATATTCAAGCTGAACCAACTGAGGGAGACGATACATTTTTGAACTCAAATTCATTTAATTTTGTTGAAACTAATTTGAGTATAACTCCCAATTGTTTTGAATTTTCAGAATCAGATGACTCCAATTATGCCCTAGAGAATGAAGAGAGAAAAGAAGATGCACCTGTTGAGGAACACCTGGAGCTACCAGAAGTCATGGAATATCTATTGGAGGAGCCCAATCATAAATAGATCCAAGTTGATAAGGCTGAGGAAATAATACAGGAGGTCGAAGCCCCAATGAAGCTAGCACTGGAAGACAAGATGGTTGCACAAGTAGCAACAAATGAGGTGGAGGTTCCGTACTTCATCCTACCCCTTCCATGCAAGATGTACCAAATTGAGTAGGGGGTGGATCTGGTATACTCTTTCTATGGATTCCTCCTCAACAAGAACAAAGAACATCAAGCTGGTAAGAGCCACATGTGGTGGTTTAAATCAAAGAAGCTTCATCCACCATCAGATTGGGGATAATCGATTAGAACTGCCCCACTGGAGGCAGTCAAAACCCAGGGCCCACTTGGGGGATTAAACCAAGTTTTATCCTTCTATTCTCATCCTATTTCTATTTTCATTTCTTTCAATAAATATCTTATGTTTTGTTTTGTTCTTTTATTTGTAGGTTTTTAGAGTGCAACACTTAGGAGGTTAAATCAATGTTGCACTGCAAATAAATTAGGTTGTACCTCTCCTTCACATTTTCTTGCTGTTGTGATTCAATCAGAAATCTACTTACATGTTAAATCCACTTGAATGCATCGAGGACACTGCATCATTTAAGTGTGGGGGAAGGAACCTTTGTAGTATAGGATTTTTATATGATGTTTGTTTTCAAAAATAAAAAAATATAAAAATGCGTGTTTTCAAATTTTGGTGTGTTTATTTTTCAATTATTGGTGTGTTTCTGAAACTTTTGAGCTGAAATGATTATCAATATCATTTTTGAAACCCATGTCAATGAGTGAACCAGTCTATTTCATGAAACTGATCTTAAATGAATGCTGAAATAACTTTGTTTCAAGTTCAAATCTTTTGGAAATTCATGAAAAGTACACTGATTTTTGAATCTCATGCCATATTTCACTGTCTATATCTTTGAAATAACTTTCCTGTGAGGCTTCTAAACCATTTTTGTCATATTCTTTTCATTCACATCATTTCTTGAGAGAACCAGACCATGCTTTCTTTAACCAGAATTTGATTTATTCCTTTCAAAACATGAGGGTTGGGGTACGTGTGTTTTAAATGATTGAGGCATTTATTTTGTTTGAAGCCCCCTTTTCAAAATAATGCTTTTCATTATGGCCCACCTTTACATTTATCCTTCATTGTAGCCCCTAGTATCCTTGAATTTCCTATTAGGTTTGCCACATTACAAGCCAATTTTCCCTATCATACCTTCTCTTGAAGTAAAATTGCATGATCTAGTTGAACTTAAGTGTGGGGGAAGATGTCTTGTGGTGTACTACCTCATTTGGTTATACTTTGGGTGGAAAATAAATTGTGGAAGAGATGTGTGTGATGTTGAAAAATTATTCTGTTGAAAGCTGTGCCTTTTCTGGAGCTTTTTTTGACAAGAGAAGTTGTGCCTTTCTGGAGCTTCCAATGTAAAAAGAAAGTTGTGCCTATCTGAAGCTTTAAAAAAAAATTATGTTTGAAAAGATTGAAATGTTTGCTGCTGAGCCAATTGAATGATAATAGAGCCTATTTTCAACAAAGAGGAAGTGAAGGAGACCATATTTGAGTGAAAACTAGAATCTTGCAATTTTGCTTCAAAAAGAGCCAAGCCTTCCTTTTTTGGCCTCAGAAATTTTAACATCTAAATCCTACCAACCGGAAGCCACAGAACAACCCTGAAAAGTCCTCATGAGAAACACATATCCTTGACTCACATCGGGTGGAGAAGTAGGAATTTATCAAACCTATGGTGACTCTTGTGTGAGTTTGGAAGAGAAAAACCTTGTTCAGCCTTTACATTTATGAGATGAGATAAAATTCATGTGAGGTAGGTGTTTTGTGTGCATGGGATAAAAAAATGAAATGGAAATATATTAAAATCTTAAATGGATAACTTGAAATAACAATTTTGGATGAGGCATTATATCTTTTTGTTTCTTGAAATTGATTTGATTGATCTCATTGAAATGTGTTTTGGATTTGATTTGATTTGATTTTTACTTGTCCAGGAGTCCAAGTGCTAAGTGTGGGGGAATTGATAGAGCAAATATTTTCAATTAATTTATATTGAATATCATTGTTTTAAACCCACCAAATTGTTCCTCTAAGATGAATTGTTTCATTTTTATGATAATGGTGTTATTTTGAGCTGAATAGTAAAAATTGGCCATTTTGGATTTTTAACAGTTTTAAATCATTTCGGTAGGTTGGCCATAACAATATCTACACTGATCCAAATTGCAAAATTCTTTCTTTTTCAGATTCTACACATCCAGGGCTTCATTTAATATATTCGGCCGAAAATCTGAATCGTCCATATGAAAGATCAAAAGAAGCTCACAAGTTGGCTCAAGAAAACTGTTTTCAGTTCTGCCTATTTTTGATGTGGGATCCATAACTCTTCCACTGTGGGCCCCAATCTAGTGAAAGTCGGTGGGTGGACGCGAAATAGGTTTTGGAGCATCTTTTATTAAGGAAGCACCGAGTGAATTGGCCATTTATTGGGTCATTAAATCACCCTAATACGGAGGATTTCGTTTTGGAGAGTCTGACTGGACAGAATAAATACTCATAGTAAAACGGATATAACTCTCGGAATACATGTCCAACTCCGCTGGAATTTTGAGGAGACACGGAAAAGGGAATTATGAACAACATTCAAGAAGGGATCAATGCGTTAAGATGTCATTTAATGGGGCTCCAACGCGTCGACATTCGGGGGAATCATTCTGGCTATAAAAGGAGGAGAGCTCCACCCTCTCAAAGCATCCATTCTCCACCCCATTCCTTCTGGGACACCAAGAAGGAGAACTTTTCATCTTTCTATTTTATTTATTTTCTTTTTCATTGTTTTGTAATGCCTTCTTCTTCCCCATTCATCTCGATTACCCTTACCATGGTGGGGTAAACATTTGGAGTGATTGGGGAAGGGTTGGTTTTCTACATTGTAATGCTTGAGTTCTTGGACACAATTGAATACATTTCTTTCTTCTTCAAAGTTGTTTTCAATTTATTATAGCGGATTTTATAATCAAGTGTGATCGTTCTTGAATATTAATTCCGTTATTTATTTTTGCCTTGGTAAAATAATCAATATCTCCCTCCACTAATTTCTGGTTTATATACGATGGAATAAACCAGGAATTAGTGGTGAAGTACTCGACGATCGTCAGTACGTGTAAAAGGTGTAGTGAATGTTCTTGATTTTTTGGGACAAACAAAACCCGATCGGGTATTGCCCATTTCAATTAAGGATATTCAATACAACTAGTTTACACATGGAAGGAGAGTTGACCAAACCGAGATCTTGGTAAGGTTTTCTCTCACAATAACAATTTCACCAAGGAAGTGAGAGGAAACGATTATGGAAACTCACTTTAATCAACTAAGAAGAAGAGTTTTGAATTAAATTGAACAAGGATAGCATTATAATTAGGAAACCGACCCCGACCTAATCACCCTTTTAATTTCATTGTTTTTCAATCATTTGAATTTCAAATTTCTGTTCACAACATTTTTACCCCCGTTTTAAAGTGACAACCCATTTTGTGTGCACTCCTCTTCGGAAGACATCCTAGGTCAACCACATTACTACATTTTAACTTAGGAAAAAATTGTTTTGCCACGCCCTACGACAGGCGTGCGTCAAACTTATATTGATAGAACAAATATTTTCAATTAATTTATATTGAATATCACTGTTTTAAACTCACAAAATTGTTCCTCTAAGATGAATTGTTTCATTTTTATGATAATGGTGTTATTTTGAGCTGAATAGTAAAAATTGGCCATTTTGGATTTTTAACAGTTTTAAATTATTTCGGTAGGTTGGCCATAACATTATCTACACTGATCCAAATTGCCAAATTCTTTCTTTTTCGGATTCTACATATCCAGGGCTTCATTTAATATATTCGGCCTAAAATCGGAATCGGCCATATGAAAGCTCAAAAGAAGCTCACAAGTTGGCTCAAGAAAACTGTTTTCAGTTCTGCCTATTTTTGATGTCGGATCCATAACTCATCCACTGTGGGCCCAAATATAGTGAAATCCGGTGGGTGGACGCGAAATACGTTTTGGAGAATCTTTTATGAAGGAAGCACCGAGTGAATGGGCCGTTTATTGGGTCATTAAAGCACCCTAATACGGAGGATTTCGTTTTGGAGAGTCTGACTGGACAGAATAAATACTCATAGTAAAACGGCCATAACTCTCGGAATAAATGTCCCAATCCGCTGGAAGTTTGAGGAGACACGGACAAGGGAATTATGAACAACATTCAAGAAGGGATCAACGCATTAAGATGTCATTTAATGGGTATAAAATGCGTCGACATTCGGGGGAATCATTCTGGCTATAAAAGGAGGAGAGCTCCACCCTCTCAAAGCATCCATTCTCCACCCCATTCCTTCTGGGACACCAAGAAGGAGAACTTTTCATCTTTCTCTTTTATTTATTTTCTTTTTCATTGTTTTGTAATGACTTCTTCTTCCCCATTCAACTTGATTACCCTTACCATGGTGGGGTAAACATTTGGAGTGATTGGGGAAGGGTTGGTTTTCTACATTGTAATGCTTGAGTTCGTGGACGCAATTGAATAAATTTCTTTCTTCTTCAAAGTTGTTTTCAATTTATTATAGCGGATTTTATAATCAAGTGCGATCGTTCTTGATAATTAATTCCGTTATTTATTTTTGCCTTGGTAAAATAATCAATATCTCCCTCCACTAATTTCTGGTTTATATACGATGGAATAAACCAGGAATTAGTGGTGAAGTACTCGACGATCGTCAGTACGTGTAAAAGGTGTAGTGAATGTTCTTGACTTTTTGGGACAAACAAAACCCGATCGGGTATTGCCCATTTCAATTAAGGATATTCAATACAACTATTTTACACATGGAAGGAGAGTTGACCAAACCGAGATCTTGGTAAGGTTTTCTCTCACAATAACAATTTCACCAAGGAAGTGAGAGGAAACGATTGTGGAAACTCACTTTAATCAACTAAGAAGAAGAGTTTTGAATTAAATTGAACAAGGATAGCATTATAATTAGGAAACCGACCCCGACCTAATCACCCTTTTAATTTCATTGTTTTTCAATCATTTGAATTTCAAATTTCCGTTCACAACATTTTTACCCCTGTTTTAAAGTGACAACCCATTTTGTGTGCACTCCTCTTCGGGAGACATCCTAGGTCAACCACATTACTACATTTTAACTTAGGAAAAAATTGTTTTGCCACGCCCTACGACAGGCGTGCGTCAAACTTGGCACCGTTGCCGGGGAGGCAGTTCCTCAAAGCTTTTTTTTTAAAAAAAATCTCTTTTGAATGACCCGTAGTTCAAGTAGCAATTTATTAGAATTCGATCCAGAAATTGAGCGCACAATAACCAAATTGAGAAATCAAAATCTTCCAAAAGATTTTGAAGAAAGCAATCTCACTAATTCAAGTGATACCTTGAGTGGAGACTTTAAACCTTTAATAATGGCTGTAAATCCCAACCGAACCCAACGTGACATCTGTGCACCTCAATTTGTCAATCAAAATTATCAACTTGCAATTCCTGCCTTAGAAAATGATTTTGAATTGCGAATTAACATGATCTAAATGCTTCCTAAATTTCATGGTCTTACAGGTGAAAACCCAAATCGACATATTCAAGAATTCACCTATGTTTTCTCCAACTTCAAACCTCGAGCAGTCGCGGAAGAGCATGTGAAGTGGAGGGCTTTCCCCTTCTCACTAGAGGGAGCAGCAAAGGAATGGTTGTACAATCTACAACCGGGGGAGATCAGTGACTGGGAAGATCTAAAAAAATGCTTTCTACAAAGATTCTTCCCAACATCTAGGAGCACTGCAATAAAGAAGGAGATTTATGTCATCCATCAATCAACTGGAGAAACACTCTACGAATACTGGGAACGTTTAAAGAAGCTTTGTGCAAGTTGTCCACACCAAGAAATAGAAGAGGACCAATTCCTTGTGTGCTTCTACCAAGGATTGCTTGACAATGACAGGAATCTACTAGATTCCTCGTCGGGAGGAGCCCTCATTGATAAATCACCTGCAGATATACGAATTCTGATTGAAAAGATTGCACAAAATTCACAGCAGTTTGGAACTCGAGGTACGATCACCAGAGGGATCCATGAGGTAAGAACATCTGATTCAGTTGATTTAATTAGGAATGAAATGGGTGAACTCACCAGGTTGGTGCGACAAATAGCTGTGAACCATGTGAAGGAACAACAAGGACCGAATCAGGTATGTGGTTTATGCTCTTCTAATTCTCATTACAATGATCAATGTCCAGAAGTGCAGGGGACAGAAAGTTGTGCTGCAGCCTATCAACAAAGGCAATACCAACTGCAAACCCAACCAGGGTATGGGTTTCAACAGAACCAAGCCAGAGCACCTTTTCAGCAGCAATATCAAAACCCGATAGCATTCCAACAACCTTATCAGAAGCCCTTCCAACAACAACAAACTTTTCAACCACCACCTTTCCAGCGGAATAATTATGAGCAACCATCCACAAGTGCACCGAAAAATGAAGACCAACAACTAAATATAAGAGTTGCAGGAATAGAAGATAAGATGGACAAGCTAGCTGATAAATTTGCAAGCATTATGGATGCTTTCACCAAGAACCAAGGTAAGCTTCCTGCACAAACAATTCCCAATCCAAAAGAGAATGTTAGTGCAATCACAACCCGAAGCGGGAAGGAGCATAAACCACAAGAACAATATGAGTAGGATTAATCTAGGGAACCTGCTGAAGCTCATCCTTTCCAACCAAAAAAATGGAGTCAACAACAAAGTAGAAAGAACAAGGTTCAAGAAAGAAAGACAAGAAACACCATTGCAGAAACAAAAAAGGGAGAAAAAGGATATTCCAGCACCATTTCCATCAGCATTGGTTGAGTCAAAGAAGGGATAAGAAGAACGAATTCAACGGGAAATTCAGGAAACATTCCGAAAAGTTGAGATTAAAATTCCACTATTGGATGCAATCAGGCAAATCCCTAAATATGCAAAATTTCTGAAGGAGCTATGTACTAAAAGAAAGAGGCTGGATGGAAATGAAAGAATCAACTTGGAAGAAGCGTCTCAGCATTGATCACACCACCGATACCACAAAAATGTCAAGATCCATGGACTTTCTCTATTCCCTGCACTATCGGTTCATTAAATTTTACTGATGCACTATGTGATCTTGGAGCTTCGATAAATGTGATGCCTCACTCTGTGTTTTCATCTTTGCAGATCAGAGAACTAAAATCAAATCGAGTGGTGGTACAATTAGCAAACAGATCCACCGTTTTCCCAGCTGGAGTCATTGAAGATGTACTTGTAGGAGTGAGAGGATTAATCTTTCCAGCAGACTTTTATGTCCTTACCATGGAGGAAGACCGAGCACCATCCCAATCTCCCATCATACTAGGGAGACCATTCCTGAAAACAGCAAGGACAATCATCAACGTTCATGAAGGAATACTCACCATGGAGCTCGGAGATAGTACGGTACACTTCAATATTCTTGATACGATGAAACACCCTTCCAGCAATCACTCACTTTATGCAATCTCCCATGATGAAGGTATAGAACCAATAAAAGACTCAGGTATGCTTCATGACTTGTTATCTGTGGGAGAACACTCTTCATTTGAATTTTATAACTCCCATGAACCTGAAAATTCTGATACCATGTTGGAGGATGAGGTAAAATCTGATTTATTCGATGATTTGTTAAGAGGAAGTAAGATTATTCCAGAGAATTCAACATTAGAAGTAGGAAACATAAATGCAATATCATCCCTTGAACAAACCCCATGTTTAGAGCTGAATCCTTTTCCATGTGACTTGAAGTATGCTTACCTAATGGAAGGAGAGAAATTGTCAGTAATCATTTCAAATAACCTATCCCATTCACAAGAACAAACATTGATTGACCTTCTCAAAAGGAATGTAAAAGCTGTAGGATGGAGTTTAGGTGATATTCCTGGAATCAACCCTAAGGTATGCTCTCACAGGATATTTTTAGAAAGTGAATCTCGACCAGTTAGACAACCTCAAAGAAGACTCAATCCCACAATCATGGATGTCGTTAAGAAAGAGATTGAGAAATTGTTAGCAGCTGATATCATTTACCCAATCTCTGATTCTCAATGGGTCAGCCCAATTCATGTAGTCCCCAAGAAAACTGGCCTGACCACTGTTACAAATGAAAGAAATGAACTGATCCCCATGAGAATACAAAACAGCAGGAGAGTGTGTATAGATTACAGGAAGCTAAATCAAGTTACCAGAAAAGATCAATTTCCTATTCCATTCATTGATCAGATGCTTGAAAGGTTTGCTGGAAATACTCAATACTATTTTTTAGATGGATTCTCAGGTTATTTTCAGGTACCAATTGCACCAGAAGACCAGGAGAAGGCAACCTTCACCTGCCCTTTTGGAACATTCGCCTACAAAAGGATGCCTTTCGGGCTATGCAATGCCCCAGGTACATTTCAACGGTGTATGGTGAGTATTTTCTCTGACCACATTGAGGATTGCTTGGAGGTTTTTCTTGATGATTTCACAGTTTTTGGAAATTCATTTGACCATTGCTTAGGAAATTTGGAAAAAGTTTTGAAAACATGCATTGAAAAGAACCTTGTCTTAAATTTTGAAAAATGTCATTTTATGGTTGAAAAAGGGATAGTGTTGGGGAACATAATTTCACAAAATGGGATTGAGGTTGATAAATCAAAAGTTGATGTAATAAATTCCTTACCATATCCAACTTGTGTCAAACATGTTAGATCCTTTTTAGGGCATGCAGGATTTTACAGAAGATTCATCAAGGATTTCAGTAAGATTTCTCTCCCTCTCTCAAGATTACTTCTAAAGGATGCTAAATTTAATTTTGATTGTGCATGTAGGGAATCATTTGATGAATTAAAGGAAAGGCTGATAACACCACCAATAATGCAGCCACCCAATTGGGATTACCCTTTTGAGATACTTTGTGATGCATCCAACCAAGCAGTGGGAGCCGCTCTATCACAGAGAATTGACAGCAAGCCTCAAGTCATCTTCTACGCATCAAGGACCTTGGATAAAACACAAATAAATTACACAACCACAGAGAAGGAGTTCCTTGCAGTCGTTTTTACACTAGATAAATTCCGATCATATCTTATGGGCACTAAAGTTGTTGTTTTTTCTGATCATGCAGCTCTTAGGTACTTAATGAAAAAGGCGGATGCAAAACCACGGTTGGTGAGATAGATGCCACTCTTACAAGAGTTCAATTTGGAAATCAAAGATAAGAAGGGGACTGAAAATCAAGTGGCTGATCATCTGAGTCGACTACCCCACACCGCTGAAACAGAAATACCAAAGCAGAACCCACTTAATGATGAGCTTCCTGGAGAACAACTCTACATCATAAACAGTGAAGTGCCATGGTATGCCAACATTGTCAACTATTTGGTAACATCTCAGGTACCCTCTCATCTAAGCTCTCATAAAAAACATAAGCTTAAATCTGAATCAAGATTTTACATTTGGGAAGATCCATTTCTGTGGAAAATTTGTAATGATCAAATCATAAGAAGATGCCTGCAAAGAAGTGAAATTGAATCAGTGTTTGAATTTTGTCATAAATTATCTTGTGGAGGCCACTTTGGACCTCAGAGGACTGCCCGAAAAGTTTTAGAATCTGGACTCTACTGGCCCACCTTATTCAAGGATGCATATGAATTTTGTAAAAGATGTGAAAAATGCCAATTTTCTGGTAACATATCCAAACGACATGAAATGCCACAAAAACCAATAACCTTTTGTGAAATTTTTGAAGTTTGGGGCATAGATTTCATGGGACCATTCCCAATGTCATTTGGAAATTCATGTATTCTTTAGGCTGTAGACTATGTTTCAAAATGGGTGGAAGAAAAAGCAACCCAAACTGATGATGCAAAAGTTGTTTGTGATTTTGTTAGGGATAACATTTTCTGTAGGTTTGGCGTGCCACGAGCAATCATCAGTGATCAGGGAACTCATTTCTGCAACAGGAAAATGGAAGCATTGCTGAAGAAGTATGGGGTACATCATAGAACATCTACCTCATACCATCCCCAAACAAATGGCCAAGAAGAAGTCTCTAACAGAGAAATCAAAGCCATTCTGGAGAAGACTGTTAAACCCAACCGGAAGGACTAGAGCCAAAAGTTAGATGATACATTATGGGCATACAGAACGACCTACAAAACACCAATAGGGATGAGTCCCTATAGATTGATCTATGGAAAGAGTTGCCACCTTCCTGTGGAGTTGGAGCATAGAGCCTACTGGGCGGACAGAGAGATGAACTTGGACCTTGAGAAAGATGGGAAAGAAAGAAGATTGCAGTTGCAGGAGTTAGAGGAAATTAGAAGGGAATCTTTTGAAAACTCAATGATCTATAAAGAGAGAACAAGGATGGCCCATGACAAGATAATTCAACCAAGAACCTTCAACCCTGGGGATCACGTGTTACTCTTCAAATCCAGACTTAAGCTTATGCCAGGTAAACTTCGTTCCAAATGGGAAGGCCCCTTTACTGTTACTCATGTATATCCCTTTGGTGCTGTGCAGAATCAAAAGGAAGGAGGAGGAAACCCATTCACTATAAATGGGCAGAGGCTGAAGAAGTTCCATGGGACCGTACCTCAAGAACCAGTGGAGGAGATCACACTCCTTCATCCTGAATACAAATGAACACCTACCAGGTTGCATCATTCCTTTACACTTGATTAAATGCAGTAACTCCAACTTTTTGAGACATACATTTTCATGCATTGAGGACACTGCATAAATTAAGTGTGGGGGAGGAAATCTTGTAGTCCAAGAGATTTTTCCAAAAAAAAATTGTTTTGTTTTGTCGAGCCAACGACATTAAACAAAGGCGCTACCGGGAGGCAACCCGCATTTTCCCCCGTTTTCCACTTGTCTTCTTAGTCATTTACCAGCATGATTGAACGGGCCTGCTCTATCAATTGTTTTCATTTTTTTTTTCAGGTCCATTAATGAAGAGGGTGTTGTGGGATTATACTTCGTGAAGAAAAGAATCCATTTGACAGGGGAGTATGAGTTTCAACACTATATTATCTGACTTTATTCCCTACTTTTTTTAGTCTTTTAAAAAATTAATCAAAAAAAGGCATGCCCACGCTTGAATTCATGTTTTACTTGACTTCTCTAGGAGACATGAGTTTCTTAGGAATATTGTGATGCCATGTTTTAGATTTCAATGTTAATGAGATTGAATGATTAAAATGTATAATTAAATGATTAAAGTGAAGCAAGGATATTGGAATAAGGACTCATGATTTAAGGGAATTAATTGATTCATGTAAATGAAATTTCCCTTCCATTTTACATTCTTTAAATTTCTGAAATTCATGTGAATTAATTTGTTATTATTAATCATGCCATGAGTTATTTTCCAATATCATATTCTCATTCCTGAGAGGATTTCTACACCAAATATTTCCTATTTTATCTTGAGCATATTTCTTGAGTGATCTTGGGACGTGCCACCTACTATAACTTGTATTGAAACTTGTCAAAGCTATGAGTGTAAAAAACCACATTTAAAATGATTGAGGCATCTCTTTGGATAGACACATTTTATCCTAAGACCCACCTTTACATTTATCCTTCGTAAGCCCTTAGATGCCATGAATTGCCTTATAGGTTTAAGCCACATTACAATCCAATTTTTCCTTACCTACCTGCACTTTTAGTATTTTTTCATGGTTATTTCAAGTTTGAGTGTGGGGGAAGGGCCTTTCATGTGCGTTCCTTGGGATATATATCATTTTTGGGTGGTGTAATGTGTGCGTTATCATTTTGGGCAATGTATTATTAGAAAATTGGGCATGAGTGATCATTTCATTATGCTTCTTTCATTTCATCTGGTTCTCCATAAAAAAAAAGAAAAAAAAATTCTAAATAAAGCTGTGCCTTTCTGGAGCTTTACAAAAAAAAATGAAAATAAAGCTGTGCCTTTCTAGAGATTTACAAAAAACAGGGAGAACTTGGATGATATCATTATTTGTAATAATTTAATGACTCATGACCCATGTCATTGAAAGGGGAGTGGTGCTATGATTCACATTTCAAGGGGATTTGAGTGAGGTTCATCTTGTGTTTTCACTTGATTAATCATGCATTGTACTTAAGAGTCAAACCTCCTACTTCTGGCCTTAAATTATTTCAATCATTTACCCACCAACCCTAAGCCACAGAGTCATTTGAACCTTTATTGAAAGTCCTCATGATTTTATGTGTGTTTTGTCTTTACAAAGTGGAGAAAGTAGTTACTTTACAAGCATATGGGTAAGGATCATGTTTTCATGATATGAGCATAAGTCTACTATTAATTGTGTCATCAGTGATGAGAGAAAAGATTCAAAAGTGAGGTAGGTCATGATTTGGAATGTTTAATAATTATAAATTGAGAAGCTTGAATGAATGAAAAGAGAAGCTTCATTATTTTTCAAAGGGTAAAAGTCAAATGCATGAATTGATTGTTTCTTTCAAAAATGGGAAATTAAATTGTTATTTTTTGTGGAACTGGAAAATTTGATTGGACATTGATAATAATTTGATTTTATTCCATTTGAAATTTAAATATTGGTGACATTGGTGCCCTTTGAATTCCATGTTGAGATTTTATGCTTGAGGACAAGCATAGTTTATTCCAAAATGGCCAATTTTTACTATTCAGCTCAAAATAACACCATTATCATAAAAATGAAACAATTCATCTTAGAGGAACAATTTTGTGGGTTTAAAACAATGATATTCAATATAAATTAATAGAAAATATTTGCTCTATCAGTGATGCACTATGGCGTATGAACCCTTTGTCCAGATGCTCTTGCAGCTGCTTCTTTAACTCCTCCAGTTTGATAGGAGCCATCCTATAGGGGCACTTTGAGATAGGAGTAGCTCCGGGTATGAGTTCAATTGAGAACTCTACGTCACGATCTGGGGGAATTCCGGGTAACTCTTCAGGAAATACATCGCCGTATTCCCTTACGATGGGCATTTCCTCAAGGTTGGAACTTTCATTTGACTCAAACATTTGGGCGAGGTATGCTTCTTCATAGGGAATCATCACCCACACCATTGAAGGATTTTTAAAAGGATATTCATGATCTTCCTTGCATTTTTAGAGGAGAATGGGATGGTTCGGAATATGAAAATATATTTCCTTTTCCCGACAGTTGATATGTGCTCTATATAACGAGAGCCAATCCATTCCCATTATAGCGTCGAATTCCACCAAGGGAAGTATTACGAGATTTGCTGAAAGAATCTTCCCACAAACGTCAACAGGAGAAGAATCAAACACTTGGGTTGCAATGATTGCACCACTTGGTATTTTTACAGATATCTCTACTACAAGGTTTTGGGGCTTCGATTCTATAGTTCTAGAGAACTTGCAAGATATAAAGGAATGCGTAGAACCAGAATCAAATAAGACTTTTGCCATTCTTGAGTGAATAGTAAGTTTACCTTGTACGAATTCATTATCATGTTCCACCTCCGCAGTAGTGATGGCATAAGCCTTACCTTGTTCCGTTGGCTTTGTTGGTTGTTGGCGCCGATTACCCTCAAGAGCTCGAGTTCTAGTGCACTGGTTTGAATAGTGCCCTAGCTCCTTACAGTTGTAGCATTGAACCACGAGTGGTTCTCTCCTTTCATCGGCTAAATTATCCTTCCTTTTCATGTCTCTTCGACACTCGTGTTCTAGGTGTCCTTCTTTCCCACACTTGAAGCATTTCCCCGTCCCTTTGAGGCAGTTCCCATTGTGCAACTTCCCACATTTTTGGCAAGTGGGTCGTTGTGTTTTCTTCCCATATTTATCACTAGATCCACCAGCTTGAAACTCCATCTTTCTTTTCTTATCACCATAGCCATGGGACCATTCTCCAAACTCCATCTCCACCTTGAGAGCACACCGAACAACTTCTTCATAACTCCCAAAGTCTCGAATTGCAAGAGCTTTTCGATGATGTGGTTTTAATCCACTAAAGAATCTATCAATTTTGTTATCATTGTTGATAACAAAACCCGTAGAATAACTTGCGAGCCTTGTGAAATTTGCTTCATAGGTTGTGACAGATTCTCCTTCTTTTTTCTTGAGCTCTATGAATTCTCTCTCCATCTTCGTGCGAAGAGTTCTTGGGAAGTACTTATTAGGAAACATTATCTTAAAGTCTTCCCATTCCATCTCTTCAATTTCCTCCATTGGCTTGGTGTTCTTAATCAAAGCCCACCATTGATCAGCTTCTCCATCTAGATGATAAACTGCTAGAGTCACCTTCTCTGTCTCGGAATAGTGAAGAACAGAAAAGATCTTCTCCATGGAGTTGACCCACTGTTCCACAACTAGTGGATCAGAAGATCCACAAAACGTTGGTGGTCGTTGCCGCATAAAACATTCGATAGCTAGATGCTCCCTCTTTAGTGAAGGAGGACGTTCCCCATTATTATGGTTATTATTCATAACAAGAGATAATTGGGTAAGCATCGCCATGATGTTTTGAACTCCACCTCCAAAATCATTGGGGATGTCATTCGGGAAATCGTTGCATTGGCCTTCGCAAGAGTTGTTGGCTTGATTCCTCCTCGTTCCCACCATTTTCTAAAATAGAAAAGGTTAGAACAAAACATAAGTAAACAAGTCATGAATAACTTATTCATTTAAACAATTATACCATAAAGATAACATATGGGATCCCTAGGTAAATATCCTTGTGTGCATATTTGTACTTAGTCTCATGCTAGAGGTTTTCTTTAGGGTTCACTAATCCTAATTCCCAGATTAAATAAACCTTTCCTCTGATACCAACTATAGCGACCCGACCTTTTATTACATTACTATTACATCATTTCAAAGATAAAAAACATAATAGTATTATACATGGAGGATCCAGAGGTTTAGTGTCTTGGGCAAACTAGGGCTACACATAACAAGTACAACATCAAGCATAAAAATTCATTTAATCTCTTCTTCTATAGCTTCTTAGTAGCACTTGTCCTCTCCTTAGTACACGTAGCCACCTGAGGATATACATAAAAAGGGGTGAGCTAAAAGCCCAGTAAGAGGATAGATAAGAACAATATAGAATGGGGTGAGCATAATCATGACATAGGAAGAAGATCTTGAACATGAGAGGAGCATAATCAATAAACATGAAATGTGGCAAAACATAAAAATGAAACATCATATCTTAGTGGTTAACTACCACACATACTTGTGAACAAAGGTAGCATCATGTTCATGCATCATTTCACATTTACTCATGAGATTCATCACTTTACCCAATGCATTGGAGTGCTATATAATTTCGGGCGCACCCGTCACATTTAAACATTCATATTGCGCTATATAATTCCGGGCGCACCCGTCACATCATAACATTATCATTATCATGCTTGCCACATAGAACAAATATAAAAAATTTACATAAATCACCCATGGAAAGGAATGGTTTTCATCTCATAATAACACATTCATAAGCTTTGGGTTCCCAAAAGAAAGAGGGAACAACATACTTGATATAAGAACCATCAACCTTGAATGAGAGGTAAAAGGTGAGATCTTGAAAGAAGAGTTCTTTTGGAAACATTTTTATGAACATAAAAACCAATGAAAAACATGTATATCCCAGAAAAGTAAAGGAAATTATTAACAAAATATCTTTGAGGAGTAACCATATCAAAAATGGTGTGAAAGAGGGAGAACCCGAAGGAAGAAAATTGGGTTCGAGATTTCCCCTTACCTTGTACTCGAATGCCTCCTTCTCTTTAATGTCATGTATAATGACATTATATTCATTAATTAGAAATTCCAGAACCTTTTATACATTAATAGGGTTCATTCTGGTTTCATTATTTCATATTATGTTCCTTTGGATGAATTATAGAGTTTAAAAACATTGATCGGGGATGTTTGTTTTCATGGTTTTCTTGAGCGGTCCACTTGTATTCTTAATTTGATGTTTGGGTAGATCATGGGTAAACATCCAGAACTGATATTACATGTAATTAATGATATTACAGAATCTTTAATGATTTTATAATGTGTTATATTAGATCCATGTGGACGAATTATTAGATAAGAATTAAATGAAGATTATTTGGGTTAATTTGTGCGGTGTTTGGATCACAACGAACTCATTTTAACATTTAACTTAGTAATATGGCCATAGGTTATTTCAAGAACATAAAATAGAACATAATACATGTAAAATATTCTGGTTCAACCATAAAAAAGGTTTCATGACCAGATTTGAAGGTTTAAATGGAAAAATAGATCATGTTGTTTTTGAAGGTGATAAATTATCACCACATGAACAACGTTCTCTTTAATAAAATAAAAGGAAGGGGGAAAGGGTGTGGGGTGATATAATATAACATTAGAATCATAATATTACGTTATATATATAATACTGGATTTACAGAACAATTTGGATGAAGATCGGTAGGGAGAGATCAAGAAAGGAACTTGAACTTGAAAGGAAATTAAAGGAGAAGAGAGAGAGAAATTACCTTTAGAATCCTTCTCTTGAGATCCTCTTTAAGGAAGCTAGGCTTGGTCTTTTGATGAGACCAGAAGATTTTGGACGTGGGGGATGAGCTAGGGAAGGTTTTTGGGCAGAATTTAGAGAAGGCTTGGAGCTTGAGAGGTGTGAGGAAAAGAGGGAGTGAAGGGTGGCTTTTATAGTGGAGGGGAGAGGGGTTTCCTTAATATAAAATTGATTAGTTTATTAATTTCACATAAGACAAGGAATAGTGAGTCTTGGATGACTAATAATAGTAAATTTGACTTGTGAATTCGAGATTTGGGTGCTTACATCACTTGTGATGTCAGGAATAGTGGGTTTTAATTAAAATGTATTTAAATGATAAATTAATGTATTCTACTATTCATCAAAAATTCAAGTATCTCAGAAAAATCCCAAAATTTTACCCCAACCATTTTTCGACGTGTAGAATCCAAAAATGAAGTCCATTTTTCAAAAATAATTTTCTAAATATTATCAATTTAATATTTATTTAAAATCATAATTTACTTAAAAAAACAGTTTTTAAAATTAAAACTGATTTTGAAATTCTTTCAAAAATTACATAGGGTCTTATAAAATTATCTAAAAACTATTAGACATTTATTCAATAATTTATGAATATATTTCAGGAAAATAAATATTCCTTTAAATTAATTAATTATAATTAATTATTTATGACTTATAAAATACCAAAAATGTTTACTAAGGTCAAATTGTCACTTTCTAAGATGTCTAAATTTTATTCTATTATTCATAGGTAATTTTACTCTTATTTAATATTCATAAGGGTCATATTACTATTCATAAGGGTAGGTTACTATTCATAAGGTTAGGTTACTATTCACCAAAAATTATTTTTGTTTCATTGGACTCCAAAAACTATTTTGAACACAATAGTGAATGTTGGATTTTTAAAATTCCAAACATAGGGGTGACAAAATTATGTTTAAAGGTCACCTATCACTTAGTAGTTCATTATTTTGTGTTTTTATGACATAGATATAAGAAGGGAATTTCCCATTGAAAAACTTTGGGTCGTTACAAATATCACAAAAGAGTGTATCACCCAAGTAAAACAATTTTAATTTTGTCTGTGTAAATGATCACTTAGACTATAAATAGTTATTGGAAATATAAAATTATTTCCTACATCATATTATTTTTTTAATAATTTTTAGACATTAAATATATTAAATTTTTTTTGACACCATGATGATGCAACGATTACCTCATTAATTAACGATTTAAATAAAATGAAAATATAATGAAAAATCTAAGACATAAACATTTAAAAAACCTATTAGATGAGTATACTTCAAACCCTTTTCAATTTATCCTAGAAATATATCAATTTGGGACCTTCAAAATCTGAAACTCATTTTTAAAATAATGTAATATTTCTTGACTTTCCAAGAGTGCCCCTCCTCCCTCTTATAAAAGGCCCCCACTTCTACCTCATTACACACACTTCTCAAGCCATTGGATTGGCCAAACTATGCTCATTTTATCTCTCCAAATCCCTCTCTTCATCCTAGAATCCTTACCTTAGGTAGGAAGCTCTTCATGAAACCCTTTTGGTTCAAACTAAGAGGAGTTACCTGATTCAAAGGTAATGTCTTCACTAGTGTTCTTTTGTTTTATTTTGCTTATCAAACCCCCTAAACTCTTTTTATTACTATATTTTGTAACAACACCAGTATCTTAAATATACTAAGATGTTTTTATAAGAATTATTCGAGCTACACATACACACACCTTCGTCTAATGGTTAACGAACATATTGTTTCTGTGGATGACGAATGTATGCCTCACAAAACGATGATTGTTCAATATTATCTTAACACCTTTCATGGTGGCAATTAAGATGTCACTATATTTATATGTGATATATATTATGTTTATGTTTTCCTTATTCTTCTGTATTTTTCATTTATGTCCAAACTTTATGGTTTCCATTATTGGTAAACGTGATATCTTTATTATAGGAAGTGCGGACTACCGCCCCCTCAAAGTGATTTGATTCGTTAATGCCATATGTGGGACGTATTAAAGATGGAGTTTAGGATGTTATATATGATATTATAATGGAATTATAATATACCTATATATAATTTGGATTTCATTCCATTAAATAGGAAATAGAAATGAAAGTAGTGTTCATGCGTACGTACGGCTTACCGTCTCTATGAACGGTGCATTTCATTTCTTACATCTAAATGTTATGTTATGTTATAAATGCATGTATATAATTGATATATATTATATATATGATATCTACATCATGAATATAATTCTGTATTTAATGGATATTTTACCACATGAACAATTTGTAATTATAAAGAGTTTATTTTTGACTCAAGTACCAATGATTGACAAAACAACCATTATTAACTTAAATAATAACAAAGTTATCATAACATGGTAATAAGTGATATAAAAGAAATAATGAAATTGAAATGGTTCTTAAGAAAGTTTAAATTAAATCAATTTTATTATTCAGTAGATTAAAGAATGATCGAGTAAAGTCGGACACGAGGTAAGGGAATTCGTCTCAATCTCCTTTCATTGAGACATATTTTGTTTTATACACAACTTTCTTTTATACGGTGTATAAACCCCTTCGACTTTTATGTTTATTCAAAAGAAATCTTTTCTATATGAAGAGTTTTACTAAACGACAAAATGGAATGTTTTTCTGTCGTACGTATGCGGCGACAACGACTTCTCCACCATCGTGACCATTATTTGAGTTTCGGATTCCTCTACAAGCCATAAAGTTTTTTAAATGAAAAATAAATACCATGTTTTAATTTTATTTTATTTTGGTATTGAAAATGGTTTTCATAATGTTTTTATTATATAAATGTGTTGTATTGATATCATGTGATTGAAATGTGGAAATGTTATGTTTCCTTTATGCATGTTTTATGTGATACGATTATGTTATGGATCTTGGGAATTGTTATGAATATGGGTGGTTCCGTGATAAATTAAGGGTGGGTGAGCCCGATATAGCTCTCCAATGCATTGGGTAACACAAAGGGGTTAAATTTTAAGGTTTCTCCGAAGAGATTTAGTTAATATACTATTATGGGTATTCCAAACATAACCATGAGGGTTAATGTCTACCTAAGAATGTTATGAATTCCTCAAGTTACCTTTCTGTCTTATGATTTCTATGAGTTATTCATAAATCTTATGATTTCATGAGGTATGTTAAATTTCTTATGTTTTATGAGTAAAGTATGATTTCTTTTATTCATATGTATATATGTACTCATGTTTCCTTTCTGTATTTTTTTATCCCTCACTTAGCTTTTTATGCTCATCCCACGATTTTGAAATGTTTTTCACAAGTCAATAGAAAGGTACATGATGTGATGATAATGTCAAGGAAGTGTCAAGAAAGAATCCAATTTTTTTTAAATATGTTTCCGTTGATGGGAAAAATGAATACTATATTTTATATAACCACTTTTTTTAAATGTGGGATGTAATTCATGTTTTATGATCTACTTCTCTTAAACTCTAAACCTGAAAAGATCCTCAATGTGTAATCTTGTAATAATTGAAGATTAATTAAGGTTTAAGGCTGGGGCCTTATAGTTGGTATTAAAGGTCTATATAGATAACTTTAAAAGTTATAATTCTATTAAATGATTATCCAAAAATATTTTTTTATGGTAAAATTGAAATGCTATAGAATTTGAAGATTACCATGTTTCTTCATCTAAGACATTTTTGTTCAGAATGGTTTTCCTCATAGGAAAGAGGGAAGCAGTGCAAGGAAGGCATACAGAAGGAAATGACCTCCGAATAAGCATCCTAAGATGGTCGGAATTGGAACTGAACAGTTTTCTGTAGTAATGTCGCAGTTGACTCAAGCGATAAATGGTGGTGGTATTCATGCATGAGATCATCCAGATCAACCACAGAAGAACGTGTCAGTGGTGGAACATTTCATGAGGCAACATCCCCCATCATTCAGAGGATCATCTGACCCTGTGCTAGCTAAAGGGTGGATTAAATAATTGGAGAAGATTTTTGATGTCATGGGGTGTTCAGACAATCAAAAGGTTAGTCCTGAAATTTACCGTTTGGAGGGTGAAGCAAATCAATGGTGGTCGATGGTTAAAAATATTAGGGACACTGATGAGATTGATGCTCTCGACTGGGATGAATTCAAAGGCATGGTTTGGTGTTCAGACAATCAAAAGGTTAGTCCTGAAGTTTACCGTTTGGAGGGTGAAGCAGATCAGTGGTGGTCGACGGTTAAAAATATCAGGGACACTAATGAGATTGATGCTCTCGACTGGGATGAATTCAAAGGTATGGTTCTTGAAAAATATTTTCCTAAGGCTTTTCGACATAGGATAGAAAAACAATTATTGGAATTGAGGCAAGACGAAGATCCAGTGGCTTCTTATGAAGAAAGGTTCACTCGAGTGGCAAGGTATGCTCCAAATTTTATACGAGACCTTGATAGTAAAATCAATTGTTTTTACTCAGGATTAAATCCAAAATATCGAAGGGCATTGGATTCTCGTGAGTTTAAACGTTAGGAAAATCTTGTTCGATGTGCTGAGAAGGTGGAGATGGAGTTTTCCGATGATCAAGTGTTCTATAACAATCAACCAAAGAAGACACAGAGGTGGCAGGAGAAAGGGAAGAATTCTTCAAAAAGGTCTGATGGTAAGAAAACTAAGTTTCCAATTTGAGATAAATGTGGTAAAGGGCATGCTGGGGAATGCCTTCTGAATTCTGGAAAGTGCTACCGATGTGGTAAGATGGGACATAAGGCTCGTGACTGTACTGAAAAAGATTAGGGTGATGGTAAGGAAAAATTTGATTTACAGTTAGTGAAATGTTACAAGTGCAATGAGATGGGTCATTATGCAAACGAGTGTTCAACAAAGAGCTAAAATGATGGGAAGCAGTCAGTCTACATGTTGAAAGGTGTGGTGAAATCCTTTGCAACTGCTTCAGCATATGTTGGGCCATAAAATGAAGTGGTATCAAGTACTTTGTTTGTTTTTTCAGATTATTCCAGTGTGTTGTTTGATTCAGGGTCTACACATTCTTTCATCTTTAAAAAAATTTATAGTAAATTGGGAATTCCATCTCAAGAATTGACTCCTGAACGTGTCGTAAAAACACCTGGGGGAAATGTTTGAGGAAAAAATAATTTATATGAATCTTCCTATCCTTATCCGTGGAAAGAACCTACTTGAAAACCTTATTGTTTTACCTCTAGTAAAGTTTGATGTTATCCTTAGTATGGATTGGATCTCTGGTTACCATGCTAAGATTGACTATAGAGCTAAAGAAGTTTCTTTTTAAAAAGAATTTCATTTTGTGTACAATAATGAACCCCTACTATTGATAACATATCAAGAGGATGAGAAACTTGTAAAAGATGGAAATGAATGTTACCTTGCACATATTGTTGAAAAAAAAGAAACTTTTCAGATTAATTATGTGCCAGTGGTAAATGAGTAACCTGATGTTTTTCCTGATGAGTTGCATGGAATAATACCAGATCGGGAAATTGAATTTACTGTTGACTTAGTTCCTGATGCTAATCCAATTTCAAAACCCCCTTATCGAATGGATCAAATTGAACATTTAGAGTTGAAGGATAAATTGCAAGATTTATTAGAGAAAGGTTTCATTCGAACAAGAACATCACCATGGGGTACTCCTATTTTATTTTTTAAAAAGGAAAGATGGTTCTATGAGACTTTGCATTGATTATAGAGCCTTGAATAACATCACTGTTAAGAACAAATATCATTTGCCTCATATCGATGATTTGTTTGATCAGATCCATGGAGCTCAGTTTTTTTCAAAGATTGTCTTGAGATCGGGGTACCATCAGTTGAAGGTAAAGGAATCAGATGTTTCGAAGACCATGTTTTGTACAAGATATGGACATTATGAATTTGTAGTTATTCTTTTTGGGCCAACCAATGCACCTGCTATATTCATCGACTTTATGAATAGAATTTTCCATGAGTTCTTGGATAAGTTTGTGGTTGTTTTCATTGATGATATTTTGGTTATTTCTAAAAGTAAAGAGGAGCATGAAAGACATTTAAGGGTTATTATACGAACCTTAAAAAGAAAATAAATTATATGGGAAATTCAGCAAGTGTGAGTTCTGTTTGCAACAAATTTATTTCCTTGGCCACATTGTTTCTAAAGATGGGATAATTGTTGATCCTGCAAAAAACAAAGGTTGTTGAAGAATGGGAAAGGCCCACAAATGTTACTGAGATTCGTAGATTTCTTGGTTTGGAAAGCTATTACCGATGGTTTGTTAAAAAAAGTTCACGGTTATCTATTCCAATGACTAAGATAACTCGGAAGGGTGTTAAGTTTATCTGGACAAAAGAATGTGATGATTATTTTTAGGAACTGAAAAGAAGATTGGTGAATGCTCCAGTTTTGGCACTACCTTCCAGGAATGGTGAGTTTGTTATCTACTGTGATGCTTCATTAAAAGGACTTGGTTGTGTCCTAATGCAGAACGATCATATAATTTCTTATGATTCACGTCAGTTGAAAACTCATGAGGTAAATTCCCCTACACATTATTTGGAATTAGCTGATGTTGTTTTCACTTTAAAAATCTTGAGGCATCATTTGTATGGTGTAAAGTGTGAAATATATACTGATCACAAAAGTTTAAAGAATATATTCACTCAGAAAGAATTGAACATGAGATAGAGTAGATGGCTAGAATTAATCATGTATTATGATTGTGAAATTCATTACCATATGGGAAAAGAAAATAAAGTGGTTGATGCTTTGAGTCGAAAATGTAATGCTTCATTAACAATGTTACATTTGGAACATGATCCTTTAGTTAAGGATTTGATGAACTTTGGAATAGAAGTTTTTGGTGCAGTATGTCCTTCTATCTTTCTTCAGGTATCAGTGAAATCTTCTCTATCAGACAGAAATAAGAAAGAACATATGCAAGACAGTGAGTTGCAGAAAAAGGTATAGTTAGTTCAGAAGGGTAAGTTGCCTGAATTCAACATTGATAATGATTGTGTTTTGAGATTTGGGAAGAGATTGTGTGTGACTTTTGATTCACAGTTGAAGAGAGAGTTGTTATGTGAAGCTCATAGTTCTTCATTTTCAGTTCATCCTGGTATTACTAAGATGTATAGAGATCTTCGGGAGTATTACTGGTGGGATGGAATGAAAAGTGATATTTTTGATTTTACTGTGAAGTGTTTGAATTGTCAACAGGTTAAATCAGAGCGGTAGTTACTGAAAGAGATGCTTCAGACTTTACCTGTACTAGAGTGGAAATGGGAGAATATATCCATGGACTTCGTTGTGGGATTTTCCGAAGACACCTCGAGGTAATATTGCAATCTGGGATATTGTTGATCGCTTGACTAGATCTGCTCATTTCCTTGCTATATGGGATACTTTTTTTCTAGATCAAATTTCCCGTTTGTATCTTAAATAGATAGTCAGGTTACATGGAGTTCCCCTCTCCATTGTATCTAATCGTGATCCCAGGTTTACTTTTAACTTTTCTAAAGGCCTTTAGAAGTCGTTGGGTACTGAATTAAATTTTAGTACAGCTTTTCATACTCAATCAGATGGGCAGTCAGAACGAATGATTCAGACATCGGAGGATATTCTACGTGCTTTTTAGAAAGATTATCAGGGACTTTGGGACCAACATCTTTCTTTTGTTGAGTTTTCTTATAATAACAGTTTTCATTCCAGTATACAGATGGCACCATTTGAGGCATTATATGGGAAGCAGCATAAAACTCCATCTTTTTGGGAAGAAGTGGGTGAAAGGAAGTTTATGGGACCATAATTGGTAGAAGTGTTGGCAAAAATGTTCAGCTAATACAGAGACACATGAGAACAACTCAGAACATGCATAAGAGTTATGCAGACAACTGGAGTAAGGATCTCTCTTTTGAGGTAGGTGATCTTGTTTTTCTCAAAGTTTCACCATGGAAAAGTGTGATGTGATTTGGTAAGAATGGAAAGATGAGTCCAAGGTTCATTGGACCATATGAAATTCTGGAGAGAGTTGGATGACTCCCATACCGAGTGTCTTTACCTCCGATTTTATCTCTGGTACACAATTTTTTTCATGTTTCAATGTTAAGGAAGTACATGCCAGATCCATCTCATGTTTTGAGTCGAGAGGTAGTTCAGCTAGAAGAGAATCTATCTTATGAGGAACAACCAGTCCAGATTCTTGACCACAGGGAGTAGGTATTTCAGAATAAGGTGATTCATCAAGTAAAGGTTTTGTGGAAAAACCACATGATTGAAGAGGCAACATGGGAATCTAAAAATGCAATGAGGGATAAATACCCCCACTTATTCGATAAGTAAATAAATTGCGGGGACGTTATTTTCTAAAGGGTGGAAGGATGTAACATCTCAAGTAATTAATTAATAATAGATATTCTAATCTATATCTATTTATGAATTAGATAGTGTTTTAGAGGCTTAAAATGAGAATAAATCCAATCTTAAGCATGGAATACACTAATATTTTTAAAAGATTGTTTTACTTCCTTTTGATGGAAAACAATTATTAAATCAAACTTTTGACAATTTAATAAGCTCTATTTGTCAAAATAAACTTATTCTTTATTATTGGGACATTTAAATTTACATTGGATAAATTTTTGGTATTTTTCTGACAATGTTCATTTTTTAATGAATAGAGAAAAATACTGCATTTTACATCAAAACTGATTTTTCATCTAATTTAATTATATGGTTATATTTTCTTATTACTTGGTTTTAATGTATAATTATAATATATTTTTACCATTTAATCCAATGGTATTCATTAGAATTAATTTCACTTTGGAATTGGGCATAAACAAGTGCCAAACTTTTCATAGATATTGTTTAAAAAAAACCTGGTATATGTTTTGACAACGGGAATTACTTTTAAATTAATTATTACAATTTCTGTGTTTGTAATTTGGTAAAATGGATTCCGTATTTGGACTCAGAAGGTCCAAATTATGTAATTAAGACTCTTTTGTTTTTGGGCATTGCGAATATTAATGACAGTAATTATCGTTAATTATCGTGATTAATTTGTCATCGGGTAGTTAAGGATAATAAAATAATATCATAATAATAAAAAATGACCCCAAAATGTATCCTAATGCTACTGGTTGTGTCATGTCTGACAATGGGATTCCTTTTTCCAAACATTGGGATCCCATGGAATCACTTTGGGGTGAAAGTGACTCTTTATCTTTTTATTTTTAAAGAATGGGGAATATCACAAAAGAGTGTATCACCCAAGTAAAACAATTTTAATTTTGTCTATGTAAATGATCTATTAGACTATAAATAGTCATTAGAAATATAATGATATTTTATACATCATAGTATTTTTTTATAATTTTTAGAAATTAAATAAATTTAATTTTTATGACACCATGATGATGAAGTGATTACCTCATTAATTAACGATTTAAATAAAATGAAAAGGTAATGTACAATCTAAGACTTAAACTTGTCAAAAACCTATTTGATGAGTATATTTCTAACCCTTATCACATTATCCTTGAGATATATCAATGGGGGACCTTCAAAATCTGAAACTCATTTTTAAAATAATGTCACATTTAGTGACTTTCCAAGAGTGCCCCTCCTCCCTCTTATAAAAGGCCCCCACCTATACCTCTTTACACACACTTCTCAAGCCATTGGATCAGACAAACTCTGCTCATTTTATCTCTCCACATCCCTCTCTTCATCCTAGAAGCCTTACCTTAGGCAGGAAGCTCTTCAATAAACCCTTTTGGTTCAAACTAAGAGGAGTTACCCGATTCAAAGGTAATGTCTTCACTTGTGTTGTTTTGTATTATTTTGCTTCTCCAACCCCATAAACACTTTTTATAAATTTCTTTTGTAACAACACCAGTATCATCAATATACTAGGATTTTTTTATTAGAATTATTGAAACAAATCATACACACACCTTCATCTAATGGTTAAAGAACATACTGTTTCTGTGGATGTCGAATTTCTACCTCATGAAACGATGATTGTTCAATATTCTCTTGACACCTTTCATGGTGGCCATTAATATGTCACTCTATTTATATGTGATATATATTATGTTTATGTTTTCCTTATGCTTCATTATTTTTCATTTATGGCCTACCTTTATGGTTTCCATTATGGGTAAACACGATATCTTCATTTTAGGAAGTGCGGACTACCGCCCTCTCAAAGTGATTTGATTCATTAATGCCATACGTGGGATGTATAATAGACGGAGTTTATGATGTTATATATGATATTATACTGGAATTATAATATACCTCTATATCATTATTATTTCATTCAATTAAATAATAAATAGAAATGAAAGTAGTGTTCATGTGTAATTACGGCTTACCGTCTCCATGAACGGTGCATTTCATTTCTTAACTCTAAATGTTATGTAATATTATAAATGCATTTATATACAGGATATATATTATATATATGATATCTACATCATGAATATAATTCTGGATTTAATGTACATTTTACCACATGAACAACTTGTAATTATAAACAGTTTATTATTAACTCAAGTACCAATGATCGACAAAACGACCATTATTAACATAAATTATTACAAAGTGTTCATAAAATGGTAATAAGTGATATAAAAGGAATAATTAACTTGAAAAAGGTCCTTAATCAAGTAGAAATTAACTCATGTTTATTATTCAGGAGATTAAAGAACGATCGAGTCAGGTCAGACACGAAGTAAGGGACTTCGTCTCAATCTCCTTTCATTGAGGCATATTTTGTTTTATACACAACATTCTTTTATACGGTGTATAAACCCCTTTGACCTTTAATTTTATTCAAAAGGAATCTTTTCTATACGAAGAGTTTTACTAAATGACAAAAGGGAATGTTTTTTTGTCAAACGTATGTGGCGACAATGACTTCTCTGCCGCCATGACCATTATTTGAGTTTCAGCTTACTCTATAAGCCATAACATTTATAAAATGAAAAATAAATACCATGTTTTACTTTTCATTAATTTTGGTATTGAAAATGGTTTTCAAAATATTTTTATTATATCAATGTGTTGTATTGATATCTTGTGATTGAAATGTGGAAATGTTATGTTTCCTTTATGCATGTTTTATGTGATACGATTATGTTATGGTTCTTGGGCATTGTTATGAAGATGGGTGGTTCGATGATAAACTAAGGGCAGGTGAGCCCAATATATCTCTCCAGTGAATTGGGTAACATGAAGGGGTTAAATGTTAAGGTTTCTCCAAAGAGATTTAGGGAATATACTGTGATGGGTATTCCAGACGTAACCATGAGGGTTACTCCCTACGTAATAATGTTATGATTGCCTCAAGTTACCTTTATGTCTTATGATTTCTATGAGTTATTCATAAATCTTATGATTTCATGAGGTATGTTAAAGTGATTATGCATTATGAGTAAAGTATGATTTCGTTGATTCTTATGTATACATGTACTCATGTTTCCTTTCTGTATTTTTATATCCCTTACTGAGCTTTTTATGCTCATACCAAGCTTTTGAAATGTTTTTCACAGGTCAAGGGAAAGGTACATGATGTGATGATAGTGTCAAGGATGTGTCATGAAATAATCTGTGTTTTATTTTAAATATTATTCCGTTTATGGGAAAAATTAATACTATCTTTTATGTAACCACTTTTTTTAAATGTGGAATGTAATGCATGTTTTATGATCTAATTCTCTAAAAATCTAAACCTGAAAAGATAATCAATGTGTAATCTTGTAATAACTCAAGATTAAGTAACGTTTAAGGCTGGGGCCTTATACCTATAAATTATTACATTATATTTTCAGACATCTATTGTGAAAAGTTTTGAGTACATATTATTTAGGACATTCATTGTTGTACACTTCCTATTATATATATTCATTGAGAGATTGGACCAAATCATGGGTGGTTTCCTTCTAGTATTTATTTAAAAACCCTATATTGGTCATTCTTTTGGGCCAAAACAGATTATATGATAACAGGTGTTGATCAGGGAAACCCCTCTTCCGCTGGATCTTGATATGTTGTTTTGGGGTAAGATAGAATGTGACTGAGTTGAGGATTTTGATGATTCTTTTCTTCCTCTGTTTCATTGGTTCTTTTGGAACACATATTGTGGATTATTGTTGTATACCTATTTTGGATGTTTTCTTAGAACATGACATGTTGCATCATCTTTTGTATGGAATGTTCTTTGGCTACTTCTAATATTTATCTTCCATTGTCTACTTCAATTGTATATTGTTTACGACATCCCCTGTTGTATTATTATTTATTCTGCTATGTTACACTCTGCCAATGAGGGATTATTTTATTCACTATCACACCCTAGGCCCTCACTTCTAGTCAGTAGCCTCTGGATTTTGTTGAAATGCATTTTTGGCCATGTGGCCAACCGGTTATGGGGCACCAGTTGAGTGGCATCCGTAACCAGGACATTACGTCATAATAATTGTGAATATCAATATTCACCACAATGTTGGAACCCTGAAATGTATTATTGATGTATATTACCATATCATAAAACATCATATTGGACGCCTATGTCGATATTCCCTTGATGAAGCCTTGCTATTTCTCTGAGATCCATTAAAGAAGATGAAGCCCTATACATTTGTTGATGATATTTTATGAAAAAATTTATGGAAAATGACACATGCTTGTTTTGTAGAAATGATTAAGAGATTTGGCATAATTCACCTTTGAATGATAATCAAGGTGGATGTGTAAGAAACCTGAGGAAATTTCCCTCACACTAATAAATATGGAATGTTTTGGTAATATATTTATTCACTAAGTCCTACAATGTAATATTGAATTAACCTAACAAACAATCTGGTCCTAGAGATCTCTCATAATTTAGAGAACGTAATGATTCCTTGATCAGATGCACCTCTAGAATAGTCTTGAAATATCTGTTAATCTCATTGGATACAAACCAACAGATATCATAAAAATGGTTTATTTGACCACTTATATAGCCTATTAGCATAAAGGTATTTTGATAAGTTAAAATATATTTGAATTAATTAGTATCCATACCTCCCATGATCTCTACATCATCCATGAGGGACCCATATTATGGAAAAATATAAGGAATTTTTTCATTCATTTTACCCTTGATAAATTCTTGGAATGAGATTTTATTATTATTTCCCTCCAAGAGCCACGTCACTCAAGAGTTCTCCTAAAAAATATATTCATATTCTGGAATAAGTTCAGCTAACTAGGTTTTCATGTCACGAAATGTTTAGAAACACTCATCTTCCTAAATCAACTCTATATTTCATTTAAATAGCTCAATATCTACCATCATTCCCTCTAGGTTGGCAGAAAAAGCTAGCATGTTATTATACCTAACCTATACATCACCTTTGGGATGATGGAGACTATTATTTAAACCCATCCCCCTGCCTCATTGGGTGTGATTAATCAAGGATGTGAGAACCACATTATTAAAATTCATCTCTGAAACCCATCTTTTTTAATAGGAGACATAGTTTCTAGTAAAATAACCTTAGAATACATGGATTTGTAAAGGGGTATGATCAGTGAAATATCAGGAAGGATTTTCTATATTAGTATTCGGATATGAGGAATTTTCTTGATGGTTTGAAAATAAGTGGTCTAGTCTACACAAGGTATTATGATTACCCTTTTTTTATTACCCCATGTGAATATTTCCCATGAAAAACCTTGGTAAAAATAACCAATCACTGAGGAAAATGAATGAAATATTTGGTGATCCCATAATGCCTAGATTCCACTAAATTTCTTATCTGACGAATCTAGAATAACATTAAAATCACATCCTTCCCACGAATCATGCTGAATCTCTCAGATCAAAGTTTTCCATGTCCTGCCATAATGCTTCCCTTTCTATAACCTCGCATTTAGTATAGAAAAGGATAATATGTATTTTTACTTTATTACATTTATCTTCATAGAAATATACTATTTAGACACCTCCAAAAACTCCACTGTAATATTTCACTTCTAGAATACACAGATGTGAAGTTACATAGGATTTTCATGAAAATAAAAAAGAATTCCAAGCTATAAGGAAAAGATAGAAATAGTAAAAAAATGTTGTTTGGGTTTGAGGATCTTCATGACATAGGTATTATAGTGTATGATCTCAGTGTAGAGAAAATATGTCTTCTTCCAATTTCCCAGTCCTTGAGCATTACAAATGATATGGGATTTCATCAGAGATGCAACACCTAGTTTTGTCCCTAGTCATCATTGAGCCTCTATTATATAGGGAGGAATATACATGAAATATATTTTGAATTGATTGGATGGGTAGAGTTGGTGGCAATAAATTTGCTAAAAAATGGTGGTGGTGAGTGGATATTTATAGTATATTAGGAGATTAATTCTTGCAAGTACTCATTTATATTCACTTTTAGGAGTCCATCATTATCTAAAGATGATATAAAATAGATAATTATTTATGTGTATGAACGATAGGGTCCAAAAACCTCTCCACCGCATATTTATTCACATGATTTAAAAATTTAATACCTTATATTTTATGATTACTTATTTTACCATTTTGGGCCTATGTAATTTATTCTTTAAGGAGAGGTGTTTAGATGAAAATTGAGGATCCTAATGATTGATTTTTGGGGTTTTAATATTAAATAAACATTAACATTATGTTCAACATTATTGTTTCGACCCTAAATTTCCATATGGGAATGGAATGAAATTTATTTGTCATTGGTGGAACAAATATTATTACAAAAGCATATAAACATACATTTTAGGTTGTTTCTAACCAAGTTTCTTTGTGTAACCAGAACAACCAAAAGTTCAATATCAGTGATTAATCATGGACCTACATTCCAAATCCATTTTTTCAATGGGATTTTTTTCCAATGATACTTATGAACTCAAGTTTTCTGAGAGGATGGTAGGTCAGGCTCATCATATCCTTTTAGGGGAAATTGTTTCCTATTTGGGGCTCTATTATTGATTTAAGATAAGTTCACAAATATATCATTTATTCCCAAATATGAAGTGGGTCACACTTTTTTAAGAATCAATTATTATCATGTATGGAATATGGAATCATTTTTATTTATATGAAGTTCTTCATCGACAGATATATTTGTATTTATTTGATTTTCTCCACTAATGGTACCCCTTTTGTATTGATGAGAGATTATTTTGTTGTTATTAATATGATGATAGTTTTGAGTTGCATTGTTGGATTTTCTATAGTGTATTATCATCCATGGATATGAGAGTTTTTTTTAATGTTAGGATCATAACCATTAATGGCCTTCCTATGTACCCTTTTTAAAGGAATTAGAACCCATGTATTTAGGTACCACTTTACATGGAAAATCATACCTTTTATGGTCATGTGATAATGATTAAACTATGAAGTTTAACATCATATATAAGGGAAATCTTGGAGAATGGTTCCTATTTAAAGGTTATTGGGTGACTTATGCTGAAGTGTCCTAGGAAATATGGAAGGGATATGGATTCCCAGGTTGAATATGTCCCAACAAGGAATGTAGTTGAGAGGAAATTTCTGTTGATTTGGGTTATTGGTTGGGGACCTCAGGTAGGATTCCTACACATACCATTTGGATGGTAATCAAATATAACATTGTTCGGTAGTGATTACCAATGCCTATGAAGTACCATTGATGGTTTTAATCACTAGAAAGTATGATTCATTGAGTGGATTTATTTTGGGCTCATTCTTGAGAATGATTCCATTGAAAATGAGTTTTGGAATGGCTGGTACTTACACTAAATTGGAGGCCCAAATGGTGATTTTTGGGTGACATAGATGGGGGATATAATATGTATAAGTTCTATAGATTGAATTGGGTCTTACACCTAGAATGATACCCAATATCTAGGGATCATGTGGATTTCATGATCATTTCACACCTATGATACGATAAGATTTATGCTTGGTGTGAGAAATAAGAGGAAGTAGAAGATCCAGTAATCCTCACCATGCTTCTCTTGTTGGTGGAAGAGGGCGGGGTCATGAGATATGACGACTGACATGTCATTTTTCCCTTACCAACATCCATTATATCCAGGATAGTCATGTCTTAAGACACTTATTGATAGAGACAGGGGGAATGGAAAAGGAGAATAGAGTAAAATAGGATAGGTCCTACTAGAATAAATAAAGGGTTACTCTAGGAGGATTCCCTATAAGATGTTCATGGTGAAGAGAGGATGATCTCATTCCATTTTTAAGTGGTTATGAAAGAATGACCCTCACCCAGTCCGCCAGGATCCAAAGGCCCCATGGCTTAGAGATGACATGTTAATGGCTTGTCCTAAACCCTCATTTTCTACACTAGGGGATCCCTAACCCCACCTCCAGGGTCAGGGTCATCTTGATCAAATGAATACGTACCCACATGCACCTTGAGGACCCTACCCATAAGTTTGGACAAGTAAATGACATCTCTGACCTGAAGAATGAATAACCAAATGAGATACATTCTCATGTGCCTCTTCTTATAGTTTTTGAAATATTTAAGGCCTTAGTAGAGGTTTTGATATAGTCCCTCTTATACGAGGGTGCGAAAGAAATAATAGACCATCTATTACTGTGTAGAGATAGATCTTTCAAGGTGTATCATGTATGGTTGATGTCGAGGATGTTTTAGAGGACTCATGTAGTGTAGGCTTTCATGATCTATGAGATCCTCAAATAGGTAGGGCTACACAAGATTAAGGTGTTTTGGGTGAAAAAACACCTAGGAAGAATAATTTGGGTGCAGATTTTCTTAAGGATTCATGGTTTTCAATCCGTTTTCCAAGAAGAATCTCACAGAAGCCCCGAATGTAGCAAGGGGACCCCATGATAGGGTTCGTCTACCACCTTGGAAAGGGTTACTCACATAGTATTTATGTATTTTAGACCCTAGGAGGACAGTGTATCCACTACCCTCTTAATTACATTTTCCCTCAGGTTTTTCAAAACTACCACGAAGGATTATGATCTTCAATGAGAAGTATTAGGGGGATCATATATTAATTTGTTATATGTTATTTTACATCACCTAAATGTGGATCCCCAAAGAAAAATTTATAACATAACATGGGATATTTTGAAAAGATTTTCACTTGGACAAGTATGTCGTGTAGGGTAATGTGAAAGTACCATGTGTTGTTCTTCTAGGTACCCTCACTTTCTGGTCCTGCATAGTTCCATTCAATATGCCAGTACCATGCATGCTGACACTCATTTTGGGGGACCTTCAAAGAAGTTTCCTTGGAGAAGGGTTTGATGATTTTCATTATTCTATTTTAATATTTTCTACCTTGTAAGTTATTTTTCCTTCAATTCCTTTTCTTCCATGTGAAAAAATATAGTTTCAAAAAAATATTCCCCTTATGATTGGTTCTGATTAAATGAACGGGGTTTGATCCTAAGGTAATGGGATGAAAAAGCCCCACAGATCATAGAGAACATTGATTCATAAAATATAAATATTTCATTTGTAAGGTTCAATCATATAAGACGGATGCACACATGGGATGCTCACAGGGGATTATGTGTCTATAAATAGAGATAGTAGTCTCAACACAAAATCCTCACGCATCTATACCTATGTCTATTCAGGGCTAGTATTCTAGATATACCATTCTTTTAAGATGTATTTAAATAACCCTTTTGTAGAGAATAGGTACACAGATTACTAGATGGATCATACATGTGGGTGAGATACCCACATAAAGTTACATGATAGATGAACTTTCCCAAGGTTACCAATATGAGTACCCAACATGGAATCATACCTTTTTAGATTTTCCATATTTATTAATGTATTTAAAATTGAAGAATTATTTAAAATAAAAATCAAGGTTCCCCATTATAGGTTAAGGGGATTATTAGAAGACTTGATCTACTGATGAACAAGTTGAAAATCATATAAAGGAGATGGTAAAAACCTTTGGTCCAGACTACTATGATGTAAAGAATAGAAATCTACTAGGTTTGTAAATCCCTCTAAATGATTATAATCGGGTATACCTTAATAGAAACTACACACCACCCTATGGACATGTGAATTTGAATGAGGTTTTATTTCCAATGCTAATGAATTATACTTATCTTTACATGTTTCAATAACATGGGAACTTCATTATAGATATGGTTTCAAGAATGGGTTTATACATAAAAGCAGTGAAATCATCCTTGTCTGGTTTCACACATCATTGAAAATGTGTCCCAAATTTTAAGCCACACACACCTAAAATAAAGATGCACCATTACTGATAAATATTTCTAGATTCCAAGACAGACCAGACAATGGGATGGAGAGAATATTGGGACTTCATAATTTGAGGAGGTGGTAGATCTGGATCGATGTTGGAATACATGGTGCACTAAACCATTGTTGAAATTTTGACCAATTAAAAAGCTGTGGGAATTTATAAATCCATCTAGGTCTCCCAAACATACATATACAAGAAGTCCAAATTTATCCCGATGATGCTCAGATGATACATCTCACAAACGGAAAATTTCAACCGAATGCATGGAGAATCTAGTATCAGCTTTTGGAATGTCCAAAAGAACACTAGGTATATGATCCTTGGAGGTATTTATGATGATTTCATCCCACAAAATTTTTTGTGGAACAACACTAATAGGATGCCAGTTATGTGTTATGAGCTATTGAACATAACAAGAGACATAAATTTATAAAACCCAATCCAAAGTGGTGTTATCATCCAAAACCATGGAAGTTTTCTTTTATGGATCCATAGGGGAGTGAAGCCACATGAAAAAATCCTAAAGGGTGTCCAAATATGAAAAAATTGGGCATTTCTAGAAGATTTTTTCCTACCATGGAGAAGTGGTAGTATGACTGAATGGGGTACATTACAATGTTTGACGTACCTAAAACTTCATTCCTTGTAGAATTAATATCCATGTGGTCATATTTTTATATGATTTTTTTTTGAATATTCCAATGGTAGTGTTCGGTTAGGGTCATTTTTCATTGTGGAAAAGCAACAAAAGGGGAAGTACATTGGTTTAGAAACCCCTATCATGGAAAGGGTTCACCAATTTTTACTGGATATCTACACGATGAATCCCCCTTCAAAATTTTAATGTCACTCCATGTGTTATAGAGATGATTAATATCCCAAATTATCTCCAAAACTATGCTAAGTGTAGGTTATGTACCTAAGAGATGATTTTAAAAATTTATTAATGTAATTTCTAGTATACATCCATTGCATTAGAATCCTAGTGAGACTATCAAGAGGTTGAGCCAATTCAAGGAGTTCAACATATATCCATATAAATATATGAATACTAGGACATTCACTAATGTTGGTAGATGCAATGAACAGTGATACTACATGATTTCCTTTAGAGATGGAATTTTATTGACTCAAATTGACGGTGAGGTCATGTGTGAATCATATTATCCACATAGATTTTTATCCCAGCTCAAATTCCTATAAAATTATTTATATCTCCTCCAATGAAAGATTCATTGGAGATTCCCAAATGATAGACTGATAACTATGGATTCTTATGTTGGAGGATATTAATTTAGTGATAACAAACCTCGCTCTAGTTGGTGTGTCAAATGGGTTGAACTTATGGTATGATGAAGCATGAATATTATCATATCATAAGGTAGTGTTCACATAGTCCATCCCTTGAGGTTAGGTTGTAACAACCATTTGGAATGGAAGGAAAGGTAAAAAGGATATACCTCATATATAAGGTGTTCAAATCCTCTTTAATGTATAGATAAAGACATCACGAGTTCACAAAAATGACTTTGTGCAGGGTATATTCATCTGATAAGGATCAAATGGTATATTAAAACTAAAGTTGAGCCCAAGTGGTTAAGTCATAGTTGTCAAGATGTGACCCAGACTCCATTTTATGGTCATAAAAATGTTATAAAAACAGTCAAAAATCCCATGAAACTGTAGATATTGATATCAAATTCAAATTTGTTCAAGAATACCTCAGGATATGTATGACCAAAGGTAGTACAATTTTGATAGGATGTGACTTATGAATCCAATGATGTGTCATTAATTCATTGTACTGAGAAGAAAATTTTAGAAAATGAAAAGGTTTGAGCCCTTTACAATATATTCTATTAGTATCACTACTGGAAAACTAATCGTTACCAACGGTTTGGAACCGTTGGTATAGGCCTCCAAACCGTTGGTATAGCCTATACCAACGGTTTGGAGAACCGTAGCCAAGTAAGCCGTTGGGATAAGTCTATACCAACAGTTTTCCAAAAACCGTTGGTATAGACCTATACCAATAGTTTTGGAAACCGTTGGTATAGGTAATATGAAATCTATACCAATGGTAATGGAACCATTGGTATATAAATTCCAAAAATAAAACATCCGCTGGGATTTGATCCCAGGACCCCACGTTTATAATTGAATGAATCAACCACTAACCTAACATGACTTTTGTGATCTTAATTACATAAATATATATATTTATTCTCATAAATATTTTAAATTTTGATTTATATAATGTTCTCGGTACGAAGGTCTGATAAAAAATGAAAGTACCTATACCAATGGTTGTTAAAACCGTTGATATAGACCTATACCAACGGTTTTAACAACCGTTGGTATAGGTCTTTGGTTGTGATTTTCATTCTGGGAAGGATTTTGAATTTTGGCCCACTTTTCCCAACGGTTTGGCCAAACCATTGGGATAGGTCCACCTTTCCCAACGGTTTGGCCAAACCGTTGGGAAAAGTGGTATATTTGGGGACCTTTACCAACGTTTTGGCCAAACCATTGGGATAGGTCCACCTTTCCCAACGGTTTGGACAAACCATTGGGAAAAGTGTCTAATTTGAGGGCCTTTCCCAACGGTTTGGCCAAACCGTTGGGAAAAGTGGCCAATTTGGGGACCTTTCCCAACGGTTTGGCCAAACCGTTGGGAAATGGGACCTATACCAACAGTTTTTTCAAACCATTGGTATAGAAGCGTTGGGAAAGATCTAATTTCCAGTAGTTTTTTATCCTATCAATGTTGGAATATACATCCATGAGTTGGAGATACTTATTTATGGAACAAAAAACTAGATTCCTTCTAAGAGGTGGGTGGATGAAATGTTGATGTTTGAGTCTTCAAAAGGTGGTTTCCACCTTTCATCTGAGGAATCTGAGGAAGATTTCAATACCATGTGTATAAATACTCCTTTTCTTATTGAAAAGTTTGTTCATTATTTCATATAAATCATTTTTTATGATTTCAAATTCACCCTCGTTTGTCATGGGAAATGGGTAAATTTTCTATGATTCTATAATTAAAATATGATCCAACTATCACCCCTTAGAAATAACAAATCATCATTAAATATTGGATTGAAATCCCCAAGAAAGTAGTTAATAAAGGATTATATGGAGGTAGAATCACTACTACAACCACTGATACCTTTTTTAGGATCCTAATTCTATACTCCTTATATATGAAAATAATGATTGATAGGGAATGAAACCGTTGTCTAAGAGACTCATTAGATATGGTAAGTCTCCAAGGCCATATATTTTTTATCTAGAAAAAATGTTAAATCATGTATACAATTAAAAATTCTCTTTATCCCTATTATCTCAAGGGGATTGTACTCAAGCCTCCATGTCCATAGGTATATACTCCGAACTTGATGCGGGTTCCCATAGGTGATTCAGATCCCTTAATAGAAGCAGTTTTAAGGGTTTAGGGTACATTATCTGATCCTTTCATCAGTTATTCTACTGTAGACATAGAGAAGGATTCTGGTAATTCAAAATTTACCTCATAATATATAATACATTTCCTTCTCTCTTTTATTCATTTTGATATTCCTGGTTCATCTCTTGCACCGTGGGACCCTATCATGACTGTTGTGGACCCTATGACTATCACCAAGGATGTTTTTTGGTGTCTTAGGTCATCGAAGGAAGGGTTTTCACTGGGTACCTAGTATAATTATCTAGATATCCCCCCTATTGAGACAACCATGGGGGTTGGGGAATTAATAAATACCATGAGAAATCATGAGATGAAATTTAAGGAAATGTACGAACATATTAATGTTACCACCAATTTTAATGTGTTTGAGGAATTTAATAAGTAATTGAATGTACGTGAGTCCTTATTTTCATGAAACCAATTTTATGCCATGTTTTTTTACCATAACTAGTTGAATCATGTTGCTTCATTCTGAGATAATTTTCCATTGGTGATGAGTCAACAAGGCTTCGAAGTCAATCCCACTCCCATTGTTGAGGGAGATAAAAATCAAGGGGGTATCGAAGTGGGGATGGATCATGGGCATCCCATATAAATTTATGAATAGAATTAGGAGAATTCCACTCATCAAGATATTATGCCTTAAAACAATATGTGAGAAATTCTAGAGAATAATTCACCTGATATAGTGATCCACCAAACAGGGAGTTCCACCAACTTCTTTTATCATCCCATACTTCTTCCATTTGAAATAATTTTTAGGACAACTATGAGTCTTATCTACTATCAAATTCCATTATCTTCTGTAACCAATTTTGATGGAGGAGACTTTGAATTAATCCATTAAATATCATAGATAAAAATTTTCACTATTTCGGAGGGCGTGAGGCTTGGGGAATAATTGAGTCCACTAATTGTATAATATATTTCTCCCTCTGATAGTGGCTCTGATTCAGATTTAGAGACAAAAACTTTCCCTTTATATGACACACCATGATACCTAATCATAAATCTAAATATAATATATAAGATTATATTTGAAGAAATAACTCCATTTTTCAGTCGACTTCTATTCCGAATCGGTATGACACTATTTGGTGGATTTGATTACTACATGATTTATTCCACTGTGAATGTGATAATTCTCAGATTTGAGTGATAAAATGAGTGTCAACAGCCAATCATAGAGGTAAAGATTCTTTTAAACGTTGATGGTCACTAATATTCATTATCTGATGTGAAGGCCGACTATGCCATGAAGCAGGCCAATTTTGGGAATAGATTAATGAGAGGACTGTTCAAATATCTTTCCTTCAACAAGAACTCTATTCCACTCTAGGGGATCTCGTATAACATTACTATTCACTAGAAGGATCCCAAACTAAAGGGTAAACTACCATTGTGACCATGGAGTTCCAAATTGGCTGCACCCTAGAGACTGAGGTTGTATAGTTGGCCAAGAATTGATAGGATTCTTATATGGTTTGATGGGACATTAATAAATAAATTGTTACGTGGATTTCCATTTGTATAAAATGATAGAGAGACACTGAAATATTGATGATATTAAAAAACCCATACTACATAAACTATATTTTTTCACAATAATCTATGACTTCATCCCCATTTTCCATCTCTAATAATAATGTAACATTTAAATTGTCTTTCATAGCAATTCATATTTCTGTCTTCTATTCATAACCATAGTGATACGGATGTTGAGGCGCTCTAATATTTTCTTAATTCTTGGGGCCTAGAGAGCATAGTTGATCTGTTTCTATGGTAATATAAACAACCATAATTTCATTGGGTGTTTTATTTCATCAAATTTTTTTGTATTCCCTACATAATGAATATATAAAGGTTGAGACCTGGATTTTTCTTATGCCTCCCATTACAGTTTTTTAACATACAATGTTCTGTGGTTTTTATCTATCCATTTCGTGATTCAAGTATATTCCACATGGAGTAGATGTATATAGATATGATACTCTACTTTTACCCAGAGATCCCTTATGGGTTTTCAACCTATTGAGTACTATGACTCTTTTTGTCAAAAATTTAATGTTACTCAATTCAAAATAATGCCACTTTAGTTTTATTTAAAACTTATTTGAACACAGTTTTTGAAATGATGACCTAAAGAAGTCTTGTGGGACAATAATGATCCAAAATTATTTAGATACCATATAAGGATTTTAATACACAACATTATGAGTTAAAAATATATAACCTGATATGAGTCATTTATGTGAGGAATGGTCATAGATTGAGTTTGAAAAGCTTTTTCTAGAAAGATATTTTTAGGGATTATTGTATAGAGGAGGTCTCTCTTGGGGAACAAGTTATGACATGTTGAAAAACCTGTTTCGTGTAAGACATTATAAAAAGAAAATTTGGATGTATAACTGAAATGTAAAATACTGGAATCCTATTATTTCTTGTCCCATTATGTGGGAAAATATTAAAAATCTAATTGGTAAGTGTTACTACATAATAAAAAAAACGTTATCAAGAATTATTACACAATGTTTCAAGTGTTCGGGATGTTTTTGAATATATATATTTCTCAAGACAATGAAGGGTGGTTTTTTCAACGGAATGTTTCTAAGAATGCATAGATTTTCTATTGGAATTTCCCATTAATATTAAAACACACCTATAGAAATTTGGTTTTTGTGAATAAGGTAACATTCTGTTAAGAAATCGATGTTAGAAGGAAAGGGCCCTTCCTAACAACTGTTGAGGAATTATACAGTTCAATAGAACGTGACCAAGATATGGACCATGTAGTTTAATAACTTATTTCAAGGAAATTTTTATATATTTTAATTTCATGTGACGTACATCTTATTATATTCATGTTAATTTAATACATCAAGTATGTTGGGATCTTTAATTTATGATTCTTTATATCTACCTAAAAGATTTATGATTTTCCCATTCCTGGTAATCTCTCTATGAACATTATTTAATATTCAAATATAAAGGGAGAATGTTGTATGAAATAATCTATGGGTATCTGAATATGAAGAGTGGTATAGGGAAAATGGATTATATATATAGAGGAGGTATCTTCTAATGATGGAATTACTATTGGTTGACAAACTTATTTTTGGGTTACTTTATGAATGGCTAACTGGTGTGGGTCCCAACATAGTCAAATAGTGATATCCTATAGATGAAAAGACTATTATTTGGATTAATTATGAAAATATAAATAGGGTGTTATACTTCATGGTCAGGAAAATGATTTCCTAGAAATTTAGATTTTCTAATTCCATTGGATGAAGGAAGTTTATTGAGATTCATATTTCCCCATATGGAGAGTTTGGTTTGTTAATGGAATTTACCTTAATATGAAAGGAAAATTTCATGTAAAAATTACCAAATAATGGGGGAATATATTTCCAACATAGGTTTGACACAAAAATGGGATATATGGTTCCCACAATTTTAGGTCATTTGACTAGGACCATAGCATTATGAAAAATATTGGTAATATGTGTCATACCAGACCAAGGTCATTCTATAATACACATGAAAAGTGGAGGGAAATTTTAAAACATGGTCTTTGGGGTTCTATAATCAGGATAATGATGTGGGGTAATATTTGAGGGATGAACTCATAATGAATTTAAATAATGTGTTCTAATTAAATGCATTTAATTTTTATAGATACAGAAGAGGCCTCTTTCGAGGAGAAAATAAAGAATAGTTGAAAAACCCCATTTTGTAGGAAATTTTATGAAAATATAAATAAGAAGTGTTACTACTTTAACCGCCCTATGTTTTATCAACAGAAATTACATTCTTATTATTAAGTCATATAATGACATGAAATCACAGCATAATGAACTATTATTTACTATTTGACAATTAAACATAATATTGTCACTTCTAGGATTTGAATTTTGAAAATCTAACATTCACGGTTGAGATTAGTAAGATGTTTGGGGTCAAATAAGACAATTATAATTTTTGGTGAATATTAACTAACGCTTATGAATATTAATTTTAACCTTCTGAATATTAATGTGAACCTTATGAACAGCAAATATTCCATATAAATTGTAACCATACCAATGAATGTGTAAATAAAATTTATCCACCATATAATAGACAATATGATAGTGTTGATATTTTTATAATTCATAATTATTTAAATAAAAAATTATGAATAATTTAATAATTAAAAAATTAAATTTATATTCATAAAGTGTATTCCAAAATTATTTTTTTATGTCTTCTAGTTTAATGATAATTTTAGTAGACCTTATGTAATTTTTGAAAACATTATAAAATCAGTTATTGTTATAAAATATGAATTTTTCATGTAAATTAAGATTTTAATTAAAAATTAAATAAATCATATATAGAAAATTATTTTTGAAAAATGGATTTCATTTTTATATTCTACATGTTGAAAAATAAATACGGTGAAGTTTCATGATTTTTTTAAAATACATGAATTTTTGAGAATAATAAAATACTTCAATTTAACTTGTATATATGATATAAGATATTCGAACTATTCCTATCCTCATTTATAAGCTAAGAACTATTGGTTTGAACTCACATGAACATATTATTATTTTGGGATATTTAATCATCATTATTTCTTGTCTTATGGAAAAATAAAAAACTGATGATTAAAATATTAAGAAAACCATCCTCACAACCACTATAAACACCACTCACACACCCATCTCCTCTTCACACCACTCATGCCTTGCTTCTTTCCTAAACTCTTCAAAAACTAACCCCAAGTTCCTCCCCCACTTCCAACATCTCTTGTTCTCCTAAAAAGACCGAACTCTCTCCCCTTGAGAGACTCTCATGGATGGTAAATTCAAGATGTAAATTGCTCTTTTCAATTATTAATTTTTTTTCCAGTTCGTTTGTTTTTTTTAATAATTTGTTCCCCACATCAAAATTTTATGAGATATCCTATAACTTATCTATTCTGGAATATTCTTATGATAATAGAATAATTAATTGTCTTATCTATTTTCCCCTTCTTTTATACTAGTAGTAAACAAAACATCTGAGATGTGTTAATTTACCACATTCAAGGAAGATGGGTTTTCAATTTCGATTAACTTCTTCAATTCTGGTCATGAAACCATTAATATGGTTGAACCATACTATTATATATGTTTTATTTCTAATATATGGTTCTAGAATCTTTTTTTACACATTTTTTTATTTACAAATAAATATTTGTTTGTTGTGATCAAAATCCGCAATTTAACCCAAAAGGTTATCACTAGAGTTGTAAATAATTAACCAAATCCACTACAAGTAACCAAATTAAATTTATTACCATGAAAACTTTTCGGTGTTTAATAATAAAATATAACTCCAATTCTATTCAACCATCCTCATTTTACAATATTATCCATTCATGTATATAAGTAAACTGAACATGAAAATACCGAAGCAGAACAGTGAAATTGAACATCATAACCAATCAAAAAGGTTATGAATGAACATAAAATGGGTATACTAAATCAATTAAATGTAAAAGAAATTCTGGAATAATTAATTATTGAACTGAATTTTTTTATTTTGTTCATTAATATCATGAGGAGAACACCATCAGACTTGAGGTAAGGGATTCTACTCGAACCTCCAATATTACGTCGGGTTATTCATACTCTCTTTTTACTAAAAAGAAATACTATATTCTGTTTATGTACAAATTATACATTTTTAATATATTTCCAAACTCATATATCAAGATCTATTGAATATTCTTTTCAATGGATATACATTCTTTATGCGATTATCTCTTAAAAACCTCTTGATAAACCAATCCGTTTTAAGGAAACTTCCCGAATTCTTACCCAATTTCATGTACATTATATGATCTATTATTAAGAAAAAAATATATTTATAAAACAAATATTGTTTTTCATGAAAAATTTCATGGTTCACTTATGGTTTTATATAGATTATAACTCCATTTTTTTAAAATGATCTTTTATTTTTTTATTAAACCCCACAAACCCTTTTTAATTTTGAAGTTTCTTAAAAACTATTTAACATGTTATCACTTAAATTTGGCATAACTTGTTATGATATATTCCTATTTCCTCTTACGAATATCCATGCAAGATATAATTCATTTTTTCATAGACAATTGTATGATACGCCCATTAAATAATTCTTTATGGATTGATTATTATACCAATTTCTTTTCATGGGTTTCCTTATGTTTATGTATGATTTATTTTTGAAGATTATAAAAGTGGAATAAATATTCATGAAAATTTATGATTATTTTTCCAAGGTAGAACCCTAATACATTGGGTAATGTTGAGTCTCATGAGATTTTATTTACAATGGTTTTGGCGGTTAGCCTTGACTCATGCTACAAAGGGAAACGGTCATGGCGGTAAACCTTGAAACGTGCTCCTCTGTGTGAAATGAGCCTTAACATGTGAAAAAACATGTTTTATGTTTCTTCCAAATTACATTGAATTGTTCGTTATAAGAACCCATGTCTATATTTTATGATTCCATATGTTCCATGCCTTTTTATTTCATTATGTTATTCCTTCTAACCCATGTGATAAAGCTTTATTTCTCAGGTTTATTACCTTTCTTGGATTTCAAACTCTTCCCTTTATTCATTTTATCCTCAGGTTATCATATAAAGATGTAAGAGAACAATGGAATTTAGGATCTCTTTTTGAAAACTAAATAAAGAAATGTTATATTTAGTCCTATGTTTATTTTATTTACCTAGTCTTCCAAGACAATAGAATATATGATCCATATCTTGTAATATGATATTTTATTATGATTAAAATCATGTAATGTTATGTAAAAGGATAGGGTCTCTATAGTTGGTATCATAGATGGTGTAAATATTTTTTAGAGATTAGGAATTGGAATCTTTATTAAGAACCTTAGGGATAAGTCAATATATAAGAAAGTATCCCTACATTTTGGAAGTATAGAATATATGTTTTATCAAAAAAAAATAAATCCCCATCTAGACAATAACATGTAGATGTGGCTCAGGCATAGATGTATCTAGGGGTAAACCCTGAAAATGCCTCTTTGAGATTGACTCGAATAGGATCTAGTGCATGAGAATGGGCCTTTCTGTACTTTTGGTTTGACACGCTTATGGGATATTCTTAGATAAAACAATTACTAAGGGAATAAAAAAAATTCCATAATAATATATGTTATGAAATATATCAAGGATGACCTAGATTTAAACCTTGGTAATCACAAGTTAGGATATAGTTCTCCATTGAAAATTTATCATTTTATGTCCAAAGATTATTTTTTATTATTAATAGCTATGTATTGAAGCCCACTAATAGTATGTTGTTTTTCTTAGTCAATGGTAGGAAATAAAAGAACATGTGGCAACAATCAATAGAATAGGAAATGTGATGATTACCCTAATAAAATACCTGATATGATGGAAATGGGTGCTCAAAACATCCTAGTAGTACTTTCTCAACTGACTCAAGATACGAATCATAACTTGAATAAGGTGTAATTCCCTCCTCCTTAAAGGAAAGATTATGTTTCTATTGAATCCATCATGTCACAAAAGGCCTCCCATGTTTTATGGATCTTATGATCCACTCCCTGAATATAAATGCGTTTACTCCATTGAAAAGATATTCTTTATCCTATAGTGCTTAGTAGAAGAGAAAGTCATACTAGTGATCTATTGTTTGGATTGGGAAACTAAATAATGTTGGAAACTGATCATGAAAGTGATGTACCAAGAGGAAGTTGATTCCATATATCGGGAGGAATTCAAGAGAATATTTTTCAATACATATTTTTCCTGAACCCTCTATCGTAAGATGGATAGGGAGTTCCTCATACTCAAGCAGAAGGAAGATGAGTCCATTAGGGCATATGAAGAAAACCTCAGAAGGCATTCAAGATATTCCTATGTTTTTCTCCTGAACACCAAAAGCAAGGTGGTTCACTTCATTAGATGACTAATGTTGAGTCTACAAAAGGTTTTTTTGGTTTATGCCTTTTATAGTTATGAGGTGATTTTCCATTGTTCCCTCAAGGTTGAAAGGGATATTGGAGACGCCCAGTGGCCTCATGGGCCTAGTGGAGAAAAGTTTATGATGGAGCCTAATATGGGTGGTCAGAAAATAAATCCAATGATGGAATGAAGATCAAACATCCCATAGGTCAAAATTGAGTAAAGAAGAGCCATATGAACTGTCTAAAGGGAATGAAGAATTGATTCAAATTTAGAATGATGAGACATATAAAAAAGAACTATCAATGGGATTTTAAGAATCCTGCTAATGTAAATGAAGAAAGGAATGTTTACATAACCGCTCTGCTAGTGGTGCAGTGTTATAACTTCAAGGAGTGTGGGAATTATACAAAGAAAAGGGATGTTAGAGGCAATAAACAACAACCTCCAAGGGAAAAAGAAGGTATTACGCTATCACTACATCTGAGGAGGATCCAGACAAAGATGTGGGGACACATACACAAATTATTATTTCAATAATAGTGAACATACTATTTGATTATCATTTTACACTTTCTGTAATATATTTCATTTTTAGTAGACCTTTTCAGACACCAACTCTAAATTTGGAGGATAAGTTACCTATGAGAACAACGGATGGAGAAATTATTACATCCAATGTTTATAACTCCTCCATAATAATTTATTTAGACTAAACCTCACATCAAATCTTATCATACATCCTTTAGTATAGTTTGATGTTATCTTGGTCATGGATTGGATATCTTTATAAAATTCAAACATCATCTGTCGGGAAAGTGAGATCACTCTTCACATCCCGAAGCATTTTCAATTTCTATACAATTTTAAGGACGAAGATGAATATACATTATAATCATTTTATCAAGTGTTGTTATTAATTCCTTATGATCATGTATGTCTAGATCAAATGATTGATACAAAGGAGTGAATCATGCTTGAATACATTCCCATAACTAGGGATTACTCCAATCTAATCCCTATAGAGTTGTCTAGTATTCCTCATGATCAAGAGGTTTAGTTCTCAATTTAACTTGTTCCAGGATCTCTACCTATATCAAGGGAACCTTATAGAATGGCCAACATTGAGATTGAAGTACTAAATAAGAAGTTAAAATAGAATTTAGGGATGGATTTTATATACCTGAGTGCTTCACCATGGGGTGCGCTAGTCCTTTTTTTCAAGAAGAATGATGGATCCATGCACCTCTTCCATGACTATCGTCAACTCAATAAAATCATGATAATGAACAAGTATCCCCTGCCATGTATAAATGACTTGTTTGAATAGATTTATGGGTCTGGTTATTTCCTTAAGATGGACCTTCGGTCGGGATATCACCAATTAAAGGTGAGGAAGGAATATATTCCCAAGATTTCCTTTTGAATGAGGTGTGGAAACTATAAGTTCATAGTGATGACCTTCTGACTCACTAATGCACCATCATTTTTCATGGATTTATTGAATAGAGTCTTAGATATTACCTCAACAAATTTGTGGTAGTCTTTATTGATGATATTCTGATATATTCCAAGGGAAAGGAGGAATAGGAGGAGCATTTGAATATTGTGCTAATGACATTATGAAGGGAGAAGATTTATGCAATGTACAGTAAATGTGAGTTCTAAATGGAAGAAGTATCACTATTGGGGAATGTTATCACAAGTAAAGGGATATCTATGGACCCTTCTAAGACAAAGTAAACTGAAGAGTGTCCCAGACCAACATCTGTAACATAGATCCATAACTTTATGTGTATAGCCAGGTATTATCAATGATTTCTGAAGAAATTTTAACTATTTTCAACCCCAATAACCAATATAAACATAAGGGAGTAAATTGTTTCTACACTCGGGAATGTGAAGACTGTTTAAAGGAGTTAGAAAAAAGGCTTAACATTGTGCTTGTAATCACACTCCTAACAAGTGGTGAAATCTTTGTGGTGTATAGTGATGCTTCAAATAATGAATTAGGTTGTGTGATGATGAACAATGATAAATTATAATCATACACCTCAAGGAAACAAAAACTCTATAAGATAAACTATACTATTCATGATCTTGAGTTGGTAGCTGTGATCTTTGCATTGAAAATATGGAAGCATTATCTCTTTGTGGAGAAGTGTGAGATATATACTAAATATAAGAGTCTCAAATATATATTCACACAGAAAGATCTTAATATTAAATAGATAATATGGTTACGGGTAATCAAGGATTATGACTACTCAATTCATTTTTTAAAAGGGTAATTCACTATCTTTATTAAATTAAATTCAAGGTGACATATTTTTTCCTTTAGAAACTGAATATTTTGAAGTTTCATACCATTTATGAGATTTACAAATTTTAATCAATCGATCTCATGGAATTCAGGACATGATTCTATAACTCACAAAATGAATGGGGATGGTTCTTTGCTTTAAATAAGTTTCTTTCAATAAATTCTCTAGTCATTTGATCATTACCCTTTCCTCTAATTTTGTTGTGAAACCTAAATTATATTGAAATCCTTTAATCCTCACTTCCCTACCCTAGATCCACAGGGTAATGTGGTTTTGTTTTTGTTACCTGTAGTAACTCATTCTCTCCTATTCCCACATTTTCCTCATTCTTCTCTATGGGATCCACTATGCAGATATTTCTATTTTTTGGTGTGTGTGTCAGATTTGTTTTGAGGATCCCGTTATGGGTTGTAGTTTTATCAAGGGTTTTTTGTATTATTTTTGTTTTCTTGATATTTCTGATTTCGGCTATGGTTTTTAGTGATATCTAAAAGCTACATTGAGGTATAAGATCCTCACCCTTATCCCTCTTTGTTACATATATTATATTTTTATGCATTTATTTCATTTGGGTGGATTTAAAGTGTTAGAAAAATAATGATAATTAATTTTAATAGATGATACGGATTTTTATTAGAGATATCACATGTTTGGAATAATGTAATATTTTTATTCTTTGTATAATTAAATTTTCATTCATTTCTAAAAAATATAGATGTTGGTAGCCTTACATGATCAAAAAATTATATTCCATGAGAATATTGTTTTATTTTTGTGAGATCTCACTCTAAAAAAAAGGAAAGCGAATATATATTAAGAAAATAATTTTTTTCCATTTGACCTATTTAGTGTTGTTAATAATCATGCTAGATAAATATATAATGGGATAAAATAACCTTTATAAAATGTGTATGATGATATGTGTTTTAGTTGGGTTTTATTAAACTCTTTTTTCGATGAGGTTTGGGTGATCGAGGAGTTATGGAGGTGACAAGTTGAATTTTAGTTATGTGTGGTGCACTAATGTGGTGGTTGGTTAACATAGATCTAGTACAAGAATTTCTGTGATGTGGTGTGCAGTGGTGTAGATGTGTGATAGTGATGATGTGTCAGGGTGATTTTTCATTTGATGATGTTGTGTGATGTATGTCTTGTGTGTGATGTAGTTTGGTGGTTTTGGTTTTGTGGTGGATGTAATTTTCAGCATTTGTATTGTGATTTTTTCATTATAAAAATATGGATTGTTCAATGTTCCTTGGAGATGATGGTTGATTTGAGAAGTTGTGGGGATAACTAATGAGCATTTTGGAAGCTGTGTGTTGTAACTGTTTCCATTTCCCAGTAAGCCAAATATTATTTTCAATGGACTTGAAAATGATATGTGCCAATTGTATGAATGAATTAAATAAATAAATGGCTTCTGTAAAAGTGAATGATGTGTCATTTTTAATGAAATATTGTGGAAATATTTATATCTAAATAAAAGTGGTTGTGTTAGTAATTAAAAGTGTGAAATGTTGTGTGTTTATATGTGGTGGGGAAATGTGTTGCATATAGTAGTAGAAATAGTTTTTATAGTTGATGTGTTGTGTGTTAGTGGTGATGTGGTTAGCGTTGGTGTTGTTTTTTTGAACCCATAAGCTATGAAAATTATGATATATATATATATATATCATGTATGTTTATGTAATTTCTATATAAAATCAAGAAGATTTCGATAACATTACAACTACTCAATTGTTTTGGGGTTGGGTGTTTTTCGGATCATCTAGGATAGGGGTTAAATGGATTTTTCGATACCACATCTTCCCTACACATCTTTCATCAATTATTTCTCAGGTTTATTCTATTGAGATCTATTGTAATATCAGAGGTTTCTTCATTCAATATGTGAAGCATTGGTCCATGTGTCTTTGGGAAATATGTGAGGTGTCATACCAGGTGTATATGGGTGAAATGTGAGGTGTTTTCCCATGTTCCTTTGAAAAAGACATTATGGGATGATTCCAGATGCTATCACTAGAATATACACCATTTTAGGACTGGTAGGCAGGTATGTAACCCCACCAACATCATAGATTTCTATTTTTTCATGTCATGGTATGTGATATGATGTTGTCAGATGTAATGTGATGTGATATATATGGAAGGGATGATAGCACAAGACCATCAACATTGGGGCATGAGTGTGTAAAATTAATAGGGAAGCTTCATTAGGGAACCATACTTTGTTATGAAGTTAATATAATAATACTATATTCAATGCATGATTGTGAAAGCATTCCATGATGAGGAAATGGTGGGATAGATAAAAATTATAGGTTCTTGATGGTTCTTTTAATTTTTCACTAGAATATTAACATTACCCTTTGACATGTTAACATGTGACCATGGTTATGTCCTAACAGAGTATACCAATTTTGATCACCCTGTGTATGTGAACAATTTTTCAGGTTTTCTGTAGAACATTGAATACCTACCTTGACATTGAAATCTTGGGATTTAATCTTTTATTGAGATTCTACAATACATTATTTTGGGTTCAAAATTTTTTATACTTTTATATGTATCAGTTTACATTATTCATGCATTATGGGATGTTTTTTGGATTTCCAATATTTTATCTATTGGAGTATCTTTGTGGTTATTAATTCAATATCCTGGTTATGTTTTATATAATACAAGATAATTCTCTCATTTGTGAAATTTTTTATACCCTTGGGGTTATTCTATACCTTAGGGACTACTAGAGGTGGGACTCAAGGGGGTCATTTATCTCTCTCATTCATTGTGTCATATTTGGTGGATGGGGGACATGACATGGTTGTGTCAATAGTTTATTGGAGATATATAATGGTATTTGGAGTTAGTCATACTGAGTATTTCATGGGTTGGTCTGGATGAAGTTATTGATGACCTAGTTGTGTGACATAGGAAAAGCTACAGGAATCAGTAAGGGAATTTATGGCCCTGTGATCCAATTCATATACTTTGTGCTTATGGAATGACCAAGTGATATGGAACTATTAGTATGCTAGAGACCAAATATAAGTACATGAATCATGATTTATTGTGACCATGTCTTAAAGGGGATTTTTTGTGAATGTAAATTTAATTAAATATATAAATAAATTTAAAATTCTTAGCTACCAGGCCTAGGATAAACTCATTTATTTTCATAAAAGGATCATTTTCTTCATCCATGAGTTTTTCAGGTTGTTCATGCTCAGTATGATGATCTAGTTAATCATCTATGATTTGACCAAATATAGTTAAATGAGTTTTGGGATTGGAATTTATTTTCTTTATGTGTCATAGGATGGTATAGATGAAGGGGAGTGTCTCATATCAAGATATAGAGTACATGTTGGAGGATCTTGATATTCATTTTGGTATAATATAAGCATGAGATATTTTATGAGTCTCATTGGTAGTTAGTCATTCATGAGTAGCAACACATTTGTGAGGGATTATATTTATTGGCTATAGTAAGGAGGAAAATGTATTGTTTTGAGACATTTAGAGGTAGTTCAAAGATCATTTCCTTTCATTGATGATCTGTACATCCAAGGTGTATGAGTTCTCTCCTTTTAGTACAGTAGATTTATCATTATATAGTTTTGGATTGGGTTTAATGACTTCTTACACATTTTTTTGATTTAATTCTAAAAGGGGAGTTGAGATAATGGAGACTAGAGAAGGATTTATGAACATTTTTCAGTTATGTAGTCTCTGAAGTTTCTATCCTAACATATCATGAGTTTAAAAAATATATGATCTAATTGAGTGGATTCACTGATAATAAGTTTTTACTATTGTGTTTGAAACATACTTTCTTCTGGAGTGGTGATTTTAGAAGTGGGTTATACATGATCATGCTGTTAGGGCTTGACTAGTGTGGGTCTATCTATGGGTGATCATTCCCCATTTATCAAGGACATGTGGATTCAAAGAACCTACCTTGGAATTTAAATTTCTTTAATTTTTATGTGGTGGATATGTCCATCAAAAATATCAATTTCTGACCGCTGAGGGAGTATCATATTATATTTTTTTCATCCCCCTTTTCAGATGTATAAATATTATCCTTCAAGGATTTTTTTCCAAGTAGGGACCACCAAAACATGTTCATAAGTCAAGGAAAGGGGGTTCATGCAGAGGGTATCCTCATTGTAGTTATTATCCATTAGTATAACATCTAGAGATTGGTCAAGGGGCTATATGGTAGAGAGGAATGAGATCTAATCATACCCATAAAAAATATTAGATGTGGTAGTTCTATCGAAGAAATGAGTTATTAGTGGTTTGATTATATCATCATCTACCCTAGTCTGTGATTTATTTGATTCATGAGCCTTTAAAAAAATTATCCCACAGTGGACTCTACATTGGGATTATATGTGGAGAGGATTATAGTGCCCCAAGTGTTATCGAGACTATTTGGACGGTAGGCTTCCTTAAGTGATGAGTGCCCCTAATATAAACTAGTGATGAAGAAGCACTCTTATGTGGGAGATGCTTTATTTTTTAATACATATCCATATGTTTATTTCCATTACATGAATTATTTGTATTCCTTGTTTAAGTTAATCTATTACTTATGGCGGAGTGTTTTTTCCTATGAATTGGATGGATAGTGAGTTAGATTTATTGGCGAGCAAGATTGATGGATGGGTGGTTGGAAATTCGAGTATCTTTTTCAATAATTGGAAAATATACTAGTGAAAGATCATATTGAGGGCGTTCCAAATGTTGTGGATGAGATTGTGGTTGTCTTACCAAATGGTTTTATGACATTAATCCCTCGACATGATGACCTGTTTGAGAGAGGGTCGCAGATAGGCACATCATTGATTTCAATGGAACCTTATCGAATGGAAGCTACATAGTTTTGGGAGTTGAGTTTGTAGGTTCATGGAATGATGTTGAGGGATTTATTCATATTGATGGTGTCACTATGGGGTGTTCTTATGTTTTATTTTATGGAAGGAAGATGGAAGTTTGACATTGTGTGTAGAATTCTAGATGTTTCATCATGTGACACTCAAGAACCATTAACCACTTATGAGGATAGATGATCTACTCTACATTTTAAGATGATCTAATTAATTTTTTATATGTGAAATGTGGTCTTGATATAATTACATTACAGTTAAATACAAGAATATTGTGAACACTTCCTCAAGGTGTAGGTATGGACAGAACAAGTTATTAGTCATTCCATTAGGTATTTCAAATGAACTATCCAGGTGGATCAGGTTCTTGAACATTGTGTTCCATGAGTGCATGGAATGATTCATCATTATATTCATTGATGTAATAATATTCTCTTTGAGGTTTGAATAAGAGCACTATGAGCTTCCCACACTTATTTTTTTAGTTATTTCAACACCACCATATCATTGGAGTGTTTTTCAAGTATGAAATATGTATATGAGATGCACGTTTAAAGGTACATATGGTGTCTTGTCTAGGTGTGGTAGTGTAACTGTACCTGATCCAGACAGTTTTTTTCTTGTGAATCACCTAATAACATTGATAAAGTTCATAGTTCTCTTCACCACACATGCTATTATTTGAGTTTATTACTATATTTTTCTTTATTTTTTTCCCACAGATAGATTTAACTAGTAAGGACTCAGATATTTTGTGGATTTTCTTTATTTAGGCAGTGTTCAGTTACTAGGAAGAGAATTTCAATAGTTATATAATGATTCATTATCTGAAGGAGGGTGTGTTCTTGGCATTTCTCTATGAAATTTCCGATCTATGTTTGGGATTCATGATGATGAAATAGATATCGGTGATCAATTATGTGTCTAGAATGTTTTTCCACCATGATCATAACTATGTCCCCCATGATCTTGATTCGGAATCAATTGTGTTTTAACTGATGTCATGGTGGAATTACTTAATATTCAAGGACATTTTGGTTTTGATAGACCACATGAGCCTAAAGTATGTTTTATCTTAGTAGTATTTGAATCTAATATAGAATTGGTGGATATAGTTTTTTCCTGATATTGATTATGAGATATATTACACCTTAAGAAATGGGAACATAGTTATTGATGAGTTTTCTTGAATATCCCATGGATTTGTGGTTCAAAATCCTACAGATATTTAGAAAGGTATTAAAGAACATGAAGCTATGAATCAAGATGATTAATAGAGTATTAGTCAGGATTTTATTAATTATATTACCATTGATTCATCTTTGATGAAGATGTTATAGAAATCTCTATAGGGAGACTTAGATGTATAGGTGATGTTTGATCATGTTGGCCATGATGATTTTCTATATGGATGTTTTTAGGATGGAAATAAGAGGATGTTATTCTAGTATAGGGTGTTAATTTTTTAGGTTATTCATGATGGATTTATCCATGGGTTTCATTACTCACCATTAGATTTAAATACTAGATTAACAAAGATGTATTATGGATTGACGATAAGGCTTTGTTGGCTAGGGATTAAATGGTTAGTGGAAGAGTGTGTGGTGAGGTGAATGGTCTAATATTTGGTGAATTAGAAGAACCATCATCATGGAGGATTATTTAAAAGCCTGGGTTTCTTGAGTGGAAATGGTAATACAACATGATGGTAATTTTTACCAAGTTACCACAAAAACAATGAGGTTGTGATGTAGTTTTCATGGTAGTGGACTGGCTGAAAAAATCAGATCTCCATTTGACTATCCCTAAGTTGAGTACCATGGATGTTCTAGAAATGTGGTTTGTGGATGAGTTAATTATGATTCCCAATATATCAAGAACCATAATCTTTAATTTTTATACTTGTTTTGCCTCACTGGTTGGGATGAGATTAATGCACGATTTTGGATCCTAGTTTCAACTCAACACTATATTTCTACCTTAGATGGATGGGAATATAGATAAGAGTATCCAGAAGTGGGGAGATATGCTGTGAGATTTTGTATTTCATTTTTTTGTATAGTTGGTAATGAAAATTACTATATTTGAGTTTTCTAGAAAAAACATCTTCCCCTTACCATTTGGTATGACTCTATTGTGGTGTTGTACGTGATTTTTTGTTGTTTCTTATTGTGTTGGATAGAGTTTTAAGTGTCATCAGTTCTTGATGTGGGGTCAAGAATAATCAAGAACATACAATTTTATATAGAGTGTATTTAGATGTTGTGGGACCCTTAAAATGACTATGATGATCATTGGAATATGACTATAGAATTTGAAATTGGAGGTTATGTCCTCTTGAGATTCACTCCTCAACATGGTATATAATGGTTTGGAATGGGATGGTTTCCATTGTTCTATGGTACCTATGATGTGTTGGGGTGTGTGGGTGGGGGTATGTGTTGTTTTCAATTTCCACCGTGATTGGAGAGGATCCATGATGTCTATCATGTATCCAAGCTACATCAGTTCATCACAATGACTCCCACATCATTGACTAGGGATAGTTGGATGATAAGGGAAATGTGATATTTGTGGAGTGACTAATAGGGACCCAATATATTCAATATATTATTTTTTATCGATTGAACATTCCTATGGTTCTCATTTTTTAGATATATGGTATACTTTAGGATAATACATGGTAGTGAAGGACGTAGATGTGTACCCAGTACCCAGAGATTTTTTTAATTTTTTCTTTTCCCTTACCTTTTATATTGAGATGTTTCGTGTTGATTATTTATCAGATATGATATTTTCTTGATCTGTGATGTGTGATGTGTTATAATTCTTCCAACATATGAAATGGGTAGGATATTAATAAAAATCATGAATCAATTTATTTTGATGTGTTTAAACCATGGAGACGAGTTAGTTCCTCCCAAAGAAGGAAATATAATAACGTGTTAAATGGAATTACATTCCTTATATACTCATGAAGTGTTTTGATTTTTTTGTGCACTACTATAAATACCACTTTTATCCGTGCTAAAAATTTCCTTTAACAGCGCTAGAAAAGCGCTGTTAAAGCTGGCGAAGATAAAGGCGGCAGGGGGGGGGGTCCCGTTATCAGCTCTAAAAAGAAGCGCTAATAAAAGGGTCCTTTATCAGTGCTTTCTTTTTAGCCCTGATAAATGACGACTTTTATCAGCGCTTTTTTTTAGTGCTGATAAAAGTAAAAAAATTAAAAAAATTAATTTTTTTTAAAAAAATTAAAAACAATCATGCCAATCTGGGGGGTTTTATTGTGCTTGAGCCCCCTTTTTATAGCCCTTTCCAGCCCCTCTAGTGCCCGCACACACCCCCTCCACCCATTATCTTCATTATCCCCCCCCCAATCCAGCCCCATGTGCGCGCCTCTGCCTCCACTAGGTTTTGAACTCGAGACCTCCTCCTTGCACGCCTAAGCCCTTACCACTCCTCTATGTTAATTTGTTTTCCATTTCATGATATCTCTATATGTGTGTGTATATATATAGTCATATTTAATCGTATAGTAATATATATTTATATTAATATATATATATATATATATATATATATTAATATATATATAGTTATATTAATATATATATTTACACTGATATTAATATATATATATATTTATAGTAATATGAATATATATATGTAGTAATATTAATATATATATATATAGTTAGATTAATATATAGTTATATAAATATTCGTAAATTGGTATTTTAAATAAAATGGATATTATTTATTATTTTTATAAAACTAATATATTTTATTATTTATATTTATAATTAAATGTTTATGTGTGAATATATATAAAAAATATGTATATATAGTTATATATTTGATTATAAATAGCAGTGCATTATAAAAAATGATAAAATTTAAAAGAAATAATATCAATATGAATGTAATACCTTGGAATAAATTCAGTCCCCAATAAAAAAATCAAATAATACCCCCTTAAACAAGGCTGAAAATACAAAAAATGTTAAAAAATCGGGGTATCCCGACTAAGAAATCAGTTTTGGTGGCCTTTTGGGCTTTTTCTGGCTTCAAAAACTATGACAGAGGCTTTTCCTTACTCACAAGCGCATAGAGCCAGTCGAAGTCTTCGATTTGATATGCTGTAGAGCTCAAACAGACACCCGGATCAAATGTTATGGCCATTTGAAGTTCGAGTTGCATTTTCAACATATTTTGGATATTTTTTTTTAAATTTTTTTAGTTTTTGAATTGCTATTAAATGACTATTACTCAATAATAATTAGAAAATTATTAATTAGAATTATTGTTTTAATTATTTTATAAACCATGTTCACTAAAAATCTTATATATTAATTATATTATGTGTAAATGTATATTTAAACTTATCTAAAATATATTTAAAAATTATATATTATATATTATATTAATATAAATATATCTATATATTTGAATATTAATATATATTTTTAATGATATTTTTGGAAGTAGACCCTTTATCAGCACTTTTTAAAAAAATGCTGATAAAGTCCCCCCTTTATCAGCGCTACTAAAAAAGAGCTGATAAAGGGGTACCCTTTAACAGCGCTAAAAAAGCACTGTTAAAGGATATACCTTTATCAGGGCTAAAACAAGGTGCTGATAAAGGGGAACTTTTATAATCTCTTTTTTTAGAGCTCATAAAGGAACCCTTTATCGGTGCTTTTTTATCACTGATAAAGGTACCCCCCTTTATCAGCGCTTTTTCGTTAGCACTACTAAAGGCTGGTGCTGGCCTTGTCCAGTTTTTTGGTAGTTGTGGTATATGTCATATTTAGTTTATAGAGGTTTCGATGGTTGCAAAGATAGTAAAACGATGTTTTGGTGATGTGTTTTGATATGTGGTTAATTGTGTGGTGATGTGGTTTTGAGTTAATGGAGGTGGTTTGTCTCATGTACAAGATGAGTTGTATTTTACCCAGTGGGAGGTTTTGATGTGGTTATATGGTGTGTGTTTTGGTTTTTTGGATTGGTTTACATGGATGGTGGTAGAATTGAGGTGTGTGAAGGTCCTTGAGTGGTATCTCTTGCGGTGGTTTTTCAGAACCCCTAATTTTCTAGGGATAAGTTTTTTCAGGAGGATGATAATTGTTATGAGGTTTTTAATGTAATGGTATATACACATTCTAATATTTTCAAATTTCCATTTTAGGAAGTTATAGGTGCTCGCAAGAGGCCTAATGAGGGGTTGTGTAGGTTAATGCCACAAGAGTGTTGAAATAAGTGCTTCATGATATAAATATTGGTCATTTATTGATTTTGTGAGACATAACATGTTATGATGATGGGTTCGTACATTTTTAACTAATAGGGATTTAAGCATGAAGTGAATTCACATCATAAAAGGGTAGTTCATGACATGTAACTAATTCAAGCTATAGAAACAGAAATTTAGTGGAAACCAATGATTTGGATGTTTCACGCCTTAAACATGATTCCAGGACTGTAATTCTCTAGACCTATGGTATTTGATACGTTAATATGAAATTCATGATGTAAAAGTGGTGGATTTGAATTTGTATATAGGTTTTTTTCAACCTATTCTCAATCCATTCGTTCATCACCTCTTCCTATATTTTTTAGTGAACCCAAGTTTATTTTGAGAAACTTCAAAGCCCATATTCCTTCACCTCAATCCTCATGTTAGATTGTGGTTATTTGGTGATATGTAGCGCATCTGTAACAACCCAATGTTTTATCAATGGAAATCCCTTCTTATAATTATTCCTTATAGTATAATAAATTAAAAATCACAATGACATATCATTATAATAAGTATAATGTGATCACTACACATAATATTTTCACTTTTATATTTTGAATTTCCATAATCTAACATACACGGTTGCGATCAATAAGATGTTTGGAGTCTAATTGAACAAAATTAATTTTTTTTCAATATTAACTTACCCTTATGAATATTAATGTTACCCTTATGAATAGTAATATAACCTTATGAATAGTAATCTAAACATTGATAGTATGTATGTGGGATTTAATTGAAAAAATCATGTACCTATGTTTTGGAATATATAAATAAATGTTTTAAAGACTGTATATTTCAATTAAATTATGATTTTAATTAAAAATTAAATTAACCATATTTAGATTTTTTTTTTGAAAATTAGACTTAATTTTTGGATTCTGCACATCAAAAAATAGTTATGGTGAATTTTTTAGATTTTTTCTAAAATACATGATTTTTTGGTGAATAGTAAAATAAATTAATTTACTATATAAATACATTATAATATAAGCCCACTATTCAAAACATCACAAGTTATTTAAGCACCTAAATATAGAACTCACATTATCACTTTACTATTATTTTTCATGGAATCATCACAATTTATTATATTAGTATAAATTAATAAACAAATGATTAAAATATTAAGAAAACCCCTCTCCCCTACACTATAAATACCTCCCTTCACACCCTCATTTCCTCTCACGTCTCAAGCGTCAAGACTTTTCTAAAATCTACCCATTAATCTTAACTAGCTTCTATCACACGTTGAAGATCTTTTGGGCTCCCCAATAGACCAAGACTATGTTCTTTAAGGGTGATCTCAAGATGAGTATTCAAGAGGCATCTTTCCTCTATCTCTTTTACTTGAATTTCCATTCAATTTCATGTTATTTTCTTATTCTATCCCCAACTATACTCATAAACATGGTATTTTAACTCTATTATCTCAAATATACTAGAATTTTATGATACTAATAGGATAGTATACCATACAACCCCTTCTCCTCTTCTTTTTATTTTAGAAAAGAAAACGTTGTTCGCGAGGTGTTAATTTATCACATTCAAGAACAACATGTTTTTTCCTTTAACAACTCATGATCTGGTAATCAAACCATTTTTTAGTATAGAAATATTATATTATATTTATTCTATCCTATTTGATTTTTTGGAACTAACTTATGTACATATTACTAAATGATTAAACACAACATGTTTGTTGTGGTCTAAAAATCACCTGAATTATCCCAAACGATCATCATTAAATATTAACTAATGATTAATCCACATTTTATATAAAATAACTCATTATTAGATAATTTAATGTTCTGGAATATCATTAATAACATGTAATATCAGTTTTGGACATTTTCCCTTGTTTTAAATGAACTTCCATTCATGAATACAAGTGAACCATTCAAGAAAACCCAAAAAATGAAAATTCATGAACAATGGATTTAAATACTATAACTCATCCCAAGAAAAATAAAATAACCAAATGAAGCCATAATTAACAATATTAATGTACACAAGGGTATTAAATTGTTAATTAATTAATCTAATGTGGTTATACATGACATTAATGTGAATAATATATTCAGATACATGGTTAGGGGAAATTCTGAAACATAATTTTTTTCTGCGGGTTCTCCCTCTTTCACTCCATTTTTGGTATGGTTACTCTATAGAAATCATTTTTTAATCATTATCATTCCTATTATGTGATATAAATTTTCTCCACTATATTTTATGTCAAACACATTGTTTTCTATAAGAACTCTACTTTCAAGAACACACCATTTACTTCTCACCCAAGGTTGAAGGTTCTTGTATCATGTATGTTATTGCCTCTCTGTTTTGTGAACCAAAAGTTTATTAATGTTTTATTATGACATGAAAAAACATTCCTTTAAATGGTTATGATTGATATATGTTTTCTTTGGAAAGCATTTTAATGAAAATTTAATGATGTGACGAGTGTGCCTAGAATTATATAGTGCAATATGAATGTTTAAATGTGACGAGTATGCCCAGAATTATACACAACACCATTTAAATGGGTAAAGTGATGAACCACATGAGTTAATGGGAAATGATGTGTGAACATGATTCTATATTTTTTCACAACTATGTGTGGAAGATGAAAACTAAGACATGATGTTTCATTTTTATGCATTGCCACATTTCAAGTCTTTTATTAATGTTTTCTCTCATGATTTGATAATGATGTTATTATTATGCTCACCCCATGATTTATTGTTATTATATATCATCTTATAAGGATTTTATCTCACAACTCTTTGATGTATTTCCTTAGGTGACTACATGTACTAAGGATAGTTCTAGTGCCAATAAGAAGTTGGAGAATAAGTAATTAAATAAATGTTTTTGTTTGATGTTGTAAATGTCATGTATGGTCCTAGTTTTCCCAATACACTAAAACTTTATATCCTCTATGTGTAATAATATTATTTTTTTATCTTTATAATTATGTAATAATAATGCCAGAAAAGGCAGTGTCAGTACACTTAGTATCGAATGGATGTTTAGTTAATTTGGGAATTAGTATTATTGAACCCAAGAGAAAACCTCTAGTATGAGACTAAGTACAAATATGCACACATAATGGTTTATATAGGGATCCCATGAGTAATTATTTTTGTGTAAATTGTAAAAATTAATAATTTATTTATTCATGAATTATTGACTTATGTTTTTCTCAAACATTTTATATTTTTTACAAAATGGTGGAAACAAGGAGAAACAAGGTGAATGACCCGTATGAGGGCCAATGCAATGATTTCTTAAATGACATCCCAAATGATTTAGTAGGTGGAGTTCAAAACATCAAGGTGATTATTACCCAACTATATTAGGTTATGAACAATATCCATAATAATGGGAAACATTTTCATTCACCAAAGAGGGAGAAACTTGATATGGAGTGTTTTATATGGAAACGACCACAAAACTTTAGTGGATCTTCTGATCCACTAACTACAGTACAGTTGGTAAACTCTATGGAGAATATATTTTCTATTCTAAACTATTCTGAGATAGAGAATGTGACACTGGAAGTTTATGACCTGGATTTAGAGGTGGATCAATGGTAGTATTTTATTTAGAACACCAACCCAAAGGAGGAAATTGCAGAGATGGAATGGGAAGACATTAAGTTCATGGTTCTTAATAATTATTTCCAATGAACACATTGTAAAAATATGGATAAAGAATTCATTGAGATCAAGAAAATAGAAGGAGAATATGTCACAACCTACAAAGTGAACTCACAAGGCTTTCAATGTATGATTTGGGTTTTGTTATCAACAATGATAGAAAAATTGATAGATAATTTGGTGGATTAAAACCACAAATTTGAAAGGATCTTGCTATTTTAGACTTTTGAATTTATGAAGAAGTAGTTTGATGTTATCTCAAAGTGGAGATGGATTTTGGAGATTGGTCCCATATATATGGTTATAAGAAATGAAAGATGGAGTTCCAAGCTGAAGGATCTAATGATAATGGTGGGATGAAAACTAAATGACCCAAATGAAAAAATGTGGGATGTTGCATCATGGGAACTACCTCAAATGGATGGGGAAGTGCTCCATGTGTGGTAAAGAATTCCACCATGATCAAGAGTATCAAAAAGACATGAAAATGACGGAGAATGTGGTTGAGAAAAGGAGAGAAAAACCCATTGTTCAATTCTATAACTGTTGGGAGAAAGGTTATTATGCAATTCACTGCATTAAACCTCAAGTCCTCAAGGGTAATTAGTGTCATCAACCAAAAAATCCAAAGGAACAAGGGAAGGATTATGCCATCACTACTTTGAAAGTGGTGAAAGATAATGAAGTCATACATGGTACACATCCAATTCACTCAAGAATTCTAAAATTCCTAATTGATTTTGGTTCTACGCATTCATTTATATCTTGCAAATTTTCTTGAACTATAGAATCGATGACCCAAAACCTTGAAGTAGAGAGATCTGTAAAAACACTATGTTGTGAAATCATTTCATCCCAAGTGTTGGACTCATCTCATATTGGAGTATATGGGAAGATTCTTCCAATAAATCTTGTAATACTTCTCTTGTTGTGATTCGACGCAAAAATGGGAATGGATTGACTGTCATTATATACATCACATATCAACTATTGGGAAAAGGAAATATCTTTTAATATTTAGAACCATCCCACAACCCTCTATAAATGAAAGGATAGTCATGAATCTCTTTGAAAAATCCATCAATGGTGTGGGTGTTGATACGCTTTAAATAAGAATACCTCACACAAATGGTTGAGTCAAAGGAAAGTGCTAACCTAGCAGAAATGCCCATCGTCAGGGAATACAATGATGTTTGTCCTGAATAGTTACTCATACTTCCCTCGGATTTTGAGGTAGTGCTCTCTATAGAACTCATGGCTAGAGCTACTCCTATATAAAATTGTCCCTATAGAATGGCTCCAATTGAACTGGGGGAGTTAAAGAATAAGCTTCAAGAGCATTTGGATAAAGGGTTCATATTCCCTAGTGCATCAACTTGGGGTGATCTGTTTCTCTTTGTGAAGAAGAAGGATGGAACAATGCAACTGTTTGTCAATTATTTGGAACTCAATAAGATCACCATAAAGAACAAGTATCCTCATCCAAAGATTGATGACTTATTTGATTGGTTAAGAGGTTATAAATAATTCTCAAAGGTGGATCTTTGTTCTGGATATCATCAGTTAAAGGTCAAGAAGGAATATATTTAGAAGACTACCTTCTATACAAGGTATGGGATTTATGAGTTTCTTGTGATTCCCTTTGGGCATATTAATTCCCCTGAAATCTTTATGGATTTGATTAATAGTATTTAGGCATTACCTCGACCAATTTTTGTTAGTTTTTATCGATTATATTCTCATATACTCCGTGATCTAGGAGGAACATGAAGAAAAACTAAGACTTGTGTTAGTGACATTGAGAAAGAAGGAGTTGTACACCAAGATCAGAAAGTGTGACTTTTGGATGGTGCAAGTCATTTTCTTGGGATATGTAATAGCATGTGAGGGAATTTATGTGGACTCTTGAAAAACAAAAGCGATTGAAAAATGGTCCAGTACCTCTAGTGTCACAGAAATACGTAGTTTTCTTGGATTAGCTAGGTACTACGACATTTTGTGAGAAATTTCTCATGATTTTCAAGCCCACTAACTAAGTGAACAAGGAAAGGGGTAAGTATGTCTAGATAGAAGAATGTGATGGAATCTTCAAGGACCGAAAGAGATGGATGATAATGGCACTTATACTCACACTACCGAAAAGTGGATAAAGGTTTGTGATATACAATGATGCTTAAATGAAATACTTGGGTTTGGTACTCATGAAAAATGACAATGTGATAGCCTATGCCTCATGGCAGTTGAAAATCCATGAGCAGAACTACTGAACAAATGATCTAAAGCATGAAACATTGATTTTTTCCATGAAAATCTGGCAGCACTACATTTATGGTGAGAAGAGTGACATGTACACCGACTAAAAGAGCCTAAATTATATATTCACATGGAAGGAGCTCAACATGCATCAAAAGAGATGGTTAGATATAATAAAATATTACAATATCCCTATTCCCTATCATCCTAGAAAGGCGAACAAGGTAGCTGATGCTCTAAGAAGAAAATAACCTACAACTCTATTCATGTTACGGATAGATAAAGATCTTATCTTCTTGGATAAGCAAAAGATTTATTTGGAAATCATAAGGGAAGGGAATACATCCTACCTTTCCCAAATTATTGTGCAACCATCAATCTAAGATCTGATTAAGGGTCCACAAAGGGATGATCTGGAGTTACAAAAGAAGGTGAATGCAGTAAAGGAAGGGAATATGCAAGAGTTCCATATCAATGATGAAGGTGTGATTCGGTTTGGAATGCAACTTTGTGTGGATTCATCACCCAGGATTAAGAATGATCTATTGGAAAATGCATATAGATCAACATTCTCTATCCATCCTGGTAGCACCATGATTTACTGAGATCTCTACGAACATGTTTGGTGGGATGAAATGAAGAAAGAGATCGTAGTATATATATCAAGGTGCTTGGTATGTCCGCAAGTTAAATCAGAGCAATAAAAGTTCAAAGGGTTGATGAATCCATTGCCTATACCCATATGGAAATGGGAGAATGTCACTATGTACTTTGTCATGGGTCTCTTGAAGATATCAAAGGGAAATAATGTGATGTGGTTTGCGGTTGACCAACTCACCATGATTGTAACACCCTGAGATTTTATTAAAAATATTCCTTTTAATTTCATTAATGTCTTGTGTTATACGCTACACCAAAAGGACCTTTCACAACACACATCCTTGACTTTCCTTTCATTACACGCAATCATGACCTTCCTCGATAGCATGTATAGTACGCAATAATGAGTTTCACTAAACAACAATATGCTATTAAAATATTTTTAAAACTAGCCATTATGAATGGTAATAACCACTTTTTGAAATTTTGTAAATTTTATTTTTCAAAATTGACTTCATTTTTGGATTCAGAATATCGAAATTAGCTTAGGGTGAAATTTTTGGTACTTTTCGGATAACTTTCATTTTCTGATGAATAGTGAAAATTACTAAATTTTAATTAAAAACAACCTTTTTAATCGAAATAATTAATAGTGATAAATTTTTAATTTGAGTGGTTTTAAAGTATATTTAGAATATATTTTTATAATTTAATACAATGTTGGTCATTGGATGTAATTTCACATTTAAACCAGACATAAACAAGTGTCAATCTTTTGATAGTTATTATCTCTTAAAAACACGCTATTTTTTTTGACGACATGAATTAATTTTTAAATTATGTAATGCAACTGATATGTTTTGAATTTGGTAAAATAGACATCATTTTTGAGTTCATAATATCAAATATAGCTTAGGCCAATTTTTTTGGTATTTTTCTGGAAACTTTCATTTTTTTGATGAATAGTTAAACCACTAAGTGGTAGTTAAAAAAATTATTTTTTCATAAAACATAATTTTACCACTTTCTTGATTGGAATTTCAAAAATCCGAGAGACACAGTTGATTTTAGTAAGTAAAATTTGGTTCAATGAGATGAAAATAATTTTTTGTGAATAGTAACTGTTTACTTTTTTTTACCACGGTTAAAAGTAAATAGGGTAATTAGGGTTAAATATTTTATTATTATTACCCTAACACATGTCCTAATTCTATTAGATAAGTGTAATTCGTCCAAAAATAACCTTAGGAATAAAATATGACAATTTAGGCCCACTTGTATTAGATTAGGACATTTATTATTAATTTATTTAAAGAAGGGTTAAAATAGTTAAAATCAAAGTTTAATAACTAAATCATTTTTAACATAGGGTTATACATAAAATAAATACGACTATAAATATTCACTAGAAATATAAAAAGATTTCCTAAATAATGATATTTTATTTGTAATTTTTAGACTTTAAATAAGTTAATTTATTTATGACACAAAGATGATGCAGTAATTATCTTATTAATGAAATATTGACATAATTGATGTTATAAATACCCAAATAAATGTAATTTGAGACTTTTTATGAATTACACTAATTTTATAGGTTAATATTACATGTTAGTATTGATTTAATTAACGTTTTTCGAACTAATCATTCTTTTATGATTTTCACAAAAATCAATTACTAAATAGTGTCAAAATTGACATAAAATAAGTTTTCAAACAAATATTATTTTATTAATTGTTAATTTATTCCTAAAAATATAAGGTTCGGCCAAATGACTTAGATAAGGTTATATATATTAATAATAAACAACTTGGGGTTCTTTTGGCTTCTTATTGTATGTTTATTAACCTTATATTGTAAGAACACAAAAAGACACGGTAAAAGTAAAATTATCAAACTTAAAGATAAAACTAAATGATAAGGTTAAAATAGTAAACTAAACTTGTCCAAATTCTATTGGATGAGATTTTTGCGACCCATACCCACCCTAGCTTCGAAATAAATCCATTTGGAGCTATTTATAACCGAATATGGCTTTATAATAAAATAATATTTTTAGTTTTTCCAAAGGTACCCCTCTCCTCCCTTATAAAAGGGAACCTCCTCCCTCTCTTCCTCACACCACTTTGAGCCTTCAAGCTCGGCCAAACCCTGAAAAATTATCTTATCCACTTCCCTAGAAACATCCTAGAGGTCCTGGTCTTCTTCAAAGACCAATTTTAGTGCCCTAAGTGGAAGCCTCAAAGAGGCGTTTCAAAGAAGAGGTAATGTACGTTACCGATTCTTTCATCTTTATTTCTTCTTCCACTTATTATTCATAGGTTGTTTCATTATGAAGTAATAACATAAGAATCACTCATATAATTATATGTAATTATAATTATGAAACAACCTCATTTCACCATCTATCCATCCTACGGAAAACTAAATCACCGCGCGTGCGTACGTACGGAATACCGTCTCCACACCGTGGTGTAATCTATTTTCCACCACCACCTTACTTGGATGGGTATAATGGTGTACATAATAACTATATATGATTATTTTAAACTGATATTGATTATGAAATAGTATACATACACTCCAATAAAATTCCACGATCATGAGAACGATATCATCGCTCGTGCGTACGTACGGACTACCGTCTCCGTGACGCGATGAGATTCATTCTCCACGTTAACCATTCATGAATGATTATAAAGTATATATAATAAGTAATCATGAAATATATGACATAATAATGATACTTTATTTATGTGTATATATATGTATTTCATCTACTTAATTCCATTCAACTCAATAAGGAAAAGAAAACAGCGTTCATGCGTACGTACGGTCTACCGTCTCCATGAACGTTGTATTTCTTTCCATTTACTGGTCTATTATATATATATATATATATATTCTGAATATATATTATATATAAATCATGTTTTATATTCTGTATTTAAGTAATAATGATCTAAGTAATCAGATGAATAATTACAAGTCAAAACACGGACGACAAATGAAACGATTTTACCCAAAACGGTCTTTAACATGGAATTTACAAAAGAACGGGTAATATAAACCCATAAGTGAACCATATATGATATCATAACAATGAGTATGATTCTGTAATAAGTTAATGACATTATTTAAATCATTATACAGGAGGTTCGGACACTTACAAAGAAAATCGGACCTAAGGTAAGGGAAATATCACAATCTCATTTTTATCGGAGATTGTATATACTTGGGAATTTACTGGGGTGTATTTTATCATCCACATCCATGTTTCCTCAATATGTAATATTTATATCCTTATACAATTTTTTAAATCCTCTTTTACCCTTCGGTGAGTTTTTAGTAAATGATATGAAAGGAATCTTTTGTCGTTTTTCGTACGAGGTACTTTTTGACTTTTCCAACAAAAGTATGAGAAGAATGTTTTTTTTAACTTATACGGCATGAAAGTATTTTTACGGTTTTATAAAGCCATATTTTCATGAAGCTTCCTCAAAACGATTTCATGACTATTTTCAAGAAAATCCTTTACTTTTAAAAATTCATGACATTTTGTGAAAATAAAATGATTTTAAAGAAGAAAGGATATTTTCCTCAAGAATTCATTTGAAGTGTTTTATCAAAACCATTTTCCATCTAAAATGAAATTATTTCATATGTGTATGTTTTAAGTATAATTTTGATATTATTTACATGGTTTCACTTTTCTTATTATGAAATTATATCCATTTTTTTATATGGATTATGAAATGATGGGATGATGTTTATGAAACCCTTTTTATTCTTCGGGTTATGATGAATGTTTTAAGTTTATTTTGTGGCACAAGTAAGAATGATTTCACTATGATATGGGTGGGACCTATATATCCCTCCAATGCATTGGGTAAAGATTTATATCTCATGAGATAGACATGGCTGGAACGACAAGTTAAACCAGCTCAGTAATACAGGACTGGAACGAGGAGTGAACTCGATTCAGAAAGGGACTTTGTCCACTAAGATGGTCTTGGCAGCAATGCCTTGGCTATTATGTAAATCATATCAGGTTATTAATGGTTTCCAAAATTAAATGTTTTATTCCCATTCTATTTTATCATTAATAATGTTTCATTATGATCTATGCCTTGCGTACTTCCATGTTTTATGTCATTGCTCAAGCTTTTGATGTTTAAACATTATGTTCATGTTTTTAAGTTCAAATGTATATGGTATGTTTTATTTTATCCATGATTAACCTTACTGAGTATTTGATCTCACCCTTTTTATGTTTTCTTTTCCCCAGGATATAAAGAAATGTTTTAGGTAAGAAATAAAGGGGGAAGATCTTTATGGGAGATGTTGAAGATCTTTCACCACGATTAGAAGATTACGTTCCAAGTTTCCAAATACACTAAACTATTACGGTCCTTGTGTGTATGTTTTTGTTATGTATTAAGTATTCTGCTAAAGTAATGTAATGTCCATGTACGTTAAGCTTCAGGTCCCTACAATGATTTACCATTTTAACACTATTCAAGAAGACCTCTCGCTAGAACAACTTGCAAAGATATATGTGAAGTAAGTGGTGAGACTACATGACATTCCAATCATGATTGTTTGTGATCATGATCCAAGGTTCAAAACTAAATTCAAGAGAAGTATTAAACATTATTTGAGAAAAAAAATAAATTTTAGCATGACCTATCAGCCCCAAAATTATGGACAATCTGATGGGACTATTTAAGTTCTTGAATACATGATAAGATACTCCTATTTAGAATTCAAAGATGGATGGGATCTGCATCTCCCATTGGTTGATTTCACATACAACAATATATTCCACTAGAGTTTTCAGATTGTTCCATATAGTTCTTTGTATGGAATGTGATGTAGGACTCCAAATTGTTGGGTTGAATCTAGAGAAGGAAAACTACTTGGACCATAACTTGTGAAAGAGATGATAGATAAGGTTTAAGTCATCTAGAAACTCATCAAAGCTACTCAGAGTTTCAAAAAGAGGTACAATAACAACTGTCATTGGGACTTGGAGTTCGATTTTGGAGATAAAGTCTTCCTTAAATATCACCATGGAAGAGATTCATGTGGTTGGGAAAAAAGGGAAGTTAATCCCCAGGTGCATTGGCCCCTATGAGATCCTTGATCGCATAGGAGTCGTGGCCTATCACCTTGAACTTCCACCAAATTTGGCTCAAGTTCATGATGTGCTTCATGTATCTCTCCAAAAGAAGTACATACCAGATCCTTCACATGTACTAAACTCAGAGGTGGTACAACTGGAAGATGGTCTCTCATATGAGGAGCATCCAGTAAATATTCTAGACTAGATAGATAAGTTTCTATGCAACTTTAAAACCCACCTTGTCAAAGTGTTATGGAGGAACACTGTTTTTAAAAAGAGACATCTGAATTGGAGGATGTGATGAAGGAGTAATACCCTCACCTGTTTGTGTAAAACAAAATTTTGAGGGTTAAATTTTCTATGGGGGAAGAATGTAACGACCCAATGTTTTATCAATGGAAATCCATTCTTATATTTATTCCTCGTGTTATAATCACATTAGGAATCATAATGAATTATAATGATAAAAAATAAAATGTGATTACAAATCATAATTTTTTCACTTCTATGTTTTGAATTTCAAAAAACATACATACATAGTTGGGATTACTATTATGTTTGCAGTCTAATAGAACAAACATAATTTTTGGTGAATAGTAACTTAACCAAATGAATAGTAATGTTACCCTTATGAATAGTAATATATCCTTATTAATATTAACCTCACCTATAATAGTATATATGTGGGATTTAATTGAAACATGATGTACCTATGTTTTGGAATAAGTAAACAAATGTTTAAAAAGCTGTATTTTTAAAGTAAATTATATTTTTAATTAAAAATTAAATAAATAATATTTAGAATTTTATTTTTAAAAAATGGAAGTCATTTTTGAATTCTACATGTAAAAAAATAGTGAGGATAATTTTTTTGGGATTTTTCTAAAATACTTGAATTTTTTGTGAATAGTAAAATACATTAATTTACCATATTAATACATTAGAATTTAAACCCGCTATTCCTGACATATTAAGTTATGTAAAGACCAAAATATAGAACTCACAAGCCCTATTTACTATTCATGGTCATTTAATCATCACTATTTCTAATCTTGGTATATATTAATAAACAAATGGTTAAAATATTAAGAAAACCCTTCTCCCCTCCACTATAAATACCACCCTTCACACCCTATTTTCCTCACTACTTTCAAGCTTCATTCTTAGTATAATCTCTAACCTAGCATTTTCCATAGCACCTCTCCCACGTCCAAGACCTTATGGTATCATGAAAATACCAATCCTAGGTTTCTTAAGGAGGATCTCAAGAGGAGGATTCAAGAGGTAATTTCCCTCTCTCTTTTCCTTTAATTCCATTTCAATTTAAATTTATTTTCTTAATATCTCCCCACCTATCCTCATCCAAATTGTATGTTAACATCAGTATCTCACATATACTGGAACATTATGATACTAATGGGATAATATATTATCCAATCCCTTCTCCTCTTCCTTTTATTTTTGAAAATAAAATGTTGTCCGTGGGTTGTTAATTTATCACCTTCAAGAACAACATGTTTTATTTTTTCCCTTAATGCCTTCAGATCAGTTCATAAATCCATTTTTATGGTTTAAACAGATTATATTATATGTATTATATCTTATTTAATGTTAGGGAACTATATTATGTATGTATTACTAAATTATTAAATAAAACATGGTCGTTGTGGTCGAAAAATCACCCAAATTAACCCAAACGATCATCATTAAATTTTAACTAATAATTCATCCCTACGGTATAAAACATAGTTTATTTTAAGATAATTCAAAATTTGGTAATATAATTTATACCTTTTAATATCGTTTTTTTGTGTTTACCAGTGTTCTACATGAACTTCCATTCATGAATACCTGTGAACCGTTCAAGAAAACCATAAAAACGAACATTCCCGAAAAATTTATTTAAACCCTATAACTCATCCAAAGTCCCATAAAATAACCTAATTAAACCATATGAACCATATACATGTACACAAGGTTCTGGAATTTTTAATTAATGAATATAATGTGGTTATACATGAATTTAAAGATAATAAAGCATTCAGATACAAGGTAAGAGGAAATTATCGAACCCAACATTATTTCTTCGGGTTATCCCTCTTTCACTCCATTTATTGTATGCTTACTATATAAAAATAATTCCTAAGTTATTATATTTCCTATTCTGGTATATACATGTTATCCAATTGATTGTATGTCAACACTAGTTTTTTCTAAAATAACTCTTCTTTCAAGAACACACCTTTTACTTCTCACCCATGGTTGATGGTTCATGTATCAAGTACGTTATTCCATCTCTCTCTTGGGAACCCAATGTTTATGAATGTGTTTCAATGATTTGAAACCCATTATTTTACATATTTATTATTGATATATTTTTAGTGTGGTATGCATGTTAGTAAATATTTTCTGATGTGACGGGTGCACCCAGAATTATATAACGCAATATGAATGTTTTAATGTGACGGGTGCGCCCAAAATTATATAGCACTCCAATGAATTGGGTAAATTAAGGAACCTCGTGAGTTAAAGTTAATTGATTTATGAAAATGATGCCATATTTATTCCCAAATATGTGTGGTAGATGAACACGAATACACGATGTTTCATTTTTATAAATTGCCACATTTCATGTCTTTTATTAATGTTTTATCTCATGATTTTGATGATGATTTTTTGATTATGCTCACCCCATGATATATTTTTATTATATATATCATCTTACAGGGCATTTATCTCACCCCTTTGGATGTATATCCTCAAGGGAATACCTGTACTTAGGAGAGGACAAGTGCCAATACGAAGCTAGATAAGAAGGAATTAAATAAATGTTTATGTTTGATGTTGTTAATGTTTTTTATAGTCATAGTTTTTCCTAGACCCTAAACATTTGGATCCTCTATGTGTAATAATATTAAGTTTTTTTTCATTATAATTATGTAATTGTAATGTAGGAAAATGCAAGGTCGCTATAGCATCTTTATCCCTTCTCCTATTGTTTACCTTAAATTTCTCTCCAGGATTAGATGTGGTTATGTTTCCATTCTATCATCATTTTGGTGGGCTCTGTTTTGATGATCCCTTGATGTGGGGTATGTTAATTCAATGGTTTCTTGAGAAGATTTGGATTGGGGACTATTTTTTCTTCACCATGCAGTGTACGACGAGTGAAAAATTTCTCCTTGACGTAGGTGATCCTCATTGTCACTCCTTTTGAACACTATGTGTGAGGCTTGCAAGATTTTTATTTCCATTAGGTGGATATTAAAGGTAATCATAATAATGATAATTAATAAGAATAAATGAAATCTTTTTTGGGGGTAGATATCATAAGTTTTGATTTATTTGATATTTTTAAGAATTATATTATGTTATTCTATTTTTCTACAAAAAAATAATAGCTATTGGAAGCCTTTCGGTTTAGTATCTAATATTCCATAAGACAGTTTATGTTTTTCCTATTATTTCACCCAATATTAAGGAATAATGTATTTATATTTGGATAAATAATTGATTTTATATGTAATATGCTATTTATTATAATACTAATTCAAAAATAAATATGTATATTGATAAAATACCTTGTATAAAATGTGGAGGTTAAGATGTATTTTTTTGAGTAAGATTGTTCTTATTGAGTTTCAATATGTGGTGTGGATTTTTTTAGTGATAGAGGTAGCCATATGGGTATTTTTATGTATTGGGATATAATGCAGTGTTTTGATGTCCTGAAAATGATGTGGTATGTTGGGTGATGTGGTTCATAGTGGTAGGGATTTGTAATAGTAATGGTGTGTTGTGGTGTTGTGTTGTGAGGTAATTATGTGGGATGAGGTTGTGATTGTGTAGTGCTGGTGATGGTCGGAAGTTGTGCTGGGATATGTGGGTTCACAAATGGTATGGATTGTCTGATGTTGTTTAGTGATGATGGTGGATGTGAGGTATTGTAGTTACTTTTGATGCATATTAGGATGGTTCGATGTCGTGGTTCTATTAAGTGCACATTTATCCATGGAATAATTATAAACGGGTTGGAATTCATGTGTTGAAATTTGATAAATGACTTGAATATATGAAGGACTGCAATAAATGTGAATTAAGTTGTTTATTAAATGGACAACAATGTAAATTTTTACATCTAACTTAAATTAGTCTAGTGGGAATTGTTGTGGGTTTTTATGGTGAAGTGATGTAATTCATCTAGTGGTAACATCAGCTTCGTTGAGTGATATGTGAAAAAAATAGTGGTGATGTGTCACGACCCCCTCCCACCAAAGATGCCCCTACTGAGCTGGAAATGGTGAAAGGGAGATAATGACCCCCGAGTCCCGCCTCCAGTAGGCCCCGAGGTGGTGACTAGCACCATGGGTATGAGTTTTCACAAATATGGGAGGCATTACCCTTTTTATTATTCAAGATCGGGAAATAGGACAAGTCAACCACCCAAAAAGGAAAAGAACAAGTGTATATAAATAAACCTAAACAAATCCCACATGCATGTTTAAACAATTTTATATCAAGGTGCAAGTACAAGAAAGCTCAAAGTACAATACCAAAAGAAAACAAGAGTACATCAACTGCAACAACTCCAACTGTCCAACTAGTAGGGTCCCGCGCGGCCCTGGTAGTCCTCTTGGAAACCTGAAAGTAAATGTAGGGTGATCATACCAGTATACTCAGAAGGGAAGCCTAAAGCTCTTGTGCACAAGTGGGGAGACATCCAAATGTCCCGTGAGAACAACAGAAGAAACCTAGCAAGGAATTCTATCCACCCAACCTCACCAGCCACACTCAACAAAACACAATCAAAACAGGTAGTAGTATATAAGAACAAGAGTATTGGGTACCCCACACCATTTCCCATTAGTTAGATACGCTTCCTAATGGAGAACGTCCTGACGCTACCACACTCTTCCCGCCTGCACACACCTGGGCCTCAAGAACCACACATCCCGCTCGCACACACCTGGGCCTCACAACCATGTATCTCGTCTGCACACACCAAGGCCTCACAACCACACATCCCGCCCGCACACACCTGGGCCTCACAACCACGTATCCCGCCCGTACACACCTGGGCCTCATCCCAAATGTTCTTGGGAAAACAAACCTGCCTGAAGAGTCTTGGGCCAATCCACCCCAATCGAAACCTACTCGAAGAGTCTTAGGTGTATGGTCACCTCAAGCCATCACAGCCTAGGGAAGAAGGAGAAGGAAGGAGCTAGTAACTATGGGAAAGAACCCTCTCCCATGAAATGGGGGTGTTCTACACTAAGTACTCAACATGAGTGTGGTGCGTCAGAACACAAAGATATATATATATATATATATATATATATATATATATATATATATATATATATATATATACCAAACACTCAGCCTAACCTATGGCTTCTAATCAGAGAACTGTGCACGTTCCTCGACACTGCTACTACGAAGCATGCATACAACAAAAAACCCTAACCCCATTTAGGTTTTCACGTTTCAACAGAATCAGATTATTACTTCCTTAACTATTGGGAATCTACCCACAACCAACCACAATAATCATTTGTAAAACATATCCCTTCCATCCACAAATAAAGTTAGGAAAACACAAGCAGCACAGCAAGTCCCTTCTTATTAACCAACCAACTCGTTGATTATTAAACCCATTCCATTACCATGCCCCACCATTAATTAAATCTTCTAAATTTTATTTATTATTCACAACACATAGTTTTTTCACATTCAAACCCATCACTACAGCCCCTCTTCCAACATCCATAACCACAACCGCACCGTACATCATCATCCCTTGATACAACTTATCACAGCCCCACTGCTCATCCGATCCACCACAACCCACAAAAGAAGATTCCTGCCACATCATCGCCCCTTTAACTTAATTTACCATAGCTTTGTGGACCGTTATATTCGTAACAACCTAGGATTCACCCCCCCCCCCTTCACACACCATGTAACCAAGCCAAAACCCACATGTTCATTATTCCATTCTGTTTAACTGGGGTGATCACACAAGGGTTCTAGATTTTAATCAGCCAACTTTATGTGATTAACCAGATTCCACATTCCACAAGGTTCCATTCACAAAAAAGGTCTAGAAGATAGGGCAACATTTAATTGTGTAATCAAAGGCCCCCAACGACTGTGATTTTCAGTAGGCATAAGCCAATTCAATTCATAACATATCAATAGGATAAACAAAGATAAACATAACAACTTCCCCATCCATGTTCTTTAACTAGTTATTATCTTTATTTAATGGTTCAACTATTTCTCATGAAAACAAGGAGATACGCACCCCGCATGATGCACAAATTAGAGAGACGAAGGTAAGATCCCTACTTCAAGAGGTTCTGATCACAACGCTCCCCAGGATTAGCCTTAGAAGACGTCCGTCGGCGTCCTTCACCTCTGTCGAGTCCCAGAAAAACCTCCTCGGGTGGATGTTGGAAATGATAGGCCGAAGGAAAGACAACGGATCCAATCTCGGAAGTTCTTCCTCGTCGTTACGATCTCGTGGCCGCTGACGGATCGTAAATTGGAGCTCAGACGAAGATGTTATGGAAGAACTTCAAGTCTCTTGGGAGAACTCTGCTCAAAGGAATGGGAAGGAGAGGGGTGAGTTGAAAAGGAGGAGGGGACCCCTCCTTTTATAGGTGAGAAAATAAAAAGTACACGAAGTGTACTTTATGGTACAGAACATGTACTCGGCCATTTCACACTGTCACCACGCGGCTTCCAACACGGCCTTCCACGAGGAACGCAGCCGTTGACTGTTCAACACACGGCATGAAGGTAACGCATACCCAGGGAGGGACTACACGGCGTGTAGTATTGGATACACGGTGTGTACCCATTTATTTCACACGGCAAGGAAACGGCTCCAACACGGCACACAACCATTGACTGGTCAACACATGGTAACATGTACGTGGGGAGAGACTACACGGCGTGTATTTTGGGTTACACGGAGTGCACCCATTTATTTCACACGGCAAGAACACGACCTCCAACACGGGGTATACTCGGCAAGGGGGTACATGACGTGTACTCAAACTACACAGCGTGTAGTTCCAAAATTCTGGAAAGTGTGGTAAAATTCCATTTTACCCTCCAGAACACTTTGTGACCTTATTTTTGAAAAAGGAATGGGCCGGAGAGGTCCGGGCCATTACATCAGATACCTCTTAAAACATTCTCGTCCCCTAGAATTCAAAAACCAACTTTGAGGAACCCAACAAGATACCTCTTAGGGTTCTCGTTATAACAGGAATCCAACCAATAACCCTAATCGTAGGTGTTAGGAATTCCTTCTCCTATGTCGAGATATTATCCGCTTTAGGTGGCACTGACTCACCTGCACGAGTTTAATCGCATCCTCATTAATGCATCTCGATTAAGGATCAGGTTTTTCCCTTTCCCCACACATTCAGACATGATACAAACTTCCATAGAACAAGGAAACAAAAGGTCTCACAACCGACAAGCCAAGAATTCCAGATATCAAAGGTATAGAGTATAACATCAACCCAAAGCTCAGAAGAGAAAAATGAAAAACACAAGTCAAAACAACTTCGGGTGCTAAGCGTGCATCTGGGCCTCCCGCTCCCAAGTGCTCTCCTCGAGGCCTCCATGCCTCCACAACAAATGAACCAAGGGAATGGTTCATCCATGGAGCACCTTCTCTTTATGATCCTCGATTCTGACTGTTTGTTCCTCAAAGTTCACGTCGTCTCCCATATCTAACTCTCCCCATTCGATAACGTGAGAGTCTTCGTGTAAGTATCGACGTAGCTGGGAGACATGGAAGATGTCATGAACCTTCTCCAACTGAGGTGGAAGGGCTAGTTGATATGATACCTCGCCGACTTTCCTCGGCACCTCAAAAAGTCTGATGAACCTAGGTGAGAGTTTACTCCCATTCCCGAACCTCCGCTGCCCCCCATCGAGGGGAAACCTTCAAGAACACATGGTCTCCACCTCGAACTCCAAAGGCCTCCTTCGACGATCAGCATAAGACTTATGTCAGTCCTGAGTTGCTTTCATCCTCTCACGTACAAGATAAACCTTCTATGTGGTGCTCTGTACTACCTCTGGACCAAGAGCACATGTCTCACCAACCTCTGCCCAGCAAATGGGTGAAAAATATGGTCTTACATACAAAGCCTCAAATGGTGCCATGCCAATAGTAGAGTGGAATCTGTTGTTGTAGGAAAACTCTACTTAAGGCAAGTGTCGTACCCACGATCCTCTAAAATTCAGAATGCATGCTCGCAGCATGTCCTCTAGTTTTTGGATAGTCCGCTCTGTCTGTCCGTTGGTCTTGGGGTGGGAAGTAGTGATAAGGCGTAGCTGGGTGCCAAAAGCATGTTGTAACCCCCTCTAGACTCATGAGTTAAACCGAATATCCCGATCTGAGACGATAGTATTTGGGACTCCATGAAACCGCACAACCTCATCTACGTACCTATGTGCTAAGGTACTCACCGGGACAGACTCCTTAATTACTAGGAAGTGAGCTGATTTTGTCAGTTGATCCACTACTACCCAGATAGCATCATAACAACCCTGAGCTCTGGGTAGTCCTGTGAAGAAGTCCATTGAGATGTCATACCACTTCCACTCTGGGACATATAAAGGATGCAATAAACCACTGGGAACATGGTGTTCAGCCTTCACTTTCTGACACACTATGCATTTAGCCACAAACTCTGCCACTGCCCATTTCACCCCAGGCCACCAAAACTGTTCCCTCGGGCCTCGGTACATTTTTGAATCTTATGGATGTACCGCCAAGGCTGAGCTATGAAACTCACAGAGAACTCACTCACGCATCTCTTCTGGAACAAACAACCTTCCATGGAAAATCATCTGATGTCGGCTGTCCTCTAACCATCCTTCTAGAGCATTTCCCTGATCGACACGATCCCGCATCACATCCACCTCGAAGTCCCCCCACTCAGACTCTTCCACTTTCTGCAACAAGGAGGACTGCACCGTCATCTGAAGCAAACAGTCTATAACACCTTCTACTCCTGCATCCAAGTGCAAGGAGGCCAACTCTCCCATCGCCTTCCATGCATCAGCGGATTCCCGAACCACTTCCGGATGCGACTTCCTTCTTAGGGCATCAGTCAAAAATGTTGCCCTTACCTTCAGTGTAAGAGATCTCAAAGTCATACTCTTGGAGAAACTCGACCCATCTCCGCTGCTGCAAGTTCAGGTCATGCTGGTAGAAGATATAACGCAGGCTCTTGTGATCTGAGAATACCAAAAAGCACTCCCAAAAGAGGTAATGTTGCCACAAATTCAGTGTGAACACCACTGCTGAAAGCTCTAGTTCATGGGTGGCATAGTTATGCTCGTGAGGGCATAACTGCCTAGACCCATAACAGATCACTCCCTTATTCTACATCAGCACGCACCCTCGACCAAGGACAGAAGCATCAAAAACACCTCATAAAACAACCCTTCCTCTGGAAACCTGAGTACGGGAGCACTAACCAGCTTCTCTTTCAGGTAGTCAAAAGCTTTATGACACTGATCACTCCATAGGAAGACCTGGTTGTTCCTAGTCAAAGCTGTCAATGGAGCAGCAACTCAAGAGAAGTTTGAAACAAACCTTCAATAGTAACCTACTAACCCTAGGAAACTACGAGCTTCTGCCACGCTCTTGGGTGCTTCCCAAGAAACAACTGCCTCCACCTTCGACGGGTCCACCGACACTCCATGCTGAGACACCACGTGCCCAAGTAAGTGTACTTCTTGCATCAAGAACTTACACTTCAACAATTTCCTGTAAAGCTGGTGGTGTTGAAGGACTTCCAAGAATGCACTAAGATGCTCAATGTTCTCCTCCTCTGATCTTGAGTAGATCAGGATGTCATCGATAAACACAATGACTAACCGGTCTAGAAACTCTCATAAGACAAAGTTCATAAGTCCCATGAACACAGCCAGTGCATTTGTAACTCCAAAAGGCATCACTAAAAACTCGATGTGCCCATACCTGCACCTGAAAGCCGTCTTCGAGATGTCACTTTCCTTTACCCTCAGCTAAGGATATCCAGATTGTAGATCAATCTTGGAAAACCAACTTGCTCCCCTCCGTTGGTCGAAGAAATAATCTATCCTTAGAAGGGGGTAACGGTTCTTGACCGTTACCTGGTTCAACCTTCAGTAGTCTATGCATAGCCTAACACCACCATCTACCTTCTTCACGAACAAAACTTGAGCACCCCATGGAGATACATTGGGTCAAACAAAACCCTTCTCCATCAAATCATAAATATGAATCCAAAACTCCCGCAACTCTGAAGGTTCTATCCGATAAGGGGCCATTGAAATCGGACTGGAACCAGGCTATAAGTCTATCCCAAACTCAACATCACGTCGGGGGGGGGGGGGGGGGGGGTAGAGTCACAACCTCTTCAAGAAAAATATCGAGGAACTCCCCAACATACTCTAGGACATTCATCATATATGTATTAGCTGGAACCACTAATAACCCACCTAACAAGGAAAGTAGAGGCTTCACATGCCGGATTCCTACCTGATAGCTTCTCTCGCCAACAAAAGATACGCGCTACCCATCCACGTCAGAGAACACGACTCTTCTCCATAAGCAGTCGATAATGGCACTAACAGAAAACAACTAGTTGATGCCTAGGATGACATCGTATGGCTGCATCTGTAACAGAAGAAGGTCCCCACTAGATCGATGTTGTCCCAACGTCAACCCACATCCCCGGAAAACACAAGATACGTTGGTTTGGCCTCCGACTGGTGTACTCAGCACCAGTGCTACGTAAAGTCTCTCTACATCTAGTCCCAAATAATGGGCTAGAGAAGGTGCAACAAAGGAGTGCAAAGCTCCTGAATCGAACAAAGTAGAAACAAGAGTTTTGAACAAACAAATCGTACCTCGCACCACCTCTAGTCCTGCCGGAGCTTCCAACGCTACTGCGTGCAAATGTCCATGCCCAGCTCCTCTGCCTCTCTGATGTCATCCACCTCCCCGACCACGCCCTGGTCGAGGTCCCTGAGGAGCACCCTGAGGTTAGCCTCCTCCCAAAAAGTCTTCCCTCAGAGGAGCATGGTCCTGCTGCTACTAGAAGGGCCTCGCCAGCAACTGGTGCTACTGAGGTGGGCGCTGAATCTGCCCACCTCCACCGTACTGAGCTCAGGTCAGGCACCGAATCTGAATGTGACCGAAACCTCCACAAGAAAAACACTTTGGTCCTAGGCTCGTGAAAAAGGGAAGAGGACCCGAAGATCTGAACTGAAACTACTGGGGCCTTCTCCCCACTGGCCTGAACCTGGAAGGTCCCGTCGTAGGAGACCTGCTGCTGACTACTTTCCCCTTCAACGAGCCTGGCTAGATCCCCTCTCGTGGTGCAACTCCTAGAGAGTGCATCCTCTCTACAACCTCTGACTTCTTCTGTACTTCCATGTACGTCGGAAGGGTGAAGGTCGTGACAGCATACTGGAGCGAAGGACGAAGAGCCTCCTCCAAACGTCTCGCCTAAGACTCCTCATCCAGAAAGACATTCGGAGCAAAGTGCAGGAGATCCTTGAACTTGATCACCAAATCTCGTACTGACATACTCCCTTGCTGAAGGGAGAGTAACTCCTGCCGCTTCTCTACCTTTATCAAGGAAGAAAGGAATTCCTCTTAGAATTCCTTCTAAAAGTCACCCAACAAAACCTCTACCTCTATCCTCTCTCTGAGGTAGAGCGTCCACAACTGTCGCACCGCACCTCTCAGCTGACTGACTACCAGGGGAACCCAGTACTTCCTCATAGCACGAATCAAGGTAAAAGTGATCCCTAGCTCCTCAAGCCACCCCTCCGTCTCCATATCCGAAGTACTACCCTCATACTTCTTGAGGGTCTGCCGCTGGAAAGAATGGAGAGTCTTCTGCCACTTGCTATCTTCCTCCTCTCGGTCAATCCTCAACTGATCAACCGCCAAAATCTACTGTGCCTCGGCCGTCTGAGCCACCCAGGGACGATGTCCAGGTTCTATAGTTGTACGGTATACAAGGATTGCCTAAGCCCAAGTAGCAAGGAATTTCTCAAGGTTTCATTTTATCATTTTATTCAATTTCTTTCCCCGAACACCCAAATCAAATAAAACACAATCATGATGATGCATGTACCTTCCCTAGGGTCTCTACCCTACAATCAATGTAGTCTCACTTGGTCGTTTGGTAGGCTCAGAGTCCTTGCATCGGATAATGGGGGGCCCTAAAATCTTGTGTCCTAGCTGGTCTTCCCTGGCCTATGTCATGCACCAAGAATAACTAACATTGTTTCCATACCATCCCATGCAATCCTCACTGTTCCTAACTCTAGACTCCATCCTATCTCTCAACCATCAGTTCTGATACCATTCTGTCATGACCCCTCCCCCCAAGGATTCCCCTCCTGGGCAGGCAATGGTGAAAGGGAGATAATGACCCCCGAGTCCCACCTCTAGTAGGCCCCAGGGTGGCGACTAGCACCAGGGGTATGAGTTTTCACAAATATGGGAGGCATTACCATTTTTATTATTCAAGATCGGGAAATAGGAAAAGTCAACCACCCAAAAGGGAAAAAAACAAGTGTATAGAAATAAACCCAAACCAATCCCACATGCATGTTTAAACAATTTTATATCAAGGTGAAAGTACAAGAAATCTAAAAGTAAAATACCAAAAGAAAACAAGAGTACAACAACTGCAACCACTCCAACTATCCGACTAGTAGGGTCTCGCATGACCCTGGTAGTCCTCCTAGAAACTTGAAAGTAAACGTAGTGTTAGCATACAAGTATACTCAGTAGGGAAACCTAAAGATCTCATGCACAAGTGGGGAGACATCCTAATTTCCCATGAGAACAATAGAAGAAACCTAGCAAGGAATTCTATCCACCCAACCTCACCAGCCACACTCACCAAAACACATTCACAACAGGTAACAGTATATAAGAACAAGAGTATTGGGTACCCCACACCATTTCCCATTAGTTTTCTTCTCTTCATAACGGCGAACGTCCTGACGCTACCACACTCTTCCCGCCCGCACACACCTAGGCCCCAAGAACCACACATCCTGCCCGCACACACCTGCGCCTCACAACCAGGTATCCCGCCCGCACACACCTGGGCCTCACAACCACACATCCCACCCGCACACACCTGGGCCTCACAATCACGTTTCCTGCCCGCACACACCTGGGCCTCATCCCGAAGGTTCTTGGGAAAACAAACCTGCCTGGAGAGTCTTGGGCCAATCCACCCCAATCGAAACCTACCCAAAGAGTCTTAGGTGTAAGGTCGCCACAATCCATCACAGCCTAGGGAAGAAGGAGCAGGAAGGAGCTAGTAACTATGGGAAAACAACATCTCCCATGAAATTAGAGTGTTCGGCACTAAGTACTCAACATGGGTGGGGTGCGTCAAAACAGAAAGATACATACATATATATATATATATATATACCAAACACTCAGCCCAACCTATGGATTCTAATCAGATAACTGAGCACATGACTCGGCACTACTATTATGAAGCATGCATATGACAAACAACCCCAACACCATTTAGGTTTTCACCTTTCAACATAATCATCTATTTAGTTCCTTAACTACTGGGAAACAATCCACAACCAACCACATCAATCATTTATAAAACATATCCCTGCCATCCACAAATCAAGTTAGGAAAACACAAGCAGCACAGTAAGTCCCTTCCTATTAACCAACCAACCCATCGATTATTAAACTCATTCCATTACCATGCCCCGCCATTCATTAACTCTTCCACAATTTATTTATTATTCACAACTCATAGTTCGTTCACATTCAAACCAATCCCTGCAGCCCCGCTGCCAACTGCCATAACCACAACCGCGCCATACATCATCATCCCCTGATACAACTTATCGCAGCCCCACTGCTCATCGGATCCACCACAACCCACAAAAAAAGATTCGTACAACATCATCGCCCCTCTAACAACATCTACCACATCCCTACGGCTCGTTCTATTCATAAAAACTCAGGATTCACCCCCCCCCCTTTCACACACCACATAACCAATCCAAAACCCACATGTTCATTATTCCATTTTGTTTAATCAGGGTGATCACACAAGGGTTCCAGATTTTAATCAGGAAACTTTACGTGATTATCCGGATTCCACATTCCACAAGTTTACATTCACAAAAATAGTCTAGAAGATAGGGAAACATTTAATTGTTCAAGAAAAGGACGCCAATGACTGTGATTTTCTGTAGGCATAAGACTATTCAATTCATAACATATCAATAGGATAAACAAAGATAAACATAACAACTTCCCCATCCCCGTTCATTAACCAGTTATTATCTTTATTTAATGGTTCAAATATTTTTCATTAAAACAAGAGGATACCCACCCTGAATGATGCACAAATTAGAGGGATGAAGGTAAGATCCCTACTTCAACAGGTTCTGACCACAACGCTCCCACGGATCAGCCTTAGAAGACATCTGTCGGCGTCCGACACCTCTGTCGAGTCCCAGCAAAAATTCCTCGAGTGGATGTTGGAAAGGAAAGGGTGAAGGAAAGACAATGGATCCAAGTTATAATGTTCAACATCGTCGTTACAATCTTGTCACCGCTAACGAATCGTAAATCGAAGCTCGGATTAAGATGTTATGGAAGAAAAGGAGCCTTCGAGTCTCTTGGGAGAGCTCTGCTCAAAGGAATGGGGAGGAGAGGGGTGAGTTGAAAAGGAGGAGGGGACCCCTCCTTTTATAGGCGAGAAAAGAAAAAGTACATGTCGTGTACATTATGGTACACGGCGTGTACTCGGCCGTTTCACACGGTCACCACGCGGCTTCCAACATGACCTTCAACATGGAACGCGGCCGTTGACAGGTCAAAACATGGCTTGAAGGTAACACATACACGGGGAGGGACTACACAGTATGCAGTATTGGATACATGGTGTGTACCCATTTATTTCACACGTCAAGGAAATGGCTACAACACGGCACACATCTGTTGACTGGTCAACACATGGTTACACATACGTGGGGAGAGACTACATGTCTTGTAGTTTGGGGTACATGGTGTGCACCCATTTATTTCACACAGAAATGACACAACCTTTAACACGGGGTATACCCGGCAAGGGGTTACATGGCGTGTACTCAAACTACACGGTGTGTAGTTTCAAAATTCTAGAAAGTGTGGGAAAAGTCCATTTTACCCTCTAGAACACTTCGTGACCTTCTTTTTGACAAAGAAATGGGCTGGAGAGGTCTGGGCCATTACACTATGTGGTATGTTTTAGTGTAATTTTTGTGAGTACATATGGTTTGTATTATTTTCATCTATATATCATGTATGTTTAGGTTATTTATATATTCTCCCCACACAAGTTAGGTAAACATACCAACACTTAGAAGTTCCGGGTTACATGTGTTTTCCCCAACACTAGGGATGGTGGTGATATGGAAAAATTTCAAGCTACAGTTACATACACTTCATTTAGCAGTTATGGACTAGGTTTTATCGGATGAGATGTACAGTGACTGCCTTGGTATTTCTAGGAAATATGTGATCTTATTCCCCATGTTTCTTTAGGAAAAATTTGATGTAATGGACAAGGTGTCTTTGGCAGAGATGTGATGTGTTGGACAAGTTGACAATGAGTGATATATGGTTTGATGATTCCGTATTCTATGGAACGATACTACACCTTGTAAGGATAGAGTGGGTAGAGATGAATCCTGACCAACCTTAGAGAAGTCTTCTATGTGATGTGATAGAATGCGATGTGATTCGATGACATGTGATGAGATTTGGTATATATATTAGGGACGTTGGCATATGAGGTTTGATGTTGGGGCCTGAGAGTATAAAATAAATGGTGAAGGAGTAATAGGGAACCTTTTATCATTATCATTATGATAAATTAGAATATTATAACCATGATTTATTGAGTGAGCCTCGGTGAGGCCGATATAAGATATTTGAATTGTATAGGTTCGTGTAGGTTATTTGGTTTGATCATTGGTTCATTTTCATCCCATATTCACATATGAACAAGATACCATGGATGTATCCCTACAAGGTATTGATATTATTATCACCATGCATATACAAACTATTTTTTGGCTCCTAGGATGTCATTGGAGATTGAGTTAGAAATTTTAGTCTTGGGTCATGATCAATTTTTGATTAACATCCATAGAATTGTTTTTTAGCACATTAGATTTCAGACTTTTATTTGAATCAAATTACATTTTCAATATATTGTGGCATACTTTTTGGTTTAAAATTATTTTTTCTATTTTTTTGGTTGTTTTACATTCTCCCAATATTTTTTATATTATATAGGGTAACACCTCTCATTTTTTGATATTTTTTATGACATCAGTGCTAATCACCATCATGGATCCATATCAAGGTAGGACATGGTGGTAATTTTCTATTTCTATTCATTTTGGATTCTTTGGTATTAGGGTATTTGATAGTTCTCTACTATGTTATATACTCACAACCTTCTTGGGATACAATGCAATGTGGGTACCATAGTATATCACTCAACTATCACAGGAACATGTTCGATAGAGGACCGATAAGACATTGATGACTGAGATGAGTATATCTTGTAGGATTGGGGACAATTATTGAGATATGGATCGACGTCATAGTAGATCCTCTAATACTATTATTTCATTATGTCTTTATTTTTAAAGGTTATATTCTTAATGGATGACTTTTAATGTATAATTATTTGTCTTATGTATCGAAAATTGATATGATTTAGATTTTTAATTAATAACATATAATCTAATTCTTATTATTAATGTATGATTCTTAGTTATTTAATATATTTATGAAAAATTTATTTAGCAGTATTTACATCCCTTGGTTTCTCATTATACCTTCTATTATAGTTAGTAACATCTTCTATTCTTGGTGGAATCAGTAAGGTTACATGGAGAACTTCTCTAGCTACTATTTGTATAGTGTGTCAGGATATGAACATATAGAAATTTTCCAATAGTGGGGCTTTGGTTCTCTTATATAGTGATAGCTCCATTTTTTTCACATTAAGACTAAATCACTAACTCTATTTTGGAAACCACCTATAGTTTAATGATGAAAATTCAAATCCAAACTGCTTTATTCATAACATATAATTCAACAATGTACTCTTCCTCTATACTCGAGACCTCTGTGATGGATTTTTTTTAACTCATTAAAATTATATATCAACATTATACTAAAAAACAAACTAATATTTCATATCATGTCTATAATATTGGAAACATGTATCTTTACAACAATTTATATCAAACTAATATTATCTTTTAATGATCAATAACATATCCAGAATCCTCCATATGTAATTAAGAATATCCTTCATAGTAATCCCTTAATCACACTTGGATTCAATTGGTATCTATTATTAATTATAATAGTATAAAATATGTTAGGATAAGTATGATGTATGAAACACATTGTAGATATTATGTAAAAAACATAGTGAATTCGTTCAATCATTTCTAATTAAATAGAAGGGTTGTGAATCTTCTAAATACTTACTTCTTGAAGCACTGGCAATACCAAATATTATTATTCTTTATTCTAAAACAATTTAGAACCATACCAATGTATGTGTCTTGGATACTACATTAAACCAATTAGATATATCTCAATAAATTTTCATACCCAATATGTAGGCTTCTTCACCCATGTTTATCATTGGGAAGTAAAAAACAAGTCACATAGAGGGAAGTGTCAAGATAAAATTACTGATAAGAATTATATAATATGTATAAAATATTAAAAACACATTGACACTCCCATTAACCATCATGTATATAAAATTATTATATAAATTTTGATAATTCTAAATTCTTTTATTCCAAAATAATACTAGATATTATAAATTATAATACTCTCTTCAACCCATTATAGGACTCTTATAGCTTAAAAAATATATCAATATCATTTTAAATTTCTAAACCTTAATGTTTTATCATATTTACATTCTAATGTAAATTATTATAAAGGAAATAATTTATTTATCCATCTGATATATATCTCTTTCTAAATGAGTTGTTATGACTATAAATATATGAATTCAAATTATCAAAACAATTGGGAAAATGTTTCTTCATATTAAATACCAAATATTTTCATGTAAAATTTATCCACTAGGAATTCATTATAGGTACACACACTAACATCCATTTTAGTTTTATTAGTAAATAACCACTTTCACATTATCGGTATGAACCCTTTAGGTGAATCCACCTAAATCCCAATGTGGGTATTGTATGTGGAGTCCCTTTTAGTCTCAATAGATTTTATCTCTTTATCATAATAAAAATAATCTATTTCCTTATTGTGGGTCGTTTTTTCATCTTCTATAAAAATTATATCATTATAATTAACCATGAGAAATAAATATTTCTTGTTGTCATGAAAAATACTATAGGACCATCTTGGTTCTTATGTTAAATTATTGAGTCTTTATTCCTTAATTATCTGTTGGACCAGCTCATATTACACCTCAGTAAAAATTCCAATTTGCGAGTTTCGAACATTTATAAGATATAATTTCATCCTAATAAATCCTTAAAAAATACTTCAAAAGAACAACACCATGTTAGGCCAGAAACACAATTTCTGCTGTTGGATTATAGACATAACATATCATAATTCCCTTGAGATAACTACAGAATAATATTTTCATTCATATTAGGAGTTAATTAATTCAATATAAACTTTTATACAAATTATATGATTCCACAAATATTTATGAATGAAAATATGGGACATTTCTCATTCAGTATCTCATATGGTTCATTATTGACTACAAAAAATGAGACATGGTTTAGTGAAAATAGAATACTCTCGATAGAATTATCCAAAAATGAAATAAGGAGCTCACACTAACTCATAAATTTTTAATGAATGATAAAAATTTTTAATGATTCCACTTCTCAAACAAACCATTCCATTACGGTTTTCCAAAAAGAGTGTGTTGTGAACCAATTCCACAATCCATCCAATGATCAAAGAATTATTTTCTCAATAATTAACTGACCTAATTTGATTATGTTTTATATATAATCATTCCCAGTTATTTATATATATAATTCAAAAGTCATTACTCTTTTCAAATGTTATATACTTATGTCTCATTAGAAACATATATTCATATCAAATAAATTTAGTAGCAAGATTAACCAATTACCAAAATAAATCATTTAATTGAGTACTTATTGTTCCATATATATCAGTCAATATGAGATACACAAGTTTATTGGAACATTTAATGTTTTGTAAAAAATTATCATTTATAAACTTTCTTAATAAACTTGTTTTGAGAATTTCAAATTATTCCAAATATAATTGTTCCAATAATTAATATCTAATGATTCATAATATGTTCTTTTTCATATATACGACCATGTTAAAAATGCCAAAAATATGTTGAATAAGAATCTAACATTACATTAATATTATATATTTTATTTAATAGAATTATATTAATTTATAATGTATAACCATTTTATCATATTCCCAGTTCAATAAAACATATCATTCATATATATATAATAGTTTCTTATCTTAATGGTGAAGGTAAATCATTTATTTTCTATAAAATATATATGTATATTTTTTAATTGTTTGTTGATTGATATTAATAGTTTACTAATACTAGTATCAATCCACTAGGAAATTACAGAACATAAATGTTTACCACCAACTCCAAAACTCTTTCTCCATTTTAAAGACTAAGATATACCACACCTTTTTTCAATTATCTCTTATCTCAATGATTATTTTTATCAAAAACAATTTCTTCCACAAACTAGGTATTTAATATCCATGAGTAAATTTTTTTGAAATTTCACTCTATAACATTCAAATTCAGATACTATAAATACATAAATTTTAAAACACTTATCTACATTTATACCAATCTAAAATTGTTATGTAGGTCATTCCTATAATGGGTCCCGATATGATTAACTTTTTCAGAGTGATAACCTATGACAAAATAATATCAATAACTGATTTTCATTTATTATATATTTCCACAGATGACATGTAGTGAAAACATGCCCAAAAAAATTATGACCCCATACATGAAAACTATTTTTTGATCCAAGATTCATATACCACCATCCCTTACATTGGGTTGAAAATATAAAATATCTATGACAATATATAGTAGACAATAAATTTTTCAACAATTTATTATATAAATAATACCTAGATTTATATATAAACTATTTATCAAAATTCATCATATAATTTCACTCAACTATATTCCTCTAGTATATTGACTATTGTGAATTTTCAGTAAATTTTATCCCAAATAAAACAGCAGGAAAAATGAACCTAACTATTAGGTTTCCCATATTACCTTATTTACATATATATGATAATTTAAAGGAACCTAACTATTAGGGTCACCCAAACATAATGATCAATATCATGAAAAGTGATTATTTATATGGGATCTCAAACATTGTATTTAATGGGTTTTCTTAAATGTATCACCATTTCAATATACATCACTAGAAAATTAAACCCTTTATATCTCTTAAAAAAATCACTATCTCATAATTTATTAGCTTGTGCATTGATGATTTTAAATATTTTTTGGTAATAATATCCCATAAATTAAATTAATGATTTCAAAAAAATCAACATGGAACTCCTTCAACAACCTACAACATTGTGTTACTCACTCAAAATAGAATAAAAATTATATTCATACATATCTAAAATCATCCCACATATAAGGCTCCAGAAACATTAACTTAATAGAAATAGATTATATTATATTAAAATATCCACATGAGTAATCCCTGAGAGACATAATAAAAACTCATCACCTTTTTTGAACACGACATAATTCTTAGGGGAAGTGACTAGTCTTATCTTATTTTCCTCTCCTTGGGGAGATATTACTAATGTTTTAATTCGATTCATGATATATATATGTCCTAAATTACATTAGCTAAATGCAAAAACTATTCAAGATCCCATAACTAATAAAACCAAGGTCAAGGTAAATTAAATTGAATATTGTGATCTTTCCCCTAGGATTATATACATTGGTCTTTCTCTTAGATGCAATTATATAATATAATTTTACACATAAATATTAATTACATTCTATAAAAAAATTATAAATTTATATAATAAAATTGATAATTATCTAAATAACTTCATTATTTACTCTACCAAATATTAGAAACCAATATAAACTTGTTATATTTTATTTTGGATTGAAAAATTCAAATTTATAATTCAGAATAAATATAATTTATAAAAAAATTATCTAAAAATAAAAAAAATTAAATTATTTTTGTCATTTTTATTCTTGTATGTTATGAATGAAAATCTGCTGTAAAATTTTATTGATACCAGAGAGAATAATTTCAGCTAGTCAAACATATTATATGATATATACAAAATCTTATCTATGATTCATATCATAATATATTATAAGGTCTATCATAATACCACTATTTTATTTTATTATTCAACACACATTTCATTTATTCAATGCACCCCTATTTTTTAGATCCACTGGATGAAAATATATTTATTTATATTTAATATCATTTGATATAGTTATTTTTAGAAGAAAAACACCTTAAATATCATTAATTACAATATAGATCTATAATACACTATTTCAAAAAAAAGTAATGTTTATTACATATAATATACTTATGAGAATGATATAGGACATAGATTTATCTTTTAAAAGATTATTTAACATGCTTATACCTTGATAAAAAAGGCATTAATACCACTAATAGGTCCCAAAAGATCATAACATGATCATTGGAAGTAGAAGAAACCAATAAACTGTCATGATATGACTTCAAAGAATAAAGATTATATAGAAAGGAAATGAACAATTTATACCTACACTGCTCAATAATTAATATTTTACACTTCATTATACACTTAATCAATATCACATATATAGAAAACATATTACTTCTACTTACCTAGGAATATTGAAGAGATATTATCCTAGATAATAAATGTATGAATAATATAATCATCAATGGGTTATATAACCATTAATAGTAATTTAAAACTAGTGTAATGGGGTTATGGTTGATTTGGAAAGAAATTCATAGAACATGGGTAACCCAAAAGAGAATTAATATATCTTTGTACTGATATCTTGATAATATTCATTTTGCTAATACAACATATCGTCATGAAAAAATCAAGTTACAATTTTTGGAAACCCATAATTAAATCCCATTGGCTGTTGACTCATAAATTTAATTAATAAATTATTACTATCTAGGTTTAATATATACATAAGGGATTTTAACTGAAGACTCTTATCAGAGATGAGTTGGATTCATCTATCTTCCCAAGAAGAAGAATCATAACTGTCATTATACAATATGATTTCAATGGAATAGAAATACCATTATTCCTATAAGAGTGAAGTATTTCATATCTATTATATCCATCACAAGGATATCATATCCTACAATATAAGAGTATCATAATAAATGGTATTTCTATTTTAATTGCACATAAAATATTTGTTGATTAAATATTTATATATATATAATATTATTATTGTAACTCTCGAGCATAAATTATAATAAGTGAAAATAATATTTTATTAAAACATAAAACAACTCACAATATAATATTTTATTTTAAAATATCTATTATGATATAATGAATATCGATATTGGGATTACATTATCAAAATAAGAAAATAATGAGTTTTTGAAATTATCCTTTAGAAATAAGGTTCCTAAAGCTTAATTTTTTTTATTTAAATATTAATAATTTAATATGTTATAATTTATCTAAATATTTATAATTAAAAATTTATTTTATATCAATTTGATATAATTAATGATAAGATCATTTGGCAGTAAGAAGTGATATTTTCCGAAAATAGATTTTAATTGCACAATGTTAGTTAGTTATAATGAAATAAAATAATCATTAATGAAAAATTACATAAAATAAAATTTTCCATTATATATATAACTATATTATTTAAATTCCATATAATTATTATTACTAGACATAGTGTTAAAGCAAGATAATCTTAAAATTCACTAATGCATTTCGTAATAATCTTTTTTTCATCACCTTTTGTGGGTTTTGTATTAAAAATAATGACTACAATGTTTGTGAATTGAATTTATAAAATGATTAAATATTTGAATCATCATAATTTAAATTATGTATTATTTTCATGATATTTTATTTGGTAGTAATGAATAGTGAAAAATAGTAGAATTTAATTGTAATTGTTAAAGTTAGTATATGTTTACCCAGGGGTAATCTATAGTCATTAAGGATAAAATGAAATAAACACTCATTAGAAACCTATTAGATGGTTTAATTTATACCCTAACCTTATAACTTTCTAATTTAATAAATTTTAAAATAATTTTTCCCGGAATGTGTGTTGTGATTATTGTAAAATTGAAAAAATTAGATGTGTAACACTCACCTAAATTGTAAATTGGTACCTCCTTCCCAATATTATTCCCACCTATTATACCATATAACATGATCAAACCCTAAAACATATATCCCCAATATCCTTATCCTTATTATATTCAATATTTTATTCATAAAATAGCAACCATAGGACCCTTAATTAGGGATCAAAATGAGGTTTTTCTAAGTGAATTTATTTATCTTCACCAAACTCATTCTATTTTAAATCATTTTTAAAAAAAATATTAATTATTAATTATTAAAATATAGTAACAACAAAATATTATATATATATATATTATTTATTTTATAATAATTATCCATCTCATTCTCCATCAAAACTGATTATAAATAATCAGTCGAGTGTTCTTCAGACTACCGCCTCGCAAACTAATTTAATTTGATTTCCATCACTGACTCTTAATGATAGTCATAATTATTAAACATTCGAATATATATGATAATTTTGGGATAATATTGATTCTATAAATTTAATATATCATATTATATCTACCCCTTTAATCTGTTAAGAAACAGGCGATGTCACTTGAGCGTACATAAAAACTACAATCTTTAAGAAATAATGTTATTCATTTTCCTTTTCCAAATATAAAGAATGGTTATTTAATATTTTTTAATGAAAAATTTGATATTTTTAACTTTAATATAATTATTGAGACAATTTAAATATAACATATACATAATAACCAGAATATCAATGAAAAATCATAGAAAGGAAAATGAAGCAGTTTACAACCGAAACAATGATAAAAAAGAAATATAATTAACGAATGAGGGATTAGTTGTAATAAAAGGATAATACTTGATATTGTAAATATAAATATGGTTGTATAATAAATTAAAAACATGTATAAAACCATTATATATGATTTCAAATCATGTCTAACTAAATGGAAGGATCATTTAATGGAATTTCTTCTCAATTGGGACATATTAGGTATTATGTACCTATATGAATTTATGTGGTGTATATAATTCCAAGTTAATATATTTTCAAGAAAAACTATTTATTTATGATTATTAATGTTTTTATTCAAGTTTATTATTTCATGTTATTAAAATTTAAATGTTTCCAAATATGTAAGGATTGATTTTACTATCATGTTTTTAAGATTACCATAATTTATTTTGAAATAATATTATAATCAATAATTTATAGAATCTAAATATTTTCATATCCTTTTGATATTTAAGTTATTTCCATATATTCTTATAAAATTTCCAATATTTTCACCCAAATCAAGAAAATAATTTTTTGTGTGAAAATATAATTTTATTTCATGTTTAATATAATATATTTTTCTTCTATGTCCATATTTATAAAAGAATTCCCAAAATTCATTTAAATTATTGAAATGGTTTATTAAATAATTTTAATTTTATCCATGATTTTTGAAATATATGAATATAATCATTCTAATGTATTATTAATGGTTTTTACATTCTTTACAAACATTCAATTGTTATATTTATTAAACCTATATAGCCTTAAAATAATTTCCAGTCGTTGTAAGTATTTTATGATACTCCACACCATTAACATGATATGAATTGTTTTAAAGATAAAATTACTAAATGTAATCTTATTTAAATATTTTCTTCCATTTTCATTGTTTCTCCAAATGAAATTATTTTATTTCAAAACATATATATTTGATGAATCAATAATCGTCTCTTACCACTTATTAACTTTCTGTTCATTAACATTGTCATGACACATTCACACACTTCTGATTTTTGGATATTAAATTACTTTTAAATATCAATATTTTTTTGTCATGGATATTATTATTTCCAAATTAATATACCATTTCTATATAATGTTCTCTACATTGTATGTTACTTTATTAACTATAGATAAGTGGATATTTTGTATTCTTTATTAAATTGATATATTTATTTAAAATGACTATTTTTCAAGAATTAAATTTAACATTAAATATATGATAATTACATTAGACATGTAGTAGAAGTTTTTTTATAGAATTATATTTCCCCTCCATGCATCGACATATCTTTTGAGACAAATCCACTGACAAAACTAAATTGGATTCTAGTGTATAGATACCAATCGAAGAATCTATCTTGGTGCATGTACATTACAGAATAGATATTATAATATCTGTGATTATGAAATACAATATTTTGAGTTTACTTCATTAATAATTTGTTATAATTATCAATGGGAATAATTAATTGATATTTTCTAAGGATAATTTTTTTTCAAATATTATAGATTAAATGGAATGTTTTTTCAGTTATTTACATGTCGATATTCATGTGGTGTTATTTACAAATTATTGCTTCGGTATACAAATTCCTCTCTAAGATTTTCAGATCTACAAGTTTTTTCATTTCCTAGGATATTAAAAAGAATTATTTTAATGATTACAATGATGTAGAGTGTGTTCTATTAATATGTTCAATATTTTATTCCCAATGTAAAATTGGTATCGTGTGTGTATTTTTATTTTCAAGAAAACTAAAATTCCCAAAACTTTGGAATTATAACCGTTATATAAATGAAAATTTAATTAACTCTAAATAAATATTGGGTTACTTGATTATGGATTATTATTGTTAGTGTGATATCACGTTCAGTAGAATCCTTGATAACTGGATTAAGGAAAACATAAATTAGGGAACATAACCCTTTGATTAACTTTAAGGATAATTCTAATAATACAAAAACCTAATAATTTTTTGGAAAGGAAATTATTATATAATTTTCCTATAAATACATCCCTATCGTAATACGAAAAGTGGATGTGATTTTACAACTCATGAATCTAGGGGTAATAACCTTGAGTAGAGTTGGTTAGGTATATCACAACCATTATTCTAGTGAATGGTTAATGGGCCCTTATTGTAAACCTATTATGAATGATTTATGATAAATGAATCAGATGATTAAAATTTTCTTTATGAGCCATTATAAAATATTTAAAAATAATTTTTGGATTTATATATATTTCCAATGAATCCAACATTATGATTTTGAGATTAACAATGCATCAATTTTGATTTCATGTTATATGTTACACTATATTTAAATTATATATTATGATTTTATAATAGTAATCATATAATATAATTCATTAAATTATATTTTTATAAATATTTCCATTAATAAATAATGGTATCAATAATTGTGGAAAATTTAGAAATTTTCTAGCCAAGAAATCCAATAAAGTGTGTGTTAGAGCAGAGCAATTCATGGACATATTAGGGAAATTGACCTTAGTTATGACTAGATACATTTCTCAGATTTATAAAAATGAACTTATATTGAATGATACACCTATATTGGATCATTTAATGAGATATAAACCCCCCATTATTTAGTAGAACTATGAATTTAGTTTTTATTAAGCAATGGATTAATTCTTTTTAAAAGATATTTATGACCATTGAATTTGATGAAAGGAAAAAAAGTAATACTATATTTATATTTTTTTAATGGGGATATAAATAAAGGGTGGTTTTTCCATAATACATATGGGAAGAATAAATATAAAACTTGTAATGGAGATATGCTTATGTTATATTCCTTGAAAAAACATTCCACAAGTGATCAATGACCTAAAATGATAATAATATTCCATGGATTAAATAAAATGGATAAAGAACATATTATAGAGTATGGATATTATTTTATAATACTACATAGGTTTCTTTTGCTTTACATAAATAATATAAAATTAATTATTGGAATTTATTTTAAAGGAATATTCTATCTCTCTAAACAGATTTCCTTACTCATTTTTTTAATTATATGATGAAATAGTTCTATACACTATCAAAATATGAAAGGAGATTTTTGAATCCAAAATATTTATAGGAAACAAAGAGAAAAATATATCTCTTGAATACCATGAAATAGTAAACACATCAAGAAATTATAAAAAATTATATAATTTTGATAGTTTCAAAATTATAGATTGAATCATCTTAAAAAATTCTTGATGGGCATGGGAGTTTGTTACAGGATAGAAAATATGGGTTTCCTAATTAATAAATGTAATTTGTATGAAGATACAACTATTATGTAGTTCATAAAAAATATTAGAATAGGAAATTGTTCAAACTAATTTCTCAAAAATTAACAGAATCAACCTAAAATACGCTATGGGGAGAATTAAAATCTTATGCGATCACTATAGGTGAGGATAAAGTTGAAAATTATGTGATTGTAGGTACAATAATCATGAACTCAAATGTATCTATGATTTATTTGACAATAGATTATCTCACCCATTTTTATATTATATGACATCAAATATAATTAGATATTTCCATAGAAACTTCTCAAAGGAGTTTCTGGTCAAAACTCCTAGTTGAAATCATAGGAAAAAATATGATGTGTTGGGAAGTTACCATTATGATACACAATGGTTCTATATTTAATGAATTTTTTATTATACCGTTGTTTTACATTTAAATAATCATTGATATGTACAATATTTAATAATTTAATTCATAAAGTTTTTAAAAAATAATTAATTTATTATTCGTGATGAATATATAGAATTTATTATCATTAGAGTTGAGAATTCATTACCTAATCCATGTATAGATTTACACCCAATATATCATTTTAATGGGAATTATTGGGAAGAAGTGAAAGAACCCTCTACAGATGGAAAATGTATTATTTAAAATGAGTATATACATATTATATAAGAATCAATTGATGTTTTTCATAAAGAATTATGTGGACATACACCAATGTAGTAAGTTGGGTTTTCCATTGATTTACTCACTACTACCACAACTATATAAATGAAATCCTACAGAATTGCCATTTTTGAATTAGTGAAATTTAAGAAACAACTATAGTAGTTATGTGATAGTGTATTTGTAATCCATTATGTTTCACAATGAGAATACCATGTTATTATTGTCAATTATAATGATGAATCCATGAGTCTAGAAATTAACTGTGATGAAATAAATGTTACTTTGATAAAGAATAAGTATCATGTACCCAGAATTGATGACATATTTGATCAACTTCCCAGAGTCCAATATTTTTCAAATATTGTCCTTCATTATGAGTATAATAAATTGTGTGTAAATAAATTTTATAATACAAATACATCATCTTGAATAAGTTTTTGGAATTACAAGATTATAATTCTTCCATTTGGATTGACTAATAAACCATAAGTTTTTCAAGATCTAATTACTGCGATATTCAATGAATATCAATATTTTTTGGTATTAATTGATTGTATCCTCATGTAATATAAAATCTATGAGGATCAAGAGAATCATTTGTAGATCATTCTTGAGACTCTTAAAGAAAATTATTAATATGGGAAGTTTAAAATCTGTGTATCCATTCTTTTAAATAATTATTATTTTTATTGTATTATCTCTAATGATGGAATCATAGTTGATACCATAACAAATAAGGTAGCCAATGAATTAAATACCACAATAAATATAATTTAGGTATGTATTTTCATTAGGTTGTAGGTTATTATCATATATTTGTTAAAACTTATATCCAATTTGTTACCCTATTAATCAAGAATACAAACAAAGTGGTTGCATATATATGTAAAAATTAATGTGAATAATTCTTTGATGAATTAAACTATATATTGGTAAAATATTCAATTTTTATTCTTTCATCAAGAAACAATGGATTTGGTATATATACGAATTCATTAAATAAGGGGATATTTTTTTTAATTTTGTATAATGATATCGTTATTTCTTATGAATATTGGTAATTAAGGATTCATGAATATAACTATTCAAACCATGATATTGAGTTAGAATATGTTCTAATTAAATTGAATATATACATACATTATCTCCATGTTTAATGATATGTGATATATATGGACCATATTATCCTAAATAGATCTTTTTACAAATGTATCTTAATATGGGGAAATGGTTTTGTATCAAGCTACACAATAATTTTAGACACATAATACACTACCACCTAGGAATGGAATATAAGGAAGTGTGAGAATTAAGCAGGAAATATCCTGAAGTACTAAAAAAATGAGTATTGACAGAGATAATTTTATAATGATTTACTCAGAATGGATTTCTAAATTATTAATTAATGGGACACAAAATAAATATTTTCAAATGATTTCAAAACCATTTTTATGGGAAATGATAAAATTCCACTGTCCTGGTGAAGAGAATATTCAAAATAAAATTCACACCATGGATGATGGGAAATTAAGATACTTCATATATTAATATCGTGCTCTAAACTTTTTTAGTGGATATGCATTCTATATAATCCTAATATAAAAAGTAAATTATTGGATGATTCTCATCTTTCAAATAACACTATAAAACATTTTTTCACTTTGATATATTGAAATTTGTAAGAATATTTTTTAGTGGGAAAATATAAAGTAGGAAATAGTGTATTATGTATCAAGATTCATAGTTCCCCAATAGGTTCTATTTGAGATAAATCATCTCATAGGAGTAAGAAAACCTCTACATATTCATATGTTGAAATAGGATTACATTAAAATGAACTTTTTCAATGGATTAAAAAATAATCCTATAAATAATGATGAAATATTGTTTTTTATCTCCTAACAATATCTATACAATTCCTTTCTATAGAAAAATATTTTCATCTTTATTACATTTCACAAATAAATATTAATTAAGTTGTAAGACTTCATGATGAACCTCATTAAATTGAGTCTAATCATTATTAATGATTTATTTAATAAATATGAAAAATTATTTTCTTAAGATCTTAATATGTACTTATTATGAGAAACAATTACAACCCTTAAACTGATGGAATGTCTGAAAAGACTTTTCAATCATTAGAATATATTGTGATATCATTATCAGAAGACATTTATTGTATGTTGATAAAATTAAATTGGGTGAGTTCTTTATCATTTCATAACAGAGTATGTAAGGTCATTTTATTCTTCATACAAACCTTTTTTTATCTAATTAAACCCCTAATTTTTTCAATATTTTTTCCCTCTCACATTGAAGTGGGGAATATATATATATATATATATATATATATCCAACTGATGGATTGGGTTGAATTCAAATCATTCCAACAAGTTTTTCCCTGTTATACCTGATATATAGTGTTATATATAAATGGTTTATTCTAAAAATATGTTTATAGTTATCATTATTATCCATATTAAAAATTAACATCAATTAGACTTTTGTATCCATGGATACAAATATAATACTAAACAATTCATAAATTTTTTTTACGATTAAGATTTCATATATGGTCTAAATGTGAATACCTTTAAGTTTTATAAAATTTCATAATTTCAAATCAAAAACTTCCAAAAACCTTCTCTCTGATATCTCAAATATCTTTCTTATAAACTTTTATCCTAATTAGTAAAATTGATTTGGAGGAAATCAATTTATTTTTAATTGTTGATTAAATATATGTTGTGTTATGATCCACGAGGTTTTTATTTTATTTTTAAAATTGTATAATTATTTAGGGATTTAAATTTAACCCATGATGTAATATAATGGATTTGATCATTTTTTGGAGTATGAATAAATTTAAAATTTTCAATTAAACCAAAAAAACAAAACCTCAAATCATGTCATGTAATTAAAATTATCCTAATAATCCCTTTAACATGATCTTTACAACCTTATAATTGGTCAAACTAGCCTATTATATATTAAAATGAAATATAGAAAAATGAATTATGAATCCCAAAAAATAAAATTCAAACAATTTTTATTATTATAATAAAATTTGTAGTCAAAATAGTAAACTATTGAATAATTGGATAAATCTGAACAATGCACTTAATAGATGTCTATGATGAAAACATCAATTTTTATTTGAAAATTATACATTATCTAGTGGGGGATCATGTGTGTTATTAAATTTATAATATTAACTTACACACACTGAGGAAATTTCATTTCCTCAGTCATAAATACACTCAATCACTCAAAAATAATTTATTTAACTCACTAAGAAATATTACAATATTCTATAATCTTGTGGTTCTAGAATAGATAAATCCTATATAGGGAATCCTATCACAATTATTTACTAAAATCACAAGTCAATTATAATTAATTTTTTATTCTAAAAATAGGAATTTTAATGTTTGGTGACTCTAAATTCACTCAAATTATAATGATGTTAATTTATCAATGAGAATCACTTATTCACCAACCAATTGTTAAAATATCTAAATCTATATGAGAAATAATCTTACATTACAATACTTAAGTGAACAAAAATAAAATAGTATTTTGATAGGGTTAATATGGATATAAGGTTTTATAAAATAAATTAAAAGAGGGGAATGATGGGTAAAAACATCAAAATGAAAAAAAAAATCCACATATTGTGGTGTGAGATATACACGAGCTTGGGAAACTTTTTTTAAAGCACGTATATTTTGAATGAAGGAATTATAGTGGATAAAGGGGAGAGTTTTAAAATTGGAAATATATAAAATATAATAAATTTCCTTCAATATTTAAAATAAACACAATGTGAATTTTCAATTATCATTTTATTTAAAAGAAATATTCTATTTTTTTAATGTTTTCATTTCCTTGATTTTTAATTTTTCTTAATTTAAAATTTGAAAATATATTTAATTATTTTCTGTATAATTTTGAAAAAATTAAATAAAATTAATTTTACACACAAAATTCATATAATGGAAGCCACTCCCCCAACACAGAAATCTATGTTTTCCCTAAATAATAAGATGAATGGAATAAAATCAATAAAATGGATTCTAAATAAAATGGAATCCCAAAAAATAAATTTTTCAAAACAAATTAGTGAGAATCCATGTATCTCTTTGATGGGACTAGGTTTGCCACTAATAATGTTCCCTAAAAAATATGTTTTCATTATCTTTAAAGAGTCATTAAATTATATTATCAACATATTATAATTTTGTGGTGATCTAGAAATTTTGATTGTCATGTGGTTAAAAAATTTCAAATATTATTTTAATACATATTACAGTAGTAAGTGCAACTCAACAGTTAAAAATTTCAAGACACATGATTAGGGTTGAAAACAAATAATAAGAAAAGATGGCCATGGGTGACCTTTTCATGAGTTCTTATGTTCTTCATCCCCGATAGGTGAAAATAATTTTATAGTCAAAATATGATATTTCAAAAATTATTCAATGTAGAAATTGACCATTTACCCTTTTTTTAGTGAAATAATAAAACAATTGAGATAAAAATGATTATTATCCCTCTAAATCTTAGTGGTCAAAATTTTATGATTTATAGGTGAGAAATTGTGATTTTTTGTAAAAAATAACACAAAAGAGGGCATGGAGAAGAATTGGTGTAAAAATAATATGGTAGAAAATTGATATAATTTGAGAATAATAGTATAATGAGATTTATGTAAAAAAAATTAAAGAGACATACAATGAAAATGGGAGAAAAACATAAGTTAAAAATTGATTCTTCTTGGTTTGTATTAAGTATCTCCCCTTATCCATAACCTGGTGGGTCCTCTTCAATAGTTATATTTATGTTGGTTGTAAATGTGGATCTTAGGGCACATATCCTTCCATGTTATATCCTTAGTAATTTTCTATTAATAGTGAATGTAATTTTTTATAAGGATTATGAATTTTCATTACTATATATGGATAAACATTGGTATTGATAAAAATGACCTTCTTGGTGAGAACTACACTTACCTGAATGATTCCAAAATTGAAAATTGATTATAAATACAATTTAAAATTCATGAAATAAAGTTCTTAGAATGTTTTCTCCATTGATTAAATTATATTTTTTACTTATAGATATTGTAATTAATATAAGAATGAAGTCAATATTCCTCCAACTCTTTTAATTCTATAATCCACTCGTTTATTTCATTTTCATTATCAGTATTTTATGCTATTATAGGAAAAATGACTTAAATTAATTTTTAACAAGTAAATGAGAAGGATTATGAAAACTACATCTAAATTGTTACTTTCATATGGATTACCTATAATAAATTTGATACGGTCGATGTTTATCCCCATGTTTTTAACACATTTTTCATGTGTGTTTGAAAGTCATATTAATCACTCTTTTAACTTATATATATTAATTTTCCACTAATCCATCTATTTTTTGGTGATAATCATTGAGTGTTTTATTTAAAATTTCATGTATTTTCAGATGGTCATTTATGGTTTAATTATATGAATGGGTTTCTATGTCTCTTCCAAAGGAAGATGGGGTTTCAAATCTATGAGAGATTATTATTTTTAGGAACGAAGTAAAATTATAATAAATATATTTTGCAGTTTTTTCTCTTACCAATGAGTAACATAGTCATAATTGGGAAATATGTATGTAAATCCATTAGAATGAGGAAGGTACCCATGAAATCAATACCCCAAACATCAAAGAGTTCAAAAAAAAATAATTGTTTTTGGGGAATATCATTTCATTTTAAAATATTTCCCTACATTTATAATACAAGACCCGATTAAAATAACATATATGTGCCCTTAATTTCCAAATAATCTGGATTTTAGAAACTTTTTATAGGACCTTTATATAAAAAACTTTCCACCATAATGACATGAGTGACATAAATCTATTATTTAGGTGTGTTAATTTTCAAAAGCACGTCTCTAAATTTCAATGTAATCTCTAGGATTAATAATTTTATTATCATGATAAAATAGTGTTTTGATCAAAAATTTATTTTATATTATTTTTCCACATAAAAAATTTCATAGAAAACAGTACCAACCAAGTAACATATATATGGGGAAGTCCTTATAAATTTTTAAGTAAATTATGACAATTTTGTAATGGGGAATTAAAGACCTACACGTTCAGTATCAAAATTATTTGGAATTTTACTCATTTTATCCAATAAAGGGATTAATATTCCCAGTCACTCCCCATTATCAATGTAAAATTCTTGAAACATTAGAATATATTTGATTAGACACAATTTTAAATCACTTTTTTATGATGTAACATTAAACAATAGTGGAATGTGATGATAATTATTTTCTCACCAAAGAGATTGAGACTAAATTTCAATTAATAGAAAACCAATAGAAGTAAGTTATATTTTAGTAATAGTGTAATGGTATTGGGTTTAATAAAATTATTTTGGGTAATAATAGATTAAATGTGTAATATCCTGTTTTTAGTGACCAAGGACTTAACCTATGTATCTATGAATTGTATGAAATAGTAGTTTAAATGAAAAAAACCAGTTAGGAGTTTGAATGATTGGGCTATATGTGAGTGTATTTTTTTACTCAATAAATGATATCTTGAAATCCTCATTAATGATGTATGGAATGTTATTTTGATGTTATTGGGTTATAACTGGTGAAATTATGAAAATATTGACCCCATAAAAGCATGATAACACAAAATTCATTGCACTATAGAAATAAATTTAAGAAATATTAATAGAAAATATAAGTTTATTCTCAAGAGTGTATCTAATTTCATGGAAAATATTAAAATTGGGCTTATATTAACAAAATTCCATGTATAATAAGTTTTCCAGGATGTTCATTTTGGTTCTTGTACTTATGAGGAATATTCATTCTAGAACTAGAGAATATAAATAAGATGTTTTTAAACCTTCCATGACCATGATATGTAAATCAGTAGGGAAGATAATCTCAGTTACTAAAACAAGAACATCTTGAATTATTCATTTTGAATAATAAGTGATTTTAATTTCCAATTTGATGACTACATATATAGGTTTCATGGTACATAACATAATAATGGTGATTATATACTTGATAATGACATTAATCGATTTCACTATGTCAATGGGTGTATCATAAACATTTAATGTCCATATTTTTAATGGAACTATATATGCCTTAGAATATGTGGAAATCATGGGAATGATATTTTAACATGATATAATTTTAATGGTTTTGAGTTTACTTTTTTTTATGCCTAATTCTTTATGGAAAATAACATACAACAAAAATACATATGGAATATAAGAGATAAATTCTTGTTTTGACATGTTCATACATGTCAATCTTAACCAGATCATGTTTAAAGGCTCTCATTGGGTTGATAAAGTCTTAGGGAAAAGGTATTGGATCTTTTGGGGAAATAAATGGTGGTTTTTTAATTTAGTACATACTCATTCATGAGATTTTTCTATTTCCCATGATTGATAGACATTGGTTCATTAAGTGGTTCGAAATTTGAATTTGATAAATTTATTTGTATCGATTGAAAATTCACAAATATTTATATTAGTGTTGGTTAATAGTTAAGATGGAATTTGGTAACAATAATTTTGGTTTTGTTTTATTAGATAAGATATTATATTACAAATTACGTTTCAAATATTTTTTATTATTTAATGGGTGAACAAGACATGTTTTTCTATGGAACATTCTCATATTTTATTAAATATTATGGAATTTACAATGTTTGGACATCCATGATCATCATTATTGATAAATAATTTATATTATTCTTGTAATTGGGAGGTTTGAGTGGAATAATAAAAAATACAAGGATTAGAAGAATTAGGATTCCTATTTTTATGTTAAAGAACAAATTTTAGTGGTTCTTGGAATTCCCTTAAACATGGACCATAATAGAATTAATTTGGATTTTGAGGAAGAGTTTGAGGTAGTTGAGATAATAGATTACCATACCTCTGGATCATGTGGAACTTCATGTCTATATATTCAGTAGTATTGAAAGGATCATAGTGGGGTTGGTAGTAATTTTTGACACTCTAATATAGTGTATGGTGGTTAGTGTTCTACTAAATAAAGTTATATTCGGATCTCTATTACTCTATGAGAATATGACATATGATATTTTAATATTGTACATGAATTTTTTTGATGAGAAAATAACTATATATACTATAATTTTTGAAATGTCCAAGTAATTTATATTGAAGAGAATTATATATTTCATCTTTGGTAGACACTACTTTTTGTCTAAAAAAATGATATATCACATCTACAAAATAATATTTATTAGCTCAATCATCTAAATCTCAAGTATTTGTTTTACTTGTGTAGGTTATTGAGTATGGAATTAATGTGTTTTTATGTTGTTTTTTTATGATATCTCATTCATTTAAAATTATTTTTTCAATAAATTCACAACTAGTCATAGATTTAATAATGTTTCACTCTATTCGTAATAACACCTCATCCAAAATATCACTAATTTAATTATATATTAATTGGAGAAATATTGGGTGAATTTGAATTATTAATGTTGAATTTGATTGTCAAAAACCCCATGAGGATTAATTTAAGTGAAAACCATTTGGAAATATTTTATTTTGACATGAGTATCCACCACTTAGAGAACATGAAACTGAGGAAGAATATTAATGGAAGACTTTATGAGTTAAAACCCTTATTTTAGGTTAGGATATTTATAACTAAGATGTTAATAATTCATATCATGTATGGTGACTTCTTATGGAGTTATGTCCCACGAATTGGCAATATCGACATCAATGGGATTGAAAATTATTGTGGTTGAAGTTTTTCTTATTATACATAATGTTTTTTTATTTAAATTAAGTATTTTATATTCAATGTTAACAAAATAAGAAAAACTATTTTTGAGACTATGGTTAATTTTCACATGCTCTAACTTATTTTTTAAGTGAAGGGTGGTGAATAGATATGAGGGAATTTTTATTCTTTATTTTTCTCAATGGTGTGATATTTTTTCAATTTTCCTTTTATTTTTTTATTTTTTAGGTTTTTTTGAAAACAAATTAGTGAAAATGAATCCTTATAGAACCATACAAAAAATTAAACCATTAAAAAAATATGTTTTTTTTATTGACTATCAATTATATTCTAGTCATTTAATTGTTTTTCTGCCTATAGGTAAGATCTTTTGTGATGGTACTATATTTTATTAATTAATTTTTCACTTTTTTGTTTGGAATGTGGAATTTGTTTTATTGATATAATAAAAATGGTTACTAAAGGATATTCAATTTAATAATTTGATATTTTTTTTTGTGTTCGACATTGGGAAACAAATAATATAATAAAACTAAATATTCTAAAAACATTTCCTTGAATTTTGGTAGTGTTATTTGTGAGGGTTGGTGTCCTGAGAACCAACTGCTTTGTACTTTGATTACATGAATGTTCACTTATTATATATTGTTCATTGTTCTACACGACTATAATAAAATAATGTCCTAGAATATTTGTTGCATTAATAAGTTCATGGTAGATCCCCACTATGATGAGAAACTTGAAATGCAATAACAATATTTTTAAATAAAGTTCTGCGGTGGTATGACATACTATGATAGGACACATAGTATACAGACCGTCATGTGCGAGTACTCGTAAGAAGATGAGACTCTCTCTCATGGAGTTCGCACATGGTAATCTCCATGATGGGAGATTATGAGAACAGACCCGCAGTAGTAATTCCACATGTCCTGGTGTCATTGGATATTACTATCCGCGAGCATGTGTAATGGTCCTTAGACTGGAAGATTATCATTAACTCATGTCATGACTCGTGCACTTAGATTTACTAACGAAAACTGTCACACAGATAGTTGGCGGGAAGTAGGGTACGTTGGGTGCGTCACAAGTGACATGTTGTTAATGGATAAGTCAAGGAAGGATTTGTCACTTCCATTTATGGAAGTTGATATCTCGGCCTTTTGATTGAAATAGAACTGTCGCATTAATTTCCATGGCCATGGTGTGAACGAAGAGTTTATTTCAGGTAGTCAAAGAACGACGGATCAAGAATATAAGTTTATGACACTGCCATGAAACCTTCTTGATGAGATATCGAGACAATGGGATTAAATTACATAGTAAGCATTCGTATGAGGTGATATGTCAATGGGTTGTCAACTTCTTTCTCTTGGGTGCCTTGACACGTTGCTAGACAGAAATCTTGGACTTTAGGCAAGCTCTCCTAATGCCAGCAAGAAACAGGCCTAGAGGGTCACACACTATGTGTATTCAAATATCTCAAGTAGAATAAAGATTATTCCCATACATGGTTTAATAATTATTCATGGAAGCCTAAATCGTTTTGATGATGGAGGAATAAGGAAATGAAAAAAAAGATATACACGAATTGTATTAAAGATTACATGCCATGTAGTTTTTCATGGAAAACAAGTACACACTGTATATTAATAATTACACACTGTGTAGTTTTTTATGGAAAGTAAATGAATAAATAAAAACAAGATATACACTCCGTGTACATTAAATGTACACTCCGTGTAGTTTTTAATGAAAAACAAAGTACACTCCGTGTATTTATTAATACATGTCGTGTAGTTTTTCCAGTGGGGATTTTGAGGATATAATATTATTTTAAATGATATTTATTATAATCAGCGTGGGCGCATGTCAAGGAATTAATTATTCGACATGGGGGTTTTAAATAAGAGTCAATGAAATAAATAAAACGTGTAACACGTTTATTTATTGTCATAACTCTACAACCTCAATCCTGATTATAAATATCCTCACAACCCCAACTCTTTTCCAACACCTAAGTGAATAGTTCTGCACAACAACTCTGGAGAATTCGTTCAAGGCCGAAAGAACCTCTTCCTCCAAGAACACTCTCAAGACCGAGAGAGATCATCTCCCATCGGATCAAGACGATCTAAGGCGGACAACGCAAGAAAAGGTTTCTCCATGCTAGCACCTGCAGACTCCTTTGGCGACGTCCCAAGATACGAGGTACACGTGTGGATCACCGCTAGAGGAAGTCTACACTTGGCTTCTACGACGCAACGATGAATCACATCGGAACGTGATTAAGAACATCAACAAAGAAAGAACACCCAAAAGCTATTTCTTTTCAATTGATTAAATTAATTATGATCAACTTGTAGCGATCCTTGTTTGTGGTTCCGGGACAAACCATCTTCTTTGTCTTTTTTGTGATTCTATCCATGGAGACTAGTGTTTATCGTAGTATTGATCCCGGATTGATCATTGCTAATGACAAAAATCTAAGTGGGCACATCCACCCACGAGCTTCCGCTGTGAATGGAACCTTAAAATGGTATCAGAGCGAGGATACAACGTTGATTATAGTTATTTAATTTTCATTGATAATTTACGCATTTATATTTTATTGAGTTTGAAATATATCGTTCTATTAATCTGAATAAACGATATTTATTCCTCCTCCTTCGTTTCTCGATTCATATCACAGAAACGACCTTTTAATTTTAATTTTTGATTAAAATAAAAATGAGGAAATCATCCGGAGGAGCTTCTGTTTCTGTCAATACAACACAGGATTACACGGTGTGTAATTAAAACTACACGTCGTGCACTTAGGTTCAATGAACCCGCACTGGTCCTCCAAACCACGTCATGTGAATTGAATATGCCTAAGTATTAATCATTTCGTGTTGACCAGAATTGAACGGCATGTCGAACCGGAATACACGACGTGTATGTTGGAGCAACACGTCGTGTAGTCCGTTCCGGCCCAGGTGAAACTGTGTACAAGGATAAGCTGCGTACCACGTACACGGGGTTGCAAGGTTGGTTACCGCGTTACAAGGAAATACACGTCATGTATTATTTATCTACACGTTGTGTACTCCATACTTTCCAAAGTACAAAGAACACGCCAAAGCCCCCGGCGTGTACTTTGGATAAAGGGTGAAAAGAAATAAATGCCATGTAATTATAAACTACACGCCGTGTACTTTCTAGAAATGGAATTTAACCAGGTTTCCTCTAATGTACAAAGACCTGTACACGGAATATGGATGAGAAGAATCTCATGGAAATTCAGAAAGGAATTTAATATAAATAGTTGATTAATTATAAGATCATAATTAATTGAATTCGAGCGTGACTTATCTTAAATGAAAGAACGATTAAAAGAATTTGAATTCTAAATATGCGTAAATGTCGTTTCATGCTATGGATGATCCTTAGATAGACCAAATACCCGTTGTATGAGTGTATGGTTTCATTTAAATTTGTTTAATTTAAATTCATTGGCCTGCGAGCCTTCTTACATCAAAATGTAGGGCCTGTGTGCACATGGTTTTATTAATGTAAACCACATGTAATGGAGGATCTCCCAAGACAGAGGAGACAGTTCAAATCCCGATGCCAAGGAAAAACCGATTTAAGAAGATACATAGGTGGAAAGGTGGGAGCTGCAAACCATGAACCATCAGGTTCAAGGTATTTTCCCTAAGTCAGGGTTAGCTTATCAAAACCACTAGATAAGCTAACCAACAGAAGCTCATGATCATGCCATATTATTTTATTTCTATCTAAACTGCATATTTTATTTATTATGTATATGTTGTCTCGATCACATAGTTAATAAAATGAACAAAAATGCAAAGATGGAATAAAATAAAAACCGAACTATGCGTAAACATTATCAGTACATGGTTAGTCACTTAAGAAAGCATCACTTAATATTAACAAGAATGTGATAATGAAAAACTACGCATAAAGAATAAAATCCCTCAAATACCATATTATGTCAGACCAAGCCTTCCGTTACTTGATTAAGGGCAAGGCTCAATAAAACTATGGGTTTGACCAACCCTTGTTGGGACATGTACTTTTATAAAGGAATCCCTTATGAAAGGTTTAGGGTTGACATAACCATATTACATCAAGAGGAGTATCCCATTCTAGACTTGATGTAATGTTGGAGGCAAGAGTTGAGGAAATCCAAGTCCGGATTTTAGGATTGGGGAGCCCTCTCAACAGATCATGGAACTGTAAGCTCACAGTTGGCAAAGAACTACCCACCTAAATACCTTCAAATAGCTTGACCAACCCTTGTTGGGGTTATGCGAAGGGGAATATGTATCCTTGCCACTTGAATGTCAAAGCAAATGGACATTCTGAGTTCAATGGCGAGGGCCATTGGGACTTGATAAAATAGTGGGAGAATTAATAAATTCATTTATTATTTTCATAAAATGTAACCAAGAAAGTACTAATAAATATGCTCTTTTAATTATAGAATCAAGATGACAAACTCATCAACCACATTTTCTCTGTGATCAATTCTGGAAAAAGACAATATCCTCACTGGCAGTAACTTTCTGTAATGGTTTTGGCACCTTTGGGTTGTCCTATGCCATGAACTAAAGTATTATGTGTTGGAGTCCTCACTTCCTGATCCTCCTGCGCAAGGGGAAAGTGATGAAGATTTCCTTTTCTATGATCAACATTTGATCAATGCACTCGATGTTCAATGTTTGATGCTATCATCAATGTCAAGTGAACTCATGATGTCTCATGAGGACATGGATTCCTTTACCATGCTCTAGAAACTCCGTGGTCTATACCAGGAGAGTGCAAGACAGGAAAGGTTTGAGATATCCAAGGCTCTATTCCAGAGCACGCTTGGAGAGGGTTCCCCAGCTGGGCCTCATGTAGTCAAGCTCATTGGCTACATTGAGCGCTTGAAAGTTCTAGGGTTTAAACTCCCCGAATAACTGGGTACCGATATCATTATTGCATCACTTCCCCAGATCTTCTCTAACTTTGTAGTGAACTTCCACATGAACAACATTGAGAAGTCTCTATCTAATCTTCTTATCCTTATTCTCCAAGTGGATAATGACATGAAGTGTGAAAAACCTTCTGTCCTTATGGTGAATAAAAGAAAAGGGAAGGCGAAGAGCTTTAAGACCAAATATTCTTCAAAGCCTTACAAGAAAAGGAAGATCAAAAGGGAGGCAAAGGAACAAAATGATGTTTGTTTCGCATGTGGAATGAAGGGATACTAGAAGAAAAACTGCACCCAGCCAAGGAAGCAAGGGGAAGATTCAGGTGCGTTTCTTATCGACTAAAATCTGTCTATTTCTACTAATTGGGTATTAGATACTTCTTTTGGATCTCACATCTGTATCAAAATATTGGAACCAAGTAGATTCAAGAAGATTTACCGAGGTGAGGTGGATCTACGAGCAGCCAATGGAGCTAGACTCGCTGTTGTAGTTGTCGGAGAATACCACCTCACATTGCCTACATGGATGATCTTAGTGTTAAAGGGTTGTTATTATGTGCCTTCTATTACTAAAAACATTATTTCAGTAGCCAGATTAGATACTGAATGATTCATATTCATGTTTTGAAATGAATGTTGCTACTTTTATAAAGATAACATTTGTTTTGGTAGGGCACATTTATATAACGGCCTTTATGTGTTAGACTACACAAACCAAGTAACGACAATTGATGAAAAAGTAAATTCACATGACTGATACAACACCCAACATTGGCTTCACCGGATAGGTCCTGTCAATGAGAAACATTTGACAGAATTACATCAAAATGGGTATTTAGATTCTTTTGAACTAAAACCACTTGGTGTATGTCATGTGTGTCTACAAGGAAAAATGACCAAAGCCCCATTTAGTGGGAAAGGTTAAAGGGCTAAAGAGATTCTAGAATTAGTTCACACAGATGTGTGTGGACCATTTTCAGTTGATGCAAGGGGTGGGTTCTCGTACTTCATAACTTTTATTGTTGATTTTAGTAGATATGGATATATTTACTTAATGAGGTATAGGTCAGATTCTTTTGAGCGGTTTAAAGAATACAAGAATGAAGTTGAGAACCATCTTGGTAAAAAGATTAAGAAACTCTGCTCATACAAAGGAGGAGAATATCTTAATCAGGACTTCATTGATTTCTTATGAGAGTTTGGGATTTTCTCTCAACTCACTCCTCCATACACACCCTAGTGGAATGGTGTAAGTGAAAGGAGGAACCACATCCTGTTGGACATGGTGAGATCAATGATGAGTCATGTGAGTCTTCCATTATACTTTTGGGGATATTCATAACAAACAACAGCACACATACTAAACCAAGTACCAACTAAATTGATAAATGGTATTCCATATGAGTTATGGAGTGGACGTAAATCCGTGTTATCAAATTTACATGTGTGGGGTAGCGAAGCATTTTTTAAGGCCTCTTCAGGTAACAAACTTGCGCCTTGAGGCACGAAGTGTATATTTATAGGATATCCCAAGGAAACAAGGGGATATTACATATACAACCCCTCAGACAAAAAGGTTATAGTGGCAAGACACACCATATTCCTTGAGAAGGAGCAGATCTCCAAAAGAGATAGTGGGAGCGAGATAGACTTTGATGAAGTTGAGGCTCAAGATACACATGAGTTGGTACAAGAACATATTCCACAAAGCCTCATGGTAGAACAATCTCTTCCAGAGACACAAGAACTACGTAGGATCATGAGAGAGGTGAGAGAACCAGAATGATATGGTTTTCTTGTCACCGAGTATGGTGACTCTTTATTGGTTGACAATGATGATCCTCTTACCTACAAGGAAGCAGTTGAAGGCACAGACGTTTCCAAGTGGTAAGAAGCCATGAATTCTGAAATGGATTCCATGTACCAAAACCATGTCTTGATTTTGGTAGATCCTCCAATTAATGTAAAGCCTATTGGTAATAAATGTGTATTCAAGAAGAAACTGGACATGGAGGGGAAATTCAGCACCTACAAGGCACGACTGGTTGCAAAAGGTTTTAGACAGCATCAAGTAATTGACTATGATGAAACCTTTTCACCGGTTGTGATGCTTAAATCCATCAGAATCCTATTAGCCATTGCTTCTTACCATGACTATGAAATTTGGACAATAGATGTCAAAACAGCTTTCTTTAACAGGAATTTCCAGGAAGAAGTATACATGACACAACATAAAGTGTTTGTGACTCCAAAGGATGCCAACAAGTTATGCTAGTTGCAGAAATCCATTTATGGATTAAAGCAAGCATCAAGGTCTTGGAACATTCGTTTTGATGAAGCTGTAACAGAATTTGGCTTTGTTAAGAACAAATGTCAGCCTTGTGTCTACAAAAGGTTTAGTGGAAGTGCAGTCGTTTTTTATAGTATATGTTGATGACATATTGCTAATTGGAAACGAAGTACATGTCTTACAGTCAGTTAAGGCATGGTTACATAAATGATTCTCTATGAAAGACATGGGTGAGGTGGCATATATTCTTTGGATCAAGATCCATCATGATAGATCTAAGAGAATGTTGGGCCTGAGTCAAAGTACATACATTGACAAGATACTGAAGAGATTCTATATGGAACAGTCCCAGAGGGGATTGTTGCCAGTGTCACATGGCATTCATCTTTCTAAGAAAATGTGTCCTAAGACACATGAGGAAATAAAGAGAATGGCAAGGATCCCTTATGCATCCATGATTGGGTCAATCATGTATGCTATGATATGTACGAGGCTAGATGATTCTTACACATTAAGTGCAGTAGGCAGATATGAAGATCATCCAGGAGACCAGCATTGGATCGCAGTCAAGACTATCCTTAAGTATCTGAGGCATACTAAGGATATGTTACTGGTTTATGGAGGAGATGAGGAACTAGTCATCAGAGGGCATGTAGATGCTAGTTTCCAGACTGATCAAGATGTCATGCAGTCGAAGACTGGATACATCTTCAGTTTAAATGGAGGTGCAGTGAGATGGAAGAGCACAAAGCAAAGTGTGGTGGAAGATTCTACATCAGAGTCTGAGTATATCGCAGCTTCTGATGCAGCTAAAGAAGCAGTATGGATGCAAATATTCGTCCAAGAGCTGGATGTTGTACCGAGCAGTAACTATTATATCACTCTATTGTGATAATACTACAGCGGTGGCACTTGCAAAAGAGCTAAGGTCACATCAGCAGACAAAGCACATACTTCGGAAGTATCATCTCTTGAGAGATTTTTCTCAGAGAGGTGAAGATTCAATGAGCAGTGCTTCCACGGAATACAATGTGGCTGACCCCTTTACTAAATCCATAACTCAGCAAAAACATGATCATCATGTGAGGTTTAGCAGACTAAAACTCGTAGGCAGTTGGCTCTAGTCCAAGTGGATGTTTGTAAGGGTTGGTGTCCTGAGAACCAACTACTTTGTACTTTGATTACATGAATGTTCACTTATTATATATTTTTCATTGTTCTGCATGACTATAATATAATAATGTCCTTGAATATTTGTTGCATTAATAAGGTCATGGCAGATCCCCGCTATGATGAGAACCTTGAAATTCTATAACAATATTCTTAAATAAAGTTCTGCGGTTGGATGACACACTATGATAGGAAACATAGTATACATACCATCATGTGCAAGTACTCGTAAGAAGATGAGACTCTCTCTCATGGAGTTTGCACTTGGTAATATCCAAGATGGGAGACTATGAGAACAGACCCGCCAGCAGTAATTCCGCATGTGTTGGTGTCATCAGATATTACTATCTTCGAGTGTGTGTAATGGTCCTTAGACTGGAAGATTATCATTAACTCATGTCATGACTCGCACACTTATATTTATTGACAAAAACCGTCATGCAGATAGTTGGCGAAATGTAGGGTACGTTGGGTGGGTCATGAGTGACATGTTGTTAATGGATAAGTCGAAGAAGGATTTGTCCCTTCCATTTATGGAAGTTGATATCTCTTCCCTTTGATTGAAATAGAACGGTCTCATTAAATTCCATGGCCATGGTGTGAATGACGAGTTTATTTCAGGTAGTCAAAGAACGACGGATCAAGGATATATGTTTATGACACTTCCATGAAACCTTCTTGATGAGATATCGAGACAAAGGGATTAAATTACACAGTAAGAGTTCGTATGAGGTGATATGTCAATACGGCGTCAACTTCTTTCTCTTGGGTGCCTTGACCCGTTTCTAGACACTAATCTTGGACTTTAGGCAAGCTTGCCTATTGCCAACGAGAAAGAGGCCTAGAGGGTCACACACTAAGTGTATTCAAGTATCTCAAGTAGAATAAAGATTATTCCCATACGTTGTTTAATAATTATTTAAGGAAGCCTAAATCGTTTTGATGATGAAGGAATAAGGAAATGAAAAACAAGATATACACACCATGTATTAAAGATTACACGCCGTGTAGTTTTTCATGGAAAACAAGTACACGTTGTGTATTAATAATTACATGCCGTGTAGTTTTATTTATGGAAAGAAAATGAATAAATAAAAATAAGATATACATGTCGTGTACATTAAATGTACACGCCGTATAGTTTTCAATGAAAAAAAATGTACAGGCTGTGTATTTATTAATACACACTGTGTAGTTTTTCCAGTCTAGATTTTGAGGATATAATATTGTTTTAAATGATATTTATTATAATCAGTGTGGGTGCATGTCAAGGAATTAATTATTCGACATGGGGGTTTTAAATAAGAGTCGATGAAATAAATAAAACACATGACGCGTTTATTTATTGCCATAACTCTACAACCTCAATCCTGATTATAAATATCCTCACAACACTAAATCTTTTCCAACACCTAAGAGAATCATTGTGCACAATAACTCTGGAGAATTCTTTCAAGGCCGAAAGAACCTCTTCCTCCATGAACGCTCTCAAGACCGAGAGAGATCATCTTCCATCAGATCAAGACGATCTAAGGTGGACAATGCAAGAAAAGGTTTCTCCATGCTAGCACCCGAAGACTCCATTGGTGACGTCCAGAGATACGAGGTACATGTGTGGATCACCGCTAGAGGAAGTCTACACTTGGATTCTGCGAAGAAATGACGAATATCATCAAAAACTGATTAAGAACATCAACGAAGAAAGAACACCAAAAAGGTATTTCTTTTCAATTGATTAAATTAATTATAATCAACTTGTAACGATCCTGGTTTGTGGTTCTAGGACAAACCTTATTCTTTGTCTTTTTCTGTGATTCGATCCATGGAGACAGGAGTTTATCTTCATATTGATCCCAGATTGATCATTTCTAATGACAAAAAACCAAGTGGGCACATCCTCCCACGTGCTTCCTCTGCACCCGAATCCTTCATTATTGACACTCCTTGTGTTATTGGCACTCTGTGTGTTATCAACACCCCATCTGTTACCAATACTGAGAGTTATATGAACTATGTCTGAAAATACTTTTTTTTAATATAAACTTATACCTATGTGGGAGGAATATACTTGGTTTGTTTACATAGTGGTGTGCTAACTGAAAATTCATTTGTTTTTTGAAAAATAGTTTTTGTTTAAGTGAGAACCCACCATTACAAATCACTTTGAGGTTAAGTGATAACCAGCATGCCATCACAAGGAGCCATTGAGGGGATGAGAAAATAACCCTGTATTGGACCAGACCTTCCCAAAAACACCACAAAAACTCACGTGACCATCACTTTGTGGCTAAGGGAAAACCAAACCAAAAAAATAAAATTGAAAAACCAAATATTAAACCATCATTTCTAGAACCAATAACAAGAATACAACATCCAAGAGCCTCCAAGATCAGAAACCTAATCATTATATCCAACAACACCATCACAATTTTCCAAATAAACCTTCAAACCATTCCATAGTGGGGGCGTGCGTGCAGTGCATGGAAAAAAGAGGAGAGGAAAATTGGAAAATGATGGAACCAGATCCTAGAACACAAAAATAGATCCCCAAGGGGAAAACTTAAAAATAGGGGAGAACGGGAGATGGAGTTTCTCAAGCACCGATAATTCCTGGGGTAACCCTCTACAACCATGTATTGACCCAGGAGAAGATTTTCACCCTACATGTTCCAAACCAGAAGTAATCCGGAAGAGAACTATTGGGGAGAGCGTCAAGAATTCTTGTATCTGCCATCTGCATCTTCCTACTAACTCTGGAAAACAAACAACAATACCCCTGTCTCAAACCATTACCATCGAATCCAAACTACCGAAATTGGGTAATCTCTCTAGTCGAAACCGCAAGCTTCTGGACATTGAAGGAGTTCGGCAATAGAGATCATGTCCTAAAGGCATGCCACACATGTCGCTCTGTCGATCTTGACTGCATGTGTCGCTCCATAGATCTTGAACACACACATCTCTCCATCGAAGGGGGTTGCATGCCGACAAGGATCCTAGTCGCATCACCGATCCGAGTGCCAAGAGATCTAAACCCAAAGAAGCAGAAGAAGAATGTCATTCTCATCGCAGACGGCATCGCACAGGGAGTCATGGGGTCTTCGTCGGCTATAGGATCCAGGGGGCTCTCAATCTAGGAGGAGGGGGAATCCACATCATCTCGGATAGCATTGGGAGTAGTCATAGGGTCGTCGTGCAAGGGGATGACATGATCCCAGTCAAGGATCTTAGATCTTTGTCATGCAAGGGCCAGATGGAGGTGGGATGAGGCCGAGGAGGAGTAGTGGAGGAAAGGTGGCACTGAGGTGGGTCATCAAAAACCCTAGGGGCAGGATCCCCCGAGATCTACATCTACATAGTGGTATACATCATGTTTTTATTCACGGTATACTTTTTGAATTTCCTAATGGTTTACTTATTATTCTTCTTTGTGGGGTACTTCTTGTGTTTCATAGTGGTATCTATTTGTTGTTTTTGGGTATCCTACTGAGTATTGTTTTAATCGCCACTGTACAGGATTTTCCAACATGTGTTGTGTCTTCTTCAGATGATCGACACTTTGACGGAGTCCTTTGTGGACCTGGACCATCTGGTGCTTAGGGTGATCCCACTGATGGTGTATGCTCCTATATCTTCAGAAAACTTTCCTACACCTACACATTAGATATGGTTTTCTGTAGATGAGTTTTAGGAACTTGCGCATTCAATTTTGCAGACTCTTTCATTTTGGATGTCTAGTATTTTTTCCATTTTTACTTTCATGTTTCCCAACTATCATACTCTGTGTTGGGTAGAATAGTGTATTCATTCTTTTCATGCTTTTTTTTTTACTTTTCAGCATTTTCGTCTTGGAGATGTGGGCATGCGTAGATGAACTCAGTAAAATGACTCACATTTGTGGGAAATGCCTACTCTGATCTAGTCACCATCCCCTGGCCAATAGGAGGTGGGATTGGGGTAGTCATGGAACAAACCATTCTTGGTCGGTTCATGACTGAGTGGTATCAGAACATGTCGATTATACTAATGGAACTAGAGTCTATGAAATTGGTTCGGGGAAGTATTGTTAAGTGTTTGGACATCGGATTTCTAATAAGAGAATCCATTATTGGTGCAGCGGCTGAAACATCCATACACCAGGTCATTTTCCACATTATTTCCAATATAGTACCCAAAAACAATGGTTTCATGGAAATTAATAGTATATGCATCATATAGGATTTGTTTGTGTTCCCATATCCTTCTTGAGTCATCTCTCCAGGTATATTATATTGATTGAAGACCATGTTGACACGTTTCAGGATGCCTCACTGTAGAAAACCATTGAGGATTCCATTACATGGTAATGAGGATGATCCTTCAAGCGATGATGTGTTGGTATAGGGGCATGTTGTAATGATACTCTATGAACTGGAGAAAGAACCTCTCGGTTGTTTTCCATCAAAGCCACCACCAGTTGAGTAGAAGTTTCTCCTAGCACTATCAGTTGATGATACATGTAGACTGAATGCATTGCATAAGTTCCTGATTCAATGAATTCCAATGTTTAGGGGTGTGCTAGACCCCTAGATAGCTATGGAATGGACATAGGTAGTTACATGTGTCATTTTCCTTGTAAGGACACCTACCAACTACATGTAGTCCTAGTCACAAGTCTTCATCAGGGCTCATCAAGATAGTGGTGTTCATAGTGAACCAGAAAAATGATGAGTCAACTCTCTCTAGGGATGACATCGAGTGACTTTTAAAAGATAATTTCATCCTATCTTCATTAGGGCCATTACACATATTGGATATCTTGCATCTATAATAGGGTAGTAAAATAGTGGCGGAGTACTCTTCGAGGTTTACAGATCTTTCACGCTACTCCACATATATGGTGTGAGACACTTTATTCAATGATCAGACCATCGATCAGGGTATACACTGGTAGATCATGGAATCTATAATATCTCTTAGAATACCTACATATTATGGGATAATGGAGTTTTCTCTTCTAGTGTAGAGATTTCTATAAGAGCATACGCCAATCGTGGGAACAACCAGTAGGCACCTGGAAGCTGAGTATTGAGTGGTAGGTAGACAATAGCATATGTAAGGACCCAAGTAGGTCAAACAATCCATGGGATGACCCCAAGACATGGGATCAGTTGTGCGGGGATCCTAGGGAAGATAATGTCATCTAAAAGGCATTAAATTTTACTAGTGTGGTTGTATGGGACATCTGGCACTAGATTTCATGAACCGCCTTACGGATGATCTTGATAATATAGAGGGAACACTGAGGAAAAATAGGGGAAATGATCAGGGTGGCATGTATGGAAGAAAACATAGAAGAGGAGTAGGTATGGAATTAGGAGGTGTCCATAGCTTTGATGTAGTACCACCACCAAACCCAGGTGGACCACCATGTGCTAAGGGAGATGGTGGATATAGACAAGGACAATAATATGTGATGGACGATTATGGCCTCAGTGCTACATGGATGATTAGAGGTATGATATGTGTCTTTTCCACCTTAGCATCTATTTTTGATATACGTAGGTTCCAGTCATTTATTTCACACCATGACCCTTGTTTGAGACTCATTGATTCTAGTGGATCATTTAACTCGACCATTATGTTTAGAAACTCCTTCAAGATGGGATTAAATGATAACAAACTCATGTCGATTGTGTGACCTTATTCTTAGAGTAATTCATTTTGGTAGGGATTTCTTGTCAGTATCATTGAGGCCTTACGATGTCATTATTGGTATGGATTCGTTATCTATGGTCCATGATCATATTGACTATTTTAGGCACAGACTGTGGTGTGTACATGGTTATCAGACCATGTTTTCCTTTTTTGGTGAAAATGAAACGCATATTGAATAGTATGGACTTACTCATATGATGGTGCATCCAATTATCCATCAGTTCTATACCCTCACGCTTGGTGCAATGGAAGAAAGGATTCCTCAATTTTTTACAGTGGTGGAAGAGTATGAGGAAATATTTCATGAGGATGTCCCCAGACTACCTCTCCATTGGGTGGTAGACATTTAAATTGAACTATACCCCAGGATGACATAAATATAAAAAACATCCTATCAGAAGGCTCCCATATTCTTTGTGATATTAGAGTACATTTGGATGAATTGCAGTGGAAGAGCTTCATGAGACCCAGTGTTTCACATTGGGCAACCCTGTTTTTTGTTATCTAAAATGGAATACGGGAGCCCCAGATTAAGTGTGGACTTCCGGTGCCAAAACTAGGTGAAAATGAAAAATAAGTATCCAATACCAAGGATTAGAAAAATCATCAATCAACTGAAGGGATTGAGGTGGTTCTCCAAGATAGAACTTAGAAAAGGCTATCACTAGTTTTGAGTACAGGATGGGGACATCACAAATATGGATTTCATATGTCGGTACCACCAGTACAAGTACATGGTGATTCTGTTTTCAATTAAAATTCCCTACTAGTGTTAATAGTACTCATGAATAGGATCGTCCAACTATATATGGACAAGTTCATTAGGGATTTCATTGATTATATCTTGGTGTACTCAGTGACTTAGGAGGAGAACATGATATACTTGAGGATGGTCCTAGATGCACTCTGAGAGAACCAGATTTATGGGAATCACTCAAAGTTCATGTTCTATATTCGGGAGGTCTACTTTCCTTGACATGGGATTTGATATGTAGGAGTTTTAATGGATCTGGTGAAGTCTGAGGAAATGATTTCTTAAAATCCACCCAATAGTGTTACCATGGTGCATAATTTTTTGGGAATGGATGAGTACTACCAGAGGGTTATCCTCATCTAATCCAGAGTAGAATAATCCTTGATGGATTTGAAGTGGAAGGGGAATCCCTTTGTATGGACAAAAAAGTGCCAGCAGTTCTTTCAGGAGATGTGGTAGAGGTTGATGAGAATTTCTATATTGAGAATACTAGAGGGTGGTGTTGGCTATGAGGTGTTCTACGATGCATTAGGGGTAGGGATTTTTTGTGTCCTGATGTAGGGATAGGAGTTGATTTCCAATGGTTCACACCAGTTGAGACAACATGATCAGAACTACGTGACCCATAATATTTACCAAGTGGTGTTAGTCTACGCATTGAATATGTGTCCAAAATACCTGATGGTGGAGTGGTTTATCAACTACTCTGACCAGGATAATCTCAAGTATATCTTCTATTTGAAAGATATAAATGTGAGATAGAGGCAATGGATATAGTTTCTCCAGGACTATGACTTCGAGATTGTCTATACTCTTGGGAATGGGAACATAGTGGCAGACACTCTCAGTAGGGATCCAGATTGCAGTTTTTTTGGGAGGCATCAGAGTAGTTGACTGCATCAGAAATATCATTTCATGATGGAGATAGTGCATCATGCCTCTTGTTGATGGTTTTCACCCCTCCACTGATAAAATTTTTAAGGGAGGAAAAACTTGGGATATCGACTAGGAGACCCTACCTGCATGGATATCCACTGGACTTGCTCCAGATGTGTTTTACAAAGGTGGGGATCACATTGTTCTTTTCATAGGGTGAAAAATTATATTAGTGGCGTTGAAGGAGGATGTTATGGTGGATTTTATACATCACCTTTTTTGGTACATCTATTTTTGGTAAAGATGTACTAGGACACATGATGTTAGTTTTGGTGGCAGAGGATGAATAAGGTGGTCCAAGAGTTCATTTCTTAAAGCCTCACTTGTCAACAAGTGAAGGCTAATCACCAGGTTCAACCAAGAATGACCCAACAACTTGATGTTCCAATGTGGAAGCAGGATGGGATATCTATGGACTTCTTTCTAGGTTTTCCATGCACTTCTAAGAGACAAAATATAATATTGGTGATCCTGGAATGAATCACCAAGTCATCCAACATCCTAGTGATTCGGGAGAAAAATTATATAAAGTGAATGGGACGCCTCTATGTATAGAATATTTTTTAGTTTCATAGAGTTTCATTAAAGGTATTTTACAAACATGATGCTCATTTCACATACCAGTTATGGAAGGGATTTCAGGGGTTTTTTGGGACTCAGTTACACTTGAGCAAAAAATTTCATCCCAATATGGATGGCTATACGGAGAGGACCATTTAGGTTATTGAGGACATGTTACGTACTTTCATACTAGACTTTGGTCGTAGTTGGGAGGATCATATTCCACTAGTGTTGTTTTCATAAAACAACTGCTACCTCTCCACCATTGGTATGACACTATTTGAGGTCATGTATAGGTGACCATATTGGTAACCACTTTGCAGGACTGACCTAGGAGAGTCAGTACTCAGGGGTCTAGAGTTGGTTTGGGCTACCACTGACAAGGTGAAAATAATTCTGGAGAATAAAATGACAAAATAGAACTAGAAAAAGTCTTATTACAATAGGATATGGAGGCCCATGGAGTTTGAGGAGGGAGACCATGTGTTCCTTCGGTTCTCACCTCGACGAGGATATTAGAGATTTGGCCTGGGTGACAAGATATATCTGAGATACATCATACCTTTTCAGAGTTTTGAAGATATTCTAAGGTGGAGTACCACATAGTTGTACCCCCTTAGTTTCACCAGGTGCATGATGTCTTCCACATGTCACCGATGTGGGGGTACGTGCATGATCCATCACACATAATTGACAGGGAAGAGAAAAACATTAATGATGGGGTGACTTTTGGAGAGTAATCAGTAGCGATTGATGATCAATAAGATTGAATCCTTCATTGGAGTTAGATTCCATAGGTGAGCATTCAGTAGAATTACAAGAATCTCTTAGAGAGACTTTAAGAGAGGGAGTCTCAAATTCATTCACAGTACATTAACCTTTTTTGAGTGGGACTTATTTTGTATTTCAAGGCTATAAATCCCTAAGGTGGGGAGAATGGAGTGACTCAAATTGTTATATGGTTTTATTTTTATAAACTAAATTGGAAAATTCTAAGACCACGCACTGAGATGATGTGAGATTCTGAGGCATAATGTGCCTGAGGAAAGCCAATGAAAAGTGTTTATTTTTAATATTTTGTGGGGGCCGTTTTTCATTAAAGTGTAATTACTATTAAATGGGTTCCTGAATCAGAAATATGAGGGAAACATTGCTTTTAGAATAGTGTAATGACCTTAGGTGTGGTTTAAATTCTACCAGTGCAGGTCCTTGGGGGAATTTAGTTCATGGATGTAAACGTCATTAAAATATTTAATAAAAATATTTTATTTGAAATTTTATTTGATTATTTTATGTATGTCCTATTGTTATGAATATTGGGTTATGACATAACCCTATAAATCGTATGATGTAAGGAGAAGTAGATTCCTCTAATGGATGTCAATGTACTGGATAATGATGATCAACGAACCTAAGATTCAAAGGATCGATGAAAGATGATGATAAAACTTCTCTATTAATAAACTATCGATCCAAATATCAAATTAGAGTGTTTGATCTCCTTGTGATTTACTATACCTTCATAGATTCAAATGGAGAAAGCAGACCCACCCAAGAATAGTTTGATCCACGGTTCTACCATTCCTGAGGGATGGAAAATTGTTGTCTGGTTTAAAGAGTGAGATAGATCTTTGTGATTATATGTTGTTGTTATTTTTGAAACTATAAAACAAGGATGGATCAATGCCGACCTGAAAAATTATAAGATCCTTTCTTTAGTCTTCTAATGTGTTCTTACTATCCCTGTTCATCGTGTTCTTCACCGTTGGACCGTCATAGTTGTAGAGGAATTTTTTCCAAGAGGCTCCAAATGTGATCGGACCCACAGAGTTCTAGAAAGAAGGATTAAAACCCAAGGTAGTGAAGGTCATGACCTGAGGATCATGGATGTGGATCTATTTCAAATAAACGGAGAACTCGATCAATGAGTGAGACTTATAGAACTAGTGATACTGCCGGTGGCGCATGGTGGTGTCTGGTGCCACGAGGCAGTGTCCACGTGCAGGTATGAAGGAGGAAATTGGACATGAGAGTAAGAAGTGGTAGATGTACCCACTGGGTGGAATGTTCAGAGTGTGTAATGAAATGGTAAGGACCAGGGATGTGGGGACCAACGAAATATAATACAGAAGGGACACGATGGATGAGCGACACGGGGGGAGCGACCTAGACAGGGAACACCGTGTGGACTAGGGGTGTGACTAGGGCGGGCCGTGTCAGGCAGCGCAAACCATCATGTATGCCATGGGCTGGACCAGGGTGGCTGAGTTGCTCTAGTGGTCCAATGGTTTGGACCAAGAGGACTAGTGGGACAAGTCTAGCTGAGCCCAAAAGGCTTCGTTGAGTGGCACAAGCCTAGTGGACCAAACAAAAATATACTAGATTGTGTTGTTTCATCTAGACTGGGTCCTGTCGGTTGGTGGGTTAGGTCAGGTCCTGTGGGGCGGCCCATACCTAGACTTGACCCTAGTTGGACCTTTTAAGAAAAGAATTTGTATCTTTAAAACCATCTGTCTGTGTGATGTTCTATTTGTAGCATTGGGACCCTTGTGACGAGAAGGTAATTATGAGATACTATATGTGAGTATTTTGTAAATGTTGGCATACAACAATTTGGATTGTGGTGTATGTCCCCTCAGAACAAGCATGATATGAGTATAATTCTGTGGATGGATTAGATCTTGAGACTATGTGGCATGGTGACTATGTGATGTGAGAGATTTATGAAATATCGACACTCTGTATAATAAAGAAACTCATTGTGTTATCGACACTTAGTGTGTTATAGAAACTCCATGTGTTATAGAAACTCTATGTGTTATCGACACTCAGTGTGTTATCAGCACTGCATATGTTACTAATATTTAGTGTTATATGGACAATGTCTTATAATACTTCTTTTCTTACTATAGACATATACCTATGTGAGCTGACTGTACTTTCTGTGTTTCTATAGTGGTATACATTGTGTGTTTTTTTCATGTTAAACTTAATGTATTTCATAGTGGTATTCTTGATTTTTTTCATCATGGATTAAACCATTAATTTAATATTGGTAATCTATTGTGATTTTGGGGAGTCCAACTGAGTATTTTTTTACTCAAACATGCACTGGATTTTCTTACATGTGTCATTTCTTATGTAGATGATTGACGCTCTGATGAAGTCCTAGGTGGACTAGGACTATGTGGTGATTAGGGTGATTAGATAGATGAGGTGCGCTCATATTACATTCTACAACTATCCAACACCTACACTTTGGTTAGGGTTTTCTGTGGTGGTGTTTTAGGAACATGTTCTTTAACTTTTGCAGACTATTTCTTTTTGGTGGGATTTTATTCTATCCCTATTTAGTTTATAATTTTATTACTATCGTACTCTATGGTTGGTATCATAGTTTAGGCATGATTTGACTACATAGTGATTATACATTTCATATTTCTAGTATTGGACTTGTGGGTGTGTTTATAGGTACTTCAGCAAATGAAACCCATTTGTGGGATATGCCTATTCCGTGCTAGTCCATTGACCAGGCCTATCGGAGGTAGGCCTGGGGTAGTCACGACACTGGACCCTCTTGGACGAGTCTAGAAAAATTAACCTTTATATTCTTGGAAATTATTTTAGGGTAACATTGGGTAGGTTAGGGTCTACACCAAGGGATTTAGATGTGTGAATAATTCTGGGATGTGAGTATTCTTTTAGAATTTTGGTGGAGTGGAATTTGTGTAAATACCCAAAATTATTCAATAATGGGATGTTATTCTCATGCATGTTGACTTGATAATTGATTTATTATGGATTTTAGGGATTATATATTCAATAAAAATTTCCAATATATATAGGAAATACAATTTTATAGCATTTTATCCATTAGACATTTTTTTACGTAATTTAACCACATTATTTTCACCAGGAAATCTTTATTCTTTTTATTTACCAAGTAAATTTATCAGTTAATAATAGAAATAAAATGATAGTTATTTAGAAATTTTTAGTAAATTATTATAAATAATAAACCCATTTTTCAAATAATTATTCTACATGTGTGGGAAATTAATTTTAACATAATCTCTTGTGACTTGAATTCTCCTATTTCCACCAAACCAACATAATTATTTTTTAATTTTTTTCTAATCATTATGGAAAAAAATTAAGTTGTAAATTTTAAATAATAATAATTATTATGATTACAAATATGTAATCCTTTTTATAAAATTAAATTCATATAATTATAAAATTTAATTTGAAATAAACCATTAGTATTTCATGAAATATTGGTTTTCAAGAAATACATTTTTCAAGAATACAAAGAATATATATTCAATATATAGATTATAATAATCATTATATGGATAAAAATTAAAATATTTATATATATAATGTATATATTTAATATAAACTATTCAACATTAATGATAATTTTAATCAATTAAAATGTATATACATTATCCCCTATGAAATAGAAACGGTTTCCAAGAAAATAAATATTTTTCCAAAAAAAATATATTTACCTCCAAATTTCTTACCCATTTTTAAATAAAATTTATATTAAATAATTTTTAATTATTATTTCCATAATAATTTATCATAAATAAAATCCAGAATATTTTAATAAAATATTTTTTATAATTCATAAATGATTATTTATAAGGGAAAATTTTAAAAAATCAATTCGAAGGTTATATAGAATAATCCAAATAATAACTAATATTATTCCTAGAAAATTATAAATTTATTAAAATAATATTTTTAAATTTGAATTATATCCATTTTTAATAAAAAATAATTTTCACTGACAATAATTAGGGCTCATTGTTGTGTTTATCACAAGGTATCGAAGAGTATGAATTTATATAAAATGAGATACATCATAATGTGTTGGGTTGTGAAAGTATTTACTAATATAAAAAATTCATCCTTTAAATTTTATGGATATTAAATTCCAAAAATTAGGGTAGTTATCATTCATAATAGCTTCTCATTCCCATGTTGTATCATCCATTTTATGATTTCTCAAAATATACCATTACCAGTCGAGTCATTTGATTCCTCAATACGTTATATCTAGTAACAAGTATATGGATGGTATTCTCACAGTAAGATAGATCACGTTATAATTATAACTCTTAGTTTGTGATAACATCCATTGTGTTAAGCTTATACTACCTTAAAAGTGATATCTATGACCAATCAAGTACTTTTGAGATGCTTGGTGGCTTTTCCCATTAGTAATACACAATTCTAATCATATAAAAATTTTCAAAGGGTTCAATGTACAAAGGGTGTTGTATTTACCATCACCTATTTGAAAACTATTCATATCAAATCATAATCATAAATTTCCCACTTTATGTTATCCAACAAAAAAATGTTCCCTCAAATCCATGTACATATAAGTCATTCCATAGAGTATATCAAAATTCGTGCTTTAAAAATCATATAGAAACTCCAATTTATTCTTAAGTATATATTGAACACAAATTTTATTTAGAAATATTATAACCACATCTTCAAAACAAGTTATTATAAATTCTCTTCATTTACAACATTATTTTATTTTATGAAAAAATATCATCATCAAATTGAGTGATTTTTAGTCATTAAAATAAATTGTATATCACAATAATTTTAAAATATATTGATACCTCCCTTACCTTAATAATTCCCATATACATAAATAATTGATCCATGAACATAAGATCCATCTAAATCGTCATTTGGTTCAGACCTCCATGATACTTCCTATTTAATGAATTTGTTAGCATATTTTCCTTCAATGGGTTGTTGTGTACTGAATAATCATAATCCAGGACTAACTCAAGCCACAGTCTTTGCCTCATATTGATATATATATTTATGGTAAGATGTATTTTGGTCTCTTATAGTATGTGTATATATCCCATCATTCAAAATAGGGATATTTTTATATATATTTAATGGAAATAATATATCTCTCATCTCATGATAATGGGCTATATTTCTCTATTTGTGATTCTTCGACATCCCTGATGTATATACAATAAATATATCATTTTTTATAATGGAAAAAACATGTACATTATTAGATTCATCACATCACATTAATAAAATAATTTCTGGATTTTAGAGTAAAAATTAGATTATTTAATAATATATTTTTGAATTCATAAAAAAATTCTTCATATTCCATTGAACTTATAAACATAACACCTTTATATCTATGTTCTGTAAATGGGATATCTAAACAAGAAAATATATGAATGAACATCCAATTTTAACATACCAAACCAATTAAATTACATACCTCAGTTATGTTCATTTTTTGTAAGCTATTATCTGATTGCCTATGTCTCTACATAATCAATTTGTATTCTATCTTTGGATACAATATGTTCAAGAAAAGAAACATCTTGAAGTTAGAAATCATACATGGTTAATATCTCATATAACACTTTTTTTCTAATTGTATCAAAAATTATATTCATGTAAATTCCATTATCCTCACTGTTCGTAGAACATAATAAGATACCATTGATGATTGGAATATCCAAATCATCCAACTATTTCATTATTATGTTGTTCTTTAGATCCATACAAATAGAGGATTAATTAGTTGATAAAAATTGAAATATTATAAACTCATAATTTCCATAACTCATTCATAATTATATCTTTTTAATTTATTACTTATTTACTCAATATTTGTGATATATATAATGAAGGTCAGAATTTGAGATTTTTTGGATTCCTAGGGTTTATCGAATAAGTAATCAATACATAGTAGATGAAACTTATTATTTTTCATATTAGAATTTGATTCTCAATAAAAATTGTACAACCTTGGGGATCCATAAAACATATTAACAAAGAGAATATTGGATCCTCATGGTGAAATACTTGGTAGAATCAATCACTTATCATAGAGATCCTCCAGTTGTTTCGTTAATTCCACTAATTATATAATGACTATTATAGATATATTCCTTGATTTGGTCTGGAATCGTGGACTAAATAAATAGAGAACTCAACAACCTTCTCTTGTGTATATTTAGGTAATTCTTTTTTAAATACATCAATGTATTATTGAGAAATAGGTGATTCTAAATTTGAATATTAAATTCTCCATCTATATTTTTTTTTTATTCCCCAAAAATCTCATTAATAAGTGTTATTGTGGGTGCATCAAGACATGACTCATGTGATGAAGTATCCACTCTAAATATAAGAAATTATTCATATTCATCATCAATCCTAACATCCATCTTCATTAAATAAAAATTTTATACATATTTTGAAATTCAATCCACCAAAGAAATATATTTTTGTAATACACAGGTATGATTATAATCTATGAAAATAGTTAATTTTTTTGTTTCATAATGGGGACTTCTTGAAACATCTATTTTCAATGGACACATCTATTAGATTTCATGAATAAAAAATCCATTTTGAGTTTCAACATAAGAATATAAAATTATAAAAAACATATAATATAAGAAATATCAATGTGATAAAGAATCTAATAATGTGTTGAGTAAATTTCATGTTAATAATAATGTACCTAGCACCACATCATTAGGTACATGCACCTTAACTGTAGTGATTTAACAATCATGGGCTTCTCCCATTAGCCTCTTATATGTTATATTATAATTATTCTTGATAGATTGGTTATAATAGTGACGAAATTATTTATATTTAAGGCACTCTAAATCATTTATTTGTTTTATCCCATTTTAATCTTGAACCAGATGACCCATATCTCACCACATGTAAGAAACACCCAGGCCCTTCAACCATTTCCTAGAGTACTACATATATAGATTCAAAAATAAGGAAATCTTATCCTTATATTATTATTTTTTGAAGTATTACCCTTTTCATAGTTCTCATTAGACCTCTTATTTTGATGATTTCCATTGAACATAAAGGATCTAGAAAACTCATTCACTTTTTTATGCAACAATAAATATTTCATCATATGATCAAAATGATTTTCAGACCAATTCCATTCACATAAATAGATTAATAAATTTAATGATATGTTCAATTTTTTATTTATATAATCCATATAATATATGGCCAGTATTCTAAAGGTATCCCCGTACTCCATAAAACATTCTTATTCCTTCAACTTAACTGTAAGAAACATTCTCTTTATTTAATTTTTATTACTCATGAGAGAAATATTTTTAAAAGAATGTATACATAAAACCTATTTATTATATCAGTTCTATTTCAAATTACTCCCTTGTATTTATCTACATTGAAATCCATTGATCAACATATTTTTCATATAGTACTCTTCATATATAACCTTTTCATTTTCATCACATCCTAGTGCATGAAATATCTTTTCAACGGACATAATCAATTGATTTACAACCACTAGATTAGTTTTCCTTTGAAATGATGGGGGATTCATAAATATAAGGTGATAAAAAATTTCATAATCACATTGTGGAATAATATGTTTTTATATTCAGTCATGTTTAGTTTCATAACATATTTAATATGACCTAATAAATCCATGATCTACATTGTCTAGAAACCAGCTATATTGGATTTCCCAACATGGAAATATATACATTTGTAGTGAGTACTGATACCCATATTTCTTCTATCAATCATTTTTTATAATGTAATAAATTAAATTAGATTTTAAATTAATGATTTTGAATTCAGAATTTATATTTCAAAATCAGGTCCTGAACATAAAATAAATTTAAAATTTATGCATCATTAATCACATAATATTATACTTGGTGTCTTTAGGGATATATTTATTTAAAAATTATTCATAATGTGTTGTAATGAAAATGTGATTTATCTCACAAATACCACAATGTTTTCTCAATATTAGGTGTGTAGTAAGGAGAGTTTTTAGGAAACATGAGATGATTGGGGCCAACCCAATGCACCTTATTTAGAGCTATTAATCCTAGGTACAACTGTGTTAAAAACATGTCCACTTATAGTTTCCAAACATGGATAAATTTCTATGGAAATACACATAATCTATATATCATAAAAAATAGAAGTCTCTTTAATTATTATCCTCCATGTTTATCATATTTTTATGTTCCCTAATCAATGATTTCTTTATTCAAGTTCACATGTTTTCTACTAAGCATTCTCTAATTCCAACTGTAATGACCCAAACCCCAGTATCCTAGAGTTAGTGTCTACATAACTACATTGGAGTACCATGAATTGATTTCATTAGTAGTTTTGAAAACTGAAATACATACCTAATATTCAATTTATATTGAGAATAAAAATTCATATCATTGTATTGGGAATCATTCTGCAACCTTGAACTCATTTAAAAAATAAGACTTCATATCTTATAGAAAATTGTAAAAATAAGTGTTAGATCAAATTATATACCCGGGTTACTTATAGGGGACTTTATCAGGAATCAATAAAGTAATAAAAACTAATTTTAGGGCAGTTTTTTCATGGTGGTTTACAAAAATACCACAAATTTCTTTTGGGGAAAAATTAGCTAAGGGTTTTTAGTTGTGTTTTTATTAATTATAGATAAATGTTTTTTAAATATTTATTTACTTGTTTATATTTTTTAGAAAAATTAAATTGATTTTTAAGAGATTTTTTTAAAAAATCATTAGAAAATTGGTGTTATGTTTTAATAAACACCACAAAAAGGAGTTTTTTTGAAAAAAAAACGCCACTAAATGAAAAAAAAACTGAAAAATAAAATTATTAATTTTTATTTATTATTTATTATTTAATATAATATATTGTTTATTATTTTTAATTTCAATTAATTATAATTTATCAAATAAAAATCATTTATAATAAATAGAAACTAATAATTTGGAAATTAAAAAAAATCTTTAATAATATTCAAATCAGACTTCATAATCAAATAGCCATAACTTTAGATCAGAGAGTCCATTTTACCTACATAACAAGAAAAATATAAGCTCATGAAATAAACTAAACCACCATCATATTTAAATTTTTTAATAATGAAAAGAATATAATTTATTATAGATTTAAGAATAGTGAGAAATCAAACTCAAACTTCAAACTACCGTTACTTTTGTTTAGGGTATCTGTTTAAGCTCTAACACATATCAAATAAAAGAATATGATGAGAGCTTCACAATAATGAATAAGGGGACCCAATACAATACTTATTTAGGGTCAAAAGAGTCCACAAAGGCCTCCTAGATGGATTTTTTTATTGAGGTATTCAAATTTGTAACATTCAATGGGATTTGAGCCTCATTTAAGGGGTATTGTTTCTCATTTTCTATGGGGAACGAATTTATTCCCATTAAATAGTTTGATACTGATATTATGGTCATTTATTTTTTTAATTTTTTATAATATAGTTTTATTTATAATTATATATATGAATTTTCTATATATTTACTTATAATAAATCACTTGTATAAATGCATATTTTTATAGAAATGTATTAATAATCATATAAATCATATCAAAATACGTATTTATTATTCATTTAATTTAATTTAAATATTTATAGATAGTATTTAACTCATAAAAATGCATTAATTGGTATATATATACATATAGAGGTAATGTATAAATATAAATATGTGTGTTCTTCAATAGAAAATTTATATTTATGTGTATCTTTTATTATATATAAATAAATACATATATATTTAATTTTTTGTGTGTATAAATTATATATAAATATATTTATATATAAATATATAATTATGATTAAATATAGTATATACATTAATTTATAGTAAACCTATATGAATATATACAGACACACACACACATGTAAATAATGTTTACATACATATTTGCGTGTGTACTGGTAAACACACACACACACACATGTATATATATTTATATTATAATATATGTATATAAATATTATTATATAATATATTTTAATAAATTTAAGTATATTTTTATATATAACAGACATTCGATGAGAATTTATCTTTTTTATGAGTATCTTCATTTACTTTTTCTTCCATTAAAGACTTTATTTGATTGATTTATAAGTCAATTGATTTGATGGTGTTTCAATTATTGTTATTCACATATTTTGGAACATTATTATTAATAATATATATATATATATGAATATTAGTGTATATTTATCTTTTCCAAAAGCCGAAATGCCTTAGATTTCTTATTTATTTTTAAATAATACATCTTTTTATGGGTTGAGTTGGAACCCTTACATGACCCATATGCCTAGTTGTACAAGGACCAATTATTATGTGATGTCCCAATAGCACAAATCCCATTACATAAACATTGATGGACCAAGCCCTATCTACACTTTAGAACTACCCCTCCCAATCATCTGCATCATTGAAGGAATCTATCTTCGGACCTCACATTGATGATCAACTAGCATTTCCCTGTACAGAACTGCACGGTACCTTGTACCTATGAAATTGTCAAATCCTATCATCCTTCAAATCATGTTAGCTAGAATATTGTTGATGCTACTAGCTTTGAATCCTCATCTGGTTCTACTCCTGTTTGGTCTTTCAGGGCACTTCATGGTCCTTTGCAGCTCAGAGTTCCAATGGCCAGAAGGCCATTGTTGACCCAAAGGCCCTATGGCCCGATGGCCTCTAGGGACCCAAAGACCTTGGTGGCCAGAAGGCCATCAGACACGTAGGCTGAAACTGGTGGCCTGAAGGCCCAAATAAGATGAATTCTTCCAACTGTTATAGTACCAACTAAAATACATTCAACAGTAATACTAAAATACCTTGAAAATTCTCCCTCACCCGAATTTTATTTCGGATCTTTCTAATTCCATGGAGAGCCTCTACCACTCAGGGATAGGAATGTTCATTGTATATTTATATATATTTGTAAATAGGTACACATATTTATTTTTATGTGTCTTTATTTCATATATGTTTAAATATATATAGAGAGGCATTTATATTTAAATATATATATATATATATATATTTATATTAATATAAAATTATATTTTTGATTATGTTTATATATATTGATGTGACATAAATGTTTTCATAAATATATATTTTATATTTATTTATTATTTATTAATTAATAATTATTATTTCATATTATATTACAAATAACAAATAAAAAATAAAAAAATAATTATTAAGTTAATAAATAAGAAATAATAAATAAGATATAATGAATAAGATATAAATAATATATAATAAATAAATATGAAACAAGAAATATAAAAGAAATAAAAAAGATATAAGAAATCAATAATTAAATAAATATGTATGTAAACAAAAAAACAAAGAATGAAATAAAGAAATAATGGAAGAATGAAAGAAATAATGAATGAAAAAAGGAATTAAAGAATAAATGAAATAATAAATAATAAATTATAAATAGAATTTAATATAATAAGAATTATTTAAATAATAAATAAGAAATAAATAAATAAGAAATAAATAAATGAATGATATATAAATAAATAAAAAATAAAAAATAAAAAAATAAGAAAGGAATAAATATTAAATATTAAATAAATAAATAATAAATAAATAAATAGTAATAGTTAAATAAATAAGAATAATAATAAATAGTAATATGTTAATTAATTAGTAATAAACAAACAATAATAAATTAACACATAATAAATTAAAAAAGAGTGAATAAATAAATATAATAAATAGTAAATACTAATTAAAAAATATAAATGATAAATAAGAAGTAAACAATGAAATTTATAATGAAATATATAAATACAGAATGAAGAAAATAAAGAAATATATAATGAAATATATAATTAAAAAATATATAATTAAATAAGTAAGTAAATAAATATCGACCACTAAATCATTCTCCAATTGCTTTTAAAAACCTCTACTAATTGATTACTGACACATGATTGATTGAAACTTTTCCAAAACTGCTTTGGAATGATTTACTGGCGGTTAAAATCACCGTTGAATGAAAATGTTTTCATAGTTATTAAATAAGATGTAATCAGTTTGGAATTTCAAATAATGTAACATACATTCAATTTAATCAATAACCTGGCCATTAATAATATATAATGCACAATCAATATGAAAATGTAATTAATTGACCACACAAAGAATTTAATGAATAATATTAGAATCAATTGCATACAGATATAATATCATTATTAAATACAGCCCCAAAACCATTCTTTTGATGTTTTAAAAAACTTCTTGAAATTGATTTCCATGTCATCAAATATTCATATTGAGTAAGTAATATAGATTTATTAATATATCCTGATATAATAATTTTAAAATACATGTAAACATCATATATAAAAATTTTATACATGTTAGTCTATTATTTTATCCATTATATAAATAATACGTATGTTCTCAAGAAATATAACATATAATGAAAAATTATCACCAGGAAGTGATTTTCTCAAGAGAATGTTATGAAAATTAACATTAAACAGAAATGATAGTTTAAAATTGATTCATCCAGAATATAATTTTTTCCAATAAAATCATGAAAAAATATTTATTCATGTTAAATATATATAATTGGTAGTATATAGACCATAGAAAATTGAATATGTGCATATTAAAAAAATATGTCTCAATGAAATTGAAATTGAGATGAAATCCCTTACCTCACACTTATATTTGGTTAAACAAAATTTAACAAAATATTTAAAGGTTTTAAGGATTTTATTAATTTATAAATGAACCATATTAATATTTAAAATATAATATATGATTTTATTATAACATATTACCACCCATTTTTTAATAATAATTCGTTTTTTCCACTTCTTTTGGTGTTAATTGTCTTGTTTTCTAATGCATATGATGTCATTATGGTTCTGGTTTATGTGAATATGTTATAGATATACCATCTATAAAATTATACTAATGATATAAATATCATATTTAAATAATAGTTATATTTTTAATCATTCTTTAATGTTGTACAAGGAAATTGAATTGAATTGATTTATGGAGAAGGTAGATCGTACATACGAGTGATGATATCCTTAAATTAATGAGTGAAAGGGTAAAAAAGTTGGGGGTACATTTTAAAATAAATCAATATAATTTCATATATGTGAGATATATTAATTAAATATATCCGTATTTCTTTCCATGTGATGTGTATGTCAAAAATTTATAACTTTGCATTGAGAGGTAGTAGTCCTCCATACACACAAGTAAAGTTGTGATAATTTAAAATTCATGGTAGGTAATATGGTATATGTGAAATTATAAATCCATAATTATAGTAATAATATAAATATTATATATATACAATAACTCCATCATTATATAAAATCATGTTTTTTATTGATGGTAAATAATTGATATTGGTTCGCAAGGTAGTATTTATCCATAAATATGATCGAAGATTTTGTTTCTCATTTTATGGAACAAGAAATAAATAAATGTAATAACATATACATAAAAACATGAACTTATATGATATGTAATTGTGTTTCTATATTTTTACTGTTAATACAAAATTAATGGAGGAAAAATAATACAGATAAAAAAATATCATTATTAGTACCATTAATATCTCCTAGAAATAGCTCATCTTGGAAAGGTTTTGATATTTTTTGGCCTATGAATGGATCTTGATAAGTGAGAATATGTTAGGGGAGTGATTTACATTTTATAATTAACAAGTTTAATAATTGTATATACATATAAATATTCAATAATTTTATGTCACTCACCCCAAGTGCCCCCAAAAATGATAAATAATGAAATAGAAGTAGGATATGGTCAATAAAAAAATTCCAAAATAGGAAAACACATGTGTTAAACAGTTTTTTACAAATATTTTATCTTAATATTTGTTTACCACATTATTGTTCCCCACTGAAACTTGTATCATTTTATTTAGCTACGTATGTTTTCCTTTAAGACTAAAATTAAAATTAAAATTATTAGGTAATTTTGAACCAATGATTATAAATATGAAATCCAAATTATAATCTAATAATTATAAATTTTGGGGAAATAATTTTTAACACAACTTCTTTTAATATTTAAGTCATATTTTTAAACATTATTAGAGTAATTAATTTTCATTTTTATTTTTAATTATTTTGGAAACAAATATATTTTATCAATATTAAAAGATATTTATTATTTTGATTCCTAATATTTAATCCATTTTATTAAATTCAAATCATATATGTAAAAAAATTTAATTCTATATAAATATACAATTAGTTTAGTGATGTGATCATTTTTTTCGTGAAACCCTCAATCAATATTTTACCTTTTTATGTAGCACAGTGGTGACCACAGGGCTGTCTCTCGAGGAGGTTGCAGTTCGAGTTGTAAAACTGTCACTTTTGTTGTTTTGTTTGTTTTTAATGAAAAGAAAATGGGGGTTTGATTAACAATTTTAAAATAAAATTTTAATTAAATTCTAAACTGAAATAATTTTAAAGTAAAGATAAAGTGGGTTTGAAATCAAGAATAGAAATAGCATTCGCAGACAAGCTTCACCCTCTCGGACACTCCCCTCTTCCTTGTATATAAAAAAATATCTCTTATTTTAAATTCCTAAATGTACCCCCAAGGACCCCCAGGTTTACACTCAAATTTGAAAAGACACCATATTTAAGACATCAATATGATTGTTGTCCCGCCTATAGAAGTTATTCAATTACTTAATACCTCCAAGTAATTGAACCTAATTGAATTCGCTATGCTCAATGACAAAACCTCACCAAAGAATTTTAAATAGCGAAGTCAATTGTTCTACTTTATAGATGGAAAAATGGTCAAATCAAATTTGTTGAAAATATATTTAAGAAATAAAACAACCAGATTCATTCAAAAATATAGGTTCAAGAGAAATTCAAAAAAAGAGATTACACATTAAAATCCAAACTCGGAAGAGAGTGTCCGTCGGGTGTCGCCGTCCGCAACCACTTGCCGCTTAGCCTTCCATCACTTGAGAAGCCTTAATCTTTTCTATTGAATATTCAAAGAATTTCATCTTCTTAAGGATCAAAATCTCCACCTTCCCCTTCACTCTCTCAAGCCAACTCCCTTTTTTGAGGGATGGTGTGGTGAAGAATAGAATATCTTGAGAGGTAGGAGCTCCCCTCCTTTTATAGGCAGATTTTATCTTCACCAAGTTGTCGCATTTTATACCCATTAAATGGCCGATTCACACGTTTCCTTCTTCATCAATATTGTTCCTCAATGTCTTGGTCGTCCACCCTCAAAATTTAGGATTAATTGGACGCGTATTGAAAGATTTATGGGTTTTCTATTGAAAATAGATTTCTCTGGATGAAACTTCCTGGAAGCTTCCTTCAAAAATCTATCCCTAAACGGCCATCATAAAGGCTTCCAAACGGCTTAAAATTTATTGATGAGACGCACCTTTGAGTCCTCTATCATATCGAGGTAGAATCACATCATTTGGAGTAGTGTAGGCCGAAATTGTCTTCCATTAATATGGTGGAGTCAATGCAGTCCGCCCGGAAATATTGTCAACATCATTGATTTTTTTGGGCACCATTAATATCGATTCAATCCCTAGTCCTGAAGACAAAGTTGAAGGAAATAAAATAAGGGTTCCAACAAAATTCTAATCACAAAATTTGGAAATATATTTTATAAGCAATGACCAAAATACCCCTGTGATAAAAATCTGTTAAAAATCCAGAATTATGAAATTTAAACTTTTTATCCCAAAACACACTATAAATCCAAAATTGTTACAAATAAGATCAAATTGTTAAATTTGTGAGGATTAAATCATTTAAATAGACATTAAAAATATTGGAAATATTATCTCTATCAATTCCCCCACACTTGACTCTTGGACTCCTGGACAAGTGAGTACGGTATAAAGAAAAATAAAACACATACCAATGGGGTTTACCAATTTACCACAATGAATTTAAAAGATATCATGCCTCATTAAAGAAAAATATTTAAAATTCTAAATTAAAATCATTCAATCCATTTCCACTTATTTTTTCTTCACATGGACACAACACACTTACCTCACATTCATCAGCACACAATATAGATTTGCAACAAGGCTTTTCTCATCCAACTCATGCAAGAATTACCATAGGCTTGATAAATTTCTACATCTCCACCCGATGTGAACCAAGAACATGTGATTATCATGAGGACTTTACAAGGTTTTTCTGTGGCTTGGGGTTGGTAGGTTTCAAATGTGAAAAATTCTGTGGCTGAATAAGGAGGGTTTGGCTCTTTTTGAATTAGAAATGCATGATTCTAATTTTTTCTCAAGTATGGTCTCCTCCATATTCTCTTAAAATAATCAGCTCTGATCTTCTGTTTTCCACCTCATTCCATCAATATTTCAGCAGAAAGTATGAATTTTTTTAAAGCTCCAGATAGGCACAACTTATTTCCATTGCGAGCTCCAGATAGGCACAACTCCATTTCATTTGATAGCTCCAGATAGGCATAACTCCATTTCATTTGAGAGCTCCAGATAGGCACAGCTCCCAGAAAAATATATTCCAGCATCACAAATACACCTTCAATGTTTAAATTTTCTCCCAAAGCAACACCAAATGAGGTAGCACATCATGAGTCATCTTCCCTTTCACACTTAAGTTCAACTAGATCATGCATTTATACTTACAGAGCAGGTTGGAAAGGGAAATTTGGCTTGTAATGTGGCTAACCTAACAGGCTATACATGGCTACTAAGGGCTCACGAAGGATAAAATGTTCAAGGAAGGCCAAAATAAAAATTATAATCATGAAAATGAGGCTCCAATATTCAAACAAATGCCTCAATCATTTTAATCACACGTATCTCAGCCCTCAAGTTTTGATAGAAATAAATCAAGTTCTGGTTTAAACAAACACGAATTGGTTCTCTCAAGAAAGAGGTAAATGTGAAGAAGATGTAAAAATGGGTCCATAGGCCTCATAGGAATGATAATTTCAATCACAATACCAGTGATATGTGCCATGATATTTAAAAATCAGTGGTCATTTTAAGAATTTTCCAAATTTTTGAACTTAAAACAACGTCGTATTCAGCATTCATTTATCTTTAGTTTCAAAGGATAAGTTGGTTCACTCCATGGAATAAGTTTCAAATGAAATTCAAGAAATTCCAAAACCCTTTTTTTGAAAAAGAAACACGAAGAAAGAAGAAAAAAAATGGAAAGAAATTTTGACAACAAAAAATTTCAAAAACAAAGTTCGTAAAAAAAATCTACTCTACCCAGCATTGTGTCCCCCTACACATATTCTATGCAATGTCCTCATTGTGTAGTTTTTTTTAGCATGAAATTCAGGAAATTAAAGACAAAGCAAAAATAAATGATAAGGAAAGACACAACCTGGAATCAATTATATTCTGTGTCATGAAGTTGAATTTCCTCCCCTGGAGGATCATGAAAATTTTCTCGAAATAGCTTCAACCAATGCCCATTGACAGTGAATGATGTCTCTTTGTCTGGATCTTTAATCTGTATTGCACCAAAAGGAAAAACATGAGTAACAATGAATGGTCTAGACCATTTGGAACGAAATTTACCTGGGAAGAGTTTCAATCTGGCATCAAATAGCAGAACTTTGTCTCCCTCCTTGAAGTTTTTGTTGAGAATCCTCCCATCATGAGAGGCTTTGCTTCTCTCTTTGTATAACCTGGAGCTTTCGTATGCATTATTTATGATCTCCTCCAACTCCTGCAAACAATATTTTCTTTCTTTCCCAGCAGAATATAGGTTCATGTTACATGTTTTTACAACCCAAAAGGATTTGTGTTCTAACTCAACTGGTAGATGACAAGCCTTTCCATAGACCAATCTAAATGGTGACATTCCAATGGGGGTTTTGAAAGTAGTTCTATGGGCCCAAAGAGCATCATCAAGTATCAAACTCCAATCCTCTCTATTTGGGTTCACTGTTTTTTCTAGTATTTTTTTGATCTCCCTATTAGACAACTCAGCCATTCCATTTGTTTGAGGATGATAGGGTGTAGAGACCCTATGATTAACACCGTATTTCTTCAAAAGTGATTCCAAAGTCCTATTACAAAAATGGGTACCTTGATCTGTAATTAGAAACTTTGGAAATCCAAACCTTTAAAACAAATTTCCTTTCAAAAATTTAGACACAATCTTTGCATCATCAGTTCGGGTGGGGATAGCCTCTGCCCACTTGGAAACATAATCAACAGCCAACAAGATGTATAGATATCCAAATGAATTAGGAAAAGGACCCTTGAAATCCATTCCCCATACATCAAAAACATCACAAAACAAAAGTGGGTTTTGTGGCATCTCATTCCGCTTGGAAATGTTTCCTTGGAATTGACAATTTTTACAGGTTTTGCAGAATTCAAAAGCATCTCTAAAAATGGTGGGCCAATACAATCCAGAATCAAGAACTTTTCTTGCTGTTATTTGTGGTCCAAAGTGTCCTCCACAGTTTAATGTGTGGCAGAAATTTAGGATGGATTGAAATTCAGAGTTCGGAATGCATCTTCGTATCATTTGATCACTACCAATGTGCCATAAATAAGGATCATCCCAAATGTATTTCTTTGAATCGCTCCGAAGTTTATCAATTTGATGTTTGGAAAACCAATGGGGGTGTTCATCAGAAGCCAAATAGTTTACAAGATTAGAAAACCATGGTATTTGACTTTGAGCAGCAAATAAATCCTCATCTGGAAAGGTTTCCTTAATTGGGGAAAACAACTGAGATTTCCTATTCCCAATAGATGGTATCCTGCTCAAATGATCGGCAACAAGGTTCTCACATCCTTTCTTATCTTTTATTTCAACATCAAAATCCTGTAAAAGCAAAATCCATCTCATAAGTCTTGGTTTTGCATCATGTTTCTTCATCAAGAATCTGATTGCAGAATGATCAGTAAAAATAATCACCTTGGAGCCCAGTAGATAACTTCTAAATTTGTCTAGAGCAAAGACAACAGCTAGCAGTTCTTTCTCAGTTGTTGTGTAGTTTGATTGGGCTTGATCAAGAGTTCGGGAGGCATAGGCAATCACATGAGATTTCTTTTCTATCCTTTGACTCAATACTGCCCCAAGAGAAAAATCAGATGCATTTGTCACTATTTAAAAGGGAATGTCCCATATAGGAGGTTGAACAATGGGAGGGGTTATCAATCATTGTTTTAGATCATGAAATGAATTTATGCAATTCTCATCAAAGACAAATGGGACATCTTTTTGGAGTAATCTGGACAATGGAAGTGCAATCATACTGAAATCTTTAATGAATCTCCTATAAAATCCAGCATGCCCGAGGAAGGATCTCACATCTCTGACCGTTTTTGGGTATGGTAATGAAGAAATGACCTCAACTTTGGATTGATCAACTTGAATTCCATCACGGGACACAACCTTTCCAAGAACGATCCCTTTAGCAACCATAAAATGGCATTTTTCGTAATTTAGAACAAGGTTCTTTTCAATGCATGTTTTCAGGACACATTCCAAGCTTTTCAAACAACTTTCAAATGATGATCCATACACAGTGAAGTCATCCATAAAAACTTCCATGCAAGTTTCCAAAAATTCAGAGAAGATGCTTATCATACACCTTTGAAAAGTTCCTGGGGCATTACATAAACCGAAGGGCATCCTTCTGTAAGAAAAAGTTCCAAATGGTCATGTGAAAGTGGTTTTCTCTTGATCCTCAGGTAAAATGTGAATCTGAAAATATCCAAAGAATCCATCCAGAAAACAGTAGTGGGTTTTTCCGGCTAGTCTTTCAAGGACTTGATCAAGGAATGGTAACGGGAAGTGGTCTTTCCTTGTAAACAAATTGAGTTTCCTGTAATCAATGCACATTCTCCATTTATTTGCAAGCCTTATGGGGACAAGATCACCAAATTCATTCCTTGAGATTGTAAATCCACTTTTTTTAGGAACAACATGGACTGGACTTACCCATTGACTATTAGATATGGGAAAAATAATTCCAGCAGCCAACAAGGTGGTGACTTCTTTCTTCACAACCTCCAAAAGTGTTGGGTTTAGTCTTCTTTGAAATTGTCTTACCGGTCTAGTGTTCTCCTCTAGTAAAATTCTGTGCATGCAAACTGAGGGGGTGATTCCTGTTAGATTAGAGAGAGTCCATCCTATGGCTTCCTTGTGGGACTTGAGAACTTCCAACAATTGGTTTTCCTGGACTTCTGACAATTCTTTTGAGATTATTACAGGGAATTGTTCCTTATGACCTAGGAAGGCATACTTGAGGTTATTTGGAAGGGGTTTTAATTCTACCACAGGTGGGTTGGTTTCATTGATAACTGGGAACTCTTCAGAAGTTTGATTGTTTGGTGATGCTCCATGTTCATCATTGTTATCTCTTTCTATGATATCATGACTTGTTTCATGTGAAAAATTGGAAACCTCTCCTGGAATACCACTAACAGATTCAATTGTTTCTAGAAATTCATCTTCATAATTTCTCAGATATCCAGTCTCAACATCCCAAGACTCTTCATAGTCTCCAATTTCATCCTCAATTTTATCTGATTCAGTATCATACAAATATCCCTCTTCTTCCACATCAGTTGGTATTTCATCACAGAAAAAATTAGGTAACATGCCAGAGGAAAACCAATCAATCATGTTTACATGGGGAGTTGAGTGATCCTCAACTGGGTGTTTCATTGAATGAAAAATGTTGAAATGAACAACATCTCCTCCAAATTCCAGTGAAAGTGTTCCCTTGTGAACATTGATGATAGCTTTTGCCGTTTTTAGAAATGGACTCCCTAGGATGAGGGGAGCATGTGTGCTGAACCGATCATCTTCCATATCCAAAACATAGAAGTCAACAGGAAAAATCATGTCTCTCACTTGAACGAGAACATCCTCTATAACTCCAGCAGGTTTGGTGGTACTTCGGTTTGCGAGTTAAATGATAATTCCAGAGGGTTTTAAGTCTCCAACCTGAAGAGATGAGTAGACAGAATGTGGCATGACATTGATGGAGGCCCCTAGATCAAGCATCACATCTTTGAATTCACATTTCCCAATGGTACAGGGAATGGTAAATGTCCCAGGGTCTTTACACTTGACCGGAAGGGCATTTTGAATCAATGATGAGACATTCCTTACTATGTTTACTTTTTCTCCCCCTTTGAACTTCCTCTTGTTGGTACACATGTCTTTCAGAAACTTAGCGTACCTCGGAATTTGTTTCACTGCATCGAGCAATGGAATATTGACTTGGACTTTCTTGAATGTTTCCAAAACCTCCTTATCCAATTCTTTTTCAGCACTTGACTTTGGTGGTGGTTCACACCTTGGATAAGGAAATGGAGGTTTGAATGTTTCTGGGGTATTCTGAGTATGTTTCGGAGGAACATAAGGGCCAGACATCCTCTTCTAATCATTCTTCGTTCTTTCAAACAAGATTTCTTCTCTTGACTTTGAGTTTCTATCAACTTCAGATTTTTCATCATTTTTATCAAGGGTAGGATTTTCATTAACAGTATCAGAAGAAGGCTTGATGTTCTCAATCTGAGGATTTTTCAATTTTGTTCCACTCCTATGTTCAATTGTACTCACATTTTCCTTCCCATTATTCCTCAGATTTACTTGTGGCTGTGAGGGTAAACCACCACTCATTTGATTTTTTATGCAATTAATACCAGAGGCAAGTTGACCCATTTGAGTCATCAAGGTATTCATTTTGTTATCTTGCTGTTTTGTATATTCTTTTAGTTCCCTCGTTTCCTCTTGTTGTTTCCTCATTGCTTCTTCAAGGTTCCTATCTGAGTTTTGAGTGGGAGGGGTAGGGTGAAAATTGCTTCCAGAATGAGCATTGGCTTGCTCATTGAAATATCTTGGTTGATAATTACTTGATTGTCCTTGGAAAAATACTCTTGGTTGTTCAGGTTGACGAAATCTTTCATTTGAGTTGTTGTTCCATCCTTGATTGAAATTTTGGTTGTTTTGAAATGGTCTTTGCTGGTTTGGTTGAAATGGTCTTCCAGGAAAAACTGCATTGCAGTTCTCATGAGGCTCTTTCATTTGCGGGCATTGGTCACTAAAATGTTCATTTGAAGAACAAATCCCACAATGGACATGTAGTTGGAAATCTGCTTCAGGTTTGGGTTGGGTTGGTGGGGTGTTAGACAACATTATTGACCTTACCATGGTGGTGAGATCAGATAGTTGACTTGCAATTGTGTTGTTTTCTGGACTAGTAGTAGGGAATTCTTGTGCAGCTTTGACATGAAGAAGGCCTCTGGTTCCAAATTGTTGGGCATTCTGGGCCATGTTTGCAATTAAAATCCTAGCAGCAGCTGGTGTCTTATCAACTAAAGCTCCTCCTGCAGCAGCATCGATCATACTTCTATCAGTGAGACACAATCCTTCATAAAAGTATTGAATGAGAAGCTCGTCACTGATTTGATGATGGGGGCAACTAAAACAAAGACGTTTGAACCTTTCCCAGTATTCGTGAAGCGTTTCTCCTTGTGTTTGCCTAATTCCACAAATCTCCTTTCGAATGGAGGCAGTTCTAGACGCAGGGAAAAGTTTTCAAGGAAAATCTTTTTTAATTCATTCCAATTTCTAATCAAGGTTGAGTGAGAATAGAAAAACCATTCCTTAGCAACTCCATCTAGAGAAAAAGGAAACGACCTAAGCTTCATTTGATCGGCATCAACTCCATGAGGTTTCATATTGACACATAGATAAATAAATTCTTGGAGGTGTTTGTGTGGGTCTTCACTGGGAAACCCATTGAATTTGGGAAGCTGGTGGATGAAACCGGACTTGATTTCAAATCCAGCAGGGGCATCAGGGTACACAACAGGATTCTTGTTATTTTCAACATAGGACGAAGCCAGTTCTTTCAAAGTTCTATTTTCAGCCATTTGGATTTCAGTTTCAACTAAGTCCCTCCTAGGTGTATTGGTGGAAGATTCACAACTTGAAACTTGTGGATTATTACCTCTAACCCTAGTGTGAAAAGTTCTATCAATTTCTGAATCTAAAGGTAACAAGTTTGGTTAAGAATTTCGGGTCATGCAAGAGAAAGGAAAAATATATATATATATATATATATGTATATATATAACTAAAATAAAATCAACTATAGAAACCTCCCCGGCAACGGCACCAGTTGATGTGAGCGTTTTTGTCGTGAAACCCTCAATCAATATTTTCCCTTTTTATGTAGCACAGTGGTGACCACAGGGCTGTCTCTCGAGGAGGTTGCAGTTCGAGTTGTAAAACTGTCGCTTTTGTTGTTTTGTTTGTTTTTAATGAAAAGAAAATGGGGGTTTGATTAACAATTTTAAAATAAAATTTTAATTAAATTCTAAACTGAAATAATTTTAAAGGAATGATAAAGTGAGTTTGAAATCAAGAATAAAAATAGCAGTCGCAGACAAGCTTCACCCTCTCGGACACTCCCCTCTTCCTTGTATATAAAAAAAATATCTCTTATTTTAAATTCCTAAATGTACCCCCAAGGACCCCCAGGTTTACACTAAAATTTGAAAAGACACCATATTTAAGACTTCAATATGATTTTTGTCCCGCCTATAGAAGTGATTCAATTACTTAAATACCTCCAAGTAATTGAACCTAATTGAATTCTCTATGCTCAATGACAAAACCTCACCAAAGAATTTTAAATAGCGAAGTCAATTGTTCTACTTTATAGATGGAAAAATGGTCAAATAAAATTTGTTGAAAATATATTTAAGAAAGAAAAAAACCAGATTCATTCAAAAATATAGGTTCAAGAGAAATTCAAAAAAAGATATTACACATTAAAATCCAAACTCGGAAGAGAGTGTCCGTCGGGTGTCGCCGTCCGCAACCACTTGCCGCTTAGCCTTCCATCACTTGAGAAGCCTTCATCTTTTCTATTGAATATTCAAAGAATTTCATCTTCTTAAGGATCAAAATCTCCACCTTCCCCTTCACTCTCTCAAGCCAACTCCCTTTTGTGAAGGATGGTGTGGTGAAGAATAGAATATCTTGAGAGGTAGGAGCTCCCCTCCTTTTATAGGCAGATTTTATCTTCACCAAGTTGTCGCGTTTTAGACCCATTAAATGGCCGATTAATGCGTTTCCCTATTCATAAATATTGTTCATCAATGTCTTGGCCGTCCACCCTCAACATTTCAGATTAATTGGACTCGTATTGTAGGATTTATGGGTTTTCTATTGAAAATAGATTTCTCTGGATGAAACTTCCTGGAAGCTTCCTTCAAAAATATATCACTAAACGGCCATCATAAAGGATTCCAAACGGCTTGAAATTTATTGAGGAGACGCAGCTTGGAGTCCTCTGTCATATCCAGGTAGAATCGCATCATTTGGAGTAGTGTAGGCCGAACTTTCCTTCCATTAATATGGTGGAGTCAATGCAGTCCGCCCGGAAAAATTGTCAACATCATTTATTTTTTTGGGCACCATTAATATCTATTCAATCCCTGGTCTTGAAGACAAAGTTGAAGGAAATAAAATAAGGGTTCCAAAAAAATTCGAATCACAAAATTTGGAAATATATTTTATAAGCAATTACCAAAATACCCCTGTGATAAAAATCTGTTAAAAATCCAGAATTATGAAATTTAAACTTTTTATCCCAAAACACACTATAAATCCAAAATTGTTACAAATAAGATCAAATTGTTAAATTTTTGAGGTTTAAATCATTTAAATAGACATTAAAAATATTGGAAATATTATCTCTATCATTTAGAAAAATGGGTTTTCACAAACACTTTTTCATGCATTCTACATTTTTATATTAACTATATAGATATTAATAATGATCAGATATATATAAATTAATATATTTTTATATATAATATGATAATTTAATATAGATAATTAATTGTTTAATATTATTTTCTTTAACTAAAATGTAAAGGGATTATTCCATTTTAATAAAAATTGATTTCCTTGAAAATAAACGACTTTCTAAAAAATATTTATTTTCACCTATAAATGTGTATCTCGTTATTTATTTCAAATTAATAGTTTAAAAATTATTAATTATACATATTTCAATCAATATTTATAAATAAAATGATTCATAGTATAATATTATATATATTTTTATTCATAAAATCTTATTTCAAAGGTAAAATTTCCTAAATTTATTATCAGATTATTTTGACCACGTAAGTTCAAAAATTAAATTAATGACATAAAATTTGATTTTCAATGTTAGGAAATATTAAAATGTGCATTATTGTATTGTTTTATTGAAATATAATGTTCAACTACTATAACATTGGAATGGTGTTGTGTGTATCACAAGATATCAAATATATTGAATTTATTTAGAAGGAAACATATCCAAAAGTCATGGGGTGTTAAATTGAACACTATACTCAACAGGTTCCCCCTCTCGAACTCTCATGATACATTATTAGTGAAGTGGAATAATTAATTTTTGTATGAAATATAAACTAAATATAATAATATTTACCCATGGTAATTTTTATGATTAGATCGTACTCTTCACAAACTTACTCCCCTAAAATAGAAATAATGATTTAATAATAAATAGATACATAATGTGTGTCTATGTTTCAAATAAAAACTACTCATATAACCATATCACGGATGAATTATTAACCATAATTTATAACATATTATTCCCCCTATAGAATTCCATTTATTGAAAAAACATCTGTAATATATATCAATATCAACTCATCATCGTGGAATAAAATATCTCTCAATGGAGTTAATAAGAGAGAATGCATTCTGAATTTCAATAAAACACATATATTGAGTTACGTGGGAATTATAATATTACATGGACATTGAAAAATCTTTGAAGAATCTCATGTGGGTAATTTTGTAGAATATTGTAAATAAACATCATCCGTTCACAAATAATTAAATATAAAACAATATACTCATAATGAAAAACAACTTGGTCAACTCAGCTTATCACATTCACAATAATACTAAGATATTTCATTAATTGAGGTACTTTTTAGACAAATCAAATATCATGAAATAGGAAAATAATACTTCTATATATTATAAATATTGACTATATATTAAGATAATAATGATTCTATGAATTTCATCAAAACTACAATCAAGGAGAAATAAGTTTTTTAACTTTTTGTCCCAAAATACCACATTTAGGCCAATATAATGGATTAGACACATTAATATTTAATGGACACCATATAATCATCCACAAAGAAATATATTATCTAATCATATTCATGATAAATAATTTACATATTTCAATCAATATAATAATTTGGTAACCATATATTAATTATTTCAAAATTTATTCTCACATAGATAATATTAATACGTCACCACATATCATTCAAAAACCAAAAAAACTTATATTCATAAGAAAATAAAATTTAAAATTCACCGTAGGACACTAAATCTTATTAAAAATACATAAACTTTAGAATGAAAATTATAATCTACCAACCTCATAACAATTTTTAAAAATTTATAGATCATGATTTTATGAACTCAATTTTCAGAGATCAATGTTTGAAAATTACAATCATATTTTGTTTCAAATATTATCCATATAAGAAATATAAATATCTATGTGGTCCTAAATATAATTTCTCAATTCTATACAAATACAGAGAAGAGAAATAAATAAAATAACCATTATAATATAATAAAAATATATTTAAATCATTTGATCTATTGTATGATTCATTTGATCCAAGAATAAATATATATTTAGATGATAAAAAACACTATAAATTTCCATACACCAAGAAATGAAAAACCATAGTCTCCTAGTTCCACTAATTATTCTTTCTATGTTTATATAGTTTTATGTAATTAATTTACACTATATCTTTATATAAATTTATTTAACATAGTATAAAACTAATTACCTATATTTTAAAATGCAGTTCATAGATTCTAGACATATCTTATATATGATCCTTAAAATTATATATCGAACCTCAATATGTGAACACTTATTGAACTCACTCCCCATGGTATTTTTTCCCTCTTTCATGTGTCTTCATTGATGTACATAAATTTTTTATCTCATCGAATACAAACTCCACTGTGAGTTTATCACTAAAATTCCATAGATTTTCTATATCAATGTTATCATTATATAGGAACAATTTTTTTCAATAATTTTTTCATAAAAAGAAATTGGGATATGATCAATTATTGTATGCTTATCATTAATGTTTCTCTATTCACATGAATCCTTTTATATCCAATAATCTTCTAAATAGTCACTTTTTTATCCAACAGATAGATATTAATATCCATCAAGGTTTTTATCATATTTTTTTTCAATTTAATATTCATGTTGTGACCAATGTTATTAAGACCTTAAAATTAGGTCTGGAAGATTAGGGTAGACATTATTTCAATAAATTGTTTGATTATATAGTTTTATATATTAAGGGTAGTAAATAGATATTTCATGTATACCTAAAAAATTTATCAACGATATAATGAATGAAATTGTTCATATTCATAACCATTTTTCATTGTTTATCTAATTTTCTATTCATAAATATTATTTTTACAAAAAATTGGTAATGTAAAAAAACACCAATAAATAAATTTATAGTTAAAAGAGTAGTCTTGGTTCCCTAACAATTTAAATGAACACTTCCTCTCCATCCCTATCTACTCACTATTATGATGAATGGATCATTATATGAATTGATGAATAGTTTATAAGAATAAAATATCATTGTCAAAATAAACAAAAATATTAATGTTATTTTATTCAACTACATTCCATCAAGAAAAAAGTTTTCATATTCCATTGTTTCTTCATACGTAATTAATTATTATTTTTTCACATATATCATTTTTAATTTTTTTATCATATGATCTCCTATATTTGTGTGTCTTTTAATTTATTTATTACTTTTATATACGTAATATTTATTTTTAAAACATTTATTGTACACTAAAAAATGGATAGGATTCCATAATTTACATTTCCATTTCTCAAATATGTATTGTGTATACTAAACCATTTCACATAATATTTGGACAATATAACCCAAAATAGGCCCAATGATTTATAAATTTGAATTTTCCATAAATATCTAGTTCTTATGAATGTTAAAGTGAGAAAATATTAATATACATTAATATTTCATTGAGTATATGGTATAATTATTACATCCACAAAGCACAACACAACTCCAAGATATGAATGTTTAGTGCCTTGGGGAATAGAGACATAAAAACAACTATATCACATCCTATCAACATCTCAGTGTAATATAAATTCATCTTATACATTCAATTTGAGATATTCATTTTAAAATCCTAGGCATGGGAAAACATAAAAAGGGGTGATATAAAATAGTTTGTATGGGATAACATATCTAATACCAAAATGGTTAAATGAAAAGGATATGAAAATAAATAATAAGCAAAAATATATTATTTAAATGAACATAAAACAAAATTAGTTAAACATAATAAATAAATATAGATATAACATATCAAATAATTACACTTTTATCCTTATATGACAAAAATAAAATAAATATCATATAACATGGGCCATATAAGATATTAAAGAACATGGAATAATCATAAAAATATGATTACATATCATTGTGAACCTAGATACCGACCAACCAATTCACTAATAAAACTATGAGAAGAGTAAAATGCTTCCATACTCAATATTTGTAAACCTAGTTACATGCTAATTTGTTAACATGAGAGGTACTCCTTTATCCAATGCATTAGAGGGATACATAGTTCCTAAACATATCAATATCCAAACATTTTTGTTTAACATGGGAAAAAACAATCACATTATAATATAACCAATATAACGGAAAATTGGTTTCAAGAAATTAACAAGTCATCATATAAATAACCAATGGAAAGAAAAAGGGTCTCATAGAACATCAAAATATAATTATAAAATAAATATCTTGAATCCAAAAACCTGATCACAAAAAATAATGACATAATAATATAATGAAAGATTTAGAAACTTGAATCATAAATATAATGGTGTAGATAATTTTCATGAAAATTAAAAAACAATTCAAGAATATATTTTTTTGAAAACATTTTGTATTCATTAATAAAATTTATATTTACAAGTTGATTATCAAAAATTATACATTATTTTAATAAAAAAATGGTTTACTTAGGTACATATGGAATTTCTATTCTATTATACATATTTAAAATGATTGTTTTGATGAATTTTTATGATTTTATAACTTATACATATTTTCACTGGTGTAATTTAGTCATCAATTGAAAGTACAATAAAAGTGGGATGTACTGGGAAATTTGGATGGAAATCAGATGCTTTTGAACCCATTTTTCTTAGTGAACAATTATTAATGAATAACCCATACTATGAATCCAAACCAGAATGATTGTGTGGAGCAAGGTTCCATGAGACAAGACATCTCTCTTGGTCTATGTATGTTTTTCTTAACTCTGTGAACCCTCTAGAAAATTATGCAAGGCGTGATGGGTTCTAAGAAGTGGTTTACTACATAGTCTCTTTATGGTCTAGAAGCCATGAGAACTAACCGAGGGAATATTGTGCTTCAGTTACTCAAGGTAGAGCCTAAAACATTTCTGGGTAATGGGTTAACTAATTATGAGCCTACACCATGTGATGTTCAATAATTTTCCACCTATCTTCTCTATACCACTCTAAATCACCATTTGACAAAGGTATTTGGACCTCCAAACACCCTTAGGATATGGGGGATGAATAATTAATGTTAGTGGACTAGTTTTAGAGGATGAGGATCATCGAGAGACAAGGGATCCTAGGAGAAGAGGATCTTTAAGCTCATTCTGGGTAATTTTTAGAATATTTATCTCATGCTTACTTGTTGTTTTCCATTTCATTATTATATATAATGAAAACTTCAACTATTGGTATATCTTTTTTTGTTATTTATTAAATTATTATCTAATTCCCTATATGTGTTGGGTAGGTGGGAAATGACTATTATTGAATAATTGAATCTACATATTCTATTTTTTTGTTAGTTCATTTTTCTTCTAAAATTTATCTTGTGTTTTTTATAACTATTTCTATAAATTATATTTCTAATCAAAAACTATGTTTCTAAGGATCTCTGGTAGGATCACGATGAGTATTCCCCTAACTATTGAGTGCACTCATCACCAACAAAGGGATTTTCTTTCATAATGTTTTGAAAAACCATTTCTTAGACAAAGAAATAAATTTATATTAATAAAATCTAAACTCACCAAACCAAGGGATTTATATAATTAATGAAACCCAAATATTTGAGTTATTATGAGAAAAAAACATGGTAATCCAATCAATTTCCTTCTATCTCATAACCACCCACAACACCAACACATTTCTCCCATTAATTGTTAAAAATAGTGATTTTTTTTAATAAATTGTTATTTAATTTGAAGAGTTAATTAATCAATAATTTATTAAATATTTTAGAATCCAAAAATATAAACTCTACATTTAGATATCCTTTATTTAATTAATTACTTCTCAAGGAATAAAAGTCTTTAACTCTCCCCAGCTAGGGATCGTCTCCACTAGTGCACCCATCAACAACACCTCCCACTAAAGGGATGAACTCCAATCTAAGCCCAATAGATTCTTCATGGGATGAGGCATCCAATGAATGGTTATGATATCTATATGTCTTTGATCCCTCCATGTCCTATCACTTATTTACCTATATTTTCCATTTTATCTACAACTTCATCCTTTTTTACTCTATTTTTAAACATTCCTATTATTGTGGATTTTGTTTAATTTTCCTTGAAAAGTTTTATGGTGTGCATATTTCGAAGTTCAAATTCTACCAATATGATTTTCTATGTCTAATATTCTATTTTCATTGTAATATCTACACATGGCTCATTATTTATTGGCATGAGGACACTTTTCCACTAGACAGGCTCTCATAAACCCACTAATGTTCTCTCTTTAAACTTTTTCTAGGATAGTTCTTATATTAATAATTTTATTTTAATCCATTATCACTCCTATTTATTATAAATTAATTTGAATCTCCTTTTTACCTTAATACATTCAGGGGGAAATTTTTAGTTATAAATTTTGTTGGGGGAACCCACTTATCGCACCTTGTTTGGTCATTTCCTTGACCATACCTCTGATTACATTTTATTCATATGGGTATACTAAAGGTCTTTTGTAGTTGTCACACAAGTATATAGACAAGATAATAATGAATTTTGGATAAATATTCTTGAAATTACTCATATGTATATATCAATATGATCATTTTTTATATGAAGAAACATTATAAAACTTAAGGATAAACCTTTACATATTCATTTATAAATCATCTTGTTTAAAAATTAACATTATAATGGAGTAGTTTAAATTATGGAACCACTTAAAATGGAATAAATTTATGCCTAAATGGATGTGAAGTATGAAAGTTGTTAATATCAGACTAGTGTTTTTTAAATGGTTTAAATATAATTAATTATTCACATACTCCATCAATTAATCTTGTTTTTTCATTGATAAATCGGGACTCAATTTTAGTTCTATTATCTTACCACAATAAAAACAATTCGAGATATGAAAAAACATTCCCATAAATTTGGAGGAACATTCATCATTCTTCAATGTATAAATACAAGGAGTTTCTCATCCCTAAAATGTTATAGCATAAAATTTGGTGACAAAAAAATTTATTTACTTACCTAAGTGTATGATGAGATGAAAATGGAGGTTGGAACTATCGTTGAATAAAGAAGGAAAATTTAAACTTTAAATAACAATGATTTTGGAAGTTATATTTGGAAGTTTTACATTAATATTTATTTGGGGAATATCTTCAAAAAAATTTGAGTCATGAAGAATTATTGTAGAAATTTCAATGATAAATTATCCAAAATCTATATTAATTTAGTTTATCAAACCTCTGATTTTTCTCCCTATTTATTTTGTAACTCCTTCAAGGTGATTTTATAAGAATTTGTTTGAGGAAATAAATTGGTCAATTGTGGGGGAGTTTCTTACACTTATGTGAAAAATAAATTTCTTTTATTTTATTTTTTTTACAAATAGTTTCTTGGATTAATTATTATGATTTAACAACCTAAAAATGTTTTTATATGAGGAATTTAGTCAACAAATGAAGGGATAAGATGATATATAATTGACCACACATTTCAGTTGGAATTTAGAGTTTTTGGACCCTTCTTCCACAGTTCTCTATTACTACTAAATCACCTAAATAGATCACCCTAACCTAGATGACCATACAGATCAAGGATACATGATGTAAAACTGCTTTCACGGTCTCCTCTGGGTTTTCATAACCTTGTGAACCCTCCATAAAACCATATAGGTGTACTGGTTTGGAGGTTGTGTTTTATCGCACAGTCTCCAAATGGTTTGAAAATGTGTGGAAAATCCCAGGAAACTATGTGCCTCAATTACTAAAAGAATATATTGAAACACAGTTTCCTGATGATTTTCCTAATAAAGCACCTAAACCATGTGAAGTTCAACAATTGTCCACCTACCTTCTACATACCCCTCATAACAACCATTTGACCTTGTTATTTAGACCCATAACCAAACATTGATATTTTTGGGTGTCCAATTAATGATGGGGGACCAATTTTCGAGGAGGAGGATCATCCAAAGGCAACAGATCTTTGAAGATGAATCTCTTGAAACTCATTAAAGGCAATTATTTTATGTTTTTTCTTGTGGTTACTTGGTGGTTGTCCTTTCCTTATCAGTTAGAATGAACCCATAAGGTATTAATAGTTTGTTTTTATCATTTATTAAATTAGTAACCAATTAAACTTATGTTTTGGGGATGTGGTCAGTAGAAATTAATGAATATTTGAATCTACTTATTGTGTTTGGGTTAATTCATTCAAGTTATCACAATTCCCATGCGATCATTTTCATTCTCTTATTGTAAATTCAATATTGGATAAAAATGAAGCCTCCAAGGATATCTAAGAGTATCATGATGAGTAATCTGAAGACCATTATGTGCACCAGTCATCGCAAAGGGATATTGTTTCATAATGTTTTTAAAAACCCATTATCAGACTAGGAAATTGATTTCAATTAACTTAATCAGAACCCACCAAACTAGGGGAGTTTAAATATTTTTTCAACCCATATATTTTGTTTATAATGAAGAAAAAACATGATAATACAATTGAGTTTTAATGATCTTCATAACCATGCACAACCCCAACACATTTCTCCCCTTACTTATTAAGTTAATTGTTGAATAATTTGAAGAGTTAATTGATTGATACTCTGAAACAAGTTTCGAAATCCTCAAATATTAACTCTACATTCAGAATTCATTCAATTTATTAATTATTAATCATGAAACATAATTCTTTAAATCTCTCTATGGATCGACCTCGTACTTATGCAATACTAGTTATGAGAGTGGGTAATTCAATTTGGGTCACCAAAGGTAATACCTTGTATGGAATAATACCACAAATTAAAATAATTCCTTTATGGAAATATAATTTGTTTTAAACAATATTTAGTGATAATTAAAAAAATAGAAAAACATTTATAAGGTAATTTCCTGGAAAAAATATCGAAAAATAGTTTAACTCAATGATTTTGTTGATTTACTTAGTTCATAAATGTTACCTTTTTTAAAAATTAATGTTATTTAACCCCTATAACAGAATGATAAACATCATAATTACTAATTTAATTAAATTATTAATAGATATATTCATTATTACTATTCATTAACAACAATTCTCTTAATTTATGAGATTATCGTAATCTATTTTTGATATAGGGTGTTAATAATCGTGAAAATTTGAAAATATTCTTAGAAAAGTGGTTTTGATGTCCTTTTTCTCCAAGATATACTCATTTAAAAACCATTAGTATAGCGACCCAAGCCTTTTACATTACAATTTTCATGATTTTATGTATAATTAATCATCATAGTACAAGCCAAGGATCGTTAAGTCTAGTATCTTAGAACACTAGGCACATATAACATAAAACATGGGACAAATAATAACTTCTTTATTTAATCTCCATAAAGATATTATAACTTCTTTGAGCTATTACATCTGCATAGGGTACCCTGGGGAACACATGAACAAAGGGATGAGCTAAAAATCCCAGTAAATGAATGAACATAAGGATACATCTCAAGCACATGAGTTAGGAGGCATGACATAATGACATCCAAAGCATGAAACATATAAAATCATTTAATATAAGAATGGGATCCTATAAACATGGAATCATATAAATGTGTCAAAATCATAAATCATATCTTTTCTATGGGTCATGGCGAACTTCTAATCCTGTTTCCCATTACAGTACGGGTCAAGGCTAACCGCCAATCCCGTTTCACCTTGCATCTCATGACACTTATCCTTACCTAATGCAATGAAGATCTATCTGGGTGTACCCATGTCAACATATTCATGTATATTCTTTTCACATAAATAATCATTCCACATAAATAATCATACATAATCAACCATACATAAGCATAAGGGTACCCATGGAAAGAATTGGGTACAACAATCATGACATGAATCACAACCAGTGGGTGTAACATGATTGTGTTAATGTAAGGAAAGAATTAGAAAATACATGGACATTCATAAGGTATTATAGTCATATAAAATGGTAGCTGGTAACAAATAGAAGTGACATCACATAAGAAATGTATTTGAGAAACATTAGCATTAAAACATTTTTGTGTGGTTTTAAGGAAAACACTATAGAGCTTTTCAAATAGTAAAGAATACATTATTTTATATAAAACCAGAATTGAACCATGAAGGTTTTAAGAATAAAAATACTAAATTTACAAAGATATTGGTGTCTTAAACCATAATATAAAGTGTACTTTAAATTGGGTAAAATTTCGGGATGTTCCTTTAAAACGAGTGTGCTTTTTGGGAAGTATGGAGGAGAGATTCACATAAAAGCATGTATATCCTCAAAAGAGAATGAGAGATGGATCTGAGAACATGATTTTGTATCATATAAAGATAATTTTTAAGTTATATATAAAAAATAAAAGACAACTATATTTTGGTAAAAAGAAAGATAGAACAACCTGAAGGAATAAAGGAAGTTCGGGTAGAATCCATCATAGTTTATCGGCATGGTATTGGGGGTAACTAAGAATGATTGATGAGTGAGATAAGGGGTTTATAATCACATATAAAACATTATGGAAGTATGTGGAATGTGTATAAACATACCCCATCCCTAGGTTTTACACAAAAAAGGAATAGCATAGAGAACAATCTTGATTAAGAGTGAAAAGGGGAGGACCCCTTACCTCAAATACGGTGGTGTTCTCCACTTGTTATTAATGACCTAAATAAAAAAATTAGGATTGTTAATTCATAAGTCCAGAACCTCTTATATATAAAATTGTTTTATTACAAACCTTGTTAGTTCATTCAAATCCCTTTTATAAGTTATAAGTTTCAATTTCATTGTTCGAGCTCGTTTTTTTACTTGGCTTTAAAAGATCGGTTCACTTATATTCAAGTTTGGATTATATGCAAGATTAAAATGGTTGTCCCGAAATGAAGTTAAATTAATTATTTAATATCCATAATATTACATGGTTTTAATTTTAATTATGTTACTTAGAGTGAAGTCTAATTATTATATATATTACCTTAGTGATAACCGTTTTTGTTAATCGGTGGATTTGATTACAAAGAATGTGTTTTTCATTATAACTTAATTCCATTTGAACCAAAAGCATACTGAACCAAAAATAGGAAATATTACATATATAATAATCTGGTTTAACCATAACACAAATGGTTTAATGGCCATAATTAATGATAATAATAGAATTTGATAAATTGTTGTCCTTGGATGTGCTAAATTAGCACATCTCAAACGGTGCTTTCATTTCATTCAAATAAAAGGGTGGGGAAAGGGGAGAAGATAATGAAATATACCACTAGCATGAAGAAATTACAGTACATTTATGTTATTGGATTTATCATACTATTATGGTGAAGGGATGTGAGGAAAAAAAATAAAAAAGAAAAGAACTTAAAAGAAAAGAAAAAATTTGGGAAGAGGAATTTACCTCTTGATACTTCCTCCTTTGAGAACCTCTTAAGGGGAGAGGTTTTGTTATTTTGAGGAGGCTGAGAGAATTTGGATGTGTGGGAGGACCTTCGGGATAGATTTGGGCAGAATGTAGGGAAGTCTTGGAGCTTGAGAGGAGTGGAGAGAAGAGGGAGTGAAGGGGGGTTTTAAAGTGGAGGAGAGGAGGGATTTCATGATATTATTATCCTTAATTTATTATTTCCTCACAAGACAATGAATAGTAAGTATTACATGACCAAGAAAAGTTATTTTATCATGTGATCCCGAACTAAGTGAGCTTACATCTTCATAGCATCATCGATGACTCAATTAATCCATTATTTAGAATTTATTGTAAATAATCGGATTCTACTATTCATCAAAAATTCTTGTATTTAGAAAAATCCCAAAAGTTCACCCTAACTTTTTTTTGACATGTAGGATCCAAAAATGATGTCCGTTTTTCAAAAATAATTTTATAAATATGATTATTTTAATATTTAATTAAAATAATAATTTATTTTCAAAACCAGTTTTAAAACATTCATTAAATCATTCTAAAATATAGGTATATCGTACTTCCAACTTGATTATTATTTTTATACCACAATAGGTGATGTTACTATTCATTAGGGTATATCACTGCTAATAAGGGTATGTTACTATTCATTAGGGTAGGTTACTATTCACCAAAAAATATTTTCGTTTTATTAGACTCTAAAAAACATCTTGAACACAACCGTGTATGCCAGATTTTTGAAATTCCAAACACAGAAGTGACAAACTTATGTTTAAAGGTAACTTATGACTAAGTAGTTAACTAGGTTGTGCTTTAATATGATTTTATGACATAAATATAAGAAAGGAATTTCCATTGAAAAACTTTGGGTCGTTACAATTAGAATAACTATAATTGATGTTTGATAAATATTAATAATGTTATAATACCATTTCATTGGAGTTTTATTCATGTTGAATGAAAACTATAGTGGTAATGAACTAGTTTTGGGTTATTTCACAATATTGATAGATTTACTTATAACAATAATTAATTATATTATTATCTAAAAATAGCCATATTAATAATAAATTATAACTATATATATCATATAAACATAATCCAATATAAACTAAATCCATCATACTTGGTAGTGGAGGAAAACAAGATATGATTATATATAAAGGTGTTAGTCTGTACAACACATGATTACTGTTTTCATTACCCAACAAATAAGAGGGGTGAAGGGGGTTTGTATGTGATAAATTAATAATAATAAATTCATTAAATTAATCAAATATATTCATCAATAGTGTCCTTAAGACCTTCCAGGAGGATTTCTGACTAAAAAAATGAAATCATATCTTTATATAGGTGGTAAACTGTACACAATAACTATTGAAAAATAATTTTTTCATAATATATTGATGAGAATAAATAATTATTTTACTATTATTAAATTTAATTAAAAAATTATAATGATAAAATTATATTAATATACTATGGTTATTCCTAGATTAGAAAAAAAATATGTAATAAATGCTAATAAAGATGTTTATTGAGGCCTTAAATTTTATTTTCGATTAATAATTTAGATTTGAGAATAATTATATAATTTGAGGTGAATAGGTGAATTATGGAATTTAATGGTCCTAAATTATAGGTAAATTTTTAAAAGTTCAATTTAATTTAGGATTAGTATTGGATTATTCAAATGGTGTATGTGGTATCCTTTTATAAATGAAAATGTCACTTTGGATAAAACACATCATCATTCAATAATGTCGTGAAATTATTCTAAGGCAAATGGATCAAAAGATAATTAAATTATTGATTGGGAAAATAAAATGTCAAAAAATATCACATCTGTTTATTTTAAATAATGTTTTTAAAATGTTATGTCCATTTCCCCATAATATAAAACTTTTAAATTTTTCCCCTTTTATGAAGAATTTTTTTTAACCTTAGTAATTAATTTTTTAAAAATAAATTAAAATTGAACTCAATAAATAATAAAAAAATATGATTTTATATTTGAAAATTAGTTTAACATATCAAATTTATAATCATATGAAAATTTATTTTTATATTATATACATTAACCATGTAATAAAAGTTTTTAAGGGAATGATGTTTTCATCTTTAAATGATTTTCTTTGATAAAATAACCATTTTAGTGATTTTATTCAAATAAATTGATTTAATAAAAATATAATTAATTTATAAGTATTTTAAGGAAATCCCCAACCAAATGTCACCTTGAAAATGCTTTATTCTAAAAGATGTATATAAATTTCTTTTTATTAAACTAAAATTTTAATTTTGTTCTACAAATATTGGATGAGGAATTTATAATCTCAAAGAATATATAAAAATTCATTATTCTATTCAATAAATACATAATTTTTTAAAATATTTTAAAAAAAACCACCAGTATATGCTCAAATACTGATAAAATAAAAAGATTATAATTTTTGATGAAACCATTTTTTTTGTCAAAAAAATCAATCGTTTCATAAAAAATTATAAAATATATTTTATGTAAATGATCATTACAGGAATTCAGAAATGAATTCTGAAACATCAATGTTTTAATTTATTATTTTTAATTTCAGTATAAGAATAAAGAAAAATATAATGAAAATATATTTTATTTAAAATGAATTATTAAAATATTAATAAATGTTGATTATTTTAAGGATCTATGTTTTGAACTAGAAAAAAATGGGATAGTTTCTGAACTTTATCATTTTCTCAATAGGTTAAATTTTGAAACTGATCTTCAAAACTCAAGAACGATAGTTATAACCTTTCAATGTCATGTTTTTTGACTCGGGTGAAGTCTTCTTAATTTTCTCAAGTAGCTAGAATAGTTTCAAGATCACCAATACTGAAAATAGAAAGTTTTGAAAGGCTTCAGAGGGCACACAATTTGTCAAAAATCGTACATCCCACTGTATGAAACTATGCGGCCTTGTTAAAAGGGGGTAGTGGTGGTGTGAATGGAATGGGCACTGTTTTCCATACTATGTGCCCAGCCCACACTGTTTCTTTAGAGTTTGTACCCTATCACTATTCACCACATAGATTGTGAATGGTTTGGAAAATTATGTGTGTCAAACCATGCAGTTTACCTAGATTTAAAAATGAAACTATTTTAAATTTAAAAAAAATTAAAACAAACTAACCCTCATTGTCCCCTTACCCCTCTCACATGATGCTTCCCTCATCCATCCCTCTCGACAAGCATGTCCCCCTCTCTAGATCATCCTTTTTATCCAATTTTGGTTGGACGTCATTACTTTTATCCCCCAATCTATTGAGGTATGGTCCACTCTTCCATCTACCCTATGATTCATGGATGATTTATGGGTCTTATATCACCCAGTGAGGTTTGGCCGAACCATACGTGGAGGTTAACTAGATTTTCCATTCATTCCTTCAGTCATAGGTTGTGTGGAAGGTCTATTGGGTCGTTTTTGTCACTGTTCTGACAACTACTACTAGAGGAGATATGGTTCGGATCGATTCAGTTTTGCATCGCCACCAAAGGTGAGATTCATTATCCATTTCTTATCTCTTCTCCATCAAATATAGGGTCCTTAATTTTTCAAAGGTCCTTAGTATTTATTGTCTATTTTTTTGGACCTTGTCATGTGGTTTTTGAGTCACCAGGTCTAAGGAAAATATCCCATAAAGGCATAGGTAAGTGTGTCTATATTTTTAGGTTCTCCCATTATGTGTATATTCATCCATGGTGGTGAATATACTTTTATGCGGAAGGTTGTGCATGTGTATATATATGAAAATTCATATATATGTTATTGGAGACTAGTGTGTGCATATATTTTTTTTAAGGATCCCCTTTCATTGGTTCATGGACATGGATATATGTGCATAGGGTCTAGGTGTCCTTATATGTATGCAAAGGTGAATATTCTTAGTTGAGGCAGTAGTAGCTCTGAGTTAGATATCATCAAGATATGAGGTGTTCAGTATGGTTTCACTCTAAGGTACGATCCCTATCCTTGCCCTTAAATTCATGTATGCCTTCATTTCCTTTAGCTGTCTCCTTAATTTTATTGAATTATATTGAACTGTATTTTAAGAATAAGTTTTATAATTACGATGCTACATTATTCGTCTCAATAATTAAGTCACGGTTTTGTAATAAACCAATTCCAGAAAAGGATATCTATCTACAAAAACTCAGTATGATGCTTTATTTTTTATGTTGTTTTTTGTCTTATCTTGGTGAACTTACATTTATTATTTTAATATATGGTTGATAATTAACATATTAATACTTGGGCTGTTTTTATAAACAGAACTTATTTTCCATTAAATGAGTTGCTTTTGTATCTTGTGTGTCTAAGGAATTCCAGACACCACATGGGTGTGGGGACCCCTTGTATATAGAATTTCCCAAGTAAACATTTGGGTTGTTTCCATGACCCTTATGCTTGAACATTGACCCTTGGTATTTATTAATGGTTTTTACTTTTTCATAATTGAGTTCTTAAATTGGTTAAGGTGAATGAACATGATTAGGGTTTTGAAATGATATAGTGTATTCCCTTACATGAAATGACCATGTCACCTTCCTCGGCACTTGTATCTTGTAAGAAAATTTTCCATGTTAGTAAAATTGAGTGTGTTAACCCTATAGATGTTGGTTCACCTAATGACATGATTTCATTTGACCGGATTAAATGGTATATAATGTTTTTATTCGAAATGCATCAATGGTTATGACTTACATGTTGGTTTTCTGAGGTTTTTTGTTGTGTATTAGAATATGAATATGGTATGGCCATTTGAAATTCATAAGAAGTACTGCCTTGTGCATTATAATATAATTTGATAATGATTATAAATGTTATGGATGGGAGGAATTCTTATCCCATGTTATTGTTATAAATGTAATGGATGGGAGGAATTCATTCCCCATTATAGGTTATTATATAAGTATAGGTGGGAGGCCTTCTTCCTCCACAGAAGGTATATAGTCTATATGAATATGGATGGGAGTAATTCTTACTCCATTAATTTATCTTCTATATATGGATGGGAGTCATTATTACCCCTTTCATGCTTATTATACATGTATGGGTGGGAAGCATGATTACCCCACACTAGTTACAACCTCTATATGCATGTTTGGAAGAGAGGCATTATTACCCCTTTGAAGATAATATATATAGTTACATGATCATACTATTATCCCAACAATGAGACGATGCAGTTATAGTCGTTAGGCTTCCCTTTGAAACATAGAGGGGTGTTATTTAATTATGTAATTATGTTTATTAATTTTTTCATACCTCCACATAGATTAATTTATATTCCAAGAGATTTGGCTAGCCACTGTGGGTGATGGCCTATTGATATTTCATCCCACACCTGACTCGGGTTCCCTTGGTACCTAAGTAGAACTTATATATGCAGAACATAGGTTTTTTTGTATTTCTAGTACCTAGGTTTTGGAGAAAAGGACCGAGAGGGAGGTTGGCATGCTCATGGATATTTCCCATTGATTTTTTTGATTTTCCTTTATTTTACTATATTGTAAAGCATTTTTTTTGGATTTCCATTTCTAGTCATTTATAATTACCATGTCATGCATTCCTCTGTTCTATAAATGGGTATTGGCCAGTTTTTTGGTTTTATAAGAATCTATCTTTCTCTACTTTATCATTATTATTTCCAATTTTGATGTTTACTTTTATTACTTATTCTTTTATACCATAATGAAAACTCTAACATGAGGGTATATTCTCCCCACTATCAACTCCTATGACCCACACTACTAGTCAGCAGCCTATTCCATATCGGGAGACGTAGTTGAGGCTATGTGACCCATCAGTCCAGCTACTGATTTGATGGTATATTGGATTGGGATATTACAATGTGTTATCATAGGTTTTTCATTTCCTTTGTGTTAATTTTTTGGTTGGAATAAATCATATTAGGAATGTGATAGTTTTTGGATAATATCAATTCTTGGGATTGATTACCCCATGTAAGAGAAAGGACCAAGTGGTGAGGGCCTAGATTAATGTTCATTCTATTGGATGTTATAGTTGTTTATGATTTCACCTGAAGTGACTGGTGTACTTTTCACTGCTTATGATTTGCGGAATTTATCGGAATTTCCCTTGTCCTTATATGGAAGAGAAGATGATTCTCATGATTCATATAGGCACATATGAAATTCACATTCCATGAATAGTTCCATGGAATGTACATTCATTCAAGTATTCCTATTGACTTTAATTTTGTTCCCTGATAGATATTTCATTCTTATTTTTATACCATGTTTATGTAATTCATAGCATTCCATGCCTAGATAGATAACATGATCAATGTATAATTTCCTAATTTTTCTCTATGATAGATTCTTGTAGTGACATGATAACTTGTTGGATATATAAATGGGTTCTTTTGATAAATTAAATGGTTGCGAATTCGATGGGACTCAGTTATTAGTTTTAAGGTGTATGTCTGCCTTATGTCTTGGAAAATATAGCATGTGAATTTGAACCATTGTTAAAGGTTTTGAAATTTAATATGGGGAAAGGTAAATTGGTTTTTAATAAATATATCCAAATGAAAAATAGTAAAGTGTATTATAACTTTATATTTTGGTATTTGGAAACCCATATGACTAGCGTTGAAAAGGATAATGTTAAAATCTACAATGAAATTTTTAACCTTCTAAAATGTGTATCTAAAAACATGTAGGTCATTTTCGACATGTAACTATTGAGATGACCCACTTGGGTGATTATAAATATTTAAAATGAAGAAACTACTATTCGGTTGCATGATAACGGACCCAGGTTGGTTTATCGTGACCCTTGTTGGTCTCCATATTTGATAAAAAATAATCTGGTTCAATTTCCTAATAATGATAGGATTCTTATGAATGTTTAACATCGAGAAAATTTTTTGATAAAGCTTCCTATTTTTCCCTATAGGGTATTGGTTAAAAATCATGTAACTTGAGTTTTGGTTTTTTAAAATTTGTCTTGAGGTTTCGATTAGATATTTTAATGGTTAATGATTAAATGTGAATAATGAAAATGGGATAAGAAATGGATCCTCAAGTGTTGTCCATTATTTTGAAACCCTCGTGTAAGGGTAGTTTATATTCTCCTTGAGTTTCATTAGAATAGATCTTTTAGTATTGTCTTGGGGATCATCTTCTGAGCCTAGTGACGTTTTTTTCATGACCAAATGATTAGGTAGATTTTTTTTCTTCATAAGGGGTTATCCCATTGTAGGTAGCACCCTTAGAACTTTTGTGACATACTTATTCCATGATCTTTCTGATGTTTGGTCCTGTTAGGTTTCTATTTTCCCTTGTTGGAAATTTTTTTATCTAATGATACCCTTGTTCAAACAGGTGGTTATATATTTCTTGACCATTTATACGGGCATTAGAATCAGGAAATGCTCAGTTTTAGTTGGTTAGACATGCCTTGGGCATGGTTGGCTTATTACATTGTCATTTGACCCAATTATTTTCCTCTTGTAGTATGCATTGATATATTTAGTACCATTGACTGTTAATTTTGGTAATGAACCGGTCCAGTTTGGTGAATTCTTAGAGCCTTATACTTTCAGCATGATCTTGGGCCATCTCCATAGAAGCGTGACCTGCCAGTTAAAGAATCAAGATATTCACAATGCTTGGGTTGACTTTCTAAATACATGGGTGTTTTGAAACACTGGTCTCATTGGTTTGGATTTTTTGGAATGATTTGACATACCTGAGTGTGTCTTGGAGGAGTAACACACGAATGGTTAAGGTGGTTTTGATTGAGTGGCTTATTAGGGGCTAGTATTATTTCATCCTATGAAAATTAACCTCCTAAGGTGATTAGTATTGTGTTGAATCTATTAAATGTTTCCTTCCATGTATAAGGATAAAAACCATTGTGGACCAATGGGAAATGGCCCCTTTTCTTAAATTCATTTGAGGCTTGTGAGTTTTAAATATGTACCGGTGCTTGCCCTTCCACCTAACATTCTTATATTTCAATGAGTATAAAATCCTTGATAAAAAAATGTTGGATTGGGATGAGATTTGGTTGTAATGTTTTATGATCACTGAATGTCCTCATGTGGAAAAGGCATGTGATCAATGAATGGTGATGTGTTGGTAGTTGAATCCAAGGTTTCTTCTACGCAGGTCGACCATTGATGTTTTGACTATTCTTTTTTCCAAAAATTGGGAATGGTTTACTCGAAGCCATTAAAATAATTTTAGTACACTACTGTTTAATGATGATCATGTACCCTATCTTTTCATCATCCTAGATTTAGTAAGAGAGTCTCGGTCTTATGATGCACTAATGTTTTAAATTTTTTTGATCTTCTTGGGTGGATCCCTTTTAGCGTTTCATGCTAAATTTGTGTTTTTCTTTGTGGTTTGATCACAAAAGAATATTCAAAAGTTAGGTGTTGGATTTGGTAAAAGTAGTTTTTCTAAAGGGATAGATCCTTAGAAAAAGGAATTATGTCTCTTCTGGGAATATATTCACCATCTAAGACAAGAATTCTTGAAAAAAGTTATCCAAAGATAGATTGACTCAGTGTTTTACTTGTTTATTGTCTATGGTTATTGTAATATAGTTTCTAGAACAACGTCTAGTGACAGCGAGTGCGATTGGTTTCGGTCAACGAATTTTATCAATAGACAGTGTGCCATGGTATTTGAGGTCGATGGAGAATTGATAATTTTTTTCATTTCAAAATCACGGTTCGGATCATGATTTGTAATGATATTCTGATGCTGGAATGTGATATAGCTCAAAATTAGACCTTTTAACATTAAATAATAAGATGATAAGTATGTTTGGATATTTTATTGATGATGAATAAATGTTATCACGTCTCAACCTAAATGGAAACATGTAAGTGTCGGCATAGTTTTTGTTTGGGAAACGAGTGTTGTATTTACTGTTAATTTATTAAGTTCAATTTTCCTTTGAAATGTTTCATGGTGTGTAGGTCATTGGGAAATGAATTGTAACCATTTGAACAAATATTCTCAATCCCTTTAGATAATTTAAGGTTTATGTTGTTCCCAAATCCTTCTCGGGGATGAGAAGTTCTAAGGTGGGATGGTTGTAACGACCATCGTTTTAAACCTGACAAAACTGCGAAGTATTTTGAACATTTTATTTTTTTAGATGGGTCAAATTTAAAACTTATATATGGAAATCAATTACTAGAGTCGGAAAAAATCCACATGATGTTTTTGGGACTTGGATAAGGTCCGTTAAGTTTCCTCGGTGGGTTGAGGAGTTTTGATTACATCGAACTAGAAAACAAAAACTTTTAAAAGGCTGGATGGGGCACATGGTTTTTCTGAAACCATGTGTCCAACTATAAGAAACCATATGACATTGTTCAAAGGGGGAAATTGTGGTGTGAATGGGTGGTGTACATTTTTCAAAACAGTGCACCTTGCTAGTACGGTGTGCTTTAGAGGTAGTAGCCTTTCACTATTCACTACACGGTTTGTGCACGACTTTTAAAACTATGTAGGTCAAACAATATGGTTAACAAAATTTTCAAATTCCATTTATTTTAAACTAAATTAACAAAACAAACTAACCCTCACTATCCCATTACACATCTCGCATGATGAAGGCTTCATCCCTCCCTTTCGACATCCATAACCCCCTCTCCGAATCTCCCCCAATCACTTATTTTGGCCAGTTTTCTTCACATTTATACCGTGACCCATTGAGGTATAGTACTATCTTACTTATCCCCTCTAATTCATAGATAGGTTTCATCACCCGTTGTGGTTCGAACAAACCCTAGGTGGAGGATAAACTGGTTTTTGGTTATTTCCTTCAATGTTAGGCTTTGTGGAAGGTATATCGGAATGTGTTCATGTGTGTTCCAACAACCATCATCCAAGGAGAAGTAGTTTAGTTCGATTCAGTTCCCTGAAGCCACCCAAGTTAAAATTCTTTACCCATTTCTTGGTTTCTCAAAAAAAAAATCATGGTCTGTAATTATTTTAAGGTTCTTAGTATTTATTGTGCAGTGGGTTCGACCCTGTCATGTGGTTTTGAGTCACAGGTTCTAAGGAGGTGTTCCTACATATGAATAGGTACATATATATATATATATATCTCTATGTGTGTGTGTGTGTGTGGGATCACTCATTATGTGTATATTCATCCATGGAAATGAGTATTCATATATGGGGATAAGTTTTCCAATGTATATATATGGAAATTCATATGTAGGTGAGTGGAGACTAGTATATGAATATAAGGATATATGTAAGGATCCCCTTTCACATGTTTATGGCCATATAGACATGTGTATAGGGGATAAATGACCTTATATGTATGAAAATATGAATATGATCAGTGGGGATAGTAGTGGCTACTAGTTAGAAAGTTTCAATAGTCAAAATGTTTTTCTTGGTTCCAATTTGAGGAAGGGTCCCTATACTTTCACTTAAATTCAAGTATACCTTAATTTGTTTTCGCTTCCTGCATAATTTTTCTTCATTATATTTAACTTTATTCCATGAATAATTTGTCTCCATATGATGATACACGACTCACCTCATAAATTATGTCATGGTTTTCATAATAAAACCTCTCCAACGGATGTTCAAGGTCTAAAAAAACTTAATGTGATGATTTATTATTTATGTAGCTTTTTTGGATTATTAGGCTTATCATTCTTTTATACATTTACGATATTGTTGATAAATATAATGTTAGGACTTCGGAAAATTTTTATAAACTGAATTTCTACTCTATTAAATTCATATGTCTTTTATCTTGTGTGTTTAATGAATTCAAGACACCCTATGGCTGTGGGGACCCTTTGGATTTAGAATTGCGCAAGTGGGAATTATAGTTGATTCCAAGACCCTTTTCCTTGAATATTGAACCTTGGGCTTTATAAATGGAATTTCAAACATCATGATTCAAATCTTGAACCGATTAAGGAGAATGACCTTGATTTGAGTGGATTAAATGAGATAGGGTCATCCATTAAATAAAACTACCACGTCACCTTACTTGGAACTTCTATCATGTAAACCAATTATTCATGTCAGAAAAAATGACTGTGTTGACACTGTAGATTATGGTTCTCCAAATGAAATTCATTCCATTGATTGGATAAAAAGGGATAAAATGTGTTAATTCATAATGCATCAGAGGTTATTCCATACCTGTTGGTTTTCAAATGTTTTGCCTTCATTATTAGATTGTGAATATGGTATGGATATTTGAAATTTCTAACAGGTACTACAATATGAATTATAATATAATTATGATAATTATTATCAATGTTATGGATGTGAGGCATTATTACACCATGCCGGTATTATAAACATTTCGGATGGTAGGAATTTCGACCCCATGCCGATATTTTGAATGGTTATGGATGTGAGACATTATTTCCCCACACCAACTTATTATATATGTATTTCTCATAAGATTTATTACCCCAAACTAGTTTTAAAACCTAAACTTATATAGATGGGAGGCATTATTAAAACTTGTATGCTTATTTTATATGTATGGGTCGGAGGCAAGCTTATTCCCACGCTAGTTAAAACCTCCATAGACAAGAATGGAAGGAAATAATTATTACCCCATTCCAGATATTATATATATATATATATATAGTGACATGATTATAGTATTATCTCTACAAGAACCCAAAGCTGTTATAGCTATGAGGTGTCCCTTAGGAACCGAGACATGTGTTATTTAATTATGCAGTTCCATTTATTAAATTCATCATACCATCACACTGTTTAATTTATATTCCACTAGTTTGGGCTAGGCTCTATAGGTTCCGGCCTTCTGAGATTTCATCTCACTCCCTACTCGGGTACCCTTGGTTCCGAAGTGGACCATATATTTTTAGGACCTAGGTTGTTTGATGTGTTTCTTATACCTTGAGTTAGGAGAAAAGGACTGAGGTGGAGCTTGGGATGGTCATAGAGATCACCCAGGGGCCTTTTCTACCTTTTCATTATTATTGTACTATGTTGTAAAGCGTGTTAAATAGTTTACTATTTTCCATCATGTATCATTACCATGGCATGCCTTCCTCTATTGTATAAAATCGCATTGGAAACTTTTGTTCTGGTATATAAGAATAAGTTTTCCACTGCTTTTTCATTGATATTTAATACATCCATTGTTTCATGTTATTACTTATTATATTATACAAATGTAAAAACTCTTATATGAGGTTATTGTCTCCCCACTCCGGCCTCCTAAGACCCTCACTTCTAGTCAGTATCCTCTGATGTATGGGGAGATGTTCTTGAGGCTATGTGACTTACTAGTCCGGCTACCAGTTCTATGGTAAGCCGTTTGATGATGATACAATTATTTATTAATCAAAGGTAATATCTTATAATGGTTTACTATCAAAGGATTTATTATATATTTATTAATAATTTTCTTTTTGACTATACTAAATGATTTACACACACATTGATGTGGAAGAACACATGTCATGAGTTCTTAGGTGATCATAATGCATAATGACATACTCTACTAATTTTTAGGGGGTTCTTCTTGTTAACCACAACTAAAGGAGTGATATTATTAATATTATTATAATTATTTTTATCTTTTCACAAAAAATAATAATAATGATAATAAAAAATGTAAATAAATGAAAAATATCATTTCATTTTATTCCGAAATGTTCATATCAAGTGACAGATCAATGAAAAATAACTATTCATATAAATCTATACATCAAGTGAGGACTCCATGAAGAGTATTTAACAAATTACATAGGGATGTGAATATCAAAAGCCCACCGGGTCATCCACCAGGAATATGAAGGGTACTACATGATCCTCCTACTATTGGGATTTTATTCTTCCTCACATTCAATTTAATGCGGAATATATTATGAATAAGCCTCATCAGATTCAAGATCAATCATAACTATTAGTGGAGGATATATGAAAATAAGATGGTCTTTATAAAATTGTTTCATTATGTCACTTTAGGGTTGTTTGATTCAGTGATATACATTTATTTGTGTAAGTTGGTGTAGCGAACATCCAAATTCTTTTATAGGACATTCCACATTTCTTAGATATTTATAGGATGTTCCATTATTTCTCTATTAATGTAGAGGTGAGATAATAATTTTCTTAATGCACAAATTCCAGATGGATAAGACTAATATTTCATGTAAAATAGAGCATTGTCAGACCCATTATGGATTACACAAATGAGGTTATGTGAGACAAAATGTATTCACCCATCTGATGTGATGAGTCACACCACAATTTGTTTTGAGATGGGTTGTAGAATAGTGTTACACATAATTCCAATGTTTTGGGGAGCACGTAACCCAAAATGTGATGTTTTTTGGAACCACATAACTTACATGGGAAGGACAGTGGAACAACCTAAACTATCATGATAATGAAACTAATTTTTCAAGGGCATCAAGCTTATGAAATGATAAGACTGATATCTTTCATATAAAAATCATCATGAAAAACATTTATTCTTTTTCAAATCATGGTCCAATAATCACACAAAAGGACACTGAAATACCGCTTACCCCCTTATGTGAATAATTGTGGAATGGATATCAATGATTGATAATAACAAGTATATAAATACATTATTTGATGTATCATGAAATTCAAAAATGAATAACACACAATACCCATTGAACCATATTTATTTGATGGAAATCGACACAACGCACATGCACTTGAGAGGAACCATTCCAAAATAGATAGAATCATGTGATGAGAATATGTACTTCCCCCATGAGTGTTTTGTGAATGGGAAGTGAAGTATATATGAAACTCCATCACTTTACCACCTTTAGTGATCAAAATAATATTTGAAATTTTTTCATTTCCCTCATGGGTACCATCCATTTTTCAACACCTTCATGTGGAATGTGTTTCATGAGATAAATTTTAATGGGAATCCTTCCACCATTGGTCATGCATCACCATTGATAATATGAACTCGGTCTCAATAAGCTTCCATGTGAACTAGGGTGTCGAAATCTCCATATTCTATAGACATGAACCCAAGATCATTAGACTCCTCTGCAGTCATATGGGACATTATCCTTGACATGAAACTATTAGAAAAGTTTCCTTGACCAACACCTTTATCATAGAAATTGATCTCTTATTTTAGTGATGACTTCATGTGTTTTGGGATGTTTTCCATGTAACTGTATCCCATATAGATTAGATAGGACCCATTGATTATGTGATGTACTCATATATCATTGATCATGTGATCCTATTAATGTGATCACATGACACAATAAACATCATTGGATTCCATTTTTGGTCTATAGTCAGGAATATTTATTATCATTGACATTTCATGCACTTCATCATAATATTTATAACCTATCATGAGATTGGCTCCATATAATATGGGTGGTTGTCCATGAAAATTCTCTCACTCCGTCATCAGATACATAGTGGATCTCTATTAAAACCACCCAAAATAATAGAGGTTTTTCATTGAAGTTCTTGATTTTCATCACAATACCCCCTTCTAATAATTTTATTACCTAGTGTATAATCATTGTAAAATAATTAGATCCTTTCCAAATAAGGAGTGAAAGAAAATGAAAAAAGGTGGAAGCCTCTTGTGAAGTGAGGATGTGCTTATCTTCATGAGAAAGGGGTTATGCGCCCTGAGTTATGAGTATTGATCATGAAACGGACCTTTGACAAGCCAAATATATCTCATAAAGATACATCGACAAGAAAATGTGATATCACAAATGGAATCTGATAGTCTATATTATATTGTTGATGTATCACAGATAAGTCTACTTCGTTCACGTGACAACCTTTTCGTGGGTGTACTAATCTTGAGATGACTATTTGACATGGAGAATAAGTGGTTACTATAATATTTATCATGTAAATAGGGTTATGAATAATCTCATTTATCGACTAGGGTCCAATAAAAATGGTGGCATTAGAATTTTTTCTTGGTTGATGTTATCATGAGACACCTTGGATGACCCATAGTAGGATCACCTGAAGCATGTGATGAAAAATAATATCCACCAACTCTATCTTATATTTTTGAGATACTCAATGTGCAATGCAACATATAATTTCTCTAGATATTTATATATATCACCTACGTTATCCAAACTTTCATAAAAATGAGGGTGATTACAACACATGATCACAATAGTAGGATTCACATAGCATAAAGTGATGCGATCGCAAGGGTATTCTGCAATGTAATATATGGATTTGTCCTAAGCGATCACACAACATTAATATGTGCTTCATGTGATCACCTTACATATCACACGAAGGACTTCTGGCCATTCATCCATATCATGTGAAGGATTTTTTTCATGTTTAATGTGTCACAGGAAACATACATAAGTTAATGCCTGAAAAATATTTAGGTACATATGAAATAATGAATAAAAATGAATAAAAAGGATGGAAATATTATGTTAATACAAGTATGTTTATCCTCATGTTCTCTACATAACCTACCCATATATTGAGAAGATACTAGGGCATGTCATCCAAGTCATGAGTCACCCTCTGGAAATTCCATTTGGATAATGAAATGTCTTTTCAACACGTCATCCATTTCTCACATGGTCCTCCAGAAATGTCAAACTGAGTCTTGTGAAGTCCCCTCGACATGTTACCTAGGTCATGCAACACACACTATAAAAGTCAAAAAATTCATGAGAATTCTTATGGAAATGTCAAAAATATATTTCAAATTCATGACGACATGGCTCCCAATTCATTTGACACCATCAAAACATGTCAAAAAAGTCTTTAGAAGTCCTCTTGACATCTTTCCTATGTAATGATGCATCCCACTGAAATTTTATTCATTACATTCAACGACCTACAAACATGTAAAAAAAATCATGCAATGTCATCAGGACATGAATCCTTTGTCATGGGGTTTCACCATGACATTCCCTTCGAGACATGTCTCTTCTTTCATAAATTTCATTCATTTCATAAAATATATTTCATATATTCTATCATAACCATGTGACAACATACGGTAATGTATCCCATGTCATGCAAAACCCTCCATAAATTCCATTGAGATCATGTGATTCCCCTTATACATGTCAATAAAGTCTTCATATGTCCTCCAAAAATGTCAACAAAGTAATTAAAATATTTATTTGTCACCCAAGTCATTGAATCCCCACTATACAATCAATCAGGTCATGTGTGTTCATCCGGACATGCCAACCATGCCTTGAAAAGTCCTCTTGTTGTGTAAACCATGTATAAAAAATTCATATTGAAAAGTTAACAAAGTCCTGAAAATTCCTTGGGAATTGTATCCAAAGTCATGTTGTATCCCCTACACATTCCCTTCATGAAATGTGACATCCTCCATACATAATATCGTGGTAATACGATGTCCTTTGAACAAGCTATCCAGATCATGTGATGTACAATGGAAAATCTATCCAAATCATGTAGAATCCTCCTTAATTGATAGATGTATCATGATATTTTAATTAGACATGTATACTAGGAGATAAATCCTTGTACATTAATCAAATGAAATATCATACATACACCCCAGACAGGTCAGGCAGATGGTCATGATTTTTCAGGAAAACTTCTCACAAAATCATAACTTACTCTAGTGGATGTATTCTCGAATACACCTAATTAATCTATGGGAACTGTGAATCATATCCAAATAGTATATGTAGGATGCCATCAATTTCTTGATCTCTAATGGGAATCTTCGAAGGTTTATGTCCATCCAAGTCTCTGACACTCAAACCCATGGGACACAACCTCTCCCATGGTTTCATCTTCATTTCTCATCCATTAGTGGATTTAGAAGCCATCTAAGTTATGATAAAAATCATTATTGTCTAAAAAGTAAATGTATGATGCCTTCCTATAGACTAAGTTCACTTTTAAACACCACATTTATGCTTTCCCAGTTATATGCCTCAAATCCATATGCAAGGAGACTGATCACATGTTATCCCTTGTTTCTCACACAAATCATGGATCATGTGGGATTATTTATTTTCAATAATCATATCATTCACATCGTAAATATTATCATACCTAGGAAAACCTAGAATTTAAGCCCCAATTGGTGGAATTATATGACATCCCCCATACAGTGGTATCCGCCTCAGAGTAAGTCTTGAGGGTGTGATCCAACAATGATGACAATGATTCCAATAATAAAAAAGATTCCAAGGATGCCTTCCTCAGAACTGACCTCCAAATAGAACACCCCATCCAGGCTTCCTAAGTGTTAAAGACCTGAATACATATGCAATGAGATTTATCACATGACATCCCTATTTTGTCACATCGAGTATGGATTGTGTGGGCTTTGGGATTTTCAATGATCATTTCATTCACATCATCAATCTTATACAGAAATGGGAACCATAGTGAATAGTCCTAGAATAATGGAATGATATGAATACTCCCATATATGGGCTTCCACCTCTATTTATGTCTCTATGGTGTGATCCAACTATGATTACACTAATTCATACTATAAAGTAGATTCATAATACACATTCCTAAGACATGATATACATACTTGGTTCTTATGTACACTCATATTTTTCTTTTTTAAGGATGTTAAACTTTATGGTTGAAATTAAATATTTGAGGTTTTATTCTTTTTAGAAATATGACATGTAAAATGCCTCATAATGATTCAATCCCATCCTTGAAATATCAATCACTACCCTAGATGGATGAAAACTCTAGAGTTCCTAATTTTAGGGCTCCCAAATATAGGAAGCAACCTATTACAAAGAAATTATATAATATAGATGAATAAACTTGGATAAATATATGTGGTAAATTAATTGAACTCCATTTACAAATGGAAGGACTGAAAAATTGATCATTTGGTAGGGTAACTAGTTACAAATAGGGATTGGGAGGGGATTCTTGACCATATCATAAATCTGTATGAGAGTCACAGAATATGAAAAAATTGCACCTAAATGTGTGTGATTAGCCTGACCTCCTATCAAGTCAACCAATGTGAGTTCCAAAGCATCATTGTGTCTGAAACCCCAATGGATTGGATTCCATTGGAACACAGGTTTGTACTATGTTATGGATATTGGAAACATTTTGTGTTGCTATTAAGGATCTAAGAAGTCATTCTATTTGGAATTATTTTATAGAATTTTAATCCCCACAAAAAAACCACCAGGAGAAATAATGTGTGTTTTCTTCAAAAACATAAATAGAGAGCTTGAAAGAATTCATTGTACAAACATTATGTCCTCCATAATATACTTTTACGTGAAACTATGAGTGTTTCATTAGGGAAAAAGGACAAACCAACGTGACTCCATAAAATAAAGAAAATATCGGTTTAACTTGTGTTGGGACATTTCTTATTGACTCTCCAATAAAAATGAAAATTGTATTCTATACATGAAATCATATGTTAATGTAGTCCCCATGAATTAAATCCATTATCACTGTGACATGTCAATATGAGAAAAATGGACAAATCATAAATAATATTGGAAAACTGTTTTACCTATGAAAATATAATTGGGGATGTTTTAAACATTTTATGATATTCTAATTGGATACCTTATTCCTTTTTTAAATTTATACTAGGTACTTTTCTCACAAAAAACACCCTAACCGGAGATTAGGTCTCCATCTAATATCTCTTTTGTAACATTTTCTATGGATACATCCCATAAGAATAGTAAAATTATTTAAACCACCCAATACATTCATATTTTATTGGAAAACGTTAGACTTTGTGAAGAACATTGTCAAGTTACAGTAGAAATCTTTCAGGATGCATATAACAGTCCCCAAATGATGAAATTGATAAGTCCTCATCTAAGAAAATATGTTGTGAAACTAGTGGAATTCATTTCTAAAACAAATCTCTTTGAAATATTATCCATGTGGTTTTTTAATCCTAACATTCTATATCATTGAATTGTGGAACAAGTAGTTGGTTATGGCTCTATTATAATTTAGGATCCACCAAGGAGGGATCCTGTCAACCATCATCACCAATGTCATCCCACTAGTACCTCTCGATCACCTAATGAGAGAACTATACAACATATTACCACATTAAATACTCATGAATGTGTACCAAGGAAGTCACTCTAGGTATGGAATATTGTAAATAACAATGAGTGGGAGAATATCAATGCATCCCCTCAATAATCCCATTAGTGTATTCTAGTTGTATCCATGTAGGATGCTCATATCCCTTCTCACTCGGATCAATTCTTCAAGAAAATTCCTACAACAAGCATGGGGGAGGCGCATATCCTTACCCTCACACATAAAGCACATTTTAATATTCTAAAGGAATAATGTTTTCAAGAGGGGTCTTATATCGTTGCTTTAATTGAAGATATCTGTCAGTGTATATTAGAGGAAAATAATTGTGTATGCCTACATTCCTGTGCACTGTTTTCTAAAATGTCACTGAATTCTAGAAACAACTTGAGAAATATGCTAGTGTATTCAAGATATAGTACCCATATTGGGATTGGAACATATTCTTATCCCACCATCCATATCAACAAAACACACTAATTATAATGAAAAAGTTTCTAATCAAAAGAATTGAAACATTCTTTATCTATTTCAGGATGATTATCATCACACTTTGTTAAAGGTTGAAGAACTGTTCTGGGATCATATTTACATTCCAAATAGGGATCACCATGTTAGATCAGAACATTACCTAGGATAAGATATCATTCCTAGTAAACAATATTGGTGATATACTCCAATGGCACTTACTTAGGCTCATATTCCCATTCCACATAGGGATCACCATATGAGTGTGGAAAGTTCCTCACTAATGGCTCATATTCTTGTTTTAAAAAAGGTGGAATACTCCCAAGGCACATGACCTAGATCATATTCTCATTCAAATCAAAGATCACCAAGGCTGAGCGGCACATGACTAGGGATTGGCTAATATTACTATAATTGACTATACATAGAATATTCTTGTAACATATAAAAACCAAGATTGTATCCATACCTGCTCTAATGAATGATTGCACCCACAATATTCATAGCCTATATAATAGGAGGATTATATCCTTTCTACCATTCCGAAGGAAATTTTGGAATATCTATTTGGGTAATCCATATTTGAACTAGGCATATATCCCCACTTCATCTTGGTATGAATGTCTTATTTGGTCAACCACCCACATAAAGGATAAAATTCCTCACAACAATACAGAATCACACTACAATACTCCTGAATATTCTCAGTAGTGGGCTCATTTCATATAGAACCAAATAGTTATCAACATATAAAAATGATTTCATTTAATAGTTGTATACCCCTACACCATCACAAATTACATGTTGATTTATTCTGGAAATGATGTATAATAAGTCTTATATCACTATTATCATCAATTCTTTTTTCCATGAGGCTGATTAAAGCATATCAGAAACACCTCAAGTGAACATAAAATCTTCAACCAAAGTAAAAGGTGATTATTAATACGATATTACACCACATTTTATAGTGGAAAAGTATCACAACTACACTACTCCTAATGATGATAGTGTCAAACAACCACATTGTTATATCTACATCAGACATGGAAATCATCTCTTTGACCTGACACTTAAATATAGAGAGGTACTCATTGGTATTACTGGGTGGATGTGTGTAAGTTTGGTGAAATGAGTACCAACATGGATATATGGAGTGATTATGGTGGAAACAATCTCTCCACAATGTTTTACCCTCACAATATATGACTATGAGATCCCAATTGATCTAAAGAAGAAGTTCATTCTGTTGCAACACCAAAATATGCATGGAATTAATTAGCGATTGATGTCTAAAAAACTCCCAAATCCAGAATAAAAGGGACACCTTCGGACTATAATTTTTCTTCTTTGTCAATTGGAACTAGTTTCTATATCCATGGACAAGGAACTAAAAATGGAATAGAATGGCATAAATCCATAGCACATATGATTCCATTACACCAAAAACCTTCCATAATAGATCACATATCCTCATCAGGTAACTAAATCCATAGATGGGGAATATATGGATCATTTTACTTCACAAAACCGGTTGAATTGAAAAAATCCCCAAATATTACCTCTGATAATTTCATATCCTCAAATCAATTCAAAGTAATAGGTAAAGAACACAATAGTTTTTAAATACAATTAAATACTATTGTTTTATAGATAAAAATAAATCATTAATTTAGGGAGAGGACTTCCACAATATTATTTAGTTCCCCCCAAAAAATTTAATGAGTTTAAAACATGAAGGTGATGTTTCATCCAACCAAAAAAATCCCTGGAGAAAATGACTCATGTAATTAGCTTCAATTGCACCTAGATCATACATGATAATAGTTTCACCAAATCAAATGGGTCATAATAGTATCATCTATAGTATCCATCAATGAGTGAGCCTAATACTTAGTACTAGGGTAATATTTACCACTACCTCAACCTCTCAGATCATTAATCCGTGAACTGATTCATTGAATATCAGAGATGGCTATCAACTACAAATGGTAGGGTCATGTGAATTTTTATCACAATCACCATCACCGGGTTCATTACTCTCGAATAAGATTCTGGTGAAATCATTGATGATTCTATATCGACCCCATCCCATAGGGATGGAGGAATTTATATCTCATTTCCCATCCCAGGGGTCATCCAATCCTAGACCGGAATATCTATATACTCCACATTAGGATCAATAAGTTCCAATGGGGGATTGAGGGGTCCCAATCCCATATATTTGGTGACATTTTCATCATCATAATCACTTTTAAGGGATTAATATTTCACCATTTTGGTAGTCAAATATCAATTATTATCATCATAAGTGTTCCTCTAACCGCATGACTAACCATATATATTCACAGCCCTTTCAAAAAACATGACTACAAACTCCCTAAGGGCCATTTTTCATCGATTGAGATAGGAGGAGCATAAGAAAATGTAAATCAAACCCTATAAGGGACATAATAAAAAAAGTTATAGTTTAAAAAAGTGATGAAAAAACCTTTAAGCAACCTGTTTAGAATCACCCTATTTCACATAGAGTAATGGGATAACTACCATTTCCAGATACACCACAGTGAATGTGGTCACCATCAATATAAGAGATTATGTGTATCAAGAAGAAATTACAAATGGATTGAATAATGAAAATATACCTGAGAAGAGGGTTATCCAGATGAAACAATCGAGGTTGTACATATACAAAATCAAAGGAGGAAAAAAACATGGCACCTCTAAAGAATTATTTTCCACCTCTATGGAGCAACACCACCAAGGATAATGGGAATGTTGTTGATTCATTATACAAACCAACCAGAGGGGCCTAAATTCATTCCTAGGATGAATGGTTAGCATGTTTTGAAAATAAGATAAAAAATATCAAATATTATCAATGTGGAGATACTATGGGAAAACATTCCAAATATGTATCCTCTTAAAATGGAGACAAATATCCCTCCCGCCAGACATCGCGAGGAGTATTCTTGGCCTAACTGAGTTTAATATTAGCATCAAATGGGTTCTTGGTCCACGATGATATCCTATATAAATGAGGAATTCAATGATGATCGAGACTTCAATCCATTATGGGGATAACTCCTCCCCTTCTAGGGATATCATTGAATCATAACATGGATCAATAATTAGTATTAGATGATAATAATTTTATCTCATTAGGATTTTCCTACTCCCTATATATGGGAGGTGGCCCAAAAATAGTACCTTCCAAACTCTATTAAATTATATATCTAGCCACTCAAATGGAATCCACATACTGCAGAAGGATACCATTTAAACCCTACAATAATCCATATAAAAAATGGGTGGATGAAACATTTACAACACCTAATTTCATAATTCATACCTTTTGAACCATTAACAGTGTGGGAGATTTAAAAAAACATCACTGACACATCATGTACTCACGAGGGATGATGATGGTCCCATTAGATCATTAGTAAGTTATGAAGATGATATTATTTATGTAGTATTTAATAGGAATAACCTTCATTTATAACTACATCCTTCTAGTAGTATATGTTGTGGGTTTGGAATACCTTAATCTTCAATCCATTTTTCAATTTAGTTTTTCAATATGAAAAATAAAAATTGTCTACATCATAAAATTTATTCCATGTGAAAATGAGATGGTTTCTAACATCTTATACAGATCAAATAGTTGAACCTATTCAGTAAACATCTCTTGTTCACCAGAGAAGTAATTGGACTATGTGTTTGAAATCTTAGAGATCATATGTAGACTCCCCTAATCCTTATGAAGTATGTAGTTTGATTTTTTATTTTTTAGAAATGGAAGAACACATGGAAGATACCAATCATCATACCCTAGCTAAATCTTGTCCCCTGATCTCAGAATAGGGAAACAATGTTTTTATGGAAGATACTACCACTATTACCCACAAACATGTTTTAGTTACTATTAAAGCATCTAGGTAGGCCCCAAGACATTTAGCGCCTCCTATCGAGTGGATACAAAAACGAAATCACCCTCGACCCAAAGTAAAATTACATCAGGGTAAACAAAAATTTGAGGAGTGGATGAACAGATCATACTCCTTTTGAAAAGAGAAGGTACTGGGTTATTTTATTTAGTTATAAGAATAAACTGATCATGTTATACAATCCAAGGTTACCCAATGAGGTCAAACTCATAAATTTTCATAACTGCTTCGGTTTACCTTGGTGGCTGCATCACATCATCAATGATTTAATTATCTTACAACAAATCATCTAAAGAATGGTTTATTATGGTTGGGTGATCTTTTCAAATTCCATGAAATAAGTGACTTATTTTTCCATCACCCAACCAGAAGAAGAATGTGGTAGCAAGATGTGTTATCCATTACTAGAGATAATTTTTATAACTATATGACTAAGAAGATAGTTGAATTATCCCATGTCACCCTAAGGGAATAGATTATCAAACCCTTAATGATCATTATACCATGGAAGGTGACATAAAATACAACTCTTATATTTGGATTCATTCATAAGACACATGATAATATATAGGAGTAAGAGTCATATTCATTTCCAACGTGATCTATGACTCTTGGATACTTATTTCCTGAAAAATCCAGAGCATGGTCGCTTCCACATAAAAAAGAATCCTCTATATATTAAGAGATCATATTTGGTTATAGTAATGTAACAAACTTGTAAGACCCCTTCTTTGATGATTAATATTTATCCAAGTATGAGTTCCTCATACCTGACCCGGTAGCCAGAGGCATAAGGCACATGGGTTGAGGATACCTGGGATGTCATGGGTGTGGTCAAAACCAATATCTTGATCACTTTTAGACATAGGATATATATGTATGTATATATATATCCATTACCCATGAATGTTAACTATATAAATATCAAACAAAAACTTGGTGGTGTCTTATAGACCTATATAGGTCACACCATCAATGTCATATTACACAAAAAACTAATGGGGTCGAATTATTTGATCAACCAAATTAATATTTATGCCTAGAGAGACCTATGCCACTAAAATAATATCCTACCTTGATTTTTACAAACACTTATCTCACCCACCTCAAATTCATTATCACCCAAGTCACATAATAGAGAATTATTACACATTTAGAAGCACCAATGTATGGCTTAAAATTACAAACATCTTAAAAAATTGGTTTTAAATACCAAACTACCAATTTTGAATGCGCTACATAAATAAAAAGAACTTATAGAGGCACTCATCAAATCCCTTCAGAGTCCACACGAATTTGAGAGAGATAACAATATAGATGATGATTATCTAGTGGAAAATATTCCTTTGGAATTCCATGTTGACATATAGTTCCTAGATAAAGATCTAGATTAATTCATCCAATGACATATCAAATCCCAATATTTTTCAGTAAAACATAATGATGCTTTCATATGATTCTTGCCGATTGAAAATGGTTCTGGGATCAAACATATTATATTTCTTACACATTGATGATTGGGATATAATAGGGGATATTTATCTCTTATAAAAATTACCATTCAAGGGTATGATAAGAGAGGGAAAATTCCTTTCAGTAAGACAAAGCATAGAGATCTATGTGGGGATGTCACATCTAACACTGATTTCATGGTTATCTAATAATTCACATCATAAATTTCCTAATTGGAATACCTTTCCACATATCCATGTGTAAGTACATTCAACATTTCAATAATTTATTGAAATACCTAATTGATAGGAAGTTCGATATAATAAATGGTTAAAACACTCACTTGGAGTATTGTGTAGCCATCTATGTTGAGCCGAGTTTAAAAAAATAGAGGGAAATCATCCTTTGGTGGATAAAAATATTAATTTTGTGACCCCCAATGGCTTGGGGACCACCCCTATGAATAGATGGAGTCTGATTGATGTTGATTTTGTGCTACCCAAGAATATAATTAAAGTATTAGACTTAATATTATATATACAAGATCAACATATCCCTATAGATTGTGTAAAGTAAATTTATTAGCTTTTTATTATCTCTCCAACAACTCTGGAAGTTTGAGATGACAATTTCCCTTCCCATGTCATCTCTCATCTCCATAGTGACAATCCCCTAATATAACAACTATTTTTGTAGCTTCCCCCATGAACATAGCGGAGAATAAAGAAGAGGATGTCCACATGAATACGCCTCCTAAATTTACATAAGTAATCTCCACCACCATCGATGCGATCAGGATGTTTAATCTAAATATAGAAAAAGACTCATGGACAACATGGATTTGAAATTACATGCCTATCTAGGATGAATACATGTAAATTTAATTTCTAATGAAACATTGATTTGTGGTCCATTGGAATTATATCGAATATATTGTCATGAACCTCAATGTGGCAATGCACCATCTAGGATTACCCAATGATCATAATGGTTTAATATAGGAATCATTAAGGATGAATCCCTCCCATGAAACCAACATAGAATCTGATGTGAAAATTTATCAATGAAAAAATTAACCTATAATATCAATATACAATATGGCTAACCAACATCATCCATCTAATACAAAAGAATGGGTATATTAGGTTATAATCTATTTTTAGAGACCTTAACTGACACATTCCAAAGGATTATTACCCATTGCTTACCAAATTTCTCTTGATTTAGGAACATTATGTCCCCCATGCCCTTTCCATTATAGATGCATTTTCAAAGTAAAATAAAATAATTTTTTCCCCTTAAGATAAGGATGAATCCACCTTCTAATCACCCTAAAGGCAAATTTTCTATTAGGTTAGTCTCTTTGGAATAATGAATGGTGGAACTACCTAGCATCATGCCATTAATCATATCTTTAATCCCTTTTTATGATGGATATTGGAATGTTATGTCAATTAATTTTTGGTCATGTATTGATAGTAGTTAGATCACTTTATAGATGTTTAATCTATATTTGATATGTTGTGGAAGCAGAGTATGAAGATGAATATGATGATTTTTCTTTAGAGGAAGCATTGTTGAAATTACATGGATATTTGGTATGGAATCATGGCATCGAGGTTGACCCTAAAAATAATTGTACAATATTAGAAATTTCAAGCCCTCAGAATCTAAAATTGATGGATCTCTAATGTAATGATCGGTGTTTCATAGTTAATCGTAGAGGAAAATTGGTTCCATTCACTAATATGATGAGGATGGGAGTCACCATCTGATGGAAGGATAACTTCCAAAACGTATTTGATAGTCTTAATAAATACACATTACATCCACCAATCATGATGTCACATAGGGAAGGAATGATACATATCATATATGTTCCTTTCATGGAATATTCAATTTATAGTCAACCCACATATAAAAATGATGTGGGGAATGGTAAAAGTCTCTACTACCTCAGTTGAATGATGCTAGGTACTGGGACCCATTATTCTGATGTTGAGAAGAAATAACATCTGCTCATATTTTTTGTGAAAATATGAGGAATTATTTGCAGCACCATGAATTAGAATTGGTCTCTAATGTCAACACAATCAGGTATATACTTGGCCTTACTGTGTATACTAAGTGTATAAACTGATGGGAAGTCATTATAAAACAATATGAAATCCATTTCAGGACATAAAAGGCAGTGAAAGGGAAACCTTAGATAATACCCTTATGGAAAAACCTGCCACAAATAGTATACCATTGGACACAAAAATTAAATAAAGATTTTTTAATTCCCATGAAACTCCTTGAGCATGGTATATATATTTCAATGGTTCATCCTAAAGTATTATTTAGAAGAGGACCAAAAAAATGAAGTTAAATCTGGCTGGTCTATGTGATATTTGTTTCTCTAGAAAAAGTTATTTTTCAAAACTATTTATCATGATAAGAATGATTCACTAACACAGAGTTCGAATATAAATCCCTCAAAGGTTATTGGAAATACCCCTACAGTTACTGACAGCCTACATGAACATTAAAGTGTATTCAGGTCTAGTAATAATGATTATAAATGATTTGTATGACATCAAGAAGGATTAGTTGGACCCAATAATTGCCTATGTCAGAGGAATGATGGATGAGATCCCTATTTAACCAATATCGCACTATGTCCCTCAACCACAAAATGATTTTGTCAAATCACTTTCTAATTCAACCGTATTCATGGCTGAACTTGATAGGGAATACTTTATTTTTAACATCACACACTAATGGATGGTCTCATTTATCATCATCTATGAAATACATGAAATTTTACATCTCAACACTTCCACTCAGTATGATGAACTGATATCCACCCCTAGATGGATGGAGCCTAAAATTGATTGTCTCCAAAATGGGACTCTCCTGATAAACAGATCTAGAAGGTAAGATAATCAATTCCTATTAGAATGCATTAACCATCAAGATGGGTTAAAAGAAAAAAAATCACTTTACATGATAGCTTATATGAACTAATCGTCAGATTCATAGAAAAAAAAATTCCCACTATCATCGAAGAAGTCGACATATATTGTTTCAATAATCATCAGTCTGGGAACTTTTCCTCCCACCAAATCTGGAGGCATGGCTACTACTAGAAAAAAATGATAAAAGGTTGTGTATAATTTTACAATATATATCATGGAATTTAGATTCCTAAAAACTTCATACATAAACCCTCTTAAATTCAATATATATCTAAATATCCATTGTTGGTTTCCTATGGGTAGTGGATGTTGTGGGCTTATTTCCCCCCAACCATATATATATAGTTTTACTATATCCTTACTATTATCGACTTATATTCCAAAAAGTATAGGAAAATAACCATCATGTAAGTTATTTTGAATAATATCATCAACTTTTACATGTCCTTTATCATCCCCAAATTTGGACTCCCAAGAATGATGTTGATAGAAAAAGACATAAAAGTATATTCTATCTACATAAGAAATCATTCAAGGAGTACCAAATTGATTCCAACCATTCATCCAGATATCATGTAAAGGAAAAGGTAAAAATAGATTCCTTAATAAAACTATTTCAAACATAATCCAGATGATCATTTAAAAAGGAAAGAATTAACTGGCTAAAAATCATTTATAGGCCTTACAGGACTTTAACACCACCACAAAAACCATTATACAACTACATCATATTCATTCGCGTATAGAACTGTGAAATTTCTTCCCATTGAAGTAAAATTTCCCAAGAATTAAATATATATATATATATATATATATGTAGAAAATTCTCAGATGATGATCAATCCCAAAAGAGGCTGGATTAGATGGAATGGCTTGATGAGAAATTTTTCATACACTGTACAACCTTGATGTTATTCATAATCAGATCATAGGAGCCATCGATAAAATTTTTCTCATCTATTCATTCTATAATGGAGAACTACTAGTGGATATTAGAACCCAAATCATACCATGATTGAGACCTCCAAATTTATAACCTAAATGTGAAGGGACTTATATCATACATAATGTCTATTACGGTGGTTCTTACTGATTAGAGACAATGGATGGGGATCCCATCACACCCCCACCACTATACCAATGTGAGAATTATCAAGAAATAGTTTTCAAATCATATGTCATGAATCCGTTATTGTGGTCAAATTTTATTAAACGACACAATATGTCATGACTGCGTGATCAAAATACTACATGGAGTATTTCCTTGTCACATAAAATTAAACTATATGATACGTACATATCATATGACGTTAATAATACATAGAATATATCCGAGAAGAAATTGTAAGAACCTGAATCATGTTTTTCAGGTATTTTTTCCTTTCCTGTTCGTTTTTGAGAAAATGGGGAATTTCTGGAAATTTTCAAAGTACACGCCATGTACTTTCTGAGTACACACCGTGTACGCGGTTACCATGGATATCCATGTGCTGGCTGTGGAGCGGCCATGAACACAACCATCTGGGGGTGACCTAGAGGCCTCCTAATGCAGGTTACAGAAACGGAAAGTACACGTCATGTACTTCAAATGTACATGCTGTGTATTTTCTTTTTTCATTAAATGCACTGGGGTCACGTCTGACAAACAAAAATGGCTTCTTTTAGGTCTGGTTTGTTCGAGAGCTCTCGTACGACCGCGATCTTCCACTGAGCCCTCGACTGAGCATATGATCACCGATTTGATCGACATCGATTGCATTGGTATCACCTCGGTAAGCTATCTCTTCTGCTTGAGCTTGGTTTCCCAATTCCTCTTCCTTCTAAAGTTATCCCATATTGAACGTTTTATATGTTTTTGTAGATCTTTGGCATTCTAAGGTGATTCAATCCCTGAGAATCAAGTATATCGATCTCCCAATGCAAAGGTAGGTGGTTTGTGCCTTTCTGTTGAAAGTATTTGAGTTATATGTGAAAAAATCGCCAATACCCATGAAGGGGTATTACACGTTTACCGTTTTAGCTCTATTGTTTTCCTGATTTTCATGTATGATTGAGTTGATGATAACTGATGTGAATAGGGTTAATTTCCATGATTTGGAAGTGCTTTCCCATGCATGATTTCCTATTTTGACTATTGATTCTAGTTTTCTCGTTAGGCTGGTGTTTACTTTCTGATGCCTAGTAGTAGGATGGTGTGATTGTACTAACATGATGTTATGTTGTAGACTACTAGACAAGTAGTTCTTGAGTTTTACTTTGGATGATATGCACTGCTATACTTTCTTGACATACACTGGGCTGTGATAACCTGGTGTATAGACCATAGAGAGAGTGGACGTAACGACTTCTCCAGAGTGTCTGTTTTATATACGATGTGAGACTATAGGGGGGATTGATGTAAGTTCTTCCTTAGAGTGTCTGTAGATCATTGACATAGGCAAAAGGGGGAATAGGTGTTGAGTGCTTCCTCAGAGTGCCTTTAGTTACCGATACGAGACTATAGGAAGAATTGACGGTGATTGCTTCCTCAGAGAGTCTATGCTTAAGCTGAACCAGAGGGGTTAGACTGAGTGTATTGCCTAGAGGGTTGCTTATGTAGCTAGGTTGGAACATAGGGGATAGGATGGGAGTACATCCTAGAGGGTTACATGTTTTTTATTACCTAAATTGTTTAGATGTTGCTTGATATATGATACCATATGCATTGAAACTGTGAATTGTTTACCTTGGGTACTTCTTTGTTTACTGCATTTATTTTCTTGCTGCCTGCCATATATTCACTGACTGTTAGGAACAGATCTGGTAGTGGTTGCCGACTGGGATTTAGTCTCACACCCTTTTTGGGCCCAAACATATTATATTTTTGTAGGTATAGATAAGGTCAAGCACCCTTCTACTTCAGGTACTAGATTTTCTATGGAGTTGGAGAGCATGGGACCAAGATATTGCTTGTGATGGTGAGGATTTATTTACTTTCTTTCTTTTTTAATTTGATTTAGTACTATTTTATTCCAGAATTTTGATTTTTTGGATGCTTTCCTAGACATATGTGTTATGTATCATTCATATATATGTGTGTGTGATATAGTTTATTGTTTCCAATCTTCCACTATTTACTTTTGAATGGATTATTCCTGCTTCCGCTACAGCTATTTGTGTTACCTATTCTGTGTTACTCTGCCAATGAGGGAATAGTTTCCCCACTATCACACCTAAGGCCCTCACTGCTAGTCTACAGCCTCTTGCATTCAGGGAAATTCTCTTGAGGCCATGTGACCAACTGGGTATGGGGCGCCTCTAGGTGGCTTCCGAAACCGGGATGTTACAAAGTGGTATCAAAGGAATTATTTTCTCTTGACTCACTGTTTGGAGCCTATAGACAGGGATATGAAATAATAGGTGCATGGTAATAAGTTGTGCCCGAAAGTAGCTTACTCGTGTATAGGGAAAATCCAATCTTCCTCATTTATTACAATTTTTCTGGTTTTTCAATTATTACAGTATATTTGATTTCACCTTCAGTGTTTCACATGTTTTGTGATGTTACTATTGATGTTATTGAGGTTCTATTTCTGTTGCAACCTGATGAGATGTGGGTACTCCATCTTAGAAATCATATAGGCACTTGTTAGGAATCACATGTCATCCATTCTTGCCATGCCATTTAGGGTGAATTAGTCATTTCATGTTGTTGTGATATATGTTGTGCTATAAATGCTTGTTATTGTGATAGATGCTTGATAGAATAACCACTGTTAGATAGTGTCTTTCTTTTTGTAAGTATTTGTTAGAATGAATTTCAATCTATGGTTCTTGAGGTGTTATGGGCCCTCATGAATTGGAATTTGGCACTTTAATGTTCGTTTCATTGTTTTTATGGGCTTCGAAGTAGTTTCTAAGGCTTACTGTCCAGAAAAACTCAGAATACACACAGTGTAGTTTTGACTACACACCATGTGTTCTTTTATTTGGAAAGAAACTTGTTTTCATAAGTACATGTCGTGTACTATATGTACACACCGTGTAGTCTCTAACTGTGTCTCAAATTGTGGGGGTGGGTACCCAGGGTTTGGAATCTTTGGTAAGACATGCCGTGTAGAAGATGTACACGTCGTCTCGTAGAACCATATTACCGGCTGTGCCACTAACTACACGGCTCAACAAAAATCTTCTTAGTACACACCGTGTTCATCAAGAACAAACTTTTTGGTGTAACCCAGGTACTCGGTCATGTAACTAACAACACAGGACAATGTTAACCTTTCTCGTACACGCCATGTCCCCATATAACCCACTGTTCCACTAACTACACGGCTCAACAAAAATCTTTTTAGTACACACCGTGTTCATCTAGAACAATCTTTTTGGTGTAACCCAGGTACGCGGTCATGTAACTAACAACACAGGACAGTATTAACCTTTCTCGTACACGCCATGTCCGCCCGGAACATGCCGTGTTGTGTGAGCCATGTAACTGGCCATGTAACTAACTACACAGGTCGATGAAGTTGGTCTAGAACATTCCGTGTTGGGGACTAACACACTGTGTAGTCTTGTTATAAGGAGAGTCGTGCGGCTTAGCCATGTAGAAGGACTCAGGAAGGGAAAGATGATTCAAGTACATGCAGTGTGTTAGGTGAACACGCCGTGTGAATGGGGTGTTACACGACCAGTTCTGGAAAGAGTACATTCCCATGTGAATGACAGATGGGAACACACCATGTTGGTATTATACATGTCGTGTATTCATGTTTTATAAAACATTAATTATTTCCTTCTCCTATTCCCTTCTTATGTTTTTAGTTATTGGTCCTTGATAATTTTGATCTAAGGTGTGTGTTTGACCATGTAGAGTCACACCATTGAGACGTCCTCTGGTTGTATGCCAGTTGTAGGGTAGGGACCGGACACCAGATATGGAAGATCAAGGACTACCTGTAGATCCTCCCATTATGCCAGTATTGGCACCAGCTGTTATACCAGATACGGGTGCTGATGCAATGTTTTGGGAAGGATTTATAAGGATGATTCCTAGCTATCAGGGAGAACCGCCTCCTTCCCCATCGATGGAAGAATTGATGCGGGTCTTTCTGTAGCAGCATCCTCCCACATTCTTAAGGGATGGAGGACACCATTCTATATAGTAATGGCTAGAAGCCATGCTAACAATCTTTGAGCATCTAGAGACACCTCCAGAGATGCGGGTAAAGTTCTCTACTTATATGCTTCAGGATTCTGCCAAGAGGTGGTGGGATGTGTTCTCATAGATGGGACTCCAGCAAGTCATGACATTGGAGGAGTTCCAGTGTATCTTCTATAACTACTTCTACCCGGAGACTTTGAGGGCTGATCGAGCCCAAGAGTTAATTAGTCTGGATCTGTAAGAACCCCAGTTTTGCTGAGAAAGACTTTGGAATATTCTTGATGATATTCCAGATCATCGCCTTTAGACGGCGTGCGATTCCAAGCCCCGGAGTAGCCGGAATTAAATTTTCAGCGCGTTCACACTGGAAACACTAAATAAATGGGATAACTCCTAAACAGAGTTCCGGATTTGATATCCGAGTGTACGGATGGGTCCGGAATGGGGTGTTTACTCTGGGAACGACATAAAACTTGTCAGCACGGGATGTTTGGACCCCTCGCCTACTTCTGGAATGTTAAACAGATTAAATTAATTAATTAATTCATTTAATGGAGAAATGCGGGTATCTTTTAAATGGTGGCTTGGATTGGAAAACCAAGGTCACCATTGAGTTCGGAATGTGTCGTTTACCCTAGGAGGGGTATAAGTTTCGCGGGCGCGAGTCGTTTGTGAAAAATGGCCCTAGGGGCGTTTTCGTAATTTGGCGGCCTCAGGCGCTAAGTTTAATAACTTTGGAAAGGCGTCTCGGAATAAAATTCTGAGACCGCCATTGCGCTCAGAGTGTGGTTCTTAGCCTAGGGGAGGCAAAATCCCGACCCTGTCGGGAGTTCGGGTTCGGGGCTGTCGGGCGGGCGTTTAAGTGATTTGTACTTAAACACCCCCCCTTCTTCTTCTTCTTCTTCCTCAAACCCTTCCCCCCATCCTTCACCTCTGGCGAGGAAGCTACGGAGAGGTGAGCTCCGGCGAGGCGAACTCTGGAAAGGCAGCGGAGCGGCAACGGAATTCCCATGAAGCTTCGGGCATCACCCAAGAGGTAGGAGTTGTTTTTGTTTCGTTTTATTTTTCCCGCACCATGATTGTCCTAATTTTACATTGTCGATTTGCTGTCTGATATTTGATCCAAGCCCATAATCACGTATATCTTTTCCTGAGATTTACAGAATGTTATTCGGATCGAATTTTCGAACAACGGATCATTTCTGGTGGTCCTCTGAAGTATTCCGGCCACGAGGCCGGTTACCGGCAAGGTGGTCCGGCGGCGGGCGGCGGCTCGGCTGGCGGCGGCGCTCTCCGGTAGTGGTGGCTGGCGGCGGTGCACTTCGGCGGTGGCGGCTAGCAGCGGTGCTCTTCAGTCGGAGCGGCTGGCCTCGGCGCTCCTCAGCACGGCGGTCGAGCTCGCCGGAACGGGGCGGCGACCCGGGGTCGCGGCGCGGCGCGACCTCTGCGGACAGAGACCCGCGAAACGCGGGTCTCCGCAGGGCACAGCGAGACCGGCCGTCCTGGCCGGTCGGGTGTCAGCAGGCCGCGGCAAAGTGAGCCGGGCCCGCGGCCGGGCCGCGGGCCGGCTATGGGCGGACCGGCCGGACTGGGCCGGTCCGGCCCAAGGGGTCCCCCCCCCTTCTAACATCCGACGTCCGTAGCATTCGCTACGGACGTCTGTTTTGCGCGTCGTCAGCGGCAGCGCAGACGTTGCGTCGAGGGGAACACATTGAGATGGTTTAGGGAATATTTAATCCCCGAAACTAGGGGCCTCGGTGGTGCGACACATACGTCGAGGGGTTTGCCGTTTTTTCGGGAATCTTGTTTTGGACGGTGCGGGCGCGTCTAATGTCCGCTTTGAGTGCCGTCAGTTGCGTTGGGGCCCCGGCGCAGGAGCTAAGGGTTCCAGGGTGGTTTCAGGCGTTGAGGCCAAAGTTGAGGCGTGGGCCCCATGATCCGTCTTTTGAGCTGCGGGCAGCATTTAGCGACATTTTCCTCGGTCGTCCGTTCGGGGCGTGTGAGCAGTCGATGTTGGGTGTTTTTTCGAGGGAATCGCATTGGCAAAGTCTGCCCGCTGTAATTCCACAGGATGGTGCGGGCCCCGCTAGGGCCATTTCAGGAGTTGACGGTGATTTCCAGCTTTATCACCGGGTGACTGTTTCAAACGAGTGAGTAGTCCATCTTGGGTACTTTTTCGAGAGGATCGCAATGGTGCGATCCGTTCGTTGAGTTTCGGGACCGAGTTGCGAGTCCCACGAAGCACCGCTCGTGTGCGGTGCACCAGAATGCATCTTTTTCTCCGGATATCTGTTGTACTCAATTGAGTAGTGCTTTTGACATGTTTTCCCGAGGGGATCACAATGGTGCGATGCGCCCGACTGTTTTCGGGGTCGACGCTCGGGATCACGGGACACCGTTCGGGCGTGAGGCGGTGTTGGTGACTTTTTCATCTGATATCCGTTGGAGGCAAGTAAGTAGTCGATCTCATGTGTTTTTCTGCGAGTATTACAACGGGGTGATCCGTTTGGTTATGTAGAGCCTTATACGTGATCTTATTGAATGTGGAGCATGAGAGGTGCTCCGGTGGCGGTTCGTCCTACCTTGTTTGTAGCGGACCCTTGGCGTGTGATCGCGCACTCTTGGGGGAGTGATACAAATGGTTCACGAGATGTGGTTGGCCATGCCTAGGCCTTTGAGGTGGAGTTGTTACGTCACGCCTTCGCGTTGACGCTGGGTGTCGTGTGCACGTTAGCCTTTTGGCTGGAATGAGGTATACTCCGGGAGTATATTGGAGTGCTTGTAAGTACGTGTGGTTTGTACCAGAGGCATTCATATGCTTGGATAACGTTGACTTGGGGCCACACATCGTGTGGGTCCCATGTGCGTTCCGAGTTCTGCTTTGTGTACTTTGACCTCTCGTGACATAGAGGGTCCCTCGGTGTGTTTGTTTTACTAGCAGGGTGGAGTTGTCCCCTGGCACTGTGCTCGTTTGTTTGACCAGCAGGGTTGAGTGGTCTCCCCCTAGTTTCATTCTCGATGGATCGGCTAGTAGCGGTGCTAGTGGCACCCCGTGATGGAACAGGCGCTGAACCCCTTTGGGTGAGCTGTGCTAGAGTTGGGTGGTTGCGTGATACCCACTCCATGTTTGGTTGGCCAGTGTTGCACCCTCCAGTGGAGATGGCCAGGGCAGTTCTGAGTTATACCCTCCAGCGGGGCTGGGTAGTGGGTTACTCATCTGCTTTTAGGTTCTACCCTCCAGCAGAGACTGGGCAGTGGGTCACCTGACGCACTTAGGGTCTACCCTCCAGCAGAGACTGGGCAGTGGGTCACCCAACGCACTTAGGGTCTACCCTATAGTAGAGACTGGGCAGTGGGTCACCCGACGACCTCTCAGGGCCTACCCTCCACCAGGACTGGGCAGTGGGTTGCCCGTCGTCTAGTTCCAGGTCTACCCTCCAACAAGGCTGGGCAGTGGGTCCCCTGTCGACTTATTCCAGGTCTACCCTCTAGCGGGGCTGGGCTGTGGGTCGCCTGATGATGTATTAAGGTCTACCCTCCAGCGGGGCTGGGCAGTGGGTCGCCATATGATGTGTTATGGTTTACCTTCCAGTAGGGCTGGGCAGTGGGTCACCCAGTTTCTTATTATGGTTTACCCTCCAGCGGGGCTGGTTAGTGGGTTGCCTGACGATGTATTAGGGTTTACCCTCCAGCAGGGCTGGGCAGTGGGTCACCCAATGTTTGGTTATGAATTACCCTCCAGCAGGGCTAGGCAGTGGGACACCTGTCAGCATTCCAGACTCAGTCCTCGACTAGGCTAGTTTGTGGCTTTCCTCCGTGTTTACCGAAGCGGGACCCTTGGTTATATGGGTCACTGTTGTGACAACTTGACGTTGAGGAGACCTCTTGACTACAGGGCAGTGATGAGGTGTGGTTTGACTTTCCTAGAACTCTCAAGTACAAGGGGCGATTTCCCCCCCGACACGTGTTCTTGTGACGCGATCTAAAACCATACGGGCGAGTCAATGCCACCCAAAGCGGACAGTGTCGAAGTGCGGTGATTGAGCCCCTTGGCTTGTAGTTTAGGGAAGATGTGCAGGATTCTGGGCGACGATGATGGTTATGTCTGGGTCTGTTGGCTATTCTTTTCTTGGGCTGAGCTATAGGATGGAGATCCCCTTACAACATTGTTTGGGCTTCTTGACAGAGAATATGAATATGTATATACCTTGTTCGAGTACCCACTTCTTGGGCTTGGTTACTCTCCCTCCAGGAGAGGCGAAGACGCGCGGGGTATGCCATGTGCTTTCTGTGTCTAGCTTCTCGTGGTTGGATGAGTCTACTCTCCTACTATAGGTAGCGAAGACTCGACGGAAAGTTCATCTTCTCACCGTTTCTAGCTCCTTGTGCCTGGACGAGTCTACTTCCTTCCTCTTGTTGGGTTGAGCTGGACTCTCTATTGTACTCTCTTTGCTTTCCCCTATTTTCTCTACTTCTCACCCTTCGGTACCTCCTTTGTTGCTCCCTCGAGCCTTCGGGGTATCCTACTAAGTATTTTTATACTCACCCCTGCTTGGGATTTGCCCGCACTTGGTGTGCCCTTGAAGACGACAGACAGGTTGGTCATGACTTCAGTGGAGTGTAGGAGCTTGGCAGCTTGGACCGCATGCGGTGGTCATGGTCGGGGTCTAGGTGGGAGACCTGACAGCTGTTTCTTTTTGTTTACCTGTTGCCGGGTTGTGGCACTTTTGGGTTGGGCACGTCTTTTTCCCCTTATCTTTTCAGTTTGTACTTTGTACTTGTAGAGGTCGATGCACTTTGGGGTATTTATAGAGCAGTTTCTCTTTTCTTTTGTTTTCTTTACTTTTACTCTGCACTGTTGCATTGAGTTTGTTGTGTGTGTGTGTACAGGTACTTAGGCAAAGGCCTCCCTGAGTTATTGTGCCTTCGGCGATGGTCGCCAGCCCCTGGCCTATGGAGGTGGGCTTGGGGTAGTTGCGGCTTGAGCCCGGGTAGGGTCGGGTCGTGAAAAAGTGGTATCAGAGGTGGTTTATTCCTTGGGACGTTGTGCAGACGTCCCTAAAAGAGGAATTGGTTGGGATATAGGGCAACAGTGTTAACGTGTCTCGAGAGCGGCTCTCAGGCTAGGGACTCTAGTGATGGTGCGGCGACCGACGTATCCATTCACCAGGACCTTGATAATCTGCTTGTCGACTCGGCATGATGAGACACTTGTTGCAGGGAAGAATTGGTTTGTGCATCACATAAGATCGGGTCTTTGACTGTCCTTCTTGAGTCAGCTCGCCGTCGTTGTTATTGGTATATACATTATGCTCATCTGACCGCGGCACTCCTTGATAATATTCCGGATGTCTCCGCGAAGACATCCAGCTATGATACTAGCTTTGGGTGTGTGAAGACGACCCTGTGAGCTACGAGGCCAAAGTCTAGGACCCATCGTGTGAGCCCTTTCCTCCGGGTGGGCCGGTAGCAGCACCCCCACCTATTGAGCAGTAGGCAGTTTCCGCAGAGCAGGTTGAGCTTGAGTGCAGGTTGAGAGTGCTCCGTGAGTTCCAGCAGCAGAGACCGCTGAGGTTCATTGGTGAGCCAGACCCTCAGGCAGCAGAGGTTTGGCTCGAGGCAATGGTTTTCCTTTCCAGGCTTGTGCAGACGCCGACAGATCGGAGAGTGGCTTTTGCAGCCAGCCTTTTTTGTGGATCAGCTTGGTGTTGGTGGAGTCTAGTAACTCATCTTCTTGACGAGTCATCACTTTCGTTGGACTACTTTCAGTTGTTGCTCCGCGAGGAGTTTTTTCCCTCCTGCTTGCACTCCGTTCGGATTCAGGAGCTCCTGCAGTTTCAGCAGGGAGGGATGACGGTGTCCGAGTACACGGCTAGTTTTGCAGACCGTGCACGCTTTTACCCAGACTTGGTCCGTAACGGCAACCTCCGAGCGCGAAATTTTGAGATGGGTCTCCGCCGAGATATTCGTGCTGTCATAGTACCCTGTGGAATTTCCACATATGCCGGGGTGCAAGAGCAGGCGTTGGTGACAGAGGGCTTCCTATTGCGTTCTAGTGTTGGTAGTGGCAGCGGGCACGTTGGAGCTGAGACATCTGCCACGGCTAGCAGGTGTCGGCAAGCAGGACCTCGATACAGGTGGCCTTCCCACTACCGGTTTCGGAGACGTGGTCATATACCACGGTTGCGAAAAGGCGCAGGGCCTCAGCCGAGGATTCCCTTTCGTGAGTGGATCCCGAGCCGTGTTCGTACACCACAGTGGAACCGGAGGGCACCAGGGCATCCCAGAGAGCGTCGGTGCTATGCTTGTGATGGGCGAGGTCACTTGGCACGAGACTGCCCGACCCGAGTTGCTGAGAGCATCGAGCAGGCAGCAGGCACACCACCATGGCAGAGGCAGCGCCGTGATCAGAGTAGTGGCCAGAGAGGTGGTGCTAGTAGAGGAGCGGGAGGATCTAGATGTGGGGGACAATGTTACGAGATCTCCCCATCACCACTATGAGGTCCATGTCAGGCTCCGGGAGCTGACGGTTGGGACCGCGGGTAGCCGCGAGCTTTGGATGTCTACGATCCTGCAGAGCATGGGATGGTGAGAGGTACCCCTTGCGACTCTACTACTTCTTGTAGTAGAATTTTTAGGCTCTGCGTGTGAAAGGCTTTTCTCCCTGCTCCTTGTTTGAGATGTTACTAGGGTGACACAGGGCGTCGGGTGTAACCCTGTGTTGGTAAGGAAAAAGGCGTGAGACCTTTTCCTTTAGTCGATGGTGTCGACTCCTTTGCCTTTTGAGCAGGTAAAAGAGAATCAACTATGGAACCCTCTGTGGCCAGATATCCTTGGGTGTTTCACCATATGGATATTATGAAGGAGGTAATCACTGGGCCTTGTTTCAGGTGCGGGCGGTGATTCCAGTCGAGGCGTGTGACGCAGAGGTTTGACCGGGGAGGTGAGCTACCCCCGAGAGCCTTCGAGCTGTTTGAGACCGTGCAAAGGGATGGTGAGGTACCCTACCACCTTTCCCTAACCCCAAATTCTAGAGTCGGTGAACGACATCAGCAAGGGCCGACCTAGCATGAACAGATCAATCCTTTGGTCTGAGTGCGGTGACACAGAACTGTGCGTGGGTTCTTCTGGGTATGGGAAAGCCAGGTGTGGGCTTAGTACACTGTGTTTCTCCCTAGTTTTTCTTTTCTGGGACGAAAACCTTGAAGGAGGGAATGATGTATGAACCCTTTTTTTTGCTGAGAAAGACTTTGGAATATTCTTTATCATATTCTAGAGCAGCGCCTTCAGACGGCATGCGATTCCGAGCCCCGGAGTGGCCGGAATTAAATTTTCAGTGCGTTCACACCGGAAATGCTAAATAAATGTGATAACTCCTAAACGGAGTTCCTGATCAGAGATCCGAGGGTACGGATGAGTCTGAAATGAGGTGTTTACCCTAGTAACGACATAAAACTTGTCGGCACGGGATGCTTGGACCCCTCGCCCGCTTCTGGAACGTTAAACGGATTAAATAAATTAATTAATTCCTTTAATGGAGAAATGCAAGTATATCTTAAATGGTGGATCGGATTGGAAAACCAATGGTACCGTTGAGTTCAGAATGTGCCGTTTACCCTAGGAGGGGTATAAGTTTCACGGGCGTGGGTCGTTTGTGAAAAATGGCCCCAGGGGCGTTTTCGTAATTTGGCGGCCTCGGGCGCTAAGTTTAATAACATTGGAACGGTGTCTCGGAATAAAATTCCGAGACCGCCATTGTGCTCAGAGCATGGTTATTATCCTAGGGGAGGCAAAATCCCAACCCTGTCGGGAGTTCGGGTTCGGGGATGTCGGGCGGGCGTTTAAGTGATTTGTACTTAAACACCCCCACCCCCCATTCTTCTGCTTATTCATCCTCAAACCCTTCCCCCCACCTTCACCTCCAAAGAGGCAGCTCTGGCGAGGCGAGATCCGGCGAGACGAACACCGGCAAGGCAGCGTAGCGGCGACGGACATCCCATGAAGCTCCGGGCATCGCCCAAGAGGTAGGAGTTGTTTTTGTTTCGTTTTATTTTTCCCTCACCATGATCGTCCTAATTTTACATTGTCAATTTGCTGCCCGATCATCAATCCAAGCCCATAATCGCGTAGATCATGTCTCGAGCTTTCCGTAATGTTATCCGGATCGAATGTTCGGCCACCGGATCGTTTCCGGTGGTCCTCTGATGTTTTTCGGCCACGAGGCCGGTTACCGGCAAGGTGGTCCGGCGGCGGGCGGTGGCTCGGCTGGCGGCGGCGCTCTCCGGCGGTGGGGGCTGGCGGCGGCGCACTCCGGTGGTGGCGGCTGGCGGCGATGCTCTTCAGCAGGAGCGGCTGGCGTCGGCGCTCCTCGGCGCGGCGGTCGAGCTCGCCGAAACGGGGCGGCGACCCGGGGTCGCGGCGCGGCGCGACCTCGGCGGACAGATACCCGCGAAACGCGGGGCGCAGCAAGACTGGCCGTCTAGGTCGGTCGGGTGTCGGAAGGCTGCGGCCATCTGGCCGCGGGGAAGTGAGCCGGGCCCACGGCCGGGCCGCGGGCCGGCTGTGGGCAGACCGGCCGGACCGTGCCGGTTCGGCCCAAGGGGTCCCCCCCCCTTCTAACTTCCGACGTCCGTAGCTTTAGCTACGGACGTCCGTTTTGCGCGCCGTCAGTGGCAGCGTGGACCTTGCGTCGAGGGAAACACATTGAGATGGTGTCAGGAATTTTTAATTCCCGAAACTAAGGGCCTCGGTGGTGCGACACGTACGTCGAGGGGTTTGCGGTTTTTCCAGGAATGTTGATTTGGACGGTGCGGGCGCGTCCGACGTCCGCTTTGAGTTCCGTCAGTTGTGTTGGGGCCCTGGCATAGGGGAAAAGATTTCTAGGGTGGTATCAGGAATTGAGGCCGAAGTTGAGGCGTGGGCCCCACGATTCGTCTTTTGAGCTGCGGGCAGCTTTTAGCGACTTTTTCCCCGGTCGTCAGTTCGGGGCGTGCGAGCATTCGATGTTGGGTGTTTTTTCCGAGGGCATCGTGTTGGCGCAGTCTGCCAGCTGTAATTCTGCACGATGGTGCGGGCCCCGCTAGGGCCCTTTCGGGAGTTGACGGTGATTTCCATCTTTATCACTGGGCGACTGTTTTGGACGAGTGAGTAGTCCATATTGGGTAATTTTTCGAGAGTATCGCAATGGTGCGATCCGATCATTGAGTTTCGGGACCGAGTTGCAGGTCCCACGAAGCACCGCTCGTGTGCGGTGTGCCGGAATGCATGTTTTTCTCCGGATATCCGTTGCACTCAAGTGAGTAGTGATTTGGACGTGTTTTCCCGAGGGAATCGCAATGGTGCGATGCGCCCGACTGTTTTCGGGGCTGAGGCTCGGGATCATGGGACGTCGTTCGGGCGTGAGGTGGTGTTGGTGACTTTTTCGTCAGATATCCATTGGAGGCAAGTAAGTAGTCGATCTCATGTGTTTTTCCGCAAGGATTACAACAGGGTGATCTGTTTGGTTGTGCGGAGCCTTATACGTGATCTTATTGAATGTGGACCATGAGAGGTGCTCCGGTGGCAGTTCGTCCTACCTTGTTTGTAGCGGACCCTTGGCGTGTGATCACACACTCTTGGGGGAGTGATACAAATGGTTCACGAGATGTGGATGGTCGTGCCTAGGCCTTTGAGGTGGATTTGTTACGTCATGCCTTTGCGTTGACGCTAGGTGCCGTGTGCACATTAGCCTTTGGGCTGGAATGAGGTATACTCCGGGAGTATACGGGAGTGCTTGGAGGTACGTGTGGTTTGTACTAGAGGCGTTCGTACGCTTGGATGAGGTTGACTTGGGGCCACACATCGTGTGGGTCCCATGTGCATGTCAGGTTCTACTTTGTGCACTTTGACCTCTCACGACATAGAGGGTCCCTCGGTGTGTTTGTTTGACCACCAGGGTGGAGTTTTACCCTGGCTCTGTGCTCGTTTGTTTGACCAGCAGGGTTGAGTGGTCTCCCCCTGGTTTCATTCTCGATGGATCATCCAGTAGCGGTGCTAGTGGCACCCCGTGATGGAACAGGCATTGAACCCCTTTGGTTGAGCTGTGCTGGAGTTGGGTGGTTGCGCGATACCCACTCCATGTTCGGTTGGCCAGTGTTTCACCCTCCGGTGGAGATGGCTAGGGACGTTCTGAGTTTTACCCTCCAGCGGGGCTAGGCAGTGGGTTACTCATCGGCTTTTAGGGTCTACCCTCCAGCAGAGACTGGGCAGTGGGTCACCCGACGCACTTAGGGTCTACCCACCAGCAGAGATTGGGCAGTGGGTCACCCGACACACTTAGGGTCTACCCTCCAGCAGAGACTGGGTAGTGGGTCACCCAACGACCTCTCAGCGCCTAACCTCCAGCAGGGCTGGGCAGTGGGTCGCCTATCGTCTAGTTCCAAGTCTACCCTCCAGCAAGGCTGGGCAGTGAGTCGCCTGTCGACTTATTCCAGGTCTACCCTCCAACGGGGTAGGGAAGTGGGTCTCCTAATGATGTATTAAGGTCTACCCTCTAGCGGGGCTGGGCAGTGGGTCGCCGGATGATGTGTTATGGTTTACCCTCCAGTAGGGCTGGGCAGTGGGTCACCCAATATCTTATTATGGTTTACCCTCCAGTGGGGCTGGGCAGTGGGTCGCCTGACGATGTATTAGGGTTTACCCTCTAGCAGGGCTGGGCACTAGGTCACCTGATATTTGGTTATGAATTACCCTCCAGGAGGGCTAGGCAATGGGACACCTATCGGCGTTCCAGACTCAGTCCTCTCGACTAGGCTAGTCTGTGGCTTTCCTCCGTGTTTACCGGAGCGGGACCCTTGGTTATATGGGTCAGTGTTGTGACGACATGACTTTGAGGAGACCTCTCGACTGTAGGGTAGTGATGAGGTGTGGTTTGACTTTCCTAGAACTCTCAAGTATGAGGGGAGCTATCCCCACTGAGACGCGTTCTTGTGACGCGATCTAAAACCGTGTTGGCGAGTCAGTGCCGTCCAATGTGGATAGTGTCGAAGTGCGGTGATTGAGCCCTTTGGCTTGTTGTTCGGGGCAGACGTGCGGGATGCTGGGCGATGATGATAGTTATGTCTGGGACTGTTGGCTATTCTTTTCTTGGGCTGAGCTACAGGACGGAGATCACCTTATGACGTTGTTCAGGCTTCTTGACAGAGCATATGAATATATATATACCTTGTTCAAGTACCCACTTCTTGGGCTTCGTTACTCTCCCTCCAGGAGAGGTGAAGAAGCGCAGTGTATGCCACGTGCTTTCCCTGTCTAGCTTCTTGTGGTTGGATGAGTCTACTCTTCTACTATAGGTAGCGAAGACTGGACGGGAAGTTCATCTTCTCACCGATTCCAGCTTCTTGTGCCTGGACGAGTCTACTTCCTTCCTCTTGTTGGGTTGAGCTGGACTCTCTGTTGTACTCTCTTTTCTTTCCCCTATGCGCTCTACTGCTCACCATTCGGTACCTCCTTTGTTGCTCCCTCGAGCCTTCGGGGTATCCTACTGAGTATTTTTATACTCACCCCTTCTTGGTCTTTGCCCGCACTTGGTGTGCCCTTGCAGACGACAGACAGGTTGGTCGTGACTTCAGTGGAGCGTAGGAGCTTGGGAGCTTGGACCGCGTGCGGTTGTCATGGCTGGGTTCCAGGTGGGAGACCAGTCAGCTGTTTCTTTTTGTTTACCTATTGTCGGGTAGTGGCACTTTTGGGTTGGGCGTGTGTTTTTTCCCTTATCTTTTCAGTTTGTACTTTGTACTTGTAGAGGTCGATGCACTTTTTGGTATTTATATAGAAGTTTACCTTTTCTTTGCTTGTCTTTACTTTTACTCTGCACTGTTGCATTGATTTTGTTGCGTGTGTGTGTACAGGTGCTTAGGAAAAGGCCTCCCCGAGTTATTGTGCCTTCGAAAGTGGTCGCCAGCCCCTGGCCTATGGAGGCGGGCATGAGGTAGTTGCGGCTCGAGCCTGGGTAGGGTCGGGTCGTGACAGGAGCAGAGTACTCTTTCGGTTATGGAGTATTACTATCGCTTTACCGATATGTAGCACTTCACACCTATTTCAGGATGTGATCAGTTATTCCTGGAAAGGAAGTTAGAGGATGGTCTAAGGCATGACATCTGATCATAGGTGAACATCTTCCGGTTGACTTCTATCACTTCTATCTTCAACCAGGCGCTGATCACTGAGCGCAATCTGATGGATTCTAGAGTTGTTGGCTAGGGCAGCTCGACATCTGGAGTTTCTATCCCTCCTACTAACAACAGGAAGCGCTACAAGGAGTCCTCACATGGAAATCCAAGGGGGCGAGATACTTCTTCTCATAGTAATTTGTTGTGCTACCAGTGTGGGAAGAACAGGAATATGAGGCCACACTGCTTGAGAGACCCAGTGGAGTGCTGATCTTGCGGCCAGATGGGTCTTCTTCAGCACTTCTGTTAGATCTTCTCACTAGCAGCTGGTGATAGTGGTTCTTCTATGACTCCTCATTTAGGAGAACCACCACTAGTTTCTCTCCATTATGGGAACTGGAGTTCTTCCGGCCAATTAGTCCGGGGTGGAGGTCGGGGGCGTGGTATCCAGTCACTCGGTTTTCAGTGATAATAGGGTGGATTAGCTCAGGTGGCCAAACAGGGTCACAGGGCCATGGTGCAAGTCATACTTTTGTAGTGGAATAGACCCAACAGGAGCAGATCTCAGGCCTTCTACAGTTCAAGGTACGATCTTAGTTGCCTCAGTTTTAGCTTCTGCTCTTTTTGATATAGAGGCTTCCCATAGCTTTATATATGTTTCTTTTGTGCAGAAACATGGGCTCTGTATCTTTTCTTCTGCGGACATCTTGATGCTAGACACTATGTTGGGGACCAGAATGGATAGTGTACATCAGTGCACGGAGTTCCCTCTAGAGGTTGGTGAGTGTCACTTCGTTTGGGGCCTCTATGTCTTAGAGATGATCGGCTATGACTTCATTCACAGGTTTGACTAGTTAGTTCCCTTTCAAGTAGCCATAGACTATTATCACTGCTGAGTGTGCTTCACATCACTAGATGGTGGATCATTCCTTCATTAGGGTAAATGGGTTGTCTAGGTGAGAATAGTTGGACCAAAGCATCATGGGTTAGGAAGGATTACAGACCATATTCCTGGTCTCTATCTGGATGACCAAGGGACTTCACGGAGGGACTTTCCCCAAGTGGTGGATCATTTCAGAGGTGTCTTTCCAGAGGACTTTTCAGGTTTTCCTCCAGAATGTGAGGTAGAATTTTCTATTGATCTTAGGCCTGGGGTAGCACCCGTGTCCATTCCTCTTTATAGGATGGCTACACCAGAGTTACGGGAGCTCAAGAGGTAGTTGGAGGTGTTGCAGGAAAATGGTTTCATCCAACCCAGTACTTCCCCTTGGGGTTCGCCTAACCTGTTTACAATGAAGGCAGACGGTACCCTTAGACTTTGTACAGACTATTGGAAGTTGAACCAGTTGATGGTCAAGAACCAATATCCCTTGCCAAGGATTCATGATCTCTTTGATCATCTTCGAGGAGCCTGGTTGTTCTCAAAGATTGACTTAAGGTCCGGTTATAATCAGTTGTGTGTTAGACCATCTCATATACCTCTCATAGCATTCCTGAGCAGGTATGGTCTATATGAGTATATGTTTATGCCTTTCGGTCTCATAAATGCACCTGCAGTTTTCATGAAACTGTTGAATAGAATGTTCTATTCATACTTGGATTCCTTCATGGGGGTTTTTATGGACGATATCTAGGTGTACTCTCACACTCGACACGACCTTGATACCCATATTGAGATCTTTTTGGGTACATTGAGAGAGCATCAAATATATGCTAAGCTTTCCAAATGCCACTTTTGGATGGATCAGATTCACTTCTTGGGTCATGTTATCTCAGAGACAGGAGTATCAATGGACCTAGAGAAAGTGAGAGCAGTAGATTCATGGGATCAGCTGAAGAACATCTTTGAGGTATGATTTTTTCTAGGGTTGGTTGGGTACTATAGACACTCCATTCAAGACATTTCACACTTAGCAGCACCACTGAAGGGTCTGACTAGGAAGGGTGTAATGTTATTGTGGTCAGATTCTTATGATTTAGCCTTTTAGGAGATGAAAGGGAGGTTTACTTCAGCTGAAATACAAGTGTTTCCAAGGTTAGGCAAGAGATATAGCATGAATTGTGATGCTTCAGGTATCGGGATGGGAGATGTGCTTATGCAGGGAGAAGGAGTTGTTGCGTATGGGTCACGGTAGTTGAGACTGCATGAGAGGAATTACCTGATGCATGATCTCAAGTTAGCTGTAATTGTTCAAGCCTTACACAATTGGAGACATTACCTTCTGGGAGAGAATTTTGTGGTTTTCTCTGACCACAAGAGTCTCAAGTACATTTTCACTCAGTGTGATATGAATTTGATACAGTGAAGGTGGGTTGAGTACCTTCAGTCTTTTGACATTGAGATTGCCTATACACCTTGGAAAGGCAATGCAATGGCTAATGTGTTGAACCGATGGACTCAGATAGAAGTAGTTCAGGAGGCCAGTAGTGAGTGGAAGCTTATAACTTTGTTCTCTAAGATGTATTTAATAGTGCATGGTGGACAGGGGAAGAATTTTCAATCTTCTGTATCTATTACCTCTACCCATCTTGTTCAAGTGCGAATGAGGCATCTATTAGATTCATAAGGCCTAGTCCTATGGGAGAGCATGTCAGGAGAGGACCCTATTTCGGGATGGACCACAGGCAAGGATGGGATCTTGCATTTTATGTGGTGTTTATGGGTGCCGGTAGACATAGGCATGGAGCTGATGTGGGTCTTTGATTCCTCATTTTGGGAAGTTCATCCTAGTGTCCCCAAGATGTATAATGATCTACATAGTTAGTATTTGTGGCTAGGTATGAAGAGAGAAGTTTCTTGTTTTGTCATGAGGTGTTCCACCTATTGGCAGATGAAGGCAGAGCACTAGTGACTAGCAGGAATTTTACAATAGTTACCCATTTCTGAGTGGATGTGGAATGATGTCGTGATGGATTTCGTGACAGGTTAACCGAGGTTGCCTCAAGGGAATGCCACAGTTTGGGTTTTCATTGACAGACTCACGAAGGTTGCTCACTTTTTGTTGATCAAGGAGACATTCAGTGTCGATGAGCTAGGACGGTTGTACATCTGTGATACTGTGCTCTTACATGGAGTTCCACACTCCATTGATTCAGACATAGATGCATGTTTTACTTCTCGGGTCTGGTAGGAGCTTCATAAGGCATTGGGTACCCATGTTCTTTTGAGTACAACTTACCATCCCCAGGCAGATGGAGAGTCTGAGCATATGATTCATGTCGTTGAGGACATGCTTCGAGTATGTATTCTAGATTTTGGTGGTTCTTGGTATAAGCACATACCTTTTGTGGAGTTTTCCTAGAACAATAGTTTTCAAGAAACTATTCAGATTACATATTATGAGGCTTTGTATGGTAGGCCATGCCAATCACCCTTATGTTGGCTGGAGGTAGGAGAGGCAGCTTTTCTAGGAATTCGTCTTGTTCCGGAGACCTCAGTGTAGATATAGTTTATTCAGAATAGGATGACTACTACAAAGTCTCGACTAAAGTCTTGTGATGACCAGTAGAGATGACCTCTAGAGTTCGAGGTCAAGGATTAGGTTTTCCTTTGTGTCACACCAAGGTTGGGACACCAGTGGATTAAAAGACAAGGTAATCTTTCGCCGAGGTACGTCGGGCTGTTTAAGGTGTTGGAAAGAGTTGGGTCGGTTGCCTATCAGTTTCAATTACATCAGATGTATCGGGTTGTGCACGATGTATTCCATGTTTCTCAGCCACAACATTACTTCTCAGACCCGTCTCATGTTTTCCAACCTAAGGAGGTTGAGTTCAAAGTGGATGAATCATTCGAGGAGGATCCTATCTAGATTTTTTATCACAGTATAAAGGTTCTCCATGTCAGGTATGTTCCTCTGGTATGTGTGCTATGGTAGCACGAGTGAGTATAGGATGATACTTGGGAGAGGCAGGCTGAAGTATGATCACAGTGGCCAAAGCTATTTAGGGTTTCTTCTTCTACGACGCCTTGTTATGGAAATTTGGTTATGGATTTATTTAAGGGGGAAATTTTGTAAGAACCCGAATCTTCTTTTTCAGGTATGTTTTCCTTTTCTGGTCATTTTGGAGAACAAGGGGAATTTCTGGAAATATTTGAAGTACATGCCGTGTACTCGGTCACCACAGGTAGCCATGTGTTGGCCATATAGAGGCCATGCACATGGCCATGTGGGGGTGACCTAGAGGTTGCCTAATGTGGGGTATGGAAATGGTAAGTACACGCCTTGTACTTTCAAAGTATACACCGTGTATTTTCTTCTTTTTCATTAAACGCACCGGGGTCACTTCTAATAGATAGAGATGGATTTTTCTAGGTCTGGTTCATTTGAGAGCTCATGTACATCCGTGATCTTCCTCTAAGCCCTCAACCGAGCATTCAATCACCGATTTTACCACCATCGATTGTGTTGGGAACGCCTCAGTAAGCTCTCTCTTCTTCTGGAGCTTCGTTTCCCAATTCCTCCTCCTTCTCAAGTTATCCCCTATTGAATGTTTTAGACTTATTTGTAGATATTTGGCGTTCTATGGAGATTAAATCCCTAAGACTCAAGTATATTGATCTCTCAATGCCGAGGTAGGTGGTTTGTGCATTTCTGTTGAAATTCTTTGAGTTATATGTTCAAAAACTACCAATACCCATGAATGGGGTATTGCACGTTTACCGTTTTAGCCCTATTGTTGGTCTTCTTTTCCGATATGCTTGATTTGGTAATAACTAATCTGAATAGGGTTAATTTCGATGCTTTGGAAGTGATTTCCCATACATGATTGCCTGTTTTGACCATTGGTTATAGTTTTCATATTAGGATGCTGCTTACTTTCCCATGCCTATTTGTAGGATGGTGTGATTGTTACGACATGATGTTATGCTGTAGACTGCTAGGCAAGTAGTTCTTGAGGTTTACATTGGCCGATATGCACTTCTATACATGCTTGACTTACACATGGCCATGAGAACCTGGTGTATAGACCATATGGAGAATGGACGTAAGGGATTCTCTAGAGTGTCTATTTTACTTATGATGTGAGACCATAGGGGGAATTGACATAAGTGCTTTCTCAGAGTGTATGTAGATTCTCAATGTGGGCCATAGGGGGAATAAACATTGAGTGCATCCCCAGAGTGCCTTTAGAAACCGATACAAGACTATATGATTAATTGATGGTGAGTGCTTCCTCAGAGAGTCTATACTTAAGCTGAATCAGAGGGGTTAGACTGAGTGTACTGCCTAGAGGGTTTCATATGTTTCTAGGTAGGACCATAGGGGATAGGCTTTGAGTACTTCCTAGAGGGTTACCTATTATTGATTACCTACTTTTTTATCTATTACTTCATATATGATACTGAATGCATTGAAACTATGAATTGTTTACCTTGGGTACATCCTTGTTTACTGCATTTATTTTCTTGATGCTGTCCATATATTCACTGACTATTAGGCATAGATCTCGTGGTGGTTGCCTACAGGGTTTTAGTCTCACAACTTGTTTGGTCCATGTTCTTGGGCCCAAGAAGATTATATTTCTACACATATAGATAAGGTAAAGCGCCATTCTACTTCACGTACTTGATTTTCCATGGAGATGGAGAGTATGGGACCAAGCTATGGCTAGAGATGATGAGGAGTTGTTTACTTTATTTCTTTTTTACTTTTTTATAATGTTGTTGTATTCCGACATTGTGATTTGTTTGGTGGATTTTTTAAACATTTGTGTCATGCATCATTCATATATATATGTGTGTGTGTGTTTTTGTGTGTGTGTTTTCCATTTTATTGTTTCCAGTCTTCCGTTGTTTACTTTTGTATGGATTATTCCAGCTTCTGCTTCTACTATGTGTTTTACTTCAATTTTGTTACTCTACCAATGAGGGAATAGTTTCCCCACTATCACACCCAAGGCCCTCACTGCTGGTCAGCAGCCTCTGGAATTCGAGGAAATGTGTTTGAGGCCATGTGACCAACTGGGTATGGGGCGCCTCTGGGAGGCTTCTGGAACTGGGACGTTATATAAATAATTTAAACTATATGACTTCATAAATCCAGAACACATGATGTTAATATATAAAGAATTCATCCAAGTCACATAACCATAAAATACAAGATATTTCCAATTCATATGATTTTAGAGTACAATATATTATTCATCCTTACCAAATGATGTTAAACAACACATCACAATGATACATCATAAATAATCCTTTACACATGATTTAGATCTATAAAAAAGTGGAGTGAATTTCCCCAGCCTTGTGTGTGAGTCATATCTACATAGGTAATCTATCCATTCAAAAACTATGTGTGGCTTCATCCCTACCATCAATGGATTCATAGCGATTCCTTGATCCTGAATCCTATGTAAATCCACTACATATTCATCCAAGTCACAAGACATCAAACCTTATGAAAACATTTTCATCACATTTTTTTAAACTATATTCTTTCCCCATGAATTAAATGTATGATACATGGAGAAACTATCTTAGATATACTGGTTTAACAAGCATGGGAATCCACGCATGAGATAATTTCCTAAATGACTAGACTGAATTCAAAAGGCCTCATTCCATAGTTGACTTAGTTTTAGATTCTTCTCTTTTCGATATAGGGACTTCCCATAACTTTATATAAGTTGTTGTTGTGGAGATCCTTGGGCTCTGTATCATTTCTTCTTCTGACATCTTGATGTTAGACACTATATTGGGGACTAGAATGGATAGTTTACATCATTGCAAGGAATGTCCTCTAGAGGTGGGTGGGTGTCACTTTGTTTGGGACCTCTATGTCTTAGAGATGATAGGTTATGACGTCATTCTCAGGATGGACTGGTTAGTTCCCTTTCAAGTAGTCATAGAATGTTATCGTCGCTGAGTGAGCTTCACATCACTAGAGTGTGGATCGTTCATTCATAAGGGCGAATGGGATGTCCAGGTGAGAAGAGTTGGACCCAAGCATCATGGGTTAGGAAGAATTACAGCCCATATTCCTAGTCTATATCTGAATTACTAGGGGACTTCACATAGGGACTTTCCCCCAGTGGTGGATCATTTCAAAGAAGTCTTTCCAGAGGACTTTTCAGGTTTTCCTCCAGAACGTAAGGTATAATTTTCTATTGAGCATGGGCTAGGAGCAACACCAGTGTCCATTCCTCATTATAGGATTGCTACACTAGAGTTACAGGAGCTCAAGAGGCAGTTGGAGGAGTTGCAGTCAAAGGGTTTCATCCGACCCAATAAATCTCCTTGGGGTTCGCCTGTCCTATTTGCAATGAAGGAAGAAAATACCCTTAGGCTTTGTGCGTACTATCGGAAGTTGAACTAGCTGACAGTCAAGAACCAATATCCCTTTCCAAGGATTCATGATCTCTTTGATCAGCTTCAAGGAGCCCGGGTGTTCTTGAAGATTTAAATAAGGTCCGGTTATCATCAGTTGCACGTTAGACCATCTGATATACCTCTCACACCCTTCTGGAGAAGGTGTGGTCTACATGAGTATATGGTTATGTCATTCAGTCTCATGAACGCACCAGCAGTTTTCATGGATCTTATGAATAGACTGTTCCATCCATACTTGGATTCCTTCGTGGGGGTTTTCATGGACGATATCTTAGTGTACTCTCACACTCGACATGACCATTCTACCCATATTGAGATCATTTTGGGAACATTGAGAGAGGATCAATTATATTATAAGCTCTCCAAATGCCACTTTTGGATGGATCATATTCACTTCTTGGGTCATGTTATCTCAGAGACAAGAGTATCAATGGACCCAGAGAAAGTGAGAGTAGTAGATTCATGGGAGAAGCCGAAAAATATATTTGAGGAATGAAGTTTTCTAGGGTTGGCTGGGATCTACAGACGCTTCATTCAGGACTTTTGACACTTATCAGCACCACTGAAGGGTCTGACTAGGAAGGGTGTAAAGTTATTGTGGTCAGATTCTAGTGATTTGGCCTTTCAAGAACTGAAATGGAGGTTGACTTCACCATCAATACTTGTATTTCCAATGTTGGTAAAGAGCTATAGCATGTACTATGATTATTTAGGTATCGTAATGGGAGTTGTGCTTATGTAGGGAGAAGGAGTCACTGTGTACGGGTCATGACATTTGAGACCGCTGGAGAGGCTTACCCGATGCATGATCTTGAGTTAGCTGTAATTTTTAATTCCATACACTGTTGGAGACATTACCTTCTGGGAGAGAATTTTTTGGTTTTCACTGACTACAAGAGTTTCAGGTACATCTTCACTCAGCATGATCTGAATTTGGGACAGTGATGGTGGGTTGAGTACCTTAAGTCTTTTGACATTGAGATTTCCTATACACGTGGGAAAGGAAATGTAGTGGCTGATGTGTTGAGCTGATGGACTCAGATACAAGCAGTTCAGGGGGCCAGTAGTGAGTGGAAGCTTATAGATCTGTTCTCTGAGATGCATTTTCTTGTGCTCGATATATAGGGGCAAACTTTTATTTCTTATGTATCTATTACGTCTACCCTTCTTTATTGAGTGCGAATGAGGAAACTATCAGATTCATAAGGTCTAGTACAATAGGAGAGTGTGTCAGGAGAGGACCCTATTCCACTATGGACCATAGGAGAGGATGAGATCTTGTATTTTCAGGGGTGTGTATGGGTGCCCGTAGACATAGTCATGGATCTAATGTGGGACTTTGATTCCTCTGTTTGGGAAGTTCAACATAGTGTCCCCAAAATGTATCATGATATATACCATTAGTATTGGTGTCTAGGTTTGAAGAGAGAAGTTTCTAGTTTCATCATGAGGTGCTCCACCTGTCAGCAGGTGAAGGCAGAGCATCGGTGACTAGCAGGGATTTTAAAAGAGTTACCCATTCCAGAGTGGAAGTGCAATGTTGTCGTGATGGATTTTGTGACAGGTTTACTGAGGTCACCTCAAGGGAATGTTGCAGTTTGGGTTGTTATTGACAGACTCACGAAGGTTTCTCATTTCTTGCTGATCATGGAGACCTTCAGTGTCGATGACCTGGGACGGTAGTACATCCATGAGATTGTGTGCTTACATGGAGTTCCACACTGCATTGTTTTAGACATAGATGCATGTTTTACTTCTTGGGTCTGGCAGGGGCTTCATAAGGCTTTGGGTACACAGGTTCTATTGAGTATAACTTACCATCCCCAGGCAGATGGCCAGTCCGATCATACGATTCAGGTCCTTGAGGACATGATTCGAGCATGTATTCTATATTTTGGTGGTTCTTGGGAGAAACACGTCCATCTTGTGGAGTTTTCCTATAAAAATAGTTTTCAAGAATCTATTCAGATTAGACCTTATGAGGCTTTGTACGGTAGGCCATGCCGATCACCCTTATGTTGGATGGAGGCCAGATAGGCATCTTTCCTATGACCTCATCTTGTTCAGGAAACCTCAGAGTAGATAGAGTTGATTCAGAAGAGGATGGCTACTGCACAGTCTCAACTGAAGTCTTATGCTGATCAACAGAGACGACCTCTGGAGTTCGAGGTCGGGGATTAGGCTTTCCTATGTGTCACACCATGGTTGGGACACAAGATTATTAGGAGACAAATTAAGCTTTCACTGAGGTACGTCAGGCTGTTTGAGGTGTTGGAAAGAGTTGGGACGGTTGCCTATCAGTTTCAATTACATCGGAGGTATCAGGCTATGCACGACTTTTTCCATGTTTCTCAGCTTCAAAATTACTTCTCAGACCTGTCTCATGTTTTCCAACCTAAAGAGGTCGATTTGGATGTGGATTCATCATTCGAGGAGGATCCTATTTGGATTTTCGATCATAGTACAATGGTTTTTCGTGGCTGGTTTGTTCCTCTGGTACGTGTGTTATGGAAGCATGGGCGAGTATAGGATGATACTTGGGAGAGAGAGGCTGACATACGATCGTAGTGGCTGGAGATATTCAGGGTATCTTATTCTATGACACCTTGATAGGGAAATTTGGGGACAGATTTTTTTTAAGGTGGGATGTTTTTAAGAACCCAGATCTTTTTTTTCAGGCATGTTTTCCTTTTCTGGTTGTTTTTTAAAAAAAGGGGAATTTCTGGAAATTTTTGATGTACATGCCATGTACTCGGTTACAATGGGTACTCATGTATTGTCCATGTAGCGTCCATGCACACGGCCATGTGGGAGTGACCTAGAGGTCGTCTAATGGTAAGTACACACCATGTACATTCAATTTACACACCATGTATTTTCTTTTTTTCATTAAATGCATCACGGTTGCATCTAATGGATAGAGAGGGCTTATTCTAGGTCCGGTTCATCTGAGATCTCCCATACGGTTGTGATCTTCCTCCAAGACCTCGACTGAGCATTTGATCTCTGATTCGACCTCCATTGATTTCATTGGGAATGCCACAATAATATCTCTCTTCTTCTTGAGCTTTGTTTCCCAATTCCTCATCCTTCTCATGTTACCCTTTATTGAACATTTTAGACGTTTTTGTAGATATTTGGTGTTCTAAGGTGATTCAATCTCTGAGACTCGATTATATTGATCTCCCAATGCTGAGGTGGGTGTTTTGTGACTTTCTGTTGAAATTCTTTGAGTTATATGTGAAAAAACTGCCAATACCAATTAACGGGGTATTGCACGTTTACCATTTTATACCTATTATTTGCCTTCTATGCTTGTATGCTTGAGTTGGTGACAACTGATGTGAATAGGGTTAATTTTCATGATTTATAAGTGCTTTCCCATGCATGATTTCCTATTTTGATTATTGGGTTTAGTTTTCCTGTTAGGTTGCTGTTTAGTTTCCCATTCCTAGTTGTTGGATGGTGTGATTGTTACGACATGTTGTTATGTTGTAGACTGCTAGCCAAGTAGTTCTTGAAGTTTACTTTGGCTGATATGTGCTTCTATACTTTCTTGACATACATAGGGCCATGAGAACCCGGTGTATAGACCATAGGGAGAATGGACGTAAGGGCTTCTCCAGAGTGTCTATTTTACTTATGATATGAGACCATATGGGGAATTGAAATAAGTGTTTTATCAGAGTGTATGTAGATCTTTAACTTGGGCCATAGGGGGAATAGACGTTGAGTGCATCCCCAAAGCGCCTTTAGATACTGATACGAGACTATAGGATGAATTGATGGTGAGTGCTTCCTTAGAGAGTCTATTCTTATGTTGAATCTGATGGGTTAGACTAAGTGTTCTTCCTAGAGGGTTGCTTATGTTGTTAGGTAGGACAAAAGGGAATAGGCTATGAGTACTTCCCAGAGGGTTACCTATTTTTGATTACATGATTTTTTAGCTATTTCTTGATATATGATACTGAATTCATTGAAACTGTGAATTGTTTACCTTGGGTACGTCCTTGTTTACTGCATTTATTTTCTTGATGCCTGCCATATATTCACTAACTGTTAGGCACAGATCTCGGGGTGGATTCCAACTAGGATTTAGTCTCACACCCTATTTGGGCCATGTTTTTGGGCCTAAACAGTTTATAATTCAACATGTATAGATAAGGGAAAATGTCCTTCTACTTTAGGTACTTGATTTTTTGTGTAGATGGAGAGCATGAGACCAAGCTATGGCTAGCGATGCTGAGGAGTTTTTTACTTGATTTCTTTTGTACTTTGGTTTAGTGTTGTTGTATTCCAGCATTGTGATTTGTTTGGCTGATTTCCTTGACATACGTGTCATGCTTCATTCACATATATATATATATATATATATATATGTATGTATGTTTTCCAGTTTAATATTTCCATTCTTCCGATGTTTACTTTTGTATGGATTATTCCGACTTATGCTTCTGCGATTTGTTTTGCTACCATTGTGTTACTCTACCAATGAGGGCATAGTTTCCCCACTATCACACCCAAGGCCCTCACTGCTAGTCGGCAGCCTCTAGAATTATTTGAAATGCATTTAAGGCCATGTGACCAATTGAGTATGGGGTGCCTCTGGGTGGCTTCTGGAACTGGGATGTTACAAAAATAATTTAAACTATACGACGTCGTAAATCCAGAACACATGATGTTAATCTATAAAGAAGTCAACCAAGTCACATGACCATAAAATAAAAGATCTTTCCAAGTCATATGATTTTAAAGTACAATATATTATTCATCCTTACCAAATGATATTAAACAACACATCACAATGATACATCCTAAGTAACCCTTTACACAGGATTTAGATCTATAAAAAAGTCGAGTGAATTTTCACATCCTTGTGTGTGAGTCATATCTACTTAGGTAATATATCTATTCAAGAACTATGTGTGGATTCATCCCTACCATCAATGGATTCATAGTGATTCCCTGATCCTGAATCCTATGTAAATCCACTATATATTCATCCAAGTCACAGGACATCAGACCTTATGAAAACATTTTCATCACATTTTGTTAAACTATAGTCTTACCCCCATGAATTAAACGTATGATACATGTAGAAACTATCTTAGATAGACTGGTTTCACAAACATGGGAATCCCCGCATGAGATAATTTCCTAAATGACTAGATTGCATTCAAAAGGCCTCATTCCTTCTTTATTAACCTAGGGTAACCTTTGTCCTTGAATAATGATATTAAATTTCATGAAAATATCAATACCACAATACGTTAAATTGAATGGTTTTCCTAGAATATGTAACTCTTAATTATCATGATAATTATATATATATAGATTCATACATCTTATTTTTTGGCCCAGCTACCACATGATACGAAATCCCCTATTGTATTCCACTAATCACATATTTATAGTGAGATAAATGTTTTCTTGACTGAATGGCTTGAAGGTCAAAATATTTATGGATTTTTATTTAATCCCCTTTCAAGGGTAAAGGGAGGAAACCTCACATGAATTCATGACTAAGAGAAAAAAACAATGTCCAAGTGCCGCAATCATCCCTGAACAGACTCCATAGAGATACCCCTCCCCAACATCAATGTCAATATAGCGCCTCCACCTGTGCATGACTTCTCAGAAAACTATCCCGTATATAAATGGATGGGCAAGGTACTGATGGAAATGGCATTCCCTCTCAATCTTCCAAATTTGAGTAGCCACACAAGGTGAGGGAAACCTTATCTAAATCCTCATCTGAAGAAAAATCTAGAAGAAAATTTGAGACAATCCAACAATAGTCAATAGCATGAGAGAAATATTTTCCATTTATTTTTTATCACGCCGATCATAGTTCATCTGGGATTATAGATTTTGGTAAAATCATCTACACATGATCGAGACAGATAATTTCACATCATGTTTTTTCTGTTAATTCAAAAAATTCTTTAAAATCTATATCATGGGTCCTTACCACATGATGGTAGACTGCATCGTTGATGTATCTTCCATGACATAAAATTTTGACTTACTATGGGCCTCACCCGATGTGACCACTATCCTTGGTTTTGGTCTCCCACCATAGCTCCATTCAAGAAATATGCATTTTATGATTCATTTCATCATAAGATTCCAAGATATTTAAAAATATCTAATCCTTGGTACAACTACAAAAATATATGAGAACCACTACCCCCACTACATATAGGTGAAACATGCATGGAGATGTTACAATTATAAAACTACATGTATCCTGATTCCTATATTCACAAGAAACATAGTGACACATGGATATCCAATCATGGGTCAAGAAAAAAATGTGAACAATTTACCCTCAAGGTATGGGTCTGACATGCATGAAGAATTTATCAATCATGAACTATGTGTGGATTGACTCATGTCATCACCATAGATGTAGATAGACACAAATCTCTAATCCAAGGTCCATCTACAATAATCAATGTGAAAAATTCACCCACGGTATATGTGTCAGAGTTATGTGGAGTGTTCCCCATTCAAGAACTAGATGTGGATTGATTATTATCCTAAAATCTACATAGTGACACCAAAATATCAAATCTGATGCTCATCTGCAACAATCAATTGAAAAAATCCCCCTATCTTTGTATGGGTCTAACATTTGTGGAGAGTTTCCCATTCAAAAACATTATGTAGCTTGAGTGCAGTCATAATAGGATACATAATGACACCTAGTTCTCCAATCCTCGATCTACCACAAAAATCAATGTGATAATTTCCTCCCTATTTGTATGGTTCAGACCAATTTGGAGTATTAACCATTAAGGAAATAAGTTTGATTTAACTCCTTGTGTCATAGGATACATAGTAATGCCCAGATCCTCAATCTGGAGTCCAACTGTTAGGTCCACTAGGCTAGATACCCTGAGACGGGGGTGAATCAGGGTATGAATGATTAAAACAACTGCCCCTTTTGATCTTGTTTTTCTATTAGACAAAACCCTCTTCTCTATCCTTCTTGATGCAGAGTTTGAATAAAACTTAAAGCATGCACAGGAAACAATTATTTTTACTTGATTCACCCTCACTGGGCTACGTCCAAGTAGAATACATAGGCAGTGTGTCGATGTACCAATTTAACTATAAGCGCACTGTTGTCTACAAGTTCAAAGCGGACTCACTGTACCACCTAGTTTTCAACCACTCACAATTTGAGAACTCACTGCTCTCTTAACTGAAGTGAGCTCACTGCTTCTTCAGAAGATCCACGCACAGTTTATAGACATGTAGGTCTCTTCATTTTCATGAATGCATGCATCCTCAACTGTTGATAGATGCTCTATTGATGTCCAACTTTCATCCACTGATGAATACCCCTTTTCCCCTAAACATTGGGCAATTCATTTGGATCAACCTTCGCAAAGCACCCTACTTCGCGAGGCTCCCAATTTCATGAAGCTCAAAAAAGCCTTCTTGAAGCTCTGGTCTTTTTGTGAAGCACTCTCACGAAGCTCAAGCCTTCTCAATGCATAGGCCATCACAGAGCTCCTGCCTCTTCGCAACACACACTCCTTAGTGCACGCGGCCTCACGAAGTGCACTTCCTTTCACGGAGCTATATTTTTCTTCGTGAAGCACTTCTCTTTCGTGAAGAACACTACCTTTAGGAAGCACCATCGTGAACCGAGAGAAAAATATTTTCTCTGAAAACTCTCTACTTCTCTCAATGGGGTTGACCTCTATTTATAGGAAATTCCATCGACCCTCGACCCTTCCGCGTGAAGTCGTCATCACGTCATCACCAATCGAGAAGCTTTGAAATCTTTTCCATAATTCTCTCAAAATCGTGATGCACCTAGGCAATTCTCGGATCATGGAGCACGTTGTAATCGCAGAGCGTTCCTTCAATTACCTCGCACCGCCACCACGAAGCTCCCTCACATTTCCTTTCAACACTGTCGTTTGTGAATCTCATCATAAATGTGAAGCATCACCATCAACATTTTTATTGTCTTTGAGAAATCCAACCCATGAAGCCTATCTTCGCGAAATTCGTGACTTTGCCATATTTATATTATATCTCCAAGGAAATCCAATTTTCACGATGCATACAAAACTCCAAATTTTTGACCCCAAAAATTTTGGAAACATTGAGGAATGCCACCACCTTGTACTACTCTTTTGTACCGCCTCTAGATCATCCATTCCTTTTTCATGGTTCCTTGTCAACATTGATTATTGAAAATAACTCTGGAACTTGACAATTCACTATAGAAACCTACTTTGTCAACAGACACAATCAACCCAAAAATTCTGCAATGTTACCTTGAAGGATTTTTTTCCCAACAATATCCCCCTTTGGGTTTGTTGACAACTCTTTATAACTCTTCTCATAATTATTTTCTGCACGTTAATACCTCGCTGAGTCTCCTTCCAGCCGCTACCACCATTCGCCTCTTGCGATTCTGATAGCGTTCAAGGATTCACTTAACACATACTGTAATCCCACTTGAGCAATGATCGGCGTGTGAAATAAGAGTAGTATCAAAATTTCATTAATGAATCAATTTATGTTAGACACCAATTGTAGATTTCAAACTCATACAAATTGCTAAATTGATACCAATTATTGAACCACACTGATACCAATTGATGATAGCTAGAAACCTTATCTCACTATTCCAACATCTCTGTTTTGCTTTTATCATGATCCTCAGCTATCGTGATATCTATTATTTGATCGACCACTACTAGCATCGTTAGATTTGATACTATCCCCCTATCTCATTGCACTCCCCCTATCTCACTATGCCACCGGTCAACTTATCCCCATATCAATCATGATTTATCAAATTGCCACATTATCTCCCCCTTGAACAATCACTATTTTCAACTCCTTTGTCAACAAACCCAAAGGACACTCCTTTTCTGTCTATAACAGAATAGAGAACATCATATCAGCACATTAGGAAAAAACATATCATTGATTGGGGAGAGGGGGGTCATTCCACATCCACACTCTTTTAAGTGAAAGGAGTCGACTGAACTCCCAAATCCATTCGATGCATTTCAAACGCTTCCTTGGGTAAGGCCTTTGTCAAAATGTCTACAACCTATAGTTTTGTAGGCACATACTCCAACTTCACAATTCATTGATCAACCTTATCCTTGATAAAATGATACCTTATATCAATGTTCTTTGTCGTTGAGTGATGGACGAAATTTTTTCTGAGATTTATAGCACTTGAGTTATCGCACTAGATTCCAATCGGAGACTTCACTTCAATGCTCATATCATCAAGCAGTTGTTTCCTCCACAATAACTGTGTGCAAGATTGAGTGGCAGCAATGTACTTAGCTTCTGCAGTGCTCATTGAAATTCAGTCTTGCTTCTTGCTTAGCCAAGAGACACAAATTCCACCAATATAGAAAGCACCTCCTGACATTGACTTCCTGTCATCCACTGAACTGGCCCAATCTGCATCAGTATATCCCAATAATTCTGACTGAGATTTTTCATTATACATCAAGCCAAAGTCCACTATGCCCTTGATATACCAAAGTATTCTTTTCACTGAAAGCATTTGTATTTCCCTGGGATTACTCTGATATCTCACTTCTTGGCATGTGTCAAATACAATGTCAGGCCTTGTTGAGGTCAAGTATAGAAAACTTCCAATGATTTGCCTATATTCTGTGATATTAGCTGTCTTGCCATCCTCATCTTTGGAAAATCACATCTGGGTAGCTACCGGAGTCTTCATCTCCTTGAAATTTTAAATTCAAAATGTTTTCAAAACCTCCTTGGCATATTTGGATTCTGAAATGAATGTTCCATCCCTTCCTTGTGTCACCTGTAGACCAAGGAAAAATATTAGCTCTCCAATCATTGACATTTCGAAATCACTTTTCATGAATTTAGAGAACTATTTTCACTGAGTTTCATCTGATCCGCCAAATATTATTTCTTCGACATAAACCAAGACCACCATCTTTTGATTACTGTTTTTGTTGAAATAGAGATTTTAATAAACTCCCCCACACTGGAAACCAGGATTTTTCAGGTACTGATCAAGCCTTGAGTATCATGCACTTGGTGCTTGTTTCAACCCACACAACGCCTTATTTAGTCTTCAAACCTTGTTCTCATCCTCATGAATGAGAAAACCATCTGGATTCTCAATATACACCTCTTCCTCCAGAACCCCATTCAAAAATATAGATTTTAAGTCCATCTAGAACACTTTGAACTTCCGTTTCACTACAATGGATAGGAATAATCTGATTTTCTCCAGCCTTGCAACCGGTGCAAATGTCTCCTCAACATATATTCCATCAATCTAGGAGTAACCCTTGAACACTAGTCCTTCTTTGTTCAGAATCACTGTTCCATCTTCATTCATATTGTTGCAATGGACCCATTTAGTTCCAATGACATTCTTATCTGATGGCCATGAAACAATCTCCCAAGTCTGATTCTTCTCAATCTGATCTAGCTCTTTATTCATTGCCTGAATCCAGTTTTCATCTTTAGCTACATAAGCAATGAATTTCGACTCAACCTGAGATAGGAAAGATGTTTGTTGTAGTTACTTCATTTGTCTTGTCTGAACTGGAGCTGACTGATCACCAATGTTATTCTGTTTGTCAATTTCAGGTCGAATCCTTGGATTTTGTGCAGATACGGATTTTACATTCTCATTCTCATCATCAATATCATCTTCTGAACAAACATCATCCACTTATGCTTCCCCTGGATGGATTTCATCCTCATCACTCTCATCAGGAAATTGTTCACTGTGCTGTTGAATGATCTCCTCATTCTCCACTACAGTGACATCATTTCTCTCAACTACTTTTCCCAGCCTTTTGTTAAATCATTTATATGCCTTTCTTTTTCCTGAGTATCCAAGTAATATCCCCCTTATATCCTCGTGATTCTTATTTCATTTGATTTTTAGGATCGAAATAATGATGTAGATGCTCAATATACAAGAGGGGGGGGGGGGTGAATTGTATACGTTAAAAATTCCTTTGGAACCTTTAAATTTAGTTATGAATAACTGTGTTTTCCTTAGGCAAAGGAAAGGGCTAAGTTTAAAAAAGTTAAACTTAAGAAAATTCACAACGCCTCTAATACCAAATGAAAACTTGGAATAAGGAATGAAGTTATAAACTTGAAATCCTATGAACTTTCTTAAAACTGAAAAGAGATTCTGAAAGTAGGTTCCAGAAATATGGTTCCAGAAATTGAAACTTAATAAAAGATTACAATATGAGATTCTACCTTAAAGTTTATAGAATCTAAATGAAACAGAGTACAAGTAAGGAAGTATAAGAAAGTTATACTTTCCTTAAAATACAATATGCAGCGGAAAATAAACAAGTAGTAGAACTATACGTAACAAGATATAAGTATTTTAACCCAAAGAGAAGGGTATCCAACAGCCTTGGATAAAGGTCCCTTGATTTATACATTCGTGAAAGTCTGTCTTACCCACACTAGGGTAAGCCCTCAATAAGAAGATCAGAGTCTCTGTCTTGCTATCCCCGCAAGCCCTCAACTTCAAGGTAGTTGTCAACCTCTGTCTTCCTCAGCAAGGAAGCCCTCGAACTTCAAGGTAGTCGACAACCTCTATCTTCCTATCCCCGGAAGTCCTTGAATGTAATCACCAACATTCGGAGTCGCATGAAGCTTTGAGAGTTAATAAGAGCCTCTCTCTCTAGAAATCACTTCAAGCATGTAATCACATGAGTCGAAGATCAGTCAGCCTTTCAGCACTGAGCTCTTTCAAATGAGCTCCTATTTATAGACAAATTTCCAACAGTCAACTCCCTCTTCCAACGGTCATATTGTCCATGAAATTCGTAGGGACCTGTACACGTGTAACTTAGCCAACGGTTAGTTTATAACAGAATAGACGACATCATTTTATAAGAAAACAAGTGTAACAGAATGTACGACACCGTATAAAATCTAACTCAAAAGTTCGGATTGAATGTTCAGAGTGTAAACAAAAATAATTTTTCGGAGTCTAAATAAATACAGAGTGTATAAAACAAAGATGATCAGATTCTGTTTAATAGGTGAATTCGGAATGAGAATTCAGAATGAGAATTCATCATCAGAATTTGTTATGAGAATTCATCATCAGAATTCGTAATGATAATTCGTTGTCGGACTTCATAAGGATTCGTATCCTGAATCTGGAGTAAAATTGTATCCAGAATTCGGAATGAAACTTTATCACAGTTCTCATTCTGGATATCAGAGTGAAACTTTATCACAGTTCTTATCCAGAATTCAGATCCTAAAATAGAATACTTCATGTCAAAGTTTCAAGTAATTCCGAGAAAATAGAAATGAATCCGAATCTTATACTTAAGAAAAATATGGATGAAAATATGATAAGGATAATTTTTCTTACAAAAGAAATTTTCCTTATAAAAGCAATTTTTCTTATAAAATCAATTTTCCTTATAAAATCAATTTTCCTTATAAAAGCAATTTTCCTTATAAAAGAAATTTTCCTTATAAAAGCAATTTTCATTAAAGATAAGGTGTTTGTGATTTTCAAAACAAGAAGGAATGGAAAAGTCATAAGGAAAACCTTATTGACTCAACAATCTCCCCCTTTTTGGAAAGCACAAACATCCTTACGAAAAAGAAATTCTAAGAAGAAAGAAAAACATTAAGGCTTATCTCCCTTTTCTTTAAGGATATTGATGAATACGACTAACTCCCCCTTAGGCTTTGAAACTCTAAGGATCGTATTCATGATTTCCGGAATGCCATTTCATTATGAATAAGAAAGTCTTCTTTAATGAAAAACTCCCCCTTAAATAAACTCTTATTAGAGTTCTTTTTTTAGGATCTTTTCCTTATCCCCCTTAGATAAACTCTTATTAGAGTTCCTTTTCCTTAAGGATCTTTTCCTTGTCCCCCTTTGTGATTTTCAAAAAGAATTCGAGGGAATGGAAAATATAACAAAGTACCTGAAAATTTAGTCACAACTACAAAATAAACGACAAGCACAAATTTCATTAAGTTTGAAATCTCGGCAACAAAAAAAATACAACAAAAGATCGGATCTGTCTATTTTGGATCTTTTTCCTTCTCCATGAGACCCTTAAGAATATTCTTTATTTTCATCAAGTCTTTATGGTCTTCTTTAGCTTGCTTCTCTAAGACCACTATTCTTGCACTTTGAGCTTCAATATTTTCATCCTGGGCTTGAAGCTTTTCTTCCTGAGATTTGATCTTTTTTTCCAGAGCCTTCAATTTATCTTCAAACTCAATCCGATGATCCCTTTCAAACTTCCAGTTTTGAGAAAAGGAAGTCAGCTTCCCATTCAGATCTCTGACTTCTTGAATCCAGAAGTTCTTTTCATATGTCAGCTTCTGTTCAAAGGAAGAATACAGCTCATTTATCTTCCTGTCCTCTGTCTCAAAGGCATCTTTAACACTATCTTGAAATTCATCAAATAGCCTCATGTCTTCTACAGTTTTCCTCGACCAGCTCATCATCCTCTTGCAAGATCTTTTTTGGACTTCATAGCCAACAAGAAAATATTTGAAATCAGCTTCTATCTCGACACACATATCCATAACCATGGACACGGAATCTGATTTCTGATTCAGAGCATGTTGGAGCATTTGGAATCTTGAATCTATAGTCGAGATGGTCGGAATGGAACCCACTAACTTCCTCAAAGATTGAACAACAAAGTCATGTCCCAACGAGGATGACTCCGAATCCGAGACTCTTCTTGGAGATATTTCTTCTTCAACTAGGTCAAGCTTTCTCTTTGAAGAGCTACCAACTTCCTTTCTCTTCACCACTACTGAGCTCGGAGTATCAGCAAGAATTTTCTTTCCCCTGTCTCTTTTCGGAATAGAATCTTGTTCCGGAGTTCTCTTCTAACTATCAGAAACTTGGATAATATTGTCTTCCTCATCAGCAACTTCCTAAGCACCATCCTCTACATTCTCCATTTGAGCAATATCTTGAAGAAGTTGTTCTTCCTCTGCATGATAAGCTACTTCTTCTTCTCCTTTCTCTTCTTCCATTACTGGAGTGACTAGCTTAGAAGACTCAGCTTCTGAGGTTCGGAACGACAAATTTTTGGAAGGAGTCCCCTTATAATCATCTACGTGTTTAAAAACATCTCTGGTTTCACCACTTCCTTCAGCGACATCTTCTTCTTCTTCCACTTGCTCAACTTTCTCACCTTGCTCAACAGACTTATCTACTGCCTCTTCTGGAGAAACAATGTCTCTTCCTAGAGTCTCAAGTAGAGATTCCAGAGAAAAAGATCTCAGAACAAGGATATTTTCTGAAACCATCTCATTAATCTTTAACAAAGCCTGTGCTACCTCAGCCTCAGACATCTTCTTCTTGAGCTTCTTTTCTTTCGCCTTTTTTTCTAGCTCGTCCGCAGTTCTTTCCTTCAAGGCCTTAGCCTCTGCAGGGTCCAAGCCAAACTGAGGCTCCCCTTGTACTCTCTTTTGTTTCATTTCCCTTCATTTAGCAACAACTTTAACTGGGTAAGCTTTCTTCTTCTTTGGTTTTGGAGGTGCGGAATGAACTTTCGTAGACTTGGGATTCTCTGCTTCTACTTGTACTTCTTTCGACTTTCCCTTCCTTATCGGCTTAGAGGATTCCGGATTAGCAACTTTTGGAACTGATTCTTCTTGAGCAGGTGAATCAAAAAACTGACCAGACTTCTTGTCAAAAGCAACATCCATTCTTTTAAGTGTACTATCACTCACCAGCATAATATTGAAAACTCTTGGCATAGACTTGCAAGCCTCCTTGAAAGACTCAAGGCACCGAACTATCAACTTTGAGAGGATTGCTGGATACATTATAATCTGAGCTCTCAGATTCCCTTTCTTAACATTCTCAAGAGCGATAAGAATGTGCTTCATCATATTGAACTTCCTTAGATTTATCAGAAAATATAGTATGTAGATCTCACTCTTCTTCAGACTATATTTATCACCCTTCCTCGGTACTATAAGACCTTGTACCCATAACTCTAGAATCCGGAAATTTGTAGATAAACTAGCAATCTTCGAAGCCTTGTCATCAGCCAGTCCGAGAGTTTCTAAAGCTTTTTCCTTGTCGAAGCTACCTTTAGAATCCGGCAACACATGAGATATGAATTCAGCTTCACCTTCATTATTCAGCCCTACCAAGCTAGCTGCCTTGGAATATGAAAGTTTATAAGTCTTACCATAAGACTTAAAAGAAAATTTTTCCCCATTATCTTCCTTAAAGAAGGAAACTGTTTCATAGAATTCAAAAAGTAAATTTGAATACACATCATCTTTGTTCCCAGGTTTTGACACAACAACATCTTCCCAACCATTAAGCTTAATATTCTTGGAAATAAGAGAGTCATACTTGTTGAAGAAATCCGGATGAACCAGCCTCTCTCTGTATACTAACCACTTCGAAATCGGCTTGGAGGAAGACATGTCTTGAGAAGCTACTTCCACAGACATTCGGATCTGAAGACCTTTGAGAAGTTCAGAACGGAAAAGGATGAGGTTCGGAACGGTCTTAAAACAGAGAGGCAGAGCTTCGCTACACTAGAGCTTGAAACCTGATGTGGGACAACCGTTTGGGGTCCCCTTTATATAGGCAACAGAAAAATGGTTCTTCTTCCATGGTTGATCGAACGGTTGTGATAAGCTGAGACTAGATCTGACGGTTGAAAACCAATTCTCAAGAAAACTTGAATCCCATCTTTTGAGGTTTTTATTAAAATAATTAATTAAGAAAATTATAATCCGAAAACAAAATATAATAAAACACCAGCAAGAAAAGTATGACTACGAAAACTTAAGGAAATCATACCTTTCGGATTGGCTTAGGAAGATTATTCGTAATTGGTAACATTATTAAGAAAACTAAAAAAAACTTTACTACGAAAAACAAACTCAGTACAAAAAACTCAGTACGAAAAACAAACTCAGTAAGGAAAACTCAGTACAAAAAATTCATTCCAAAAATTTGAAAAAAAAACTCATTATGAAAGATTCGGTATGAAAATTATGTTATGAAAATACCAGTACGAAATTTTCCATTCCGGAAGTTTTTAATACGAAAATTTCTATTTCAGAAGTTTTCTATATAAAAATATCCATTCTTGAAAATTTTAGTTCCGGAAATTCCATTCTGGAATTTTAGTTCCGAAATGTTTGAAAACAAATTTTGAACAATTTTATTATTCTAAAAATCAGATGTACTCCTCCTATGAAAAGGAGTTTATTTCTATAAGAAGACTTTTTCAACAGAAAGTTAATTAAGGAGGATTACCTTACGGTTATCATCCCTAACTTCTGTTTAATGTATTCAAATATATTAGAAGGCAAAGATTTTGTGAAAATATCAGCAAGTTGATCTTGTGTTCCGATAAATTGAAGAATGATATCTCCCTTAAGTGTGTGATCCCTAAGAAAGTGATTCCTAATATCTATGTTTTTTGCACGAGAGTGATGTGCAGGGTTCTTACTGAGGTTAATGGAACTTGTGTTATCACACAAATTTTGAGTTTTAGTAAAACTCAAGCCATAGTCTCTGACTGTGTGTTGCATCCACAACACTTGAGCACAACAACTTCTGGCTGCTACATATTCAGCTTCATCAGTGGAGAGTGCTACAGAATGTTGCTTCTTGCAAGACCAAGAAACTAATGAATCTCCTATGAAATGACAAGTTCTTGTTGTACTATTTCTATCCATTCTACATCCACCAAAGTCAGCATAAGAAAATCTTTTTAGAACAAAATCATTTCCAGAAGTATAAATTAATCCTAGATCCATGGTTCCCTTAAGGTAGCGAAAAATTCTTTTTACTGCCTTTAAGTGAGATTCCTTAGGATTGGATTGATATCTTTCACATAAGCATACTGAGAACATTAAGTCTGGTCGACTAGATGTTAAGTAAAGTAAACTTCCTATCATACCTCTAAAAGATATTTTATCTACTGGTTTCCCAGCTTCATCAAGATCTAAAGAGTTTGAGGTACCAATGAGAGTACTTATACTCTTAATGTTGTCATAACCATACTTTTTAAGAAGATCTTTAATATAATTATGTTGAGATATGTAAGTTCCTTCTGGTTTTTGAGAAATTTGAAAACCATGGAAAAAAGTTAACTCACCCATCATACTCATTTCAAACTCATATTTCATTAGACTTGCAAAAGAGTCGTTCAAAGATTGCTGAGTTGAACCAAATATGATGTCATCAAAATAAATTTGAACAATCAAAACATTTTTCTTATCTTTCTTTATAAAAATGGTTGGATCTGAATTTCCCTTAACAAAGTTATTTTGAAGCAAAAATCCAGTGAGTCTATCATACCATGCTCATGGGGCTTGTTTAAGACCATACAAAGCTTTGGTAAGTCTAAAAACATGATCAGGATGTTTTGTATCTTCAAAGCCAGAAGATTGTTAAAAAAAACTTCCTCTTGAACATAACCGTTAAGAAAAGCACATTTCAAATCCATTTGAAAAAGTTTAAAATTAAAGATTTCTGCAAAAGAAAGTATAATACAGATAGATTCAAGTCTAGCTACCGGAGCATAGGTTTCTTCATAGTCTATTCCCTCTTGCTGATTATAGCCTTTAGCAACAAGTCTAGCTTTATTTCTTACTATGACTCCATTTTCATCAAATTTATTTCTGAAAACCCATTTTACTCCAATAACAGAAGTTTCCTTAGGTCTTTCAACCAAGGTCTAGACTTTATTCCTTTCTAATTCAATTAGTTCATCTTGCATGACTTTGATCCAATCATCATCACCTAAAGCTTCATCAGTGCTTTTAGGTTCTAATTGGGAATGAAATGCTAGATGTTATACTTCTTTTCTTAAGGAACTTCTAGTACTTATAGGTTGGTTTACATCACCAATGATACTATCACTGGGATGATTCTTAAGAAACACCTGATTTGGATTTTGTAAAACCTGTTCATCAACATAGGGTAGAAAGTCTTATGGGGTAAATGTTTCAGAAGTATATTCTTGAATAATTTCCTTATCATAAGGTTCTTCTATCAAAGGTTGACAATCAGTTTTTGAAAACACATCCGAGGATGTAGGTTGAGGTGGTTTAAAAACAAAAGGATCTGACTCATCAAATTTTACATGTACTATTTCTTCAACAGTACAAGTATTTTTATTAAAAACTCTATAAGCCTTAGAAGTTGTGGAATAACCTAAGAAAATTCCTTCATCAGATTTTGGTGTGAATTTATGTAAGTTATCTATAGTATTTAGAATAAATACTTTGCAACCAAAAACCTTGAAGTACGATAGTCTTTGTTTTCTACCATTCCATAACTCATAAGGAGTTTTATTAAGAAAAGGTCTAATCAAAACTCGATTTATAGTATAGCAAGCAGTACTTACAGCTTCAGCCCAGAAATGTCTAGCTATAGAATATTCACTCAACATGGTTCTAGTTATTTCTTGAAGAATTCTATTCCTTCACTCAACTACACCATTTTTTTGAGGAGTTCTAGGTGCTGAAAAATTGTGAGTAATACCTTTTTTACTACAAAATTTCAAAATCCAAATTTTAAAATTCTCCTCCATGATCACTATGAATAGTTTTCAATGGAAGTTTTTTCTCATTTTTAACTTGAGCTCTAAAACTTTTGAAATAGGAAAAAGCTTCAGACTTCTTTGCTAGAAAATAGACCCTAGTAAATCTAGTGTAATCATCAACTAGAACAAACACATAGTATTTGCCTCCAATACTTCCAGTTTGTGTTAGACAGAAAAGATCCATGTGAAATAACTGTAATGCATCGGTTGTTGAGACTTCACCGATTGATTTAAAACTAGATTTATGTTTCTTTCCATATTGACAAGGATCAAAAACTTTAGAAGAATCAAATATGAGCTCTGGTAGATCCTTAACTAGTTTCTTCTTAGAGAGTTTACATAAGTTCCTAAGATTACAGTGACCTATTCTTCTATGCCATAACCAAGAATGATATTCCATTGCACTAAGTCATGGTAAATCTTGGCTTCTAAGGTCTTATAAGTTTAAAGTGTAAACATTCTCTTGCCTATTGGCTGAGAGAATAAATTCTTCCTTGGAATTGTGAACTAAGCACTTATCATTTCTAAAATTCACAAGGTAACCTTCATCACATAACTGACTTATGCTAATGAGGTTATGCTTAAAACCCTTAACAAAAAGAACATTTGAAATCAAGGTTTTACCAAGAAGAACAATATTACCAATACCAACAATCTCTCCCTTTGCATTATCTCTGAATGTTACCTTTCCTCCTTTCATTTTGATAATCTTTTCAAAAAATCTTTTGTTACCAGTCATGTGCCAGGAACATCCACTATCCACATACCATGTATTGTTTCTGGTACTCTCTTTATTTTCCTGAAATCAAGAAGAGAATTAGACTTTTGGAATCCAAACTTGCTTGGATCCGAGATTTCATGATAATAAAATTTTAGGTACCCACATCTTCTTAGAGAAATAAGCTTTGTGAAATCCTAAAGATTGGGTTTTGTTTAAGGAACAATTCTTTGCCCAGTGACCACCACATTGACACTTGGTACAAAATGGGGCACTTTGAGGAACAAAATAATTGTTACTAAAAATTGGTTTTGCATGGGTATAACCAAATCCGGATTTATTTCTTAAAGGTCGTATTTGGGAATACATTTTATCAAAATTTTCCTTACCATGGGTAAAGTTTGATAAACACTTCTTTAAGGAAAAAAATTCGGACTTGAGTTTTATAACCAAGTTTTTATCTTCAAAATCATTAGTTTTAGAACTAGATCTAGGCTCGAAAACATTTTTCTTAGAAATTACTTTTTCTAATTCTTTAGAAAGTTTGTTCTTCTCAGAACTTAGTTCCTCAAGATTTTTTGAAATACTTTCAAAATCAGCATTTTTTCTATCAAGATCTTTAGAAAGATCTGATATCTCTTTCGTAAGAATAGAATTTCTAGAGTTTTCCTTATCAAGTTTCTTATTGATTTTGGAATTCTCAATTTCATGAAGTTCAGCAAACCTAGAGACTTCTTCATAAGTAGGTAAAGTATTTTTCCTCATCAGAAGAGGATTATTCATCAGAAGAGTTATAATACTTACTATCATTGGAATTTAAAGAAACATCGGTCAATGATTCAGCATTTTGTACCTTAGCCATAAAACAATGATTATCAATAGGTAATCTGGCTATAAGACCAAGATTCTTCTGTCCTGAAGATTCGTAATCAGAAGATTCATCTAAAGAGTCACCACCACTGGAACCCCATGTGTCATTAGCTTTCAGAACATTCTTATCTTTGGATTTATAATATTTATATTTGTTCCTGTCTGAATGCCTTTCTTTTCTTTATTTATTTTTAAGCAAAGGGAAATCTGGTCTAATATGTCCAGCTCTCTTGCATTCATAACAAGTAACTTCTCTATATTTTTTATCTTTCCTTTCCTTTTTCTTATACTTGGATTGGAAATTTCTCTAGCCAGATATCTTGTTCATCCTTCGAGAAACATTTGCTAATTCATTTTCAAAGACTTCACTCTCACTAGATTCATATTGGAAAAAAACTTTCTTAGACTTGGATCTAGTTACTCTCTCAGGAGTCTTAGCTTTCATCTGATTTGATGTGGTTGTAGAAGCAATAGTACCATTTCTATTCTTCTTCTTGATGTTGTCAGCATCTCTCTTCATTCTGGATTCATGTTGTAGAAGAGTTCCAAATAACTCATCAAGCGAAATTTGAGTGACCTTCCTGTTCTCATCTATAGTTGTTCTTTTGGATTCCCACTCATTGGGCATAATATCAATTATTTTATCCAAAATTGCTTCCTCATTTAAACCTTTCTCTCACATAGACTGTAAACTATTGACAATAGTCATAAATCTCTGTTGAAATTTATAGATTGGTTCACCATAAGGAAATTTGAAGCCATGATATTCAGCTCTAATCATAGCTCTCCTAGTCTCAATCACTTTAGATGTTCCAAAGTGTGTAACCTCTAACTTCTTCCAGATACAATTAGCTACTTCACAAGAAGAAATTTGGCTATATATATTTCTAGTCATTGAACAAAGTAGAGTATTGCGTAACTTATAATTGAGTTGATATTCTTTCTTTTCCTGGTTAGTAAAAGTTCTAACTTCCTTGTCAGGAATTTTATAATCACCAGTAAGCATAACAAAGTTGTGCACTCCAGTATTGATAACAAAAGTCTTCATTCGATCTCTCTAGTACTCATAATCATTACCATCAAATATTGGTGGTATTGTAGGATTTATATTATCAATTGAACCAACATTAACTCCTGCCATACTTAAAAACCTTTGATACACAAACTTGTTAGTAGAAAAAAGTTCGTAATAACAAAGTTCGGAATGGGAAAGTTCGGAATGGGAATGTTCGGAATGGTAAAATGAGAAAGAAAAACTTATTCTTGAGTATAATTATTTCAGAGACCTGCTCTGATACCAATTGTGGGACCGAAATAATGATTTATATTCTCAATATACAAGAGGGGGGTGAATTGTATACTTTAAAAATTCCTTTGGAACCTTTAAAGTTAATTATGAATAACTGTGTTTTCCTTAGGAAAAGGAAAGGGATAAGTTTAACAAAGTTAAACCTAAGAAAATTCACAACACCTCTAATACCAAATGAAAACTTGGAATAAGGAATGAAGTTATAAACTTCAAATCCTATGAACTTTCTTAAAACTGAAAAGAGATTCCGAAAGTAGGTTCCGGAAATATGGTTCCGGAAATTGAAACTTAACAAAAGATTAAAATATGAGATTCTACCTTAAAGCGTATAGAATATAAATGAAACAGAGTACAAGTAAAGAAGTATAAGAAAGTTATACTTTCCTTACAATACAATATGAAGCGGAAAATAAACAAGTAGTATAACTACAAGTAACAAGATATAAGTCTTTTAACCCAAAGAGAAGGGTATCAAACAACCTTGGATAAAGGTCCCTTTATTTATACTTTCAAGAAAGTATGTCTTAACCACACTAGGGTAAGCCCTCGATACGAAGATCGAAGTCTCTATCTTGCTATCCCCGCAAGCCCTCAACTTCAAGGTAGTTGGAAACCTCTGTCTTCCTCAGCAAGGAAGCCCTCGAACTTCAAGGTAGTCAGCAACCTCTGTCTTCCTATCCCCGGAAGTCCTCGAATGTAATCACCAACATTCGGAGTTGCACGAAGCTTTGAGAGTTAATAAGAGCCTCTCTCTCTAGAAATCACATCAAGCATGTAATCACATGAGTCGAAGATCAGTCAGCCTTTCAGCACTGAGCTCTTTCAAATGATCTCTTATTTATAGGAAAATTTCCAACGGTCAACTCCCTCTTCCAACGGTCATATTGTCCATGAAATTCGGAGGGACCTGTACACGTGTAACTTAGCCAACGGTTAGTTTATAACAGAATAGACAACATCATTTTATAACAAAACAAGTGTAACAGAATGTATGACACCATTTAAAATCTAACTCAAAAGTTCGGAGTGAATGTTTGGAGTATAAACAAAAATAATTTTTCGGAGTCTAAATAAATATGGAGTGTATAAAAAAAAGATGATCAGATTCTGTTTAATAGGTGAATTCAGAATGAGAATTCGGAATGAGAATTCATCATCAGAATTCGTTATGAGAATTCATCATCCGAATTCGTAATGAGAATTCGTTGTCGAACTTCATAAGGATTCGTATCCTGAATCTGGAGTAAAACTGTATCCGGAATTCGGAATGAAAATTTATCACAGTTCTCATTCTGGATTTCGGAGTGAAACTTTATCACAGTTCTTATCCAGAATTCGGATCCTAAAACAGAATACATCATATCAATGTTTCAAGCAATTCCGAGAAAATAGAAATGAATCTGAATATTATACTTAAGAAAAATATGGATGAAAATATGATAAGGATAATTTTTCTTACAAAAGCGATTTTCCTTATAAAAGCAATTTTCCTTATAAAAGCAATTTTCCTTATAAAAGCAATATTCCTTATAAAAGAAATTTTCATTATAAAAGAAATTTTCCTTAAAGATAAGGTGTTTGTGATTTTCAAAACAAGAAGGAATGGAAAATTCATAAGGAAAACCTTATTGACTCAACATGTTTTTCCTTGTTGAGGACAAAAAACATACTTCCAAATATTCGAATGAATTTCACTATTGGATTCTTTCCATACCACATCTCGTACGGAGTCTTTCCTTCCTTCAGACACAATAGAGCCTTGTTAGAAATGTAGACCGATGTCAAAAATTCTTCCTTCCAAAATTTCTCTGGTAGGACTTTTTCAATTAGCATCGTTCTGGCCATGTTGTTGATGATCCTATTTATCGTTTCAACCACTCCATTCTGTTGGGGTGTTCTTACTGAAGAAACTTCATGCCTTATCCCGTGTTTCTTGTTATAGTCTTCAACCTGACTGTTTGTGAATTCTGTACCATTGTCATTACGAAAATTCAGAATTTTCTGTCCAAGCATCCTCTCACACTCCCTTTGATACTGTTTTAAGTATCTGAACACATTTGACTTATGGGAAACAACAAATAAAACTGCCATTCTGCTATATTAATAAATGAAAATAACATAGTACCTCTTTACGTGAATTTCTCTTTGGGGAATACACACATAATCATAGAGAATCATTTCTTATTAGTAAAGACTCATTGCCAATACTATCTAGGTGGACAAAGTCCATTTCTGTACCGAGTTCACTCCTCGTTTCAGTCCTGTTTCACTGAACCGGTTTAACCTGCCGTTCCAACCTTGTCTATATCATGAGATATAAAATATTTAACCAATTCATTGGAGGGAGATATAGTTCCCACCCATCTCATAATGATACCATTATTATGTGTGCCACAAAATCCTAAACCATACATCATAGCATAACCCATGTAATAAAAATGGGAATCTTAAACATCATGACATCATAAAACAATTCATATAAGATAAGGGAATTAATAAAAATATTTCCATCACAACATAATCAAATCAATGTAATAATAGGGATAGAAATAGAACCATATATTATCTTAGATGGAAAATAATTTTAGTAAAACACTTGAACTCCATTCTTGAGGAAAATATTATTTCTACTTCAAAAACATTTTCATTTCTTAACATGTCATACAATATTAAACTAAAAGAAGTTGATTAAAAATAAACTTGAAAACGTGTAAAGGAAGATTCTTGGAAATAATGTTTTAAAAATCCATTCATGTCGTATAAGTTAAAAAAACAGACTTCTCGTACTTTTGTCGGAAAAGTTAAAAAGTACCTCGTACGAAAAATGACAAAAGATTCCTTTCATATATTTTACTAAAAACTCACCGAAGTGTAAAATTGCATTTAAACAATTGTAGGTGGATGGAAATAATATTACATATTGAGGAAACATGGATGTGGATGATAAAATACACCCCAGTAAATTTCAATGTATAGACAATCTCGGATAAAAATGAGATTTGCCAAATTATCCCTTACCTTAGGTCCGATTTGCTTCGTAAGTGTCCGAACCTCCTCTTCATTGAAGCGCCTCTTCGAGTCCTCCTATTAGGGAACTAAAATTGGTCTTTGAAGAAGACCAGGACCTCTAGGATGTTGCTAGGGAAGTGGAGAAGAGAATTTGGCAGGGGTTGGCCGAGCTTGAAGGCTCAAAGTGGTGTGAGGAAGAGAGGAATGAGGTTCCCTTTTATAAGGGAGGAGAGGGGAACCTTTGGAATAACTAAAAATATTATTTTATTATAAAGACAAATTCGGTTTTAAATAGCTCCAAATTGATTTATTTCGAAGGTAAGGTGGGGATGGGTGGAAATCCTCTCATCCAATAGAATTTGGACAAGTTTAGTTTACTATTTTAACCTTATCATTTAGTTTTAACTTTAAGTTAGATAATTTTACGTTCACCGTGTCTTTTTGTGTTCTTACACTATAATGTTAATAAACTTCATATAAGCATCCAAAATAACCCCAAGTTGTTTATTATTAATATATATAACCTTAACTAAGTCATTTGGCCGAACCTTATATTTTTAGGAATAAAATAACAATTAATAATATAATATTTGGTTTAAAAACTATTTTATGTCAATTTTGTAAAAATCATAACAGAATGATTAGTTCGAAAATATTTTATTAAATCAATACTAACATGTAATATTAACCTAGAAAATTAGTGTAACTCATAAAAAGTCTCAAATTAGATTTATTTGGGTATTTATAACATCAATTATGTCAATATTTCATTAAAAAGATAATTACTGCATCATCTTGCTGTCATAAATAAACTAACTTATTTAAATTTTAAAAATTAAAAATAAAATATAATTATGTAGGAAATATTTTTAGCTTTCTAATGAATATTTATAGTCGAATTTATCTTATGTATAACCCTATATTAAAAATGATATATTTATTAAACTTTGATTTTAACTATTGTAACCCTTCTTTAAATTAATTAATAATATATGTCCTAATTTAATCCAAGTGGGCCTAAATGGTCATATTTTATTCCTAAGTTTGTTTTTTGTCGAATTACACTTATCCAATAGAATTAGGACATTTTTTAGGGTAATAATAATATCATTTTTACCCTTAATTACCCAATTTACTTGTAACCGTGGTAAAAAAAGTAAAAAGTTACTATTATCCAAAAATTATTTTCATCTCATTGAACCACATTTTACTTACTGACATCAACCGTGTCTCTTGGAATTTTGAAATTGCACTCACTGAAGCGGTAAAATTAAGTTTTATGAAAAATTCAGTTTTTTTTAACTACCACTTAATGGTTTCACTATTCATCAAAAAATGAAAGTTTCCAGAAAAATACCAAAAATTAGGCCTAAGCTATATTTGATATTATGAACTCAAAAATGATGTCTATTTTACCAAATCCAAAACATAAAAATTAATTCTCTTTGTCAAAACAAATAGCGTGTTTTTAAGAGATAATAACTATCAAAAGATTGACACTTGTTTATGTTTGGTTTAAATGTGAAATTACATCCAATGACCAAAATTGTATTAAATTATAAAAATATATTCTAAATATACTTTAAAACCACTCAAATTAATAATTTATCACTATTAATTATTTTGATTAAAAACGTTGTTTTTAATTAAAATTTAGTAATTTTCACTATTCATCAGAAAATGAAAGTTATCCGAAAAGTACCAAAATTTCACCCTAAGCTAATTTCGATATTCCGAATCCAAAAATGAAGTCCATTTTGAAAAATAAAATTTACAAAATTTCAAAAAGCGGTTATTACTATTCATAATGTCTAGTTTTAATAATATTTTAATAGCATACCGTTGTTTAGTGAAACTCGTTATTGCATACTACACGTGCTATCGAGGAAGGTCACGATTGCGTGTAATGCAAGGAAAGTCAAGGATGAGTTTTGTGCAAGCTCATTTTGGTGTTGAGTACAACAGAAGACATTTATTAAATTAAAAAAAATATTTTTTATAAAATCTTGGGGTGTTACATTCTACCCCCCTTAAAATGAATTTCGCCCTCGAAATTCGTCGGGGTTATAAATTGTTTACTACACAAAAGTTTGTTTAATAGAAACCCAAATCGTAAAAAGGAATACCAAAACCAATATTTAAAAACAAAAGTATGAAACATAACGGTTACCCAAATAAACTAATCACTAGGTTTCCACATAGGTGAAAATATGGATATGGAAGAGAAATCTAACCATCATGTTTTGATGGAGAGTGGTAGAGAACATGGCTATGGAAAATCCAGCAATCACAAAGCCATAAATTTGTGACGATCTAAGGTACCATCTGATTCATCGAATATAAGAGCACTAGGACATCATTTTTGGTTTTCAAGATCATTTTCCTAAAGTCGAAGAATTTGAATTAGAATAAATACTTACTTTCTTTTGGTACAATCTCACTGTTATTCATGCCTTGAACAATTTCCACTTCATCTCTTAAAGAAATAAAGTTGATTTTTTTATTCATGAAGTGTTAGCAGATCATGTGATAGAATGACGGGTCATTCCATCTGTCTCAAACAAAGGGTTAGCAAAAGTTATTAAATATACATAAGTCGATCTATAGTGAGATTAATCATATATGGTTCCTAAAATGGACTTATACTTATTATATCATACTAATTAATATAATAAAACTAGTTTCTACTAAACAGGGACTTCTTGTAGGCCAGTGGTAGGTGATAAAGGCCAGTCGCACTTCGGTTGTGGGTTCGATTCCCACAGCATTGTCCGACGCAATGGGCTGTTGCCCATCCTGCAGGTTGTTCTTTTTCTAAAGCTATATTACTATAACATCCCATCAATAATATCAAAAAAAGTTCTATCCTTAAACAATACTAACTTATGTCCAACATAATCCATTCCAATATTTAGGCTTATCTAAAATACTTCGGTCCAAGCTCATAGTATAAAGAAAATGATTACTTGAAATGTCACATAACAATCATGTGAATGCCATCATTTATCCCCCATATATCGTAAGATATATCTTTTTGTTCACATTCCAAACATTCGAAGGCCTTAATCATGTATTCTCTTGAAAAATGAATACCCATTGAATCTTAGTGAAAACATGAATGTTGTCAAAAGTTAACTATTTCCACATACCAAAATCCAAAAATTCTATATACTCAAACCATGATATAACCTTCTCCTTATATCATTCATGAGCTCATGAATACTATCAAACATTTAATTTTCTCTTTATCCCTTCATTTTGCGCATATCAGCTACTTTCCAAAAATATCTGAATAACCTTTCATGGTTACTAGTACCATTAATCATACACTTTCAAAAAATAAGGAATGACAACAGTGTAACAATCCTTAGATGTCTATTTATTCCATAGTACCATGAGATTACTTATACAACATTACACTTGATAAACATGTAATCATTCCGCTACCTTCTTAAACCATTGACCAAACTTCAAAAATTCTTTCATCTCACATATCATTTGTAGTCTCTTCATCAACATAAATACTACCCATACGAAAATTCTGATTCTCTTCATGAGACTTTCCCTTAGGGAATTGGTTTTCATAATGCCCATACATTCCACATTTAAAACATTTAACCATTGTTGATGTCGTAGCAATACCATTATCCTCATCCATGGTGTTAACTGAACCTTTTCCTTTGCACTTACTGGCTTTGTGTCCTTCTTTTCCACACCCAAAGCATCTTCCAGTTCCTTTGAAACATTCTCCTTGATGCCTCTTCCCACATAATTTACATAGGTTGAACTTTCTTTCCTATATGATCATCATGAAACTCCATCTTTCTCTTATAATCTGAGTCAGGAAACATACCAATGTTGAGATTATTGATCATATTATGAGATTGCTGATTAGGAATAATAACGATGTTTGGACTTCCAGATCCTGTTTCATTTGGTTTTTCATGAAGAATATTGTTCCATTGTCTGTCATATCCTTCATTATCATGGATCTTCCTGTTTCCAGCCATTTCTTAAAACCCAAAAAGGAATAGTGTGAGAGGCAAAAATCATGCTAGGAAAAACAACATAGTAAAGGGGGAGTACCCTCAAAATCTAACATCTTAGGTTAAATTCTAAGATCGTTACCTTAGCTCTAGGACTATATCCAATACGTATACTTATCCTTAGGGACATCCTTAGATATACCTTAGACATATCTCTAGGGATCTCACTAAAGTCCTCGCATCCTAGTTTCCAAAGGTTGACTAAACCTTTCCTCTGATATAAACTGTATAGACCCGAAGCTTAACGTACATGGAAATTACATTACTTTTGCGGAATACTTAGTACATAACAAAAACACACACACAAGGACCGTAATAGTTTAGTGTCTTTGGAAACTCAGAATATAATCTTCTAATCGTGGTCAAAGATCTTCAACATCTCCCATAAAGATCTTCCTTTTTTTACCTAAAACCTTTCTTTATATCCTGGGGAAAAGAAAACATAAAAGGGTGAGCTCAAATGATCAGTAAGGTTAAACAAAAGAAATATCAATCACATCATATTCATAAGAACATAACATTTTGGAAATCATAACCTGCAAAAGAAATCATAATATCATAACATGGGATAAATCATAGTAGTGAAATGTAATCCCAATAATCATAACTTAAAACATGAAACTTTGTGGAATACACACATAATCATAGATAATTGTTTCTTATTAGTCAAGACTCATTTCCAAGACTATCTTAGTGGACAAAGTCCATTTCTGAACCGAGTTCACTCCTCGTTTCAGTCCTGTTTCACTGAACTGGTTTAACCTGCCGTTCCAGCCATGTCTATCTCATGAGATATAAAATCTTTACCCAATGCATTGGAGGGAGATATAGGTCCCACCCATCTCATAATGATACCATTCTTATGTGTGCCACAAAATCATAAACCATACATCATAGCATAACCCTTGTAATAAAAATGGGAATCTTAAACTTCATGACATCATAAAACAATTCATATAAGATAAGGGAATTCATAAAAATATTTCCATCACAACATAATAAAATCAATGTAATAATAGGGATAGAAACAATAACCCTATATTATCTTAGATGGAAAATAATTTTTATAAAATACTTGAACTCCATTCTTGAGGAAAATATCCTTTCTACTTCAAAAACATTTTCCTTTCTTAACATGTCATACAATTTTAAACTAAAAGAAGTTGATTAAAAATAAACATGAAAACTTGTAAAGGAAGCTTCTTGGAAATAATGTTTTAAAAATCCATTCATGCCGTATAAGTTAAAAAACATTCTTCTCATACTTTTGTCGGAAAAGTCAAAAAGTACCTCGTACGAAAAATGACAAAAGATTCCTTTCATATCTTTTACTAAAAACTCACTGAAGGGTAAAATTGGAATTTAACAATTGTAGGCGGATGGAAATAATATTACATATTGAGGAAACATGGATGTGGATGATAAAATACACCCCAGTAAATTTCAAATTATATACAATCTCGGATAAACATGAGATTTGCAAAATTATCCCTTACCTTAGGTCCTATTTGCTTCGTAAGTGTCCGAACCTCCTCTTCTTTGAAGCGCCTCTTTGAGTCCTCCTATTAGGGCACTAAAATTGGTCTTTGAAGAAGACCAGGACCTCTAGTATGTTTCTAGGGAAGTGGAGAAGAGAATTTGGCAGGGGTTGGCTGAGCTTGAAGGCTCAAAGTGGTGTGAGGAAGAGAGGGAGGAGGTTCCCTTTTATAAGGGAGGAGAGGGGAACCTTTGGAATAACTAAAAATATTATTTTATTATAAAGTCAAATTCGGTTTTAAATAGCTCCAATTTGATTTATTTTGATGCTAAGGTGGGGATGGGTCGAAATCCTCTCATCCAATAGAATATGGACAAGTTTAGTTTACTATTTTAACCTTATCATTTAGTTTTAACTTTAAGTTAGATAATTTTACTTTTACCGTGTCTTTTTGTGTTCTTACACTATGAGGTTCATATACTTATTATAAGTAGCCAAAAGAACCCCAAGTTGTTTATTATTAATAAATATAACCTTATCTAAGTCATTTGGCTGAACCTTAGATTTTTAGGAATAAAATAACAATTAATAATATAATATTTGTTTTAAAAACTATTTTATGTCAATTTTTTAAAAATCATAACAGAATGATTAGTTCGAAAAGAGTTAATCAAATCAATACTAACATGTCATATTAACCTAGAAAATTAGTGTAATTCATAAAAAGTCTCAAATTACATTTATTTGGGTATTTATAACATCAATTATGTCAATATTTCATTAATAAGATAATTACTGCATCATCTTTGTGTCATAAATAAGCCAACTTATTTAAAGTCTAAAAATTACAAATAAAATATAATTATGTTAGAAAACTTTTTAGCTTTCTAATGAATATTTATAGTCGAATTTATCTTATGTATAACCCTTTATTAAAAATGATGTACTTATTAAACTTTGATTTTAACTATTTTAACACTTCTTTAAATAAATTAATAATATATGTCCTAATCTAATCCAAGTGGGCCTAAATGGTTATATTTTATTCCTAAGGTTGTTTTTGGTCGAATTAAACTTATCCAATAGAATTAGGACATGTTTTAGGGTAATAATAATATCATTTTACCCTTAATTACCCAATTTACTTTTAATCGTGGTAAAAAAAAGTAAAAAGTTACTATTCACCAAAAATTATTTTCATCTCATTGAACCAAATTTTACTTACTGACATCAACCGTGTCTCTCAGATTTTTGAAATTCCACTCACAGAAGCGGTAAAATTATGTTTTATGAAAAAATCAGTTTTTTTTAACTACAACTTAGTGGTTTCACTATTCATCAAAAAAATGAAAGTTTCTAGAAAAATACCAAAAATTAGGCCTAAGATATATTTGATATTCTGAACTCAAAAATTATGTCTATTTTACCAAATCCAAAACATAAAAATTAATTCCCGTCGTCAAAACAAATAGCGTGTTCTTAAGAGATAATAACTATCAAAAGATTGACACTTGTTTATGTCTGGTTTATATGTGAAATTACATCCAATGACCAAAACTGTATTAAATTGTAAAAATATATTCTAAATATACATTAAAACCACTCAAATTAATAATTTATCACTATCAATTATTTCGATTAAAAAGGTTGTTTTTAATTAAAATTTTAGTAATTTTCACTATTCATCAGAAAATGAAAGTTATCCGAAAAGTACCAAAATTTCACCCTAAGCTAATTTCGATATTCCAAATCCAAAAATGAAGTCCACTTTGAAAAATAAAATTTACAAAATTTCAAAAAGTGGTTATTACTATTCATAACGGCTAGTTTTAATAATATTTTAATAGCATATCGTTGTTTAGTGAAACTCGTTATTACATACTACACGCGCTATCGAGGAAGGTCGAGATTGCGTGTAAAGAAAGGCAAGTCAAGGATGTGTGTTGTGCAAGCTCCTTTTGGTGTAGCATACAACACAAGACATTAATGAAATTAAAAAGAATATTTTTCATAAAATCTCAAGGTGTTACAGTAAAAATGATTATAAGGGTATGAAAATGTGATCATGTAATTAGAAGATCAATCTATGCATAACAAATATCATAAACATGAACCACATCATAAATAATGCCAGTTTATAAGACATGAATCATAATTGAATTAACAACATAATCCATGAAATCATAACATATGAATATGACATAGAAATTTTAGTGTACACATAATCACAGAGAATAATTTCAATATTATTCAGGTAATCACTTCTATTTACAACTTAGTAGTACTTTTTCACTCCCCATACCATTTTGGTAGTCATGGTTCACTCCTGTGACTATCCTTTTTAGTCAAGATTCACTCATATGACTATCATAATGGAAAAAGTATTTTATGGAATAATGTTTACTCCCACTTCAATCCATGTCTATCTCATGAGATATAAATCTGTACCAAGTGCATCGGAGGGATATATATTTCCCACCCATCTCATAATGAAATCATACATACATGTTTCACAAGATCATAAGAAATCATATAAAATCCCATTAAATGAAATGGGTAATCATGTAATCATATTCATAACATATGGAAAATATACTGGTTTCTTAATCATTAAATTAAGGTTTAACCCATGAAAATAATTTTAATTCATAAACATATAACTTGTTAAATAGAAACATGTACCATAAACATGTTGTAATCAAAACATAAACCATTCAGTGAATTAATATGGATGGAACCTTTGGGTAATTTCCCTAAATGGAATGAGTAACCCCAACCGATGTCATATTAGATATAAAATATTTTGGAAACATCCTTTGAATAAATTTCATGGTGAATATATCCTTTCTTATTTAAAAAAATTATTTTTGGATCATATATCATTTTGAAATCCTTTTTCGTTGAAAACATATTAAGGAATGTTGAAATCATGTGGAAATTTGTTTTCATTAAAAATAAATTTTAAAACTTATAAATCATTTTTGAAATACATTTTTCATGAAAACAGTCTTTAAGGATCATTTTAAAAAAAATTGCAAAACATTTTTGAAAACATGGTTTTTGAAATACAAACATTTTTGACTGAAAAGTGAAATTTGAATAAAATTACATAAAAACATTTTATTAATTATCTTATGTACCAAAGAGTAGGAAAATGGTACCAATAAATATAGATATATTTAATTACCAAGGGATTATAAAATTAATTTTAACTCTTGAGGGTTGGATCATAATATTTCAGAAATACAATCATAATCATGGATAATCCTGATAAATGATGACGGGTTTTCAGTAAATTTGTGCCACATGTTAACATTTAATCATACTATACATGTAATAAAATGAAATTAAATGAATCTTAAAATATGTTTAAAATATTGATATTAATGATATAATATTTTAATGATCTCTATATACACTTTTTTGAATAATATAAGTGAATATTAGGGCATCTGTCTCGATGAAGGAATTTTGAGACAAAACTACATTACAGATTTGGTATGTTTTGAAACATAAACCTCATAAAACTAATATCCTAAAATGGATATGTAAATGATGATAAATTTACATATAATTATTTTTTAAAAAAATTATACGAAGTATATACACCACATAAATAAAACGAGTGTTGAACCTTTCATGTACCTCAATGATATAAAAAGTGAGATGAGAAAACCCAGATATTATGCATTAACTCTCACTATCCTCATTAAAACATCATGTGTAATACGTGTAAGTAAATTATATATATTTAATATATTTATATTAAAATATATAACACCATATATGATTTACTTATTACATTATAATAATCTTTCATCATTAACTCAATGATAATGTTATGATTGGGGTGATAACTACCATGTTTTTCTTACATAGTTAGACGTGTTATTAATCATCCACATACGTGGATCATGATTTCCTTATTTTCAGAAAATAAAACATGATATAAATTTCATATATAGTGAATATATATGTTTTGATAGTGATCTATAAAATATATTAATATTAAATGAAATGCACCATTTATGGAAATGATTGGCCATACTTAAGAATGCACGATATTTCCATTTTCATATTATATTAAAATAATGAATTTAAAAGATATATATATATATATATATTATATTTCTAGTAGAATTATTATTTCATATATAACATATAAGTTTTCTAAACCCATACTTAATAACTTCCATGTAATGTGTGAATGAATCGCATCGCTTTAAAGAGGTGGTAAACCCCACCATAAAAAATGAAGTTATCATATTTACACAAAATGGAAATCATAAAGGTATGTTCTATATAAAAATTTCAAAATCATAACTACATAATAAATTTCACATATATTATATAATTATTTATTTTACATTACTATTCCAAACCCTAAGTGTTTTTAACAGATGATACTAAAACATCATTTTGTGAGGCGGTAGTTCTCCACACACAAGTAGGGTAAGTTTGATTCCCATTTCATAAAAGGGTTTATATGTGTATGAATAAATAATACAATTAAAAGAAATTTTTATATTGATAAAACTTTGTTATTTTATAATAATTTAATAATATGAACTGATAGGGAGGATAATGAAAATAAAACGATGAAGTTTGAGGAAGGATATCCCAACTTCTTTGGGTAACACCTCATAGTTTTCACCAAATGGCTTTTTTGAATAGATTAATTCCCAAAGGGAAGATTATAGGATAAAGGTATTTATTTTTTAAGTAGATTTAGGTATTTTATCCAATATAGAGGAATTGATAATTGCGAATAATTGGGAGGGATGGGTGAGTTTTTATAGAGCAGGGGGGTGACATTCTTGTAAATTTTTGGAAATGGATTTAAACCCATGATTTCACCATGAACAGTGGATCCAATAATGATCTAAAAAAGATAAAAGGGAGTATATTATTGAAATATACAACTAAAATGGAGTTTTGACACGTTTATAATCCATTTTCCCTTATGTTTAAGGCTTAGTATTTTGTTAAGCTAGTTTTTCTCTTAATCATTGTCATTAATATTAATTTCATTCAATAATATTTTTGGTAAAAACTATGTTTAAATTATAAGACATTATATATTATTTCGATCCAAAATATGGAATCCTTTTTTACAAATTCCAATAATAGAATTGGTAGAAATTAATTTAAAATCAACTCCATAGACATGCCATGACATGATGTTTTAATCGAATGTGTTTTAAATCTAGAAATATTTTCATATCCAATTTCAATGTGAAATTGGATTAATTAATTAAAAAATTATCTACTAAAACTAAAAAAAAATATTTTATATAACTACACAAATAAATTAAATTAAAAATTAGTTTTGAATTAAAATCTAGTATTTGTCACTATTCATCCACAAATGATGTTTTTTAGTAAAATCTCAAAAATTCAGTGTAAGATAAGTTTTAAATTATTAATGATATTTTGAATTTTATTTTATCAAAATAAATTTTTATAAGATTATAAAATCAATTAAATTATTGTTCATTGAAGGACATAAAAAGTATTTCATTTAATAATTTTTTTTAAAAATATATAAAGACATTATAAAAAATTGTAGCTCTTATTATCAATGTGATTTATTTATATAAAACCATTAATATAGTATTATAAAAATATACATTACTATTAATATTAATATTTTTATAGGATACATAATAATTATATCTCATAAATAAAAAAAATAAAAAATGATGATTTGTAGAATCTCACTGTTATGCGTAACACAAGAGAAGTCAGTGTTCCATGTAGAGAAAGATTTAATCATTTTAATTTATACCAGAATATTAACTTGGAGAAGAGTGAAATGAAATAAATAAAATAAACTGAATTAATTTTCAAAAAAAATTATAAAAACTCATGTTATTTCTGGAATCGTCCGCTCAAACTGTCCATCATATTGCGGATGAAAAGTAATACTGAAATTTATTTCAGTAGAAAAAAACTTCTGTAGTCTATTAAAAAAATTAATGTAATCATGCGATCATGGAATAATATGGTAGAGAAAATAACCTTTTGTAACATGAAAATATCATTTAAATATAGCATATAAATATGCACTAAATACATCATATATCAAATGGGATAAAAATATAATGATTTATTCAATTGATCAAAAATAACCCTAATAACATTATCACATTGATAAGTATTTTGAAATCTTACCAATAAATACTTTAATATATTCTCCCATTTCCACTCAGGCACTAGAAAATGTTGAATCATACCATTCTGTAACTGTTTCTTTTCTATTACTAGTTGAAATGTAAAATACTTAATGGAAAATTCAGAAATATCCCTTTTCATTCCATCCAACCAATAATATAGTCGAAGGTCATTATACATCTTAGTGAAACACAAATTAATTGAAAAAACTATTATGAGCTTTAGTCATCAAATCATTCCTCTATTAGGAATCACATGTAATGCATAATCCTTTTCCATATCATAAAACACTTTCTTCATCAATATTAAAATTTGGAAACATACCAATCTAAACATATTCTACCTTTTATTAGAAATATTTATCCACCTCATGAGCCTCTTAATTATTTCTGACAATGTCCACTCAACTAAAAACTGAAACAAAACTATGGATTTAACTTGTTCTACAAAATCAAGGACTAAATTCATTGAAATAATTAATAAAATGGTCACATTCTAAATGTAACATGGTTAACATAGCATTATTTTCTTGACTCAAAATATCATCCACCTTTTTTTATTTTCACATATGATAATGAATCGTGCAATAATAACCATTGATTAGTTCCAACAATCTACTCTGTATCATGTTCAATTATTTATGAGTGAATATATGATTAAATATTTAATATTAGTATATATTTCATACATTGATCCATAAAAATGAATTTAAATTTTTTTTAATGAAAAAAAAATTAGATAATTCCAAATATTGTGTAGGGTAATTCAACTCATGATGTATTAGCTGATGTGAAGAATAAGTAATTACTAGATCCTTTTTTTCAGACAAAACCATGTCCTTTAAATAAAGCACAATTTTAGTTGAAAAGTTTAACAATTTTTAAAGGAAGGCCCAAAATAAGAGCATTAACTGATCTTCATTTTAGTTCATTGAAACATTCATTACAATTTTCATCCAGATGAACATAACTCTTTTTAGAGTTAACTATATATGTGGGATAGAAAATCAAGAACACTCTTCAAAAAAACCACCAATAATAACCTATTGATCTATGAAAATTAGGAATCTTAGTGATATTAGTGGGTCTCCAAAAACCATTAACAACGTTTCTTTTTGTAGGTTAAATAGTTATGACATATATAGAAACCATTTGATAAAGGGATAAAAACTTTTTAACAATATTTCTCTCTTTCTAATCCTCAAACACTGTTTATTTTATTTTAGGGATTTCAAAGAAACCCTTAGATTCCATTCATCTTCGCCTATACATTTTTAAAATGATAAAATGTCATCAATAAACACAACAAAAAACCAATCCAAGAGCTTATGATAAATTCTATTCATAATATCCATGAATAAAAAATGTGAATTAGATAATCCAAACATCAAAAATTCAAATTTGTAGTGGCCATAACTAGTTTGAAATGGAGTTTTCAGAATGTCAGCTTTCTTCACATTCAACTAATTATACCACAAACTCATGTCATCCTTTAAAAAATACAGTTCTCACCAGAGATGATAAAATAAATTATCGAACTGAGGAAAACAATACTAGTTCTTAATGGTTATGTTATTCAAGGCACTATAATTTGTGCAATGTCCCACTGATCCATCTTTTTTTAACAAACATGACAAGGGAACCCCTGGTGAAGTAATAGCTTGGATGAAACCATTATCTGATAACACCTATAGTTAATTTTTCATCTCTAAAGGTAAATTTTTTTCCATTTAATATGGAATTATAGAAATATATTTAGCATCAGGTACTTAGTAAACATCAAATAAACCCTTTGGGTCTAGAATAACACTAGAAAAAGAATCCAAAAAAACATCAATGTATTCATTTAATTTTGGAACATCACTAATTTAAAAATTTTCTTTATTATCGCCAATATAGGCTATATAAATATCATTTCTATCCCTAATCAACTTTTCATGTTTTCGGTAGGTTATCAAAGGAATGAAATTCTAGAACATGACATTATTAGCATTGAAATATTTCTAAGCATGTTAAACATAATTCGAGTCAATAAAACAAATTATATCAAACTCCACTCTGGATAGTTCAACAATATTTCCTGGGAATACTATTCCACTAGTGAAAATAGAAATATTTCAATAACTCTTTGTTTTTTAATACTTCCACCGAGAGTTTTTACTAAAAGTTAAATCTTTTATTCATGTGGCGATTTTTCCAATTTTCTATAAAATTTCACTATAATGAAAGAATGAGAGGATCCATAATTAAATAGGGTAATGGAATAACTCAAAAACATAAGTAAAATACCTTTAACCACTTATTTTTATGGCCCAACATCAACTATATTAGTAGAAAATGTCCATTATATACCTTTCTATGTATGGTCATGAATATTTACATCATATTAAACTAAAATTAAACTTTAATTAGAATAATGTATCATATCATTATAGATCAAAAATATAAAAATTGGATGGATATTAATTTTCTCATTATCTGATTCCTTTTGATTCATTTTTTTCCATTCACAGGCTATGTGGGCAAACATTCCACAACAGTAACACTTCCCTTTCTTTATAATACATTCACCAGGGTTCATTTCACCACACTTACTATAAAAATGGAGCATCAATTCCGTACCACCATATTTATTTTTTTCATGGTTACCCATATCGTACCATATAGACCGCTTCTTAATTTCAACATCATATGAAAAAATAAGAGTTAGAAATCTTCATCTCAACCAACTCACCATAATAAAAAACATTCTCATTGATTATAAATACTTACAGAGCCAATCATCCTCACAGACTTGATTTCAATATTGATTAAAATAGATTAATTTTTTTTAAAAGGTTGGGGTCGAAGCCTCAATTTATTATTAAAGAAAATACCTCTTTAGACTGGGTAGAGGGTGACCCATTACATTGCCCGAAGGCCCATGGCCAAGTGGCCTGCATACAGGGCTAGAAAGACCATTTTTTGGCCCAATGGACCCCTCAGTGAGTAGTACTGCTATAGTACCTACACTACTACAGTAGCTGCTACAGTACCGCCTCCACTACAGTACCTGCAATAGTCCTTCCGCCACTACAGTGTTGCCGTTGCTACAGCCCGCCGCTGCTACATTACCTCCAACAGTCCCTCTGCCGCTATAGTGCTGCTGCTGTTTACATCATATGCAACTATGGAATAAAAATATTCTTTCATCAATTATAGATATTTTTTCTCATTTGGAGTCAAACTACCATAATGAAATATTTTTGAAGGAAAATTTCATTGAATGATTCCAATGTTATGACATCAAGATCATAATTATCTATGCTATTTATAAAAAAATACTTTCATCTATTGTCTTATCCTTGAAAAAGATAAATTGAATGGGTTATATTTTAACATTGTGAACATCTCATTACATCAAATATCATTTCTGGGGAATTGATCTATAGTTCAGCTATAAAGGGGTTAGATGATCCACATAATTATGGGGGATGTTTCCTCATGAAATCCTCTACAAAATTACTTGTTCCTTAAAGGTAGATCTAGTTCCTCTAAAGCATAGATTCCCACCCCATGTACGACATGATTCAACTAGTCCATTACAATAAAAAACTATTCTATTCTGATAACAAACATCTGAGGATGTTTATTTGGAAGGATATCTTCTTCTTGGTTCAACCCCATTATCATTTTCATTTTTCTTATATGGAAAACCATTCTAAATGGAAATATTTTAATAGAATAGATATTGTAATCTTCAATCACTATAACATTTTTAATTGACAATGAAGAAAAATTATCTATGGGAATTTTATTAAAACTATCAAAACCACTAAATTAATCTAAACCATCATTTTATACCAAATATAATTCATTGAACATAAGAATTACATAATATTAATTTTAGATAACAAATTACTTTGTTTCACATTGAGAATAATCTCCGGTTTACAGAATTATAGAATAAGGTTATATATTAAAAATAAAAAATGATAGAATTCAAAGTGGATATAACCTAACAGAATCCATTTTTACAATAAAATATCACTTTTAAAACAAATCCTGATCTATTTTTTTAAAACACTCCATAACATTATCCATTATATATATCAATCAATTGCCCATAATTTTAATTCTTTAAAAACTTTTAAAAACGTGTGATGAACATAAAAACCTTTGTAAGGGATACAAGAATGGAAACCGTTATTCCATTAATAACTATTTAATCTCAAGAAAACCCATTTCTTAAAAAATCCCATTTAAAAAATGGAAATATCATTATTTAATAAATATCATTTAGTTTTACCGTTTTAAAAACAAATTATTTCAAAAAAACATATTATAAAACCTAAGAAATTTATTTTGATTTTATGGGACATCGTCACATTGAACCCTTACAGGACCCTTACATATTTGACTAACCATATTTCCAACTTCTAATGTCATTATCTAGAGAATATAACCATTAGCCAATTCATTATAGTTCTGTCTAGGAACACCAATTGTTTAATATATAATTTTATCTCCTAGTGTTATATTGGTTCAACAATAATTTATAAAGTCCATGAAACATAATATGAAATAATTCATTTCGTAATTTGAATGATTCATTTACAAGAGTATTAAAATAACATTCATATATTAAAATATTATTATCATTAAAAATTTACAATTTTAATAAAAAATAAACCTTTCTTTTGGAAAACAAATTTCAGAACAAAATCCCCCAAAAAATATAAATAATGTATTTCATTTGAAAAAAACATGAAAACATTCATAGGAATCAAAAATAAAAAAATTGTGACCATAGTGGAAAAGTTATTGTCTTTGTGTATGATAAGAATAGAACATTCCTTTAACCATTTGTAAAAATATTCTATATAAAACACATAAAATGATTCTATGATGAAATCATTTTAATTAAAATAAAAAATCAATAAAATTTCCATAATAACCATTTATATCCATTGAAATAAACATGTAAAATAATGTAATGTATATTTATAAGGAGAAAAGATATTTAAATTCAATCTTTAGACATTAAAATTGTCCCATAACACATTAATCATTTAAATAGTAACTACCGTGAACTAATAAAATTCAAAAAAAACATTAAATGGCATAATAATAGATAAAATAGGGATATATAATGTCAAAGGGGTTGTACATACACTTTATAAAATATTAAAGGTGTATACAATCAAGAAATTCCTTAATTAATAGAGATTGAGACAAAATCCTTTACTGTGATTCTGAATCGTCACATATACCATTATCTTCCATAATAATAAAATTGTAAAAATTAAATAATTTACTAAAAACAATTATCAAGTTAATTAGTACTTTTATTTCACTTATTACTATTTTTTAATCAACTACATAGAAAATAATGTTAATGTCATGAATTTTAACCATATTCACTTTATGTGTCAAAAAGAACATTGGTAGGTCAACTATGTTCAAAGGGGTCATTATATATAAATCTCGATATTAATAATCATGATTTTTTTTAATATTTATACATAAATTTTAATTTTGAAACCAATAATAAAATATTATTATGGAAATTGAACGAATATTATAGTAATAGAGATGGCGGGTCGTACGTACGCTTGAGTAGCGTTACCATTTTTCAATGATTGATATGGAAAGAATGTAAATTACATTTATCATTGCATAATTATAATTATATCATATATATATATATATTATTATTTAACCCTATATACTTATATATATAATTATAGTGTTATAAAATTAATCACATCATGTTGAAGAGGTGGTAGTCCTCGCACCCAATAATGACATTATCACTTTTTCAGTGTGTGAATGGGTAATTGAGAAAATGATATATTATATTTCAAAAGATTTAATTATTTAACTAATATAATAGTTATTTTATGTATTTCACATATTTTTAATTAAACTAATCCTTAATACATTTTATATAATGTGTGAATATATCTCATCACTTTGTGGAGTTGTTAGTCCACCTATCCACAAACGATGTGATCAAATTTACACTAAACAGAACGGATAAAGGTATGTGTATAAAATAATTAATGAAGTAATAATATGTCATAAATATGATATATATATATATATATATAATTTCCATTTTAATTCCTAACCACATGAGGTGGTAAAGGAAAAAATTATTGGCTTTGTTACATGAGGTGGTAGTTCACCGTACATGAATAGAAATTTTGTTTCCCATTTGATGAATGTGTGTCAAAGTGTAGGTCCAAACTATAACCAGAATAAATATATTTATATTGGAATAATATTTTTTATTTTATGATCAATGAATACTAGTAATTTTAGGGGTGGGGAATGAAATAAATCATAAACTCACATTGAATAATGATACCACTTTTTTAGATATCTCCTTTCGGTTGGCCCCAAAGAACTTCTTGGTTGGATTTAAACCCAATGTGTGGACTCTGTGGTGATTAGATAGATTATGGGATGTTATTAGATAAGGGTATTGATGATCCAAAGGGTATTTAGTGGTGTTATAAATTTAGATGTATGAGTGCCTTTTTATAGTGGATGAGGAGTGACATTATTATACATTTGTGAAAAGTGATTTTGACCCACATTTTCCCATGTCAATTGTCTAAAATAATGGATAAAATTTTATAAATTGTATTCTATGTTATAAATATGAATGTACAATTAATTTTGGAAAAATTATAGGTCAATTTTTTTTTCTTAAGTTTATGTTTTAGTCCCTTGTTGAGTTAATTTCCCTCTTAATTATTGTAATTAATTTAGATTACATTAACTAACATTTTTGGTAAAAAAAATTAATGACCTTAATAGAAATTATAAATTATTATGATTCAAAATATGGAAGATATATTTTTCGTATTACAATCACAGATATTAAAATAAATAAATTAAAATAAACCCTACCATCGGGAAGTAAAAGTGGTTTTTGAGTGTAAAAATTTCTCAAAAGTTTGCTACATGTTTATTTCAAAAAACATTGTGAAATTATTTACAATTACATAAAATATATAAATAATATAAAATTTATGGAATTATACATTAAAAACAAATAAAAATATAATTAAAATATATTTTTGACCAACATTTTGTATTATTCACTATTTCTCAAAATGTGAAAGTTCTCAGAAAAATATCAAAAATTCTCAAAAAGAAAAATTTTACATTTTGATTTAAAAATAAAATTTAATTTTGTCATATAAAAAAAATAAATATTGAAAAAATATATCGTTAATGGGTTCTCAATTAAAATCTGGGTAAACTATATTTTTAAAATATAGATCCTATTATTCAGAAATTTTAATTATTATTATTTTAATAATATAAAATTAATTAAATAAATGTAAAAACATTTTATTAAAATTTCTAAACATAATACAGTAAATCATATTAATCTCTTCTTATATAATAAGTTGGTGATAACGACAATTTAAAATAATAATATTAAAAATATATTCTTCTTCTCAATAACTCAATCATACGTACAATGCATGATTTTTGAGAAAATCATTATTGGGTTTTAGGTAGACTATTGGATATAGAATACATTTTATGGTGAAATCAAAATCTAGTTCGTAAATAAAAATACTTACAAAAAATAATTTTTTAATCATTACATGGTATGTTACAAATATAAAATACATATTACGTATGATTTCATGATTTGAGTGTGAAGATTAATTTTTTTATAATATTTTCATTTTCAAATTTATAAATTAATTTTTTGAAAGAAACTACAACATAAGAAGATTAATCTTAATTTAAAATATTTTTTTTCTATTTCAACACTTATTTACTATTTATCTACTAATTATAATTGATTTTAATGGTTTAACATAACAGAGTTAATTATATAATTGTTAATAATTTCCTTTAAATATGTTTGGGAATAGTTTTATTGGTAAATTATTTTAATGCATTTTGTTAAAAAATGTGTATATTTAAGATGTAAAAACTCAATTCATTGAAAACATCACTGAAACAACAACATGGCAATACCTCACCATTGGCATTGTTCCCTTATTATATGTGTAAACACTATGATCCATGATTGTATATATTTTCCCCCATTAAATTTAAGTCATTTCCATATTTATAAATCAATTATTATCCTCACATTGGTCAGGGTTTCAATGAACATGATTTTATTTTCACGATCCTTGTATCAAATTATTTTACTTATAGTAAACATCCTTAATCCAAAAAAATTAAACTATTTTCATATTAACTTTACAAAGTACAATACCATTGTCATATAAGTCTCCATTTGGTGTCAGATTACATTTTTAAATCAGGATTTAGAATTTCTATTCACCACATTATAACATCTCCTACTATTTTTGTTCAGATGAAAATATCTCTCACACATAATTTTAAAATTCATCCATTCACAATATGTTTATTTTGAAAATACGATTTTAAATATTATCTAATTTAAATCCAATTCCACCGTGTTATAATATTAAAAAATAGTTTAATTATAATTCTTTTATGCAATGGAATATAAAATAATATCTTTATAAATTTCTCTATCCATGATAATTTTATTCATAATAATAAATGATAACATTACAAATAGAATGGTTGTGAAAATTATTGTGTATAATAAATTGACTTATAAATCATAAAACTAATCCGATAAATATTATAATATACTTGGACATGATTGATAGTTTTCTCAAATTCATCTTCATTTAACTTCAAACTCACACCATACTCTTCCCATAATCATCTAATAAAATTATTTCGTATAATAGCTAAAAAATATGCACTAAATTTATAATAAAAAAACATCAAATATCATATTCTATGGGAAAAAATTTGATTCCAAAATACTCCCCATTTATCAACAATCCTATAAAACAATCCACCGTTCATTTTGAATGAAATTCTTATATGATCCGGATTTATCTTCATCCAAAAACTGTAAATTAATTATTAGTTATTTTTCATAAAACATAGACCTAATTGAGTCATTGTAGATTTTAGAATCATGGTTGAGTATAAATATTACATATCATGTCATTTTATAGATAATATCTATTTAGTTTAATAAATCACAAGTATTAAATTTTCATAAAATATACAATTGTTTTTACTTCAAATTAATTAATTACACTTGTTATCTTATAATATTTTGTTTTTTAAAATAAATATATTACTATTGGAATTCTCTTTTATTGGTATTCATATTTTCTCATCCTCTCTGAGTATAAACCCAAAGGTAAAATCCTTAAAACATTATGTATAAAAAAATATATTATTCAATGTAAATCTCTAATAAAATGGGGAACTACCAAAGATTATTAAATTGATGGTGGTGGTTGAAATACCATATTTAGTTAATAACATTAAAATCATAGAGTATGTATTTATTTTAAAAAATATCAACCATTTACTCATTTATTCCAATATTATAAATGTTTAAAAAGTTTTTTTTTTAACTTTTTCATTAATGTTGTCTAAACAAATATTAATATACATTTTATGTGAGTGTTGAGAAATATTTTTTCAAAATAATTTCTATTTTTCTTGTATAATTTCAATAAACACATATCTATTTACTCTCTAGGATAATTTAACTCTTAATTTATTAAAAAAATATCGGTTATATGAATTCATATCCAATATATCATGTTATATATAAATGATAATAGTTTTACTCTATTATTTTTAACTAATCCATTGAATGAATTTATTTATAATTTGAAAAGAACCACCACATGTTCAATTTTATTCCAAGGCTCTAGAAACTCGACTTACATCATTATAAGTTTTAAAGTAATTATTCTTTAATAATTTATTCAATGATCTATTATAACGTGTTCCTTTTAAATAAATCATTACTATCAAGACATTTATAGTCCATGCCTCCTTTAGAATCCTCTGAAACAATGTGAAAAAAAATTTATATTATATATTGATATATCTACTTTTTAAGTTAATAAAACAAACAATAATTATTTAAAATAATTATAGAACAACTAATTCTCTCTCATTATTATTTGTAGTCTTTTTCAACCATATTATGAGTTAATATTAATTTAATTTCATTAATTAATAAAAATTTCAAGATTTCATCAGACTAATTTTCATGGGAAAAAATTTCCCTCACCTCATTTATTATCTTTAAACCTACGAAATTCAGTGAGATTCACAATCATTTATATTTAATACACATATCATTTAAATCATGTATGATACTAAAATAAATCTACTTTTCATTTTCCATAGATGATATTATGTATGAAAATTAGTTTGAAGAATTTTTTTCCTTTGTTCTCTTCACGTATATATCATAATCAACAAAATATATATTTAATTGAATCAAAATTAAATTAGTTTCATCAAACCATTTTAGTATTTTTAAAATTTATTAAATCCCTACAATGAAATCATTTGATGTAATTCAATTTTATTATCTTTAATAATTTTTAATCCATTTTATTGATCAATGTATACATCCTATTTGATAACTAAACCAAAAAATTATATCATCAAATTTAAATTTATTGAATTTGAAAATATTTTAAGATGTAAAATTTTTCTAACTAAAGAATATATTTATTCCTTACAGCTGAATAAAATTTTTCACCGTCATTAATCTTATAATCACAATATCATGCTCAAAGTATTTTTAACGCAAATTATTTCTTAATGGAATTTTATATATGTATTCACCTTACAATATCTTACAAACATTTCTTCACGATTTTATATAAAACATTCTTCATTGACCCAAATTATTTATTATCTCATTAAATGATAGAAGAACCAATTTTTTTTAGAAAAAGTTGTTTTTATTCAACAGGATTCTGTAGAAATTAATTCTATATCTATGATATTTAATTCATCAATGTGGGCTTCTTTATTTTTCATTAATGTTTTATTTTGTTATTAATTACCCTAAAATATATCATTATCTTCTACTTAATTTCATAATAATTTTAATTAGATGTAGATGGTTTTGTATCTCTTCTTAAATTGGATATAGAATACATTATAAAATAACATTATTTTATTTAATAATAACCATAAGAGAGATATCGTATCATATGAAGCATTTGAATTATAAGGTAATATTTTGAGATATCTATATCCTATGATGTTTTATAAGAATAAATTTTTATCACATTCATGAAACACATTTACACTAACATGTACATCCCAATAATGGTATTTCAATTATAATCCATTATGAATTTATTATGTATAGTATTCACATTCTGTAAAGGGTTTCGATGAATTATCTATTGGAAAGTAATAATTAGGTTCCATGATATAGAACTTGATGAATTAAAGATAGTAGAAGTTCTTAAATAATTATAGAGATTCATGAATAAAAAAGAGTATAGGATCCTTTTTCTTTCTATGGTACCCTCATATCATATTTTGATAATTGAATCACTCTTCTTCATGGTACGCTATTCATCACTTCCTAATGATGGAACTCACATCCTTTCAACCGTATGAGATTCCTAAACATACAAACTTGAACTAATTTATTGGTAGGTCCCCTAAGGAGTTAGGAATATTTATTTTTCAACTACTAAATCTTTGTAAAAAATTCACTATTTAAGAAAAAGATAGATGAAACTATAAAAACAATACTAACATGAAATTATTCATTAACCCTTAATAGTTTGATTCATAAAACTAGATCACACATCATAAGTTTTTTTACACTTAAAGTAATCATATGATAATAAATTTAATCCTAATAGTGGAATAATTTAATGGTTAATTAATGATTTCACATAGTCAATTACCAATATTTTTATGAATTTATTTTCATAAATCCGTTAGTAGTGATATCCAGAAATATGATAAGTACAATCCTTTAGTTTCTCAATGAAATAGAATACAACTTGAATATATCATAATTTAAATTATTATATATATATATATATATTAAATGATTCATGTCATGTCACATATGATATCATAAAATAAATCTCTTTCTAGTGTTTCTAAAAAATAGATTATCATGAGGTATTGAGGATATCTATTTTATCGTAAAATATTATTCAAATTATAATATAGAGAATATTATTGAAATAATTTGTATCAAATTTTATGATTGAGTGACATATTATAAAATATTATTTTTATATATAACATTCTCTGTCTAGATTAATTCTTATTTTGTGAATAAATATTTTTCATAAAAATGACATGTATCAAAAAATAAAAATGTTGAAAATTTAAATTATGTTTTCAGAATTATCTATAACATATATTTCTTGGGGATTATAATTATTTTTATTCTTAAATTAAATATTAAAATATTCTTATAATATCAATAATATTTATGGTTTATTTATAAGATATATATTATTCTAGGATATATATACTTGCATTATATTCCTTGTATGACTTTATATGAATTATTTTTTAATATAGAATGACCTCATCTTGTTTCTAGTGTTATAATATTGAAAAAAAATTATTAAATATATTTTGTGATTATTTTTTCTTAGATGTATCTTGACCTTAATTATTCCATGAGTAAAGTTGTCCGGGGATAAGTACTTTGGGTCAGATTAACCATTAGTGTAGAGGTTTATGCCTTGTTCTGGGAAGGTTAGGGGATTCTTATATATTATTATTAGTTTATTCATGTTAATATTTTCAATATAATATAATTTTATCCCAATATGTGGAAATTTCATGCACATTTTGCAAATAATGTATTCAAATATATATGAATATTTTTGACTTCTTTTTTGGTTAGTAATATAAACATTATAGTTCTGTAATGAGTTTTAAATTTGTGTGATTAACACTAATTAGTTTTGTAGATATAATAACATTGTAAAACTAAATCATTAGGAAAATGTATATATAATATAATTAATATATAAGATAATAATTATTCATGAGATGAAATCAGTTTTACAAACATGTGATATAAATTAAACTACATGTAAATTTCAATAAAACCCCTTAAATACCATGTTTGGTATTCTTTATAAAGAAACAATTTTCAAGACCTTGAATATTTAATTTTTTTGACGTTAATTTTTTAATTCCCATGTATTATCTTATGTGAGTAAATAAACATGTAAGGAGGACTTGATCTATAGGTGCTTTTTCATGGTGTTTTATAAGTGATAAACTATCTAAAAACCCAAACCCTTATTATACAAGTGGAATAATGTTTATTTATGAATAATAATGGATTTATTTAAAAATATTTATCCAACAAACTATCAAATATTTATATATAATATGATTCAAAATGTTGTTTACATCTGAATATAGTACTATATTTTTTTATACATAGGGTATGACAAGATGAAATATGTATCTTAAATCTATAAAATACATATGATTATGGGATTATTATTTTTTTGGGAGTGTATTCATTAAATTTTATTCTTAAGAGGATAAAGTACATGATACTAACGTGTGTGTATATATATATATATATATTATGGGTTTTAAATGAAATCATGATAATCCCATCGAGAAAGATTATAGATATGACTTATAGAAAACATATACATTGTAATATATTTTGTAATTTTGTTATTAAGGATTATAATTCTATGAATATGTATCTAAATTTTATTGAGACCATTTCTACCAACAATAACTTATAGAAAAAAAGAGACCATATGTGCATCAAACAATTGTGATGATAAAAATAGACTCTATTATAGGAGGTATTTGATAAAGGGTGATGTAAATCTCTACATTGTCTGCTAAAAAAGTTATTCTTCATTATAATTCAGTAGTTATGAAGTAATTTTATCTAGTGAATTAAAAATATAATTTCATAACTATTATTATGTTCTACCATAATTAGAATTTCACAATCTTTTTTGGAAAGGAAGGGATTTCCTTTCAATGTCAGGAATAATGTTCTTCTCTAGATATGAATTTGGGTTTTTGTGGAATTTGGAATTTGAAAATAGGTTTATACATTGTGTGTGAGGATTATATTCTTTATAAAATTAAAAATATATCATAACCTTAAGAAAATTGATCCTGGAATTTAATTAAAAATAAATAAACATTTTAGTCAAGGATAAAATCTAATACTATTGTAGTGTATTTCTCTCACACACCCTTCAATCCATTCCGTATTCATTGTTCACATAAATGATTATCATAGTTGATTGGTTTAACTCCAAATTCTATCATTTCCATAGTTCTGGTTCTATCCCAATATTATATTATTATATAAATCCCATACTTTATGAGGTTTACTACTCATTATAGTCTTTATTATTTAATGATAAATATTTCTTTACTCGAGGATTTAGGGTCTATATAATTCTGGTACCAACCATCATATAATTTAAACAATATATAACTGTACCAAAATACCATAAAAATTCAATATATCATCAAAACACTAGTTATGGAATGTATATGTTTTTATACTAATTTTATCTTCATATTTATAAATAATCTTGAAAAATAAATAATTTTGTAAAATTTCATTATATCCTTTTAAAAACAAAATAAACATCATTGAATATTTGTATAGCTAAAAATATATTTTAAATTGTCAATTTAAGTTTTCTTGAGGAAGATACCATTTTTATTTTAAATAAATTTTTTTGAATCTAATGATTTCTATAATATTTTGGAACAAAATAAATTGTGAATAAAATAGGGAACCTATAAAAGGATCTATAATGAAATGCACATTTATTATGGAATATAAATCTCTTCATGAGGTGTATAAATAAAAATTCCTTTTACATTTTTTGTAAAAAGTTCAAAATACCATGTTTCGAAATTTATATGGAGGTTAATTTTAAACCATGGTATGGAAGTTAAAATATAGGGACAGAATAATTTCAATATTCATTAAATATTTGTGGAAACATTCTTCAAAACATTTGAATGAAAATATAATGTTGGATGAAATGATTCCCAACTGATGGAAAAAAGAAGGTCAGTTTTCTTAAAAAAAATTATTTCAATATCATTGAGAATATAAGGAGTCTAAAATTAAATGAAAATAAAGGATATATCCATAAATGAAATGTTGTTAATAAAATAGATAGGAGTTAGAAGAGATATGTCATACAATTTCATACTCCTAAAATTTAAGCAAAAAACAATCCTTATAAAATGAGAATCATACATAAAAACATTTACTCAAGTTAGTATTACATTTAAAGAACTATAAAATAAGATATAATATATATAAATTTTGTATAATTTTATACTAGAACCGAAATCATACATATAATACTATGTATGGTTTTCTTATAAGATTTTATCACCACTTCATTAACAATTAGTCATTATCATCATCATAATGGGTGTTATCTTCTTCGTTTTGGATTTTGTTTCAGTTCAGTGGTGATGGTCCCTTCACTTTGATTATGTTTAATTAATCTATAGAATCTTAATTTTTATATAAATATAATATATATTAATTATATATATATTTGTAACAATTAATATAAAATATTTATGAATGTTGAATTAAATCACCACATGGAGGTGGTTGTTTGTACCTCTGAACGAGAGACATTTTTATTTTTTATAGACAGAATGAAAAGAAGGTAATTGTAAATTGAAATTTATAGAATTATTATAATAAAATAATTATATTATATAAATATTATATATATCATAATAAAAAACCATTAATGATGGTGGTGGATAATGAGTTGTATCACTACATAAAGGATATAGGCCACATATAATCATGAGTGATAATTTCATCTCCCACCGACTTGAGAAGAGTTGTTAAAAGGTAGTTCTATAATTTTAATAAAATATTTATATTTTGATGATTCTATAGTAATCATTTTTTTATGTAAAAAATATAAACATAGTCAAAGAATAAATATTTTTGATAGAGCTTGGTTGATATCAATACATATTCATTGAGTGGACTCCTTTTTCTTACTCAATATGCCTTAAAGTATTTGTCTTATGAGAAAACTATAATATCAATGATGAAGGGAAGAATTACAAGAAGGTTTTTGAGTATATATTTTCTATAATATAGGGATAAAATTATGTAAGTAACTATTGAGAAAAGGTTTCATTTAATATGAGAGCGGAGGGACACACATGGAATTCCTTAAATGATTAAAGTGATTTAAAGTGAAACTCGTTGGAAAGTTTCTCCAAATGGATAGGTATTAGAAATAGATTAAGATAAAGTTGAAATTTAAAAAAATAATAATAATGTTTCATGTTTTATTGGTTAAAAAATCCATATATCATGTCTTAGCTTGCCCCCAGAAATCCCTTTTAAAAAATTAGAAATGTTCATATAGTGGTAAAAAAATATAAATGAACACATATTGATGTTAAATAATATAGAAATTGTATTAAAAATATTTTAGTGATGTATTAGTATAATAAACCACAATCTAATATGTAAGATTCTATGAATATATGAATTAGTGGATTTCGATGATATGAATGTCTTTCAAAACATGCACCATAGGTTTAAAACCTTGAAATTGATCATATATTTTAATGAATTCCTAGGGGAACGACCATATATTTATAAATGAAATGTTAGATATGACTGTACAATAATCATATTTGAATATTTCTAGGTATTATCTAAAATTACATACATGTATTATAAAACATGAATACATGTGTTTAATAGTGAAAAGCATAGAATAATACCTAGTATCAAAAATAATTAGACAACAATATTTTATATTTTTTATGTGTATAAGTAGAAATACCTTCAATCTTATGTGTGATTTGATAAGACTTACTGAATGAACAATTTTTAAATAATTTATTTATTCAAAACATGCTCAATGGGGTTAAAAGACTGAATATGGCCATGAATTGTAATGAAATTAATATGCAACATGAATAGATTGATTTTTGAAAAATATAAATTTAAAGAGTCAATATGAGTTTCTATTTCACAATAATAACTGAAGACCATATTTATTCTCTAAAAAATAATGTTATTATTTAATAATAAAGAATAGAAAAAACCATGGATTAACATGAATACTTAGAGAATATTTCTATGAATTATGTTTTTTTATTCCTTATAAGAAACGCATAAATATGAGGTGAATTATTCTTTAACTAACTAAACAATAAATATTTATGGAATTGATATCCTTTAAAAATGAGTGTGAGGACGTTAAAAAATAAAATTTACCTCTAATTATAATAAAATAAAATAAAAATAAACATACAATGCTTTTAAATATTATTGATTTTATAAAGCATAAATCCATGTTTTTATTTCCCTATGATGACTAAAAACCCCATTTGGTTTTTGAAAACATGAAAATGAACATGTATTGGTTAAAACCTTGTAAAATACATCAAATTTATGTATAGTTATATGAAAAGTGTCTTGTAATTACATTTGACTTGAATGACCAGAAGGTACACCAATTTGATATGTATTTGTCTATGACTGAATAAGTTTGTATCTATCCAAAAATGAACATATTAAAAAACATGAGTTTGTGGGTTGAAACCAAACCAAAATCCTATCATTTCCCTAAAATCATAGGATAAAAGTGATAGATTTTTTTTAATTTTTTTTATATTATAATTTTCAATTGGATTTTATGATTTCTAAAGATTAAAAAAAATTATGTTTTAAATCACTAAAATATGAGTGAAATAGCGAAAACCAATTATAATGTCCACATATTGAGATAAAATCATTTGAAAAAGAAGATGAATTTTTTTGTACAATTAGTTGTCACATAAATCTAAAAAGTTTTTTTCTTCAACTAAATGAATAAGTCATTTTAAAAATTTATCAGTTTTTATAAACATCTGTTTGTGGTTAAAAACCATGATGCTAATTTATTATTACTGTGAAATAATATAAAATCAACAGAAGATTTATATTTGTAAAATTACTAACTAACAATAATTTAATCTAAGTTATAATTTCTCAAGGATGAGTAAATATTCATATTTAATGTCTCAAAACACTAATAGAATATCATAATGGGGAAAAGCATTTAAAACATGTTTTTTTGTGAAATCATTGGAAAATTATTTAATATTAATTTATGAGTTATATGAGAAGAAAATATTTCATTCCCTCTTATGGTGTGCTCACACTAACTGAAAAAAGAAAATCAATGAAATTAATAATCTTTATAAAGAGGCATTTGGTGAGAAAAACAATTAATGAAGCCTAATTATTGTAAAATAATAGAAAAACAACCATATATATATTTTTATATTGTAGTGACTAATTCTGCCTAAATGCATGTTTTATTTATTTATTTTTTGATCAAAAATTAATTTTTAATGTTTTAAAATACCAAAACAATCATGTAATAATAAAAAACCTAGAACTGATCCTCATATAGGAACTAAAATATAGGAAAACAAAAAAAAATTAGTTTTGGGGCACATTAATATACAATGCATTAAACATATGTGCGGATTTCATGGATTAACATAATTTGAAATAATTTAATAATTAATATTCATTAAAATTTTTTATGGGGGTCAAAATAGTGCAAATGATCTTCAATTTCCATGAAATCATTATAAAATAACCATATATTATTATTGGAATTGTGTAAATTATGGTATGTCAATTTTATTTTTTTAAGGTGATTCAAAATAACATTTTAGTTATTTAAAACACTAGATCATGTATGTAATAATGAAAACCAATGAAAAAAATTCCCATTTATTTGAAATAAAATGAATTTTATTGTTAACATTTTTTATATGTATTACCATACAAAACATTAACATTATGTGTGGTGTGATCAAACAGGCTGAAAATTTTGTTTTTTTATAATTAAAAATCATTAAAAATGTTCACCATGGGGAAAACCAATCAAATGAAATTTTATTTTCATTAAATAATTGGAATCTAACCAAATATTTATTTTTTAAATGTAGTAATTAAAGACATGTTAATTTTCTTTTTCATTTTCCTAGGATGACTGAGAATTCATTTTTAGTAATTTCAAACATGAATACATTCATTTAGTGATGCCAAATATAAAAAAATAACTTTTATTCATGTGAATTCATAGATAAATTATCAATAAATTTATTTTTATGTGTACAAGTAATCAACACAAAAGTTATATGTGTGGGGTGCTTCAACTAATTGAGTAATCTTTTTTTAAATAATTGGTAGTCTTTTATAACACACATAAGTGGGTCAGATTTAGGAAAACTTCCAAATTATATTAAATCATTTGAAGAAACCCGTATATTTATAATTGAAAATTTGGAACCAATGATGAATCAATCAAGGTTATTGTTTGTTTGAGATTCTTGAATATTAGTTTTTACTATTTTTAAACATGATATTTTTTATGAGATTGTAGAAATAATATAAAGTGGACTTGGAATTATTGGATATCATATAAAAAATATCTGGGTATTAATTTTTTTATTTATAGATAGAAATAATTTAAACATAATGTGTGGTGTGCTCAAACTAATAGAATATATAGATTTTGAAACATTAAAATTATTTAAAAATGTGCATCATAGGGTAAAAATATTCATCTAATTTTTTTGGAGTCATTTTAATAAATCAAATATTGTTTTTTAAATGTAGAACTGAAACCACTTCAATCTAATTATTTTTTCCCATGATTATATAATATACATTTTTCGTGTTTTAGAGCATAAAAACATGCATGTAATGGGTAAAATCATAAAAAATGACTATTTATAGAAATTAAATAATGGAAAAAAATATTTTAATTAATTATTTTAACAGCTTGGGTTTCCCTAGTACTATTATTTTATATTTTTTGGATAATTTTTTTGACCCACTACTGAGACATCATCTGATTCTGAGGCCCAATGTTCTTAGAAAAAAAATTTGAACTATATTAAATGTATTGTATAGAATTTATTCCAGAAAAAGTGGAATAAAATATAAATGGTGGCCCAAATTAGAAATATGTGGTAACCATTGAGTTCAGAACACATTTTTTACCTTAGTCATGAAAAAGACTTTTTCCATATGGGATATTTATTGAAATGTTATCACAAGTGTAAAAATGAATAAAATAACTATTTAAATTATTTTATTTAATATATTGATGTAGAGAATGAATATTTTTATTATAAAATCTACTTATAAAAGTTTTATAGGTTTATCCTCATTTTATTTCTAGCCAAGGAGAGCCATTAGGGATGAAAGAGGATGATCTGTTGACAAAACAACAAAAATAACATGGTTCTAAGATCAGTGTGAAACTGAATCATAGGATCTCACCAATGATGAAGATTCATCCTAATTCATCTACAATGATCTATCTAAAATCAATTTAGTGAATTTTTTATTTTTATTTCTTCCAGTTTTATTATTCATACAATGAACATTAATAAACTAAGTAAATATATTGATTCACATATCTTGCATATTGTTGATGCGAGTAATAATTATACAAGAATTGGGGATATGATTGAGATTATTTGTTTTTTACATCATTAGTCATTATAACACAAAAAATTATGGTCAACATGAACATTGATTGAGGATCATTCATCATGTTTGTTTTTTGAATTAATTCCACATTTCTTCATTCATCATGGGTGGTCCTTTGGTTATCAGTTCTCCGAATACCAGAGAAATCAATTTTTGTGCACTCATTTCTTAGTGAAATTTTTTAATATTGTAGATACAGGATTTTAAAAACATGATGATGGTGTGAATATGGATGTGTAATTAGATCATAAGGCTTCAGATTCTCAGTTTTGGAGTTTATCAATACATAATGATGAAAGAAATTTGAAAATTTTCCAGGATGTTTTGGTGGTTTGAATCTAGTTTTTGAATGAGATGATGTTGAATGAGAGTAGATACATGGTTTTTGGAGAAATTGAGTCTACAATATTATGTTAAAATTGTGTGACATTATGTAGGATGAATAATAAGATTTTATAAAAAAATCATCGACACGGGTTGGACTAAAGACCTACACATTGTGTCGGACCCTTATAGTGTTGGCTACATTTTTAGTATGATGTTTTGAATCACGGGGTTTTTGACCTCATCACCTGATATGGGACCTTTTGTTGAGTCATGTACTACAAAAGGTATACAGACAGAACCTAAGAGTACAAAACCATAGGAAAGTCGTGTACTTCTACATGGACATCGAAGAACTATTGATACATGGGAATAGTTTTTTACTAGGGCATGGGAAGAAGTAAAAAAGGCATGGGAACATCTTTTCCATCAAAAAAGATATAGTTACAGACCATGTTCCATGGGAATTACCCGGTGAAGGAGTGACATGCCGTTTAATCCTAGTATATGTCTTGTAATCCTATAAACTTTTCATAAAGAATTTTTACTCTGTGTCATAGAAAAATTTAATTTGGGTGTGTTCCCTATATCCTTTCCTTAAGGGTTAGTATGGAATCCCCTATTACTTATATGATAGTGATACCTTCAGTTGGAATTCTTGTATATTGTTTTTGGAATCCTTCTATGAGGCCTAGAGTGATATCTTTCATCATCTTTAATCCCTTTGTGGAGTTATTTGTATTGTTGTAACATATAATATATGGGAATCTATCCTATACATAATTAGTTATTCCATATTTATTTGTTGGTGTACCACATATACATGGGTGAGATTTTCATCTATGTATCATTCTCTTCACACTTCTAGCATAGGCATCTATGAGGTGATCTAATGATGACAAACTCTCGAATGGAAATCATCAGAGTTATCTAACTCATGTTGTGTGTTGTCATGGATGATTGATCTGTGGAACCTTAGATCATGATTCCTTGGATGTCATTACGGTTGTGAATTTACCATGAGATTATGTGTATTTTTAGAGTTTTTATGTCTATTATTTTAATATGTACAATAGAAATATTCCCATGTATATATGACTTTTATTCTTTTATTTTATGATTTGTGGTTTTGGGGAATTATTATGGGTGATGTTATACTCACTCTTACAGGATCATTTCATGCATGTATCATGTCTTGTGTAGATGATCAACCTTTTTCAGAGTCCATGAGGGATCATGATGGGACAATCCGTAGTGAGCCTAACAGAATGGGGTGTTTTACAATGGTATCATGAATATAGTTCCCATATTTACCTTCTGGTCAAACTAGTTTTGAAACTCTTTTTGGGGGGAATGAATGTGAAAAATTATACTTTCCATTACTTATTATTGTAATCTTTTTGTGGGATTTAGTTTTATGCATGAATTTTTTTTCAATTATTTTACATTTCAACATTGTATGGGCTTGGAGATGTGTGCATGTGTATAATTATGTAAAGATAATTCCTCTCGTGTTTTTGACACAAACTCAGTTCTAGTAGTAAGCCCATGGACTATTAGAGGTGGTGCTGGGGAGTCACGATATGACCCCCATCAGGATCGGTCATCACATAGTTTTATCAGAGTAGTCAACTCTACCTTTGGACTAGAGTCTATGAGATTGGTTTGGGGATATAGTGTTAACTTTTTTTGTTTCTACTTTCATGCTAGAGAGTCAAGTGTTGGTTTGGTGGCCGATGTATCCATAAACCAAGAATCTGACCACTATCCTTTCAATTCAGTACATGATAACATTGGTTACATGGAAAACAATAAAACATACATCATATAGTAATTTGTTTTGGTTTTAATGTCCTTATTGAGTTATTTATAAAGATATACTTACTGTTCATGGTATATATTTTATATTTTAGGATGTATCCATGACATATGCCAGTATCAATTTAGCACTACGGTTACAGCGATGATACTTGTAGTGATGCAGCATTTATTCTAGGCCTAGTTCTATAGGTTCTACATCCATCATGTGCACCAACTATACCATCACTATAAGAGCAGTAGATGGTACCCGAAACACCAGCAGGTGAAGTGTCAAATCTGAGTGCACTTCATGAGTTCCAGTGATAGTAATCTATTAGGTTCCAAGGTGATCCCAACCCATAGGATTCTGGGGAATGAAGTGAGGAAGAAAATATTTTTTTTCCAATAGGTTAGGACATGATCATATTTTATGGTGGTCATTGTAGTGTGCCTTCTCTTTGGTTTAGTAATTTGATTGAGGGGGTTAGTGACCCAGTCTTTTGATATGGAAAATATAGAATGCTCATAGTTTGTGAATATTTTTAGAGAGGACATATCTCTAGCTACATTGAGGGATGTAAGTATCAAGGTGATTTTGCAACTTCAGTAGGGATGTATGACCATAGCTAATTATTCATCCAGGTTTGGCAGCTTGTTTTGGGACTTGATGGATATACTTTGGTATCAGTTCTTTTGATCTTAGACCTTTGGGTGATGACTATATAGGGATATCTAGGATATAATTATACCACTATCATTCCTACCTAACATAGGGTGATATATCTTGCTATGTAAGTTGGGAGATTTCTAGTTGAGTAGACACATATATTGGTTTTTCAAATTTTTCACATAGGAGTCAATACATAGGCAGTTGGGAGCTGAAGTTAGTCTTAGGGACCACGAATTGTGATACATTTCAAGATGAGGTCCTCAAAAATAGGTTCTGTTATTCAAAGCTCACAAGATGGGTCCAGGCAACCTAGGGAGGGGCAATACTACTCTTTTGATGGTAGGGGACATTTGGAACGAGATTTGCTAATGAGTCTTATAGCTGATATAGATACTATAAATGGGACATTGAGGTCGACGAAGTTCCAGAAGATGAAATTTATGTAGGGTGGCAGAAATGGTAATGGAGAAGGGGGAGTAGCTGTCAGTTTTTGGATCTTTTTACCACAACCACTACCATGTAGTCTATGCCAGGCTTACGGAGATAGAGGAGAGGGGTGGGTGCAGCTATAGGTAGTCGAAGAATATGAACCATAAGATCTTGGAATTATATGAGGTTTAATATAATTATTTATTACCATAATTATAGTATTTATATATAAATGTTATAGTCATTCCACTATTTCCACATATGTAGTTCAATACATAATGATTCTGGTTGAGCCCTTTACTCATCCCTTTTACATGAATAATCCATTAATATATGACTCTGTTATCACATTCTTGTGTCAATATTGTGACATAACTCTTATAGAAGCAATTATTAATTAATATATTTTTATATTGGTGATGAGGATTTATGATGTCTTCATAGTTATAGAATAGTTATCTTGAGTTTATGTCCAGATCAAAATTTTTATGTGGAGGATGTGGTGTGTCTACAGTTATGTGGAAAGGTTTTCCTTTAAGGGTCAAAATGAAACATAGGATGTGTATGATAGAATCAGAAATAAGTGGGTGGAACCAATTACTTATCAATAGGTTAGCATTACCCCTGCTGTTGGGTATGTTATAAGTTTTTCGTTCCCTCCAATGGTGGTGGATTTTTAGGAATTATTTCCTAAAGGAAATCTAGGATTTCCTCCCTTTTAAGAGATAGACTTATGAATTTATATACACCCTATAATGACACCATTATCTATGAAAGCACATTATATGGATCCTAAATATATTTTTAATATGGGGAAAGAGTTTGTGGAGTTGTATAAGAAGGAATTTATGAGGCCCAATATTTGACCATAGGCATCCATAGTTTTGTTCACCAAGAAGGTAGATGGGATCATGAGTTTATGTTTAAACTACTGGTGCTTGAACTATATGACCATGAATATCATATATCCACTTCTGAGGATTGATGAACTGTTTGATTAGTTGACAGGGGCATGATTTTTCTCAATGAATCACCACAGATCAGGATATCACCTGCTGTGAGTATGGGGTGTGGATATATAGAAGATTGAATTAATGTGTCACTATTTTCACTATGATGGTGTTGTGATCCCCACTGACAACAATAACACCCCATCAGTTCTAATAGAACTCATGAAATGGATCATAAAACCCTCCCTAGACTAGTTTATGGTATTCTTTATCAATGATATCCTTTTGTATTTGGTGTCTATGGATAAGAATGAAAGACACATGATGTTGGTTCTAGATGTACTCCGAGATCAATAACATTATAAGAAGTTATCTAGGATTCAATTTTGGATTTGTGAGGTCAATGTTCTGGTACTTTTTATCTTAGCTGATCGAGTGGAAGTGGATCCTCAAATGGTCTAGGAAGAGTTATCTTGGGAGGCACCCAATAGGGTAAAAAAGGTACAAAGCATCCCTGGATTGGAAGGATATTTCTGGTGATTAATTCTATATTTAACCATGATATCATCTCCCATGATGGAATTGACCATGAATGGGAACCATTTTGTGTGGATGAACATGTTCCAACATGATTTTCAAGAGTTGATGCACAGATTAACAATGTCTATTGTCTTAACATTACAAGTGGGTGGTGTTCAGTAAATAGTGTTCTATGATTCATTAGGAAGAAGGACTAGTTGTATCCTATTGTAGAGGTAGGTGTTTATTTCATATGGTTTCAATTAGTTAAGATCACATGGTAATAACTACGTGACCCAAAATCCTGAGTTAGAAGGTATATTATTTGCAGTAATGATGTGGCGACACTACTTGATTGGTGAGAGGTTCATGATCAATATTGACCATAAGATTCTACGGTATATATTCTATCACGGTATATCAACATGAGATAGAGGTTATGGGTAGAGTTCCGAGAAGATTATGAATTCAATATTGTCTACAATTTTGGGATGGGGAATGTAGAAACAGATTCATTTAGCAGATTATCTTGTTCGTTGTTGATGAATATATGTTAGAGATGTTGGCATCAATGCCTATATCCTTTTTGGATGGAGAAGGAGAAGTATAACTCTGGTAAATAGTTACTACCCTTTCACATTTGAAGTGATTTTGGGAAGAAAAACATGGGAACACTGACTGTGATACCATACATACTCTAATATCCATTGGACTTTCTATTGATTGATTTCAGAATAGTTTATATCATTTCATTTTTTTAGAGGGAACAAGATGGTACCATGGATTATATTAGAGAAGGTTATGAGAAATTTTCATACCTAACCTATAGAGGCACATCCATATGTGGTAATGATGTATTAAGACCTCCAAAATAAATTCTTTTCTCTAAGGATGAGGTATAGAGATTCATATTTTTTTAATCTATTGCTTACATTTTAGTAAATTAATGATGAAGAATAAGTTCTTGTGGGTTTAACTCAACACCTTGTGGTTCCAGAGTGTATGTTTGTTGGGATATACATGGAAATCGTGATTGGATTACCGCATATATCAAAGAAACTCAATTCCACATGGGTGGTCATAGACCGAATCAATAAGTACATCTACTTCATGTCTAGGATAGATCACTATTCAATGGAGATATTAGGATGCCTCTATATACATGACATAATATTATTCCATTAAGTTCCATCTTTATTTGTTTTTAGTAATGATTCTCACTTCACATATATGTTATGGAATGAATTATAATAGGATTTTGGGACTGACTTATTCTTGATCATATCCCTTCTCCTCTAGACTGACCGTCAGACTCAGTGGACCATTCACATTCTAGAAGACATTATGAGAGCTTCCATGTTCTACTTCGGCCATTGATGGGATAATATTCTACCCATGGTAGAGTTTCTATACAAAAACATATATAATTCCCTCATTAGTATAATACAATTAGATGAATTTTATAGGTGACAATGAAGGTTTCTACATTGTTGAACTGACATACTAAAGTCATAAATTAAGGGCCCATGGTTGGTACGATATACTAATGAGAAGGTTTAGACCATCCTGGAGTGGATGAGGAATACTCAAAGCCATCATAAGTCTAATTTGGATATACGTTGGAGGCCATTGGAGTTCGAGGTGGGAGGCCATGTGTTCTTATATGTTTCTCAATGGTATAGATCATATAGAATTGGTCAGGACAACAAGATATATCCTACATTCATCAACAGTTTCTAGATAATACATAGATTTGGAGAGATGTTGTACCAATTTCCTCAACCTCTACAGTTAGCCGGGGTACCCAATGTATTCTACTTTCTATGGCTGAGGAGGTACAAGCATGAACAATCACACATTATCAACTGAGGAGAGTTGTATGTTGAGGATTGAGCTACAATTACTGAGTACCTAGTATATTTCAAGGATCAATACGAGAGTATCCTTCAAGGGAATCATATTCCTTTAGTGTCTGTCTGGTGAAAGAACATGAATCTTTAGAAGAGTTGTTGGGAGTGGGAGGCTCATAATCATTCTCAGTTACAATAACTCTTTGTGTACTTACTTGTTTTTTGATTTTTAGGACGTAAAGCCTCATGGTGGGAAGAATGTTGGGGATGAAGTTCCCCATGTATGATTGATTGATATTTTATAGATTATTTTTGACACCATGAATAAATAATACATGTGATTCCAACACCAAGTGTTCCTAGAATAAATGTTTGAAATATATAAAATAGTAGGAAAACATATTTTCCAAAAAAATGAGTAATAATTTATAAATGGGGGTGCATATCATAAATCATAGGGCAATGTTGAGTCCATAATGTGGGTTTTACCTTAAGCTCAATATAAACGTTTTCAGCATTGGGAATTTTTAAAAAAATCAACATGGGAAAAAATGATTAAAATAATTAATTAAATTATCTTATTTAATCCATTGATGTAGGGACTTGGTTCAATTATTTTTAATCATAATAATAGAAGATTATTAGGTTTTCTGTATAAACCTACAATTCCAGGGGATCTGATAGAGATTTTGATGGAATAAACATTGATAAATGACATCTGGATTAAGGGTCAATGATTGGTCTGCGACATAATTGGATGATCTATCCAATGAAATTAACACAACATCATTTTTCATCTCTGATCGGTCCAATACCAATGTAGTTATTTTTTTATTTTTATTTATTCCTATTTTAGGATTCCTATGACAAACATGTATCGATCAACTAACAAATTGATTCATATACAATGCATATTTATGATATGAGTTATACATATTTGATAATTGAGCACAACATTGTGATTATTTGTTTATTAATATTTTTTAATTCTAACATAAAAAATATAGGACAACATGAACTTTGACCAGGGTTCATTAATCATTATTTCTGTATTCTTTTCTTCCCTATTTATTCACAAACAAATTATTTTGCACACCAATTTGATATTTTCGATACAGACTCACAACAACTTGATTATTTTTTTATGATTTAAGAGTCAAAAAATCAGATGGGTTTAAGATGTGGGGGAGAATATAATGTAGGGGTGAGTATAAAAATTCACTATGGGACACTCCAAAACCAAAAATCATATAGAGAAATAATAATAATTAGTTCCACGTATGTATATTTTTACATTACATATAACAAGAATATCCACAAATACTCAACCATGACACAAATTTTATGGTAAATTCATAACAGTAATTTGTGTGTTGGATTCTTCCTTGAAATATCCACATATAAACCTTCTTTGAGAACAAACATCATGAGTCAGATAACCCCGATGGCATGCAATTGAGAGGTATTTCTCATCGGGTCTCATCATAGATGTATACACTGTATATTGGAGTAGAACGATACACAGATGAGGATCAAACCTAAGGCCCTGAAGTTTACCAATAACTCAATCTAGAATAACCAACTAAGTTGACAGTCAATGCCAGCATGTCCTTCTATAAGGACTCCAATAACACTATACATGATGTCAACTAAAGGGATTTATATCCTATATGTAGGAGGAAATTTCATACTAACCCTTAAGGAAATGAGATATGGAACACACCCTAAAAAATGTCCATTAAATAGTGGAAAAGTGTATGATGACATGTTTTAAGGAGTAAATTGGTAGTCTCCTTATCATCGGGTCCTGGATTTGTGAAATCAAATTTACCCATGTCCATGTGGAAGAACATGGTGTGCCCATGCCTATGTACATCTAACCTTGTACAAGTAGACGACTGTTCCCATGTACCCCTAGCCTGGCTATGTCCATGTTAGAGTGTAATTCATTCATGTGGTCGGTGAATCAAAGGAATGGGATGTGTACCCATCAAGGTACAAGCCAATCCATATAGGAGGGATCACATGTCATGTGATGAGGTCACACAATAGTTATATTCTCCCCACATTAGTGATATGCATGTAGTTGTTTTGAATTTCTTTATTGTATGGGCATGGAGATGTCTATATATGTATAGGTGTTTTAGAATAAGGATTCCCACATTAGTAATATTCCAACATAGTGCAAGTCACATTCCTCATTCATATTAGAGTTAGGCTTAAAGAGTCACAACATAGCCCCTTTTGAGACGAGTCATGAAAATTATGACATGTTCATGTTTGTGGAACCTAAATCTAGAATGTTGTGTTACCTTGTTGACTAAATTATTAATTTTTAATGAATTCATAGACTCTAATAACAAATTTTAGGGGTTTATAACTAATAAAATGAAAAAAAGTTTCCATAAATTCACAGAAAAATAGTTTTATATTGATATTTAAAATATAAGAACTAACATAAGATATCCACTACTTGATAATTTGTCCATGATTTAAGAGTCAGAAAATCAGATGTGTTTGGATACACCGTTTTTGGTTTCTTCGCAGTGTGATGATGAATGAAATTCAGAGCTATTTCCCCTATAGTGTTTATGGCCAGAATCCATTGTTTGGTGGTGGTGAGGTTCAGTTGGTGTATATCTACGGTATTCGGTGACATTGAGGATGAAATATATCATATCCAAAACTTTAGAATATGTGGGATTGAGAATAAGGCTTTTTGGAAAATCACAATCACCACAGTGTTTATTGTAGAGCTATGTACCATATATGGGCCATAAATAATATAAGATATATTTACCTCATATATTTTTCATACTCCCATGATTCTTCTATGACCATATTGTTTTTCCAAAAAAGCCTAACCTAGTTAATTAAGTTATTTCACAATAAATTCCCTCTACGATCAAGAACCAAAATTTTTTGTTCCTCAAAGGAAAAATTATCTTCCAACTGAACTACATTATGGATCAAAACATGAGATGACTTGAACAAATATTTTCTTAAAATCAAATCATGAGAATGATTTTCTATCTAGGATAAAATATGGGGATAAGAAACTCAATAAGATTTTTTTTTGGAATTTATCCATCATTTCATATGGCCCAATGAATTTTGGAATTAACATTCACTTTTAAAAAAAATACACAACACTTTTCCTAGAATATAATCTTAAATAAGTATGATAATATGATTCAATAGAATGATATTACTTTTAATTATTTGTAAAAATGTTATTCTTACTCTATCATATCCTTATATATTTTTTATTCAACTCTGCATTCTCTATAATTTCTTATACCAACTCTAGCCCAATGAATATCCTTTCTCTGAAATCATCCACAAAAGCATGATTTGAAGACTTACTTCCATATAATTCCTCAAAAGGTTCTATATATATACTAGGATGAGAACTGTTATTATAAGAAAAATAAAAAATTGAAATGTGTTGATCGCACCTTCTCGTGTAATCCATTAAACATGAACGAAGCATTTCTTCTCTGTTCTGAATTATTATATTTTACAATAAATCACATTGAGGATGAAAAGATATAATAAAAATACAAAATAAATTCTAAAGGACATTCCAAAAATATGAAGGGAACATATTTTCCTGGTAAGATACAATTGATGCTGGAAATCCAAGTAATTTGACTCTCCATGAGATACATTCATGATATTATATCCATTGATATCTTATCTTCAATGGGATGGGAATGCAAAAACATAGTAAATAAATAAACAAATACCTAACTTATATTATTACCTTTGGATGTATTTTTAAATCACATGATGAAATACATGTATTAGGTTTCCCAATTGAAAAATATTACTAAAAAATTATGAAGAATCACCTTTAGTAATTGTCATTCGAATTTAACATACTGATATTTCAAAAATTTCACATTAAAGTTAGAAATATATTTTTTCATTCTCACCCTCCAATAATAATCCATATGGTATATATCTATCTTATTGATTCATTGGTGAATAGAAAATAGTGAAATACGAACATCATTTAAGCACTCCATCATCAACTAGAAATCACAAGGGAAGTGTAATCTCTTTATCAACATTAACTTTATGTTTCTTAACATTCCAAATAAATTATACATTTTATTATAACTCATATTCTTCCTTATCATCATTGAAAATAATTTTTTATAGAGACTATTGTACAAAAATGTCAATCCAAATATAAGAAGGTTCCTACGTCAATTTTTTTTATGAAATCTATCAAATCATCAAGCATTATTTCATGTTCAAAGAGTGAAAAGGTTTACATATCATTAAAATTTTAACTCTATTCATCCTAAATGTTGTTATGTTTTCCATGAGGATAATTAATTGTATAGTCATAATCCCTTACGAATTCATGAAATCTCATTTGTCTCATATTAAAAACTATTGAGTGAATATATACATCAATATTTTATGATTAGTAAAAATTTAAAATGTTGATGAATATTAATGATATGATTGAAATTTTAAAGAAAAAACCAAAGTAGATAATTCTAGATCATCTATAGGGTAATTAAAATCAAGACTTTTTTAGTAATTATGAAGCATTAGTGATTCCCTAATCCTTCTACATTAGATCACAAAAAGGTCCCATCTGTAAAGAATCACATTAGATGACATAATCAATATTTCATCAGTTAAATAAAAAAATGGACCATTCAATAATTTTTTTATTCTAAAAAACAATCATCATATTATTTATTCTATATGAATTCAATTCATATTCCAATAAACTTATTTAAATGGATGGAAAACTGAGAAACATTTTCAATGAACCACTAGTAGTAAACATCTATAAAAATAAAGATAAAAATCTATTTGAAATGGGACATTCTTATAATTTTTTAATAACTTTTATTTTAGTATGGTGAATAGTTATTATATACGTAAAATCTACATCTGTATGGAATGAATATTTTTAAATAAAATCCACACATAATAAATTTACCATACAGTTTACTATATTTCAACATTTTCTAAATAAAACTTATGTGTATTTATTGATCCTTATGAAATTTCGATTACAATAACATATCATTAGTAAAAATAAGAAAAATATCTTTGAAATATTCATGGAAGAACATATTCATATGATCCATAAATACTACTAATTCATTAGGTAGCCAAATGGAATAACTACATACTCATAATGCTCGTATCTATTATAAAATGATGTCGTCAAAATATATACCTCTTTAAAATAAAATTATGCACCCCAATGGAAGATCAATTTTTGAATGATACTGTGTTCTTGGGAGCCGATAAAAAAATAATCGATATGAGGAAAATGATGCATTTTATATAATGATTTCATACAAAGCTCTATAATCAATTAAACTCCTTGTGGAACAACAATTATTTTTAATATGAATAATATGAGCACTGCAAGGTGTATTACTTGGATAAATGATTCCTTTGTCAATATACTCTCATAATTTCTTTTTCATTTCCATGTGTTCTACCTGATCCATTCAATAAGGAGGTTTTGGAATTATCTTCACATATGGTACAAATTCAATAGTGAACTCAACCACTCAATCAAAAATAAAACTATGAAAATCATCTAGAAAACATCCAGATAATCATTTTCTACTAGAACGTCAATAATTTTAATACTTTATTTCTTTTCAACAAAATGTTTTGTGTAACCATAACTTCCATTTCTAATTAACTTTTCAGCAACCTGGAAGGTTTTTATAGGTATGAAATCATTGAAAAAGACATTCATGGATATATAATCTATCATATCATGAAAAACTAAAATCCCATAACACACCAAAATTAATATAAGTCATATTATCGATAGTTCATCCAGATTTATAGGAAATTCCATTTCATTTATAACAATAGAAATATTCCTGGTAATCAAGGTTGTGTTAAAATTTCCACCCAAAGTATTCACCCAAATACTTATATTAATTTTATTTGGGGATTTTCTAAACATACCTAAAAATTTCTAGTAAATGGACGAATTTAATGATCTACAGTCAAAAAAGGTATTGAAATATTTTTAAAAAACCAATAACTTACTAGTCACACATTAATTTTTTATATCAACAAAATCTATAACTATACAAATATTTCATGCAACACCATTTTTATTTCGATATTGATAATTTCTCTCTCGTGTTTCTATCTTTGGTCACACATTATCATAATATACTAACTCATTTCAATTAATGGTTCTAAACATAATATTTTCCTTATTTTTGGGATTATTTTCCATACAATCAAAAGTCATGTGCCAAAACATTCCATGTCTGGAGTACTAGCCTATTTTCATAATAAATTACAAAGGGTTATTTTTACCACCTTTTTCATAATATGGGAACATGATTTTCATACCTCCATTCTTTATTGATGAATTTTTTCACATTTCATGTAATAAAAAACTTTTCATTATCTTGATTATCATGGAATACATGATCATCAACGAATTAAATTTTGACCCTCATAGCACACCAAGCATGTTTCTCATAACATTTTGACTCACTAGAATATAATTCCCATATATATCATAAATTTAGTACAGAGTAAAAATGATTAACATTGATATCATGATCTAATATAAAATTTGGTAGGTACCTTTCCAAAATTGTGATGTTCTCGTCGTATGAATCCATTGAATTATCCTATTTTTTCAAAATTCCTTGAATTATTTTTCCATCCTAAATAGAATAGACTAAGGAAAATTTTTATCAATGAGAATATATATAAAAAATTCATATTATAATATTATAATATTTTACCTTTATTTTTTAATCTAAACCATTTTCCATAATTAATTGGATTAACCATTAAAATATGTAATATAAATATATACCTTTTTTGTTTTGAACGACATATGAAATCAAATATGTTATCCAAATATTTAATTCATCGTTTATCTACCATTTTATTAGAAGATACATTTAATGATAAATGATATTATCACATAAAATTATCTACTACCATCATGTTCCCAGGACATATATCTAGAATCTCTCTTAAATGGATACCACCATCATTTACAGACTATTATTACAGATCCATTACTATAAAAAACTAAACTATTATTATTCCTACCCTTACAGGTTTCTCATTTAGAAGGATATCATCATCTCAGTTCCTTCTTACTTTAGATTCTTCTTTTTATATATGGAAAATGATTATTAAAAATATAGTTTATGTGATGTAACATATTAACATTCATTTTCTATAATATTTACACTTAACAATATAGTAAAATATTTTATAATTACTCTATTAACATTAAAGAAATCCCCTAAAGTTATCTAAACCTTTTGATGGAACCAAATATAGGGACTCGTCCTTAAAAATTACATGTTCTAGTGACATAAAAATAGAATTTAGATTATTAAATTTCGAAATAACATTCAAGTTTATAGCTTTATTGGGTTATATCATAACTCGTACATTACAACCACATATATTACAAATTGGAATGTTATATTCCGAATCTATTTTACCACAAATATAAATTTTATGTTATAACATTTTTTCATTTTTGGGCTCGTCTTCTCAATTTTGATCTTCAACTCATCCTTTTCCTTAATAATTTTTAAACATTGTAAACAAAATTTAAAAAAAATGCACGAATGGTACCAAAATCTCATTCATGGATGTAAAAATAAAATAAAGAAACTATTATTACATGATTACTTATAAAAATGTTCCTTTCAAAAATAATGTTCGGCCTCAAAATAAGTATTTTTTTACTCATGAAATCACAATTTCCCCAAAATGTATTTCATGAAACATTTAATAATAAATTTTAATTAAAAAATAATGCTCATAACATTACTTTCAAATCATGGAAAATTCATAGTAAATTATTCATAGAGTTTGGATTCTCACCCTTACAGAGTATCATATACTTTATTATAAAAATTACATAATTATTGTATCTTGATAAATCATAAGATACCTATAAAACCGATAAAAACCAAGGATAAAACATGTATGTTGCATGGGATTTCATTTCCATATCACACATACAATCACACTTACTATTTAAATAAATATATTTTCAAATTCTAAGTCCAATGAATTAAATGGATCTAATGGACCCACCCATCCGTGGTTTATCATAGAGTAAATATCATCATAAATATTCCAATGAACTAAATAACCTTATGAAATTCACATTCATCATTACACTGGGAAAATATTTCATTGGAAAATAAACATTCCATTATCAAGTCCATTGTTTTAAAAAAACAGCTTAATTATAAAAAGAACTCATTTTAATTGAAGGTGAACTTTTAAACATATAAATATAGATTCAAAGAAATTATTACCTTGATTCTGAAAATATATTACATTCTATAAAAGTTAAGAAACAATTAAATCATATTTTTTATAGAATCTCCCAAAGTTCCTTTTTTGGAAAATGAAAAAAATTCCTTTCAACCCACGTTATAAAATTTCAAATATTGGTAGGAATGAAAAACAAAATCTTAAAAAATTATTAAATCAACATTAATAGAATTTTTTAATTTAAATTCAATAAAAATAGTGTATTAAGAGAAGCATTAAATTTTGATTTTTTTAAAAACAATTGTCTCATAAATTGTGTCTTACATTTAAAATATGATATTTTTTATCCTAAATAATATGTTTTTTTAAATTTTATACATTTCATAGTTACTTTTTCTTGTTTCTATTACTTTTATATCAAATGTTATCATTTTGGTTCATGTCGTGAATTTTCATGATATATGATTCATATATCCCAAATGAATTCATAATGTTGATAATGGTAAATATTTTAATTACTCCACCATAACTATAATAATGGAATAAAATTCATTTTTATAAATAAATTTTAATTTTAATACCACGAATAAATTATTACTAAAAAATAAACTACATTTAAATCAAGAAGTTGGTAGGTCTTACGTACAAATGAGAAATGTTTCCATTTTACAAAAATCATTTTGGAAAAAGGTAAGTATTAATTTATTTTACAATATTTATAATAATATAAATATATATTATTATAATTCTTAAACTATATTTATATTTACCATCCATGTGATTTGGTAACTAAAAAGGATTCATATCTCATCGTGTAGGTGCTAGTCTATACATACACACGATCGACATTTTCATTTTTTAGTGAATTTAAAGGTAACTAATTAAAGGTTATATAATCTTTTATAAATTAAAAAACTAATAAGAATATCAAAAAAATATTAATTATATCATTATAACCGTATTTGAGATCTGGTTTTGAATGGCGAATTGCATAGCTTACAAGGTTATACTTCTCCTTACATTGGAACAAATGTTTTGTTTCCAATTTTATGAAATATTCGGTGGATATATGTGATGAAATTAATATACAAACACCTCAATATATCTAATATAAATTGTTTATAATTTAATCATCATTATGGAATCTTTTATGTAGGTGTAGGAACAAAAAAACTAAAGCGTGAGGTTAGAACTATACCCCTTCTATATAAAAATTCCTTTTCAAAGAACCTTATGAAATCTATGATTTATATAATCCTAAAGCAATAGAATATAGAATTAGTGGAGGGATTATAGGAAGGGATTTGTGTAGGTATGTTTTGAATCAAATTGGGTTTTAAATGTGAAGGATTGAGAATTAGTGCTTCCCTTTTATAAAAGAGGGGAGGGTCACTCTTGCAATCTTTCAAAAATTAAATTAATATATATTAATTTTGAATTTAAAATTCATAAAAACTAATTTATTTATAATATATAATTAATTTGAGTCTAAATAATCTCATTCTATAATAATTATAGAATTTTTTTATTTTTTTAAATAATTAATTTGTTATTAACCCATATTTACCTACTTTCACATTTACCTTTCCATCTTTTACTTTTCATAGTTTTGGGTAAATTGAATTATTATAAATTGCAAAATTACCCAATAATGGACCATGGTTGATATTATCAACGATATAATAACCAATTTTTTGAATCTATGATCATTTTGAATTTCATATCATTAATTAAAATATGATTTATTATAAAAAATCAGAAAGGAAATTTTTTAGTACAATTCCTTAAATTGATTTTAATAACATCAATAAAACTAGTAAAATTTTGAAAAAAATATTTTTTAAATTACCCAAATACATTTACGTGAATGTATTAAATTATTTAAAAATTATTATTATCTCATATTATATTACATTTATTGTTTTTAATATCATATTTTTATTTTTACCGGTGTGGTATCTATATGTATCACCTCATCTAGCCAGTCTCAGGTTACCTTATGATGCTCTGTTAATATTGATTTTAATCCAACCTTATAGAGGGATATTTTAGAAGACTTCAAAGATTCCTAATTTCTGTTTTTATTTCTCAACCACTCAAATTTTTCGTAGAATCATAAAGTCGTCTATTGTATTGATGAAGTGAACTGGTTGATGACTGTTGGACTATCTAGATAGAAATATGAGGTGAGTAAGGTCTACTTGTATGTTGAAACACTGATATAGATATATGATTTCATTATAAGTAGTCCAGATGAAATGGATGAGTTCTTCTGTAATGTCTAGGATAATGTGCTTTAGTTGAGGAGCGGCCTGAACTACTATACAACACTCATATCATGTAGTGATATATAAGATGTCTAGATGGTGAAATTAAATGATTTCCATCAATACATTCCAGTGAGGAGAATCAGTTGGGCATGATAGGAATGAATATGTGATTATATCTTTGTTCTTATTACATAACCTCCATCTGGAATATAAAACAATTCCTCATGATTTTAAGATGTCGTCAGTAGGTAATTTATGTTTGGAATGTCTCCAAATCATGGTCATCCTAGAATGCATGATGGATGATCTCCCGTAATATTTGAGCTAGGATAGATCATTAATACATACATTGTTGTAATGATAAATGTATTGGGAATCTAGAATTTCATTCTAGGGATGTTACAAAATTAAATTATCCTTGGTAAGGAAAAAGTATAGTTATTGAGGAGGTTGAAGAGGTTAACAGACATCTCTAAGTAGGGAGGAGCCAAATAAAATGATGAATAAAAATATATGTATCCATAGGAAGATGCAACAAATATAATGAAGATATAAGAGGGGAGACCATCCAATTTTCATACCAGAAATTCAAAGAGGAATATCTGTAGGGAATCCATCATGAAGGAGATCTAATAATATTATTAGAAAATTTGATGTTCATCCAAAGATAATAACATATATAAGAAGTGTGACACATTTTTAAATTATTAATGAATCTATATCTGATAAACCTAAGATCCATCAAATCACAATTGATATGATTCTATGATAAAGTGTAATGACGAATCTCATTAATAAATGTTATGTTTTTTATTTCCATGTAACCCTTATCAATGGTTTTTCGACATTTACCCCAAGGAACAATGGCCAATTTCCTCTCAAGAATACTATTATTCCACAAAAATTTCTCGATTTAGATGTTACGTTGGGTGAGGAAAGAAGCAGGACACTTATAAATCATAAAAGAGTGAACTAGTTTTGAAACAATAGTGTTTTATCCATTCAAATTCTACCATCCATATAGATAGACTTTCCATTCCATGAATAAAGCTACTTCTTTATTTGATCTGAAATATTGTGGAATTTTTTTTCCTTAGGTATCCCTCATACGAGAGGAACACCAAGGTAATCCATAGGCAGAGATCGTTCTCTAATTCCTAGGTCAAAAAATATTTGTTATCTCTTAGCACTTGGGATGTTATTTCAAAAATAAATGAATGATTTTTGCCAATTTATAGTCAGTCCTAAAACCTCTTCATCGTGATTTAGTTCCCACCTTAAATTTTTTAGGTTTCTCTTGTAATCATGCATGAAAAGTATCATGTCATTAGCATAAATCAAGTGAGTAAGAGCTTCCAAGTTCCTTACATCCTGAATACGATTAAGTAAACTCTTTACCATATTATGAGTGATAATACTAATAAAATAATATTCTAATATAGATAAAATAATAGTAAATGGTGGGGGGAACATATTCTACCACCATTTGATTGTGTGAAATATCCCTTCAGAGAACCATTAATAAGAAAGTAAATATGAGAAGACTCAAAAAGAGTTTTAACCCAATTCACAAAAATGTAAGTAAAGATAAAGCATTAGAGAAATTTTAAGATTAATCCCTAATCTATAGTGTTGAAGGATATTTTATTATCCAGAAGAAGAGAAATACATCGACATCGGTTGGATTTGTTAAGAAGGATGAAACATTCTGAAGTTGTGCCAATACATTCCTAGATGGTCCTTCTATTAACAAAAACAAACAGTTTCCTTCCACAATTTTAGTAGTAATTTTAAAATTTATATTGGTAATAATTTTGGTAACAATTTTATAGCTGGTGTTGATGAAAGAATTTGTTCTGAATAGATTAACTTCATAATCATTTTCTACCCTGGTAATGAGGGTAAGGTGTTCGGAAATAAGGCCAATAGGTATGATTCCTGTAGGGAAAAATGATTTATCTTGCTTGAAAACATCCCAATGAATGATATCCTAGTATTTTTGAACAAAGTAATTAGTGAAACCATCCAATCCTGGAGCGCGATTATGTTTAAGGCTGAATACTACTTCACATTACTCTATGTCAAGTTGAATTCTAGTTAGACCGATTTTATCTTCACTGCTAGCCATTTTTGGGATGATTCCTTCCTAAAGGACCTTATTGAGTATATGAAAATTGATAATATTTTAAAATTAATAGACAATACGATATGCAATGGAATCATCATTATCATGAATTATTTAACCATCTCTTATGAGAATGAGAGTTCAACAATCTTTCATGGTTATTTTTAAGGAAGTATAGAATTTAGTGATTCTATCCCCATACATTTACCATTTTACATGAATATAATCCTTTTGAATATTTTATATAATGGAAATAAACTAATTCATCTTGTCAATGAGATTAATTTAATATTATAATTTCTCCAAAATATCCGAGAAGGTGATCTCACCCTGGAGCTTGTTGAGCTGTGCTTCCGTAGAAATGACATCTTTCTCCAACTTGTTGATGTTTTCCATGTATGAAGTCTTTAAATTTTAATTTAAATGCATTAAACTCATAATTAAAGAATGGAAACCATTTTCAAATTGATTTTAAATCCATAAATTAGTTACGAAATTACTAAAATCGGGGTACAATGAATAAGAAATTTTTATTTGGAAAGGCATCCTTGGTAAGAAAATTATATTCATAAGGCTGAACCAAATTTGATAATGATCAGTATTGATTTTAGGGAAAGTAATTATTATAAGGCAATCCCATTTCTCCAAATCATGTTCATTAGAGAATACGTGATCATGTTTACTAGAAACCATTTGAGTGTTGTTCCTTATACACCATGTGTATTTCACTCTAAAAAGATTAATTTCAGTTAGGACACTCCCTTCCATGTAATCCATGAATTCTATCAAGGATATAGTGTGTCAAACAGATCTAAATCATTCACATGGACAAAATATTTCACTGAAATCACCATAAATAATCCATGGATCATGTATTCTTTGTTTCTATTGTTCAATGATCTTATAATGTTTTCTTCTTTCCTTATAATTGTTATTAACATATAAAAAAGTAATGTAAAGGTGAATGATGTTATGGATAGCTTCACAGGTGATCATTTGATTAGTTATATGACATATTAATGCCTTAGAGATAGAGTTATGAGAAATTACCAATAATGTATCGATATTACCTAAAGCAGTACGGTTTGCAAGAATATTGTAACATCTGATTTTAGGTTCAGAAACACCTATATAGTATCATTTTTTGGGTTTTGTAATGCACATGTGTTTGGGTTTATGAACATAAATATATTTTTTGTATAGAGGTTCCAGTTTTATTTTTTCCACCCCTTGGTAGTTCCAAAAGAATATATTCAATTATATTTTCTTGGGGGGGGGGGATTTATTCTACACACATGATTTCTTGTTTATATTTGATTTTTCTTATTTAATTCTCCTATTTAATATCCTTCCTAGAATTATTTGATTATCCTGCTGGAACCCCATGATTAATGGATTCTTTCATTCTTTGACCTATTAATATGGAGATCTCTTCTTCAATAGTGTAGTTGGTCTAAGAATTTCCAATGGTTTCGGTATCATCAAGTGTTATAGTGTGTTCTTATGGAGTGTATTCAGTGGGATTAACAATACAGGAAAGAGTTGATTTACTATAGTGGTACTGTTCATTTCTAGATGTCTTTACATTTTAGGGATTCATTGAGTGGATTTCAGGAGAGGTAGCACTATCATTAGTGGATAAAACTAGCAGTGTGGAGTCATTATAAGGGGAAATATGAGTAACTATGAAATCATCATAGTTTTTAGGGAGATCTCAATCTTGAAATTAATGCTTAAGACTAACAATATTATCCCCATCCTCAAAATTGTTTATATAGTTACTTGGCCTATCATTGTTAGTTTCATGAATATCTAGAGGGATAGTCACTATTTGATTCTTTTAATATATTTTTGTAGGAATATAAGTGTTTGATATCATTTTATTCATATCATAGTTCACAGAAAAATGGGATTTTGTAACTCCCACAACTAGTATATTATCAGAATTAGTGGATGTAGTAGAGGTGATTAGATTGAGATTATTGTCAGTAAGATCAGATGACAAAATATCCTCCACAATTCCTTTCTCTTATTCTTCCACCAAATTAGTCCATGTGTTCTTTCTTCCATGATATGATATAGGTAGCTATTTTTAACCCATTTTGGTTGTTCTGTATTTTTATGGTTTCTATTTTTCAGTCACCATAGCCTTACACTTTTTTTCAATATCTTATTTCTATTTATATATATCATTAGTTTGTTTAATCTTATTTTTCACAAATATACATTTATAAATGGATTGTCAAAAAATTTTACTAACATCCCTGAATGGGGGAATGTACCTATACTACACCTTATCCTCAATTTTATGATCATTGGAAATAAAGTAATGACTTATAGAAGTATAAAATCCAAATTGGCATAAACTTGGAACCTAGAATAAAGACCAAGTTCACCATTTAGTTTAAGCTAATCCAATTTTAATGTAATTCCAACATAGAAGGCGATATTATTGAGAATTATTTTGTACATGTAACACCAATTAAATCCATGGGGCTTAATCTTAATCTAAGCTGAAGATTGGTTTTTAGAAAAATGGTTAAATTTGATATCCTAGTTTGAGATCCATATAACGCCAGGATTAAGATGTCGATTTCCAAATCTCCAGAAAGCACCAACATATCCCTTTCTTGCATGGATGATGTGAAAGTTTCCTTTATCGAATGGAATTTTTTTCTTGTTCATAAAACCCCATTGGTGGGAGATACAAAAATTAATATCAGAAAATGACCTAGGGTTGTCACCATTTGAGTACATCATTTGACCAAACAGAGAGAATTTTCATATATTCATTCATTGCGGTGGCACTTCAAGATCAGTAGTCACATAAAAACATATATAATTTACCCTTTTAAAGGGAGTGTTTTGATAGGCTTGGCTCGGGAAATCTGATCCATGAAGAGTATCCAGGAATGAGATACCCTTGGATCGGTTATTATGAAGGCTATTATTTGAATTTATGGATGTATATTTTTCATCCTGAATCATGATTTGATGGATTGGTACATATGAAAGGGTTTTCAAATAATGTGATAGAGCACGAGAATCCAACTTCTTGTAGAATGGGGTTTCTAACATAGGAATCGATAAATATCTTACTTAGTTAAATGATATTCCATCTAACCTAATTCATATTCCGTAAAAACACAATAATAAAATCCATTCCTTTAGACTAATTTAATTTGATTTCATTTTAATATATTTATCAAGGCCATTTTTCTAAGATACCTGTAATATGTTTTTCTTTTTCTATTAATAGAAAATGTATTGCATTAGGTTTTTCTTAATATTTAAGGTAATTATTCCAACAAAAAAAATTAAAATAAATGTCCACAATTAAGAAAAATATTTTATAATTCAAATTACTATTTACAACCCAACATAAAAAAATATTATATATCTAATTTAAAAATATCATATTTATTATTAAAAGTGTGAATCTTTTTATTTTTTTTAAATAAAATTTTAAAAAGATCATAATATCATCTAAATGGCCATAAAATGACATATAATTTTATATTAGATTTTTATTTATGAAACGTACACATCCGATAAGGATACAAAAGGTTTTAAGGTCATTTTCTAGTCTTTTAATTTTATTTTAACCTTATTTACCTGATTTTCTCTTTACCATTATAAAATAAATCTAGAGGCTACTAAAAAAGACTAAAAATAAAAGGGAAATATTTAATAAATTTGTACCCATTGAATCCAAATTTGGAATCCCAATTTAAAAATTCGTAAAAATAGAATGATAAGTATTTACATTAAAAATAAACATTAAAAATTAAATGGGAAATGGGTTTTCATAAAAAAATGGTCATTTTAAATAAATAAAAAATTGAAAAAAATTCAAGTATAAATTTTAATTCGAAACAATAATTTGATGATTTTGTATAAAAAAATTGGCATTTTAAAACTAATTCAATAAAAAATTCATTATAACTACATTAATAGAAAATAATTTGTAGAAAAATATATTTTATACTATTCATTAAAAAATAAATAATTTAAGAAAACGTAAAACATTCATTCTTTAGGGATTTTGTCATCATAATTTGAAAAAAAATTAGTTTTTTAAAATTCATGTTAAATAATTTGGAAATAAATATTTTAAATACAAAATTTATAATTTAGGAAAACCTATTTTGGTTTTAAATAATTTCTTTATTTTGATTGATTAATTATAAAAAAATCATATAATAACTATATAAATACAATATCTTAATATTAAATATTTTTAAGACATAAAAAATATTTACTCGATTATAATATATGTTGTTAAACCAATGAAATTTTATTTACCTAAAATCATATGAAAAAAATGTTATATTTATTTAGAAATATTTTATGTGACAATGCATCAATTTGTGTTTTTTATTACCTAGGATGAATGAAAACATAGTTTTATTTTTTAAAAAGAAATCATATTTTGAAGTAAATACCATAGAAGAAAAATTATGTTTACATGAATTAAATAGAAAAATATCATTAAATATTTTTTATGTGTATGAGAAGATGAAAACTCTACCTGATGTGTGGTGTGCTCGGTATAGATGAAAAATTTTATCTTAACGAATTGACAGTGTTTACAAAAAAGTGTTACGGAGAATAAATCTTTTAAAAACTTTTAATTTGGATGAAACAATAGAAAAAATCATATATTTATTTTTTAAATGTTTGAAAAAAAACTCAGCAATCAGAGTTTACAATATTATAGGGAAACTATAATGTTGTTTTATTTTTTGATATTTGAAAACATTCATGTAAAGGTTTATTCCTTTGAAAAAGACCCTAGATGGATGTGAATACATCAGAATATTTCCTCCAATTTATTATTACTGTAAAAAAATTGAACACCAATCCAATATGTGAAGTGCAAAAAATGGATGAATTAGTAGTTTTTTATGAGTTTTTAGTCATTTATAACATGATTCAAGGGTTCAAAACATAAAAAAATTCATGTTTATTACATTTAAATCATACTAAAAAACATATTTTTTTTAAAAAATTCTAAATATATTGCGTGAATATGAGTTTTCATTTTCTAGGGGTGACTGTAAATTTCATTTAGAAATTTAAAATAAATAACAATGTGTGTGATGATTAAATCATTGAAACTAATCTCATCTTGATTTGAAATCATAGGAAAACTATCTTTGAATTATATTTAATATATATGAGTTGAAAACCTATCAAAGATACATTTTTTGTTCCTTTACGTACTAAATAAATAGTTTTTAATGTTGTTATAGTCATTAGAACACTTGAGAGGGAGTGAGACTAAGAAAACAAGCTTATATTTCCAAGAAGTTACAGAAAAAACCAAATATTGATTATCAATATTTTGGAAATGATTGTTTATAAATTTTAATATTTATTTTACAAGGATGACTAGAAATTCATTTTTTACTTTTAAAACATGAAAACATCTGTGGGATTGTAAAAACCATATAATATACCCCTAGATTAATGTGAAATTATATTAAAACTAAGACTGACCTATTTTTATCTTTAATTAATAGGTGACACATCAATCCAATGGGTCCTTTGCTCATACGTAGTAAATATGTGGTTTTTAAATAATTTATTTTATGTATAAATGATTACTAGTGGTAAAAAGAAGAAATTGAACAAAAAGTTTCATGAAATCTTATGGAAAATATTTTATGTTGATTTTTGAAATTTTGGAACTAAAGATACAAACAAAACATTGTTTTTAATTTCTTGATATGACATAATAAACCTTTTGGTGTTTTAAAACAATAAAATGTGTGTGAAATAGTCAAATTAATGTCAAATGGACTCATTTTGATATGAAATAATTAAAAAATATAATTGAATTTATCTTTTCTTTGTGTAAGTATAAAACACTTCATTCTGATGTACGGTGTTCTTAGGCAGACTAATTAGGAAAATTTTAAGGACATAACAGTATTTTTAATGTGGGATAGGTGGTCCAAACAAATAAAAAGACCTATAATTTTCCTTAATAATTAAAAAACTTTTGAAAACTTTTTGAAATATAGGAAGTAACAGAATATCAATATGAGTTTTTATTCTTGTAAGATGACCAAAAATCATTTTCTATTTTAAACAAAATAAACATATTTGTATTATACTAAACCATACAAAATTCCCTCATATTGATTTGAAATCATATTAAAACTACCATTGTATTATATTTAATGTGTATGAGTAAACCTAACAATAATTCGACATATGCTGTTCTTAAAATAACTAAATAAGTAGTTTTTAATGAATTGAAAATATTTTCAAAAACGTTTTTAGGGAGTTAAAAATAATAAAAAATTAACATTAACAATAAATCATATCAAAAAACTATATAATTATTTTTTAAATGAATTAAGAAATATATTTTCATTTTGAGATGTAAATTTTATAGAATTATAAAAAAAATTAAGGTTTAGAAACATTAAAACTTCCATTTAACTATAAAAATAATATAATATAACAAAAATTTGAATTTAAATCCTATTAAATCATTTTATGACTTATATTAGATTTATAATAATAGTAATAACATTAATTTTTTGTGTGGGTGCTCGAAAGGACAGAATAAGAAGTACTTAATGATTCGATGGTCTTTAGAAATGTGTTTTATGGAGTCAAAACTATATAAAAGTCATATTTATCACTAAAACAATAGGGTAAATTGGTTTATTGTTTTCAAAAATCTAAAAACTTACAGTGTATTAATATGATATTATTTTTCACAAGATGATAAATAAAGTATTCTTCATATTTTAAAACATGAAAATATAGGTGTAAAATTTCAAAGAAACGAAAAATACAATGTGTTTATTTGAATTCATAAGGTTAAAATATTGGAAGACAATTTCATGTATACGAGTATGAAACATATCAATATGGAGTGTGGTATACTGGAACAGACTAAAAAAAAGTTATTTTTCATGACTTAGTAGTGTTTCAAAACATTATTCAGTAGGTAAAATCAATGAAAAAAACTATTGATTTATATAAAATCATAGTAAAATGTTTTTTGATTAATTTATTTAATATAGGTTTTGAGATAAAATATTTGAGATTTGATTTTCAAAAAATCACTAAAAACCATTTTTTTAGACTTTAAACACAAGAAAATATTCTTATAATAGTGGAAACTATAGAAGGCCTTAAATTGACATGATATCATAGGAAAATAGTCTCTAAATAATATGTTATATTAAAAATCCAATGACATGTCAATCTAAAAATTGGTGTAATCATACTGGTAGAATAAGAACTTTTTAACAAATTGACAATCATTAAAAAAATATGGGGGGTTAGAAACTAAAAAAATGGCATCTAAATATCATGAAATCACTAGAAAACATTTTCTAAATTAATTATTGAAATGTTATAAATAATATTGTGTAATAAAACATGTAATGTAAATATTAAATCAACTTTATTCCTTATTATTATCCATGAATTATATTTTATAGAGTTATATTCATTATAAGTAAATATAAAAAATTCTACATTCTAAATGAAATAGATTTATTCATACTTAATTATCTTACTTGTATTGTTTGATTTTTTAAAAGAATAATTTCAATATTTTAGAATTGTTATGTAATAAAAATTAAATCTCTTCAGTATTTATTTGTAGTATCCCACCATAAACCACTGAGTCTGAGCTAGAGGTCCCTAAGATGTCATGTGCATCTCATCATATGGAAGAGGGTATCAACTAGTAGAATGTGTATGCATATGATAGTGGGGACACTATACCCTCAATATCATATCATGGGATCTACAATAAATTGTTTAAAACAAGTTATTAAAAAATAACTAGGTAAAAAGAAGAAACTAAATATGGCATACTTGGTATATAAATATTAACACCCAATGTGGAATGCTTATGTGATAAACTAAATAAGATAAAAAATTAAGGAACTTATGGGTCCTACTATTTTAGTCTCGGTCTACTCCAGCTCCATTCTCCACCTGGTCACCCATCCACTATAGGGCCCATTCCATCACCTGTCTCTCATGAAATCTAAATGATTATTGGAATTACCATGTAGGGTGTCTATACAAGCCTCAATAGGATTCCACCAATGCATCCTTATACTAATGTTCTAAAGTATAATTTTTTTCCAAAAATATTAATTAATGATAAAAGATATGAACATACTTTTAAAAATTGATTAGTAGTGTTGTAACCACGATTCAACACAACTCAAGTTATACCTGCTTCAGATTCATGTCAGATTATAATGAGGTGAGTTGGAATAACAAAACATGCACATGTAAAGTGTCATCATGATGTCATTGAGATGATACCCTATGACAACAATCCTTTAATAGGATAATGTCCCTTATATCATATTGATGAGAATATCTATAACTCACATTGATAATGATGTAACATGGTGAGTTTCATTTAAAAATCATGGTTACCTTGATAACACCCTCAAAATGACACCATGGCTACATCATACATCCTCCATTTTCATGGGTCCCTCATTAACATCATCACAACTGGGAACACTTCCTCATTAAGAAATAATATGTCATTATGGTCTACCTATCTCAAGTATTGGTCACAGACACCAAGCCATGGTAACAATTATTTAAGTTGATTACACCAAAATTAATCAAAAATCATCATGAGTGTATAACAACATACAACACATATTGTGATCCTGATAAATGATGGAAAGTGTAATGAACCCATATCAAGTTTATTAGATCTAGTGGATACCCTATTAGATTGGAATGATTATTTTTTTAAACTAAGATAATTCATTAATTATTCGTTCAAAGATATATAATAGTGTTCTGTCTTTTTTCCATGTAATCTAATCACATTGAGGATTCATGACAATACATCTAATAAATGGGTATAGCCTTGGAAAAAACTGTATCTAGTATGTCACATTATTCTAATAGATGGATCTATGTGCTATCATAGTCTCATCCCCTTACTTACTAAGTCCAATTCATTACTCATTCCAATAAATAATGAAACATAATCAATATCCATTAACAAAATCAGAAAATAAGTGTTTTGGAAGAATTAGTCATAATAAAATTCAATACATTCCCAAATAAAACTAAAAATACAAAATCCAAAGGAATATGATTAATGGAATCGTTAGAGTATTTCCTCAATGTAATACTCAAAAAAATATTTTGACATATTTGAATACACATTAAAGAGATTACTCGAATATTTCTTGTGGAAAATAGACTATTGAACATCGAAAATAATTATTAAAAGATAAAAAACATAAACATAATAAAATAAAACATTTTACTTGAAAAAAATCTTTTATAATTTTTAGGTAAGAATCATATAATTTATGCTATCATGACGGTGATAAATTCCATTCATTCAATATAAATTAAAAAATATCTTCACAAACTTTTGTAAAAAATACCTTGTTTAGAAAACAAAATAATGAACAATTTAAATAATTTTTATAAAGTAAAACAAGGGTAAAAACGAATTAAATTGATCATTAAAAAATAGTAAAAAATATTATTTGTTTTTAGAAAACATGGTTAAGGATGTGAAACATTCTTCCAGTGAGACAAAAAATCCCAAATAGTGATGAGATTGCTAAATAAACACATTCCAATTTAGAAAAAAAATTTAATTGTAAGCCCCGTGAATTAAATAACATCAAAAGAAATGTTAAATACCATGATAAAAAGAAGGTCAATGATATATTATGTCATAGGGGTAGTATATACAATAAGAAAAAAAATATGTGGTTATAATGACATATGTCTCATCAAACAAGATGTGAGAAGAGACAATATTACCGTAGGACTGATTTAATTTTTGTGTGTTTGGGAATCCTTCTCTTAAAGAGTCCTCCTTTAGATATCCTACTAGGAGTAGTTGGGTTAGTCTTTTTAAAGCCTCGGAATACAAAGAATTGGCTACAGATGTTGAGAAGAGGAATATTTAGGGTTTGGTTAAGCTACTTTGCTCAAAGTGGTGTAAATATGTGATGAAATATCTTACCATATATAATTGTTTTTAGGATACATTTTGGAATTTCACAAAATATTTGAACATAATATTATTATTATTTAAACAATTCTTCTAAATGGCCTATAAATGCATAGATGATGACATTATCAACCATTCATTTTCCCCATTGTGATTATTAAATATTTTTATGATTTGGTATAATTTAATTATATATTAATCCAGAAAAATATCATTATAATAAATTTTGAAAATATTAATAAATTTTCATTAAAAACATCATTATAAATGGGGAATTTGAATATAATTCTTTCGTAACATCTCTCATTTGACTTAATGATATAGAAAATTAATTTTATACATTAAATCATTTATATTATTTCAAAATTTATATTTTTAAAATTATTTATTCTATTTTTCTAATAATAATCTAAATATTGTATATTTATTACACAATAATTTATGGTAATTATTCAATTTCATATAATTAAGAAAATATGAGGAAAAAAATTCATTAAGATCAAATTAGTCATTTGGGTCCATTCACATTTTTCTTTTCCCCTATGTGGACACATAAAATATATAAAAAACAAAGAGAGTGATATTTTAACACAATATTTTATTTAAATAGTATATAATTCATTTTAATGGAAAAGTTTTCATTAAACCACTCAAATTATATAATAAGGTCATAATTATCTCATACACTTGGTTTAATATTTTTCGAAATGTTTTAGTCAGGGTTATATAATTATCATTTTGTTCTAACATCCTATTGAGTCTTTTTGACATTTACCATACTATTCATTTATTTATATTTAAAAAAATATTAAAAATAACTTTTAAAAAATATATTATTATATCCCTAATATTTCAAGATAATATTTATAATTTGTGGATGTCATTTACTATATCAATTTATATTTATTATAATATTTTTAGTATCATTTGTTTTATTTTTCCAATGACTGAATAATTACTAAATAAATATTGTTTAAAAAATTAATGTCATTATTTTTCACTAATAATTGAAAATAAAAAGATGATGAAAAATCCTAATCTTTTAGAATAATATTTATAGTATGTTATATCATATCCCCATATAAAAATTTTATGGTTCTTATTAACATGAGTGTGACATAATTGACATTTCATTAAACAAACTATTATAAATAACATTATCACTTCTAAATGAAAAAAATGACTTTATATTCAAACCATGAATAATTAGGAATGACAGTTTCTCATAAAATATAATTTAACCAGTTTTGGGCTCATTTTATAATCCATTCTATAATATTTTTAAACTTAATTACATTATTTACTCCTTACCATGTTAAAAAATTATCCATGGTTACATTTAACATTCAAAAAATAAATAAAAAGTGTATATTTACTGAATATGGACCGCATTATTCCAAATATGGAATCCATTTTTTGACAGTCAATATGAAATGTTTTAATAATTTAACATAAACTTAAACAGAAAAAATATAATGAAAATATATTTTTCCAAAATTAATACCGTTTTTATGTATAAATTATTTTCTAATTAACTAATGTAACATATTTTCAAATAAAAAAAAATCAAATAATGACATTTTAAAACTATTAAAAAAATCACTAATTAAATTAATTGAAAAATAATTTTAAACGAAAATCTTAATTTATCACAATTGTTTTTTGAAAAACTGAGCACCTGCCTGAAAATAGGGCCTAAGACTATATTAAAAACCCAAAACAAAAATCATACAATTCTAAAATATAGAAAATTGTATTATTACCTAACAAAAATAGGAAAATCATCCCAAAGAAGATGATAATACCAAATAAGAATGATCCCATCAACACCTTTGTTGGCAAGAGAGTCAGCCAAAGCATTTCCATCCCTAAAAACATGGGTAACAAAATAATCAATAGATGGGAGATAATGTAAACAAGAAATCCATTGGTTAATAAGTTTCCAAAGAATATGAGAAGAGACACATATAATAGAAAGAACAATAACAGTAGAATCACACTCTAATAAAATGAGATTACCTCTAGAAGCACCATCAGTGTTAATCTGAGTCTAACCAATAAAAGGAGATTGTCAGAAAACCTCTATAGTACCCATAGGAGGCTAAAAATTACCCTTAACATTGAAATGCCTAAGAAAAGAGATGTCATGAATATAATTCCAACAATAAATTCTCCAAGGGATTTTAACACTCTTAAGAGAAGAAAAATTTCCATCCAAAGCATCCTGAGGGTTGAAAAACACCTCATCGTGAAAACACCTGTTTCTCGCCAGCCAAATGATGCTGACTAATTCCACCACTAAAACCTGAAAAATCATCATCATAATAGGGGAAAGGGGAAGATAAAATAGGCCTGTAAATAAATCCTGAAAAGAGACAAAGTCCAGCTGACAAACTTCAAATACATTAAAAATGGCCTTCCACATGGTTGAAGTAGTAACACAGCTTAGAAATAAATGATCCAAATCCTCACAATGATGATAAAAAGGACACAAACAAAGCACAATGAAATACTAAGAACCTAGAGAGATTTATCTGTGGGATGTCTCCCATGCAACAGCCTCCAAATCAGAGTAAACTGAGAAGGGAAAATAATGTTTCTTTTATAATTACTAATCCATTAAATACCCAACATAGGGGCAATGGAATGAGAATAAAAAGTCTTTGAAGAAATAATACCAGAAGAATTCAACTCCCATATCCAAAAGTCACCAACAAAAGAAAAATATTAATCCTTTACAACCTATTTAATATGATCTAGAATAGCTTCCGTATTCAATAACTAGTCCTTTATTGTAAAATTAAGATAAATGATGGAAGACTCTTAATTGAGAGAGTCTATAAGAGGATATCCAAACTAGTTGGACTTCTAGAACTGAGGCCATAACTTTTTTAATAGCTCGGTTTCTTATTAATCTAAATTCAGGTGTCTCTAATCATTTTGAATCCCTGGTTTGGCCCTCTCTCAAGCTTCTTTATTCTCTCATTGACATTAATTCTCATTGGTCTAAATAATAATAATAAATCCTATTTTTGAAGAAAATATTTTTTTGATGAATATATTTGATTTACTAAAAATAAATCATTTTTTCCAAAAATAATTCATTATTAGATTTTTAATGAGTATGTCATGTATATATATATATATATTAATTTCAAAATTCTGTTAACATTATTGTACCGTCAAATTTAATAGGTAGTTTGTTATAGTCCTAATATTTTGGGGTTCATTTAAACTCAGTGTTGTATGTGGTATATGCTATTAGACATAATGTTATTTTAAATTCTATAGGTGTTACATTATATCCTAATTCAATAAATTGTTTCCTCATAATTTGAACATGTGATAGGTAATAAAGGATTGGAAATTTCAATATATGATTGTTAAAATCTTGTCTCATAAAAAGGGATAATAAAACCTACTATAAAAAATACTGAAAAAGAAATGGGAAGGTCACAAAAAAACTATGATTCTAAATAGTATATAATTAGTGGGAAGTGAAAATTTGAACATGGAAGATAAATATGACTATCAAGGGATGATATAGATTTATAGAAAAAAAATCATTATAAGTTAACCATCAAAAAATTTTAAATCAATTATTAGATAAAAGGATATTGATATCTTGATAATAAAGGTAAATCAATAATGTTTTTGTTCCAATATCTTTTCCATAGGGTTGGGAATTATTTCACTAGCTTGATAAATCACACATTAAAAGAAAATTATATTTTTTCAATCCACATGGTAAGTGTAATCTAATCCATTGGGCATGCTTTTACTTATATCCACATAATTTTATACACTAGGAGATTGATATTCAAGATAAATTTCTATGCCTAAATCAGTTTTGAAAAATCATAAGATCCATAATTCATTTCATTAGCATCAAATTAAAAAATGAAACAAATAAATTTACCACAATTTATCCAATTTGATAAATCATTCTTTATCCTCAATCAATAACATCCAATGTTCAACTTAATCAATTCCATAATTATTTGGCCTTAAGACTCTCTCTAAATATTATAGACCTTGTTAAATTTGATCAAACGCTTATCCCTTGACAACATAAAGTATTTCATAATTCCATTTTCCAATAATGTGGATACATTGTTCCTGTATTCTCCAAAAACATGTTAATTAGTTAAATAATCAAAAAAATTTAAAGAAATCATCCATGCTTCCAAAAATAAAATATTATGTTATCGATTATATTAAAAAAATCCACTTAAATCCACCATAAATCAAACCACTAAACATTTCAAGGTCATCAATACTATCCCATTTAATTATTTTTCGATATCATGAACATATTAGGTTTATCAATGCATTTTTTATGTATTCTCTAAAAATATATAAATAACATTAATCACCCATTATGGATATTTAAACCATTGATTATATATTTTAAAATCCATAAAAAATGTATTGTTTCATAATCATTATATATTTCATTATTAATGTAACTTTAATATCATTGATAAAATACTCCAACGACACATGTAGATTAATCATTCTACTTTTTTAGTATCAATAGAATACACTTTATCTTAATCCCTTAGATTCCCCTGAGGTATATTACCTTGATTCATGTTGTATTGATTTTCATAGTTCCATGGCTCCTTATTATGGAAGGATTCCACATTAGAAAACTCACTCCTTTACTTCCAATCATGAGCATGGTGGAATTTTTATTTCCATTTAAGGTTTAACTAATGCTAGTTTTAAGAACAATCATAATGGTTTGAAGTTACAATCATGATATGTTTGTTGTCTCCACGGATGAGCTGTGAGTTTGAAGAGTTTTAAGTAGCCAGTTTTCACTGATTCTATTGAAGTGTATGAGTATATCGAGAATTATAATGTTTATAAGAAATCCATTTAGATTCAGAACATTGTCTAGGAGAATAATGTGGTACCTAGAAGTAAATATTCAACCACATTTTATTGTGATAATACAATATCAGTGGCTCTTGCAAAAGAGAAAATGTCACACCAATGGAAAAAGAATAAACTCCTGAAGTATCACCCAATGAGGGATTTATTTTTTTGAGGTGAAATTTCAATGAGAATAGTACCCATGGAATATAACTTTTCATACATATTAACTTAAATCCAATATGAGTAGAAGCATTAGTATCATCTGAGAGATAGAGGATTGGAGGATGTTAGCAGTTAGCTCTAGTGAAAGTTGGTGTCTCTTAGAGTTGGTTCCCTAGATCCAACTTTTGTATACATTATGATAAACATGTAATAATTATTTTTAATATTTATAATCTACAAATAACATAATTATTATTCTTATATGAAAAATAGTATGTGATAATTTCATAAGGCTAGATGTCATAATAAAAGGTCATAACAGTTCCCCATTATAATGAGAACATGGATGTGTTGCGACTCTTTTCTTGAATTTATGTTCTATAGTTGGATGATATCATTTTATTGACACAAATGATATTCGCTATCATTGGTGGAGACTCATTGAACTTTTATGCACCTTCTCATTGTGTACTTCCTTGGAAATATCAAGTAAGATATTAACAGAACGTGACCCTCTTGTAAGAAATACACATTTATATGTTTCGTTGGATGTTATTATATACATATGTGTGTATTGGTCCATAGATTTTAATATTATTATTAATTTTTTTATGATTCGTGAACTTTGATGTATTGGGGAAAACAGTGATGAAATATGTCCATAGTGAGGTAGGATATGTTGGGTGTGTCATGAGTAATATTTCCTTAATGAATAATGGTATAAAGGATTTATCCATTATATAATTTTAACAGAATTTAAAATATCAATCTATATTATGGAAATTTTATAGACTAATTGAATCCATGGCCATGGTGTTCTATAGGGAAGTTTATTTTCCAGATAGTCAATGAAAGAGAAATTGAGCACATCGGTTGATGCCACAAACATTAAACATGCTCGATTTGAAATATTATGTTAAAGGGATTATATTACCTAGAATGCATATGTATGTGGTAACATGTCAATAAAATATTAATTGCATTAACTATGGGTTACTTGGGGTATTGTTAGATGCTAACCATAGACTTTAGGCGGCTTCGCCTAATTCCACTGAGAAGCAGGCAGGGCGACACACAAAGTGTATCCAAAATCACAGTTAAATAATATATTATTATTTATTATTTAACCGGTTGAATAAATATTATTCATATACATGGATTAATAATTATTCATGTATGTTTGGTGGAATTTAAGTATTTATTTTCTATTTTGGTAATTATAATATTTATTAAATTATTATGTAATAATGTATTGATATTTTTTTAATAAATAAATTGAAATTATTTAGGGCCAGATAAATGTTATGGAGGAATATCGGACTAAGATTTTAGGACTAGACATAAATAATAAATATTGAATATTATTTGATTAAATAATATTTAATTATAATTCTTAAGTTAATTCCACGTCGATAAATAATGAAATTTTTATTATTATTTCACATAGTGTTTCTTTAGTATTAAATAAACAATTAATGGAATTTTTTAAATTATTTAATTTTAACCGTAGTGATATAAAATCCTAGTTATTTTATTTTCTCAAGATAAAATTCATTTTTTTGGGTAGTGCATAATAAAATAGGATAAATCTCCCAATCCTAGAGAGCTCCCTTCTTTGGGAATTCTCTAAATAATGGAGAACAATCCTCCTCCAATGGATTAAAAAGAAATGCTTGGTGGAAGAAATTATCAAAAAAATAAAATGTAAATGATGGAAGTGAAAGGATCTTCCATGATATCACCCCAAGATTCCATCAGTAGTGCTAAGAGATTCATGGAACATGTGTATGTCACATCTAGAGGGATTCAGCCCTTGATTCCTATGAATTAAAGATACATCAACGCCGATCTATTTCATGGGTTTTCAGTGAAAAAATAATTCAACAAATCTAATTCTTATATTAATTAAGTTAATTATAAAAAATATGTGATGATCCTCACTATGCTTCTAGCATAATTTCTACTGTACAATTTATTGATTTACTTCTTTGGATCACAATGTTCAATGTTGTGAAAAATCACCAATTAATTATCCATCATGGAAATCAGAAGAGTCTGTAACCACCCATCTCGCACTACTGATGGGCCTAGAACCTAAAAAATTTCACATATATTATTAGAACTCATTGCATAACGACATTATATGGGTGGTTTTTTTGAAACATTTTTTAGTTATCTAACCCTTGACAATGTTAACTCGAAAGAGAGTAAAATTTATCTCGAATAAAAAGTGTGGTGAATGATTCTATAAAATAGAAAGAATATTGGTGAATGATCTATTTTTTTCAGTAGTCTTGGTATCGTCAATTTTTCATCTAAAATTATGCTACAACAAAATTAATTGGTTGTGTACTGAATTTTAATGACAAGTTAATTTCATATACCTCATGTAAATTGGAACCTCATTAGTTAAATTATCTTACAGATTATTTTGAACAAGATTTTTTGTTTTTTAAAAATATATTAATGAATTTATAATTAGTGAAATGTGAAATATATTATTATTATTATTAAAATTTTATGTATATAATAACTTAGAATGAGGTGCATATGGGAATAGAAGATGGATTTAACTGATATATGATTATTATTACATGATTTATTATAATCTAAAAAAAAAAAAATGTAGTTGATTCATTGAGTCAAAAATTTAATGCCTCATTAACCATGATATATTTTTAACATGATACTTTGGAAAGGATTTGATGAATTTTTTCATAGAAATTTTTCATATAAGAAATTTCAATGTTTTTAATATGTTAGTTTTTTAAAAAAAAAATTTCTATCATAATTTACAGAGTTTCAAATAATGATCATGATTTATAATAAAATGTGTAACTGATAAAAAATGTATGTTTAATAAATATAATTTTGACATATAAGGTGTTTTGGCTTCTCAAAATGTTTTGCGTGCCAATAATATGCTAGTTGAAGAAGGAATTATTGATTCAAACACTTATCAATATTTTTTAATTTAATCTTTATAGTGATAAGATGTAAAAATACCATCAAGATTATTAATGGTTGTATAGAATAAAGAAATATGTTATAATGATTACCATTAAATTTTTTCCATTCAAAAAAATTATATCTAAATAAAAATTACTGAAAAGAAAATTCATCATTTTCCATTGATGATGTGGATGTAGAAAAATATAAATACAGATTTTTTGGTTGTATTTTTAATAAAATCAAAATTTAATAATGAATTTTTTTTATTATTCATTAAATATTATTATATAACTTTTTCCTTCTTATTTCAGATATTGTGTATTTGTATTAGCAGAATTCATTTTATCACAATTAGATATTTAGGTTACATGGAGTACCTATGTCAATTATATCATACCATGATCCTCAGTTGACTAATAATTTTTTAAAAGGACTACAGAATTCATGAGTTACAAACTTCAATTTCATTAAATCATTTCATTTTCAATATAATTTATAATTAGATAAAATTATTCAATTACAGAATAAAATTATTTTATATTTTTGGATGGATTACCAGAAAAATTGAAAATGACATCTTTCATGATTTTTGTTTTCTCATAATAAAATTTTTCATTATGGTATAAAAATATAAAAATTTGAGGAATTATAAGGAATGTGGTTTTAGACTCTAGATTTTAGGGATAATATGGGTGAAAAGATGTTTTTGGGACTATATTTTATAGAGTGGATGGTGAGATGGTAAATAAGAATCAATATCATATGAGATAAACTCAAATAAGAGAGATGTGTTATTTATATAACCATGGGAAATATCATTAATTTAAGTTAATAAATCATTTTTTCTATAATGTATGCCCATGGAAATTTGTTTTTCATTTCCATAGAAATGTTATTTTCATGTTTCATTTGAAAGAAAAGTCATAGAGAAATTCGAATCATATTTTTATTGAGCGTCCTTACCTATATGTTTATCCATGTAACATGAGGTGTTTCATGTTTCATTATTAAGGAATTCTATGTCAAATTCCTCTAATATTTTGAACCATTAAGTAATATTGTTGGAAGAGAATATTTCATATGCGGGAAAACATTATTTTCTTATACATGGAGATAATTTGAAGCAAATTAAAGATATTTATCATGTTAGGGTTTTCATGGAAAACCTATATTGTTGAAGATGAATCAGGGGAATCATAAAATGTTATAAATGAAAAATATCCTTACTTATGTATTTTATGAATAAAATTTAGAGGAAAAGCTTTCAAAAATGTTTAATAAATAACAACAAATCAAATTTTAATATGAGTTCAATTCATTAATTATTAATATTCATTAATTATATATTATATATTAATATTCAATATATTATTATAGTTTAATTTTATAATATAAAAATTGTTTTATTCTTAATATATCTGTTTCTAAGTTTTTTATGAATATATTTTGATGTTAAATTTAAAAATATTAGAATATAACTTTTCAAAAAGGATATAATTTTAAATATCACAAATTCAACATTATCATGGAGTGAATTCATAGAAAAAAAATTTAATGTTTATTTTTGTGTGAATAGTTGAATATTCCATTTTTTAGAAAACAACATTTTCATTTCAAATATTTACAAAGTCACATTATATTATTGATTGATTTGAAAATTTTATTAGTTATTTATTATTATGAATAATCCCATAAATTTTATTGTAATCCACATAACACATGATTTTGGTATAAATATTATTTAATACATAAAAATTCATTTTTCTAGAAAATGGTTTTCTGTTGTGTCTCATAACTTTATTTTAATGGTAAATTCATCCCCTTATTGGAATCTATTTTGATAAAATGGAATGAATGTTAGGAATTATCAGGAAAAGAAATATTATGTAGCACACATTGATTTTTGATCATTATGAAATGTAACTTTGGTAAAATAAATCTATGTTACCATAGTAAAATTCAATTCTTGTTAACATGTTAAAACTAAAATGATAAAGGATAAAATGTCCCAAAAACTTATATAAATTCTATTTTATGGTCATATTATTTCCATATCTCATATGAAATTTTAATATGAATCATTTTGGAGAAATGTTATATGATTTAAACAATCATATATATATATATATATATATATTTGAACATTCCATGTGTTTCATCTACTCACGTATTAAATTACACCCCACTCCCCTTTGATCAGAGTTTTTGGAGCCTTTTATCGTTAAAAATACCTAAGAAATTAACATAAAAAATACCTCCCAAAATAATTGAAGTCATGTTTTGATAATAATACCATCAGAAGTACTCTTTAGGTATAAACCTAATGTGGTTTCCCAATGATTATGTATAGTTAGTAATAGAGTGTCTTCTTTTTTATCTTCTATTAACTCTATCAAACCAATACTAAACATTATGAAATAATAAAATTAGTATATATATTATATTTAAATGGTTTTATTTTTTATAACCATTTTTCATCTAATTATCCACCTAATGTAAAATCAAAGCGTCTTTTGTGTACACGTGTAAGGAGTACCACCTCGCGATGATGAAGTACTTCATTTACCATCATTGAATATTAAGTCTTATCATGATAATGGTTAATAATTATATAATAATTTATTTATTATATATTTAATATTATTCAATTTTATATAAATAATGTAATTATTTCATCATTGTTCAATGAAAAATAAAAATATCGTTCATCTGTACATGCAGACTACCACACCGTGAACCGATGTATTTTATTTTTCATCACAACGTCACATAGTCTCTATATGTAAGGGGATTTAATAAAATATCATCATATTTTTTGTATAATAAAAATTATGTAAACATATAATGATACTTTCTTTCTTACCCAAATGTTCATTTAAAAATGGAAATTATACACATACATACATGTGGACTATCATATCCATGTTGCAACGTATTTCATTTTCATAAACATCATTCATTATTGGTTATAAAATTATAATTATTGATTAAAAATCATATTTATTACAAGATTTAAATTTTATAAATTTTATAATCACAAAACATTGGACAATAGACAGCCTACTGAAATATTTTTGGCTATATGAGTCGAATATAATCAATGAAACTTACGTGAACTTAATTGATTCAGAAATTAAATAAAACATGGTAATAAATAAAATAAAAAGAATAATAAACATTAAAAATTTATTAATAATATAAATAATGAACATATTTTTTTATTCAGGAATATAATGAATGTATGTCACGATTCAGACACGAGGTAAGATACCTTTAACCATAAAACCTCTTTTTAAATCTATTAATGTATAATTTTATATATATATTCTCAAAATATATATATCATTAAAATAATTTTATGGATTTATTTATATTTAAATAAATAAATTATTAAGTAAGTATTACATTTTATTTATCTTTCATTGAAAGGAATTCAAAATAAATATGTTTACATATTTTATATGAGTCATTTATACATTCATTACAAAGATAAAAATATTCTATTTTAACATATATGGCATAAATTTTTTTCCAATTTCATATATGTTATTAATTTTTAATATTACTCTACATGTGAGCATGCTTTTTCAAAATAATATCATCAACATAATCTTTTAATATTGTTTCGTTCTTATGAGTTTTTTTAAAAAGGAAGATTTATTTCTCTTCATTTATAAAAGAAAATATAATGTGTTTTAAATATGGGTTAAAATGATTTTTTAAATGGTTTAAGGATGTTTTTTTTTCTTTAGAAAATTTATGAAATGTTACTTGATAATTATAAATGATGATAGTAGTTGGGTTCTGGATATGTGGTAAGCACCCTATAACACAATATATTGGTTTGGGATTCAAAACACATAGGGAGCAGGTTTTGTAAAAACATTATAGGTGTAGTGTAATAGAGCTTTTGTAGTGCCGAAACTATAACTCGGACAGAACTGTAGTGGCGGTGGGTATTATAGAGAGAATTATAGTGAAAAATGCACTATAAAACGCACTGCAGAAGACTGGGTACTGTAGTAGAATTATTCAATGAAGGTCATTTGGATCAATTGTATGGTTCATGAGGGTCATGTAATAAGATTTCATTCCCATTCGGCATACGTTCCATGTAACGTACATCATGATAACTTAGAACATGGTCCATGTATTGATTAATTAATGCTTTATGGGGGGGGATATCCTCTGAAGGCTACTTCCTGCCTTTTTGGCCTATGTGTGATGTGTTTGATGTGTGTCTGTATGTATGTTTAAATGTAATTTTACCCCCATTAACCTATTATATAAAATTTTTTATAGAATAATTTGAAAAATATTATATAATAGGTGATCCCAATATATATTATGCAAGGAGTGTTCCCTATAAATCTCTTTAATGCAAGGTGTAATGTTATGCATCATTAAATTAATGAAAGTTCAAAATGATTGAGGAGGTTCCTCTAGTGGATTTAACTGGGATATAATTATTTCTTACACTATTTTACATATATCATGAATATAATGTTCCAAAATTAATACAAGGGTTTTAATTTTCTTGATTTGGGTAATCATGGTTTTGTTTCTTCAAAAAGAGTTTTCCTCGAATGGATATGATTTATTTTATATACACAATGGGTATTTTGGTAAAAGTAATAATTTTATGGGGATATTTACTAGAATAAAGGATTTATTTCATTCAAGTACCTTATTGATATTTCTTCATTATATATTTTCAAATATTTTTCCCATGGTCTATGGATGAGTATGAACTATGAAGAAGTGTACTTAAATTTCTAAAATATTTGTAATTAAAAGAAAACATGTTTCATATTAAAAGTATTAAATTATTTGAAAATGAAGTGTAATTGGATGTTTAAATATTATAATATATTTTTGAAGGTAATTATTATCAAATAATTCTATAAAATGTTATTCTTGGGAGGATTTATATAATGAAATAATATACATTTTTTAACAAAAATAATTATTTTCTATTTTCTATTTCTTGGTTCTTATAGATGGTATCATAGTGAATTTTTATATTACTTTATAGGATATGATGATATAAATAACATACCGTTTAAATGTTTAAATTTATATTTATATTGAAATAATATATAATTGGATGAAAACTATGCTTCCACATCTACATTATATCTATTCTAAATAATTTTCTGTATATAAAATAAGATAGTCGAAAGAAAAATGAGTAAATATAAAAATATCTATATAAATCAACAAACTAGATTATTTTTAGTTGTTACTAATTAGGTTTTTATTGTGATGGATCCATTGAAATGTGATATAAATAGTGGTGGTATCCAGGTTAGAGAGAATCCATAATTGTAATGCATGAACATTTTGATTGTTAGAATTTCAGAAAGTTGTATCCTATATATTTGGGGATAACCCTGGATTTAGTTGTACAAAATAGGTGGATAAATTCTATGGGAAAATATTTTTTGTTATAGATTGTTTATAAACTCAGTAGGTAACAATTTTTCTTCACCAAATTAAAGGTGAAGCATAATAGTGGTGGATGTTGGTTAATAATGTCTGAGAGAGAGAGATAATCTTGATTCCATGGTATATAATTTAAGAACATTTCTCATGAGAAATATTTACTAAAGGAGGATTAAATAAGAATGGATAAAAAAATATTAAAATTTAGGAAAAAGGAATATGATTTAGTATCTTCATATAAAGAAATGTTTACAATATTGGAAAAGTATACTCTAAATTGTATTTTTTACAATGATAATAAAACTAATATATTTAAAATAGGATTAAAATAATTTTCTGAAGATAATTGGAATCATAAGAAATAAATTTTAGTAAAATTAGGTCCATTATAATTATAACATTGAGTTGTATTTGGAAAATATTTATATGCATCATGATGAAAAGTGTAACATCTGGTCAAGGAACTACTAGTTGAAGAAGCATTCAATTATGAAATGTCTATATGATCCATCAACATGTTCCAAATGTGGACAATAAAATAAGGTATTGTTTTATATGATCTAGAAAGTGTAACTAACGTGGTAAATTTGGTCACAATGATAACTTTCAAAATTAAAATATTCATGATCAATCCACGAATGGGGTAACCTAAATCCAGTCAGTAATGGGATGGTTTAATTGAAATATGTTTTGTAATTATGACGATATAATCTTGAAGGCAGTAAATCAAGGTGTAAATCATCATCACTAAAATCCAAAAATGTTTTGAAATGTCATTTTATACTAATAATGTTTATTTTTGATCATCTAATGATGTGTTGATATGTTCATTACATGTTTTTTTTTAAACTATTCCAATGCCTTTTTTGACTCTAGGTCTTCAAAATAATTACCTTTTTCAGAAATTCTCATTTAAATTTCGAATACCACCCAAGTATAATTGAATTTAAATTTTGATTAAAAACTTAAAGTATTAAATAAACAATGATTTATTATAATCCTTATATTGTTATGAGAGGGATGGTTTTTATTAAAACTATTATTGAACTTCTCGAAAAAGAGTTTGATGTTATAGTCGGTATGGAATGGCTTTCAGTTTATCAAGAAATGATATATTTTAGATCTATGAATGTTATATCAAGTGATATAATATATTTTATAACAAATCACAAATATGGTTATTTTATTAAATATTGAAATTAGTGATGCCTTGATCATATTTTTGAAATTAACGAAACTATTAAATTTAGTGTTGTGCATATGGTGGATAAAAATATGGATTTATTTCCACATCATTTTCCTATTTTTAATCCTAATTAGAAGGTTTAGTTTACTATTTAATTATTTTATAAAGCTATGAAAATATTAAAATCCCATTATCAAATGTATCATTTTAATCTATTGGAATGGAAAATATACATGTAATAATTTTTTTATAAAGAAATAATTTATTACAACACCTTAAAAAGGAATAATATAGTATTATTTATTTAAAATGATATGGTTTAAGGATTCATTATGTCAATTATAAATCCATAAATAAAATAAATATTAAAAACAAATATCATTTTCCTCACACTGATGAATTTTTTTATCTGCTCCAGGGAACACAACATTTTTTAATGATTGATATTAGTTAAAGATATCATCAGTTCAAGTTGAAATAGGAAGATATTATGAAGATAAAAATTCATACAGGATACTAGAATTACGAGTTTGTGGTTGACCCTATTAGGGTTTCTAATACACTATCTGTATTCCTGGATCTTATGAATGGAGTTTTTATTAAATTTTAGGTAATTGTTTGGTAGTGATTATTGAATATATTTAATCATATTATAAAATTCATGAGTATATATAAATTCAGTTAAGTATTGTTTTGAAAACAATGAAGAAAAATATTTTATATGGTAAATTTTTTGAATATGAATTTTTGTTTTAGAAAATTCAATTACATGGTTATATTATTTATAATGATGGATTAACCCCTATTCCTACTAAAACAATTATAGTATAATAATTTACAAGAACTATAAATATCAGATATATTCAATGTTTTCTTTTTTAAGTTGGATAATACTATTGTTTTGTTGGAAACGTTTCCAAATTATTTGTCCGACTTAGTTTCCACAAAAAGGAGAAAAAAACCATATGAAAGTGTCTAATGAATGTTTTCTTATACTGAAAAGAAATATTTGAAAAAGATCTAGTTTTGACCTTAAATTTTAAATAGAGAATTTATTTCATATATTTATTCTTACTTCAAGGTAATTTTTTTAATTAATAATGGTCTTGTAATTTCTTATGTTCCCCATCAATTGAAACCTTGTGAGACAAATTATCATAATCATGATATATAACTTATTGTTTTAATCTATTAATCTTAATACATCATTTATATTTTGTAAAATATTATATATATACTGATCATAAATCTCTTAACTGTCTATTTTCTCAAATTGAGTTGAAAATAAGGCATAGAAGATAACATTAACAAATAATGGTTTATGATTTCACGATTAATTACCATCATGAAAAAGAATATAATAAAGACTACAGTAAGAGTTGAAATGATAATGTACCATTAAAAATTCTATGTTTGGAGCATTATCCTTTGTTAAATGATTAGAGGAATGTTGGACATGAAATTGTTCAGGAAGGAACAACCTCTATTTTTTTGTCTCGGAATATTTATCTTTTCTAAAAAGGAATAAGAAAGATCATATTGGTGGTTGTTTTTATGTAAGAAAATGTGTACATGATAATGAAAGTCTATATTCATGAATTAAAAATTCATAAGGAAGATTTAATGGGATTTGGGAAAAAGGTATTATATGCTATTTATTACCCTATTGAAAAAATAATTGTTCTGTAAAGGTCATAGATCACTATTTTCTATTTATCATGGAAGTACTAATATATATAGAGATCGTATAAAGTAATACTAGCTAGATACACTGAAGAAATATATTGTGAATACTACCATAAAATATTTGAGATGTCAACAGTTTAAATCTACTCAAAAAATTATTAAAGGGATTCTTCATATATTTCTATTATTAGAGTAGATATGGGATATATAACTATGAATTTACTATTTGTATTTGCAAAGAAATACCAATGTAATATTGAAATTTGGTTTATTTTTTCTTGATTGACTAAATCTATGCACTTTTCAAAAATTTATATACTATGTATTTTCATTAGAATTGATGATTATATATCAATATGATAGTTAGGTTACTTTTATTTTCTCTCTCAACTGTTTCTGGTCAGGATTCTAGCTTTAATTTTAATTTTTTGAAGGCCTTTTTAATTTTTTGGCTAATGAATTAGATTTCATTATGGATTTTAATCCCCAATCTAATGGAAAATCATACTGAATTATTCAAAAATTATAAAAATTTAATAGATAATGTTAATTAGTTTTTTGGGGACATTTCGATCACCATTTTTTAATGAGATGATATTTCTTATAATAACAAATTTATTTCTAGTATAATGATGGAATCATTTGAAAAATTATATGTAATGTCATGAAAGGAACTGTCTTATTATAATAATGTGGGTGGAATGAATTTTTTGTACCATATTTGAGAGAATATATGTTTGATAACGTAAATTTTTTTCAACAACATATGATATTATCTCAATATAGGAAAAAGTGTTTTCTATAAAACTATATAAATGATATTTCTTTCTAGGTAGGTGAAGATATATTCCTTAAATTATATCTATTGATTTTTTTTAGTAGAAATGGATCATTATGTGAACATTATAATTATGGGTAATATGTGACTTGTATCTTACCAAGTGGTTAGGATTTTCATTTTATCATAGGTACATGATTTGTTTCTTTTTTCATTATGAGTGGAATATGTGTGAGATGCATCACATGATTTGATACATGAAGTTGTAAAGTTAGAAGAGGATCATTCATATGAGGAAAAACTAATTTAGATTATTAATAATAGCTTGTTTGTGTTTTGAGGTAATATATTCATGATGTTATGGAGTTTCATAAAATCTATATTGTTGATTAAGACACATGAGAGTGAGAAAATGTTATGATGGAAAATTATCCCCACTTTTAAAATTAATTAGTATAGTTGAGAGGACCCAATTTCCATTTTAGGGAATAATTTAACAAACCCTAAAATGGTAATAGTAAAAAAATATGCAAAAAAATTAATTCATGTATTATATTTTTTATAGTGATATTCATTTCATGGACATTATGAAATATTTCAATAAAAATGAAATATTTTTATTCTTACAAAAATTATTATCCTATATTGTATGGATTTATTTAAAATATTTATTTGAAAAAATTATCATATTAATTTTAAAAGGCTGAAATTATTATTTATATCATAATTTAAATATTTTGTTAGAGTGATGTTTTATTATTTTTTGGAAAAAAATTATTCATAAGAAAAACACCCTTTCATTTCATGTATTTAAAATTTTTGTTCTATTTGTATTAGTTCCAAAATTTCACCAGTTTCATTTTATGAAAAATAATATAATAAATTTCATTATAATTAATATCATGCATTATTTTACTATAAATATATTATATATGTAAAAAGTCATTTTTTTGAAAATGAAATCTTATTTTGTTCTTTAGGTTTCTTTTAAAGTATATTTTTGATAATTATGAATTTTAAAAAATAAAATCTATATTATGAATTAGAATTTTTTTATTTTTTTAATGAGTATACATTCATTTTTTTTATCATTATAAATATAAAATTTTTTAAAAAATTTTTTTACCATGTTTTGAAATAAAATAGATCAAAAGGGTTAAAAATAAAATTATAAGGGTTAAAGTGGCCTAAAACTAGTCTAAATCCTATTGGATGTTCATTTTCATACCAAATATCATCTCATATTCAATTATTATTCATCTTTGAGCAATTTGGATTTAATAAGTTATTAATATATTTTATTCTTTTGAGGATTTGTGTTTGTGTCCTCTCCTACACTTATAAAGGGATACCCCTCTCCTCACTACCCCACAAATTATGGTAATCTTATATATTCCAATTAAAGCCAAAATAGATTCCTAAAATACTTCCCCATATCTAATAGGTCTTATTTTGATTATAATACCACTATAATAAAGCTTTAGGTTTAAACCTTTAAAGTTTATCAGAAGAAAAGGTATAATTCATAACCAAGTGTCTCATTTTTTTATTTATTCATTTACCAATATAAAAACTCTCCAAAACATTATGGTATAATAACATTAGTATCTCTCATTTGGTTAATTATTATTGCTTTTTTGTAACACATTTTCATTAATTTATCTGAGTAATGGAAGATAAAAAGATCTTTCTTTTGTATGTGTGTGTGACAGACACCTTCAGAAAATAATTTATTTCATTTTTCAATAAATAATCATATAGTTGTCTTGGAAAATAAATCCAAGTAAAAAAACCATGATATAAATAATACTTTTGTTTTTATAATTGAAAAAAATAAAAATTCACTCATTTCCATTAAAATCAAATTAAAAATATCACACATGCTTATGTGCAGACTACCACCTCGTAAATCAATGTATATTATTTTTCATCACAACTTAACATGGTATATATATATACATCAAAAAATATTATATGGTATTTATGGTATATTTATAGTTCTATAAATATATAATAATACTTACATTTTTTCCTATTGTTTATTGAAATGTACAAATGTTAGTCTTGAGAACAAAAGGACTTCCATCCGTATGTTATGACATAATGCATTTTTTATAACCATCATTCATTGAAGGATATTAAATTTTAAATAATTTATAAATAATATTATTATAATATAATTATTATTTTGTAAATGATATACTTAGGATCAATTTAATCATATTCAATCAACTTATTCTATTTTAATCATATGAGTCAAATATCATCAAAATGTACCACATAAACATTATTAATTATGTTATTGAATATAACGTCATAATAAAAAATAAAATAAATAATACAGTTTAAAACATTCATTATGAAATTAAAAAATTTATTTAAATATATTTTCCTAGAAGATAAAGAATGAATATGATGATTTAGACTCAATGTTAGGGACACATAACTATAAATCCTTAAATATATATATATTGATAATTTATTTAAAAAATATTTTTCATCCAAAACTATTTTCAAGAAAATATTTTATAGATTTATTTATATGTGAATTAAAAAATTAAAAATTTACACTTTAATTTAGTTTTTTAAATCCTTAAATTTTTTCAAATGAATTTTTTTATAAATATAATAAACAATGTTTTGAATTTCATTACAAAAGGTAAGAAAATAGTGTTTTTTTAACACATAACACCAAACCTATTTTATTTATATCAATATTCATCTATGAGTAAAAAACATTTCAAAGAAAATCATATTTCTACTCTTCCATGTTTTTTCATTCTTATGAGTTTTTTAAATGATCATATATTTCCCATAGTGTTTATGTAAAAATTGAAAATGAATTGGTTATTGGTTAAAATTATTTTTCAAGGGTTTAATGATTAAAAGTTAAATATTAAATAGGTTTTGTTCATTACATGGTACTTGATCATTATATATGATGATGGTGATCCTAATATTTCATATATGATGGTTGATCGTGATATATCGTTTAAATATTTTTCCCAATATGGCACTCCAATATATTGGATAATGATTCTTGTATTCAATGTAAATAAGGATAGAGTTAAAATTGGAGTTTCACCTATTGATTTAATATAACTCTAGTCATTTTTCACACATTTGGTCTTGGGTAATGAATATAATGCATTTAAATTTGTATAATGGTTTCGATTTTTGCTATTTTTTTAAGGATTTATTTGATATAAATTTTTCTTCTGTACATGGATATGATTTATTTTATATTCTTATGGAGTAATGAGGAATATTTTATAATTTTATAGGTTTTATGTTTTTCATTAGACTATTAGATTTCATTATTTTATATACCTTACAAATATTTTTGTTATCATTCCACATTTTCAATTTTTTCATAGGGTTCAAGGTTATATGGGATTAAAGAATAAATCAAGGTAAATGTAATAAATAATATTCCTTAATAGAAAACATGATTCATTTCAAATTTATTTTATTCTGTAAAAACAGAAATTGAGCAAAAGTTTACACATTTTAATATGTGGTATTTTAATTTAATTTTAATGATATAAATATCTAAAAATATAACACCAAAATGTCTTCTAGAATACAAGAATATAAATTATCATAAAAACAACTAATGAAAATATGATATTTAAATGTTAGGTTCTAGTTTGGTGCATCAATTCGTGTTTTTTTATTGGATGGTTGAAATCACCATTTACTATTTTCCAACATTAATATAAATAATAAAAAAATAAAAAAAATATTAAACCATCACATATTAATATTAAATTATATGAAAAGAATCTTGTAATTGTTTGTGATGTGTTCTAAAATATAGAATATCAATTTAAAAAATATGAGTCAAGGGTCAAAACAATAAAAACCACATCTAATTTTAATGAAATAAAAGGAAAAGAAATCGATTGATTTTCAAAATATAGAAATTGATTAATCATTTATAATCATTTTCATTTTCCTTGGATGAATGAAAATTTTAATTAGTATTTTAAAACATTAATAATTGAATGTGATAGTAAATATTAAATGAAACTAACTCATATTGATGTGAAATCATAGGGAATATATATATAAATTATATTCAATATTTAAGAGAAATATAAACTTCAATCCAATAGGGTACATTCTTAAAAAAACTAAATATGAAATTTTTGTTTTATAAATTATTAGAAACTATTAACATATTTAAATACAAAAAACTTCAAAAAAATTATTATACTAAGTTTAATTTCCATAATCCAGTTGGATTTAATTAATATATTTCACTTTTTTTAATATACTATCATTTATTATAAATTAATTTGATTTTTAATAATGTGTCATTATAGGTTAAAATAATCGAAAATGATTGAATGATGTAATTTGAGATCTTATTAAATAATATATGATACATACATATTTTGAATACATGTAATATGGGTTTTCATAAAATTTCAATTTCAATTTTTAATTTATAAAATTATTAAATAAATCTATCAACAGCGACTACTAAAATGGGGTTATCTCTAGAAAACCATGATCAAAAAAATGATTGTGATTTTTGTTAGAATAAAACCAAACTTACCACCATAGAGGACTCAACAACAGAGGTGGAACACATATATGTATCAAATTTTAAAATAAAGTTGTTTGGAATAAGAATTTCATCTCTTATAAAGATATGGTTCATAGTATTAAGGTAATTATTGAGCTTTTTTTGAATAAAATAGTTCAATATCTCATAAAAAGGAACATTGTTCATCAAAAATGAACAAACATACAATTCAAATCTTTCATCTTATATGTGAGATCATTGAGATGGGAAATGATAGGATCATTTTGGTAGCTATTAGTGAAAATTTATTTACTCCTTTAACTTAAATATTTTCACTACAAAATCATGAGATTCATATAGATACTCTACTATAAAATACTTAATTGATTGATGTAATTTCATTATAATATATAAATTCATTTTAAAAAATAAAATATCCTTTCATAATTAATACATGTTTGTTTTATTTAAATTACATTAATAGTCGGATTATAATATCCCCTCAATATAAAAAATATGATTTTTCTTAGCCGATGATCAATAGAAAGTTGTATGGGTTATGCTGATATTCTAAAATTATAACGAGTAGTGTACAGGTGAAATATTATGTCAAGAGTTATTTTTTATACTGTCCCTCCAATTATATCACATTTAATGTTATATAATCATAGATATACTCAATGGTATATGGTTTTAATAAATCCTCATTACCATATGTTGGTGAGATACCTAGTAAGAGAACATTCCAAATTTGAAACCTATCATAGAAATTTCAATTTGACATAACTATGTAGGTGTTTTTGGAATAATCTTAGTCAACAATCTTGTTGTAGAATGTCCAAGATGGTATTTCTCAACTCATGTGACTAGAAATTACCCTTGGACCTTAATTGAATTATATTGAGGATTTCCACGACCATTCTTAGTTGAGTCACGTGGGAGGGTTTCATCTACTAGGTTGAGCGTAAAGTATTTTTCTCATATTATAGATGAATGTAATGTGATGTATTGATTGACTAGTTTTTCAAATTTTAGAGAATAAATAAATAATGAGATTGATATAGTATTTTGAAATTTATCTTTGTCTAATAGTCACGTTGTGTCTTGGGAAAAGTGATCATACATGTTCACATATGATTTATATGATACATATTACCGTGTACATGTTTTATGAAATATAAGTGTGTTTGATAAAGATCAAACCATACCGATTATTGGGTTATTATTGGATACAAACAAAAAAGGGGTATATTATACATTAGAATTCACCCAAATCATATGAAATGATATCCATGACATGGATATCATAGAATAAAATACATTTGAATAATAGAGGACGCTTTTAAATCATATAGTGCATATATCTCATCGTATAAAATAATTTTGTTTTCATATGTTAGATGCATGAACACTGAAAAAACCCTATCCCACATGGTATTTCAATTACAGTATATTATGATTGGACTAATCATAGTTTACTCATTCAATGATAGATCTTACTGACTTATCTAGTGATAATTATCAATCAGGTTCAATGATATGGAACCCAACTAATTTGAGAGAGAATAACCTCTACATTAAATGAAAAAAAAAATCTGAATTTATTTTAAAATGGATGACATCAATTTTCTATTCTGTTAACATAACTGTATGAATTAATATATTCATTTCTATACTCACTAGTTTTATTTTCATCACTTTAAAATGATGGGGTTGTCACCCCGTTGAGCATATGAGAGTCCTCGTGTTAAAAATCTAGATTCAAGGTTTGGTTGATAACATATTGTAACATCCCAGGTAAATAAAGAATAAGACATTTTCATATTTTTTAATAATTTCGAATCAAATATTAATTTTACATTAAAGGGGTTTTAATGTTCGAAAGCATACCCGATACGCAACAACAAGTTTGTTTGAAATCTTACGTTATACACTAGTAATATAATTATATTATTTTAAATGGTAGTTAACGTGTAGCCGTTGTATTTGCATGAATGAATATAAATAACTAAAATATGATTCTATATGTCTGTTAAATATTTTTACATTTATCCAATAAAAGATAAAGGCTTACAATAAGAAAAGAATTCAATTTTAAGCCTAAATACTCTAATATTCACTAAAAGGTCGATTTATCACCTTTTTATGGTGAACCCTCATTAAAAATAGTTTTGGTCACTCTTATAAATTATATTTGATTAAATAAAATTCTTCTTTAGAATCGGAAATCAAAATTTACTTTGTGTAAATTTTTGTATTTTTCTAATAAAGTTCATTTTTTATGAATAGTGAAATATGTTGTATTTTAATTCAAAACTTCTTTTTAATCTAATTTATCTATATGATTAAACTATCTTTTGAATTGGTTTGAAAGTGAAATTAGAATATATTTTTACCATTTAATCCAATGGTGTTCATTAGAATTAATTTCACTTTGAAATTAGACTTAATCTAGTGTCAATCTTTTGATATATATTGTTTCATAAAAACACGCTATTTGTTTTACCAACGGGGATTAATTATTAAATTAATTAATGAAACTTATATGTTTTGAATTTTTTAAAATAGACATCATTTTTGAATTCAGAATATCAAATATAGCATAGGGTGAATTTTTTGTATTTTTCTGAAAAACAGCAATTTTTGATGAATAGTGAAACCACTAAGTGTTAGTTAAAAAATTGATTTTTTGTTTAAATGAAATTTTACCACCTCTGTGATTTGAATTTCAAAAATCTAATATACATGGTTTTAATTGAGATGTAAAATGTGGTTCAATGGGATTAAAATAATTTTTTGGTGAATAGTAACTTTTAAGTTTTATTAATCGCCATTAAAGGTAATTAGTGTAACTTAAGGTAAAAATAATGTTATAATAATATTAAATTACCTTGACACATGTCCTACACTTATTATATGTGTCATGGCTGACCAAGAAAATCCATGGGTCAACATAGGGACTCCATGGAGACACTTGGGTAACAAAATGACATTAATAACTTTTTATTTAAAGTTAAAATAAAAATGTCACAAACATGTATTGTTTTACTAAAACAATTTTTACATGGGGTTATACAAGTCATAATTTTGACTATAAATATTCATTATAAAGATGAAAATATATCCTACATCATGATATTTGTTTTATAATTTTTAGACGTCAAATAAATTAATTATTTATGACATTATGATGATGCAGCGATTAACTCATTAATGAACAATTTAAATAAAATGAAAAGATAATGTAAAATATAAGACTTACACTTGTCAAAACCCTATAAGATGAGTATATTTCGAACCTGTATCAACTTATCCTCTAAATATATCAATGTGGGACCTTCAAAATCCTAAAATAATTATATAATTAAGTAACATTTCTTGACTTTCCAAGAGTTCTCCTCCTCCCTCTTATAAGAGAACCCCACCTCTACCTCCTTACCCACACCTCTCAAGCCTTTGGATCGGCCAAGATCTTCTCATTTTATCTCTCAACATCCCTCTCCTCATCCTCTAAGCCTTACCTTAGGCAGAAAGCTCTTCAAGAAACCCTTTTGTTTCAAACCAAAGGGAGTTACCCGATTTAAATGTAATGTCTTCACTTGTGTTGTTTTGTTTTATTTTGATTCTCCAACCCCATAAAATCTATTTATTCCTTTCTTTTCTAACAACACCAGTATTTTAATTATACTAGGATATTTTTATGAGAATTATTAGAGCTACACTTACACACACCTCTGTCTAATGGTTAAAGAACATAAGGTTTCTGTGGATGGCGAATTACTGCCTCACGAAACGATGATTGTGCAATCTTCTTTTAACACCTTTAGTAGTGGCCATTAATATGTCACTATGTTTATATATGATATATATTATTTTTACTCTTTCCTTATGCTTCTGTATTTTTCATTTATGGAATACCGTTATGGTTTCCATTATGGGTAAACGCGATAATTTCATTTAAGGAAGTGCGGACTACCGCCCCCTCAAAGTGATTTGATTCATTAATTCCATATGTGTGATGTGTAAAGGATGGAGTTAATGATATTATATATGATATTATACTGGAATTATAATATACCTTTATATCATTATTAATTCACTCCATCAAAAACGAAATAGAAATGAAAGTAGCGTTCATGCGTACGTACGGCTTACCATCTCCATGAACGGTGCATTTCATTTCTTACCTCTAAGTGTTATGTAAAATTATAAATACATGTATATTCTGGATATATATGATATATATGATATCCAAATCATGAATATCATTCTATATATAATGAACCTTTGACCACCTGAACAACATGTAATTGTAAGAAGTTCATTTTTGACTTAAGTACCAAATATCGACAAAATGAACATTATTAACTTAAATGATTACGTAAATTTTACAACATGGAAATAAGTGATATAAAAGGAATAATAATCTTGAAAAAGGTTCTTAAGAAAGTATAAATTAACACTAGTTTATTATTCAGGAGATTAAAGAGCGATCGGGTCAAGTCGGACACGAGGTAAGGGACTTCGTCTCAATCTCCATTAATTGAGGCATACTTTGTTTTATACACAACGTTCTTATATACGGTGTATAAACCCCTTTGAATTTTACGTTTATTCAAAAAGAATCTTTTTATATGAATTTTTTTACTAAACGACAAAAAGGAATATTTTTTTTCGTATGTATAAGGCGACAATGACTTCTCTACCGCCGTGATCATTATTTGAGTTTTGTCTTCCTCTAGAATCCATAACATGTTTTTAAAATGAAAAATAAATACCAAGTTTTACATTTCTTTTATTTTGGTATTGAAAATGGTTTTATTGTATCAATGTGTTTTAATGGATTTTTTATGTTAATATATTCAAGTGATATATTGTGATCAAAATGTGGAAATGTTTTCTTTCAATTGTATTTGTTTTATGTCTTATGATTTTATAATGGTACTTGGACATTTGATGGGTGGTTATGTGATAAACCATATGAAGGGTGGTGCTATGAATAATAGGACGGTTGGTTACATTATAACCTCCAATGCATTGGGTATGGAAGTCGGTCGTATGGCTATTCCATTTAGTGATATGTGTGGATGTCAACCGTATGGTTATTCCATTTAAGTATGTTTATGTCCCAAGTTACCTTTATATGTTATGTGTTCTTTATATGGGTTTTATGGTAGTCATTCGGTTATAAAAGGTTAAGTAATGGTCTTTTATTTAGTAACGAGTATTTAGTACTTCTTAAAGGTGAAAAGTGGTGCTTTGATAAAGTATTCATGATTTACTTGATGTTTTGAAAAACTAACAGTTTTCCTTCTTGTGGATCCCGTACTGAGATTTTTATGCTCACCCAGATTTTTTTATTAAATTTTTTTCATAAGAAATAATGTGGAATAGGGTCAAGGATGGGATCGAGGAAAAGTCATATTGTCTTAACCATTGAACTAGACATGACTCTTTTTTTAAGAGTTCATGTTTTGTAAAAAAAGGAAACTTTGTAGAAGTGTCTACTATGTAATCTTTTGAGATGTAATAGTTATGATATAATTTCTAAAACTCTAAACTTGAAAATATCCTCAATGTGAATTATTCATTTAATTCAATATTAAGTATGGTTTTAGTTCGGGGCCTTATAGTTGGTATCAGAGGTCTGTTTAGACAACTTTAGAAGTTAAAAAATTGTAGAATTTATGTCCAAAAATTAATTTATGGTATGATTGAAATGATATTGCATTTAAAGATTACCATGTTGCTTCGTCTAAGATATTTCTGTGTTCAGAATGGTTTTCTATAGAGGAAACAAGGCATCTATGTTGGGATGACATCAGGAGGAAGACAACCTTCCAAATCAGCAACCTGAGATGCTCGGAATTGGAACGGAATAGTTTGTTATAGTGATGGAACAGTTGACTCAGGCTATAAATGGTGGTGGTATCCATGTATGAGATCAGCCAGATCAACCACAGAGGAACATGTCAGTGGTGGAACATTTCATGAGGCAACATCCCCCATAATTCATAGGATCATCGGACCATGTGCTAGCAAAAGGGAGGATTAAAGCACTAGAGAAGATTTTTGATGTCATGGGGTGTTTAGAACATCAAAAGGTTAGTCTTATTGTTTACTGTTTTGAAGGTGAAGCTGATCAGTGGTGGTTGATGGTGAAAAATATCAGGGATAGTGATGAGATTGATGATCTTCACTGGGATGAATTCAAAGGTATGTTTCTTGAGAAATATTTTCCTAAGGTGGTACATCTTAGGATGGAAAAACATTTCCTAGAATTGTGGTAGGAGGATGACTCAGTGACTACATATGAAGCAAATTTCACTCGACTGGAAAGGTATGATACAAATTTCATACAAGATCTTGATAGTAAAATAAACCATTTTTACTCAGGGTTAAAGCCAAAGTATCGAAGGTCTTTAGCTTCTTATGGGTTCAAAAGTTATGGAAAACTTGTTCGATGTGCGGAGAAGGTGGAAATGGAGTTTTCCAATGATCAGATGTTCTTTGAAAAACAACATAATAAGAGGTCCAGTTGGCAGGAAAAGGGGAATAATTCATCAGAGAAGTAAGGATTTAAGAAAACCAAATATCCATCTTGTGAGAAGTGTGGTAAAATGCATCCTGGGTAATGTTTATCCAAGTCTAGAAAGTTCTTTCGGTGTGGTAAGTCTGATCAAATAGATCATAACTGTAAGGAAGATTATGAAGAAGGCAATTAAAAGCCAGCGGTAATATGTTTTAAGTGTAATGAAATGGGTCATTATGAAAATGAGTGTCTAATGAAGAACTCAACTGGGGGAAAGCAGCTAGAATACAAGAAGAACGGAGTGGTGAAATCCTTTGCAACTACTTCAGCAGATGTTGGGCCATCGAATGAAGTAGTATCAGGTACACTATTTGTTTTTTCAGATTATTCCAATGTGTTGTTTGATTCAAGGTCTACACATTCTTTCATTTCTGAGAAGTTTTCTAGTAAATTGGAAATTCCATCTCAAGATATGAATCCTAAACTTATAGTAAAAACACCCGAAGGGAACGTTGAGACAAAAAGAAATTATAAGAACCTTCCTATCCTTGTGTGCGGAAATAATATACCTGCAAACCTTATTGTTTTTTCTCTATTAGGGTTTGATGTTATTTTGGGAATGTATTGGCTTTCTGTTTATCATTCTAATATTGACTGCAGAGCTAAAGAGGATTCTTTTCAGAAGGATTTTCAGTTTGTGTACAAGAATGAACTTTTGATTTTAATAACATATCAGGAAGTTGAGAAACTTTTAAAAGATTGAAATGAATGTTACCTTGCACATATTGTTGAAAATAAAGGAACTATTCAAATTAATGATGTTCCAGTGGTAAATGAGTATCTTGATGTTTTTCCTGATGAGTTTCCTGTTATTATTCATGATCGGGTAGTTGAATTTACTATTGACTTACTTCCTGATTCTAAGCTAATTTCAAAACCCCCTTATCGAATGGCTCAAGTTGAACTTTTATAGTTAAAGAAGAAATTGCAGGAGTTATTAGATAAAGGTTTGATTCGACCTGGCACATCACCATTGGGTTCTCTTGTCTTGTTTGTTAAAAAGAAAGATGGTTTAATGAGACTTTTCATTGATTATAGAGCCTTGAATAACATCACTATTAATAATAAGTATCCTTTTCCACATATCAATTATTTTTTTGATCAGCTCTAGGGAGCTCAGTATTTTTCGAAGATTGACTTGTGGTCGGGCACCATCAGTTGAAAGTAAAATAAGCAGACGTTCCAAAGACTACGTTTCATAATAGATATGACTATTATGAATTTGTAGTTATTCCGTTTGGGTTAACCAATGCACCTACTGTATTCATGGACCTTATGAATAGAATTTTCCATGAGTTCTTGGATAAGTTTTTCGTTGTTTTCATTGATGATATTTTGGTGTTTTCTAAAAGTAAAGAGGAGCATGAAAGTCATTTAAGGGTTATCCTACAAACCTTAAAAGAAAAGAAACTGTATGGAAAATTCAGAAAGTGTGAGTTTTGGTTACAAAAAATTTCTTTCATTTGCCACATTATTTAAAAAAAGGCATAACTATTGATCCTGCTAAAACAAAAGTTGTTGAAGAATGGCCAAGACCTACAAATATAACAGAGATTCGTAGTTTTCTTGGTTTTGTAGGTTATTACCGAAGGTTTTTTGAAAATGTTTCACGGTTATCTAGACCAATGACTAAGTTAACTCAAAAAGGTGTTAAGTTCATCTGCACAAAAGAATGCGATTATTTCTTTCAGGAATTTAAAAGAAGATTGGTGAATGCTCCAGTTTTGGAACTTCCTTATAGGAATGGTAAGTTTGTTATCTATAGTGATGCTTCATTGAAAGGAATTGGTTGCATCCTAATGCAGAATGATCAGGTAATTCCTTATGCTTCACGTCAGTTGAAAACTCATGAGGTAAATTACCCTACACATGATTTGTAATTAGCTGCTATTATTTTTTCTCTAAAAATTAGGAGGCATCATTTGTATGGTGTAAAGTGTGAAATATATACTGATTACAAATGTTTAAAGTATATATTCACTCAGAAAGAATTGAACAGGATATAAGGAGATATCTAGAATTAATCAAGGATTATGATTGTACAATTCATTACCATCCGGGAAAATAAAATAAAGTGGATGATGCTTTGAGTCGAAAAAGTAATTCTTCATTAACCATGCTACATTTGGAATAAGATCCTTTGGTTTCTGATTTGATGAACTTTGGAATATAAGTTGTTGGTGTAGGAAGTTCTTCTGTTTTGTTTCAGGTGTCAGTGAGATCATCTCTATCAGACAGAATTAGGAAAGTGCAGAAGAAATACAGTGGGTTGCAAAAAAAGGTAGAGTAGGTTCAGAAGGGTAAGTTGCCTGAATTTAACATTGATAATGATGGTGTTTTGAGGTTTGGGAAGATATTATGTGTGCCTTGTGATTCATAGTTGAATAATTAGTTGTTATGTGAGGCTTATAGTTCCCCTTTTTCAGTTCATCCTGGCAGTACTAAGATGTATAGAGATCTACGGGAGTATTACTGGTGGGATGGAATGAAAAGAGATATTGCTGATTTTACTGTGAAGTGTTTGACTTGTCAGTAGGTTAAAGCAGAGAGGAAGTTACCGGAAGGGATGCTTCAGTCATTACCGGTGCCAAAATGGAAATGGGAGAATATATCCATGGACTTCGTTGTGGGATTACCGAAGACATCTCGAGGTAATAATGCAATCTGGGTTATTATTGATCGATTGACTAAATCTGCTTATTTCCTTCCTATTCGAGATACATTGTCTCTAGATAAACTTGCTCGGTTGTATGTTAAAGAGATAGTCATGTTGCACGGAGTTCCCCTCTCCATTGTATCTGATCGTGATCCCAGGTTTACTTATAACTTTTGGAAAGGACTTTAGAAGTCGTTGGGTACTGAATTAAATTTTAGTATAGCTTTTCATCCTCAGTCGGATGGGAAGTTAGAACGAACAATTCAGACCATGGAGGATATGCTACGTGTTTGCTCGATGGATTATCAGGGAAGTTGGTAACAACATCTTTATTTGAATAAATTTTCATATAATTATAGTTTTCATTCCAGTATACAGATGGCTCGGTTTGAAACATTATATATAAAATGGTGTCGAACTCCAACTTTTTGGGATTAACTGGGTGAAAGGAAGTTGATGGGACCCGAATTGGTAGAAGAGATGGCAGAAAAAGTTCAGTTGATTCAGAAACACATGAGAACAGCTCAGAGCAGATAGAAATGTTATGCGGATAACTGGAGGAAGGATATATCTCTCGAGGTTTGTGATCATGTTTTTCTCAAAGTTTCACCATGGAAAAGTGTGATTTGATTTGGTAAGAAATGAAAGATGAGTCCAAGGTTCATAGGACCATATGAAATTCTGGAGAGAGTTGGATCAGTTGCTTACCGAGTGGATTTACCTCTGAGTTTATCTTAGGTACACAATGTTTTTAATGTTTCGATGTTAAGAAAGTATATGCCAAATCCATCTCATGTTTTGAGCCCAGAGGTAGTTCAGTTGGAAGAGAATCTCTCTTATGAAGAAAAACCAGTCTAGATTCTTGACCGTAGAGAGCATGTGTTGCGGAATAAGGTAATTCGCCAGGTAAAGGTTTTGTGGAAAAACCATTTGGTTGAAGAGGCAACGTGGGAATCTGAAAATGCTATGAGGTATAAATACCCCCACTTATTTTGATAAGTGAATAAAATTGTGAGGACACAATTACCAAAAGGGGGAAAGATGTAACATCCCAAGTAAATAAAGAATAATGCATTTTCATATTTTTTAATATTTGCGAATTAAATATTAATTTTACATTAAAGGGGTTGCTATGTTTGATAGCGTACCCGATACCCAACAACGAGTTTCTTTGAAATCTTACGTTGCACACTAGTAATATAATAATATTATTTTAAATGGTAGTTAACACGTAGCCATTATATTGGTGTGAATGAATAGAAATAACTAAAATATTATTATATATGTTTGTTAAATGTTTTTATATTTATCCAATAAAAGATAAAGGCTTAAAATAAGAAAAGAATTCAGTTTTAATCATAAATACTCTAATATTCACTAAAAGGTCGATTTATCGCCTTTTGATGGAGAGCCCTCTTTAAAAATAGTATTGGTCACTATTATACATTATATTGGACCAAATAAAATTCTTCTTTAGAATCGGGATATCAAAATTTACTTTGTGTAAATTTTTCGTATTTTTCCGATAGAGTTCATTTTTTATGAATAGTGAAAAAAGTTGTATTTTAATTCAAAACTTCTTTTTAATCTAATTTATATATATGATTATATTATATTTTTAATTGGTTTTAAAGTGAAATTAGGATATATTTTTACCATTTAATCCAATGGTGTCCATTATAATTAATTTCACTTTGAAATTGGACTTAAACTAGTGTCAATCTTTTGATATATATTGTTTCAAAAAAACACGCTATTTGTTTTAAAAACGGGGATTAATTATTAAATTAATTAATGAAACTTATATGTTTTGATTTTTTTAAAATAGACATCATTTTTTAATTCAGAATATCAAATATAGCTTATGGTGAATTTTTGGTATTTTTTTGAGAAACTTTAATTTTTGATGAATAGTGAAACCACTAAGTGGTAGTTAAAAAATTGATTTTTCATTTAAATGAAATTTTACCACATATGTGATTTAAATTTCAAAAATATGACATACATGGTTTTCATTAGGATGTAAAATTTTGTTCAATGGGATTAAAATAATTTATTGGTTAATAGTAACTTTAAAGTTTTATTAATCACGATTAAAGGTAATTAGTGTAACTTAAGGTAAAAATAAAGTTATAATAATATGAAATTACCTTGACACATGTCCTAACCTTATTGTATGTGTTATGTACGACCAATAAAATCCATGGGTCAACTTGGGGACCCCATGGAGTCACTTGGGTAAGAAAACGACATTAATAACTTTTTATTTAAAGTTTAAATAAAAATGTCACAAACATGTATTGTTTTACTAAAACAATTTTTACATGGGGTTATACAAGTCATAATTTGGACTATAAATATTAATTAGAAAGATAAAATTATTTCCTACATCATGATATTTTTCTATAATTTTTAGACATTAAATAAATTAAATTATTTAGGATACCATGATGATGCAGCGATTACCTCATTAATGAACGATTTAAATAAAATGAAACGATAATGTAAAATATAAGACATACACTTGTAAAAAACCTATTGGATGAGTATATTTCGAACCTTTATCACCTTATACTCTAAATATATCAATTTGGAACCTTCAAAATCCGAAAAAAATTATATAATTAAGTAACATTTCTTGAATTTCCAAGAGTTCCCCTCCTCCCTCTTATAAAAGGCCCCCAACTCTACCTCCTTACCCACACCTCTCAAGCCTTTGATTCGGCCAATCTCTGCTCATTTTATCTCTCCACATATCTCTCCTCATCCTAGAATCCTTACCATAGGAAAAAATCTCTTCAAGAAACCCTTTGGTTCAAACCAAAGGGAGTTACCCGATTTAAAGATAATGTCTTCTCTAGTGTTCTTTTTTATTATTTTGCTTCTCCAACCCCCTAAACTCTTTTTATTCCTTTATTTTGTAAAAAAACAGTATATTAATTATACTAGGATTTTTTTTATGAGAATTATTCGAGCTACACTTACACACACCTCCGTCTAATGGTTAAAGAACATACTGTTTCTGTGGATGGCGAATTACTGCCTCACGAAATAATGATTGTTCAGTATTCTTTTAACACCTTTAGTGGTGTACATTAAGATGTCACTATGTTTATATATTATATATATTATGTTTAATCTTTCCTTATGCTTCTTTATTTTTCATTTATGGCATACCTTTATGGTTTCCATTATGGGTAAACGCGATAATTTCATTTTAGGAAGTGCGGTCTACCGCCCCCTAAAAGTGATTTGATTCGTTAATGCCATATGTGGGATGTATAAAGGATAGAGTTAATGATATTATATATTATATTATACTATAATTATAATATAACTTTATATCATTATGAATTAACTCCATCAAATACGAAATAGAAATGAAAGTAGCGTTCATGCGTACGTACGGCTTACCGTCTCCATGAACGGTGAATTTCATATCTTACCTATAAGTGTTACATACTATTATAAATACATGTATATGATGGATATATATGATATATATTATATAAAAATCATGAATATCATTCTGTATATAATGAATCTTTGACCACCTGAACAACATGTAATTGTAAGTAGTCCATTTTTGACTTAAGTACCAAATATCGACAAAACGAACATTATTAACTTAAATGATTATGTAATGTTTATAATATGGAAATAAGTGATATAAAAGGATATTAAAGAGCGATCGAGTCAAGTCAGACATAAGGTAAGGGACTTCATCTCAATCTCCTTTCATTGAGGCATACTATGTTTTATACACAACTTTCTTTTATACGGTTTATAAACCCCTTTGACTTTTATGTTTATTCAAAATGAATATTTTTATATGAATTGTTTTACTAAACGAAAAAAAGGAATGTTTTTTTGTCGTACGTATGTGGCGACAACGAATTCTCCACCTTCGTGACCTTTATTTGAGTTTCGGCTTCCTCTATAGGCCATAACCTTTTTTTGAAATGAAAAATAAATACCATGTTTTACCTTTATTTTATTTTTGTATTGAAAATGGTTTTATTATATCAATGTGATGTAATTTATTTGTTATTTCAATATATTCAATTGATATATTGTGATCGAAAAGTGGAAATGTTTTCTTTCCATCATATTTTATTTATGTCTTATGATTTTATAATGGTACTTGGACATTTGACGGGTGGTTACATGATAAACCATATGACGGGTGGCACCGTGAATACCCAGATGGGTGGTTACGTTATAACTTCCAAAGCATTGGGTATGGAAGTCGGCCGTATGGCTATTCCATTTAGTGATATGTGTGGAAGTTGACCGTATGGTTATTCCATTTAAGTATGTTTATGTATCAAGTTACCTTTATTTGTTATGTGTTCTTTATATGGTTTTTATGGTAATATTTTGGTTACAAAAGGGTAATTAATGATCTTTTATTCAGTGAAGAGTATTTAGTACTTATTAAAGGTGAAAAGTTATGCTTTGATAAAGTTTTCATGGTTTACTTGATGTTTTGAAAAACTAACAGTTTTCCTTCTTGTGTATCCCTTACTGAGATTTTTATGCTCACCTTAATATTTTTTTTTGAAATGTTTTTCACAGGACATAATGTGGAATAGGTTCAAGGATGGGATCAAGGAAAAGTCATACTATCTTAAACATGGAACTAGACATGAATATTTTTTTTAAGAGTTCACGTTTTGTAAAAAAAGGAAACTTTGTAGAAGTGTCTACTACGTAATCTTTTGAGATGTAATAGTTATGATCTAATTCTCTAAAAATCTAAACCTGAAAAGATCCTCAATGTGAATTATTCATTTAATTAAATATTAAGTTAGGTTTTAGGATGGGGCCTTATACATATAGTGGTAGTATAGTTAAGTTTTAAACATATTGATCTTCATCAAACATTCAAATTTGATGATAGTTATATTGGTTTATATAATTAAATTATACCAACATTGTTCTTTATAATCCATTTCTCCTTTTATTCATGATTATACATAGGTAATATTATGATTTTTTTGCTTCCATTGATCAAAGGATGACACCCTAAAACGTGCCACATGTTGGTTATTTAAAAAAAAATAGTTACCCTTCTCTCCATGTATTTGTTCAAGATTAAAATAACTTTTACATGTTTTCATATTTATCCTCAGTCACCATCACATTAATATAGGAAATAATTTTTTGACCTATAAAGAGAAAAATTATATAAATGTATCATGGTAGAATCACCATGAAATACATTGGAATCCACCATATCACTATATTTTTTGTGAAAACCTTATATTTTATTAATAATTTTTTTTAATGTATTTTGTATTTTATAGTTATATTCATTCATTAATTCATCTTATATGATGTAAATTTTCTTCTAAAAAATGTAACACTATTTAAAAAAAACACTTCTAATTGGGACACTTTGTTATAATAATATATTGATAAATAATTTTTATTAAGTAATGTGTTCTCTAATGTGTTGACCACACGATTTTTTCTTTCAAACATAACATTTTAATATAGAGTTCTCATCATATAAAACTCCCTTAATACCATATTTCTTAATGAAATTTTAAATTATTATTAAATTAAAATTTATTTACTTTGATGATCATAACATTTTTATCACCAATTGAAATTAAAGTTTTTCATAATAAATTATCTTATGTTAATTCATTTCCATTTTTCTGAGTGCATAACTCTGATTTACCTTCTTTGAATATAATCATGGATATTTTTAGTCCCCTTATGATTCGTGTCTTCTATAGAATCAATGTGAATCAAGATAAGTAGATTTCCTAATCAATTTTATTTCTAATTGTAGATATTATATACCATCATTCATTTCATTTAATCATACAATGTATTCTTTCATTAAATCTATAAAATAGGCATGTCTCTTAATATGTTAGTCATTAAAAGATTATTCAATAATTTTTAATGTATTTATCGAATTTATTAAGTCACTATGTTCTATAATATTATTGTAATATAACAAGTATTTTTTTATCTATCTAGTTAATAAAGATTAACATTACTTAGTTATCCTAATATCAATAAAACTAAATTCCTTCATTTGATTAATCATCACCTCATTTACAATTAAATATCATTACTAATGTAAAAAAAATGACAAAATATCAAAATACTACGATCATATTAATACATGAAGTGTGAATTCATGTTATTCAAAGATTCTATAGCTACCCTCATATATCCTATAACTTTGAAAATTAAAGATCAATCATTTTAAAAATAAATCATTCAAAGTATATGTGTTTAGGGTTTTCAGCAAGCTATTGTTTCTCGTCTTGTGAGATGAATACTCACTACTAAAGATCTATGTGATATTGTTTTTTATCACATTAAATAATAATGTAACCCTAATGTTTCCATAAAAATTATTTTTTTCTCGATGCGAAGTTCCCAATGTTTTTGGTTATTTGAATTTTTTTCAATAAAAAAGTTAATCAGTTAAATTATCATCTTATATGTGTGGTAAAATCATCGAGTAATTCTGTCACAAAACTGAGTTCAATTCTAGGAAATAATTAATTTTCAAGGTATTATATGAGTAAAGTGGAACTATTGTAGTCTAAGTACTATTAGTTACTACAAAAGGTTATTGTTCATCGTGTAGTAGAAGTACATATCAAAGAAAATATTAAATTATAAAATGGTATATTTGATGTATCATTCACATATTTTAAAAGATTTAAATTGCATGGAAGATTAGATTTTCCCAATAAACATTGATTTTTTTTACATCAGAACCAAAAGAAAAAAAATCACATTAAATTTATAAATGATTCAAACAGCTTAGAATAATGAAAAACTATTTTTTAGCATATTCATCTTTGATTATGGTGATTATCTAAAACTCTTTTGATAAACCATCATTATTATTTTAGGATGAAAGTGTATAATTACTCCAGTGGTGATCCACTCATTCTCCTATAATATCAAAACAACATAAATGGATTTTATAGCACTAGCATAGAAGATAAAAAATATTGATGTGTTCTTCCTGATCAAATTGAAAATTCCTTAAGGATTAATGAATAGTTCTTACACTATTATTCTTGGGATGATGGAGGAAGGAGAATATCCAGAGCATTATTCTTACCTAATAGCTAGATCTATATATCATGTGCCCAATATTTTCACAATTTCGATGAAACTTTTTACAAGAGACATAATCATGTATTAATAGAGATAGGGTTAGGGTTTAAATATTATTTAATTGAATAAAATACTATAAATAATAAATTAAAACATACATCGTCTCCTTCCATGTAATAATATTAATAATATCATTATTATTTTTCATGGCATTTGGTAACTGATTTGTTGATGAATATTATTATACCATATTTGAAAATAAATATTTATCATCAGATAAAATATTTGCCATCAAGTTCTTGGTATTTATCAAATACCAAAATAAATTTTTATTCGTTTAATAAATAATTTAATATTATATATTAATTTCATTAAATAATTATTTTTATAGAAATATATTTTTAATTTATACACTAAATATATCGTGAATCAATTTATTCTTTGGTATTCAGAATAATATTTATTCATAAATTAAATTCAAATAGAAAGTAATTGAAACCATTGGAAACACATAGTGTGTGATCCTGAAGGTTTAATTCTTGTTATCATTAATTATATTTCCCTAATGTCCATGATTATTTTCTAGTAATAGGGTAAAAAACAAAAATAATGAAGTTACTTTTGTAATGCTGACAATCAAACATGAACACTCACTGTGAAATATAATCCATTGTTCATGATATATCCTCCAGCATGTTTTACCCATGTTTTCTTAGCCTATATTATTGATAATTATTTATTTCACAATATTAAATAAACATGTCATTATGTAATAAACATGTTATTTAATGTGATGAATATTATTCAGTAAAAGGGGTGAGATATCAATATCTAAAATTATGGAAGGGGAAAATCCTTTCTTGACATATTTGTTAGTAATATTCCATTCATCTTGCACCCAACCAACCCTACATCCCATAAACATATGTATTAATTATTATGGTATGTATATCAATATACATGAATCGTTAATGGAATTAATAATAATCATAATACTCAAGGATCATCACATATTCACACATATTGGAAATTATAATGACGCACAAACATGTAGATTTCCTATAGAATGGATTGTTCTTATAATCTCCTATGTCTGATTATATGAAATAAAAACATCATGAGATAAATTATGATCTTATTATAAGTACCCTCACCTAAAATTCCACATTTTATGTGTCCCACCATAGAATTTTATCAAACATATAACTATATTTAAGAATATGATCATTGATATTCAGGTTTTTTATCATAGTGTTGTACTTCTATGGAATTTTCAATGGGCCATATACTTTGGGACATTATTGGATTAAATTTACTTAAAATAATTAACAATGTGTAATAAGTTATTTTATTAAATATTCACTTATTATAATATATATATATATTAAATAAAAAGTTCACACAACCAATTCTAATAAACGAAATTCAATATAAGGGTACCATAATAGTTTTATTATTCACCATAAATAGTCTTTCAATAATTAATATTGGTTCTTAAATATTTCAGGCCTCTATTCCACTATATATTTTGATTTTAGGCTTGACCTAGATTAGATTTTTCTCGAAGTACCTACAAAAGAGGTGACTAATTTTTGGTGAATGATCTTATTTAGTACGTTCATGCATTTCCTCGATCCTTACATATTTATCTTATCAATAGTTATCTTTTTCAATGATTCTTCCCTAAGGTAATCCTATCTAGTACTAGTAGTTTGTTAATGGTTGTGGAACTCAATTTAAAAAGATTGTGTGTGAGATTTGATAGTCATCATGGAGTCTCTAGTGGCTATCTTTTCATTGAATTATGAGAGTGAGTCATGAAGGGGTAGTTCTTGTTTGTGTATTTATGAAACTTTTCACACTTCTATCCCCCAAAAGTCATGAATTATATATCTTAATGTCATTTAAATTATCCCATATGACCTAGAAAAACAAAATATTATTTGTTAAGAAAATTAAATAGAAATTTAATTGGTGTTATCATTTCAATAATTGTGTTGTAAATGACCATGGGTTGAAGGTGTTGAGTGATGGTTGAAGAGTCCACCACATAAGTAGCATGAATTTTTCACCAATACACTGAATTATTAAATAATAATAATGTTACTTTTGGTGATAACCCAAAAAATTATAACATTAATTATTTTTTCCTATTGTAAAATAATAGTGCTAATGTTTTAGAATTATATACAATAGAATATAGATTTTGAAGATGATGCGGGTGAAGTTGGATTCTAATCAACTAAAATTAAATTTTTATATCAATAAATAAAAAATTAAACTGGTTTAATATTTTGATATGTTTGTGTTAATGTTGTGAATAAAATGTCATGATTTTATAATGAATAAAATGTATAAGAACCAATGAATATATACACATATTTGATAGATTGAATAATTTAGAAAAGAAGAAATAATTATTTAGGTAGTTGAAACACTTGAGATACACATTGTGAGTATTTAAATAGAGATTAGTACTATTTAAATGATCTAAAAATGATTGGTGTTGCTCTGATAATTCCATCATTTATTTTAATATGGTCAAAGGAGAAATAAAGAGTATAAAAAGGCCTAGAAGAAGCCTTAAAATAATTTTAAAAATTTTATATTTTATTTAATAAGATTAAAATTGGGTATGTCTATATCTAATAATAATTTAGAATCCCCTTATAATACATTATCATTAGTGTTTGAAAAATTAAAAATACTTAGTTTTTAACACATCCTAGAGAACATAGTGGTACCTATAAATTTCAAATATAGAAATATAGAAATTTACTTGATAACACTATAAATTATATAAAATTATATGGGACTTAGTAAGACATTATATATTTACAAAAATCATTGTTTTTTCCTTCATAATACATCATAATAATCTATATTTAGATGTTTATAAGAAATTTAAATGAGTTAATAATACATTAGATGACTTATTAATACGCTTTCAACAATATAATACTTTCAATGATGTTTATAATGTTTTCCAATGTTTTTTTAATAGAGTCTTAAGAGAGGGATAAATTAATTCCCATTAAAAATAAGGGAAGGTTAAAAAATGCTTCCTAAAATCATATAACAATTTTTCTTCCCTTTGATACTAGTAATGTAGGGAAAATAATATGACTAAAGAGTAGGACATTGAATGTTTTTATAGTGATTTTAGGTTAAAATAAATACAAATAATACTCTCTAGAAATGATTATAGTTATCTTAGTGGTTTTTATTCTTATCTTTTACATATAAATGGAATATAGGAGTAAAACCATGTGATATATTATTAAAATAGACTATTAATAGTCCTTCAGGTCCTGTTATTGAGGACTAAGAAAATTGGGAAATATTAGTTGAAACATACTCCATAGTTTGGTATATGTAGATTCCATGTGAAAAGAAAATATGACGTATATATTTTTTTCATAACTTCAGCGCACATTTTCCTTCTAAACTGACAAAGTATAGATCCTCCCTTTGTAAAATAATTCTTTAAGATGTAGAAATTTTTTTGAAGTGGTCAATAAATAAATTTTTAATTAATATGAATGGTTGGAGAAAATATTCACTTGTTCCCTTATTCTATTTTTCATAATTATGATATAAATATTAAAGAGTATTAGATATTTGGTTTTCTTTGTCTCTTCTCTTTGGGGAGTTAATAGCACATATCGGAAACTGTAATCAAATGTTTTTTTTAAATTCTATATATTTTTTATACCCTTATTGATCCTTAATGAAAATATTTTAGAAGAATGGAGTAATATATTTTTGTCATCATTATTAATTTGTTTTATATATAAACAAATAATGAATCAAAACATATTTTATAAGTTTCTCAATGAAAAAATAGTCTTTTTCAACATTACAATTTGAAAATTAATCTGGAAATGAAAAAGTTAAAATATTTAAATAGATGCAATACAATTTTTTAAAAAAAATTATCATTTAAATAATGATAAATATCATAATCATTAAAATATAATCTTTCTAAATAATATAAATTTTTCAAAAATTCCATCTATATTATAATTCATTTTATAATAACTAAAATATTATAATACAGTATATCGGGTCATACGATTGGTTTCAATTTTATCAAAATGTAACCTCAAAATTAATTCATATTTTATCATATGACCAATCTGATATTAATTTAATATAATCATATTTTTCACTAAATATTTTACTAATTACATTTCAATCACATCAAGAATGTATTTAGGAAATAAGAATAATATACAAACCAACAAAAATCAAATAAAAATATAATATTATGCCCCTAAAAATAACTACCAAAAATAGGTTTAAATATATGATAATGAAACACTAATTCATAATAATATCATATCTTGAAATCATCATTTTTCATAGAGTTAGGTATAAAATACCATATAGAATACACGTTTCTTGGGTCTTTTATCCTCATAGAAATGGATTCACTATCTTGAGTATGAATTTTCTAATCAAAATGTGATGGAAATATCAATTTATCTTTTTGTAAAGTTGTTAGTGAAAGTTTATAATTCCTTAGTATTCAAAATCTCTCTCAAAAAATTCATGATCCATGAACTCACACAGAATGAATAAGAATTTATAGGAAAATATAAATGACTAGTCATTCTTGATTCCATTTTTGAATGATTTCACATTCTTCAAAATAAAGCATGCATTGTTCTGCATCTTCTGATATCATGTATCATTAATGTGAGAAACAACTTATATCATCTATAATAATAATCTCAAGTTTCATTAAAACTTCACCTGATAGATATTGTAATTTCTAGAATCTTGTAGAGGCATTTTTCATTCAATATATTGATCTTGAATAAATATATGGACTTAATTGTATGTTTTTTATTGTGTAATTGATATTAAATCTTTATATAAGTTAAAACATTCCATAATAATTCCATTGGATTTATAAGACAATAATTTCATAATTCATAGAAGTTACCATTTTGACGTATTTATCGATTTTTTTAAATAAATGTTTTTTGGTTATACACATCCTTATTTAAAATGAATAACCAAAAAATGTAATTTTTAATAAATTCATATATAGATAAATTTGAATACTATATTTTTTTCATAATTAATATATTGATTTATCCTAATACATCAACCCCTTTAGAATACTTACATAATTCTCTTGTAGATAGATTCTAGTATATTCAGTCTATATTTAAAACCTATAAACATAAAATTTAATTCATGTTATTACTGACTTATATTTAGATAATTTCCTTAAATTTATAATGGGTTATGAGAACCCTAAACCTGTATTATATAGGTTAATATTTCATTGAAAAACTAGTTTGCAACTTATTGTGAAAAACTATTAAATAGAAGAAATATTTAAAAAAATGCCCCAATTTGGGATCATGTAGATGATTTATTCATCCTTACTTTTAGTAAAATAAAATATACATAATATTATTATTTATCCCGAATCAAATGAGTGAAATTTTTAGATCCCCAATTCATTTTAATAAAAAAATAACAACTATAATTTAAAATAATACGTTTCATAAAAGAAATATTGATTTCTCTTCAGGCCAAAATGAAAACATCCAAATGACCACATCATATATTAATATATTTGATTAAAATTAAGATAATATTATTATCATTCAAGAATAATATGTTACCAGAAATTTCATGTAAATTATCTCAAGTTATAGTTAATAAAATAGTAGTCTAATAAAACTAAAAATTTTAATTTCCTAATTTCATATAAGGGTTATGAAATTTTCAATAAATTGATGGAGTAGTAAGGATAAGCTCGACATATAATAATCTCATGATCATTAAAAGCCTTCTTAGAAATTATGAATTTAGAAAGTAATGGTACCACACGAACATAATAAGATATATAAAGACTTATAAAAATAATATATAGTCTCAAAAATAAATTTTTCATGGAAATAGAATTGTATTATGTAATGGAGTGTGTGCTGACTTTGTAGGACTTGATCTTTTTTAATAAAAAGTGAGATTATTGAAGTAATAATGTCATTGAAATTTCTTAATTTATACTATGACGAAGCAAACATTTTCAATTAAGGATTAAATAATTTTTTCAGAATTAAAAATAAATATTGTTGATCAACAATTAATTAAAATTAATTGATGTTAGATATTATCTTTAATGGTTTAAACATCACAAAGATATTGTGATTCATGAACTGAATTATGAAGTTTATCTTTGTGATAGTAAAAGGATTTTTTAGGAAGAGATGAAACTACAGAATTTATAGAATCAAAAATTGTTAAAATTGTAGATATATAAATTGTTAAATTAAATGTGATGATACATTTATAGTTATTCAATGGATTAAATATTACAATCTAAAACATGGTTCGTTATAGGAAATAGAAGATGAAGGTGTAAGAGATGTATTATATAAAGTTAAAAAATTAACATTTAACTATATATAATATTCAATGAATCACTCATGCCGTAAACAGATGAGTCACACAAAAACATGTTTTTTTATATTATTTTAATTTATAAATGGAGAATTTTTTTATGATATTGTGGATATGTATTTTTATAATTTCCTCAATCTGGTTGGTATAAAAACATGAATACATATTCAGCTAATATAAAATAATAAGTAAATTAATGAAGGGTATTCTCATAACTACACTAGTTATATGTGGTTAAATGAAAATAAAATTTACTATGACCAAGGGAACAGAGATGCATAAAGAGGTTTAGAAAAAGGGATGATGGAGAATATGGAACTTTTTATCATGGATGATTTTCTATTCATAATATTAAAAATATATTCTTTTTAATTATATATTTAATTTATAATAAATTGTGGGTGGTATGTCTTATGTAAATCTCAATTAATAGAAGATGAGAGCATATACTGGTACGATATGAGAATATAATATTTTTCTAAAAAAATAATATTCTCAGTATCATCAGTGAAGAAATATTTAGTATAAAAAGTCTAAGAATAATGATAATAAATAGGTGTTCATTCTATATCCAACTACAATTATTATATCAAATATGAGGAATAGTGGAAAAAGAATGAAAATATTTGTGGAAGTCAATTATGAAAAAAACTATTTGGATCATTTATTAGAAATTGAGATCCTTAAAATTCTGTGTTAATATATTAATGGAAATATATTATAAGTAATATAAATATGTTTTGTATAAAATAATAAATATGGAATATTGTATTATTCGTAATGATCTAAAGGAAATTTTAGGCATAGATTTTGAATAACATATGTTTATGTTCATGAAAAAACAACTAATGTAAATTAGAGATCAAAATTAAATTGTTGAATGAAGTTTTGAACTGATGGGAGGTAGCATGATAAACCCAAATTAGGCAACACATATTCATTAGTGTAATATGAAAAACACTTACTAGTTTAATATTGTGAGGATTCATTCAATATAATACATGAACACCCACTACTAATTGAGGATAATATTATAGTGGAAAATATAAGATTCTAATAACATAAAACATGACTTAGAGAAGGATTCGCAGTAGTGGTGGAGCATTGTAAAAACACATTATACTAGTATCTCTCTATATTCATTGTTTCATGTTTTTTTATTGAGTTCATGAAAATATATCAATTATTTATATTAATCTAAAAGATATATTGAAATCTAAATGGGGTAAAATTATTTTAAATTACAAAATTTATTTCCTAAAATATTTTCATCACTAGATTTAAACCCCCTCCTAGGTTTTGGTGATTCTCTTTAAGAAATTTTAATTGGTATCAAAGAATAGGTAACCTATTATTGGGTGACAAAAAATTAATTCCATTTATTTATCAGACAAATATGAATAATAAATTTGTATATTTTTCAATTCTGTATGATAAGAAAAATCTTGGATCAATTTTATAGATTCAAATATTGATGTCTTAACCAAACCCTAATAAATAGGTAGAAGAAAGTGGATATTTATTTGAAAAAATATTTCAAAAAATAATGTTGGTGAACCACTACAAGAAAGTAATTAGAGTGGTGTATATACAGATAACTGTTTTTGAAAATTATTCCTCATAAAAATAAAGCTCAAGCTGTGATGTGAATGGTTGGGTGAAATTCATTGAAGAAATCCCCCTTGAGTTTTTTTATTTCAAGGGAAATCTTCTTTCAAAATTATTTTCATTCATTTTTTAATTCATCAAGGAATAATATTATGAAAAATCACAGTGATACAATATTCTGAATAAATTTAAAAAAATATAAGTAAAACAATTAGAAAATTATAATTCTTCCATTAAATACGTAAATATAAACACCCTTCCTCTAATAGCCCAAATCCAATAGTCATTTCATTATAATGGATCTATATGAAATGTGTCATATCCTAAATGACTTAATAATTTATTAGACTTAGTAAACTAGATACAAACTTAAATATCAAATTATATTTAAAAACATTAAACAAAAAACATAGTGAAGCTAAATATTCTACATCCATTAAATCATTCAATGATTCCTACTTTATATCCTTATAAAATAAAAGAAATAATGGCAAGCTCATATTCTTAGTAAGATTTATGAAAAATGGGTTCATTCATGATTAAAAAATGAATCGTAAATATGTTAATGTAAATAATTGAAAACACATTACATTTATTCAATTACATGATAAAAAAGAATAATAAGATAGGAATAAATGACAATCAAATAATTATACAAAAATAATTACATGAGCTTGACACTTATGCATTGATATCATAAAAATTTAAATAATCAAATAGATATGAATATGTAATTTCAAAATCATGGATTGAATAATTATGGACATAATCAACTAACTATAAAGGCCTTATTCCATGAAATCATACATAAATACAGTCATGATCCATTAAAAAATTCATAAATAGGTAAGGTTTCAGCTAATCACCCAATTTAGTTGGTAGAAAATGGCTTAAAATGAATATATGGTCTATAGTGGCCCTCACCCATAAAATACAAATTCAAATTCATTCATCATATAAAATTGTTGAGGAAAAATAAACACATAATCAATATATACATTCATATTAAAAAACTAGCATATGAAATATTAATATTACTCCAATAAAAGTTATCATAAACCATATAGACAAAAAAATATGTTATTATTATAAAATATATCTAGTGGTGTATATGAAAAAAATATATTATTTTCATTGATGAATAAAAAAACTCAAAATATATCGTTGAAATTTTTTGGAGGAAAATACCATTTTAACATAAAAATCACATTTTAAAAATAATAAATTACAAAATTGTATGAAATGGATTTTTTATAAAATATTCATAAAAACTATTTCTGTATGTTACAATGCGTTGATAATAAATAATTTCTATAAATTTTTTTAATGTTATATAAGGTAAAGTATTTTTCATTTTATACTTTTATAAAAAAATTAAAAAATTATCTTCTTCATAAAAAATGGGGGATTCTTTTGAAACATTACTAAATTTCAAAAAATATTTCAAAATATCATCAATAAAAAAATTAATGTCATTAAATAAATTATTCAAAACATTTAATGTAAAATAATGACATTGAACAAAAATATTTTTGTTCTTGTAGAAATACAATGTTAGATTTAATAAGAAACGTGTTTTAAATATCATCATCACATAGAGAGTAGAAAATGATTGTAAAATTTTAAAATTATATAAATAACCATAGGAGGAGAAAATATATTTTTTTTCATATAAAACCATCCTTCAATTCTTCATGTAGAGACTTAAGAATAAAAATTTTCAAATACTAATTAGATTGGAAATAAACCCTTAGCTATTTTCTAGCATTTAAATCTTAATTACTAAGAAACAAATAAATTAAAATTTATATTCAAATGAAATTAATATAAATTGAATCATTATATATAATATCAAATGGGAATCATATACACCACACTAGATAAACAATTGGTGAATATTGTATATGATTTATATAAACAAAATGAAAATGAGAAACCTTGGTATAAAATGTGTCATTATAGTGAAAATTAAATCAATGAAGTTATTATGTGTAAAAAGTTTAAATAAACATAAAAAATTGGGAATAAGTCTTCAAATATTTATATGTCATTACACTTATAATCATAGTATATCAAATATAATGAAGAAGTAATATAACCAAATGAATAGAAATTGAGTTATGAAACCCCATACCATTTGATAAATTTTGATTCAAATACATATAGATAATATAGTTTTATTTTAAAAATAAAATAACATTAATTATATAGGATTCTTGATATATAATATATAAGGGATGGTTATAAACTAAACATAATAAATTTGGTCATTATATTAAAATATGCAATAAAAATTTAGGTGAAACCCAATAATTCGTGTCTGAATCATCACATAAGATATCTATCATCATAAGAAATCAATTTATGTGATTTATGTAAGTTATTTATAACATTTTTATTCTTAATTATTAATTTTATTTTATTTATTATCATTTTATATTTAATTAATCAATAAATTTCTTATCAGACATTTTGATGACATTTGATTCTTACTTAAAACATTACTCCATTGGGTTCTGTGTGGTAAAATATTTATTTGTACATCATCTATAGATTTAAAATAATTACATTCTTATCATTTTAATACAAATTTATAATTTTAAATCCATCAATGAAATATATTTTTTGAAAAATAAACTATGTTACTATCATGAATATTGTATGTTGCGTAAGTACAAGTGGGTAACATTTATATTTGTCCATGATAATGATGGAAAGAACCTAAGTATTATAGTATTTTTTAATTATAATTATATCATAAATAACATATTATTTATTTAAATATACTTATATATTTCATCCAAGTGATGTGGCGATGGAATTCGAATTACATCACTTCATAGAGGTGGTCGTCCACATTTACGAACGAATGGTGCTATAATTTTTTAATGGATAGAATGGTTTTAAATTGGATGATATAATAAAATATTTTAATGATAAATAATTTATTTAATAACACATATTATCCTTAAATGTTTCATTATATCTTGTCTTGAGAAGTGGTGATGGAAAAAACTACATCGGTTTGTGAGGTGGTTGTCCTCCCTACACATGAACAACATTTTCATTTACCATTTTATAGATATAGAGATGGATATAGGGTCTTACATTAATATAAAAATTAATTAGTATATGTAAGATAATAGTTTTATTATTTTATCATATTTTAATAATTTTCTAAGGAGGTAGATGCTTAAATAAAACTATGGTATTTAGTTAATATTATACTCCGTCCTTGGATAATATCCTCTTTCTTTGTTACTTGTTCCCTTTATGGTTGGTATTATTCCTTAACCAAATCCTTTAAAATTGTTGTAGTGTTGTTAGAAATTTTTTGGGTATGTTTAATTAAATGTAAAATTATTATGTTTTTTGAAAAAGGAGGATAAGATCTTACCTTTTATAAGTCAAGAGAGGATCACATTCTGTATTTATTGAATTAAGAAATTAATATAAATTATTTCTCATGAGAAAATGGATCCAAAATAATATATTTAAAATATAGAACAATTATTTTTTCAAATTATGTCACCCATTAAAATTTGGAATATTTAATTTGATTTTATCACTCATATCATTTAGATTGTCTAATGTAAATGATTTTTGACGATTAATGATGTAACAATGTTTTTTTCTCATTAGATGTAAACATAGTTACTTTAATAGTATAATTTTCCAATAAATTGACCATGGTTGGTGTTTTTGACTATACACCAACAACATGGATGAATATATGATTATGATAAATTTGAAACATTTAATAAAATATTGTTTATTATAAAATCTCATTAAAATCATTTTTTGAACTATTTAGTTAGCTTGACATTTAAAGAAATATAACTTCAAAGGAATAGAAATATAATCCTTTATATTATGAACCATACCAAATACCCTCATACCCTGATATAGGAGATGTCCCTAACATGGCCTGATGGGAGTTAATAATCCCACCTAGTTTTTTATTACCACTAATAATAAATCAATAATGAAGCGGGAATGGTTTTTTCTACAAAACAATGGAACGTAATACATACAAGTTGGTATGCCAGCATTGTTTATATAGAATATACTAGAATCATATATGTAAAACATAACCCAAAATATCACATCATTATAGACATAGTATCAACCTAAATAAAATCTTATACATCCCATGTAATGGTTGAATCTCATATCTATATGTTACCTATATCACAAGGGTCCCAATGATCAAGAACATCCACCACCTTCAATTGTATATTTCCCTTTTTAAAAATTGAAAATGATAATCTAAAATAATCAAATGATAAGGTAAGGTGTGATATATGAATCATTATATGGTCTCACCCAATTTTCAATAATCATTTCCATAATAGTGAAACAATTTATTGTTTTTATTTAAATAAAATAAGGAATGAAATGACATTTATATATTTTTAAACAAAACATGATTTTGATTAAAAAGGTTTAAGATGTATCAAAATAGTCATAAATGAACATTTTAATAAAAAATTATATAAATCTATTTGAATTAATAATATAGTAATAAAATCAATTCCACGTAATAAAAACATATAAGAGAACCGTGTAATAAACTCAATGGTATAATAGTTTTTAGTAATAGGATCAACACACATCTCAACCATCATCAAGACTCTGGATAGGTGGGAACACTCAAATGAACAACCCCTGAAGTGATCCCCTTATAAAAAATCATGATAAAATATATTTAGTTATTATTATCACCACCAATTCATTTATATGGGGTCAATTCCCTAACATGTTATTCACAATTACAACTTACAACATAGGATCACATGTGCTTTAATCAATCAACAAATCAATAAATCATGGGAATCCAATCATTTCAAATCAGTTCCAAATGAAAATTCTTAAATTTATTTTTCAAAAAAAATTATAATTTCAAAACCATGTAATAATATTTTATCCTTAAATTCCATTTCAAATCATCTATAAATTTTTTAAATTTATCTCAATAATTATAAATCATTTATTTTATAAAATCTCCTTTCAAATGAAGTAACCATTTTTAAAAAAATCTAAATAACATTTTTATATCACTTCAAATTGGGGAGTTATCTGAATTTCAAAACTATTTTTAAAATAAAACAGTGAATCATATCAACAATAGTATTTTAAATCATTTATAAACTCATTTAAATTAAATAAATATATATAGAGTTTCAATTTGTGGTTAAATCCTTATGGAACCATCTAACTATACTCATGGAACCCAAAACAACACAACACCTCAAATGGGTTCACATTTTACGAAAAAATAAATTGTAGATCAATAAATCAAATATACATTCATTATCAGTAAAAAATATTATATCGACCACTAACACGATGATCTGTCACGTTCTAAAGAGGATGGAAAAGGATATCGATATAAACCAAAAGGGGGGATATCCACTTACTGGAGAAAGATCCAACATTATCAGTGGAACATTAATTTACAAATTAAATAGGTTTGAGGAGTATATTTCACCTATTGAGAGGCTTGAATTATAATAGAAAAATATTATGGTAGAATGGGGGTGATTTTATATTAAACCAGAGGGTTTTGGCTATTTAACATAAAAAAATATTGGTTTCTAAATGTCATTTTCATGGTTTAATATAGGGGGTTATGATTAAAAAAATGTAAACCTTAACCATGTAGACCCACTAATGGCTATAATAGTTTCCTTAGGATGGGTGAATGGTTTAAAAAAATGTTCTAACCATGAAAACCTTACTATTTTGTGTGAATAGTTCTCCCTAGGGGCTGTATCATTAGGGAAAATGATGCCCCATCATGAACTACACAAAATGTTCACCAAAATTTACTAATTTAACCTAAAACCCCTAATAGAAGACACAAACCAAGTGGATTCAAAACAAGGGTCAATAAGTACATAATATATGGTAATTTAATGTTTCAACCTCCCCACTATAAATACATCTGATCACCAAAAAGTCTTTCAAGAAAGATCCACATCAAAGAGATGAGGACATTGCTCCCTCATCATTGCCTCATTGACCAAAGTATCTGCAGAATCAGAAACATGCTATAATATCACATGGACCAATGGTATCATATTCCTATGAGAAAAATTGTATAATAATGGCCAATCATGACTAGCTACTCTATCATAGCAAAATCTGGTTAAACATCATGATATTCCTAGATCCATACAATAGTATGGTTACTAAGATAATCCTTATGCTATGTTACAAGATACAAGTTGTGGATCAAATTCAACTATATTGTAAGGGAAAAATGTAAAGTAACATTCCCTAACTTTTCAAAAATCTCAATAGAAATAAAAAACCATAGCATTATCCTTACCTCTTTAAAAAGCCATCGGTGACACAAATATTCCAAAAAAACTAATGAAAACCTAGCCTCTATGTAATAACTCCAAGGGATGTTGATCAAAATAAACATAGGATTTATACTACATTTCTTTGTTACCATTATCTGATGAATAAATTTACTATTTATTATATTCACATAGATTAAACATGGAAAAATCAATGAAACTTTACTGATCTCTAACCAGCACAATGGATACTGAATTGAACAACTATAAAAGGCATCAAACGGTGATATATTAGTAGTGGAGTGGTAACTTTTATGGTAGGGAAATAAAGCCAACCCCAAATTTCATTCCCAAGCTCCACTAAATTCAATAACTGAAGAACATAGAATGTCTTCCAAAATTTGTTTATATCATTTTGTGTATCCATATTTTAAGGATTATTTTCCATACTAAAACAAACAAGGGATCCCATTTTCTGATAAAGGCCTCTACAGAATAGAGAACTAAAATAGAGAAACCTATATGATTCTATACTATATGTAAATTCATAAAATCTAGTGATCTATTTCACATAGACACTTCCAATTTCCTCAACATTTTCTGTATCTAAAATTGGTATAAATAAAGATATTTTTTACTTTATATTGATCAATAATAAAATATCATTATTCTTCTAAGGGGTATTTCGAAACCAAGCAATCAAATTCATAGAAATCTCGCCCAATTTGAAGTTATCATTGGAAGTGGATGAAGAAAACTTGAACGTCTCTCATGCTCATAATTTACATGATTGAAAGTGTAACAATGAGAAACAAATCCATGAATGTATCATCTCATACTCAACCACCAGAATTGTATCCACATTTTATATAACATCTTATGGGTTATAGGGTTTATTTCTAAATGGGAATTATGAAAATCCTTTATCAATGAATTTTTATAGGTAATTAAATAACATATGGTTTCTATAACCATATGAAACCCTCTTTTGATAATAACCACCCACCAATGGTCTCACCAACTATAAAGAGATTCTCTAATAAAATATAATTTTATATCATGATACTACTCCAAAAAATTTATATTGAGAAGATAATATGTCAACAGAACACTAATCCGAACATCTATGGTCACCTCCTCCCATACATTAAAATGCTACATAGAAATGGGAGCCATAAAATAACACTATTTTGATGATTTCTACATGGATAGGTTCAAAAGTTCACTACAAAAATCTTCAGAAGTGATATTCCCATTTTAGGGGTGTAGGATATTTCAAAATAAAAACACAATAGGTACACCAACAAAAATCTCTCTCAAAGATCCATACAATTTAATATATGATATATCCCAAGAATTTCTACTCACAATATATGGTAATAATTTATCTAAAATGGTAATGATTCCAATTTATATTAGAATGTTATGAGTAATCATGTTCAAGAAAATGGGTTAGATAATTATTCTTGTAAGGGATAAGATATATGGAACTATAGAATACCATGTGATCACATAATATAATTATGTATAAAAAATCTGAGCCAATTGAATGACTACAAACCATATATCCATTCTTAGCCTCTATTTGAGATAGAACTGATGTATAATTCAAATGAAATTTCAATTCCTAAAAACAAATATATAATTTCTCATCCAATAATAACTTCACTCTCTTCTATATAAGATCATTCATTAGAGAATCCAACTTTGGGAAATCATTAATGAACATATAGTAATATCATGGCAATACCCTGATACTTTACATATTGAGAAAATTACATGGTTTCTCCCATGTCATAACAACTTCCACCTTCTCATGATAAACTAAAATTTAATGTTTTGGTACCATGTGTCTGAAGAAGATCACTTTCCAAATAAAAAAATATATATTTTGATAACTTTGCATAAATTCATTTATTTCTCAATATTTCTAATATATCTCTCAAATGAAATAGATAATCTTCCTCAAACATATATTAAACCAAGTTTTTATCCATAGTGACTTCCATGAATGAATGAATGTAATCTTGTAATATCATATTCAATAATTACTTGAACCCTATAAGATCTTTTTTTATACCAAAAGGACTAAAAGGAAACTCATAATGGCCATAAGTACTTCTAAAGGGAATATTCTTAATTTCAGCTTCATTAATTCTTAATTCATCATAACTGGAGAGATAATCATCATTAAAGAACCACTTCTCACAATTAAAATTATCAAAAAAAAACACATGAATTTTTGATAAAGGATATTTTTTCTTTACCATTACATGATTCATTATATTGAAATCAACATATATGTGATGTGTCATATCAGTTTTTTTTCAAAGAGAATATGAATCTTCCAATGTGACACACATGGGAATATAAATCATTTCATTAACATACCATATAACTACATTTTTAAATACCATAGTTTAGTTAGTGAAATGTGTTAAGAAGGAATGGAAACCGGATGACTAATATGGAACTAATTAATATAAAGCTCTACCACTCTTAATCGTGGGAATCCAAATAAATCATATGGAAACACATGGGTAAACTAGAAGCAACGTAAAATATATTATCCCCCAAATATTCTTACTCAATATTCGAAGGAATAATTTTTTTTACCTTGAAAAGCTCTAGAATTTTTTTTAAACTAACTAGACCATGGATCTCATTATCCCAAAAAAACATAACACACCCTATTAGTATTATCAGTGGAGACCCCCCAAAGATAATAATTAATACTAGTTTTATCATCCATTAACTATTAAATTCTGATGAAGTAGTAAAGTGGTTTCATGTATAGAACTATAAAATTCCAAATATTCTGAATCTCTTATAGGGAGAAGACATAAGCATGATAGTGGATACTTATCTTGCTCTACAATCCTTGGGGTGTATTAATATCCGTGATATATGAAAAAACTATGATTGAATGTTCAGAAGGATCATAATACGAGTTAATAAAAATGAGCGAGTAGAAATAGTATTAAATATAGAAGTCACTAAATATCATGTTGTAGTGATGGTACCTCTCACAGTTTCTAGATACACATTATCTTCCTTTGGAAACACTTCCACTGCAAGAAGACACATTATTCTATATTCATATAACTATACACCATTAATTTATGAAGTATATAATTGTACCGTAGTTATTTTTTTATTTTTGATTATCCTTTTCCAATTATTGGAGGAGAAAATAAATGGTAGAATTTATGTAGGGGACTTGACCAACTTGAAAAACTACTTATCATGTGTACCCCAAGGAAAACCCATTTCAAATTCCCAACCATGACATAATAATATAAAGACAATGGGACCCTGCCAGGAATAGTATAAGCTCAAAATAATGTATGATGTCATGATCAACAATGAGACTCATCATGATTTCTCATTATTTTAAAGAATCGTATTTAACTTTTTCTATGATAAAAGGGAATTCTATTCAATCTTGAATTACCAATCAGATCAAAGTCATCCAACAACCCTATATAAATAATATCATCATATAAAGTGATATTAATCATGAAAAAATATGATAAAATGAATTATTTTATATCCATCTCAAACCTCCAATCCTTTTGTCTCTCATTCATCACCACCCCAAGGGAAAAATAAACAAGCACAACAAAACGGTCATATGTTATGTCACATTCTTATTACACTAGAGGAGGTCAAGAAACTCTAATGATTTCACCTAGAACATCAAATAATGATAGAACAGGTCAATGAAAAAAGTTGTAAAGACTTTCTACAATATTCCCTCATGCATTTATTTCTTCACCATACTATCCCACCATCTCCTTATAGGATCCTCAATCTTGAAGATATCACATATCACTTTAATCAGTTAAGATATTTCTAATAAATCCAAATGAAATTATATACTTTTCCAAAAAATAATAATCCTATTAAGGATAATTAGATCCTTGGGACACTTATGGTTTCTATTGAATAAAATCATGAGAATAACTCTAGGATCCATCCCCTTAGGGATCAACAACCCTAGCCATAACCATAATAGGTGTCGGTACATGTATGAGAGCATAGACTGTACATACCAATATCTCAATAAAATTCTAGTCCACTAGATTTTTTTCCAATGGGATTCACCAATACATTCATCTTTTTTCATATTCAAATATTTCTATATGCGTGATAAACAAAACATTAACAAATGACATTAAAACATCAACAATGACAAATAGATCAATAACTCGAACAAGGTGTATATAAAGAAAATTCTAACAATAGAATTCAAAATTGTGATTTATTAACATACTAATATGAAATGAAAGGTAAAATAAGCTCATCATATCAAAAAATCCCTCCAAGAATCATTTCCAACTTGTCATTGCCCAAAAATTTCCAAAACAAATTTCTAATATCACACAAAACACCTCAAGACAAGACCCAACCAAAGGGGAATAAAAAATGGTAAATATGAACATGAATAAGTATGTTAAAATTTGAAACTTCTATAATATGTTATATTTATCTATAAAATTCATGGACCACAAAAATTTATTAAAATTATAATAATTTAAATATAATTAGAATCGTTTATTTTTTTAATATTAATTAAATAATTTTTGTTGCAGTCATGCATAAGCATTCAAGGTAATTTTTTGACTGACTCAAAATCAAATATTTATTATTCAAGCACTTTTAAGGAGTATGTATGAAACCATGAGTTCAAACACAAAAGGAAATGTCAGATTCATTAAATAGAAACTTAATCATACCAAAATTACACTCCCTAAATAATTTCCAATAGATGTCGCTAACGAGAGTGTCTAGAGAATCCATTAGAAGATCTTTGAATTGGTAAAACAGCATGACCCAAGATTGAATATACTCATCAAGAATGATCTTTCCAAAATTTAATCCCCTAACTAATCTCAGGTCCTTCTTGTTTATCTAGTCATACTGATCCTCATTGAGAGCCATCCTTAATGACCTCCTCATCATTTTTGTGGCTTCTACTTTAGATTCATTGAGAGAAAAAACTTGTTTAACAGATTATTCTTCTGATATCATGATAAATTCAAATGATTTATCAAGAAAAATACCTAATTTTCAGTGGTTTTCTAGATACATGGACATCAAATTCTTCACTAATGGTGTCTCTATAGGAAGTGCCAAGGAGGAGCAATCCATCCTCTCCTTATGAATGCCCTTTTACCCTTCTGTGAGTGGCTTGACTGAAGCATCTTCTAGCTCCTAAACTGTATCGTCAATCTCTTTATAATAATTGGCATGTTGAACATCCTAGTTTAGGCTAGAAAATTATTTTTCAGAATGATTGTCCTCATCATCAAAATTCTCATCATGAACATTATCAACCACAGTAATCTAAAGTTATGTTTCCAAGACCTCCTTAGTAGAACACTCCTGAGACATGCCTGCCTCCAAATCTATTCTATTGTCATCCACCTCAATACATTAAAAAAAATTTAAGATCATAACATTTGTTTTTTCTCTTTCCAATCTCACCACAATTGTTTCCTTCACCAAACCCTCACTAACTTCACTATGTGTACATCCCCTTTCATTTTTTCCCTATGCATCCAAGTTGTTTTCTTTAAATGTGTCTACATTAACCACTTCCATTGAAACATCCATCGGATCATATATGGTTAAATTCCATTGGTTTATAGATTAAGTAAAAGTTATCCCAATACCTACATTAGTAGTCAATCTAGGGCCTACCAGCCCAGTTTCCTCTTCTGGATTCAAGAGGATGAAATCTAGTTGATTACTGTGTTTTGAGATAACACTTCCTTGAGCAAGTTCCTTCAGTCGTGCTTCTAGAAAAAGAATATATCCACTGTCATATCCCTTATCCATGGATCCCAAGGCCACAACTAGCTTATGTACTAGGCTTCTCCCAATTTTGGGTTCACTATGGACTACCTCATCAATCTGCACAACCCCTTTCCCCTAACCCTATGATCCACCCTTATAGCTGATCCCAGACCCATCCAATCTCGACCCACATCTATACGCCTCTGAAGAATGGTCTAATTTCCTGGAGATAGAAAAAATATTCACTCAAGATTTATACATGACCTTTTTCCTATAGAGGTATTCAAGTACAATTGTAATTCATATGAAATCAGAGGGATTTAGTGACACATCAACTTCGATACACACTCTTGCATTTACAAGATGGAACACTTATTCGGTAAGACTATTAGTAAACAAGAACCTTCCTATGAGTTTCACAAACATTCTAATAATTAAAGGGTTCTAAAAACTCAGGGGAAGATTAGGTAAACCCTCCCAAATCACCATCTAATGGGAGTCTCGCTTCATGTTATAGTCATACATCCATAAATGTCGGTAGAATCTGGACCCATTGCAGTTGAGAGGCACACACAACCAGGCCTTGATCATGTCTTCCCCTAATGTGAAGCGAATCGTTATGTTCATATTGTCGAGAAAACCAACACTATCCCTATCCTATAGATCCCATGATCTGAATATGAATCAATTTATGGTTTCCACTGCTTACCATCTATATGAGAATGGAGAAATTAGATTCCAATTAAGAAACACTGATGATTCATAAAATTCTACCTTAAAAAATGGAAATTTATAGCTCCCTTCATACAAATAGGGAACCATAGGGTGCATGGAGAATTTCTGGAATAGTGGAATCATCTCAGGTTTGGAGAAGGGGAGAAAGAAGACTACATTCCCTTGGAGGACGATGAAGGTACCCCCACAGCTGGTGGGGGGGGACTAGCATTATTTCCACTGCCGACATAAAGTGGGAGAAGGTTTCATGATCTCTCCCAGAATAATATTACCTCTGTCACCCTGAAGATCCTTAAAGGTAACTATTTCACTATAGAAAATAAGAAATAAGTTAAAATAATAAAAAATATTTTTTATTATAATTAATAATTATAACAAAACATAATTTATTTTTATCCATATCATATTATATTTTAATTTTTAAAAGAAATAATGTTACATTTTTTCGTTATCTTTTACTTAAATATTATTAATTTAAAATTCAAAAAAATATGGAACCAAGTTTCCACCAAATAAATTTTTTTCACATTCAAAAAACTGGTTTAGGATTAGCAGAAAACTGTATGTTTAAAAAAATACGTTCTAGAATCAAATAAATTAAATTTCAAATTATATATTTCCAAAAAAACCCACTCATCCTGGTTCTCATGAATCATGAGTTACTATATCGCCTTGAGTCATACAACTATTCCAACAAATATCTCTTTTCACCTCCCCATCATCACAATGTTGGCTAGACCAACCGTAAACCCCATCGCTGGAATGCACCATCATTTTATTCATAAGACAACACCATTAACTAGTATGAACATCAACTATGTGATCACCATCATAACCACAATCCTATGAGTCTTCATCGAAACAACCATGAACCAGCCTAGAAAAACCATTGCAAAAACAATCTACAAAAAATCCATTTGAACAAAAGTAATCAAATGAAAAAAAAACAAATAAACCATCATAGCCATCGTCAAACACCACCAACATGGATGAATAGAAATACAATATCCATTTATCTGCAGAGGCTACTTCGACTAACCCCACATGCACCATCACCATAAGATCCAATGGAACTAGAAAGATCTTCCACATGTTACACCATCCGGAACTTCATATCTCTCCCCACACACATCCCAAAACATCCTTGGTAATCTTCACACCCAACCGAACTAGGAGGGAGAAAAGGACAAGGATTCCATAGCAGATATGAACCAAAAAATAGGTGTGACATAACAATCTGATGGAAGAAAAACCAAGAGGAAATTTAAAAAACTATGAAGCATGGAGCACCATAGAGTGAGAAATTGGAGACTTAGGGATGAATCCATAAGAGAACTATCGTGAAACAGGAATAAAATAAAAAGGGATGAATCCCTAAAAGAATGAAAATAATCCCTCAATTAAACAAGAGAAATTGGGGTTGAAACACTAAATGAAACAAGTAAAAAGGGGAAGATAGGATTGAAACCCAAATAAGTAACATCGAGTTAGGAAAATCAATTAAAAGTGGTGAGAGAATCTAAGGGAAGAAACAATTAGAATGAAGAAAACCAAGAGTAAATAGAGGAAATTCCCATCAATGTTAGGGAGAATCACAAACTCGAGAAGAAAGTGAGATGCGGCAGAGCAGGATCCAAAAAAGAAAAGAGCAAGGCCGAGAGTAGTGGACCGGTGTCGAGCGAGTGAGGAGCCACTAATAAAGGGTCCGCCCTAAAACCAAGTGGTCATATTTTCATAAATTGGATAGAAATAAATTATTTACACTAGTAAAATTGGATAAATTCATGTTTTAGGAGTTTTCTATCTATATCTTATTAATTTTACGGTTATTTAACCAATTAACTCTTACCTTGGTGATAATTATTCAGTATTGTTACTACCCAGGATCGAAAAAAATGGGTCTATTATGCAAATTTATTTATTTGGATTAAATATAGGTAAATGGATTTTAATGACTCAATTAATTTAATATTTTGAATTTATCATAAAATTAAACCCACAAAATGTAATGAAAATATGGTTTTTGGAAAAAAATCAATTTTCAACTGTAAATTGTTCTTATACCACATTAATGTACAAAATTAATTTAATGTATTTTATTTAGATTAATGTAAATAAAAATGAACTAACTAAATTTTTAATTAAATACAAAATATTATATTAAATTGTAAAAAAAGTAAGTGAATATATTGTTTTCAATAAAAAACAATAGTTTTCAATATTTATTGAAAAATTATTCATTTCATAAAAATCCCAAAACATTCACCCTATTAAATTTTGAATTTATAAATCATAAATTGATATCATTTTTATAAAGTTAAATTTTCAAAATGTGTTTGATATTAATTTTATTATCCTATCATAAAGAATAAATAAACACAATTTTTATAAGAAAAAATATTTTCTAAACATTAAATGACTTTTATAAAAATTTGAATACTTATTTCCTAAGAATTAGTAAATATAATTTTATTTATTAGGAAATTTTTAACTATATTTTAAATGCATCAATCCTATTCATACCCACCAATTCAATATCTTTATTATTAGGGTAATATATATATATATATATATATGAATATCTCATGTTTCTTTTAGGCTTGGTATTTCATGCTTTATATTATATAGAATATATTATTATTTTTACAATCTTGAGTTGTTACATTCTCCCCAAAACAAAAAATATATATTGTATCATCTTAATTTGAACATGTTCTTGGTAGTAATTATTTTGAAAATTCAAAATACTTTTTTTGATTCCCCCATTGTTAAAAGGGTTAATAAAAAATTCTTTTGAAATGTTCGAAAATGGAAGTATGAAGGTCCTTAAAAATAACACATAATGGGTTCCAAAATTGGAGATCATTAATGGGATGTAAAAATATTGATATGGAAGAAAAATTAACGTCCAAACTAATGATGTATAGTGACATTGAACGTTGACCATAAGAAAGTAAATGAAAATGATAATGTTTAGGAACAAAAAATTAAAATGAAATGAGATATGAAAAATAAAATCAATTTATTTGATATGAAGGTAATTTTAAATCAGTTTTTTCATGATATTTTTTCTAAATTTAGTGAATTTACACCCCATATAAACTAATAACATGTGGAAATATATAATTAAATGATAAGAATATTTTTAGTACTTTAATAAATTTCCACAATAATATCATATGTTTTTCAAAAATGATTACTATTCATGATGTATTTTTCATGTATAAAGTGTTCAAATAAACTTATTATGAATCACATAATCCAAAAAAGTACAACAACAAATTCCTATTACCATTATATATAGACCAAACCCAAAATGGTTACTATAATAGAATATAATTCCAAAATTGTAGAAATAGTTATATGATAAAATAAAAAATTTATATCCAAATATTCAATAGTGACACCCAAATCTAAACATATACAGTTTGATAACTAATTCAAATTAATATTCAACAAAAATTGAAAAATAAATTAAACCCTAAATAATAGATGGTTTTGATCGTATATTCTTCTAAGAATATTTTTACATTTATATCTAATCAAAAATAGTCACTCATAAAATACCTAGAAATTAGATTCCCTAATCATATAATATATACAATATAAAAATCATTTCCATAAATAACCTTAATAACCATAAATACAATATAAAATCATATAAACCTTGAAAATAATTTTGTTTTTCAAATAAAATTTTATCTTTACTCAACTGTATTTCCATTTACATTAATCTTATAATTATCCCAAATATATATTGACCTTCATCGGATATAACATAAATTACTTATTCACTAAATTACTTTTCAGTTCCATAGTTATCTATAAGATAAAACATATATTTGAATTTTTTAATAACCCATTATTACCTCATCATCATAGATCTTATATACCCTAATGGGTTTCAATACCTTACAACATATTTAAAAAAAATTAAAAAAACATTATTAATTATATTAGCTGTAAATAAAAAACCATACTAAAACCAAGGTTTTTATTACCATATATTTCTCCCAAAATATTGGTAATTATTAGAAAATCTCATCACTTAAAACCCCAAATGGAATATAGAATCTTTTAAATATCAACAAAAGACACTTTATGTTTATCCCATATCATTATTGAATATCATAGGTTTCTATAGTTTCAAATTATATGATTATATATAATGGTCCATAAAGATAAATTGAATTCACCTAAGAATATATCTCAACAGTGTCAAACATGGGGAATGGTAGGGTCACAATTACCATGCACTATAATGATGGCCAATATATAACTATTTTTTTAGTTAATTCTTCTACATTCATCTATACCAAAACCACGTCATCATTTTTTATATAAACTAGGATGTACTTCTATTAAATCCACATAATCTAAATAATACCAAAAACATTATTATTTATTTCAATAATTATAATTTTCATCAAAATCAATCAAACAATAATGTTAACTAATCTTGATTTTCCTAAATCTAGATATCAATGTTTTAACCAATATTCATATAAGACTAACTGTATAAACCCTAGATATAGTATCCCAAAGGAATTAGATACATTATTACATTTGAACAAGATACACGGAATAACATCTATGATAGAATATTATAGAAATCTTGGAAAACTAGATACATTCTTAAAAATCACATTACAATTTAAAATATAAAGTAAAAAACATTGAGATAGTAAATATTATGTATGTTTGAAATAAAATAGTTATTCATTATTTATATTTCAAGGGAAGGAAACCAAATATAATGATATCATATGCTTAGTTAGAGTTATGTAAAGTGGATTATATGATGAGTAAATAAGTAATTTTTAATATGTAATAGTAAATCATGAAAAATACATTCCATTTAATTAGTAACATGGGAATGGTGAGTAATATGATATGGATAAATGATGACCAAACAATTTCATATAAATATTCACATGAGCTTGAAACAGATCCATGGATATTAAAACTATTCAAATAGTCACATGGATGTTAATAAATAATTAAATATATGTGGAATTTATAATTAAGAACATTATGAACTAATTTCCATGTCCATGTTCATGTTTAAAATTCATAAATAGTTAAGGCCTTCTCCAAATACACACTCTAATTTGTCTCATATGACCGATCACTGCATCAAAAAGATACATTTATCCTATTCACTTATCTAATGAAATTTTCATATAAAAGAGGTGAAAAAATAATTCAATATATAATCAAAATAAACTATCATATTGAAATAAAATTATGAGAAATATTAATATGTCCCAAATCAAATTTTTCATAAACCATCTATAGAAAGAATAAGGATGGTATATTTAGAAAATTTCCCCAGTGGATTATATGTAACTAAAAGGGTTTTTATAATTTAAAAATTCAAATACGATTAAAATATCACCGAATAATTATTGATTAAATTTCCCCATTCTCTTTGAAAATAAATTTTTAAATGTAAAAGTTCCAAACAAAATTGGGAAAACATTTTGATAGAAAATAACAATGATAAATTTTAACGAAATCATAAAATCATGATATTGGGAATGTCTTTTCTTGTAATATATGTTGACAAAATATTACTCTTACAATTTTGTTAAAAAAAGAGTAAAAAAGTATATCGTTCAATGAAATTATATAAAGATTAATTTTTACCTGGTTTCATAAAAATCAAACATGGTTAAATTTTTATTTTTAAAATATTTTTGGAATAAAAATATCATTTAATAAAATTATGTAAAATATGAATATCAAATAAAAATATTCATAAATGCGTATAAAAAATAGATTTTCCATAGAAATATGATATCATTATCATGAGTAATTAAACCATGGAAACTGGATGATTTTTTTTAATTTATATATATACAGAGAGTAGAAGAAAATATATTGTGATTTTGATAGAAAGATCATTAAATTACTTTAACTAATACTTAATCATAAAAAATATTTAATAATGATGAGATTGTGACATAAACCCTTACTATTTTGATAAAATTTAAATCCTAAACCCCCGGAAATAAATAATTTTAAATGAATCACTAAATATCATGAATATAAATGGTAAGGAATAATTGGAAAATATAATCAAATAATCATAGGTAATCAACCATATATTCGTATCTTATCAATGGTAATGACGAAATTATATTACCCAATAAAACGAAATTGAGTTATGAGGACCCTAATCACATTGTATGTTTTGATTTAAATCCCTTAAGATAAAAAAATAAAAATTCTTACTAAAAATACCATGAAGTATGAAGGTTTCATGATATAATTGTAAAATTTAGTGTATACACTATATAAATGAAATTAGTGCATAATGTTGAAATATGCTTGAATGAGAGGAAACCGAGATAAAATACCTTACCTCATGTATAAATTTCCATGCACATTATTTATATTCCAAAATAATAAATTTATTTTAATTATTTTTGGTAAGAATATTTTTTAATTAATTTGTTTTTTATTTTATTTGTTACCATGTTTTATTTAATTACTTAATCAGATAAGTTTACATCATAAATTTTACTGATATTCAATTCAAATGTCCAAAATGAATTTGATAGATATAAAATGATAAAGAAGTAGTTTTTTAATATTCTCTATAAAAATAATCATGTAATAATTACATTTTTTATTAAACAATTATACTTTTAAAACTAACCATGAAATATGGATACTAAAATGAACTATCTAAAAATTTTAGAAATGATAAGTCATACCTATGCATAACTAACATTACCATTTTTTAAAAATCGTGTTGGAAAAATTACATATTTTATTATATTTAAAAAATATAATAATATCATAAATTCTATATTATTTCATTAAATAAACTTTTATATATCATCTATTTCATATTGAAATAGAAAATTAATCACATCGCTCTGTGGATTGGTAGTCCACACATATGCGTAAAACACATTATCATTTTTTAATGAATGGAAATGTAATAAATTAGATTATATATTATCTACCAATAGAGAATAAATATAATTAATATAATATATAAACATTAAATCCATCATTGTAATCATCCTTGAAAGGAGATGATAAAAAACGTAATACATTGGTTTTTGAGGCTGTTTTCCTATATAAACATTAAAAAAACTTTTATTTCCCAATTTATCGAACATTATATAGATATAGGGTATTAACATAACATAAAAATATCACAGTAAATACCTGACCTGACAATTATTTTTTTATTAAGAAAACACTTTTGTGGAAAAAGTGAGAAACCAAAAGTCCAAAAATACAGCCAAACAAACCCAAAAAAACACCAGAAAGAGCAGGAACTACCACATACACGCAACAAAAACACCACAGTAAATAGAATATAGGGTTATTGTTATTATAGTATGTTTTAATAAAATTTTATGGAGGTAGGAGAATGAAAAAAATAAAACATTCAGTTAAAGACTATAACACTTATTCAAAAAATCATAATTTATGTACACCTTATTCCCTACAAGTTTGGTAATTTAAAGACCCATTTTTGCAAATTTTTAATCAATTTTCAATGGTTTGTGATGGATTTTTAATAATTAATTCCATATATTTAAATTTTTTAATCATATGTGTGAATTTTTATTTAAATGAATAAAATTGTGTTAAAAGATTAAAAGAAGGTACTTTTTCCAAAAATTTAGGCTACACCCAAACTAGCCCCCAACCAATGCAACCTCACTACCTAGAGATTGTAATAGATGCTCAACCGACCACACATCCCAAAGAGATCTAGCTCGAGTAATTTGAGAATGGTGGATAAAATCCCATGTATGAGTGGGATACATGTGGTGAAACATGTGGCGGGAGGGTGTGGCCCAAAGACCTGCTTCTACTGCAAGTGTGGGAAACTCAGTAGAGGGTGCAATGCCATACGGGAGCCTCTCCCATTATAGGTGATCTGGACCGAACTCCTGTGTTCAAACCTATAACCAGTCGTGAATTCCTTCACCATATCAATGTCTAATCAAGGCTCTGTCATTCTCTGCTAGGGCACACCACTCCATCACTTCTCTCATCCTACATACTCATATCTTTGCTATTTGACATTTCAATATACCCCTTCTCTCTGTAAAGAGAGCCATTTTTTACACTGGTTGACTTTGAGTTTGATCCCTTCACCTCAGATAAAGGTCAAAACCTCCATATATTGTCTGAATACCCTCAAATAACCTCCATCTGCACCACTAATGAGGTATGAGGATTCCACGGATAATCTAACATACTTCCTCTATCCATATTTCTTCATTTTTTTTTCTTTTATTCTTCTAATTTTAATTTTAGTTTCATTTAATCTTTAAGTGGTAAATTATTTAATAAAAAATTTATTGTATGCATTTTTATATAGCCTATTATGCTCCACCCATACACTCCTCATAATTTTTAAGTTATTACTATTATTATTTTAATATTATTATTATTTTAATTTTATTGTATCGTTTTATTATTCTCTTCTTATTGTTATTCAGTTTTATTTTATTCTTCTTCTCCATCTCCCCTCTCTCTCTTCTTTCTCTCATCCACCACACATTTTTTTTTATTTTAATTCTAATTAATTATTTTATTTTATTCATTCTAAATTATTTTATTTCATCTTTGATTCCTCTATCATTCAACTAAAATGTTCTTTTACCCTCAATGACGATAATCTAGTCGAAGGCTTGACTCGGGGGAGGTCATGGGGTTCTTAAATTTTCCATAATATTTATTTTAATTTTTATATATATTTTAGTAGAAATAATGAGCGATGATAATTTCCTTGTTGTGGTGATTTTTCCACTAGACATGAAACCAAATCTATTTCTATTTATTTATTTAATCTCCTTTTCATATCTTCATTGGATTATTCTTCAATCGATGGAGTCGATAAAGTCAATGGATGACACATAATCAATAGATATGGGTCCTAGAAGATGTCACACCCGCGACTAAGGTGTGTCACAAAACTTGATTATATGAGGTAGTGGAATTAATATTTATTTATTATTCAAATATTTCATAATATCTAAATTAAAATAATTTTAATTAATCATGATATTCAATGTTTGGTTTGTTAAACAAAAATAAGAAAAATAAAGGAGAATAATTATTGAACCCAAAACTACATTTATTCTTCCATTACTCATTTTGTCTATCATTTCATGGTAGATTAGTTTAAAATATCATATTTTATTTCATTCTTTTATCCTGAAAAATAGATAATAAAAAATAAAAAATATTTATCATAGTATACAAAAAATAATCAAAAAAAAATAATAAATATTTTTGGTGATCTAGAATATGTGAGTGAACAAATTGGGAATTCCCATAAGTGAGATAACCATGGTCATCCATGGTGTTAGCCTATGAAAATAATTTTCATTTCCCATTCCTTATGATAGACGTATAAAAAAACAAGATCCATTACTAGGGAGCTAATCTTTTTTTTATCTTTTTATATTTCACAATAGATAGATTTTTATTTTCATTAAAAACATAAATAAAATCCATGATGTTTTCAAATGACCATTTATTAATTCGTGAAACAATTAAAATTAACTTCACAAAACGATATTTCAAAATGCTAATAAAGTGGATCTTATATAATAGATCAATGAACTGTCTGGTCTAGGGAAATAGATGATAGATGGGCATGACACCAGGATTTCACTTCTTACACTGGCATATATTCTTAATGAATTTAATGTTCACTATCGAAAAATAAATCCCAAGAAGGAAGGGACATCATAGCAGCTAAATATTTCTAAATACATTAAAACGTTTGAGGCCTAGATTAATGAGCATCAATAGAAAATCCATCTGATGATCCAAATCCACAAATACCATGATGAGCAAGAGATTATTCATGATGAGGAAAACATTCCTACTAATATAACTATTGGAGATCAACATGTTCTGGTTGAATTCTAGAATTAATATGTTGTATAACTTGATACAATTAGTCCCTAAAAATTTGTGGATCCAGTGACATTGCATGTAGATCTATTCATGGTTGATGAGGAAGCCACAATAATGATGGAATTTGAGGAAAGGATGGACGATCCTGAATAAATTCCTCCATCCATTGACATCCAACTTCAATGGGAAGTTACCACCATGGAAGAGTTTCAAACAAAAAAAATTTATCTTATTGATCTTTAATCAAACTCATTTTTCTGATTTTATTCAACATAGTTTTTGTATCACTTATTATTGTTTCCGGTTTTTATATTTAGTTAATTCATTCAATATTTTAGAGTAAGTTGATGAAAATGTTCATGCACCTATTGAAGAATGCATAAAGCTCCTAGATTTCAATGAACATTCATTTGAGGAATCCCATGAGTAAATAAATGTTTCTATACATGAGGACATAATGATATTGATTTTCTCATTTAATGGGGGAAATTACTTATCAAAAAATTAAATTCAATTTTTTTTGAATAAAAATAACTTCTTATTTTCAGTTTAAAAATTCAATTCAAGCAAAAAATGTGAAGCCATCACTATAGGAGAATGATTTGGTAACATAGGTAGAAACAAAGGAGTTTGATTCATACATCACCCTACCCCCTCCATGAATTCTATACCTAATTGTTATGGGGGGTTTGGTATACTTAATCCATGGGTCATTCCTCATAATAAAGGAATAAAAACAAGGTAGTAAAAGCCATATGTGGTAGATAAATCCAAACAAGCTTCATCCACCATCAGACATTGGATAATATCTAGTATTTCCCTATAGAAGCTATAAAAATTTAGGTCCCACTAAGGAGGTAATATTAAGAATTATCTTATCTATAAAATTTCTAGTAATTTATATTTCAATTTTATTATTAGGATATGTTGAGAATTCATACTACTCGCTCTAATCATTTTTATAATTAATGGCATGGTCCTTGATATTTAACTATAAATTTTCTTATGTTGGACCATGATAGTACAAATCATCCCCAATGATAATGTATTAAAGAAGACTAAGAATCATACATAAGGGATTTAACATATAATGTTTATCTTTTAAACTACCTATATTTTTTTCTAAACACCGTGTTTTGAGATTTAAAGAAGAAATTACATCCCTACGAATGAATTATTCTTTGCTTGACTTATTAATGAGACATGATTTTCTTAGGAATCTTGTGATTCAATATTTTATATTTAAATTATAATAATATTTAATGAGTAAAATAATTAATTGTATGATTAAAATGAAACATGTATTTTAATATTAGGACTCATGGTTTGAGGGAACTGATTGATTCATAAAAATTAAATCTCGAAACCATTTTTCAAGCTTTGAATTTCTGAAATTTATAGGAATGTTTATTATTATTAATCATTACTTGGGTGATTTTACAATATTATATGACCATTATTGAGAGGGATTATGGACCATGTGATTACTATTTTTGAACATATTTCCCGATAGATCTTGTGACATGTCACCAACCAAAACCCGATTTTGTAATTTTCATTGTTTTTACTATGAAAAATAAATAAAAACTTATTAAGGAATATTTTTAAAATCCATATCCATAAAATAAGTTCTTTACATCAATCCATATTTATCACTTCAAAACCATGAATTACCTTGTTAGGGATAATCGATATTTCAAACCATTTTTTTCCATTCCAACCCACCACTAAGTATTTGAATGTTATTTTAATGTAGAATTATTTGGTGAAGTGAGTCATGGTGAAAGAGATGATTTGAATTATAATGAAAAATTTTAGGGGGTTTAATTTGGGTTCTATGAAAGTGTTATTGATTCATTCCTTGTACACTTTATTGTCTTCCCAATATTGGTAAAAAAAGGAAATGAAAAAAAGAACACAAAAATGAGAAAATTGTGTTGTGATTTTGGAAAACCGAAAATAAAAACTACTTGACCTATGATATTTATCATATGTGGTTAAGTTTTTGATGTGGGGTTTATTCTAAGAATAAAATTCAAAATAAGGAATAAATAAAAAGGTTTTTTAAAAAACTAAAATATATATAATCATAGATAAAATTTCAAGAGGGTGTAAAAATAATTCATTATGATTAATTTTATTATGATCATTACCTTGAGTTTTTTGGAAGTTGATAGTTATTGAAATTGAAGGGGGTAATTTAATGAAACTTTTACTTTTAATATCATTCTTCATAATTTAAGAGATAAACCACCTCTTTGAGACCTAATTTTTTAAACATAAATTTCTACCAGTATTATGCCTTAGAGAAATTAGAAACTTAAATGAAATATATCATGACTTTATGATCCTTTATTCATTACAAGGTGGGGAAAGTAGTTCATTTTCTATCTTATGGAGATGGAGAATGTTCTCATGAAATTAAAAAAACACATATTGTAACACCCGAGACTTTTATGTTATATAAATCATCAAAGGAATCTTTTTCTACACAACACTTGCTTGGCTTGCTTTACACGCAATCGCAACCTTCCTCGATAGCTTGCGTCGTACGCAATACCGAGTTTCACTAAACAACAATATGCTATTAAAACTAGTCGTTATGAATAGTAATAACCACTTTTTGAAATTTTATAAATTTTATTTTTCAAAATGGACTTCATTTTCGGACTCAGAATATCGAAATTAGCCTAGGGTGAAATTTTGGTATTTTTCTGAAAACTTTCAATTTTTGATGAATAGTGAAACCACTAAGTGGTAGGTTAAAAACTGAATTTTGCATAAAACTTAATTTTACCGCTTCTGTGAATGGAATTTCAAAAATCCGAGAGACACGGTTAATATCAAGGACTAAAATGTGGTTCAATGAGATGAAAATAATTTTTTGGTGAATAGTAACTTTTTACTATTTTACCGCGGTTAATAGTAAATAGGGTAACTAAGGGTAAATATGATATTAATATTACCCTAACACATGTCCTAATTCTATTGGACAAGTGTAATTCGACCAAAAACAAACTTAGGAATAAAATATGACCATTTAGGCCCACTTGGATTAGATTAGGACATTTATTATTAATTTATTTAAAGAAGGGTTAAAATAGTTAAAATCAAAGTTTAATAAGTAAATCATTTTTAATATGGGGTTATACATAAGATAAATTCAATTGTAAATATTCATTAGAAAGCTAAAAAGATTTCCTACATGATGATATTTTATTTGTAATTTTTAGACATTAAATAATTTAATTTATTTATGACATAATGATGATGCAGTAATTATCTTATTAATGAAATATTGACATAATTGATGTTATAAACACCAAAATAAATATAATTTGAGACTTTTTATGAATTCCACTAATTTTCTAGGTTACGATGATATATTAGTATTGATTTAATCAACTTGGTTCGAACATATAATTCTGTTATGACTTTCAAACAAATCATATATCAAATAGTGTCAAAATTGACACAAAATAGTTTTTAAATCAAATATTATATTATTAATTGTTATTTTATTCCTAAAAATCTAAGGTTCGGCCAAATGACTTAGATAAGGATATATATATTAATAATAAACAATTTGGGGTTCGTTTGGCATGTTATAGTATGTGTATTAACCATATAGTGAAAGAAAACAAAAAGACATGGTAAAAGTTAAATTATTTAACTTAGAGTTAAATTTAATTGATAAGGTTAAAATAATATCCTAAACTTGTCTAAATTATATTGGTTGATAGGATTTCGACCCATCCCCACTTTAGCTTCGAAATAAGACCCTTTGGAACCATTATAAACCGATTTTGACTTTAATATAAAATAATATTTTGAGATATTCCTAAGGTGCCCCTCTCCTCCCTTATAAAAGGGCACCTCCTCCCCCTCCTCCTCACACCAATTTGAGCACTCAAGCTCGGCCAACCCCTGCCATTTTCCATTCTCCACTTCCCTAGAATAATCCTAGAGGTCCTGGTCTTCTCCAAAGACCAATCTTAGTTCCTTAAGTGGAGGATTCAAAAAGGCGTTCCAAAGAAGAGGTAATATCCATTACCGATCTTTTCAATTTCTTTCTTCTTCAACTTCTTCTTCTTTAGTTGTTTCATGATAAAGTAATAACATCAGTATTACTTACATACTTATATGTTATTATAAATATGAAACAACCCTAATTCACCTTCTATCCATCCTACGGAAAAAATGAAATCACCGCGCGTGCGTACGTACGGAATACCGTCTCCACGCCGTGGTGTAATCTATTTTCCACCATCACCTTACAAGGATGGGTATAATGGTGTAATGAGTAACTATATATGATTATTATTAAGTAATATTGATACTGAAATAATATATATATAAACTCCAAAACAATTCCACGATCATAGGAACGATATCATCACTCGTGCGTACGTACGGAATACCGTCTCCACGATGTGATGCGACTCGTTCTACATGATCTTCATTTCATAATGATTGTATAAATGAATTGAATGAATGAATATGGTATATACTACACTAATACCATTCTGGAAATGAATTATCTATAACCTAAATATAAGAATAAGAATTTATTCGACAAAACACGCATAAGAACAAAAAGTTATAAAGACCCGAGTAACAAGTAACAATGAAATATTACTAACAAGAAGCTAATAATATGACCATATATGATCTCATATCAATATGTATGATTCTGGAATAAGTCAATAACATTATTTAAACCATTATACAGGAGCTTCGGACACGTACAAAGCTAATCGGACCTAAGGTAAGGGAAATATCACAATCTCATTTTTATCCGAGATTGTTTATTCGTAAGTATTTACTGGGGTGTATTTTATCATCCACATCCATGTTCCCTCAATATGTAATATTGTTTCCATCCACTTGAAATAGTTTAAATCGAATTTTACCCTTAGGTGAGTTTTTAGTAAAGAATATGAAAGGAATCTTTTGTCGTTTTTCCGTACGAGGTACTTTTTGACTTTTCCGACAAAAGTACGAAGAATGTTTTTTTTAACTTATACGGCATGAATGGATTTTTAAAACATTACTTCAAAGAAGCTTCCTTTACAAGTTTTCAAGTTTATTTTTAATCAACTTCTTTTATTTTAAAGTTGTATGACATGTTATGAAAGGAAAAAATGTTTTTGAAGAAGAAAGGATATTTTCCTCAAGAATTCAATTCAAGTGTTTTATCAAAATTATTTTCCATCTAAGATAATAAAGGGTTCTGTTTCTATCCATATTTTTACATTGGTTTGACTATGTTGTGATGGAATTATGTTTATGAATTCCTTTATCATATATGAATTGATTTATGATGTCATGATGTTTCAAGAATCCCATTTTTGTTACATGTGTTATGCGATGATGTATGATTATGTGGCACACATAAGAAAGGATTCATTATAAGATGGGTGGGACCTATATCTCCCTCCAATGCATTGGGTAAAGATTTTATATCTCATGAGATAGACATGGCTGGAACGGAAGGTTATTTCGGTTCAGTGATACAGGACTGAAACGAGGAGTGAACTCGGTTCAGAAAGGGACTTTGTCCACTAAGATAGTCTTGGCAATGAGTCATGACTAACAAGAAATGATCTCCATGATTATGTGTGCATGCCACAAAGTTTCAAGTTTTATGTTATGATTTTGGGGATCTCATTTTCACTTCTATGATTTATTCCATGTTAATATATTATGATCTCTTTTGCAGGTTTTTATTTTCATAAAGATATGATATGATTTTTATTTCCTTTATTTGCCCTTGCTGAGCATTTGAGCTCACCCTTTTATGTTTTCTTTTCCCCAGGTCAGGAAGATGGATATTAAGTAGAATATGCTAAAAGGGACCCTAGATATGATGAAATAAATGGGAGACACTGTAGAAGATTTATGAACCAGTTGTTTATGTTTCCCAGTTTCTAAAGACACTATGCCTATACGGTCCTTTGTGGTTTTGTCATATGTTGTAATAAGTGTGCTTCAATTTTGAAGTATTAACAATGTATGTAAAGTGTGGGTCGTTATAGTTGGTATCAGAGGAAAGGTATAGTCAACCTTTGGAAACTAGGATGTGAAAGCCTTAGTAAGAACCCTAAGAATAAGTCTAAGCATAGAACACAATCTTAGAAATGGCCATGAATAACCTAGGATAAGACCATAAGCATGAAAATTTTATTCTTGAATTATGTGGTTTCCTATTATAATTAGTGTTGCTCACACTATTCTTCTTGGTTTTAGTCAATGGCTGGAACCCGAAGGAACCGTGTTAATGCGGAATGCGATGGGCAATGCAATGATTGTCCCCCTGAGCAACCAAACGATATGGGAGCTGGAATGCAAAATCTTGTAGCCATGCTCACGCAACTTTCTCAAGCTATGAATCATGCAGGATTTCCAAACGAACAAAGGAGGGAGCAACATTCTGTTGAATCCTTCATGAGGCAGCGTCCACCATCTTTCAGCGGGTCTACGGATCCATTAGTTTCTGAACAATGGATTAGTACTACTGAAAAGATATTTTCAGTTCTTCAATGTTCTGAGCATGATAAAGTCATCCTAGCAGTGTATCGTTTGGAAGGAGATGCGGATCAATGGTGGAATCTTGTTAAGAATACGAGGCAAAGGGATGAAATTGAGTCTATGGAATGGGACGAGTTCAAGAACTTATTTTTCAATAAGTACTTCCCTCGTATTCTCCGAACAAAGATGGAGAAAGAGTTCCTTGAACTGAAGCAAAGGGATGATGAATCTGTTAGTACCTATGAAGCAAATTTTACAAGACTTGTAAGGTACGCTTCTGGTATTATTATCCTACCTGAGAGTAAGATCGATCGATTCTTTAGTGGCTTAAAACCAAGTCTTCGAAGGGCGTTAGCCATAAGGGACTTCAATAGCTACGAGGAAATCGTTCGATGTGCTCTCAAAGTCGAGATGGAGATTGGAGTAACCCATCAGTCACATGGGTTTGATAAGAAGAGGAAGATGGAATTCAAAGAAAAATCTAAAGAGCACACAGAAAAGAAGATGAACTTTCCCTTATGCTCAAAGTGTGGAAAGAAACATGGAGGGAGTTGTCTTAAAGGGACAAGTAAATGTTTTAAATGTGGAAAGGAAGGTCATCGGGCATTTGAATGCCGTGATAATGGGAAGAAGATGTCTAATGATGCAAACAAAGGAAGGGATACACAGAATGAACCTACTATACTTCAATGTTTCAAGTGCAAGGAGATGGGGCATTATTCCAATCAATTCCCAAATCCAAGGGTTGATGATGATGGTCGACGTCAACAAAATCTTAAGGCTAAAGACAAAGGAAAGTCACATGCAATTTCTATCAGCGATGTGGAGTACGATAACGATGTGGTGAAAGGTACACTTACCATCCATTCTAAAGTAGCAAATGTTTTATTTGATTCTGGATCCACCCACTCTTTTATTTCTGAAGACTTTTCTAAGGGTATCACCGTATTACCTCAACAATTAGATGTTGAGTTAGCCGTGACAACACCTAATGGCACATCAATCGCATCAAAAGTTTATAATTCTTCTCCGATCGAAGTTTGTGGGAAAGTGATTCCTGCAAATCTTGTGATCCTTCCTTTAGTGGAATTTGATGTGATTCTTGGCATGGATTGGCTTTCTCTACATGGAGCTCATATCAATTGCCAAAGAAGGGAAGTCACATTTCATATTCCAGATCAATCTACGATCGTCTATCAATGCAAGGATGAACATAACCTTCCAGTGGAAATTTCTTCCATCTTATGGGTATTGATTCCACTAAATGAAGGTTATTTATCTCAAATGGTTGGTGAGAAACTCACGATTAAGAATATGCCCATTGTACGGGAGTTTGATGATGTCTTTCCGGAGGAATTGCCGGGTCTTCCACCAAATCGTGAAGTTGAGTTTTCAATAGAACTCGTACCGGGTGCTTTGCCTATTTCAAAGACACCTTATAGAATGGCCCCAATTGAGTTGCAGGAATTGAAGAAGCAACTCCAAGAGAATCTTGATAAGGGATTCATACGCCCTAGTGCGTCACCTTGGGGAGCACCTGTTCTATTTGTTAAGAAGAAAGATGGATCAATGAGACTCTGCATTGATTATCGAGAACTTAACAAGATCACTATCAAGAACAAATATCCTCTCCCACGCATTGATGAGTTATTTGACCAACTACGCGGAGCTCAATACTTTTCCAAGATTGATCTTCGTTCAGGGTATCATCAATTAAGGGTCAAAAGGGAGGATATACCAAAGACGGCTTTCCGTACAAGGTATGGACACTATGAATTTATAGTGATGCCATTTGGTCTTACTAATGCCCCTGCTATCTTCATGGATCTAATGAATAGAGTCTTTAGAGACTATCTTGATCAATTTGTGGTAGTCTTTATAGACGATATTCTTGTCTATTCAAAGAGCAAGGAAGAGCATGAAGATCACTTGAGAATTATATTGAAGACCCTGAGAAAAGAGAAGCGTTATGCCAAATTTACCAAGTGTGAATTTTGGCTTCAAAAAGTTGCATTTTTGGGTCATATAATCTCAAAAGAGGGGATATCTGTGGATCCAGCAAAAACAGAGGTTATCGAAAGATGGTCGAGACCAACCACAGTAACTGAGATCCGAAGTTTTCTTGGTTTGGCTGGATATTATCAACGTTTTGTAAAAGATTTTTCACGATTATCTAATCCACTCACCAAGTTGACTCGGAAAGGAGTTAAGTTTGTCTGGACAGAGGAATGTGAAGAGAATTTCAAGGAGTTGAAAAGAAGGTTATCCAGTGCACCTGTGCTCACACTACCTTGTAGTGGAGAAAGGTTTGTGATCTACAGTGATGCATCCAAGAAGGGATTGGGGTGTGTTCTTATGCAAAATGATATGGTGATAGCTTATGCCTCACGACAGTTGAAAATCCATGAGCAAAATTACCCAACACATGATTTGGAGTTGGCTGCGGTAATCTTTGCATTAAAGATTTGGAGTCATTACCTTTATGGTGAAAGGTGTGATATTTATACTGATCATAAAAGTTTAAAGTATATTTTCACACAAAAGGAGTTGAATATGCGTCAAAGAAGATGGTTGGAGCTGATTAAGGATTATGACTGCTCAATCCATTACCACCCTGGGAAAGCAAACAAGGTGGCAGATGCATTAAGTCGACAAGACCATGCTAGTTTATCCATGATGAGGATCAAAAAAGATCCAATATTTATGGATTTACAAAGGATGGATCTTGGAATTATAATGGAAGGGGAAAAATCTTATATTTCTCAAATGAATGTTCAACCATCTATACATGTGAAGATTAAAGAGGCACAGAAAGAAGATGTAGAGTTACAAAAGAAGGTGAGAAATGTTCCTGAATTCAACCTTGATTGTGATGAGATAATAAAGTTCAGAAATCGGGTTTGTGTTCCTCCCATCCCCGAATTAAAGAAAGAGCTGCTGGATGAGGCTCATAGTTCTTCATTCTCTATTCATCCTGGAAGCACGAAGATGTATAGGGACCTGAAAGAGTACTTCTGGTGGGATGGCATGAAAAGAGATGTTGCTGAATATGTCTCTCGATGCTTGGTTTGTCAACAAGTTAAAGCTGAGAGACAGAAGTCTAAGGGGATGTTACAACCATTACCCATACCCGAATGGAAATGGGAAAACATCACTATGGACTTTGTCACAGGACTTCCTAAAACATCCAAAGGCAATAATGCTATCTGGGTCATAGTTGATCGTCTTACAAAGTCTGCACACTTCATTGCTATTAGAGAGGATTTCTCTCTAGATCAGCTTGCCAGGATATATGTAAAGGAAGTGGTAAGATTGCATGGAGTACCACTTTCTATTATATCTGATCGGGATCCGAGATTTACCTCGAAGTTCTGGCGAAGTCTTCAGCATACTCTGGATACAGAGTTGAGTTTCAGCACTGCTTATCATCCCCAGACAGACGGTCAGTCTGAGAGAACAATTCAAACCCTAGAAGATATGTTGAGAGCTTGCTCTATGGATTTCAAAGGAGGTTGGGATCAACACCTACCTTTGGTGGAATTTTCTTATAATAATAGCTTTCACTCCAGTATTCAAATGGCTCCTTATGAAGCTCTCTATGGAAAGAAATGCAGGACTCCAACTTGCTGGGATGAAGTTGGGGAAAGAAAGCTATTAGGACCTGATCTCGTTGATGAAATGGCAGAAAAGGTCAGATCTATTCAACAACACATAAGAGCAGCTCAGAGTCGACAGAAAAGTTATGCCGACAATCGAAGAAGAGACCTAGAGTTTGAAGTGGGTGATAAAGTGTTCTTACGAATATCTCCCTGGAAGAGGGTTATGAGATTTGGAAAGAAGGGGAAGTTGAGCCCTAGATATATCGGTCCTTTTGAAATACTGGATCGTGTTGGGAAGGTAGCTTACCGATTGGCGCTTCCACCGAATCTCTCTCAAGTTCACGATGTGTTCCATGTATCTCTCCTGAGAAAGTACATACCAGATCCTTCACATGTACTCAGCTCAGAAGTTGTACCGCTGGAGCAAGATCTTTCTTATGAAGAACAGCCGATAGAGATTCTGGATCGTAGCGAAAAATTCCTACGAAACAAGACCACTCGCTTGGTGAAAGTTTTATGGAGAAACCACCAACTTGAAGAAGCTACATGGGAGCTTGAGGATATGATGAGGGAGAAGTATCCTCATTTGTTTGTTGCAAAGTGACGAATTTCGAGGGCGAAATTCTTTTTAAGGGGGATAGAATGTAACACCCGAGACTTTTATGTTATATAAATCATCAAAGGAATCTTTTTCTACACAACACTTGCTTGGCTTGCTTTACACGCAATCGCAACCTTCCTCGATAGCTTGCGTCGTACGCAATACCGAGTTTCACTAAACAACAATATGCTATTAAAACTAGTCGTTATGAATAGTAATAACCACTTTTTGAAATTTTATAAAATTTATTTTTCAAAATGGACTTCATTTTCGGACTCAGAATATCGAAATTAGCCTAGGGTGAAATTTTGGTATTTTTCTGAAAACTTTCAATTTTTGATGAATAGTGAAACCACTAAGTGGTAGGTTAAAAACTGAATTTTGCATAAAACTTAATTTTACCGCTTCTGTGAATGGAATTTCAAAAATCCGAGAGACACGGTTAATATCAAGGACTAAAATGTGGTTCAATGAGATGAAAATAATTTTTTGGTGAATAGTAACTTTTTACTATTTTACCGCGGTTAATAGTAAATAGGGTAACTAAGGGTAAATATGATATTAATATTACCCTAACACATGTCCTAATTCTATTGGACAAGTGTAATTCGACCAAAAACAAACTTAGGAATAAAATATGACCATTTAGGCCCACTTGGATTAGATTAGGACATTTATTATTAATTTATTTAAAGAAGGGTTAAAATAGTTAAAATCAAAGTTTAATAAGTAAATCATTTTTAATATGGGGTTATACATAAGATAAATTCAATTGTAAATATTCATTAGAAAGCTAAAAAGATTTCCTACATGATGATATTTTATTTGTAATTTTTAGACATTAAATAATTTAATTTATTTATGACATAATGATGATGCAGTAATTATCTTATTAATGAAATATTGACATAATTGATGTTATAAACACCAAATTAAATATAATTTGAGACTTTTTATGAATTCCACTAATTTTCTAGGTTACGATGATATATTATTATTGATTTAATCAACTTGGTTCGAACATATAATTCTGTTATGACTTTCAAACAAATCATATATCAAATAGTGTCAAAATTGACACAAAATAGTTTTTAAATCAAATATTATATTATTAATTGTTATTTTATTCCTAAAAATCTAAGGTTCGGCCAAATGACTTAGATAAGGATATATATATTAATAATAAACAATTTGGGGTTCGTTTGGCATGTTATAGTAAGTGTATTAACCATATAGTGAAAGAAAACAAAAAGACATGGTAAAAGTTAAATTATTTAACTTAGAGTTAAATTTAATTGATAAGGTTAAAATAATATCCTAAACTTGTCTAAATTATATTGGTTGATAGGATTTCGACCCATCCCCACTTTAGCTTCGAAATAAGACCCTTTGGAACCATTATAAACCGATTTTGACTTTAATATAAAATAATATTTTGAGATATTCCTAAGGTGCCCCTCTCCTCCCTTATAAAAGGGCACCTCCTCCCCCTCCTCCTCACACCAATTTGAGCACTCAAGCTTGGCCAACCCCTGCCATTTTCCATTCTCCACTTCCCTAGAATAATCCTAGAGGTCCTGGTCTTCTCCAAAGACCAATCTTAGTTCCTTAAGTGGAGGATTCAAAAAGGCGTTCCAAAGAAGAGGTAATATCCATTACCGATCTTTTCAATTTCTTTCTTCTTCAACTTCTTCTTCTTTAGTTGTTTCATGATAAAGTAATAACATCAGTATTACTTACATACTGATATGTTATTATAAATATGAAACAACCCTAATTCACCTTCTATCCATCCTACGGAAAAAATGAAATCACCGCGCGTGCGTACGTACGGAATACCGTCTCCACGCCGTGGTGTAATCTATTTTCCACCATCACCTTACAAGGATGGGTATAATGGTGTAATGAGTAACTATATATGATTATTATTAAGTAATATTGATACTGAAATAATGTATATATAAACTCCAATACAATTCCACGATCATAGGAACGATATCATCACTCGTGCGTACGTACGGAATACCGTCTCCACGATGTGATGCGACTCGTTCTACATGATCTTCATTTCATAATGATTGTATAAATGAATTGAATGAATGAATATGGTATATACTACACTAATACCATTATGGAAATGAATTATCTATAACCTAAATATAAGAATAAGAATTTATTCGACAAAACACGCATAAGAACAAAAAGTTATAAAGACCCGAGTAACAAGTAACAATGAAATATTACTAACAAGAAGCTAATAATATGACCATATATGATCTCATATCAATATGTATGATTCTGGAATAAGTCAATAACATTATTTAAACCATTATACAGGAGCTTCGGACACGTACAAAGCTAATCGGACCTAAGGTAAGGGAAATATCACAATCTCATTTTTATCCGAGATTGTTTATTCGTAAGTATTTACTGGGGTGTATTTTATCATCCACATCCATGTTCCCTCAATATGTAATATTGTTTCCATCCACTTGAAATAGTTTAAATCGAATTTTACCCTTAGGTGAGTTTTTAGTAAAGAATATGAAAGGAATCTTTTGTCGTTTTTCCGTACGAGGTACTTTTTGACTTTTCCGACAAAAGTACGAAGAATGTTTTTTTTAACTTATACGGCATGAATGGATTTTTAAAACATTACTTCAAAGAAGCTTCCTTTACAAGTTTTCAAGTTTATTTTTAATCAACTTCTTTTATTTTAAAGTTGTATGACATGTTATGAAAGGAAAAAATGTTTTTGAAGAAGAAAGGATATTTTCCTCAAGAATTCAATTCAAGTGTTTTATCAAAATTATTTTCCATCTAAGATAATAAAGGGTTCTGTTTCTATCCATATTTTTACATTGGTTTGACTATGTTGTGATGGAATTATGTTTATGAATTCCTTTATCATATATGAATTGATTTATGATGTCATGATGTTTCAAGAATCCCATTTTTGTTACATGTGTTATGCGATGATGTATGATTATGTGGCACACATAAGAAAGGATTCATTATAAGATGGGTGGGACCTATATCTCCCTCCAATGCATTGGGTAAAGATTTTATATCTCATGAGATAGACATGGCTGGAACGGAAGGTTATTTCGGTTCAGTGATACAGGACTGAAACGAGGAGTGAACTCGGTTCAGAAAGGGACTTTGTCCACTAAGATAGTCTTGGCAATGAGTCATGACTAACAAGAAATGATCTCCATGATTATGTGTGCATGCCACAAAGTTTCAAGTTTTATGTTATGATTTTGGGGATCTCATTTTCACTTCTATGATTTATTCCATGTTAAGATATTATGATCTCTTTTGCAGGTTTTGATTTTCATAAAGATATGATATGATTTTTATTTCCTTTATTTGCCCTTGCTGAGCATTTGAGCTCACCCTTTTATGTTTTCTTTTCCCCAGGTCAGGAAGATGGATATTAAGTAGAATATGCTAAAAGGGACCCTAGATATGATGAAATAAATGGGAGACACTGTAGAAGATTTATGAACCAGTTGTTTATGTTTCCCAGTTTCTAAAGACACTATACCTATACGGTCCTTTGTGGTTTTGTCATATGTTGTAATAAGTGTGCTTCAATTTTGAAGTATTAACAATGTATGTAAAGTGTGGGTCGTTATACATATGAATTGTATAATGAGACATGACTACGAAGTTTCAAAAGAGAGGTAAATCAAGATATAGAATGTTTAATAATAATTAATTTTGGTAAACTAATTAATTATAAGGTAAATTTAACAATTTTCTAATGGAAAAAAGTAAAATCATTGATTTAATGGTTTCATTAAAATTTGATAAACTCGAATGATATTTTATGTGAATTTTAAAATTTTGATTAGACATTCATAATTATTTTATTTTTTTACTTTGATATTTTAGTATTGAAAAAATTGATGTCCTTTGTAATTCCATGTTGAAATTTTATGCTTGAAGACAAGAATGGTTTTTGTGTGGGGGTATTTGATAGAGTCAATTTGTGTGAATATTTTAAATCAACTTTCAGTGGTCTATAAAGGACTGTAAATAATATATTCCATTTATTTAAATGTTTTTATTAAATGATGCCATTAATTTTTAATAGAATAAAAATGGTATAAAAATTTTAAGAGTAATTATTTTTTCCAAAAATTTATGCATGACCCAAGACAATCTTCAATCTAGGAAATCTCTCCACCTAGTTAGTCTAAAGGAGGACAGTTTATCCAAGCCACCAATGTGGAGAAAAATTGATCTCTCTTACTATTTGTGATGAAATACCATGTAGGACTGGGCCATAGGTGGTGAACCCTATAGTGAGTAGTGGTGGGTCAAAGGCTTATGTGGGCCGCAAGTATGGGTGGTCATGTTGTGTGTGTAGTGTCATGAAGGAGCTGGTCCCCACTATATGTGAATTGGATAGAGCTCCCGAAAACAGTCTTAAAGAAATAAAAAATATATATTTTCTATATTGATGTTGGATAGAGTATTATTTGTGTTCCACTGCTTCGCTTCTTCTCCCTACCTGACGCTGATGTGAGATCACTTCCTGATTCTATTGGATGCCCCTACCATCACTAAAAAAATATTTTCCTCCACTCCTTGAGCTCGTGTTTGTGCCATTATCAAATTCTAAATTCCATACCCTCCAATGATCATCTTTCAAGCCTCTATAAACCTCCATCTGCACCACCAGTGAGGGGGGGAGGTTTTTAAGGCCCATTTTCCAAGTTTCCTCTATCCAGTTTTCCTTATTTTTTTTATTTTTTTATTTTAGTTTCAATTTTATTTTAATTTTAATTATAATATTGTTTTAATAAACAAATTCATGTAAATTTGTTTTTTCTCTAATGAAGTCACTTCCACCCATCCACTCTTCTTCATCTTCTATTTATTATTATTATTATTATTTTTAGTTAATTATTTTTATTTCATTGTTTTCTTATTTTACTCTTCTATAATTATTCTTCACCTTTTTTTTCTTCTTCTCTACATCTCTATATTCATTATCTTAACCACTATTCTTCTTTTTATTTTTATTCACATTCCTTGTTTTGTTTTATTTTATTATATTCTTTTTATTTTATTTTATTTCTTCTTCTCTCTTTCAAAAAAAGTGATATCTTACTCCAGATAATTGTAAGAGTCCTGAGGCTTATCCTGAGGGAGTTAAAGGTGTTATTAAATTTTATATAACGTTTCTTAGTAGTTTTTTTATTCATGTAGTATGAATGGGTGAGAATAATGTCCCTAATATGATGATTATCCTTCATGTCATGAAAATAAATCTATATATATTATTTTATTTATTCTCTTTTACCATTATTCAATAGACTCCTCTTCACACAATGTATTTGAGTGAGTCAATGGATGAAATGAAATCATCAGATCTAGTTCATAGAATATGCAACACCCTCGACAAAGTTATTTCATCATTTTTGATTACAAGAGGAGGAGGACTTGATATTTTTTGGCATTCAATGATCCCATAATTTATAAATTTAAATAATAAAATAAATAATCAAAAAACTATTAAAGATTTATCATTATATTCAAAAATATTTTAAATAACATAAATAAATAGTTTAGGTTATTTAGAATAATTGAGTGAAAAAAATGAGAAGCTCCTCAAGTGAGATGACCCTGGTCATCTACTATGCTTCTCTAGGAAAAAAATTTGATTTTTCCACAACCTAAGACCGGTGCGTTCCATTATTTAGACACAAACTCATGATAAAGGGGGTATAAATTCTAGTATAGGATTTGGGATAGCTTTAGAAAATTATATTTTGTTTTAATATGTGAAAAAAGTGGGGATAATGTTCACTTTTATAAGATAGGGGATTGGCACATTCCGAATTCCTTTATATATTATATCAATACAAATTAATTATTAGGGAGAAATGAATCCAAAAATATATATTTAAATTATATGATGTGTATGCGTATAAATAATCAAATTAAATAATTTTTATAGTAGAATAGGTTTTTTTCATCTTTATCATTTAGTTTTATCCCATGTAAACATTTTTTGATTATTTTCTCTTTAACAAAGTTTCTGACACTTTGGAGGTCAATATAGTAACTATAAAAGAATAATTGATTAATAAAAAGCCAATAGGTAATATTTTAAACCATATCCAAATAAAATTTCCAAATATCATATATTTTGAAATTTTAACTTATTTATTGAAAACAATTATTATAAAATATCATTAATGACAATTTTGGAACATTTCATATAAGTTTACATTAAAGACAACATAAATGAAATTAAACTCAATTATAATCCTTATAAACATCAATAATATATTATATTCATCTATAAAATTCATTAAACATCACAATTTATTCAAATTATGTTACTTTTAATAATTTAATAATCATTTATTTTATTTATCAATTAAGTAAATAAATATTATGTCAACATTGTATAAGAATTTAAGGTATTTATTTCACTTAAATATAAATAAATAAATATGATAAAAATATAATTAATATTGATAATGATTATTTAAAACATAAAAAATGTTTATTTTATCCCAGTTAAAAATAATATAATAATTATTATTAGCAAGAATGTAATATTTTTTTCATTATCATTTAGTTAAATATTTAAAGGGTAAAAATCAATACAATTTCACTAAAGGTGTCCATATATTGCAAAAATGGATGGAAATGGTCGAATTACACTCATCAAATAGGATAAAGTATTTTTTTTGTTTTCAATTGGTAGTCATTATCATATTATTAATAACATTAATTACCTAATATATCATTACCATAGTGATAAATATTTACTGTGATTACTATTAATAATGAATAAAAATAAAAGCTCCTATTTTCCAATTTTGGACCTCCATATCCAAAAATAAGTAATTCATATTTCAGTATTCAATTCAAAAAATTGGATTAATTTAATTGGTAATTTAACATTCGAAAAGTGTGTAAAAATAGTTTTTCAAGAAAATACCATTTTTGTATAAAAAATACTATCATACCAAATTAAAGTATGAAATTCATTCCAATTATAATAATTAGATTATAATTAATAAAAATATAATACTAAAATTTTAAAACAAATTTAAAATATAATGTCACTTTGTAAACACTGTAAAATTAATTAATATTTCCAATATAAATATCCATTTTTATATATTCCTTGAAAAAAATCGTTCATAAAAATATCATAAATTTAGTATAATATAATTTTTTAATTCTCCTTTCAGTAGTGGTATAATTTTTAAAAATTACAATTTCAATGATTTGAAGAAATTAATTTTATTATCCATATACGAAAGAAAATTAAAAGCAATTATAATGGTAACAAAATTTTTAAATATAAAATTATTTAAAAAAAATAGAATTCTTATTTACCGATCATTAATAAATACAGTTGTATTGAGAAATACCCTTATAAATATATTATATACTATGTTTAATCATACTTATACTAAAAAATTAAACATTGAGGTTGTCACGGTCATATTTATTTTTAAATATTAAAGGTTTACTTTGGATAGATGCTGAATACTATAAAAGATATAGAACATTCTCTTCCTTTTAAATCATTCGGGGAGTTATAATAATATCCATGTATCAATAATTATTAAAAATAAATTTAATTATCTCAATAATTTAATAAAACATAAAATAATATGTTGATGATTATATAAATGTTAGTAAATATTGTGAATAAAATATCCATTCATTGGAAGAATCACATGAATATACTTTTGGTGTCATGGAAGCCAAATTGAATGATAAGGGAAAAAATATTAATGAATGTAATGAAACATTTCATGAAAAAGGAAAATTATAGGATAATATTTTTCAAAACATAAATCCTGATTATTACGAATGTTTTCAAATAGTGAAATATGAAAAAAAAAACACTCTCTATATGAAATGTATATAATATAATGCTAAACATCATAATCTTGAAGAGACACAAATTGGGACTTTTCAAGGATTTTTTATTCTAATTATTTTTAAATTTTCTTCTAATAACATTATTCATTCTAAATAGACTCTTGTTAGTGGAGATAAGTTATTATGATTATCTAGAGATTCATAAACTACATGTTCATAGAATATGGTGACCCATTGTCTTGAGAAATCTGGTTGTACTAATTTTTTTTATGGTTGGAGTTGAAAATAAATTTAAAGATTGAAAAAACATTATAATGGATATCAGTTTTTAAAATCCAAAAATGTATTAATAGTGTTTAAAATAAATATAACAATTGAATTTACCCAAATGGTACACTAATGTGTGATGTTCCTTACCAAAAATTTAAAATATTTGAATATGGATAGACTGAAATCAAAAGAAAAAAGTAGAAGATTTTTTGGAAAATAAGTTTTCTTTTTGGGTTTTGGTTACAAAAACACTGATTTATGTATTATAATATCATTAAATTAATCTATGACATTATGATATTTAAAGGGGATATTATTGGAGTTATAAGAAAAATTAGTAGGTAGAAACATACTTAATAAAAAATCATTCAAATATTAAACAATTTGAATATATTGATAGTGTTTGTGAGTACGAATGGAATACAGGTCACACCTATGAATATATTTTTCATATTCCCATAAAGATAAATAAATTTGAAATAAAAAATGGTCGATAACATATAACTATTTTGGTGAGAAAAGCATTTATGTCATCCTCAGGGAATAAATGGTCATTGATGTTAATGCACAACAGAAGAATATTTAGAAAGATACAAAAAATAAAGGAAAATTATTTATATTATAATAGGAACTTACACAACATAGACCACTAAAAATGGAAATTAATACTAATTATAAATTAATAATTCATGAATTTAGAATAGATTCATTCCAAGGGTGGTCTTGTAGGATTGGTTTAATATTTAACATTTCAAATGAATGATTTGGGAGAATATATAAAACGGGAATCATAAATCTATTAAATATTTTTTATAATATTCAATATGTAGATAAATGTAGTTAAAATATATAGGGAATGAATTCTCAAATAATAAACCAAGTTGAATAATAAAGGAAAATAACTTTTTATTGAAAACTTTAAGAAATACAATGACTAACTCGGGAACAAACTAATGAAGAGGCCCAAGCATGTGAAAAAGTAACGATTTTCCATTTTCCCACCATATTTGGAATGAATAATAATATATAGAAATCTAAAAATAATGAAATAATTTAGATATTTAATTTAATGAAATATATTACAATTAATAAGAATGTTCTAATGTTAACATAATCTATATACCCAAAAATATAATCATTTGGAAAAAATTTGGAAACTAAATCATAAAGAGTTATGAATAAAAATAGGGATAAAGCGATTACTATTTATAGTTTGATAAATAATTATTATGAATATTTATCCATATAATGAATGATTAAAGACCCTTATTATCCCCATATTTTTTTTGTTTTTCAACATGAATAATGTTTTTACTCATTAAATTTCTCTTAAGAAACTTCATATATTATTATTATAATGAAATTATCAATACATTACTCATTTGAATTACTTTTTTTTATAATGAATAAATAAAATCTTCTAAATAATAAAAGTGATCTCATCAATTTCTTTAATATTTGATAATTTATCTCATTGAATATTGTTACAATTTTTTGTTTTATATAATTCTCTATGTTGAGAAAGATTTAACAAGATAAACCCTCTAAAATATGATACCACTTGTTGATAGTGAGGACCTAAAAAAATACAAAGGTGTGATTTAAGAGGTTTATTCTTTTCAAAATTATATTTAATTGGATATTGTTCCCATGTTCGAAGGGAAAAAATCAATTCTATATACCAAACAGTCATTTTTTCCATTTAATAATACATAATGCACATAACATTGAATATTTTACATCGTTCACCTAATGTGATAAATTTCAGGTTCACTCACATGATTTTTAATGACTAATAAAGAACAAATACATGTATATTTTACTTAGTTCTCCTATTGTCTATTTTTAAGGATCATATAAAAAAGATGTGGTAGTGTACCCAGGAATCATTGGCCAATAGTTATGTTATTAAAAAAATTTGCATGTTCCACTAAAAATTCCATGAATTACATCTCCTTCTTAAATATTGACTCATTATATATATATATAATAGTAAATCACACCACATAAAAATATTTAGGATCCTTAAGTGAACCTGTGTATTTCTACATTTTGTGTTATTCTCATAACATATTAAACAAACAATTAAATCCAAATATATCATCATGAATCTATTTGATAAAATAATACACAAAAACCTAACCCAAAACTATTTATGATATTTGTATGGCTTAAACATTTTATTGTATAATAGAATTACTAGGATTATTAATCCCTTTTTTTAACATTTGGACACATTATCCAGAAAACATTCTTTAACATTTATATTATTGTGCTTCTACATAGTATTTGTACAATATAAAAATATTCACATAAATATTTTTATGTATTTTTAATATAAAAGGAATTGATCTTATTCATAGTACCCACTTTTGGTTGATTAAGACCCGTGAAACACATTTGAGAATACTCAAAATAAAAAAAATGGTTCCAAATCCTAAAAAACATACTATAAATATTGTTTCTAATGTTTAATTTAGTTATCAAATTCTATTTCCATAATAACTCCCTTATATCGATGAATATATCTAAATAAAGGAAGTCCTTAGTGTAATAAACTAAAAAATACATCAATAAAAAATATTCATTAAATTTGAAAATTTGAGGATTAATATTAGAAAAATGAATTAGACTTTTTAATTGAAATGATTAAATTTCCCATTACAATGTCAATTAAACATTGACTCTCACTCCAATTTAATTTTTTTCTCAACTATAAAATTAATTTATAAATTCGCTACTTAAGAAAACATATTCATAATTTCTAAAGGCTTAAAATGATTCAATAATTGATCAGAATAATTAATTTAGAACCAACATTTAATGAACACATTGATTTAAATAAATAGTGGAATCGCATACATAAAATGCATTGATGTAAATAAATAATGGGGTCCCTTACATAGAACCACCAATTAATGAAGATATTCCTTGGGCTATACTATAGGTACTATTGTGAGATGATCCTAACAATACTATAAACCCTAGAAAAACATCTAACCATTATTATGTGAAACAAATCCCCTCAATATTCCCTCATATTCCTTGTTAGGGTAACTCCCATATTCAATGTTAAAAATAGATTATGGGAAAGTATCTAGTGTGTGATCAATATAGTTTGACATAAATCAAGATCACCTAATTAGTTACACAGGTTCCCAGGATGAATCCAAATTGGAGGTGATAAATAAGTCATTCCAAAAACAATATATTTTTCATTATAAGATAAATGATATATCTCACCCATCATTAAACACCCTTACTCAAAATTTTTCTTTTCATATCATATAAACTGAACATAACATTGCAAAACTAATAATAAGAAAACAAACCCCCCAAAAAAATATTCAGTGTATCCAAAATATAATAAAATTTACTTTATAAATTTATAGATGGTCCTTTATTAGAAATATAATTCAGAATGACACCTACATTTTAATTTCTTAAAACTACACGTTGAATACATCCTTAAAAAATTAGAAAAAATACCCATTTTATCCCCAAAACCATTTGTTATAAATATGTTTTCTCTATTTAAAAATACAAACCATCCCAAAACTCTATGTTTAAGATAAAGTGTATTATAAATAATCCTCTTGATAGTTTTCACAAGTGTATTAATATGGTTGATCACTCATATCAAAGAGATATTTGGAATACACCAGAAAACACTTAATTCAATATTATAGAACTATATATATATATATATTAAAAATTTTATTGATATCAATGATGTTTATACATTAATATAAAAATAATTTTTAAAACCAAATTTATTTCATGAATTTAAAAATTAATGGATTCCATTGTAAAACCTAAATAAACCAATGTGCAAATCAATAACATTCAATAGTAATGGTGAACCCATGTAATAAATATCCCACTAAAATATCTAAAGCACAAAAACCCTATGTTATAACCAAAACAACACCTAAATATCACTTTTACAGTGATTAGGGTTCTAGGTAGAATGAAAAAACTATGATATATTGGTAGGAATACAGAGTTAAATATAATTGTGTTAATAAAGAGTGATTACCTTGAAAAACTATTTTGAATCCCAAAAAAAGGAACCATAATTGAAGAGTTGGAAGAGATTGAACTCTCCCTTGATCTTCTTAGGGTAAATTAATAAATTATGTAAATATGGGTTTCCATTATGGTTTACCCACTCCATTTTCCATAACATGAAAAACTGGTATGGGGATATTAGAGGAAAACTGCATGTCTCACATTGTATTTCAACATGGTTTCCCATAATAATGAATAAAGCATAAAACCCCACTTCTAAAAACTATTTTACTACATTTTATTTTCTAACACTATTTCCATTGAATATGTGGTAACCTGGAAATATTGGAAACCCTTTAAAATTCAAAATTCCAATCCAAAATTTTGAAAAAAAAACAAAATACATCAAAATTTAATAATATTTAAATAAAATGTTACATGGGGTGTCAAAATTCACAAAATTATGCTCCTTTACACCACTAGAATGACATTAATCAATATATGATGAAATGTTGCATCGAAATCCTCACCGATGTAAAGTGAGAGATGGGTGGTCTAGGGAAGACTCATGTGGGTCCTATAAAAAAACCCTAAACATAATCCATCATCTAAATCATCTATGTCAAATCATTCTTTCAACAAAATTGATATATGAAAGTCTCTAATCCCCTCCAAGTTTAACCAAAATATATCAGCTAAATATAATCCATAGGAGGATAGAGACCAATTAAATGTCTCCCTAGTATTTTGAATTTATCTAAAAATTTGAAATATAATAAAATAATACTTTTAAAAATCATTAATATATAAAAAAATATACCTCACAAAATTAAAATGGAAAAAGAAACATACTATAACTATTAACAACCACACACAATGAATTTATTAGACCCCATGAAAAAGAAACCCGCTATAAACACCCAATCATGAACTATAATGAAACCCAAAAAAACATTTATTAATCCAAGACAAAATTTATATCCAAAAATTTTGTATGAAAAATAATCATATCCTGCCTAAATAATTAGGGAAATGGTTTCAACCCCAAGTCAAAATTTTAACGAATGTGTAGCCAATGATATTACATAGTTAAATTTGATACAGTAATAGAAAAAAAAACGAAAACCCATTGAATAAGTAATATAAACTGGTAATATAATCATCCTAATTACCCAATAAAAACTAAAGGTTTTTAACATGCCCACACATCAAGAAAGATTCCTTATCAAAACACATCAAATATATGAACATCAAGGACACAATTCCAACATCCAACACTTCAAGAAAATGGATAAATATATGAAATTTAAATAATTATTTGTATACACTATAACTAAATAAATATTCTATTAATTAATAATAGTATTAAAAAAATCACCATGGAATATTTATAAAGAAATCTCAATCCCTTAGATTATTACATTTCATTTATCCCACCCTCCTTAAGCCCTCCTATCTGATAAGTCCTACCTTGTTAAGCACTCCCTTCCCCACAATATAGTGGATTCTTTGATGAGGCATGGAACTCTATAGTGAGGTGTATCTATCCATGTGGTGTGCGAACCCTTCCTTCCTCCTCCCCCTTTCCCCGGATCCATCTCTTTCCCCTATATTATCCCCCACTATACCCCAATAAAATATCTTGGATGAGGTGTAGGTTATGTAGTGACATGTAATCCTTCTAATAAACTATGATTATTCCAATGAGGTTTTTTAGAATATCATATATCCATATAATTTTATGTTATAATTATTTTTTATAGGAATATACAAATTTTTTTTTTTTTTTTTGATAATTTAAAAAATATAAGATAACTTCATATAAATTACATGGTAAATGTTATTCCATCATTATATGTTATTTCTAAGTATTCTATATATTTTCATATTTATTAATGTAGTACATGTTAATTATTTTGTTGTAGGATATTTTATGGAACTTTATTAATAAGGAAAAATAAATAATTATATGTAACATATAATCATAATGATTCATTAACATTATTTAATGTTGACAAGAGATCTCCCTCCGGACAGTATCTGGTAGTTCATACAACTTCCTCTCAATGACATCCATCACGACCTATATCTACATCTAGACATTATATGGAATTTTTTTGAAAGAATCATTAGGTTTTTAAATTAATTTTCATGATTATAGGGATTATTAGGTCACTCAATCTCCCACATTAGGATATTATAGGGTCATGATTATACGTAAAAAAATTAATGTGAAAAAAATTATTTCATTATTATGTAATAATAGATCATATTTTTTATAATATAGGAAAAAAATAATTTCAGATTTAAAGAATCAAAATTGATTAGAAATATGGAATCTTGAGGAAATAAATATAGTTGTACCATATGAATGTTTTTTGGTCCTTATATAGGATACTAATAGATTTTTTGGATAAATATTGGGCTATATCTAGATTATGAGAAAGTATAATTTCCATTACATATTCAAATTGGATATATACTCCAAAAACAAAGATTATTTATGTATTTAATTTAATTTTATGGTTAATTTTAAAACAATATCAATCAGTGATAATATTTAATTTCAATATTTAATTAATTTAACCTATTTTGAATTATTATTTTTCACATATCCTCTTCCTTATTTCATGGATGATATAATTACACATAAATTGACATTAAATAATTTAGGTATAAAATTTAATTATATTATATAAATATTTTCATAAGTGTTCAAAGATACATATGTGACTATTTTGCTGATATATGACAAGGTAACCAAAATAATATCTAAAGAGTTGTGGAATGGTTTTTTCGATTTTCATAACTAAGGAATGAAAATGATGTGGAATAATATATTATTATATTTATATAATTTATGATATATGTATACATCTATTACTAATTTTTAATTATTTATCTCATAAATTTTATATGGAAAATTTATCTTTTATACAGAAATAGGTCATCCATCAAAGATGCGGTTAGAAGTATTTTTTTAGAAACATATCCTATATGGTAATATTTTAATGTATTCAAATATTAAAATAATAAAAATTTCTAAACATATATTAAAATATTTATTTCTATCATTTTTATATTTATGAAAAAGATTGTGATAAATATTTCATCAGATAAAATCTTTGATAGATATCTATTGAAAAATAGATGGCAATTATGTGAATTATCCCACCAATGATGTTGGGGCATCAATTTGTATTCCTAAATATTTTCATCATTCCATAAAATATGTTGTACATTAATATATTTAATATTCCTATGTAAAGGGTGAATAAGATGGTGACGACGAGCATTCAGGGAGCTAGGGTTTGGGAATGGCGACGGCCACCATAGGCGGTGATGACCTTCGAGCAGATCCCTCCTCCATTGGAGGAGGGATTTCCCCAGCCCTCTAGTGATCGTCACTTTCTACCTTTCTTAAAACCTGACCACTTGCCTTCGTTCCCTAAAATATTTCTCTCCCTCAAAGTTCCTGAGTTACATGAAGGGATTATGTGGCTCTCAGTCACAGCTCAGGAGTTTAATGATGCTTTGTCCCTGTTGAATCTGACATTGATTGCTCACTTCAATCAGTGATGCCCGTCTGTGGATTGTTTTGATCGATTCATCTTTGGTTCGTGGAATCTTCAAGCGCGTGCAACTGTGGGTCTTCTGGATTCGAAACATATAATGGTTCGCGTTGCATCGGAGGGTGATTTGATCCTGGCCTGGTCCTCTAACCCACGTACCTGTGATGGTTGTCGTTTCCTACACTTCCAATGGCCCTATGATCATTATCTGAAGCGAGACTCCTCGACTATGGAAATATGGGTAAGATTTCCTGAATTACCGCTTCCATTTCAAAATCCTTCCATCATTCACATGCTGGGTAATCTTGTTGGTCATTACTTATGCTCGGACAGTAGAACTAGGGTTGTTTTCCATCCGATTTCACCTAGAATTTGGGTTGAAGTTGACCTATTGAAACCGCCAGTTGAGTCGATCTTCATTGCTATAAGTGAGGAATTTAGATGTAAATAGAATGTGGTCTTTGAGTCCTGGTTTGATTACTGCACTCGGTGTCTTAAAGTTGGGCATTTGAGGGAGGATTACAGAGGTAGGAAGGTGGTCTCGCAGGTTTCACTAGCTCCAAAGGTTGCAGATATGGTGGCTTTACAACCTCAACAAAGGGAGCAGAACCTGGGTAATGGAATCTGGACAGAACCAGGCCCTATGAGTACAACTACTTTGTATGGAATTCACAGGGGGAAACTGAAGGAGGGTTCGAACCCAAAGGTTGATGAGGTGTTTGCAAGACATAGAAATGATCTTTGGATGACTACTATAGGAGGTTTGAGCAATGCTGTGAGGCAGGCAGCCCAGCTTGCTGGGGTGGACAGTGGCCAAGTGCTGGTTTCAGTAGGGGGTAAGGAGGCATTGGATAGATCCGGTGTGTTTGTACAGGAAGAGACTTCTGTGGAGGAAGCTGATGGTTGAGTGAGGGCCTCTTCTGGGCTGAAGACTCCTCGTGTGCAGCAAGTGGATAGCATTGAAGTAATAAATTGCTTTTCTGGTTGGCGAATGAAGAACTAGAGGTGGGTCAGGATCAAACTGCTCCTGATTTGGTTCCTGGCCGGTTATCTGTTGTAGCTCTTGAGTCACATGACAGTGAGTAGATGGGCCTGGGTCTGACCTGTACTCAGAATAGCGGCAATAATGGATAGGTGTAGGGGCAGGGACCCTTTCATTGTGATAAAGATCAGGATCATGGGTAAATACGTCATGCTGGTGAGGATTCTTCACAGACAGAAAGTGGAAACATGCAGGTTGGGTTGAAATCCCTGGATGTTGTATCTAGTGAAGGTCTCTTATAGACCGGGGTACTTGGAGATCTTGAGACTATGGTACAACCACAGTGCCTAGAACTGATTAACCCTAACAGTCATGTGGAGCAGGAGGAAGGGGTGAATAATGGTCATCAGATGGTCTGTTTGCCTGAGAAATGGGGGGTCTTGTCTGATAGTGAGAAGGAGAATGATGGCAGAGACTGAACCTCATTTAGTGATGTTGTTCAGTATGGGAAGAAGGTGATGGCAGGGAGTGTGGGTACTATGACCACCCCTCCAAAAAGAAGGCAATGGAAATACTACTCATCTATGCCAAGGCCGATGTTTACCAGATCTTATTTGAACAAAGGTAAAGGGATGAATTCTTCTAAGGAGTTTTTGCAATTGGAGAAGTTAAATCTCAGAAAAAAGTATGTGAATATTATGAATCAATACGAAAGTTCAGAATGGGAGTCGTAAGCCACAATTGAGGCATTTGATCATGGATCTAGTGATGGGTATGACAATGGGTATGGTTTCTAACTTATATTTGTTTTCTCTTGTTTTCAATGTTTACCTACAAAAATTTTCCACTTATTTTAATAAACGGTCAGGTACTTTGTCTCTGGCTGAGCTTTTTTGGTATCTTTCTACATATATTCCTTATACCATAATCATGTTACTCCTTATGATAGTTTTTTTTGACATCATTCCGTTAAACATCATTATTGTGTACAACTGACTTATCTTAGGATACAATAATATTTATGATCATTGAATAAAATATTTTACATAGAGGAACACATCAAGACATTTACTTCCATTTTATGTATTTATTCACAAATAATAAATATTTTAAATTAGTTTCCTATTCAATTTTTGAAATTAGTTTTACAATTCTAAATTATTTCTTTAAAAGGTTTCATTTAACTTATATATTTTTTATATAAGGTTGAAAGTTTTTAGGTTTTGAAAAGAATATATTCTTGTTACAATGTATTTTAAAATTTACTTTTCTATGTTTTTTAACCATTTAAAACTATTTTGAGTAATTTTTATCAACCATTTATTATTAATATTAAGATGTAAAAATATATAGCTTTCTATTATATTAATTTCAATTAATTAATACTTTAAAGATATATTATTTATAGGTAAAAATAAAAATTTTCATGGGTTATAACCCCTCACATTCCTCCTCATATTACCAATATTATCTCCTTGGATAGGTCCATGTGACAGAGATTCATTTTCTTTTATATAGTATAGTTTCTATCTTACTACGAAATCATGCTTTTGAGAGGTCACCAAATCCATTTTATGTGGTTAAATCTATTTCAGGTTATAGTTATTCTCTCCATTCCAAAATCTCAAAGGGAATTTGATATCCTATAAAATAAAATTCAAGAGAAAGATAATTAAATATTATAATATGATATTCATATAAAAGTTTTGTTTGCAGAGGTAAAAATTATATTAAACTCATTAGTTCAATTATATAATTAGACAACTAGATCTATTCTTAGTGAGATTTCATTGACTGTTTGTCATAATCATCATGTAAATTGTAAATTTTAATAACAAATTAGAAAAGAATATTTTGGTAAATTTTTGTTGAAATATGAGTATATATAATAATATTTTTTAATGAAAATATATCCATACTCTCATAAAAGGAATGAGTGATGTAGATTAATATGGTAATAGAGATAGAGACTGAGATGATCATAATTCGTCAGGATGTTGTCATAATGATTTATTTTGAACTCGATCTTAGTGATGGTATATAACAATGATCTATACCTGTAACTTATTATGTTTTTTTAAACATATAATTTTTTTTTATTGATGAATTTAAATATTATTGTTTTTTAGTGTTTATAAAACATGGGGTCCACTCCTATTGATCACTTTTTTATTGAATATTTATCTACCAAATAAATTTTATTATATCACATTTATATATATATATAATATTATTTTTCATGTCATATATATATATATATAATATTTCTTTTATACATTCAATATATATCATTATTTAATTATTATTTTGATATATCATATATACTGAAATTATTTAGAATGGGATGTCCTCTACATTATTTTATAATTTCTATTATTTATACTCAATATTCATAATCTATTACATGATTTATTTTATATTTCCTACTCAATAGTTAAGTTTGAAATTTTGGTTATTAACATATTATTAGATTTATTTCAATTCAAAAAAACGAGAACTAAAATAATCATTACGGTATTGTTGAATGGTTTACTATTTTGAAAAACCTAAGGAATAATCATTGAAAATATTCTATAATTTCATTGATATAATTAATGGGATTTTTCATCTAGGTAAAAACAATATTAATCCATATAGTTATCTCATCTATTAAATTTTACCCCCTTCACTAATGATATACAATCATGTTATAATAAACATTACTTAAATTATTTTTTATCATGAGAATAAATTTTGGAAAAATGTTTTATTTTGATGGGTTATTTATTATTTGAAAATTTATGGATACAATATTTTCTTTTTCTTTATGTGTCAATCATATATATTGATATATTATTATTTGGAAGGTTGTCCTAAAATTATATAAAACAAAATTACATTTGTTAACTCATTATAACTTATGTTACATGAGAAATTAACGAAGTACATTATGTTATGACAGTATTAATAGTTATCAAAAACTTTTGATTATGATGAAATATCATTATTTATGTTATTCACCCTTATCATATGTCACTATGGTTCATGATCATTTTATTTCTACAGTTTTAGATCTTATATCAGGTCCATGTTCTTATATATATATGGTTATGATATATCCATTGTATTATATCATATGTTACGATCATTCATATATCTGATAGAGTTATTCATTATTTTCCCCCTTGTATGTTTCAATAATATATTTATCTATTCATATATCTATCAAATAATATGTATTCAATGATGTGTATAGGTGAAAATAATGTGTTATGAAATTTTACGTTGAAATGGATTATATTTTCATGATAATAATAGTGTTGATGTTATTATGTTTTTTTATTTATATGTGAAGTTGTCAAATGTTTTCTATTTTTTATTTTTGTTGGTTAATGTAATATGATTTCAATTATATATTCTAAAAATAGCTATAGTTTTAAAATCATATAACAAAAAGGAATAACATAGTAGTGGTTAAAAAAATAATGAAATACTCAAATATCATAATCTGTTTAGTGATGGGTTGAACCACTGTAGTTTAATGTGTCAATATTACTCATATTTCCCCAACTAATACCAAAACAAATCTGTGAATATAAATATACCAAAAATATAAAAGAAAATAACTAATTAATTAGAAAATGTAATTAAAAATATATCAATTATATATCATGTTATAGTTTCAAAATTGTATCGTGAAATAATTTTTATGTAGTTTAAAACATAAAAATTGGCCCATTTTACTATACAGAAAGCATGACCATAACAACAAATTCACCATGAAATCAACATGTGTCCCACAAAAGTGATTAAAGGGACCCGAAAAGAAAATATCCAATAAGATATTCCTTATAATCATTAATGGGATCTAAATCCAACAAAGAGGGAAAAAAATAGACAACCATCCCAATCTAGATCACATATGATACACCTTTAGATAACATGGCTTACAAAATATCTGTATATTTACCAAATTCCCACAAATATGAATGGTACTTAGATTTAAAAGAGATGGAACTAAGAGTAATCTGACACTCTATACTAAAATCACAAAAGAAGAATATATGTTTCTATAGAGAATCACCAGGAACATAAGAATACTATCCATCATCAACCTATAATTTTAACTCTAACTCGTTTATGATCTACTTCAAACCAGACATGTTTCATTTAATCATATTAGATAGAACTGAGGAATCCCCCATCACATGTTTCCTATAGATATAAAATTCCACCTAAATGGATATTTTGAACAAATTTTTAAAATTAAGTATTCTATATCCAAACATTGTTATACCACAGTTTAGTTTAAGACCACCATCAGTGAAAAAATATATCTAAGATTCATCGATTCTAGTTTGGAATAAAATTAAACAAACTAAAACTAAAACTATTCACATGATCATTCAATAATATTAATATATTATATTTAATCCTGAAGTAAATACCACTCTCTATCATTATTTTGTTATGATATATCTGGGGATCAAAAATTCTCTTGAACAAAATACCAACACAGGCCCTCAGGAATTTGAGAAGTATTCATCACTTCCCTCCACAATCAGTTTTATCTAATAATAAATTTAACAATATATCTCACACATGGTTTTTAGGAGAATCTATATAAATAGGGATTCACTCAATAATTTATTTCCACTCCACCACATCATCAAGAAATATACTATATAGAAATAATGAGGATAGTGACTCAAGGAGTTCAATACTACATTATGGATAAGTGATGGTAACATGTCCACAACTCTATTTATAGTGTAGGAAGATCTCTAAAGATAATTTATATTATCTAAAAATATAAACAATTCACCAATAGGAACATCCATATATATAATTGTTCTAATTTATTTATTATCTTTTTAGGGAGGTATTGTCTAAATAAGAAAATACATGAACATAATCAGGTTTCCCATTTCTATTTTAAAAAAAAGACACATTATAAAACAATGGATAAAAAATATATATCCACTAAAAATATATGTCAATAACATTATACAAATTTTCTATTCCTTTTAAAATCAATGTAATCCATTGATGATTTTAAAACACATTTTACCAAGGAATACACTTTTAATGAAACACCAATTTTTTCAAAAAAAAATTGTAAAACAATACCTTCAATTTAATTCAATTTTATTGATTTTTAATTTTATAAATAATAACCTTATTGAATTTGAAAACATTTCGAAAATAACCTGGTGAATCTAACTAATTTACAAAACCCCTCACGGGAAATAAAAAAATTTCATCCAACAAACAATCTAAAATTTTATATTAAATCCAACATTTTTTTAAACTCCCCTTTTTAAAACAATAAAATAAGAGTTTTGAGTTATGGTAAATATAATCCAATGAAAAACATAAAAATAATTTAAAATGAAAAAAATAATAATGAAATCATAAAAATGTTCTTGGTATTGCGGTTTGGTTTCGTGGGTTCTGTCATTATTAATTCAATTTGAAGATCCATCCCTTTGTATGTGGATTACTATTTCACACCTTGACCATGATTTTTATCATGCTTAAGAAACCCATTTATCAAACCAAATTTCACCTCCAAATGGTAGAAAATAGGAATGAATATGAGATTAATGAAATGGTGGACAACAGCCTCACCAATTTAGTTCCATCTCAACCACGAAGAACATTATTATAAATTTTGAAATTAAAAGCCCAATAATTTAAAATGATATGAATCCTCCCCCCATGGATAGGGCTCATTTCAGTCACTTTTAATTTCAAACTGAAGTAGATAATTGATTAATATAGGAAAGAGATAGAAATAAATAAATTTTCATTGGAAGAAGTTAGTGGAACACTTAATAAAAATATCAAAATAGGATACAATGAAAAGAAAATGAAGAAAACATGAAAATAAAACTAGAAGAATCAGTATCTATATTTCCCATCACATAGTAATATACTCAGAAATAGATTTAAAAGCCATTTAAATAAACCATAGGCCTCATATTAATGTATTAAAATGACCCATGGCTCCCATTAATTTCAACATAAATGACTCTTCAGTCATCTGTGTCATTAAAGTGTAATAAAAAGGGGGTTACGTAGTTAAAATCCTCAATAAAAAAATTTATAAGACTATCCAAGAAGTTTTTCATCATTAATTTAGGTTTTACTTTCTTGAATAATCAATACATAACCCCAAGTTTTTTTTGTCTTGAAATTATGGATATCAGGAAATCGAAGCAAGTCGCGTCATGTGAATCATATGTATCACATTGTGAAACAAGTTATCATTGATCAAATTTCCCTTTTTCATCCATTATTTATTTCTTCCATGTTTTTAAGAAGTATATTTCATCATTAAAGAATTATTTATGAAAAAATCATAAATTTATAGTAGTTTCAACTCTTTTTTCACATGGTAATTTAGTTTTGAGATCCATTATTGATCCTTGACATTTCCTTTTTCATCACACATCTTTTTCTTTATTAATTAAATACAATAAACGTTTTTATAAATTTATTCTATCTAATAAAATAAAAAACAACCATATAACATTATAATTAATCATTAATTTTTTTAAAAACTCTTTTATTATAAAATATCCATTTAAAATGTTTCTCTATCAATTCCCCCACACATTAAACTAGTTTTTCCAATATAATGTGACCTCAAAAAATAAATAAATATTTTCCATTCCACTAATATTTAAATTTCAAAATAAGTAAAATTAAATATTTCATAATGGTTATCAAACTTCCTTGTTTCACACAAAATAATTACTCCAACATCTCATTTTTCAAATAAAAATAATAATAATTAATTTTAATATTCCACTATTTAATTGGAAATTCCCATTCATCCTTTAATTTTTAATTCTAAATTAATCATAGGAATTCAAAAACCAATTTCATTTATATGAAATTGAATTAATTTTACGGATCTATCAAGGTAAAAAATTAAATGTACTTGTTCTCATACCTCAATAAAAAATTATGTACCATATAATATCAAGGAATATAACATCCCCATCGTTTAAATACAAAAATAAAAATTAACTATAATGGATTTTCATTAGGGTTAAAAATCCACTGAGGTTTATGGTTGGTTGGATAAATGATTCAAAATAAATATAAAAAATTAGTATTTATACTTTATTCTTATTCATGATTTCCAAAAATAATCTAAATGAAATACTCTAGAAAAATATTCTTCTCCCAACCCCATAGCACAATGTATTCATGTGATAAAATTAATCATGATGAATAAATCATCCTCTTATTCTTCTTTTTTTTATTTTTTTAATGTTTTTTCATAAGGCAAACCTCACATCCACCACATAACCACATACAATCCAAAATCATTGGTCTAGTAAGGGTAAAATATTATTCCCCAAATAGGTAACCTATTTTTTTGTATGTAAGGTGAATAATAAATGTTTTCAAGGATATATATACTATCACAAAATCTCATGAAAACCACTTAGTATAATCACTTCACTATATTACATCCCCCCCAACCATAGACAAACCTTCCACCCACAAAGTATTTTGAATATCATCTAACATAGAACGAAAAGGGTGGGAATGGATATAATTATCTTGTAACATGGAACATTTTCTATAAATTTTGTTCATATATTCTGTAGGAAAATGATGGATTTATGTCATAGTGGGTCCCAGGTTAAATTGGATAAACAATTAAAATTCCACAATCATATTAAAAATGATTCCTTTTAGTCATCATATAGATCATAATTCAAGATGTTTATAGAAGAAAACATGTTGATCTCTCTAAATAAATATACTATAGAAAAAAAATTTAAATATTGTTTTAGAATTTCTTTTATGGATGAGAACACATATTTTTATACAATTGGGCAAGAAAATGAAAAATAATTATAAACTAATCAATTTAAATTTCTTAAATTTAATATATTCCAAATATAAGAATAATTTCATTTACACAAATCTACATATTCATAACAAAACATTATTTTTTATATTTTTCCCACAATTCATATCCTTTCTCTTCCACTTTACCATTTAATTTATTAAATCATGTTATCCTTGGTAAATAAAATCTATAAAAAATTATCAAAAAAAGTTTTGTCTCCTATATTGATACTTGAGTACAATGGATTTTAGTGGGTCATAGAAATTAATTTTTACAGATCAAAAACATATTGGAAAATTATGGGGGTAAAATAAATTAATGAATTGTAACTCATACTCCCCTTTACAATTTAGCTTCCACTTTTTTAACATGTTATATTTTAAAATTTCAATACTACATCATTTTTTCATGTTAATTATCCTTTATTGTTGTATGATCCCTTTCATGATGTAAGATCCCATTTTTTGTATGAATTATACACCTACTTTAGTTCTATCTATTTCTTCTTTTCTCCATAAACATTATGGACATATAAAAATAAAACTCTTGTATGTATGGGGACAATATAAAATAAATCTCAAAATGGGTGAAGAATATACATTTTTATTCTAATATAACCGTATAATAAATTTAAATCAAAATTTATAATTTGAAAATAAAATAACATAAAGATAATTCATGGTTTGATCGCCCTAATGGGCCTTGGGTTTTGACTTCAACAAGAAGATAAGTAATATATTTCACCTATAATCTATTGATGGGTGATGTTCCTTACACATAAACCACTAATATTCAATTTTTTATTCAATAATTTATTCTTGTTTTGGGGGAATCAATATATATATTACACAATATCCTTCCATATTTCAAAAAGGTCAAAATTTCATGGTCGGGGTAAAATTATACATGCATCCTCATATTCATTTGTTTCAAATTTTGAAATTGCTTCTTCATAATATAGTGGTTAATGAAACTATAATGCAACAAAATTATAGTCAAAGGGAATGATTAATTTATTTTTTTCTAAATAAAATTTGATTTTTTTGTTAAATATAAAAATAATCCCCTTTATAGTATGTAGAATTTGAATCTACTTTTTTAGTAAGATACAATTAGATCTCTTCCGGGGATTCCTCAAAAAAAATTCAATATCATCAAAGAGCACTATCAGCATCTCAACTAGAACATCTTTTTTCATATTAGTCTACGGTAAAATAATAGTATGTAGATTACATAAAATTTAAATAATGGGGAGAAATATAAAATATAGTTTTAATAAAATTAAATGAGATGGAATTTATGAAACGATCGTTTATATGTGATGCATTGGATTTCATATCATTTTCAATGGAAAGTAACTATAATACATGATTTTTAATAGGTGGAGGAATATAGTCAGACTCTCCCAGTATTTCATAATATTCCACCAGTTGGGTAGTTTATTTATCTTCCAAAGCATGAGCGTTGTGAACTAGTATTGATTATAAAACAATATAAGGGATGTGAAGATCGCAATGGGCCTCAATTTCATTCCAAAAGTTATATATTATTGTTTTATCTCAAATGAAGAAAATTATTATGCACATATTCATCATCACTATCTTCTATAAATGGATAAAAAAGGTAGACTTTATCATTAGTAACCTTCTACTTTAACCATAATAGTTCTTTAACACCAATGACTAGTACTAACTTAGGATCTCGCACTAGTTTTGGTTCCAATTCCTCTATTAATGCATGAATGTATCCAAACACCCATTCCTCCTCTCTCTTTAAAATTTCTATTTCTTCTCATAGTTCTTCCACCCAGGCTCTGTTATAAACTTTTTTTTATTTTAGTTTGTGCGTGACATATGAGTAATCCACCCACAAATAAAAGGTGTAATTTAAATAAATCATGGATTATATACCTTTTGTAAAAATTAAATTAAATAAAATCATGAAAAAAAATTACACGATTCAAAAAATAAATTTTCAAATTAAAACTTCTTATCTCGAAGAAAATGAAAATATTAGTTAATGTTCTTATTATAGGGGTGTAAAATAAGTGTACTATTTTACTAATGAATCGTAGTGTATTACTAGGGTCATTTCACTTGAGGAGCGTTGTATTTATTCAATAACTAAGTTATAACTATCCAAATATAATTCTCTTTATATTATTAATTTATATTATTAAAATAATTTAATAATTGTTTGGGGTTTTGAAAAAAATAGATTAAAAACATAAACATAAATTTCAATGAAAATAGATTGAATAATAGTAGACTAAATGAACTTGGTCCTATAGTTTGGTTATATGGGTTATTTCATTTTAAATTCAATTTGAAAATGTATCCCTCTGAATAAGGTTTTTTATTCCCTACATTGACTGTGATATATAGAATTCCAAGTAAACCACTTCAGTACACCCAATTTCCCCTCCTCCTTATTAAAATTTTTAATTATTTCAATATTCATGTTATGGTGGATGACCACCACATACATGAACTTCCCTCTCATACACCCCAAAAATAAATAAAACATTTTTCAATTTGATGAAAAATTATTTAGAACATCACAAATCAACCCTCAAGGCTATGCCTTGGTTAGTCACTTGTCATTCATAAGTGAAAGTGATAACAGCTGAAAGAAGGTGGAGAGATAGAGAAAGAAATTGGTATTGGAATATGTAAGTGGAATAATTATTTAAAATATGAAAGTTCATTACATTGAAAATAAATAGATAAAAGTATAGAAAATAAAACCTAAACTAGTAGTGTCTCTATTCTCCAATGTAGTTCTAAATCCTCTAGAATTGATTTATGATAATTTTACATCTACCCTAGACCTCCATTTTTATGATTTATTCCACCCTGAGGAACCATTACTTGTCTCATAAATGTGCATTCAGTCTTTTAGGTCTTCAATAAGTCATAAAAATATTATAGTGATATTTATTTTATCGATCTATTAGTTTCAAGGTACCTTTACACACTTTTATGTTTTAAATATCGATTTTAATGTGTGAATTTATCAATCCATAACCCTGGGAGTTTTTGTATCCTGAAATTATGGACATAATAAAATAAAAAATTCTGTCACATTGTAACACATATGTATCACATTGTGACACAGTTTCTCTTTTCCCAGATTTCTCTTTTCATCATCTATTACTTCTCCCTCACTTATATGAAGTCTATCATGTCATAGATGACTAATATATAAGTTAAATCATCAAATTCCATCACATTAAATTAAATTTTCACTTTTTTCATCTATTTTTAGCCCTGGGATTGATCTTTTTTATACCATTTGGAATTAAAAATATTTTCCTTGACAAATTCAACACTTTTAAGATCATTTTCAGAACTTTCCATTATCCTATGAAAAAATAAAAAAACGTTAATTATCGAAAGAATTAATCATTTTTTTAATAAAATATATATTAAAATATGAATTTCAAATGTTTCCCTTTCAGTGAAGTCATAATTAAAATAAATCATCTGATAATTAATAATCTTTTACATTTAACACAATAGTTCTGTAATATCATTCATTATCATAATGATAAAATTATTAAAATTATTTGATATAAAATTATATTATTTTCAGTATTTTTCCTCAATAAGATAATAAATACAACCTAAAAATACACCATATCAACCCCATTTCAATCCCCACAACTAGAAATAATATATTTTATAACCACATAACACCTACTAAAATGTGTTTGTTTTTTATGGTGTTATTAATGGTATGAAACCAATATGCATGGTTCTATATTTATGATGTGATCAAAGAATCATGGGGACCTGGAGGACCCAATGGTTTAGGGGATGGGACCTCAAGATATTTTATCACAGAAAATAGTAGTTTTGCAGTGTCCAGAGTGAGGTAGATTATTATAGGGTCACCAATGGGTGGCAGGTGACATTGTGGTGTGATAGGAGGAAACTTATAGTGTTTTGTGGAAGCTTGATGGTGATTGTGGTTTGTATGTGGTGACCAATAATTGTGAGGTGATGTCTATGGTGGGTTGGATGTTGTAGTGGTTATGTTGGGAATGACAACGGCATGGGAAGTAAAAATCATGCATAATTTTCTTTCAGTATTAACAGACTCATTTGGAAGTCAGTAATCCAATCATCAGCGATAGCCAAATCAATTTCATTATTTAAATAAAAAAATGGAACACATTACCTCCTAAAGGATGGAATATTTTATCCTTTCTTCATGGAATTAGTGAATTCCTTTAGGCTATCCCCATTTCAAATACCACAAAAACCCAAATTTCTTATAGTGATGCATCCATTAAACTTCGCCCATAATAAATCTCTCCACATATTCAATCTCTTAAGAATCCAAGAAATTTTAAATATTTTCTAGTCTCATCAAATCCTATGGTTCCCAATTTTTAAACAATTATAAAATAATAATCATACAGTTGGAGGTAACATCAACCATTTTATAATTTCCATATATCTATGGTATTTTACACAAATCATTAAGGATCATGATTGAATGTATCTTACAACCACCCTATGACTATAATCTATTATGAATGTTGTTTTTGGCTCCCTACCATCATAAGTTTTCCATCCATGGTTATAGGGGTTGCCATATTTTTTATTATAACAATCCAGACATATCTAGGGAGTTATCAGACAACCACCCCTATAAGGCCTTTGAATGATAATGAATTATAAGAACTATATTTTATAAACTACAATAGTATAGGATTTCAGAATGTATCACACACCCTTATTTCTAGTAAATCGATCAATATGTGGTAATACTTCCCTAACTGGTAGATATTATGGTAATTTAGCCCATGAAAACCCCACACAAACAAAAGGGTTTAAAATAGGATGATACAAACTCTCCTAAGGTAAAATCGCAATCTAGATCAACCCCCAATAATATATTCATCCTTTAAAGAGTAATATCAGGAAACTCATAAAAGAACATGGAAATTGTTACAAAAAACAATAACTTTTTAATTATCTTCTATATCATGTGTTCATTTCATATTCACTAATCCATTCATCCAAAAAATGAAAGATTAATGAGAAACATCATATAAAATATCCATTAACAATTAAGATTTCATCACACTCCCACAATAATTTTTTATCTTCCTTGAGAATTTTTTTTCTAGTTAAATATATGAATTTATCAATGTGATCACTCATTCCCTTCCATATCATTATGGGAACCATGTTAATATATGAATGAAAGTAGCTCAATGATTCATCCACCACTTTCCAGCAATCCCACCAGTCATGTAGAAATATTAATGAACTTCTAGATGCACATCACACCCCAATGTAACATCATGAAAATTTAGGGATAAATACTGGGTATATGTAACACTCATATTTCTAAAATTATTTTATTATATAAATATTATTGTATGTCTTGTGTATGAAGATACACCAGGTTATGAATTAATTATACAAAAAATTAATTCAATATTGATATAGACACAAAAATAATATTACTTTATGGTACATGATACACTATGTTTTCCACATGTTACACACAACATAGAGTTCTTTTGACAGATTGTCTTACACATAAGGTATTGTTTTACTGAAGTACAATATTCTATTAATATTATTATTTAATATGATAGATATTATCAAGCCATTAGAATGAAATTAATGAATATAATTTACTAACTTATGGAAAAAAATATTTTTTCACATTTTTACAAGTTATATATTGATTATAAATAAAATAATAATCATTCAATAGCTAAGGAAATGTTTTTTAAAGATGGAATTTTTTCTAAAATGTGGTTTAATCATTCTTAGATAACATAATTTAAAATTAAATTTCACGAATTTTGGTAAATTTAATTGAAAAAATAAAAATATTTTTTAAAATAATAATATAATAACTTATTTAGGGTGAATATTTCTTATTTTTTAGAAGTTTAATTTTTGATGACTAGTGAAAAATAATGAATTTTAATTAAAAAAAACCTTTTTTTAAATAATTTTTAATGGTAAAATATATTTTTTATTTCAATTTATGTAAAAACAGTTCAATTCTATATATATTAATTCAATTTAGTTCAAAATAGTCATTTTTATATATACTTTTTTTATAAAACCAATGTTTACATTTGAATATTTTCACATTAAAAACCTATTTTCCAGTCGTATCTACATGATAAATTTTAAATTAAATTATACCATATCATTCAATAAAATTTGAAAAAAAAAGTATATAATATTATCAATCATCATAATTAATAATTTATTATAAGTCCATTTTAATTTTTTAAAAATTTAATGAGTTAAAAATGATAAAATTAGTTACATTAATTAAGATAAAAACAAGTTTACTTAGGGCTTTAACTGAGAATATAAGGTCTAAAGTTACCTATAATCCTGACCAAACTATTTTTTCTAGATATATTTATACTCATACCACCAATTGGTATAATTTTATGAATTAGTGGGACACAATTCCCTGAATGTGACCTATATAATTAATCATGTAAATAAAATTATAGAAATTGAACCTTCCATTCCTATAATATTTATAAAAATTTTGGATAGGGAGAAAAAATCAAATGTTCAATTATAAATATAATTTATAAATTGAAATTATTTTTATTTATATGGAAATTTATTTTAATTTTTTAGAGGTTGAATAATTACTTTAAATTCTTATGAAAGGCCAAAGCTTGAATTTTTTAGTTAATAAATAACTAAAATAAATTATACTAAAAATATTAGAAGTGATGTAAATTGAAATATTTATTGTATCGAATATATTTTATATATGAATATATAATTTTATACTAGTTATATATAAATATATTACAATTTAATTTTTCCCTTGTTATTTTTATTTTCAAATTTAAAATATAATGTAAAAATTGACATCAGTGTTACGTTATAATAAATGATTTTTATTAATTGATTTAATATTTAGAAAAATTTATTATTCATACAAGTGGCTGTAAATTTGTAATAAACCTAAATTATTTTCCATTCATGGACCTATTTGTCTTTTCTAATGATCATATTGTATCTTAAATTGAAAAAATATTATTAGTGAGGTTATGACTAAAGTAGTGTTTTGTAAGTTACATGTGCTTATGTTAAAATTATTTTCCAACACATATGATAACATTATTTTATTAATTATATATAAAATTGTAGAATAATTTTTTATATATTGCCTAATAATTATCAGTTTTATTTACTCTTAACGGATAAAATACCTAGTTTATAAAATTATGTACCTTACTAAAAATGAAAATTATAAAAATAGGGAGACGAATAAGTAAAGGGGTAAAATTATAAAAAATTACATCATTTTGGGTGTTAGATGTTTATATAGAACAAATAAACATTACCTTGCATTATTTTTAAATTTCATATCCCAAAGAGGTATGTGAGACCTTATAATTGTAAAATCTTTTGATTATTTTCAAGAATGCCATTCTTCTTAAACTATAAAATGTAACTCACTCTCCCTCCATCTCCACACCTCTCATGAAATTTGGATAGAAAAAAACCCTTAAAAGTCACATATATACCTCCCTAGCCTCATCCTAGAATCCTCATATTGGTAATAAATCAAACTAATGAAATCCTTTGGTGTCGACCAAACTAAGAGGCCTGAAGAAGATGTAATGTCCACCAACAAACATTTTTGTTTAATTTTTTTCCTCAAATCCATTCCATTATTTCAATATATTTATAATATAAAAATCACAGTATAATATATATTTTTCTATTTTGTTATTATATGCATAAATCTTATAGCAACATTCACTTACATTTAATAGGTTATGAAATAATTGTTCGTGTGTATGACAGAATACCGCATCGTAATCTGATGTCAGTCGTTTTTCCATTACAACCTCTCAAAGTTGTTCAGAATGATAAATATAATGTTTATATATGATATATATTATATTCTTATTCTTATATAATTATAATATCCCACATACAATTGGGTTTTCCATTTAGTTGGAATACGATAATGTTCTTCGTGAGTAAGCTAGACTACCCCCACGTGAAGTAATGTCATTCATTCACACATTACATTGAATGAATTATGGGAGGGTTTAATAAATACATGTGATTTATATGACATAATGTCGATAAATTAATTATAATATATATATATATATATATTACATTCTTTCCTTCAATATGATTAAAAACTGAAATGATGTTCATGCATACTTATGACCTTCCGTCTCCATGAACAATGTATTTTGTTTCCTATCAAAAAATATTTTGTGTTACTATAAATTCATATTTAATAACTATATATGATATTAAAATCATTCTTTAAAATAATTAAATTATTAAATCATGATAAAATTAATATGAACATAATTTGTAAGACAAAACATATAAGAAAATCATAGCTGTTGTTATTTGAATCGTAATTTTATCATGGGGTTGCTAATAAATGAAATGTATATATTTATAAAAAAAATATCTTGTAGTATATATATTTTTATTATTAATTTATATATTAATAATAATATTACATTCATTATACCATATTTTGGAAAATTATCAAGGAGTTCAACACATAAGGTATGGTATTTCGGTCTTACTTTTTACATGTGTGATACACATAATACATTCATCACCTCTTTCATCTAGGTTGTATATATCATCCCCATGAATGTATTTTGTTATTATTATAATTAACCTTATTTTTATTTTCATATCAATTTTAGGATCAATATTTCATGGATATTAAATTTCAAAATTTTCCAAATCTATAAGGGGGTTTTTTCTCAAATTGTCTTCTTCGAGACATATATTACGCTATGAACCTATATTCTTTCACTAGGAGTATATAAATCACCATTGACATGTAAAATAATTAATTTAATGATCCTCAAGATATTTTATGTTTAGTTTTATGATATTCCATCATTTGGTTTGTTATTTAATGTTATCAAAGTGGTAATTATTTTATGTTATAATATCATTATTTATTAGGATGATTTAGGATTCAGTCTCAGTTGATGAAATATCACGATCTACCGCTCAATAATTATCTTTATTAATTTTATAATATGTTCATTCAACATTTCCTCATTTAATAGCCCAATTAATCAACTCTTTTGTAATTAATTAATTTAATAAAATGTGTTCAAACAATGTGATTTTATCTATCCATTCAGTCATAAATCTATATTCCATAAAATCATTATTTTATAAAAGTGTTTTCAAAAACCTTAAATGATATTTTAATCTCATTTTCATGGAAACTTATTTTCAAAAAAAATTAATTTTTTAAAATGTTTTCAAAATTTTATTTAAATCTTCCTTTATATGTTTTCAATTTTATTTTCTAAGAAATATGTTTTCAAAAGTTTATATGTTTTAAGAATAATTTTTTGAAGTGAAAAGTATATTTTCCCCAAGAAATGATTTAAATTATTTTTCAATAACACATTATATTTTTTCAATGTTTTTATAAATTAAAAGGATTTTGAAAATTGTTTATTTTTTTAAAAGGAATTTTAAAATAAATTATTCCATCCTTAATAAAATTTCCATGTGATCTATCAAAATCCCATTCTATCTATAACTACATCTTTTTATATAGTTTGTCATTTACTGTGGATATGTTCCTATGAAACCATTCTTATTATTTTATTTTATTTTTTATTTATAATATCAATTTTTTATAAAAATTAATTCTCCTCCAGGGGAGACCAACTGTCAAAATTCTTTTGAAACCCTCCTATTTTCATGGGTTATGGTATAGTGAAATAATAATGAAACAAATCACTTTTACAAAGGTTATGATATGGTGAAATATATATGATACTGATCCCTTTTCATTATCTATGATATATAAAAGGTTTGTGTTCTTTTAAAACACATTTGAAGGATTTTATTATGTGATGTGGGGGACCTATATGTCCCTCTAATCAATTGGGTGAAAATGAATAACTCATGATTGTAGATGTTATGACTGGACCAGGTTATGTGTTCATTATTTTATTCATGACCCCGTTTTCATATTCACAATATTATCTATAGTTCGGAATAAATGTTCACAATTTTCTGAGTTAAAATATTTGCATATTCACAATGTTATATGCTAACTTGTCTATATGTTGACAATGATTTGCGTCAACCTGACAACATGTTAAAATTGTTATGCATGAAAATATCTTTCATTTCAATAATGATATGTGTAGACCTGGTTTCATGTCAATAAGTTTATTCGATGGATTTATTTCATATCCATAACATAATAAGATAAAATATATCTATTTATACATTTTTACAATGTTATAATATAATGTTTATACACGAACTCTATGTCTTATGCCAATATTATTCTCTCAAGACTCATGTTATTTGATATCATTATGATTCACGTCTTATTAACTACCATTATTTATTCCATGATTCATTTTTATGATCTTTGATGTGTTGGGTAAGTTATTCCAATGTTATATTCATGTTATCACTCTATTATTTTAATTTCATGCCTATTTATATTCCCTGAATACCATTACTGATCGTCTGATCTCACCCATTAGTACGTTTCCCTTAACTAAGATATGATGAAATATATTATACAGGGTATTTTTGAGAATAATACTAAAGGAGAATATGTTTATGGGATATGTTTAATGTATTTAATCATATTAGAATATGTTGTTAAATTTTTCCAATGTCACTACACTATTATGTCCCTTGATTATTTATCAGGAAATTCAATGAACATTCATCTAAAAATATGTAGTCTTCATTAATGTTAATACATGGACCCTATAGTTGGTAATAGAGGAATGTTTTAGTTATCCTTTGGAAACTAGGATGAAAAAAATTAGTGATAACCCTAGTGATATTTCAAATATGATTTATAGAGATCTCCCTAAGGATAATTATAAGGAGGAGTTAACATTTAGAAAAAATTTCTAAAATTTTTGTATAGAATTTGTAGAGTGGTTTCCAATGAATTTCATCCATTTATGGATATGAAAAGTGGATGTGCCTTTGGCACTGATGTATATAGTGGTAATAACCTCAAAATACTGTATTGTGAAAAACTTTATCAGGAATTGGTGCTCTATAATGGGACATACTAAAATATTGATTTCGTACAACCTAGGGATATTATTTAAAAATTTATAAACTATTTATTAACCATAATAAAGGATTTAAATATATGATGACTATGAATAACCTAGGATGACCCTAAGGTGTCATATATTAAAAAGAAGGTTTTATTATTTAGATATATTTTATTTTATTTTTCAATATTATGTGTTTTCCAAAAATTATTACGGTTTCTCACACAATATTTTTTATGTTTTACTTAATGTAAGGATCCAACAATTATAGGTTTATCATTGAATATGACATACAATTACATAATGTGCATCTAAATGGGATGATGACTGGAGTAATGTATTTTCTCAATATGCCTGATCAGTTCTCATAAAACATGAATTATAGAGTATACCTTAACCAACTCTCAGACTCACTAATGAATAGATGGAAGAAATTAACTAGTAGATTAGGTAATTGTAACCATGTAAGAATGAAGATTCAGTGTCCTATATGTCAATAATGTGTGAGGAATCACTCAAGGTCATGTCTTAATGGAATTATATAATGACTTATATGTTTGGAAGAAGGCAATAAAGTGTGTAACTTCTAAGAAAAATAAATATTTCAGTTAATGAAATTGATGGGAATATTTATGTCCCAATATTATTATCAATAGTTTAATGTTTTATGTGGGAATTTAATGGGAATTTTGTAAATAAATGTTTAAGGGGAGAATCTCATTAAGGAGATAAAAAAGGTTGTATGAGTATTGGATTCTTTATTTATGATGAATAAACCAAGAATTACATATGAATGGTATGACATGTTATAATAGTATTGTTAATAAGCCTCATAGAATTGAGTTTGAGGAATGTTAATACATGCTTCATATTTAAAATTTTAAATATTGGGTATTATGGAATATTTTGATGAATCATAGTTAATAGTGTGTGAGGGATGTTGGATTATTTAATTTTTATATATTTAAATTCAAGAATTAAGTTTTATAAATCATGAAGTATATAATTCTCATTATTGATTTTTTAGAAATATACTAAATACTGATGATCACATAGAATTTTTATTTAATAGAACGGTAATATTTTGATTAAGGGAAGGTATTTATTAATGTGTTCCATATATTGAGGAAATTTTGTTCTGTTTTGATAATGTGAAGATTGATAGGGATAATGTAAAATGTATTTTATTGATGACCACCTAAGTAGTAAATAATTTGTTGAAAATGTGGTTTATGTAATCATTGATAATGTTTACAACATTTTTTTGTTTTTGGAATATATCAAATAATATCTCTTGTATGGAGAAACTTATATTTTTTATGTATGGTTTTTTGGTAATTCAAATTATTTACATGTTTCAATATATTTTTTGATGAAGTTATTAAAATATTTTATATCTAACAATCAGGAGATAATTTATGATATATGGGGGATCAATGATAAACTTATTTTTTGAAATTTATTGACCTTTATTCTAATGTTTTAGATTTTCATATATTGGAATGATAAAAATGATAACCATTTATAAAAACTTTTATGTTTACATTTGGATAAGGTTTTATAAATTAATGCTTCAAAATAGGAAAATTCATGCATATTTGATAACATGTGCTAACCATTTTTTTTATTTTAACTAATGATATAAGGAATGACTTATTTATATATTTATGAATCATGTTATACATTAGATCTTTAGAAACAAATAACTCGCCTTTATTTCTAGGAGAATAAATTTAATTTAATATTGAACAAGTCACATTTGATGGATGGGATTGAGCTAAAAAATGAATAAAATAAATTAACAATATATTATTGTGATAATTGTTATAATTTAGTAAAAAGGGTCTTGAAATAAAATGGTGTCATGTTATCATCATTTTTTATGATATAAATGAAATTTTCCAAGCCTATTTGATTTATGAATTTGGTATCATTAACATTATTCTGAACATGTTCTTTATATCTCTCTCCATCATTATTTGTGTTTTATTTTTCTCTTCTAGGTCTATATTTTAAATTTCCACATATGTTCCCCTATATGGAAACCTATATATGAGTTACAATGTGTAACAATTATTTTTTTAAAATTAGTATTTGAAAAGGATGTTTTATTATTAATTTTTAAAATGGGGAATTCAAAAAAATTACTTTAAGGTATTAATCCTTTGATGAAAGAGATGAATTTTGAGGGAAACATTCATTTTAAGTGGGGATGAATGTAACACCCTACTTTCATATGAATTTCTTTTTCAATAAATCAACATTATTTTATGGTTTACATTGAACACAATACCATGTTAATAATTATATTTATGCAAATCAATGTTATTATTTTACTATATGTGACATGGATATTAAATTATTGTATATGAACTATATTGTTTTACTTTTTGTAAACACAATACTGAGTTCCTTTGATAACTTGTGTTACACGAAGGACTGAGTATTACCGAAATTCAATATACTAAAATAATAATATTTAGTATGATATTTATCTCCTAGACATTATAATGTTGGGGATTCATAGTATTAACTAAAATATTGAAATATATTTTTTCAATGTTTTCTAGTTATCTATTTATTATAAATAAAATTTGAATCATTTAAAAAAGAAATGTCTTCTGAAAATAATATATTTTAAAAAAGATGATTCATTAATGAATGAAGAATATATTATAAAATTAAATGATACCATACATAAAAAAATTACTTTAACATATAAAATTAATTTAGGAAACTATAATATTAAAATTATATTAAGGTGACTATTTTTTATTTTTCTGAGATGTTTTATTTTTAATGAATAATGAAAAATACGGAATTCTAATTGAATATTTCCTCTTTATTTAAATAATTTATAATTTTAAAATATAATTATAACTGTATTAATAGTCCTAATAAATCAATAATAAATCCATTAATTCAAAATACTTCATTAGACCTGTATGAATATTTTATTTTTATATAAAAAAATTCTAATCCTTTTAACCATTTTCACTTTAGAACCCCATTTTCTCATCACGTCAATGAGATCAATTAAAAATTATATTCTGGAACTTCTGGGAAATAAATTTTGAGAAAATATATACCTTTTTATAATAATAATTCATAATTTATAATAAGTCAATAATTATTTTTAATAAAAGTGATTAGTGAGAAAATTTAAAAGTAATTATAGTGATTATTGTAAAAACAAGTTTACTTAATGGATAAAACAAAAATATAAGGTGTAAAGTGAGTTAAAAACAAGTAAAAAACACATTGGATGGAAATAATTATTCTCTCACCACATTAGGATTTATTTTAATGAGTTATTGGGATAATGATTAATGAAATTTACCTATATAAGAATTTATGTAAATAAAAAGACAAAAAATGAATCTTCTTTTCGTTAAATATTTATAATGATTTTTGATAAGTAAAAATATTCAAATGTTCAGAAATAAATATTATTTTGAAAAATACTTGTGTTTCTTTCATGATAATCTTTTTAATTTTTTACATGTTAGTTAATTACTTTATATTCATCTAAAATGACAACTCATGAATTGTTTAATAAATAAATAACTAAAATAAATGATACTAAAAATATTAAAAATAAAACCAATTGAATCAATTTATGTCCCCCATTTAATTTATATATGAACATAAAATTTTATACTTGTGTGAAATTAAATGATTCAAATTCCATTTTTTTCTTGATAATATTATATTAAAATGAAATATATAATATCAAAATTGACATTGATGTTATTTTATAACAACAAATATTTCATTAAATGATTTAAAATTAAAAAAAATCATTTGACTACTCAATATTAATAAATTAAATATATTATCAAATCATATAACAATTTAACTTTTATAGTGATATTATTTATCCCTAAATAGTAATGAAAACTTAAAAATGTTAGAGTTGAAGTTTAGTTTTGGTGAGTTACGTTCACTTCTATTAAAAATAATTTCAAACACATATAATATTAATTTTATCAATTAAATATAATATTTTATACTAGGTGGGCCTAAAATTCCTAAAAATATTCACATTAACATATTCCTAATAAAGAAATTACCTAGGGTATAAAATTATTTACCATAATAAAACAAACATTTCTAAAAATAGGGACACATAGATGTTAAGAAATAATATTATAAAAATTCAATTATTTTTTTGAGGTGGAGCTATCTATTACCGAAAATAATCCCTAACATCTAATATTATAAAATTTTGAAGCCACATTAAGAAAGGTATACCTCTTAATAATAATCACTTTGGAGTATTTGTATGAATGTTGGACCTCCTCAACAATAAAAGGGCACATACTGTCCCCACTTATTCACACCCCTAATGCCATTTTGAATAACTAAAACAAACCAAAATCACATATTATACTTCATACCCTAATCATATATTACTTATATTTTTAATAAATCCATACAAGGAAGTCATTTTGTTAAATCCAAAAAGATATACCCTAAGAAGAGGTAAAATTTATCTACAATCATTTTTGTTTATTTCATCCAAAAACCCATTATTTATATATATATATTTCTTATATAATAACCTCAGTTTAAATGATATATATTTATATTTTTTTAGGATAATATTTCAACATACAAACGCACACACTTCCATCAAATGGGTTAAAAATCATTGTTTAGGTGTATGGGGGACAATCTTGTCATGATCCGCTATCATTTGTTTTTCTAATACCACCTCTAAAGTTTGGGTATAATGATGAACATGATATTTTTATATTCAAACAAAAAAAAATTATTATATTATTATTATTTGTGGGGTTTTTATATCACACAATCCTTTTTTCTTTCAATTTTGTTAGAATATGATAACGTTGTTCATGTGTACAACAGACTACCACCTTAGGATGTGATGTAATTGATAACACATTACATGAAATATATTGAAAATGGGTTTAATAAATATTTGTGATATATCATTAATTATAGTGCTATAGGATTTATTATATATATATATATATCATTTCATTTATTTATTTCAATATTGAAATAAAATTGAAGCTCTGTTCATGTGTACATACGGCTTACCATCTCCATGAATAGTGTATTTCATTTCATATCACTAAATTTTATGGGTTACAATAAATAAGTATATAATTAATATATATGATATTTATATCTTGGTTTAAAATCTTCAAATTATTAAATCATGATCATGGTAAGAGAAATAAAAATTACATGTAAAAACTTATACGAAAACCAAAGTGGTAATTACCCAAAATGTTACTTTAAGATAGGATTATTGATAAAAGGGTAACAAAAATAAATAATATTTTTTTTAAATATATATAATAATATGTTTATTTTATACATTTATAATAAACATTTATTCATTATACATGAGTTTTTAACATGTATGATAGAAGTAAACACCTATGGTAAAGGATTTATATCTCAATTTTTACTTTTGTGATACACATGAAATATTTACCACCTCTTTATTTTAAATGGTTTATATACTATTTCTGAATTTATTTTATTATGATTCTAATAAAATTAATTTTTATTTTCATATTAATTTTTTTATCTTTATTTCATGGGGACTATGGTTCAAAAGTTACCAAATCTGTAAGTTAATTTTATCCTTATTTTCCTTCTTTGATACGTATGTTATGTTATGCACGAGTATTCACATAGTAGGTTTATATAAAAACCCATTTACATATAATAACATTAATTTATAAATCTGAATGATATTTTGAGATTCATTTGATGTTCTTACATCTTGTTTTTTATGATTCCATGTTATCCTTGTGGTAAGTATTTTATGTTACAATCTCATCGTTTATCAAGGATACTAATGATTATGAACAAAATATTGAAATATATGTAACTAACACTAAATAATTTAAAATAATCAAATTTCCATATAGTTATTTACGATATCTCCATCTATTGGTAGCATTAATCCACTCAATGGAACTTAAAAATTTAGAAAATGTTTTTAAAAAATTATAAATTTATTTCTCTCTTTGGTTAGAAATATATGTTCATTAAAATTATTTTTTTCTAAAAAAGTTTTAAAAATTATTTAAATGATCATTTAAAAAATTCTAGGATATTTTTTTAAATTTTTCTTTATAAAGTTTGTTTTAAAACAGTTTTCAAAATATCATTTATATGTTTTCAAGGTTATTTTCAATGAAAAGGGTTTTCAAAAGGATTTAAATTTTAATAATAATTTATTAAAGGGGAATGTATATATTCCCAAAAAAAGTTTTCTCAGAACTTTAAATATCAATTTTTATTTTTTCAAAGTGCTTTTCAAAAAAAATGAATTATTTTTTAAAATGTAATTTTCAATGAATGGTTATTTTCCTTAATAAATGTTCCATGTGATCTTTCAAATTCCTCCTCCATATAAGATGAAATCATTTGATATATTTTATAATTTACTGGGGATATGATCCACGGATTCCACACCAATTAATTATTTGAAAGTTTCATGTTCAATATGATATGTTTTTTAGGAAACTTATTTCTCTACCATGGGCTATACCATGTTAAAATGCCTTTCCAAACTCGGTTGTTTTGATGGGTTATGCTATGATGAAATGATTATGAAACCAATATATATTCAATAGGTTATGATATGATGAAATATTTTGGATATGAATTTCATATCATTGGTCATGATATGATAAATATTTGGAATCTTGCAGCATACATATGTATGATTCCATTCTGTGATGGGTGGGATGAAAATCTCCCTAAAATTAATTGGGTAACGATTGATTAATATTGAGTATATAAGTTATGTGTGAACACTATTTCATATTAAGAATGTTTTGAGTGAACCTGATTATATGTTCACAATGTTATGTGTGAATCTAATTACATGTTAACAGTTATATTCATGAACCTAATGACATGTTCACAGTGTTATGGGAGAACCTAGTTACATGTCCACAATGTTATCCATGGACCGGAATATAGGTTCACATTGTTATAAAAGGAACTAACTTTCTTGTTCATAATGATATGTGTGATCCTTTTTTAATGTTTACAAATTTATGTGAGGGCCTTATCTCACATCCATAACTTATTCAGTGAACTTGTTTATATTTATTCATGTTCACAATCTTATAAGATGATATGTATTCCACAAATCTATGACTTCTGATAATGTTATGCTATAATTAATCATTATCTTGGATTTAATTAGTCTTAAAGTCTTATGAACTACCAATGTTTATTCTACATTTAACATTAATGATTTTTTATAGGATGTCTATGGTTTTCTAATCTTATGATAATGTTATCATACAATTTTTCCCATGTCATGATAATGTGTCTTCCTTGTATACCCTTACTGAGAATTTTATCTCACCCTTTCTTATGCTTCCTTTACTTAGGTTATGAAGAATGGTGTTAAGTAGGATATGACAATGAAGACTACTATAGGGGAATTTATTTATAGGATATGGTGATGAAATTTTATCTGATTAGAATATTGTGGTCCACATTTTCAAAGGCAGTAAACTTTTATATCCCTCAGGCACGTGTTTGTTTAATATAATGAATATTCATCTAAAAATATGTAATATCCATGTATGTTATGCCAAGGACATTATTGTTTAGGTTTTTATCTCTAAAAAATTTATATTTTCAAACCTCACCCCAAACCCTTGGTATAAGGATTCATTAATATAATAATAACCTAAAATGGCCAAGGTGGTGGAATATTATGAAAAAATAAAAATATACATATTCCCAAGAAACACTCGGGTAGAGTCAAACCCAATACCGCCCTCATACCCCTTAATGGAAAAACCAGTATTCTCTACCTATGGAGGTTATTAAAAAATTTATAACACAAGAAAAACAACAACAAAAAAATAAAATAATAGAAATTAATTATTTATAATTATTAATTCTTTAGTAAAAAATTATAAATTCATAATACTATATTTTCCACCATATTAAGTGGTGGCTATTGTTAGTGCTAGAAGAGAGATCTGATAAATGGATTATTTTTATCACTTATCGAAAAAAAATGCTAATAAAATTTACTTTCAAAACCACTGAAGAATACTTCTAAAATGTCATCCTTTACCAGTTCATTATTTTGCATTGATAAAAATTGACAATTAGCAGTACATTTTCAGTAATGATAAATGTGTACCCTATAAGTGTGTTAAAAAAGTACTCATAAAGGAGCTACATATTATAATTTTTTATGCATACTCATGATATATTAAAAATCATTTTTATAACAATAAAATATGTATTCATATAGAATTATTATATATTTTTTATCTTTTATAATTATTTATAATTATAATTATAATTATAATTACATATATGTTTAAATTGATGTGGGGAAAGGGTAAATATTACAAATAAATGACCAAACAAACACACATAAGCTATGAACATGGGGACACTCAAAATTGAGACCCCCATGAGACTCCAAATGGATATGACTAACTGATCAATTCTCAAGGTACTATTATGATTAAACTTATATATATCTATATATGCTAGAATATATATATGTATATATCAATATGTATGTATATATATTATAAAATATAGTATGTTATATATTAATAATGTAAATATAGTTTGTATTTAATATTATTACATATTAATACTAATATTATACAAATTATAATATACATAGATAATGACAATATACATATATTTATAATTATATGTCTTTGTTATTTCAAATATTTATAAATATATATGAATATATATAAATAAAAATATAATTATACTAAAATATTAACATGTACAAGCAATGTATAATTAAAAACTTAATTCATTTTAAAATAATAAACAATTTTGAATCTAATTTCATAATATATATGTACTACTACATAAATTGGATTTTTTATGAACAATGATTTATCATCGCTAAAAAAAGTGTTGATTAAGGGGGAAATTTATTAGAGATAGAAAATATGATTATAAAGGTGATCTTTATTAGTAATAAAAAAAGAACATATAAAATTGTTCCCATTCAAATTCGTATCGATTAATAGATATTTGATAACAATTTCATCATTTATAAAATTTATAATATAATTAATCCCTTAAGAAATGTTAAACAATGCGCTTGAACTAAAAAATACAATTATTATTAATCTGAGGACTATTAAGTGCCATGAGATAAAAAATCAAATCATGATAAGAGATCTACATTTTTTTAACTAGGAAAATCACATTTATTTTTTTAGGGGAAAAACTCCTAGATTTCCCACACAATTGAGTTTCTAGTTGGGAAACCATATTTTTAAATATTTTATGTAATTGTATATTCATTTATAAGGACCACCTTATATTTTCTCAGTGGAAGATGAATTTATTCATATTAATTACACACATATAAATATTATGTGGTTGAGATTTAATCTTTTT